>CM066046.1:158317237-161199116 GCA_033557465.1 Ichthyophis bannanicus | reverse complement strand
CCCAAACAGGGTGGGGAGCCCATCTACAATCCCTCTCCACTCAGGGTACTTGGTCTCCGCAGGAGACCACCCTTCACATCAACCTCCTGGAACTGCGAGCAATCTTCTTTGCCCTCAAAGTCTTCCATACCCTCCTTGTCAACCTGACTGTCCTAGTTCAGACAGACAATCAGGTGGCCATGTTCTACGTAAACAAACAAGGAGGGACAGGCTCTCTGTCGCTTTGCAACGAAGCTCTCAGATTATGGGCCTTCGCCAGAGAGCATCAAATTCATCTTCTGGCAGTATATCTTCCAGGGGTTCAAAACTCTCGGGCAGACAGACTCAGTCGAGTTCTGCTTCCACACGAATGGTCCCTACATATGGACCAGATAGGCAGAATCTTTCAGGAATGGGGAACCCCGGACATAGACCTCTTTGCAAGTCCGTGGAATGCCAAACTTCCCCGGTTCTGTTCCAGGATTCCGTGTCAGGGAGCTCAGGCCAACGACGCCTTTCTCCTGCATTGGGGTCAGGAATTCCTATATGCCTTTCCACCCATTCCTTTGATTCCCAAGACTCTGTTCAAACTCCAGAGGGATCACGGATCGATGATCCTCATAGCTCCACGCTGGCCACGCCAAGTGTGGTTCCCTCTACTTCTGCATCTCTCTCAGGGACCCTCCCTGGACCTGGGAGCTGCGCCAGACCTTCTCTCTCAGGAGGAAGGGACTTTGTGGCACCCAAACCCAAGTCCCTACACCTCAGAGCTTGGTTACTGAAAGCCTAAGCCTTCATGACTTCAATCTTTCTCAACCAGTGAAAGATATCCTTCATGCCTCTAGGAAACCCTCCACGAGGCGTTCCTATGCTTTCAAATGGAAACGCTTTTCCATTTGGTGTGCTCAACAGGGTCTTGACCCTCTAGCACTTCCTTTGAATTCTCTACTAGACTATGTCCTGCATCTTTCTAATGCAGGCCTTAAGACGAATTCAGTAAGAGTCCATTTGAGTGCTATTGCAGCATCCTTAAAACCTATAAATGGACAACCTGTCTCCTCTCATCCGCTTGTTGCAAGGTTCATGAGAGGCCTGACTCTAACTAAGCCTCCCATCCAACCTCCTCCGGTAGCATGGGACTTGAACCTAGTTCTAGGTCAGCTTATGAAGCCACCTTTTGAACCGTTGGTTTCTACCTCCTTGAAATTTCTTTCCTGGAAGGTCCTTTTCCTTATTGCAGTCACTTCGGCTTGCCGCATCAGTGAACTACAGGCCTTAGTGGCTCATCCACCTTATACCAGGTTTCATCATGATAAGGTGGTCCTAAGGACGAATCCCCACTTTATGCCCAAAGTGGTCTCGCCTTTTCATCTTAATCAAGAGGTATATCTACCTGTCTTTTTTCCAGCTCCTCATGCATCCAGTGCAGAGAGGAACCTTCATACTTTAGATTGTAAAAGAGCTCTTGCCTTTTACCTCAACAGGACTCAGCCACATCGAAAGTCTTCCCAACTTTTCGTGGCTTTTGATCCTTCTCATTTGGGACTTCCAGTCTCCAAACGTACACTTTCCAATTGGATTGCTCAGTGTATTTCCTTTGCTTACCAGAGTAAAATATTTCTCTGGAAGGCCATGTCACAGCTCACAATGTGAGAGCCATGGCCACTTCTATGGCTCATCTTCACTCTGTCTCCATAGATCAGATCTGTCGAGCCACCACATGGGCCTCGGTTCATACCTTCACAGCCCATTACTACTTGGACAAGGACTCCCGCCGGGATGCCTTGTTTGGTCAGGCTGTCCTCAAACACCTGTTCCATACTTGAACAACTCCTGCCCACCTTCCCAGGATGGATGCCTGAGATCCATACGAAGATGGCGAACCCTTGGAACGGGATCTCCCAGGCATCTTAGCTAGGGATTCCCCATATGTGAGGACTTATTCCTGCTTGTTCCTGGAGATAGCACAGTTACTTACCTGTAACAGGTGATCTCTGGGAACAGCAGGAATTAGTCCTCACAACCCACCCACCTCCCCTAGGAGTTGTATCTTCTATCTATCTTCCTTTCCTCTCTCTATTGTCTCAGCTATAAACTCGAACTGAGGAGAGCTGGTCAGGAAGGCGGGAAGGCAGCACGCATGTGCAGTGGGAGGCCCCAAAAGCTTCCTTCTGGGAAGCTGGGGAGCTTTCCCGCGCAGGCTCCGTCGGTACCGACGTACCCATATGTGAGGACTAATTCCTGCTGTTCCCAGAGATCACCTGTTACAGGTAAGTAACTGTGCTTTCTCAACCCTTTGCTTCAGTTGTGGGCCAAAATCCGCAGAAGGAAAGGGGAATCGCAGCCAGATATTCCCAAAGGCGTAGTTGGCGGATTATCTCCCCTTTAGTGGCCCCTCGTTTACGATACTGCGATAGGCTTGGCAGGATAAGCACATTTGCTGCTTCGCTGACTTGCTAGATAGCGGATCCTGTATGAGCATAGCACAACTAGGTGATAAAGGAGGGCCCCGAATCCCATTCTACCAATATTTTCAATTGCGGTACTTTATCATGTGTACAGAATATAACACCCAGATCAGACAACAGTCTCTACTAACTTAGAGAGTGTACTGTTTCACAGTTACCCACTGAAGGGACTGCTCTCACTTCTATATTGAACCCTGATGGACCTTTATAATTCTAGGTCAGTCACATACAGACTCATAGTACGGATTCTTGGATAGAACCCTTTTCCTGGTGGAGTGGCGCAACATCCACAGAAGAGGATATAGGTGTGTTATGAACACTAGTTGCCATCAAACAGTTTCAGCTTTTACAAAGGGCCTATATGACACCCGTTAAAATGATGTGCTGGGGGCTGTGGGTGGAGATCGACTGCTGGAGGGGTTGTGGGCAGGAGAGTACCTTCCTTCATATGTGGTGGGAATGCCCACATATTCGTAATTTTTTGGGAGGAGGTGGTCTCTTCTATTAATGAAAGCACAAGAAGAGAACCTTATGACTAACCCGGCTGCTGCCTGCTAGGGTTACTTAATTGAAACATTGGGCATCCAGTGGCGCTCACAACGCTTAACTGAATGGCTGCTTTTGGGGGCGCGTATGGTAGTGGCATGCTATTTGAAAACCCGATGGGCCTGACCATCAGGGATTGGGCTTACTGAGTAGCAGACCTCATGAATATAGATCAACTGGCCTCTCTAGCTAAAGGGCAGTCAGATTCTCACATCACTCTGTCAAAACCCTATCAGATGTGGCTCAACTCCCAGGTAGTTACCACTAAAGCAAGTGCAAACACAGGTTGACTTAACCCCCTCTGCTCCTGTTGAGCAGGTTTTAATATAACCCTAGTTGGGTGGGATGTTTCAGTCTTTGGGTGGCCTCCAACATGTGACAGCGTCTATATATATCTTGGTTTCACACTGCCCTTATAAGATTAACTAAGTGATCATGATTGTAGTTGCCTGTGTCTTTCCGCTTGTCTTAAAAGGTACTGTAATAAAGGCAATCAGGCAGGACACTGCTCGCACACTGCCAACTGCTGAATGCTGAGGGTGAGATGGGGGGGGGGCTGCTGCCTCCCCCCCACTGGATGGGGGCTCATCTCCCTCCTCTTCACCCTCTTTCTTTATGTCCCACTCTGAAGCCAGAATCAAATAGAGGACCAAAGTACCACAACCTGTTGATCTCTTGCACACAGGAGAGGAGTTGGTGTTTGTATAAATATAAGAACTCTGTTTTTTTCTTTCATACAGTGTTACTATGAGTATGGTGTATATGTTTGTTTGTATTGATATCCTTGCCTTCTATAAATAAAGAAATGTTTGTTTTTTTAAAATGGCCACATTTACTCCCTGTTCCATTTTTACAATGATGAAGACAAGAGCTGCCTGAGACCATCAGAAAAGCCATTATCACCAAACATGAAACTTCAAAGGGGTACAAGAAAATCTCCAAAGGCCTTAGGATTATTGTGTCTACAGTTTGCAATGTTGAGAAGTTTTCTTCTCATGGAACTGTCCCAGGACTTGGTAGGAAGAAAATTAATCCAAGAAGTCATTGAAGGTTAATGTGAACTGTTGGAAAACACCACATACAACATCCATAGAGCTTAAGGCTGACCTGGAGCAATCTGGAGTGGTGGTTTCAACCCGCATGATATGCCGCACACTACACAAAGGAGGACTTCATGGGCAAAGGCCAAGGATGACCCCATTGCTGAAAGACAGACCTAAAAAGGCACATCTGATCTTTGTCCAAATCTACCTTGAGAAACCTCAATCCTTCTGGGAAAATGTTCTGTGGACAGATGAAACCAAACTTGAGCTCTTTGGTAGTGCAGACCTGCTATACATTCACAGGCGAAGAAATTAAGCTTACAGTATAAGGAAAAAACACACCCTTCCTACAGTTAAATATGATGGAGATTCCATAATGTTGGGCTGTTTTGCTGCCTCAAGAGCTTGAGACCTGGAACATATTAAAGGAATCATGAAGTCAGAGGATTACCAAGGTATTTTGGAGCAAATTTGCTACTGGTGTCAAAAAGCTTGATCTGGGTCTAAGGTCATCGGTCCTCCAATATACAGTCAAAAGTACAAAAGAATGGTTAAAAAGGAAAAAAAATGTCTGTTTTAAACTGGCCAGTCCTGATCTCAATCCTATCGAGAACCTTTGGGAAAGAGCTGATATCTGCCATTGCTAAAAGGAATCCTGGAAACATTCATGAGCTAGAACAAATTGCAGTTGAAGAGTTGAAAAAACTACCAGCAGACAGATGTACGAAACTTATAGATGGCTACAAGAAATGTTTGGAGGCTGTCAACCCTTGGCAGAGTGCCAAGGGTTGTGCAACCAAATATTAGTGAAGAGTGCCATTATTCCTGTCCAGGTCATATTTTGTTTTTTTTCTCAGAAATTACTATGTCTAAGTTGCACAGACATCTTTTTTCTGTTGTGTACTTTTGAACATACTATTAAAATATTATGACGACATACAGTTGGACTATTTCCAGTTATTTCTCAGGATATTGTATACAACATATCTAAAATGCTAAGGTGCCAATAATGTTGACCACAACTGTATTTAGGTCTCTTTAGTAAATATCTCCCTGCTCAGTGGATACATTTTGTCCTGCCAACTCATTAGTTTGCAGAGTGTAGCTGGATAACAGAAGAGGTCTTTGAGGGTCATGCTGGTTCCAGTTACGAAGACACAGCATGACCCGTAAAACTGCAAAGATCATCATACTAGCTGCCGCAGCCCAGGAGAACACAAAAAGAAGTGGGTTTGGTGGCATTCTCAAGACACTGATATGCTGCCTGGGTAAGATTAGATGGACAAATCAATTTGCATAAAAGACTCTCCTGAAGTTATCTGGATTTCTTTCATTGTATATATGTATATATGTTCAGCAGAAGATTAATCCAGATAAGTCCCACTGAATACGAGATACTTCAAAGCTACCAGGAAACTTAATTTTACTGCTCACTTCATCAAGGTTTGCAGAGCTTATTTTGCCAGTTGACAAAGGAGGAAGCCATTTCCCTCCAGCCAGTGCTGGGGCAACTGGTAGAGCTCATTCTGTCAGCCACCAAAGATTTCAGACTACTGGCCACCTAATGCGGCCATGCAGTGATGACTGGTGGAGCATATCCCAGCTTCCAAAGGAGTGAGGCCCCTCATTTGCTGTGGTGGCTGACTGGAGAAGAAGTGAATGAGGAGGAAGGAGGTCTGGGTAGTGGAGGGTGAAAAGCAGCGAGGTCAGCACTGCACAACATTATGCCTTTTTTTTTTTTTTTTTACAAAATCTTCCCTGAAAAGGATGTTGTATGGAGCCAACCCATTGAAAAAGCAAAATTGCAGTTTCCTCAGCACCAAATGTTTTATGTTGATGACTTATTTGGCATGAAAGTTGTGTACTGTGTGCTAACTTGGAACCATTTTCTTATCTTCAGTACATTGTCCTCTTTCCTATTTTCTTTATTTGTGTTTGTGATGGCTTTATGATGCATTTCTGTCCATTTTGTTATGGTGTTAATTCAAGGTAAAAAATGTTATCATTATTGTCTTACCAAATCAGTTCAGAACAAGTGGGTTATACCCATCAGCCAGCAGATGGAGACAGAGAACCAAAACTTGTGAGTTCTGCTCTATAAAGGATATCGGGCAACCACATGCTCCTTGGTATCCTCTCTCTCCAGCAGATGGAGACTACATACTATGCAGCTTGGAATGATTTGGTAGAGTAGCTCCTGGACCCAGTTGGAGAACTGGAGTCTTCAATTGAGCTTTAGTGGTGAAAGGGATCTGAGGAATGCACAAACATGACATCAAGTTGAGGCTCTGCCTCTGAATGTGAAGATGAACAGGCACAAGTGCCTTACTAAAACTGACGTGGTTCTGGCTGGAAGAATTAAAGGGTGAAATCGCCTCCATAAAAATTGAACTTGAGGTGACTTTGGTGACTCTGTAGCATGATGTGGATGCCCTTGGTGTGTCTATATAGACAATCTGGAGACGCATGTGGCATGGCAGGATAACGAGCTGGCAGCAATAGGATTGGATTTTAAGGGGGCGGTATGCCATGCGGGACAAACTAGAGGACTTAGAAAACCATTCCCATTGCAATAATGTACATATTAGGGGAGTTCCAGAAAATGAGCAATTCCAGTTCATACTGCTAGACCAGTCCAAACAAGCGGGTCATGCTCCCCTGCCAGCAGATGTTGGAGACAGAGAATAAACACTCCAGAGCTGTGATTGGTTGGGCTCTGGGTGACATAGGAGTGCCCCTAGACCTAAGTCAGTATTTTCTCTATCTCTAGCAGATGAAGGTCTTAGACAAGTTTGTCTACTTATTTTCTTTTCTTCATTTTTATTTCCTGGATGCACCCAGAGCACACAAGAGGTGTTTCTCTGGGTTTCCCAGGCTTCCCTCCTTAATCGCTGTATTTTCTGTAATCAGCAATACAGCAGGGTTTGAGCTCCTGATTTCACTGTCAGTGCAGCTCCCCTTCTCCCCATCCCTCCCCAGAAACACCTTCCAGCCCCTGTCATGAGGGTCTAAGTGGCTGCAGAGGGATCAAACTTTAATTTCCCTACCTTTCAATCGCTGTAATTACCTTACACTGACTTTGAAAGTTTCTCTTCTCCTCCGTGGGAACTCAGCTCCTCTGTACCAGCACAGTGAGTAACTGACAGTTTCCTTCTCACCTCCGTTTTTGGTGATTTGGGATTCATCAGGATTTGAATTTTTAAGTTGCTGGCAGCACTCCTTGCCTCTCCCCAGCAATTTTGCTGCATTTTTAAGGTTTTTAGAGCTAGGAAACTTTTATTTTGCAGTTTTTCTGTGCCATTTTGAAAATCGGGAGAGATTTCTCTTCAGTGTTTTTTTGGCGGGAACAGCTCTGGGCAGCCATTTCAAAGCAATTAAACATGCTGTGAAGGCACAGGGAGTTTCAAAATCCCTTTTCTTTGAAGAGTCTTTTGTTTCCCTAAGCCTACCTTGATTTTTGTTAAAAAAAAAAAAAAAAAAAAAAAAAAAAAAAAAAAAGTTTAAGCCTCTGCAATGCCTGTTTCTCTGCACAGCTGTATTATATGTAATAATAATAAGAAGGAGTTAATAGATTGTTTGTGTTCCACCTGCATGCTGCATCCAGGAGAATCTTCTTCCTCCATTCCCACTGCGCTGCCAGCTGGGGACATCAGCGCCTTAACTCCTCCCTCCTTAGAGCCCCTGCAGCAGGGTCTACCTGCAGAAAGGACTCAGTCAGCTCCCATTTTGCTTCCACAGCCGCTGGAAGCTTTGGCTGACAGTGAGTTCCTGACGCTCTTCCGCCAGGCATGGCACCTGTGGTGTTCTGAGTCTTTTGGTATACCTCCAGCACCCGCCCTGGTAGCAGACAAGGATATGGCAGGATCTCGCAAGCGGTCCCAAAAGACCTCAGACTTTAAAGCAGTACGTCCTCCCAGGAACATTGCATGTGGCTTACGGGACACTACGGATATTCAAGACGACTTTAAATCTTCGGAGGTGAGCCCTGATTCATCGGAGAAAGAAGATGGGGAATATTCTCCATCTGATTCTTTGCTGACAGTTCAAGAGGACTCTCAAGATATCAGACTTATTCGGAAAGAGGAGCTGCCGGCCCTAATCACACAGGTGATAGAGTCACTACGCCTAGCCAACACGCCTGATCCTCAGAGTTCTCAAACCCTTTTGCAGCCAGATCCCATTTTACAGGGCATTCATGAGCCTTTCAAAGCTTTTTCTTTTCCAGCCGAGTTACAGCAAATGGTATCACGAGAGTGGGATTCTCCAGAGTCCTCTCTACGTACGGCACGCCATATTGGTCAGTTATACCCTTGGTCTCCCTCTGACTTGGACCGTTGGCTGACATACCTGAAAGTTGATGCGTTAGTGACCGGGGTCACCAAGCATACCACAATTCCAGTTGAGGGCGGAGCGGCACTCCGTGACCAGCAAGACCGAAAAAGTCGAGAGTCTGCTAAAGACGGGTTTTTCGTCATCCGCTCTTTCCCTTCAAGCAGCAGTGTGCGGAGGTCTAACGGCATGGGCCTCCCTTTGACGGATTCAGCAGATTCCAAACGATCCCGAGTTGGCTCGTTTAGAATCCGTCGCTGCTTTCCTGGCAAATGCCTTCTATGATCTCTTGTGACTGTCAGCTCGCTCCGTAGCAGCAAAGACAGTGGCTCGGAGATGGCTCTGGCTGCGTCAATGGGCAGCGGATGTTGCTTCTAAGACGTGGCTGTCAAAACTTCCTTTTAAAGGGAGACTCCTCTTTGGCGAAGATCTCGATAAACTGGTAAAAGATCTGGGGGAGGTGAAACCGCAACGCTTGCCAGAGGACAAGCCAAAGGCATTCTCCCGTCGCGGGTCTCGGTCCCAAGGCTTTCGACGATTTTCTAGAACTCGTGACTCTCGGAGATACAGATCCTTTAAGCCAAGTACTTCATCCACTCCTACCAATCGCTTCGGACAAAGATCGCAATCCTTTCGGGGAGCCCGCAAAGGAACCGACTCCTATTCAGGCCCAGCAAAGTTTATGGGAACCTCCTGTCCTTCCCGCTGACAGGACAAGACACCCACTCGAGATGCCTCCGCCTGTCGGGGGTGGGGGGGGCGGTTGGCTCCTTTTTCTCAGCAGTGGGCACGCATAACTTCAGATCAATGGGTCCTTGACATAGTTTTTCACGGCTATTCTCTCAAATGTTGCCGACCCATTCAAGATGCGGAAAAACGAGTGGCCATTCAAACTACCATTCAGAAGCTCCTCTCCTTAAAAGCCATTTGTCTAGTCCCTCTGTTAGAAAGAGGGCTAGGCCGTTATTCCATCTATTTTGTGGTGCCCAAGAAAGATGGCTCTTTTCGTCCAATTTTGGACCTCAAAGGTGTAAATTGAAGCCTTCAAGTACCACACTTCCGGATGAAGAGCCTACGGTCAGCCCTTCACTCAGTACGCCGGGGAGAGTTTCTAGCATCCTTGGGTCTAGCGGAAGCATATTTTCATATTCCCATTCGAGAAGACCATCAGCGCTTCCTGCGTTTTTCAGTCCTCGGCCAGCCTTTGCAGTTTTGGGCAATGCCCTTTGGCCTAGCCTCGGCACCTCAAACCTTCTCAAAGGTGATGGCAGTTGTGGCGGCAGCTTTATGCAAGCAGGGAATCAGAGTACACCCGTACTTGGACGATTGGCTCATTTGTGCAGACTCCCTTCCAGAAGCTCGCAAAACTGTTTCCACAGTAGTGGCCTTCCTACAGCAGCTCGGTTGGATGATCAACCGCACCAATACTTGCCTCCATCTATCTCAAGAGATCGAATTTCTCGCAGCACGCTTTGATACCTCTCAAGGGCGTGTATTCCTGACTCAAGCCCATTTCCTAAAGCTGACTTCTCAGCTCCAAAGTTTTTTGGCCCAAAGAGCCCTCCGGACATGGGATTACCTCCAAGTCTTTGGATCCATGACCGCCACCATCGAGCTCGTGCCTTGGGCAAAGGCTCACATGCGCGGTCTACAGGCCGCTCTGCTTTCCAGATGGTCCCCAGTGACAGAAGACTACCAGGCCCGTCTCCCATTACAGCTGCAGGTCTGGCACAGTCTACAGTGGTGGCTTGCATTTCACAATCTCCTCAGGGGAGTACTGTTGGAAAACCCATGCTGGATCTTGTTGACAACCGATGCCAGTCTGTCCAGATGGGGAGCGCACTGTCGCACTCACTCAGCATAAGGAACTTGGACGACATGCAAGGCGCGATGGACGATCAACAGGCTCGAGACGAGAGCAGCTCGATTCGCCTTACTGAAGTTTCACTGGTTCCTACAGGGACAAGCGCTTCGGATCCTATGCGACAGTGCCACTGCAGTGTCCTACCTCAAATGCCAGGGCAGCACCAAGTGCACAGGGGTATCAAAGGAGATGTGCCTTCTCTTCCCTTGGGCGGAAAGGAACCTTCAGGCTGTCTCAGCACAGCATATAGCGGGGACCAGCAACATGAAGGCGGATTTTCCAAGCTGACACACTCTCGATCCCGGCGAATGGGAACTGGCCCCACAAGCGTTCCAGACTATAGTTCAGAAGTGGGGGCAGCCGAAAGTAGATCTCATGGCGTCAGCCACGAATGCAAAGGTTCCGATCTTCTTCAGTCGCTGGAGGGAACACAGATCTCAAGGCATAGACGCCTTGGCGCAGCCATGGCCGAAACACCAGTTGCTCTATGTATTACCACCTTGGCCAATGATCGGAAGAGTCCTGCAACGGATCAGGGAACACCAGAGCCCAGTAATCTTAGTGACCCCGGACTGGCCCTGAAGACCATGGTATGCCGATCTCATAAGACTATCTAAAGTCCTCCTCTGTGACTGCAAGCTCCCTTCGGACTTCTCAGGCACAGACCTATCTCGATGGAAGATTCAACGCCCTACTTGCTTACGGCTTGGCTCTTGAGCGCCGTAGATTAGTCCATAAGGGTTACTCTTCCAAGGTAGTGTCGACTCTCCTCAACGTTCGCCGTTTGTCTACATCGTTAGCATATGCTAGGGTGTAGCGAGTGTTTGAGTCCTGGTGTACTCAACATCTTCTTTCTCCTTGGAGTACAGAAATTCCAGACATTCTTGCTTTCTTCAAGAGGGCCTCAACAAAGGCTTAGCTCTTGGCACTCTTTCAGCGCTGACGTGTTATAGGGGACCAATTTGCAGTCGTTCTCTTGCGTCCCACTCCGATGTGTCGCATTTTCTTAAAGGAGTCAAGCTTCTACGTCCTCCAGTCTGTTCAGTTGTCCCTGCTTGGGACCTTGTCTTGGTACTACGGGCTTTGATGTCCTCGCCCTTCGAGCTTCTAAAGGAAGTTTCCTTAACGGATTTGACACTTAAGACGGTTTTCTTAGTGGCTATAACTTCAGCTCGTCGCATTTCGGAACTGCAAGCCCTCTCTTGCAGGGATCCGTATTTGTCATTCTCCGCAGAGGGAGTATCCCTTCGCACTGTTCCCTCATTCTTGCCTAAAGTGATTACTCCTTTTCATGTCAATCAGCCTCTTTTGTTGCCTGCCTTTTCTATGGAACAGTGTTCCATTCATTCCAAGAATCTCCAGGCGGTTGATCTCAAAAGGATTCTCCTTTGCTATCTCAAAGTCACCAATTCTTTTCGCAAGACTGATCATCTTTTTGTGGGACCGCGCCGAGGTATGGCAGCTTCAAAATCTACTATCGCCATATGGATGCACCATACCATTGAATCAGCCTATATTCTGCAAGGCAAGCCAGTGCCTGCCGGTCTTTGCGCACACTCGACTCAAGCTCAAGCTACGTCTTGGGCCGAGCGATCACACGTAGTCCCTCTTGATATTTGTCGAGCGGCATCCTGGTCTTCCTTGTCTACTTTTGTCCAGCATTATCGCCTGGACTTTCAGACACGTGAGGACAGTCATTTTGGGGCTAGTGTGCTGTCAGCAGCTCTCTCTTCCCACCCTGGGGTTCAGTAGCTTGGGTACTTCCCGCTTGTCTGGACTGGTCTAGCAGTATGAACTGGAAGGAGAAATTTCACTTACCATTAATTTCCTTTCCTGGAATACTGCTAGATCAGTCCAGAACCTACCCCATTGTCAGTGCCATGACTGCTGGTGCAGAGGAGCAGACATTCTTCTTACTTCAGACACCAGCAATTACATTTTCCGGAGAAAGTCCACAACAGTGGATTCAGAGTTTTTCTCCAAGGAATGATGTTTGCTCCTTCTGCACCCTTCCTGGTTCGAGTTGAGGGTTTTAATTGAATTAGTTGTTACCTGTACATGGTTGAGTTGGTTAGTCTTCTCCTTATGTTGGTGCTTGTCAAAACAATACTGACTAGGTCCTCTAGGGGCACTCCTATATCACCCAGAGCCCAACCAATCACAGCTCTGGAGTGTTTATTGTCTCCAACATCTGCTGGCAGGGGAGCATGACCCGCTTGTCTGGACTGGTCTAGCAGTATTCCAGGAAAGGAAATTAATGGTAAGTGAAATTTCTCCTTTGCTGATTTTACGAGGGTGATGACCCATATCTGTGCATGCTTATTGCTCAGGTGGGTGCCATGTGCTGGATGGTCCCACTAGAGTTGGAGGCCATGGAGGAGTGAGCAGCCAAATTAGATTACCTGTTTCCATAACTTTACTGGCAAGGGCCTGATTTTGAGTATCTCCTGGAAACAAGGCAGTTTAAGTGGGAGAATGCCACCATTGAACTTTTTAATAATTTTTCAGTTGCTATGCTACAGAGGGGCAGAGAACTGTGGAACTTCACAAGGATAACATATGCTACTGTTGACTATCCCATTTGGGCTGCTATTTATGGAGAGAGGTATCGCCAAACGTCAGCACATTGGTTTGAGGTGTGGTTGGTCCTGGAGGACTTGGGCTTTGTTGACATGCCAAATCACAAGAACAGACATGAGTCTAATCGAGAGATGGGGAAGAAACAGAAGTGACTATGAAGGAATGACAGTTAAAGTGGTTGTCTCATCAGCAGGAGTCATCTCCGGATGCAGTGGATGGTGCCAATTGACCAGAGTGAAGCTGCCCTCTTTATGCTAAGGCTTTTTCTTGCAGGATAACAGACTTAACTTGCCTTTCATGGTTGTGTGGGTGATTTGCAGATGTCCAAGAAGGCTTTGAGTAAGGGTGGATGTACAATTTCATGGTGTGAATGGGATAATGGATATTAGATTGGGTGTGAGTGGTTGGGTTATGGCCTTTGTGGATGGTGGGATGGGATGACTGGTTAGTTTATGATATGTATGGAGTAGGGTTAGAGTTTGCGGTGGCAGGTTAGGTTGGCGGGTATTGTATATATTTTTTGTGTGCTTAGATTGTATACCGCTCTGGACGCATGTTCGAAAGGGGGAGTTTATAAATATCACTAAATAAATGTCTGTATGAGAAATAATACGTGTGAAGGGTGCAGGAGGGTGCGGCCTGGTTCCTGGGCTCTTTCTGATGGGGCAACAGAATGGTGTTTTCTGATCCTTGGGGAAAGGGGTATGGAGTGGGGAGGGGAGGGGAGTGATGAATAGAAGATGCCTGTGGTGGGTATCTTAGCTTTTGTTCCAGAAGGAGCGGAAGGTTCATAGGAGAGTAGTAGGTTGGATAGGATGGCTTTGCCTTTGTAGAAAATTGTATCCTTAAAATGCATGGGTTTGAATTCTCCCTTGAAGCACCACATGCTATTCAAGGAAATGGAGCACTTAAGCGCTGACATTTGTTTTATGTAAGAGACCCACCTGTAGAAAAGGGATGACGGTTTGGAGAGTCATAGAAGGATTTTGCTTTTAATCTTTTGGGGAAAAAGATGACATCTCACAGCCATTCGCACTCAAGACCCAGGTTGGCACCCCCAACGTAGCCACCCCTCACATTTGCAGCTCCGCCCTCTAGAGCTCCAACCCCTCTTCATTTGGAGGTATATAGCTGACTCTAACTGTAGATAATGTTGAGCTGCCCACATAGCCGTGACAGCCTGTTAAAGTGTACATAGTTACCCTGTTAGCCCTGTATAAAAACAACCCTGTTTATTGTAAGTCCAGTGCAGACCTGCCTGCACTGCACAGATTTTGTTACCTGTAAACCACACTGATTTTTAAATAGCACGGTATAAAAGAGACATTAAATAAATAAATAAATAAAGATAAGGGAAGTCTGTTTGCTCGTTGACATCAGATAGACGACTAGAAAATTAAGATAAAGGAGCAGATATTTAGCTTTGAAGGTGACACAGGGCTGGAAGACTTATCTTAGTGAATATTTATGCTCCAAATGGACACCAGGGGTATTTCTTTGGGGAAATGGTCAATTTGGGATATGGAAGAGGGGTTTGTAATTGTGGGATGGATTTTAATTTAACAGTGCCTCCCCATTTAAGGTGTGCTGGAGGGGGATATATTATGCTAGGAACATTTCCTTCGGGAAAGGGATCCGTTGGATGTGTGACAATGATTCATCCCTCTGCCAGGAACTACACCTATTTTCCCCCGATGCCTATGGGTCATACTTTATTCTAAAGTACCTTTTCTTGTATCCATCTTGCAGAAATCAAGCCCATTGCATGGACAGATCACGCCCTAATGTGGCTGGGAATTTCTTTGGGGGAGGACGATAGGGTGTGCCCTTGGCAAAAAGTGTTACCAGGGCTCAATGCTCATTGGCCACATCCAGGCCTACCAGCTGTACATGAGCATGTACCTGAGAGACCTGGCGAAGGAACTCACCGGTTTCTCGGCTGGTCTCTCCAAGGAACCCTTCCAGTGGTTCAAGAACCTGGCCAAAGCTGTCCGTGAATGCTCCAAATTCATGTCTCTATGATGGGTTAGAGTCAGCGGCTCGAGTAGCGGCAGCTGGCATTGGTGCACGCTACCAAGCTTGGCTACAGTTGTCCGATCTCTAGCAGTGGGTTCAGGACAAATTGGTCAGTATCCCCTGCCAAGGAGAGAACCTCTTTGGCAAACCCATGACCGACAAGGCTGCTGACCTGGAGACTGAGCTCATGAGTACCAGGCTCTCCAAAAAGACCGCTGCTCATCCCCAACGGAAGGGCTCATGTAAAAAGTCCTTCTACCCGAGGAAGGGGGCTGCTTACAGAAACTACCCACCTTATTAGGGCTCCCCGGCTCCCCAACAGGGTCAGCAGTCCAAGGGAACACGTAAGCAGAAGGCTCCAAAACCCTAGGCACTGGCATCGGCTCTGGCCCAGCCAGGGGGGAGTTTTTGACTCCTTGAGCATAGCCTATCTACCCCAAGGAGATCAGCAGCCCACAGGGGGATATCTGGCCCTCTATGCTCAGAGGTGGGTGACGATCACCACTGATTCCTGGGCACTAAGGGTAGTCAGGGATGATTACCTCCTCCACCTGACTCAGACAACCTCCCCCCTATTTCCCCAGAGAGCCCCTCAGGTCTCCTCTCCACCGGGACCTTCTACTGAAGGAGTTGGCAAGTTTTCTCAAGGACAAAGCAGTGGAACCGGTGCCCCACCATCTCAAGGGCAAGGGGTTCTACTCCAGGTACTTCCTCATGCCAAAAAGGACAGGGGGCCTAAAGCCCATCCTCAACCTGCGCAACCTCAACAGATTCCTGGTGAGGGAGAGGTTCAAGATGCTTTCCCTTGGAACATGGCTGTCTTACCTCCAGCAGGGAGACTGGTTATGCTCCTTAGACCTCAAGAATGCTTACACCCACATCCTCATCCACCCCAACCACAGGCAGTACCTGCAGTTCGTAGTGGAGGGCAGGCATTTTCAGTACAGAGTGCTCCCCTTCGGCCTAGCCTTGGCCCCAAGAGTTTTCACAAAATGGCTGGCAGTCATGGCCACATTCCTCCGGTTCCAGGGGGTCTTCATATTTCCCTACCTGGATGACTGGCTTATAAAGGGAGGCATGGCCTCGGAGGTGCAACAGGCCATTGCATGCACCATCCAGATTCTGCAGCACTTGGGATTTGTCATAAACTACCCCAAGTTTCATCTCCTCCTGACACAGTGGCTGGAGTTCATTGGAGCAAAGATCAACACTCTCCAGTTGATCCAGGACTCCAGCATTGGACATATAGTACTGTCCCTCGGTGCCCACTCAGCTTCTCCTGCGCCTCCTTGGACACATGGCCTCCACGGTCCACGTCCCCGTCCCCCCCCAACACTCGCCTCTACATGAAGGTGGCGCAGTGGTGTCTCCGGGACCAGTGGTCTCAGGCCACGGGCCACCTCTGAGGCAGGGTTTCTGTGACCTGCCAACTTGCGGATTCTCTGGTCTGATGGCAGTCTCCCCAGCATCTCGAGGCAGGCATGCCTTTTCAGGCCCCAAGCCCCTCAAGGGTCCTTACCATGGATGCCTTCCTGCTTGGCTGCGGAGATCTCTGCACTCAGGACAACTGGTCACCAGACAAGAGCACCCAACAGATCAACCTCCTGGAGCTCCGAGCCATACACCTAGCTCTGAGGGTTTTCTGTCACCACCTGCATCACCAGCTAGTGCTGGTCCAGATGGACAACCAGGTGGCAATGATCTAAGTGAACAAACAGAGGGGCACAGGGTCTCATACCCTTTGTAAGGAGGCACTGTTCCTCTACTCAAACGCAATCCAATAGGGTAGCCTCCTGCAGGCAGTGTACCTGCCAGGCCAGGACAACCTGTTGGCTGACAGGCTCAGCAGAGTTCTCCAGCCGTTCGAGTGGTAGCTGGACCCCAGTCGGCTTTTCTGGCTCTGGGGGGGTATCAGGGCTGGCAAACAGGTCCATCACAGACAACTTTCAGTTGCTCTGCTTCTGTTCCCGGCAGCCCCACCCCTCCAGGGTAGCAGCGGATGCTTTCCTGGTCTCATGGTCAGAAGGCCTCATGTACGCTTTCCCTCCTATGCCGTTGATCACCAAGACCTTGTTCAGGACCCTCCGCGACAGGGCTTCGCTCATCCTGATAGCCCCTCAGTGACCCAGGTAACTGTGGTTCCCACTGCTCCTGCAGTTAACAGTAGAGACCCCCATCCCCTTGGCAACCACCCTATCTCAGAAGGGGGGCTCTCTCTTACACTCCAACCTGGGGTCCCTGTCGCTGACAGCCTGGCTGCCGAGAGGGCGACTCTGGTCCCTTTCAACCTTCCAGTTGAGGTGGATGACATTCTGCTGGCCTCTGGCAAGGCCTCTACTAGGAAGGCTTACGCCCTCAAATGGCGCATGTTCTCTGTTTGGTGCGTCAAACACGAGGCTGAGTCTTTCTCCTGCCCGGTGGCTCTGGTGCTACAGTACCTTCTCCACCTCTCTCATTCCGGGCTCAAGTCTAACTCCGTCCAAGTGCACCTTAGTGCCTGGTGGCGCACCACCATCCGGTGGGTGGTAAGCTCCTCTCGGCCCAACTGTTGGTGACCCATTTCCTTTGGGGCCTGCTCTTATCGAAGCCCCCGGTTTGCCCTCTGGCAACCGAATAGGACCTCAACATAGTGTTAGGGCAGCTCATTTGCCCACCCTTCGAACCTCTGGTTACCTGCCACCTCCGCTACCTCTCTTGGAAAGTGGTGTTCCTGGTCATGCTCACCTCCACTCGCAGAGTTAGCGATCTTCAGGCCCTTGTGGCGGAGGCATCCTGTACCAGGTTCTATAAGAACAGAGTGGTGCTCTGCACGCACCCCAAATTCCTGCCGAAGGTAGTGTCGTCCTTCCATCTCAACCAGGAAGTGGTGCTCCCTACCTTCTTTCCAAGACCTCACTCCATTCAGACGGAGACGGTCCTTCACACCTTGTACTGTAAGAGGGTTTTGTCCTTCTATATCCAACACACTCAGGGCCACCATAAAGCTTCTCAGCTTTTCATCTCCTACGACCCCAGTAGGCTGGGGGATGCGGTGACCAAGCGTATGCTGTCCATATGGGTGGCAGACTGTATCATCCTCGCTTATGAGCAGGCAAGGCTCCCACTGGAAGGCTGCGTCACGGCGCACCATGTCAGGGCCATGGCGGCCTCATTGTCAAACCTGTGCTCTGTCCAGATGGTGGACTCTGCCGGGCCGCCACCTGGTCTTCAGTCCATACCTTCGCAGCCCATTACTGCCTGGAAAGAGAGTCCTGACGGGACAGTGCCTTCGGCCAGGCTGTGGTCCGTAACCTTTTCGGGGTTTAGGCAACTCCTACCTTCCGACTCTTCTGTATTCAAGCTACTGGGGTGCTGGTTCATGGGACACAGGGGTTCTACTGTGGTCTGTGTACACGGACTAAATTGCTGCTGCTTGCGGCTCCCCCGTGAGGGAACCCCTATTTTTGCTATGGGCTTCTGGTAGCCTGTAGCTGGGGAGTCCCATATGTGAGGACTGACTTCCTGCTTATTCCCAGAGAAAGCGTAGTTACTCACCTGTAACAGGTGTTCTCGAGGGACAGCAGGAATCAGTCCTCACTACCCTCCCTCCTCTCCTTGGAGTTGCTCCTTTACCAGTTTTTATTTTTGCCGTCTTTTAGCTATGTCATCTGACTGAGCATGATGGCACCCTTGGTGGGAAGGGGACCATGCATGCGTGGTGGCATCTCCCAAAGGCTTTCTTTGAAAGCTGGGAGATGCTTCTGCAAGAGCTCCGGTGCCAACGTCGCTCATATGTGAGGACTGATGCCTGTTGTCCCCGGGGAACACCTGTTACAGATGAGTAACTATGCTTTTTGAACAGAGCAGTAGTGCTGGTAGCTTAGCTATAGCAACAGAGGGAGAGGGGCCCTATTTGTGGCAGATGGGATGGGGGGGGGAGGTGGAGTTGATCACAGCAGGGGGTGAAATTTTGGAGCAGTTTAGAAACTCCTCTTTTTTTTAAAATATTTCTTCAATTTTCCAAAGATAGTCACAACCAAAGACACTTGTTTAAGATATATATTTATTTATTTATTTACCTACCTACCTAACTAACTAACATTTGCAAGGAAATCTAAGAAAAATAACCCTACAAGTTGGACACAAGAGAAGGAATTGTCGTCTTTTCTGAGAAGACTTAGCAACATTAGGAAATATCCTTACTCTGTGATTCATAGCAGGGAGAACTATCTGATTCTAAAGCATAGGCTTTCAATAGAGTGGCAGAAGGAACCTAGTCATCTCCGAGATGGCTCCAAAATCGCGAAGTTCTAAACTGTCCATAGTAATCAGGCCCTCTTGGCAGACCTCTGCAACTTCCACCTCTTTTTTCTTCGCTCGAGGCAATTAATATGCCCTTGCCAAAGGAGGGGCAGACTCCATTGGGATATTAAGAACTGTCATAGCATATCTTTTCAACATCTCCACAGGAGATACAACAGAAACTTTAGGAAAATTAAGTAAACTAAAACTGCAATGACGAGATGAATTCTCCAACAGTTCTAATTTCCTGTATACTACTCCAGAGTCTTAAACCAAGGAATTCAGAACATCCTTGAGAGGCCACAGCCTTCCCCTCCAACTCATGAATATTTACATTTAAAGCTGAAACTTGTCCATCTAGTCCAATAACAGAAGATTGAAAGGTCTCTTGTTTAAAGGACAAAGCATGTAACCAGTGCCAGCCCATCCATTGTGTGAGAATGTTGTTCGCACAGTGTCCCGTGCTTTAGAGTGCCCCGCGCCAACTTCATTCTGCAGATGGTCAGTTTGCAGGGCTGGCTTCAGAGGAATCTGGGGAGGCCAGAGGTCCTGACTCACATCTGCTGAAGAGTGGCTTGTTCCTTCACTCTGGCAGCTGTGTTCTCGTGAAGTGCGCTGAATGCCGGGAAACAGAAAATGCCCTTTAAACTCCAGCGCCAGTGGGCATCACGAGAATACAGCTGCTGGAGTGAAGGAACAAGCCGCTCTTCACTCTGGCACTATGGGCCTCCCCAGTTCCCTATGAAGACAGACAGTCGCGGGGCTGTTCGGGGGGGAGGGAGGAGTAGGATAGGATTAGAAATGGCAGATGGGGGGCTTGGACTGGAAATGGGCTGATTGGAGGGGGGATGGGAGAATGGAACTAGAAGGGAGCTGATTTTGGGGGAGGACTAGAAGGGGATGTGGCTGGGGGAGGGAGGATGGAGAGGAGAAAAGATATTTTGTGTAGGAGGGAAGAAACATCTACAATTGGCCGGGTATTGGAAGAGTAAATGGGTTGGCCAGAATCTCACAGCTTTCCTGGAGGATTCAATGGATGTCATTTCCAAGCATTGCACCCTTGTGGTGCAGTTTGGTTCTGAGTCCATAAAATTGTGTGTGTTGAGGGCCTATTTTAAATGTAGAGAGGCCCTCTTTTGTGGTTTTAAAGTACAGGTCTTTCCGGATGTTGGCCGTCACACACAGCTTCGCCGTAAGCAATTTTTGGGTTTGAAAGCCCGGGTGGTGGCTCTCGGGGCTTCTTTTTTCTTAAAGTTTCCATGTCGGTGTATTATAACTTTAGAGGGGCAGACTTATAAGTTTACTGATGTATCATCATTGTTAAATTTTCTAAGTGAAAGGGAAACTGTCGGGAATTAGTGGGAGGGTATGGATATGATAATTTAGCTCCCTATTGTGGAGTTTTATAACTCCTAATTGCTGCATTCTTACTTTTATTATGGACTGGTTTCTCTCTCTTGATGTGTTCCTTTTTATGTGGTTTGTATTTTTTGGATTATTATAATGTATTATCTATTTTTTTCTTCATAATTGTGTTGTATTCAAGAAAATATCATAAATAAAAGTTATAAAAAAAATGCCCAAACAACAAAAGTAGAAAAATACTTTTTTTATTTTGAATTTATTAACTGGAATATGTCAGCTGTGGGAAATGTGCATCACTAACGTCTTGCATTTTGTTTAGTACAAGAGGAAATTAATTTATAGTTTTATTTCTCCAGTGTTGTACATTCCAAGTTTGGCTTTTGGGGTTCCCAGTTTAATTATTGTCTTCCTGTTTCTAAATGTTCCCAGTTTAATGATTGTGTCTTCCTTGTTTTTTTGTCTGGTGACAGCCTGTGTTCTGCATGTGTATCCAAGGTGGGATATTCTATTCATGTAGTTTCTATATGACAGTGCCACTTCTTCTCTTTCCCCTTTAGGAGATGTATTGGTATTCTCTGAGATGTATTGGTTTAATATTTGCAGTGCTGCCTTTTGATAGATAGAGTTTGGTGCTTTGTGAGTCCTGGTAATGCTATTATGATAGGCCAGGTTTGCTATGGGATTTAAATGGGCAGCATTTATAGTACTTCCTAATGTGCCTAGCGGTTGGCACTAGAGTATAGTAATGTAGAAATCTAGTAGTCTTTCGTTATCCAGACATTCATTAAGAGGCATGTTTACAAAAGTTAGCACACTTTAACATTATGCAAATATTTATGCAAATGAGGCCCTGCAATGAGTCTCCACACATAGCCCCGCACCCTCCTTGGGCCGCCCCTGCATGTAACTATTTAAACAGATTTCTCCAAGTGAACAGGACCATCTCATGAAGACCAAAGGATAAAGTTTTCAGGTCTCACCTGAGCCAGCATCCCTTCTTCGAGCTGTTCCGTCCTGAACTGTGTCACTGGTAGCAAGGTCTTCGGAGTTATTAATTCCCAGCACAGCCCTTCATTAGCTCATCCACTGTGGCTCCATGTCCAAAGACGGCACCTGCTGCAGCTGCAGGCGAGGTGTGCACCGCTAGTCCGACACTTGCCTACCTGAAGTTTAGTGCAAGCTCCCGCACTGGCATTCCATCCACCTCCATGCAGACCTGCGAGCTAAAGATGATGTCATATTTAGGGAAGGATAGGGGCCCTCCTGTCACTCAACGCATAATCAAACTCTGGAATCCATAACCAGAGGATGTAGTAAAAGCTATTAGTGTAGCTGGGTTTAAAAAAGGTTTAGACAAGTTCTAGAGGAAAAGTCCATAAATCATTATTAAAGGGGATCTGGGAAATCCACTGCTTGACCCAATACAAGCATTGTGGAACCTGTGTCCTTTGGGGAAACTGCTAGGTACTTGTGACCTAGATTGGCCACTGTTAGAAACAGGATACTGGGCTTGATGGACCTTGGTCTGACCCAGTATGGCATATCTTTTATTCTTAGTCACTCCCAATGAATCTGTCAGAGGATTTGCACTTAACTTGGGCCAAAGCACAAAGCTGTCCATCGGCCCACACTGATGTTTGGAAGCTAGATGAGGTTTACCCTTCCTTTGCCTCCGCATCTGCTTAGAAGGAAAAAGTTAATGCAGAAAAAAATGCAGAGCAGAACTACACCTCATTTCAGTGTGCCGCCATCTTGCCTCCCCCATAAAAGGGGATGCCCTTCATGGTTTAGAAACTTTTACTGGAGAGGCATGAGCTAATTACTAATAAGAGAATTTGTTTAGGGCCCAAGTGGAGTACCAGGAGGAGGATTTGGAGAATTATTTAGATTGTATGGAGTTAGGTTCCTTGACCCCGAAGGATGTGGAAATGCTGGATAGGGTAATTTTGGCTGAGGCAATCATGGTGGCAATTGGAAATCTTAAAATCCATTAGGCTGCTATTCAAACATGCTAATATCTAAATGCCATGGCATTTAAATATTACTACTGCTAACTATCAACAGGGTATTTATCAGCAGTGTCCTGATAGGAGCTGCCGCCAAATATCTGGACTCAGCAGCACTAACCAGATAAGTGCCAATTGATTTTCAGCTGGCCCTTGCATTGCTTGCAACTTTGGACAATGTAGGCCACATGAAAGGCTGTCCTACATTGTCCAAACAATTACCACTGAAAATTGCATTAACTGGATTGCTGCTGCTCCTCCTCCACGCACAGACTGACTCTACACTAACCGGAAAGTGCCAGGGCGGTTTGAGGAGATAGTGGCACTATCTGGATAATACCACCACATTTATTCATTGTAACCCTGACGTCCCTCCTGGGGCTATGTCTGCAGTGTTTGGGTGAAGGGAACAGTGTGAGCTAGAGCGTAGGCCAGCTATTGGACATGAAGGAGGTGATGTCCTTTGAGCAATTAAGGGAGATATATAAAATCAAAATTGGAAAGACCAATATGTGTTTCAAGTTAGACACTACCTGCTTTCAAAGGGGAATGTAGAGGAGAAGTCTTTTTGGAGGGACTATTTTGGGATTTTTTTGGTTCTAAAATAGCTAAAGCCCTCCTGGAGGTTCCAGCCATTCTTCCATGTCACTTGGCTCAATGGGAGAAAGATTTGGTGTATACATTTGAGGATACGGAGTGGTGGAGAATATTTGTGACTATTATAAAAAGTCCCATCTCATTTAATTTGATAGAAAATGGGTTGAAACTCCAATAAAGGTGGCAGTTAGCACCTGAACACTTATCTAAATTTAGCTCTGGGGCAAATGAATGTTGTAGAAAGTGTGGGCAGGTTGGCACTTACTTTTGTATATGGTGGGAATGTCCAGAAGTGTGTTGCTTTTGGGATGATTGCATTAAGGTGATGGAAGGCATTCCAGGTTGCAGGATACTAAGAGATTGGAAGATCTTCCTGTGTCACTGTTACTACTACTACTGAGCATTTGTATAGCACTACAAGTCATATGCAGCACTGCATAGACATGTAAGAGACAGTCCCTGCTCATCAGAGCTTACAGTCTAGTCAAGACAGACAACACAGGAGGTGTAGGCTGGGATAAAACAAGGGGGAAAAGAAAGAAAAAGGAGATCAGGTGAGTCAAGATCCAAAAGCAGCAACAAAGAGGTGAGTTTTCAGCCTGGATTTGAAGAGGGTCAGAGAAGGTGCCTGGCGTATAGACACAGGTAGTTTGTTCCAGGCGTAAGGTGCAGCAAGGTGAAAGGAGCGAAGTCTGGAGTTAGCAATAGAAGAGAAGAGCACAGATAGAAGCATTTTGCCAGAAGAGCAGAGTTCCCAAGGGGGGTTGTAAGGAGAGATAAGAGAAGAAAGGTAGTGAAGAGCTGCAGAGTGAATGCATTTATAGGTCAGTAGGAGAAGTTTGAACTGGATGCAGAAATGGATAAGGGAGCCTGTGGAGTGACTTGAGAAGAAGAGTAATATGGGCATGATGAGGCTGGCAGAAGATTAGCCGCGCAGCAGAGTGTTGAACAGATTGAAGAGGAGAGAGATGATTCAAAGGTAGACCAGCAAGGAGTAGGTTACAGTAGTCAAGACGGGAGGTGATTAAGGAGTGGATAAGCGTCTTAGTAGTGTGTTCAGAAAGGAAAGGACAGATTTTGCTGATATTATAGAGAAAGAAACGTCAGGTCTTAGCTATCAGACGAATGTGTGTGGAGAAGGGGAGAGAGAAGAGTCGAAGACAAGCCCAATGTTGCGAGCTGAGAAAGGAGGAAGAGGGGGGAGGTTTTAGGGGGAAAGATAAGAAGTTCAGTCTTGGTCATGTTCAATTTCAAGCGGCGGTGAGACATTCAGGCAGCAATGTCAGAAAGGCAGGCAGAGATCCGGGTCTGGATAGCCAGAGAGATTTCAGGCGTAGAGAGGTAGATCTGGGAGTCAGCATAAAGATGGTACTGAAAACCATGGGAAGAGTTAAGCGCACCAAGGGACTGGGTATAGAGAGGGAAAAGGAGCAGACCCAAGACAGATCCTTGGGGTATACCAACTGGGAGTGGCATAGCAGAGGAGAAGGAGCCACTAGAACATACACTGAAAGAGCGATGGGAGAGATAGGAGGAGAACCAGGATAGTACAGAGCCCTTAAAACCAAGCGAGGACAAGGTATCGAGGAGAAGATTGTGGTCAACAGTGTCAAAAGCAGCAGAGAGGTCAAGAAGGATGAGGACAGAGTAAAGGCCCTTGGATTTTGCCAGGAACAAGTCACTGGAGACTTTGACAAGAGCCGTTTCAGTAGAGTGCAAAGGACAAAAGCCAGACTGTAAAGGATCCAGGAGGGCATGAGAGGAGAGGAAGTTGAGGCAGCAGCCATGAACAGCACGTTCAAGTAGTTTAGAAATGAAGGGAAGGAGAGAGATGGGTTGATAATTAGAAGGACAGGTGCGATCAAGTGAGGGTTTCTTGAGGAGAGGTGTGACCAATGCATGTTTGAAGGCTGCAGGAACAGTTGCAGTGGAGAGCGAAAGGTTGAGAATATGAGAAATGGAAGGGACAACAGTGGAGGAGATGAGGCTTAGGAATCAGATGGGGATAGGATCAGAGGAGCAGGTGGTGAGTTTGGAGGAAGAAAGAAGGTGTGCAGTTTCCTCGTCAGGGGGATTCCAGAATGTTATTCTAATGATATTGGTAAAAAGAAGTGGGAATTCCTTAAGCACTGTATTGTTGCGGTGCAGGGTGAAATTGCCCATTAGAGACAGTTCATTTTACCTCATATACAGGAGTTTTATGATCAGCTGAATAATTTGAATAATCTCTATAGACTGGGGGACCAGCTGAAAACATCTGGGGGAAATTTTGGATCTGCTGGCAACTACGCTCAGGGTTGTCTTGTTAGAATGTAAGGGTTTTAATCTATCTCAGCTGTCTTGGTGTTGGTGGATGTTCTGTCAAGGAAGGGGGAGTGATTGTGGGTTTAAGCATTTCTATATCAGTATGCACATTCAACACTGGAATGTTGGATGTGTATGAGGTCTGTGGCCTTATATTTTCTGTTATGGGTTAGGGTGGGGAGGGGGCCAAGGGAGTAGTATGGTTTGTAACAGGGGAGTTGATGAACCTAAGAGACTGCTTGTTTCTCTGTTAGCTATCTTGTGTGGCTGCGTATTGTTGTACGTGGCTTATTTTTGAAACAGTCTGACGTATTTTATAAAAACCCAATAAATATAACATTAAAAAAAAGAGAAGATCACATTCTGGGGGGTACCCTGGGAGGAATCCAAGTCCCTCATCTTCAGCCCAGCAGGTTCTACAGGTTCTATAGGGTGATCTTTTAATTTTTTTCCCCTTCTCTGTTTTCCCAATAGAATAGAAAGAGGAAGGAGGAGTCCTTTGGTCTAGGCTGAGGTGAGCTCTTTGAGGTAGGGGGAGGAAGTTCTCGGCTTGCTTCTCTTTCTTCCTTTTACTATGGCTCAGCAACACCCCTTCAAATGCCTTAGCTATTTTGTGATTCATTGAAAGTAAGCAAGTGTTAGTGACCAAGAGCAAGAAGCCAACCTGTTCTTTCCCGTTCTCAGCCTGGTCTGGGCTGAGGTTCAGACTGCTCCTTGTGGTCCCTCACCATTGCCAGCTCGTTCACTTTGGGGGTGCATTTCAGGTGTGGATTGTGTCTTTCCTCTTTCTGCATTTACTCTCGAGTGGGAAGAGATCCATCTCAATCTTGAGTGCCTTCCTCCAGCCTGAATGGGAAAATGTCTGTTTCGACTTTCCCATCAATGTTTCTCAGCAGAAATGCAGTCCATCTGCCCTTTGCAGGGTCCATTCATGTCCCCTTCCATGCTAGGATGGTCAACTGATGAGCAGACAGACGATTAGAAGCAGATGCCTGGTCAGATAGGTCCCTCGTGAACATATGCACACTTTTGATTCTTACAGAGGCCAAGGTTGTGGAGTAGGAGGTTCCCTTCAAGGTCTCCTTGTTTAGCTTTCAGTAGGATAGCTTCACCTCTAAATAGCTAGATGGTCTAGTGTTTGCCTCTGGTATCTTTTATGGGCACTTGGAAATTGCTCCAGTAATTTGGTCATAGGTTTTACCTTTGATTGTAATATTAGAATTAGCAGAGAGCTAGGAGTTCCTAGTTTGCTTCCCTTCATCAGACATCATTAATGGGGTTTACATTGATATAGTGTTTCTGGTGATTGTTGTCAAACCCTATGCTGCAGCTTCCTGGTGGGGTTAGCTAGAGAGCCATTTCTCCATTCCTGCTGTCAAGTGTTTCAGCAGAGAAACCAATACCCAGACCCCGGGCCCAACAATCATCTGCAACACCAGCCCGGTTCAGTTAAATACCATCAAACCAGAAAACATATTTTTTTGTCGTAACAGCCAGCCCAGTGCAGAGGAAGGTTCACTCGCACCGCTGTGGCCTTTCCCTTTTAATTAGTAAATTCAAACAAGACAACGTTCACTTAGCTGGATCAGTAGAACTGAACCGGGCTGGTGTTGCAGAGTCAAGTGTTTCAGGTCAGAGAGCTTGGTCTTCTCTAATGAGTACGCACCATCAGATTGTTGAGGAATTTCCTATTACTCTTGTTGGGTCCCTCATTCTGAGGCCGTGCACAAGGTTAGGTTTCTTTCTTATAATGGTCAAGAAATTGACACTCTTTTGGATGGTTTGTTCTTTCTGAGCACCTAGAGGACCCTGTTCATTGTGGCATCTTTCCAGCATCCTCAACTACTGTTTTGAAGAGAAAGGAGGTGACCTAAAAGAGTAGAATACTTTGGCCCAGAGATTCCATCCATTACACAGAGATCTGTGAAGGCAATTCAGTTAAGGTTGTCTGGATTTCGGAAGCCCTATGATCTTGGGGGCTTTCTGAGGTCCATTATAGTTTATAGTTTATTAATTTGATATACCGCTGTTAAATTTATAGCACAGCGGTTTACAGAGTAAAAATACACAGGAGGCCATGAGGCCGGAGAAAGGAAAAGAGTTTACAATGAGACAGGAAAGCACTCAAGACATTTAAAGACAAGTACACAAGAGGAAAGGGAGCGAGAAAGAAAGGGAGGAGGTAATTTACACAGAAGGGGGGGGGGAGTCAAAAGCAATGGAGAAACGATGGTTTTTGAGGTTTCTTTTAAATGAGATGTATTGCTGGTCAAGTCTGAGGGAGGAGGGGAGGGAATTCCAAAGGGCAGGGCCCTTGCTAGAAAAATATTTACAATTTTCAGTGTTGGGACCCACCCTGAGTATGGGAATGCCTTGTTACATTCCACTCATTCTGGACTGGTCTGGTGAGATAAGGAAGGAAATATTTGGTCTTGCCTGCTAATTTTCTTTTCTTGAGACTACCAGATCAGTGGCAGAGGCCCACACTCGGCTGTCCTTGTGATGAATTTTTTCACTTTGTTCTTTCTACCTCTTTGGGCAATTATTTGTGGTGATTTGATCATCTCTGCCGTTCTCCTATTGTATGTAACTTCTCGGGAAGCATCGATGAAGGTTCTATGGATTTCTTTGGATACATATTGGCAAGATGAGTGTCCTCCTTCCCTTGGTGTAGAATGACAGTGTGTGGGGGGGGGGGGGGGGGGTTGTACCTTCTGCTTTGTTACAGAAAATACTGAAGTGCATGTGGCTACACAGTTTCCTTAATAGGGCAGAGCTCACAGGCTTTTCTTCCGTCTTCATCTGCTGACTGACAGGCATAATCTACTTGTTCTGGGATGGTCTGGTAGACTCCAGAAAAAGAAATTACCAGGTAAGACCAAATCTTTCCATGTTTTTTTGAAATTTGCAGGAGGAGCCCTTCAGCACTCACCAGTCTGAGACGCTTTTCAACATCTCCAGGTTTTTGCTTCACAACCTGACCAAGGAAACTCCACTGGGGATCTCAAAAGTGTATCCTTGCACCATTCCCAGGAACCCATAGCACAACTAATTTAATTATTTTTTATTTATTTTATTTATTTAACAAGTTTTATATGCCGCCTTATCACATTCAAGGCGGTTCGCATAGAACACACAGCCATAAGCTTTTACATAGAACAGGGAGTAGCAACTTGGAGTATATGGGGAGGAGTATATGGGGTATTAGATACATTTAACAAAGGCTAAAATATGTACAGATACATTGTTGCAAGTGAGATGATATAGTTACATTAATTAGATGTCCGTTACTATGTCTGTAAGGTCTGCCTGTGGCATTAGTTTTATTAGGTAGGTCCATAGTAATCACAGAATAGATGGGTCTTGATGGCTTTTCTGAAATCAAGTAGGTCTTTGATTGCTCGTATTGGAGGAAGTAGCTGATTCCAAAGTTGGGGAGCATACAAAGAGAAGGCTCAGGTGCAAGTAAATTGCTTTGAAGGTCTGTAGTTTTTGGGGGTTTTAATGATGTTAGTGTCTGTATTTCTTCTTGTTCTTGATGTAGATGCTTGTTGGATCAGCGGTTGAAGTGTTGGCAGAGATAGATTATAATTATTTAATATTTTGAGGATGGTTACAATGCATTTGTATTTAGCACATGTAACAGGAAGCCAGTGCAGTTGTTTAAGAGTTGGAGTTATATGATTGTATCTTGCAGTTCCTGTAATAATTCTCGCCGCTGTGTTTTGTACGAGTTGCAGAGGGAGGGTTGTTTTCTTTGGAAGTCCATGATATATATTATACTACAGTAATCGATGGTGTTAGTATGGTCTGACATACAGTTCTGAAGTCGCAATCTGATAGTAGTGGCTTCAGTTTGCGGAGGGTTCTTAATTTGTGGTAAGCTGATCTGGTTGTCTTTTTTACATGTGGCTGGAAATTGAGATGTTGGTCAAAGGTGATTCCAAGATATTTGACCTCTTTTTTGTTGGTTAGGGTGTGTTCTAGTATCTTGAGTGAGTCCGGTGGGGTGAATTTGGTGTTTCTGGCTATGTGTATCGTTTCTGATTTTTTTGAAGTTAATGAGAAGATCTTGTTGTTTGAGCCACTTGGACATTGCTTTAAGGCATGATGTGATTTGGGAGTAGTCAGGTTTGTTGATGTTGATCTGGGAGAATATCATTATATCGTCTGCGTAGATTCTATAGTAGATGTTGTGTTGTCTTATGATGTTACATATTGGTTTAAGATATATATTAAACAGTGCGGAGAGTGCTGAGCCTTGTGGTACACCTTGATCTTGTGTAAATGGTTTGGATTGTTTGTTTTTGATTTCACTTGTTGGTTTCGGTGTGACAAGAGTGGAACCAGTCTAGAACTGTTCTTGAAGTCTCTGTAGTAGTGTGTTGTGGTTGACAGAATCAAATGCTGCTGTGATATCTATAAAGCATAAGATAAAGCCGTGTAGTATGTTGTCTATGCCAGTGACAACAGTATCTAGAAGTGATGCAATAAGTGTTTCAACACTGTGGTTTTATCTAAATCCGTATTGATATGGATCCAGCGGGTCAAATGTGTCTATGTGGTCTTGTAGTTGATACTGTACTGTTTTTTCAATTATCTTCATCATGAATGTTATACTAGATATTGGGCGGAAGGAACTTGGGTCTTTTTTGTCGAGATTATTGTTCTTATAGGTCTGATGGATGCATTCTTGAGTTGAGGGGGGGAGGTATCCTTGGGTAAGTGATGATTTCACTATTTTTTGTATGAATGGAAGTAGGAACTTGATCCAGCTGACAGGGCATGGATCATTGGGTGATGTTGTAGTGTTTATATTCGAAATAATCATATCAAGTTGCTTTTTTTTTAGGGATCTGAAATTCATTCCATGAGGTGTCTGTGGTGTGTCTTGATTTTGTTCTATGTGGCTTCACCAGTGATGTCTTGGTGTACTTCTGTTGCATGAAGTCAGCAATGTCTTCCGGTGATATTGTGTTAGTCGTATGGTTCTGTTGGTTCCTTTATTAGGGCATTTACTATGGTGAAGAGTTCTCTTGGTCTATTGATTGAGCTCATTATTAGGTTTGAGTAGTACTCTCTCTTATGGTTGTTTATTGTGTCACGGTATAGAGTTTGCAGTTCCTTGTAGTTTAAGTGTTGTGGGCTTTTAGTTCGCCGCCATAGTCTTTCCAGCAGGGAGCCCCATGCACACAGACAGATGGGGGAGCACAAGATAGAAATGTTGAAAAGCTATAATGTAGCAAAAAATGGGTGACTTGTGGGGCAACATTGGGCAGAGTTTTACATATACATGTATACTTTCCATTCTGTAAAGCATGCATGTATAAAAGTGCCAAAATCTGCCCCGAGCAGATATATCTTACATGATATCTGAGACTTTGCCTGTATGCTCCAGGGCAGCCAGAGAAGCACATCCTGCTGCCAGGCAATGGAGGCCACATGACAAACTTATGTTAAAGTGAGTGTGATGTTTGCTACTTGTTTATGTAAATTTTTTGGGTGGGAAGGGAATGGAAGGGGAAACGTGTTATCGCCCCTCTTCTCCTGATTGCCTCAGCAAATTTTGCTCGGGAGCCTTTCATCTTAATTTACACCACTGGTGCATAGATACCTGGATAAAATAGGCATAAAGTAGACTTGGGCCTTCCACGAACCTAATTATAAAATTACCCTAAATACGTGACTGCATATGAGGCCATAGTAAGAATTCAAATAGCTCCTGCATGCATTTGCTTTGCTATTTTGACAGTTTTCTCTGTGTTAAATATTTGAAGGGTAATTTTTTTAAAGGCATTAGCTGACCAGGTCCCTTGTTTGAAAGTTGGCCTGCTATTGGATGGTTTAATATAGTCAACTGATTTCATGAAGCAGCTGTGTTTAGCCACTGTAAATGTAAGAATTCTGGGTTATAATTAGGTTGGGGGGAATACACTTTGTGGATATAATTTGGTTCTCAAATTATAGGGAAATTAGGTCTTACCTGCTAATTGTCTTTCTTTGAGTCTCTCCAGTCCCAACACGGATGGGTAGTTACGCCTGTCCAGCAGCTTGGAAACTGAGCATGTCAGATTTCTGACCTCGCCATACTTGGGTAGCTAAAAACCTCTCCCAACCCCCATTATCCTAATGACAAAGCAGTTAGAAGAGGGAAAGACATATGCATCCTGCAACACCAGGCCTGTAATTAAAGACAAAAACATCTTTGAGAACTAATCCCATGAGTCCCCTTAAACCGAACGCAAAGGAAAGAAAACCTCCCTGCGAGGAAAGGCGGCCCCAACATGAGTCATAATGCCCAAGGGGCCCGACCTACATTCTGTTCGGGAGCATCCCTGTTTCTCCCAATCCCCCCCCCCTTTTTTTTTTAAATGGACTAGGATCACTTACCTCTGCTCTCCCTTTGACTGTTCTGCAATGACTTATTGATGTACATCTTTGAGGTCCAGGATCACAGTCTGAGCTAAAAAGAGAGCCAATCAGTTAGCGGTGGGTTAGGGACTGGACTGAAGATACTCAAGGAAAGACAATTAGCAGGTAAGGCCTAATTTCACCTTCCTTATTGTATCCTCCAGTCCATTCCCAACACGGATGGGATGTAACATAGCAGTACTAACCCTAGGAGGGACCAGTGAGCCCGGCCTGAATTACCGCCGCTCCAAACCGCATCCTTCACTGCTTGCACATACAAGTGATAATGCTTTACAAAAGTATGTAGGGACACCCATGTCGCAGCCTGCAGATATCAGCCAGTAGAATCAAGCTCGACTCTGCCCAGGAAGCCGCTTGTGCTGTTGTCGAGTGGGCCCTCAACCCCACTGGCACCGTTTTACACTTGAATAAGTAAGCTGAGGCCATCATCTCCCTCACCCACAGAGAAATAGAAGCCTTGGACGCCGCCTCTCCCTTGCGAGGCCCTCCAAACAGGACAAACAACCTATTGGTCTTTTTCAACCAATCTGTGATTTTTAAGTAACATCAGAAGGCACGACATACATCCAGGAGCCGCAAAAGGGGTTCTGACTGTGATCCTCCCTTACCTGAAAATACCGGGAGGGTAACTGGCTGATTCACATGGAATGCAGAAATCACTTTTGGCAGGAAAGACTGAACTGGTCGCAGTACAACCTTTTCTTTAGAAATGGAAAGAAAAGGATCCCAGCAAGATAAAGCTTGCAACTCTGAAATCATTCTGGCCAAACAGATGGCTACCAGAAAGACTGTTTTCAAAGTCAAGTCCTTCAGCAAGCACTCAGCCAGTGGCTCGAAGGGTGCCATGGTCAGTGCAGAAAGCACCAAATTAAGGTCCCATGTGGGAACTATCAACCTCAGCAGAGGTCGAACCTGCTTTACGGCTCGAAGGAAATGCACCACATCTGGATGGGCCGCTAGAGATTTCTCCTGCACCTTCCCCCAGTAACACACCAGTGCTGCCACCTGCACTCGCAGGGAATTACACGCCAAGCCTTTTTCCAGCCCAGCCTAAAGAAAAGCCAGCAGCTCCGGGAAGGGAACCTCCAGGGGTTTCAGTCACCCGTGTACACACCAGCTCTCAGCCTCCAAACCCTAATGTAAGTTAGTGTGGTGGAATGCTTACATGCCTTCAGCAGAGTCAAAATGACTGTGCCCATGTAACTCCGCTTAAGTAACCGCGCTTTCTCAAGAGCCATGCCATAAACAAGAATCAACCAACCTGTGGCATGAGGACTGGTCCCTGCGCCAACAGGTTGCTCCTATTGGGGAGCCGCCAGGGGTCGTCTATCAGCAATCTGATGAGATCGATGTACCATGGTCTGCGTGGCCAGTCTGGCGCAATCAGGATGACCATTCGTCTGTGCTCCTCAATCTGCTGCACCACTCGCCCTATCAGGGCCCATGGTGAGAACACATAAAGCAGACCTGCTTCCGGCCAAGGCTGTACCAGGGTGTCGAGACCTTCCGACATCCATTCTCTGCATCTGCTTTAGAACTGACTTACATTCGCAGACACAAGGGTTGCCATGAGGTCCATGACTGGAGGGCCCCAGCGGTGAACCAGCTGTGCAAGCACCTCGTCATTTAGCGTCCACTCGCCGGGATCCACTCAAACTCTGTTGAGGTAATTGGTTACCATGTTTGTTCTTCCGGCCACGTGCACCGCCAACAGTGCTTGGAGGTTGTCCTCCACCCATCCCAGCAAAGGAGCGACCTCGCTTTCCAGCTGGATGCTGCCCGTGTTCCCTTGCCTGTTGATATACACCACCATGGTGGCATTGTCCAAGAACATGCACACTGCTTTCCCTTGAAGAAGATTCTTGAAGCTCTGGAGGGCCAGGGCCACAGCTCACATTTCCAGCCTGTTTATGGCCAGGATGATTCCTTCGCCGTCCAGCTGCCCTGTGCCACCTACCCCTGACAGTGGGCACCCCAGCCTGACAGGCTGGGATCCATTGTGAGGGCGATCCACCTCTGCGTTTCCAAGGGCATCCCTGCTAACTGACCTCCCCAGGCAAGGCAATCGCTTCTCCAGCGGGTGACGTTGGACTGACCATCTCTTCAGGAGGGACTTCTGTAGTGGTCACATATGTGCCCGTGCCCATGCCCAAGACACCAGTTTGATTGTTGCCGCCATCGAGCCCTGGAGTTGTAGATAATGCCAGGTCGTCTGAGCCGGTGTCCGTAAGAAGAACCTGATCTGTAAATGCTGTTTGTTCATCCACTCCAAGAGTAAGGAAACCTTGCCCTCTTGTGTTTGTCTGAAAATGAGCTTCCAGGTAAATCAAATCCTGAGTCGGACTCGTGTTGCTCTTGGCTGCATTGATCACCCAGCCCAGGTTCTGAAGGAACTTGGCCACCCGAGCGGTGGCCCTCATACTCTCTTCCCTGGATTTTGCCCATATTAACCAATCATTGAGGTAAGAGTGCACCAGAATTCCTTCCTTTTGCAGAGCAGCCGCTGCAACCGCCATGACCTTAGTAAAGGTCCTGGGTGCCATTGCTAGGCTGAAGGGTAGCATGGTGAATTGAGTGTCCCATGGGTACCTGGAATTTTAGGAAGCGCTGATGTTCCCGCTGAATTGGAATATGTAGGTAAGCTTCCATGATGTCCAATGACGTAAGGAACTCTCCTCTGATGGCCATAATTACTGATCTCAGAGTTTCCATGTGAAAACACGGAACCCTGAGACAATGATTCATGTGCTTGAGATCCAGAATGGCCAAAAAGAACCCTCCTTTTTGGGAACCACAAACTAGATGGAGTATCGACCGGAGCCGAATTGGCTTCGTGGAACTTCCACTACCGCCTGCAACTGTACCAAGCTCTGCAAAGTGCTCCACACTGCCTGAAACTTGTGAGGTGCTCTGCAAGGGGATCACAGGAAACCTTTCTTGAGTGGACAAACTCGAGGGCATAACCCTCCTTGAGGACCTCCAGGACCCACTGGTCAGAGGTGATCTGGACCCAGATGGAGTAAAATTTATGCAGTCTTCCTCCTACGGGAACCAAATCTGCATGGACCCGCTTCGCTTCATTGTGGTTTCTTGTTGGAGGTGGAAGTGGAAGGGCAAAATCTCCTCCCTGCTCCCCGGAAGCCTCGAAAGGGCTGACCTCTTGCAGGAAACGTTCCCCTCTGATAGGGTGCGAATCGAGTAGGCCTGAAGCGACTGAAGTCCCGTGCTTGTCCTTGCCCCTGCGCTGGTGACCATCCCGGCTTTTGCCTGTCTTCCAGGAGTCTACGGCCCTTGGACTCTCAAGTCCTTAACCAACTTCTCCAGCGTCTCACCGAACAGGAGCTTCCCCTTGAATGAGAGCCTACTCAAGTGTGATTTGGAGGACCCGTCTGCCGACCATTTCAGTAGCCACAAGTATCTGGACACAGAGACCACCGCAGCTATGCTTTGGGGCTTGACTCCTGATAAGGTCGTAAAAAGCATCTGCCAAATAGGCTGCCCCTGACTCTAGCTTGACCACTTCCAGGGGAACAGGTTGTGGCTGCTTTAATTCCTCCTGGAAACCTTGTGCCCAGTGCAGACAGGCCCATGCCACGCACTGAGGCCTGCAGGGAAGCCGCGTTAATGTTGAAGGTTTGCTTCTGCAAGGTTTCTAGCTTCCTGTCTTGGACATCCTTGAGGGCCGAGCTGCCTTCCACCGGGATGGTGGTCTTCTTAGTCACTGCCAAAACTGCAGTGTCCACCTTGGAAGAGCAAAACAGGTCTTTTTTTCTGCTTGGGAAGCGGGACCCCAGCCTCCGGAACCTCCCATTCATCTAGAATCATGTTTCATGACCTGATGCACGGGAAACACTGTCTGCGATTTTCTGACCATATGGAACAAGGCATTTTCCAGAGGTTCCTCCTCTGAGACCCTGAAGCCATATTCTTCAGAGAATGCGTGATTAGTGTAGATAGCTCCTCTCTACAAAACACCTGCACAATGTGGACCTCCTCCTTATGTGGAATCTCGCCCACCTCCAGCTCGTCCCCTGTAAGGCTTCCCCGTCATTCTGCGTTTCTGGCCCCTCTGACAGCGTTGAGGCTGAGTCATCCCAGGTCTCAGACCCACACACCTGGTTTTGGCAGAGGGCCCTACCTGCGTGCTGGTGGACTGCTCCACTTCTGCTGGGGGCCTCCTACGGGGGCCTCTTGTAGACAAGGACCTTGAGCCCTTCTGTCTAATGCAATAGGCTTTGTGCATGAGGAGGATGAACTCTAGGAAGAACCCCCTCCCCCAAAGTCCTCTATCGGGGCATCCTTGGAGATGGAACCCCGAGGTGCTGGGGATTCCCAGCCCTCCGTAGAGACCCTAGGATGTTTAGGGGGAGTTCCTGACCCACTCCTGGGTCTCTGCCCCACCAATCCTAGCTGGGGATCCCCTGATTCCTCTGAGGTATCCCTTCAGATCATCCTCCACTAATCGTGCTTCTGTCTCATTGCCTCTGCAGAAGCCCTCTTCCTATAGAGCCCCCCTCCTGGATCTGCAAGCTAGACAAGTTGGTTTGGCGAGCACTTTTTTTGATGGCTGAGTTGGTTGCATGAAGGTTGGGATCTTTAGCAGTTTATGGTTCTGAGTTGCATGCTTTTCATAGTTCTGGTGGAGCATTCTTTGAAGAAGTGTGTAGTGAAACACCTTGGCAGCTTATGTGTAGCGTCTGTGTGCCTGTCCAGTAACTATGTTGTTACTTCAAGCTAAGTTTGGTTTTAGATTTTTGTGAGCCTGTTTTCAAAGGCATTTACATGAATGACGTGTTATAGTATTGCAGTCAAGCCATGTTCTGCCAAGTCATACTTTGAGAGATCACAGGTGTTTTAAATCACAATGTGTTATAATTAAAAAGAAAAATTGTTTTATACTGTGGTAGGAATTTTTCAGAGCCATTGATGTTGAGAGGTACAGCTTTGAATGTGTGAAGCTTGTGTTAATTCACCTCATTGGATTCTGAGGCACTTTTCTCCTTCCATGTTTGCATGTGAAAATTTCAATACATGCACCCGATGTAATTTTTGTATGCATTGGTGGAATGATTCTTTTGGATTTGCCAAAATTTGTAAGGCTGTGTGTTCCAGTCAAGGAAGGGTCCCCCCCAGAAGGGTTTCCACCTTCCTCTGGCACTAGTGCTGCAATAGCAAAAGGTAAGGAAAAACAATAAAGGGCCTAGAAGAGGACTAAGTCAAGCAAGTGTCCCCCCACAGGAAGAAACGTCTCTCCAGCTGCTTGGAGACTGAATACTGGGGGCTGGGAGGGGCTTCCGGCTACCCAAGTATGCTGAGGTCAGAAATCTGACATAATCAGTCTCCAAGATGCTGGACAGGTGTGACTACCCATCCGTGTTGGGACTGGACTGGAGGATACAATAAGGAAGCTTGGATAGTGTTTCCCTCCTCCCCCAACTCACATCCATACAAATAGCAGAGGAAAGTACCTGAGTATTCTTTTGTATACATACACAGTGAGTCAATTTCAAAGAGAAATTATCTGTGGGTTTTCTCTTTGAAAATTGTTTCAAGGTGTGCACATACAAGAGTTACTTGTGTGCTTACTCAGAATTACCCCATGGACCATGGCAGCAACACTGTATAAAATATGGCATAATGGGCGACCTATGTAATACATTATCTCCAGGAACAAGCAGGACTGCAGTCTTCACATATGGGTGAATGTCATGACTGAGCCTGCGAGGGAACGCTCCCCAGCATCCAATAGGAAAGCCTTTAGGAGCACTCCACTGCGCCTGCGTGCCTGCCTTCCCGCCTTCATTCTTTGTTTTCCATGGAGCCAGTAGGATGCAGTGTCCTGTCATTGCTGAACAACTTCTCTCTTTTGTGCCATTCAGGGTATATCGTGCTTCTGCTTTCGCATCGACGCCGGTTCCATCGAATCAGACACCAGTCTTGATAATTCTTCCTTTTTTTTTTTTTTTTTTCTCTTTCCTTTTAAATTGCTTTTCACCACTGTTCTCACCATTAAACTAGGCCTCTAGGCCTCCACAGCCTTATCTGCAATCCCACAACAAATATTTCAGGCATGGAAAAGCCAGTCAGTGGTTTTAAAAAAAATGTACCAAGTGTGCCAGTACCATTTCAGCCATTGATAAACATGACTGGTGTCCTGAACATGAACCCACTTCTTGTCCTTTGTGCCAGCAAATGATAGAGAGGGGCCTCAAAAACCAAGCCAGACAGTTTGGATTGTTGTTCGCCTTTGACTCTGCTTTAGTAGCTTCCACTTCGAGAGCATCAACTTCTTCTCATGGGTCTCAGACTTTTTCAAAATCCAAAACACAAAAGTAAGTCAAAGTCGGTGGCTTCAGAATCAAAGATAAATTCCGATGCCAAGAAGTCGTCTCAGCATAAGCAATGCAACTCACCTAGAGGTGCTTCTGATGCAGAACAGCCAGCCAAACAGCCCCGACGGAAGGATCTGTCTTCCAAAGCACAAGTGGGGCTCTGGGACTCTCCCGAGGCATCATCCCCCAGAGAGCTACCTGTTCCATGTTCTGGGATGGTGGCTCAGAGCTCCATACTTGATTCCACCCAGACATCAGCATTCTCCCTAGATCAGTGCATGCTGGCTCTCGGAGTTTGGCAGCACTCCTGGCAGCTTGGTACCAATAACAGAGAGCTTCAGGAGCGCAGGCTTGCGCACCGAGCCAACAGCCAGGCATATCAGGCCTGATGCCGACCCTTCAACCAGCATCATCGAAGCTCCCAAAGCTGATTCCTCCATTGGAACTGGTCGATGCCCCCAGTATCCAACAGACTTAAACCACCATTGCTCTCTGTTCTGATATCAGTATCTACCATCGACATGAAGCATCAAGGTCGAACCCAAGATCGCCAATACTTTCATTTCTTGATAGAAAAAAAAAAAAAAAGGAAATAAATTCCTCCACACACATATGACTAATGAATGCTTCACCCTGTAATTCATTGTAATAACCTTTTGGTAAACAACCATTGCAAATAGTTCACCAGTTCCTCGCCTCACTACCTGTAAAAAGGTAGAAAATTCTGCTCAATACTATGATACAGAAATTTATAAAAGTATACAAAATGTAAATAGTTCCGACAATTAATACACTGTTATCTGTATAAAGTTATAAATCTCTGTTCCATGTAATATACTAACTATTATCTGTATAAAGTTTAAAAAATTCTCTGTTCCATGTAATGTATACATTAGTATACAAATTTGTTTACTTGTTCCATGTAAACCGCCCCTGATCTCTGGAAGGGGCGGTATAGAAGAAATAGATAAATAAATAAATAAATAAAAATAATCTGATTGGGGGGGGTCCCTTGATTCCTGAGAACTTCCCGACATCCCTTCGAGCCCTTTACTGCCTCAGGAATGGCATCTGTCCCACCAGAAGATATGTCCTTTCAGGGCTTCATATATGACACAGCAGTAGGGCTCTCCATCACAATAGCCTTGGAAAAGGAACAGAGGGTGGAGGAATTGGAGATACTCCAGTACCCTTCAATGCCCAAGGAGGCGGCTAACTTACCAGTGCATCGTATTCCTGCAGGATCTTATGCTCCGCATGTGGGAGGCCCTGCTTATGCTTATGCCTGTTAGCAAGAGACTCAATACCGAGTACCAGAGTGCCAGGCTTCCAAAAACCTCATCTCTCCCACCACTCAATGGTGTGAATGAAGAGCTCAAAGAGCCATTCATCCATGCCCCTGGAAGAGACTTGGGGACACTTGATGCCTTTGGGCATTGGTATTTCCAAGCATGTATGTTGGCCTCCAGAATCAACTCTTACATATACTATACATGGGCATGTTTCTGAAGGATGTTACCAGAGAGCTGGAGACTTTCACCCCGCTGCTTCATGAGAATAAACGGCATGTATTCCAGACATTTATCAAGCAAGGCCAGAACACGTAAGTTTCTTACCAGGGTCTCTTTTGATGCTTTTGAATCCACAAGCAGAGCTTCAGCAGTCTGCATTGGGGGTCACAGAATGGCCTGATTTATAGGCATCAGACCTTGAGCAATGGGTCCCGGATAAATTGGCCAATATCCCATGTACTAGAGAAAAACATTTTGGCAAAAATTGGAGGGAAAATGCAGGGGAGATTGAAAAGGATGATCTCACCCTAAAATGCCTTTCCAGGAGGTTAAAAAAAACTTCTTTATCACACCATCACGGTGCTCCCAATATCTGGGGTTCGTCACAAACTTTCCAAAGTCCCACCTTACTCCAACCCAACGTCTGGAGTTCATCTTAGCTTTTATCCCACAGGATCACTGTACTCTCCTTATCAAGCTGGCAAACTGGGTACAATAGCAAAACAGCTCAAGAGATGCTACGATTATTATTTATTTAAATAACAGTTTTTTTAAAATACAGCTTTATCATTTTTTAATCAAAGCCGTTTACATTAGGACACATGGCCACCACAGTCCAAGTTCCCTATGCTTGATTACACCTGAAACAAGCGCCGTGGATTCTGTCTTCCCAGTAGACACAAGCGAAGGGTCGACTTAGAGATAAGAACCACATCACCCCTCAACTGATCAAGTCCCTTCAGTGGTATCGCCTTCCACAAAACCTACTCATCAGGTTACCTTTTAAGATGCTTCCATCTCGCTGCACCCTGACGATGGAGGCTTCCAAACTGGGTTGGGGGGTGCATCTGAACAACCTCATTACACAGGGATTGTGGACATAACAGGAATCTGCCCTGAAGATCAACCTGCTAAAACTATAGGCACTGACAAATGCTCTTCAGATTTTTCAATCCCAACTATTGGGACAACCTGTTCTAGTCGGAACGGACAACCAAGTTGCCATGTTCTACGTAAACAAACAGGGGAACGAGGTCTCATCCCCTCTGCGAAGAAACAATTTGCCTATGGTCCTTTGCCATCTCTCACCGCATCCACCTCAGAATGGTGTACCTCCTGGGCGAACTCAGTGTCCTAGTAGATAGACTAAACCATATCCTTCATCCACATGAATGGACTTTGCATCGGGAGACAGCTGCTCAAATCTTCCAAATGTGGGGAAGCCCTCTCATAGATCTTTTTGCCATTCCACAAAACATGCAGCTTCTGTTCCATTGCTGCACAGACAGGCCATGGACGCCTTCCTTCTCCACTGGGGACAGGGACTGCTCTACACATTCCTTCTCATCCTCTTGATATCCAGGACGCTGTTCAAGCTACAGGTTGACAGGGACGTGATGATGGTCATAGCTCTGTTTTGGCTCCATCAACCCTGGTTTCCTCTGCTTCTTTGTCTTGCGCAAACTCAGCCACTCAACCTGGGATGTGCACCCGACCTCCTCTCTCAGGAGCACGGGATGCTCCTCCATCCCAGTCTTTACTACCTACTCCTGACAGCATGGCTGCTGAAAGACTAGTGCTTACCAACCTCAACCTGCCACATGTGGTCAAAGATCTCCTTGCATCTCTTAAGGATTCCACTAGGTAATCTTTTGCCTTCAAATAGTGTAGGTTATGATCGGGAACCATTGGTGATGAAAGAAGAAGTTGAAGCAGCATTGAAAGCCTTATCAAAGAACAAAGCACCAGGCATTGATAGCATTCCTATAGAACTATTGCAGCAATCTGATGCAGCTGTTACCGTACTTACAAGGCTCTTCCAAGAAATATGGAAGACAACATCATGGCCAACTGACTGGAAAAGATCTGTGTTTATACCAATACTAAAGAAAGGTGATCCAACTGACTGTGGAAATTATCGAACAATCGCTCTGATCCCACATGCCAGCAAGATTTTACTGAAGATTATTCAAAAGAGACTACAACATACCTGGAACAAGAACTACCTGAAGTGCAAGCAGGGTTCAGGAAAGGGCGAGGAACGAGAAACATCATTGCGGATGTGAGATGGATCCTTGAAAAGACTAAAGAATACCAAAAGGATATCTATTTGTGCTTTATCGACTATAGCAAGGCTTTTGACTGTGTAAACCATGAGAAACTCTGGGCCACATTAAGAAGCATGGGTATACCAGAACACCTGATCGTTCTCTTGCACAATCTGTACATTGATCAAGAAGCAACAGTTCGAACGGAACAAGGAGAAACAGAATGGTTTAAAATAAGCAAAGGTGTAAGACAAGGCTGCATACTTTCCCCCTACCTGTTTAATTTATATGCAGAACAGATCATCAGAGAAGCAGGATTGTATGAAGACAACAGAGGTGTGAAGATTGGTGGAAGACTCATCAACAACCTTCGCTATGCTGATGATACCACATTACTGGCTGAAAGTGAAGATGATCTGAAACATTTGCTTCTCACAATCAAAGAACATAGTCTCAAAATGGGCCTGCACCTTAATGTAAAGAAGACAAAGATCATGACAACTGGCATAATCAACAGGTTCATCGTTGAAGGAGAAGAAATTGAAATTGTGAATAACTTTAACCTACTTGGATCAATTATCAATAAAGAAGTAACAAACAGTCAAGAAATCAAACGACACATTGCTCTTGGCAGAATGGCTATGAAAGACCTAGATAAAATTCTCAAGAGCAGAGATGTCTCTCTCCATACAAAGATTCGACTTGTTCAAGCCATGGTATTTTCAACAACATCATATGGATGTGAAAGCTGGACAGTGAAAAAGACAGACAGGAAGAAAATTGATGCCTTTGAATTATGGTGCTGGCGGCGAATACTGTGTATACCATGGACTGCCCGAAGAACAAACCAGTCGGTACTAGAGGAGATCAAAGCTAAGCTTTCTTTAGAAGCTCAGATGACAAGACTTCGACTTTCCTACTTTGGACACATCATGCGAAGAGAGAGATCATTAGAGAAAGACATCATGCTTGGCAAGATAGAAGGTCAACGCAAAAGAGGAAGGCCAGTAATGAGATGGATCGATACAATAACAGCAGCTACGGGTACCAGTCTGTCAACAATGAGCCGCCTGACTGAAGACCGAACACAATTTAGGATAGCTATCCAGAGGGTCGCCATGAGTCGACTCCGACTCGACTGCACTTAACAACAACAGTGTAGGTTTGCCATTTGATGCTCCCCAAAGGATCTTGACCCTTTTTCTTGCCCAGTGGAGTCACTTCTACAATCTCTCCCCCACTTATCCTTGACAGGCCTTAAGACTAATTCAGTGATAGTTCACCTTAGTGCCATTGCGGCCTCTCACAGACCACTGGATGGACAGACAATCTCCTCACACCCTTTCATGCGGGGTCGCCTGCTTTCCAAGCCACCCATTAAGCCACCTCCAGTGGCCTGGGATCTGAACTTGGTTCTGGTGCAACTTCTAAAGCCCCCTTTCAAGCCTTTTGCCACCACTTCACTGAAGTTTCTATCTTGGAAGGTTATCGTCCTTATTATCTTCACTTTACTTAACTGCATCAGTTCGCTGCAGGCTCTAATGGCAAACATGACAAGGTAGCTCTGCATATCCATCCGCATTTCCTCCTAAAGGTGGTTTCCTCCTTCCACCTAAACCAGTCCGTAATCCTTCTGATTTTCTTCCCTAGACCACATGTGTCTCTGGCTAAAGCAGTACTTCACACCTGATACTGCAAGTGAGCGCTGGCCTACTACTTGGATAAAACTAAAGCTCACAGAAAATCCTCTCAATTATTCATTTCCTTTAATCCTAATCATCTGGGCCTACCGGTGACTAAACACACTCTATCTAGATGGATAGCAGATTACATTTCTTTTGCTTATGCACAAGCAGGACTGTCATTGGAGGTTGATGTCACCGCTCATGTATGCGGGCTATGGCAACATGTGTAGCTAATCTCCATTCAGTAGCCATTGAGGACATTTGCCAGGCAGCTACCTGGTCCTCCATTCATAGTCTTGCTGCACACTACTGTTTGGACAGAGACTCCTGTCGTGATGCTGTCTTTGTCCAAACTGTACTCCAGCACCTCTTTGGGACTTAAACTCAACTCCTACCCTCCATCCCAAACTTCTACAAGATACCAAACTATCATTGGGGGAGTATTGCCTCCTGGAATATAGTCCAATGGTCCACAACTCTTCCAGACTCTTCAGCTATAACTTTTTTGCCTCCGAGATCGCACTACTCTTCTCGCCCCCCGCCCCCCATACTAGTCTTGGAGCTAGTGAGTCCTGTATGCAAGGACTGCATTCCTGCTTGTTCCTGGAGATAGTGTAGTTACTCACCTGTAGCAGGTGATCTCTGGGAACAGCAGGAATCAGTCTTCACAACCTGCCCTCCTCGCCTAAGAGTTGTAGGGTTCTTTTATTTTCTTCTTCTTCTCAGCTACAAACTCAACTGAGGAGAGGAGTTGGGAAGGCAGGCACACAGACACAGTGGAGTGCTCCCAATGGCTTTCCTATTTGACGCAGGGGAGTGTTCCCTTGCGGGTTCTGTCAGTGACATTCACCCATATGTGGATGAATTCCTGCTGTTCCCGGCAATAACCTGTTACAGGTGAGTAACTAGCCTTTGTGAGTAAGTGGCAACATTTTGTATTTGATTCTACTAGCAATTAGCAACCATTTTTGTTCTTTTAAAAGTGGTGTCACATGATCTGTAGACACGGCAAAATAAAGCAACCTTATAGCCATATTTTGTACAAGTTGCAGTCTTAAGATTGTACTTAATGGAACCTGCCAGAAGAAAATTACAGTAGTCAAGTTTGGTGTGTACTAAGGTAGGTAATAAAACATTCATAAAACCTTTGGTCATGAAATGCCTTATAAATCTGATGTGTCTGAGCACCACAAATGAATTTCTTACTACTTTTGAATATATTTATAACTTACATGTGTAAATTTAGGCTGTGCTTACGTTGAGCCCAAGCTCCATCCCTATACACACCTGAGCTGAAAGTACACACAATAGGAGAATAGCAACCACCTAAAGTGTGCGCAGAAATGTCCATTCATGCACGCAAGTCCTTTATATAAAGGGACTGATTTTGTAAGAGGTGCACATAAGTCCTCATTTTAGAGATTTTATTTATTTTATTTATTTATTTATTTATTTACATTCTCTTATATACCGCACTATTCTGCATCAGTGCGGTTTACATTGAACAAACTGAAATTACATTGAACAGGGCATTATAACTTGGAGATAACTATTTTACAGGGAACATGGGCTATGGAGGGTTAAGTGGCTTGCCCAAGACCACAAGGAGCACCTGTGGGACTAGAAACCCTGGTCCTTCCGGCCCAAGGTTGCTGTCCTCTAGTGGGATTTGAACCCCCGACCTTCCGGCCTGAAGTACCTTGCCCCAACCACTAGGCTACTCCTCCACTCCACTCCACTCCACAGATCATATCCTTCCATTGATCTGTCTCCTACTATCAGGAGAATGAGCTATTATTCCAGAGTACTTAGAAGATATCAATATGATGACTGGAAAGCTCGTCAGAAATGTTCTTGGTTTCCATTTGTTCATCTTTAGGTTTTTTTGCATTCCAGTTGCAGTAACATGCACTAACAGGTTTGTACACATGCTGTTACATTTTGTGCATCTATCAGTGTCCTCTGAAAGTGAACCATTAAGCTGGCTGTAAGAGCACCACTCCTACATGTGTACATGTTCTGCACTTGTTAACCTAAGGCTCACAGAACCGAGAAAGGTACTTTTCAATCTCTGGTGCACACTTCAGATTTATGCAATAAGGGGAATGGCAAAGTTTTTTCCATGTGTGAAGCTGTTATCTGTAGGAACAAGCAGGAATGTAGTCTTCACATATGGGTGACGTCGGCACCAATGGAGCCCGCGTGGAAACGCACCCCACTGTCCTATAGGAAAGCTTTAGGGAGCATCACACTGCACCTGTTTAGCCGCCTTCCCGCCTCTCCAACTCTCCCTCCTCAGTTTTTCGTTTTACGCAGAGCCAACTGGGAGTGATTCCTGTCACCATAGAAAATTTACTTCTTTTGTGGTCGCGTCTGTCTTCCCGTCAGCGGCATCGTCTGTGTTTCTTTTCTTCTGTTTTCTTTCTTTAAAAAAAAAAAAAAAAAAAGGGAAAATCTTCCTTTTTTTTCCTGAGGGTTCTTGCCCTCCAGGTGCTTAGGCGCCATTTTGGGCCTTAGACCCTTTTTTTCCTCAAAATGAAAAACAACAACTAGTGGTTTCAAAAAGTGTTTGAAATGTAGCAGTACTGTTTCTGCTACCGACACTCATGACTGGTGTCTTAAATGTTTGAGACCAGACCATCTACCATCAGAATGTCTTCTCTGCAGGAAGATGACAAAGAGGGGCCTGGAGAATAGAGCTGCGAAACTCGGCACCCTTTTTGCCTCGGATGCAATGTCCGTGGCGTCGATGTCATCGAGGGCTTCATGGCCCACTGTTCCAGTACAGTTACCCAGACATCGGCTGGTTCCATAGATCAGTGTATCCTGGCCATTGAGCGGAGTTTAGCGGCCTTGCAAGCAGCTTCAGTACCGCTAAAGCCCCTGCAATCTGTTCCGCAGTCATCAGTGCCGGCGCCGGTACCGAATGTATCTGCATCGACCATTGCGCCGCTCTCCACGCTACCACCCATGCCAGCCCTGGAATCCGTGTCCGGCATCGAGGGTCCAGTACCGAGGCATTCCAATGCTGATTTTGACCGGTACCGTCGGCAGGCCGGGCGAGAGCACCCGGCCCATCGATACTTCGTGTCTTCCAAATCAGATTCTTCCGATGAATCAATTGGTACCAGGGAGACTCTTCTGGAAGATCCTTCTCCTTTTCCACAGCGCCATATGTCTCCTCCGGAGGACATGTCTGTTCAAGACTTTATACGGGATGTGGCTCGGGCCTCTCCATTGCGGTGACCTCAGAGAAGGAATCGAGAGCTGAAGAACTTGAAATTTTTCAGTATCCAGGAGCCCCTAAGGATTCACCGGATATTGCATGACCTCATGCTTAGGATGTGGGAGATACCCTTAACGGTCTCTCCACATTATCTGAGACTTGATACCATGTACCGGGAACTGCAGTGTCCCAGTTTCCAGAAGACGCAGTTACCACACCATTCCATGGTAGTGGAATTGGCAATGCGTCGAATCAAAAGTGCCAAGACACATTCATCTAATCCTCCAGGCCGTGAGGCCAGAACTCTCGATGCCTTTGGTTGTCGATGTTTTCAGGCCTCCATGTTGTCGGCCAGAATAAGTTCTTACATGTTCTACATGGGTATGTTTCTTTGGGAGGTGGCTAAAGATTTAGAACTAATGGCTCCTCTTCTCCCTGATGACAAGAGGACGGATTACCTGACACTTGTAAAACATGAGCAGAATGTTTCCAAATTCATGGACAGGGCTACCTTTGATTGTTTTGAGTGTATTAGCAGGACTTCTGCTATTTGCATCAGTGCATGTCGGATTGCTTGGTTACAAGCATCTGATCTAGAGCAGTGGATGCAAGATAAGCTGGGGAATATTCCTTGCACAGGGGAAAACCTCTTTGGTAAGGATTGGCAGGACAAGGCTTCTCAGCTGGAGTCAGAGAATACCACTCTCAATAGGCTGTCTAGAACCACTGCCAACCCAGCTAAGAAAAAGGCTTTAAAGAAGCCCCTTTTCAACAAAAAGAAGAGGTTTTATGCTTCTTATACCCATGCTGTGCACTGTCCGGTCCATGCTTCCCAGAAGGGACAGCAACAACCGAAGCAACAAAGGAAGGCTCAGGCCCCCAGAGCTCAGCCAGCTCAACAGATCCAGCCTCCACAAGGTCTTTGACTCTTTTCTAGAGAACTTAGCCGTCCTACCCCTGGAAACTCCAGAGCTAGTCAACATCCCAGGCAGACTCTGCTACTTTGCCCAAAGGTGGCACAAGATAACATCAGAGCATTGGACTTTCTCCATAGTGGCAGAGGGGTACAAACTTCACTTTCAAAATATGCCCCCTCTGTCTAGTCCAAGAGAGTTCAGCTCTCGGCTCCCTCTCACCACTCTCTTGTGCCAGGAGATTACCACCCTCCTCGCTCAGGGTGCGATAGAGGAAGTGCCACTGTCTCAGCAAGGCCTGGGCTTCTACTCCCCCCTACTTCCTTATCCCAAAGAAGACAGGAGGATACAGGCCCATTCTGGACCTGAGAGAATTAAACAAGTATCTGCTCCGAGAAAAATTCAAGATGATTTCTCTTGGAACACTTCTCCCTTACCTCCAGAGTCAGGACTGGCTTTGTTCTCTAGATCTAAAGGATGCGTATTGTCACGCCCTTAGCCCCTTACATTAGTATGGAGGGGCATGGGTTTATTTTTGTCACTGTGATGCTTCAACATTCTGGCCTTTTCTAACTGGATGCTTTTAAATGCATTCTGGGAAAGGTAGTTCAGTTAAATATCATTTGGGCTCAGATGAAAAAAAAACATCTTCATTTGTAGTTGGGTTTGAGTGTGTGCAATTTATTCATTAGCACGAAAAAGACACGCTAGGTTCACAGATCCACCTTTTTAAGACATTTTCATTACAGGATAACTTGAACTGAAACAAACAGCTTTCCTCAGCTTAACTGCACCTGCTTTCAGCAGAGCTTTGCCGTGCAGATCAAAACAAACAGAAAGAAACTTTTAAACCAGGTTTCTTTTCCCCTTCCAGTCCAGAACAAATACCTGGCTATCTTGTATGCTTAAACGCAGCACTTCATACAGATAGTCCAATTCATACAAGCAGATAAACTCTTTTCCAGGTTTTCTCAGTAGTTAGACAAACAAAAGCATTTCTTACTTCCTTCAGTTGAAACGGCATCCAAACTGAGCTCTGCACTGCTCACAGCTGTTTCTCAAAAGACAATCAAGAAGATTCAGCTTTGCACTGCGTCACACTTTTCCTGAGCTTAGAGCATTAACAAACAAACACAGCTCTCAGGGCTTTGGACACTGGAGGCTTCTCTTTACGGTTATATCCAAACACTGAAGAAAAAATTGCCAAACCCAGGAGCCAAACCCCTCACCCGGCTCAGGAATATTCACACAATATTCACAGGAATATTCTCTTTACGGTTGACATCCCCTTGCAACCCTCCTTAATTGGCAGACTGGCATGCAGAGCAGTCCATGTATGAGACCTCTTCATCACAAGGTAAATCTGGCTACCCCAATTCCATTGGTTCACTCTCTGGCTCAGATTCAGATAGCTTACTTGACTGCCTTCTGCTATGATTAGGGCTGTCTCTGGCAAATACGTATTGCTCCTTATTAGTTAAGCTTCTGGGGCTCATACCTTGATCAAAGCCTGTAGTAGCTTCACTCCTTACATGCTCTGGCCACCATCTAGCACGTCCTGTTCTCCAATTAGTGCTCCTGGCTCTTACTGCTCCATTCCTTGAGTAAGAACTGTAAAAATTACTCTAATATTAACCTCTAATATGAGGAAAAACAATATAGTAGGGTATACTCAATAATACTCAATAATAAGGCACGGGAACGTCTCAGACAAATTGGCACGTAACAAAGATACTATGTATCAAGCAGTGCCCCGATAGCATCAATGACAGTTCACCGGCTCAAACAGTCTCTTTTTTTGGTTTTTTCTCGAAAACACACCCACAGCTTTTAAAAAATGCTTGTGAATCGATTTTACTTAATTTGAGTTAGTGTTCCCCAACGCCAGTAGTATCGGCGCCATCCATTGCGTTTCACTCAATGAAATTGAGTTTCATCAGGGGGATTTGTCACCAAAATCTTTAAATGATGCTGCCCACGTTTGAAATCCAAGGAGTCGTGCTTGCAAGTTTCAGTTCCTCATTCCTTGAGTAGGCAAAACGTCTGCTCTCTCTTTCTCTCTGGTCAGCAGTTGCAGCACTCTCTGATCTCAGGAGTCCTTCCAGTTTCTCTCCATGTGTCCTGCTTGTCCCTCTTCATCCTCGTGCTCCTCGACTGCCTCCTCTCTCTGTCCTAAACTTAAACCCCTCAGGCTCCTGCTCCACCCTCTCCCCTCTCAGGTGAGAAAGATCAAACTCCCTCGTGGCAGCTGTGTGATTAGGGGATGCAGTGACGTAAGGGTTCCTTACCCTGGGCCTGTATTCCCTATCCTTTCCACCACTAGGGGCACTCTGTTCCTCATTGTAGCCAGGAATTACTTGCTTTCTAGGAGCAAATGGAGTTTTAAGTCCTGAGGCTTTTAAAATGGGTCCCTTTATTAAAGGTAAATTCCTTCTTTTTACCTCTCTCTTCTAGGTCCTGATAAGCTTCCTTATCACAGTATACACATATCCTTATTCATGCAGAACACAGGAGGTTTCTTTGATTCCTCTTTCAGGGAAGACATTACCAGTACAGGGTTCTACCCTTCGGCCTGGCTTCTGCCCCAAGAGTCTTTACAAAATGCATGGACGTAGTAGCAGCATTTCTAAGAACTCTAAGGATATTTGTCGTCCCTTACTTAGACGACTGGCTCATCGGGGCAACTTCAGCTCCAGAGGCCAGCTGTCCTCTCTCCTGCACAATGCAGGTTCTTCAACACTTGGGATTTGTAATAAATCTTCTAAAATCCCAACTCACCCCTTCTCAAACCTTAGAGTTCATAGGGGCTCTCCTAGACCCGCAGCAGTCAAGGGCTTTTCTACCACAGGTCCGCTGCACTCGAATAGTTCAGCTAGCTTCTCAGGCAGGTATGAAGACTTTCCTAACTGCTCGAGAAATGCTTCAGTTGCTGGGCCATATGGCTTCCACTGTACATGTGGTTCCCTATGCTCGTCTGCATATGCGTGCGGCTCAGTGGACTCTGGCTTCGCAGTGGACTCAAGCATCAGGTCGTCTGGGGGACAGAATCATGATTTCTGCACATCTAATTTCGTCCCTCCAATGGTGGCAATCACCAGAAAACCTTCTTGTAGGGTCACCTTTTCAGATGCCACCACACCATTCTACCCCGACGACGGATGGGTCCAAATTGGGTTGGGGAGCTCATCTGGACAATTTCTCCACTCAGGGTCTTTGGACTCAGCAGGAGGCTCGACTTCACATAAATCTGTTGAACTCAGAGCCATCCACAATGCTCTCAGAGTTTTCCAAAACCGCCTCCGCTCCCAAGAACAGTACTAGTCCAGACAATCAGGTGGCCGTGTTCTATGTGAACAAGCAAGGTGGAACAGGTTCTCAGGCATTGTGCAATGAAGCCCTACATCTATGGTCTTTTGCCATTCGCCATCAGATCCATCTACTAGCGGTGTATCTCCCTGGCAAACATAATCTCCTGGCAGACAAACTCAATCAAGTACTACTGCCACACGAGTGGTCTGTCCATTCAGATCAGATTGCTTGAATCTTTCAAATCTGGTGAACCTCAGATATAGATCTGTTTGCAAGTCCTCAGAATGCCAAACTTCCCCGCTTCTGTTCCAGAATACCAGCGCAGAACAGTCAGGTGATGGATGCTTTCCATCTCCACTGGGGTCAGGACTTCCTATATTCCTACCCTCCCATTCCCCTTATCCCCAAGACTCTTTTCAAACTCCAGGGAGACAGGGGCTACATGATCCTCATAGCCCCGCGCTGGTCATGTCAAACATGGTATCCACTGCTGCTACGTCTCTCTCAGGCCAAACCTCTGGAGTTGGGATGTGCTCCGGATCTCCTATCCCAGGAGAACGGGACACTTCTGCACCCAAACCCCCAGTCCTTACACCTGATGGCGTGGCTGCTGAGAGCTTAGAACTCCAGGATAAGGTTAACAGGTTAAGGATATCCCATTGGCCTTAAGGAAACCTTCCACAAGGCGTGCTTACGCCTTTAAGTGGCGAAGGTTTTCAATATGGTGTTCAAAAGGGGAACTTAATCCTTTTTCCGTTCCCGTAGAAGCATTACTTGAGTATCTTCTCCACCTTTCATCCTCTGGACTCAAAACTAATTCGGTAAGGGTCCACCTAAATGCCATTGTGGTTTTCCACATGCACTTTGATGGACAACCTGTCTCTTCTCAGTCACTTGTAGCGCACTTCATGAGGGGTCTACTCTTAACTAAGCCTCCCATTGGCCACCACCTGTGGCATGGGATCTCAATCTTGTCCTCAGACAGCTCATGAAGCCACCTTTCAAACCCCTAGCCATTACATCTGTGAAGTTTCTTTCTTGGAAATTTATCTTCCTAATTGCCCTCACTTCTGCAAGACGCATCAGTGAGCTCCAGGTTTAGTGGCTGACCCTCCTTCTACATGGTTCCACCATGATAAAGTAGTCCTTAGGACTCAACCTCACTTTATGCCAAAGATGGTTTCGCCTTTTCATTTAAACCAGTTGGTTTACCTTCCTGTTTTCTTCCCTAGGCCTCATGCTTCTAGTGCAGAAAGGAGTTTACATTCTCTGGATTGCAAGCGTGCCTTAGCCTTTTATCTTCAGAAAGCGAGACAGCACAGAAGGACTTCACAGCTTTTTGTTGCTTTTGACTCCAGTCACCTAGGTCTACCAGTTTCCAAAAGAACACTCTCCAAATGGATTGCAGATTGTATATCTTTCACCTGTGAGAGTAAGGGACTTTCCCTTGAAGGTCAGGTCACGGCGCACAATGTGCGAGCAATGGCAGCCTCCAAGGCAAACCTATGCTCGGTTACAATTGACGAAATATGCTGGCCAGCAACCTGGTCCTCTGTCCACATGTTTGTGGCCCATTATTGTCTGGACAAGGACTCCCGCCGGGATGCCTCGTTCAGCCAGGCTGTTCTCCAGCATCTTTTTCAGACTTAGAACAACTCCTACCCCTCGTCCCGGGTTTCGATACCAGAGATCCTTGGGAGGATACATGATCAACTTAAGCCTGTTTTTCACTCCTCTCTCTGTGGTCATATCCCTGGCATCTCCAAGTTAGGGAGTCCCATATGTGAAGACTACATTCGTGCTTGTTCCTGGAGATAGCATAGTTACTCACCTGTAACAGGTGATCTCAGGGAACAGCAGGAATTGTCTTCACAACCCACCCTCCTCCCCTAGGAGTTGCTCTCTCTCTCCTTTTATCTCGGCTACAAACCTAACTGAGGAGGAAGAGTTGGAAAGGCAGGAAGGCAGCTATGCAGGCGCAGTGGGATGCTCCCAAAAGCTTTCCTATAGGACGCTGGGGAGCGTTCCCACACGGGCACTGTTGGTGCCGACGTCACCCATATCTGAAAACTCAATTCCTGCTGTTCCCGGAGATCACCTGTTACAGGTGAATAACTACACTTTATACGCGGAAAAGGCCTTTATAAAATTGTGCGACTGTATAACATGCATGTAAGCATGTGTGGCAACAAGATAACACATGCTTATACACTCCACATGAGACTTTCCCAGGGGTGTACTTCTAATATACACACATTTTATGAAATATGCGACTCCCCAATTTCAGAGCAGGTGTAAAATATGTGAATCGGCATTTGCATACTACTGGGACCTGTTCTAGGTGCCTATTTTATAAAGTACAAAAGGCGCCTATGTTTCCTTTATAATAGAGATTTAATTAGGCGCCTTTTAGACTTCATATAGGTGCTCTGTTATAAGATCAGGCCCGCAAAACGTTTCTAGCAACACTAGGCTTCTGTGTTCCACTGGCTAGTGTTGGATGCTATCATGAGTGCAGGATTACATTCAGAAGCACACTGCAATGTTCATTAATTGGTTACAAGTAATATTAAAGTGACACATTAATTGCTTTTGTTCCTTGAGAATGTAGAGTTCTATAGTACATACTCAAACTAGAACCTGTCTCATGTTTTTGTTCATTTCTAGCATCTAGATAGATGCAGGCTATTCCTGTGCTACCTAGAAGGTATATTGTACACATGGACTTAAGTGTAAAATGTTATCCTTGTTCCTTAATGCAATGGTAGGAATACGCTCTATGCCCTTGCAAAGCAGAGTAAGGCTCTGGGCGCGTATAAGCTGGCACGCCATGCCTATGAGAAGCTGCAGGGTCTACGGATCCCAGCTCGGTTCCAGAAGTCCATTGAGCTTGGAAGCCTTACCATTCGATCCAAACCATTTCATGACAATGAGGTAAGTTGTTTTTATTCTTTTTGCTTTAGATTTTCATCAGTATAATTTTCTGGAATGATAGCATTGTAGACCAGCCCAAGAAAGCATTCCGTGGCAAAGGCACGCGCTGGGAGAAAACCCTTACTAAAAGGGACCATAATTGCATTCCATAGTAAATATGACTGCTCTAAACCAGGTTGATCACACAATCCAGTGCTTAGAATGCTATTTTTTTACCAAAAGAAAGTAGTATGATGAGCTGATCCTGCAGCTTTTTAACATATGTATAAATGACATGGAACTGGGAGTGAGGTGATCAAATTTGTAAATGAGACAAAATTATTCACAGTTAAGAAACAAAAGGATTGTAAAATATTGCAAGAAGAACTTGAAAATTGGGAGACTGGGCATCCAAATGGTAGATGAAGTTTAATGTGGATAAGTGCAAAGTTATGCACTTAGGGAAGAACAAGCCAAACTACAGTTACACAATGCAAGATTCCACATTAGGAACCACCACCCAGGAAGAGGATTTAGGCATCATTGTGGATAAAGTGGGGTTACTTACCTGTAAAGTAGGTTCTCCTTGGACAGCAGGATAAGTCAGCAACACCTGGTGAAGTCATCTGATGGTGCCACGGGGACGGAGTACGTACCTATAGCCTTATAGCTTAGCCTTTCTGAGCATGCCCTCGTGCCCCTACCCCTAGGCCCGCCCCTACCTGGCTCAGTTCATACCCAGTCTAGGCATTCCCCGCTGGTAGGAAGTGGGTCTTGTCTTTCCTGAAGTGGCCATGGCTCCATCTGCAGGGGAAGTAGGCGGGAATGTGTGACTGACTTATCCTGCTGTCCAAGGAGAACCTACGTTACAGGTAAGTAACCCCACTTTCTCCATGGACAAGCAGGATGTGTCAGCCACACTTAGTGACTCCCTAGCTGAGGCCGGCCGGCCTGTCATGCTGTGGGCGGATGGAGCCCGTGGCTGTGCCAGGCAGGAGTTCTTCCCTTGCGCTACTGGTTTGTGTTAGACAAAGGATTGTGAGACCTTGAGGTTGGCAACAGGGAGTGATTTATTTTAGTAACAGGGAACTACAATACAGCAAACAATGAACATTTCAGAAAATGGCATGGGACCTCACTCATAACAATGGTGTGAGGTCCGGTAGTAACAGAATGAGCAGTAGAACAACGGAATGAGCTGCATAACAATGTAACAGTAATCATTAGCAATAGGAGTCATTAGGTAATAGCTTTTACTAGTCGGTCTGCGGTATGTGCACTGATGGCATGCTTGCGCTCAAGACAACCCGCCCAAAGGAGGTGTTGGTCAGCATAAGCTGGTTGAGGCAGTAGTGCCTCTGGAAGGTGTGCACCGATGACCATGTCGTGGCCTTGCAGATGTGCTGTATAGGAATGGCATGGAGGTTGGGCAGTGTAGTGACCATGGCTACAGCTGGTGCGCGTGCATTGCTGTGGGTGGTTGCGCCCCCGCCTAGAAGTAAAAGGCGGCATTGTACGCAGAGATCCAGTGGGAGAGGGCCCTCTTAGTGACAGGGTTTCCTGGCCTGCCCGCGTCAAAGGAAATGAAGAGCTGGGGTCCCTTGTGGTGCACTTTGGTCTGGTTCAGGTAGATGCGCAGCACCTGCATGTAGTCCAGGGTGTGCAGGCGGCAATCTTCCAGGGTGGCATGGGACTCCGGGTGGAAGGTTGGGAGCTCGATGCTTTGGTTAACATGAAACGTGGACACCACCTTGGGCAGGAACTTAGGGTGTGTCCGCAATGTAGCACCGTCCTGGTAGAGGACAGTGTATGGTTGGTGAGCGACCAAGGCCTGTAGCCCGCTAACCCATCTGGCCAAGGTGATGGCAACCAAGAACAGGGTCTTCCATGTGAGGTACTTGAGGGGGGCATCGGCCATTGGCTCGAAGGAGGCCCTCGTGAGCTTTTCTAGGACGATGGATAGGTCCCACTGTGACACTGGTTTCTGTACTGGTGGCCTAGGTTGGCTAGGCCCATAATGAATCTGGAGGTCAGAGGATGTGTGGAGACAGGAAGGTCCTCTCCATGGTCATGGAAGGTAGCAATCGCTGAGAGGGGTGTACTCTGACAGAGGAGGTCTGGAGTCCTGTCTGTGCCAGGATGGCGAGGAATCGAAGGACCTGCGGGAGGGGGTAGGAGATGGGATGGAGGCCTCTGTGTACCATGAGTCAAATAATTTCCACTTTATCACGTAGGACCGGTGGGTGGAGTCCCGCCGGGCAGCAAGAATGAACCATTGAATCTCCAGTATGAGGTGCATGGAGGACAACCTGGACCTTTCACTTTCCAGACAGTTGGTGCAAGTGCAGTTAGATTGGGGTGGAGGGTCCTCCCCCCATCCTGGGTGATGAGATCTGGTCAGAGGCAGTCTGATGGGTGGACCAACAGTTGGTGTAGGAGGAGAAACCACATCTTCCTGGGCCAGAATGGTGTGATGAGGATGATTGTGGCCTGGTCGTGAATGGTCTTCTGTATCACTCTGAAGTCAGTGGAGCGGGGGAGTAAACGTAAAGGAGCTGGCCCCCTCCCTAGTGTAGGTCGAAAGCATCTGCCACTGCCGACCTCCTCCCTGATGGGTGTCGGGAGCAGAATCCGGGCACTTTGTGCTGGATGGGCGGGCGAAGAGGTCTAACTGCGACTGGAACAATGTCTCTGCTACTCCTGCGTTGAGAGACCACTCATGCAGCAGCACTGATGGCTAAGCTTGTCCATGCTGGGCAGGTAAACCACTTGCAGATGGCAGTTCATGCTGAGAGCGAGTGTCCACATGCGGACGGCCTTTCTGCAGAGGGACAGGGAGCCCATGCCCCCTTGTTTGTTGATGTAGAACATGGCGACTTGGTTGTCAGTTTGGATTCACGACATGTTGCCTTCTAACCACTTTGAGAAGGCCCAGAGGACATATTTGATTGCCTGTAGTTCTGGAAGGTTGATGTGTAGGTGGCGTTCCGACTCCGTCCAGGTTCCCTGGGTGTGGAGGTGGTGGAGATGTGCCCAACCCACATTGGACGTGTCTGTGGTCAGGACTAAATTGTGTTGGGGGGGAGGGGGCTTGGAACGGTGTTCCCTGTGGAGCCACAAGCAGAGTGCGCCTTGGGTTCTCTGGCTTATGCCGATCCTGGAAGACATAAGCTGTATTCTCTAGTTCCAGTTCTTTCTCAGGTGCCATTGTGTAACTAGGCATGGGGAAGCACTTGGGTCGTTGCTGCCATGTGTCCCAGGAGCCGCAACTGCATCAGGGCTGAGACATCACTGGCGTCAACTGTGGCACGGGTGAGGGAGATGGTGTTCGCTCTTGGCTCTGGGAGGAAAGCTTTGGCCTGTACCATGTGGAGTGAGGCTCCGATGAATTCTAGGGTCTGCATCGGGTGAAGGTGGGATTTTTTGAAGTTTATGAGAAATCCTAGGGTCAACAGCAGGGAGACTGTATCCTGCACCGCCCACTGAGTCCCATCCCTGGAGGGGGCGAATATAAGCCTATCGTCCTGATAGGGGAAGACAGACTCCAGCCTTCCATAGATGAGCCGCCTCTACAGCTACACATTTTTGAAAACTCTCGGTGCCAGCAAGAGGCCGAAAGGGAGTACTCAGTATTGGTAATGTTGGTCCGCGAAACAGAAGCATAGGAACTGTCTGTGAGTAGGGTGGATGGTAATGTGGGCATAGGTGTCCTGCAGATCCAGGGACGCCAGTCAGTGGCAAGGTTGTAGCAGTGGCAGGATGGACTCAAGGGAGTACATCCAGAATAGTTCTCTGTGGATGAATTTGTTGAGGCCTCTCAGGTCGAGGATGGGGCGCAGCCGCCAAATTTCTTAGGTATTAGAAAATACCTGGAGTAAATTCCATGTCCCTTCTGTGTCAGGGGCACTGGTTTGATGGCTCTCGCTGCTAGGAGGGATCAGATTTCCTCCACCATGGTAGAGAGGAGGCGGTCCAGCATGCGGCTGGAAGGACGAGAGTGTTGGTGCAGGGTTGTTGAGAAGCGCATCCTGTAGCCCGTCTCGATGATTTGCAGGACCCAACTGCCAATGGTGATGCTTGCCCAGGCCTTCTTGAAGGCTGAGAGGCGGCTGCCTATCTGCGGGCCCTGTCCGACGTAGCATCAAAAGGAGGGGGGAGTGCTCTTCCCTGACTACACTGACGACTGTTTCTGTTGCTGGCGGTTCTTTTGTTGGGGTTTTGGTGGTAGGGGTGATATTGCTGGAGTTTGGATCATTGCGGCTGCCACTTGTGGTATGGCTGGTAGTGCTTGTAGGTGTAGGACCTGCGCTGGTACGCGCCCTGTTGCTTGCGGATGTTGGAGTTGTGCTCCATGCCTTCTGAGGCCAAGGTCTTGAGAGTAGAGCAATGGTCCTTCATGTCGTCTACCATTTCCTTGACCTTCGCGTCAAACATGCCTGACAGCATGAGATCCATGAGTTGACATAAAGGACTTCAAAACTATGCTCAAAACCACACTATTTATACAATACTATGGACCCTCCCAGAACCTACAAACCAACATATGAGCACAATCGCAACCAAGCAACTCATGGCACCCTCACAGGCTGCAAACTTCCTTCCCAAGTGCCCACCCCAACAACCTTTCCTCACCTATCCCCACCTAACCCTAATGCACACTTAGCAACATGTAAACCACTTTGATTGAAGGAAAAGGTGGTATATAAAACTGGTTAAATAAATAAAGAGGTTGTTGCCCGGTACAGGGGGCTTCTGCCAGCCACTTGTGCATGTCCTCTCGAAGTCCTGATGCCTGAAGCCTGAAGCCAGGCCATGCATCTGGAGGCAATGCCCATAGGGCTGTCATGGCTGCTGAGTTGAAGGCAAAGTGGATGAGGTGCTTGCTGCACTTCAGGTCACCCAGGTGGTCCTGGCGTCCAAGCTGAGTCCCTCAATTGCCCCTTTGAGGCTGTCCAAGATAGTGTCCAAGTACAGCCCCTGTTGGAAAGTGTGGAACACAATCTTTGCACTTTGCATCGCCGCCTGTTAAGTCTTCTTACCGGAATCATCTAGGAGTTTGTAATCCTTTGAGGGGGGGGATTGGAGTGGGAGCGGGAGCTCTTGGATTGCTTCAGAGCGGACTCCACCACTATGGACTGATGGGGGAGTTGCATCTTGTGGAAACCCGGTGTAAGCTTCACTTGATACTTAGCTTCAGGTCTGCATGAAGTGGCCACGCTGGACGCCGGTGCCTGACAATTTTTTGTAAGATTTTCTAGGAGCAGGGATGGAGACAACAGATCTGGATGTGTCAAGGAACTTGAGCAGGCAGAGTACTTCGTTCTGGTGTGTCCATTGGTGATAGTGTTAAGTGTGTGGCAGCTTCTGCAGGAACTTGGCGTATGTCAGGTCCTCTGGTGAAGATGGCAGTAGTGGTGGTGGTGTCTGTGTCGGCAATGGCGGGGGGGCAAGACTTCCTCTATACCTTTCCTCCCATTCCCCTAATTTCCAAGACACTGTTCAAGCTTTAGAGAGACAAGGGGTCTATGATCCTCATAGCTCCACGTTGGCCACGCCAAGTGTGGTACCCTCTACTTCTTCATCTCTCTCAAGCTCCCTCCCTGGACTTGGGATCTGCTCCAGACCTCTTGTCCCAGGAGGAAGGAACGTTATGGCACTCAAATCCCCAGTCTCTTCATCTCAGAGCCTGGTTGCTGAAGGCCTAGACCTTCAAGATTGGCATCTGTCTCAGCAAGTGAAGGATATCCTTCATGCTTCCAGAAAGCCTTCCACTAGATGTTCCTATGCTTTTAAATGGAAAAGGTTTACCATTTGGTGTGCAGAGAAGGGTCTTGACCCTCTTGCAATACCTCTGAATTCTTTACTAGAGTATTTGCTGCATTTATCCCATTCAGGCCTTAAAACAAATTCAGTAAGAGTCCATTTGAGTGCTATTGCAACAAACCTTAAGCCTCTCAATGGACATCCTATTTCCTCTCATCCTCTTATTGCAAGATTCATGAGAGGCCTTCTTTTAACTAAACCTCACATCAGACCACCTCCAGTGGCATGGGATTGGAATTTGGTTCTTGGCCAGCTTATGAAGCCACCCTTTGAACCCTTAGCCACTACCTCCTTGAAATTCCTTTCCTGGAAGGTTATTTTTCTTATTGCAGTCACATCAGTGAGCTGCAAGCCTCCGTGGCTAATACTCCTTATACAAGGTTCCATCATGACAAGGTAGTCCTCAGGACTAATCCACACTTTATGCCTAAAGTAGTCTCTCCTTTTCATCTGAACCAGGAGGTGTATTTACCTGTCTTTTTTCCAGGACCTCATGCATCAAGTGCAGAGAGGAATCTTCATACCCTGGATTGTAAGAGGGCACTTGCTTTCTACTTACAAAGGACACAGCAACGTAGAAAGTCCTCTCAACTTTTTGTTGCTTTTGATCCCTCTCATTTAGGACTTCCAGTCTCTAAGAGAACTCTGTCCAGTTGGATTGCTCAGTGTATTTCCTTCACCTACCAGAGTAAGAACCTTTCTCTGGAGGGCCATGTCACAGCTCACAATGTGAGGGCCATGGCAGCCTCTATGGCTCATCTAAATTCTGTGTCCATCGACCAAATCTGTCGAGCGGCCACCTGGGCCTCGGTTCATACCTTTACAGCCCATTACTGCTTGGACAAGGACTCCCGCCGGGATGGCTTGTTTGGTCAGGCTGTTCTCAAACACCTGTTCCATACCTAATCAACTCCTACCCCCCATCCCTGGTTGGATGCCTGAGATCCATGGGGTGAGGTAGAGCCCTTCTCAGGGACTCACAACTTTGGAGATCTCCCTGACATCTCTAGCTGGGGAGTCCCCATATGTGAAGACTCATTCCTGCTTGTTCCTGGAGATAGCACAGTTACTTACCTGTAACAGGTGATCTCTGGGAACAGCAGGAATAAGTCTTCACAACCCACCCACCTCCCCTAGGAGTTGTATCTCTCTATCTTTCCTTTCCTCTCTCTCTCTTTGTCTCAGCTTTAAAACTCGAACTGGAGAGAGGCGGTTAGGAAAGGCGGGAAGGCAGCGCACAGGCGCTGTGGGATGCTCCCAAAAGCTTTCTTACTGGACGCTGGGGAGCGTTCCCGCGCAGGCTCCGTCGGTACCGACGATACCCATATGTGAAGGCTTATTTCTGCTGTTCCCAGAGATCACCCGTTACAGGTAAGTGTGCTTTACACTTAGATGTGCCGAGACACCAGAAATGCCTCTCAATGCAGTGGAATCACGTTTCTTGGAACCCTTGGAATTGCCAAGACTGCACTAATGGATAGTGGCTTTGTATTGTTTGCGCTTTTAGATTGTATTGGTTTACTGGGAAGGCCAAATTAAGACCAAACTGATTTTCCAACACCAGGCGATCCAGAAAGATTAAGGGGTATGTTTACTAAACCTTCTTAACGTGCACGTTGTGCAATTAGTGGAGGAGTAGCCTAGTGGTTAGAACACTGGCTTGGTAACCAAGCAACCAGGGTTCAATTCCCACTAGCACTCCTTGTGGCCTTGGGCAAGTCACTTAACCCTCCATTGCCTCGTAAGAAAGGCCTGGCAATCTACTTCCGGTGACACTGCCAAGAAAACCCAGGAGCTTCTGGGTCGCCAGGAGTCAGGACTGACTTGAAGGCACACATTGTTGTTGTTGTCAAGGTACCTTAGCGCGCGCACTAATGGCGTTTTATGGGGCACAAATGTGCCTTAGTGTGCGCTCACGCGCGCAGCGGTGCAAATGAGCGCTGAAGGCGGGTAAAGGCTCCCAGAGGGCGGAGGAAGGCTCCCCAGGGGCGGAGAGAAGGAGTCAATGGGTGGAGAGTGGGAGGGGAGAGGTTCCCCCGCACACTAACGATGTGAAATCCGAGGCCAAAACTAACGCAAGTGAAAACCTCGCGTTAGAGCTGATTTAAAGGGAAAAGAAACCATTTCTGTCAGCAATGTACAGCAAAACCAGGGAAACCTACAAAAAAGTGATAAGTGTGATACATGTGCACGGAACAAAAGTGCAAATAAACATTAAAAATGACCCCAACAAAATAAAAAAAAATCATAATGAAGCTAGGCAATAGTGATAGTAATGGGAAACATAAAAAAACACTCCCAAGAAAGCCCCAAAAAATAAATATGAATTTTGGAAGGGTCTACGCTCCGTCCCCATACAAGGTGAATGATCCCACAGTGAAATAGCACTGATCAGGGTTTCCCTCTCCATTGGACAGGTTACCTATGGCATGCACATGTTCTACAACAGCAGGGCGGGCATGTCGGAATGGGCAACTGGACAGATGCTGGGAAAGGGGATACAGAGGGCTGCAGGCGGCACATGTTGTGGTGTAGCTGGGGCACAGTGCAGATTAGGCAGATGCCTAGGTGGCACTTAGGAATGCTGAAACTGAACAGCAGCCAGACAGCAACTGATGAGGGCCCAACATGGGCACGAGAGTGTTTATCACAGTGTCACAGGGGATAGTACCCAGCAGGTACCTCCAAGGGCACAGAACATTGGCAGGCGGTGTTGGGGGGAAGCGTGGATGCCTATGCAGGCACCCCTACCCCAGAACACACCATAGGCAGCCGCCTACCTGCACACTGGATGGCTTGAGACTGCACACCACCAGCAGAAGGGCATGTCAGCATGGTGGCAGAGGGGTACTGGTGGTGGAGGGGGGCAGTGGCAGCTGCCCAGAGCAGACCATGGCCTAGCCCTGTGTAGGTGGGTGCCATGCACTGCAACAGACAGGCCCTGCCGGACAAACAGTCATGGTATCACCAGGGAATGCACTGTCTCTGTGGCAACACGGTGGTGCAGTGCACACAACCAGTGTGTTTGGAGGCAGAAGGTCACAGGTTCAAGTCCCAGCTATGGTGCCTGCCAACCCAGTCCCCATATTTTACCCACTACTACAACATGCTAATACAGACAGAATCTTTATTGCAGACGACGTAAACATGCCCAAAACACCTACATTTTACCCTACAGAGCACAGACTCCATAAACAGGCACATTACCTACAGCAGAGTCTCCCAAATGCAGTCCTGGAGGGCCAAACACCATTCAGGTTCCATGCTGCCTCTAATAAAGATGCCTGTGCTGCATATCTATGCACCACCCCCATGGTATGCAGATGTATCTCATGCATATTCATGAGGGACAGCATGAAAACCCGAACAGTGTTTGGCACACCAGGACTGGAGTTGGGAACCTCTGCCGTAAAGCAGCAGCCAACAGGGGCAGACACACCCACACCCACACCCACAGGCTCCATTAGCCAATGCCCCCTGGAGAAGCAGGACATTGGGCCCTGCGTGCATCTCCCAATACTAGCACTTGCATACCTTAGCAATGCCACCCTACACCTGGGAATACGGTACACAGCTATCAAAAGGTTGCTATGATTACTGGCAGATAGCAATTCCTACGTTAAGCACAGTTTGCTGATTGAGCTCTATCTTAGCAACCTTTCTGATGTCTGTGGAGTGTGCTTCAGGTCTGGTCTCTGACAGTGTTTACCACCCTGGGGAGTGACCCCCACCAGTATTGCGTACCATATCCATGCCTGCACTGTGCCCAGGACTGGTGTGGTGGCCAGGGCTGCTAAACACCTCTATAGTAGCACAATGCTGGCATAGGTGTGGGAGTGTGTGTCTGTCTATCCAGTGTGTGGTGGCTGCAAACACCCTCCACAGCCCACACTGCCAGCACTGTTGCCAGTATTGGCCTGCCAATGTGCATAATGAGGAGCAAGGTACCATGGGTATAGTCCGGACAGGGTGGCCTGGCCAGGATGCATCTGCACAGAGCAAATAGAATGCTAGGTATGATAAGGAAAGGAATGGAAAATAAAACAAAAGATATTATAATGCCTCTATATCGTTCCATGGTGAGACCGCACCTTGAATATTGTGTGCAATTCTGGTCGCCATATCTTAAAAAGGATATAGCAATTTTAGAAAAGGTTCAGAGAAGAGCCACCAAAATGGTAAAGGGGATGGAAGGCTACTCCTATGAAGAAAGGCTAAAAAGGTTGGGGCTCTTTAACCTGGAAAAGAGACGGCTGAGGGGAGATATGATAGAAGTCTATAAATTAATGAACGGAGTGGAACGGGTAAACGTAGATCGATTGTTTACCTTATCAGAATATAGAAAGACTAGGGGACATGCAATGAAGCTACAGGGTAAACTATTTAAGACTAATAAAAGAAAATATTTTTTCACTCAACGTGTAATCAAACTCTGGAATTTGTTACCGGAGGATGTAGTAAAGGCTGTTAGTGTAGCTGGGTTTAAAAAAGGTTTGGACAAGTTCCTGGAGGAAAGGTCCATAAACCATTATTAAGAAGGGACCCAGGATATCAATGCTTGAACCAATACAAGCATTGTGGAACCTGTGTCCCTTGGGGAAACTGCTAGGTACGTATGACCTAGATTGGCCACTGTTGGAAACAGAATACTGGGCTTGATGGACCTTGGTCTGACCCAGTATGGCATATCTTATGTTCTTATGTTCTTATGTAGGGCATAGGGCACTGGCTGGGATATTGTAGTGCCCGGCCACCACCTGCACAGACAGGGTGGCCACAGCATGTTCTGCTGGGAGATTGCTCTCACCCTGACTGAGCAGTGACCATGGCATGGCTAGGCTCCCCCATAGTGCTATATAGTATTTCTCTCATGTGATATTTATGGGTTCCCTTTTGGGGCCCAATCACTGACTTATCTGCTTGGTGTGTATGCTGACATCCCAGTTCTGGGTGTATGCATCTCCTCCAGGAACATGCCCTATGGACTAGCTATCAGACCGTCTGCAGCTAGTATGTGTCTTGCTGGAACACCTTGCAGGGTGCAGTGACTGCAGGAGAATATCAGATTGTGGTGGGGTGCAGCTGAGTATTTCCGGGCCTAATGTCTGTTTGCTATTGCTTTATAGATGTGTACAGAGCTGCATTGACTGCCCTGTAGGGTGTCTGTTCCCCAGCAGGACTGCGGTTGGTGGTCCCCTCTACTGCTGCCATTGCAGGGACGTAAAACGTGGATCTGTCGGTGGGAGACCCTGTTTCCCACCCACAGCCCCAGACGGTGGGTTGGGTGGTGGTACATAATCTGCCTATGGGTCCATAAGGGTCAAACCTGACTGAGAAATACAGATGTATCCAAAGTGTGTCTGCAGGAACTACCTATCTCACACACTAGCACTGCTGGGGACCTACAGCATGGCCTATTTCTGCCATGGAAGGTGCTGTGGACCTGGTGCCGGGCGCCCCACTGCACCCTCAGGGTGAGCACAGTACCCGCACAATGTGACGGTGTGTAGCTACTCTGTGCCAGTAGCACACATGGTCAGTTCCCCCTACCAGGCCGAGGTGCTGTGGGGGTGCATACCCCATCTTGTGTTCATCTGTAGACGGCTGATTTGCATGTGCAGTGCATCATGGGTACGGGTGGGCTAACCCTATCCTGGTGACCACAGCAGATTGTTTGTGTGGTGACGTGTAGTCCTTCTGCAGCCAGCCAGGGGCTTGCTAGCAGCTATAGAGCTGTAGCCCACTGGTTACTTCACTGCCTGTGGAGCCAGAGGTCATGGGTTCAAACCCACAGTGGGGTTATTTGATAGGGCTGTCCAAAGCATTATCTATTTTTAATGTACATTAGTGCTGCCAGCAAAACCACCCTCAGCGTACTGTACCCATAAGGTGCCTCAGAGGGCGCTTTATAGGGTGCCCTATAGGGCACCTTATGGTTACCGTCCATATAAGGTGCACTATACGGTATCCTATGGAGCGACTTATAGGGTGCCCTATAGGGGACATTATAGGGTGCCGTGGCGGACAGTGCACTTTATAATGTGCCCTATGGAGTGCCTTATAGGGTGCCTTATGCAGCACCTTAGGTTACGGCACGTGAGGGTGTGTTTGCTGGCAGCAATTAATAAAATACACATAAAGTGCCACAGGAAACAATACTTACATGTCAAAGCTGATGCCTCAGCCAGCCTTAAGTATTAGGCACACTGGGGATCGAACTCATGACCCCTGTATCATCAGTCAGTGCCACACTGCTGTTCCTCCTTGCATGTCAGCGCACCTACTTAAGATTTCCATGCGTTTAAATGCACAGTGCTGCCATCAAAAACAGTGCTATGACCTTGCTGTTCCTCATAGGGCACCCTATATGGCGCCCTATAGGCTACCCTTTAAGCAACATTGTAGGGTGCCGTGGCGGACAGTGCACTTTAAAATGTGCCCTCTGGGGTACCTTATGGGGTGCCTTATGCTGCACCTTATGTTACAGTGCTTTGAGAGTGTGTTTGCTAGCAGCAGTAATTAAAATAAAATTAAAAAGCCTCATAATGCAATATTACACATAAATGGTAGTGCCTCAGCCAGCCTTATTCATTGGGCACAGTGGGGGATTGAACCCATGACCCCTGCACCATCTGTCAGTGTCTTCACCATTGTACTGCAGCCCTGTTCCTCTGTTTGCACATCAGTGCGCCTGCTTATGCTTCCCGCCCGTGTTTCTCATGCGCTAATGTGTGCGGTGCACAAGAGCGCGCAGCGCGCGCTAATCCCGTTTTGCTATTTTTGACCAGACCGCCCACTCCTTTTATGGCATCCTGCAGACTAAGGCGGCACGCACGTTAAGAGGGTTTAGTAAACATACCCCTAAGTGATATGCTCAAAGCCACAGAGTGCATGATAGAGGGGAGTCTGAACTCACGCGCCTGGATTTCTGAATGCTAATATGCCACACATCTTTCTTTAAAGTTTTTCTGAAGGAATGCGGTTGTTCAAGAAATATTTTCTCAAACATTGCATGATTGAGTATTATGAGGAACCAATTAAAAATATATCTGCTAAAGTTTATCAAATTGATATAAAATACAATGCAAAGTGTGAAATCTGAACTCTATGGAGACAGATTTCCAGATAGCCCACCCTAGTTCTCAGCCCATTGCTATACCATTAGGCTACTCTCTACTTTAGTGGCCAGTGGATCCCTAAGATTGGATCCATTTCTTGCAGTGCCCTCCCAGGAATGAGTGGTAGCTTCTCAAGTTCAACTTGTTTGTGGACATCAAGAATTTCTCCAAACCCCTTTTAAGCCCAGAGTTGCTAGATGCCTTTACCAGATCTCCTGATAACAATTCCACGCTTGATTGATAGTACATCGTCACTTGCTCATTCTCCAAATTGTTTTAAATCTGCTGCCTGTTTCATAGAGTGTTCCCTAGTTCTGGTATAGTTTCAAGGCATAAATAATCATTCCCTTTTAGCTTGTTCTTCCCCACTCAGGATTTTATAAAACCTCTTATCATATCTCTTCTGTTGGCCTGTTGGTATGGTAGCCCTACTCTGAAGATCTCCCTCATTCTGCTATTTCTTTTTTGAGATGGGGCGATCAGTCACCGTGGAGCTGTACAGAGGCAGTATGATATTGTGTTTTATTCTCCATTCCTTTCTGAATACTCCCTAACATTATATTTTAATTTTTGAGCACCAGTGCACAAAAGGCCAAGGATTTTGACATATTGTCCACAATGATTCCCTTAACCCAGCTAAACGTATGTGTGCTGTAGAGCAACCTTTGTCGTATAGCTCCTTTACTGGGGTTAACGGTGTTTGAAAACTCTCTCTAGCAATGAAAGTCAGTTGAGTCGAGGTTTATGTGCCCTTGCTGTTCTTTGTGCCTCTGTAGGAGCTTGTGCCCATGTGCTATCGCTGTTCTACCAATAATCCTCTGCTGAACAATATGGGAAACGTTTGCATTAACTGTAGGCAGCCATTTGTCTTTTTTGCTTCTTCATATGGTGAGTTGGAAATATTCTCTTTCCTTCTTGAAACTTTTCAGTAAACTGATGCTTTGTTTACCCTATGTGCCTAGAAACTGCCAGGACATTTTGAGCAGTTATCAATTTGATTTCGTTTGCAATGAGCTATATTTTTGAGTTTCACACAGCACAGCCTCAGGAGGACTAAATTCACACAGTTGCTTAGAGATGGATTAAATGATCATTTCATGAGCTCATTTGAGATTTATCCCATAATAAGGCATTAGGACAGAGGTTCCCAAACTGTGGGTTGTGACCCCAAGTGGGGTGTCAAAATCATCATTTGGGGTCATGATCGCCTATTGTGCTCGGGGGAGGGGCAGTTGCTCCATCTGGTGTTCAGGCAGAGCAGAGGCAGCACAAAGTAAGGCGATCACTCTCAACATCTGTGGCCACTCACTTCAACTCCAGACCTCTTCCCTCTGCCCCCCACTGCCAGTAACCAAGGAGAGCACAGTCCCAGGCCTGTAAGACCCTGCTGGCCATCCCTGTCCTACCTCCTGGGGCGGGACAGGGAGGGTTGGTAGGGCCTTAGACGTGAACTCATGCCTACATCAGAAAGGCCCCATACCTGTGCTATCTTTGGTTGCTGGCAGCGGTGCGGAAGAGGGCTAGATTTGAACATAAAATGTCTGAAATGCATGTCTGGGGGAGGGGTTGGAAGCTCAATGCAGAGCAAGGTGAAGGAAGAGGGAAAAAATAGGAACTCAAGAGATATGGCAGTAGAAGGACACAGAGAAGATGCTGGATTTGGGGGGGACCAGTGGGTGACAGACAGAGTGGTGATGCTGGACATCAGGGGAGACAAGAGTAATGCCAGATGTGGGAAGGAAGGGCTTAAGAAGATAGGGATAGAGAGAAAGGAGATGCTAGATGTGGGGGGAATAGGAAGCGTGAGGAGAGAGAGGAGGGAAGACTGGGGACCAAGAGATTGGGGAAGAGGTGGAGAATGGGAGGATAGGATGAGGGTTCGAGAGCTATGATGGATGCAGTAAAAAATGAGGAATTAGGGACTAGACAGTAAGGAAAGCGTAGTTACTCACCTGTAACAGGTGATCTCCGGGAACAGCAGGAATTTAGTCCTCAATATATGGGTATCGTCGGTACAGACAGAGCCTGCGCAGGAACGCTCAGCACAGTTACTTACCTGTAACAGGTGATCTCTGGGAACAGCAGGAATTAGTCCTCACATATGGGTACGTCGGAACCGACGGAGCCTGCGTGGGAAAGCTCCCCAGCTTCCCAGAAAGGAAAGCTTTTGGGGCCTCCCACAGCGCATGCGCGCTGCCTTCCCGCCTTCCTGACCAACTCTCCTCAGTTCGAGTTTAAAGCTGAGACAATAGAGAGAGGAAAGGAAAGAGAGAGAGAGATACAACTCCCAGGGGAGGTGGGTGGGTTGTGAGGACTAATTCCTGCTGTTCCCAGAGATCACCTGTTACAGGTAAGTAACTGCTATCTCCAGGAACAAGCAGAAATGAGTCCTCACATATGGGGACTCCCTAGCTGAGATGCCGGGGAGATCCCCCTCCAAGGGTTCCTCATCTTCCTATGGATCTCAGGCATCCATTCAGGGAAGGTGGGCAGGAGTTGTTTAAGAATGGAACAGGTGTCTGAGGACAGCCTGACCAAACAAGGCATCCCGGCAGGAGTCCTTGTCCAAGCAGTAATGGGCTGTGAAGGTATGAACCGAGGCCCAGGTGGCTGCTCGACAGATCTGATCAATGGATACAGAATGAAGATGAGCCATAGATGTGGCCATGGCTCTCACATTGTGAGCTGTGACATGGCCTTCCAGAGAAAGGTTCTTACTCTGGTAAGCAAAAGAAATACACTGAGCAATCCAATTGGACAGTGTTCTTTTTGAGACTGGAAGTCCTAAATGAGAAGGATCAAAAGCAACAAAAAGTTGAGAAGACGTTCGATGTTGCTGTGTCCTGTGGATGTAAAAGGCAAGGGCTCTTTTACAATCTAACGTATGTAGGTTCCTCTCTGCACTGGATGCATGAGGAGCTGGAAAAAAGACAGGTAGATATACCTCTTGATTAAGATGAAAAGGTGAGACCACTTTAGGCATAAAGTGAGGATTTGTCCTAAGGACTACCTTATCATGATGGAACCTTGTATAAGGTGGATTAGCCACTAAAGCCTGCAGTTCACTGATGCGGCGAGCAGAAGTGATTGCAATAAGGAAAATGACTTTCCAGGAAAGAAATTTAAAGGAAGTAGTGGCTAAGGGTTCAAAGGGTGGCTTCATAAGCTGACCAAGAACCACGTTTAAGTCCCATGCCACCGGAGGAGGCCGAATGGGAGGTTTAGTTAAAGTTAGACCTCTCATAAATCTTGCAATAAGAGGATGAGAGGAAACAGGTTGTCCATTGATAGGTTGAAGAGATGCTGCAATAGCACTCAAATGGACTCTGTTTTAAGTCCTGCATTGGAAAGATGCAGGAGATATTCGAGTAAAGAATTCAAAGGTAGTGCTAGAGGGTTAAGACCCTTTTCAGCACACCAAATGGAAAATCTTTTCCATTTAAAAGCATAAGAACGCCTGGTGGAAGGTTTCCTAGAGGCATGGAGGATATCTTTCACCTGTTGAGAAAGATTGAAGTCTTGAAGGTCTAGGCCTTCAGTAACCAAGCTCTGAGGTGAAGGGACTTGGGGTTTGGGTGCCACAAAGTCCCCTCCTCTTGAGATAGAAGGTCTGGAGCAGCTCCCAGATCCAGGGAGGGTGACGATGGCAACGGGCCTGAGGAAGATAGGTCCTTGCAGTGGTGGTATCTAGCCAGGCCCCTATGAATTCTAGAGACTGAGTAGGGGTGAGTTGAGACTTTGGCAGATTGATGACGAGTCCCAGATATTGCAGTATGCGTCTGGTGTGGTCCAGGGAAGTCTGAGCCTCGGACTGAGATGGAGCTCGGATGAGCCAGTCGTCCAGGTATGGGAAGACAAATATTCCCAGAGTGCGTAGAAATGCAGCCACTATTGACATGCATTTGGTGAACACTCTTGGAGCAGAGGCTAGACCGAAGGGGAGTACTCTGTATTGGAAATGTTTTCCTTGGAACAGAAATCGTAGAAATTTTCTGTGGGATGGATGGATGAGTATATGTGTGTACGCATCCTTTAGATCTAGAGAACAAAGCCAATCCTGACTCTGTAGGTATGGAAGGAGAGTACCTAAAGAGAGCATCTTGAATTTCTCCTTGTATAGAAATTTGTTCAATTCTCTCAGATCTAGAATGGGTCTGTGCCCTCCTGTTTTCTTGGGGATGAGAAAATAAGGGGAGTAAAACCCTGACCCCTGTTGAAGAAGAGGAACCTCTTCTATTGCCCTTTGGGCAAGAAGGGTGGTCACCTCCTGACCCAACAGGTACAGGAGAGATGGGGGAGAATTGAATTGTCTCACCATGGTATGGGGAGGAAGGCTGGAGAAATGTAGTTTGTAGCCCTCTCTGATGATAGAGAGGGTCCACTGTTCTGATGTGATTTGTTCCCATCTGGGAGCAAAATGAGTTAACCTTCCTGGAATGGTGAGAGGCTCTGGTTGTTGCAGAGCCAGAAAGGTTAAGTTCTCTAGAATCAAGTCAAAAACTCTGAGGGGGTTGGGACTGCTGGACTGTAGCAGCCCCTGTAGACTTTGTTCTGGCCTGTTTAGATTGCTGACGCTTAGGAGCAAAGCGAACTTGGGAAGATTGCTGGCCAGTATTTGGGGAAAATCTGGTCTTTTTATAGAAAGGCTTCTTAAAAGGTTTTTTCTTGCAGGGGTAGAGGTAGACTTAGAAAGTCTATCTAAAGCAGCATTCTCTGCATCCATTTGAGTGGCTTTGATTTGCCACTCCTTGCCAAACAGATTTTCACCTGTACAGGGCAGATTGCCCAAGCCATCTTGTACCCAGGGTTCCAAATCAGAGGCCTGGAGCCAAGCAAGTCTGCGAGCAGCTATGGCAATGCCGGAGGCTCTGCTAGCTCCCTCAAAAGAGTCAAAGGCTGCTCTGTTGGAGAACTTTGAAACATCTTGAGTATGCTTTAGCAAAAGAAGGAACTCCTCCTTTCTATCCTCTGGGATAAAGGGGAGAAAATGACGTATCTTCAGTGCAATCTCTTTCAAAAACATGCCCATATAGAGGCTGTATGAATTGATTCTGTCAATAAGCATGCTAGCTTGGAAGATTTTCTACCAAAAGCATCCAGAGTCCTACATTCTCTTCCTGGAGGGGTAGAAGAGTGCCTTTTGGTACTCTTTATCTTTTTCATAGCAGACTTCACCACAATAGAGTGGTGAGGGAGCTGAGTTTTTTGAAAACCAGGAGAAGGAGGAACCCGATACATGGTGTCCAAAACGTCGAGAATGTGGAGATAGGGTGAGAGGAGCCTCCCACAAGTCCATCATGTGTTCTTGAAGAATTTCATGTATGGGTAAGGTGGCTGCCTCTTTGGGAACCTTAGAGTATCCTAAAATATCTAATTTTTTTGCTCTAGGTTCCTTTTCAGAGGTTACAGAAATGGAGAGTCCTTTAGCTACTTCAATAATGAAGTCTTGAAAGGACAAATCCTCTGGAGGAGACATTCTCCTTTTTGGAGAAGAGGGCTCCTCAGGAAGAGTAAAAGAGACATCGGCAGAATCATCTGAGGTATCAGAATCCTCAGAAGATTCAAAGTACCGCCTATTAGCTTCCAGAGATCGATACGCATACCGACCGGTATCGACATCGGGCGTACCGGGAACCGGATCGGTATTGAGAAAGCCTCCGGAACCGGAGACCGGAACCGGCATGCTACTGGAAGTAGATGCTCTGGGTACCGGTATCGGTTGTGGTACCGGAACCGGAGTCGGAACCGATTGTTGCGGTACCGAGGGCGTTGCAGCGTTAATGAAATCCAGTATGGCTTGCTGCATGGATTGTACAGTAGTACCCATAGACGCCACAACTGCCTGGATGTCGGTACCGGTGTTGGCCGGTACCCCAGAGCAGTCTAACAGGTGATCGGTCGAGGCCGTGCCATCGATGTCAACCTGTAACCCCATAGGAGGAGCTTTGGAAGCCGGAGCTTCCCACCGGGGTTGTTTGGCTGGGGCAGGGTCCTCAGGGTCAAACCCAAGGGCCTCTCGCTGCTTAGAGGGAGATTTGCCCTTTGAGGACCTGCCTGAAGAATGTTTGGTTACCTGAGATCCATCAGGAGAGGAAGACATGGAGGATGTTGATGCTGGAGTATCCGTAGAAAACAGCATATGAAACTTGGCTGCTCTGTTCTGTAAGCCACGTTTGGACATCAGAGAGCAGGATGGACAATGGGGTATCTGTGACTGAAATAGTACTGGTACACTTGGTGCATTTTTTAAAACCAGAGGCTGGTTTCTCCATGAGGGAGAATCTGAGAAGGCCTAGAGGCCTCACAGAACAAACACACCAAGTGGGGAAAAAGTAATTTTTTTTTTTTAAAGAAATAAAGGAAAAAAGACCGGCGGTACCAGTCCGGAATCGGGGAAGGCAGACACGCGGTCAAAGAAACAAATTAAAATAACAATTTCTTCAGCGGTGACAGGAACACGACCTGCTGGCTCCGCGGAAAAAGAAGAACTGAGGAGAGTCGGTCAGGAAGGCGGGAAGGCAGCGCGCATGCGCTGTGGGAGGCCCCAAAAGCTTTCCTTTCTGGGAAGCTGGGGAGCTTTCCCGCGCAGGCTCCGTCGGTTCCGACGTACCCATATGTGAGGACTCATTCCTGCTTGTTCCTGGAGATCCCACTGTCCAATAAGAACGCTTTTGGGAGCATCCCTCGCACATGCGCGCTGCCTTCCCGCCTTTCCAACTGTCCCTCTTCAGTTAAGTTTGTAGCTGAGTGAAAGGATAGAGGGAGAGAGGAAAGAGACAAAGAGAGAGAGAGACAACTCCTAGGGGAGGTGGGTGGGTTGTGAGGACTAAATTTCTGCAGTTCCCGGAGATCACCTGTTACAGGTGAGTAACTACGCTATCTCCAGGAACAAGCAGGAATGTAGTCCTCACATATGGGGACTCCCTAGCTGAAGATGCCAGGGAGATAGCCCCAGGAAGGTGCCACCGCCAAGGGTGAGGATCCTTCCTCCCATGGATCTCTGGCATCCCACCAGGGTTGGTGGGTAGGAGTTGGTTTAAGTTTGAAAGAGATTTTGAAGAACAGCTTGGCCAAAGAAGGCATCCTGACGGGAGGCTTTATCTAGGCAGTAGTGGGCTGTGAAGGTGTGTACCCGAAGCCCAGGTGGCTGCTCGACAAATGTCATCGATAGACACAGAGTGGAGATTAGCCATAGAAGCTGCCATGGCTCTCACATTGTGAGCTGTGACATGGTCCTGAAGAGGAAGACCCTTACTCTCATAAGTAAAGGATATGCATTGGGCAATCCATTTAGATCAAGTTCTTTTGGAGCCTGGAAGTCCCAAATGACTAGGGTCAAAAGCTACAAAAAGTTGCGAGGACTTTCTATGTTGCTGTGTTCTTTGAATGTAAAAGGCTAAGGCCCTTTTACAATCCAAAGTATGAAGGTTTCTTTCTGCATTAGAGGCATGAGGCCTCAGAAAAAATACAGGAAGATAAATTGATTGGTTTAAATGAAAAGGCGAAACCACCTTTGGCATAAAGTGTGGGTGAATTCGAAGAACAACCTTATGATGAAATTAGTATAAGGAGGATCAGCCACTAAAGCTTGCAATTCACTAATGCGACGGGCAGAGGTGATTGCAATCAGGAAGATGACCTTCCAAGTCAAAAACGTAAGGGCTGTAGTGGCTAAAGGTTCAAAAGGCGGCTTCATGAGCTGCCCGAGAACTCGATTTAGATCCCATGCTACCGGTGGTGGCTTGATGGGAGGTTTAGTTAATAAAAGGCCTCTCATAAATCTTGATAGGAGTGGATGAGAGGAAATTGGTTGTCCATTTAGAGGCTTATAAGAAGCTGCAATTGCACTAAGATGGACTCTTACCGAATTGGTCTTTAAGTCAGAATTCGATAAGTGAAGGAGATACTCTAGTATCGATTCTAAGGGTAAGACCAGGGGGTTTAATCCCTTCTTGGAGCACCATATAGTAAAACGTTTCCACTTGAAGGCATAAGATCATCTTGTGGAAAGTTTCCTAGAAGCCTGAAGGATATCCTTTACCTGTGTCATGCAGCAGACCCTCTTGAAAGAAAAGAAAATGTTTTAAACGGAGAAAAAGATGTGCACAAGCTGCATTATTCGGAGGAACCAGCTAGAGGGAGCCAGAGCGACTTCAGAGACACTGAGGAACCACGCCCCACTAGTCACAAGGTAATGCCAGCCAGCTTCCAATCCTGGAAGGCAGGAGTGCTTCTTAAGGAGAGTGTGGAAGACTGGAGACAATTTGGCAGGAAGGAGTTGGGCAAGAAGGAGTTCGGCAGGAAGCAGTTGGGCAAGAAGAATTTCGGCAGGAAGGAGAGAGAGAAGAGCAGCAGTGGAGAAAGAGAAGCAGGCCAAGGAGGCAAGTCCAGCAGAAGCAAGGGAAGGATCACTTGCAGCGCAGAGAGAAAGAGGTTAGAATGGAAACCTGATTACTCTACCACTAGCAAACCACCCCGAGTGGAAGGCGATTTCCCTGGAGCTGATGAAGGACCTGGGAAGGTCTCAGCTCAAACAAGAGTGAGAGCTGTTTGTCCAGAGAGGCGAAAGCATTGCTGCGACTGTAGTCTAAAGTCAAATGAGAGACAGACAGAGAACCTAAGCCGTGCTGCACAGGCAAGCCAGAAGCTAAGCTGGTACAGGCCCAGACCTTCACTTGGAAAAGGGACTCCAACCTCACAAGGTAAACCATACTTTCCTGGAAAAAGACTTCAGAAAGCTTCTGTATGGGAAAGACAGGCAGTAGAAGAAAACCGTTTGTCTGAATGTTCCTATGATACAAGGTATGAAAAATGTTTACCTAAGAAGAAAGTTCTGAATGGAAAATGTTTGTATAGAGCTGCTATAAAACCTCTGAATAAAGAGGAATCTTTTCAGTATAAAACAGCACATAGCCGACGCCCTAGGCTTAGCCCAGAACATTGGGAAGTGATACAGGAACTGTATAAAAAGCCTGAATATATTTTACCTGAAACCAAGGACACAGATTCAGAGGCCTCAGAAGATGAGCCAATGCAAGTGGAACTAGCAGGGGATATTTCAGATCCAGAAATGGATTGTACATACTGTGTTACAGGAAGCCTAGAATCCTTGTCAGGCTTGTGAGCTGTGTGACTTCCTGAATTGAACATTCTTGTTTTGTGTAAATAGCACCAGTCCTGTGAAAGTAACAGTTTTTGCTTTAAACCTGAGTTTTTCTTTTCCTCAGCTGAAGTAAGGACATTTTGCTTTATAGTTGTATTCCAATCATTTGAACCATTGCGAAGAAGGGAAATAAAAAGCCTTTATTTTTTCCACCACTCTGAGCAGTTGTTTTCATTGAAGATTGGTATCAAGGAAATTACTAGGACCAAACGTCAATTGGGCCTTTGGAATACTTGCCAATCTCAACTTTATAATTTTTGTGTCTGACCTACCCTGACCTCTACTAGCCACTAGGGTAGCCCTCACGACACCTGCTGTGATAGGTTGAAATCCTGGAGGTCTAAGCCTTCAACAACCAGGCTGTGAGGTGAAGGGACTGGGGATTCGGGTGCCATAGCATCTCGTTCTCCTGGGAAAGGAGATCTGGAGCATACCCTAACTCCAGAGGTGGCACTTGAGAGAGATGCAGAAGCAGGGAATACCACGTTTGGCCTGGCCATCGTGGTGCTATGAGAATCATGCGATCCCTGTCTCTCTGAAGTTTGAAGAGTGTCTTGGGGATGAGGGGAATGGGTGGGAAGGCATAAAGGAAGTCCCGACCCCAGTGAAGGAGGAAGGCATCCCTTGCCTGACAGTTGTGCGCCGGAATCCTGGCACAGAACTGGGGAAGTTTGGCATTCAGTGGACTTGCAAAAAGGTCTATGTCTGGAGTGCCCCAGAGATGAAATATCTTTGCCACCTGGTCTAGGTGGAGAGACCACTCGTGAGGTAGCAGTACTCGACTGAGTTTGTCTGCCCAAAGGTTTTGAATGCCTGGAAGATATACCACTAGAAGGTGAATTTGATGCTCTCTGGCAAAGGCCCATAGTCGTAAAGCTTCGTTGCATAATGACAGAGAGCCTGTCCCGCCCTGCTTGTTCACATAGAACATGTCTACCTGATTGTCCATCTGGACTAGGACTGTCTTGTAGCTGAGCTGGGCGTGGAACACTCAAAGAGCTAAATAAATTGCTCTTAACTCCAGGAGGTTTATGTGTAAACCAACCTCCTGCAGAGTCCAGGTGCCCTGGGTAGAGAGATGATTCAGGTGAGCTCCCCAACCCAACTGTGATGCATCTGTTAGGGTGGCCTGAAAGAGGGGTTGATGGAAAGGAGACCCTACTGTCAGATTTCCTAATGATTGCCACCATTGGAGGGACAAAATTAGTCGTTGAGAGATTGTTATTTTGTCCGACAAACGACCCGTGGCTTGTGTCCACTGTGTGGAGAGGGTCTACTGAGCTGCTCGCATGTGGAGGCGAGCATATGGGACTACATGAACTGTGGATGCCATGTGTCCCAGTAACTGCAGTAGCTCCCGAGCAGTGAGGGAGGATTTGCCTGCTGCTTGGGAAGCTAACTGCATTATGCGAAGACACCGGGCTTGTGGAAGGAAAGCCTTTGCCTGTCTGGTATCCAGACAAGCTCCTATGAATTCAAGGTATTGGGAAGGAACTAGTTGAGATTTCAGGAAGTTTATTACCAATCCCAAGTACTGGAGGGTTCGCATTGTACGAGACAGTGCAGTGCTGGCCTCTGTCACTGTGGAGGCTCGGATGAGCCAATCGTCTAAGTAAGGGAAGACAAAAATCCCCAGGGTTCGTAGAAATGCAGCTACTACTGCCATGCATTTCATGAATATTTATTATTTATTTATTTTATTTATTTATACTGTACTCTCTTATATACCGCACTATTCAGCATCAGCGCGGTTCACATAGAACAAAAATCTCAGTACATTCAACATACATGAGTTTACAGATAACAAGGGAAAGGAACTTGGATAAACAAGGGAAACTATTTACAACCTATTTACAGGGATAATACCCTTGGTGCTGAAGTCAGACCAAAAGGAAGAACCCTGAACTGGAAGTGTCTGCCCCTGAAAAGGAAACGTAAAAATTTCCTGTGATCTGGATGGATAAGAATGTGAGTGTATGCATCCTTTAAGTCTAGAGAGCAAAGCCAGTCCTGGCTTTGAAGGTATGGCAGAAGAGTTCCCAGAGAAATCATCTTGAATTTCTCTCGAAACAGATATTTGTTCAATTCTCTGAGGTCTAGAATGGGTCTGTGTCCCCCCTGTTTTCTTTGGAATAAGAAAATAGGGGGAGTAGAACCCTGCACCTTGTTGAAGAATGGGTACTTCCTCTATTGCCCCTTGGGCAAGAAGTGTGGAGACCTCGTGATCTAGCAGATTGTCTGCAGAGGTTTGCGAATTGAACTGCTTTAGAATTGTAGGAGGGGGTAAGCTGTGAAAATGAAGTTTGTACCCCTCCCCTACAGTGGACAAAGTCCAATCTTCTGCTGTTATCTGATGCCATCTGTTGACAAAGTGGCATAACCTGCCGGAGATATTGGGGGGTTGAGGACCCCTCAGAGGCAGGACGGCAAAGCTCTCTAGGAAGGAGTCAAAGCCCTTGAGGGGGCTGAGCCTGGAGAGCTGGTTGGGCCTTTTGGTTTCTTTTGTTGTCTAGTTTGTCCCTTTTGGGCAACCTGACCTGGAGCTTGAGTCTGATGGGTATAGGAAGGATAAAACTTCCTCTTTTTACTAAAAGAGGTTTTTTTAATAAGGTTTTCTTTTGGCTGGAGTGGCTGTAGACTTTGACAGTCTATCTAAGGTAGAATTGTCAGCATCTAACTCGTTAGCCTTCTCCTGCCAGTTCTTGCCGAAGAGATTCTCTCCCGTGCAAGGAATGTTGCCTAACTTGTCCTGTACCGAAGTCTCCAAGTCTGATGCCTGTAGCCAGGCAATCCGTCGTGCGCCAATGGCAATAGCAGAAGTTCTGCTGATGCATTCAAAGCAGTCAAAGGCTGCACGATTGACAAAACTTGGAGACATCCTGAGCATGCTTAACCAGAGTAAGAAAGTCTTGTCTCTTATCATCTGGGAGAAATGGGCTCATAAGTTCCAAGTCTCCTGTGATTTCTTTGAGGAACTTTCCCATATATAGGATATATGAGCTGATCCTAGCTGAAAGCATGGAAGCTTGAAAAGTTCTGCGTCCAAAAGCATCCAGAGTCCTGCATTCACGACCTGGAGGATTGGATGCATGTCTTTTAGCACTTTTCATCCTACGCATGGCTGACTCCACTACCATTGAATGGTGTGGCAGCTGAGTTTTCTGAAATCCAGGACAGGGGGGACTCGATACATAGTATCAAGTCTCCTAGAGTGAGGAGAAGTAGTCAGAGGTACCTCCCACATTCTGAGCATCAAGTTATGCAGAATTTCATGGATAGGCAGAGTAGCTGCCTACTTAGGAGCTTTAGGATATTGGAGGATTTCTAATTCCTTTGCTCTGGGTTCCTCTTCAGGAGCTACTGTGATTGAAAGACCTTTAGCCATATCACGGATGAAATCCTGAAATGACATGTCCTCTGGAGGTGACATTCTGCATTGGGGAGAAGAGGGATCTTCTAAGAGAAAACCTCTAGTACCAGCAGAATTGTCAGAGTCTTTGGAGGACTCAAAGTATTCCTGACTCCGATGCTCCTGCAAAGCACGATCCCGGTACCGATCGAAGTTGGTACCGAGGTGACCCGGTACCACTTTATCCACTCCAGTCGGAGGTGGAATGGGAAGAGTTACCATCGGGGTTGGTACTGGCATCGTCGGTGTCTGTACTGGTGTCTGTACCGGCATCAGTGTCGATGTTAGCACCGGTGCTCTTGGGGCCACCGGTACCGCAGCTGAGAGAAGAGCTGCAATACTGTGTTCAATAGCAAGAAATCTCTGGTCTATCGATGCTGCCGATGCCTGGGTGTCGGTACTGGTAAGAACGGCCGGAACCCCTGAGCATGGCACAGGTAGTTCTTGCAAGGTTGAAGCCTCAAGAACATCCTGAAGCCCCATCGATGCTTTGGAAGCCGAAGCCTCCCGCCGGGGCGGTTCCCTCAAGGGCAATGCCAATGGCCTCTCGATGCTTAGCAGGAGAGCTACCCTTTGAGGACCGGCTTTTGTGTTTAGTTACCTGAGATCCATTGGAGGAAGAAGAGGCCCTTGCCGATGTCGATGCAATGGATCTGGCATCTGAAGAAAAGAGGGTACCGAGCTTTGCGGCCCGGTTCTGTCTTCCTCTTTTAATCATCCCCATGCAGGAGAGACATTCAGTTGGAGAATGATCAGGTCCTAAACATTTTAGACACCAATCATGGGTGTCAGTGACAGAAGTGGTACCGCCACACTTAGTACATTTTTTAAAACCACTAGTTGGCTTTTCCATGATTTTGGGAAAAAATGGGGCCTAATGCCCAAAATGGCGCCTAACACCAAAACAAGAAAGTTTCTGAAAAGAAACAGTGAAAGCCTAGGGGGTTGGGTTTTTTTTTTTTTTTTTTTTTTTTTTAGGAAAGAAAAGAAAAGAACCGGCGGTACCAGTAGGCATCGTGTGGTAGGCAAACGCGACCACAAAAAAGAATTTTAAAGACGGAATTTTCTGCGGTGACAGGGAATAGGTCCCGTTGGCTCTGCGGAAAACGAAGAACTGAAGAGGGGCAGTTGGAAAGGCAGCATGCATGTGTTGAGGGATGCTCCCAAAAGCGTTCTTATTGGACGCTGGACAGCGTTCCCGCGCAGGTTCCGTCGGTACCCATATCTGAGGACTACATTCCTGCTTGTTCCTGGAGATGAGTGAAATCTGAGTGGACAGAGTAAGAAATTATAAATGGAGAAAGCTGAAAGGAAAAGATCAATGTCTAGAGATGGATGTAGAAGAGCAAGTGAAAAAGACAGGAGGGGAGAGAAGTGGCAGATGGACTGCAGATTCTTGAAAAGAGAGAGTTAAGAGAAGACAGAGGATACAGAAACCAAACACCCGGACCAAGGCAATTAGAAAAATTAATATGTTGTTGTTAAGTGCCATTAAGTCGGTGTCAACTCATGGCGACCCTCTGGATAGTTGTCCTAAATTGTGTTCAGTCTTCAGTCAGGCAGCTCATTGTTGACAGACTGTCACTCTTAGCTGCTGTAATTGTATCGATCCATTTATTGCTGACCTTCTTCTACCTTGCCAAGCATGATGTGTCCAAAGTATGAAAGTCAAAGTCTTATGAGCTTCTAAGGAAAGCTTAGGTAATTAAGATAGCCAGCCACAAAAGGTAAAGAACTTCTTTTCAGTTTAAATGACTGGAATATGTCAGTTTTTGGATTTGATATGAACCATCTTTATATTTTGCACAGTACAGTGGGAACTGCATTAGTTTATTTCTCTGATGTTGCACTGCATGCAGCGCCTGGCTTCTTGGGATTTCAATTTAATTTTTGTCTACGAGATGGTGCAGGCCTGGGGGAAGATGTTGGATCAGCAAGGAGGGGGAAGGAAGATTGGATACTAGACCACCAGGGAAGGGGCAAGAATGATCTGGGATAGAATAGGTTGTATGACAGGGAGATGCTGGATATGGAGACAGACAGGCGTTACTAAACATGGGATAGAGAGGAGAAGGTGAGAGAATAGAAAGCAAAGATGCTGGACACAGGTGGAGGAGAGAGGGGGACAGTTTGTGAAAGGCTGGACAATAAGAGATGGGAATGGGAGGGCTGGATGAAGGATGGAAACCAGTGTGTAAATCCAGTAGACACGGGAGACTGACAACTGAATAGTAAAAATAAGAAAGAAAAACAGAAAAGAAGAGATCACATCATCGCCTACATCAATCTGTAACACTGAAGACAGGAGGAGAAAGAAGAAAATGCAAAATAGACAGGTGACCCTGGAAGCAAGAGTTAAGAGAAAACAGAGGAAAGCAGAAACCAGAGCCACATGATTAGAAAAATAATAGCCAGAAAACAAGGTAGGAAAAAAAGATTTAATTTGCATTCAGTGATTGGTGTATGAAAGCTTTTGGAATGTACATCTGCCAGGACTGGTGATAGATGTGGCTGGGGACTAGCTCAGGGCAAAACTCTGGAAGGGGATCTCAAAGCCCACTAGCTTTCTTCAGCATCATACATATACATGCTGTTCCCAGTCACTTATTCCTCACATCTGCACGGACACGCTGCTCCCAGACACTTAGCTTCCACACACACACACTGCTTCCCAGATGTTCAAGAAGCTGTGTTATTCCTTTGAAGCCCATATGTGTCAGGTATGTTCAGTATGTCAGATAATTACTTATAAATATGTAAATTTAATGTTTATATTTATGTTATTTGAGTGATAATTTTATTTTATTAATATCTGGGGTCACATGAATTTTCCTCAATTAAAATGGGGCCACACCAGAAAGAAATTTGGGAAGCTCTGCATTATGACATTAACTACAGCACTGAGATACAGATCCACACCAGCCTATAATGTTGTTTTAGTGACTTGCCTTAAAATTGATGTTGTGGAGCCAACAGAGAAGAGAACTTTAGAATAAAATATAAATGGTGCTCCTGTTTGTTGGTGTGTCTTGCTCTGTGGCATATAATAGACTGCTTTAGTCTCTTTTATTCCAGATCATTTTCTGTAGTAGGGACTACTGCACAAGAAGAATTTTGCACAGGAACTGTAAACAGGCCCTTAAATCAGTAGTTCCTAAATGGGGGGTAATAAAATCAGTGGATGCGATAACAAACAGGGCTATGTCCATTGCATGGATTTTGGCTCCCTCTGACTGTGAACCTGCTGACACTCCGAGGCCTTGCTGCCTTGTCCTCCTGCATAGGTGTCTTGGTAGACCAGAAGCCAGTGCAGAGGGTCTGGGGCAGTGGGTATGTTCTGCAGTAACTACAGCCTGCTATGGGTGAGGAAAGGGAGGTGAAGCAAAGAGGTTGTGGTCTTATATTTTTTGGAGTATGTAGTGGGGCCACATTTGATACATTTGGGCAGCACTGTCTTTAATAATCCCAGAAACTTCTATCTTGAAGCCTTGTAAAAATACTAGTTAAAAATATTAACGCACTTTTATCCTGCTTTCCCATTATTTATAGTTTGTAAACAGCAGAATAAAACCGTATAGATGCTTTTAAACAAACATTTTTGGCCCAAATTTTAACCAAAATTGCCCAAATCTGGCCAGTGATCTGGAGCGGGGGGGGGGGGGGGGGGAAGGGAGGCAGGCTGTAAACAATGGGGCCAATATTTATTTATTTTATTTATTTATTTAGCTGCATTTATATCCCACTTTTCACCTGGTCAACACGAAGGGATATGAGAAACATACACTAATACTTACAGGGAACATGGGCTATGGAGGGTTAAGTGGCATGCCCAAGACCACAAGGAGCACCTGTGGGACTAGAAACCCCAGTCCTTCCGGCCCAAGGTTGCTGTCCTCTAGTGGGATTTGAACCCCTGACCTTCCAGCCTGTGGTATCTTGCCCCAACCACTCGACCACTCCTCCCTCATTATTTGAATATTTGAAGGGTTTAGCTGATTAGCAATAAGCACACTGAGAGGGATAATCAGCAGCACTAACCTGACAGTGTTGTTGAGTATTCCTTCTAATCACCCCCGCACTGTCCGGAGAGTGTTGAGGCAGTCCCTGGGGGGAGGGGGGAGGATAGTCCTAACACTTAGCAGTGATTTTCAGCCTACTAAAAAAAAACCTAAATCAGAAAAAAAAAGCCGTCCTATGTGGTTCAGCTATCTGGAGAGTGGCTGAGCATAAACATATAACTTTATACAGTTATATGGCTATCATCCTGCTGAATATTTATCACATTTCTTCTCATCTGCTTTGTCTGTCTTTTTTGGCAAGATATATTTCCAGATCGTCCTACTAGACCAGTCCAGACCAATGGGTTGTGCTCCCCTTCCAGCAGATGTTGGAGACAGAGAAAAAGCTAGAATCTTTTTGTGCCTTTTGGGGTACATCGTGCTTCTGCCTTCCCTTCAACGCTGGTTTTGTCAAATGCAACACCGGTCCAGATATTCTTCTTTTTCTATTTTCAGGTTTTCTTTTCTATTGGTTTTCACTGCTAAACTAGGCCTCTAGGCCTCCATAGCCTTATCTTCAATCCTGAAGACAAGTTTTCAGGCATGGAAAAACCAGTCTGTTTTAAAAAAAAAACAAACCAAATGTGCCCGTACCATTTCAGCCACTGATAAACATGACTTGTGTCGAAAATGTTTGGGTCCTGAACATGAACCCACTTCTTGTCCTTTCTGCCAACAAATGACAGAGTCCTCAAGAACCTAGCCATATAGCTTAGATCGTTGTTCACCTTGGACTGTCTCAGTGGCTTCCACTTCATCGAGGGCAGCGACTTCTTCTCGGGCTTCTTCGAAGTCCAAACACAAAAATCTTCAGCAAAGACAAATTCCGATGCCAGGGAAAAACCCAGCATAAGCACTGAGAATCCCCTAGAGGTGCTTCCGATGCAGACCGGCCAGCCAAACAGTCCCTATGGGAGGATCTGTCCTCCAAAAGCACAAGTGGGGCTCCAGGATGCTCCCAAGGCATTGACCTCTGGAGAGCTACTGGTTCCATGTTCTGGGATGGTGGCCGAGAGCCCTATATGTGATTCCACCCAGACATTGGACATCTCTCTAGACACTGCTGGCAGCCTTGGTACCAATAACATCGAGAGCTTCAGAAGTGCAGGCTTCAGCACCAAGCCTACAGCCAGGCTTATCGGGCCTGATGCCAGCCCTCAAACTGATATTGTTGGAGCACCTGAGGCTGATTCCTCTGTTGGAACTGCTCAATGCCCCTGGTATCCAATAGACTCAGGCTCCCATGCCTCTCGGTTCAGATACCTCTGAGTTTGGGTATCAACCATAGACTTCTATGGACAATCAAGGTCAAACTCAAGACCGTCAATACTTTGATTTCTTGACAGATTGTGATTCAAGTTCTTCAGAATGTGACGGGGAGGGGGCACTCTATTCCCGAGAACTTCTCAACATCACTTCGGTCCCAAGAACTTCTCAACATCACTTCGGACCCTTCGGCGCCTCAGGAACTGCATCAGTCCACACCAGAAGATATGTCCTTGCAGGACTTCATATATGACATGGCAGCAAGGCTCTCCAATAGAGGGCGGAGGAATTGGAAATACTCCAATACCCTCCCACGCCCAAAGAGGCGACTACCTTACCAATGCATTGTATCCTGCATTGCATGTGGGAGGCCCCGCTCACGGTTTTGCCTGTCAGCAAGAGAGTCAATGCCATGTACCAAGTGCACCACAGTGCCCAGGCTTCCAGAAATGTCAGCTCGCCCACCACTCAATGGTGGTGGAATCGGTGATGCGCTGAAAAAGAGCTCAAAGACTCATTCATCCATGGCTCCTGGCGGAGATTCGAAGACACTCACCTTCAGGCACCTGTGTTTCCAAATATGCATGTTGGCCTCCAGAATCAACACTTACATGCTATACATGGGCATGTTTCTGAAGGATGCCACTTTCCTGAGGATAAGCGGAGTGCATGCCAGACACTCATCAGGCAAGGCCAGAACTCCTTAAAAATTTGTATTCGCCCAGCTTTCTCATTACCTAGATCAGGGGTCTCAAACTCAAATTGCTTTGAGGGCCAAATGAGGACTTGTAAAGTAACCCGGGGGCCGCATAAGACGTGGGGCCTCATTTGCATAAGGGGCCTCATTTGCATAACTATTTGCATAATGTTACCATACACTAACTTTTAGTAAACATGCCTCTTAATGAGTATGGATAAAGAAAGACTAAAAGATTCAGAAATAGGAAGACAATAATTAAACTGGGAACCCCAAAAGCCAAACTTGGAATGTACAACAACACTGTAGAAATAAAACTATAAATTAATTTCCTCTTGTACTAAACAAAGCGCAAACATTAATGATGCACATTTCCCAGAGCTGACATATTCCAGTTAATAAATTCAAAATAAAGAGATATTTTTCTACCTTTTGTGCATTTTTTTTCAGTTGCAATTGCTCCAGCCACTTCTGGTTTCTTCGTGTCTTCTGCTATCTCCATCGTCTGCTGTCCATTTGTCCTTTCTTCTCTTCTAGTTTTTTTCCATTCTCTCTCCCTACATCTGCTTTAACATACTAATCTTTCTCCTTTTGCTCTTTCCTCATTCCTATTTCATCCACTCAAATTTTACCCCTCCATCCTCAATCCCCACTTACTCTCCCAATACCTGGCCAATTGTAGATTTGTCTTCTCTTCCAGACAAAATATTTTTCCCCTCTCCATTTCACTTTCCCAGCTCCATCCCATTCTAATCCTCCCCCAACATCAGCTCCCTTCTAGTTCCAGCCCCACCCAGCATCTGCTCCTTTCTAGTCCCTGCATCAGTCCATTTCCAGTCCTATCCTAGCCTCACCATCAGCCCATTTCCAATCCTAGCTCCCTCCCCTCACAGCCCATTTCCATTCCAAGCCCCCCTCCCCATCAGCCATTTGCAGTTCAAGCCCCCCTTCCACTCAGCCCATTTCCAGTCCTAGCCACCCCCCCAGCCCATTACCAGTCCTAGACCCCCCATAGCGCACTTCCAGTCTTACCCCCCCATCACCCCATTTTCAGTCTTACCCCCCCCCCCATAGCCCATTACCAGTCCTAGTCCCCCCCATAGCCCACTTGCAGTCGTATCCCCCATCACCCCATTTTCAGTCTTACCTCCCCTCATAGGCCATTACCAGTCCTAACCCCCCAATCAGCCCACCTCCAGTCCTAACCCCCATCACCCCATTTTCAGTCCTAGCCCCCACCATAGCCCATTACCAGTCATAACCCCCCCCTGCCAATAGCCCACTTCCAGTCCTAACCCCCATCTGCCCATTTCCAGTCCTAGCCCCCACCATAGCCCATTACCAGTCATAACCCCCCCCCCTGCCAATAGGCCACTTCCAGTCCTAACCCCCATCTGCCCATTTCCAGTCATACCCCCCCCCCCCGACAGAGGAAAACAAAAAAACCCCAAAACCCTGACTTCTGCCGTTGCCGCCGTGGCAGCGGCAGCGGCAGAATCAATTGTCAAATTAAAAAAAAAAAAGACTTCTGCTGCTCAAGCAGCAATATCACCTGTCCTGCGGCCCCTTCCCCTGTGCCCGGAGATCCGAATCTGCTCATCAGCGGCGTGCTTTTCAAGCCGCGAAGAGTATTCCCCTCTCGCGCGGTTTCAAGCCGCGCGAGAGGGGAATACTCTTCGCGGCTTGAAAAGCACGCCGCTGATGAGCAGATTCGGATCTCCGGGCACAGGGGAAGGGGCCGCAGGACAGGTGATATTGCTGCTTGAGCAGCAGAAGTCTTTTTTTTTTAAATTTGACAATTGATTCTGCCGCTGCCACGGCGGCAACGGCAGAAGTCAGGGTTTTGGGGGTTTTTTGTTTTTCTCTTTCGCGGGCCGCACAAAGTTGTCTCGCGGGCCGCATGCGGCCCGCGGGCCGCGTGTTTGAGACCCCTGACCTAGATGATATCAACTTCCTCCACCCACGTCAGTCTGGTTTTCGTCAGGGTCACAGTGTGGAAACTACTCTTCTTGCCTTCACTAATGCTCTTCACGTAGCTCACGATCGTGGTGATATCTTGGTGGCGGTTGCCCTTGACCTGTCCGCTGCCTTCGATCTTGTAGACCACTCTCTCCTTCTCCATCTCCAAGAGGCAGGCCTCTGCCACACGGTTCTTCACTGGTTTCACTCTTTTCTGTCCTCACGGTCTTGCTCCGTCCTCTCCTCTTCCCCCTCTGTTCCAGTTTCTGACCCTTTTCCTTTGTTATGTGGTGTTCCTCAGGGTTCTGTTCTTGCCCCTCTTCTTTTCAACCTCTTCTTAGCTCCCCTCACCCTTCAGATTCAACAAACTGGGATCAGCGCCTTCTACTACGCTGATGATATTGTTCTCCTTCACCACACCTCCCCTTCTCACCCCGATCTCTCCCCACTTAATTCTTGTCTCTCCACGGTTGCTAGTTGGTTGTCACAAAACTGTCTTCATCTCAATCTCACAAAAAACACTGCTATTTGGTTTTCCCGTAGTGATTCCCCTCCCCTCCTGGCCCCCTCTCTCTTAGGCTCTCCCATATCACTGGTCTCTCCCTTCCGCTATCTCAGCGTTGTTTTCGACTCCCACCTATCTTTTCAAGGCCACATCTCTCATGTCACTAAAACTTCCTTCTTTTTCTTGCGCCAAATTCGTGCTATCCGTCCGTTTCTCACCTCCTCTGCACTTGCCACATTACTTCTCTCTTTGGTTATATCCCGTATCGATTTTGCCAATTCTCTCTTTCTTGGTCTCTCTAAGTCACAGTTGTACCGTCTTCAACGTATCCAATATACAGCCGCTCGCATTGCCACTCATTCCTCTATTCGCGATCATGTTTCACCTCTACTCTCTCGTCTCCACTGGTTGCCCTTACCCTTCCGCTTCCACTACAAACTGCTCACGTTGGTCCATCGAGCTTTTCATACTAATACCCTGCAATACCTGGCTGACCTCCTCACCTTTCATACCCCCAGACACACTCCCCGCTCGTTTCACCTCAACCGCCTCACGCTCCCTTCCCCCTCTCTGGCCCACCTACAGTCCACCCGCTCCTCTGCTTTCTTTTTCACAGCCCCTGCCCTCTGGAACTCTCTTCCTCCCTCCCTCCGCCTCGAGCCTCATCATGCCACTTTTAAATGCAATCTAAAAACCCATCTCTTCTACCTTGCTTTGGACCTTCCCTCCCCTTTTGTGCCATCTCCTTCTTTTTAACTGTTGTGCTGTGTTTTTTTAGTTCCTTCCCTCCCTTCTGTGTCATCTCCTTCTTCTTAACTGTTGTGCTGTGTTCTTTAGCTCCCCCGCTTTATAATTTGAGATTGTAACTTCCTTTCCTTTCTTCTGGCTACTGTCTTTGACTGTTTTTACAAAGTTTTTATAGGTTTTTATATTGTACACCGCTCTGGTCTTTTTGAATGAGCGGTATATCAAATTTTAATAAACATAAACAGAACACTTCTAAGTTTCTTACCAAGGCCTCTTTTGATGCCTTTGAATTCACAAGCAGAGCTTCACCAGTCTGCATTGGAGGTTACAGAATGGCCTTGTTACAGGCATAAGACCTCAATCAATGGATCCAGGATAAACTGGGGAATATCCCATGTACTGAAGAAAACCGTTTTTTGGCAAAAGATTGGAGGGAAAAAGCAGGGGAGATTGAAACAGATCTCACCCTAAAATACCTTTCCAGGAAAACTGCTGACCCATCCAAAAGGCAGGCTCTTCCCAAGAATTGTTTTTATTCTATAAAGAAGAGATACTATCCTTCTTACCCGCCTTCTCCTGCCTATCAGCCCTGACATCCTCAGCAGAGGCAGCAGGGTCCTCACCAACCCAAGCCTTCCTAGAGCATTGCCAATCTGCCCCTGGCCCCAGCCCCTCCACATAGCTGACAGACTGTCACTATGCCCACAGGAGGCATCTCATAACATCAGAGCAGTGGATGCTTCAGATAGTCCAAAGGGGTTACCAGCTTCATTTCAAAACCTTATCCCCCTACCTGCTTCACAAGGGGATTATCCCATAGAACCCCTTCAAAGCACTCTCTTAAAAAAGGTGACCACCCTGTTGTCACAGGGTGCCATAGAAAGAGTTCCTCCTCCTCAAGAAAAGTTGGGTTTCTACTCTCCATACTTTCTCATTCCAAAGAAAACAGGAGGCTTCAGGCCCATCTTGGATCTCAGAGACCTAAAGAAGTTCATGGTCCGAGAAAAATTTGAAATGATTTCTCTATGAACTCTTCTACCATATCTCAAGAGACATGATTGGTTGAGTTCTCTAAACCTAATAGAGGAGTACACACATACTGATACATCCCTTGCACAGACAGTATCTGCGCTTCATGTTTCAAGGAAACCATTATCAATACCGGGTTCTCCCCTTCAGTCTAGCCTTTCCCCCAAAAGTCTTCACAAAATGCACGGCAGTTGTCACTGCCTACCTACACGCCTTGGGGGTATTTATCTTTTCTTACTTAGATGATTGGCTGATCAGGGGGGACTCCACCAAAGAGGTAAAACTCATCACACCATCACTGTGTTCCAACACCTGGGGTTAGTCATCAACTTCCCAAAGTTCCACCTCACTCCAACCCAATGTCTGGAGTTCATTGGAGCATTCTTGGACAGTTGATAGGCCTGAGCTTTCCTCCCATAGGATTGCTGTGCCAGCCTCATCAAGCTGGTAAAAGAGGTACAACAGCAAAAGCCGAATAACAGCTTGAGAGATGCTATGACTATTAGGACACGTGGCCTCCACTGTCCACATCATCCCCTAGGCTCAATTACACATGTGACAAGAGTGGACTCTGTCCTCCCAATAGACACAAGCAAAGGGTTGACTCAGAGACAAGATCCACATCACCCCTCAACTGATGAAGTCCCTTCAGTGGTGTTTCCTCCCACAAAACCTACTTGTCGGGTCACCTTTTCAATGCCTCTACCTTGATGCTCCCTGACAATGGATGCTTCCAAACTGGGTTGGAGTGTGCATCTGAACGACCTCACTACACAGAGACTATGGACACAATAGGAATCTTCCCTGCAGATCAACCTGCTAGAACTACGGGCACTGACAACTGCTCTTTGGGTTTTTCAACCCCAACTATCTGGGCAACCTGTTCTAGTTGAAGGGGCAGCTGCTGAGTTTTTGTCTCTTGTGACACCTTTTCAGTATACTTCAGCAAAGGTTTTGTGTATAATTTGTACATAGTTTGTGGGGGGAGGGATTCCTTCCTTCTGGCTTCTCTTCTTATCTTGTGGAGGTTGCATTTGGTTCTTTCAGGAGTCCCCCCTTTTGATTCCTTATGCTTGGTTATTGAAATACTGAAGGGTGTTCCTTAGCTGCACCAGTCAATACCAGTGATCTCACTGGAAACCTCTAGCTTTTCCTGCATCTCCAACATCTGCTGGCAGGGGGGACACTACCCACTGGTCTGGACTGGTTTAGCAAGACTCCAGGAAAAGAAGTTAGATAAAAGTAAAATGTCACCTTTTGATGATATATAGAATTCTCTCTTTTAAACAAACAAGCACCTTACTTACTGAAGGTAGATAGGGACCCTTGAATGGGGCTGCAATTGACTTATCTGCTTTTCTTCTATGTGCATAGATGTGTTGCCACTGGTTGAGTTCTACTTGGAAGAGGGAATTTCAGATGAGGAAGCTGTGGCTCTGATTGATCTTGAAGCCCCAAGAACAGATAAAGGGAATGGCAAGTGGCAAGAAATGGCCAACGGTGGTATCCTTAAAGATGTTTTGGAGTCCTGCCTAGATGTGTGTTTCTTCAGTGATAGTATGGTGTCCTCTTCTCAGTACTAGGGAATGAAAACATTTACCTAGACATTCTGGTATTCTCCAACAGCATTAAGTCAAGAGATATTGCCTAATTTCAAAAGATTTACATAGTGCATTTGGTATTCAGTGTCTTAAGCAATTTCCAGTTGTCTGCTTTACTTAATTTCAGAAACTATATTCCTTCAGGAGTTTTTTTGTACAGGCCTATGGCATCCACAATGAACCACCTTCCCTCCCTCCTATTGCTTAGTGTTAATTTTAAAGCTTTTAAACATATTTAGTAACTTTAAAAAGAGTTTCCTGGCATATGGTCTCCAGGGGAGTGAACTGGGGGATGGGCCGAGGTCTCCAGAGGAATGAATCATGGCCAAATATAACAGGAAACGTGGTAGAATTCTACATTCACAGACAGGACGTTGATTTGTGTAGTTAATCACATTTCTAGAAAGATCAGAAAAAACCCCATTACTTAGTGTTTTTTTATTTCAGTTCTGCAAATAGAACTACATTTGCCAGCCTCCTTTGAAAAGAAAACTGTTCATTAATGAAAAAAGTCAGTTTGAGCATTCTTAGGAATTGCTACAAACCAGGTAAAAACTTCAGATCCTTTGAGGCTGCTCTGCAGAAAGAGGCACCTTTCTAATTAGGCTGTTTATTTTAATGTACAGTTCTTTGTGGATTCTGCTTTCTATTCAGTGACTCAAGATTGGTTTCTTGACTGAAGCCTAACTAGATACACAGACCTTGAGACTGGATGATAGTATGGATGATATGGAAGAAGACCCTTTTACAGCCAAGCTGAGCTTTGAAGTAAGTGTTTTATTTGCTTTCTCTTTTAGAAAAGAAACCTTTTCCCTCTATATGCACCTATCCTTTCTTTCAAGGAGGGACCTTAGATCAAGTAGTACAGCCCCATGGATAAAAGGAAAGGGAGAAGGAATGTGAAAACTTGTTCATAGTGTGAGGCTTTCTTAAGAAAGAACTTTTCTTTATGCTGTGCCTTTAATGAACAGGACCCCGAATGTTGAATTACTAGAATGCTGAAATTAGTGTTAGATCCCCATAGCAATCATCCCACTACAGTCGCTGGAAGCTAATGGAATGCATTGTGCCTTTTATAGCAGGGTGGCTCAGAGTTTGCTCCTGTGCTTGTGAATCGCTCCGTGCTTCGATCAATGAGCAGGCGAGACGTGTTAATAAAACGCTGGCCAAAGCCCTTAAAATGGCAGTACTATCGGTCCCTGCTTCCTGATGTCTCCATCACAATGTGCCCATCTTGCTTCCAGGTAAGATTATGAGTCACATTCAGAGGGGAAGATATTCTGCTCAAAAGAGAACACACAGAAATCTGTTATTTTAGCAAATTGGCCATTTATTAAGCTGCTTTCCCTGGACACCATTCTCTCCAGTACACACCTTGCACTATAACCTTGCAAGGTGTACTGGGAATGACAGAATTCTTCCAAATCCGTCAGATGATAGGTTACAGTGTATTTTACAGGACATTTTGAAAGTAGTTCTTGTTTCTGCACAGTGCCGTCTCTTCTTTAGCATATTGCGGGAAAGATTGCAGCTTGCTGGGACCTCTTACTCTTGGAAGCAGAAATTAGGCTTTTTGAGTTTCTGGAGCGTAATGGGCAGGGGCACCTTAAGGCAATCTGCTGCCTGAGGCGAGAGATGAGATGGCATCCACCGGGGGGGGGGGGGGGCTTTCACAAAACTCCAATCAGAGACTGAACCAAACCAAAAAAGCAATTAGATAACATGGAGGCACACCAAGGAACCAAACCGGAAGGACTGGGGTTTCTAGTCCCACAGGTGCTCCTTGTGGTCTTGGGCAAGCCACTTAACCCTCCATAGCCCATGTTCCCGGTAAAACAGTTATCTCCAAGTTATAATGCCCTGTTCAATGTAAACCGCACTGATGCATAATAGCGCGGTATATAAGAGAATGTAAATAAATAAAAGAAAGAGCGAGAACCACAGCACAGCTTATACAATCAAATTATAACTCCTTTTTTATTTTGTTATAACTGCATGATGATTGTTGCTTTTTCTATTTGAACATATATTTTGCATTCACGGAACCCCCTCCCTCAACAGTGGGTGCAGAGCAGAAAAGAAATAGGACAATCGCCCATAGAACTCAATATCAACAAAAAAAATCTAATTCTGATCATCTTACTAACAAACATACATTCTCCAGTACCGGGTATATCGTGAACTAATACAAAACCCTACAAAGTCACTGAGGATCTATAGAGCAAATTTACCATACCATACTAGCACCAATTTCCAAAACTCACATAAGGAGCCTACCCAAAAAAAGCAACACTAAATACTGCAGCAGGCCCTGGAACATCCAAAACCTGTCTGAAAAGCTGAACAATTCAGATTACTACAGTACAGATCCCTGTGTACTTGTTAACAGAACACCTAGTCTTGGTCACACTTGAACACAGACCTTCACCAAGTACAGAAGAAATGATGAAAACCTAAAAATAAAAACATATACAGCTAAAAATTAAACTGCAATCCCAAGAAGTCAGATTCTATTTTTCTGGTATTGCACTGTATGCAGAAAGAGAAGAGTTTCCACGTACTGTATAAAATAAAAAGATAGCACCAAGTCCAGTCATTAAATTAAAAATAAAAATTTTTCTTGTACATTTATTGTCTGACTATTTTATTCCCTGATCATGCTGATCCCAGTCCGAGATTTCTGCTTTCCTCCACCTCCCAGTGCCCCCCCTCACACCTACTTTCCCCCAGGGGCAGCATGAGGGTGATGCAGGGTCATGTGCGGATATTCATTACAGCATCATTTGCATAAATTTAATATACTTTAATTTTAAAATGTATATGTCACCCATCTCAAATCCTAGATCGCTTCCAAACACACATGCAATTCAGTAAAATAGATGTTACAGTCAAACATACATAATAATAAAACATGAAATTTGATTAATGAAAAGCCACTTACACAGCCCCCCCCATCAAGCCATAAGTATCTGCACATCAGATTTATTTTGCTATGATCAGATTATTGATGAGGCGGGCAGATATAAAATGAGAAACTAATCCTGGTAGCCATGAATTCAAACGCTGAATTGGATTGTGCTAGAGCTGGAAAAGTCTAGAACTCAGCAGCGGTGAAGCTAATTAAACTGAGACGTTACCTTAAAATTTGAAATTTCCTTGAATGAACTGACAAACTATTTTAAATTTCAGTCTGGCAGCATAAAGAACTCAAAACTGCAAATCTCAAAGACAATACATATTCCAGTACCCCCACCCCCAACCAACACCCTATACAGTAGTTGACCACATCAAGAGCCCAGAGGACAGGGCCCATAGAGCAAATCTACTATTCCATAACAGCAGTAACTTCCGAAACTCACACAACATGGAGTGTACCCAGAAAAGGGCAGCACCATAAATGTTGGTTGGCCCTAGAACATCCATATTTCTATTCAGAAAACTGAACAAACCGGATTACTACAGAGCCCTACATAAAAATTCCATGCTAACAGAATATGGAGCCTCATTCACACATGCAGAACAGAGGTCGATCCTCAAGTAGCAAATATATTAATATAAACTGAAAACAGACATACGTAGACAAAAAATGCTTTTACCCATTACTCTTAGGTTTATAGGATTTTTTCCCAAAATTATACTTTACTCCAGAATGAGGCAAGAGAAAGAACTCTCACACACAGGCATCTGCATTGTCGGCAGAAACTAAGATAATGGCTCAGCGCAAGTAGCATGAGTGCAACTAATAACACCTCAGTGGGTGGTCTTAGTTGCACCAGCAGCCATTTTGTCACATTGAAATGCGGTAACTGCCAGAGGGGTTTAACTGCCTCCTTGCAGTTAGCCTACAGCCCCTGTAATCAAACTCTGGAATTAGTTACCAGAGTATGTAGTAAAAGCCATTAGTGTAGCTGGGTTTAAAAGAGGTTTGTACAAGTTCTTGGAGGAAAGGTGCATAAACTGTTAAGGAGGACTTGGGAAATCCACTGCTTGCTCCGGGTCAAACATTGTGGAACCTGTGTGACTTTTTGGGAACCTGCCAGGTACCTGTGACCTGGATTGCCAACGGTTGGTGGACCTTTGTCTGACCCAGTATGGCATTTCTTAATTTACCAGCGCAGAGCCTAGGAAACATGCTGCTAAATATATATTCAAAAAGAAAAAACGAGAACCATAATGCACTTTATATCAAAATAAAATAAAATGAGTTATAATTTGGTATTCTAAACTGCGCTGTGGTTCTCACTTTCTTTTAGTTCCTTGGTGTGCGAGCATCTTGGATTTCCTGTGTTTTTTGCGGAATACATATATTTACTTTAACATAATGCTGGTCCGTAGTGCTGTGTTGGAGGGCCAAGTTGCTCTTGGTTTCTGTGAAAGTGGAAGGTGCTGCATGGGTGCTGTTGAGTCCCTCTTGTTTTGGCATATTCTGCATCCACAGAAACCTCTCCCTCAACAATGGGTGCAGAGCAGAAGTAGGACATTCACCCACAGAACTCAATATATTTAAAAAAAAAATCTGATTTTAGTCATCTCACTAACAAACATTCTCCAGTTCCAGGCATATTGGGAACAAATATAAAACCCTACTAAAGTCACCAAAGATCTATAAGGTCAAATCTACCATACCAGCATAAATTTCCAAAACTCATACAAGAGGCCTACCCAGAAAAAAGCAGCACTATAAATACTGTAATGGTTCCTAGAATATCCATACACCTATTTGAAAAGCTGAACAAGTCAAATTACTACAGTTCAGATCCCTACATACGAACCCCATGTTAAGAGAATGCCTGGCAGAGGTCGCGCACTCAGAACACAGACCCTCACCAAGTACAGAATAAGTGATCACAAACTAAAATAAAAATATGTTGACAAAAATTAAACTGAAACCCAAGAAGCCAGACTCCACATGTGGTGCGACACTAGAGAAATAAGAGATGCAGTTCCCTGTACTGTGTAAAACAAAAATAGCACAAAGTCCAGTCACTAACTTGAAAAGAAATTTTTTTCTACCTTTTGTTGTCTGACCATTTTATTCTCTGATCATGCTGTTCCCGATCTGAGGATTCTGCTTTCCTCTAGCTTCTCTTAGCTTTCTTTCTATAGTCTCTATTCCATCTGCCATTTTTGTCTCTCCTTTTGTTTTCTTCACTTCCTTCCATATTTTATATTAATTTTTTTCCTTTCAGCTTTCTTCCATTTCTTTTTCTCTGTCCATCCAGATTTCACTACTCTTTATTATCCAGTTCTCAATCTCCCTCTTTTTTACGCTATCTACCTACCACTTTTCATCCTTTACCAGCTCTTCTTCCCTGGTCCATTATTCCCCAGTTTCTTCCCCCTCCATGTCCAACATCTCTCCCCCCATCATCCAGTGTCTCTCTCTATGGCTCTCTTTCTCGCCATCCAGTACCTCCACTCTCTCTTTCCTTCCATATCTGCCCTCTCCCTTCCTATCCCCCCTGAAACCAGCATCTACCCCATCTCCATACCATACCCTATCTATTACTCCCATGTCCAGCATCTCTCTGTCTCTTTCTCAACCTATTTACGCCATGCCGATCTTTTCCCCTCTCACCCCCATGTCCATCATCTCCCCTCTGTGTCCCCCTCCCCAAGTCCATCATTTTCCCCATAGTCACCCTATAACCTCCTGTCCAACATCACCACTGCATCTCTGCTCCTTGCCCTTTGCCCCTTTCCATATCCAGTATGTCCCTAGCCCCCCCACCTCAATCTTATCCTTGCTTCCTCCCTATTCCCCCCCCCATCTCCCTTCCGACTCACTGTGCCCATCCACATCCCAGTGCCCCTTCATATCCATCCCTTGTACATACAAGGGGCAGAGGCTGCCTGCAGAGCAGCATGTCCTATGGACAGGGGCTGTGCAAGTATAATCGCAGCCCAGAGACGCAGGGTGCAGTTTACCTTGCACAGCCTCTGCCCAGGACATGCTGCTCCCGCAGGTAGGTTCTGATCTCTGGACTACGTTCGATGCCTCCGACATCCATCTGAGCAAGCCGTGACTGCGGCCCTGAGAAACAGAACCAGCCTACATCAGGACGCCGCCTTCGCTGTCTACCTGCCCTCACACTTCAGTTAGGATGACCTTTGAAACGCCGGCCACCAGGAGTAGCGTGTCCTGTACGCACTCTGCAGGCCATCCTGAATGGGCAGCGGGTGGTGGGCAGCTAGTGACAGCATTCTCCTGATGTTGGCGCCTCCCTGACGCACTTACCCAGCTTACCAGGTAACGCCGACTCTGGTCCAGCATTTAGTCTTCTTGCTTACCCGCCCCCCCCCCTCCCCAGTTGTCCAGCATTTGTCTTCCCCTCTCCTCTGTCCAGCATTTGTCATAGTGCTTCCCCCCCCCCACCGTTATTCAGCTTTTGTCTTTCTGCTCCCCCTTCTGTCCATCATTTGTCTTATTGCTTCCCCCCCTGCGTGCAGCCTTTATCCTCCTGTCCCCTCCCTCATTGTCCAGCATTTGTCTTCCTTCCCCCTCCCCCATTGTCCAGCCTTTATTCTCCTGCCCCCTTCCTCAATGTCCAGCATTTGTCCTTTTGCCCGTTGTCCAGCATTTGTCCTCCTGCCCCCTCCCTCATTGTCCATTTGTCCTGCTGCCCCCTCCCCTGTTATCCAGCCTTTGTCCTCATGCCCCCTCCCTTGATGTCCATTGTCTTTCTGCTCCCTCCCTCATTGTCTAGCATTTGTCCCCCCCCCCCTATTGTCCAGCCATTTCTCTTCCTACCTCTTCTCCCCCTCACCCTTCCTGCTGTCACTAATGCTTCTTAGCTGCAGGAATACCAAAGTGTGGGATTTTTAAGTTTGTCGGCTTATAAATTCATGCTGGTTCTGCCCCGCCCCCCCCCCCTCTCTGATGCAGAAAGCATCACCGGAGGGGGCAGGACCCATCAGGGCCTTGCAAGCATGCCGGTGTCACAAGAGCATGCGATTTTGTTTTCCGGAGTTGATTTGTTTTTTTAAATTTCAAAGTTAATGAAAAAAAATATAAATTGCAGGCTCGTGTTACCGGAATGCTTGCAGTTGCAAGGCCCTGATGGGTCCCGCCTCCTCTGATGGCTCACTGGCAAGAGCTCCTGCCCCTCGCTTCCCCCAATGCACTTTGCTACTTAGGTGCTATCCTGGATTCCTCCCTGACCTTTCATGATCATGTTACTGCTATTGTCTGTTCTTTCCATTCACTCCACCAGATTCGAGCTGTGCCACCACTCCTCTTCGGTTACTTACTACTAATACTAGTCATGTCCCAGTTAGACTATTGCAATATTGTTTTTGCAGGACTTCCCCATTACTAACTACAGTGCCTTCAGCTCATTCAGAACACAGCTGTTAAGATACTCACTCATGCTGCATGCTTCGACCATGTGACCCTGCTTCTCATTGCTTCCTGTATCCTACTGTATTCAGTATAAGCTCCTCACCTTGGTTTGCAGGGCCCTTCACACTGGCGCTCCCCTATACCTGTCCAATCTCCTTATTCTCCAGGAACAAGCAGGAAGTCAGTCCTCACATATGGGTGATATCGGCGCCGACGGAGCCCTCATGCGGAGCAAATCCCCAGCTTTCAAAGAAAGCTTTTGGGAATTGCATTACGCATGCGTGGTCCCCTTCCCAGCCAAGGGTGCCATCTTGCTCAGTCTCCTTTTTTCCGCAGAGCCCTTCAGGTATGGTCCTTGTGTCGTCGCAAAAAAAGTGTTTAAAAATACTTGAAAAGTTTCTCTTTCCTTGGTTTGACACCGGTTCTCCTTCCCGCCTTCGGCTCGGTACGCTGGTATCGAGTCCAGTCATGTTTTTTGTTTTTTGTCCTTCGTGACTAGTGTTCGCGCTCTTTTTCTTTTTCACTGGCAGCCCAGGTCCTCGACCTCGCAGGGGCCCCTTTTTCCCCGATGGCTGCCAGCGGGTTCAAAAAGTGTGATCGGTGTACAAAGTTAATGTCCTTCACTGACACACATGACTGCTGCCTCCGTTGCCTTGGGCCCGACCATGACCCGCAACTTGGACGCCCTCGGCAGGAAGTGCTACCAGGGTTCTGTGCTGGCATGTCGGATCCAGGCTTACCAGCTGTACATGGACATGTACTTGCGAGACCTGGCGAAGGAAATCGCTGGGTTCTCAGCTGGACTCTGAGGGACCTTTGCAACGAGACGGCTGCTGAGATCGAGTCAGAGTACTTGACCAGGACAAGGCTCTCGAAGAAGACTTCTGCCCCTTCTAAAAAGAAGGGCTTGGGTAAGAAGCCCTTTTTCCCGAGGAAGGGCTCTGCTTACCGAAGCTACCCCCCATTTCAGGCTTCCCCAGCAGGAGCAGCAGGCCAAGGGACAGGGGCACGGCCTGCGTAAGCAGAAAGCCCCCAGGCACTGGCTCCAGTCCAGCCTGGTAGTGGCTTTTGACTCCCAGAAACATAGCCCCTCTCACCATAGAAGAAAGGCAATGCACAGGTGGTTGGCCATCACCACAGACACTTGGATTCTTCAGATAGTCTATCAGGGCTATCTACTTCACTTGACCCAGGTGCCACCCTCCCCCCCCCCCTACTTTCCAGGAGAGCCTTTCAGGTCTCCCCTTCACCGGGACCTTCTTCTGAGGGAATTGGCAGGTCTGATGACCAGGCGGTAGAACCAGTGCCCCCCACCACCTGCAGGGCAAAGGCTTATATTCCAGGTACTTTCTAATACCAAAAAGAACAGGAGGCCTAAGGCCCATCCTCGACCTGCGCAACTTAAACAAATTCCTGGTGAGGGAGAAGTTCAAAATGTTTCCCCCTTGGAATATTGCTGCCTTACCTCCGCCAGGGAGACTGGCTATGCTCCTTAGACCTAAAGGATGCGTATACACACATCCTAATTCATCCAGACCACAGACAATATCTATGCTTTGTGGTAGGGGGAAAACACTACCAGTACAGAGTGCTTCCCTCTGCCCCCAGGGTGTTCACAAAGTGCCTGGCGGTGGTGGTGGCCTTCCTCAGAATTCAAGGAGTTTGTCTTCCCCTACCTAGACGACTGGCTCATCAGAGCCACATCAGCCAGGGAGGTAAAACAAGCCACAGATCGCACCATTCAGGTGCTCCAAAACCTTGGATATGTGATCAATTATCCAAAGTCTACCCTAGTCCCCACTCAACAACTAGATACCATTCAGGTAAGGATCTACCTCTGGCCCTGGCACATCAAGTGAGCAGCAGGTCTCGGATATCAGCAAGACATTTCCTGCGCCTCCTAGGCCACATGGCCTCCACGGTACATGTGACACTGAATGCCCATTGCCAGGGACTGTGCACTCAAGGAGTGTGGTCTCCGCACGAGACCACACAGCAGATCAGTCTCCTGGAATTTCATGCCATTCGCCTAGCTCTACGAGCTTTTTGCCAAACTTTGGATCATCAATCTGTCTTAATATAGACGGACAACCAAGTAGCAATGTTCTGTGTGAACAAACAGGGAGGCATGGGATCCCGCAGTCTGTGTCAGGAAACTCTGGACCTGTGCTCCCTTGCAGTCCAGCATGACATACATCTGAAAGCAGTTTATCTGCCAGGCCAGGAAAACTACTTAGCCAACAGGCTCAGCAGAATTCTCCAGCCCCACGAGTGGCAGCTGGATATGAATATGGCCCAATGGCTCTTTCACATTTGAGGACAGCCGAAACTGGACTTGTTTGCAAGCCCACACAACTACCATTTGTCCTGGTTTTACTCCAGCCAGCCACATCCAAACAGAATGGCTGCCGATGCCTGTCTCATCTCATGGTCTGTGGGCCTCCTGTATGCGTTTCCTCCAACACCTCTGGTGGCCGAAACCCTTTTCAAAATTCTCCAAGACTGGGCCTTGGTCATTCTGGTAGCCCCCAGATGGCCGAGACAACCCTGGTTTCCGCTAGTACTTCAACTGGCGGTGGAGGCCCCCATCCCTCTGGGATCCTATCCCAACCTCCTGTCTCAGGAGGGGAGCACTTTTCTGCACCCCAACCTCAGATCACTCAACCTGATGGCATGGCTGCTGAAAGGGCAGTTCTCTCATCATCCCTCCTTCCTAAAAATGTGGACGAAGTTCTGCTGGCCTCAAGGAGGCAATCGACTAGATGGACCTATGCTTTCAAGTGGCATAGGTTCAGGGTGTGGTGCGAGAAGCAGAAAGATGATCCCTTTCTCTTGCCAGGTTGCTGTGGTCTTGCAATATTCTTCTCCATCTCTCGGATTTGAGCCTTAAGTCCAACTCTGTCAGAATTCACCTCAGTGCCTTGGCGGCACACCACTTCCCAGTGGAGGAAAAGCCTCTGTCTGCACATCCTTTGGTATCCAGGTTCCTGAGGCCTACTTCTTCTGAAGCCCCCAGTTCACCCTCCAGCAACCAAATGGGATTTGAACGTGGTCTTAGGGTAGCTTACTCGGCCGCCATTTGAGTCGATGGCAACTTGCCATCTACGCTACCTTTCTTGGAAGGTAGTGTTCTTGGTGGCACTCACATCGGCTCGGCCAGTGAGTGTGCTTCAGGCCCTGGTGTCCGATTAGACTTTATACAAGGTTCTATAGGAACCGGGTAGTGCTCCGCACTCACCCCAAGTTCCTCCCTAAGGTGGTCTCTTCGTTCCACCTCAGTCAGGAGGTAGTACTACCTACCTTCTTTCCCAGGCCGCATGCTAGTCGGGCAGAGAGTTCTGCATAGCCTGGACTGTAAGAGGGCGCTGGTCTTCTATATTCAGCGTATGCAAGGCCATAGAAGGGCTTTGCAGCTCTTCGTATCCTATGACCCCAGTAAACTGGGGATGGCTGTCTCCAAACGTACGCTGTCTACCTGGGTGGCGGACTTTATCGCCTGTGCATACAGGGCAGCCGACCTTCCGTTGCAGGGTCATGGGCTAAGGTGGTATCAGTGGTTCACGGCCGCTCTGTTCCGCTGGCAGACATCTGCTGGGTCGTCACCTGGTCTTCGGGCCAGACTTTCACAACCCATTACTGCTTGGACAGAGTCCCCAAGGGGACAGTGCTTTCAGCCAGGCTGTACTCTGTAACCTTTTCGAGGTCTAGGCAGCTCCTGCCCTCCGACCCTTTGGTGTCAGGCTACCAGAGTGTTACTCTCTCAGTTAGATTCCTGTTGTGGCTGCTTGCAGCTTTCATAGAGGGAGCCTATTTTTCAGTTATGGGTTCTCGGTAGCCTATAGCTGGGGAGTCCCATATGTGAGGACTGACTTCCAGCTTGTTCCTGGAGAAAGCGTAGTTACTCACCTGTAACAGGTGTTCTCCAGGGACAGCAAGAATCAGTCCTCACGACCCTACCTCCTCCCCTTGCAGTCCTATTATTAATTTTTATTCTTTTGCCGTCTTTTTAGCTATGTCATTTGACTGAGCAAGATGGCACCCTTGGGCGGGAAGGGGACCGCGCATGCGTGATGCAATTCCCAAAAGCTTTCTTTGAAAGCTGGGGATTTACTCTGAACGAGGGATCCGTCGGCGCCGTCACCCATATGTGAGGACTGATTGCTGCTGTCCCTGGAGAACACCTGTTACAGGTGAGTAACTACGCTTTCTGTACTCTCCACCCTGGCTCCTCCTCTCCATCTACACTAACAGTCTTCACCTTCCTCCTGCTACGCAGGCTAGGTTAGAGATCACCTGCCATGCTGCCTTCTATTTCCTGGGGCCATCCCTCCAACCTCAGACTGGAACTCTCCTATGCTATGTTTAAATCACTACTCAAAACATCACACCTCTTTCAGACCGCTTTCGACTTGCCAGCTACCTAACTCCCTGATTTCTCACCCTTCTGACCTTGATCCCCTCCTTAGTGTAACTGCTTCTCTCTTGTCAGATATGGCATTCCTTTCCTTTCCCCTCTATTAACTATTTATTGTACACTGACCTGCTGAAAACGTGAATGGTGGTATATCAAATTTAACAAACAGTATACATGCCCCTATGTATGTTTACTAAGTCCCATGCTAGTAACATGGATACGGGCAACATTACTAGTGCAGGGAGTGGCTCATCACATTAGAACCAGTGCGGAGAGCAGCCAGCACCACTCATTGTGCTAGTGGCCATCGCTCCCTGCCAAGTGCTAGCAGCAATGCCTGCACCCCACCCAGGCATCTCCCATGCACACGCTGCCCAGGCAAAGTGGGGTTTTTAGCATGGTGCTGATAACGCACGTATCTCCAGGAACAAGCAGGAATGTAGTCATCACATATGGGTATCGTCGGTACCGACGGAGCCTGCGCGGGAACGCTCCCCAGCATCCAATTAGAATGCTTTTGGGAGCATCCCACAGCGCCTGCGTGCTGCCTTCCCGCCTTTCCCAACCACCTCTCTCCAGTTCTTCTTTTTCCGTGGAGCCAGCAGGTCGTGTTCCTGTCACCGCAGAAGAATTTCTTTATTTCTTTTTGTGGTCGCGTCTGCCTTCTTCGATGCTCTATCGGTACCGCCGGTCTTTTTTTTAGAAATAGGAAAAGAAACCCAAAACTCATCTCTTTTTCTATTTTCTTCAGGTGCACCCGCCTTTTTGGGCCTTAGGCCCAAAAACTTCCTTAACATGGAAAAACCTGCCTCAGGTTTTAAAAAGTGCACCAAGTGTGGCGGTACCATTTCCGTCACCGACACCCATGAATGGTGTTTAAAATGTTTAGGTCCTGACCACTCCATCACAGATTGTGTGTCCTGTGCCATGATGTCTAAAAGAAGTCGGCAGAACCGAGCTGCCAAGCTCAGTACCCTGTTTCCTCTGATGCAGCTTCGGTGGCATCGACGTCTTCCAGGGCTACTTCTTCCTCCCGTGGATCTCAGGTAACTAAACATAAATCCAGCCGGTCCTCGAAGGGTAGATCTCCTTCTAAGCATCGAGATGCCTCTGGCATTGCCCTCGAGGATTCTGCACCGGCAAAATTATCCCGGCGGGAGGCTTCAGCTTCCAAAGCATTATTGGGGTTCCAGGATGTTCTAGATGGCTCGGCCTCGACAGATCTTCTGGTGCCATGCTCTGGGGTACCGGTGCCTTCCATCGGTACCGACCTCCAGGCACTGGCGGCGTCCATGGACCAGAGAATTCTGACCATGGAACGCAGTCTGGCGGCTTTCCTTGCGGCAGACGCCCTTGGTACCGTGACAGACAACTCCACCGGTACCATTGACATCGGCATTGGTGTCTGCTGTGCCGGTACTGTGTCCTACGATGCCCTCCAGTACCGGTTATTCCCGGTACCAACCTTGGTCGGTACGGGTATCGGGTTCTGCAGGAGCATCCGGACAGACGATACTTCGAGTCCTCAGAAGAATCTGAGGATTCTGAAAGTTCTGTCGATGCAGTGATACTTCTTCCAGAGGAGTCCTCCTCCCCTAAACGCAGGATGTCTCCTCCAGAGGACATGTCTTTCCAAGACTTTATCAGAGAGGTGGCTCGGGGCCTGTCCATCACTGTGGCCCCTGAAACAGAGCCAAGGGCCAAGGAGTTGGAAATTTTACAATATCCCAAAACTCCTAAGGAGGCAGCTATGTTACCCATTCATGAGATTCTATATGATCTCATGTTGAGGATGTGGGAAACACCTCTTACTACCTCTCCTCATTCTCGTAGGTTAGACACTACGTATCGTGTCCCTCCTTGTCCTGGGTTCCATAAGACTCAGCTTCCTCACCACTCTATTGTGGTGGAGTCAGCTATGAGAAGGATTAGAAGTGCAAAAGGACATGCCTCTAATCCTCCAGGACGTGAATGCAGAACCCTGGATGCTTTTGGACGTAGAGTCTTTCAAGCTTCCATGCTTCCTGCAAGAATCAGTTCCTATAGTCTCTACATGGGAATGTTCCTAAAGGAGGTCACAGATAATTTACAGACTTTAAGTCCTTTCATTTCTGAGGATAAAAGACAGGACTTTCTCACTTGGGTCAAACATGCCCAAGATGTCTCTAAATTCTCCAACCGTGCAGCCTTTGACTGCTTTGAGTGTATAAGCAGAACCTCAGCTATTGCCATAGGTGCACGTAGAATTGCTTGGCTCCAGGCATCTGATTTAGAGCTCTGGGTACAAGATAAATTGGGAAATATTCCTTGTACTGGTGAGAACCTGTTTGGTAAAGATTGGCAGGAAAAAGCCAATGAAATGGATGCTGAAAATTCCACCTTGGATAGACTATCCAAGTCCACTGCTGATCCTGTTAGAAAGAAGTTGTTCAAGAAAACATCTTTTTCTAAAAAGAAAAGATTTTATCCTGCTTATACTCAGCAGGCTTCTTCTACAGATCAGTTTTCAACTAAACATCAGCAACCACCCAAACAGAAGAAAGCAAAGGCTGCTAGGCCTCCACCGGCCCAGCAGCCTCAGCCTCCTCAGGGCCTTTGACTTTCAGCTAGAGAACTTAGCCTTTCTGGTTCTGGAAGGACCAGAACCGTCCACCATTCCAGAAAGGTTATGTCATTTTGCCCCCAGATGGGGGCAAATAACAGCAGAGCATTGGACACTCTCCATCATAAAGGAGGGGTACAAACTTCATTTTTCAAGCATGCCCCCTCACACAATAGTGAAGCAGTTCAATTCTCCGACACCTCTCATCAACCTCTTAGGTCAGGAGGTTGCCATTCTTCTTGCCCAAGGGGCGATAGAAGAAGTGCCTCTTCATCAACAGGGCACAGGGTTCTATTCCCCTTATTTTCTTATCCCAAAGAAAACAGGGGGATACAGACCTATATTAGATCTCAGAGAATTGAACAAATTCCTTGTCAAGGAGAAATTCAAGATGATTTCTCTCGGTGCTCTGCTTCCATACCTTCAGAGTCAGGATTGGCTTTGTTCTCTAGATCTCAAGGATGCGTACACCCATGTACTCATCCATCCAACCCACAGAAAGTTCCTTTGGTTCCTTTTTCAAGGAAAGCACTACCAATACAGGCTGCTTCCTTTTGGTCTGGCCTCGGCTCCAAGGGTGTTCACGAAATGCATGACTGTGGTAGCAGCATTTCTCCGTACTCTAGGAATATTCGTCTTCCCTTACTTGGACGACTGGCTCATTCGAGCTCCAACACAGTCAGAGGCCAAGACTTCTCTATCCTGCACAATGCGTATCCTCCAGTATTTAGGGCTGGTAATAAACATCCCAAAATCCAGTTTGACTCCGACTCAATCTTTAGAGTTCATTAGAGCTCTTCTGGATACCACAAGAGCAAGGGCCTATCTCCCCCAGGCCCATTGCCTTCGCTTGGTGCAGTTAGCTTCTCAAGCAGTGCTAAAGCCTCATCTAACTGCTCGAGAAATGTTGCAATTGCTTGGCCACATGGCATCCACCGTGCATGTGGTTCCATATGCTCGCCTCTACATGAGGGCAGCTCAGTGGACTTTATCCACCCAATGGACCCAGGCATCATGGTGCCTGTCAGACAAAATAGCAAACACAAGTCGCCTCATTTTGTCCCTCCAATGGTGGAGGTCCACTCAAAATCTGTTGCTGGGGTGCCCCTTCCAACAACCCTTACCCCAAGCAACTCTCACAACAGATGCTTCTCCAAAGCGTTGGGGAGCTCATCTGCAAGACTTCTCCACCCAGGGCACCTGGTCTCCACAAGAGAGTTGTCTACATATCAATCTCTTGGAACTCAGAGCAATTTTCCTGGCTCTGCGAGTGTTCCACTCCCTGCTCAGCTACAAGACAGTCCTCATTCACACGGACAATCAGGTAGCCATGTTCTATGTGAACAAGCAGGGGGGAACGGGCTCTCTGTCACTTTGCAACGAAAATTCATCTGCTGGCAGTATATCTTCCAGGCATTCAAAACTCTTGGGCGGACAGACTCAGTTGAATTCTCCTTCCATACGAGTGGTCTCTGCATGCAGACCAGGTGACCAGGATATTTTAACTTTGGGGAACCCTGGACATAGACCTCTTTGCAAGTCCGTGGAATGCCAAACTTCCCCGGTTCTGTTCCAGAATTCCGGCTCAGGGAGCTCAGGCCAGGGATGCTTTCCTCCTTTACTGGGGTCAAGACTTCCTGTATGCCATTCCACCCATTCCCCTAATTCCCAAAACCCTCTTCAAGCTTCAGAGAGACAGAGGCCACATGATCCTCATAGCACCACATTGGCCACGGCAAGTGTGATACCCTCTGCTTCTCTCAAGCTCCCTCCCTGGAGTTAGGGTCTGCTCCAGATCTCCTATCTCAGGAGAACGGGATGTTATGGTATCCCAATCCCCAGTCCCTGCATCTCAGGGCTTGGTTGCTGAAGGCCAAGATCTTCATCTTTCTCAGCAAGTGAAAGATGTTCTTTATGCTTCCAGAAAACCTTCCACTAGACGTTCTTATGCTTTCAAGTGGAAAAGGTTTACTATTTGGTGTTCAGAAAAGGGTCTTAACCCCCTTGTGATATCTCTGGAATCTTTACTGGCGTATCTCCTCCATTTGTCTAATGCAGGCCTTAAGACAAATTCAGTAAGAGTCCATTTGAGTGCTATTGCAGCTTCTCTTAAACCTCTAAATGGACAACCTATTTCCTCTCATCCTCTTATAGCAAGATTCATGAGAGGCCTCCTTCTAACTAAGCCTCCCATTAGACCACCTCCGGTGGCATGGGACTTGAACCTGGTTCTTGGGCAGCTCATGAAGCCACCTTTCGAACCCTTAGCTACCACCTCCTTGAAATTCCTTTCTTGGAAGGTTATCTTTCTCATTGCAATCACATCAGCACGCCGCATTAGTGAATTGCAAGCACTAGTAGCTAAACCACCTTATACAAGGTTCCATCATGACAAGGTAGTCCTTAGAACTCATCCACACTTTATGCCTAAGGTGGTCTCGCCTTTTCATCTCAACCAAGAGGTCTACCTACCTGTCTTTTTTCCAGGACCTCATGCATCAAATGCAGAGAGGAATCTTCATACCTTGGACTGTAAAAGAGCTCTAGCTTTTTACTTACAAAGAACACAGCAACATAGAAAGTCCTCTCAACTCTTTGTTGCTTTTGATCCTTCTCATTTGGGACTTCCAGTCTCCAAAAGAACACTATCTAACTGGATTGCTCAGTGTATTTCTTTCGCCTATCAGAGTAAGAACCTTTCTCTGGAGGGCCATGTCACAGCTCACATTGTGAGAGCCATGGCAGCCTCAGTGGCTCATCTGCACTCTGTGTCTATTGACAACATCTGTCGAGCAGCCACTTGGGCCTCGGTTCATACCTTCACAGCCCATTACTGCTTGGACAAGGACTCCCGCCGGGATGCCTTGTTTGGTCAGGCTGTTCTCAAACACCTGTTCCATACTTAATCAACTCCTACCCACCATCCCTGGTAGGATGCCAGAGATCCATGGGGGGAAGTGGAGCCCTTCTCAGGGACACACAACTTCTGGGGTCTCTCCCTGGCACCTAAAGCTAGGGAGTCCCCATATGTGATGACTACATTCCTGCTTGTTCCTGGAGATAGCATAGTTACTCACCTGTAACAGGTGATCTCCGGGAACAGCAGGAATTTAGTCCTCACAACCCACCCACCTCCCCTAGGAGTTGTATCTCTCTCTCTCTCTCTCTTTTCGTTTCCCTCGCTCTCTCTCTTTGTCTCAGCTCTAAAACTCAACTGGAGAGAGATGGTTGGGAAAGGCGGGAAGGCAGCACGCAGGCGCTGTGGGATGCTCCCAAAAGCGTTCTAATTGGACGCTGGGGAGCGTTCCCGCATAGGCTCCGTCGGTACCGACGATACCCATATGTGAGGACTAAATTCCTTCTGTTCCCAGAGATCACCTGTTACAGGTGAGTAACTATGCTTTACCCCCTGCTACTCAGGTAAACACGCCCCATAGCGAGTAATTTTAGAAATGTTTTTGCATAAGTATGTGTGGTGACAAGACCCCACATGCTTTTACGGGACTTGGGTGTAGGCATCTTCTGGGGCAGAGTTGGGACTGAGCATGGGTAGAGTCACAATTTATGTGCATATTTTCTAAAATACCAGCTTATGTGCATACTTCACATGCTAACATGTATACCTCCTCCCAAGCAGGCATAAAATACCTACGGCTGCAATCTAGCGGAATTTCTGCCTCTTTGCTCCACATAATTTATGAGGGCATGTAGCCACCTCTGTATTTTTATAAACCAGGTACCTAGGCGACCTGTTATAACATTACTCTCACGCTGTCTAGTAATTAATGTCTTAACTCTTCTCCTTTTACAGATGTTTCACACAGAAGATTATGAGCTCCTTATTCTTCAGCACAACTGTTGCCCTTACTGTCGGAGGCCTATTGATGAATCCAGCCAGTGAGGAAAAGCTTTTCTTAGAAACCAAAGCAGCTGAAGTAATCAGTATGTTGCCATGAGGTAGAATACCAGCAGCTGACCGACTCATTCCAAGCTACCAAAGCAGGGAGATTAGAACCAGACAGCCCCGGGACTCAGAAAATCAGGACTGGAGTTAGACTGGCAGCACTGTCGCAGCAGTTTCCTTAAGAGTTTATATATACAAAGAATGACCAATGACTTTAAGGGGGAAGAATGACTTCCTTCACAAGATGAAATTTGTATTTTTTTAATAACTGTAATTATACAATTTTTTTATGTTCATTTCTCTTTTGTATAAATTAATTAATATACGCTTGGAAAAGGAAATGTACATATGTTTTCTAATAAATCTATTGCCATCCTGGAATTTCTTGTGCTCTGTTCAAGAGCCTGTCACTATGCTGTAGACTATGAGACGGAATGTTTTAACCATTACACTCCCATCCCAATGCTCCACACTCTGGGAATAAAATAAGCATAGATAATAGGAGAGTTAGAAAACAAATAATTCAGCTATATCAAATGTAGTCTAGTCTGGGTCATGCAGAAAAGAGCTTTTATAAAATGTGACAGCCTACTTTTCTACGAGCATTGCCAGGAGCCTAGTTTGAGGTGAGGTGGAGTAGCAATATACAAGCATTATTTTATAAAATATATAGGTAAATATGTAGGGGACAATTTTTGCTGCACCTGAATCAGGTTTTACAGGTGGCTACAGCCTTTCATAAAATTGCATAGCTGTTTATGTAGCCTGTAACCCTCCTCTCCTGCTCCAGAAAATACCTAACACACAAACCTCAAAGGAGACCCTGTCATGTTTGCTCCATATTTTAATGATAGCGTTTAATTACGATCTGATTATTATATACTGCCCTTCAAATTAGAAACAGCATAAAATAATAAAAGGAGTCAGAAAGTAACTCCAAATAATTTCACAGTGATAGTTACACAATCAGGCCACTTCTGCTTTCTTTTTCATTGGAGCTGCACTTTGGAATTCCCTGCCCACCTCACTCAGACTCGAGCAACACCACACTACTTTCAAAACTCACCTGAAGACCCATCTTTTCTCCGAAGCCTTTGACCTCCCTTCTCCTTTTGTGTGATATCACCCCTTACCTTGGTTTTCTCTGTTATTTCATATGCATGTCTGTCCTCTAACTGTCCTGTCAACATTGTAATTTCTTCTTTTCTGGCCAGTGGCCTTTTCCTTTTAAGTTGAATATTGTAAACTGCTCTGCTGTAACTATGAATGGCGGTATATCAAATAAATAAACATTAAAGAAAGGAGAGGGGGAGACAGCGAGGATAAGGAGAAATGAGGGAATGTGAAGGTTAATCCATAAAATTCTTTACACAAATGTAAGTCAAATGCCTTCTGGAAGTGAGAGGTTTTCAGAGCAGATTTAAATGCCTTGTAGGAGGGTTCCCTGACCAAGGTCTGATGGTAAATCATTCCATAGGCTGCTGTGAGAAAAGCAGGGAAGGGAGAGGTGGTTGGCATGGCAGTGGAGAGCATGAAGGATCATTAATGACCAATACAAATAAAGTGTTCCCTACTTATGAATAAAAGTCAGAATATGGTACTCTATGCGATAATAACGAGGCGACCAGTGATGATGGAGAGAAAAAAAAAAGGAGTGATGTGATTGAGTTTGGAAATAAATGCAAGTAGTAAACGTAAGCTCTAACGAGCAGGGCCCCCATCTTCTATATGTTCTTGTACAGTGCTGTGTACGCCTTGTAGCGCTAGATAAATGATCAATAATAGTAGTAGTCTAACAGCAGGGTTTTGTATAGCTGGCGATCTTCTTAAATTTGGATTCCAGGAGACTGGTATAAATATTGCAGTAATCCAGGTGGGTCATGACTAGGCTAAGAATCAGAGTAGTAAGTGTAGGGGGGAGGGGGATGCTAAGAAACTGATGAATGAAGCACAAAAATAATAATACAGAACTGATATGGTCATAAAAGGAGAGACAAGAGTCCAAAGTGACACCAAGCTATTTAAGGGACATGGTTAATGCAAGAGGAGCAGTGTCCGGTACAGAAGCAATATTGGGAGTTACAAAGTGTGGAAGCCATGTTAGTCCACTATAATGGTGGTTAAATAAAAAAGGAAAATAAGGCGATACCTTCAAAAGCTAGCCTGCATATGCACTGTTAATCTAATGAAAAGGTAAAACCACCTTCTTCACGTCAGGACAGTTTGAGCGGCAGATATTGATACCAAAAATATACTATATACAGGAATCTAAACAGCATTACATAGACAGAAGGGGTGGGTGGGTGACCAGGCTGTAAATGTTAGAGTTAATAATGTGATAGATAGTGCATGCATTTGTTCAGTCCTGTTGCTGATCAGGCTGTAGATATTTATAGTTTATAATGTGATAGGAAACCAATATCCTTATTGAGTCCTGTCCGGTCTGATTCAAAGTATCTTCATTTCAAAAGTTTTACAGTCCTGGATGGATTTAAACCATCCTTGCGGGATCCTCACCATAAAATCAATACTGTGGTTTGGCTCTTTGAAGTGCAGACAAATAGCAGTTGCCAGAGTGCCTGAAGTCACACCGTGGTCTGTTCTGTTTTGCATAATTATATGGGACCATAATTATAGAGGAATCTGTAAGTCAAATGGCAACTATTTTATGGATGTTAAGCTTAAGTAGCTGAGGCAGTTATTGAGATCAGATTTGGTGGGGTGAGGGTGTAGGATGAGAAGAATGTCGTCAGCATCACAGTGCAGAAATGCCAGCAGTCTGAATGATGGTAGTAAGTGGGGCAATGAAGATATTAAACAATAGGGCGAGAATAGACCCTGAGGGACGCCACAGGTGAGGGGATAGAAACCAAACGAGACACAGAAGGAGCGATCAGTAAGAAAAGAATAGAACCAGTGTAAGACTGTACCAGGAAGACAGATATAAAGACGAGAAGAGAGGAGCGAGTGAGCCATCAAGTTGAAAGTTGAAGAGAAATCAAGAGAGACAACCAAGGAAGCATGCCCTTGATCAAAAGAGGGTGATGTACTTCACTAAACAAAGATGCAAGGATAGTTTTAGTGCTATGACCAGAACGGAAACCAGATTGGTAAAGTTGAAGCACAGTTTTATCAAGATGGTCATTGAGTTGAGAAGAAACCAAATTTTTTGAGAATTTTAGAAAGAAAAGGGAAATTAGAAACTGGGTGCCAGCAGTTGAAGTTTTGGATTAAGAATGTAGCTTCTCACAATCCTATACCACAATGTTTTGGCCCATCTCTAGATAATGGTCATCAGTGTTTTACTGATAAGATCCAACAGATAGTCAAAGTCTGTTCCCTACCATATCTTCAGTACTCGTGATATATACTAATTTATCCATTAAAACTGAGCATTCAATCTCTCTCCTCAGTTCCACCACAGAGCGACTGGTGTGTCACATTGTGGCGTCTAAGCCTTATTAATGAGCATTGCTGCCTCAGCACTGTTATTACATCAAAGCTTAATGAAAGACATCCGTATAGGCAGGCACGGAACAATAAGCCCATAATCAGATATTCACATTTGGTGTAAGATCTTTTCAGCTCACGAAGAAAGTGTCTTGCTAACATCTACATGAAAAGTTAAGTTTTGAGCATGTCCATTTGGTGATATAGCACAGTTACTTACCTGTAACAAGTGATCTCTGGGAACAGCAGGAATAAGTCTTCGCATATGGGTATCGTCGGTACCGACGGAGCCTGCGCGGGAACGCTCCCCAGTGTCCAGAAAGAAAGCTTTTGGGAGCATCCCACAGCGCCTGCGCGCTGCCTTCCCGCCTTTCCTAACCGCCTCTCTCCAGTTCGAGTTTTAAGCTGAGACAAAGAGAGAGAGAGAGAGGAAAGGAAAGATAGATAGAGAGATACAACTCCTAGGGGAGGTGGGTGGGTTGTGAAGACTTATTCCTGCTGTTCCCAGAGATCACCTGTTACAGGTAAGTAACTGTGCTATCTCCAGGAACAAGCAGGAATGAGTCTTCACATATGGGGACTCCCCAGCTAGAGATGCCAGGGAAATCTCCAAGGTTGTGAGTCCCTGAGAAGGGCTCTACCTCCCCCCATGGATCTCGGGCATCAACCAGGGAGGGGGGGTAGGAGTTGATTAGGTATGGAACAGGTGTTTGAGAACAGCCTGACCAAACAAGGCATCCCGGCGGGAGTCCTTGTCCAAGCAGTAATGGGCTGTAAAGGTATGAACCGAGGCCCAGGTGGCCGCTCGACAGATTTGGTCGATGGACACAGAGTTTAGATGAGCCATAGAGGCTGCCATGGCCCTCACATTGTGAGCTGTGACATGGCCCTCCAGAGAAAGGTTCTTACTCTGGTAGGCGAAGGAAATACACTGAGCAATCCAATTGCTCTTAGAGACTGGAAGTCCTAAATGAGAGGGATCAAAAGCAACAAATAGTTGAGAGGACTTTCTATGTAGCTGTGTCCTTTGTAAGTAAAAAGCAAGTGCTCTCTTACAATCCAGGGTATGAAGATTCCTCTCTGCACTTGATGCATGAGGTCCTGGAAAAAGAGACAGGTAAATACACCACCTGGTTCAGATGAAAAGGTGAGACCACTTTAGGCATAAAGTGTGGATTAGTCCTGAGGACTACCTTGTCATGATGGAACCTTGTATAAGGAGGATTAGCCACCAAGGCTTGCAGCTCACTGATACGGCGAGCTGAGGTGACTGCAATGAGAAAAATAACCTTCCAGGAAAGGAATTTCAAGGAGGTAGTGGCTAAGGGTTCAAAGGGTGGCTTCATGAGCTGGCCAAGAACCAAATTCAAATCCCATGCCACTGGAGGTGGTCTAATGGGAGGTTTAGTTAAAAGAAGGCCTCTCATGAATCTTGCAATAAGAGGATGAGAGGAAATAGGATGTCCATTGAGAGGCTTAAGGGATGCTGCAATAGCACTCAAATGGACTCACTGAATTTGTTTTAAGGCCTGCATGGGATAAATGCAGCAAATACTCTAGTAAAGAATTCAGAGGTATTGCAAGAGGGTTAAGACCCTTCTCTGCACACCAAATGGTAAACCTTTTCCATTTAAAAGCATAGGAACGTCTAGTGGAAGGCTTTCTGGAAGCATGAAGGATATCCTTCACCTACTGAGAAAGATGCAAATCTTGAAGGTCTAGGCCTTCAGCAACCAGGCCCTGAGATGAAGAGACTGGGGATTTGGGTGCCACAACGTTCCCTCCTCCTGGGACAGGAGGTCTGGAGCAGATCCCAAGTCCAGGGAGGGAGCTTGAGAGAGATGAAGAAATAGAGGGTACCACACTTGGCGTGGCCAACGTGGAGCTATGAGGATCATAGACCCCTTGTCTCTCTGAAGCTTGAACAGTGTCTTGGAAATTAGGGGAATGGGTGGAAAGGCATAGAGGAAGTCTTGCCCCCAATGGAGGAGGAAGGCATCCCTGGCCTGAACTCCCTGACACGGAATCCTGGAACAGAACCGGGGAAGTTTGGCATTCCACGGACTTGCAAACAGGTCTATGTCCGGGATTCCCCAAATTCGAAAGATCCTGGCTATCTGGTCCCCATGGAGGGACCATTCGTGTGGAAGCAGAACTTGACTGAGTCTGCCCAAGAGTTTTGAACCCCTGGAAGATACACTGCCACGAGATGAATTTGATGCTCTCTGGCGAAGGCCCACAATCTCAAAGCTTTGTTGCAAAGCAACAGAGAGCCAGTCCCGCCCTGCTTGTTCACGTAGAACATGGCTACTTGGTTGTCCGTGTGGATGAGGACTGTCTTGTAGCTGAGCAGGGTGTGGAAGACTCAGAGCTAGAAAAATTGCTCTGAGCTCCAAGAGGTTGATATGTAGAGATGTCTCCTGTGGAGACCAGATGCCCTGGATGGAGAGATCTTGTAGATGAGCTCCCCAACCCCTTGGAGAGGCATCTGTTGTGAGGGTTGCTTGGGGTAGCAACTGTTGAAAGGGGGACCCCAGCAACAGATTGTGAGTGGACGTCCACCACTGGAGAGACCAAAAGAGGCGACTGGAGGTTGCTATTTTGTCTGACAGGCACCCTGATGCCTGGGTCCATTGGGTGGACAGAGTCCACTGAGCTGCTCGCATGTGAAGGCGAGCGTAAGGAACCACATGCACGGTGGATGCCATGTGGCCTAACAGTTGTAACATCTCTCGAGCAGTTAAATGGGACTTTAACTGAACTTGTGAGGCTAACTGCACCAATCGTAGGCAACGGGCTTGGGGAAGATAGGCCCTTGCAGTTGTGGTATCCAGCAAGGCCCCTATGAACTCTAAAGACTGAGTAGGAGTGAGATGTGATTTTGGGATGTTGTTTATTACCAGTCCCAGATACTGAAGAACACGCCTTGTGCAGGCTAGGGAAGCCTGGGCCTCTATCTGGGATGGAGCTCGGATGAGCCAGTCGTCCATATATGGGAATACAAATATTCCTAGAGTGCGTAGAAATGCAGCTACCACTGCCATGCATTTTGTGAACACTCTTGGAGCAGAGGCCAGACCGAAAGGAAGCACTCTGTATTGGTAGTGCTTTCCTTGATAAAGGAACCGAAGGAACCTTCTGCGTGTTGGATGGATGAGGACATGGGTGTACGCATCCCTGAGATCTAGAGAACAAAGCCAATCCTGACTCTGAAGGTATGGAAGGAGAGCACCGAGAGAAATCATTTTGAATTTCTCCTTGCATAGAAACTTGTTCAATTCTCTGAGATCTAATATGGGTCTGTAGCCCCCTGTTTTCTTTGGGATAAGAAAATAGCGGGAGTAGAACCCTGAACCCTGTTGAAGAAGGGGTACTTCTTCTATTGCCCTTTGGGCAAGAAGGGTAGCAATCTCCTGACCCAGAAGGTCGAGGAGAGATGTTGGAGAATTGAACTGTCTCACCATGGTGTGAGGAGGAAGGTTTAAGAAATGAAGCTTGTACCCCTCCCTTATGATGGAGAGGGGCCATTGCTCTGCTGTGATTTGTTCTCATCTGGGAGCAAAGTGAGCTAACCTTCCTGGAATGGTGAGAGGCTCTGGTTCTTCTAGAGCCAGAAAGGCTAAGTTCTCTAGTTGTAAGTCAAAGGCCCTGAGGAGGCTGAGGCTGTTGGACCGTAGCAGTCCTTGCAGCCTTAGGCTTGGCTTGTTTAGGTTGTTGCTGACGCTTTGCAGCAAAACGACCTGCAGAAGATGCCTGGTGACCATAACCAGGATAATATTTCCTTTTTTGAGAAAGAAAGCCTTTTTGAATAACCTTTTTCTAAAAGGAGCAGAAGTAGACTTTGAAAGTCTATCTAAGGCAGAATTCTCAGCATCCATCTGAGTGGCCTTTGCTTGCCAATCCTTGCCAAAAAGGTTTTCACCTGTACAAGGAAGATTTCCTAATCCATCCTGGACCCAGGGTTCCAAATCAGAAGCTTGTAACCAAGCAAGTCTGCGTGCACCTATGGTAATAGCCGAGGCTCTGCTGGCACACTCAAGAGTCAAAGGCTGCACGGTTGGAAAATTTGGAAACATCCTGGGCATGTTTAAGCCAGGTGAGAAACTCCTCCCTTTTATCTTCTGAGATAAAAGGAGATAAAGTTTGCAGATGATCTGTAACTTCCTTTAGAAACATCCCCATATAGAGAACAGGGTACCGCTGCAGTCGACGTCGATGCCATCGGTAGCGGCACCAGAACCGACAGAGTTTGTTGCAGTACCGGAGGCGTCGCAGCTTGTATGAATGCCGTAATGGCACGCTGCATGGTCAGAATATTCTGATCCATCGACGCAACCAATGTCTGGATGTCGGTACCAGTGGAAACCACCGGTACCCCAGAACATGGCAACAGGTGATCGGTCGAGGCCACACCATCGATGTCAACCTGTGACCCCATAGATGAAGCTTTGGAAGCCGGAGCTTCCCGCTGGGGTAATTTTGCCGGTGCAGGATCCTCGAGAGCAAGCCCGGAGGCATCTCGATACTTAGAGGGAGATCTACCCTTCGAGGACCGGCTGGACTTATGTTTGGTTACCTGAGATCCATGGGAGGAAGAAGAAGCCCTGGAAGATGTCGATGCCGCGGAAGCTGCATCAGAGGGAAACAGGGTACTGAGCTTGGCCGCTCGATTCTGTCGACCTCTTTTAGACATCATGGAACAGGACTCACAATCGGTGATGGAGTGGTCAGGGCCCAAACATTTTAGACACCAGTCATGGGTGTCGGTGATAGAAAGAATACCGCTGCACTTCGTGCACTTTTTAAACCCGGAAGCGGGCTTTCCCTTGAGGAAAATTTTTCTAGGCCTAAGGCCCAAAAGGAAAAGTTGCACAGAAGTGGGAAACGGTAGGTTTTTTTTTGTTTTGTTTTTTTAAAGAAGAAAATACCGGTCCGACGTCGAAGGCGGCAAACGCGCGACCAAAGAAATAAAGAAAAATAAAGAACCTCTTCAGCCGTGACAGGAACACGACCTGCTGGCTCCGCGGAAAAGAAGAACTGGAGAGAGGCGGTTAGGAAAGGCGGGAAGGCAGCGCACAGGCGCTGTGGGATGCTCCCAAAAGCTTTCTTTCTGGACGCTGGGGAGCGTTCCCGCGCAGGCTCCGTCGGTACCGACGATACCCATATGTGAAGACTCATTCCTGCTTGTTCCTGGAGATAACTTAGATAATAATAGCTGACATATTTCCTCTGCAAATTCATGGTCATTTGGCCTCAATGTATTTGTCTAAAGCATGATTTGTAATAACTATAGAGCTGAACTGGTTGCAGTGGTGATAAAGCAATATATTAATTTTTAAGATTAAAAGTTTTGAAAGGTGCACAGTTTAATAGCAGGGAAGGACAGTTTTGCACTTAACATGTACATTTGATTGCATTTGCTGTTTCCAGTGCACCAATAGCAAAGAAAGCTTACATTATTTTATAGGAAACTGGCAAAAGGCTGACATTGATCAGCAAGACCACAGTTATGAAAATCTGAGTTCCCTAGCAAAGCATATCTATTAAAATGTATTTTTGCATGTTTAAAAAAAAAAGGCTCTAGTGAACCAATTAACAGCAATAAATACCAGAGAAGACAGAATTCTGCTATGTCTGCAGTGGCTCAGTGGAGGGGACTTGGATTTTATGCCTGGGTCACGTTTTTCAACACTGGCTGGCTGGCGAGGGAGTCTCAACCACTGCTCAATGGCAGCACCTAGGGGCTAAACATCTTGTACACATTAGCCAGGTTTCCGAGTGATTTAAGTGCGCTGCCATTAGCACAGATATCTGTGCAGGGTTTAGGCTTTCATTAGATCCCTTCTTGCACTAGTACAGAAAAATTTGGCACAACCACTGAAGATGCCTGCGCTAATAGCAATCCATATTTCTCTGGGAACAAGCAGGAAGTCAGTCCTCACATATGGGCAACGCCGACAGAGCCCACGCAGAGCACTTCCCCAGCTTTCAAAGAAAGCCTTTGGGAATACTACCATGCATGCGTGGTCCCCTTCCCGCCCAAGGGTGCCATCTAGCTCAGTCTCCTTTTTTCCACGGAGCCCAACTGATGCATGTCCTGTGTCCCTGGAAAAATTTCCTAAAAATTATCCTCTTAGTTGAGATTTTCCTGGTTTGCATAACAGTGCCTCTTCCCACGCCATCCCCAGCGCTGTTCTTGGCTCCTTTCTCTTTTTTTCAATCGAGGCTCACCTCGACCGGTATTCATGCCCTTTTTTGCCCGGGGGTCGTCGACCCCCATGTGGGTGTGATCCACCATGTCTCCTGGTGGCTTTAAAGTGTGATCGCTGCAGTCAAATCATGTCTGCCACGGACACCCACGACTGCTGCTTGCACTGCCTTGTCCCGGACCATGACAGTACCTCCTGCAACCTGTGTTAGGCCATGTCCCCTCGGACCAACAAGAAACTGTCAGAGTTGCAGGAGATGATGTTCCCATGGTCTGGCTCTGCTCTGGCTTTCCCGACGCTGAGCCCAAAGCAGAGCACCTCCCTTGAGGCCCGGGCGTCTTGAGTCCCATGGCGGCGGCTCCTCTGGAAAGATGCCAGACTCTGGCAAGATAAAGAAAAAAATCCTTGAAGCCAGTTGAGGTTCCACAGGGGAAATCTGGTAAGATCCCGTGGTGGGACTCTGGCAATTCCGAGCAGCAGTCTCTAGGAAAAAGTCCTCATCAGGTGGTGACTGTGTGAGGCTCCCCAAGGCCACGGTCCTTGTAGAGGACGCTCTCACCAGAGCGCCAGGCCTGAAACCCTTGGTACCCGCACCGAAAGCTGCAGAGCCTTCTGGCATCGAGGCCAGAATGGCGGTCCTGGAACAGAGTATCTCTGCCATCCTGACCATGCATCAGGCAATGACGTCAGGTTCATCCGTATCAGTTGCCCAACAACCAGGCCCCCAACTGCGGTGGTGTCGCAGGACCCCCAAGTGCTATCGGCCTCGGGTCAGCCCTCGCCACTGATTGAAGTCCCGGTCCTCGGGTGTCCGGTCCTCCACTGCTAGTTTCCAGGAGTCTAATCCAAGACCTGTCGGGGGGTCTCGATTCCCCGATGCAGGCCTCGAGGCACGGAAGCTCCGAGCCTCAGACTCCGACGCCCTCCGTGTCTGGGAGACAGAGGCCTCCCCTGAGACCTGTCGACACTGAGACATCCCCTTGGAGCTGTCTCCCCCAGAACTCCGATGCCATTCCCCACCCAAGGGCGTGGTATTCCATGACTTTATCTCGGACATGACCCGAGCCCTCTCGGTCCCCACTGAATCAGAGGAGGACCCGCGCACCGAAGAGCTGGAGATCCTTCAGTATGAGGCTCCCCCAAAGGAGGCTCTGTAGGCGCTGGTGCAACCCATCCTCGAACGGCTGCTCCTACGGATGTGGGAGACCCCGGCCTCTGTACCGGTGGTCAGCTGACACCTCGACGCCATCTACTGCATTAAGAGTCCAGGCTTCTAGAATGACCAAATTCCCCACAATTCCATGGTGGTGGAGTCTTCAATGCAAAAGCTCAAGAGCCAGAAGATTTATTCTTCTGTACCCCCTGGTAGAGAGGTCAGGGCCCTCGATACCCTGGGGCATAAGTGTTTTCAAGGGTCCATGCTGGGCTGCCAGATACAAACTTATGAGTTCTACATAGGGATGTATCTTAAGACCCTCATCCAGGAGCTCACTGGCTTCTCAGCAGGGCTCACCGGGGAACCCCTTCATTGGTTGCAGACCTTGGTAGCCACCATCCGGGGCTGCTCCAAGTTTCTGTCCCAGGCCACCTACAATGGGTTTGAGGCTGCAGGCATCAGTGCTTGGTGCCAGGCCTGGCTGCAGCCAGACCTCAAGCAGTGGGTCCAGGAAAAACTGCTGACTGTCCCCTGCACTAGGGAGAATCTATTTCGAAAACCTATGGCCGACAAGATGGAAGCCGATGTGATGACCAGGTAGAGATTCTCAAAGAAGACTTCTTCCTCATGAAAGTTGGCCTTTTCCCCAAGGTTTTCTTATGGGGAAGGGGGGAAGGGTAGAAGGGCCCTTTCCATCAGTCACCACTACCAGGTCTTTCTAAGCCAGCAGCATCAGAGACCACAGCCCAAGGGCCAGGGACACAGACCCAGGAAGCCAAAGGCTCCCAAACTGCAGACACCAGCTCCAACTCAACCTGGCAGGAGCTTTTGACTCCTAGGGAGAGGCCTCCCTCCCCCTGTGAGACCCTCACCAGCCCATAGGGGGCCGCTTGGCACTCTTCACCCACAGGTGGCCTGAGGTCACCTCGGACCAGTGGGCACTCCGGGTGATGGAAGTGGAAGAGGTAACCCTCCTTCAACTACCACCTCCAGGGCATTTTCCATGAGAGCCAGTGCGACCTTCACCAGGCCCTCTTGCTCTCAAGAGCTAGCAGGTCTACTAAAGGACAGGGCAGTAGAGCCTGTTTCCCAACACCTCTGTGGCAAGGACTTCTACTCAAGGTACTTTCTTGTTCTCAAGAGAACCAGGGGTCTCAGGCCTATCCTGGACCTCCAAGACCTGAACAAGTTCCTGGTAAGGGAGAAGTTCAAAATCATCTCCCTTGTGACACTGCTGCCCTACGTCCACCAGGGAGACTGGCTTTGCTCCTTGGACCTAAAGGATGCCTACACATACATCCTGGTCCACCCATCTCACCGGCAATACCTGAGACATGGTAGGGGGAGGCCACTATCAATACAGGGTACTTCCCTTCGGCTTGGCCTCCTCACCAAAACTGTTCACAAAGTGTCTAACAGTGGTAACCACCTATCTGCACCTACAAGGGATGTTTGTCTTCACTTACTTGGATGACTATCTTATCAGGGGCGGCACAGCCGCAGAGGCCAGTCAGGGCACAGAACGTACCATCCTCCTCCTGCAGCCCCTGGGGTTCGTCATCAACTACCCCAAATCACATCTCTCTCCGGTGCAAGATCTAGAGTCTATCGGTGCTCAGCTGAACACAGTGTGGGCCAGAGCCCTCCTCCCTCAGGACAGGGCAGAATGCCTCAAACAGCTGGCAGGGGAGGTCCAGCAGCACAAAACGGTGCCAGCTCATCTTCTCCTCTGCCTGCTGGGACACATGGCCTCCACGGTCCATGTTACACCCTTAGTCCACCTGCATATGCGGACAGCCCAATGGTGCCTGTGTTCTCAATGGACCCAGGCCATGGGTTGACTCTGGGACAGGGTCAGAGCCTCCCGCCAGCTGACAAGATCCCTCAACTGGTGGCAGAACCTGGGCCTCCGGGCAGGGATGCTCCTCCAGGTGCCCCCACTGCAGTGTATCCTGACCACAGATGCCTCTCTCCAGGGCTGGGGAACTCACTGCAGAGTTCACCACACTCAGGGTTGCTGGTCCAGGGAGGAGTCTCTTAAGATCAACCTCCTGAAACTCCGGGTAGTAGCCCTCGCCCTACGTGCGTTCTGCTCCCTCTTGAGGAACAGACCTGTGCCAGTCCAAATGGACAACCAGGTCGCAATGTTCTATGAAAACAAGCAGGGGGGCACAGGTTCGTACTCCCTCTTCCAGGAGGCTGTAGCTCTCCTCGGCTTTGCAGTGTGAAATGGCATGCTTTTGTGAGCAGTCTACCTCCTGGGCCAAGACAACTACCTGGCAGACAGACTCAGCAGAGTCCTGTGTCCTCACGAGTGGCATCTTGACCCTGCATTGGCAAAGTAGTTCTTCCACCTTTAGGGCTGGCCCGAGATGGACCTCTTCGGCTCTCCGGACAACGCGCAGCTGGCCTGCTTCTGCTCCAGGCAGCCGCACCACAGAGAGTAGCGGCAAATGCGTTCCTAATTTCATGGTCTAAGGGACTGCTGTATGCATTCCCACCAACTTCCCTGGTCGCCAAGAGTCATTTCAAAATTCAGAACAAGAGGGCATTGGTGATTCTGATCGCCCCACCACCCCCCAGGTGGCTCAAGCAACCCTGGTTCCCACTACTGCTCTCACTGGCGTAGTTATTCACCTGTAACAGGTGTTCTCTGGGAACAGCAGGAATCGGTCCTCACAACCCTCCCTCCTCCCCCCCCCCCTTGGAGTTGCTGTCCTTCTGTTTTTTGTTGACTGCCATCTTAGCTATGTCACCTGACTGAGCAAGATGGCACCCTTTGACCATGCATGTGTGTGGTAGCATTCCCAAACACTTTCTTTGAAAGCTGGGGAAACGCTCTGCATGGGCTCTGTCGGTGCTGACGTCACCCATATGTGAGGACTGATTCCTGCTGTTCCCAGAGAACACCTGTTACAGGTGAGTAACTATGTTAAACTCAAGGCCAGAAAAAAAGAACAAATGATAGCTCCTTAGAAAAGTCATATCAAAAGAAAATTAAAATCACTGCATACAGAGATAGCCATCTATCAAGGATATCTAAAAGGATTAAGATCAAAGATATTGCAAAAGATCCAAAAACAAATTCTTTCATTCATTACATTTATTATACCATATGCAAAGTGGTTTACACAGGGAACTGGGAAAGAGTATTAATAGAGTAAAAACACCACCAACAAAACCTTTGAAGCAGAAACCTCCGAGAAAATTAGGAGGACTCTAGAGAACAATTGAGAAGCAGAATTTAGAAAAGACAAACCTATGGAATAGCCTGAGATAACGTCCCCAGAATTACAGACCAATAAGATGTCTATTTACAATCTAATGAGCTGTTCACTGCAATAGATGCAGATAGAATATCATATTAATTCCAACATCATGGCAATAGAGCAAGAACGGTAATATGAGGGGAACATATAGAACTAAAGATCAATTAATGTTGGTCCTTTTTATCAAAAGATGATCATGCTAAACAAATTTGATAGAGTTCTTTGGGTGACTAGAGATCTACCTATATTCCAGCAAAGCCTTTGATACTGTTCCTCAGAGGAGGCTTATCAATAAGCTGAGCAGCCTGGCGATAGGTCCCAAAGTGGTGAACCTGATCAGAAACTGGTTGACTGACAGAAGACAGGTGGTGTTGGTAGTAAACTGAACTTGCTTGGAAGAAAGGAAGGCGAGTAGTGGCATACCCCAGGGATCGGTCCTGGAACCAGTACTGTTCAATATATTTGTGAGCAATATCGCTGAAGAATTGAAGGGAAAAGTCTGTGGCAAATTTTCTTGCCATTGGCAAAAAAGCAGAGTGGACTCTGAGGGAGTGGATAATATAAGAAGAGACTTACAAAAACAGGAAGAATGCATTAAATCTTAACTGCCAAATATAAGACCAAAGAAGTGCAGAGTCATAGTAACCTATTATATGACGGCAGATAAAGAGCAGTACGATCCAGCAAGGTGGTGAGAGAAGGTGCACCTGCCGCTCACGCCTCCCCATGCCTTTGTTTTGGGGTGTACCTACCGCTCTGTGCTGGTCAGCTCTGTTGAGATATAAGAAATAGTTTATTTTTATTTTATCCTGTTGCTATAAAAAGTAACGTATTTCTTAACATTGCCTTTCAGTTTCATGTTATGCCCTCTAGTTTTACAACTTCTGTCTTTGAAAAAGGTTTGTTTGTTCATTAAATCCCTTTACGTATTTAAAGGTCTGTATCATATCTCCCCTGTCCCTCGGCTCCTCTAGCATATACATATTTAGGTCTTCAAGTCTTTTCTCACATCTTCTGGCACAGGCTCCAAATCATTTTGGTTGTCTGCCTCTGAACCATTTCAAGTCTTTTTATATCCTTTGTGAGATATGGTCTCCAAAACTGAACACAATACTCCAAGTGAGGCCTCACCAGCAACTTGTATAGTGGCATTAGTACCTCTTCCTTTCTGCTGGTAATTCCTCTTTGTATGCAGCCCAACATCCTCCTGGCTTTGGCCACTGCCTTGTCACACTGTTTCGCCACCTTGAGATTCTCAGAGGTCCTTTTCCACCAGCCTCTCACCCCCGATTACATATAATTCTCTTGCATTTTTGCATCCCAAGTGCATGACGCTGCACTTCTTCACATTTAATCTTAACTGCCGAACATTAGACCACTCTTCCAGCTTTTGTAGGTTTTTCCTCATGTTATCCATGTAGTGACCTGCATGAAGTGGCGGGTACAACTACTCTGGCAACCGTATTGGGCGGTCTAGATTGACCATACTGGTCTTTATCTGTTGTCATGTACTATGAATAAGGCCATCATGGCCTGCATTAAGAAAAGCAGAAATCTCAGTATAGAATTCCAGATAACATATGAGAAGAGACTTGAAGACCTAAATATGTATACCCTAGAGCAGTGCTTTTCAAGCTTTTATCCTGTGTGACCCCATTTTAACAAATGAAAATTCACATGACCGCAGATAATGATGAAATAGCAGGTCTCCAGCCTCCTTCTCCTCCTGCTACTCATCTAAAGAAGGAAGGCATAGCAACAGTAGTTTACAACTAAGTACTAGCCTCTTTCTTTTTAAACGGTTAATCTAACTATGAATACACACACCGTTCAATAACTCTGCAACTTTTGAAGCCTTTACAGATTCACTTCGGCAATTGGTCTCAGAAAAACTGACGGCACTGAAAACTGGAGCTAATAGCTCGTGAACTGTGCCAGTTTCACATCAATGACCCTATGCCGTACTTAATCTTCTATTTTTTTGTTTTTATGTTTTCTATTAAAGACTCTCTTTAAATGTCCATTCTTATTCATAAAATATGTATCATCCTCACTTGCAATAACTTGCCACAAGATCAATATTTTCAACGTGAGGCGATATCAAAAACGATTCAAACTTAACTTCTGCCGACTGATCGTAGAGGGCAATTCCTTATTAAAACCTAACACTAAAAAGCAAACCTGAATGTTTGATGCTGCCGGCGCTTCTATTTACTGCAGAATGCTCTCATTCTCAAAAGCTCGCCATTAGGAACAAAGTCCTGAGATGAAAAACGCCGCGCATGCGGGATCTGAGTGAGACCTCCATTTTTAAAGGCACTGCTGCTCACGTGTCCGTACTTTTGACTCATGAGGTAAATACCTCCATAATTGAACTGATTGCTATCCCACTCATATTCATATGATGATGTCCTCATTAAAAAGTCAAGGAGTATTCAAAATGTTGATCAATGGCATTAAGCGTACTTGTGGTATTCCTGCAACTCTGTCGAATCCTTATGATAGAAAACGACAATGATGTTACTCTCAAAGGCAGAGCGCCAAATTCAATCGGACATTTAGTCCTCTTGGACTTACGGTGTTTAAAATAAAGATCCATTTTTGCTCTTTCCAGAGGAGTGTATCTCCGATGGTCTTACCACGCATACCAAACCTAACATGGTCGATGCAAAAACATCTCAGCTGCTCGAAAATGTGCTGATGATGTAAACAATGTTGCACTATTGGCGCTTCTAATGTTTTGCACTTTAATCGACTGTTATGTTCACGCATGCGGGTTCGGAATGGCCGTTCCGTCTTTCCTACGTATAACATGCCACACGGACAAACTATGATATACACTACGTTGGAAGACTCACATGTTGTCCTGTGCTGAAAGCGATAAGAGATAGCGTTGTGAGTATATTCTGTGATCTCCATAGTAACGTCACAGATATTGCAACCCCCGCATTTATAATGGCCCTTGTCCCCTGGAGAAAGACTCATTTCCGCAGAAATGGAAGGTAAAATTGCAGGACAGAGGTATTCCTTAAAGTTTTTATTGCGTCGCCATACACATCGGATCTTTCTACCTTGTAGTCCTGGGACTATTTGTAGAATATTGCTATGTTTCTTTATTATCTTCTTGATTTCCCTACTCAAGGGGGAAAAATTAGTTACAAAATTTATAACCGACTCATCTGCCTCTGAGATAAATCTCATGCTGGATGATCGGTACGATAACAAAGTGCTACGGTCCCTATATAGCACTCTCCGATAAGCTTGTTTTATTACTGTAGGAGGATAACCACGATCTTGAAAATCTTGTTGTAAAACTTTAGATTTTTTAATAAACTCAGCCCTACTCGAGCAATTCCTTCGATACCGTAGAAATTGTGACATTGGGAGACTGTCTTTTAAATTACGAGGATGTGCGCTCGCATAATGCAAAAAAGTATTACGGTCGGTTGACTTTTTGTACACCAAAGTTTCCCATTCATGTGTACCCCGTGTGATTAAGATGTCAAGATAAGTGATCTGCCTAACATGATGTTGATAGGTGAACTGTATAGAAGGATCGCAAGTATTTAACCATTGAAAAAAACCGTATAACTCTGCTTCGGTGCCTTGCCATATGAGAAAGATGTCATCTATGTATCTGTTCCATGTTCTGAGTTGGTCCCGAAACGGTGAAACTTTTAACCACTGATCTTCGAAATCCCCCATATACAAGTTCGCCACATGTGCGCCGTCCATTGCGAACTTGTATATGGGGGATTTCGAAGATCAGTGGTTAAAAGTTTCACCGTTTCGGGACCAACTCAGAACATGGAATAGATACATAGATGACATCTTTCTCATATGGCAAGGCACCGAAGCAGAGTTATACGGTTTTTTTCAATGGTTAAATACTTGCGATCCTTCTATACAGTTCACCTATCAACATCATGTTAGGCAGATCACTTATCTTGACATCTTAATCACACGGGGTACACATGAATGGGAAACTTCGGTGTACAAAAAGTCAACCAACCGTAATACTTTTTTGCATTATGCGAGCGCACATCCTCGTAATTTAAAAGACAGTCTCCCAATGTCACAATTTCTACGGTATCGAAGGAATTGCTCGAGTAGGGCTGAGTTTATTAAAAAATCTAAAGTTTTACAACAAGATTTTCAAGATCGTGGTTATCCTCCCACAGTAATAAAACAAGCTTATCGGAGAGCGCTATATAGGGACCGTAGCACTTTGTTATCGTACCGATCATCCAGCATGAGATTTATCTCAGAGGCAGATGAGTCAGTTATAAATTTTGTAACTAATTTTTCCCCCTTGAGTAGGGAAATCAAGAAGATAATAAAGAAACATAGCAATATTCTACAAATAGTCCCAGGACTACAAGGTAGAAAGATCCGATGTGTATGGCGACGCAATAAAAACTTTAAGGAATACCTCTGTCCTGCAATTTTACCTTCCATTTCTGCGGAAATGAGTCTTTCTCCAGGGGACAAGGGCCATTATAAATGCGGGGGTTGCAATATCTGTGACGTTACTATGGAGATCACAGAATATACTCACAACGCTATCTCTTATCGCTTTCAGCACAGGACAACATGTGAGTCTTCCAACGTAGTGTATATCATAGTTTGTCCGTGTGGCATGTTATACGTAGGAAAGACGGAACGGCCATTCCGAACCCGCATGCGTGAACATAACAGTCGATTAAAGTGCAAAACATTAGAAGCGCCAATAGTGCAACATTGTTTACATCATCAGCACATTTTCGAGCAGCTGAGATGTTTTTGCATCGACCATGTTAGGTTTGGTATGCGTGGTAAGACCATCGGAGATACACTCCTCTGGAAAGAGCAAAAATGGATCTTTATTTTAAACACCGTAAGTCCAAGAGGACTAAATGTCCGATTGAATTTGGCGCTCTGCCTTTGAGAGTAACATCATTGTCGTTTTCTATCATAAGGATTCGACAGAGTTGCAGGAATACCACAAGTACGCTTAATGCCATTGATCAACATTTTGAATACTCCTTGACTTTTTAATGAGGACATCATCATATGAATATGAGTGGGATAGCAATCAGTTCAATTATGGAGGTATTTACCTCATGAGTCAAAAGTACGGACACGTGAGCAGCAGTGCCTTTAAAAATGGAGGTCTCACTCAGATCCCGCATGCGCGGCGTTTTTCATCTCAGGACTTTGTTCCTAATGGCGAGCTTTTGAGAATGAGAGCATTCTGCAGTAAATAGAAGCGCCGGCAGCATCAAACATTCAGGTTTGCTTTTTAGTGTTAGGTTTTAATAAGGAATTGCCCTCTACGATCAGTCGGCAGAAGTTAAGTTTGAATCGTTTTTGATATCGCCTCACGTTGAAAATATTGATCTTGTGGCAAGTTATTGCAAGTGAGGATGATACATATTTTATGAATAAGAATGGACATTTAAAGAGAGTCTTTAATAGAAAACATAAAAACAAAAAAATAGAAGATTAAGTACGGCATAGGGTCATTGATGTGAAACTGGCACAGTTCACGAGCTATTAGCTCCAGTTTTCAGTGCCGTCAGTTTTTCTGAGACCAATTGCCGAAGTGAATCTGTAAAGGCTTCAAAAGTTGCAGAGTTATTGAACGGTGTGTGTATTCATAGCAACAGTAGTGGCAAAAGCAGCGGTCAGCATAGGATCCCTTGTGTCAGCGTGCAGTGTGTGCTTACAGACCCCAGTGCTCAGCATGGGTTTCCAGCCTAACAGGAAGCTTATCCAGGAGAGGCCAAGGGCCAAAGAATGTTCACTGGCTCACAGGCCACATGCTGACTGGTGACTGCCACTACTTCGTATAGGTCACAGTGAAAGTCCAGAGAGAAGGAGTAATGACCATGTTTTTGTGGCCCATTTGGGGTCCCAACTGCAAGTTTGGGAAGCACTGCCCTAGAGGAGAGGAGGGACAGGGGAGATATCTTTAGGTATTTAAAGGTCTGTATCATATTAATGAACAAACAAACCTCTTCCAAAGACAGAGAAGCTGTAAAACTGGAGGGCATAACATGAAGCTGCAAGGGGGTAAACTGAAAGGCAAAGTCAATAAATACTTTTTCACTGAAAGGGTGGTGGATGCTTGGAATGCCCTCCCGATGGAAGGGCATGGGACAGACACAGTGTTTCCCTTTATAGCAACAGGATAAATGCAAAATTAGTACTGTCTTTAAACCCCTTTTAAGACAAGATAAGTTTATCAAAAAGGCACATTTTCACATTATTACAGTTATAGTTGCACACGGTCGGTTCACTGTGTATCAGGATGGTTGCAGTATAGACGTTTTCTTAATGATTTCTTTAGAATACAAACATCTTTCGAGATCTTTCTTTTTTATTGACACAATAATATAAGCATCCTCTAAGAATATATATTTCTTCACTATATTTTTTATCATTCTTCACCTAGTGCAGAGTGTGTTTTTTGGATACATACTGTCCTTTTACACATTTTACGTATAGTGTTTACATCAGTTTATAACTCAACTTCGGGTTTTACTAATTTTAAAACAGATAGAATGTACCCTCCCTCTTTCATTCACGTGTCGCAATACTATCATTTTTTAAATTATAGATTTGTTTTACCTTATATATCTGTGGCTTAGTTTGTAAATTCTTTATTAGCCCAACATCAGCAAGAATAAAGCACGCGATCACTCTACACGTGCAACGTACCTACGGTGCATAATTGTAAGTAGGATATAATGCACATGCGGTCCAGGATTGATGATCAATTTAGTTCTTTTGATTAATATCTCCACAATTGAAGGTGACTTCGCACTGCCCTGCGTCTATTTAAGTTAATGTAATGTCTATTCAAGTTAACACAATGTAATAGTGACATCATATATATATATATGTGTACCTATTTATTTAAGTGTTGTTGATTATATATTGATTTTATTTCCTAGCTGTTTTTATGATTTATATTTTAATGTTCTGATTCTCTTTTTTAATTATGTTTTATTTGTTTTTTTATAAGTTATATTTTCCCCTGAGGAAGGCGTTTGCCGAAATGCGTTGGGGTATATTAATAAAGCACATTGTGATCCTCGCTCGCTCTTGCTCTTTGTGTGCTCCTGGTTGTATCAGCAAGAGCGGTTCTGCTCTTCCTTGTGCCTGACCTTCAATTAGGCTTTTGACATTGCTCCACATAGAAGTCCAGAGAGGCAATATGTACTACACTTCCCTAATCCACAATTTTGGGATTTCATGAAAGAACTCAGTTGAGCTTTCCAAGATCTTCGCTTGTGAAACCATGTTTGGTGTACTGTACTCTATGTACTAGTGCACAAGAAGTGTCGTACTAGGTCAGCCTAATGGTCCATTAAGCCCAGCATCCTGTCTCTGACAGTAGGCAACAGGGCTGTTATACATAAAGAAGCTCAGGGCAGAAGCTAACGAGGGGGCTGCAAAGCCTGCCTACAGTCTGTGTCTTAGTCAGCTTGAGCCAGACTTAGCAATTGCCCCATTTGCCACTCTCTAATGCTAGCCCTGGTAGGCAATCTGGGTCACTTGGAAGTGCCTGGCAGATCCAAATGGGGAAACCCATTCCCTGTTTCTATCCCAAAGCCTGCCTGCTAATAAATTGCTCTAGAAACTTTTTAAAATTGATACATTTTTTTTCAATTTAAGTTTTTCACAAGCAACAAACTGCCCTAAAAAATACAAGTAAGCTACCAAATAGAATTTATATAATACAACAAAAAAAAAGAGGAAAGAAAAAGGCAGAATATCGCTTTAGCCCACTGTGGGGGAGGGGGGGGGCGGGCAATGATAAAACTGGAGAATAAAGAAAAGAAAGACGACTCTCCCTCTGTTCACTTACTAAAGTAATAGCTAGACAGATGCCAGCAGATAGCTGTGCCGTCAAAGAGTACCAGAAGACTTACTATGGGAGCAGATCATGGCGCTACAACCATTTTAGCAGGAGGTGAAAGCAGACAAAAGAGAGGGCTAAAAAGAAAACAACCCCCCCCCCCCCAAAAAAAAACCACATCTCTGCACCCTTGAAGTAGGATAACACTTACGCATGGAGCCCTCAACTGCATTAATCTCAGTCTTAACAGAAACTGCTTCCTTTTTCTGTTTGCTTTGAGAAACATCTGGAAAGTTTCTTATTTTGTAATTCAAGAACAAAACATCTTGGACCTTAAAATACATTTTCAAAAGCCTCTTGTGATGTGGAAGGTGCCACTGCCGCCTCCTCAGATTTCTCTAGGAAACCAGCCAATTCCAGTTTATCAAGAGGTAACTCAGAGGATTGCTTTTCTATAACTGAACACTTTCTCTCTTGAGAAACGCAATAGATTTTGGATATGGGAGAAAAAGGGAGGGCTCTGGCATCTCGACCACCTCAAGATAATATCGCTTGATCACACTAAAAGGAGTTACCATCAGTAATTTTGGAAAATTTATAAGCAGATTTCTTCTGTGTATATTGTCTATCTTCCTCTGACAACTCAAAATTTTTCCTTCATCAACAAGACGCTATATCTCCTTTGGTAACTTTCTTCGGTTTTCAAAACTATTTTCTCCTGTTTTTCCATTTAATCTGTGCAAAGTCACCTGAAAACTGACCGATTTGATGGGACAAAGTTTGAATCTGAGCTGAGAAAGTTGCAATGCTTGAATTTCTTCCTAAATAGTCTCCATATTAAACACAAGAGGGTCTTTTCATCGTTTCACACAACCGGTGCATCTGGGGAGGGCAAAGTAATAGCACACAGAGCTTTCATACCCGAATCTCACTGCTTAGAACCTCGTCTGCTCCCAGCCACCAGAACTCCCACTGTCCTCTCTTCTCTCCACCCACATCACTCAGTCCCCAGCAGAGAAAGACACTACCTCAGGTCCGCATTTCTCGCATCTGAAAGGCAAGGTCCCAACTGAGCTAGAGGTGACCACCCTTCAAGCAATGACGGTATCCATAGTACGATGATGTAGTCTTACCAGGTTCAGAAGCGTAAATTCAGTTTCTTTTTATTTATGAATTTCAAACATAGCAGCAGGATAATTGCTTAACAGAAATGGCCAAAAAAGCACAAAGGAAATAAAGAAATACAAAAAATATTTCATAACCAAGGAAATAGAAACAACGGCCCTTTAATCCACAAATTTCAAGAGCATGGTATCAAAATGGAACTAGAAACAAAAGTAAATTCATTCAAGGAAAAAATAAGCAAATAGAAGCAGGGATGGGCGGGGTCTGCTTGTAAGAGGATAGTTAACCCATTATTTTGAAGGCAGAGAGGAGCTTATAACAATTCTTGCTGAAATAAATACAGACAAATGTAACAGCTCAAAGAAAATAAATAGACTTCCTTGATATACCACAAGACACTTACACTGATAGCGTAAGCGAAAAGTGGCCCCCAGATTTAAAATCTGGATCGAAGCAACAGGAATCGTTTCCTCTGTTTCTGGGTGGCTCTAGCTATGTCTGGACACATTCGTATCTTGCAATTCAAAAACAAAAAACGTCCTTATACTTAAATATTTTGAGAAGCCAGTCCAGGTCTGGGTTCAGTGCCAATTGCACCATCATGAATATGTAGAAGCTGATAAGGATAAAGCGGAATTGCCTAACAAATATTTCTGTTCTGTGTTCACAGATGAAGAACCAGGAGCAGGACCTCAAAACACCCACAAACAGGAACAGAAGCGAGGGGCATCTTGAACAATTTTCAGAAGACTGCGTTCGTGAGAAACTAGCTCAACTTAAAGTAGACAAAGCGATGGAACCGGATGGGATACACCCTAGAATACTGAAGGAACTTGGGGATGATCTAGCAGCTCCACTGACCGACCTTTTCAATGCCTCGTTGGAGTCGGGAGTGGTGCCAAAGGACTGGAGAGAGGCTCATGTGGTGCCTTTACACAAAAGCGGAAGTAAGGATGTGGTTGAAAACTACAGGCCAATTAGATTAACTTTGGTGGTGAGTAAATTATTGGAAATGCTGCTGAAAGAGAAAATAGTGAGGTTTCTGGAGTCCAGCGGATTACAGGATCCAAGGAAGCATGGATTCATCAGAGGCAGGTCTTGTCAGACAAATCTGATTGATTTCTTTGACTGGGTGACCGGGGAGTTGGACCGAGGGAGAGCCCTAGATGTGGTGTATTTAGATTTCAGTAAAGCCTTTGACACTGTTCCTCACAGGCGACTTATAAATAAACTGAGCACCCTAGGGATGGACCCTAAAGGTACTGCTTGGGTTAGAAATTGGTTGGGTGGAAGGCGACAAAGAGTACAGGTAAATGGAGCTCACTCTGAGGAGAAGGATATTACCAGTGGTGTGCCCCAGGGATCTGTCCTTGGCTGATTCTTTTTAACATCTTTGTTAGTGATATAGCAGAAGGGCTGTCGGGTAAGGTTTGCCTCTTTGCGGATGATAACAAAATCTGCAATAGAGTAGACACCCAGGAAGGTGTAGATAACATGAGGAGGGATCTAGCTAAGCTTGAAGAATGGTCTAGAATTTGGCAGCTGGGTTTTAATGTTAAGGTTCATGCATTTGGGCTGCAGCAATCCAAGGGAGCAATATAGTATAGGGGGTGAAGTACTTTTGTCCACTAAAGAAGAGTGGGACTTAGGCATGGTTGTGTCTGATGATCTTAAAGAAGCTAAACAGGTAGAAAAGGTGACGGCAAAAGCGAGAGGAATGGCTAGCAGAAAAAAGGAGGTGATAATGCCTCTGTATAAAAGTCTTTGGTGCGACCTCATTTGGAGTATAGTGTGCAATTCTGGAGACCGCACCTTCAAAAGGATGTGAACAGGATGGAGTCGTTGCAGAGGGTGGCTACTAAAATGATTAGTGGTCTTCATTATAAAGCATATGAGGACAGACTTAGGGATCTTAATATGTACACCTTAGAGGAAAGGCGGGATAGAGGTGATATGATTGAGATGTTTAAATACCTCTGTGGAATAAATGTTCAGAGTGAGAGCCTCTTTCAATTGAAAGCAAGTTCTGCTACGAGGGGACATGGGATGAGGGTGAAGGGAGATAGATTCAGGAGTGATATGCGGAAATATTTCTTTACGGAAAGAGTAGTGGATCCATGGAATAGTCTCCCAGTGGAGGTGGTAGAGATGAGGACAGTAACTGAATTCAAAAAAGCATGGGACAAACACAGAGGATCTTTAAAGGTAAAAAGAGGATTGTTGTAGTTGTTGATATGGAAGGACAGACTAGATAGAAATATGACGACAGAAAAAGACCACATGGCCTATGTTTCTATCATGGTAGAAAACTGTAGAGCTTTCTCACTTGATTGCTCAAGAAACTCAGTGATGTTCAATATAACAAAACTGGACCTCTGTTGCTCACCTTCAGAAAAAAATTTCCCTTGCGGAACATAATAAATTTTAGTTGTAGGTGGAAAAGAGAACTCCAAAATTTTCTTTACCGTCATAACCATAACATACTTCTTGAACAAATCATAAGTGGAAGCTGAACTTAACCTAACCTAGGAAAATTCAAAAGATGAAGATTCCTGTGTTGGTCAGTGTTTTCAAATGCTCAATCTTCCATTGCATTGCCATATTATGTTTCATCAAAACAGAACTAAGCGATTCCAAAACTTTAAAAGTCTGGTCTCCTGACCCGATAACTTCTCCTGAAGGGAATTCATATTTGATTGGCATTGCAAAGGTTCGGCAGAAATCTGTGTAGTATGCTGTGATAGAGAATAAGAGAAAGGAGGGGAGGTCAGTTCTCTCTCTGGTGTGATTGTATGCTTGCTGTCAGCAATTGTAGTTCTTTTCTGTTTCAGGCCCTGGCCACTACTGCATTTTGCTTTATTGTAAACTGCCCTGATGGTTCTGAAGGTGCGTAAATCAAATGTCCTAATAAAGATAAAAGATAAAGAACTCTGAAGTCTCTGAATGGCATCCCACAGAGTAGCAAGACAAATGGTAGATGGATGTCCAGAATCCAACCCTGAAGAGGAGGAAGCCCCCCCCAATGGAATAGAACTGCCACTCAGTTTTTACAGGTAGCACTGTTGGTACCCGGACCCCCACCATCACGCTATTCCATGGGTCGCAGTATTGCCGAGATTAGACTCTGTTCCTCCTCTGCTCAACGACTCCCTTCCCATGTTTTGTAACCTTCTGGATTCATGACCCCAGAGTCAGTGTCCTTGGAGCAGTGAGCTTCAACCAATTGCAAACACGCCTCAGCATTCCTGCCTGATATCCTCCCCCTGGGAGAAAGAGAAACCACCTCTAGGGATTTGGAGAACATCTTTGATTGCCTTGCAGGCTCCAGCAAGGTACCTGCAACAGTAATCACGGAGGTGGTCTCCCAAACGATGAAGGTGGTGATGGAGGTCTGTACTGGCATTGATGTTCCTTCAGCTCCCAAGCCTATGAACTTTTCTGGGGCAGCACAGGTTTTCACCTTCCTCTTGCCCATCTCTCAGGGCAAGAAAGCTCCACCACATCTGCTTGCAGCCACCATGTTGCCACGCCCCCTGCCAAAAACGTTCCCCTCTCTTCTTAATGATATTTGGCTGAGCAGACGGCTCCACACAGCCTGTCAGCCAGCATCCACCATCTTTGACATGGCCCTCTGCCCCTCCAGAAACTCTTTCAAACTCTGCTTCTAGATTTGACCAGATTCTCTGACAAAAAATTTCCACAGTTCAATTATGTATTGACTGAAAAGGCTGTTTTATGAAATTTGTTTTAAATCTGCAATGAGTTAGTTTCTTGGAGAGTCCGAGTCCTAGTACTATGTGAAAAAGAGTAAAATATGTTTCCAATTTACTCGTTCCACCCATCATGATGTTATAAACCTCTCCTTCTCCAAGCTGAAGTGCCTTAACCCATTTAGTCCCCAGTGCAGAAACTCTGCACTGGTGCCCAGGCTAAAACTCTAGTGTAAGATATCCCAATGCAACTTTTACACTAACATTTTTCTCAGCAGTGCTATAAAAAAAAAACAGCATGCAAATGAAGCATGCACAAAATGTTCACACTAAACAAGGAGAGCAAGCCAGGCGCATGCATAGAGGGGTCTGCATTTCTTGTGCAGATGTGTGGGAATGGTAGCTGGCATGCACAGCAATATTATTCTGTGTAGAATTCCTGAATGTGCCAGAGAGCATTGCTCCAGCACACCTCCCCTGCTGGTGTTTCCAATCACTCTCTTCAACAAAAATGGTACAAAAAAGTGTCATGGGTGCTGTACGCTCAAGAAATGGGCATAAATTCTTCACCAGCACTGACAGCAGACCTATGAGCTAAGCCTTAATGTCTCCTCCTATCTTGCGTTAAATTCCCGGCACCGACCTCAGCTTTCTCGTCTTCTGCACTCTTTTCTGTATCTGCCTTTAGGGGGCCATTTGCACATCAATTGTTTGTGTTAGATCCTTTTTCACATTTTGGGCCCAGGTTTGAGCAACAGTGTGCAGAAGAGGGAAGAGGAGTCATTACCTTGACACCCCCTCCCCCATCCATTTCATTTTGATAGGGTGGGCTCCAACTTAACCAAGGTAGAGCCAGGATGCTGGCATTAACCCTTAAAAGGGGAGCAGCTTTTAAAACTAGATAATGGGGCAAGCCAAGAGCGTATGGTTCAGAATGAAGTATTTTTGAAGGATGCTGGTGAAACAGGGAAGGGCATCCCGTTAGAGAGGTTCCAAGAAAGATAGAAGAGCAGACAGAGCTGAAAGATTCCAAATTGTTAATATGAACAAAAGAAACTTTGAAATGCCTGTATTCAAATACTAGAAATCTACAAATTAAGATGATATATAGCACTGAATGGAAAGTTATATGCAATTGTCATCTTTAAGGCCTGGTGGAAAGACGACATCTAATGGGACACTGATACTTTGGTGGAGGGCTGGCGCTATATTGAGTCAAACAGGATAAAGGTTCTGCAGGAAACAAAGATCCCTATAGAATCTCTCTGGATTAAATTCTATGTGAAAAGGGGAAGGGATGGCAGTGGGGGTGTACTACTGTCTGCCTGGCCAGACTTGATGATGAAAAGCTAACACAAATTACAACACAGTAATAATGGGCGATTTAAATTACCCCAGTATCAACTGGGTCAATGTCACATCAAGGCAGGGAGATAATGGTTGCTTTAGGGAGGAGCTAGTTCTGGAAGCAACATGAGGGGAGGCTATTTTAGACTTAGTCCTTGGTGGAACTCAGGATCTGGTGCAAGAAATAACGGTGTTGAGGTCACTTGGCAACAGTAAAAACACATGATCACACATGAATTTATAAATAGAGAGAGGTCAGCATGGGAAATTACAGTGCTAGCATTTAACTTTCATAAGGGAAACTGACAAAATGAGGAAAATAGTAAAGAAAAAAATGAAAAAGGTCCAGCTGCAAAGGTTACATCAGGCCTACGTGTTAAAAGTACTGTCTTGGAAACCCAGACCAGCTGTATTAGAATCATAGAAACATGATGACAGAAAAAGACCACATGGCCTATCTAGTCTGTCCTTCCATATCAACAACTACAACAGTCCCCTTTTTTCCTTTAGAGATCCTCTGTGTTTGTCCCATGCTTCTTTGAATTCAGATACTGTCCTCATCTCTACCACCTCCACTGGGAGACTATTCCACGGATCCACCACTCTTTCCATAAAGAAATATTTCCGCATATTACTCCTGAGTTTATCTCCTTTCACTCTCATCCTATGTCCCCTCGTAGCAGAGCTTGCTTTCAATCGAAAGAGGCTCTCCCCCTATGCATTTATGCCACAGAGGTATTTATCTTATCTCCTTGATCCTGTCTTTCCTCCAACATATACATATTAAGATATTTTTTTATTTTATTTTTATTTTTTATTTATGCAATTTTCAACAATATACAAGAATCAAATCCTGCAAAGAAAAGTAACAAACAAGAATTATAATTAAAAGAAATCAGTACATAAACTGTACGAATTAGGTAATAAAAATACAACAGCAATCTGCCCACTCCAGTCCCCAATTAAATATTCCAGGGAGAGGGAGTCACAATACCTAGGAAACATTACAAAAAAGAACAAGAGGAAGGCACAAGTGAACTAAGGTGTTACCTATCCCACCAGACAACTCACCCTGCTACAACTATAGGGCTAGACTCGGGGAAGTTCAGTAATATCATGCTAAGTAGCCGCAAGTCTGGAGGAGATAAAGGAAGCCAACTGCTGGGGATCAAGAAAAATATAATTAATCCCTGCCAATTTAACCAGGCACTTACAAGGGAAACAAAGGGGGGGGGGGGAAAAGAGACCACCGCCCAGCTGAAGCACCCCAAGTTTAAGAACCAAAAATTGTTTCCTCCTTTTCTGTGTGGCCCTAGAAAAAAAAAATCAGGAATACTACTAACAGACCCCATAAACTCTTTAACGGGTGAACGAAAATACATTCTTAACATCCAGTCTCAGTCTATGTTCAATGCCAGAGTTAAGCACACTATATTGTCACATTTTTGACGTTTTTTCACTACATTTTTTACTTATTTACTTTTTAATGTTAATGGTTTGGACAGTCACACATCATTCTCAATGTATATACATATCTGTAGTGTTCTTCTTTTTTACATCATTTGCTGTACATTTCCATTGCTTTTTCTGTACATACTATTTTAAACCTGTCCTCTTATTATTTATTGTTGCAATCAACTGATGTATGTTTTTAACAATTCATATATTATATATTCTATTATTGTTGTTATATTTGTTTGATGCAATTTTAACCATGGTTTTGTGTAACCTTTACGCTTTTATTTTTAGATTGGGAAAAGTGGCTACTCTACCGCATGGGCGTGGTACACACAACCTCTATGTGGTAATTTGGTAATGTTCTTTCCATGGTTTTGACATTATTTTATTATTTTACTATGTAATTGATTTTTTGCCACTTTTATGTAATTATTTATTATGGTTATGTTTATTTATATGTTTGTTTTTTAGACCCCTGACGAAGGCCTCAGGCCAAAACTTATAAAGTTGGGTCCTTTAATAAAGAGTTTCTGCATAATACTACTTCTGCGTGTAGGCCTGGTCCTTGGTGTTCCGCTTTTGGTTTGGCTTGTCTCCTGCGGATACCTTCTTCTCCTGTGGTTTTCAATGCCAGAGTGACCAACAAAGTGGTAATCAAACCAGAATCAGAACCCGACCATGCCAAGAAAGCAATCAGATCCAGGCTATAACTGGATAGGGCCGGGGATGAAACCAAACCCTGAGCCAAACTGTCAGCCATCTTACCCTTAACCTTAGCCAAAGGCAAATAGCAGGCTCAAGTAATAGGTGGGATGGACTCCTCTGAAATTTTTAATACAGTAATCATAAACTTCTTAAAAAGTTCCAGGGGTGAAATAGACAGAACCTTAGAAAAATTCAAAATTAGGTTCCTACTTCTAGAAATTATTTTCCAGGATCTCAGTCTTCTGTTGTAAGTTGTCTGAATCCCACATAATGGCAGTAAGAGTCCTGGACATGATCAAACCTCTTTTCCAATAAGGCAACCTTCACTGGTAGTTCCCCCCAACAGAGATTCATGAGCCTCAATTTTCTGACCAAAATTAACAAGCTGTAACTGTCCCAAAAGAGATTGCTCAAGTTTGAATAAAGCTTCCCACACAGTCTCAAAAGAGAAAACTTCAAGTCTCAAAGTCACCCGAGCCTCTGGGACTGTAACAAACAAAATCTCAATGGAACTGGCTGCACAGCTGATGAAGTCAACGAATGGTTCCAGCTGATCCTCTTAGACCCCCACCTCTCCAACAATGCCGACACCAACCTCTGCCTCCCGGGATTCACTTCTGCAGGGGGGCTAACCGCTCAGTGAGGGCGAACCCCCAGCTCCAGCCAACAGGACAGCACTTGCTGCAGCCTCAATGACCCCACTTATTGGTTGCGCTGGAGGAAACTGGCCCTCCAGGCTCAGCAAACCATCCAGTCCAGGACTAAGCAGGGGTCTTCCTTCCACCTCTGCTTCAGTCAGTGGACCGCCCGAAGCAGTCGTTCTTCTGTTGGGCAGAAGGAAGGCATCCATCAGCCCAGTCTTCTCAGAGGGCTCCGGCTGAAGCTTTACCTTCTGCTTCTTAGCAGTATGCAGCATAAAGGTAAAAGGTAGACAGGAAAAAAAGTCAAGTTCACTGGAGCTCCTCAGAGAGCATCCGCTTGCCCCTCCGCCATCTTCCCTGTTCCTCCATATTAAGATCTTTAAGTCTGTCCCCATATCCTTTTTTTTTTGAAAGCTTTATTTAGTCCACCATAAAATCCAAACAACATATCAACAGACGGCCCCACGGGGAGGGTTAACTCTTCGCCCCCCCGGGTGCCAACAGAAAGATAATACAATAGGTGGGCATTTTACATTATATCCCAACCCCCCTGCTCCCCTCCCCCACCCCTCACCCACCCCCCCACCCTCACTCCATTACCGACTGCATAAGCCAATTATCATCAAAGCTGTAAAGCAGCTATCGCCTACCCACTACTCAAGACCTCCATCATTCAGCTCCCCCCTTGGAGGGTTGCATTACGGCTGTGGGGTCCCAACTGCTGAATATATGGCTCCCACACTGACAGAAAAACTGTCCAGCGCTTGGCACTGCCCCGCGCCAACCAACGCTCCGTTAGCATTAATTGATGAAAGTTATTCCGCCATTCACTAAAAGTAGGCAATTGGCGTTCCCGCCATAGCCGGAGAATCGGCCCTTTACCCACCAGACAGGCCTTCCGCACCAGCAAGCTCTCACCAGCCTTCACTGGTCCAGGGGTCGGCAGTTGGTCAAGTGCCACAAATAGGCCGGTCCAATGTAGCCTTCGCTGCAGCAGCGTGCAAAGGAATCTGCATATCCGTGCCCAGTATGCCCGTATTCCCCGACAACCCCACCACATGTGTAGGAGAGTAGCTAAGGACTCCGAACAACGTGGGCAGGAGCCATCCGTGTCCAGCCGACTGCGCAATGCCCGCCGCGGCGAAAAATGAGCCCTAGTCACACACTTAAATTGAATCTCACGCCAACGCACTCCTTGAACTAGTCGGCTAATCCGTTTCAATGCCGTCAATACCAATCCCGGCTGTACGTCCACTCCCAATTCGGTCGCCCAAGCTCTTTCGACTCCACTATAGTCAGGGAGGGGGCGGTAGCACTCCAAATTATGTTTCAAATTGGAAATCGACGCCGGGCGCTCCTCTCCCAGCCGAAAAAATTCCAAAATACGAGCTGAGCGCTCAGCCTGTAGCGCTGCGCGCGGCAGTGCAGCCACATAGTGGGAGGCTTGTATGTATGCAAAACAATGCGTGTCGGGGAGATCGTATTCCCGACCGAGCGTTCGGAATGATTTACAGTTTCCCGTTTGGTCTACCAAGTGCCCTATCCACCGGAGGCCACGTAGCCACCAGTCCCGAAACACCGCAGTCTCGGACCCTGGAGTGAATTGAGCATTGCCCTGCAGTGGCAACCAACAAGACACCTTCCACGTTTCCCGCCAATATTTGTTAAGTTGTTGCCATGTGCGTCGGGCCGAGTCCACTAATGGACTCCGTCGGCTAGTACCTGTGAAAACCGTGGATGTGCCATGCAAAGACGCCAGGAGAGTCGCAGGGGCCACCAAACACTCCTCTAAGGACCTAGGCGTAGATACTTCCGTCTCCCCTAGCCAATCACCCAGGTGTCTCGCTTGACAGGCCAATGCATAGGTCTTCAAGTCTGGAAGGCCCATACCGCCCTCTCGCCATTTTCCAAGCATGCGATTCCATGAGACCCGCGCCCGCCGCCCTCGCCAAAGAAAGCGCTTAAGCAGAGCCTCCATTCTACACAAGTCCCGTCGAAGCAACCAAACTGGCAGGGTCTGCAGCCAGTACAAGATTCTAGGTAGAACTATCATTTGCACTGCCGCTATCCTCCCTGCCAGTGACAGCGGGAGGGGTCCCCACGCACTTAACTGCACCGCCAACTGCCGCAGTATCCGATCTAGGTTACGCCGGTATAAGTCCTGGGGGTTTCCAGTCAATGTTATACCCAAATAGATAAATTCTTTGTCTGCCCACCGCAAAGGGAAGGATCCCCTCCAAGAAGTTCGGAAATGCCCCAAGACATCTACTACTTCCGACTTATCTTTATTAATGCGCAAGCCTGCAATTGCTCCGAACCGCTGGAACTCGTCTAAAAGCGATTGTAAGGAGGTGGCCGGAGACGTCAAATGGACTAGCAGGTCATCAGCGAAGGCTGAAATAAGGAAGGTTTGCGACCGTAGCCCCACTCCCTGTATCTCTCCCGAAGTTACTATGGTACGAATCAACGGGTCTAGGGAAAGAACAAAGAGCAAGGGCGATAGAGGACAGCCCTGCCTTGTACCCCTTCCCAACGTGAAGTCGTCCGAGATGAGGCCGTTGCACAGTATGCCCGCCGTCGGTGAGATGTACAAACTTTGCACCATTTTACAAAAATCCTCCCCAATGCCGTAGCGCGGTAGCAGCCTCCATAGATAATACCAGTCCACCCTATCAAAGGCCTTCTCTGCATCGAAGCTAATCAACAACGACGGAATGTTGTGAGCATGCACCCACTCCAAGGAGGCCAAAATCTTCCGGAGGTTTCGTACGGCGTGGCGGCCTTTCACAAAGCCCACCTGTGCTTCGTGTATTAGATCGCCTAAGACCCCCGCCAGGCGGTCAGCCAGAACTTTCGCCAAAAGTTTAAGATCGAAATTAAGTAGGGATATGGGTCGATATGAAGCTGCCTGCATCGGATCTTTACCCGGCTTCGGGATCAAGGTAATATATGCGTGATTACGCCCCCAGCAGAATGCCCCTTGCTCTGCCCTGGTGGCATAGACCTCTCGCAGGAGTGTGCTTACCCCGTCTCCTAAGATCTGGTAGACTTCGGCCCCGAATCCGTCCGGCCCTGGTGATTTATAACACTGGGCCGCAGATATTGCGGATTGTATTTCCTGTATGGTAATGGGTAAGTCTAGAACCTCCCTCTGGGCTGAAGTAAGTTGAGGCAGTTCCAAGTCCGCAAAGTAGTCCCGCATCCCCTCAGGGGAACCAGCCGTGGTTTTATATAAGTTTTGAAAAAAGGTGCGAAAAATCTCCGCGATTCCTTTGTTCTCTTTATGCATATGTCCCTGGCCGTCCGTTAGCGCCGCTACATGGGCAGGACGCCGTCGGGCCCGCAAACATCGTGCCAGCAACTTGCCTGGTTTGTCACCATAGCAGTGCAGACGGAACCGATAAAACAGAACCGATTTCTTTGCTCGCTGATGCAAGAGCTCGTTAAGCTCGGTCTGGGTTTCCCATAGCGCCTTCTTATTAGACAGCGTATACGTGTGGGCACATCGCCGCCGTAGTATGGTGACTCGACGCTCAAGTTGTACTATACGTTCTGCCATCAGCCGGCGCCGTCTCGCGGCATAACCTATGATGTCCCCGCGAAGAACCACCTTTGCCGTTTCCCAGACCAGTTCGGGGTCGTCTACATGAACCTGGTGATTGCCAAGAAAGTCTGCCCATCTCTGACGGATAAACTGGCGAAACTGCCCATCCGAGTAAAGCTCTAGGGGGAATCTCCACATGCGTGACCGATTAGTGTCCCGCCCCCAATGTAAGTCAAGCCACACCATCGCGTGGTCTGATATTTCGGAAGGACCAATCTGTGCATCCTCGGTGTGTGTAAACAAAGTCCCCGAGAGCATTACATAGTCAATACGGGCACTGGAACCATGCGCTCGAGATTGATGGGTATAGTCTCTTTCGGAGGGGTGCAGGACCCGCCAAGGATCAATTAAACCTAGTCTCCGACAAAACCGCAACAGCGTCTGGGAAGGTGCTATCCTCTCCCGCCCGCCTCCTCTCCTAGAAGTGTCCAGATCCACATTCAGGACTCCATTAAAATCCCCACCCAAAATCACCGGGCACTCCGGAAGCTGCTCCACCCTTGATGCTCTAACAAAGTACTATTGGAAATGTGTATGTTCACTGTTTATTGTAAACCGCGCTGATGCTGAATAGCGCGGTATAAAAGAGACTTTAAATAAATAAGACTTTAAATAAATTGTAGAAACCCGGGTCAACCACATTGGGACCATAGAGATTTCCCAGAATCACCGGTTTACCGTCTAAGTGACCATATATCACCAGGGAGCGACCAGTATTATCAGCAAGGACCGTCTCCTCTACGAATCGTATGCGTTTATGAATCAGAATCGCTACGCCTCCCTTATGCCCCTGGGCGGGGGACCCCCATACTCGGCCCACCCAGTTCCGACAAAGCTTGCTATGTTCAGCGGCCGTCTGGTGGGTTTCTTGAAGAAGTGCAATGTCACACTTATGTCGAGCCAGTGCTTGCAATACCTTATGCCTCTTAATAGGGTTTCCCAGTCCACAGACATTCCAGGTGATTATTCTCAAAGCGCCGGGGCAGTGCCAAGGTGCCACCACAGAATCACTTCCAGGTACTGCAGAGGGACACCCCCAGCCTGGCATCCCCCCCCATCTGTAGGTAGGCAAGTATCCCCTCTAGTAGCATTCAATGGAGTGTACCCCCTCCCCTCCCCTTGTCCCTCCCTCCTCCCTCCCCCCCGGTCCCTCCCCCCCCCCCTCGCCCCCCATCTCCCCACCCCTCCACGCTCTCCCGTCCAGTCATAGCCTGGACTACTTCCTATGGCAGACGGGTTCGCCCCTCTAACACTTCCCCCTCTCTAACAAGTAGGATAAAGAGAGCAAGGAGACACAGAGTCTCCGCTACAAGCCCCGGTGCTGGGGCTCCCACATTCGGTGCTAGCACCCCCCACTCACCTGCTCCCACGTTGTCCCCGCCCACCCCCACCCAGATGACCTCCCAACTCCTCCGCCCTCCCCCCCCCATCAATACATGCATCCCTGCTTTATCGAGGCCAATCCTCTCTACTCTCCCGGCTGCCCCCCTTGCCTCAAATCGAACCCCACCTGTAAGGGGGAGAAAAAAAAAAAAAAAAAAAGAAAAGGTGGGGGGGAGAGGAGGGCGGGTCAAGCAGGAATACAAGGGCAGAGACAATGCAAGGAGGGAAATAACCAGGGAGCCAGCAATGCAGCAACAATTATAACAAAGTAATCCTTGCAACAAAATAACATGGATACAATGTCTCTCCTGGCATGAACAAGGTTACCAAGGCAGTGAGACGTTGCATCCCAGCGTAGTACACTATATAAAAGGCAAACCCCGGAGTTCTCCCATGACAATGGAAGCTGCCAGGAAGCCGCCAGGAGCCCATCGGCCCCTGGGGGCTCCAAACCCCCCCACTACACAAGGGGAGGCGTAACTCACTTCCAGTCCATCATGTAGCAGCTAGGGAGCCGATTGATCAGGCAGAGAGTCCAAATAAGTAGTCGCCTCTTCCAGGGTCGCTAGAATGCGAGTGTGGCCTTGGTGATCAATCCTCAGCCGGGCCGGGTAGAGGAGTGAAAAGCGAATGCCGCGGTTGAACAGCTGGGTGCAGATCCCCGAAAACGCCCTTCGCTGTTGACTGACGAGGACCGAGTAGTCTTGGAATACTAAGATCGGCTCGATATCCTGTTGATTCCGCCGTCGGCCCCTTGCCGCCTTTAACACCTCCTCTTTCTGTCTGTAGTCGAGAAAGCGGGCGATTACTGCACGAGGTTTCCTGGCCTGCTCTCGTCTTTGGCCTAGCCGATGTGCCCGCTCCAGCTTGAGAGATTCACCTCTCAGATTTGGCAGGAGGCTTCCAATCCAGGATTGTAAATAGTCAAGCAGGGCACTATCAGCGACACTTTCAGGAACACCGATGAATCTCAAGTTTTTTCGCCTACCTCGGTTCTCCAGTTCATCGAGTTTATCCCCTTGCTGCTTCACCAAAGTCTCTAGGGCGGCCACTTTGGCCACCACCGAGTTTTGCGTGTCTTCCACATCGGACACCCTTGTCTCAACTTGCTCCAGTCGCTCCTCCACCGCCGTGAAACGTTGTCCAAGCGACTGGATCTGCTCTACCAAGTCCTGGAAACGTGTGCTGAGCGCCTGCACTACTGCCGCACTGACCTCAGCCACTAAGTCTGGCGGGGTGTCTGGTTTCGGGCTGGATGGTTGGTCTTCTGCCGTTTTTCCCCCCGTAAGGCGGGGTCTCTCTTTTCGCGGAGCTTTAGACGACATTGGGTTAGCAGTGGTATATGCACCCCGTCCCACGCAGGGCCCCGCTCTCGCAGAACAGCAAAGATAGAGCTGTGCAGTGTAAACCCACAGCTGCAAGAATTTGAGGACGCTGATGAAGGGTTATCTGCCCAAACCAGGCAGGGACGGCCGTGAGCCCATAGACCCAATCCCCCAGGAGGATACTGATGGATGGGGCAGTAGAAGGAGTATCCTACCACACTCAGGCGTGCTTTCTCTCTCTTAGACTCCAATGTCCGCTGTTGTCAGGCAGGGGGGGGGCCGCCGATCTCCTCGCTGCCCGAGGTCTTTCAACTAGTGTGGGGAAGCGCTGTGCCCCGGCGAGAGAAGGGTTTAATTTCCGTAGCTTTTGGCGGCAGCTACTCTCCTCGTGCTGGCAAAAATGATCCCAGGCCTCCGCTCCGCTGATACCCAGCGCCCCCAGAAGGAACAACTAGTCGTGGAGGCGGGAGAGGGGACGGGAGCGCTGAAACGCGCCTCGGATCTCCTCCCCCCTGGTCCGATCCGGTTGAGTCAGGCACTGGTCTCTCCTCGGCTGCGAGTTCAGCCCTCCGTGAGCGTAGCGCTGCTACTGGCGGCGGGGGACTGTCCGGGCGCACCTCGTCCCGCTTCTTGGCAAAAGAAGTAGCCTGCCCGGATCGCGCGAGCTAGGCCACCACGTGCTGATCCGAGACGGAGGTGAGCAATGGCAAGGATGCCCCAGCGTACCCCCGGCTTACTTGCAGGAGAGCCCGCGATCTTCTCCGCTCGGGTAGGAGTGGCTGCAGGTCCTTCCGTGCCTTCAAACCCCGGATCCTGCACAAGGAGAACCGAGGATGGCGGTGGGGGAAGTGCCCGAGTGGCCTCCACACGCTCCCCTCTCCGCTGACCTTTCCTCCCCCGGATGGCCGCGAATCGCTTCAGCGGCAGCGGATCAGAGCCCCGGCAGGGAAGAATCAGCACCGGTAGGAGAGAGGGAGTTTTCTTTTAGTTCTTGCAAGATTTGTAGCGGTTTTGTAGGGGCGGTTGCCCGGAGCTGATCGTAACCCGTCCGATCAGCTCATTGCCCAGACCGGAAGTCCCCATATCCTTTATAACGAAGACTTCTAACCATTTTAGTAGCCACCCTCTGCACCGACTCCAAACTGTTCACATCCTTTTGAAGGTGCGGTCTCCAGAACTGCACACAATACTCCAAATGTGGTCGCACCAGAGACTTATACACTATCACCTTTTTTCTGCTAGCCATTCCTCTTCCTATGCACCCAAGCATCCTTCTGGCTTTCACCATCACCTTTTCTACCTGTTTAGCTGCTTTAAGATCATCAGAAACAAGCACGCCCAGGTCCCATTCTTTAAGAAAGGTGGAAGGAAGGCCAAATGCCTTTAAACCATGCTGGTAGTCGAGGTCAGAGAGGCTATTATAGCCAAAAAACAAAATCCATCGGAAAATGGAAAAAAGAAGCCAACCGATGAAAATGGGAAAACAGCATAAAGTACTGGCAAGTTAGATGCAAGGCATTGATAAGGCAAACAAAGAGAATTTGAAAAGAAGCTTGCTGTAGACGCAACAACTCATAATAAAAGAAAACAATTCAAGTACATTTGTAGCAAGAGACTTGCGAGAAAGTCAGTAGGGCTAAATGGCCAATTAGTGGAGAAAAGTGAATAGTGGCGTAACCCAGGATCTGTGCTGGGCCCGCTGCTTTTTAACATATTTATAAATGACTTGGAAATGGCAATGGAGTGAAGTGATCAAATTTGCAGATGACACAAAATTATTCAAAGTTGTTAAAACACAAGAGAATTGTGAAAAATTGCAAGAGAATCTTGAGAAATTGGGGGACTGGGTGTCCAAATGGCAGATGGCATTTAATGTGGAGAAAGGCAAAGTTAGGGAAGTACAACCCAAACTACAGTTAAATGCAAGGTTCCACCCAGGAAAAGGATCTAAGCTAGTGTGCAGCAGTGGCCATGAAAACTAATAGAATGTTAGGAATCGTAAAGCGAGAACACAACAAAGGATGACGTCATAATGCCTCTATTGCTCCATAGTGCGACCGCACCTTGAATATTGTGTGCAGTTCTGGTCACCATATCTTAAAAAGTAAATAGCACAATTAGGAAAAGGTACAGAGAAGAGTGACCAAAATGATAAAGGGGATGGAAGGATACCCCTTCGAGGAAAGGCTTAAAAAGGTTAGGGCTCTTCAGCTTGGAAAAGAGACGGCCGAGGGGAGATCTGATAAGAGATCTAAAATAAGTGGAATGGAACAGGTAAACTAAGCGGTATGTTTACTAAAGGGCATTAAGGGAGCAAGTGTGCCGCAACACCTGTTATCAGCACCATTGTGTCCTTAAGGCTGCGAAAAAAGCTGCATTAACGAACGTTAAAGCCTCCTGCAGCGTTAAGGGAACAAGTGGAGAGTGGGCGTTAACAGCAGGTGTTCTCTTAACGCCTGTTGTGTAAATGTGTGTTAGAGCCCTTTAACGCTGGGAACCCTAATGCCAAGTAAACCCTCACGGAAAGAGTGTATTTTGAGGGGAGAGAGCCTACTTTAACATGTGCAATGTGATGCACAGACAGGGGAGCCCAAGATAGTGATAGTAGTGCTCCATTAGCAGCAACAGCAGAGTACCCAAGTATGAAATGGCATGATGTTGATGGTGCAAATGGGGCAAAGGAGCTGGCATGTTGGACATGTAGTGGGGGTTGCTGGTGTGCAAGACCAACCAGGCAGATGCCCAGGAGGCACATATGTGATGTCCATCATGATCTCACATTGATAGAGGCAGCACACAGACATGCTGCAGCTGTAGAAAGGTGATGTGCCACATGGGGCAGTCCAAGGGTTCCTGGTACCTTAGGCGGAGACCCAAGCTGCCCCCCCCCCTGCTGCTGAAGCCAGCTCTGGAGGAAAAGGCAGATAGTGCCAGCAGCTTTAGCGCTACAGGGAGCTGCAAAATGCAGGCACTTGGGGAAATAGCACAGCTGTCTGCCTCCTCCCGAAACATATCGGCAGCAGGTGGGGATGGGGTTCTGGCAGTGTTGGTTAGTTGGGGGTGCAGCATGGCCGTCAATGTGTGCTTTTGTCCCCCATCCGGACCTGGTGCCCTAGGCATCCGCCAAAGCTGCATGGTAGACGGGCCGGGACTGCACACCATCCCCACTGTCTGTGGTGGGTGCAGTGGCACCTACCTGCAGCAGATTAAAACCATGTCCTGGTCCTGTGTGCCATTTGCATTGCAACATGTGCCAAGGTCTGTCTGATGGAGAACATGTCAGCCCTAGGGACTTGTTGAAACTATGATAAGTCCCAACAGACAGCTGCATGCATATGGCAGCTCTATGGTTCAGCACACAAAGCCATTGTGTATATGAGTGCAGGGTCACAGGCTCAAGACCTGGCTCTGGATCATGGTTTTTCATGTCCCTGTGGGTAAACTTTAGCCTACAGTGCAGGTACAGCACCAACATATGCAACCTCCAATGAATTGGCCAGCAAGGGTACAGATACCTATCAGCCACACAGACAGGCTCCACTATTCCAGCTGGATGGAAAAGCAGGCCAATAGCACCGGTACACTGAGCGGCATTAACAATGGGCATGACTGTGAAAATGCACTACTAGCACCTGCACAATGTGCACATATTGACATGCCTGAGCTGATATGAAGATCAAAGTGACAGGTAGGACTACCTACCAACCTCCTCTTTTGCAGTGTGTGTGTGTGTGTCCAGGGTTCTGTGGCCTACTGCACTGCACCTCGCAAGCATCAGTTTGCAAATATGCATTATGAGGAGCAGAGGAATGTGGATATGGACTGAAACAGAGCGGTTTGCCCAGGATGTCTCTGCATCGGAGGTAGGGTCAATGGCCGAGACTTCATACTATCTGCCACGTGCATGGCCAGGGCAGCAACAGCAGTTCATGCTGTGAGGGCACTCACTCTGTCCAAGCTATGACCATGGCATGGCTCTGTAAGCTGCAGTGATGTGGGTGCTCTCACTGTCCTGGGTGACCAATCACTGTGCTAAATGCTGGGTGACCATGCTGTTTGTCCCAAGCCAGTGTGTATATGGTCACTAAGTGCACAGGCATTGCATTCTGTCCGGCCACAGTTGGTATGTGTATGGCTGAAACAGCCCTGTGGTGGGCAGCAGGTGTAATCTGACTGTGCTTGCTGTAGTGATTGCTAGTCCAGATGCTTGGGACAGCAGTAGTTCCTGGCCTGCTCACTGTGGTCTTGGCAGGACCAGCAGGATGGTAGCAGCAGTCCCATGCAAGCCTAAAAGCCCCTACTGCATTTGGCAACTATGGCATCAGCTGCTGCAACACTGGGCACTGACATGCACTGCTCTAGGAGGGTCCCTGTCCCAACAGGAGCAGGATACAGGACCCAGAAAGGAACCTACAGCATGCTGCAATTGTGCAGGAAAGAAGGTGACTAGCATAACACACTGTAGACAATATCTGCCACACACTGACAGTGATGTGGATCTGCGGCACAGCTGGCAGAGACCATCTCTAGCAGTGCAAGCTTTGGGGACCAGATGCTGGGTGCCCATCCTCACCCTCCGGGTGACCGCTGAAAGTACTCAGTAGCACAGTTTGTAGCTGTTACTTGCTTGTAGCACACACTGTCAGTGTGTCTTACTGAGTTGATGTGATGGATCAGTCCAGTCTTCATTTGGTGAGGAGCTGCAGACTGCTGTTCCATGTGTGCAGTGCCTCATGGGTGCTGGAGAGGCTAACCTATACCGGCACACACAGCAGACATTTTAGGCAGTAACCTGCAGTCTCTTTGAATCCAGACATTGCTGTGCATTGAGGTGTGGAGGTGTAGCCTACTGGTTAGTGCAATGTCTCCGTAAGCAGGGAAGAAAGGTTTGATTGCCACTTGGTTTTGGGTCTGTGTGCTACTCAGGTCATTTCTCCACCTATAACAGTCCTGGCTCTGCTGTGACTTGCAGACACACGTCCTTCTACTTTGTTATGCATTCTGGCCACACTTTGGGTCAGCAAACACGCTATTCCCCATCATGCCCTTCTCGAAGCATGTTTTCTTGGCTCTGCTGCAGGGGTCAGACTTTTTCACCCTGCAGATGTCAGGCACCTGCTTGGAGGCATGGCATGGAAATGGCTTAGGGACCTAGATACCAGGGTTTGAGGCCCACTAGCACTCCTTATGTGACATTTCGGAATGTGTTACTGTCACGTTTTATGACTTCCACAACCTTCATGGACTGACAACACCTCCTTGTGACCTTGAGCAGGTCACTTAACCCACCTGCAGGTCCGTACAGTCCTTGTTTTATCATCAGACATTACCAGTTCATCAGTAAGATGTACCTTGACGTGACTGCACTGATACAGCGATATACTAATAGGCAGTTACATGCATAGAGCTGTAACCTACAAGTGAGACATGAATAAATAAAACAGGTTTTCTATTCCACCTTATCCTTCAATCAAAGCAGTTTACATAGTTTGAGGAACAAAACAAACATCTAACAAGGGGGGAGCATGCAGAGGAGCCCCAGTGAACGGGATTTACAAAAGCTGGTTACTGCTCGAGAAGGGTATAGTGTTTGCTCGTGCAGGGGATTATAGGTGACTTATTTACAGAGCTGCTTATGTACATCTGGAGCAGGAGGGTGTATTGGAGTTTATGTGAGATCCTGAGTCTGGGCAGCACTTGTTCAGGGTACTTCATGGGTTGGTTAAAAGTCAGCAGAGGTAGCCCTGAAGTGGTCAGTGAAGAGTAGAGAGTTTTCAATTTTTTTCGAAAGTCTTTGATGTCAGTTGTGGCTCTTAGGTCAACTGAGAGAGTATTCCAGAGGGGAGGCGCTGCAAGGGACAATGCTCTGGACGATGTGGCCTTCGTGATCCTTGGGTGGGAACTGGGCATTCGTATGGTATCCTTTTTGCTTTGTCTTCTTGGTCTGACCCTTGTATCAGGGTTAATTAATTCAGTCAGGCTGCTTGCATGTGTGTTGTGCTTGATTTTGAAAACGTTTAGTATAGTTTTGAATATGATGCGTGATGAGATTGGGAGCCAGTGCAGTTGCGAGTATGGGGGTGATGTGGTCATGCTTTTGCGAGTCAGTGATGATGTGGGCTAATGTGTTTTGCGCCATCTGCGAAGGCTGGATTGTATGCTTCGGTAATCTAATGTAGATAGGTGATATGATGGCTTGGCATATGGTTCTGATCAAGGAGGGGTTTGAGTCTTCTTGTTATGGCCATCTTGTGATATGCATTCCTTGTGGTCTTGTTTATATGGGATTGAAAGATCACGTTCTTGTCCAGAGATATCCCCAGGCATCTGACCACCTTCAAATCGGTATAGTCAGGTTGTGTAGGTGGATTGACTGGGAAGGGATATATACAATGTGTCGTGTGTAATGATAAGAGCTTGTATGACATCATGACTGGTACTGTACAGCTTTGGTTCCATCACATTTCTGCAGTACATGCAGACACATCCTATCCCTCGGATAGCCGCCTGTAGATATCACCTCATGTCCATACGTGCTCCATTTGCTCAGTTTGGATGACACCTGTCCAGTTATCTGCACATGTGTTTGGGGTGTTGTATGGTGGTAGCTGGACAGGTGTGAAACCCACATATCTGGTATCAGGACTTTCACATGGCACTGACACACATTTTCCTACACAGTACAAACACATTGGGAGATGGCACCTAAGGCACATCAATGCTGCCAGCCCATACCACACTCTCCTGTGCCACCATCCTTCCTTCAGCCCATTCATCTGCCTTTGTCGGCTGTGCACAGTCATGTCTTCTCATGCAAGCTGCTACACCATGGCCTATGCAGATCTTTCCTGCATTTCAGCTCTTCATGCAAGCCTCTTCTGTGCCCGATCTGCATGTCACCACTCCTGCTCTGTCCACCTTTTGCTGCACACATCCTGCCGCTTCTGACTCCACTGGGGGACAGACTTGTCTTCCCCATCCTATGCCGCACACTAACATTGTGCTGTTTTACATTGGACAAGCATGTGGGAGGCATCTGTACCAATGCACTAGAGGGTGCCAAATTACTGGCTGCCACATAGGGTGTCCACGGATCTGGCAGGTCCCACCTGATCTTCCATCCATCACCTTTACATTGACTTTCCTTGGTGCTCCCTTATCCAGCATTAGGGTGACGGCCATTTTCAGACGTTAAGATGTCAAGCATACACCTTAACACTCAATGTCCTGTTAGCGCACATTAAATGGCCCATTGCGCCCTTACCGCCAGAACACCTCCTACCCGCTCAGCGCCTTTTTAGCATGTAAAACCCCTAATCGCTGCCATTAACGCTCAATAACACTTGCTACCTTAACGCTCTTCAGTAAACATATCCCTTAGCTAGATTCTTTACTCCTTCCAAAAGTAGTAGTACATGAAAGACCAATTGGCAAGATTATTTTTTCACTCAACGCGTAATCAAACTGTGGAATTCATAACCAGAGGATGTAGTAAAAGCTGTTAGTGTATCTGGGTTTAAAAGAGGTTTGGACAAGTTCCTGGGAGGAAAGTCCATAAACCATTAGAATACTGTTAAAGTGGACTGGGGAAACCTACTACTTACCCCTGGGATAAGCAGCATGGGAATCTGTCTACGTTTGGGCAACTGATGGATACTTGTGACTTGGATTATCCACCATTGGAAACAGGATACTGGGCTTAATGAACCTTTGGTCTGACCCAGCATGGCATCTCTTATGTTGCATTTCCCCTGTACTTCGTAAATATAAAGATAATAGATGCAAATTATGTAAAACAGGCATTCATATCACTAAATTGACAATAGCTTTTTCTATTCCCTCTTTCCCCATTGCTGGAATCAGGGACAGGAGGCTACCAAACAGGTGGGAGTCAGGGACACACCTCTAAAATCGGGGACATCTAGTAACCGTATTTATATTCTCACTATACGCACCACAAACATGGAATTCTCTTCCTGAAACTTTAAGAGCCACCAAGGATCCAAAAGCTTTCCGTAAGCAGCTAAAAACATTTATTCAACAAACATTTTGGTGAACTAATTACCTAAAGAGAAAACCCCTACAAAAAAGCCACTCCATAAAAATAAATTGGAAAAGATCTACTCATACTTAGACCACCAGTTGACTATTAGGAATATACGAGATCAGTGAGGAAATTGCCGCAATTTCATAAATAATCATGAGTGGACAATAGCAATGGCTAAATAGCAGCTTTTTCCTCTTTTCATATCATCCTAAGTTAACTGTTCATGCATGTAAAATGTTTAATGTTTATTGTATTATATTGTATAATTATGTTAACCTTGTTTAATGTAAAAAAAAATTTAGTTCTATGTAAACCGCTTTGATTAGTGAAAAGCGGTAATAAATACTTAAATAAAAAAATAAAAAAACTATTGCTATCTGAATAATTGCTAACATTAGATTTGCTCTTCTGACTACTGCTACACAGTTGCACAGTGGCTGCAAGCTCTCCAAGAGGCGATTATATAACAGTTTCCAGATTCCACCTGACCAGCACCGGAGCAGATAACGGATGTTGTTCTAGAAACACACCTGGAACATTGTATACTAACATTCAGGAGTGCAATTACGACGTCTCTTTTTCCAAGTGCTGTGACTTGCAATGAGCTTCAAGGGCATCTTTCAGTAGTGATTGTGAATATTTGTATTTTTAATTATATATGTCTCATGATATTTGATTTATGATATGCTGAAGACAAGGTGGTTTGATGCACAAATTCCTTTTAGCCCAAAAAGGTCAACATTCACTTTCATATTAATCATGAAAATGTTGTTACCCTCAACTCAAAAGAGAGAAAATGTCATACCTTCAGGGTGCTATCTACTAAAAGTGTGATACAATTTTGCAAAAACTGTGCTGGAAAAGTTAACAGTTGACATGTACTATGTACAAAGCTTTTCTACCAATTGGTAAGGGTGTGGGCAGTATGTGCCCTGGAGTTACCACACAAGGAAGGCAGACCAAGAAAATGGGGCAGAAAGATGCAAAGATATGTCCCATCGTATTCAGAGCCACGGGTCTGATTAAGAGGATTTTCCAAGCACACCTTGACGAGTTGCCTTTATATGTTACATCTTACAAACTCCAGAAGGAAGCTCTCTTGGGCACGATGCAAGTACTATGCTTAGCGTTGGCAGTAAATCTCAGAGACAAATCATATGCCACATGCCCTGGCTTAGAAGAGAGGCTCATGATTATCATAGTATTCACAAAACTAACCTATTTGGAGAAACTTTACATGGAAGATACATGTCATGGAAAAATGCATCGACTGTGCACTGAGCTATCAGAATCCCAAGCACCCCACCCATATACACGCTGCCGCCGCCGCCTCCCCCCCCCCTTTCCTGGCACTTACTGGGAGTGTCCCTGGTGATCCTCAGATGCTCCTGCCCAATCTCTGACCCATGGTGCAAAGTGCCAGCTTTGACCCCTAGTGGTAGTTTCACAGTACTACCCCTAGGAGTCAAGCTGCCAAATAGAAAGCACTAGAAGGCTCAAAGCTGCTACTTTGCAACTGGACCAGTAATAGTGCTGGAGCATTCAGGGGACTGTTCCAGCCCCTCCCTCCTCCCCACTAACCCATCAGAGACACACCTCGTAGGTACCTGGGGAGGGGAAGGGTTCAGTGGTCATGGGGGACTGGGGTTTTTTTTCCCAGCAGTGAATTATGTAGCTTATTGTAAATGCATCTGTGCTATTGGCAGCTATGACAGAACCTTGTAAAGTACCAGCCACTAAATTCCGTGTGCCCTTCACCCCTTCCTCGGCTCAGTTCCTGCCTCATAACATGGCTGTTACATGCTGTCATGCTAGTGCTGCATTGGTTACTGAGCACTAAATATCCCGCTAACTGCTTAGCACACTTTGGTGTGGCCCTTAGATGCAGGCCAAGTAGCGGCCAAAGAGCGGCACTCCAAGCCCTCATCAAAATCAAATCCACTGCCGTGCCTTGTCTGGACATGTCACTGCTTGTGCTGCCTTACCCCTGCCTGGACAATCCATTGCTAGAATAGATTAATGCTGTAACCTTGCCTGGACAATCCATTGCTTGCTTAAGTTAGTGCTGTAACCTTGCTTGTACAATCCATTCCTTGCAGGATTAATTGCATAGAACTTGCTATCCAATCTTGCATAGCTTAGTTTGTAAAACAACTCAGCTGCACAAGCCCATTACCCCCATCAATTCAACACAAATCAAGTCGAGCCCAGTTCAGTAAACTACAAACCCTATCCCAGGTCAGTTAATGCAAGTTATAAAATGCGCTCCACTACTCACTACTTCATGGCATACCTCACACTCCTCCACATGTTTGCACTTTGCACACACAGCATCAGACTCAACGAACAAATCCCCTTGATAAACCCACATACCACCCAACCCAGATACACGCCAGCATCACACATATACAAAGAACGCCAACAATCAAAGAATACAGCCTACAAACCATACAATGCCACACGTGACACACCCTCTCACCACACAAATAATGATCACACAAATCCAATCATTTCAACAAACATCAGGTGTGCCCTACTAAACACCAGATCTATCAGGAACAAACCAAATACTATCCTTGACCTAATCTATGACAAGAAGCTTGATATAATATGCATCACCAAGACATGGCTAGACGATTCAGACCAAGTCATATTAAATCAAGTAACCCCAACAGGATACTCAGCATTTAACTGCAACAGAGCACAAAAGAGGAGGAGGAGTACTAATACTTACCAGAAAAGAATACAGATTCAAAACAATCACCACCACCAACACAATCGAATCTAACACACTCACTATAGCCAACAAGTACCTAACCATCTCCCTCATATACAGACCACCCGGAACCACAACTGAATATCTATCCACCGTAATTGAAACGATATGCGCTCATAACAGAAAACACAAACCCCTCGTTGCACTAGGAGACTACAACCTAACATCTGCACCCACCAGAGAATCTCCAACGTTCCTAAAAGCCATGGAGTCACTAAAATACTGCCAGACAATTAACACCCCAACGCACCAACATGGTACAACTCCGGACATGGTATTCATGCCAACACAACTAGTGGAACAGAACAAAACCACAAAACCAACAATCACCCCTGTCCCTTGGTCAGACCACCATGTAATTGAATTCACCATGACCCTTAATAACCCCACCCAACGCAAAGAAGATGAAAGAATAATCAGACAGTTTAAAACATTTAACAGAGACTCATTCATAAACGACATCACCCCACAACTTCAACAGGATCACAACACCCTGGACCTAAATATAGAAGAATGGAACACAATAATATCCAACGCAGCATCTGCCCCAGCCATTATAGAACCACAAAATCGCAAAAGATCTAACACCCCATGGTATTCACACAAAATCAGATTCGCAAAGCGCACACTAAGACTAGAAAGAAAATGGAGACGGGACAAATCACACATCCTACTAATGCAATACAGAGACAAACAATGGGAATATAACAATCTAATAAATGAGCGTAAACAGCAACACCATACCAACCTAATCATGAATTCTACCAATAGACCAAGAGAACGTTTTAGCATTGTCCAAAAGCTCACCAAGGATGACACGCAACAATGCGCCCACCATCTTGACCCACAAAAATATACAGACTACATGAAGTCAAAAAACACTAACCAAACATACTCTGCTTCACCACAAACAAATAATCACATGATGAAACAGCAACATCAAGCATGGGAAAGCTTCAATATACCAACAAAACAGCAAATAGAAGACATTATATCTGGACTAAACACAACAACATCACCATCAGACCCATGCCCAGTGTCTTGGATCAAAGCCAGCTCTCTCATCACATTCAAAAAATCATCAAAGATTCACTCCAACAAGGATACATGCCACAACCCCTAAAGCACACAATGATACGACCAATACTTAAAAGTAACAATCTGAGCCCATCCGAACCAAAGTCATACCATCCTATCTCCAGCCTGCCAATTCCTTGCTAAAGTCGTGGAAAAAGCAGTCCAAAGACAACTTCAGGACCATATAGATATCAATGCCCCACTGGACATACATCAACATGGATTTAAGTCCCAACACGGCGTAGAAACACTACTCACCTCCTTTGAGGCATAGACAACATAAAAAAACGGCTTCCTGCTAGTGTTCATGGACGTCTCAGCAGCCTTCGATACCGTGTCACACCCTAAGCTATTGCAACGCTTACAACAGATAGGACTATGCAAGAATACCCTGAAGTGGTTCACATCATACCTGGATGAGCGAACACAACAAGTCAAATGCGATCAAAAGAAATCCATACAATTCCCCGTCACACAGGGAATACCTCAAGGCTCAGCCCTATCATCAATGCTCTTCAACATCTACATACAATCCATATGTAACATCATCAAGCACCATAAACTACACTATCACTTCTATGCTGACGACATCATGATGTACGCTCCAATCAACTTACTAGCACTAAACACAACAATAACAAAATGCCTAGAAGACATGAATGACTGGCTCACAGCCAACAATTTAACGGTCAACTACGACAAAACTGAGGCAATGCTCATCACCAGGAACCCCACCTTCATACCTCCACGAACTATCAGCATCCTAGACAAACACACAGTAGTCAAAGAAGAAGTTAGGTATCTGGGCATAACACTAGACAGAGCTCTGAACCTAAAATCCCACATCACCAAAACTGCAAACAAGGCATATCATCGATTGAAAATGGTCAGACAAATCAAACCAATGCTCCGTCAATACCACTTCCGCACAGTGTATCAAGCACTCATTACACCACTGCTTGATTATGGAAACTCACTATATCAAAGACCTTCCTCATCATACACTACACCCACTACAGATGGTACAAAACACCACAGCACGCATCATCACAGGCACCCCAAGGACCGAGCACATCACTCCCATCCTAAAACAACTACACTGGCTCCCAATGGTGGCAAGAGCTAAATACAAAACAATCATGATAATCTTCAAAGTCATTCACCATCTCTCAGCAGACGTACTCCAAAACGTTATAACAAGAGACATCAGTAATAGACCAAGAAGAACCAATAACAACAACAACATGATCGGCACACCTGCAGGCTATCACAAAACCAAACAACCTCAAAAAGAGCACCATCACTACTGGCATCCTCAATATGGAACTCCCTCCCAATGAGCCTGAGAGCCTTAGATGACCTTACAGAATTCCGCAAAGACCTCAAAACATGGTTATTTATAGAAACCTATGAGCACCCAAGCAACATCTCTTACCCAAAACAGCAACACTACTACCTCCACCAACTAAACACACACCCATCCCATCCACACACACAAATTCATCACACGTTTGTAAACACCTTTATGTTAACTGTTACTTCAACTGTACTGTCTAAATATTGTTACGTAACTGTGCTGTCTAAACGTTTACATGTACCCTAATGTTAAATGTAACCCTCCAATTCTGATGTGACGTGACCACCTTGATTGAAGGAAAAGGTGGCATACAAATCTGTCTAAATAAATAAATAGATTACCCTGTAGCTTCATTGCATACCCCCTAGACTTTCTATATCTTCATGGCATAAAACAATTGATCTACGTTTACCCGTTCCACTCCGTTCATTAATTTATAGACTTCTATCATATCTCCCCTCAGCTGTCTCTTTTCCAGGTTGAAGAGCCCTGACCTTTTTAGCCTCTCTTCATGGTGGCTCTTCTCTGTACCTTTTCTAATAACGCTATATCCTTTTTAAGATACAGCGACCAGAATTCAAGGTGCGGTCGCACCATGGAATGATACAGAGGCATTATAATATCCTTTATTTTATTCTCCATTCCTTTCCGTATGATTCCTAGCATTCTATTTGCTCTCTTGGCCTCCGCTGGAGAAATTTTTGACCAAAAAACAGGGTTTAAGTAGGATAGGTGATGAATAGGATAGACCTCCATTATGGATTCATATCTTTTTTTCCTTTTGTATGTTTTCTTATGGTATCAACAGTTTTGGCCTCATGATGTGGACTTTATCATTGTTATTTGCCTTTATCTATTGTAAAAGGTTTTTTTTTTCTTGCAAATGTATTATGGGATTGTCCTGTATCTGTTTGTACTCCACTATTCACCTTTCTCCATTGGGAAAATTGACCATTTAGCCCTGCCCTCTGCTTTCTATCTTTTAACTAGTTCCTGATCCACAATAGTACACTGCCTCCTATCCCATGACTTTTTAATTTTGCCAAAGGTCTCTCATGAGAGACCTTGTCAAAGGCTTTTTGAAAGTCCAGATACACTAGATCAACGACTCACTTTTGTCTACCTGTTTATTCACACCTTCAAAAAAACATAACAGATTAGTAAGACAAGACCTTCCTTGGCTAAAGCCATGTTGACCATCTCCCATAAACCATGACTATCTACATGTTCAGTAATTTTGTTCTTTATGATGGTTTCCACCATTTTTCCTGGTACTGACATCAGGCTCACCAGTCTATAGTTTCCCAGATCACCGCTGAAACTCTTTTTAAAAATTGGCATTACATTGTCCATCCTCCAATCTTCAGGCATTACAGACGATTTTAATGATAGTTCACAGATTGCAGATCTACTATTAGTAATCTCATATTTCAGTTCTTTCAACACCCTTGGATATATACCATTCGGTCCAGGTGATTTGCTACTCTTCAATTAATCAAATAGTTGTAATACATCTTCCCAGTGTATCAATATTTCTTTCAATTCTTCTGCAGCATCTCCTTTAGATACCATTTCAATCATGGATAACATTCCTACATCTTCCTCAGTAAAGACCAAAGCAAAGAATTCATTCAGTCTCTCTGTTATGGCCTTGTCCCCTCTTAGTGCCCCTTTTACCCCTCTATCATCTAATGGTCCAACTGATTCTCACAGGTATTTTGCTATGAATGTACTTGAAAAAGTCTTTATTATGCATTTTTGCTTCCACAGCAAGCTTCTTCTCAAATTCTCTTTGCCTGCCTTATTATTGCCTTGCATCTAACTTGCCAGTGCTTGTGCTGTTTCCAGTTTTCGTCATTTGGCTCCTTTTTCCATTTCGTGAAAGATGCTTTTTTGGCAACAGCCTCTCTGACCTCACCTTTAAACCATGCTAACATTTTTTTAAGACTTCCTTCCACTTTTCTTAAAGCATGGAATACAGCTGGTCTGGGCTTCCAAGATAGTATTTTCAACACCACTCAAGCTTGATGTAAGTCTTTAACCTTTGCAATTGCTCCTTTTAGGGTTTTCTTAACTATTTTCTTCATTTTATCATAGTCTCTCTTTCGAACATTAAAAGGTAGTACTGTGGATTTTCTTACCATCCCTCCTCCATTAATTAAATCAAATGCGAACATGCTATGATCACTATGACCAAGTGGCCTCATCTCTTGCACCAGATCTGGTGTTCCACTATGTCCAAAATGGCTTCCCCTCTGGTCAGTTCATGAACCAGCTGCTCCAAGAAGCAGTTATTTATTTCATCTAGAAACTCTCCCTAGCATGTCCTGCCGTGACACTGATCCAGTCAATACCGGGGTAATTGAAATCACCCATTATTATTACTGTGCTGTAACTTTTATTAGCTTCCCTGATTTCCTTAAGCATTTCATCATCCATTTGTTCATTCTAGCTAGGCGGTCGATAGTACACCCCCTATGCCATCGCCTTCTCTGTCCCCATTTTACATGGAATTTCAATCCATAGAGATTCTATAGTGAATTTTGTTTCCTGCAAACAAAACAAAACAAAAAAAACTTTGTTCCTTTGTGACTCAATGCCCTCTCTAACAGAGCGCAGCCCCTCCACCAATTTGATCTGCTCTGTCATTGCGATATTGTTTGTACCCAGGTATCCCACTGGTTGTCCTCCTTCCACCATGTCTCTGAGATACCAGTCATATCTAATCTCTCATTTAGTGCTATATATTCTAACTCTCCCATCTTATTTTTAGACTTCTAGCATTTGCATACAAGCATTTTAGAGGCTGTATTTTATTCATATTAATCTGCTATCGGTAGGCAGGGGTAATTTGGAATCTTTAAGCTCTGCCTGCTCCGTACTCAAGGGTATTTGGGCTACTTTTGTCTTTATCAGAACCTCTCTGCTGATATGCCCTAACTTCAGTCTTTTGCTAGTATCCTTCAAGGTGTCGCCCGCTCACCCTCCCAGAGGCCACGGGCGTGAATAGAGTGAGCGAGGTAAAGTTCCTTGATAACTGTGGAATATTATAATGAGGCTTAGCAGAGCCTTCTGGGTAGTGTAGTTCCACAGCCAGTAGAAATAAGTAGTTGCAGTCAGAGTGATAAGGTCAAATGGGATTTATTTCCCTTCCCAGGGTTGGATTCTTAAACCATGAAAACAAAGTAACACAAAGACCATGCGTCTGGAACTACAAACAAAGAATTAACTTGAACTCAGGCAATGCTTATCTTCAGCCAAAAAGAAATGAAAATGCAGAGAAAACAGTTTCTTTCCCAAAACTCCTTTTGTCTGTTTTCTCCTGTGAAACAGCCCTTGTAGCACTTTAACACAAAGATTGTATGCTGTCAGAAAAAGTATATGTACAATCCATAAATACCTCAGTGTCCGGGTCCTCATAAAAATCACACTGCATGTGTTCAATGTCTTGACCAGTTTCCCGTGGGCTGAAACCTTTATCTTGCCTGCCGGGTTCCTCTCTATAGCCTAAGGTATTTCCTTCCCTCAACAGCTTAGAGGAGTATGGGTATTTACCGTAATTGCTGCTGTTTCTCTCAACTGAGTCACAGAGTTCCTGGTAAGTGCAGGGAATTTGGCTATACTCTTCTTTCCTGCTATTAGGGAGAATACTCCTACCTTCTAACAAGTTTCTTCCAAGCTTCCTCCCTTGAGCACAACTCTGCACGGGGAAAAACTCTTCCCTTCGTGTTTGCTTAGCTTTTCTTTTGATACAACATACAAAACACAGACAACTCCACTAATTTAACCAAGTGTAGCAATTGAATTACGTTGCACTAAACAAGCTAACAATACTGTGGTGACAAGGGAGCAGAGACCTCAGACAAAACCCCAAGTAGTCAGTAATACTTCAAAACCGGAAATACCGGATATCAGTAAAACGAAGGGGAGAAAATAGCATCAACGGTCTGTGACCTACCCCCACCATCCATCAACAGTATTGAAAAGCTTATTAGTAAATACAATCCTGATGGGACAATAGCTCTTACAAATTCCAATTATAATAGTAACAGAGACATAAGATAAGATATATATCAATAAGTTGCTAAATAATACATAATAACTAGTAACTAATACTTTAAACCTTCAATGGCAAACAAATAGCATATCATATATCTCTTAATAGCCACTGCTCAGAGAACTCAAAAAGCTCGAAAAGAGCAAAGAACCCATCAGTAGAAATAGCAATCTTCAGCTTCAAGATGGCAAAAGATGGCATAAGATGGCATAAGATGGCATTAGATATCAACCCCGACGCCACATCAGACGTCCCTCTTAGCGTTTCGCAGACGCTGCTTCAGGGGGGTGAACTATAAAAACAAATAAAACAATAAAAAGAAAGTGCTAAATATATCATCTACATACCAACTACTTCATTTTCAATCCAGAACTAAGCAAAGCCAAGAGTTCTTACCATGCCCGCACCGAATACACGTACACATCAGAAAGCTCAACTCACATTCCTTCTCACATCCACAAGCCAGGTTAAATATCCAACTCATGGCGTCTGACGTCATCACCCTGTCGCCTAAATTATCCAATAAGGCTACACAAAACCATGTTCCCATTACAGCTGTCAAACCAATCACTTCCACGCAAAAAGAACCCTCACATACAGGCCTACCAATCAATAGTAAGAGGGACGTCTGATGTGGCGTCGGGGTTGATATCTAATGCCATCTTATGCCATCTTATGCCTAAATTTAGCCTCCAGAGCCTCCCTACCACAGTTTCCTATGTCATTGGTACCGACATGTACCAAGTCAGCAGACTCCTCCCCAGCACTATCTAAGACCGTGTCTAGGTGGCACCTCCTTCCTTCTTAAGGATTATGCAATATGATTATAACATGATTAACAGATGCAAACAGGAATAACACACAAACCTGGTAATGAAGGCAGAGAACAAACCAAGAACACTTTGGAACAGTCCATATGCTAACAAAAGAACTTTCACAAGAAAACTCCACTGACATATATCCACAATGAATAGCAGAACACCTAATGTTGAAGCAGCTCAGCAACCAGCCAAAAGCAAAGACAACATCAAGCGAATCCAATAACATATGGCACACTGATACATGGGGAGACTTCACTATCCTAATGCTCAGGCAAGTGGAACACACAACCCTAAATACAGCCACCTCACCAATCGACCCTTGTCCAGTGACATGGATAAAAACAGCTAAGTAATCACTCATCCCTTATATACATCACATACACACATCCCTGCATCCCTCAAACTAGCATCAATCAGGCCCATCCTAAAAAAAACCAAATCTGACAAAGCAGAACCAATATCATACCAACCAGTCTCCAGCTTACCTTTCATGGCCAAAATAGTAGAGAAGGCAGTCCAGTTACAACTACAGGAACATACCAACTCGTCTGCACCCTTGTACTCACACCAACATGATTCAAGCAGCACCATGGGGTGGAAACATTATTTACAGCTCTCTTTGACCACATCATCAGGACAATATAAAAGAGTATTATCCTGATATTTTGAGACGTATCGGCAGCCTTCAACTCAGTGTCACACCCAATATTCCCTCTAATTTTCTGTAGGCTGTGCGCGCATAAAATATCAGCTGTGCAGCTTTTGAAGGAAGGTTAAATTTTTGTGCGCCACATAACACTCGAATTATATACTTTAAAATTTGACTACACATCAGAATACAGTATGTACACCACATTGATTTTAATCAAATTAAATGAAAATAGACTATTACTAAATGAAGCGGAAAATTTCTAGTAATTATAATCACATCTTTTAAATTTTAAGATGTCTGTGTTGTTTTCTATCAGAATCAGAACCATAATTTTTGTGCGCTCTGTTATAAAGTATGTGCACTCGCTCGGCGAGGTGTGTGCGCACGCACACACACACAGCTTGGAGGGAATAGTGGTCACACCCCATACTTCTAAGACACCTACAAGAAATTGATCTCTGCAAAAATACATTAAAATGGTTCCAATCATACCTAAATGATAGACAGACAACAGTATGTCAGATGCGGAAGAAACACATCCTCTCCATTCACACTAACGCAAGGAAACCCCCAGGGGTCAGTACTATCATCCATCCTATTTAACATATCCATCCTGCCACTCTGTAAAGTCATACAGAAACATAACATTCATTACAAAATCTATGCCGATAATGACATGATATACACATCATTTGATGTCAAAACCCCGGACTACACAGCTGTAACCGAATGCCTCACAGAAATATCCGACTGACTAAACTCCCATAATCTCAGCCTAAATTACAGCAAAATGGAAGCACTGACAATAACCAGAAACAAAACCTTCAACCATCCCTCCACAATAGATACAAAAAACAGATACATTGCTGTCAAAAGTGAAAATAAATACCTAGGAGTCATCCTCAATCAAAGCTTAAACTTACAAGTTCATATTAAAAAGGACAACACAGAGCGCTTACCATAAGTTAAGAATCATCCGGAAACTAAAGCCACTACTAAGTTTCAATGACTTCAGAACAGTCCTACAGGCCATCATCAAACCAGTATTGGACTTTTGTAACTCAGTCTACCAAGGCCTGCCGGCAACAACAATCCCTCCTCTTCAGATGGTACAAAACATCGCTGCTCGCATTCCCACAGGAACAAACAAATGCGAACACTGTCACCACCAGGGGGGCAGGCTGCCGCCTAGGGGTAGCAGATCTGTGTCTGATGGCGATTAAGTAGTTGTGCACACGAGTGGTTTAAGGTAAAAGGATTTATTTCCCCTCCCGGGGTCAGATTCTTCAGGTAATATAACACAATACTCAAAACAAATAAACCATACTTTCTGGCAAAACACAAAGGAAATTAGAACAGCTTCTTCTTGCTTCTTAAAGTAAAGGTCAAGGTTAAACCTGCAAAACTCAGCACATAGTTTCTCTATGTGCAAACAGCACTCTTCACTTATAGTGTTTGCTTTACACACTATACAGCCTTTTGACTAGCAAAAAGACGTCACTTTATCAGAGAAAATCAATGTGCAGTCCATTGGGTCACCATCAAATGAACATTCACTGCGTGTATCAATGACCATAGGCTCTTGCATGCATTCAGTATTATCTGGGTTCTCCTTGTCACAATATCTCTGCAAGTTCCCCTGTAACGTGCCGTCACAGTGTCTCTCTGCCCAACTCCCTTTAGGGCTAGAATAACAGCTACCGTATTCCTCGGTGTCTGGGAGAGAGGGAAGCCACCATTCAGGGTTTTTAGAGTCCAAGGGAGGAGTGGTCTAGTGGTTAGGACAAGGTACTTCAGGCCGGAGGGCCGGGGGTTCAAGTCCCACCTGGGGACAGCAATCTCAGGCCGGAGGGACTGGGATTTCTAGTCCTATAGGCACTCCTTGTGGTCTTGGGCAAGCCACTTAACCCTCCATTGCCCATGTTCCCTGTAAGTATTAACGTATGTGTGTCATATCCCCTCGTGTTAAATGTATCCCCCAATTGACCGCTTTGACCCGGTGAAAAGCGGAATATAAATACAGCTAAATAAATAAAATAAATAAAGTTCTTGTAGGGGGTTCTACCCTTGGAATGCTTATTGGCTCTAGCTTCAGGCTTTGATAAACAATATTCTTCTCCCCTATTAGCACCAAGTTTAAACCTTCGGGGTTTTCTCTGAGGCTTAGGAACTTCTAATATATCTTCCTCAGACATGCACACATCTTCAGGGAAATACCTTTCTCTCTCTAGAGGTGTTAACTGCTCTCTCTTCAGCTCTGTGCACAAATCCCTCGGCTGGGTGTTACAGCCCTGCCCCCACCTAGGATTTCCCACACGAGGCTTCTCAGCGTTAACCCTGCAGGTATTTCTTTTATCAGTAAACTTTAGCTTTCTACCAGAGTCATTCTCCAGGCTACAGCTCTCAAATACATACTGTTGGTCTTTAGGCTTCCAATCACTCCAGTTGGAACGTTGCCTCTGAGCTCCAAACGGCTTGCTATCAGTAGAACACTTACAGCTGTTCTCTGACCTCACTAGCTGCTTTCTCCTTCAGTACTCTGGGTAGTTTCTGTGGTGAACTCTTCCTAGTTCTGGTTCTGACTCACGTCCTGGGTCAGAGTCTGAAACTCCTCCTTCTTCCTCTAGATCAGCTGGTTCAGCTAGTTCTAACAGTTCACCTAGTCCAGCCAGTTCCGACTCTGTATTTCTTGCGTGACTCTTATAATGGCTATTAGCTCTTCCCCTATCCAGGTGCACGCTATTAGAAACTGGGGAATGTTTTTCAGCTGGGCGTGTTTGCAAACCCCGTGGCTGGGTTTGTTTATGTCGCCCCTGACAACTGCTGCTCACATGTCCTGCCTGCCTGTCAGCTTCAAGACTAGAATTCAGTGAATCCTGTGTTTTTAAGGTAGGAAATGGAACTTCCTCATCACAACACATAACACCAATCTTGGAACAACTTCACTGGCTCCCGATCAGGAGTCGTGCAAAAAGAAAACTATTATCAACATATTCAAAATACTCCAGAATGAATCAGCTGAATTACTCCAAGACCTAATAAAACTATACCCTGAAAACCGCCCATCAAGAACAGAAACACACGAACTATGCCAAAAGGATTTCTCCAAAGCCAAGCAGGTCACTTCTAATAGAGTTTTTCACTATATGTGTCAAATCTATGGAACTCCCTACCGAACAATATCAGATGCACTAAGGACACTAAAGGACACTAAGGACACTATGCTCCTAGATGTTGGAACAAACTCCCTCCCAATATCAGAGCAATTAAAGACATCAAACAATTCAAAAAAGCCCTTAAATACCACCTTTTCATCGCACACTTCAAACACCCCTTCCCCTCCCCCATCCTTTTAACCTCATACCTACCCTAACTAACTGTATAGATTTTATATATCTCCAACATGTATTTTCTAGAAATATAAATGATTTCCCTGTTTACTTCCATGTTAATTTTCCTGTTACTTGTAATAGGTCTGTTATATCTGACCAACTGTTGTATTGTTTCAATGTAAACCGCACTGATGACAAATAGCGCGGTATATAAGAAAATTAAATAAATAAATAAAGAAAGAATTCAGGAAACTGCTGAGAAGACATTCCTATTCATTGAACATTTCGGCAACATCACATAAAAATAACTTATAACATCCATCCAAATCAGACCTGGACAATGACCACGATGATCACACAATATGAGCTCAAACTGTAAATAGGTTACTTATGTAACAAGTTACAAAAATACTCTGTTACAATCTAATTATAAGCTATACAGCTTAAAAACACTTTGTTACAGTGTAAATAGTTGCTTTCAAAATGGAGTCTTAAAATAAACCACTAGCTGGTAAAATTGAGTTCAATGTAAACCACCATGATTTAAGGAAAAGGTGATATATAAATACTGTTAAATAAATTATTGGCACCTTTATAAACAATTCATATCAGTTTGAACAGAAGAGCCACATTCCCATTGCAGTAAAATTAGACACAATCGTCAGTACGCACCAGGGTCGGCCCAACCACTAGGCAAACTAGGCAGTTGCCTAATGCAGCAACCTCTGGAGGGCAGCAAAAGCAGGGGCATTCAAAGCTAAATAATAGATTTTGGACAACCAGAGGGGGTGTAAAGCTCAAGATCTGCCTAGGGTGCCAATACCTTGGACCAACTCTAGGGATTGAATCAACCAATGAACGATGGCTTTAAATGTTTAAAATGGCCACATTCACTCCCTGTTCCATTTTCACAATGGTGAAGACAAGACAATTACCAGAGACCATCAGAAAAGCCATTATCACGAAACATCAAACTTTAAGGGGGTACAAGGCCATCTCCAAAGATCTTGGGAATCCTGTGTCTACAGTACACAATGTTATTAAGATGTTTTCTACTCATGGAACCGTCAAGAACCTCCCATGACATGGTGGGAAGAGGAAAATTAATCCAATAAGTCTTTGAAGGTTAGTGTGAACTGTTGGAAATACACCACATACAATATCCAAAGAGCTTAAGGCTGACTTGGAGCAATCTGGAGCAGTGGTTTCAACCCCCACCATATGCCATGCACTAAACAAAGAAGGAAGGACTTCATGGGTGAAGGCCAAGGAGGACCCCACTGCTCAAAGACAGACATAAAAAGACACGCCTGATCTTTGCCCAAACTCATCTTGAGAAACCACAATCCTTCTGGGAAAATGTTCTGTGAACAGATAAAACTAAACAAGAACATAAGATATGCCATACTGGGTCAGACCAGACCAAAGGTCCATCAATCCCAGTATCCTGTTTCCAACAGTGGCCAATCTAGGTCATAAGTACCTAGCAGTTTCCCCAAAAGACACCGGTTCCACAATGCTTGTATTGCGTCAAGCAGTGATATCTCGGGTCCCTTTTAATAATGGTTTATAGGTCTTTCCTCCAGGAACGTGTCCACACTTTTTTTAAACCCAGCTACACTAACAGCTTTTACTACGTCCTCCAGTAACAAATTCCAGAGTTTGATTACATGTTGAGTTAAAGGAATTGAGAATAAAGCAAAAGATATTATAATGCCTTTATATCGTTCCATGGTGAACCCGCACCTTGAATATTAAGTGCAATTCTGGTCACCATATCTTAAAAAGGATATAGCCTTACTAGAAAAGGTACAGAGAAGAGCCACCAAAATGGTAAAGGGGATAAAGGATACCCTTATGAGGAGAGGCTAAAAAGGTTCGGGCTATTCAACCTGGAAAAGAGCAGCTGAGGGGAGATATGATAGAGGTCTATGAATTAATGAATGGAGTGGAACGGGTAAACGTAGATCGATTGTTTACAACCATCAAAATATAGAAAGACTAGGGGACATGCAATGAAGCTACAGTGTAACCTATTTAAGACTAATAAGATAAAATATTTTTTCACTCAATGTGTTTTAAAAAAGGTTTGGACAAGTTCCTGGAGGAAAGGTCCATAAACCATTATTAAAAGGGACCCAGGATATCAGTGCTTGACCCAATACAAGCATTGTGGAACCTGTGTCTTTTGGGGAAACTGCTAGGTACGTATGACCTAGATTGGCCACTGTTGGAAACAGGATACTGGGCTTGATGGACCTTGGTCTGACCCAGTATGGCATATCTTATGTTCTTAACTTCTGTGTTTGTCCCATGCTTTCTTGAATTCAGATAATGCCCTCATTTCTATCACCTCCACTGGGAGACTATTCCATGCATCTACCACTCTTTCCATAAAGAAATACTTCCTGAGTCTATCCTCTTTCACCCTCATTTTATGTCCCCTCATTGCTTGCTTTCAGTCGAAAGAGGCTCTCATCCTGTGCCTTTATGCCACGGAGATATTTAAACATCTCTATCATATCTCCTCTATCCTGCCTTTCCTCTAATGTATAAATATTAAGATCTTTAACTCTGTCCCCATATGCTTTATAATGAAGACCACTAACCATTTTAGTAGCCCCCCTCTGTACATACTCCATCCTGTTTATATCCTTTTGAAGGTGTGGGCTCCAGAATTGCACACAATACTTCAAATGAGGTCGTACCAGAGACTTATACAGAGACACTATCACCTCCTTTTTTTCTGCTGGCCATTCCTCTTCCTATGCACCCAAGCGTCCTTCTGGTTTTCGCTGGTGCCTTTTCTACCTGTTTAGCCACTTTAAGATCATCAGAAACAATAACGCCCAGGTCCCTTTCTTCTTTCGTGGACAGAAGTACTTTGCCCCTTATACTATAATGCTCCCTTGGATTTTTGCAGCCCAAATGCATGACCCTGCATTTCTTTTTTAGCAATGAAGACCAGCAATATATTTACAGGCAAAGAAGTGAAGTTTATAAGGAAAAATACACCTTTCCTACAGTTAAATATGGTGGAGGTTCCATAATGTTGTGGGGCTGTTCTGCTGCCTCAGGAACTTCAGGGCCCGGAATGTATTAAAGGAATCATGAAGTAAGCGGACTACCAAGGTATTTTGGAGCAAAATGTGTTACCTAGTGTCAGCAAACTAGGTCTGGGATGAAGGTCATTGGTCCTCCAGCAGGACAATGACCTACAGCATACATCCAAAAGTACAAAAGAAAGGTTAAAAAGGAAAGAATGGATTGTTTTAAACTGGCCAGCAATGAGTCCTGATCTCGATCAATCAAGAACCTTTGGAAAAAGCTGAAATCTGCCATTGGTGAAAGGATTCCTGGAAATATTCATGAACTGGAACAAAATTGCAGTTGAAGAGTGGGAGAAACTACCAGCAGGCAGATGTAAGAAATTTATAGATGGCTACAAGAAACATTTGGAGGCTGCCATCACTGCCAAGGGTGAATATTAGTGAAGGATGACATTAATCCTGTCCAGACCATATCTTCTTTTTTTTCTCAGAAATTAATGACATCTAAATTGCACATACATATTTTATTTTGTTGTATAGCTTTGAAAATACTATTAAAATATTATGATGACATACAGTTGGGATATTTCCAGTAATTTCTCAAGATATTGTAGATAATATACTTAAAATGCAGAGTGCCAATAATGCTGCTATAGAAAATCAGCACTGCAAATATTCTAGAAGAGTAGGAAAGAGAACAAGCTGAACTACTGCAGATTCCTAGAGAGCACTATTACTCCTACTACTACGCATTTGTATTGCGCTACAAGGAGAATCCATGTCTGTTGCATATGGAAAACAGACCATCACCAATTAAAGATTAAGCAACTATAAAACAAAAATTGAAATTGGAAAACCAAAATCAGCGGTGAAACATAGAAGAAAGAAACAGACAGGCATTTCCTCCTATAATGAACTGCAAGAAAGCGGATTATTTTATTCTCTAAAAAGTGACCCTTTTATACCTTTCTTGTCTGGTCATCTTATTTTTCCAGTTGGGTTGGTCCTGGTCTCGCTTTTATATTTCCTCTTGTTAGTTTTCTTTTAAGTCCTTTTCCAAGATCCCATTTCCACTTCTGTTTCTTCACACTCTGTCTTCTTTGCCCTTTCCTTCGCTACATCACTCTTTGACATTGATCCTTCTATTTCTCTCATGTGCCTTTTACCTAACTATAGCTTCATTCCATTCCTCTTTATCCTTCCTATGATCTTCAGTCTCTCTTTTCAGCGCTCACCTACTTACCAGCTTTCCGTTTCCTCTTACTTCCCTAGTCCTTCCATTCCACATCTAACTCATTCTTTTGCCAACATCTTTATCGCCTCCTCACCCATCTTTCACTTCCATTTCCTCCCTCTGTACTCCTCTCCTCCCCAGTCTTTCACCACCTTCTGCTTCTCATCCATTCACTAGCCCCATCCCATTCCTTTTTTCTCCTCTGATCCTATTACCACCTCTCTATGTCCAGGCCCTTTATGTCTTACTCCAATCGAGGCTTCCATTTCCCTTTTCACTTCTCCCATTTCTACCTTCTTTCACCTGCTTCAAGGAAGACATGTCCCTCCCTGTGGCTCTCTTCCACTTCATAGCACTCTGTCCTTTTCAACTACCCTAGCTCCTCCTGCTGTGGTGCCGACAGCTTGAATATAGTACAGCTCTGGAAGCAAAAGAAAATGCTCCTGCGGCTGTGCTAATGTTTAAAACTGCCACAACCCAGGAGGCAGAGCAAGCCAGTGAAGCAGGATTCTGTGCCCCTGTTGTGGTGTGCCCTGAGCCAATGCCTCATGTCTGCCTGCTAATATCCCCTCCCATTGTGTGCTCTGTCGCACCTTCATTGCCAAAGGCTCCAGAGACAGCAACTCCTAAAAGGAATCTTCACTCTGTTGGACATTAGACCCTTCCTCATACAAAGGCCTATAATAATGTTCAAATTGCTGCCCGATTTCTCTCACCTTAACAAAAGGCTGAAACTCAGAGGACTGAGGTTTTAAGAACAGTGACTTTCCTTTTTGGTGGCCTAATCAAAATGGAGTGGAGGAGTAGTCTAGTGGTTAGAGCAACAGCTAACACCCATGAAATCTGGGTTTGATTCCCACTGGTGCTCCTTGTGACTTTGGGCAACTCACTCTACCCTCCTTTGCCTCACAAGAAAAGGCCAAGAAATCCCAGGGGCTGCTGGATCACCAGGAGTCAGCACTGACTTGAAGGTACAAAAAAAAAATTTGGCCATGAGCTTCCCACACTTGTTTCCCCAGCAGTGAAGTAGATATTTATATAGTTTAATATTGCCCTCAGCCCATTCATTGAGAAGATCATTAGTCCTTCCCTTGATAGCCCAGTTGCATTCCCTGTCCTCATTCATTCTGAGAGATCCAGACGTTCTCCATCTCACTTTGTCCATATCCCTGCCATGTATGCCATGATATTTATTTATTTATTTATTTAATTTTCTTATATACCGCGCTATTTGTCATCAGTGCGGTTTACATTGAAACAATACAACAATTGGTCAGATATAACAGACCTATTACAAGTAACAGGAAAATTAACATGGAAGTAAACAGGAAAATCATTTATATTTCTAGAAAATACATGTTGGAGATATATAAAATCTATACAGTTAGTTAGGGTAGGTATGAGGTTAAAAGGATGGGGGAGGGGAAGGGGTGTTTAGGTGTTTGAAGTGTGCGATGAAAAGGTGGTGTTTAAGGGCTTTTCTGAATTGTTTGATGTCTTTAATTGCTCTGATATTGGGAGGGAGTTTGTTCCAACATCTAGGAGCATAATTCGAAAAAGCCCTATTGATGGATGATTGATTAGCTTTTAAGGAAACTTTTGGTATAAGTAGTGATTAATTGAAATCACCCCTCATAGTGACCTTTGTTGCTTCCCATGTAGTATGCACATTGACCTCTCCCTCCTTGTTTACCTTCCAAAAATGCTGCCAAACCCACTACAGATGTTCATGGAATTACTTATCCTTATATAATGTTGGGTTCATGCACCCCCTACCCTTCTGCTATCTCACAGTGGAATGATCTGACAGTCCCATATCCCTAATAACGGCCCTCTAATCTCAAAAGTCTCAGAAATGAGGAGGTAGGTCCAGCCATGCTTAACTGTCATGAGCATTTGAGTAAAAGGTGAAGTCCACCTCACCAGGTTGAAGGATCCTCCAGGCATTAATCAAATTAAAATTTTCTATCAAAAAATTGACACCTTTGTTCTCGATATCTGTCAGTGTAGCACATTGCGGTCAGCAGTCCACCATTGGGTCTCTCAGTAGGTTGAAATCCCCTCCTACAATAAGGTGGAAATTTTCAAACACCAATAATTTTGTCACTAGTGTTGAAAAAAAACACGTAATGGTTGTAAAGGTTTGGGGCACAGACGTTACATAGGACCACATGGCTCCCCTGCAATACCGCCCCCCCCATCCAAACCTTATGGATCAGTGTCACTACTCCCCTATGCCTGCTGCTGAAGGACAAGAACCCCACTTCTCCTACCCACCCCCTTTGTAACTTATAGTATTGTGCAGCACTCAGGTATGCTTCCCCCAGAACACAGTGTCAGCTTGTTCTTTCTTAAAATAGTTTAACTGGCGAGTGGATGCTGTCCACATTTAAAGTCAGAAACGAGCTTATCCAAACACTCCTTTTCGTTTCTAAACTGCTTCCTCTGAAGATCAGACTTGTACAGTTCTGTCCCAGGACCTCCCAGCCAAGTCCCAAGGCCGGCCTCTTTCTCCTGGCCTCAAAAACTGAACATGACGTGACCATACCCTCTCCCCTGCAATGCCCTCTGCTTCCCCCTCCCCCATCCTGTCCCAACATCCTTCCTCACATACACCCCTTCTCTTTCACGCATGCAACCTCCACACAACCTCCTACTCCAGCAACCCTCCCTGAGCTACCCAAACGTCCTGCCATATTCCTTCCTCCCCCCCATCAAGTAAACCCCACCCATTACCCATAGACACACACAAGCCTCAGTCCCACTTGCTTTGAACAAATACCTCCACCACATAAAACGTCATACACTGGGAGCTTACGATGTGTGTAGGAACAAGTCCTCACCCAGTTTCCCCCAAATCAACATAAAATAGCTTAACAGTTATATAAAAGTTCTTGAATCCTTCACTCTCTGCGCTGTCAAACCTTTAAAATGGCTGACACTTGTACACATCTGTGCACACCATGCAGAGTGAAGGCAAGGTGGAGCGTGGGAAGCCATAAGAGACTCTGTTCTAGTGGCTGCGCTCCTCTTACCTTCATACAGCTTCAGACGGGAAGGTCCCAAAGTTGCAGTGTGCCGATAAGCGCTGCATGCTGCGGTGAAGTAAGCAGCCCTCTGAGCCATGTATCCCATGGGCAAACGTGTCACTCTCACCCCCTTCAGAGGGCAAGGACTGTCCCTCAGGTCCACCAACGACATGCTCCCAAACCAGCAAGTGCATTTTGTCACATTCACTTCTTCCTGCTTCCATCGTGACGTGCATGTTGCCATGCATACTTACAGTATGTGCACTCACGAAGCAGTGAGACACACCAATGCACTCTCACACCTCTCCTCCAGTAATCCACCCACAACTGAAACTGGGCTCTCCCATGTTTGAGATGCCTTTGTGTCCATTGCCAAGCAGTCCAACATAGCCCATTTAAACTGTATACACAGGGATTTCTTGATAGTCCTGCAAGTCTTAAGGCTTCAGTAGAGAGTCCATAAAGGCCTCCAAGGGCGGTGATGGTCTCGAACACCTGCACCTTATTCTCATGGATGACCCATGCTCTAGCTGGGAACTGAAAAGCAAATCATACTCCTCTTTTGGCCAGGTAGGAGTAGTAGGGAGCTATAGCCCTTCTACTCTCCGCCACCCATGCTGAGTACTGCCCTTGCACTCCAGCTCCCTGTTAAGTTGGTACAAGCCCATAAGCCAGTGCTATTCTGTGAAGTTTAACACTCATGCCACCACTGAGCTAGGCCGCGGCGCTTCTTCTCACCATGTGCCAATCCCGTGCATGCGCTCCACCAACATCCTCCCATCCTCTTTGCAAAGGCCCAGCGTTTTTGTGGGCAGGGGACTTCTATTCTATTCTATGCTAAATGTGTGCCCATGCAAGTTATTTTGTATACAGGGACATGCATCATTGGTATGCTGAACTGAAAAGAAGTGTCGCCATTTTCCTGCAGTTATTATCATGGAAAGTACAGGGGAATTAGAGTGCCAGGTCTGGATGGCAGAACAAGAGCTTTTTTAATGTCTATTCATTCCCTGAAGAGGGAATAGACATGGACAGTCCTGCTAGTGGGTGGGGACATGCCCAGCATTTCTGAAATAGGGCACACGCACAACTTTCCCAGAACACCCCCAGTCATCCCCCTGACATGCCCCTTTGTAACTTGGACATCCTCACACTGGGGACATCTATAAAACCAACTCCAGGGTAGTCTGTGTCCATTTTCAGTCATCCAAAGCACTACTGGAGCTTCTAGAATAATCACCCATCTTAATGAGACTTCACAGGAAGCAAAAACACAAACCTTTATGCACTTTATGTTTACTGTAAACCACGCTGATGAGAAAGAGTGCAGTATATAAGAACGTTAAATAAATAAATAAAATAACAAACAATTCCCAGAGCATCATGGGAAACGTTTACAGTGAAGCTGCCGGGTTGTACCTGAGCTGAGACTAAAGAAAGTCTCAATGCCCTATACTATCAATTTCAAAATGCTCAATCATTTGTGCCGTTATTACATCAGGCTAAAACCTCTTGAAATATTTTTACTAGATTGCTGTTTACAGATCTTAGACCCTGAACTTGGTGTTCAAGCCAAGGTTCTTACTGATGAAAAGAAGTTCAAAGCTTTCAGGTAGTAGATCTTGTCATGTAGAAACAGGTGTAGCCTTAATACCTTTATGAGCCACTAACTAGCATTTGCAGCCTAGCTTGGATTAGTATTGATTAATAGTGTCCTAAATCTTTGTATGCTGACACTAGTGTAGAAAAGCTTATCTCAGGTGGTACTTTATAAGGACAGTCGGGTCAGCTGAGCTGTTCTAACCTGACTTTACTCAAGATAAAGAGCCTGAGGAGAACCTAAAGAAAAAGGTTTTAGAGGGGAGAAACCCTTTGAAGCTAAAACCATGAATGGAACAGAGGGTCCAAATTTCTATATTCCCATGTCAAATAAGACTGGGATAGTTAGAAGCCCATTTGAATACCCTCAGTACTACCTGGCTGAACCCTGGAAATATTCTGCTCTAGCAGCCTACATGTTTTTGTTGATTATTCTTGGTTTCCCCATCAACTTCCTAACCTTGTATGTCACCATCCAACATAAAAAACTCAGGACACCCTTAAACTACATCCTATTGAATCTGGCTTTTGCTAATCATTTCATGGTTTTTGGAGGTTTCACAGTGACAATGTACACGTCGATGAATGGATATTTTGTTTTTGGAACCACTGGCTGCAATCTGGAAGGTTTCTTTGCTACAATTGGGGGTAAGAATCTGAATCTCTCCTCTTTGTGCCTGATAGTTTCTACAGGAATGCTGAGCACTGACAGAAACAAATTACAATATTCCAAAGATCACTTAAGACGACGATGCTCATTCTTGCTGGAAAAGCTGCTTGGAAAATGATGGACAACCAGAAAAACCAAACTATGATGCTGTTCCCGTCCATCTAATTCCTATAGCATAACAGCTTTGCTGAAATGAACATAGGGTGCCGTGGCATTCATAGCCAATGAAATTTAGGATCATCCGTTTCTAGAGGAAAGAAATACTGAATCACCCTTATTCCTTTCTATTAGAAATGGTAACACATCTGGTTCTGCGAGGAAATCCTCTTCTCTGGTAGTACCGTTGACATCAACCTTATGTTTGCATATCCATTTCTTGGCCACAGTCTTGAGATGAACTTTAATCCATGAGAAAATTTGAATGAATTCTAACAAGTCCCTTAAATTCAAGTTTCTATTTTCTTTTTCATTTAACAGGTGAAATGGCTCTTTGGTCCCTGGTGGTCTTGGCCATTGAAAGATATGTAGTGGTCTGTAAACCCATGAGCAACTTCAGGTTTAGCGAGAATCATGCTATCATGGGAGTCTTACTTACCTGGATTATGGCCCTATCATGTGCGGCTCCTCCACTCTTCGGATGGTCCAGGTATGCCCGAGAATATCCTGGGAACATTTCTCCCTTGTGTGTTAACCACTACAAAGTCACTATTTCCTCTCAGATAGTCTGAGGACAGAGGACTTTACAAGAACAAAACAATAAGAATGAGATACAAGAAAACCAAATTGTTCATAATTACATCAAAAATAAAGGAAATCAGCATTAGGTTTAAGGGAGAGCAAAGTTCAATTGCCTTTATAAGGGCTTTATGTATCTGCTTAACTATTTCAAATGCATTAAGGCACATTAGTACACATTAATTCAAGAAGCGCATAATTAGTAAACAGAGCCTTAAACTTTGTGCTCTGAAAACTGGCAGCCTTCAACCTGGCTAGAAGTATCTGCCATCTTCTATAGCAAAATGCTGAAGAGGTGATGCCCTGGGGCAAGTTTAGGTCAGAGGAAAAAAAGAATGTTCAACTGTATTTTCAAACCTATGCACATTGAAATTTACCCTGTGCACAAATCAGGAGCAAAGTCTGCAGACAAGTTGTACCTGTGAACACTTTTCAAAGGAAGAGAGCGCAGTCTTCCACCTAAGAGGGGAAATACTCAGTAGCACTCACGTAGTGCGATAGTGGAATCTTCTTTCAACTAAAGCAGCGATATCCAAACCTGTCCAGGAGGACCCCCAGCCACTCAGGGTTCCAGGATATCAACAAGATAAATTTGCATGCAATGGAGCCAGTGTATGCAAAACCATCTCATACATATTCATTATGGAAATCCTGAACACTAGGCTGGCTGAGAGTCCTGCAGGACAGCTTTGGGAAGCCCTGTGCTAATTTAGCCTTCTCATCGGATCATTTCAACTCATGCTTGAGTTTCCCTCTGCTAATGCACTTTGCTGCTTATAGTGTATAAAATTATAAAGACAAAAAAAGAGTGGGATTGAAGATTCCTGGTAATATGGGTTGAGTCTGGAAGTGCTCTAATAACTTTATTCTCCTGTAGGTATATCCCAGAGGGTATGCAATGCTCATGTGGAGTTGATTATTACACTCTCAAACCTGAAGTGAACAATGAATCCTTTGTTATCTACATGTTCATCGTTCACTTTTCCATTCCACTGCTCATCATTTTCTTCTGCTACGGACGCTTGGTCTGCACTGTCAAAGAGGTGGGTACATAAATCTTTAGACTATTCTTTCAGTGTTACTGATTAGCAGATCCGTCACAATCACCCCTGACACCTGCAAAGTCTTGTAATGTCCCTCTGTAGGCTGCAGCTCAGCAACAGGAATCTGCCACCACCCAGAAAGCAGAGAAAGAGGTCACTCGCATGGTCATTATTATGGTTATCGGTTTTCTGATTTGTTGGTTGCCCTATGCTGGTGTGGCTTTCTTCATCTTCACCCACCAAGGCGCCGATTTTGGTCCAGTGTTCATGACCATCCCAGCTTTCTTTGCCAAGAGTTCCGCTATTTACAATCCTGTTATTTACATTGTCCTAAACAAACAGGTGAGTGGCACATTTTTGTCAGGGGAGAGGAGGGTGGTAATAGCCTTTCTTCATATTTTTCCCTTAACACCTCTCAAGGGTACATCAAGAACATGACAGACCTCTGCAGATGAGTCCATAATCTCCCATATACAGAGGGATTACTATCTGGGAACAGGTCAATTAGATAAGCGGATTGATTAGTTCAGCTTTTGTGATACACAGATCCTCTTGGTGCAGAGATGTGTCAGCTCTCATGGTTCGACCAAGTTCCAGTTATTTATATTTTACTTCTGTTTGCTGCATTATGAATTATGCTGCATGTTTGCTCCTTGCACGATCTTATTCCTTAACAAAAGTAGCCCTTTATCTCCATACCTATAGCTAATGTAAAACCAGTAGGAATTTGCGAAGGGGAAAAATGTGGTTAGTTCTCATTTTTTCCTGACTTCTGAAGCGTTTTCTGATAGTTCCACGCATTCATTTTAATTAAGATTTTTCAACACATTTTGAACATGCGTTAGTTAACTGGTTTAATAGGCGTTAAATCATTTTAGCATTCATTAAAAAAGAACAACTGTGCACTAATGAATGCATATCCCTAAATTCCAGGGCTGGATGGGATGCTGTAATTGAAATAAATTTGCGTCTTCTTCTTCTAGTTCCGGAACTGCATGATCACCACCCTCTGCTGTGGGAAGAATCCATTCGGCGAGGAGGACACCACTTCTGCCGGCACCTCCAAGACGGAGGCCTCCTCTGTGTCCTCCAGCCAAGTTGCTCCTGCCTAAGACCCTGCCATTGTCACATGGGCATCTCCCATTTCCAAGAATGTTTTTATTTATCAAGAAAATATAATCATAATTCTCCTAGCATGACCAACTCTTTAAAATGGTGAGCAAAGCTATAAATATTTGCAACCACAAGCAACATTCAAACACACTCCAAAGACTTTAGAATATGTGCTAAAAAGCAGCAAGATAAATATATTTCAGCAGAATTAATATAGGCTATTTTAAAATGATTATGACTTAATGTCCAGCATCTTCTCTTGATGGCTAAATTATTTCATGTTTCATGAGATGATTTCCACAGCTTTACAGGTTCTGATAAAGAAGGAATGGTAGCTGTGAAAAATTATGCCTGTAATAAAGAATAATTTGCAAATTTTTAAAAAATGGTTCTTTCTACGTGTCCTGCCCAAATTGTTAATTTTTAAATAGGAGCCACTTTTAGGAAAAGGAGTTTTGTAGATCATCCTGCAGATCAGGTGCTCAGGGTCTTAGACAATTCAAATATGAAATGGAGCTTTTGATGCCTGGATATATGTGCGCATATTCTGCATCATTGGACGATGAAGGAAAAGAGTAAAAGCCCTCTGTCCAGTCACATAAGCAGCCCCAGTATTTACTACAAGTCAACTTGGCCACAACTCTGTCAAGACCTTCTACGTTTAATAAATCCAGGAAAGCTAGAACAGTTTAAGCTGCCCTACAAGAGGCGGGAGTGGAACTGAGTATTTTCCTCAGTTCTGACACTTGACTTCTCAGCTCCTACCCATAAGATCAATATACAGCTAGAGCGCAGGGGGGAGAGAAGTACTGGACTTGGAAGCTGAATGCTGGCTATTGCAACTATGTCTACTGTCAGACTCTGTGTAGAGCTAGCAGTCTGCCATGGGGTTCACAATTCCTGCAGAGTTCTCTTGCTTTGGACACTTGGAGGGGCACAGAGTAAAACTCCCAGGTGAATTTTCTTTCTTCTACTACTGATCATTTGTATTTCTGTTTGTTTGGTTGGTTGTTTTTTTAGCTTTACTTTGGAATTTCGACTGAACCTTTAAATTCTCACATACAAGTAGCCACTTAATTGCCTACTTTCATGTCAGAAAAACACGAGCAGAACTTTCAAGTTATTCATTTCCAGAAGGGAGAGACTTTGTCCAGTTGTGGCTTTAAATTACATCCCAAAGCAACATGGATTTGTAAGTTCCTGACTCTACCCATTGAAATTGGTGCTGCAAATCTCATAATGCATCAGGACCATCCTAAAATTTGCATAACTTAAAAGCTTTGCATGATACAATCTAGGAAACAGCATTTTCTGTTAATTGATTTCTTTCTGAGCACCACCGCAAAGACATTCTCAGAAACAAAGTCAAATCCGTACATTAGAAGTGTAAAACAGAAATGCTGTAAGCCCTTCCCCACCCTTATAAGATTTACACTGGAAGGCGGACACAAGGGCACCAACCCCAGGGGAAATCAGTCCTCAAGCCCAAAGGGAAAATAGTGCACCCAAAGGAGACCTCACCCTGGCTAAAGACAGGGCAAAAAATAAAAAAAGAGCCCCTTCAGTATTTTATACACTTAGTATTTGTGTCATTGAACCTACTAGCCACGCCAAAGTCATTGTCATACATTTCAGCTCTGAATTCATTTTTTTTTATTGAACCTCCAAATATTTTAAAAATTTTCAAAAACTCCATCCTAAATCTAATTTTGTGGAACACAGGACTATTGTTAATATAATTTTGGAAGATTGTAAAATATCTGGAGCTGAAATGTATGATAAGTGGATAAAACATTGACAGGGCTTGATTTTTTTAAAGCGTTAGTTTGATGTATCAACCCCCTTTTTTTGGATAGTTTAATTATTGTTGTAAAGAAAAGAGCAGCAGTTGGAAAGACACAAAGGCCTGAATTTACATCAGGAACGTATTAGTGGTTCATTATATATAGGACATCTTCTGGGAAGCTTGAATACTATTAGCATTAGTATTATTAAAAAACAGATACAGATAAACCTATAGGTGGAAATGCAGATAGTGAATTTTACAAGGACATGTTATTTTAAGATTTTACCATAGGTATCAAAATGTTGGAATATTATTTCAATATAAGTATAAGGACTGGGAAGAAATGTATTTCTGTTATTTTTCAGAACTCTGTATAATGTGTTACCTTAACAACTGGATATAAAACCCAGTTTCTGCAAAATGTTTGTGTCTGTTAAATCTTTCCACGTGCAATAGGGATTTGGGTCTTTGCCATGGAGGATAGGTGAGGCTGCTGCTGTTAAAATTCAGGTCAGTGGCAGTGAAGCTGTGATGCTTATGGACAGATCTATATTGGCACTGACACTGCATTCATCTATCTGGATAAGGGCAAAGCGTCTCTGAAGACACTATTCCCAAAACCTGGCATCAAGAGCATCAGAAGTTCCTTAGCACATTGGTAGCAGCTGATCCTTATTACAACCTAATAAATGTGATGCTTCACTGTAATTTTGTGATAGTTGTGTCATTCATTGCCTCTTCACTACCCTACTTAAAAGCATCCCTTGGCCTGTCCCATCTTCAGCCAGCAGAAGTATGTTATAATATTTGCAGTCCCTGCACTAGAGCATCAGCAGATTTTATTTAACAATACAGCCAAAATCCCTCAAGATTTTAAGTTTATTGATTTCTCAATTGGAGTTTTTCTTAGTTTCTCTTTCCTTTATGCTTCAGACTTTTTAAAAAATTTTCTGCAAACATCTTTTTCTTATAGTTATTCCTCTGGATGTGTTTGCACCTGGCAGTTTCCTCCTGCTCCTTTGAGTTTCCAGCTCAGTCAGAACCAGGGCTGCATTCAGCAGCACGAGCTTCATTAGTAACTGCACAGGGCTTTTTCCTCCTAGTTTGCTTTAACCTAGTAATTGCAGCGGCAGCTCTTGAGCAAGACTTCCTCCCGCCAGCCATTCCCTTCCTTGTTCCCCCTTCCCCCCTCCCCCATGTGTGTTGCTGTCTCTATTCTTTGCTGTTCCATCTGTTCTATTGCTTTCCTATCTGATTGATGACGTTCCTTTCCTCTTGTCTTTCTCTGTGGCCACAGTGTGTGCACTGCTCTGATGCGATAGCCTGGGTGGTATATCAACTGCCTCAATAAAGATAAAGGATCATGCACCATAGCTCTGGAACCTGCAATTCTGGGCCCTAAGTCTGTGAGATGACTTGGGACGTTTACTAAAGTACAGGACTGGCCGATCCACTAGGCAGCAGATCCTGGTGGGCCGCATGACTCCATTTTGAAAGCAGAGGCTTTGGTGACACCACTTTAGTGCCCACAGCAGGCCATGGTGCCCAAGCCACCACTTTCAAAATGGAGTCATGCCACCGCTGCTGGCCCCCCTTCCACCGCCAAACCCCAAATCGGTCTTCTCATCTTGCACAGCAGCGCGACTCAGTTTTGAAGCAGCAGCTCTGTGCATATGGCCTGCTGTGAGCAGAAATGTTGCACACAAAGCCTGCAAGATGAGAAGATGGATTCAGGGGCAGCAGAAACCTTTGGACTGGCCCTGGGGGCGTGCTCTTAAAAGCCAGGTGTTACCTTGGTAGGGCACATCAGGGTGGTGATTGGCTAGGACAGGGGATGTCCCCATGACAGCGCAGCTATCCAGGGCCCATGTAGCCCATGTGTGCAGTGCAAGTAGCCTCGCTGGGTGGGGTTAGTAGCACCCACAGTCATTTTTGTTAAGGGGGGGGGGAGGGGGGGTGCTCAGCCCTGCAGTTAGCTCACACCCGCACGCCTGTTATCAGGCCACTAAGACTCCCTCCCAGCCCTGACTGGAAACGAAAGCCAAGTCCTCCATAGAACTGTGTATGTAGATCACTGTCAGCAGCTGCAGTCAAAGCACAACACTAGATCCCGAGAGCCCCCGGCACATTCAGTGACACACACAAAGCAAAGGTTAATAGTTACAAGCAGGACGACCGCTTATGCACGTCTACAAGATTGTGTTGGAAGGGTGCCTTTTAGATCAATTAGCAAAATCTGGGGGGGGGGGGGGGGGTAGATAAGGCTGAAGGTTTATGCCAGGTATAATGTATAAACGCCTAACTCGGCAGAGTACGGTCACAACATTTCACTTACCAGGAAAGCAGAATATATTTTTCAGGTTTCTTTGCAGACACGGTGGTGGAGGATCAGGGAAATCTTCCTGATTCTTGACGCCTTTACCCCATTGCTCTCTGGACTCGAAATCCTGTCATGGGGGCAAAAGCCAAACACGCCCCTGGGATCAGGGTCTCTTGACCCAGCAAGACGAACGGCTAGGAGGAAGATCATTGAGCCCAACTGCATTTAATTTCTTACAAACTGGGATCGTGGAAACTATCAAGCGTTTCCTACTTCTTGAGTCCCTATATTAAAACTGTGTCCTCCAGATGATCTGGTCGCTGCCTCTCCTCCTTTTCCTGAGGTTCAACATGTCAAACTCTTTCACATGTGGTCGAAAATTAACTTAAATTAACTTAAAGCAGCACCGGGGACATTGCAGGACTCGGTGCAGATAAATGAGAAGTCCTTGGACGTTACTAAATCTATAAGAATCACTACATTGGATCTCTATCTCCCTTTGGCCTTCGTGACTGCCTGCAGACTAAGACTTGAGTCATTATTAGATTGAAGTCCTGTTAATTAATCTGCAGATTGCTGAGAGCCGCAGGTGAGACGAGACGTTCGTGCGTTTATAACCGCAAGGTGGCGACAAAGTTTATTACGGACAGCACTCGCTTTTGGGCTTGGTGTGTGCGCGGTAGTTTTAGTTGATGTGCTAGTTTTAAAACGAGATTTCTGTCTTATAATTTTACGTAAGCGATGCCACCTAAAAAAGCCGCGGCTCTGCTGGAGCAGCCCTTGAATTCAGCAAAACAACCAGGTTGGTGCAAAGCTTTCTGAAAGTCTATAAGTGTTGGGCCCTCAGTAAAGAGTCTAGAGGCGGTGGGTCCTGGGGATGGTTCTTTGTATAGAAAAGTGGAAGAGTAGGAAAAGTAGCTCTCGACTAAAGAAACGAAATAACTTCACAGTAGCGTCTTCTACTCTGTTCTTGTAACCTAGTCTCTTACTTCACTTTAGTAACTAAAACGGATCAGTTAACGGTCTGGATTTTCACGAGTGTCTCTCCTTTAGAGGAGCTCTTTCCTCCCTAGTAGGATGAATGGCATTAAACGCGCCCCCCACCCCTCTATAGGGTGTAACGACAGTGAGGACCAAAACTTTCGTACACCTCCTTCCTCTCCTAATGGCTACTGGATTCCCCCTCTGTTGCCTTAAACTCCACTCTCCTCCTTTATCCGCACACCGATAAAGCCCTCTTCAGTTCTCTGCCTTGAACAGGAGCCTGACATAGGAGGCAAGGCTGGTACGAGCTACAGAGTAAAGTCCAGTAGCTACTACCCATATCCTCCTCGCTAAAGGTAGTATGGGGGAAACCAGAGGTCTTCTCCTCCCATCAGCTACTTGGCTATAGTGCTCCTTAAAGGATGTGAGGGTCTCTTTAAGAGATCGGCGAGATGGGGGCGAGATGCCGATACTGAAAGAGTTGCAAGCTCACTAAATGAGGTATAAACTACTTTTTTAGGTGCAGAAGTCAAAACGTCCAAGAGGGTAAAGATCAACTCCGTTGGCCACCCATCAACACTAACCATGGTGGTGGAGGCTCTGAAGAAACATGATGACAAGCGAGGCACCTCGGTCCAAGCAATCCGGTCGCACATCCTTGCTACCTACCCCTCAGTGGATCCAGGGAGGCTGACATTCCTGCTGAGAAAGGCCTTTGCCAAGGGCATAGAAACTGGCATCCTGGTCAGACCAGCAAAGTCCTCTGCACTGGGAGCAACTGGAAGGTTCAAAGTAAGACTCAAAATAACCTTTACATTTGAGAAACTGCGTTTTTAAACAAACGTTCAGAATTTTGTTAAACTAAAGGCAATGAAAAGTCCCCAAGACTAGTTTGTTACCATGATGAAATATGTCTAACAATTTCCCATGTGCTTCATCTATGGGATGGGGGAATAATGTCATTCATACGCATTATGGCCCTATGTACCAACACTTTAAGAACCTAATGCAATGTTTCATCTGTGCATTCGGCTCTTACTAGGATGTTGGGACCTATATAAAACTACTCCTAAATATTTTAGTAAAATACTGTCCATGGAACCCAGCATCCCGTCTACCTGAAAGATCTATTAGGAAGTCTGATTTCTATCACTTTCTGATAAATCCTCACTCTGCTCAGACTTAACATTCTGCTTCTATTGGAGTTGATAAAGTCAACATATTTGACTGAAAAGTAATTTAGAAATGTATTTTAAATCAGTCTATTTGTACAATATTTGACTGAAGGATAAAGTGCTATACAACTCTGGTTAAATATACTCCTTAATGACTGCGCTCTGCCACAGCACTACAGAGTTTCCTACAAGGGAATTGGACTGTCTGCTCGGCTCATGCTGGGGGACGTGGCTAAAAGCAGCCTGTGACCAGTTAGACAGGTCTGGACATGTTCCTAGTTGGTGAAGCCATAAACCATAGCACATAGTCTGCCCGGCTCTGAGATACCGTGGACTGGCCTCTGTTGAAAACATGCTGCTAGGCTTGATGAACCTCCGTGGTGCTGGCCAGTGTGGCACTTGTTAATCTCATTGGTCATATCAAAGCTGGCCCTAAAAAGCTAAGCCTCTCCTAGTTCCTTTAGCTTCTCTGCATTTTTTATTTTCTCTCAATATGGTGACTAGAACTACCCCATAATATTCGGAGTGGCAAAACTCCTAGAATGCTATTTGGTGGTCACTGCACTGATTTGTTTTTCAATTTATTGGGCACTACAGGGGTCTGGCTAACAGATTTGAGCCAAAGGGTACATACTATACAAATGGATAAATGTTGACATTTTAACACCTTCCAGAACAATTTCTTTCCATAAAAAAATATCCTCTAAAGATGCCCAATCTCTCAGTGCAATGCTTCCTACATGTCCATGTTAAAGCCATCTCCTTGATTCCCATTTCCAGTCCAGTAAGATTTGCACCACAAGCTGCTCACGTCCTAACTTTACAGATTTGATTAGCTCTAGGAAACAATTCAGTGAGGTGGTGAACAGCATCAGTCCGGTACTTTTGAGGGGAAACTGAAAAATCTGACACTTCTAATCGTAACCAATTCATTCAATAGGCTTTCTCTTTCTCCTCTCTCTCCCTCCCCCCCAAGAAAAACCTAACTGTCTGGACTTTCAGAAGATAATACTGGTGAACCAGCTAACTTGTAGGCTACGCCTTTTAACTTTATCTTTTATTCAAAGGCTGGCTGTTCTCCCCTCCCCCCTCCCCCAGCTTTATGCCATGTGTTGGGTTCAATTAATTTTAAGAATAGCTTCTGGGTCTGTCCAGAAGTGCTCATGTTCATGGTTCTAATTTCTCAATCTCTATTTTGCTACTTTGGCCAACCCTTTTCAGAATACTTTGCACATCGGTGTCCAGCAGTGACATGAATACAGTAATTTGGCTATAAACATTTGACAACTTCTTGCCAGCAAAACATTAGTAAAGTTGGGATCCAGGTGGTAATGCTAAATATTTCTAACTAACCCTTAATGAAATCAATGGGGAGATATGATAGAAGTCTATAAATTAATGAACGGAGTGGAATGGGTAAACGTAGATCGATTGTTTACGTTATCAGAATATAGAAAGACTAGGGGACATGCAATGAAGCTACAGGGTAAACTATTTAAGACTAATAAAAGAAAATATTTTTTTCACTCAACATGTAATCAAACTCTGGAATTTGTTACCGGAGGACGTAGTAAAGGCTGTTAGTGTAGCTGGGTTTAAAAAAGGTTTGGACAAGTTCCTGGAGGAAAGGTCCATAAACCATTATTAAGAAGTGACCGAAGATATCAATGCTTGACCCAGTACAAGCATTGTGGAACTTGTGTCTCTTGGGGAAACTGCTAGGTACATATGACCTAGTTTGGCCACTGTTGGAAACAGAATACTGGGCTTGATGGACCTTGGTCTGACCCAGTATGGCATATCTTATGTTCTTATAATGGTACTCCTCTTGATAAGAGGAAGATCTTAAGAAGGCAACTTAACTTTTTTTGTGTTTTTTTTTTTCTTTCAACTCCAGCTTGTGACTAAGAAACTAAACCCTAAAGAGGCCAGCAAAATGTCTGAGAATGTGGATCCCAATACAAATGAAACTCCCACAACAGTGAGGAAGGTGCCCAAGAAACCTAAAAGCACAGCTGATGTGGGTCTCACAAAAACGGGTGAAGAGCTTTAAATGCTTAATGGGATGGATCACAACAATGCCTCTGGCTGTCTTTCATATAATCACTGTCAGTTTCAAGGCTGCTCTGATAATGGTGTGGAACTAATTCAGCTTGAATGTCTTGACGTATTTGACCTTTGCTTATGGAGACTAGTTGTTGCCTTGACGTGAGGTCTATACTAATAGCATTCTTGTGCTGTGACCTTGTCGCTACGGTTAGCCCTGCACATCCCATGAGAGGCATGAAGCTAGCTAAAGTGTTAGAGCATCTCCAATCGCCTTACTGCTAGTGCTGGTCAAGGGGTGATTAGGAATGCTAATCAAGCTGGGACACTTCCTCAATCAGTAGATGGAAAGTCTTTAGATTTCTAGTGAGCCCTTAAGTTACAAAGAGGCTCTATAACTAAGGCGTGTATTATGATGGAAGGCAATGTGTGATTTCAAGTCAATGCTGACTCCTAGCAACCCAGCAGCTCCTGGGATTTCTTGGCAGTGTGACAGTGGATTGCCAGGCCTTTCTTCTGAGGCAATGGAGGGTTAAGTGACTTGCCCAAGGCCACAAGAAGTGCTAGTGGGAACTGAACCCTGATCTCTTGGTTACCAAGCCAGTGCCCTAACTACAAGGCTGCACTACACCACTCCACTGCATTATGATAAGCTTGTTAGTTGCCAGTCAGTTTGTCACATTTTATCATATAGCATAGCTCAGACTTGCTTTCTTTGGTAGCTGCCATCTTGTATGATGTATACTGGATCTAACTTTAACTTTCACTTAACAGGTGACAAAGTTGAGAAAACCAAGCCAGTCAGTAGAACTAAAGTCTCTAGCCAAGTGAGTACATAAAACATGGCCCTCAGGGTGGCCAAGGACAGTAGGACACTGTCTACTAAGGTGGGGTAGAAGATCTAACTCATGGAAGAAAGTGCTGATAGGCCAGAATTGTTGGGTTTCAAAGAAGTGGGAACTTCGGGGGGGGGGGGGGGTTGTCTGTCAAGTGCTTCTTAATAGCCAAGAATCAAGCCTGAGGCTGCAGTGATCAGTCTTTAAGAATAAATAACTCTATGCATTAACCATTCTGTTCTTCACTCATTTTTCCCCACTTAGGTTAAGACAAATGCTGTTACAGCAAAGGAGCCTGGAAAAGCCACTAAGATGAGTACCAAAGTGAGTAGAAAAGTCCCTCGGGAAATAGGGACAAAAACTGACAAAAATAAGAACACAGAAGCAAACAAAGTGGGGTCATCGGCAAAGTCCATCCCAGCAAAGAAAAATAAGCAGAAAGTGAGCACATCCTTCAATGGTACTAAAAAAGTAAAGAGAAAATGACTTTGTGCTGCATTTACTATATGTAAATTTTTATGCTAAAACATTTTCAATAAATTTTTTTTAAAAACAAACTTGAGTGAGCTGGATGGAACTGGACTTAGGCCTTAATATTGCTAACCTACAATAACATGATGGGGGTGTGTAGCTTTTTTTTTTTTTGTCACTTGCTTTTTGGATCGGGCAGTTTTTTGTGTACAGATTCTCAGTGCTGTTAGTGCATTGCCTCACGTGATACAAGTTATATGTACTTTGCATGTCACATTTTGTCTGTTACAAATAACCCAGAGTAAAACTGATCAGATCTGTCAGTGGGTCCAAAATGTGACCAGCAGTTCTGCAGTGGAACTAATACTACCTGAGTTGTACTTAAAGTCCTGGTTGACGAGAGCTGTCTTGCACTAAAACTGGCTTAGTAAGTGACCATACCCTGACTCCAAAATGGAGGACAAAGCTACATTGGATATTATGTGCCCCTAAAGCTGAGGTAGCAAACTAGAAGGTGGCTAGTAGGTTCCTGGGTGTGCAGGCAAAACGCTTAGTTTTAGCTTTGACATCTTGTCTCTTGTCAATGCACATAGCATGGATCTACTCATAGATACACTCATAAAAAGCACATCTGAGATCTTGGCCATAAGACGAGTTAAATGTTCAATGCTGCAAGACAAGGGCAGAATTTGCTGTTGGCTGTATTTGGGCTGAAAAGCAAAAGACCATAGTGCAAATATTAATCACTGACATTCTAGCCTCTGTTACGTGGATTCAGGGCAGGCTTCAATGTCTTGAAAGATCTTGGCTAGTTCTGGTCTTGATTCAAAGGGAGTTAGTAAAGGGCCTATGTGAGGCTAATTCATGTCGTGGCTGCTTGCAGCTGTAGGGTTTGGGTCTGCTAACGGCTGTAATGTGCAAAAGTGCCCACTTAACTCTTTGTGCTTCTAAAGTACTAGAACCAGAAGCAAAACAAATCTTAGCTGAGAGAAATGTCATGCTTAGCTTTCAAAGCAGATCTAACTGTAGCCTTTGAGAATCAGGGCTGCAACTTTGGTCTAAAGCTGCCATTTTCAGTTTGGGCTCGGTTCTACTGCTGCCGCCCTCTGAACAGACAGCAAGTGCACCTTGGCTCACGAGTGTAGTGGAGGTGCAGCAAGTTAAGACCCAGTTTCCAAATATGGTGGATGCACCTTGTTACCTTAGCTAAATCATGTCTCCCTCCAGTATGAAACTTTAGATTGTAAGTGCTCTGGGGAGAAGACAGCTTCCAGGACAGTATAGAGCATATGAGCTTGAGCCAGAATTAGCTCATAAGAGGCAGGTGATAAAGTAGAAAGATGAAAGTGAAGCTGCAGAATGATTGCAGTTCAGGACTTGGTTGCTAACCTCTTCTGAATCCAGGCTCAAGGCATGTTCTGTTTAGACTGAGCCCATTTGCATGTGGAAATAAGTTGCAAGGGAGGGTGAAATAGTCTGCCCAAGGCTATGGTCCAAGTAGGATCTGAATCCAGTGCCTGCTATGTGGATAAAGGGCACTGGCAGCAGTCAGTGACAAAACAGGCTCTGGTGTGGAACCAGCCACCACACAGGAGAGCAAGAAAGCAGGGGGGGGGGGGGGGTGTCTACATCACAGCCAATTGCACTTGTGAGTGCTTCATGCAGTACTGGTCACTGTCTAGATACTGGTGCTGAATTAGCAAGCTGCATTTGGCAGGGAGGAGTGGCCTAGTGGTTGGGACAAGGTACTTCAGGCCGAAGGGCTGGGGGTTCAAGTCCCACCTGGGGACAGCAATCTCAGGCCGGAGGGACTGGGATTTCTAGTCCTATAAGTGGTACTTGTGTTCTTGGGCAAGCCACTTAACCCTCCATTGCCCATGTTCCCTATATGTGTGTCATATCCCCCTCGTGTTAAATGTATCTCCCAATTGACCGCTTTGACCTGGTGAAAAGCGGGATATAAATACAGCTAAATAAAATAAAAATAAATACAATTTACCAGACTATTTCACTAGCAGGTCAAGGTGACTGACTTAACTACAGTAACTTTTTTTTTCTGTCCCTGGATGGCTTACAAATCAAGAGGCCAGATTTACTAATGTACACTTAATATACATTATTTAACACAGACCCATGGAAATTTTAATGGGACAAACTACATGAAACTGAACATGGCCAACACTGAGCTGCTTATTTCCCTCCCATCTCTCCCCTTCCTCCTTTTCTCTGTCTCTGCATCCAGTTCAGACTTCTCCTGCTGACCTATAAGTACCTTCACGCTGCTGCTCCTCAGTACCTTTCCTCATAGTTCTAATCGTGCACCCTCCCCCCACCCCCTGGGAACTCTGCTCTTCTAGCAAATCACTTCTATCTGTGTCCTTCTATTGCTAACTCCAGGCTTCACTCCTTTCACCTTGCTGCACCTTATGCCTGGAACAAACAGTCTGTATGTCAGGCTCCTTCTCTGGCCCTTTTCAAAGCTAGGCTAAACTCCTCTCTTCATGGCTGCTTTCGGATATTGACTCACCTGATCTTTGTATCCCATGTCTACACCTACTGTGTCTGTCTTGACTGGATTACAGTATAAGCTGAGCAGGAACTGTATGTCTGGTAGCACTGTACAGATGTTCATAGTAGTACATGTTCATTAATATGACATCACTTGCTTTGACTTATTAAAGTAGATCAGTAATCAAGCTATACACTGATACTGGAGACAATAGAAAGTGAAGTGACTTGCCTAAGATCAGAGGGCTGGTGTGATTTGAATCCTGCTTCTCAGGTTTATAGCCTTGGGCTCCTTTTTGCTGTAACTACTGGTTCTAAAATCAATTAAAAAAAATCACAGCACTAAATGAATGCTCAACTACTGCACATTCCATTTTTAAGTGATGTAGGATGATGAAGCCGTCATAACTACTCTATCATTTTCTCTAAGACTAAAATAGTGGCAGAAGATGAAATCTCACCCTTACTGTAACAGTAAGGGGTCTAATGCCGTGGATGGCAAGATCACCCTGGCATGGCATAGGTGCCACAGGCTTGCCGTGTGGCCGGCCAGCCTAGTAATCTTCTTTGTCACACCTTGCCATAAAACCCAGGAGATAGCCATACTATGGACAACTCTCTATAGGGTTACCAGGCATTGACATCTACTTAACGGCATACAACAATGATGCTTTAGAAATATTCTCTAGCATTCCTCCTCATAAGATTTTACAAGGACAAAAAGCCATTTGTGCTTATCCTGGGAAGAGAAGGTTCTAGAAACTGCTATAATCCTGTACAAGCTCTGGGGATGGAATGTGACACACATCAAAAACTTGAGGGGGTTCCCTTATCCCCTACCTTTATTGCTTGCTTAATATACTGCCTTTCAGGTGAGTACCCAAGCTGGTCACAAGAAAAGGGCAGAGATGGAGAACAGCCAGCCATATGAGATTCTTAGCATCCCAGTATCGACCTTGGCTCCCAAAGCATGTTTTAAATGTAGCCTGGAATCCTTTTGTATGAGCCTCAGTGCAAAGATGACTAGGAAGGGAGTTCCAAAAAGTGTGGGTAGTGAAGAATACAGGAGCTCCAGTAGAACTAGACACTCTGGAGAGTTGCTATACGGTGCTCTAGGGCCTAGAACGAGGGTCTTAAATTGACAGTGATAAGCAATGGGAAGCCAGTGATAATGTATTAATAGTGGACTAATGTAGTCCTATTTGCCAGCATAGTCAAAAAGACAAATGGTGGTGTGTTAAGTGTCTGTTTTTTGAGTTCAGAGGCCTGAATCCTAGAGTAAATAATACTGCAATAGTCCATTTGTGAAGTGATAACAGTGCATTAAAGCATTTTGTACAGCAGTATGAAGGTCGGAACAGTAGCCCTGAACTGAATGAATGCCAGAAATGTGGATTTTGTTTGTAGAAACCTAATTATGGAAGGAGAGGTCAGAGTCGGTAATGACCCTGTGATGTTTAAACAAGTCAGAGAGTGGTGTGGCTTGGGTGCTAAGAATAGGGCCAACCTGAATGGCCAGTAATCCAACTAGCAGTCATTTTTTTCAGGTTCCGTTTAAGATAAATTGAGTGGAAGAGACTTCTCACAGGCAGCAGTTGAACTGAGAGAAAGTTGGAGTAGTGAAGTCTGTGAATCCTATAAGCATATAGAAAGGGGTTGATGCCAAGGTCTTGAATCATAGTTCCGAAAAGGCTCAGGTAAATATAAGGGGAGCTAATATTGATGCCCATGGAACAGCACTGTGTAGTGGATGGGAGGAAGAGGTATTGACAGGGCTGACCCAAGAGTTTCTGCTATCCTAGGCAGAAACCCCAACTGTGCCATAGCAGGGTGAAGAGGGGGGGGGGGGGCATGGCTCAGTAGCAGGCCATGTCCTTTGGCACACATAGCCTGCCACTTCTGAACCCCCTCTGTCATACCCTCTGGAGTTCAGAAGTGGGCAGGTCTTGTGTGCCAAAGCACATGGGCTGCCACTAAGCTGGGCTGCCCCCCAACCCTGCTGCCAGAATTAGCAGCAATGAGGGAAAGCTCAGCAGGAGGGGGGGGGGGAAGGGGCAGCAAGCCATGTATACCAAAGTACATTGGCTGCCACCCACAGTGACTGGCCACCTAGTGAACGAGCCAGTCCTGGGTTTTGGTACCTGTGGAAACTGCAAATGAGAGAGTGGAGAGAACCAAGTAGAAACAGTGAAGCACTTATTTACAGACTCATATAACGTGCTATTCGGCATCAGTGCGGTTTACATGGAACACAAACTTACAGTGGGGTGGCAAGCCACTCGGTGTTTACAGAGAATGGGTAGTGTAAACTTGGATAACAAGGGGTAACTATTTACATATAGGCGTCATGTTTAAATCGTCTTGGAAGTGGTCTGTGGCAAGGTTGGATTTGGACAATGCCTATTTCAGAGGCAATTAAGGAGCATGTTAAGGTTGACCAGGTCAAATGCAGCAGAGAGGTCAAGTGAAACAAGGTGGCTTGACCTCTCAAGGGAGCTGTGCTCTTTGCTAAGTAAAGTTGCTATGATGGTCTCTGTACCATGATCTGGATAAAACCTAATTGTCAACGGTGCAAGACATTTGTTTTTCATCAACTTTATGATGTCATTAAAAAAAACCCTACATCTCAGCAAGCTTGGAGATGAAAGGAAGGTTGGAAATAGGCTGGTGGCTAACAGACAGAAAAGGGTTTCGATTTCTTGAGAATCGGATGGATATGAACTTGCTTCCAGAAAGTAGGAACAGATCCAATGGAGAGGAGATGACCCCTAAGGAGAGGTGCAAGAGGCAACAAGCCAAGAGATTGCTCTAAGCCACTTAAAAGGAATGGGGTTAAGTGATCGGGTAGTCTTCTGGGTTTGTATAAGTAATTTATATACTGAAAGTGACCAACCAGCTAAAATTGAACATAAGATATGCCTTACTGAGTCAGATCAAGGTCCATCAAACCCAGTATCCTGTTTCCAACAGTGGCCAATCCAGGTCACAAGTGCCAGACAGGTTCCCAAGACTGTGCACAGATTCCACAATCCTTATCCCAGGGTAAGCAGTGGATTTCCCTGATCCTCTATGTTTCATGGACCTTTCCTCCAGGAACCTGTCCAAACTTTTTTTTGTTTAAATCCAGCTACACTAACAGCTTTTACTACATCTTCCGGTAACTAATTCCAGAGTTTGTATTGAGTTAAAAATATTTTCTCTTACTTGTTTTAAATCTTTATTCGATATACCGCTATGGCAGAAGCATTAAGCGGTGTACAATAAAAACTGATTAAACACTGCAAACCAGGAAACAGAATGCCAAAAATAGATAGGAAAGAAGGGTACAGAAAGGGGCAGACAGATCACACATTAATGCCAAATCATAACAAACTTAAGGGACAGAAGGAAGACAAACAGAGACGATTCATGGGATATCAGACAAAAACAAAGGACAATCAGGGGGGCTTCGGGGGGGAGGTCAAAAGCTTTCTGGAATAAATGAGTCTTAAGCAATGACTTGAACTGGGGGTAAGATGATTCTAACCAAAGAGAAGTAGGCAGCATATTCCATAACAATGGTCCGAGGAAGAACCAAGCAGAGTGCCGTGTCTGTTCTAGGCGGGCTTGGGAGGGCGAAGGAAGGGATAGATGGTTGGTATGAATGGAGCGGAGTTGACGATGGGGAGAATATAGTGAAATGCAGTCTGCCAAATAGAGAGGAGTACAGGTGTAAATGGCCTGGTGAAGTAGAATCAGAAATTTATAGTGGAAGCGGTAATGAAGAGGAAGCCAATGCAAATGAAGGAGGATGGGGGTAATATGGTCGAATCTACTAGAAAAGGTGACGAGGCGAGCTGCAGTGTTCTGGATGCGTTGCAGTCTTTGAGGACAGTATTTAGGGAGGTTGGCCAAATAAACATTGCAATAATCCAATCTGCTAATGACAAGGGTGACTAGAGAACCGGAGGGTAATATGGATCGGACGGCCCTAATTTGTCGCAAAGGAGCAGCGGGAGATCATGGAAATGTGCTCGTGAAAGGTCAGAGAGGGATCCAAAAGAACGCCCAAGTAGCGAAAAGAGGATGTAAGGGGAATGCTGGTTGATCCGATGGAGGGAGCAAGAGTGGGACACGACCCACATTGCGGAGGACTTCGCTGGATTGAGGTGAAGAAAATTCTCTGATAGCCAAGAAGCAATGTGAGAAAGACAGAGATTCAACTGAGTAATATCAGGGGATAAGGGTGAGGTATGGAACAGGAGAACAATGTCATCTGCATAAAAGTAAGATGAGACCGGATATTGTTGAATGATCAAGGGCAAAGGGGCAAGAAAAATATTGAACAAAAGAGGGGAAAGCAGAGAGCCTTGCGGGACACCACAAGTGAGGGGAAGGACGGGAGAGGCCTGACCATTAACATGCACAGAGAAAGAGCGAGAGGAGAGGAAGGAGTGAAACCAATGCCAGACAGTACCTCGGAGACCAATGTCGGAAAGTCGGGACAGGAGTGTACGGTGGTCGATCAGATCAAAGGCTGCGGACAGATCAAGTGATACAAGGAGAGTGATATCACCACGATCGTGAGTGACGTGTAATTCATTTAGTAGTGCAAGAAGGACAGTTTCGGTGCTATGAACTCGGCGGAAACCAGCCTGGGTTACATTGTAGCTTCATTGCGTGTCCCTAAGTCTTTCTATTTTTTTGATAGCATAACGAACCAACCTACATTACCTGTTCCACTCCATCCATTAATTTATAGACCTTTATCATATCTCCCCTCAGCCGTCTCTTTTCCAAATTAAAGAGCCCTAACCTTTTTAGCCTTTCTTCATAGGGGTATCTTTGTCCCCTTTACCATTTTGGTGGCTCTTCTCTGAACCTTTTCTAATAACGCTATATCCTTTTTAAGATACAGTGACCAGAATTGTATGCAATATTACTTTGCACTTGTCCACATTAAATTTCATCTCCCAGTTGGATGTGCAGTCTTCCAATTTATCAAGGTCCTCTTGCAATTTTTCACAATACTCTTGTGTTTTAAAAACTTTGAATAATTTTGTGTCATCTACAAATTTGATCACGTCACTCATTATTCCTATTTCCAGGTCATTTATGGATATGTTAAAAAGCAGTGGGTCCAGCACAAATCCCTGGAGTACACCACTATTCACCTTTTCTCCATTGAGAAAAATGGCTATTTAGTCCTACCCTCTGCTTTCTATCTTTTAACAAGTTCCTGATCCACAATTGTACACTGCCTCCTATCCCATGACTTTTTTAATTTTGCCAAGAGCCTCTCATGAGGGACCTTGCCGAAGGCTCTCTGAAAGTCTAGATACACTATATCAACTGACTCACCTTTGTCCACCTGTTTGTTCACTCCTTTGATAAAATATAACAGATTCGTAAGACAAGTCTTTCCTTGGCTAAATCCATGTTGGCTTTCTCCCATTAAACCATGACTATCTACATGTTCAATAATTTTATTCTTTATAATAATTTCTACCATTTTGCCCAGTACTGACATCAGGCTCACCAGTCTGTAGTTTCCCGGATCATCCCTGGAACCCTTTTTTAAAATTGGCATTATATTGACCATTCTCCAATCTTCAGGTACTACAGCTGATTTTAATGATAGTTCACAGATTACTAATAGTAGGTTTGAAATCTTATATTTCAGTTATTTCAGCACTCTCTGATGTATATCATCTGGTCCAGGTGCTATGCTATTCTTAAGTTTATCAATTAGTTGTAAAATAACTTCCTGGTTTATCGATATTTATTTCAATTCTTCGGATTCATCACGTTTAAATAGCATATTGGGCATGAGTAAAGTCCTTACATCTTCTTCAGTAAAGATTGAAGCAAAAAATTAATTCATTCATTCTCTCCACTGTGACCTTGTCCTCCCTTAGTGCCCCTTTTACCCCTCTTTCATCTAATGGTCCAACTGACTCTCTCATAAGTTTTTTTTGCTATGAATGTACTTGAACATTTTTATTGCATATTTTTGCTTCCACTGCAAGCTTTTCTTCAAATTCTCTCTGCCTTATCAGTGCCTTGCATTTAAATTGCCAGTGGTTGGTTTGGTTCCCATTTTTGGTTTGGTTCCCATTCTTGTCATTTGGCTCCTTTTTTCATTTCTGGAAAGATGCTTTTTTGGCTACAACTTCTCTGACCTCACTTTTAAACCATGCTGGCAGATTTTTGTATCCCATGCTGTAAGAAAAGTGGAAGGAAATCCATCTATTCTGTGTTTCCAAGTTAGTATTTTTAAACACCACCCATGCTTGGTGCAAATCTTTAACCTTTGCAGCTAACAAATCAAAACCCTCTTCCTTGCTTCATCGTCTCATCCATGCAGAGATCTGCCTGCCTCTCAGGTCCTGCGCATGGAGCAGAAAGCATTTTGGAGAATGCTACCCTGGAAGTTCTGGATTTCAACTGGCAAAGTATGAGGCGTAAAGAAAGTTGGTCAGGGTAGAGGTATGTCATAAGATACAAAAGTAGCAGTAGTGGTACTGCCAAGAGACTTGGGGAGGTCCAAGACCTTAGAATGGAAGAAGGTAGCTATGATATCAGCAGAAGATCCAGACCAAGATGAGTGTGAGGCAAGAGTAGGAAAAAGATGATTAATGGTAGAAAACAGTTTTTCAGGGCAGTTCAGACTTGTTGATAAGGTCAGTGAAGTAGTTCTTCTTGGCTGAAGCAACTTGGACATGACTTCGTCTGCATCTGACTTTCATATTCTATCAAGATCCCGCACATCTTGACCTTCACAGTTGATGTCTGATAAGTCATAGACCTGCATTGTACCAAGGATGCTTCAGTGTCCCCAGATAGGAAACTAAATGAGAGGCAACTTCAGTAACTAAAGCCTGATCCTTCAAGTACCTCCGCTCCCTCCGCCGCAGTCTCCCTGTGATCATTTCACTTGGTGCTTTTTGGTGCAGGTGAGCCTTGTAGTGCTGCCCTTGTAGCTTTCAGGCTGCAATAAATCAAAGTATAAAATGCAATTTCCTTGACAATGGGGAGGTCTTTGCTGTGGTGGTTTGTGATGTGAGTCTGTGTAGTCTTAAAGGCCACAAGGCACAACCAATGGCTCATGCCATTAGCTCTCTCTATCCTGGTTCATACTACTAAAGCAAAGAGATGCAACATAAAGGCTTCATCATGTTTTATTACAAAGATAACTTACAAATGTCCCACAGCTTTTATCAATAGATAGGAAAATACATACAAATATGTTCTGGTTGAAAGCTGATATATATATATATTACAAGAGTTTCAAGTTCAGACCAGCATTGCTGTCCGTCCTTCCCAAAGCACATAAACAGTTAATCTACACACACACACACGCCATCTGAATTCCCCTCAATTAATATTAGACCACAAGCAGGTAACCAATCAGCGAATATATATATATTTTTCTAGTGTGAAGTCTATGCAAAATCTCAACACACTTCATAGCGGTAAGAGAGGAAGTGACATGAACCTGGTTCTGGAGGGGTGAAGGTTTCAGACAGTGCTACAGTTGCTGTTTAGAGTTTCTTGTGAGTTAAAGATTCCTGGTGCTAGAAGCTGTTCAGCAAAAAGCCCAGCAGTTCTGCTTCTAAGGATGCAGCCGAGCAAAGGCTGTGAGCACTGCTTCCCTTCCCCCTTTTCCACAGCACTGGAAAGGTTCGAACCTGTATCTCTGCTAAGACGTTTATGGGAGAGAACTCCAAGTGTCTGGGGGAAGAGTTATAGCACAGTGAAATAATTCAGCATAGCCAGATACGTGCCATTATTAGCCTGAACCCAGTCCCGGAATTCACGGCCAGGTTCCTGGACTTTAGTCACCTTTCAAGGTCTATGAATAACAAAATTCCATTGCCTCAAATCTGGAAGTATTACCATGCTTTCAAACAATAAGAACCTCCTTTTCTTGAATGAAAGGAATGAAAGTAGTGAAAAAAAAAATCTCCACACTCTTTCCTCGACTTTAGATATTTTTGAACACAAAATCCCACATCAGGGGATGGGGCTAGTCAGATCACAGACAGGGGGTTCTTCAGGAGCCCTCCATCCCTTGCAAAGGAGGGTAAGGTAGCAAAGAATCACAGAACCCCCCCTCCCCCCCAAACCCTTTGGTCCCTTCAACTCTGCTTCTATGGGGTAAAGTGCTTTCTTTTGGTTACAGTCTCTGCTATGCAAATTCAGACCCCGAGTGATGTAGAGCTCGGGTTACCAGCATTAATCCAAGTCAGCAAAAGCATTTGATCCAACCCTGGTTTTCCATCTATGGTGCTAATGCTCTGTTGCCCATAATATTCTGTTATTTTGCAAATGCCACGAGAAAGGCATCAAGCAAGACTGACTGAAAGGCTTCTGGCAACAAGGGGACTGAGTGGAACGTAAATAGACAGCTACACACCCACACAAACTGCAGACTTCACAAGACAACATTACGCAATTGCTTTTTCACACCATATACAGTAGTAGCTACACACCTGCTATGTAAGCGCCTCGCAGCGGACGCCCTCCGTCTGCGCACGTGCATTTTCTGAATACTGTTTTCATTGCACAGTTGCTGATCACTGTCTCTTGGATTCTAACATTCATGAGAAGCCGAGTGCCGCTGTTTCTATAGCCTCCTTTCACTTGTTGCTGAGGGAAGCCCAGCCTGGGCCTGGGAATCTTCATGCTCAGCTGAAGGCGGCAGATAAATGATGGGCTCTGGAGTGCCCAGTCAGTGCAGTGGTGCGATACAGAATGAGGGACCTGGTACAGTTCTCGACGGACAGCTCTCATGCCTCGCTGCAGCATTCGTAGATGTTATCTTCCATGAGGGCGATCACCTGCTCCAACTTCTGCTGCAGCTGTGTACGTCTAGTCGTTGCATTTCCTTCCAGTGCATTTGCTATCTGCAAGAGGAAAATATGTGTGTTATTCCGGTCACTGAGAGGGCAAAGAAGCCGCTGCCTCGCTAACTCCAAAGGCAGAGACCTGCCAAGCTGAAGGGTGCATGAGACGGTTTGGCAGAGCTGGTGCAAGGGTATTGCACACCTAGGCAAACTGTCAGCTTTATGAAGCCCCCCTCCCCTGAGATTCTTGCAATACCCTTCCTCCCACACAATCCTGGAGAAATGCATAACTGGATATCATACTTCTAAATAAATATTAAACTGTGATATTTGAAGTCCCTGATTCTACTGATTGAAATGACTGTCGCAAGACCCATAATGCATCAAGATGGTATTGTCATACATCCAGGACTGGCCTAACATCTCCTTCCTAGATTAGGGCAAATGGGCAACTATAAAGGTAGGTGAAACAAAAATGTTGCCCAGGAGAGTATAACACTATTATATAGAACCCCACACTCTCAAAGGGAGAAAATATCTTTCAGCTTTCGCATTTTGGGGGCTCTTCTTTCCAGCAGTTTTTCTCTAAGCCCCACAAAAGTCTACCAGGAGTCACATGCTGTTGTTGAAACGTTCAAATAAGCTGCAAACTGCCCCTGGAAGCCAGGCCTTTACTGTCACAAGCTTCCTCTACCTTTGCATGTCCTGGTATCCTCTCTGAGAACTCGTATTAGGCAATGGAAAAAGCAACCTGTGCTATTGAGTCAATGCCGACTCCTGGCGATTCAGCAGCCCCTGGGTTTTGGGTTTTCTTGGCAAGGTGTGACTGGAGGTAGATTGCCAGGTCTTTCTTCGGAGGGAGGGCAAAGTGACTTGCTGAAGGTCACAAGCTGTGACCTGGGATCTGGTTAGCAGGCACTAGGCTACTCCCCACCTCCATGGGTGTTAGGCACCCTAGGTGAATCTTCATCCTTGCTCCCCCCCCCCCCCATTATCTTTTAGACTCATAGCCGCTCAACATTTTGATAAGTAAACTCGACAATTATGAATATTCCAACATCAATCTTCCCTGAACTGTCCTTGGAAGATGTCTTGCAATATAATTTATTTATTTAACATTTTTTATATACCGCCTTTCGCAATCTCAAAACCTTGTTTTGGATTTATATAGATAATAGGATAAATTTTATAAAGCTTTTTCTCAATGTGGAAGCAGGCTGCTCTAAAGCTGCATGAAAGCCAGCGGGCAGGGAGACATTGTGGGCAGAGTTGCAACGAACATACAGATTTTATAAAACTCGTGGGCATATTCAGCGAGGGCAGCTAGGATGCCCGGCAGCCACCACTTTAATTAAAATGAGATATCTTTGCGGCAGAAGATACCGAGTTTCTACTGCTGCTATCTAGTTAGTGCTCAAACTGAGCTGCTAACAGGGTAGCACCAAGCAGTTAGACAACCATTCACCCGTCCTAACTTAAACCGCTGAAGCTATCTGGTTAGCAGCTGAATATCACTGCTAACCAGACAATAGCTGTCACTACCCTGCTCCACCCACAGACTGCCTCAGTTTTAATCGGGCATATGTTTGGCAGTCTGTACAGATATTCACCAGCACTAACCGCTTAGTACTGAATATTGTGGTGAGCACATTTTAGCCAGGTTAACAGGTCTACTGACCAGAATATGCCCTCCGAGCAGGAGTGAAGCTGTGCTCTGCTGGAGGCCCAGCCTAGAAAGGAATAAAATTGGCACCTTTCTGAATTTTACACAAAGCCAGAGCACCTATTTTCAAGGTAAAGGCTATTTATCTGAATAAAAATCTCCTCCACCCCTCCCCCATACAAGAATATGTTTATGGCACTCACTGCTGGAGGATGTAGTAAAAGCAGTCAGTGTAGCTGGGTTTAAAAGAGGCTTGGACAAGTTCCTGGAGGAAAAGTCCATAAACCATTATTTTTTTATTTATGAAATTTCACAAAACTAAAACAAAAATATCTTGCACAGAAAAGGGCAAAAGTCCAAAAAGTACAATATAATACAATGCCATATCATATAACAAACAAAATAGATGAACCTAGCCCAAAAGCCTTCAACCAGAAAAAGAGGAAAGAAGAGTCACAAATCATAAGAAATATCCACAGGACCCTACTCTATCGCAGGGCCACTATCAGGGGCAGTCACCGGGGACGTTTGGGCAGTCTGCTGTCTAGAAGGAATAAAGGAGGACATTTGGCGTGGGTCAAAAAAAAAAAAAAGCTAGATCCAGCCAACTTCAGCAAACATTTACATGGAAAATGTAAAAAGAAAAGCCCCCCCCCCCAACTGAAGAACTCCAGGTCTAAGCAACAGAAATTGCTTCCCTAGAAACATCAGGCAAAAATCTATAAAAACACTTTGAGGTATGAAAAAACATTTTCAGGATCTAATCCCTGTTGGCCTCTAATGCCAAGGTGACCAACAAAGTAGCGGTAAGCCTGGAGTCAGATGCGGGACCTTTCCGAATACGAGTGGTCAGGTACAGGCAATCACAGGACAAAACTGAGGACTGCTCTAAATTGTCCTCAGTCTAGACCTTAGCAGTTGGTAAATAGAAAGCTTTAGAGATCAGAGATAAAGATTCAACAGTAACATTTAATACAGAAACCATAAATTTCTTAAACAATTTCAAGGCCAATATAGATGGAACTTTGGGAAAGTTAAGTACTCCCAAATTTCTACATCAGATGAATTCTCAAGCTTCCTATGAATGACCGCAGAGTCCTTAATAACTGTAAGGATAATCTCTTGAACCTGATCCAGGCAAACCTCCAAAGAGGCCACATTGATGTTCACGGAGACAAGGGAAGTCTCTTGTATCACCAACTTCTGCCCAAACTGATTAAACTGCATCGAGATAGTCTGGAGCTGCAAGGAAATTGAGTTCTCCATTTTAAATAATGCATCCCACAAGCTCTCCAAAGTAAACAAAGCTGGTCTCACCAACCTGGCACTGGAGCCTGGCACAGGAATATGCACTGATGAATCCAGGGACTGCAGATCTACGAGAAGTATCAAAGCCTCAACCGGAGGCTGAGAACACAAAGATCTCCTCCTTAGCCCCAACTGTTGCTGACCCCAACACCCAGCTTCCAGTTCCGGGGCAGGGTTGTTGTATTTCCAGTGCAGGGGAAACACACGCTACATCTTGCAACATCTCTCCAGCAGCTGGTTGTGAGTTCTTCAATGCCGGCTGCTCCAGGGGAATGCGGCGCTCCAGGCTGGGTGACACATTGAGCCCAGAGGTGGGTTGAGGGCCTCCTTCTGCCCCCTCCACACCAAACAAGCTGCCTGGATTATCTTTACCCCTCTGGACGGGCCGCACAAAGACATCCATGGGCCCGGCTCCCACTGACTTTACCTCCACCAAAGCCTCCATCACCTGTTTGGCCTTATGCTTCTGACGGAGTGCCACAAAGGAGGAAACAGCCAGGAAACAAAACAGACTAGCAAACTCGGAGCTCTCTCAGAGGGAAGTCAGAGAGCATCTGTCACCGCTGCCATCTTCCCATAAACCATTCTTAAAGAGGACTGGGGAAATCCACTGCTTACCCCTGGGATAAGCAGTATGGAACCTGTCTACCTTTTGTGAACTGACAGGTACTTGTAACCTGGATTGTCCACTGTTGGAAACAGGATACTGGGCTTGATGGATCTTGGTCTGACCCACTATGGCACCTCTTATGTTCTTAAGGTTGGTTTTGCTTTAACTGCATCTGGAGTTCAGTCTGAGTTTTATTTTTATTGAATATAATGGAAGTAAAACCAGACTGACCCTGAGCTATCTGGTAAACCTTCAATTCCAAGAAGGTAAAAGGGGCACTAAGGGAGGACAAGGCTATAGCCGAGAGACTGAATGAATTCTTTGCTTTGATTTTTACTGAAGATGATGTAAGGAGGTTAACCCATGACTGAAGTGGTATTTAAAGGTGATGTATCGGAAGAATTGAAAGAAATATCGACAACCTGAGAAGATGTATTACAACTATTTGATAAACTAAAGAGTAGCAAATCACCTGAACTAGATGGTATACATCCAAGGGCATTGAAAGAAATGAAATGCAAGATTGCAGACCTACTATTAGTAATCTGTGAACTATCATAAAAATCATCTGTAATACCTGAAAATTGTCGAATGACCAATGTAACACCAATTTCTAAAAAGGGTTTCGGGGGTGATCTGGGAAACTACAGACCAGTGAGCTTGATGTCAGTACCGGGCAATATGGTAGAAACCATTATAATGAAAAAAATTACTAAACATATAGATAGTCATGGTATAATGGGAGACAACCAATATGGATTTAGCCAAGGAAAGTCTTGTCTTACTAATCTGTTATATTTTTTTGAAGATTTCCAAATATGTAGACAAAGGTGAGCCAGTCGATACAGTGTATCTGGATTTTCAGAAAGCCTTTGACAAGGTCCCTTATGAGAGACTCTTGGCCAAATTAAAGAGTCATGGGATAGGAGGCAGTGTACTATTGTGGATCAGGGACCAGTTAAAAGATAGAAAGCAGAGAGTACGGCTAAATGGCCAATTTAATCAATGGAGAAAAGTGAATAGTGGAGTACCCCAGGGATCTGTGCCGGACCCGCTGCTTTTTAACATATATGTCCTGGAAATGGGAATAATGAGTGAGGTGATCACATTTTCAAATGACACAAAATTATTCAAAGTTGTTAAAACACAAGAGGATTGTGAAAAATTGCAAGAGGACCTTAAAAACCTGGGAGGCTGGGCATCAAAATGGCAAATAAAATTTAATGTGGAAAAGTGCAAAGTTATGCACCTAGGAAAGAAGAACACAAGCTATGGTTACTTGATGCAAGGTTCCACAATAGGAACCACTACCCAGGAAAGAGATTTAGGCATCATTATGGATAATACATTGAAACCCTCCACCCAGTGTGCAGCAGCAGCCAGGAAAGCATATAGAATGCTAAAAATCATAAGGAAAGGAATGGAGAATAAAACCAAGGATATTATAGTGCCTCTGTATTGTTCCATGGTGCAACCGCACCTTGAATACTGTGTGCACTTCTGGTCGCCATATCTTAAAAAGGATATAGCTGAATTAGAAAATATATAGAGAAGAGCCACCAAAATGGTAAAGGGGATGGAAGGATACCCCTATGAGGAAAGGCTTAAAAGGTTAGGGCTCTTCAACCTGGAAAAAAGACGAGGGGAGATAAGACAGAGGTCTATAAATTAACAAATGGGGTAGAACAGGTGGATGTAGATAGTTTTTTTTTCTCCAACAAAACGTAGAAAGACTAGGGGACACGCAATGATGCTAACCCCATTTAAGACTAATAAAGAGAAAATATTTTTTCATTCAACACATAATCAAACTGTAGATTTTGTTACCGGAGGATGTAGTAAAAGCTGTTAATGCAGCTGATTTTAAAAAAGGTTTGGACAAGTTCTTGGAGGAAAAGTCCATAAACCATTATTAAAGAGGACCCGGGAAATCCACAGCTTATCCTGGGACAAGCATTGTGGAACCTGTGTACCTTTTTTGGAACCTGCCAGGTATTTGTGACCTGGATTGGCCACTATTGGGAAGAGGATACTGTGGTTGATGGACCTTGGTCTGACTCAGTATGGCATTTCTTATGTTCTCCAAGATCCAGATTTCCAGTCATTCCAGCTGTAGGCTTCAGATTCCCAATCCCTCCAGCTGCGAGATCCAGATTTCCACGCCAATTGAGACTGATGACATCATCTGTTCCCTGCAGTGATCAGTTTCAGTTGTCATATCAGCCCATGCAAGGAACAGATGATGTCCTCAGTTGATGTGCCAGCCCAGGCAGGCATCAGAAGACATCTCAGGCAGCATGAGATGTGCAGGCCAGTTTATGGGAACACAGATTACAGTCTGGAGATCTTGGGGTCCAGGTCGCACAGCTGGCAGGATTGAGGAGAATGGATAGCACAGTTACTTACCTGTAACAGGTGATCTCTGGGAACAGCAGGAATAAGTCTTCACATATGGGTATCGTCGGTACCGACGGAGCCTGCACGGGAACGCTCCCCAGCGTCCTGAAAGAAAGCTTTTGTGAGCATCCCACAGCGCCTGCGCGCTGCCTTCCCGCCTTTCCTAACTGCCTCTCTCCAGTTCGAGTTTAAAGCTGAGACAAAGAGAGAGAGAGAGGAAAGGAAAGATAGATAGAGAGATACAACTCCTAGGGGAGGTGGGTGGGTTGTGAAGACTTATTCCTGCTGTTCCCAGAGATCACCTGTTATAGGTAAGTAACTGTGCTATCTCCAGGAACAAGCAGGAATGAGTCTTCACATATGGGGACTCCCCAGCTAGAGATGCCTGGGAGATCACCCAGATTGTGAGTCCCTGGGAGGGCTCCACCTGCACTCATGAATCTCAGGCATCCAGTCAGGGATGGAGGGTAGGAGTTGATTAGGTATGGAACAGGTGTTTGAGAACAGCCTGACCAAACAAGGCATCCCGGCGGGAGTCCTTGTCCAAGCAGTAATGGGCTGTGAAGGTATGAACCAATGCCCAGGTGGCTGCTCGACAGATTTGGTCGATGGACACAGAGTTAAGATGAGCCATAGAAGCTGCCATGGCCCTCACATTGTGAGCTGTGACATGGCCCTCCAGAGAAAGATTCTTGCTCTGGTAGGCGAAGGAAATACACTGAGCAATCCAATTAGACAGAGTTCTCTTGGAGACTGGAAGTCCTAAATGAGAAGGATCAAAAGCAACAAAAAGTTGAGAGGACTTTCTATGTTGCTGTGTCCTTTGTAAGTAGAAAGCAAGTGCTCTTTTACAGTCCAGGGTATGAAGATTCCTCTCTGCACTTGATGCATGAGGTCCTGGAAAAAAGACAGGTAAATACACCTCTCGGTTCAGATGAAAAGGTGAGACCACTTTAGGCATAAAGTGTGGATTAGTTCTGAGGACTACCTTGTCATGATGGAACCTTGTATAAGGAGGATTAGCCACTAAAGCTTGCAGCTCACTGATACGGCGAGCTGAGGTGACTGCAATGAGAAAAATAACCTTCCAGGAAAGGAATTTCAAGGAGGTAGTGGCTAAGGGTTCAAAGGGTGGCTTCATAAGCTGGCCAAGAACCAGATTCAAGTCCCATGCCACTGGAGGTGGTCTAATGGGAGGTTTAGTCAAAAGAAGGCCTCTCATGAATCTTGCTATACGAGGATGAGAGGAAATAGGTTGTCCATTGAGAGGCTTAAGGGATGCTGCAATAGCACTCAAATGGACTCTGATTGAATTTGTTTTAAGGCCTGCATGGGATATAAAGAATTCAAAGGTATTGCAAGAGGGTTGAGACCCTTCTCTGCACACCAAATGGAAAACCTTTTCCATTTAAAAGCATATGAACGTCTGGTGGAAGGCTTTCTGGAAGCATGAAGGATATCCTTCACTTGCTGAGAAAGGTGTAAATCTTGAAGGTCTAGGCCTTCAGCAACCAGGCCCTGAGATGAAGAGACTGAGGATTCGAGTGCCACAAGGTTCCCTCCTCTTGGGAGAGGAGATCTGGAGCAGACCCCAGGTCTAGGGAGGGAGCTTGAGAGAGATGCAGAAGTAGAGGGTACCACACTTGGCGTGGCCAAAGTGCTGCTATGAGCATCATAGACCCCTTGTCTCTCTGAAGCTTGAACAGAGTTTTGGGGATGAGGGGAATAGGTGGAAAGGCATAGAGGAAGTGTCGCCCCCAATGAAGGAGGAAGGCATCCCTGGCCTGAACTCCCTGACATGGAATCCTGGAACAGAACCGGGGAAGTTTGGCATTCCATGGACTTGCAAACAGGTCTATGTCTGGGGTACCCCAAATCCGAAAAATCCTGGCTATCTGGTCCCCATGGAGGGACCATTCGTGCGGAAGCAGAACTCGACTGAGTCTGTCTGCCCAAGAGTTTTGAACCCCTGGAAGATACACTGCCATGAGATGGATTTGATGCTCTCTGGCGAAGGCCCACAATCTCAGAGCTTCGTTGCAAAGTGACAGAGAGCCAGTCCCTCCCTGCTTGTTCACATAGAACATGGCTACCTGGTTGTCCGTGTGGATGAGGACTGTCTTGTAGCTGAGCAGGGTGTGGAAGACTGAGAGCCAGAAAGATTGCTCTGAGCTCTAAGAGGTTGATATGAAGAGATTTCTCCTGTGGAGACCAGATGCCCTGGGTGGAGAGATCTTGTAGATGAGCCCCCCAACCCTTTGGAGAGGCATCTGTTGTAAGGGTTGCTTGGGGTAACACCTGTTGAAAGGGGGACCCCTGCAACAGATTCTGAGTGGACTTCCACCAGTGGAGGGACCAAAAAGGTGACTGGAGGTTGCTATTTTGTCTGACAGGCAACCTGATGCCTGGGTCCATTGGGTGGATAGGGTCCACTGAGCTGCTCTCATGTGAAGGCGAGCATAGGGAACCACATGCACCGTGGATGCCATGTGGTCTAAGAGTTGCAACATCTCTCGAGCAGTTAAATGGGATTTTAACTGAATCTGGGAGGCCAACTGCACCAAGCGTAGGCAACGGGCCTGGGGAAGATAGGCCCTTGCAGTTGTGGTATCCAGCAAGGCCCCTATGAACTCTAGAGACTGAGTAGGGGTAAGATGGGATTTTGGAATGTTGATTACCAACCCCAGATACTGAAGAACACGCCTTGTGCAGGCTAGGGAAGTCTGGGCCTCTGATTGGGATGGAGCTCGGATGAGCCAGTCGTCCAGATATGGGAATACGAATATTCCTAGAGTGCATAGGAATGCAGCTACTACTGCCATGCATTTTGTGAACACTCTTGGAGCAGAGGCCAGACCGAAAGGAAGCACTTTGTATTGGTAGTGCTTTCCTTGGTAAAGGAAGCGAAGGAATCTTCTGTGTGTTGGATGGATGAGAACATGGGTGTACGCATCCTTGAGATCTAGAGAACAAAGCCAGTCCTGACTCTGGAGGTATGGAAGCAGAGATCCGAGAGAAGTCATCTTGAATTTCTCCTTGCATAGAAACTTGTTCAATTCTCTGAGATCTAATATGGGTCTGTAGCCCCCTGTTTTCTTTGGAATGAGAAAATAGGGGGAGTAGAACCCTGAGCCCTGTTGAAGAAGGGGTACTTCTTCTATTGCCCCTTGGGCAAGAAGGGTAGCAATCTCTTGACCTAGAAGGTGGAGGAGAGATGTTGGAGAATTGAACTGTTTCACCATGGTGTGAGGAAGAAGGTTTAAGAAATGAAGTTTGTACCCTTCCCTTATGATGGAGAGGGTCCACTGCTCTGCTGTGATTTGTTCCCATCTGGGAGCAAAGTGAGCTAACCTTCCTGGGATGGTGAGAGGCTCTGGATGTTCTAGAGCCAGAAAGGCTAAGTTCTCTAGTGGAAAGTCAAAGGCCCTGAGGAGGCTGAGGCTGTTGGGCCGTAGCAGTCCTCGCAGCCCGGGTTTTGGCCTGTTTCGGTTGTTGCTGTCTCTTTGTAGCAAAACGACCTTGAGAAGAGGCCTGAACATAAGAAGAAAATTTCCCTTTCTAAGGGAAAGATCCCTTTTTGAACAACCTCTTTTTAAAAGGAGCAGTAGTAGACTGAGAGTCTATCTAAAGCAGAATTTTCAGCATCCATCTGGTTGGCCTTTGCTTGCCAATCTTTGCCAAACAGGTTTTCATCTGTGCAGGGAAGGTTACCTAGACCATCCTGTACCCAGGATTCCAAATCAGAGGCTTGCAACCAAGCAACTCTGCGTGCACCTATGGCAATAGCCGAGGCTCTACTGGCCCCCTCAAAAGAGTCAAAGGCTGCACGGTTGGAAAACTTGGATACATCCTGTGCATGTTTAAGCCAGGTGATATATTCTTCTCTCTTATCTTCTGACATAAAAGGAGATAAGGTTTGCAGATGATCTGTAACTTCTTTTAGAAACATCCCCATATAGAGACTATAGGAGTTGATTCTGGCTACAAGCATACTAGCCTGGAAGATTTTCCTGCCAAAGGCATCTAGGGTTCTGCATTCTCTTCCTGGAGGAGCAGAGGAGTGCCTTTTTGTACTCTTGATCTTTTTCATAGCAGACTCTACCACAATGGAGTGGTGAGGAAGCTGAGTCTTATGAAACCCAGGACAAGGAGGAACATGATACATGGTCTCCAACCTTCTGGAGTGAGGGGAGGTGGAAAGAGGAGTCTCCCATATGCCCAACATGTGATCAAAAAGAATCTCATGTATTGGTAAGGTGGCTGCCTCTTTAGGAGCCTTAGGATATTGTAGGATATCCAATTTTTTGGCTCTAGGTTAAGTCTCAGAGGTCACTGAGATGGACAGGCCTTTGGCCACTTCCCTGATGAAGTCCTGAAAAGACAAGTCTTCAGGAGGAGACATTCTCCTTTTTGGAGAAGAGGGTTCCTGAGGAAGGATGCCCGATGCTTCAATTGAGGCCTCTGAAGAATCAGAGTCTTCAGAGGAATCGAAGTATCGACTATCTGGATGCTCTCGTAGAGCCCGATACGCGTACCGGGAGGTATCGACATTGGGAGTAATCGGTACCGGCCCGATACTAATGGGCATCACTGGATAGTGTACCGCTGCGGTCGATGCAAGCGGTACTGGTATCGGAACCGATATCGGGTCCGGTACCGGAATCGGTACAGGTACCGACAACGGGGTTTGTTGCAGTACCGTAGGCGTTGCAGCTTGAATGAATGCCGTGATGGCACGCTGCATGGTCAGAATATTCTGATCCATTGACGCCACCAATGTCTGTATATCGGTACCGGTAGAAACTGCCGGTACCCCAGAACATTGTAACAGGTGATCGGTCGAGGCCGAGCCATCGATGTCAACCTGTGACCCCATAGGTAGTGCTTTGGAAGCCGGAGCCTCCCGCCGGGGTAATTTTGCCGGTGTGGTATCCTCAAGAGTAAGCCCAGGGGCATCTCGATACTTAGAGGGAGATGAACTCTTTGAGGACCAGCCAGATTTGAGCTTGGTTACCTGAGATCCATGAGATGAAGAAGAAGCCCTGGAAGACGTCGATGCCATGGAAACTGCATCGGAGGGAAACAGGGTACTGAGCTTAGCTGCCCGATTCTGTAACCCTCTTTTAGACATCATAGAACTGGACTCACAGACCGCAATGGAGTGGTCAGGACCTAAACATTTTAGACACCAGTCACGGGTGTCAGTGACAGAAATAGTGCTGCTGCACTTTGTGCATTTTTTAAACCCGGAGGCAGGTTTTTCCATGAGGGAAAAATATATCTGTAGGCCTAAGGCCCCAGAAGAAAAATGCACCGAAAAGAGTAAAAGATTTTTTTTTTTTTAAGAAAGAAAAAGAACCGGTGGACCGGTACGGAATTGAGAAGGCAGACACGCGACTAAAGAAAAATAAAAGAAAATAAGAAATTCTTCAGCGGTGACAGGAAACACGGCCTGCTGGCTCCGCGGAAAAGAAGAACTGGAGAGAGGCAGTTAGGAAAGGTGGGAAGGCAGCGCGCAGGCGCTGTGGGATGCTCCGAAAAGCTTTCTTTCAGGATGCTGGGGAGCGTTCCCGCGCAGGCTCCGTCGGTACCGACAATACCCATATGTGAAGACTCATTCCTGCTTGTTCCTGGAGATCCCTTTTGCTGGAGGATTTGGGATAGGATTCTTCAGATAGAGAGACCGGCGGGGCATAGGCAAACTAGGCATTTGCCTAGAGCCTAAAGATGTGGGAGGCCTTGTCAGAGGTGTCTTAATCTGGCCCAGCTTGGGTGCCCTGGAGGACCCACGGCAGTGGACCTTCCTGCTCAAACTGGGGCAGCTCAGCCGCACACAGTCACAGCCGAGTTGCTCCGGTTTTGGAAGGAGAGTTGCCGCATTGTCCCGGGACTCACGGTTACTTACTTGCACTGCGCAGAGAGACACAGGCGAGATCAGTAATGCCCAAGGTACTCAGGGGGAGCAGTGCTTCGTCAGTGACTACCCGTGGTGGGACAAACTCGCATCTGGGGGCATTTGTACAGAGTCGAGTAGGTTTGCCTTTCTCCTTTCAGTTCAGCACTCAGTGCGGAGAGACTTCTTGATCGCACTGTACTTTTAGGCCTGACTCACTGGTATCACTCAAGACTAACTCCTGATAAACTGAAGTAAAAGCAGTCCATACTTTCCTAAGTCAATGCTCTCTGTCAGTAATTGCACAAAAAAACAAGTGGAGGAGTAGCCTAGTGGTTAGAGCACTGGCTTGGTAGCCAAGCAACCAGGGTTCAATTCCCACTAGCACTCCTTGTGGCCTTGGGCAAGTCACTTAACCCTCCACTGCCTCAGAAGAAAGGCCTGGCAATCTACTACCAGTGACACTGCCAAGAAAACCCAGGAGCTTCTGGGTCACCAGGAGTCAGGACTTCAGCTCAAAGGCACACATTGCATTTTTTTTGCACAAAAACCACTAAAGGAAAAACCTGTGAAGTGAGCTCGAGAGGGGTAATGCGACCAGGAAGAGACTGATGATGGTACTTACCGGTGTGCGGTATTTCTTGGCATATTTGTAAATTTCAGCCAGAGCTACATTGGTATTAAATTCATTTCGATATTTCTGAAAAAAAAAGAAACCAGATTTACAAGACATCCTGGAGTGGGAGGCCAGGACTTCACTTAATTTAGAAATGGAAGAGGCTGAAGGCTTTTTATGATTTCAAAGGACCATGAATTGAGTGTCCTGGTTCCCAAAAGGAGATGCCGGGATTTCACTCATCGCACAAACAGCAACTTCTATTACTACTACTACTGTCCGTACTTAATTGTACAGAGCTACTAGTGTGCGGTACTGAGAGGCATGTCTCACAGCCCCATGTGACACTGAAGATAAAATAAAAATACAGTTATATTTTGGAAAACATGAGGAACCGTACCTTGAAATACAAGACAGCAAATCATTTAAGAGCTGCTCTGACAGTAAACATATAACAAATGACTTCACACTGTCTGGGTCTGACTTGTTTGTGCTGATTGTGATGTCACAAATGACATCAAAGAAGCTGCAGGAACCAATCAGATCCCATTTCTGGTTCTGCTTTAATCATGGCTTCTTCCATGGTTTCAGGGGACTTGCAAAGAAACAGTATGAAGAACTGTAAAACAAGGGACTTTGTAAGAAAATGTTTAATTCATACAGGAAGGGATTGCTACTTGCTGCGTGCCTTACTGAGCTACTGCAGAAGAGAGAGAGGGAACATCTTTTTTATGAAGGCACAGCCCTCCACCAGCTGGGAAGCCAACGGAGGGAGAGTTTCCAAATTACTACTACTACTAATTTCTATAGCAGCACTGTGCACATACACATAAGAGACAACCCCAGCTTCAGAGAGCTTACAGTCTGCTAAGACAGACAAAAGGAACAGAGGACTATGGTAATTCTTTAATGGAAATGATTAAAGCATACATGGGTGTAGACAGGAGAATAAGGGGGGTCAGGATCCAAAAGCAAGTTACCCAATTCCAAGAGGGAGATTTCAGGCAGGTCTGGGATTTCAGGCAACCTCGTAATCCTGCATTATTGATTTCAATGGATACACTCAAGGAGTACAAATCCCCTACTTTTTTCCAATGTAAAGTCAAAACCAAGATTGGCCATAAAGCCTCCCTCTGGGAGCTGGGTAACCTGGCAGCTCTGTGTAGGCTCAACTGCTTCTCACGTACCAACCAGAAGATCATGGCCACTACCCAGGATATGGTGGTGCTTTTCTCTCAGCAAAATACCCAAGGTGATAGTTATGGACATAGCTTATGCTTACTCCGAGGAAGGAATCTATCCCCAATCAAACCATGACTCATAAGTCTGGAACAGTGGAGGGAGAGAAACACCCCGAGAAAACTTTAAATTGATATTCAAAAGCTTTGTGCAGGCAATTTTGGGAGTTAGCTGCACAGTTCTTAGGGACTGAAAAAGAAAGATAGTCTGACAGGGAAGCAGATAAAAGTTATGTTCATATCTTTATCTGGAGATATCCAGCAGCAGACGTAAGTGAACAAGTCCTGCAGAATATGCGGGTAAAGCTATGTGCATAACTTTCCTGCTGGCTGGCTAACCGACTGTCAGCTTCACAGGTTATCGTCGAAGGCACTGTTTCCACACCTTCTTCTGGAGGGACATCTAACTGGTCTGGTTTTCAGAATAGCCATAATTAACATAATGAGATAGATTTCAATATATTAGAGACCAAGAATGAGGAAATCTATTTCATGCATATTCCTTCTGTGTGCCCTGGAAACCCGAGGAGTTCGGTGGGAAACACTAAGTACCATTTTAACTAAGGAAGTACTGGGGCCCAGTCAGTCCCTGGCTTCTCTTTTCATTGTATTTTACTCATGCAAAGAGAGAAGTAGGTGCCAATCTCCTTACCCTCTCCATACTTACTCGGGACTCCTCTGCCAGGTGGGCGTTCATTTCCTGCTCGCTGAGGGGCACCATCTCCTGAATCTGCTTGTAGTACCTCTGTACAATTTTTCTATATTCAGGGATCTCCTTGGCATATAAAAGTTTATTGGTGGGAGAGTCCTACAGAGAGAACAAGGAACTTGTTACTAAGTAGTAGCCCAGACAGGAAGGAGTTACCAGGTTGTCTTTTTGCAGTCATTATCCTACGTAAGCATAACCAAACATCTGGAGCCTTACTGGAGGTCGCTGTCTCTGTGAAAGGCTCTGGCAGCAGTATTCATTAGCGACTCCCACGCCCCGTAGAATGTAAGAGAGAACCTTGCTTTCTGACTGACCGTATCAAAAGGCTTTCTCTCCCATCTCCCCCCCTTTATTGTCAGTTCAACGCCAACGCTTTTCAAATGCTCTCATCTGCACACTATTCTAATATTTAGATGTCTGTAAAAGTAACAGTACTCAGGAGAGTAAAATATCACTGGCTGTAGCTTTCACAGCAATCCTGAACTGTCCCCTACAGTACAGATTACAGAATGTAAGAAATGCCGGTCCATCTTACCAGCATCTATACAATAGAACAGAAATCTCCTGCGATGTATGAGTTCAAATCCTGCACTTCTTGGACTCTGTATGACTCCAGAGCAGGTTCCCTGCGTGAGAGGGTATCCAGCCCTGGATATAACTAACAATAAACACACGATTCTTCCTTCTAATGGTGATACTCAGGAGAGTCACTGCTTGCAATGGCTCTTTCCTGCTTTAGGTTGTGTTTTGTATTCATATTTCAATTTTGATTTAGGCAGAAATGGGTGTAGTTTGAGGGGAGCAAGAGGAGCAGTGCACTCCCCCCCCCCCCCCAAATGAGATGTTCACGAGGATCCCATCTCCCACAAGCTGAAAAGAACATTGCCACGATCATAGCAAAGGTCTCTCCTGTCTGCCCGTGGGGATCCCATCCCCTGCAGACAGAAGAGGATGGCCGCGATCACAGCAAAGACCCTTTTGATCTGCCCACAGGAGATCAGATCCCCACGGGCAGAGAGGCTGCATGGAGGCCGCAATCACAGCCTCTCTGCCCACAGGGATCCGATCTCCCCCTGGCAGATCGAAGGGGTCTTTTTTGCATTCAGGGTTATCCTCCTCTTTTCTGCCTGCATGGGATGAAATCCCCACAGGCAGACGAAGGGCAAGGCTGCAAGAAAAAAAGATTTTTTTTTTGGGGGGGGGGGTGAGTGAGGAAGTTAGGTAGAGAAGGCAGGGAAAATTTAAAGGGACAGTGGGCCTACTGAGAAAAGGAGAATGGGGGGGGGGGGGGGATCTTACGGCAGGGGATGGTGGTGTGCTAGGAGGGTTGGTGAAGGGAGGGAAGAGTACCTAAAGGTGCATTTCCCTCTCTCCCCAACCCACCTTCACACAACAAACACATGCGCGCGCACACACACACAGGCAACCCATCTCCAAAGCACACAAATGCGCGCGCACACACACACAGGCACCCCATCTCCAAAGCACACAAACACACACACAGGCACCCCACCTCCACACCACACACACACAGGCACCCCACCTCCAAAGCACACACACACACACACCCCACCTCCACACCACATACACACACACACACACACTCCACAGCACACACACACACACACACCCCACCTCCACAGCACACACACACACACACCCCCCACCTCCACACCACCTCCGCATGACACCCCACCTCCGCACCCCACCCCATGACACCCCACCTCCGCATGACAGAACACACACACACAGGCACCCCACCTCCACACCACACACACACAGGCACCCCACCTCCAAAGCACACACACACACAGGCACCCCACCTCCACACAACACACACACAGGCACCTCACCTCCACACCACACACACACAGGCACCCCACCTCCACACTACACACACACAGGCAGCCCACCTCCAAAGCACACACACACACAGGCAGCCCACCTCCACACCACACACACACAGGCACCCCACCTCCACACCACACACACACAGGCACCCCACCTCCAAAGCACACACACACACACACACACACACACACACACACACACAGGCACCTCACCTCCACACCACACACACACACACACACAGGCACCTCACCTCCACACCACACACACACAGGCACCCCACCTCCAAAGCACACACACACACAGGCACCCCACCTCCACACTACACACACACAGGCAGCCCACCTCCAAAGCACACACACACACAGGCAGCCCACCTCCACACCACACACACACAGGCAGCCCACCTCCAAAGCACACACACACACACACACAGGCACCCCACCTCCAAAGCACACACACACAGGCACCCCACCTCCACACCACACACACACAGGCACCCCACCTCCACACTACACACACACAGGCAGCCCACCTCCAAAGCACACACACACACAGGCAGCCCACCTCCACACCACACACACACAGGCAGCCCACCTCCAAAGCACACACACACACAGGCACCCCACCTCCAAAGCACACACACACACACAGGCACCCCACCTCCACACCACACACACACAGGCACCCCACCTCCAAAGCACACACACACACAGGCACCCCACCTCCAAAGCACACACACATACGGGCACCTCACCTCCACACCACACACACACAGGCACCCCACCTCCAAAGCACACACACACACAGGCACCTCACCTCCACACTACACACACACAGGCACCCCACCCTCCACACCACACACACACAGGCACCCCACCTCCATACCACCTCCGCATGACACCCCACCTCCGCACCCCACCCCCATGACACCCCACATCCACATGACAGAACACACACACACAGGCACCCCACCTCCAAAGCACACACACACACAGGCACCCCACCTCCACACCACACAAACACAGGCACCTCATCTCCACACCACACACACACAGGCACCCCACCTCCAAAGCACACACACACAGGCACCCCACCTCCACACCACACACACACAGGCACCCCACCTCCACACTACACACACACAGGCAGCCCACCTCCAAAGCACACACACACACGCAGCCCACCTCCAAAGCACACACACACACACAGGCAGCCCACCTCCAAAGCACACACACACAGGCACCCCACCTCCAAAGCACACAAACACACACACAGGCACCCCACCTCCACACCACACACACACAGGCACCCCACCTCCAAAGCACACACACACAGGCACCCCACCTCCAAAGCACACACACATACGGGCACCTCACCTCCACACCACACACACACAGGCACCCCACCTCCAAACCACACACACACACATGCACCTCACCTCCACACTACACACACACAGGCACCCCACCCTCCACACCACACACACACAGGCACCCCACCTCCATACCACCTCTGCATGACACCCCACCTCCGCACCCCACCCCCATGACACCCCACATCCGCATGACAGAACACACACACACAGGCACCCCACCTCCAAAGCACACACACACACAGGCACCTCATCTCCACACCACACAACACAGGCACCTCATCTCCACACCACACACACACAGGCACCCCACCTCCAAAGCACACACACACAGGCACCTCACCTCCAAAGCACACACACACACAGGCACCCCACCTCCACACCACACACGCACAGGCACCCCACCTCCACACCACACTCGCACAGGCACCCCACCTTCACACTAAACACACACAGGCAGCCCACCTCCACACCACACATACACAGGCACCCCACCTCCACACTACACACACACAGGCAGCCCACCTCCAAAGCACACACACAAACAGGCACCTCACCTCCACACCACACACACACAGGCACCCCACCTCCACACCACACACACACAGGCACCCCACCTCCACACTACACACACACAGGCAGCCCACCTCCAAAGCACACACACACACACAGGCAGCCCACCTCCACACCACACACACACAGGCACCCCACCTCCACACTACACACACACAGGCAGCCCACCTCCAAAGCACACACACACAGGCACCCCACCTCCACACCATACACACCCCACCTCCACACCACACACACACAGGCACCCCACCTCCACACCACACACACACAGGCACCCCACCTCCAAAGCACACACACACAGGCACCCCACCTCCACACCACACACACACAGGCACCCCACCTCCAAAGCACACACACACAGGCACCCCACCTCCACACTACACACACACAGGCAGCCCACCTCCAAAGCACACACACACACACAGGCACCCCACCTCCACACCACACACCACAGGCACCCCACCTCCAAAGCACACACAGACACAGGCACCCCACCTCCACACTACACACACACAGGCAGCCCACCTCCACACTACACACACACAGGCAGCCCACCTCCAAAGCACACACACACACACAGGCAGCCCACCTCCACACACCACACACACAGGCACCCCACCTCCACACTACACACACACAGGCAGCCCACCTCCAAAGCACACACACACACAGGCACCCCACCTACAAAGCACACACAGGCACCTCAGCTCCACACCACACACACACAGGCACCCCACCTACAAAGCACACATACACACAGGCACCCCACCTCCAAAGCACACACACACACAGGCACCCCACCTCCAAAGCACACACACACACACACACACACACACACAGGCACCCCACCTCCACACCACACACACACAGGCACACCACCTCCAAAGCACACACACACACACAGGCACCCCACCTCCAAAGCACACACACATACGGGCACCTCACCTCCACACCACACACACACAGGCACCCCACCTCCACACCACACACACACAGGCACCCCACCTCCACACCACCTCCGCATGACACCCCATATCCGCACCTCACCCCCATGACACCCCACCTCCGCATGACAGAACACACACACACAGGCACCCCACCTCCAAAGCACACACACACAGGCACCCCACCTCCACACCACACACACACAGGCACCTCATCTCCACACCACACACACACACACAGGCACCCCACCTCCAAAGCACACACACACAGGCAGCCCACCTCCAAAGCACACACACACACAGGCACCCCATCTCCAAAGCACACACACACACAGGCACCCCACCTCCACACCACACACACACAGGCACCCCACCTCCACACCACACCCACACAGGCACCCCACCTCCAAAGCACACACACACAGGCACCCCACCTCTAAAGCACACACACACAGGCACCTCATCTCCACACCACACACACACACAGGCACACCACCTCCAAAGCACACACACACAGGCACCTCACCTCCAAAGCACACACACACACAGGCACTTCACCTCCACACCACACACACACAGGCACCCCACCTCCACACCACACATACACAGGCACCCCAACTCCACACTACACACACACAGGCATCCCACCTCCAAAGCACACACACACACAGGCACCTCACCTCCACACCACACAGACACAGGCACCCCACCTCCACACCACACACACACAGGCACCCCACCCCATGACACCCCACCTCCGCATGACAGAACACACCCACACAGGCACCCCACCTCCAAAGCACACACACACAGGCACCCCACCTCCATACCACACACACACAGTGTGACATAGTGGGTCCTTCTAGCCCGTTTAATGAAGCTAAAAAGCCAGGAACAAAAGTAGAGCTGAGCTGTAAACAGAAGCACATGGCTCCTGGTTACCGTGGGAACCAGGCACAGAGGCAAGAGAAACGCCGGTGCTATCATTCAAGGGGTGAATCACAAGGTAATGCAGGACACCTGTTAGGGGGTGGAGTTGAGCACGGCCCCAGAATTCACCCTATTAAGGAAACTTCAGTGGAGCTTATGGAGGTAGGCAGAGAAGGAAGTAATGAAGAGTTGGCTGAAGAAGCAGGACGTGAGGCATATGAGCTGGAGAGAGAAGCCATTGAGAGCTACACTGAAGACAGCTATGCCCAGAGTAAGCCAGAGTCTCTATGGAAAGGAGAGACAGATTCCTTCTTGAGGAGAAAGAAAGAAACCCCGAGGACAGGATACAACAAGGGCAAAGGAGATTGTCTGCAATATCCTGGGGAGCACGGGAGAGACAGAAAGCCTAGGAGGCAAGTGAAATGCTATGAGCAGGGCTTAGGTTGGGAACCTACAGCTATTCAGAAGCACCAGAGAAAACCTCCACCAGTAAGGCTGAAAGGTAAGCCAAAAGGCTTGAATATACTTAATTACAGTGACTGTTTGTACCCAGAAGGGTGGTGCTGGGAAAAGAATACTGGGCCTGATAATCTGTGTGAAAGCCAGTTTTTGACCCAAGCATATTGTGTAAAGCCTGGAGCAGTAAGAAAGGGCGTAGCACCAGCAGTGCCGGTTCAAACATTTCCTTATGAGCAGGAGGAATTGATGGACTGTGAACCAGAGTGTATTGATATTGGAGAAGATATAGATATAATGGACTGTACATTATCTCTGGCCAATGGAATAATTTCATTGCGTTGAAAGCCTGCTTGAAAAGAAAGTACAGCACAGATAGCACGTGGAAACAGAGAGCTGTGAGGAAACAGCGTGGTTTTGTTTGAATGTTTGTTTTCACCTTGGTTAATGCTGAAGAAAACCTTTTTCTGTTAAGGAACTTTTGTTTGTCCAAATACCAGTAAATACCTGGATTGTGTTTTCTGTTCATGGTAAAATCCACCCCGGGAGGGGAAATAAAATCCTTTGGTTGCTTAACCACTTTTTCCACAACTGCTCCTTATTGATTTAGTGAAAAGACTACATTTCCCAAGGGGCATTGCTCCAGGATCTGTGAAATAGCTGTTTCAATAGGGAAAAACCCACTCCCTTAACCTCTACTCGGGGGTTTAAGGAGAGCTGGTGACAACAGGCACCTCATCTCCACACCACACACATACAGGTACCCCACCTCCACACCACACACATACAGGCACCCCACCTCCAAAGCACACACACACAGGCACCCCACCTCCACACCACACAGGCATCTCACCTCTACACCACAGCACACACACATACGCATACCCAACTCTGCAGCACACACACATATGCACCGCAACTCTGCACCAGACCAACGGAGATATCCCATGCACAGACAGGCACATTATTGTTGCACTACAAACATGTAAACTTAATAGCTGAGGCTGTAACTGTTATCTGTATTTCTGTCTAAAGATGCTGCATGGTATAGGAACACTGGTGCTGGTCTTGTGAGACTTGAGAACATGAGACCAGTGTAAGAGATATTGCAGGGATTGGGGGGGCATGAGGAGATCACAAGCATTGGCTCCTAAAATTTTGGCCTGACTCCTAAATCCACACAAAGTTTGTCAAGGCCTGCAATAGAGGCACAGCATGTTTGGAATTTTGGCACCAGCAAGTCATCAGAACACTTGTCCAAGTTTGATGATGGAGACAGATTCTGGACATTTACTTTCATATTTAGATCAGATGATATTGTTAGGAAGACTTGGAGGCCTATGATAGTAGCTCTGTATGTGTAATCAATCTCTATGAGGCCAAGCCCTCCTTCAGCTCTAGGAATGTACAGTCTTGGCATACATGGATTCTTGTAAATTACTTCATGGGCATGGGGGAGTTGTCTTGTTCACACATCTAGTTTTTCAAGATCTTTAAAAGGCCGGTCTACAATCCCAAAACTGTATGAGTCTGTGATGTTAAGGCACTTTTTGAAAAAGATTTTAATCTTCTATAGTATTCTTTACTGAACTTTTCTCTCGTAATTTCTGCTTGAGAGTGTCGTTCCTTCCTCTACTCCAAGATATTTACATACGCCTTTCTCTTCAAGTTCTTTGATGTCACAGCTCTCGCCCAGGGAGATATTTTCAGTTTTGCTTATTTTTCTCTAAATATAAAAGTTGCCTTAGTACATTTGTCAAGGTCAAAGGTCATCTTGATGTCATCAGAATAGCTTTTCACTAAATGGAGCTGCTCTGCTAATTGTTAGTCACTGGAACTGTAGAGCTTCAATTCACCTACATATAGTAAGTAAGATGTTACCTCTGGATTGTTACCTTCTTTAGGATTCAGGCTATATCTGTATCCCAAAAAACTGATGAAAGTACTCATTGGATTAAGTGCCATACAAAATAGAAGTGGTGACAGGGAATCTCCCTGAAATATTCCTCGCTGGATCTTGATGTTAGGAATGATGTAATGACTATCTTCATACTTCAAACCAGGATTTATTTTATACATCTCAAGGTAATTTATTATCTAAGAGTGTGGGATGCTGTCAAAAGTTCTCTTATAATTAAGCCATGCTATACTGAGATTTCTGCTTTTCTTAGCACTGGCCATGATGGCCTTATTGAACATTAATTGGTCTTTGGTTCCAAATGCTCCCCTCCTATTGCCCTTTTGCTCTATTGCCATGATGTTATTGGATTTGATATGATCATACTGTATATTCTGTCTGCATCTATTGCAGTGAACAGCCTATAGATTGTAGGTAGGCAAGTTTTTGGCCTGTAACTTTTGGGAATGTTACTTGGGTTCCCCTCTGGAAGGAGAAACATTCTTCCTGCTATAAGTCATTGCAATGTTAAGTTTGGCTGCTTGATTAATTGTTTTTTGCAGTCTGCCAGGGCTCTTCCAGTTGGAGACTCATTTTAACCTGCTTTCTGGCTCTTTTGTTGTTACTACAGGTCATTCCATCGGTCTGATGTTTGATTTTTCTAAATATTCCTGCATGCAGAGTAACCATTCTGCTTCTTGATTGTGCTCTATAGGGACCTCATATGGGATTCTCCAGAAGGTTTCCGTTTCAGCTTTGGTTGGTGGTGTTTTCACCATATTAATACTTTTTCCCACTTCCCTGTAGAATTGTTTTGGGTTCTCTCTCATAGTTTGTTTTGATATCTTTATTTTCTGTTTTCTTCATATCTTCGCAGTTTTTGCGTTTCTGCTGCTACTTTCAATTTATTGTTAGAACATATAAATTTCAGGTCGTCTTCCGTTATGCAGCATGCTTCAGCTTGATGTCTTGGATCTTCCTCAATATTTTTGATGATCTTAATCACCTCAGATACCCATCTAGCAGGGATACCTCTGCACGCAGTGGCTGTATTTTTTGTTCGATGCGTTTTTCCAAGGAGGAATTGTTATTGTTCTCTTTTTCTTCTGGCCCTGCACTTTATTGGTGGTATTCTTGCAGCAATAATTTTAACTGCACAATACTGTATTTGATTTACTTTGGTGATGTCAATAGATGATCTCTTCATCTTCATACTTTTAACCTTAGGTGTTAAATTTAACTTGGGTAATCTTTCCCTTGCATGGAACTTAGCATATCCATCTTTTTCCATGTGGACTAGGAGTTTGATCTTGAATTACTCCACCTCTGGGTCTTTCTCTCCCTTTCTTCCTTCTCTTCAGTTGATTGGTTGACCTGTCCTTTATTCATCGCACTCTCCTGCGGTTCCATCTCCCCCTCCACTGCTCTTTCCTTTTCTGTGTATTCCTTTCTTCTGGTGCTCTCACCTAGGTCTCATAGAGCTGCGTACACTTTGTAGTGTTATACAAATGATCAGTAGCATTACTAGTACTCGCCTCCTCACTGTATTGCTTTTTCCATGAAATCCCTTCGTTGCGTCAAGACGTTATCATTCACATACTTCTTTACTTTGATCTGTGAAATTAAAGATCTTAAATTTGCATCCACTGCTTTTTGCAGTTTTTCTTCTGGAAACTTTCCTCTTTCTTCCAGTTTTTGGTGGATTCTCTTTGTAGACCCTCTTGATTTAAATATAGGGTTTGTAGCATAAACGTAGCAGTACATTATCTCCTCTTTATCTGCAGAAGCCCACTTAACCGTAGTTAATCCTCTTAACTTTTCATTAATTTCTGTGGTTTATCTCCTTCCACAGTGGGTCCATGAACAGGCTCACCATGGCCTTTATCTGTGGCAGGGATGTTATCTACATCTGCAGTGTTTGCACTATTGCAAACACCATTGTTAGCCTTGGTGCGTAAGCTATGGGTGGGCACCTTTTTATCCTGGACGACGTGTGGTCAGTATGTATTTTTCTTTTTCTTTCCTAACATACTTCAATTGTAGTGTCACCTGGCTGGCATTTAGTACAATGGGCTCACCACGTGACGTGAAGATACCCAGCAAAACATGGGGAGGGATCTATATTCCCTCTCTCTAAGAGATGCACAGCAATTCATCAACCACAACTAGTGAATTTTATGTTGCACGTCCCTTTGACCCCCCCCCCTCTTTTTTTCCTTAAATAAGCCTACAGCACCTGATATTCTCAGGTGGTCTCCCATCTGAGTACTAACCAGGTTCGGCCCAACATAATAAGGTTGGAACCACCAAGGTTGAAAGTAATGTTGTAAAGGTAGGGCAAGAGTTAACATTCCCTGCCAAAATCTCTAGATCTCTAAACATGCACAGCCATAACTCAATTATAATTCCAGCTGTATCTCTGTTAAAGTAGGAAAAGGTCTGCTGTGTGGAAATGATTTTGGGATAATGTGTAGCATTAGTACAGCCTATACCCATCCCAGATACCCCCTTCCAAGCAGCAGAGCAAATTACTGCCCCTGGGCAGAGTTGTACTAAGAGCTCTCTCTGTAAGAGGCGGCATTTACACATTGTTTGTTAAGAATTCTTCTGCATATGAAGCCTTTAGGCACTGATTATCAGAGGGTGTGATTTGGAAATGGAATCAGTTGTAAAAAATACTCTTTTTTTAAAAATGTGGTACACATAATTGACTCCAGCAGTACTGCTGAGTACTTGGTTTCTGATGTCATTGCAGGAATGAAGCTCCACTTATGGGATTGTAGCGATATTGCTGCAGGAAACGCATTGCGGTGTCACCAAAAACAAAGCTCTCACTGTCACAAAACTAGAACATATTTTTAACTCTCTCTGAAATCAGTTTGCTACAGTGAAGAAGGATGGCAGGGGCTTCCCCAACCTGCTCTGTCTGGTTTTAGGATATTCTCAATAAATACACAGGAGGTAAACTTGCATGTGCTGGGTCTGCAATGCGGGCAGCTTTATCGCCTGCATGTTCATTGTACAAATCCTGAAATCTGACTGAAGAGGTTTGGGGAATCCTACATTAGGGTTCACTGTTCATCCCCCATAACAATCTTAGAAACGTTGCTAGTTTTCCTTTAAGGATGCCCAGGCACCCTGATAACCCTCAGTGAGAGCAGGGTACCCAGAAGTAGCCCCAAAATTACTACTGATTCTTTGTATTGATAGATAGCATATAACATTAAAATTTTAGACAAAATGCAACTTCCATTAAAATAATTTTGCTCATTTGAAGAGCTTGTAATGCTGCCTTTTGGCGTAACATTCCCACTGGGAGGCGCTCCCATTACTCTGTCAGTCCAGATTGAAATGTTGCCAATGACTCCAGTTTGTCTTGCTGATCCAGCCTTGGTTTGAAGCCACTGCATGCAAGGAAACCTATAGAAGTCCATTTCCATGCCTATGATGAGGTACAATCAAAACTGATTGGCTGGAATCTGCTGTGTGGCAGTGATCACTGTACCTTCCCAAGATGCAGGTCAGAGATGGAGCAGGCATCAATGAAGACCTGAGCTATCACAGAGAGGCAGGCATCCATGTGATCTGTCTTATCGATATCAAACACAAACTGGGGGTTCTTCAGAATGTTCACCCAGAACCGGAGAGGTAGACTGTGGGAACAGATGAGGAACACACAGTGAGAGATACATAGAAACTGACCAGTACTTTTCATATGCAGAAATAAGCTGTTAGGAAGACATTGTATGGACTAATTCAATACATCTGTGACTAGCTTTTAAGAGCCCTGTTCCCTTCATCAGATCAGCAGGGAAACGATAGAATCAGTTATACTAGGTTTAAAGAGAACTGAGTCAGCGAGACTTTGCATTGTCTACATTTGCTGTTATGGTTCAGAAACTGGTAAAACTAACTGAAATCATCCTGATTCATAACTACTTCAGCCTCAGTAATGACTTCTATGTGCAGACTGTGGGAACTGCTATGAGCACTACAGAATGCTGGTCTTGATTGGATTTAATTTATTAACATAATATTCAGCCCTTCACATTCTTCAATAGAGCCGATTCCAACACACACATCATTCTGGGACATTGTCCATTTCCTGGCTAGATCGCTGTTTAATCATTGTTACTTTGTCAGGAATCCAAACAACATCCTTAGATAGTGACTCTTCTCCACAGTTCATGAATCTAGATCAGATCGTTATGGACAAGTTAGCATCTACTTCCTCTTTCCCACATAACTTTGGTTGCTTCTCATTGGCTGATCAGGTTGCACAGTGAAATTCAGTACCTACTTATGCTCTGTCACCCCTTTAAAGATCAGCTCTTGTCCACAAAAAAATGCCAGTCTTGGTACCATGGAAGCCTTTGCCTCCTCAAGTGTCATACTAGGAAAGCATAAGGCTGGATTTAAATAATTGGTGCCCATCGGCAGGACGAGAGAGGGGAGGTTTTTCCCTTAACGATCACACAGCACAGCACTAGAGCAAACACAATCCAGCTTCTATTTACCCCAGGGTTTTGGTGCCTTCAAGATCTGATACCCGAGACAGTTGCCTGTGTTTAAACTTGGAACTGGGAGAATGGAAAGAATATGGCATAAGCCTAGGACCTCATGTGCCCTGCTTATCTGTAAACATCGCTGTCAAAACTATTACCAAGAAGTAAAAAAAATAGCAAAGAACTCTTATTTTATACAAATCATTTCTTCTTCAGCCAATTGGCCAAGAAAACTATGTTCAGTAATCTCTAAATTAACAAATAAAACTTGCTCTCCATCAACACTTACTCAAATCCCAACTACAGATGATTTTGGCAAATATGTTGTCAGTCCAAAGCTCCATTTTCCGACATTTTCTCCAACCACCTAGCCTCAGTATATCAGATGTCTTTATCCTCCCCAACTACTGTCTCAGCTCCACCTGTACGAATGACTAACTGCTCCTTCTCCCCAGTTACTGATTTTGCCCTGGCCAAGACAATATCTGTGGCCAGAGCTACTAGTTGTGCCCTTGATCCACTTCCCTCAAAACAAGTTATTCTCTTGGCTTTTTGTCATTTCTTCAAAAAATAGTCAAAGCTTTTCTTGACATGTGGAAAAGTCCATAATATACCCAATATTGCAAAAACCTAATCTAGATCCACAGATCCCTGCTAATTATCACCCCATTTCCAATCTCCCTTGCATATCTAAAACATAGAAAATATTCTTCTCCCATCTATGGAACTCAGTAAATAAAGCCAATGTTTTAAACCCACCTCAGGCCAGTTTCAGACTGGGGCACAATACCGAAACAGTCCTGGCAGCCTTCTTAATCAAGACCCATAGTATTCTGGATAGAGGAAGGGGAGCTTTAATCGTACTACTGGATCTTACATCCACCTTTGCGCTGGTGGATCACAATTTATTGTTACATCGCAACAAAGAAATTGAGGCCTGTAATACAGTCTTGTAGTGGTTTACTTCTTATTTGGTGGTTTTGTGTATCGTTAAACTCCACCATGTCTAGCTCCTCTATACTGTCATGTGGGGTGCCTCGGGGATCCATTGTTCCACTGCTTTTCAATATTTTTCTCACATGCTGATGTTATGGTTTTGTACCAGGACAGCTAAAGGGCTATTATGCAAATAATATTCTTCTTGCATGCTACATCAATGACAATTCGAGTGAATCAATGTTTAGTTACCGTAGCCAGCTGGCTAGAGAGAACCTATCTTAAACAGAATCTCAGTAATTCTATTGCCACCTGGATAACTGGCAGAACGTGTCACTCCTCCATTTCTCCCACTATATGTACAAGATATTTCACTCCAACGGGCAGGGGATCATGAAATATTTAGGCATTATTGTGGACCACCAGTTATCCTTTGAAGTTCACATTTCTGCAACTATAAGAACCCTATTCTTGCTCTACATCAGTTCTGTTCAGCTCAAGTATATCCGAAACCATCTGATCAACACATCCTTATATACACCTTTATTACATCCCATCTAGACTACTGTAACTTCATCGCTTCTGGATTTAGAGCAGGGGCTCCTAAACCTGCCTCCATGTCAGTTGGGTTTTTCAGGATATCTACTGTGAATATGTATGAGAGAGATCTGCAGGCACTGCTTCCAATCTCATGCATACTCATTGTGGATATCGAGAAAACCCAACTGGCTGGGGAGGCCCCAGGACAGGCTTGGGAACATCTGATTTAGAGCTATTGACCTGAAACATCTTCTCTCTATTTCAAATACTGCCATCCGGGTTCTGCCACACATCCACAAACTCCATCAAGTTGCTCTTATTGTTTCATAACCACTGGCTTCCAGCTTTCTATTGTTGTGCAATTTAAGACACTTATGACTTTCAAGGTCTTAAAAGCCAGGAGCCCAATATTCGAAAGGCATTTATATGGTTTACAGCCCAGTAAACCATGTAAATGTTTTAAATCGGGATATTCAACGGCACTTACATGGTTAGCACCATTGAATACCCCTTCTGACTCCCCTATGTTCCCCGATGCAATCCAGTTAGCATTGGGGCGTGTCGGGGACATTCCGTGGCGGAGCGGAGGCAGCGACAAGTCATAACCAGGCAGCAGCGATATTGCATGTTGCCCTATTAGTGATCTGCACCGAAAAGAGAGGCGAGGAAAACCCTCAGGAGCTAACTGGATGGCGTCCAACATCGCTGCTGCCCAGATACCTACTGACATGTCCGGCAATCCCTGGACATTCAATGCTGGGGCTGCACATGACTCCGGAACTGAATATTCGGGGTTAAGGCTATATGCTGTAGTGGCGCACAGCCTGCCCAGGTGTCCAATTTATCTTTATTCTATACAGACACCACACGTCTTCTTGCTCTACGTAGGATCACTGCTGATTATTCCACAGCCAGATTCAAATCTACTAGACTGCCAGTGCTCCTTCATAGCTTATAAGAAACTTCAAGCAGGACTACAAACCCACCTCTTTACCTTATCTTTTCGTAATTTTTGTTTTTAGGCTAAATTTGTCCCTTCAGAAAGGCCTCCAAATTAGGTATGGCTCTGTCACTTCTGTGCTCTATTGTATTGTTTATTTAACGGGTTTACATTGTAACTTAAAGTTGGTAATGGACAATTAAACAGGGACATTGCCTCAGAAAAAACAATTCCAAGTTGTCAGTGGAGGGTTAAGTGACTTGCCCAAGGCCACAAGGAGTGCTAGTGGGACTTGAACCCTGGTCTCTTGGTTCCCAAGCCAGAGCTCTAACCATTAGGCTACTTCTCTGCTCCCTCTGTTAAGCTCATACTACTGGCAGCAGCCCTGGCCCACACACTCAGTATACAAGCTCTGGAGCCATCTCCTATCAGCACAAACGCTCCACTCCAGCCACTTTGGAAAGAACAAAATAAAGCACATTCCAAGGGCGGCATGAACTCCAGGACTCAAACATCAAAAAGTGTGTTAACAAACCTTAAAATACTCCTGGAAAACCAGAACAGGTCAGACTGCTAAAGATGTAATCCCTGCGGGGATGGGAAAATACCGACTGTACCTGAACGTAGCTTGCCATGAACTCTCCTGAAAAAGCGTGAGCTAAATACAAATCAAGTCCTTACACAAAAATGAACTTGTAGTTAGAGACCTCACTTCTGTCACATGTGCAGAACATAGACAAACTCGCACCCCACGGGACTACCAACTGGCTCCTGATTTTCAGAACAGACTGATCCAGTCCTGGTTTTATTCCACTGCGTTCCCTAAGTCCGTGCATGCTCTGGGGTAAAGCCATGGCTGAATCAGCTTATTCTGAAAATCTGGAGCCTGCTGGTATCAGCAAACATACAGTGGGAACAGCAATTGTGAGCAGCCGGGTTCTGCATGTAATACAACACTGGAGGAAAAACCCCAAATGCATTTCCTCCTGTACTGTGCAGATCTGTACATTCCCAAAACTGACAGATTTCAACCAATAAAATGAAATTATTTTTTTTTTACTTTTATTGATCTGGGTATTTATTGTTCTAATCATGTTGGATGTGGTCCTTTTCTTTTTTGCTTTCAGTGTCCCCTTGCTCTCTCTTCTCAGGCTTCAGCCCAGTAAAAACCACTTTCCCACCATCTGCTTGCTGGTTGCTGCGGCATCCTCCTCTCTCATCGCAGGTGGCCAGCAACATCCTATCTCCCTTGTCCCCCACCACCCGATCTCTTCCCAGCACCATGCAGATTCTACTCTCTCTGCCTCTCTCCTTTAGTGATATTCAGAGGGTCTGGGACTATCACGGTCTGCCCCCTTAGCCAGTCGGCCTGTCATTAGCTGGCCAGCTAAAAGCTTTGAATATATTGGCCCAAAAAAAAGCCAAATGACATATAGCCAAGCTACATGATATCACCATAGTTGTTCTGACCCTAGAGGCAGGAATAAACATTGCAAAACTCTAACTGAACCCTTCATACAAAAGGGCTATCACCCTAAAAATCATCTTCATGAAAACCACATTCTCAGCGAAGACACGTAGTGAACACCTGATGATTGGAGCAATGAGCTAAGAATCAGCAAAGCCAGGTTCAAATCCCACTGCTGCTCCTTGTGATCTTGGGCAAGTCACTTAGCCCCACCATAGCCTTGGGCACAGACTTAGGGGTACCCAAAATCAATGGGACCACGGCTCCACTATCGCATGGAACCACTATCACTGTTTAGTAAACATACCCTTTAGATTGTAAGTCTCTGGGGACAGGAAAATGTCTAATGTAACTCAATTTGAGCTAAATAAAATAATATATAAAAAAAGGAGAGCCATAGCAGCTGTGCAACTTATAGGGGTTTGCTTAGTAGCACAGGGGCTTTCAACCTTGTCCTTGGGACACACCTAGCCAGTCAGGGTTTCAGGACAATCACAATGAATATGCATGACATAGATTTCATGCACTGCCTCCATCATATACAAATTCATTATAAAGATCCTGAAAACGTGACTGGCTTGGTGTGTCCCGAGGACCGGTAGTAATGCTTCGAGTGTGCTAAAGGTCTGCTGCAGGGCCCACAGTAATCAAATGGTCCAGAGCTATGTATGAAACATAAGGAAAGTCATAAAAGACCTTCAAGCCCTGCTGAAAGGAATAATCCCTGTTTCAGGCTTTTCTGGCTAAGGGAAAGCTATGGGAGGGTAGGCTTTACTTATTTAATTAGGGTACTTTTCATCATAGAGGGTTGCAGAAATTACTGGCAGAGAGAACAAAATCCTTTCTGTGCAGAACGAGACTTCTTCATAAAATGTGCTCATCTCTTGTTTTCTTTCATACTTCTTTGTCTCTGGCAGGCCTGGCCCCAGCCTAATCTATTATTCAGCTATTTCTCTTCCCACTCTCTACTTTGCTAACTCCAATGAAAAAGGTCTGACTTCTTGCCAGATAGCAAGGCTGGCAGTTGGAAGTCATGTACATTTGCCCATACAGTCCTCGTGGTCAGTACACAGGACGAGGGAGTCACTGCAGGGAGACAGAACCCCGGGGCCGTCCACATTTGATCACAGAGCCCCAGTGGTCCTCACGTGTCATTATATGGGGTTGCAGTGATCACACATCATCTCCGTGCTGAACTGGTGGCTTCCTTCTAACCTGTTGGTTTTCCAAATGTGCAAAGTGTCTGGATCGGAGATTCCTCTCTTCTCCGCCTGCTCTTCTAAGAAGTCAAAGAAATACTTGATGGCCAGAGGCGGCTTCTCCTCATGGATACTCAGTATGGCTGTGAATAAATCATCCAGGAATTTCTGCAGTGTACCCTGAAGAAGCAGAAACAAGAGAAGAGAGCTTTATGTGCGATATCTCTGGGCCGCTTCTGCCCTTCACTGACTGACTGTACTATACCCTTTCGTTAGTAAGGTCTAAGGAACCCCCCAAGTCCAGCATCTTCTTTCTAGCGGGGTCCCAAAGAGAGCAAAATTCCATGGTGCTTACTCTCAGGGATAACCAGTGGCTTTCCCCAAGCCTACTTTAATAATGGTGTATGGACCTTTCCCTCCAGGAACATGTCCAACCTTTGTTAAAAGGTTTACTACATTCTCAGCAACAAATTCCAGAGCTTCATTTAATTAAAAATATATTTTTTTCTATTTGTTTTAAATGTGTTACTTAGTAATTTCATAGTGTGTCCCCTAGTCTTTGGATTTTTTGGAAGAGTAAACAATTGATTAACGTTTACCCATTCCACTCCATTTAGGATTTTATATATCATCTGACTTCAGGGCCGGCTTGACCACTGGGCAGACTAGACTGTCGCCTAGGACAGCACTTTCTGAGGGGTGGCAAATAGCAGCAGTAGTCAAAGCAAAACACTAGATCCTGAGAGTCACACAAACTCAAAGAACCATCGACGTGTAGTTTTACCTGCAGAGAGGATAGGCAAATTAATTAATTTATGAACATGGCTTCCTTTTCTTATAATGCCCCAGTTTGTTGGAATACGCTTCCTTTGGAGATTAGGACTGAAAGTTTGTATAAGTCTTAAGAGAAGGTAAAGACCAGCTTGTTTCACCTGGCTTTTGAGGAATAGATGGATATATTTGTATATTTTTCCCCTCTTGTTCTCCATCTTTTTGTATTATGTTTGTGATGTGCTATGTTCTATGTTGATTGGTTTTTGAACATTGTAAACTACTTAGATGCTGCCTTGTGTGAGTGTGATGAGCGGTATAATAAGTGTTTTAAATAAATATTAGTATTTCTAGTGTATGATAACCTTTGTCTTGAGATGGAATTCACTTGTGTAAATGTATATGCTAATGAACAGTTTCAGGTAAATAGGCATACTCTGATATATTTATGTTTAGGTACAAAACTCAAGTTTATTTGCATGAGATAACATTATGACAGAGTTTAGTCAAATTTTTCACCATTTTGAATGTGGTGGAAAAGGGCTGAAATGGTACTTTTTCAATGGGAAGAGTAAAAACAATGTGGTCTTTTATCAGACTACATCCTTTGTATTTTAAAAATTATTTAAAAGAATAATTTGTTTTTCTTGTTCTGTTTTACATTGTTTTAAAAGTGCATCCTAACACATGCAATGACAGAATTAACTAGCGGATGGGTCTGTCTGAGAGACTGCAAGACCAGTATCAGCTAGAAGCCCTAGCGGAAATACAAATATTCCCACCACTTGAGTAACTATCTGCAGCTATTTAGATTATTACTAAGCTTTTTGGGAAGGGAGAAGCACGAGTGTGGACTGAATGGAACACTTGTGGGCTCATCTCTCCAAGACGGTAGAGTGCAAAGAAGGAAAATAACCAAAAATATCTTGAACAAAAGCTGGTTGAAATGTTCATCGATATTTTATTATCAGGCTTAGGAATCCACCGACTTATACAGGATACCAACTGCTGGCTAACTAGCTTTACTTTTGAGAAACTCTTAAAAGCTTCTCTCATCCCATTTTGGCGAGTATTATCTTAGCACATACCACGAAAAGGTGGCAGATCAACTTCAGGATGGGTCAAGCCAAAATCACGAGATGCTTCACCAACAGGCCAATGAAGAAAGCCAGTGCTGAAGTCACACACTGTTAGCTGTGTATGCATTTTCATAGCACGCCGATAGCGTGAGACGTCAGAAACCGGTATGCAGCAAAGGGTGTGTATGCAAATGAGCTGTGCGCAAAACCTCAGCATAAAGTTGAAAGGAAGGGAGCCAATGCATGCACAAATAGACGCGCTACAAGTGGCCGTGTGTGCATGCGTGTACATGTCAAACACTCACATTATGCGCACAGGATCTGCAGGTTCTTTTGGCGCTCAGCCCATAATAACACTATTTCGCCCAAAAATATTTTTTTATGAAATCACAACAAGGAGACCTAACAGTAAATGGTAAATGATAGAAGTGAGTCCAAAAAACACACAAGGATAAAAAGCAAAGACATTTGTTAAACGTCAAACTTTTGCTTATACGCTGAAAGATATACACAGAAAATTGAAGGTAACTGTTCACAGGCACATACCCAGAAACAGTCTCTCCCTACATGCACAACATGTTTAAGTCACCTCAGACCAGGCGTAGGGCTATTGGCGCTCTTCCTCTACATGTTTCTCTGCATTGGGCACAGATCTTATTAGCATTCCATTTTAATATGCACAGCTCATTTGCATATTATTTAAATACATTTGGCACTGCTGTGTGTGCGTACTTTCTTTGCTGTTTACATGCACGCCAATGTCTTTTCTGCATTTGGCGAGGCGGAACTTGTGCATATAAGTTGCGTTATCTGTACGGAAAGGGTGTGCTAGTCTTTCTGCATCGACCCGTGAGCTTGCTACCTGACTTAGTACACAGGTCTGTAAGGCGTCAATAACCAAACAGTGGTGATGCAGGTACAACAAATGTACCCAGTTATCCTTAATATTTAGCCACACTTACCAGACCAGTTACATGGCTGAATTTCTGGCTATATTATCCCAATTAAAATTCGAGTGGATATAGTTAGGCCTGTCATTTGCATAGATGGGTACCTGGACAGAGTTAGTGTGAATATTGTGCTATCTTCCTAAATTTGAAACCTCGCTTCACGAATGCACCAAACCTAATCTCTTTTTAGCGTTAGCACGCACTTACGCAATACCATTAACATGCGCTATTAGTAACTAAGTTCGATGGCAGAAAATGGGAAACGTGGTAAAATGCGCATTAATGGTATCAGCGCACAGAAATGCGCTTTGAGAAAATTTAACAGAACAAATCTAGCTGCTTAAAGAGTTCAAGTTTATAAGTCGATTGAGCTACCTGAATAAAATCCAATTTTAACCGGCTAAGTCTTTAACATATAGGCCCCTACGCTTTTAAAATGGAAAGAGAATCGGTGAATTTTTCCATTTGCCATGCCGATGGTTGCTGGTGTGGCAAAGGCTGGACACCTGCCCTAAGGATGCAGATCCACAGACAGCAATACGATGATAACTGAAAATACTCGTATTTCCCTTCTCAATATATTTTAGCAGCTCACTCTTCCCTGCCTGTGAGCTCATAACTTACTGCTTTATTATTCGCTTTGTTGATCAGCAGACATGAGAGACAAACCCCTTTACCATCTGCTCTCTCTTTAGACAGTAACTGCCTGACTCAGCTCCGCCCATTAAGCCAGGAAGAGTTGGGGCGAGTCGACTCGTTGACTTACTCTTCTCTAGAGTTGATGTGGTATTCACATGCCTCCTTTTACGTCTCACTCACGCCTCATTAGTACTGATCTCTGTGGGGAGTGTATATTCCATGACATATGAAACAGATTTCCTTACTTACCTTGGTAGACAGCAACCTGGTCAAGTAGATTTCTGGAAGGACCTTCTTTCGGTGATTCTGTCTGTGGGACTTCCTGGTCTCAGCTAATTCATCAGTTGGAAGGACCTGAGTCAGCACAAAATGTATCTTAAATTTCTGCTTGTGAGGTAAGTCTGTGCAGTCAGTGTACACACATAGGAACATACTAAACACGTGCTGTGTCAGACCAGCCTTCTGTGTCCAACAGTGGAAGTACCAGGCAGATCTTACTGGCTAGATCCTCTGTTCAATCCCAGATACGGGAGATTTATTTTATTTATTTATTTAAAGGCTTTTCTATACCGCGCTCTTTATTATCAGTGCGGTTTACAGTTAACAGTTTGACACAAGGGCAGCATAATTGTCCAGTGTTTACATATAACAGGGAGGTAACATGGAAAAGAACTGGGGGAACTATGTACAATTTAAGTGGTGATCGAAGAACATGAGTGGGCTATTTACATTAAAGCACATTGGTATGTCATTACCGTTAAATTAAAGATTAGTACAATACAATAGAATGTATATTCCTGTAGTACTATTAATGTATTATCTGGAACTGACGTGGTTTTGTATCTAAAGTTTTATTAGATCAAAAACTTATAAATCATGATTGGGTTTGAGAGATGGCTGGTTTAGTTTGTGTGTGATGAGTGTGGCGTTGAAGGGTTGGGTTGTGGGGTGGGAGAAGGGGCGGTACTGTTGGGTTGTGAGAAGTGTAGAAGGATTAGATAATGCTTCAGAGCTTTCCTGAATTGCTTGATGTCTCTGATCGATCTAATGCTATGAGGGAGGTTATTCCAGCATCTGGGGGCGTAAAGGGCGAAGGCTCTATTACTACTTGATTGTGAACATTTTGTAGATTATAAGTGTGTTGGAGGTTAAAGTCCACCTTGATCTGTTGTTGGGGGTGTGAGTGAGGAGGGCAGATATGGAGGAGGGGGATATTTTGTTAATGGATTTGAAAGTAATGAGGAGGGCCTTGTATGATATCCTGCAGTTTATTGGCAGCCAGTGTAGTTCCCTTAGGATAGGGGTTATGTGGTCCCTCGTGGATGTCCCACAGAGGACGTGGGCAGCAGCGTTCATTGCTAGTTGTAGCGGGTTTAGGGTGCTTTTTTGGAGTCCATGGAGTATTATGTTTGCGTAGTCGAAGTGGGGTGTTACTAGTGCTTGGAATATTGTACGGAAGTTCTCTGGAGCCAACATGGGTCTGAGGTGGCGTAATGTCTTGATCTTGTAGTATATAGTCTTGACCATGCTGCTTATGTGCGCTGTGAAGTCTAGCCGTTGGTCTAGTATAATACCCAGGTATCGTATAGAGGGTTTGCTTGGCAATGGCAATATTCCTGTTTTCTTACTAATTGTTAAAGGACCCGTCCTTAAGAAACTTGACCAAACATTTATTAACCCTTATCACATCCTCCAGCAAGGAATCCCACAGCTGAAAAACACTTCCGTAAATTTCTTTTAAATCTGCTGCCATTTGTATATGGGTGATTCAGGGGCAGACTCAGCTTATAAAACTGCCAATTCTGTTACACTTTATCTCACTACTACGTTCTTCCTTCCAGATTCCCAAACCCTGGTTAGGGATGGCACAAGGGGTAGGGCATGAAGAGCACAGGGATTCATCAATGAACCTATGACTGTGCTGGGACCAAGTACCAAACCAGGGATGCATTTAAGAAACTCACTGCCCACCGCCATCCTGAATGTAACGTGCAATGAAATCCAAGCTCCCTTCCCTAAACCAAACTAACAAACTGTTAGTGCACTGGTCAGAATTAGCAATATAAAGCAGCCCGAAAGCACAGCCTGGAAGAGATTTGTACTAGTCCCCTATCAGTCTGCTGGAAACTCCCCGTCTTATTTTGGCATTATCTGGTACCATTAACCACTCAGCAATCACAACAGTATCTGATGTAACACCATTTCCGCCTTTTCTGTGCCCAGGAATTTGCCCTCTGATTGCGACGAGAGTGGTTGAGCATTCAAGGAGCTGTGTAGTGTCAGGTAGTGCGACATCGTGGTGTGAACGTTCGGCAAACCAGTGAATTCTCAAGTCTTGAGTGTTTTCCTATATGACAGCATGAAGCTTCCTCTTTAGCCACATCACCACCCCCCCCCCCCTTGCCTTGCACTACATGGCTTTAATTATCCCAATCATGGATCAACCACGTAGGCCCTGACCCATGAACAAGCCTCATTCCTGGGCCGACAGACAGAAAGACAGCAGAGAACATGTGGCAAGCATCCTGAGTCTCGCCTTTGATATGAAACAATTTACATTTAGTGTCTGCTAATGAGCCGGAAAGTTACCAAACATCAGAAGGAGTGGGCTTTGCTTTGAAGATTTCATGTTCTTTGTGATCCTAAGGAATAGATTCTACTTAAAAAGTTGCTCTCTGGGGAAGCTACGTTCAGGGGTGGAATTTTCTTAGAATTTCTTTTCTTTTATTTTAGCTGTCAGTGACACAGCTTCTGAAGAACAGACTTTTAATGCAAAAATATTGGAAAAGAGGAAGGGAAATCACAGTGACATAACTTGAAAGATACAATTAAAATACTTACTAGGTGAAAGTACTTTTCTGTGTCCAAGTCCTTCACTGCAGAGAGAATATCACAAGCAGTTCAGCACAGTTCCTGACTCTCGGCCTTATTTTACAGCAAACCAACAATTTCCCCTTACATCTCTCACCTCCACAGACTTGTTTGACAGATCATCAAGCATTTTATAACTTTAGCATATCATCTTATTGGCTGAGACACCACAGATTCCCCCTTATTTAACAAATTAATATATTGAAAGGTTAATACTGGGCTAAATGCTTAAAATTCAACCGCACAAAGGCATAACCCTACATAGCAGGTGTTCCTCTAGGGAGATCTTGGGTTTCCACATACAAAAATGCTGAAGAGTTTTCTTTAAAAGCTGAACCTACCTGGAGAGACATAATAGTTTAACACTGGTGGACTCAGAGGATGAGCGCAGGGATACAGAGCCTGTCACCTCCAGGATTGGGGGGCTCAGAGGATAGCCACAGGGATACAGAGCCTGTCACCTCCAGGACTGGGGGGCTCAGAGGATAGCCACAGGGTTACAGAGCCCGTCACCTCCAGGACTGGGGGGCTCAGAGGATGGGCACAGGGTTACAGAGCCTGTCACCTCCAGGACTGGGGGGCTCAGAGGATAGCCACAGGGATGCAGAGTCTGTCACCTCCAGGACTGGGGGGCTCAGAGGATGGGCACAGGGTTGCAGAGCCTGTCATCTCCAGGACTGGGGGGCTCAGAGGATAGCCACAGGGATGCAGAGTCTGTCACCTCCAGGACTGGGGGGCTCAGAGGATGGGCACAGGGTTGCAGAGCCTGTCACCTCCAGGACTGGGGGGCTCAGAGGATGGGCACAGGGTTGCAGAGTCTGTCATCTCCAGGACTGGGAGGCTCTTGGGTAGGCACAGGGATACAGAGCTTGTCATCTCTAGCACTGGAGGGTCCAGGAGATATGCACAGGTATATGGAACCTGTCACCTTTAGTCGTGGATAGTTCGGGGCCAAGCATAAAGATACTGCCTGTCACTTCTAGGACTAAGGGTGGATTGGTGAAGTCATATGTTTGTTATAATGTAAACCGCTGCTGATCCTTGGAAGCAGCGGTATATAAAAGTTGTTCAAATAAATAAAATATGCCAGGGTGCCTTGCACATTTGGGTAAGGAGGGAATTTTTCCTTATATGTAGATGCAGGCCTAATCTTTTGCCTTCCTGTGCATCTTATACAGGGTGAACTTCTAGCTCATTAAATTAAATCAGTCTTGCGGACGTCTGGTGTTCTGTAGTGCTGTAACCACCCAACACTACGTAAGCATTTTCTGCTTTTCCCTACACGAGATCCGATATCATTAATCCCCCCCATGTATCTGTGACGTCTCATGATGTTAACACTCAGATTTACTGGGTCATCTCGCTGTCCTCTAGAAAGTATCTTACCTCGACCGAGGGTGCCGTCCTTCTTATCTTTCAGACTCATGGCTAATGAGGCGCCTTCAGGGATCTAGGAGTGACCAGAAGGTGGTCAGTAAAGAGGGATTTTCACTTGTTAGAATGACAGCAAGTCATAAGAATGATGAGATTAAGGGCCCGATTCGGAGACATGGCTTGTGGGGCTGCACGTCCCGATGAGAAACAGCCCCGTCCCGGCGAGATGCAGCCCCGCAAGCCGTTCTGCCCTAATTCCCCATCCGACTCTTCCTGCACAGCTAGAGCAGCAGGATGGGGAGAGCTGGAGGGGGGTGGGAGGGTGCGGGATCTGGGCAGAGTGGGGGTGGGCCAAGGTAGCAGGACATACAAGGCCAGTTCAGGTCATGGCCCTGTATGTCCTGTGGGGTCAGGTGAATGTGCTGATTATTCCATCTCAAAGGTGCAATAATAAGCATGAACTGGGCGATTGGGGCCAGACATCCCCACCCGGGGCCAGGGCCAAGTGCAGGGAGGTCCCCGCTGCCCGATCCAGGTCCTGGTTGACCAGCCATGGGTCAGGCGGCGGCGAAGAGGGGGGTCTGAACCGCGGAAGCCAGGGGAGCCTGCGGGAAGGATGTCCCCACCGGCATGCAGGGGCACCTCAGGCCGTCCTCGGGCCAGATTCCGTATGCCATGGGAACATTTTGTTCCCGCGGTACAGAATCAGGTCCTAATGGGCCCATCTTGCTCAGGGTTGTTTGGATTGCCTGGACATGACCCTGCTAGAATCGGTGTCTAAATCTCTACAGTGTTCAAAAATATTGCCTGTTGCAAACACTACAACAAAAATTTACAATGAACTGAAATCTGTGTCTGCTGAATACCATATGATTAACCCCCACTGAATAAGGGGGAATTATAGCTTTATGTATCATCCAGTGGATAATTTACTCAGTGAAGGATAATTTTGTAACAAGGCTTCTAGGCGTAGAGTCACAATCTGCTGTGCATATTTTATGAAGACAGGATTTATTCCTATTTACCTTACAGGGGCTGCTGCATTGCGACTGAGCACCCAAGGCAATCCTTCCTCCCCCCCCCCCCGAGATTTAGATTATTAAACTCAAAAATAATGATCCTTGAAAGGCCACTCCTTCCACACTTTTGTAAAAATGCATAATGGGACATCATACTTCTAAATCTTAGACTTTGCTTTGTATGTATGTCTGTGGGCTCACACTTTTTGCAGGTGAAAGAAAGTGCCGATGGCTCTGAGAGTCTGTGGGACTGTCAGGACCTTCTGCTGCCGTTCCAGCCCTGGTGTCTTTCTAAAACACTTTCCCAGAAAGCGTAGTTACTCACCTGTAACAGGTGATCTCTGGGAACAGCAGGAATTTAGTCGTCACATATGGGTATCGTCGGTACCGACGGAACCTGCATGGGAACGTTCCCCAGCGTCCAATAGGAAAGCTTTTGGGAGCATCCCACAACGCCTGCGTGCTGCCTTCCCACCTTCCCACCTTTCCAACTGTCCCTCTCTAGTTGAGTTTATAGCTGAGACCAGAGAGAGAGAGATAGAGAGAGAGAGATACAACTCCTAGGGGAGGTGGGCGGGTTGTGAAGACTAAATTCCTGCTGTTCCCGGAGATCACCTGTTACAGGTGAGTAAGTACGCTATCTCCAGGAACAAGCAGGAATGTAGTCTTCACATATGGGGACTCCCTAGCTGCAGATGCCAAGGAGATGGCCCCAGGAAGTTGTCAGCCCTTGTGAAAGGGCTATGCTTCCCCCCATGGATCTCTGGCATCCTACCAGGGATGGTAGGTAGGAGTTGACTAAGTCTAAAAAAGGTGTTGAAGAACAGCCTGACCAAACAAGGCATTCTGGCGGGAGTCCTTGTCTAAGCAGTAGTGGGCCATGAAGGTATGTACCGAAGCCCAAGTAGCTGCTCAACAGATGTCATCGATAGACACAGAGTGAAGATGAGCCATTGAGGCTGCCATGGCTCTCACATTGTGAGCTGTGAAATGGCCTTCAATAGGAAGGTACTTACTCTCAGAGGCAAAGGATATGCATTGTGCAATCCAGTTAGATAGAGTTCTTTTGGACACTGGAAGTCCCAAATGACTAGGATCAAAAGCAACAAAGAGCTGAGAGGACTTTCTATGTTGCTGTGTCCTCTGCAAGTAAAAGGCTAAAGCTCTTTAACAGGCCAAAGTATGAAGGTTCCTTTCTGCACTGGAGGTGTGAGGCCTCGGAAAGAATACAGGAAAGTAAACTGCTTGGTTTAAATGGAAAGGTGAAACCACCTTTGGCATAAAGTGTGGATGAGTCCTAAGAACTACCTTATCATGGTGGAACCTTGTGTAAGGAGGATCAGTTACTAATGCTTGCAAGTCACTGATGCGACGTGCTGATGTGATTGCAATGAGGAAGATGACTTTCCAGGAAAGGAATTTCAGAGATGTAGTGGCTAATGGTTCAAAGGGCGGTTTCATGAGCTGCCCGAGCACCAGATTGAAGTGCCATGCCACCGGTGGTGGCTTAATGGGAGGCTTTGTTAAAAGAAGACCTCTCATAAATCTCGCTATGAGAGGAAATAGGTTGTCCACTTAGAGGCTTGTAAGAAGCAGCAATAGCACTAAGATGGACTCTTACTGAATTTGTCTTAAGACCCGCATTTGACAAATGAAGGAGATACTCCAGTATCGATTCAAGAGGTATCGCAAGAGGGTTAACACCCTTCTGCGAGCACCATATGGTAAACCTTTTCCACTTAAAGGCATATGAGCATCTTGTGGAGGGTTTCCTAGAAGCATAAAGGATATCCTTTACCTGTTGAGAAAGGTTGAGATCCTGAAGATCTAGGCCTTCAGCAACCAGGCCCTGAGATGCAGAGACTGGGGATTGGGATGCCACAGCATCCCGTTCTCTTGGGAGAGAAGATCTGGAGCAGATCCCAACTCCAGAGGTGGAACTTGAGAGAGATGTAGAAGCAGAGGGTACCATGTTTACCATGGCCAACGTGGAGCTATGAGAATCATATGACTTCTGTCTCTCTGAAGCTTGAATAGTGTTTTGGGGATGAGGGGAATGGGTGGGAAGACATGTAGGAAGTCCTGACCCCAGTGAAGGAGGAAGGTGTCCCTTGCCTGACAATGTCGAGCCAGGATTCTGAAACAGAACCGGTGAAGTTTGGCATTCAGCGGACTTGCAAAGAGGTCTATGTCCACGGTTCCCCAAATCTGAAATATTTGGGCAAGCTGGTCTGCATGGAGAGACCATTGTGTGGTAGCAGAACTCGACTGAGTTTGTCTGCCCAAGAGTTTTGAATGCCTGGGAGATACACCGCAAGGAGATGAATCTGATGCTCTCTGGCGAGGGCCCATAGTCGCAAAGCTTCGTTGCATAGCGACAGAGAGCCTGTTCCGCCCTGCTTGTTCACATAGAACATGGCTACCTGATTGTCCGTTTGAACTAGGACTGTCTTTTATCTGAGCTGGGCGTGAAATACTCGAAGAGCAAGGAAGATTGCTCTGAGTTCCAGGAGGTTGATGTGAAGATAAGCCTCCTGTGGAGTCCAGGTACCCTGGGTAGAGAGATCGTGCAGGTGGGCTCCCCATCCCACCTGAGATGCATCTGTTGTTAAGGTGGCTTGGAATAGGGGTTGCTGGAAAGGAGACCCCACGAGAAGATTGAGTGATTGCCACCATTGGAGGGATGAAATAAGACGGTCTGAGTTTGTTATTTTGTCCTACAGGCAACCTGAGGCCTGTGTCCACTGAGTGGATAAAGTCCACTGGGCTGCTCACATGTGGAGGCGAGCATAAGAAACCACATGCACGATGGATGCCATGTGGCCCAGCAGTTGTAGCATTTCTCGAGCAGTGAGATAAGGTTTGAGCACTGCTTGGGAAACTAGCTGTATTATGCAAAGACAGCGGGACTGCGGAAAGAAAGTCCTTGTCTGTCTAGTATCCAGATGAGCTACAATGAACTCTAGGGATTGAGTGGGAGCAAGACTGGATTTTGGGAGGTTTATGACTAGTCCCAAATACTGAAGGATTCGCATTGTGCAAAACAAATCAGAGCTGGCTTCTGGCACTGTAGGGGCTCGAAAGAGCCAGTCATCTAAGTAGGGGAAGACAAATATTCCCAGAGTGCAGAGAAATGCAGCTACCACAGCGGTGCATTTGGTGAATACTCTTGATGCAGAAGCCAGGCCAAAGGGAAGATCCCTGTACTGGAAATGCTTTCCTTGAAACAGGAATCGGAGGAATCTTCTGTGATTTGGATGGATGAGAATATGAGTATACGCATCCTTGAGATTTAGAGAACAAAGCCAATCCTGACTTTGAAGGTATGGCAGCAGAGTTCCTAGAGAGACCATTTTGAACTTCTCTCGGAACAGATATTTGTTCAATTCTCTGAGGTATAAAATGGGCCTGTATCCTCCTGTTTTCTTTGGAATAAGAAAATAGGGGGAGTAGAACCCTGTACCCTGTTGCGGAATGGGTACTTCCTCTATTGCTCCTTGCACAAGGAGTGTTGTGACTTCTTGACCTAAGAGATTGTTGAGAGAAGTCTGAGAATTGAACTGTCTTACCACTGTAGGAGGGGGCATGCTGTGAAAATGAAACTTGTACCCCTCTCGTACAATGGACAGAGTCCAATTTTCTGCTGTTATTTGGTGCCATCTGTGGGCAAAATGACATAACCTGCCTGGGATGTCCAAGGGTTCTGGATCCTTCAGGGGCAGGAAGGCGAAGTTCTCTAGAGAGGAGTCAAAGCCCCTGAGGAGGCTGAGCCTGCTGAGCTGGCTGAGGTTTTACCGCTTTTGGCTTCTTTTGTTGTCTAGGTTGTTGCTGTTGTCCCTTTTGGGCAGGCTGACCCTTTTGGGTATAGGAAGGATAAAACTTCTTTTTCTTACGGAAAAATGGTTTTTTAGAGGATCTTTTCCTGGCAGGATCGGCTGCAGATTTGGACAATCTATCCAAAGTGATGTTGTCTGCATCTATTTCATTAGCATTCTCCTGCCAATTCTTGCCAAAGAGATTTTCTCCTGTGCAAGGAATGTTTCCTAATTTATCCTGTACCCAAATTTCCAAGTCGGATGCCTGAAGCCAGGCAATCCGACATGCACAAATGGCAATAGCAGAGGTTCTGCTTATGCACTCAAAACAGTCACAGGCTGCACGATTTACAAACTTGGAAACATTCTGGGGCATGTTTGACAAGTGTATGATAGTCCTGTCTTTTGTCATCAGGAAGAAGGGGGCTCATAAGCTCCAAGTCTCCTGTGACCTCTGGAACATTCTCATATACAAGAAATAGGAACTGATCCTAGCTGAGAGCGTGAAAGCTTGAAAGCATTGACGCCCAAAGGCATTGAGAGTCCTGCATTCATGACCTGGAGGATTTGATGCATGTCTCTTTGCACTTTTCATCCTACGCATGGCTGATTCCACTACCATTGAATGGTGTGATAATTGAGTTTTTTGAAAGCCAGGACAAGGTGGAACTCGATACATAGTATCGAGTCTCCGAGAATGAGGATATGTGGTTAGAGGTGTTTCCCACATTCTTAGCATAACATCATGTAAGATCTCATGAATAGGCAGAGTAGCTGCCTCTTTGGGAGCCTTAGGGTATTGGAGAATCTCCAAATCCTTTGCCCTAGGCTCTTTTTCAGGAGCTACTGTGATGGAAAGGCCTCTGGCCACATCACAGATAAAATCCTGAAAGGACATATCCTCTGGCAGAGACATTCTGCGCTGAGGAGAAGAGGAATCCTCTGTGAGAAGTATTCTTGTATCGGCAGAGTCTTCAGAGTCATCAGACTCAGAGGATTCAAAATACCTCCGATCCCGGTGATTGTGCAGTGCATGGTACCGGTATCGATCGAAGTCGGTATCGGGTTGCTCCGGTACCGATCTGTTGATGCCGGAGACAGACGCATGACTCTGTATGGGTGGCATACCCATTGACGTTGATGCCGTTGGTACCGGTACTGGTGTTGGTACCAGTATCGATTGAAGTGTCTGAAACGGTTTCAACGGTACTGAATCCGTGAGAAGAGCCGCTAGACTGCGTTCGATAGCAAGAAATCTCTGGTCTATCGACGCTGCCGATGCTTGGGTGTCAGTACCAGTAGAAGTGGCCTGAACCCCAGAGCATGGTGCCAGTAGTTCTGCCGAGGTTGAGGTCTCGAGAACATCCTAGAGCCCCATTGATGCTTTGGAAGCCAAAGCCTCCCGCCGGGGCAGTTTTGCCGGTGAAAATTCCTCAAGGGCAACGCCAGTGGCATCTCGATACTTAGAAGGAGATCTCCCTTTGAGGACCGGCTAGATTTATGTTTAGTTTCCTGAGATCCATGGGAGGAAGAGGCGGCCCTGGAGGACGTTGATGCAACAGACACCACGTCTGAGGGAAAAAGGGTGCCTACCCCTTTTTGACATCATTCCACAGGAGAGGCACTCCGAAGTAGAGTGGTCAGGACTTAAACATTTGAGACACCAATCATGGGTGTCGGTGACAGAGATGGTACCGCCACACTTAGAACATTTTTTAAAATCAGATGTTGGTGTTTCCATTTTTAAGGGAAAATTGAGCCTAAAATGTCCAAAATGGCGCCTAGCACCAAGGAAAAAAGTTTCTGAAGTAAAATAGCTCAGAAACTATAGTTTGTTTGTTTGTTTTTAAGAAGAAAGAAGAATGAACCAGCGGTACCGGTATAGCGTCGAGGGAAGGCAGATGCGACCACAAAAAACAAAGATTAAAGACAAACTTTTTCTGCAGTGACAGGGTATGGGACCTGTCGGCTCTGAGGAAAACGAAGAACTGAAGAGGGAGAGTTGGAAAGGCAGGAAGGCAGCACCCAGGCGCTGTGGGATGCTCCCAAAAGCTTTCCTATTGGACACTGGGGAGCGTTCCCATGCAGGCTCCGTCGGTACAGACGATACCCATATGTGAAGACTACATTCCTGCTTGTTCCTGGAGATAGATCCTGCACAAAGGTCCTCCTCCTCCGAGGTGCTGATCCTGCCCCCACACTGCCCAGAAAGGCCTGTGTGTGTAACACCTAAAAGGAGCTGCTCTAGTTTCCTGCTGCCTTCGTTAATGCATCTGCACCCCTGGGACATGTGCTAAACATCTACTTGAGCACATAAAACGCCGTTCTACATACTTGCATCACTTCTAAAATCACCCCCTTATTGTTTAATAGCTTCTGTGTATAATTTTAGGATATAGAATGTGAGGTTCTTTGGCTTTTGCAATACCTCATTCAATGCACAGCTGCCTGTCTCAAGGGACCTTTCAAGGATACACTCTTTAAATGTTTACCTCCGTTTTCCCCTACTGCTTCAGATGAGGATTGCCCCAGGAAATTGAAATCCCTCTATGGGTCAAGGGCTGGAAAGGAAACTTCCTTTGTATTGCTCATTTGCCAGAAAGGGTCATTCCTACATAAGGCATGCACCCTCTCCACTTCCCTTCCTATGCCCCTGGGAACTTGTGCACACAGCCAAATAAATAATGTGTTCAGTCCTGCCAGCCCAACACAGCATTCCAGCCTGGCATAATCCAGCCTTGGGACACATGGGCAGTACAGACTGGTATAAAAAAATACCCGTTTTACCTTGTAATGGGCTAATGTGTTCAGTTTCTTTCTCCCATATTCTGCCAGCGAGGTGTTGTCCAGATCCCGCAGGATGTAGCTGTCTGTGCTTGAAGCAAACCACTCTGAGAAAAGACCAGCAGCCCATGAAAATCTAATTCTGTGTCCAGACCTGAAGGTCACAGCTGATGGCCACTGAGCTCTTATGATGAGCACAGTTAAATCAGTTAAAAAAATTTGATAGGAACACACTTCCCTACTAATCTCTGCTTACAACCAGAAAATCCACATCATGCAACACTTGTTTCTGCCATGATGTTATAAGTGAGGGTTATTGATCTTCTTGATGTCAACCAAAAGGGAAAGTTACCGGACCTTCCTAGAGATACTCATTCTAACAGGCAGTTGTCGCTCTACTGAAACATGCTGAAAAAGAGTTCAGAACCGGAAGGAAACACCATACTAATAAACTCCCTTTCAATATTCAGTGGGACAGTTTTTTGCTCTGTAGGATTTTAATAGTAGAAGAAAATATGAGCGTATTACACTGGTTCTGTTCAAACTCTATTGGTTGCCCATTGCATGTCGTCTGCAGTTTAAATGTTTAAGTCTGGTATATAGATTAGTCGATTCAACTGAAGTTAACAAGTTACGGGCTCTTTTGAATTTGTGTATCCCACCTCGTTCATTAAAATCTAGTTCTCAAGGTTTGTTAAATGTACCTTTAATGTTTGAAATTCGTAAAGACTCAACACGTTCTTGTGTTTTTTCAACAATAGGTCTAAAATGATAGCATACTCTACCTGCTCCATTCAAAATATTTTGGATTATTTGGGTTTTCATAAGTTTTACAACTCATAGAAACATGAGGACAGATAAAGACCAAATGGCCTATGCCCTTCCATACCAATTACTAAGCTCTATAGTCCTTTTTTCCTTTAGAGATCTTCTGTGTTTGTCCCATGCTTTCTTGAATTCAAATACAGTCTTTGTCTCTACTAACTCCACTGGGGGGACTATTGTTATAAACGAGGGTGATACTGTAATGCCACTTAGAAATGTATTGATAGGTGGGCAAGAAACGAATTAAAAGAAATTAAATTTACCACAACTGAACACACTCTAGGAAGCTGGGTTTAAAAAAGATTTGGACAAGTTCCTGGAGGAAAGGTCCATAAATCATTATTAAGAAGTGACCGAAGATATCAATGCTTGACCCAGTACAAGCACTGTGGAACTTGTGTCTCTTGGGGAAACTGCTAAGTACATATGACCTAGATTGGCCACTGTTGGAAACAGAATACTGGGCTTGATGGACCTTGGTCTGACCCAGTATGGCATATCTTATGTTCTTATGTAAGCTCTTTATTTGGGGCTATAAGGGAAACCCCTAATCCAGATAAACTGCCAGCTGGGGTACCATTGATGGGTACAATCACCAGATCTCCCCTAGAACCTGAAGCCTCAACCCAAACCTCACCATGCTCTTTGAGAAAGGGAATAAAGTCAATATACACACTTCTATGAAAAGATCAGGAGCAAATCTTTCCCTCACCAAAACATGATGCAAATAATCCCCAAGACCCCCAAAAGTCCCTGGAACATATTTACCCAAGTCCACTTCTTCCACTTTTGGCCACTGGGAATAGGGGAGGTTTTTACAGAAAGCTTCAAGGATCTTCTCCTTAACTTGGCAGACAGTATCTGTGTCCATCACCCGAATGCTCAGGGAATCCATCCCACAGCCCTGGAAGGAGACATTCAGATTCTGCAAAGAGAATGGAAACGGGAGCTATTCTGAGATGTTTATTCTCCAATGTGTGATGGGCAAAAGGTTCAAACACATTCACTTCATGTTGACTTACTGGCCTGACTGCAGAGAGAAATTATTATACTACCTGTTGCTCTCTCTACATTTTCCTTTTTGGTCTGGCACTTTCCTCCCCGTCCTTCAGGTTTCCAGTTCAATTGTGCGGGCCTCTACTGGGCTAGACCAGCATGAGCTTTCCTTCTCTATACTTCATTTTATGTATTTATTGCAGAATTTGATATCCTGCCTTTTGGCAAAAATTATACCAAGGTTGTTTACACAGCCATTGTAGGAACTGTCCTTATCCAAGAACCACTGACCCTCCTTCTGAAACCTGGTACACGTCCACCCTGTCATCCATAGCTGGTACCTCTTCTGGACCAGATGGTATACATCCCAGGGTGCTGAAAGAACTCAAAAATGAAATTGCAGATCTACTACTAGTAATATGTGAACTACTCATTAAAATTGTCTATAGTACCTGAAGACTGGAAAGTGGACAACGTAATGCCGGCTTTTAAAGAGTTTCAGGGGTGAGCCAGGAAACTACAGACCGGTGAACCTGACATAAGTACCAGGCAAAATAATAGAAACCATTATAAAGTACAAAATTACTGAACATGCAGATAGTAATGGTCTAATGGACAAAGCCAACATGATTTAGCCAAGGAAAGTCTTGTCTTACTAATCTGTTATATATTTTTTTGAAGGTGTGAACAAACAGGTAGATAAAGGTGAGCTGACTGATATAGTGTATCTGGATTTTCAGAAAGCCTTAGATAAGGTCCCTGATGAGAGATTATTGAGGAAATTAAAAAGTCATGGGATAGGAGGCAGTGTACTATTGTGGATTGTGAACTAGTTAAAAGATAGAAAACAAAGAGTAAGACTAAATGGTCAATTTTCTCAATGGAGAAAGGTGACTAATGAAGTACGCTGCTTTTTAACATATTTATAAATGTCCTGGAAATGGGAACGAGTGAGATGATCACATTTTCAGATAACACAAAATTATTCAAAGCTGTTAAATCACAAGAGGAATGTGAAAAACTGCAAGAGGACCTTGAGAAATTGAGAGACTAGAGTGTCAGTTTACTAAAGCGCGCTACCCCAGTAGTGTGGAGTTAGAATCCTAAGAGGCAAATCAGGTCGTCAACACAACTTCAACTCTCAGGAGACTACACTGGCTCGCAATTGCCCAAAGAATTAAGCACAAGACTGTAACTACCATCTATAAAATCCTTCATAATCTATAAGCTCCCTGTCTTGAGGATTGAATCTCAAGAGAATCGTCAAAATACCCAGAAGATCAGCAAATCAGAATCTTTTTGCCATCCCTCCCTTCAAGACCAAATGTACGCAGCAGTCAAGCAATACAGCCTTCTCACTATTTGCCCTAATGATTTGGAACTCATTCCCTGAAATCATTAGAGCCACACAATTAAAAACACATCTCTTCATAGTACACTTTGATCCTAATGACATTACCTAACTGTATATACCAGCGATGGCGAACCTATGGCACGCGTGCCAGCTGTGGCACGCGAAGGCCTTGCAGCTGGCACGCGTGAAGGTCCGCAAAAAAAGAAAAAGCGGGCTCTGGCTGCTGCCGCGGACGCGGCAGCATGCAGTGTCCCGCGGGGCCCCCTCCGCCCGCTAAGCCCCTCTGCAAGGGCTTTCAGATTCGCGAGGGAGACAGCGTCTCCCTCGCGTCTCTGTTAAGCCCGTAGGGGTTAATGGGAAATTTCCCATCAGCCCCTTTAGACGCGAGGGACTGATGGGAAATTTCCCATTAGCCCCTGCGGGCTTAACAAGAGACGCGAGGGAGACGCTGTCTCCCTCGCGAATCTGAAAGCCCTTGCAGAGGGGCTTAGCGGGCGGAGGGGGCCCCGCGGGACACTGCATGCTGCCGCGTCCGCGGCAGCAGCCAGAGCCCGCTTTTTCTGTTTTTAAATTTGCCGGGGGGGGGGGGGGTTAGGACTGCTAATGGGCTGGGGGGGGGGGTTAGGACTGCTAATGGGCTAGGAGGGGGGGGGTTAGGACTGCTAATGGGCTAGGGGGGGGTTAGGACTGCTAATGGGCTGTGGGCTGATGGGGGCTGTCTGGAAATGGGGTGATGGGGGGTTAGGACTGCTAATGGGCAGGGGGGGGGTTAGGACTGCTAATGGGCTAGGGGGGGGTTTTGGACTGCTAATGGGCTTGGGGGTGTTAGGACTGCTAATGGGCTAGGAGGGGGGGGGGTTAGGACTGCTAATGGGCTGGGGGGGGTTAGGACTGCTAATGGGCTGGGGGGCTTAGGACTGCTAATGGGCTAGGAGGGGGGGTTAGGACTGCTAATGGGCTAGGAGGGGGGGGGGGTTAGGACTGCTAATGGGCTAGGGGGGGTTAGGACTGCTAATGGGCTAGGAGGGGGGGTTAGGACTGCTAATGGGCTAGGGGGGTTAGGACTGCTAATGGGCTGTGGGCTGATGGGGGCTGTCTGGAAATGGGGTGATGGGGGTTAGGACTGGTAATGGGCTCTGGGGGGGGGGGTGAGGCCTGCTAATGGGCTCGAGAGGGGGGGTTAGGACTGCTAATGGGCTCGGGGGGGGTTAGGACTGCTAATGGGCTGATGGGGAGGGGTTCGGACTTGAGGTGGGCTGTTGGGTGGGGTTAGGACTGGAAATGGGCTGATGGGGGGTTAACACTGGAGGTGGTCTGATGGGGTTAGGACTGGTAATGGGCTATGGGGGGCTTTAGGAATGATAATGGGCTAGGGGGGGGGGCTGGGACAAGAAATGGGCTGATGGGGAGGGGTTAGGACTTGAGGTGGGCTGATGGGGTTAGGACTGGTAATGGACTGTGGGCTGATGGGGGGGTTAGGACTGGCAATGGGCTATGGGGGGCTGACTGGAAGTGGGGGGTTAGGACTGGTAATGGGTTATAGGGGGGGGGGCTTAAACTGAAAATGGGGTGATGGGGGGTTAGGACTGGAAGTGGGTTGATGAGGGGGGGATAGGACTGGTATTGGGTTGGGGGGCTGCTAGGACTGGAAATGGGCTGATGCAGGGACTAGAAGGGAATGGATGCTGGGTGAGGCTGGAACTAGAAGGGAGCTGGTGTTGGGGGAGGATTAGAATGGGATGGGGCTGGGAGAGTAAAATGGAGAGGGGAAAAATATTTTGTGTGGGAGGGATAAAAAATCTACAATTGGCCGGGTATTGGGAGAGTAAGTGGGGATTGAGGATGGAGGGGTAAATTTTGAGTAGATGAAATAGGAATGAGGAAAGAGCCAAAGGAGAAAGATTAGTATGTTAAAGCAGATGTAGAGAGAGAATGGAAAAAAAAAACAAGAAGACAGAAGAAAGGACAAATGGACAGCAGATGGAGAGTTAGCAGAAGACACGAAGAAACCAGAAGAAAGTGGCTGGAACAATTGCAACTGAAAAAAAATGCACAAAAGGTAGAAAAATATCTCTTTATTTTGAATTTATTAACTGGAATATGTCAGCTCTGGGAAATGTGCATCATTAATTTTTGCGCTTTGTTTAGTACAAGAGGAAATTAATATATAGTTTTATTTCTACAGTGTTGTTGTATATTCCAAGTTTGGCTTTTGGGGTTCCCAGTTTAATTATTGTCTTCCTGTTTCTAAATTGTGATTCCTTGTTTGGTGATGGTCTGTTCTGCATGTGTAACTGAGCTGAGGTATTCTGTTTATATAATTCCTATTTGACATTGCCACTTGTTCTTTCCCCAGTAGGTCATGTATTGTTGTTCTCTGAGATGTATTGGTTTAATATTTGCAGTGTTGCCTTTTGATAGGTAGAGTATGGTGCTTTGTGAGTCCTGGTAGTGCTGTTAGGATACGGCGGGTTTGCTATGGGTTCTAAATGGGCAGCGTTTGTAGTAGTTCCTAATGTGCCTGGCGGTTGGTACTGGATTATAGTAATGTAGAAACCTTTTAGTCTTTCTTTATCCATATACTCATTAAGAGGCATGTTTACTAAAAGTTAGTGTATGGTAACATTATGCAAATATTTATGCAAATGAAGCACCTTATGCAAATGGGGCTTTAATTGACGTGCTGGCACTTTGAGGAAATTCTTTGGTTTTGTGCGGCAGTTTGGGCACTCGGGCTCAAAAAGGTTAGCCATCACTGGTATATACCATAACCATCCACACACTGTTGATTCATATATAACCCCCAAATTTAATGCCAAGTTTATTTGCCCTTGTTCTATGTAAAACAAATCTCTTGAGAGTCTATATTGTTGTTCAACGTAAACCACCTTGAACCAAAGGCGGTATATAAAAAAATAAATAAATAATACTATATCTGCTATGAAAGTAACATCAGAAAACCAAAAGCCTTGTTTTCAAGCATTTCTTTTTCCTGTTGTATGTAGCAACCTTTAAATGTGAGCTATCAGAAAGGCGGCAGCTATTAGAGCTAATGTCATCACAGTCCGATGTCTTGTGGTGACCGTACAGACATTCAACAATGTCGCTGGCTAAGACACAGGCTGCCTCTTGGGAACAGGCTTTAGCGGGACAATGTATTCTTTTGCAAAAGAGACTAGCACAGATTTACAGTAATTCTGTAACAAGTGCTGGCTGTAGGAAGTCTCTGGTCTTGTTGGGTTCATCTGTATTGACACAACACAGCCAGTCCCAGGACATAAGCCTTACAAACCTGTATTTACATCCTAGCAATCATTTCAAAGGACATGAGCCCTCTTCCTTCCCACCAATGACCACAATAAATCAGAGGAAGAGACTGAGGCAAGCGTCTCTGAAAGGGGAAATCACAGCCTGGATTCCTGTCCCGCGAGAGGGTCTCATAGCATCACCTTGCAACAGGCTCTAAAACTGAAGAGGGCAGCTACTGCCACACCAAAGCGACACAGTACATAACCTCCTGTCAGGACCGTACTGAGCCCTGTGCGAGCAGTACAGCTTCACAGGGCACTAAGACTTAAGGGGCGCATTTCGGCTCTCTGCCGTTGCCTGCCGCTGCCACCACTTTTTCGGCAGCAGGCAGCAGCAGAGAGACAAAATGCGCCCCTTAAGTCTTCTCGCCGGCACACTAAGCAGGTCTGGTCTCGAGAGTCCAGACCTGCTTAGTGTGCCGGCGACTTGCGCATCGGGTGCGCGCCTCTTCTCTCCCGCCCCCATAAAATGGCTAGATGGAGGTGCGGGGGGGGGGGGGAGCGCCCGATGTGCAAGTCACACAGGGCACTTTTCACCGTCAGTATAGCCCTGCCTCTTGTTTCTGCATATGGAAAGGCCTCCTGTTTATTTCTAGGTACCATGCCTCTGGTGGAACCCTTCAAGTGATTGAATGTACAGAACAAACGCTACAGGGCAAGTGTTAATGGGCTGTGCTCAGACCCCTCCAGCCCGATTACTCGGGACAGGAGTGCTAGTGCTCCCACTGCCACACACAGCACTAGAAAAGCTCTGCTCTCAGTCACAGGAGGGCGCTCTACATCTGGGTGTCTATTTCATGATAGATCCAAGAAATAAAGAAAAAACATTATCCAGGCATGATGGCTCCCTGATGAGAGCTGGATGGGCAGAAGGAGACTAGTCGTATGGTTTCCTGACAAAAATCAAATGGAAAGACATGAGAACAGAGGACATGCTCCTGAATTAAAGCCAAATGGGAAGGCATAAAGCCATGCTCAATGGCTCCCTGATGAGAGATGCATGGAAAGGGTGGGGGAAGAATCTAAAGAAACCCGGTTGCTGTTGGGTGACTCATCAAGAAAGAGGAAGAAGCCGCATCTCAGCCAGTCAAAGTCTCAGCCATTCAAAGAGTGAAATTAGTTTCCTTATTATAGCCTCAGGGAATTCAGCCGGAACAACAGGGCAGATGCAGATCAATTAGCACAGAGAGTCTGCCCCACTGACCTCCTTCCTCTCGTGCTCTGGGTAGATCAGTGTATAAATTGCCACATTTAAGCCAATACCAGTACCCTTCCTCCCATGACCCTTCAGCATATAACAGCCTCTTACCATTGCCTTTGCCTCGGTGTTTTCTCTCAGGAGCCATTCCTCGTTGAGGGTATATCTGGCTTTTCCGGTGATGGCATCGATAGAGCCCTTGTTGATCTGCTGCTTGATAGCACAGAGCAAGAGGAAGAAAACCTCACCCACTGTCTCCTGGTGAGAGAAGGAGATGCCACATGTCAACATAAGTGTCATTTCATGGCAAACGGTTAAAAGACCAACGTAGACAGCAAAGAACAATTAACCCTGATGGGCTGCTTGAAGGGCGAACAGTCTCTAGAGGTAGCTGCCGCACGCCCAGTATGAAGGTCACGTCTCTTCCTAGTAATGGATTTCAGCCCTTCTCGGTCTCCTCTCCCGTGCACACAGCTCTAGAGTCACACTTTCCCTTTGTCCGCTTGCTACCACCACTTTGGCTGCTCTATGAGCACCTGCATACTTTTGGCCAGACTGGGAACGGGAGACCACAAGAGATACACTGGGATTTCAACTGGAAAGCACATTCGGTCCTTGCAAGGTTCAAGGGTTATTTAATTAGTCTAGTTTAAGGTAAGTTACATGTATTTATTTATTAGTTACAGTATGTGTTTCCCTATCTCCAAAGGCAATGTGGGGTGAATTGGCTTAGCAAAGATCCCAAGGAGCCTCAAAGGGATTTGAACCTTTGTTTCCCTAGTTCTAACCCACTGCTCCAACCACTAGGCTACTCCTCCACTATCACTGACCCTCACATTTTCAAAAAGACCCTAAGTACATGTGCTGGGCTCCACCTCACTCCCCATCCCATTGGGGATGTCCTCGGCCTGCGGCAGGCTTGCTTGAAATTTTGATATTGTTCTTGTTACCATCATCTCTACTACTATTACTCCTCCTCCTCCTCTTTTCCATAGCAGCCACTAGGAGTATGCAGCACTGAGCATATACACGTAAAAGAGACACAGCTTACAATCTATTCAAGACAGACAAACAGAACAGACACGAGACTGGGAAGCTGGGCTAGACATTCCACAGACATCTGAGAAGAAACACTCCCTTGTATCACTCCAAGCTCATATTCTCATCTTCATTCTGGAATGTTTTTCCCCCCTTTCAAATGTGCTTGCCTGCTATTTCTAAATTTTCTGGTATGTGAAGGTCTGGATTATACTCTCCGCCCCCCCCCCATCTTGTCCCCCGCACACATAGATCAAATAGGAGGTTGGCCCAAGGGCCACCGTACTATTTATGCAACTTTCAGAAAATGCATAGTTTTGGAGTGCAAGTTTTCATGCCTGGTGCTAAATATATGTCGTGACCAAATCTTGCAATGCTCCAAAAGTGCACAAGCCAACTTCTTCTGTGCCATGTGCTCTCTGCAGAGTGACAGAATTTGGGTAAATTGAATTCATTCTACACGCTGAATACCTGGGGTTTGTGCTTTCTTTTGCCCTACTCTTAAAATGAGGCCTTGCATGTCTTCTGAGAGATATTACGTGCTTGGATCCTGTTTGTGGTTTGCATGACAAGTCTGTACTGCGGCGCTTCCCACAATAGCTTTCATGATTTGGATTCCAGCTGTTAGAACAGGAAAACAATCTGCTGTACTTCCGCTGCGGCAGCTGCCCCATCAAGAAAAAGGTGGTGATGTGCCATTGCTGCAGAAGCTACTGCAAGAGAAACTGTTTATTGTATGAATGCACAGAGATGGGCAGCCCAAAAATTTGGCCCCAATCTGATTTGCAATCCCAAATTAACTTTTTGCAAACTGGCAAAATTTGGTGAAAGGTAACTGAAGGAAACTGAAGGGAACGGAGAATCCCAAGCAAAGGGATACACTGGGTGAGATTTCCTGACATACTGTGGAAGTTCAGCAACACTCAGGGGTGGCTCAAGGCAATCTGCTGCCTGAGGCGAGAGATGAGATGGCGTTCTCCCCCCCCCCCCCCCTTGGGGGGATCTTTCTCAAAACTCCAGTCAGAGACTGAACCAAACCAAAAAGACGATTATATAATATGGAGGAAATGCAAGATGTTTGCACACCAAGGAACTAAAAGAATAAGCAAGAACCACAGCACACCTTATAAAACTAAATTATAACTAATTTTTTATTTTGTTATAAACTGCGTTATAGTTCTTGTTTTTTCTTTATGAACATATTTTGCATCCACATTACCGCCTTCCTCAACAGTGGGTGCAGAGCAGAACCAGGACCTTCACCCACAGAACTCAATATCTTAAAAAAAAAACCTGATTCTGGTCCTCTCACTAACAAACATTTTGGGAACTAATAGAAAACCTACAAAAGTCAAAGATCTACAAAGCCAAATCTACCATACCATTACCAGCATAAACTTCCAAAACTCATACAAGGTGCCTACCCAGAAAAAAGCAGCACTATAAATACTACAGCGAACATCTAACACCTATCTGAAAAGGCAAATTACTACAGTACATATCCGTGCGTACAAATTTCGTGTTAACAGAGCACACGGCTTCGGTCGCACACTCAGAACACAGAATAAGTGATCACAACCTAAAGTAAAAATAAAATATATAGACAAAACTTACACCCCAGGAAGCCAGACTCCGAATGCAGTGCAACACCAGATAAATAAGAGATGCAATTTCCCATACTGCGTAAAATATAAAGATAATGCAAAAGCCAATCACTAAATTGAAAACTACTACTACTACTACTATTTAGCACTTACATAGCGCCACGCACGCAGCACTGTACAGACATGCATACAAGAGACAGTCCCTACTCGTCAGAGTCCAGCTCATCCGAGCTTACAATCTAGTCGCAACAAGTACAATAAGGTCTTTACAATTCAGTCATAAAAGTTGAAGGGCTTAGGTTAAGATAAAGATTAGAGGTCACGAACTGAAAGCGACAGTGAAAAGGTGGGTCTTCAACCTGGATTTAAAGAGGGCCAGGGAGGGTGCTTGGCGTATAGACACAGGTAAGCTGTTCCAGGTGTAGAGTGCAGCCAGGTGAAAGGAGCAAAGTTGGGAGTTAGCGGTGCGAGTGAAAGGCCTAGATAGAAGTAATTTGTTAGCGGAGCGAAGTTCCAGAGAGGAGATGTAGGGAGAGATGAGAGGTATTGAGGGGTCGTAGAGTGAATGCATTTATAGGTCAGTAGGAGAAGTTTGAATTGGATGCGGAATTGGATGGGGAGTCAGTGAAGCGACTTGAGAAGAGTAATGTGGGCATGGCGAGGCTGGTTGAAGATTAGTTGAGCAGCATAATTTTGTATAGATTGAAGGGGAAGGAGGTGGCTCGCAGAGAGACCAGCAAGGAGTAGGTTGCAGTAGTCGAGGTGAGAGGATATTAAGGAGTGGATAAGCGTTTTGGTAGTGTGTTCGGAAAGGAAGGGGCGGATTTTGCTAATGTTGTAGAGAAAGAAGCGGCAGGTCTTAGCTACGAGCTGGATATGTGTGGAGAAGGAGAAAATAAAATTATTTTTTCTACCTTTGTTGTCTGACCATTTTATTCTTTGGTCATTCTGGTCCTGATCTGAGGCTTCTGCTTTCCTGTCTTCTCTTAGCACTCTGCCATTTCTTGTCTCTTCTTTTGTTTTCTTCACATCCTTCCATCAACCTATTTCCAGTCCCAGTAACCCTCCCCACATGTCAGCTCCCTTCCAGTCCCAGTGCCGCCTCCCTGCCATCCTCCTCTTCATTACCCAGACACCTACCAGTCCCACCCCAAGTGTCAGCTCCCTTCCCTCCCCTTATCCCTTCCCTAGTGTCATCACCCTTCTGGTCCTCCTCCAGTAACATTCCCAAGTATCAGCTCCTTTCCAGCCCCCTCCTCCCCCCCCCATGTCAGCCTCCTTCCAGCCCCCCACCTCCCCCTGTGTCAACTCCCTTCCAACCCCAACCTTCTCCTGTGTCAACTCTAGCCCTCTCCTCCCCCCATGTCAACTCCCTTGCAGACCCCACCTTCCCACCATGTCATATTTATTTATTTATTTGGTAAACATTTATAAGCCGCCACTTCCAGCGATCATGCCCCTTCCAGCCCCCTCCTCCCCCCGTGTCAGCCCTGTTGCAAATCCCACCTTCCCATCATGTCAATTCCCTTCCAACACCCTCCCTCCATTGTCAGCCGCTTCCAGCCCCTACCTTTTCCCGTGTTAGCTCCCCCCAAACACTCACCCTCTCCTTTCAATGGCAGCCATGGCTCCTGCTTCTTAGAGAGCCGTGGCTTTGCTAGCGATAGTTTAAATAAAAGTGAAACCAGTGCAGAGCCTTCCCGCCTCTGTGAAAGAAGCCGTGCAACTGCTTCTTTCACAGAGATGGGAAGGCTCTGCACCAGTTTGACTTTTTATTTAAACTGATACCGCTAGCACATCAGCGGCTCTCTAAGAGGCAGGAGCCGCAGCTGCCATTGAAAGGAGAGTGAGTGTGCCGCTGCTGAGAAGTGGACTCGGCAGCGGCAGCAACGTGCGCTAGGTTTTTTTTTTTTTTTTTAAACTTTTGAAGGCAGAGTGAGGTGGCTGTTTTGGGGACATTTTTGTCACCTTCAAAACTTTACCACCTGAGGCAGCCACCTCACTTTACCTCATTATAGAGCCACCCCTGAGTCTATGTCAAGAACTAACCATAACCTACTTGCCATGTTTGGTCCTCTACATTGTTGCTATCACTACCAATTTCAGTTAATTTTTATTTTGGTGCTCTTGAGGTGAGCTTGCTTAAACCCAATTGCCTCAGAAGGAATGTTATGAAAAAGATATTGATGCCCTGCCTCCCCAGAGCAAGTGCAGACTTGTTTAACGTTTGTTTACTTTAAAAAACAAAAAAATACCCCAAACTACTGTTGGAAAATGAAATGGCTCTCTGGTTCAGTGTGTGCTTGAACTGTAAACTATGTAGGGTTCTAAAGGGATTTTCAGCATGCGCACAGATGGCTTTTTAGATTTTTTCCCCCAAAATTAGTCTGAATTCCAAGCACGTATGATATATTCTCTCATATGCTTTCCCTTCTCCCCAGAATTTGTTTTTAACTTCTGAGGCTTTTTTTTTTTTGCTTGCTAGATTACAAAGATTTGGGTTGCTGGAGCAGTTATATCAAACTAAAATGTGACATTTCTTGGGTCGTGACACGTGTATATCATATTTAACATAGTGGTTTTCAATTATAACACCCATTTCAGCTGGCAACAATTACTGCAGGAGTTTTTCAACCTGATTCATGCCAATTCCCTACCAGCCTCATTCTCCCCCCATATTAGCTCCTCCCAAACATTCACCCTCTCCTTTCAATGGCAGCCGCGGCTGTGATAGTGGTATCAGTTTAAATAAAAATAAAACCGGCAGACTCGCCCTCTCCTTTCAGTGGCAGCCGCAGCTCCTGCCTCTTAGAGAGCTGCGGCTGATAAATAACAAAGAAAACCAATGTGCAGCCTTCCCGCCTCTGTGAAAGAAGCCCTGCAACTGCGTCCCGCCCCAATGGGGGCGGGACACAGTTGCATTGGGACAGGATGCAGTTGCAGGGCTTCTTTCACGAAGGCGGGAAGGTTGCACATTGCTTTTCTTTTTTATTTAAACTGAAACCGCTAACACAGCCACAGCTCTCTAAGAGGCCGGAGCTGCGGCTGCCACTGAAAGGAGACGGCGAGTCTGCCACTGCCGAGAAGCGGCCTCGGCAGTGGCAGCAACTTGTGCAACTATTTTTTTTTAAACTTTTAAAGGTGGAGTGAGGCGGCTGTTTTGGGGGCATTTTTGCTACCTTCAAAACTTTGCCGCCTGAGGCAGCCGCCTCACTTCGCCCCTGGCAACACTGTACATGTGCCAGAGATTTTATTGAAGGAATAGAAGTGTTTCCAGACGGATAGAAAAGGGCAATGTGAGGAGTCGCTGTGGTTTAGCCGGACTTTGAAAGGAAAAAGGAAAACAGGATGCCTCAGATGACAATGGCTGTACCGGGTCAGAACAAGGATCCATCAGGCCCAGAATCCTGTTTCCAACAGTGGCCAATCCAGGTCACAAGTACCTGCAAATCCAGAGAGTGGCCAGTTCCATGCTACGTATCCCTAGGAATAAGCCCAGAAAACTCATCTTTTCTCCCTTGCATTTGGAGATTCCCTGGAATAACCCTATGGCATTTTTTGACTTATTTTTCCCCCTTATTACAATGAAAAATAAAGGATTCACCAGAACAAACAAAAAGGCCCCCATTCATCTGGCCCCCAAGAGGCTGGGGAACCGACTGCACACGAAGCTCACTGGAGGCCAAATAAGATTTAAACATAACAGCACACATGATCATTTTAGAAATATTCACGGTGACATTTGGGATGTGAGTTATCTTACAGCCTGTTAAGCTCTGCTAAGATGAGAGGCTTACACCCTGATGGTCATCTGCTTCTGAACAATTTAACCATCACAACCAACTTCCCAAGTATTGTGATCCAAGAATGGGCCAAGCGAATGTGAGAGAATCTCCACTTTAGAGAAATCTGTATAAGATGAAGAGAAAGACAGACCAATGGACTGGAGCCAGACTTGAAGCACTGACAATTGGCGGCCCTGCTTATAAGTTTAAACCTCTGCTAATTCACCACTTCCCCCTCCCTTATCTATACCTCATGCCTCACATTCTGTTTTTTCCTGTTTCAGAGATTACTAAATCATTTGTTATAAGAAAGTAATATTCCTACTGAGTCACTGCATGTGCTCAGAATTTCAGTGTTTTCATCTTTCCTTTTGCCTGTGAGATTAGGAAACTGGGGGGGGGGGGGGGGGGTCACGTTGCAGAAAATTTCAAGGGAAAGGGAAGGCTTCTGGGAACAATAGTCACAGAGGAAGGGGCTTGTTTGGAGTGAAATCAGAGCTGGCAAAGATCAATGCTGATTAAGCAAAAGCAAATAAAATACCAGGGCAAAATCTGCTGACCGACCAGAGTCTTTCCCTCTGCCATACTTTTTTTACAATGTTTAAAGTCATTATGGATTGTGAAATTATACCCAACTCTCCCAGCAAACTCACAGGAAGAGAACCACATGATTAGTATACTGCAGCGTTCACGACGGGAAACTCACCCCTCAGTGCCGCCTACATCTTACTCCTCACTGATTCAGCAGACAAAAATATTATATGTCCTCTGTGTTACAAATGGGAAACATTCTGAAGTTCCTGCTCCTAAGTTAAGCCCCAGTATAAGACGAAGCACTGGAAACAGGGCCGGTACAGCATTGGGCAAGACTAGGAGGTGGCCTAGAGCAGTAGCAGTCAAAGGAAAACACTAGATCCTAACAGCCAAACAGATCGAAGAGCCCTCAGCAGGGAGAGCGGGCACACACATGCAAAGCAAAGGTTAATATTTAAAAGCACAGGGTCCGAGATTCAGCGCACAGTGGCTGGCCGCTGGCACTGTGCAGAGGCCATATCCTGCCAATGGGTCGGCCACAGAACCCGGAAGCTAACAGAGCAGTACTGATATTCAGCTGTTGCCCGTTTGGCTTCTGCAGCAAAAGTAAGGCCAGTCTCTGCGGCGCCATAACTTTGCCACATGCCGCTAACTAGGCAGAGGCTCAATATCGCTACTGCCCGGTTAGCGACGGGTGCCACCCTGGAACGCCATCGGGGTGAGCAGCGCCCCTGAATATCCCAATGAGCAGCACTTACATGGTTTACAGGCCTTTGAATATCAGGTGCATAATGTCCAGTCCTGCGTTTTTACAGTACCGCTGTTGGAAGACTGGTGTTCAGACGATCACGACTGTTGAGTTTAATTAACAAAATCCTAGGGTGTGGGTATAAAGCTGAAAGTTTGCACCTTGCACCAGCCCTGGGCCTGGCCTTCCTGTAAGTCACTTCCATGTTTTGGAGGGACTCTAGTAAGGGCGTTGGGTAAGCCACTGCTGAAGTGGGAAAGGCTGAATGAGCCCAAGGTTGGGGCCCCACACAGGCAGGGTGCTGCTGCACCTCTCTCTGGTGGACTCAGCTACGGCTGCAGACAGTTGCCTCAAGCCTAAGAATAAGGGGAGTGCGGCCCAGAAGCAGAGAAGCCAGGGAGAATGTAACTGCAAGGAGAGAAGAGTCAAAAAGCCCACACCCAGGTACATCCCCCAATGCTGCTGGATACTTCAGAAGACTTCACACCGCAGGGAAGGGACCTGCTAACTAGGGGCATCCCTCACCTCATCTGGGGCTTTGACTATTTTGCTGCTGTTCTTGCCTGTGCTCCTGGGGAGGTGAGAAGGTAGATCCCTAAAATATTCCCAATTTAGGGATACACCCCTCTATGGTAAGAGGGAGTTTTTGTAAAGTTTTGGGTCCAGGGCATGAAGTCAAACTGAGAATTTGCTGCCTGAGATGTGTTCTGTGGCCTCTTATTCAAAAGGACGGAATTAGAGGGAATATGAAGAGAAGAGGTTACCGGAGAAACGACTGAGAAGAGCAGAATAAGAACGAACAACATTGAGGAGAACTTGTGTCCAAAGAACTTTGAACCACGTTTTCTATTTTGTTCTTCCTATCTATGATTTCATATTTTTGCTAGTTTTGCAAAGATTTGTTTGAGGATCGGCTAAGAAAGTTTTACATAAATTCCACAGTTGCCTTTGGCCCTGTGTCAGTTTAAGCCTTGAGATTTGTCTCCCCCTGGCCACCAGGAGCTTCGGAGCGTTCTGCTGACCTATCTGGCCATGTTTCTGTGTTTTTCCCCATTTACAAATGTTTCTGGAGGGCCTCTGAGCAATCCTCACCCTATATCCCGCTTTGCCCCAGTGAAAAGTGGGATATAAATGCAGCTAAATAAATAAATAAGGAAGGATGTACATTAGGAGGTCACTCTCGCAGTTTGTGGGCAGCTTTGCTGGACTATCCATCGCATATCAAGCTATACTACAAGCAGAGGTTGGGTCCTTGAGCAGCTCTTGAAATGAACTGTTGATCTCAGGTCACTTTTGAGGGGATGGATAAAAGTCATTTCTGTGCTGTGCTGTTAGTTTCAGCAGATCTGAAGTCAAGCTGACACTAGCAGTGTCTTGCAGTCAGTTTTACACACTCCCCCATACATTAGATCAAGTTCATAGGCTGGCTTTCAGCGGAGCCTTTTTCTCACTCCCTAGCAGCGATGAGCTGGATTGTGTGGGAGGTTAAACAGTGGCAATGTGATACATCATGTAACTACAGTAAATGAACTTGTTTCTGCTCTTTAGAAACAGTTGTACCTCTAAAGGCAATTGTTAATAACATGTTCTTATGTTCTGAACATGACCATCTTCCAGAGGCACAATTCTCCAGTTGTAGTAGGCATCATGGTCCTGAACATAGAGTCTCCGTAGGTCGTCGGCTATCTTTTAAGGGACCAGCAAAAAGATGCTGTGCTACATGGAGCTGAGTCCAACACTGATCCCTTCTGTGGGATGCTCAAAACACGTATCAGAGCCTACAAAGATAGACCAAAAAAAGCCATCGTTTTCTCACATCTGAGGCTGGAAGAGGGCCACATCCTTTCTGCTTCCATTAGATGCCCTAGTGATGCTTTCTGTCTCATCGGATCTCTGAAGGAACCTTTAAGTGCAATTTTCAGACTGTCCGCACAGGGCATTTTTAACCCATAGATTTGCACCACTTCTCTGCTTATTCTTGCTTTGAAACCTTTCGTAGGGTACAGAGCCAGTGTGTTCACATCTACCTGCACTCTGTGCAAGTGGGGGCTTGTTCGGGAAGTATGGCTCTATTGGCTTTTTCTAATCTGCATCTTATTTAAGCTTGCATCTTTGGACAACAGATGTGCAGTTAATTATTACAGCAGTACCAGTGGTGTGATGATATGTATTGTCTTATTTTTGTATGTTTGCATTTGTTTCATGATTTTATGTATATATTGCTTGGGATCCACCTGGTGGATAGTACGGAATATAAATTCTTTATAAATAAATAAATCTATACGCCTGATTGACCTAAACATCCCCTGAAATGGTGCAGTGCAATGCAGTTAGAAGTCCATATAGACTTTACTACAGGTAAATCACTATTTACTTATGTAAATGACTTTCACACTTACTCCCCACAGTACAACACTAAACCTGCCCAATAAAGCCCTGCTGAGACATCTTTCTATAGCATGTCCTACTTACTGCAATAAGAAGAGGTGGCACGCTGAGAAAACAGATTCCACGTTATTATACCGAGAATGGGACACACGCAATGAGGTCACTGCACACATATTCCATGTTATTATACTAAGACAAGGACATGAACTCTGAGGTCATTGTACACATATTATACTGAGATAAGGACACATACTCTGAGGTTACTGTACATGCAGATAGACATCCAGTTGGTCAGCATCTTCTCCACCACAGATTCAGTTCTTCGAAGCATCAGCTTAGGGTTCTTAGAAGCTGAGGCATCAATGAGATCTACCAAGAGGTCTTTCATGATACTCGTGTAGTATTCCAGTTTCCCATGTAAGGCAATGGTAAGCAAGGAGGCCAGGTTGCATCTGAGGTAAAGGGAAACATGAGGCTGGATTTATGTTTCAATGCTTCTAATTACAGTCTAGTACATTACCTCCGTGGCATGTCTAACTCTTTATCTGAACCTTCTGCAGCCTCTGACACCTTTAGTAGGCCAACATTAGAATGATTAGTATATGAGTTTTCCGGACCGCATGGGTTCCTTTTGGGGGGGTCTGGCAGTTTATTTCTCTTTTTGGCCCAGCCATTTCCTCTTGCTTCTGTGGGCTTCCATTTTAATCAGAACGGGCCTCTGATGAGTTGTGGCACTATTCACAGCTACTTGGGGTATCTCCCCAGTTTTGACTCCCTCAATCACCAAAGTGACACATTCCAGCTATGAGCCAGAGGCCATATATTCACCATGAGTCTGACCTTTGTGCAAAGGCTGATGTCCTACCCTTGCCGCTCTAGCCTCTCATACTGCAGGGGGCAAACCTAGGAAACAGACCTAGCAAATGGTAGCACACAGCACTGCCATGAAGCTCCCACATTAGGCCTAGGTCCCTTCTTCACATTAGCTGTAAATTTAATTGTATTCTGACCCCTGTACAAGCACTAGGGACACACAACCAAACACTTGAAGGCACACTTATTCTGACAAGCATTTGCGTTATGTGTAGTGATGATGTTTCTCTTAATGCCACCATACCAAAGGCTGAGGAGAGAGAACAGAATAAATATAAACCTGATAAGACATCTTGGTGAATTTCATGGCGATACTGAAATGCAGAAGCCTCTATTCACACTACTCCTGAAAACACATTTTGTATTTGAATCACAGTATAGCGCTATTATTTATACTATTTACACTACTGCCGATAAAAAATATGATGCAACTTATTTCTGAGAGCGTTCTGATTAGAGCTACACTGCTGATAGTACGTACAAACTAGCTGAGTCACCTGCAGGGATGGGAACTATCTTACAATGCTGGGGACTATTGTAGTTGATATGGGAAGGCAGACTAGATAGAAACATGATAGCAGAAAAAGACCATATGGCCTATGTTCAAGAAATGGAAATATGACAATATGGAGGCTATGCAGGTTCATGTTAGTTGCAGTTGTTAAGTGCCATCGAGTCCGTGTCGACTCATGGGGACCCTCCGGATAGTTGTCCTGAACAGTGATCGGTCTTCAGTCAGGCGGCTCATTGTTGATAGAATAACAGCAGCTGTGGATACCACTATTGATTCATCTCATTGCTGGACTTCCTCTTTAGCACTGCCAAGCATGATGTCTTTCTCTAATGATCTCTCTCTTTGCATGATGTGTCCAAAGTATGAAAGTCAAAGTCTTGTCATCTGAGCTTCTAAAGAAAGCTTAGGTTTGATCTCCTCTAGTACTGACTGGTTTGTTCTTCTGGCAATCCATGGTATACATAATATTCTTCGCAAACATCATAAGGAGTGGAGGAATGGTCTAGTGGTTAGGGCAGCAGCCTAGAGCTGGAAAGACCAGGGTTCAAATCCCATTGGCATTCCTTGTGGCCTTGGGCAATCACTTAACTCTCCATTGCCTCAGGTACAAACTTAGATTATGAGCCCTCCTGGAAAGGCAGAGCTAAATACTAATAAATAATTCAAAATCATTGATTTTCTTCCTGCCTATCTTTTTCACTGTCCAACTTATGCATCCATATGACGTTATTGAAAATACCATGGCTTGGACAAGTCAAAATCATTGTATGGAGAGAGACATCTCTGCTCTTGAGAATCTTGTCTAGGTCCTTCATAACCATTCTGCCAAGAGCAATGCCTTGTCAGATTTCTTGAATGCTTGTCATTTCCAAGCATGTTAAAGTTGTTCACTACTTCAATTTCTTCTCCATCAACAATGAACTTATTGATTTTGCCAGTTGTCAGCATCTTTGTCTTCTCTGCGTTAAGGTGTTCCTTGATCTTGAGAAGCAAACGTTTCAGATCATCTTCACTTTCAGCCAGTATTGTGGTATCAGTATAGCTAAGACTGTTGAAGACTCATCCCCCAGTCTTCACACCTCAGTTGTCTTCATACAGTCCTGCTTCTCTGATGATTTGTTCTGCATATAAAATTAAAGAGGTAGGGGGAAGTATGCAGCCTCATCATTCACCTTTGCTGATTTTAAACCAGTCTGTTTCCCCTTGTTCTGTTCAAACTGTTGCTTCTTGATCACTGTAAAGGTTGTGCAAGAGAACTATCAGGTGTTCTGGTTTACACATTCTTCTTAATGTGGTCGAGAGTTCTCATGGTTTACACAATCAAAAGCCTTGCTGTAGTCAATAAAATACATATGGATATCCTTTTGGTATTTTTTTTATCTTTCCAAAGATCCACCTCACATCTGTGACGTCTCTTGTTCCTCATACTTTTCTGAGCCCTGCTTGCACTTCAGGCAGTTCTCGTTCCAGGTATGGTTTAGTCTCTGCTGAATGATCTTGAATAGAATCCTGCTGGCATGTGGGATCAGAGTTATTGTGCAATAAATTTTCACAGTCAGTTGGATCACCTTTCCTCAGTATTGGTATAAACACAGATCTTTTCTATTCAATTGGCCATGATGTTGTCTTCCAAATTTCCTGGCAGAGCCTTGTATGTATGGTAACAGCCACATCAGATTGCTGTAATACTTCAATGGGAATGCCATCAATGCCTGGTGCTTTGTTCTTTGATAAGTCTTTCAATGCTGCTTTGACGTCTTCTTTCATCACCAATGGTTCCCGATCATAAGGTACAGGTTGAAATGGCTGTTGGTCCACTTGATCTTTAATATATAATGACTGTATATTCTTTCCATCTTTTCTTTATAATCTCAGCATCATTTAACATGGATCATTGAGCATCTTGTAGCATTCCAGTTTGAGGCTGGAATGTTCTCTATGCCTCTTGATTCTATTTCCTTGCATGCGTCATTGTAGTACTTCTGCTTGTCTTGTCTTGCATGCATCATTGTAATACTTCTCCTTGTCTTGTCTTGCTGCACGTTGGAAATCTCTGTTGAGTTCTGTGATTGCCTCTCTTTCTCCTCTGGCTATGTTTCTAGGCATTTTTCAGCATTTCTTTGATCATCCATTTTGGCTGTTTTTGCTTTTTCACCTTTTGTAGAGACTTCTCACTTTCTTCCAGCACACTTTTCTTGATGTCATCCCATAACTCTTCTGGTGCTCTGTCATTTGTATCCAAAGCAGCAAATCAATTTCATAGGCAGTCTTGAAATTCCGGTGCTATATTCTCAAGGTCATATTTTGCTACATTTATGAGTGTCTTGCTCTTTTTCAACTTAGCTTGAGTTTGCATACTAGTAGTTTGTGATCTGTACCACAGTCGGCTCCAGGTTCTCTTTGTTGATGTTATTGAGCTTTTCCATCACTGACTTCCACAGATGTAGTCAATTTGATTTTTGTAGAATCCTTTGGGTGAAGGTGGTGTTTGGCATGAATAGATCGTTGGTCTTGCAGAATTCTATCAGTCTTTCTCCTGCTTCTCCAAGTTCATATTTTCCAACCACTTTGCCTTCTTTGTTCCCAACTTTCATGTTCCAGTCACCCATGACTATCAGATTATCCTATTTGCATATTCTGTCAATTTCAGCTTGTATGGGCAGACTAGATGGACCATACTGGTCTTTATCTGCCATCATATACTATGTTACTATGTACTTGTTCATAGAACTGATCCACTTCTTCTTCTGCAGCTGTTGTTGGGGCATATACCTGAATTATAGTTGTGCTGATGGGCTTTCCTCATAGATGAATAGAAATTAAGCATTCACGGATTGCACTGTATTTCATTACAGTTCTTGCAAGTTGTTAGATACTGGCAATTATTGTTTTATGTACAGCAATATTTGTATTAAAATGAGTTTCATGATTGGCAGGGTCTACATAACTGTATGTGCCTGCTATAAGCTGCCCAGAACTCTTGAGGACGTATTAAATTATATTAAATTAACAGACTTGTGGCCAGCCCAAGGGTTTCTGCCACCCTAGACAGAAATCCCAGTCATGCCGTATCCCGCCCCAGCTGCGGCTGCCTGAACCACTGCCCACCCCACCCCCAGCTGCCGCTGATTCCGTCTCGGGAGAGAGAGGCGGGCAGTGGCAGTATTTCTAAAAGTGGCAGCAAAAAGCAGTTGCTTTTGGAAATGCTGCACACCTCCTGCAGCGCAGTTGGTCATGTTTGCCGCCGCCACCTTCACCCTAGGCAGCTGCCTAGTTCACCTAGTGGGACTAGCCGACCCAGATCAGAGTGAACCTTCAGCTTGGCCTTAGTGTGAACAGAGGGCACGATCTTTACAAATAAAACTGTGATTCTCATGTAAAGGCTAAGTTTGAACACTGTTCCTCTTACTGTGGAGATAGGTTGGACAGGAAGAGTATGTTCAGGGATTCCAAATTCTATAATATGCATTTTTTGCACCTGCTTCAAAGCTGGAACAGTATCCAGGAAAGCACAGTTACTTACCTGTAACAGGTGATCTCTGGGGACAGCAGGAATAAGTCTTCACATATGGGTACGTCGGTACCGACGGAGTCTGCGCAGGAACGCTTCCCAGCATCCAATCAAAGAGCTTTTGGAAGCATCCCAGCACGCCTGCGTGCTGCCTTCCCGCCTTTCCCAACTGCCTCTCCTTAGTTAAGTTTTAAAGCTGAGACAAAGAGAGAGAGAGAGGAAAGGAAAGGAAAGATAGATAGTGATACAACTCCTGGGGAGGTGGGTGGATTGTGAAGACTTATTCCTGCTGTTCCCAGAGATCACCTGTTACAGGTAAGTAACTGTGCTATCTCCAGGAACAAGCAGGAATGAGTCTTCACATATGGGGACTCCCAAGCTGAGATGCCTGGAGTCCCAGCATGTCATAGGTTGGAACATGCTATCCCCCACAACACCAGGCATCCTGAGGATGGAGGGTAGGAGTTGAAGAGAGAAAGGTGCTGTGGAACAGTTAACCTAGCATAGGATTGCAGACAAGGAGTCCATGTGTGGATGATAATTGTCATTAATGATATTGCAAAGAAAAAATATTGCAATATGGACCTCCCCTAACAGGACTTCAGAGAAGTATGGAGGTTCATGGGATCTACTGGGGAACCCAGTAGAGGAACCTCGAGAAGGACTTCACTGTAGTGGAGGTAGTAATCCTGTAGGAAAAGCAATGGAGGTCAGAACCCTGAAAGGTAACAGGCAACCCCAGTAGGAAAAACTGGGGTAGTAAAAGAACGGTGGGCCTTCAGCGGAAGGCTTTATGATAAAAGCCGAACTCTTTTGCAGCAGAGTGGCTCACTCTTAGGAACAAAAAGAGAGAGGCTAACCGATTTGGACAAACAGGCCCAGTCCTTGTGGGGAGAAAGGGTATGGGAACCCCTTGTATCCCAAAAGAAAGGACAACGCCAGAGGCGTTAGAGCCTGTGATTAGCTGAAGATCCGCAATGTCTCTCCTAACTGAGGTCAGCTGGGAGAGATATTGGAACATGGAGAGCTTCAGGGGTACCTAACCTTAAGAGTATGGTAGGTGTTAACTACCACGGAAGTGGTTGTGAGTGTGGGGCCCTAAAACATGCTGGATAGCATAAGTATGGGTAAGCCCATCTGTCAGAATCATAGAGCTGTATGAGCCTCGACAGTCAGGTAGATAAAGCAGAATACATATCTACCGATAGTAAAATATCTCAACAGATAATTATATATATATAGATATATATAAATATATATATCCTATAGATATATGAGAATATATCTATAGTGAGATATGAAGGGCATAAAATACACACAAATGATAGACATAGACATCTGTAAGATGTGTGCTATAGGTATGAATATATAGGCCTTTATATGGAAGTCTGCAAAGAAGCAGACAGAGATATGCCTACAAAAAGGTATTCACATAGGAAAATGTGAAGAGGAAAGATTCATCTAATAACAAGAAGGTGGAACCTACTTGAGAAGATATATAGAGAATCAATTCCCACTGGTTATGGCTACAGGGATGCTAGGTAGTAGAATAACCAGGATGGTTACGTGACAAGCAGAGGATGATATCAGTGAGCAGCCAGCAAGTCCTGAGTATTCTAGAACTCTAGCATGGTAAGTGAACAGAAGACGCATAGGAATGAGATACCATGCTGACCTGCTTAAGGGCAAAAAGGTATCATGCGTTCTTACCATGAGGACGAGCTGGAAGGAGAAAACATATTCCCTATTGGAAATACTATGGACCAAAGAAGGGAATTAGCAACTCCTTAAGCTTTCACGTAAGAGGAGGCCTATATCCTTTATATTAAAAAGGAGAACTTTTCTAGTCATGGGAGATATGACTGAAAAAGCCTTTTTCAACCATCTAGTATAGATGTTGGAGAAAAAGCCCCCCATGCTCTCTAGCAAGGGGCCCATAGTGGAGAGCTTCTCTGTAGAATTGCAGAGAGCATGATGCAGGAGAATGAGGAGATAGGTACTAGCTCTCCTGCAGCCAGTTCTATGTCAACTATGCTGCCAAACCCAGGGGAATGGAGATGGCAGAAAGAGAAGACAATCCAACAAGCCTGTAGTGAAATAATTTCCAAGACAGATGACAGCACTGACTTGGAGCCACTACTAAGACCAGACAGAATGTTAGTGGAGGACAAATCTGGTTGCTGGTGGACAAAAACCAGTGGTCCAAACATTAAGGCTCCTGCATTGGCAGCTGCTAGCCAGACAGCAGAAGAATGGTACTGTTTAAAAACAGAAAGAACAGACAAAACAAGAGTAGAAAACTCTGGACGTGTCTGATGAACTGCTTCAAAGTAAGATTGAAAAAGAGGAGTCAACTCAGAGAAGAGAACTCCGCACTGGAAAAGTAAGAAAACTAGAGAGCCTGAAGAAAAAGCCCTCCAGTGAAGCAATACCGCTCTTACAGAGGAAAAACCTGGTAAGAGGGTAAAGAGAATGGAGCTGAAGAAAACTTACAAAGTAGTAAGTTTATAGAAAGGAAAAAAGACATGCTGGCACAGGAAACTATCATTTGATAGTGGATAGACCTCTTTCCCTAGTAGGAAAAGAGGAGAACCCTGTGACCTAGAAGCATGAACATCCTGACAGCTCATAGAACATAGAAAGAATGGATGTCTTTCGGGAAGAGATCCATGTTTAGGATTTAGAATGACAGCAGTGGATTGCCTCTATTGAGAAGAAGCAACTGCAGATTCTAATCCCAAGAGTCACAAGCATCTGATGGATTGATCAGAAACCCTGTGGTTGCTGGGTTTGCTGAGCCTGGTGAGAGGTTGAACTCTGCAGACCAGGACGATGCTTCCCCTGTTTGGGAACATCTGTATGATGGGCAGATGATGCATAAAACCTTCTTCTCCTATGGGAAGAAAATTTGGCAGGACATTTCCTACCTACTGGGACAGAAGAAGGTGCAGAACAGCCCCTACGAATAGGTAAGTCAGTGGAGAACTGAGCAACCTGACGTAAAGACTCCTTGTTGAAAAGATTGTCTCCAGTGCAAGGAGTATGTCCAAGTCTGTGCTGTGCCCATTTGTCCAAGTCTGAAGCTTGAAGCCAGGCTCTACGTCGTGCCCCTATAGTTATAGCAGAAGTCCTGCTAACAGACTCAAAAGAGTCTAGGGAAGCACGAGTAAGAAACCAAGAGATATTCTGGAGATGCTTGAGCAGTGAAGAATAGCCTGCACTCTTGGACTCTGGAAGGGAAGGAGTCAAAAGATGTAATTGCTTTGTGACCTCCTCAAGAGATAGACTCATATAGAAAATATATGAGAATTCTTGCAGAAAGCATAGATGTCTGGAAGGTTTGACGTCCAAAGGCATCAAGTGTCTTAGACTCACGTCCTGGCGGATAAGAAGAGTGCTTTTTCTTACTCTTTATCCGCCTCATTGCTGATTCCACGACTATGGAATGATGAGGAAGTTGAGTATATTGAAACCCTGGAAAGGGGGGCACCTGATATAAGAGATCAGTTGCTCTGGAAGGTGGGGGTACCTTTAAAGGTGTTTCCCACATTCCTAGAAGGAGATCCTGCAAGGAATGAAGCAAAGGAAGCATTATGTTCTCCTTTGCGTTGGTAGAAAGAGAGCCTTGTGCAGGATCATGTCCTGGGATAGGAATGGCAAGAGATCTTGCTATATCCAGGAGGAAACTCTGAAAAGAGGGATCCCCAACAGGAATTTCCCTTGGACAGGTTAGATCTGAAGAACTAGCCTGAGCACCGACAGAGCTATCCAGATATATAGGAATAGAAGATCCTGCACAGTGCAGTGTGGAATGCTTAAGGGATGGTCGCCGGTACTGATTGTCAGGAGCAGCGACCGTCATTACCACATTGTCCATGCCAGGTATCGACTCCAAGCTTGGCATAGAAGGGAGCGATCCTGTTGAAAAAAGCATGGTAGGAGTTAGCCACGATGCTACTGTGGATACCGGTGCCAATACCGGTACCGATGTCGGAGTCGAGTCCGACAAAGACATCGGAGCAGTCATCGGTGACAGTTCAATCGGTACCGAGGTAACCGAAAACCTCCGGGTGCTATCCTCGGTACCGAGCCACCGGTATCGATCGGTGTCGGTACTAAAGTGTATTGGTACTGAGTCTTCCAGACTAGAGAGCGATTCTAAACTCTGTATCAATAAGCGAAGCATGGAAGGCACCGACCTTAAGGGTGATGAGGACATCGGTACCGGCTTCGGTACCATGTCTGATACCGGTGAATGAAGGTCAGCTAGTGGCAACTCAATCAGCCTCGGGGGAACCGAGAGTTGCGGATCCGAATCATCGGAACCGAGCCTTCGGTACCGCCGAGAGCCGGTACCAAGGCGAGTCGGTACCCACTCCTCCAGACTGGAGAGCGATTCCAGACTCGGCATCGAAGGGAGCGAGGCTATCGATGCACGTCTGGAGGGTACCGACGTCGGTGGTAGTATCGGTGCTGGTACCGATAATGGAAAGTCAGTCTGGAGTGTATCCACTGGTCCCGAAGGCACCGAGGACGCCAGATGACCATCCCTGGTGAGGAGTGTTTCATCCAACACCAGTGCCGATGTCGGGGTATCGGTACCGCTCGAAGCGGATGCCACCACCGGACACGGCTCAGGTATGTTCTGTGAGGGGTGAACCCCAGGAACAACCTGAAACCCTTTATACGCTTTGGAAACCGAAGACTCCCGCTGGGGTTTTGAAGCCAGTGGGCCCTCGAGGGCAAGGCCGGAGCCGTCTACATGCTGTGCATAAGATCTACCACTCGAGGGCTGGCTAGTCTTAACAGACTGTTTGTGGGTTACCTGATCTTGTGTAGAAGAAGAAGGGAACGGTGCCCCGAAGCTGGAGGGAAACCGTGTATCGAGGGAACCTCGATATTGAAGACCTCTTCTCACCAAACTGTTGTCAGGACCCAAGCAGGTTAGACACTGACTTCGAGGGTCTAAAAATAAAGTTGTACCGCCACCGTTTGAAAATTTCTTGGAGAAAGTGGCTGGCGGTTCCATGAAGGAAAAAGAAGAGGCCTAAAAGGCCTAAGACACCGTGAGACACTATGAAGAAAAAATATTCCTTGAACAAGGAAGATTTTACAAGAAAAGAAAAGAAAACACCGGCGGTACCGGTGGCGTTGGGAGACAGCCGCAACCACAAGAAAACTAAAGAAATAAAACAAGAATTTTCTGCGGTGACAGGAAGACGTCCTGCCGGCTCCGCGGAAAAACGAAAACTGAGGAGAGGCAGTTGGGAAAGGCGGGAAGGCAGTATGCAGGCGTGGTGGGATGCTTCCAAAAGCTCTTTGATTGGACGCTGGGAAGTGTTCCCGTGCAGACTCCGTCGGTACCGACGTACCCATATGTGAAGACTCATTCCTGCTTGTTCCTGGAGATCAAAAGAATCCTGTTCCCCTGCCAGCCAAACTCTGTGGGGTGTATGCACTCTCTGAAAACCAGCTTGCAGGTCTCTGGCTACAAGCACAAAGTTGGCTGAAAATTACCCTCGGACAACTCACCTGTCCCGAATGACAAAGTCTTTCTGATGCTCCAGGGTGTGGACAAAGGTGATCAGGAAGTGTTTATTGCTGAGCAAGGTGGAGAATAGAGTGATTCCTTCCTCCATGCTGCATCTGCAGGTTTCAGGAATCTGTGGGTAGAATTTACACTTGGGAGATGTAATTAAACAAAGACATATGAAAGGAAATCCTACGGTATGAATACTTAAGACTGTTCTTAAGGAAGAAGCCGAACAATTACTCTGTGAATCGCATGGAGAGGGAGAAGATCCTTAAGTACCAAGAAATGCAAGAAAACATGGCAGAAAGATACTGAGTTATTTCCCATCATACTGGGAGCCACAGACCTGATAAAGAGGAATTTCCAGACGGTTGCCTATTCATGTTACATCTTCAGATGGAACCTCTTTTTGGCACGATTTAAGTACCACACCAAGCAGAAGTAGTACATCTGAGAGACTGGTCATATTCCATATACCCTGGCTTAGGAGCGAGATTCATGGCTGTCATGTTATGCACAAATCCCACCCTGGTAGTATTTAAACCCAACAACCAAAAAAACCCCGGGTCACATACACATAATTAAGGGGTCTATTCCGACATGCAAATAGCAGGGATGGACGTCCCGTGGGGATGTCCATCCCTGCTATTCACCCCCCTTGCCATCCCCAATGAAAGCCTCCCCGTACGAACAAGGAGTTTGATGGGGGCCAGAGGGGGCGTCGCAGAGGTGGGGTGCGAGCGGGCAGTGAGCGGTCCACGGCCCTGGACATACAGGACCGATTCTGAAGTCAGCTCTGCACGTCCAGGACCAGCAAACTGGACGGGGGACAGCAGGCCCAGGCGGTAGAAGTGAGGTGAGGGGGTGCAGGGGGGTTCCACGCAGCCTGACTCTGGCCATGGGAGGCCAGATGGGGGGTCAGGCTGTGGGGAAAGGAGCAAGTGGCTGGTGGCTGACCACAGCAATGGAACACCATGGCACCGTGGCTCCATTCAGGAGCATGACTGAGTTAGCGCAGGGAATGTTTAGCCCCTGCACGATCAGAATTGGGTCTGACTCTGTGCGTCCCGCTTCCAATCCGGTGCACAGGGGCCTGGGCAGCCAACTTGGAATGCGCCTCCACAGCTCTAACAATCAACTAAAGCAAATTATCAAGGTCAAACCTAATCCTACTAAACACTAAGCAACTTCATTCATCTGCCTGAACAGCCACCTTAATTCAAAATATATGACTGACTGTTTCAAAATGTTTAAAATCTTTTTTTTAAATGGAGAGAAAAGGCCTTAGTACTTCTATCATATTGCTTCTATACGGCAGAAACCTGCCCGAAGGGGATACGTTTGTTCACTATCACCAGCCAGAAACACTCTCCAATATCATTTTTATTATTAAATTTGGAGACCACATCTTTATCAATTATATTTCAATAGCAAAATAAAATGTTTCCACAAAAAAAAGTGAACATCATCACTTCACCAGCACTCAACGGTACCAACCCTCCTGCAACAGAAAACAGCAAAGTTAACTGGAGGGAGCAACAAATGGCCAGAAACAATTGCTCAAAAGTATTAGCTTGCAGCAGTCAGCTCTTTAGGCAGAACGATTGCCCACGGTCATCCAGCAAAGATCTCGTTACACTGTTCCGGGCAACATCGGGGTGATTCTCATAAAATGTTTGTTCTCAGCATTCACTACAACAGCAAGAACCTACCTCACTGCCACCACTGTTAAATCTTCAGACAGCCAATCAAGGAAAACTAGGCCGAGTCACACAATGTTTTTGTTAATCAAAGAAAGAGGAAAAAGAAAAAAAGGACCACCCCATAAACAGTGCACTATAAAAATAAGATCTAAAAGATGCGCCAATCTGTTTTGTTATTTACATAGAAACATAGAAATATGACGACAGAAAAAGACCACACGGCCTATCTAGTCCATCCTTCTATATCCACTACTACAACAGACCCCTTTTTTCCTTTAGAGATCCTCTGTGTTTGTCCCATGCTTTTTTGAATTCAGTTACTGTCCTCATCTCTACCACCTCCACCGGGAGACTATTCCACCGATCCACCACTCTTTCTGTAAAGAAATATTTCCGCATCTCTCTCCTGAATCTATCCCCCTTTCACCCTCATCCCATGTCCCCTCGTAGCAGAACTTGCTTTCAGTCGAAAGAGGGTCTCCCCCACTGTGCATTTACGCCATGGAGGTATTTAAACGTCTCAATCACATCACCTCTATCCCGCCTTTCCTCTAAGGTGTACATATTAAGATCCTTCAGTCTGTCCTCATATGCTTTATAATGAAGACCACTAATCATTTTAGTAGCCACCCTCTGTACTGACTCCAACAGGTTCCATAGCATTTAAAGAGAAACCCAGTGCTGCTTATACGGAAGCAGAATTTTCCCATGATCACCACCGCACAAAGAGCATAGAATTGATCAATTGCCAAGCGGTGCAAATCTGTAAACACCTGTGTATGCTGAATACAATGTTCAACCAATGGTGGAGAGTGTTTCTGGCTGGTGATAGTGAACAAACGTATCGCCTTTGGGCAGGTTTCTGCCGTATAGAGGGAATATGATAGAACTACTGAGGCCTTTTCTCTCCGGTTAAAAAGATTTTTAAAATTTTGAAACAGTTAGTCATCTATTTTGAATTAAGGTGGCTTTTCAGGCAGACTGATGAAGTTGCTCAGGGTTTAGGAGCATTAGGTTTCACCGTGATAATTTACTTTAGTTGATTGTTAGAGCTATAATTTATGTGTATGTGATCCAGGGTTTTTTTGGTTGGTGGATGCACAAAACTAACCCATTTGAAGAAACTGCAACTGAAAGAATCATATTTCACAAATTTCTCTAATTTGGGAAATAATTTCTGGTTCCACTGGACCTACTGCTTACCACAATGTCCTAAGATGGAGAGTATTTTTTTTCAAAGTTTTTTATGCACTTAAAAGTGGTGCTAAAAGTCTCTGCATGCCGTTCATATCACCATCGAACAAGGGGCAGGGTTAGGTCTATGGAGGGAAGGTAGTGGTGGAGATTTCATTTTGAAAGCTCTCTGCTTCCTTCCTCTGTGTGTATATCCACGTCCGTTGATGTGTGTGCTAATGTATGCGAGTCCTAAGCCCCCACTGCTCCCCTGCCAGCCACATATTCAAAGGGAAGCCCTGTGTGAGTTTTCTCTTGCAGGCGTGTGTTTAATTTAAACATTGTAAACAGGAATATTTCTTCCCTGTTTGCTGTGTAGCTGAATCTGATGGCCTTCCTCATTCACCTTTAGCCCTAAGGATTATGTTCCCACATCTCTCGGCTGTTTTACAATGTTTATTTACAGCAGATCTGGATTACTCACGTTCCACTCGCCCAGGAGCAATGGGTGAGTTTCCGGTACTTGACACCCCACCTGGAAATTGAAATGCTGGGTTGGAAGAACATACTTCTCCTCATTCAGCGAGGAACACTACGAAAGAAACAAAGCACTGGATTTAATCCCAGGAGACCCAGGTCAGGACTTCACAAAGAAAGCAGCCCATGCTCACAGATGCGGAAACAATCGGCAAATTTTTAAAAACAGAGACCACCAACAAGAAGCAGAGGAAACATAATTTGTCAAATCCTGGACCTCAGATCTTTTACTACTGATGACTAAACTTGTGCATCTGCAGTGTGTGTGAGACGAGTGTGGGAAGGGGGAGTGAAAGCCTGAGGGAACTCTAAGACACTGTCTGCTTACAGCCATGAGTAACGGGAGGCTAGCTCTGATTGAAGATGTTTGGCCTGCTGCCATTGACAGTTGTGGCATACAAGCTGACTCTATCCTCACCCATGCAGAAAAACGAAGGCAAGAGAGGGTGAGGTTATGCAAGGTAACCAAAGCAAAACAGCACTGATGTGTTTTGCCATGAATGAAGCCCCTGTTCCCTCGTGCCTCTACCTCCTGAACCAAAGGATATGTCTAACACTTTACCATGGAGGGCACACTGACCCAGAGTCCAACGGATTGTTCCAAGCCTATGGCAGTCTGGATGAACCAAGAAGAAAGATATGGCGTCTTACCTTAGGAAAGAACGTGCGTGTGACAAAGTGTTTGTATTCCAGGAAGGGGATCCCCTGACTGCGGTTTAACTCCTTGGTCAGATCTGTCATATCTGTCTGAAGCTCAGCAAAACCTAAACCAAAACAGGACCCAGGGTATAAGAGAGGAAACCAAAACATGCATCATGATCGTTCCCTCCCACGATTACTACCAAACGCTTCCATAACGCTCCTAGACTTACTCAGACAGTGGAGACCGGCTGAAGGATCCGTATTTATGCATTTCTTTATCTCATGCCTTTAAAGTAATAGCTCAAGGCAAGTTACATTCAAGTGCAAAGTATTTTGCCCAGTCTTCAGTCACAGAATATCTAAATTTATCGAAGACAAGGGCGGCACAAGCAGAGAGTCAGGTCCCATTTGATAGGAAGGTCAAAGTATCCCAAACTTTGCCATGGGGACCTCATCACCAGAAGGGATTTCAGGATATTCACAATGAATATGAACATAAAATTTGCATACGCAGGAGACCCAGGGTCATCCTCATATCTACTTTTTTGGTGTCATTTATCTTCTCGATCATTAACAAACCCTTTGTGTTGTCACTGTACCATAAGCTATGATCTTGTGTATTCTAAAAGACATGGCAGGATTGGAGCCTTCCAGGAAATAGGGCAGTGTGTCCACACCTTATGGTGCAACACTCTAAGGCAATCCTCAACATGCTCTTAGGGAAAAATATGGCGCCAAGACAGACATTTTGTTCTAAGAAATATTAAATAAATATCCCACTTTTACATGGATATCAAAAAAGTCACTGAACTGTCCACATGAGTTTGAATGTTAATTGCCATGCCATCACTAAGGGGCCCCTTTTATTAAACGTTAATGCATGTTAATGAAGTTAACGTGTTCAATGCCATTGTGCCCATAGAAATAAAAGGGCTCTGGGCACTTAATGCAAGTGAACTTCATTAATGCCTGTTAGTCTTTTAGGAAAAGGGTCCCTAAATGCCAGAATACTGTAGACTGTGTAGCCTAGTCAGAAGGAAAGAGGGTATGTTTATGTTTATTAAACCTGATATCCTGGTTTTAGGTAAGAAACATTAAGACAGCTAGAGGCTCAAAGACAAAAACAATTTCAATAAAATTTAACATAAAATTATGCAAAAATTAAATTCAACTTAAAGTAATAATAAACAATAGCATAATAAAACAATATTTCAACATACAACAATAGACTGCCTAAAACGATAAGTTCAGAACACCACTTAAAGGTCACATTTAAAAATAAAAATAAATTCTTAACACCATCAGAAGACACACATATAGCTTCCTTGAATACAGTTCAGCAGTAGCAGCAGTCTGATGGCCATAGACTGGTCCAGTTTTCAGGCCATCCCTGATGAATATGCATGAAATAGTTCCGCATGTAAATATGTCTTATGCATACCCATGAAAGATGTACTGACAACCAGACAGTTTATGGCCCTGGAGGACCAAGCTGGATACTCTAGGTTCAAAGAAATGTTTCCTTTCAATACTTCCTTTACTAAATCTGTGGGTGGTGGTTTTTTAAGAAGTTATTATTGTGCAGCTTGGTGCTACCCAACAATAACCTTTTTACACAATAGTAACTTCTAAAATAAATTGAAAATAAATGATTTTAATGAGCTGATGGACAAAAGTCAAATACTTTTTGGGGCTCCAGTGTCTACACAAGGCCAAGATTCGGGGCAATCTTCAATCCAAATACAAAAAGGGTCCAACTCTGTGGTGCTTGCAAATTCTTGCATTTCCTATAACACTGCTGCTCTGCACCTCCACTAACCACAGAGAGCATCTCATGATGATTACCGACTTAGATGCTCTTCCAAGAATCCTCATTCTAAAGTTAAGGTTACCTTTACGGATTTCCTCACGGATCTGGGACTCCATTTCTTCCATCTGCACCAGGGTTTTCTGCCAGTAACGTTCTGCTCTGCGGCTCTTAGTGCAAAACACAAACAGAGCTGGAGGAGGAAAAACAGACACAGCAATAGACCAAACACTACTAAATAAGCCTGGTGCTAAACCCTCCAACCCAATGAATGTCCTAGATCAAACCTGTTGAGTCATTAATGAGAAAAGGGTTCTAAATCTTCTGCCCTGCTGAGTCAGTGGAGAGAGAGGTGTCTCAGACTTTCCAATGTGCTTAGTCACTAATTAAAGGAGACCCCTTTGATGCTAATGATTCACCAGTGCGGGAATCCCAGGTAATCCAGCCCCTAATAAGAGCAAAAGAAATGCCTTACTAGGTCAGACCAAGATCCATCAAGCCCAGTATCCGGTTTCCAACAGTGGCCAATCCAGGTCAGAAGTATCTGACATATTCCAAAATGCTTGTTCTGGGGTAAGCAGTGAATTTCCCAGATCCTCTTTAATTATGGTTTATGGACCTTTCCTCCAGGAACTTGTCCAAACCATTTCTTAAATGGGTTACACTGTAGCTTCATTGTGTGCCCCCTAGTCTTTATACTTTTTGATGGCGTAAACTACCGATCTACGTTTCCTGTTCCATTCCATTCATTAATTCTCTACCATATCTCCCCTCAGCCGTCTCTTTTCCAATTGAAAAGCTCTAACCTTTTAAGCCTCTCCTCAAAGGGGTAATGGAGAGAATCCAAGGCTTTCCTGACTACTTGCCATGAACAAGAGGGAGTCCTGTATTTTTCTTGAATCATCACTTATGTGAGCCTGAGACTTTCCCAGCTTCTGAGAAGTCTCATCTTGTAATCTGATGGAGACACCAATGGTGACAAATTTCTAAGACATTAACAAAAGGGGACATGTCTAATTTGAGAGTCTTCTTAGTCTTTAATGAAAAGGAGATTTCAGATCATAAGAACAGCCATACTGGGTCAGACTGAAAGTCCATCAAACCCATGTATGTTTGAACATCCACGCCTGCCAATGCATCTCAGTCCTACTCTGTACCACCCCCTGCTACTTTAGTATCTAGAAAGCCCTCCTAACAAAGCTACGCCAATGCATCTCACTCCCACCCTGGTCAACCCCTGTTATACTAGTACTGTGACCCTCGTGTATGTGCCATCAAATCAATGCTGACTCCTGGCAATCCAGCCTATAGGTTTTCTTGGCAAGGCATGACTGAAAGTAGATTGTCAGGCCTTTCTTCCACACAGTGTGTCTACAGCACTTGGTATTCTAAGATGGCCTCTCATCCAAATGCTAGCCAGACCTAACTCTGCTTAACTTTTGGGATCGACAAGATCAGGCTCATTCAGGGTGGCAAAGCGATAGTTACAGAATGTTACTAATGCACGTCACTGCCGCCCTGCACCACCTCCTGTTATTCCAGAACTGAGACCCTCATGTATAATGTTGCTAATGCACGTCATTGCTCCCCTGCAGCCACCACATTCACATCCAGTTCTGCTAATGCACCTCACTCTTGTCTTTCAGCACCCACTGCTATGTGAATACGAAGGGCCCGATTCTGTGACGCAGGTTATAGGGCTGCACGTACCAGCATGACGTGCAGCCCTGCGAGCCATCCGGGCCCAATTCCCCCTCTGGCTCTCCTCGTAAATCATGAACAGCAGAATGAGGAGAACCGACAGGGGGCAGGAGGGGGCGGGACTGGGGCGGAGCAGGGACAGGCCAGCCCGGCAGGATGTACAGGGCCGATTCAGGTCACTGCCCTGCACATCCTGCTGGGTCGAAGGGGACATGCTGCAGCACTGACCCGATGATTGGTCTCGAGAATCCCCCCCCCAGGGCCAGGTGCGGGGGGGTCCCGCCACCCAATCCAGGCCCTGGAAGGCCAGCCATGGGTCGGGTAGCGGGGAAGAGGGGGGCCGAAGCTGCGGTAGTTGGGGCGCCTGTGGGGAGATGTCCCCGCAGGTGGCAGGGGTACGCTGGGCTGTCCACAGGCCTGATTCTGTGAACCTCGAGAACATTTTGTTCCCGCAGTCCAGAAGTGGGTCCGTACAGACCCATATTGCTCAGAGCCATCTGGACAGCCCAGACGTGCCCCCGTGTGAATTGGGCTCTAAGCCACACATACAATTTGGACAATGTATTTCAGAACAGAACCGCGAAACCCATTTGTACCTTCTCTGTTTAACTGGCCCATGGATTTAAGAGACAAAATGAGGCTGAGCCCTCAAATTTGTTTACTTTTGTGATCTAGGATGAGATTGGAATCCATGACCCACAAGGGTGACATCAGCTAGGCCATACCAAGTCCATTTCCTTTTTCTAATCTGCTATGGATTTGTGCATAAAATACTGAATATGGGTATTAAGAATTGAAAGCACTTCGGTATTTGGGGAAGGGTGCCAAGCCTTACCTACAACAGAGAGAAGTAGCAAGATGCTACATATGACAATGGAGATTATAATAGCTGTCTCGGCCCCTCCCAGATGCAGCATTGCGATGGTTTGGTTATATTTCCCAACTCGGATCTAAGAAAGAACAAGAACGAGAAAATTTCACCCTAAGCAAGCAAACCTCGATACAGGGCATTCAGCAAAACCCTAGATTTATTTTCCTAAAATACCAAGTGTTCTAGTTCATTTTACTTAATCACAGCTAAACAACAATATCTAAAACCATAGTCAAAGTCTTCTATTGGCACATGGCATGAGCAATTTTCTTGAATCCCTTGAACTTCATTTTACAGTTTTCCTTGAAGGCACATAATAACCACATACATACAAAAGGGTTTCCATGGTACATGGCTGAAATCATGTAATCTAACACTGGGGGTTTCTACTGCAAACAGCTGATTGTTACAACCAAAGGTTATCAGGGGGCTTGGGCCTCATCATAGTGGTTTAACCCATGCCCTACTGCTCTGTAGTTCCTGCCATTTGCAACTCTATGAGGCATGTTTACTAAAGTGTGGTAACCTGGTACGTAGGGTTTAGAGTGAGTGAGAGGTGTGTGTGATTGGCTCCACCATACCCAGAAGCGTGCTAGATTAATGCTCCCATGCTAACAGTACCACGCTACTTGAGCACTATGTGATTAGTTTGGTTAGGGTGGAGATGGGACAAAGAGCGGGTGAGAGCAGCCACACACAGCACGGGTGGTGCGTTCGGGTACCAAAGACATCATCAGCACAGGTGCAGCTACTGTCTGCTTTGGACCAGGCGCTAGTTGCACCTGCTTTGCTAGCGTGCCACCAATATGCAGTACAGGCCCAAGTCCGACACAGTTGAAATCTCAGAACCAACCCAAACATTTACGAACCCCCACAATGATGGCTGACACTGTTCATAGGTGACCCAGGCGGTTGCCTACGACATCAGTATCTGAAGGATCGCATTGTGCAGCGGTCACAACAGCAGAACAATGCAGCCTGCCTACCACAAAAACCAAAGGCCTGCAGCACATGAGAGCATCTGCTGCGAGAGTGGACACACATGCATACAAAGCAACATCAGTCTTGAAAGTATAACATAGTATGTGACGCCAGATAAAGACCAGTATGGTCCATCTAATCTGCCCAGCAAGATGGCAGGAGTAGGTGTGCCTGCCGCTTCGTGCAGGCCACCCCTCTCCATGCCTCTGTTTAAGGGTGCACCCACTGCTGTGCAGATCACCTCGACTTGTTAAGATATCCGAGACAGTCACATTTATATTGATTTTATCCTGTTGCTGTAAAGGGATCCACTGTGTCTGTCCCATGCCATTTTGAATTCCGTCACTGTCTTTGCCCCCACCACTTCCACTGGGAGGGCATTCCAAGCATCCACCACCCTTTCAGTGAAAAAGTATTTCCTGACATTGCCTTTCAGTTTACCCCCTTGCAGCTTCATGTTATGTCCTCTAGTTTTACAGCTTCCCCGTCTTTGGAAGAGGTTTGTTTGTTCATTAATACTCTTTAAGTATTTAAAGGTCTGAATCATATCTCCCCTGTCCCTCCTCTCCTCTAGAGTGTACATATTTAGGTTTTGGAGTCTCTTTTCATACGTCTTCTGGCGCAGGCTCCAAATCATTTTGGTCGCCTTCCTCTGAACCATTTCCAGTCTTTTTATATTGTTTGTGAGATATGATCTCCAAAACTGAACACAATATTCCAAGTGAGGCCTCACTAGCAACTTGTACAGTGGCATTAGTACTTCTTCCTTTCTGCTGGTAATTCCTCTCTGTATGAAACCCAGCATCCTTCTGGCTTTGGCCACCGCCTTGTCACACTGTTTCGCCACTTTGAGATCCTCAGAAACAATGACCAGATCCTTCTCTTGGTCCGTGCACACCAACCTCTTGCCTCCTATCTCATACAATTCCCTTGGATTTCTGCATCCCAAGTGCATGACTCTGCACTTCTTCACATTAAATCTTAACTGCCAAGCATTAGACCATTCTTCCAGCTTTTGTAGATCTTTCCTCATGGTATCCACTCCTTCAGGGGAGTCCACTCTATTGCAGATTTTTGTGTCATCTGTAAAAAGACACACTTTTCCTTTCAGTCCTTCAGCAATATCACTCACAAATACAATGAACAGTACCAGTCCCAGGACCGAACTCTGGTGCACACCACTAATCACCTTCATTTCATCTGAGTGAGTTCTGTTGTCTGTCAGTCAACCAATTTCTGATCCAGTTCACCAACTTGGGACCCATCCTCAGGCTGTTCAGTTTATTGATAAGCCTCCTATGCAGAGCAGTATCAAAGGCTTTGCTGAAATCCAGGTAGATGACATCCATCGCATGCCCTTGATCTAGTTCTCTGGTCATCCAGTCAAAGAACTCAATCAAATTTGTTTGGCAAGATCATCCTTTGGTTAAAACCATGTTGTCTCAGATCATGCGACCTGCTGGTTTTGAGAAGTCCGCTATTCTCTCTTTCAGGAGCGCCTCCATTACTTTTCCCACCACCGAGGTAAGGCTCACAGGCCTGTAGTTTGCCACTTCTTCCTTATTACCTATAATGGTTTATTTAGGCTTAATATGAGTTCCAGTGAAGTTCCAGTGAAGCGGTTTACAAAACAAATAAAATACACACTATAAAGAAAGAGAACTACAGTATTAATAGGAAAGAAGACAGAGAAAGGTGGTAGTATGCAGGCAGTTTCCTCTCACCACCAGACCCGGACAGCATGCCGCTCCAATCACCCATTTTCAAAGACCAGGGTAAATAGGTGGGTTTTTAGACCCGCTTTGAAAGTCTTGAAAGAGGATTTGTTACACAGACCTGGTGGTAATGCATTGCATTGGGTAAGACAAAGAGAAAGGTTATTGTTCAAGAACGTATATGCACTGGATAGTTGCGGGAGGGCTGCTGGTGTGGTAAATTAGGGAGGAGCTGTGAGTTAGGGTTTGTGCTCAGTGAAACAGCCAGAACTAACCAACCACATAGCCAGGGTTGGAGATGTTGAACGCAGTTTGGGGCAGGGCATGCAAATGAGGGGCTGCAGCTAATGGCAAAGTGTAGGTCTGGAATCTAATTGTGCTGCCTGACCACCGCCTCCCCTGCATGTGGGTCCTTGTACTGGTGCATTACATGCACCAGAGGGGCTATACTGATGCAATGGGCCTTGTTTCTGGGGACACTGGCCCCTCATCCTGACCACAGGAGGGCATGTCTGTGTTCTACTAGCTCAGAGGAGAGGCCTACGTTAATATCACTGAAGGTGGGCTAGCTCGGTTAGAGCTCCCTATCGGTTTCCCTTTCCCCCGGGCCTGTTGCCTAGAGGATGATACATTCCACAGACCTGGGGAGCTGAATGAGGTTATCCATCTGTATGGGGGTGTGTGGGGGTGTCCTGTGGTATGCCCCTAGAGCTCTCTCCATGTTGGGAATATGGATGCCCTCTGTGGAATGCTTTCCCTCTCCCCCGGCAAAAGATGCATCCCCTGGACTACAGTTATTGGTGGGGTGGGTGTCCTATATGATGGACCACAAGGTTTATTTATTTGTCTATTTTTCTATACTGGTTATCTAGAAATCAAGGCAGTTTACAGATAACAATGTTAATATACTCTGCTACATGGAACTTCGAACTAAAGGCTCATAACTATTAAGTGTATTTCCAAGTCTACACAGTACATGTTACATAAACATAAACGTACAATATATGTCGGTTGGATTCTTGAAGCTATAACTTATTGGGACCCTGCTGGTGTGAAGTCTTAGGTGAATACTGTCATGGTGGCTGCCCCTAGTGGCCAAGGGCGGTAAGGGCATGCTCCACGATATATTTATTTTCCAGGAGCATGGGGTTTATGTAAGGCAACAATGGAGATTGGCCTTAGGTATTTCAGCTCCTGGTGTGAACTCAATAATCAAGCCAAGAGTGTAGGGAAACAAGGCTTTTATTTCCCCTCTGTGCAAGGGTTCATTAAGACACTAGAAAATTAAAGAATGTCCTTTGTTTGTAAAGGTGCCAGTATTAAACAGGTTAACTAACTGTTAGTATCTTCACAATTAGTGCCAAGGTTAACTGGAGGAATTCACTTCATTTCAAAGCAACATCAATTAAACAAGTTTCTTCTTATTTATACAGTGGCTATAGATTCTAGACTGGTGGCGATGCACAAACCACAATCCATATCTTCTGCCTGAGGAATGGGGATAGCATTTATATCTTCAATTTCCATAGATTCTGCTCCACTACATTCCCCCTCTGAGTAAATACTGTCCCTGACTGTTACAGCTCTACATGGACTGTCTCTAGGCTCTTGCCTCCAATAAGACTGTGTTTTAAGTTCTCTTGGTATTTTCTGAAACCACTCTGGTTTCTTCCTTCTTACAAACTGAATACTTGTTTTAGCAGTGCTTCTAGGAGTTAAGCATTCTTTATCAGGAATAAAGCTTTCATAGCTTGAGTTTCTGTAGTTTGAATCCCTGGAGCTTTCTCTCCCAAGAACGTCTCTCTTGCAACAGGTTCTCTGCCGGTAGCCTCTGGGCAGGGCTGTGCTTTCTGGCAGCTTAGTAAAACCTGGTATGGATTCAACTCTATGCTTCAGTGATAAAGTAGCCTTGCTAAAAACTCTTTTTTCCTCGAGTACCTGGTAACACTTGTCTAGCAGGTTCCAGTGACTGCAGGTCTTCCTCCAAACCTGGTTCTCTGGTTACGTCTCTCAGCTTTGGACTCAGGAACGTTGCTTGAGCAGGGAGTGGCACATTCTCCAGCCTGACTGCTTTCCCCAGCAGACTCCCTCTGAACAGCTGCTCTCGTAGCTTGGCCCCTCTGAACTCCACCTCTGAACTCTGTTCCTTTGGGCTTGCTCAAGGAGGATTCCTTCCCTCAGGTCTCTCCTTCTTTCCTTAACCGTGCTCCTTGTTCCTTCTCCAAGTCCTTCTCCTTCTCTTAGAGTTGCTCCTTCCCTCAGAGCTGTTCCTCCTTCTCCTGCCCTTGGAGCTGTTCCTCCTTCTCCTGCCCTTGGAGCTGTTCCTCCTTTGCTAGCATTCAGCTTCTGCTTATAAAGGAATCTTTCCTTTGCATCTCCCGGGCTCATTTCCAGGTGCAAGTAGTTAGCTCTCTTAGCCTCATTAGCTCCTGTATGATCACTCCTGCCCCCTCTAGCTGTGCTTTGCGGTAATTGCACATCTAGATCTCTTAGAAACAGGGTTTCTTTTCAACTTTGCATCTTTATTGATACCAGCCTCATGACACATCCCCCCTCTTAAAATAGTACGGGCTGAATATTTATCACTATTACAGCATGTAATCCTAGACCTCTTCTGAGCTGACGTAAACAAAGCCAGCCTTTCGTGCCAGAGTCGAAGAACATTTATGTGGTACACTTGTTCATGTCCCTTTGCGTCCCGTATTAGATAGAATGCTGGACCAAGTGGTTTGACCACTATGTAAAGGTCCTTTCCATCGGGCTTCAAACTTCGGAGTGGGGCCTGATACCAAGACTATTACCTTCTCACCCGCAGTTAAACGTCGGGGCTTGGTATCTCTGTTATAGTACTGTTTTTGCTTTTTCTGACTGTCCTTCAGCTTTTCTTCAGCAAAACGTGAGGTCCGTTTTAACCGGCTTCTTAAACTTCTCAAAAATTGCGGTATCCCAGCTGGTCTTATGGAGGTCACCCGTTGGCAGGAGGTGCAGGACTCACAAAAACGTGAGACCTCCTCAAAAGCCCCTGGCCAATAGAACCTAGCCAGTATCTGGTCAAGGGTCTCTTGTACCCCTTTGTGACCGCTCACTGGGTGATCATGTGCTAACCTCAGCACTGCAGCTTTAAACGTATTTGGGACTACCAGCTGTTTGCGGATATCTTTAGTCCGTGGGTCTATACTCTCCCTGTATAGCACCTCTTCTTCTTTTATAAACCTTGGGAAAATATTTCTCTTTGTTTGAGCGTGCTCAAATGCGCGTGCTAGCGCAGGGTCATCTCGTTGCTCTCCAGCAAAGGAAGGGAACTTCTCCACGAGCTCTGCTGGAATCCATGGTAGTTCTTCACCTGCTTCCAAATCGGCTCTGCCTTGAGAGCGTCCCTTTCTTTCTTTGCGCTTCTCAGCTTTTGTCTTTCTGTCCCTATCCGGAGAGGCATTTACTAAATCTTCATGAGATGGAAGGTCATCTAAACTTTCTTCCTTTGAACATGAGGGTTCCTCCGAAGCATTCGTCTGGGTGCGAGTGGAGACGAAAACTTCTCTGGGGTTTAGACCCTCTAGGCATCTTTCAAACTGTGGCCAGTCTCTACCTAAGACTAACTCTTTAGGTAATCTGGGCACTACAGCTATCATCATTCTTTTCTCTATTCCCAAACCTCTTACAAGTAAGTTATACCCAGGATAAAAGGTGGCAGCGCCATGCACACATTTTATCTTGACTTTGCCCTCTGGTTGATCTGGGGCGGACGCAGCTCGCTCTTTGATAACAGACCAGAGCTTGCGCAAAATCATCGTCTGGTCCACGCCAGAGTCAAGAAGAGCTTTGGCAGCTACTCCTTGTACAGTTACATCAAGTTCAAATCCTTCAGACAACATTTCTCTGTTCTCCCCCATGAGAGCAGTACGTACTCGGCACTCACTCATAACATGTCCCAATCTTCCACAGGCAAAACATCTTTTAGAATAACTCTTCTCTACATTCTTATCACTTGGTTTTAAACTGTGAGAGACTTCCTGATGCCTGCTTGAATGTTGCTACTGCCATCTTTGCACCTTCCCCAGTCCGCTGGGTGGCTAATTCAGCCTCTAAATACCTTTCAGTCAAGGCAATAGCCTCTGCAGTAGAGTGACAATTCTGTAGGATAAGGAAGCTCCGTATACTACTGGGTACTGCAGTCATGAACTGCTCAAGGATTATCATATCTATCAGCGTTTCAATGGTTTTTTCACTAGGCCTTAGCCACTTCTCAGCTAAGCTCTTCAGCCTGTGACCTAATGTTTTTGGCGTTTCACCTATTTCAAGGTGCACCGCACGTAGCTTACGGTTATAGACGAGAGGAGTCAGACCCAGGCGTTCCCTGATGGCCTTCGTTACCTTGCTATAATTGTTCGCTAACGAAGCGGGCATTGCCCTATAGGCTGACAGTGCCTCTCCTGTGAGTGAAACTGCCAATCTAATGGACCACTGCTCTTCCGGCCAACCTACGAAATGAGCTATTCTCAAAAGAGTCCAGGAAGTCATCCACATCATCATTTACCCCTAACTTCCCCAAAGTTAGTCTCGTAGGACCCTAGTCCTACCGGACAGTTGCCCAGTCCTGAGCTCTGCTTCAGATGTCCTGCGGCTGCTTCCTCTGTGTTTTGTTGATGGCCTAGCCAGGTTTCCAGCATCTGCAAGACTGGCTTCTGCTGTTCCTGCATGGCCAGGATTGCATGCTGCTGTGTTTGCGCAGCCAGTTCCGCTTGCTTGCTGAACTGTGCAGCCATCCAGCTGAACATCTCTCGCTGCTCCATGGCAATGAGATCCCCTAGAAAACAAAAACAAACAAGAAAAAACCCAAGTGCGGCTGTACCAGAGTCAGCCCTACACTTTTTTTTTCTCTTTTTAATTTCCCCTTTAAACTTTAACTTGTATCCAATCAAGTCATGCCCTTCTACCTGTTACCTGGTAGAAGTGTAGACTCCAACTCTCAGCAAGGGTGGTGCTGCTCTGCGTTGTAGCACTTTGCCACTGTAGTCAGCAACCTCGCCTTCCCTTCCGGATTTTCCTTTGGATCCGGTCCGCGTTTTTCCTCCGGTCCGGGTTTTCCCTTTTTTTATTTTTTCCTCAGCATAGTACTGGTAATTTCTCTTTTCTTTCCAGTATGTCTTAGGTTGATAACCAAATCCAAACAACTATGCCATTATGTCATGGTGGCTGCCCCTAGTGGCCAAGGGCGGTAAGGGCATGCTCCACGATATATTTATTTTCCAGGAGCATGGGGTTTATGTAAGGCAACAATGGAGATTGGCCTTAGGTATTTCAGCTCCTGGTGTGAACTCAATAATCAAGCCAAGAGTGTAGGGAAACAAGGCTTTTATTTCCCCTCTGGGCAAGGGTTCATTAAGACACTAGAAAATTAAAGAATGTCCTTTGTTTGTAAAGGTGCCAGTATTAAACAGGTTAACTAACTGTTAGTATCTTCATAATTAGTGCCAAGGTTAACTGGAGGAATTCACTTCATTCCAAAGCAACATCAATTAAACAAGTTTCTTCTTATTTATACAGTGGCTATAGATTCTAGACTGGTGGCGATGCACAAACCACAATCCATATCTTCTGCCTGAGGAATGGGAATAGCATTTATATCTTCAATTTCCATAGATTCTGCTCCACTACATTCCCCCTCTGAGTAAATACTGTCCCTGGCTGTTACAGCTCTACGTGGACTGTCTCTAGGCTCTTGCCTCCAATAAGACAGTGTTTTAAGTTCTCTTGGTATTTTCTGAAACCACTCTGGTTTCTTCCTTCTTACAAACTGAATACTTGTTTTAGCAGTGCTTCTAGGAGTTAAGCATTCTTTATCAGGAATAAAGCTTTCATAGCTTGAGTTTCTGTAGTTTGAATCCCTGGAGCTTTCTCTCCCAAGAACGTCTCTCTTGCAACAGGTTCTCTGCCGGTAGCCTCTGGGCAGGGCTGTGCTTTCTGGCAGCTTAGTAAAACCTGGTATGGATTCAACTCTATGCTTCAGTGATAAAGTAGCCTTGCTAAAAACCTTTTTTCCTCAAGTACCTGGTAACACTTGTCTAGCAGGTTCCAGTGACTGCAGGTCTTCCTCCAAACCTGGTTCTCTGGATAAGTCTCTCAGCTTTGGACTCAGGAACGTTGCTTGAGAAGGGAGTGGCACACTCTCCAGCCTGAGTGCTTTCCCCAGCAGACTCCCTCTGAACAGCTGCTCTCGTAGCTTGGCCCCTCTGAACTCCACCTCTGTGAACTCTGTTCCTTTGGGCTTGCTCAAGGAGGATTCCTTCCCTCAGGTCTCTCCTTCTTTCCTTAACCGTGCTCCTTGTTCCTTCTCCTTCTCTTAGTGTTGCTCCTTCCCTCAGAGCTGTTCCTCCTTCTCCTGCCCTTGGAGCTGTTCCTCCTTTGCTAGCATTCAGCTTCTGCTTATAAAGGAATCTTTCCTTGCATCTCCTGGGCTCATTTCCAGGTGCAAGTAGTTAGCTCTCTTAGCCTCATTAGCTCCTGTATGATCCCTCCTGCCCCCTCTAGCTGTGCTTTGCGGTAATTGCACATCTAGATCTCTCTTAGAAACAGGGTTTCTTTTCAACTTTGCATCTTTATTGATACCAGCCTCATGACAATACATACAATGGATGAGTGTTTAATATTTGTTTCTTTTATAAATTTGCGTGTAGTCTTTGAAGTGTTCTATGAATATGTGGGTCATTAGTTCTCTGCAGAGCATTGTAAGTTAAGTACATAAAACATGCCATACTGGCTCAGACCAAGGTCCATGAAGCCCAGAATCCAGTTTCCAATAGTGGCCAATTCGGGTCACAAGTACCTCGCAGGTTCCCAAAAAGCTACATAAGTTCCACAATGCTTGTCCCCGGGTAAGCAGTGGATTTCCTGAGTCTTCTTTAATAATGGTTTATGGACCTTTCCTCCAGGAACTTGTCCAAACCTTTTTTTAAACCCAGCTATACTAACAGCTTTTACTACATCCTCCGGTAACAAATTCCAAAGTTTGATTATGCATTGAGTGAAAAAATATTTTCTCTTATTATTCTTAAATGGGGTACATTGTAGCTTCATTGTGTGTCCTCTAGTCTTTCTACTTTTTGATGGCATAAACAACAGATCTACATTTACCTGTTCCATTCTATTCATTAATTTATAGACCTCTATCATATCTACCCTCAGCTGTTTGTTTTCCAGGTTAAAGAGCCCTAACCTTTTAAGCCTTTCCTCATATGGGTATCCTTCCATCCCCTTTACTGTTTTGGTGGCTCTTCTCTGTACCTTTTCTAATAATGCCATATCCTTTTTAAGATATGGTGACCAGACTTGCACACAATATTCAAGGTGTGGTCACACCATGGAACGATATAGAGGCATTATAATATCCTTTGTTTTCTTCTCCATTCCTTTCCTTTTGATTCCTAGCATTTTCTCTTGGCCGCCGCTGCACACTGGGTGGAGGGTTTCAACATGTTATCCATAATGATGCCTAAATCTTTTTCCTGGGTGGTGATTCCTAACGTGGAACTTTGCATTGTGTAACTGTAGTTTGGGTTGTTCTTTCCTAGGTGCATAACTTTGCATTTGTCCACATTAAATTTCATCTGCCATTTGGACATCTAGTCTTCCAATTTATCAAGGTCCTCTTGCAATTTTTCACAATCCTCTTGTGTTTTAATAACTTTGAATAATTTTGTGTCATCTGTAAATTTGATCACCTCACTCATTATTCCTATTTTCAGGTCATTTATGAATATGTTAAAAAGCAGCGGAACCAGCACAGATCCCTGGGGTACTCCACTATTCACCTTTCTCCATTGGGAAAATTGGCCATTTAGCCCAACCCTCTGCTTTCTATCTTTTAACCAGTTCCTGATCCACAATAGTACACTGCCTCCTATCCCATGACTTTTTAATTTCATCAAGAGTCTCTCATGAGGGACCTTGTCAAAGGCTTTCTGAAAATCCAGATACATTATATCAACTGACTCACCTTTGTCTACCTGTTTATTCACACCTTCAAAAAAAACATAACAGATTAGTAAGACAAGCTCTTCCTTGGCTAAAGCCATGTTGACTGTCTCCTATTAGGCCATGACTATCTACATGCTGAGTAATTTTATTCTTTATAATGGTTTCACTTCCTCCTTCCTTCCTTCCCCTTCTTACTCAGTCTTTACACTATTATTTTTAATTGCTGACATTCTTTTCGGTTTCCATATGTTTTTATTGTTTTATTGTACACCGTCCTTGTGTATTGTCGAAGGGCGGTATATCAAGTCTTTTAATAAACTATAACCCATACCATTTTGCCCGGTACTGACATCAGGCTCACAGGTCTGTAGTTTTCTGGATCACCTCTGGAACCCTTTTAAAAAATTGGTGTTACATTGGCCATTCATCAATCTTCAGGTACTATAGATGATTTTAATGATAGTTCACAGATTACTAATAATAGATCTGCAATCTCATATTTCAGTTTTTTCAACACTCTTGGATGTATACCAACCAGTCCAGATGATTTGCTACTCTTCAGTTTATCAAATAGTTGTAATACATCTTCCCAGCTAATTGATATTTCTTTCAATTCTTCTGATACATCACCTTTAAATGATTTCAGGCACGGGTAACTTCCCTACATCTTCTTCAGTAAAGACCAAAGCAAAGAATTCATTCAGTTTTTCCGCTATGGCCTTGTCCTCCTTTAGTTCAGTGATACTTCATAGTCTTTCGGGAATGGTGTTCCAGAGGTCCAGCGTATACATTGAGATTGCTCTATTGCAGGTATTTCTGATGGCAGGGCTAGCTTGTTTTGTGTGCATGTTTGTTTGGTTCTGCTGCTTGGTGTCCATGAATGATGAATTTCAAGTAAATTGATGATAGATTCTATATGATCTTGAACAGGCTTAATAGGGATAGCATTTGGACACCCTGGACCCCATTTAGTGGGAGGGGTGGATGACAGAGAACCCCAGTCATATGTCCTCCATATCTGTGTCATCTCTGTGTTGGACCAGCAGTCTCCAGACTTTAGCACTCCCCTTCACTCACATGGGGGCTGCACTCATCTCTAGCAAGGATATTGTGCCCAGGGCTGGCCCGTCCATTGAGCAAGAATGTTTTTTACACAGGGCCCCGCGCAAAGAACATTCTGCTTTTTATCAAAATTAAGTTAAAAAAAAAAAAGCTGGCTGCTGCTGCTGCCGCCGCGGCAGAATGGAGTGTCCCGCAGGGCCCCCTCTGCCCGGCTGAGCTCTCCCTCTGCGATGGCTGAGCCCCTCTGTGCCGGCTTTCAGATACGCGAAGGGAGAGTGTCTCCCTCGCGTCTCTGTTAAGCCTGCAGGGGCAGATGGGAAATTTCCCATCAGCCCCTGCGGGCTTAACAGAGACGTGAGGGAGACACTCTCCCTTCGCATATCTGAAAGCCGGCACAGAGGGGCTCAGCCGTCACAGAGGGAGGGAGGGACTCAGCCGGGCAGAGGGGGCCCCACGGGACACTCCATTCTGCCGCGGCGGCAGCGGTAGCAGCCAGCTTTTTTTTTTTTAAATGTTCCTTGAACCGATAAGGGGGGGGGTGGTGTAGGACTGGTAATGGGCTATGGAGGGGGTTAGAACTTGACTTGAGGTGGGCTGTGGGTTGATGGGGGGGGGTTAGGACTGGTAATGGGCTATGGGGGGGCTAGGACTGGAAATGGGCTGGGGGGTTAAGACTGGAGGTGGGCTGATGGGGTTAGGACTGGTAATGGGCTGTGGGCTGTGGGGGGGGTTAGGACTGGTAATGGGCTGTGGGCTGCTGGGGGCTGTCTGGTAATGGGCTATGGGGGGTTAGGACTGATAATGGGCTATGGGAGGGCTAGGACAGGAAATGGGCTGATGGGGAGGGGTTAGGACTGGTAATGGTCTGGGGAATGAAGGGGGCTGTCTGGTAATGGGCTATGGGGGGGTTAGGACTGATAATGGGCTATGGGGGGGCTAGGACAGGAAATGGGCTGATGGGGAGGGGTTAGGACTTGAGGTGGGCTGATGGGGTTAGGACTGGTAATGGGCTGTGGGCTGTTGGGGGGTTTAGTACTGGAAATGGGCTATGGGGGGGTTAAGACTGGTAATGGGCTTTGGGCTGATGGGGGCTGTCTGGTGATGGGCGATGGTTGGGTTCGGACTGATAATGGGCTGTGGGGGGGCTAGGACAGGAAATGGGCTGATGGGGAGGGGTTAGGACTTGAGGTGGGCTGATGGGGTTAGGATTGGTAATGGGCTGTAGGCTGATGGGGGGGGTTTAGGACTGGCAATGGGCTATGGGGGGCTGACTGGAAATGGGCTGATGGGGGGTTAGGACTGGTAATGGGTTATAGGGGGGGCTTAAACTGAAAATGGGGTGATGGGGGGTTAGGACTGGAAGTGGGTTGATGGGGGGGCTAGGACTGGTATTGTGTTGGATGGTTGCTAGGACTGGAAATGGGCTGATGAGGGGCTAGGACTGGAAATGGGCTGATGCAGGGACTAGAAGGGAATGGATGCTGGGTAAGGCTGGAACTAGAAGGGAGCTGATGTTGGGGGCAATGTTCCCTCTAATTTTCTGTAGGCTGTGTGCGCATAAAATATCAGCTGTGTGCAGCTTTTGAAGGAAGGTTAAATTTTTGTGCGCCACATAATGACACTCGGAGTTATATACTTTAAAACTTGACTACACGCCAGAATACAGTATGTACACAACATTGATTTTAGTCAAATTAAATGAAAATAGACGATTACTAAATGAAGCGGGAAATTTCTAGTAATTACAATCATAACTTTTAAATTTTAAGATGTCTGTGTTTTCTATCAGAATCAGAGCCATAATTTTTGTGCGCTCTGTTGTAAAGTATGTGCGCTCGCTCGGCGAGGTGTGTGCGTGCGCACACGCGCACAGCTTAGAGGGAACAGTGGTTGGGGGAGGATTAGAATGGGATGGGGCTGGGAGAGTAAAATGGAGAGGGGAAAAATATTTTGTGTGGGAGGGATGAAAAATCTACAATTGGCCGGGTATTGGGAGAGTAAGTGGGGATTGAGGATGGAGTGGTAAAATTTGAGTGGATGAAATAGGAATGAGGAAGAGCAAAAGGAGAAAGATTAGTATGTTAAAGCAGATGTAGAGAGAGAATGGAAAAAAAACTAGGAGAGAAGAAAGGACAAATGGACAGCAGACGATGGAGAGTTAGCAGAAGACACGAAGAAACCAGAAGAAAGTGGCTGGAGCAATTGCAGCTGAAAAAAAATGCACAAAAGGTAGAAAAATATCTCTTTATTTTGAATTTATTAATTGGAATATGTCAGCTCTGGTAAATGTGCATCATTAACGTCTGCGCTTTGTTTAGTACAAGAGCAAATTAATGTATAGTTTTATTTCTACAGTGTTGTACATTCCAAGTTTGGCTTTTGGGATTCCCAGTTTAATTATTGTCGTCCTGTTTCTAAATTGTGATTCCTTGTTTGGTGATGGTTTATGTTCTGTTCATGTGTAACTGAGCTGAGGTATTCTGTTTATATAATTCCTATTTGACATTGCCACTTGTTCTCTTTCCCCAGTAGGTCATGTATTGGTATTCTCTGAAATGTATTGGTTTAATATTTGCATGTTTCCTTTTGATAGGTAGGGTATGGTGCTTTGTGAGTCCTGGTAGTGCTGTTAGGATACGGCGGGTTTGCTATGGGTTCTAAATGGGCAGTGTTTGTAGTAGTTCCTAATGTGTCTGGCGGTTGGCACTGGATTATAGTAATGTAGAAATCTTTTAGTCTTTCTTTATTCATACACTCATTAAGAAGCATGTTTACTAAAAGTTAGTATATGGTAACATTATGCAAATATTTATGCAAATGAGGCCCCTTATGCAAATGAGGCCCCGCACCGAGTCTCCGCACATGGCCCCGCACCCCCCTTGGGCCGCCCCTGATTGTGCCAGATGTATAAGGGAGGGGGGGAGTGACAGGGAGGGGAGTGGAAGCCTAAGAGTGGGTAAGGGATGCTGTTTCCAAATTCGGTCACAAGCAGTTTGCCTAGCTGTAGTTCTGATCTCCTGCCACTAGAGGCTGCAGTGCATGCTAGAGTAGAGACAGCAGGATCTCACGGAAACACCATATGCTCTGATCCAATTGAGAACTAATGCTCTAGATCAGGGGTCTCAAACTCAAATTGCTTTGAGGGCCAAATGAGGACTTGTAAAGTAACCCGGGGGCCGCATAAGACGCGGGGCCTCATTTGCATAAGGGGCCTCATTTGCATAAATATTTGCATAATGTTACCATACACTAACTTTTAGTAAACAGGCCTCTTTAATGAGTATGGATAAAGAAAGACTAAAAGATTTAGAAACAAGAAGACAATAATTAAACTGGGAACCCCAAAAGCCAAACTTGGAATGTACAACAACACTGTAGAAATAAAACTATAAATTAATTTCCTCTTGTACTAAACAAAGCGCAAACATTAATGATGCAATTTTCCCAGAGCTGACATATTCCAGTTAATAAATTCAAAATAAAGAGATATTTTTCTACCTTTTGTGCATTTTTTTTCAGTTGCAATTGTTCCAGCCACTTTCTTCTGGTTTCTTCATGTCTTCTGCTAACTCTCCATCGTCTGCTGTCCATTTGCCCTTTCTTCTCTCCTAGTTTTTTTTCCATTCTCTCTCTACATCTGCTTTAACATACTAATCTTTCTCCTTTTTCTCTTTTCTCATTCCTATTTCATCCACTCAAATTTTACCCCTCCATCCTCAATCCCCACTTACTCTCCCAATACCTGGCCAATTGTAGATTTGTCTTCTCTCCCAGACAAAATATTTTTCCCCTCTCCATTTCACTTTCCCAGCTCCATCCCATTCTAATCCTCCCCCAACATCAGCTCCCTTCTAGTTCCAGCCCCACCCAGCATCCGCTCCCTTCTAGTCCCCCCATTAGTCCATTTCCAGTCCTATCCTAGCCTCACCATCAGCCCATTTCCAATCCTAGCCCCCATCAGCCCATTTCCAATCCTAGCTCCCTCCCCTCACAGCCCATTTCCATTCCAAGCCCCCCTCCCCATCAGCCATTTGCAGTTCAAACCCCCCTTCCACTCAGCCCATTTCCAGTCCTAGCAACCCCCCCCCCAGCCCATTACCAGTCCTAGACCCCCCATAGCCCATTACCAGTCCTAACCTCCCCATAGCGCACTTCCAGTTTTACCCCCCATCACCCCATTTTCAGTCTTACCCCCCCCCATAGCCCATTACCAGTCCTAACCTCCCCATAGCGCACTTCCAGTTTTACCCCCCATCACCCCATTTTCAGTCTTACCCCCCCCCCCATAGCCCATTACCAGTCATAACCCCCCTGCCAATAGCCCACTTCCAGCCCTAACCCCCATTACCCAATTTCAGTCAGCCCTTCCATAGCTCATTACCAGTACTAACTCCCATTTCCAGTCCTAGCCCCCACCATAGCCCATTACCAGTCATAACCCCCCTGCCAATAGCCCATCTCCAGTCATAACCCCCCCCTGCCAATAGCCCATCTCCAGTCATAACCCCCCCCCTGCCAATAGCCCATCTCCAGTCATAACCCCCCCCCTGCCAATAGCCAATCTCCAGTCATAACCCCCCCTCTGCCAATAGCCCATTTCCAGTCATAACAACCCCCTGTCAATAGCCCATTTACAGTCATACCCCCCCTGCCAATAGCCCATTTACAGTCATACCCCCCCCCTGCCAATAGCCCATTTCCAGTCATACCCCCCCCCCCTGCCAATAGCCCATTTCCAGTCATACCCCCCCTGCCAATAGCCCATCTCCAGTCATACCCCCCCCCCTGCCAATAGCCCATTTCCAGTCATAACACCCCCCCTGCCAATAGCCCATTTCCAGTCATACCCCCCCCTGCCAATAGCCCATTTCCAGTCATACCCCCCCCCTGCCCATTGCCCATATCCAGTCATACCCCCCCCCCTGCCAATAGCCCATTTCCAGTCCTACACACACCCCCCTGCCAATAGCCCATTTCCAGTCCTACACCCCCCCCCCCCAGGTAAATTAAAAAAAAACCTGGCTTCTGCTGCTCAAGCAGCAAAATCAGCTGGCCTGCGGCCCCTTCCCCTGTGCCCGGAGATCCGAGTCTGCTCTATCAGCGGCGTGCTTTTCAAGCCGCGAGGAGAGTATTCCCCTCTCGCGCGGCTTGAAACCGCGCGAGAGAGGGGAATACTCTCTTCGCGGCTTGAAAAGCACGCCGCTGATAGAGCAGACTCGGATCTCCGGGCACAGGGGAAGGGGCCGCAGGACAGCTGATTTTGCTGCTTGAGCAGCAGAAGTCAGTTTTTTTTAAAATTGGACAATTGATTCTGCCGCTGCCACGGCGGCAACGGCAGAAGCCAGGGTTTTGGGGTTTTTTGTTTTCCTCCGTCGCGGGCCGCACAAAGTTGTCTCGCGGGCCGCGCGTGTTTGAGACCCCTGCTCTAGATGAAGGTAGATGCTGCTGTGGGCAAGAGGACAATGAGGGGTGAAAGGAGCAGGATTGTAGAAGAGTTGTTCTAGTGAGCAGCTTAAAAGAAATCCAAAATAATTAGGGATTCCACCTTAATGAAACAGAATGATCCAGTCCCGATTTTTCCCCGCTATATATATGGATTTGTCGTTCTGTTTTTCCAAAGAAAATTGGAATTTAAAAATCCAGGCATGTAATGGGGCACGAGGAAGCAACTCTAAAAATAACTCAACACAAAACCAAATTCGGAACTGCTAGGATGGTGAGAGCAAAGCATGAAGAAAGAGCTTGGAAGAAGTTTCACTTCTTAATATCCCACTTCCCTCTTCCAACTCATATCGCGATGAAAATGTTCAGCACACGAGCTCCACATGACTGTCAGAGGCCACTACTTCCCTGTTCACATGCTTTGAGGTCTCACTTAGGCTCTCTCTTATCACAGCAGAATGCTAAAAGATAGCACGCCCCTAAACAAAGGCATGGGGAGGAGGGACCTGCACGGTGGTGGGTACACCCCTAAACAAAGGCATGGGGAGGAGTGACCTGCACGGTGGTGGGCACACCCCTAAACAAAGGCATGGAGAGGGGGGACCTGCACGGTGGTGGGCACACCCCTAAACAAAGGCATGGGGAGGAGTGACCTGCACGGAGCGGTGGGCACACCCCTAAACAAAGGCATGGGGAGGGAGGACCTGCACGGTGGTGGGCACACCCCTAAACAAAGGCATGGGGAGGAGTGACCTGCACGGAGCGGTGGGCACACCCCTAAACAAAGGCATGGAGAGGGGGGACCTGCACGGTGGTGGGCACACCCCTAAACAAAGGCATGGGGAGGGGTGACCTGCACGGTGGTGGGCACACCCCTAAACAAAGGCATGGCAAGAGGGGACCTGCACGGAGAGGTGGGTACACCCCTAAACAAAGGCATGGGGAGGAGTGACCTGCACGGTGGTGGGCACACCCCTAAACAAAGGCATGGGGAGGGGTGACCTGCACGGTGGTGGGCACGCCCCTAAACAAAGGCATGGGGAGGGGTGACCTGCACGGAGAGGTGGGCACACCCCTAAACAAAGGCATGGCTTGTGGGGACCTGCACGGAGTGGTGGGCACACCCCTAAACAAAGGCATGGAGAGGGGGGACCTGCACGGAGCAGTGGGTACACCCCTAAACAAAGGCATGGCAAGAGGGGACCTGCACGGAGCGGTGGGTACACCCCTAAACAAAGGCATGGGGAGGAGTGACCTGCACGGTGGTGGGCACACCCCTAAACAAAGGCATGGGGAGGAGTGACCTGCACGGTGGTGGGCACACCCCTAAACAAAGGCATGGGGAGGAGTGACCTGCACGGTGGTGGGCACACCCCTAAACAAAGGCATGGCAAGAGGGGACCTGCACGGAGCGGTGGGTACACCCCTAAACAAAGGCATGCGGAGGAGTGACCTGCACGGTGGTGGGCACACCCCTAAACAAAGGCATGGCAAGAGGGGACCTGCACGGAGCGGTGGGTACACCCCTAAACAAAGGCATGGGGAGGAGTGACCTGCACGGTGGTGGGCACACCCCTAAACAAAGGCATGGGGAGGAGTGACCTGCACGGTGGTGGGCACACCCCTAAACAAAGGCATGGAGAGAGGGGACCTGCACGGAGCAGTGGGTACACCCCTAAACAAAGGCATGGCAAGAGGGGACCTGCACGGAGCGGTGGGTACACCCCTAAACAAAGGCATGCGGAGGAGTGACCTGCACGGTGGTGGGCACACCCCTAAACAAAGGCATGGGGAGGGGTGACCTGCACGGTGGTGGGCACACCCCTAAACAAAGGCATGGGGAGGAGTGACCTGCACGGTGGTGGGCACACCCCTAAACAAAGGCATGGGGAGGAGTGACCTGCACGGTGGTGGGCACACCCCTAAACAAAGGCATGGGGAGGGGTGACCTGCACGGAGTGGTGGGCACACCCCTAAACAAAGACATGGAGAGGGGGGACCTGCACGGAGCAGTGGGTACACCCCTAAACAAAGGCATGGCAAGAGGGGACCTGCACGGAGCGGTGGGTACACCCCTAAACAAAGGCATGGGGAGGAGTGACCTTCACGGTGGTGGGCACACCCCTAAACAAAGGCATGGGGAGGGGTGACCTGCACGGTGGTGGGCACACCCCTAAACAAAGGCATGGGGAGGTGTGACCTGCACGATGGTGGGCACACCCCTAAACAAAGGCATGGGGAGGGGTGACCTGCACGGAGTGGTGGGCACACCCCTAAACAAAGGCATGGAGAGGGGGGACCTGCACGGAGCAGTGGGTACACCCCTAAACAAAGACATGGCAAGAGGGGACCTGCACGGAGCGGTGGGTACACCCCTAAACAAAGGCATGGGGAGGGGGGACATGCACGGAGCGGTGGGTACACCCCTAAACAAAGGCATGGGGAGGGGGGACCTGCATGGAGCGGTGGGTACACCCCTAAACAAAGGCATGGGGAGGGGTGACATGCATGGAGCGGTGGGTACACCCCTAAACAAAGGCATGGGGAGGGGGGACCTGCACAGAGCTATGGGTACATGCCTAAACAAAGGCATGGGGAGGGGTGACGTGCATGGAGCGGTGGGTACACCCCTAAACAAAGGCATGGGGAGGGGGGACCTGCACGGAGCGGTGGGTACACCCCTAAACAAAGGCATGGGGAGGGGTGACCTGAACGGAGCGGTGGGTACACCCCTAAACAAAGGCATGGGGAGGGGGGACCTGCACGGAGCGGTGGGTACACCCCTAAACAAAGGCATGGGGAGGGGGGACCTGCACGGAGCGGTGGGTACACCCCTAAACAAAGGCATGGGGAGGGGTGACGTGCATGGAGCGGTGGGTACACCCCTAAACAAAGGCATGGGGAGGGGTGACGTGCATGGAGCGGTGGGTACACCCCTAAACAAAGGCATGGGGAGGGGGGACCTGCACAGAGCTATGGGTACACGCCTAAACAAAGGCATGGGGAGGGGTGACGTGCATGGAGCGGTGGGTACACCCCTAACCAAAGGCATGGGGAGGGGGGACCTGCACAGAGCGGTGGGTACACCCCTAAACAAAGGCATGGGGAGGGGTGACCTGCACGGAGCGGTGGGTACACCCCTAAACAAAGGCATGGGGAGGGGTGACCTGCACGGAGCGGTGGGTACACCCCTAAACAAAGGCATGGGGAGGGGTGACGTGCACGGAGCGGTGGGTACACCCCTAAACAAAGGCATGGGGAGGGGGGACCTGCACAGAGCGGTGGGTACACCCCTAAACAAAGGCATGGGGAGGGGTGACGTGCATGGAGCGGCAGGTGCACCTACTCTTGCTGGGCAGACTAGATGGACCATGCTGGTCTTTATCTGCCGTCATATAATATGTTAGGGCCTCATATTCAACATAATTAACCACTGAATATCCGTTCCAGGGGCAGCACCCAGTGGTAACCGGGCAGTGGTGATATTCAGCCACTGCCTGGTTATTACTAAGCGATGAAAATTAGGCACCTGAAGGGGTCACCTAGCTTTTGCCACCAAAGCTAACCGAGCATTAAGTGGTTTTAACAAATACATAATTTCTTATATTTACTGCACCCCGTCAGCAATGTCATATCCTGTTGCTTCACTTACCGTCACAGGTAACGTTCTCTCTGGTGTGCTCAGCGACTCATTAACTGTGCAGTGAATCACTTTGTCTACTACAATAAAATTCATTTCGCAGGAAACTAGGCCAATTTTAATTTGATATTCCTCCAGCTTCAGTCCCAGGAAGTCAGGCTCTTTCTAACGATAAAAACAAACCAATATGAAATTTGGAGTTAATCTCTAATGTATAACGCTCGCCCCCACTCTCCCCCATCCCTCAGTACAGCTCAAGCATCTTACATGTATCACCAGCGTCAGGGGCTCTCCAGGATGGTGCTTGATCCACTTCTCTTTCTTCGCTGTGAAGAACTGAGGGTCTGGGTGGTAGTCCAGGCTAAATTTGCTGCTGTGCACCAGTTCTTCAGCTGGCACAAGATCTTCAGGGCCAGGCCTGGGGTCCGTGTAGAGAACATCATTGACGTAAAAATCCACCACTGCTGACATAGTCCCTAAAGGGCTATTGAAGACTGCTGGAGATGGGCAGGAAATCACAGCAGGACTAAGAACAGCACAATTCTGCAAGGGAGGAAACATCAGGGAGAAAGCGAAGCCTGGTGAGAGAGAGCACGAGGCAGGAGAGTGTGAGAGCGCAAGAGAGGTGCACAAGGGCAAGAGCCAGTAACCTGCTGCGATATCTACAGGCATAAGCATCTCATTCAGCAGCTATGGCTAGACGCTCCAAGGCAAGAGAGGGGCACAAGGGCAAGATCCAGTAACCTGCTGCGATATCTACAGGCATAAGCATCTCATTCAGCAGCTACGGCTAGACGCTCCAAGGCAAGAGAGGGGCACAAGGGCAAGAGCCAGTAACCTGCTGCGATATCTACAGGCATAAGCATCTCATTCAGCAGCTACGGCTAGACGCTCCAAGGCAAGAGAGGGGCACAAGGGCAAGAGCCAGCAACCTGCTGCGATATCTACAGGCATAAGCATCTCATTCAGCAGCTACGGCTAGACACTCCAAGGCAAGAGAGGGGCACAAGGGCAAGAGCCAGTGACCTGCTGCGATATCTACAGGCATAAGCGTCTCATTCAGCAGCTATGACTAGGCGCTCCAAGGCAAGAGAGGTGCACAAGGGCAACAGCCAGTAACCTGCTGCGATATCTACAGGTATAAGCGTCTCATTCAGCAGCTACGGCTAGACGCTCCAAGGCAAGAGAGGTGCACAAGGGCAAGAGCCAGTAACCTGCTGCGATATCTACAGGCATAAGCATCTCATTCAGCAGCTACGGCTAGACGCTTCAAGGCAAGAGAGGGGCACAAGGGCAAGAGCCAGTAACCTGCTGCGATATCTACAGGCATAAGCGTCTCATTCAGCAGCTATGGCTAGTCGCTCCAAGGCAGCCAGCGGCCGCTGCTGAGCTTTACACCCAGATATTCAATGCTAGGGCCACTGAATATCCCAGATATGGTCAGCAGGTCTGCTAGCCGTATTAATCCTGTTGACTAACCCCCCATCACTTTTATAGTGCTACTGTGTTTAGCAGGTTTTTTAAGTGCCATCAAGTCAGTGCTGACTCCTGGTGATCCAACTGACTCTGGGTTTTTTTGGCAATGTGTCACCAGAAGTAGATTGCCAGGTCTTTTCTTCCGAGACAATAGAGGGTTAAGTGACTTGCCCAAGTCACAACAAGTGCCGGTGGGAACTGAACCCTTGATCTTCTAGGTACTAGGCAGTTGCTGTAACCATTAGGCTGCCCCTCCACTACAAATAGTGCTGCAGAGTGGTAATAAATATTCAGGTATAGGTGGACCGATATTCAAAAGAACTTACATTCACTGATGGCCAGTGAACATGAACATCTCTATCCAAATGGAGGGACATTCCAACGTGTGTGTCCAGGCCCTTACGCACCCGATTAGAATCTGGACACAGAGGCAGACCTGATTCTGATCCCGTGGGGGCTAGACGTGACTTGCAAGATCAGAAGTGGGCCTGTACGTACAGGCCGGGACCCAATTCTGATCAGCCTGCACATACAGACTACCACCCGGCTAACTCAGTCAGGCTCCTGAATGGAGCCGTGGCGTACCATGGCTCCATTCAGGAGCCGCAATCCCCAGCCACCAAGCACAATTTCCTTTCCCAGCAGCCTAGGGTTGCCAACTGACTCCAGATGTGCCTGACAGGTTTGCTCCAGTCCTGGGTTTTCCCCATTGCATGCAGTTACTTGTAGTTTTCCTTTTCTTATGGAGTGCAATGGAGAAATCAGAACTACATATCCCTGCATGCAATGAGGCAAACCCAGGACTGGATCAAACCTGTCAGGCACATCTGGAGCCAATTGGCAACCCTACTGCAGCCCAACCCCTGATCTGGCCTTCCATGGCCAGGGACGGGCTGTGGAGAACCCTCTGCACCCCTCCACCTCACTGGTGCTGCCCAGGCCTGCCATCCCCCGATGTCCAGGGGGACTTATTCCACCTTTGAGGTGGAATAAGTCCCCCATTCAGTCTGCCGACCCCGGATGTACAGGGCCAACTTCAGAATTGACTCTGTAAATCCAGGGGTCACGCACCATCCACTGCCCGCCCTCACTCTGCCTCCACAATGCCCCCTCCCACTCCCATCTAAGCCTCCCTGTACAAACTCCTTGAAACCCCATAGTTTCAAAAATGATATAGATAATATCAGATCAAAACTACAACTCAATAACTTGATGCTATTCATTTAATATGGGGCCAGGTTTGGGTCGGAGTGAAGAGGAGCTTTCAGATTATCCCAATGGAGGGATGTTCAGTCACCATCTGGATAAGTTATACATTTAATTTAGGGCTGCGGTGACCACATCGTAAGTATATTCACTGTTGTAGCTTATAATATAGCAGAACTGAATCTATGTACTGCATAAGCTGCCACACCAGCTCAATGTACCTCTGCCTCAAGGAGCACACAGTCTACGTGGGTTCCTGAGACAATGTGAAACAGCACCTTGCCCAAGGTCACAGAAGTGCTAGTGACAGAAGCAGGATTTGAACCCTGGCTTCCTGGTTCTCAGCCTGGGCCGCTTCCTTTCCAAACTGTAACATCTGCTGGGTTTTTGTGACTAAAGTGATTCAGGTAAGATTAGACTTACTTGCTAATTGTAGTTCCTGGAGGAACTCCAGTCTAGTCCCGGAATCTCTGGGTTGTCAACCTCATCCGGCAGCTATGGAGACTGAGAAACTTCAGTGCTGTGATGTCACCAGTATATAAGGGTTGGCACCGCCTCCTCACACCAGTTTACCTATTGACAAAGCAGACTCACCAGAGCAACAAGTAAGTAACGAATTGCAGTATTTAAACAACCGCCTAACTGAACTATAAAGGCCTGCCAACCCAACTATTCACAAGACCCTTGCGGATCGTACGCCATGAGATCCCCTGTCCAGCACCCTACCGCATGGAACACTGACTCCCATGCCCTGCCATGTGAAAAATCTGTTTTAGCATGCACTCCGATCCCCAAGAGAACTGAAAGTGTTGCTTACCAGTAATACAGTTCCTGCTTCAGGCCACAGTACACCAACGAGATAGGGCGGGACACGGAACTAGACTGGAGTTCCTCCAGGAACTACAATTAGCAGGTAAGTCTAATTTAATCTTCCTGATCGTCCCTCCAGTCTAGTCCCGGAATCTCTGGGGATGTACCAGAGCAGTAACTACAGTAACGGGAGGGTCCTGCTAAACCGGCCTGAAGCACAGCCGATCCAAAACAGGAGTCTCTGTCCGCCTGCACATCCAGACGGTAATGCTTCACAAAGGTATGTAGCGACGACCAAGTAGCCGCTTTACAGATGTCCACCGCCAGCACCAAGCCACACTCCGCCCAAGTGGAATGAGCCCGCAGCCCTTCTGGTACCATGCGACCACGTAGAATGTAAGCCGATGCGATCGCCTCCTTTATCCAACGAGTAATTGAACCTTTCGAGGCCGCCTCCCCTCGTCTGGGCCCCGCGAACAGTACGAAAAGCCTGTCTGACTTACGGAAGGATGCAACATACTTCTTCAACGCCCGGCAAATATCCAAACTATGAAGTCGGTCCGCCACCGGACCTTTACCTTTAACTCGAAACACGGGCAACGATACCACCTGGTTCAAATGAAACACTGAGACCACCTTAGGCAAGAACGACGGAACTGGTCTCAACACCACCTTTGAATCGTAGAAAGACAGAAAGTGTTTCCTACAGGACAGCGCTTGTAACTCCGAAACTCGCCTAGCCAAGGCAATGGCTACTAAAAACACTACCTTCAGCGTAAGATCTTTCAAGGAAGCCTCCCCCAAGGGCTCAAAAGGCGCTCCGCCTAAGGCCTCCAAGACTAATGGTAGATCCCACGCCGGAACTATACGCGTACGTGGTGGCCGGAGAAGAGTTACCGCCTTCAAAAAACGCTTAACATCCGCATGACTTCCCAGCGAGCTGCCTTGCACCTTCCCCCTATAGCAGGCTAAAGCCGCCAACTGCACCTTTAGGGAAGCTGCCACTAGGCCCTTCTGAAACCCATCCTGCAAGAAAGATAGAATCTGCGGAACCAACGCCTTCAAAGGAACACAGTCCCTCTCCGCACACCAAGCCTCAAAGACGCGCCACACTCTGATGTACACTAAGGAAGTAGACTTCTGCCTCGCCTTCAGCAAGGTAGTAATCACTGCCGCCGAATAACCTCTCACTTTCAACCTTGCCTTCTCAAGAGCCAGGCCGTAAGTGAGAATCGATCCACCTGGGGCATGCAGAAAGGTCCCTGGGTGAGAAGGTCCTCGTGAACAGGAAGCTTCCAGGGCTTCCCCACCAACAGTCTGACCAAGTCCGCGTACCAAGGCCTTCTTGGCCAATCCGGAGCAATTAGAACCACTCGACCCTTGTGCCGCTCTATGTGCTGTAGAACCCGCCCGATCAACACCCACGGTGGAAAAACATACAGCAGCTGCCCCTCTGGCCACTTTTGAATGAGAGCGTCTAGGCCTTCTGCCATCCTCTCCTTCCTTCTGCTGAAGAACTGATCGACCTTTGCGGACTGAAAAGTCGCCATGAGATCCATTACTGGCGCCCCCCAGCACTGAACCAACATCGCAAACACGTTGGGGTGCAGAACCCACTCCCCCGGGTCCACCCTTACTCGACTCAGAAAGTCGGCCTCCACATTGTCTACTCCCGTGACATGTGCTGCCGACAAGGCCACCAGGTTCCTTTCGGCCCATTCGAACAAAATGTCCGCTTCGTCCTCCAGCGCGACACTGCTGGTGCCTCCTTGTCGATTTATGTACGCCACCGCCGTCGTGTTGTCCAAGAACACCCGAATGGCTTTTCCCTGCAGAAAGGGGCACAACCGCTGGAGCACCAGCGTCACTGCCTGCAACTCCAGTCTGTTGATTGACCACACCTTTTCCATGTCGGACCACTGACCTTGCACCAGGCGCCCTTGACAATGAGCTCCCCAGCCGTACAGACTGGCATCCGTCGTTAGAGATACCCAAGCTGGAGCCTCCAACGACACCCCCTTCTCTAGCCATCCTGGTCTCAACCACCAACGCAGAGCCAGACGCGTGTGCGGAGGACAAGCCAACCTCTGGGACAGTGAGTCTTTTTGATGCGACCATCTTCTCAACACAGCCCGTGGCAAACGGCCTCATGTGGGCCCGCGCCCACGGCACCAACTCTAGCGTCACCGCCATTGTCCCTAACACCTGCAGATACTCCCAGGCTGTGGGACAGCGTAGGCCGAGAAACCAACTCACCAAGCGCCTGAGAGCTAGCACCCGCTGCTGGGGCAGAAACACTTGACCCACGCTCGTATCAAAATGTGCTCCGAGGTACTCCAGGTTTTGAGATGGCTCCAACTTGCTCTTTGTGGTGTTGACCACCCAACCGAGACTTTGCAAGAGAGCTATCACCCTGGCCGTAGCCGAAAGACTTTCCTCCCTGGACTTTGCTCTGATTAACCAATCGTCCAGATATGGGTGCACCAAAACTCCTTCCTTCCGCAAGGCCGCCGCCACTACCACCATCACCTTGGTGAACTTCGCAGTGCCGTTGCCAGGCCAAACGGAAGCGCTTGAAACTGAAAATGCCCCATCGGCACAGCAAACCTGAGGAATTTTTGATGCTCCCGGCGTATCGGAATGTGTAGATACGCCTCCGATAAGTCCAGGGATGTGAGAAACTCTCCTCTCCTTACCGCTACAATGACCGGCCTGAGAGTCTCCATCTGAAAATGAGATACGCGCAGACAGCAATTCACCCTTTTGAAATCTAGAATGGGCTGCCAAGTCCCTTCTTTCTTTGGTACGACGAAGTAAATGGTGTATCGACCGCAACCTAATTGGTCAGCAGGAACTGGGACAATGGCCTTGAGCTGCAGAAGCCTTTGCACCGTATCCTGCACCGCCTTGCGCTTTGCTCGAGCGTTGCACGGTGACCGAACGAAAGAATCGGATACCGGCCGCTGCAGCTCGAGCGCATAACCTTCGCGAATCACCTCCAACACCTGGTCGGGCCCAGGCAGGGTAAAAATCCCCTATGGGAACTAACCCCCCTGGACCCCCCTGACTTCATTGTGACTTTTTGAAGGTGGAGGACGAGGACGCAGCCGCAAAACCCCTGTTTGCTCCTCGAAACCCCTGGGACCTACCAGGGAAGCGACTTCTCTGGGCCTGGCCCCCTCTCGGGGGAATGAACCGGCGAAAGTCCCGCTGCTGCCCCCGAGACCCAGGACCAGTGCGGTTCTGTTTTTGTTTATCCTCTGGCAACCGACCGCCTTTCGACTCCCCTAAATCCTTAACCAACTTTTCCAAATCTTCTCCAAAGAGCAGCTTCCCCCGGAAAGGGAGCTTACTCAACCTCGCCTTGGAAGAACCATCTGCTGCCCAATTTCGCAGCACAGACACCTTCTGCCGGCGACAACAGAGGCCATACTCTTTGCTAAACCTCGGATCAGGTCATAGTGAATGTCGGCAAGATACGCCGTCCCGAACTCCAACCTTGCCGCTTCTTCGGGCACTTCCCCCGAGTGGTCACCCTGCACCCACTGTGCCCACCGCAAGCAGGCCCGCGCTACCCAGGCCCCACAAATAGACGCCTGTAAGGATAATGCATTGGCCTCAAAAATCAGCTTCAGCAACGTTTCCAACTTGCGGTCTTGCGCATCTTTAAGAGCCGCTGCACCTTCCACCGGGATGGTAGTTTTCTTGGTCAAAGCTGATACGGCTGCATCCACCTTGGGAGCCTTAAACAACTCCCTGTCCTGATCCAAGAGAGGATACAACCTTGCCATAACTCTAGATCCCTTAAGAATAGCCTCCGGCGTATCCCATTCCTCCTGAATCATCTCCTTAAACACCCTATGCACCGGGAAAGCCCTCTGATTCTTCCAAAACACCTGTAGCAGCAGATCCTCCAGGGTAGAGTCTGCTACCGGTCCGCATCCGGCATATTAAGCATTTTAAGAGACTCTGTAATGAGTGCCGGTAGCTCTTCTCTACGAAACACCCTAACTACCCACGCCTGATCTTCTTGTTCCCTAATCTCACCTTCCTCCAGATCCTCCAGGGTTCTATCCATGTCCGCGTCCTCCAACCGCACGTCCTCTGACACGACGGAGAGCGCTAGGTGATCTCTACTTGGCCTGGCCCTCTTGGCACAGATGCCAGAGGCTGCCGCTGACAACGGCGAATGCGGCCGCTTCAGCCCCAGCTCAGTTCCTGAGGTACTCGCTGTAGGCGCTCCCTGAGAGCCTGCCAAAGTCTTTTGGAGCAGTGCTATGAAATCTGATGAGAAAATCGCCCCCAGATTGCCCGCTAGAGGCTGCTGAGAGAGCGGAGGCACTGGCGTAGCAGATGCACTGACCCCAGGCTCAGGAGCTGGTAGGGATGGGAGACTTGGGTCAATCAGTTCCTCCAAACCCTCATGTCCCCTAGCCTCTGCATTGGGAACTACCTCTCTGGCCTCCAACTCGGGAGCGCAGCCCCTACAGACACCCTCCTGTGAAACTGAACTCCGCGTAGCCCCACACAAAAAGCAGAGCTGCTTGGAAGGCATGCCGTCCTGACCCACGCAGGGTGCAAAAACCCCCCTCAAAATTAAAAGTTTGTTTTTGTTTTTTTTTTTACTCCGGCGCCTTCAAGGGGACTCACCCACCTGAGCCCCGAAGAAAGAAATGCAAAACGAAGCTTCTAGGCCAAGCTAGGAAGCGCCAAAGCCCCACACTGGCAACTGGTGATCTTCCCGCCCATAGCCCACGCGGTCTGGCCTGCTCGCGTCAAACAGCCGTTTCCCGCCGAAAAAGGCCTCTGGCCCTGCAGACCTGCTGACAGAGTCCCATTCACTCTCCGTTCCCCTACACAGCCGATTTTAACACTCCCTTTTACCTTTCGGTGTCTCGCAGAACGAGAAATCAGCTGGGACTGCACCCAAGGGCTGTCGGCACTGGCAGGCAATGACTTCTCCACTCACTGCGCCCTGAAACAAGCCGGTTCCTGTCCCTTGCAGTCGGGACGGTAACCCGCTGACGATCCTCTCCCCAAAGTCAAACGGAACCCACTGGCTCCTGACTGTCCCCTGGCTGAAATAAAGGGCGGGTAATGGAGCAGAGGATCTCAGGGCAAAAGGCAAGCCGTTTCTCCCCCAGCCTACAGGCAGAGAAAGACAAGGCTTCCGATGTGATTCACTCCCTTATTTTTTTTTTTGTTGTTTTTAAAGAACCTCTTCTACCTCTACTTAATCGTTCCTCTAGTGAGCCCTGGGATCCCTGGGCTCACCACCTCTCTAGCTGCTTTGGAGACTGATAAACTGGTGTGAGGAGGTGGTGCCAGCCCTTATATACTGGTGACAACACAGCACTGAAGTTTCTCAGTCTCCAAAGCTGCTGGATGAGGTTGACAACCCCAGAGATTCCGGGACTAAACTGGAGGGATGATCAGGAACCCTTTTTTCAGTTTGTGCCTTTGAAAAAAGTGTCCATGAGTAAAGGCCATAGTACAATTCCCTGCTATGGGTATCTATCTACAGCACTAATTTGCTAGACGCGGGGAACCCAATGTGCAAAGACGCTCAGCTATGCACAAATTCTATGCATATGTCTAGTGCTACTGACTATACGTAGGACTGACAACCGTACTGGTGCTTGTATATTTCAAGTTAGGCTTCCTATACAGCAGGCCTAACTTTCAACATACAACGTTTCCGTTTAGCAGATGAACATCACCACCAAATATGTGTCAACTTACCGCCTCTGCCCCACCCCAATGCTGGCCCATTTTTTCTCTCTTTTTCTGTCATCATATTTCTATGTTTCTGTTTCTATGTTTCATTTTTATACAGATAAAACTGGAACATTCAGCAAGTTATATGGTCCAATTTAACTTGGCAACTGTGAAAGCTAGAAGGATGCTTGGGTGCATACGGAGAGGAATGGCTAGCAGAAAAAAGGAGGTGATAATGCCTCTGTATAAGTCTTTGGTGCGACCTCATTTGGAGTATAGTGTGCAATTCTGGAGACCGCACCTTCAAAAGGATATAAACAGGCTGGAGTCGGTGCAGAGGCTACTAAAATGGTTAGAGGTCTTCGTTAAGAAGCATATGAGGACAGACTTAAAGATCTTAATATGTATACTTTAAAGGAAAGGTGGGATGGGGCGATATGATAGAGACCTTTAAATACCTCAGTGGCATAAACGCACAGGAGGGTCTCTTTCAATTGAAGGCAAGCTCTGCTATGAGGGGACAGAGGATGAGGGTGAAAGAGGATAGACTCAGGAGTAATATGTGGAAATATTTCTTTATGGAAAGAGTGGTAGAAATAGTCTCCCAGTGGAGGTGGTGGACACGAGGACAGTTTCTGAATTCAAAAAAGCATGGGACAAACATAGAAGATGTCTAAAGGAAAAAAGAGGACTGTTGTAGTGATTGATATGGAAGGGCAGACTAGATAGGCCATGTGGTCTTTTTCTGCGGTCATGTTTCTATGTATAAGCACAAAAAATCAAGGGGTAAGCAAGTTATGCGTTTAACACCTACCATCGACTGCATAACTCAGTTTGAATATTTGGGCCCAGGGTAACAATTTGTTGTAGATAGTTAAAGTAGCATAATTATCTAATATGCATGTACACCAGGGAATAACAATTTCTTCTTTGCATGTCCCAGCTATGTGAGGAAGAGACTCACTGTTTGTTCCTTTCCAATCTTATGAACCACCATCGACACGTTCTGAACCATGTCAAACCCCTCGCCTTCAAGGGTGATGATCCTTCCGCCACTGAAACAGGACAGGGAGAAAACAGAGTCACCTATGTTAGCAACGAGAAGTAAGGGGAGAGGAGCAGACATGTCACCACGTGTCCAAAGTCTGGTATCTTCTATGGCTGGGCAGGAGGAGAGGGATTTAGGTTTCTGTTGTGAACTTGTTTTTCACACAACCAGTCCTGAGGAGTGTACAGAAAGCTTCTTGCGTTAACTGTCAGCATTTACCTCACACAGACGTTTTGAGCACAATTTACTGTATATTAATGACTGTCTCAACCATCTGACGCATCTCAAGTTTGTGGAAGACATTTGGCCAATTCTGGCTACTTAACCACCCGCCCAGCACACTTACAACCAATCTAAGTAGTAAAGGGCATCAGAAAGCCAGGATGGCCAAAAGTAGCCCTCGAACACTGGTTCACATGAAATGCTTGTTGGTACGAGTCAGAGGGGCTGTGGATTCAGCTTCTCCATGAGGAAACTAATATTAAATCTAGTGATTAGTGGATACAGTACTAGGACTCAGAATTGTGCTGCACGATGGTGGCGTGAAAATAATAGCAGGAACCAGCATACCAAGGGGCAACCTAACTGGCATCTGGTAATGTATTTCAAAAGCCTTGAAGACAGACAGACAGGTTTTACCTAAGTAAACTGCTTGTAGGCGCGATACTGTGGATAACTGGGTTTTTCCGATAGTTGAATGTGAGGTTCTTACTAATACAGGACTGTCTCTCAAACTGGACACAAACGTGCACAGCTTCCGATATAAAGGGCACAGCGGGCATGGTGCACTTAATGATGCTGTCCTGATACCTGCAAAAGAAAGCAGCGTGAAAGAGAGCAGTGATGGGAAAGACGGCATCACGTGTTTTACAAGAGCTTTAATCCTGATCTGGCCAAGGCGTAAATGGTTTGCATCTTCAATGGGGTAAAATGGTGGAACGTTAACTCCCTCTTTCCATTCTACAGGTTCTAAATCTCGGCCAAAAGATCAAGAGGGGACCATTCTTAGTTCAAGACTCATAGCTTAGGTCATAGAGAGGCCAAGAAGCACTCCAGATGTGCTCACTGGGCTGGTGCTGTACTCTGTGACAAATTCATAAGAACATAAGACATGCCATATTGGGTCAGACAAGGTCCATCAAGCCCAGTATCCTGTTTCCAACAGTGGCCAGTCCAGGTCACAAGTACCTGGCAGATCCCAAAAGGTAGACGGATTCCATGCTGCATGCCCCAGGGTAAGCAGGATGCTGAGGGCACAAACACAAGCCTGCTAAGGTTTTGCACGTAATGTGCATTACAAACGCATGCTAACTGCAAAGCCGCCATGTTAGCTGTTGGGGGCATGACCAGCATGTTCCTGATCACTAACGCACGACCGAGTACCTTGACGTATGGCAGCCTTAGGTGCACTTAACACGAGTGCACTCGACTCCCTTAAAGGTATCACTAGGTGCACCCGCTTAAATTGCCATAGTATCTGCTCTCCACACTCCACCTCTAACCCTCCCACTATCCACATTAGTGTGCAAGTACCAGTTAACGTGTGTTTTGGCGATTGGTAGCTGGAATGGCTATGTTGGCATTCACTGCAGCCGGTTACCACATACGATAACGCACATTACGTGATTGGCAGCACTTAGTAAAATGACCCCTAAATCTAGGCAACTAGCAGGTGTAAACTCAAGTACATTTAGGTGAAATTTCAGCTGAAAACCTGGGTCTGACATTCAAGAACAACTAAACTCTAATTTATACTCCTAAGATACAAACGTTAGGAAGGACGTTAGGGAGTCTCAATAGAGAAGTTGCAATAAAGGTAAAAGTAGCTCAGGTACCTTTAACTAAAGAGCAGACAGAGCTGAAAGACTTCAAATTACTCCTGCCATCTGATAAGCAGATTTTTAACACAAACAAAAAAAGACTTTGAAATGCCTGTATGGAAATGTGGAAGTTTAAACTATCAGATGGGAGAGTTAGAATGTATAGCACTGAACGAACAGGCATCTCAGAAACCTGGTTGAAGGAGGATAACCAATGGGTATAAATTATATCGCAATGACAGGGTAGTTCAAATGGGAGGCGAGGTGAGGCTGTGGGGTTAAAGAGGGCATAGAGTCAAACAGGATAAGAGTTCTGCGGGAAACAAAATAGATAGAAATTCCATGTGAAAAGGGGAACAGAGTAGCAGTGGGGGGTGTAGTAGCACCAGCTTGGCCAAACGAGCAGATGACAAAATATTAACAGAAACTAGGGAAGCTAACAAAATTGGCAATGGGGTAATAATGGTAGACGTCAATAACTGCGGTACTGAAAAAGTAAATGTCACATCAGAACATACCAGGAAGGTAAAGTTTCTAGATGGACTGCCTCCTGGAGCAGCTGGTTCAGGAACCAACACGAGGGGAAACTCTTTTAGACCTAGTCCTCAGAGGAACACAGGATCTGGTGCGAGAGGTAACAGTGTTGGAGCCACTTGGCTAATGTGATCAAAACATGATCAAATTTGATTTAACAGAGCAAAATAGTAACACAGTAAATGATAAAGACCAGCATGGTCGATCTAGTCTTCGCAGTAAGGTGGATGGATCTGTACCTGCCGCTCTGTGCGGGTTACCCCCTGTATATTTGAAGTGTAAAAGATGTCATTGTACCAGAGGGGTATATTAAATGCTCTTAAATAAATACATAAATGGAGAGAGAACACAAAAGAAATCTACTGGGCTGGCATTTAACTTTCAAAAGGGAGACTATGATAAAATGAGAAAAATGCTTAGAAAGAACTAAAAGGAGCAGTTGCAAGAGTTAAGCAATAGCTGCTGGATCCATATCCAGCCACGGGCACGGAATATCAAGGTCAGCTGGACAGCTTGGAAATTAACAGGACTGTGGTGATATCCAGCCGCTGCCCTGTTAGTTTCTGCAGCTAAAGCTAGGTCGCTCTTTCGCTGTTTAAGGATAACCAGGCAGTGAAGACTGGCTAAAGTGGTTAGGGGGCTTCAGCTTGGAGAGGAGACGGCTGAGAAGGGATATGATGGGTGTCTATAAAATAATGAGTGGAGTGGAACAGGTAAGTGCAAATCAGTTGTCTACTCTTTCAAAAAGTACAAAGATTACGGAGGCTACAAAGTAGTACATTTAAGACAAATCAGAGAAAATATTTTTTTTACTGAACACATAATTATGGTAAACTCTGGAATGCATTACAATAGAATGTACTAAAAGCTGTTAGTGTAGCTGGGTTTAAAAGTTCCTGGAGGAAAAGTCCATAAACCACTAATAAGGTGGACGGGGGGAAAATTCACTGCATACTCTTGGGGTAAGCAGCATGGAATCTGTGTACCTTCTGGGAACTTGCCAGGTACATGTGACCTGGATTGGCCACTGCTGGAAACATGATGCTAGACTTCATGGACCCTTGGTCTGACCCAATATGGTATCTCTTATGTTCTTCTGTAAGTTACATGCCTAAAATTCTGACCCTGTTTTCATTCAAACATAGAAGCTTAAATTTTCTCCAGAAAATTCACCTAAATGTAAGGGCTTAAAAGTTAGGCTCCTAAATTTAAACCTGCTTGGGTTGATATTCAAAGCCCTTAGCCGGCCAGCTAGGCAATGGGAGGTTGGCCAGATAAGGAAGCTCACTGGGAGATTCACTGGTGCTGTCCGGAGAGTAATGCTGAATATGTCCACAGACCGCCCCAGCCCCGTCTGGTTAGTGCAGGGGTTGTCTGGGCAGTGACCACATCCGTCCGGTTAGTGGGAATCTTACGGTGTATGTAAAGCTGGGCAGGTTCCGACTGAAAATCTGCTAACTAACTGCCGGCACTTAACAGTTTAGCTCTGCTCAGCCCCGATATTGAGCCGCAGCAAATTTCTGGATTCTGCCACCAATATTTAAGCACCACAGCTGGCTGCTATGGCGTCTGACTATTGGCCCTGCCATCCATTTGCCTGGATTTCTGAGCCTACTGCAGAAAACTGGGGCTAAGCTCCTCACATTCTTCCCTGCCCTAAATCAGCCCCTATTCCCACCCACTTTTAGGCTCATAAATGTAGTGAAATTCCAACCATAAATTTAGGGTCTTTGCCCTAGTAAATTGTCAAAGAGGTCAATTTAGGAAACTAACTCAAATTTAGGAGCATAAACCCTTTGAATATCAGCCTCCTAACTTCCAAATGAAGTGTAATTAAAATTCTGGGGCCAATGAATACTGGAATCCAGCTCCCCCCTCTCCCCAATGCCTTATAGGGAAAAATAAACAGAAATAAAGGTCAAGAAGCAAAGAGCAATAGCAGAAGGTGGGATAAAACTTGTGCATGTGCTGACTAGTTGCTCAGAGCTGCCGCTAACTATCAGAGCGACTACAATGATGTAGCCAAAGCAAGTAAAGTGTGGCTTTGCCAAAAACCCAGGAGGCAGCTTTGAATCTCCTGTAGTGCTGGCTTGTGGGCACGCCAAGTAAACTTCAAAGAGGATCTACCTAAGCGGTTTCCCTTTGAAAACTGCATACAATGTCCGCACAAGCAACCTCTGCTAGACACAGGGCCGGATTTGCCTATACGCCACGTACGACGTGGCGTAGGGCCCACAGCTGGCAAGGGCCCACCGGAGGGCTTTAGAGGGAGCCGGGAAAGCCCACGCGAGGCCCCGGCTCCCTCTGTACAGCCGCCAGCGTGAAGAGCCTTTTCCTTCACGCTGGCGGCTGTTTCTGTGAAGCCGCGAATGCTGGGAAAGGTTAAAGGGCAACCTTTAACCTTTCCCAGCATTCGCGGCTTCACAGAAACAGCCGCCAGCGTGAAGGAAAAGGCTCTTCACGCTGGCGGCTGTACAGAGGGAGCCGGGGCCTCGCGCGGGCTTCCCCGGCTCCCTCTGAAGCCCCTCAGACAGCCGTGATGTTTTTCGGGGGGGCCAGGACTGCACGGGGAGGCCCCCAGGACGGCACGGGGGGGGGCCAGGACGGCACGGGGGGGGGCCAGGACGGCACGGGGGCACGGGGGAGGCCCAGGACTGCACGGGGGCACGGGGGGGGCCCAGGACGGCACGGGGGGGCCCAGGACGGCACGGGGGGGGCCCAGGACTGCAGGGGGGGCCCAGGACTGCATGGGGGCATGGGGGGGCCCAGGACTGCACAGGGGCACGGGGGGGCCCAGGACAGGACGGCACGGGGGGCCCAGGATGGCACGGGGGGGCCCAGGACTGCACAGGGGCACGGGGGGGCCCAGGACTGCACGGGGGCATGGGGGGGGGACACGGGGGGGCCCAGGACTGCACGGGGGGGGGCCCAGGACTGCACGGGGACACAGGGGGGCCCACAATTTTTCTTGGTGTAGGGCCTCACTCTAGCTAAATGCGGCCCTGGCTAGACAGGAACATGTACTCTCATAACTTCCCAAGTGCACACTCTAAAAATGCCCACACATGTCTGAAACAGCCATTTGGATATAAAATCAGGTACATACATTCGTAAATCTAATGTATGCGGATTGTTTTACAACCCTGACCGAAACACTCTTCACAACACACCGTGGTTCACCGAGTGCTGGGGCAGCCTGTGTGTATTTTTAGCTGTTCAGAATGATTTTCAGCCCAGAGTAAATGATTTATTTATCTGTGCATCTCTCTAAAACATTTCCTTCAAATGCAAAGCTGTAATAGGCTGACTGGGATATTCCAGTTCCTCCCACTGGTATCACTGGGGACTTACACAAGGTTGGAACACTGCTGAGTCTCATTGACCAGCACGCGCAGCTCAGACCCGATGTTCAGATTCTTTCCGATGATGGTGACTTTGGTTCCCCCTGCTTTAGGGCCAAAGTGTGGAAACAAGGAGAACACCTGGGGAACCTACAGACAAAGAGAGAGGTTCTTTCACAGCCCATCAGCACAGGCAAGCTACAAAGACAACTCGAACTGGGAGGGACGGAGTTCTGAACCCATCCCTGCCACGGATTGTGAGTGATGCAGGGAAAGTCACTTTACCCAACCACAATTAATGGTAGAAATATTTGCCAAAGCTTGCATGCCATTAAACATTGCTAGGAGCTCACTGCGCCTACATTCTCCAAGTGCTACACGATATAAGAACTTTCAAGAAATACAACTTTTTTTTTTTAGTGCCATCAAGTCAGTGTTGACTCATAGTGACCCAGCTGCCTCTGGGTTTTCTTGGCAATGTATCACTGGAAGTAGATTGCCAGCCTTTTCTTCCAAGGCAATGGAGGGTAAAGTGACTTGCCCAAGGTCACAAGGAGTGCCAGTGGGATTTGAACCCTTGATCTTCTGGGTACTAGGCAGTTGCTCTAAGCACTAGGCTACTCCTCCACAATACAACTTTAGAGCTGCCTTTTTCTCTCTTTTTTCGCATGTCATCTTGCTTTGGTAGCTCTGGGAACCCTACTGTCCAAGGGAAGATGGGTGTGCCTCTGCCAAGATGCCCCTATGCTGCTGACTGGGGCAGCTGCCTTCCCTTCCTCCTGGATTTAGCCAGTACGATAACTGGTCAGCGACTGAATATTGCTACTAAGCAGTTACAGAAACAAGACATCAGAAAAAGACCATATGGGCCTTCTAGTCTGCCCTTCCATATCAACTACTCTAGTTCCTTGATAGTGTGTGTGCCCCTCGCACTCTGCGCTCGGACTGTCCCAGTGCTGCTGGCCGGCATCGGCAGGTTTAGTCACTCAGTTCAGTGGCAGCAGCTGCATATCCCAGCAAGTGCATTTAGGTGCTTTACAGATCTGCAAACCACTGAAATGCCTTTGAATATCCCCCCCCCCCCAAGTGCTCACCTCTGAATGTATTTCCCAGCCCTCAGAAGGCTTACAAGCTACACCTGTACAGGAGGCAATGGAGGGTTCACAAGGAGCAGTACTGCGATTTGAACCCTGGCTTTCCAACTTCCAGCTCCAATCCCTAGACTGAATCTCAACCTCTCTAGGTAGACTATTGCTGCCTTTCCAACTCGGCCATCACCTGATCAATTGCAGTATAAGATTTTGCTGAAAATGTACTTAATCAGGAGCAGAGGCAGGGAAAGTTCAGTCCCTACAGGTTGTATCTGGCAAAACATTTTTATTGTCTCACTTGGGTAGGTGGAAAAAGGGATGAGCAAATTTGTTAAGAGGAACCTCATGTTGGGTCTCTGCCTGGCACTTTTGATGAAAAGCCCTCACAGTTGGTTTGCTTGATAACTTCTTTCATGTATAAGTGGCTGCAGAAAGGCTTTTTTTCAGCGTCCTTGGGCCTGGTGATGTTAATGCTTCCTCTGAAAGGAGAGGAGTTGGATAGGGGAGTGTATCGGTCCATTGCGAGCTTCCTTCTATTGCAAATCTGCTTAAAGCAGTGTTTGCTACTCAGCTTGGAGAACACCTAAAGTATTTTGAGCTGCGGAACTCTTTTCAGTCTAGTTTGTTTTGTACAGAGACATTGACTGCTGCAATACTTTCTAACCTTTGTTGGACGGAGGACTACGGCAATGAGGCCTTGGTGAGACATTGACTGCTGCAATACTTTCTAACCTTTGTTGGACGGAGGACTACGGCAATGAGGCCTTGGTGAGACATTGACTGCTGCAGTACTTTCTAACCTTTGTTGGATGGAGGACTACGGCAATGAGGCCTTGGTGAGACATTGACTGCTGCAATACTTTCTAACCTTTGTTGGACGGAGGACTACGGCAATGAGGCCTTGGTGAGACATTGACTGCTGCAGTACTTTCTAACCTTTGTTGGATGGAGGACTACGGCAATGAGGCCTCAGTGAGACATTGACTGCTGCAGTACTTTCTAACCTTTGTTGGATGGAGGACTACGGCAATGAGGCCTCAGTGAGACATTGACTGCTGCAATACTTTCTAACCTTTGTTGGATGGAGGACTACGGCAATGAGGCCTTGGTGAGACATTGACTGCTGCAATACTTTCTAACCTTTGTTGGACGGAAGACTACGGCAATGAGGCCTTGGTGAGACATTGACTGCTGCAGTACTTTCTAACCTTTGTTGGACGGAGGACTACGGCAATGAGGCCTTGGTGAGACATTGACTGCTGCAATACTTTCTAACCTTTGTTGGATGGAGGACTACGGCAATGAGGCCTCAGTGAGACATTGACTGCTGCAGTACTTTCTAACCTTTGTTGGATGGAGGACTACGGCAATGAGGCCTTGGTGAGACATTGACTGCTGCGGTACTTTCTAACCTTTGTTGGACGGAGGACTACGGCAATGAGGCCTTGGTGAGACATTGACTGCTGCGGTACTTTCTAACCTTTGTTGGATGGAGGACTACGGCAATGAGGCCTTGGTGAGACATTGACTGCTGCAGTACTTTCTAACCTTTGTTGGATGGAGGACTACGGCAATGAGGCCTTGGTGAGACATTGACTGCTGCACTACTTTCTAACCTTTGTTGGATGGAGGACTACGGCAATGAGGCCTTGGTGAGACATTGACTGCTGCAATACTTTCTAACCTTTGTTAGATGGAGGACTACGGCAATGAGGCCTTGGTGAGACATTGACTGCTGCAATACTTTCTAACCTTTGTTGGACGGAGGACTACGGCAATGAGGCCTTGGTGAGACATTGACTGCTGCAGTACTTTCTAACCTTTGTTGGACGGAGGACTACGGCAATGAGGCCTTGGTGAGACATTGACTGCTGCAGTACTTTCTAACCTTTGTTGGATGGAGGACTACGGCAATGAGGCCTCAGTGAGACATTGACTGCTGCAATACTTTCTAACCTTTGTTGGATGGAGGACTACGGCAATGAGGCCTCGGTGAGACATTGACTGCTGCAGTACTTTCTAACCTTTGTTGGATGGAGGACTATGGCAATGAGGCCTCGGTGAGACATTGACTGCTGCGGTACTTTCTAACCTTTGTTGGATGGAGGACTACGGCAATGAGACCTCGGTGAGACATTGACTGCTGCGGTACTTTCTAACCTTTGTTGGACGGAAGACTACGGCAATGAGGCCTCGGTGAGACATTGACTGCTGCAGTACTTTCTAACCTTTGTTGGATGGAGGACTACGGCAATGAGGCCTTAGTGATTCACAGCATTTGATGTGATTGATCATTGGCTGCTGCTTTTAAGAATGGGTCACAACTGGATGCCTCTGGGAGGGTTCCCTATCGGACAACTGGATTTAAGTTTAAGGTTTTTTAGGGTGGTTAAGAATGGCCAGGAGTTTGTGGGGTTCCACATAACGGGGGAGAAGTGACAAGTAATCCTGCCCTCATTTTGGTACTTCCTTTTTATTTAAATTACGCTGGCTCCTGATTCATGATCATACAACTTACGTTCTTGTGCTTAGTCCCATACCTTGCGCTGTTCTGTTAGAGGGCAGGTGATTTTAAGATGATCAGTTGAGTTGTGATTTGGCCCCTGAACCTAGAGCTGCATCATCATATACATTGTTCCAAAAGGGCCAGGAACCGCCTGTCTCAAATACTTCCACTGTTGAGTGAATCTAGGTTTTCCTGTATTATTTTTGATGGAGGGGGGGAAGATGTATAATATTTCTTATAAAATTTAATGTCTCTTTATCTCTCAGTTTTATTTGTGATCTGCTTTGGGGTCAAACAGAATAGAAGCTTTAAATTAAATGAAATTAGATGCATTACAATCAGCAAGCAAATTTATTAACTGAACTTACTAAAACCAGGGCCTGATTTAGTGGGGCTTCTCCCCCACTGTGCATCTATAGGGGGAAAATTTATTAAATTGGACTCTTAACCTATTTTAGCAAATTAAAGGATTTTTCTCTCTGCAATGCTTACATTAAGAGTAAGCGATTTCAGAACCGAGGTCTTGGAGCCAGCAGCTTCCGGCAGTGTGAAGGGATTTCCTTCCATCTGATTTTCTCTCAAATAGCAACATAAAATATGAAAAATCGGTTTATAAATGCCCCAGTATTGACAGAAAATTGGGCAGTATGTGATAAGGATTATCTTAAACCCTATAATCGGAGTGACTTTTATTCAGTGCAAAGCTAAGGCGCCTTTATCCTCAAGAAAACAACTTGGAGCCTCCAAGCCTGCGCCATCAGTCTTAAGCTATCTGCTATGGAAAAAGAATTGAGTCAACTAAGGGAAGAATTCACTGAAATAAAACAAATCTCCCTCAAAATACAACTTGAAAACGATCCACAACCATTCCCACGAGGGTTAAACTGGCTCCCGATGCACCCAACAGGCTCGGTCCAGTCCTGGGTTTACCCCATTGCATGCAGGGATATGTTGTTCTGATTTCTGCATTTCACTCCATAATAAATGCAAGACTAAAAGTCCCTACATGCAATGGGGTAAGCCCAGGTCTGTCTCAGACTTGTTAGGCACATCTGGAGCCATTTGGCAAGCTTAATTCTTGCAAAGAATCCAACAACCCAGGAATAAATAGATCACAGTACACGGAGACACCCACTCTACCTAGAGATGCCACTGCTTAATGTCTTCTCTCTCTTGGAAAACAAGGATGCCCCAGTAATTGAAACTGACCTGGCCTCAGACAAGGAGGACAACACCCCAAGAAATCTCAAACCAGAAAACTGTTACTACTAGAATACTCCATCAGCAGAGGCATTAACTTGGGAACAGAGATGCCTCCCAGGATCTTCAGCCAGCAAGAATACAAACAAGACTGTTAGTAAAATTAGAGAGGAAAGTGAGGGTTCTAAAACTGATTCTGTTATCCATCTGGGAACAAATGATCTGGCTAAAAACTGTTCCTCTGCAGTGCACAGACTTCCAAATTCTGGAAGGGAGACTTAAACCCACTGTCAACACTATCGCATTCTCAAAGGTTCGGCCTGTTCACGGTAAGGGGAAGAGGCTGCATTTAACAATCAGCTTTAATGCCGGGCTCCAAACCTGGTGTAAACATGAAGGCTTTAGATACATAGGTGGCTGGGGCAATAGATAAAATAAGAGGCTATAGTGTATTAAATGATTACATCTTTCTGTCTCAGGAAAAGGATCCTAAGTGAAAAAATTTAGACAATGTAGGAGTCATTCTGTCTGCGAATAGCAGGGATGTACATCCCACTGGGACGTCAATCCCTGCTATTCGGCCCCCTGCTGTTCCCGTCTAACCTCTCTGTATGAACAGGGAGTTTGTACAGGGAAGCTAGATGGGGTTGGGAAAGGGGCACAGCGGAGGCAGAGACAGGGCAGGCTGTGGGCGGTCTGTGGCCCTGGATGTACAGGGCCGATTCAGCTGTCGACCCTGTATGTCCAGAGCCAGCAGACGGAACAGAGAACTTATTTCACCTCTGAGGTGGAATAAGTTCCCCTAGTTGGGGGTGGGGGGAGATGGCTAGCCTGGGACATATTGAAGGGTGGAGGGGGCCAGGAGATTCCCCGCAGCCCGACCCTGGCCATGGTAGGCCGGATCGGGGGTCGAACTGTGGGGAAAGCACCAAGTCATCGGCGGCTGGGGACTGCGGCTCCCAAATGGAGCCGTGGTGCCACGGCAATCGGATGCCATGGCGCGATGACTCCATTCAGGAGCCCTGACTGAGTTAGCTGGGTGGAGGCCTGTACGTGCAGGTCAACCAAGATCGGGGATCAGGTCCCAGCCTGTAGGTACAGGCCTAGTCGCAATTCTGATCCCACAGGGCTAGACGTGCCCCGCGGGATCAGAACCGCGTCTGCCCCTGTGCATCCAGTTCTGATTGGGCATACAGGGGCATGGATATCCTGGATGTAATGTCGCCCTATGTGTCCAAGAGGGTGACAGCTGGAAAACAAGTTCAGCATGTCACCTCTAGCAAAACAGAGTGATGGTGAAAACAGAAAGAGAATCATCGTAACTCATGCATCAGTATGAAAGGGGAAGAGGAGTCAGCAATAAAAGCCATGCAAAAATAGAAGCAAGCCAATCAAAACCTGCTGGAAGGCAATGAACACAAAGGGTTAAAAGGCAAAGTTTGCCTTTTTGGAGATGACCCAAAAATTTGCCATAGAGTGACACTAAGAGGGAGAAAAGATCTACAAAAATTAGAAGAATGGTCTAATGCTCGGCAGTTAAGATTTACCGCAAAGAAGTGCAGAGTAATGCACTTGGGAAGCAGAAATCCAAAGGAGAAATATGTGATGGGGCGAGAGGTTGGCGCGCATGGACCAGGAGAGGGAACTCAGGGTGATAGTGTCTGATGGCAAAGCAGTGTGACAAGGTGGTGGCCAAAGCCAGAACAAGAGGTGTAACCAGCAGAAGGCAGGAGGTATTAATGCCCCTAAACAAGTCGTTAGTGAAGCATCACTTGGAGACCATATCTCACAAAGGATATAAAAAGACTTGAAACAGTTCAGAGGAAGGCGACCAAAATGATTTGGAGCTTGTGTCAGAAGACTTATGAAAAAAGCTTGAAGAGCTTAATATGTATATGCTAGAGGAGAGGCGGGACAGGGGGGATATAATACACTAAGTATTTAAACGTCTGTATTAATGAACGAACCAACCTTTTTTAAAGATGGGGAAACTATAAAACTAGAGGATGTGAAATGATGTTGCAAGGAGGTAAACGCAAAAGCAACGTTAGGAAATACTTTTTCACGGAAAGGGTGATGGATATCTGGAATGCCCTCCTGGGGGCAGCAACAGTGGCAGAATTGAAAAAGACATGGGACAGACAGAGGGGATCATTATATGGCAAGAGGATGTTATCAAAGTAAATTTAAATAACTTAAAGAGAGACATATAACCTGCACGGAGCGGCAGGTGCAACTCTACAACTAGCCCCCTTACTGGGCAGACTAGATGGACCCTGCTGGTCATTTATTATGTTAACCTTTCGCTCTGCCTCTCTGCCCTGCATACAGACTCTATCCTGCGGGTGTAAGCAATGCCTTGGTTTATGGAAGGGCAGAGCTAGGCTGGAACAACGGAGCTTTATACTAGGGAAGCAGAGGGGGTGTGCCTTCTGAATCTGAAATCAGGTTTGAAAATGGTTAATAGGAGCACGAAAGAGTAGCCTAGCGGTTAGAGCAGTGGGCTGAGAGCCAGGGAAGTGGCACTGAAATCCCACCACTGCTTCCTGTCTCATTGCCTCCCATGCAGCTTAGATTGCAAGCTCTGGTAGGCACAGACTTCCCAGCTGTAACCACCTCAAGCTCTGATTTGGAAAAAGCAAGTACTTAAATCTAAAATCCAAATTTTGAAGCTTGTACATCAGTAACACAGCTCCACATTATACCCAGGTCAGAGGCTATACGGTCTCTATACAGAAGCAACAGACACTAGACTTTGGATCCTCTCTATAAGCTGCTAAAGGTAACATTTTTCAGCTGCTTTACTCATTCTCATTCCATCTTAGACACATTCTTTTACTGACAAGCTGATATGCCGCCGGTTGGATCTCCTAAGATCGTAGTTTTTGTGGTCCAGGTTTGAGTGAGGTCTTCAGATGAATGAATTATCCATCGTGTAACAAAGTTGAGCAGAAACAAACGTACTGATTAGCCACAGGCCACGTCTGTCACACATACCATATAGGAGAACTTCTCGCTGGATTTTCCTTCCTTGATCACATTTACTGAGACCACATCTGAAAACACATCCTGGGCCTTTCCAGTCTGGCACACAATCCTGAAAGAAGGATAGGGCAAAATGCATAAACCGGCAGATCTGAAGACAAGAATATGCATCACCAGGGGAACCAAAGAGAGAAAGGAACTGAGGGCTGAACGAATTCAAGAGCAGAAAAGGACACAGGATATCAGACGATGGAAAGCCCTGAAACAGTTTATATTTCACTTGTCTGACTATTTTTCAATTACACGAAAGCACTATTTCAATGCAACCAACCTAAATGCTGGTTGTATTAAAGAGATGGAGAACGGGTGCGCGAGAGTGTAGTGGAATATTACTGCGATGGAGATACAGTTAGGATACTGGAGTATCCACTCCGACTGCAGCATATTCACATTTGACTGTTCACGCATATTAATAATACTGAAGTAAGTAACTAATTAAGCATAAGGCAGCGAGTCTTGTCATGAACACACTGCAGTGCGCAGATCATGTCTCTAGTCCCCAGTCGTTTCATGCTTCTGCTTCCTCCCACAGTGCAGTGATCACAGGAACTACTCTTAACACTACTACATGAGAAAACAAGATGGCCACTCACTCTTCAGATATCACGTATCTGCCTTCCAGAAGGACGCATTTCACACCGCCGATGCTCACAGCATTGACAACATCACTGACTCTGCGGCCGAGATTCCTTCCTCGGATTGTAAGTAATGTTCCTCCTTCCAAGGGGCCTCGGAGGGGCTCAATCTGCAGAGGAAAGTGCACAGGTGAGGCTTCACTCTTTCAAAGGAAGCAGGTGGTGTCTGGACTATCACAGGATCTATTCAGAAGGAAATCTGGGTGTCTTCTGCAGTGTAACTGAACCCTAGAAAGCTAATGTCGTATGTTTAGTGAATGAAGGTACAGTTCTCTGCCCCTAATACTAGACTACAACCACCGTTCCCCCCTGGCTCTTCTCCACCACCACCTCTTGCTATTCCTCTCGTTACCCCACTGCGAGTTTGAAAGGTGCAGCCTTCCTTGCTAACTGGATATACACACTTAACATAACTATTTCAGCGTTCAAATAAATCAGACTCGTTTCATGGGATGTGTTATGGTACCAACTCTGTAAAATAAAGCCATGTTCAAGTTCCACCACCACCTCATGTGTGATTCTGAGCAAGTCATGCAACCAGTCTGGTATTCTTTCAGACTGGAAACTTGTAGTCGCATTACTTATTGCACAACGTGCTGTGCGCAAACACCCACACACTTGAAACTTTGTGCGGTTGGCCAATTGGGAGTAAATTCACATGTACACAGGTTGCTCTACATCCTCAACCCAAACGCACCTCACTATACACAATGTTTTACTGCAAGCTGGGGCAACCTACGACTGTCCTTACTTCTGGCTGTGCGAGATGATTATCAGCCCAGGGTAAAAATACGAGAGGTGTGCATTCATGAGCTTGGCTCGTTTGGGTACCTACAAATTTAAAGCATGTGAAAATTGTTGTCCATGCTATGCATACAAATTAGCTTGTGTATAATTGATTGTACACGTAAAGTTCTTGTGTGCATACAATGCACGCCCAAAAAGCTGGGATGGGCTGAGGTTGGAACACTAAAGAAATAATGGCTGTGTGTGTACGTTTGTCGAAAGGAGCACCTGCGCTGTCCATTCACCCTCACCTTTTTAATCTCCGGAGCAGGGCAGGTGTCTGGGATCTGCTGGTTTTCAGTGTTCAGCCTGCAAGTAGAACTGGTCTCAGTCCAGATACAGCGGTGTCCCAAATCCACACGCCCCAGACACTGGGAGCAATCTGAGGTCCCAGAGGCACAGTTATAGACCTCCACTAAAACAAAAGCAGACCATCAGCATATAAAACATCAAAGCTATACACAGGACATATTGCTAAAACATTCAAGTACAGTATCTGATACCCATGGGACACCTGAATCCAGGGACTGAACCAGTATTTTTTTCTCACTGGATGCACTTTTCAGTACAGACAGGAAATGGTTTTAGACTGTAACACTTTACAATGGGATTTCCATGGTCTTCCCTGGAATCGCTGTACGTCTTTATCTTTCATCGCACTTTTATCTAATTTCTGAAAGAGGGGACAGCTCACAATGGCTCTCTCAGGTGCTCTGTGGATGGGGACCAGAGTGAGAGGTGCGGGTGGAAGCTTCGGGCAGAACTCTTGGAATAAGTGGGTGCATAGAAACACTACTACATGTCATTTGTATAGCGCTACAAGGCATAGGTGGGGCTGTACAGAGACATGTAAGAGACAGTCCCTTACAGTCTAATCAAGACAGACCACACAATAAGTGAGGACCAGGATATACCTAGGAGAATGGTAAGAAAACACATAGAAAGTGAGCAGGAGACTGGGGAGATCAGAATCCAAAAGCAGTCTCAAAGAAGTGAGCTTTTAGCCTGGATTTGAACAGGGCCAGATGGAGGCTGTCGTACCGACTCATGTAGTTTGTTCCAGGCATAAGGAGCAGCTAGGTAGAAAGATCAAAGTCTGGAGTTGGCAGTGGAAGACAAAGGCACAGATAGAAGGGATCTGCCAGAAGAGCGGAGTTCCCAAGGAGGGGTGTAGGGAGAGATAAGAGAGGAAAGGTAGTGAGGAGCCGCAGAATGAATGCACTTATAGGGCAGTAGGAGAAGTCTGAACTGGATGTAGAAATGGATAGTGAGCCAGTGAAGTGACTAGAGAAGAGGGGTGACATGAGCATAGCTACAATGGCAGAAGATTAGCCGTGCAGCTGAGTTTTGAACAGATCAAAATAGGGAGAGATGATTCAGAGGAAGACCAGCGAAGAGAAGTCTAGACGGGAGGTTCCAAGAGAATGGATGAGGGTCTTAGTAGTGATTTCAGAATCCAGTATGTGGTCCAACATGTTGAATGTTTGAACTCCTATGGGAATGCAGTAAATGCTTTTTCTATGTGGTGGGCACAATCCGCTGTCCTACTTCCTGAGGCAGCAACAGTGAAGCGCTCAGTTGAAGCAGCAACAGTGAAGCGCTCAGTTAGGGAGTGGCCAAAGTTAAGTACCAACCGTTAATAGATAATTGCATTCCAGTCTGTTAATATTTGAATTTGTATAAGAAAATATAATTAACTGGAGGTTTTTTTGACCTGTGATGCAGTGCACTTAAAGTCTGTATCGGGTCAATATTGACCTATAACTGTTAAAGGTGGGCCGTTGCGTCAGCCCTTATGCAAACGCGGAAATCTTTTTTCCTCCATATAGATGTAAGTTGTTTGGAAGTGGAGTGTTTGATCTTTCACCTATGATTGTTGTTTTGTTTTATATAAGAGCTAGCTTTTGTGGTAATCTGATTAGTTTTACTAGCCTCCTAGAAGTTTGAGTTTTCAAGAGGATGTGGCAGGTATGAGCTATCTATTGGATGTGTGTGGAGAAGGAGAGGGAGGAGTCAAAGACGACCCAAGGTTGAGAGTCAAGGAAATAGGGAGGAGTAGAGCATTATCCACAGAAATAGAGAAAGGGGAAAGGGGGGAGGTGGGCTTAGGGGGAAAGATAAGGAGCTTAGTTTTGGCCATGTTCAATTTCAGATGGGGACGAGACATCCAGGCACTAATATCAGATAAGCAGGCAGAGATCCAGGCCTGGATAACCGGAGAGATTTCAGGTTCAGTGAGGTAGATCTGGAAACCATCAGAGTAGTGATGGTACTGAAAACTGTGGGAGGAGAGGAGTTCATGAAGGGACTAAGTGCAGAGAGAGAAAAGGAGATGTTTCAAGACAGAGCCCTGGGGTAGCAGGATAGCAGTATAGGAGGATCCACCAGAACACTAAACGTACTGTGGGAGAGATAGGAAGAAATTCAGGACAGGACAGAACCCCTAAATCCAAGTAAGGATAGGGTATCGAGGAGAAGGTCGTGATCAACAGTGTCAAAAGCAGCAGAAAAGGTCAAGAAGGATGAGGATCGATTACAGACCCGTGGATTTGGCAAGAAACAAATCATTGGAGACTTTGGCAAGAGCTGTCTCAGTAAAATGTAGAGGGCGAAAGCCAGATTGCAGTGGATCCAGAAGGGACAGAGGAGAGAAAGTCAAGACAGTGGCGGTGAACTGCACATTCAAGTAGTTTAGAAATAAAGGGGAGGAGGGAGATGGGTCGATAATTAGAAGGACAGGTAGGATCGATGCATGGTTTCTTGAGGAGAGGTGTAATCACAGGATGCTTGAAGGCTGCAAGAACAATTGAGGTAGAAAGCGATAAGTTGAGGATATGACCGATGGAAGGGAGAACAGTGAAGGAGATGGAGCTTAGTAGACGGGTGGTGATGGGGTCAGGAGCGGGTAGTAAGGAGAAGAACGCAGCAGAAATTGAGGGAAGGATTTGGGAGTGAAGAGGGGGATGGGGGATGGCGATGACCCCAGGGAGAACTCAAGAGTAATCTTGTAGACTTTGTCATTAAAGTAGACAGCCAAAATCTGGGCAGAAAGGGAAGGACGAGTGCAAAGTTATGCTTCTAGGAAAATAAAACCCAAACTATGGTTACACGATGCAAGGTTCCACATTAGGAACCACCACCCAGGAAAAAGATTTAGGTGTCATCGTAGATAACACATTGAAACCCTCCGCCCAGTGTGCAGCGGCAGCTAAGAAGGCAAATAAAATGCTAGGAATCATAAGGAAAGGAATGGAGAATAAAACCAAGGATATTATAATGCCTCTGTATCGTTCCATGATGCGGCCGCACCTTGAATATTGTGTAAAATTCTGGTCACCATATCTTAATAAGGATATAGAAAAGGTACAGAGAAGAGGCAACAAAATGGTAAAGGGGATGGAAGGATACCCCTATGAGGAGAGACTTAAAAGATTAGGGCTTTTCAACCTGGAAAAGAGAAGGCTAAGGGGAGATATGATAGAGGTCTATAAATTAATGAATGGAGTGGAACGGGTAAACGTAGATCGATACTTTACGCCATTAAAAAGTAGAAAGACTAGGGGATATGCACTGAAGTTACAGTTTAACCCATTTAAGACTAATAAGAGAAAATATTTTTTCACTCAACGCGTAATCGAACTCTGAAATTTGTTACCAGAGGATGTAATAAAAGCTGTTAGTGTAGATGGGTTTAAAAAAGGTTTGGACAAGTTCCTGGAGGAAAGGTCCCTAAACCATTATTAAAGAGGACCCAGGTAATCCACTGCTTACCCCAATACAAGCATTATGGAACCTTTGTGTCTTTTTGGGAAACTGCTAGGTACTTGTGACCTGGATTGGCCACTGTTGGAAACAGGATACTGGGTTTGATGGATCTTGGTCTGAGCCAGTATGGCATTTCTTAAGTGCAGAGGCACTTTGAAGAGAGAGTTGAGAATTGTAAAGAGACGGCGAGGGTCAGAGGCAAGAGAGTAAGTCAGCTGGATGTAGTACTCTTGCTTGGTGAATACTATTGCAGACTGGAACGAGGTTAGCATGAATTTGAAATGCAGGAATTCCACAAGGGTGCAAGATTTGAGCCAAAGGCGCTCAGCTGAGCAGGCAGAGGAACCTAGGCAGTGGGTTTTAGGGGACAGCAATGGCTGAGGTACAGTACGCCTTACAGGACGTGAAGTGGGAGGTCAAGAGCATCCTGAGCAGAGGAGAGTACAGCATAGAAAGACGGACGTGCTTTTAGTAGAATGACGAGCTAAGTCTGGCACTGTTTTTCACTTATAAAGTTTCTGAGAAAAACATGAACCCCTATTGCTTCATTTAAGTTTGTTTAAAATAAAAGGTTTAATGTCAATAAAAAGAAATTAAGAGCCTGAGTCAGAGTTTCTGAGGTGGAGGGAAGCCCGGAGTACCAGCAACGAAAGAGGAGTTTCTGGTCCTAATGTGTCACAGCTGGGCCCTGCCCCCTGCAACATTCTTACTCTGATCTTGGGAAAAATGTCTTTTTCCTGATTCCTGCCTGAATATTCTCACATTCTGCTGGCAAACTATCAGCCTCAGCTGTCCACGTGTGTAGGAAAGCGGCCCATTCGTAATAGTAGGATTAAAAGCTTTGTCTTTTACTAAAGCAGCTTTTAGAGCTGACCTATGATGAGCCCAGAAATGCGAGGAGTAAAAATGTTATCATCTGGAACCTGTCATCTTCTCGGGGCTGTCAAGAAAGCGTCCGGGGTTCTCCTTGTACTGTAGGCTCACAGGGAAGTGCTGGCTCCTCTCGGAAGTGTGCAACTGCAAGAGGGAAGGAGGGGGCAAGTCAGAGGCCATGCTGAGGGACGCATCTGGAGCCCTCACTGCAACGGACTGCATTGCATGCAATATCATTTCAGCAGAACAAAGCAAACAAACGGCGTGTTGTTTATTACAAGACTAAGGGGGAACATGTCAGTTAAACGTCCTGCCCATGAGGGTTGGGGGGGTGTAACACAGCTGCTGGCTAAAGGAGCACCACTGAAAGATAGTGAGGGACGCTGTGGTACAGCCCTCCTACTGGGCAGGGGACTGGGCGTTTTACCCGGACAGGGGAGAGGGAGGCTTAAAGGCAGAAATAAACAGAAACCAAACTCTAATTCTGCAATATGTCACTGTTGGTATAACATTGTTTGGGTTTAGTGTTCATTATGGTGAACTGGCTACTGCTAGACAAATGTACCAGTTCCCATAATCTCGGCCCCCTACTGTAATCTGATAGATGAGGAAACATGTAAATACTGTGCCCGACTTTCATTGTGCAGGTGCCAGAAAATTTTCAAAGCCAAAGTATTTGTGGCCTCCAGGCTGACAATTACCCCAGCAACTTAGCACCTCCATTTCCACCTGCTCTCTGGGCTATTTTATCTGCATATGTTCAGAAGCGGAACATAAATGCAAACTCCTCTGCAATCCCAGTCCTGGAAATGTCTTTCCAGAGTCTGGATAAAGTTACAGGTGTACATGCGTAACGTCATCTGCAGATCCTGGGAGCAATATCATAAGAACACACAAGACCAGTGGTTACCAAATGGGGTCACTTCCTGAGTGGATACGGCCACAGAAACATGGTCATTTCCCCTTCTCTCTGGACTTTCACTGTGATGCAGTTAGCATGTGGCCTGTGGGCCAGTGAACATTCGTAAACCCTCGTCCCTTCCTGTTAGACTGGAAACCCCGGCTGAGCACTGGGGTCTGTAAGCACACACTGCACACTGACACAAGGGGCCCTGTGTTGGCTGCTGCTGCCCATGCTAAGTACCAGGGCCTGTAAGCACACACTGCACACTGACGCAAGGGACCCTGTGCTGACTGCTGCTGCCCATGCTGAGTACTGGGGTCTGTAAGCACACACTGCACACTGACACAAGGGACCCTGTGCTAACAGCTGCTGTCCATGTTGAGTACTGGGGTCTGTAAGCACACACTGCACACTGACACAAGGGACCCCTTGCCAACTGCTGCTGCCCATGCTGAGTACTAGGATCTGTAAGCACACACTGCACACGGGACCCTGTGCTGACTGCTGCTGCCCATGCTGTGTACTGGGGTCTGTAAGCACACACTGCACACTGACACAAGGGACCCTGTGCTGACTGCTGCTGCCCATGCTGAGCACTGGGGTCTGTAAGCACACACTGCACACTGACACAAGGGACACTGTGCTGACGGCTGCTGCCCATGCTGAGTACTGGGGTCTGTAAGCACACAGTGCACACTGACACATGGGACCCTGTGCTGACGGCTGCTGCCCATGCTGAGCACAGGGGTCTGTAAGCACATACTGCACACTGACACATGGGACCCTGTGCCGACTGCTGCTGCCCATGCTGAGTACTGGGGTCTGTAAGCACACACTGCACATGGGACCCTATGCTGACTGCTGCTACCCATGCTGAGCACTGGGGTCTGTAAGCATACACTGCAAACTGACACAAGGGACCCTGTGCTGACTCCTGCTGCCCATGCTGAGTATTGAGGTCTGTAAGCACACACTGCACACTGACACAAGAGACCCTGTGCTGACTGCTGCTGTCCATGCTGAGTACTGGGGTCTATAAGCACACACTGCACACTGACAGAAGGGATCCTGTGCTGACGGCTGCTGGCCATGCTGAGTACTGGGGTCTGTAAGCACACACTGCACACTGACACAAGGGACCCTGTGCTGACTGCTGCTGCCCATGCTGAGCACTGGGGTCTGTAAGCACACACCGCACACTGACACAAGGGACCATGTGCTGACTGCTGCTGCCCATGCTGAGCACTGGGGTCTGTAAGCACACACTGCATACTTGACACAAGGGACCCTGTGCTGACTGCTGCTGCCCATGCTGAGTACTGGGGTCTGTAAGTACACACTGCACACTGACACAAGGGACCCTGTGCCGACTGCTGCTGCCCATGCTGAGTACTGGGGTCTGTAAGCACATACTGCACACGGGACCCTGTGCTGACTGCTGCTGCCCATGCTGAGTACTGGGGTCTGTAAGCACACACTGCACACTGACACAAGGGACCCTGTGCTGACTGCTGCTGCCCATGCTGAGTACTGGGGTCTGTAAGCACACACTGCACACTGACACAAGGGACCCTGTGCTGACTGCTGCTGCCCATGCTGAGTACTGGGGTCTGTAAGCACACACTGCACACTGACACAAGGGACCCTGTGCTGACTGCTGCTGCCCATGCTGAGTACTGGGGTCTGTAAGCACACAATGCACACTGACACGAGGGACCCTGTGCTGACGGCTGCTGCCCATGCTGAGTACTGGGGTCTATAAGCACACACTGCACACTGATACAAGGGCCCCTGTGCTGACTGCTGCTGCCCATGCTGAGCACTGGGGTCTGTAAGCACACACTACACACTGACACAAGGGACCATGTGCTGACTGCTGCTGTCCATGCTAAATACTGCGGTCTGTAAGCACACAATGCACACTGACACAAGGGACCCTGTGCTGACTACTGGTGTCTGTAAGCACACACGGCACACTGACACAAGGGACCCTGTGCTGACTGCTGCTGCCCATGCTGAGTACTGGGGTCTGTAAGCACACACTGCACACTGACACAAGGGACCCTGCGTGGACTCCTGCTGCCCATGTTGAGTACTGGGGTCTGTAAGCACACACTGCACACTGACGCAAGGGACCCTGTGCTGACTGCTGCTGCCCATGCTGAGTACTGGGGTCTGTAAACACACACTGCACACTGACACAAGGGACCCTGTGCTGACGGCTGCCGCTGTTGCCTCTACTGTTGCTGCTGCCTTCCTGCTTTAGATGATTGGACGGAGGGGAAGGAGGCTTGAGATCTGCTACTTTGACTTCATCATCTGAGGTTGTGTGCATTTTCACCTGTTAAAATGGGGTCATATGGGATAAATGTTTCATAAGACACTGCTGTATGTACAGTAATGGCTTTTAAAATTAATGCATCTCTCCGGGAATGCACGTCATCCATTCCTTCCTTGCCTGCCGCAAGCCCCATAATCCCCACACACAGTTCAGACTCACGCCTGCCGGTGCCCAAACTCTTTCCCTTCTTGTGGGTGTTTTCACACACAATGCTGCTGAGACCCACTCTTTGCATGCCACAAAGTCTATTGCGATATCAGCTGCAGTGGTCAGAAGATCACCTCGCTGAACGTGACATTGGGAAGTGGAAAGCAGTCGGCAGCACTGGAAACCTTCATTTGCACATGGGCTTTTCTTCATGAAGAGATAAGAGCTACCTAAAGAACAGAGTCATGTAGGCAGTTTGGCCCCTGCACTACATTGTCTATTTCTAGGATGTGCAGAGCCTAGAGCTGAAGGAAAAAATAGTCCTTTACCACACATATCAGCAACACTGCCAGAACTATACAGCAAGATAAAAACTCTCCAGAATCTGCAACCGCTACCAGCGACCTTTGACATCCACCCAGTATTTCAAGCTCTCATCTTCCCACACTTGGGCTTCAGCGATAGCATCTGCCAAGGACCTCCCAAACACGCACTACATCAACTACAAATGGCCCAGCCCACGAGAGCCAGAATCATAACTGGAGCAGCAAAAAGTGACCTCATCACACCAATACTCAAACACTGGCTACCTCTAACTGGACAAATCCAATACAAAACAATAATAAATATCTTCAAGATCAAACACAACCAATCATCAATGTACTTAAAGGATATAAAAAGGCTGGAAGCAGTTCAGAGGAAGGCCACCAAAATGATTTGGAGCCTGCATCAGGAGACTTATGAGAAGAGACTTGAAGACCTAAATATGTACCCTCTGGAGGAGAGGAGGGATAGGGGAGATATGATTCAGACCTTTAAATACTTAAAAAGAGTATTAATGAACAAACAAACCTCTTCCAAAAACGGGGAAGCTGTAAAACTAGAGGGCATAACATGAAGCTGCAAGGGGGTAAACTGAAAGGCAACGTCAGGAAATACTTTTCCACTGAAAGGGTGGTGGATGCTTGGAATGCCCTCCCGATGGAAGTACTGGGGGCAACTACAGTGACAGAATACAAAATGGCATGGGACAGACACAGTGGATCCCTTTATAGCAACAGTATAAAATAAAAATAAGCATAAACTATCTCTTATATCAGAACAAATAGGGGTGACCTGCACGGAACGGTGGGTGCACCCCTAAACAAAGGCAAGGGGAGGGGTGACCTGCACAGAGCGGCAAGTGCACCTACTCTTGCCGCCTTGCTGGGCAGACTAGATGGACTGTACTGGTCTTTATCTGCCGTCATTTACTATGTTACTATGTTAATGTCTCTCATCCAAATGAAACAGGCACCAGAGGCACAAGCAAATGCAGACACACATGCGAACCCCACCACCTAAACTAACAAAGGCCAATCAAACAACACACAACAGAGCCTTCTCCATGTACGTGCCGGTGCTCTGGATGCCCTCCCTAATAACAACACACAACAGAGCCTTCTCCATGTATGTGCCGGTGCTCTGGATGCCCTCCCTAATAACAACACACAACAGAGCCTTCTCCATGTATGTGCCGGTGCTCTGGATGCCCTCCCTAATAACAACACACAACAGAGCCTTCTCCATGTATGTGCCGGTGCTCTGGACGCCTCCCTAATAACCTAAGGGAAATACATGAGCTGGCACAATTTCATAAGGAACAAGACTCAGTTATTCAGAGACTGAACATATTAGAGACACAGCTTCCAGTAACATTAAAACTGGAGCTCCCACCATTGCCCAGATACTTACCTCCTAAGACATTCAACAATAAATACTCCAGTTCTCATACACAGTTCAGAGCTACTGCCCCCACAATGCAAATCTTTAATAATTATGTTATGGGGGCCATTCTGAAACGTGGGTTGCCGGGCTGCACTTCTCAGCGGAATGTGCAGCCCCGCAAGCCGCCTGGACCCTGTTCTCCCTCCTGCCCTCCCTGCATGTACTTTAAGATGGGGAGAGCCAGCTGGGGGCAGGGTCTGGGCGGAGCGGGGCTGGGGGCGGGCCAGCCTGGAAGCACATACAGGGATGATTCAGATCATGGCCCTGTAGTACTGATGGGCCCGTAGGGATGCGCAGCTTATACCAGGCGATCAGGCCAGGGAACTCCCCCTGGGGCCGGGACCAGGTGTGGGGGGGTCCCTGCTACCCAATCCAGGCCACAGCAGGCCAGCTGTCGGTCAGCTGGCAGGGAAACAGGGGGCCAGAGCTGCGAATACTGGGGGCACCTGTGGGGAGGACATCCTCGCAGGTGACAGGGGCATGCAGACTGTCCTCGGGCCCGATTCTGGCTACCACAGGAACGTTTGGTTCCCGTGGACCACAATCAGGTCCTAACAGCCCCGCCTTCCTCAATGACATCTGGATGACCTGGACATCCCCCTCCCTGAATCGGGCTCCACCTGTTAATCTCCTATATTTAACCACACTGTTTACAATGTTCTATGTAATTCAGTTTTATTGTTTAATGTCAACTGCTTTGATTCCCAGATAAAGTGTTATAGAAAAACAGATAAATAAAATAAATAGAGGCTGTCAGACTGGAGAGAATCTCTCTGCTATGTAGGTCTTCTCTGTGTATCTCTGTCTGCCTCCAAGTCTGCTACTCTACTCTCCACAGATCAATGTGTTTTCAAAGAGCCAAGAGCTCTTTGCACTGAAAGCGCACATAGATCTCTCACCAACTGTAATATAATCATACACATAGCACTTAATGTGAAAAACTGGATAACCCCTATCTCGCTGAAGTGCTGTCTGCATCTTTGTATTGATGAGATGTTTAGAGTGCAAGGGAATAGGGAGCCCTAGATTAAAATGAAGGCCTTCAGGATTTTTTTTATATATTATCTGCTAATATTTTGTGTTTGCTTCCCATGCTAATAATTATTAATTGAGCGTTAATCATTTGCTGATACAAATAACCATGATAACAAATCTCACTATAAATTAAGGGATGTACCTGGGGGAGGGTGAGTGGAAAAAGATTAACTACCTGTCTGTTTTGTATTAGATTTCTAAAAGACCTAACTAAAACTAAGACAAGTTAATTCAAAACCTTTAAGCCGAGCCAATAATTAATTATTGTTTTTAAGGAATTTAAAATATACAGTTTTCCAAATAAGACCACAATAGCTTTTTCCCAAACTTTAAATCACCCAAATTTCCCAGCAAAGTTGTGTTCACTTATCCACAGAGGCTTTGCCCTCAGGGAATATCAACTTGGGGTTGGGAGTGAAGTATGACCTTTAGTTTAGAGACTTTGGACACACAGACATTTGTTGGGACCTGGAGGGGAGGGGGTTCTAGATGTTTTTACAGAAGCTACCTTTTGGTGCTTCTTCTCCTTTAGTAGCCCCTACTCTTGCATCTATCTCTGTCCCATCGGTGTCCTCATTTAGGTATCTCGGGGTCACTCTGGATTCCTCCCTTTCTTTTAAGGAGCATATTTCCACCATCTCCCTTGCTCTTTCATTCACCTCTGCCAAATTCATGCTATCCGTCCATTCCTCTCCACGGCTGCTTTGTCTACACTTCTTCTCTCGCTCATTATCTCCAGAATTGACTACTGTAACATTGTCTTAGCTGGTCTCCCACAATGTCAGCTCCATAGACTACAATTACATCAGAATACAGCTGCTCGTATACTTGTCCACTCCTCATATTTTGACCATATTTCTCCTCTTCTCGTTCACCATCATTGGTTGCCTATCCGCCACCAAATACAATATAAAATTGTTATCTTTGTTCACAAGGTTATTCACACCGCCACCCCTCGTTACTTGGTTGATCTCCTCCATTTTCACCAACCACACAGTCTGCACCGCTCTGTCTATATCCATCGGTTAGCTGTCCCCTCCGTCTGCATGGCACACCTTGAGCGAACTCAAGGGGCTTTCTCTTTTTGGGTCCTGCCTTCTAGAACTCTCTCCCTCTTACCCTCCGCTCTGAGTTGGCTTTTCCAAGATTCAAAGCCACCTTAAAAACGCATCTTTTTCAGCTGCCATTTCATCTTCTGCCTCAACCACCTTGACTGGTCAGTTACATAAGGACCCCCCCTTTTGAGTGTTTTGTTTGTGTCCACTCATCCCTGTTCAATCTTTTCCTTGCTTCACTGTCCCGTCAATTTCCTGGCGTTCCTCTTTTCTTCCTTTTCATTAGCAGTCATTGTATTGTAAACCGCTTTTATGCTCTGGCTCTAGCAGTATATCCAGAATGTGAATGAATAAATAAAACAAGCAAACATGGTCAGTTGGAGTTTATTTAATCAGGGTTAATAAGCATGTAATAAGGACGGGGTAGATGGTGAGGGCGAGTGAGGCAATGTTATTTTGACATCTAGGATGACCGTTAACCCTTTATTTAATTTGTCTGTAACTCGTTTGAAACTTTGCAGATAAATGTGTGGTCAAGCATGAATAAATAATTAAATAGTGGACGTCGTGATAGAGTCACTGCACCCTGACAGAGCAAGCGCAATATAAAGCAGGAAGCCTGGACCAGCCAGAAAACTAAGCCAGAGTGGAAAAGAGCCAGTCCTTACCAGTATAGCAGTGCACTGTACCGCTGAGGCGTTCACCCATCGGGCGTCGTATGTCCTGTGCACTCCAAAGTCACACTCCAAGCTGCTGTCCTGCGGAAAGGGACAGTCAGACTTCACTGAGCGGTATATTAAGCCTCAAATAAAGATAAAGATAAAGTCCTAGCTGCTTTTCTCAATTATTCAGTCTCTAATAAGCTTGCAGGATGCTATTTCTGCAAAGCACAGGATCACTTTGCCTGACAATGATCCTACGCTTATGTACTTTCTGCAGCGGGCGATGTCTCCATGTCACTGCTAAACCAGTGTATGTGTAGTGTGATCTCAGCCTCTCACATTTACTGCTGACGCATATGAGAGCAGCCTTCTGACCCTTGACTGCTCTCCTAGTGTCTGTTTCTCTGCGTTTATAAACCCTCAGCCTTCTGTCTGTGTTGCTTCTGTGTTTGAGAAAGTGAAAACAGCACCTTGTTGGGGCCATTTAATAAAAAACTGAGTGCACATGGCCGGTGTACATACGTCTTAAACTAAAAGAGAAGGTCTTGGGGGCTGCGAACCAGGATAAACTTGAAGTTTAGTCCTACTTCTCAAATGTTAGATAAGTCAGTTTATCTCCTGTTGCCCACTTGGATTATAAACTCATGGGAGAAGGGATTTATTGCGCCACATACTATAATGCTGTCAGCTGCCTGGAAAGGGATGCTAAAGATCTCCAGATCACTGATGTGGGAAAATAACAGTGTAATCCAGAGAGTGGCCCGATTGTAGGAACTCCTGCATGTGACCACGTAGATCAGCTGCAGCCCTGAAGGTTGCAAACTGATCTGCTTTTTGGGAGATGTACTACAGATGTATATCACATATTTACATATAATAGTGTTCGAACTACTATCCTTAACCTGGAGGAGGGGGGGGTCATTTTATAACAGACTGAACATAAACTCAGGGCCGGCCCGACCATTGGGAAAACTAAGCAGTTGCCTAGCATGGCAGCTTCTGGAGGGACGAAGGGTGGGCAAAGACCACAATAGATTCTGACAGCCCGGGGGGAGGGGGGGTGGAGGAAAGTTTAAGGTTTGCTTAGGGTGCCAACACCTTGAACCAATTCTTGGGCCGGCCCTTCATAAACTTCACCTATTTAATAAAGGTAAACAATGCACATAACTGCCATTAAAAATGTTTCCCCCCCACCGAAAGTTCCCACATAAAGTTACACCTGCTATGAGGAGGCGTGTAGGTCTTGCCCATTTTATTTTATGCACCTATGTGTATTTAATAAATTATGTGCATACGTACAAAACCCACCCACCCCCAGGGAGACCTCCACTCATTCTGGGTACATACTCGAGCTCGGAGACTGTTACCACACACTTTTAGGCATGTAGGCTGAGCACCTAAACATGGGCGCTTACATTCATTAAATGCCTAGAAAGTGGGAAAATAAGGTTAGGCACTTACTGCACATTTTTGATGTGAGGGACCTAAATCTAGATTAATAATTGACAGTCCTAGGCCTTTTCACTAGTAGCTCCAGGAGAGTTACAGTCAGGTAGTCCCCTGTCCCCCAGAGAGCTTACATTAAGTTTGTGACAGGCAAGAGAGTGTGAATTAATTTGTCCAATCTCACAGGGAGCCTCAGTGGAATTTGAACCCAGCCCTGAGGCCCTTTATTCTATGCTCTTCCGCAGCACATGGGAAAGTTGGTAACGTCTATATGCAGTTTTTAAAAGACACACAGCAATCACCAAGCACGCAGGAGAAAGGAGCAGCTGTACAGTTTCCAAACAGTGTCTGCCTCTCTGGAAATCAGGTTCTAAGCTCTGGATGGAGTTTTGTGTTTTAACGTTTCTGCACTTTTATGTTATTATAGTTTAAGGTTATTTCTACTTTCGTATTATTTTTATTCAAATCTGTTTATTGCATAATACTAACAACTCAAAATCACCCACTAAACATATTATAACCACCTTTCTCTTATACATTTTGCTCTTGTACACTGTGCTGTGGTGTTGTCGTGTGTTAACATAACAAATCTAATCAAATGTATACCAAGGTGACGCACAATAACAAAGTAATTGAATATATTTAAAATAAGGTAATGTAATAAAACTAAATGTTACATAACTTAAATAAAATACACAAGCAATAAAGAATATTAAAAAATCAAATTTAAAACACCCTCTATTTACCAGTTATTACCTTATGCATAATCTACAACCTGACAAAGCTTGTCCAAAGCATGAGAACTAAGTTTGCAACAAGCAAGCTGGGTTTACACATTTCGTCTGTCTACTGCTTGAGCTCTTGGCTGAGTTTTCACAATTTTTATCACGATATATGTGCAGACGCTTAATCCCCAGCCCTCCCACAGTCTCCCTCAGTTGAGTTACCTGCAACGCAGCAACATTTGCAAGTGATACGGTAATGTCCAGAGAAACCGCTGAGGGGCTTGGAGCCAGCAGTGTCGCTATTATCCGTGGACAGTCCCCACTGTTCTGTCATTTACAAAAAGCAGCACGTCACAGAAACCCTTGCACAAAGATTAGCTGGACTGTCACTTATGACTATTATTATAAAAATATTCAGTAATAATTCCCTGGAGAGCACAGTCATTGTTAAGGAAATGTCGACATCCTATTCATGAGGGGTAACTGACACTATAGCATATAATTTATGATTTTGCTTATTTTACAGTAAGAAAGCCCCCCCCCCCTCCCCGCAGCTGCAGTACTGCCCTGAAGGTTCTTGTCTCCCTTGATCCTCACCCTTCACCTCCCAGGTCATTCAGCTTTCTTCTCCCCCAGCTGCAGGCTGCCTAAAATTGAAGTATCAGATGAATTACTCTAGTGCTCCACCATCAACAAGTCCTCAGTTTCTAACCTTACGATCCCGTTTTGGCAGTGCCAGTGCAGAAACTGTCATGGGCTCTTAACTTATGAAACTTTGTCCCAAATTGTTACTGAAGGTGTCTGGTCTTGGAGACTGCACAATGCCCCCAGAAAATTTCTCCAAGTTGTCCTGCGGTTATGATTAACCTCTGTGAAGCTTTCATGTCTTACTTTATAGCTAATCCTGTACAACACCAAACACTGAACCAGAGGAGTACCAGGTCTTTGGTAGAGCAACAGATACCCCTCCTTCAGGGCCATTCATTCCAGGCTCCAAGCCCCACCTCTCAGTGGGACCGAGAGAAGCGCTTCCTAATTAGCTTTCTAAAAACAAATGAATGGGGCAGAGGTCTGAGGAAGGCTGGCTCATCCATCTCCACAAGTATATTTGTGTAGAAATCCAAGCCCACCCTTGTGATATGTGAGAACTCAGAGCCATGCTGGGGCAGTTAATAAAATCATTTTCTTTCCAAACCTAGCTGACGTCTGCTCTTGGTCTCTCCCAGTGCCTGTCTGACAGGCACATCTGGGTGCTGGAAAGTTGATTTAAACTTTCTCTTTTCCTTCCCATTCTCTTAATGTTCCCGTTTGCTATTTAATCCTCTCTCGGAGGCAGCGCCTACCAGCACTTGGTTAAGATCAATGTCATGATAAGACTGAAAGATTTTGCAGGGTCAAAGGATCACTGTAAAATAATTCCATTCCCTTATGGGCATGTTTAAAATTTCTGAGCAGTTTAAGTGCTCAGAATATATTATGGATTAGCTTTCCTACCATGACAGAATAGAAGCATTACTGGTTTCTATTCCTATATCTCTTGTGCTGGATTCATGTTTGTCTGGGACTGCAGTGCGGTCACTAGGCAGCCCGTACGAGATCTTGCCAAGGTGAGATTAGCTGGATTTCGTGAGGTGGCTGAACCATCACAAGCCCAATTGGTCTGGCTGATGAGGGACGGAGGCTTCCAAGCGTGAACCCAGGAGCACAAGGATGCAGCACCCCGGCTCGTTCCAGGGCCAGTGCAAGGGTGAGAGGTGCCCTAGGCACCCCAATGTTCCTGCTCCAGACCCCTCACACCTCCCCTCTGGCCTTGCAGCAGGAGCAATGGCTGGAAACCGTCCCACAGCGTTTATCTCAACCTCTGGTGCTGCAAAGTGCTTTGAAGTCGTTGCCACCGCTGAAGGTCCCGGAGAGGGGGCAGTGGAAGCAATGGGCCACCCCTAGACCACTGGCACTATAGGCAGTCACCTGGTTTGCCTAATGGTCATGCCAGCTCTGCATCACAGCAGTGTGGGATTCATGCGAGGACACCATCCCTTGCACTGTGCAGCGCCTCGCATTCTGCACCGCATAGATGAAGGCTCATACGCGTCCTTTTAAATTAAGGACAATCTTGCTTCAGGGAGAATGACAATAACTGCTAATAAAAGGACACATGCTGTCAGACCATCAGTTAAGGAAGAAGGCTACGGGATTTCATTTCCAGATACAGATTATTGTTCTGATTTGATTCAGCCAGAGCCAGGAAAGCAGATGCTACCTGGGACTGCCAACTCCAGTGCACACACAGAGAGAGGCGGGAGCCAGTGCACACACAGAGAGAGGCGGGAGCCAGCGCGCACACAGAGAGAAGCGAGAGCCAGCGCGCACACAGAGAGAGGCGGGAGCCAGCACGCACACAGAGAGAGGCGAGAGCCGGTGCGCACACAGAGAGAGGCAGGAGCCAGCACGCACACAGAGAGAGGATGGGAGTCAGCACACACACAGAGAGAGGATGGGAGTCAGCACGTACACAGAGAGAGGATGGGAGTCAGCACGCACACAGAGAGAGGCAGGAGCCAGCACGCACACAGAGAGAGGATGGGAGTCAGCACATACACAGAGAGAGGATGGGAGTCAGCACGCACACAGAGAGAGGCAAGAGCCAGCACGCATCCAGAGAGAGGCAAGAGCCAGCACGCACACAGAGAGAGGCGGGAACCAGCACGCACACAGAGAGAGGATGGGAGTCAGCGCGCACACAGAGAGAGGCGGGAGCCAGTACGCACACAGAGAGAGGCGGGAGCCAGCACGCACACAGAGAGAGGATGGGAGTCAGCGTGCAAACAGAGAGAGGCGGGAGTCAGCACGCACACAGAGAGAGGATGGGAGTCAGCGCACACACAGAGAGAGGCGGGAGTCAGCACGCACACAGAGAGAGGCGGGAGCCAGCACGGACACAGAGAGAGGCAAGAGCCAGCACGCACACAGAGGATGGGAGTCAGCGCGCACACAGAGAGAGGTGGGAGCCAGCACGCACACAGAGAGAGGGCGGGAGCCAGCACGCACACAGAGAGAGGATGGGAGTCAGCGCGCACACAGAGAGAGGCAGGAGCCAGTGCGCACACAAAGAGAGGATGGGAGCCAGCACGCACACGGAGAGAGGATGGGAGTCAGTGCGCACACAGAGAGAGGCGGGAGCCAGCGCGCACACAGAGAGAGGCGGGAGCCAGCACGCACACAGAGAGAGGATGGGAGTCAGCGCGCACACAGAGAGAGGCAGGAGCCAGTGCGCACACAGAGAGAGGCAGGAGCCAGTGCGCACACAGAGAGAGGATGGGAGCCAGCACGCACACAGAGAGAGGATGGGAGTCAGCGCGCACACAGAGAGAGGCAGGAGCCAGTGCGCACACAGAGAGAGGATGGGAGCCAGCACGCACACAGAGAGAGGATGGGAGTCAGCACGCACACAGAGAGAGGCGGGAGCCAGCACGCACACAGAGAGAGGATGGGAGCCAGCATGCACACAGAGAGAGGATGGGAGTCAGCACGCACACAGAGAGAGGCGGGAGCCAGCACGCACACAGAGAGAGGATGGGAGTCAGCGCACACACAGAGAGAGGATGGGAGTCAGCACGCACACAGAGAGAGGATGGGAATGAGAAGAGGAAGATGAAAAGAAAAGCTGCGTCTCTCTTACCACTGGCGCCAGGGAGCTCTGGCACTCAGAGACATTGGACACACACGCGTGCTTCTGAACACACCAGTGACAGGCCCATTTCGCTGTGAGGCAGCTGGTGCACCTGAAATACACAGAACATAGAACAACATTTGAAAACACACTGGAAGGAGATTCTAAGTTGTATGTTAACGTTCTTTGAGGAAAGGAATATTGAAGGAGCATAAAATAAAAAATTTCTCTTTAGACCAAGAGAGACAATATCATGTTCCTAATAATGGAAAGTTGGCACGTCTGACTCAGAAAGTGCAGCTTTCTACCATCTTGTGTCAGTGGCTTGCACTGTCCATTAAACGTAGAGCAGACCAACGTGTAAATAGTATATCCCATCCCACGAAGAGCATCAAGCCATAGAATCACACTGAGGAGCACAGCTCAGAACATCTGTGTAGAGGGATGGCTTTGAATGCACTCAGCAGGGTCCATATTCCATAAGATGAGCAACTGTATAGTCTTCAGATTACTGCTTAGATAGATTTACTCTGAATTAAGAAATAAAACCCATACTCAGCCCCTTTTCTGGTCCCTGAGCTCCCTCAGTAAAGCGTAGTTACTCACCTGTAACAGGTGTTCTCCAGGAGCAGCAGGAATCAGTCCTCACTTATGGGTGACGTCGGCGCCGACGGAGCCCTCGCGGAGCAATTTTCCCCAGCTTTCAAAGAAAGCCTTTGGGAATTGCAGCGCGCATGCGCGGTCGTCTTCCCGCCCGAGGGTGCCATCTTAGCCAGTCAGATGACATAGCTAAAAAAGACAGCATAAAATTTTGCAAAAAGAACATAAGCAGACGATTGCAACTCCAAGGGGAGGAGGGAGGGTAGTGAGGACTGATTCCTGCTGCTCCTGGAGAACACCTGTTACAGGTGAGTAACTACGCTTTCTCCAGGACCAAGCAGGAAGTCAGTCCTCACTTATGGGACTCCCAAGCTCAAGGCTACCGGAGACCCTAAGCACAAAAATGAGCTCCCTCTAGCTCAGCAGCACAGAAGGAAAGAATCTTCGCTGAATTATCACCCACCGGTAGCCCACATCCGGGATGGAGGGTAGGAGTTGCTCAGACCTCAAAGAGATTACGGAGGACTGCCTGTCCGAAAGCACTGTCCCTGCGGGACTCCCTCTCGAGACAGTAATGGACCGCAAAAGTCTGGCTCGAAGACCAAGTAGCGGCCCGGCAGATGTCTGCCAGCGGAACAGAGCGGAGGTAAGCCACTGACGTAGCCTTTGCCCGAACGCAATGAGCCGTGACTCGACTTTCTAAGGAGAGTCCGGCTGCCCCATAAGCCCAAGAGATACAGTCCGCAACCCAGATGGACAGAGTACGCTTGGAGACCGGGAGCCCCAATTTATTGGGGTCAAAAGACACAAAAAGCTGAGCAGCTTTACGGTGCTCCCGCGTACGGTCAAGGTAGAAGTTCAAAGCCCTTCTACAGTCCAGGGTATGGAGGACCGTTTCAGCTCGGCTGGAGTGTGGTCTGGGAAAGAAGGTTGGAAGTACCACCTCCTGATTGATGTGAAAAGGGGAGACCACTTTTGGAAGAAATTTTGGGTGAGTCCGTAGGACTACCCTATTTTTGTAGAACCGAGTGTAAGGGGGATCAGACACGAGGGCCTGCAATTCACTTACGCGTCTAGCGGAAGTGAGGGCTATCAAGAACAGTGTTTTCCAAGACAGAAAACGGAGAGAACAGGTAGCCATAGGTTCAAAAGGCGGACAGGTGATCCGCTGCAAAACCACATTCAGGTCCCAGTCAGGCGCTGGCGGGCGCAGAGGTGGTTTAAGTAGAAGGAGACCTCGGAGAAACCTCGCTACGAGAGGGTCGCTGGAGAGAGGTCTACCGTCCACCGGCACATGATGTGCCGAAAGAGCACTGAGGTGAACTTTGACGGAGTTGGACTTAAGTCCCAGATTAGAGAGGTGTAGCAAGTATTGCAAGATCACCAACACCGGGCAGGAGAAGGGATCCTGAGACTGTTGGGTACACCAGAGGGCAAAGCGACGCCATTTAAGGGTGTAGCATTTGCGGGTAGAAGGGCGTCGCGAAGCTAAGACGACCTCCTCCACCTCCGCCGGCAGGAGAAGGGGAGCAAGGACTACCCTCTCAGCAGCCAGGCCATGAGGTTGAGAGACCTGAGGTTGGGGTGTAGTAGAGACCCCTGATCCTGAGTGAGGAGATCCGGTTGTACCCCCAGAGGGAATGGATCCTCCACCGCTAGTTGCAGTAGGAGCGGAAACCATGGCTGTCTGGGCCAGCGAGGGGCCACCAGGATCATGAAGGCGTTGTCTCGGAGCACCTTGAAAAGAGTCCAGGAGACTAGCGGGATGGGAGGGAAAGCGTACAGAAGGCTCCCCGACCATGAAATCAGAAAAGCGTCCGCCGCAACCCGAAGGGGGTGTGGCTGACGAGAGCAGAAGCGAGGAAGCTGCCGGTTGTGAGGACTGGCAAAGAGATCCACCGTGGGGAGGCCCCACTTTAGGAAGAGCTTCTGAACTACCAAGGGATCCAGTCGCCACTCGTGCGGCTGGAGGATCCTGCTGAGTTTGTCCGCCAGGCAATTCTCTTGGCCCGGGAGATAAACTGCCTGGAGGAGAATGCCGTGACTGACGGCCCAAGAGCAGAGCTTCTGTGCCTCCCGGCAGAGGAGGAAGGAGCCCGTGCCCCCCTGCTTGTTCACGTAGAACATGGCAACTTGATTGTCCGTCTGGACGAGGACGGACTGGTGAGAAGTCAGGTGGGAGAAGGCTTTGAGAGCCAGGCGGAACGCCCTGAGCTCCAGGAAGTTGATCTGCTGAGCAGACTCCCACGTGGTCCAGAGGCCCTGAGTACGTGCCCCTTGGCAATGTGCTCCCCAGCCCAGGAGGGATGCATCCGTGGTCAGCACCCGGGTCGGCTGAGGTGACTGGAAAGGCATTCCGAATATCAGGTTCGGCTGCCGAAGCCACCACCGAAGAGACGAGATCAGCGGCTCGGAGACGCGCACCAGGTCTGCTAGGCCGCCTGTGGCTTGTCGCCACTGCTGGCGGAGACACCATTGAGCAGGCCGCATATTCAGGCGGGCATTGGGGGTCACATGGACGGTGGAAGCCATATGGCCGAGTAGTCTCAGGAAGCGCCTGGCGGAGACCAGGGCTGGCTGCGAAAACGGTCGGCTAGGTCCATGAGCTGTTGAGCCCTGTCGAGCGGTAGGTATGCTCGCGCCTGAGGAGTGTGCAGCCTTGCGCCGATGAACTCGAGATCCTGCGAGGGGAGCAAAGTGGACTTTGCGAAGTTTATAACAAAGCCCAAGTGCTGCAGAAGAGTCACCGTGCGGCGCGTGGCGTTGGTGACCTCCCGAGCGGACGCTGCTCTGATGAGCCAGTCGTCGAGGTACGGAAAGACATAGAGGCCGTGAAGCCGGAGATGGGCCGCCACCACCGCGAGACATTTTGTGAAGACTCGCGGCGCGGAGGACAGGCCAAAGGGGAGTAACTCTGTACTGGTAATGATTTCCTGCCACCACAAACCTTAGGTATTGGCGGTGGCTTGGGTGGATGAGGATGTGCGTGTAGGCATCCTTTAGATCCAAGGAGCATAGCCAATCTCCCTGCTGGAGGTAGGGCAGAAGGATTCCAAGGGTAAGCATTTTGAACTTCTCCCGCACAAGGAACTTGTTGAGGTTGCGCAAGTCCAGGATGGGTCTGAGGCCCCCTGTTCTCTTTGGTATTAGAAAATACCTGGAATAAAAACCTTGACCTCTCAGGTGGTGTGGCACCGGTTCCACCGCCTGTTCCTGCAGAAGACCTGCTAACTCCTGAAGGAGTAATTCCCTGTGCAGAGGGGGTCGTGGAGGTTCTCCCGGAAAATAGGAGGGAGGGACCTGGTGGAAGTGGAGAAGATAGCCTTCCCGCACGACTTGAAGCACCCAGGCATCTGCGGTGATGCTGGACCACCTGTGGGCGAAGTGAACCAGCCGGCCTCCGGTGCTGGGAGGAACCAGCGGGGGGGGAGAGGCTATGCTTTGCGAGTCAAAAACCCCCACCCTGCTGAGCAGGGGCTGGTGGTGCAGGCTTGGGGGCTTGCTGCCTACGGGACCCGTTACCCCTTCCCTTGGCCTGCTGGCCCTGTTGGGGAGCTGCAGGGGCCTGATAATGGGGGTATTGTTTGTAGGCAGCCGCCTTCCTCGGGTAAAAGGACTTTTTCCCCGAGCCCTTCTTTTTCTGGGAAGGGGCGGAGGTCTTCCTAGAAAGCCTGGTCCTGGTGAGAGTCTCAGTCTCAATTTGCGCAGCCTTTTCCGCCATGGGCTTGCCAAAGAGGTTTTCGCCTCGGCAGGGGACATCGACCAACTTGTCCTGCACCCAGGGCTCAAGGTCTGACGACTGAAGCCAAGCCTGTCGGCGGGCACCGATGCCGGCTGCGGCCACTCGAGCCGATGCTTCAAAGCCATCATAGGCTGCGCGGGACATGAACTTTGAGCATTCCCGAATGCCAGTGGACAAGGCCAGGAACCTCCGCAAGGGTTCCTCGGACAAACCAGCAGAGAATCCGGCTAGCTCTTTAGCCAGATCCCGGAGATACATGCCCATGTATAGCTGGTAAGTCTGGACACGACATGCGAGCATAGAGCCCTGGAAACACTTCTTGCCAAGGCCATCCAGGTTACGGGCCTCCCTGCCAGGAGGCACCGAGGAGTGCATCTTCTGGCTCTTAAGACGATGCATGGCCGATTCCACTACCATGGAATGGTGTGGCAGCTGTGCCTTTTGAAAGCCAGGGCTCTTGCGGACTCGATAGATAGAATCGACCCGCTTGCTCAGGACCGGCGAGGAGGCCGGACTCTCCCACATGCGGAAGAGTAGTCGTTCCAGCATAGGAGGAACCGGTACAGTAAAGTGTTCCCTCGCGGGAGAGTCATACTGGAGGGCGTCGAGCTCTTCGGCTCGAGGCTCCTCCTCGGGATCCGCAGGGAAGGCCAAAGCCTTGGCCATATCCCTAACGAAGTCCGAGAACCGGGCATCCTCCGGGGGGGACTGCTTCCGAGGCTCGGACTCCGGTGAGTCCGATGGGACACACCGAGTCCGGAAAGAATCAGGCGACTCTTCCTCCTCAGACTCCCAGACCGACTCCGACGAGGACTCGGTGGGGTCGGCCCGGGCAGGGCGCGGCGCCAGCCGCCCCGACGCCGAGGGAGTCGGCGTCGGCGACCTCGGTCCCGAACGGGAGGCCGAGGGTGACCTCGACCGAGGATCGACTCGAGTTCTCAGCGACTCGAGGATCGGCTCGGTCTCCGGGGTCGACTTGGACGTCGACGTCCCGGCGGTCGGGGCAGCGGCGCCAGCGAGGCCAGCGAGCAGTGCCCTCTGCTGGTCCATGAAGGCAGACAGTCTGCTCTCCAAGGCCGTCAACCTGAGTCCGAGCTCAGGTGACCCAGCAGCCCCCGACTCGGGCCCCGACGGCGTCGGGCCCGACGTCGGCTGTCGCGGAGGCGAATCCAGAAGGACCACAGGACTTACCCGAGCAGGCATCTCCGACTCCAGGCGAGGTCGCTTCGGGACGTGTTCCTTCTCCAAGGACCCGGGGCGGCTGTCGGGGCTATGCGACCTGGCCCTCGCGGAACCAGGAGCGTCCAACGACGCCGCCCTCGCGGGTTTCACCTTCCGACGATGGTCCCCGGAGGGAGAACCCCGGTCGGAGGAACTCCGGCGACGGTCCGAGCTGGAGCCTTTCGACGCGGAGGCCTCCGACGAGGTCCGGGTACGGCTGGGGTCAGCGAAGATTCTCTCACGCTGATGCCGCCGACTTCTCAACGCCTTTGAGGACATTTTGCTGCAGGGCCCACAGATCAGTTCCTCATGATCCGGGCCCAGGCAGCGGAGGCAAAAGTCGTGTGTGTCAGTTAGTGACATATTTCGGTCACACCGACCACACCGCTTAAACCCACTGGCAGCCATCGGGGGAAAAAGGGCCCCTGCGAGGTCAAAGGACCGGGCTGCCAGGGAATAATCGAAAACGAAAACTGACAAAGTCAGAAAAACCGAAAAAAGTAAGAGGACTCGTGACCGGCGTCGCGAGTCCGGGCGGGAAAAAGATCGGCGTCGAACCGAAGGAAAAAGAATAAAATAATGAAGAAAATCGACTTTTTCGCGGGGACAAGACGGGGACGTCTGTAGGGCTCCGCGGAAAAAAGAAGACTGGCTAAGATGGCACCCTCGGGCGGGAAGACGACCGCGCATGCGCGCTGCAATTCCCAAAGGCTTTCTTTGAAAGCTGGGGAAAATTGCTCCGCGAGGGCTCCGTCGGCGCCGACGTCACCCATAAGTGAGGACTGACTTCCTGCTTGGTCCTGGAGAACTCCTAACGCCAGCCTTGAGCCCTCTCAGCGACACCCCCCTCCATGTCCTGAGCTCTCTTAGGAACTCCTAAAACCAGCCTTGAGCCCTCTCAGCGACTCCCCCATGTCCTGAGCTCCCTCAGTAACTCCTAAAACCAGCCTTGAGCCCTCTCAGCGACTCCCCCATGTCCTGAGCTCCCTCAGAGACAGTTTGGTTCATCAGAGGTTGCTGTGGATTATAGTTCTCCAGAAATCTTTGTGCCACAGATATTTGCTGCATAGTAACAGAGAGCTCCAGTGACCAGTCCCACCGTTAAAATAAGGTAAATAGTTCTGGAGATCTTGGGAGGTAATTTTACAACAGGGCATGTAGGCTGTGATGACAGATAAGCACATGTGTTCCTGTATTTTAAAAAGACAATATATGCATCCATGTGCTTTACCCACCCCCCCTAGAAAGCTGCCACACACAGTTATTTCCACTCCCAGGCACGCGTAACTGTGCCAGTATATCTCTATTGCATAAAGGAGGTGGGAGGTTTTCCTAGTGCCTTCTTCTGTGTGGGGTTATGCACCTGCTTCGGTATGTACTGTGCTCTTCTGAACACATGTCCCTGCACTTTGGATAATAACAATCTTTAATGGATCAGAACTCAGCATATCGGGAGTCTACTTTCTGTCAAAGTTCGCTGCATTATGACATTTCACAGATGCGTCATTCAGAAACAACCAGACTTCCGACAACCTGCAAACTCACGCCGTCCCTTCAAGTTAAAGATGCAGATAAATATTTTTTAAATTCAAAGTTTTTAAAATTTTTAAAGTATACAGAGAACAACATCTAACCAAGTCTCCAGTTCCTCAGCACAGAAGCCAAAGCAAAATATGGAACACGTATAATGACAAAATTCAAACGTGTTCAAATTTCCCTTCCTTCACCGCTCATGCAACAACCCTATGTAAGAGCAAATTCAGTTTAAAATATGTTCTATGATTTTTAATGGACTGCACAAAAGTTGGCCAGCACTCCAGGGCAGCGGGTTGTTAGAACGGTAAGGGGGCGTGTGACCACGTCTTGTACTGCACGCAAGGCTACAGAACGCCTTACCCAGGAATATTCATGAGGAAGATTGCTTTAGGTCTGAAAAACGGTTGCCAACAAGTTTGTTTAGGAATCACTTTAGGGATCATGGGGCTGGTTGGCAACAGCTTGTATGACTGGGCAGAGAAAAGGGAGGCTTTGTTATCTTGGAAGATGCTGGATTTGTTGAGGGCAAATTAGGACTCGTGATATGTTTTTTTTTTTTTTAAACACTCTAATAAAGAGGAGGTATTTTGAGTTTTTCTTGTTGAAATATCTTCCTCTCTCCTGGATGTTGGCTAATATCATAGAACTTGTTTCTTCTTTGAGTCACTGTATTTTCCTGTGATGTCTTGATAGTTTGCAATGTGTGTTGTTGAGTCAATGCTGACTCCTGGCAACCCTGCAGCCCCTGAGTTTTCTGGAAGTAGATTGCCAGCCTTTCTTCCAAGGCAATAGAGGGTAAAGTGACTCACACAAGGCCACAAGGAGCACCAGAGGGAATTGAATCTTGATATCTTGGTCACCAGGCTGCTGCTCTAACCACCAGGCTACTCCTCTGTAATTAATTGTAAGTTTCAATAAAAATAAAATAAGAAAAAACAGAGTGGCTGGTATTCATAATAAAATGACAATTTATGTTGGTATCCACCTTAAACATGAATTTGTTGGGTAGGTATCAATGAAGCAGGACAAATAATGATGCTCTTGCTCAGCCCATGCCACATCTTGTGAGTTGTACTGTACCTCAACCCTGGCTTTCTTCCACTACCCACTATCGATGTTCCTGTGCCCATTCAGCTTGGTTCAAATGATAAGATAAATAAATAAATAATCTATCTAGGCAGATAGACCTTGCAAGCAAGCGGTTAAAAGTCAAATCCTAGCCAGAAGCTAGCAGCACAGCCTTAAAGGTGCATCATCTATATGAAGTAGGGGGTACATGCGTATTCTTTGTCCCACTGAGACCATATCCCTTGACATGCCCCCAACCCCCCCCCCCCCATGGAACTTGGACACGTGCAAAAGCTGGAGCCCTTCAAATAAAGTTATATGCACGTTTGCGCCCCGGTACATCCGCACGCAAAAGACGGATAAGGCTCTCTAAAATAAATAATAAATGGGAAAACTACTACTAAAGTGCACTATGCAATTATTAGGAGTTTTTGCGCTATGGCCCACGGTAATTGGTAGCGACAGATTCCTACGCTATGTGTGCTTCATGTTTTGGGATGATAAGTAGGTGTGTTGGGGCAGAGAGTGGGTGTAGTCACAGCGTGGCCATGTGAAAGGCAAGGCTGCCACCTTAATAGGTGACGATAAGGGCATTTGCACCATTTATGGTGCCCTAGGGTACCATGCAGCACATTAACTGGCAGAAACATGCTGTCCATGCCCTCGATAGCACCTCCTATTGGGGCATTAGGTGCATAACCACAATACACTTTAGTGAAAGGGCCCCTAACACATATTTAAAGAAGTTTCTAACAAAAAGTTTGAAACAAACCTAACAGGTGTCTGAAAATTGAGAAAAGTAAACCAAAAATTGTTTCCATGCACATCACTCTGATGCCTTTCAGTGCACCAACATAAAAATTCTCCAAAGATATTGTAGAACAGGAACCTTTAGGACCACACAGAGGTTTGGAAAATGCAAAGGCCAAGCCAACAAGAGATATCTCAGCCTGCAGAGAGCTTATGGTGTTCTGGGGCTTGTGGTAGCTTACGCAGTCTTGGGATTGATGTCTCCTGTCCTCATACAGTTGTAGATGACAAAATTGGCCCAGACTACTCTTGTGTTGTTCACTCGCACTGCAATGGGAACAGTGATGTGGTCTGGAACAGAAAGAGCGCAATTATAAACACACAAAGAAAACGTGTCCGCTGCAATCTGCCCGCATCAGTGTGTTTGATGCAAGCGCCAGCTTGATAAACATGAGATCTTCTCTTCTGCTATTGTGTTAACTATTTTTCAATTATGTTTCCACCACTGTCTCCTTAAATATAAAACATAAGCTTCGATCTCGGTGAATTGCTCTACAGCTCTTCAACAGGATACTTCAAGGGTCAAAAAGAATCTCATTCCTGGAACTGGGTAACTTGGCAACTCTGCCATAGAGACCTTGGAATTGTTTTAACCTGTCCTTAGGAGCACTGTGGTTAGGGGTGGTATTTGGCAGAGCTGAGCACCTGACCTGGAACTGGAATAGCTTCTCTCCTAAGTGGCACTACATACATTTTTTAATTAAAATCCAATTAAATTCTACCCTTTCATTTTTTTTTTATTTTCACTTCTATTTTGATAATTGTCTTTTTCCTTGCCCTAGTCTGGGCTTCAAGCATATTATAACAAACATTCAGTAAGAGTTTCCCGACTCCTGCCCCTTTCCCCCCCTTCCAGTTTCCTACCTTGCTGGGGGGGGAATGCTGGGTACTTGTGTCTTGGAAGCAGGGGGCAGTAAGCAATCTCCAGCCTGGAATCGACGTTAGGGATCCTCATCTCCGTCTGAACCCCATTCCCATAATCACAGGCCATTCTCATCCCTCTCAGAATTGGGAAGTTACCATTTATCTGGATTAAAATACCCTGAATTGGGGAGACAGTATGGGAATTCGGTAAGTGATTAATGAAGGGGCCGTTTCACTACAGTGCAGTAAGTTTCAGCACATCCTATGCGTTATATGCAAGAAAACAATGTGCACTATGTGCATAGCCGGGGGGGGGGGGGGGAGGAGAGGGGGCACCTGCATTGACTGCACAGGACAGATTCTTACTGACTTACTGCAGGGCCCATGTCACATGGGGATCTGCTGAAGCTTGTAACACAGACTCCAGTGCTCTAAATAAGAGAATACTAGAGCTCTATCAGTGCAACCCGAACCCCCTGCCCCAATAATACTCTCACCCCAGACAGCTCTTCTGTGCTTACACTGTTCTCAGAGTCTATACTGATTTTGGATGGGATGACGGTCATATTCGGGCAGCAGTCCGTCCCTTCACTTGCACTAGTCCAGTACAGAGGCTCGGAAGAATGGAGGCACTCGTGCTGTAGAGAACATCTGCAATAAACAAGATGCTTAGAAGGACCACGAGGAATAATATGAGAAACACGACCGATGTACAAGATAAACATTCACTTCCTTAAATTAGGACACACATTCCGGAAACTAGAAGGAATGAGGAGGAATCCACTAGGGAAGAGGCGCTGCAAAAGAAGAGGAAAAACTCTTTAAGAAAATGAGACAAAACAATTAGGAAAAGAAACACAGTGTGAAATACAAGGGGCTACTTCAGAAAGCACAAGTAGATCAAACCCTGAAATAGACATTGTTAAGGAGGTGTGAACATAAACTGAAATAGAGAAATTGATAACTGCGGCGCAGAACAGTGGATTACAGCTGAGATGAACAAACAAATGCAGATTCTGTAGCACTGGACTGGAAAGAGTTACTTATCTTTTTTATATTTAGCCGAGGCCTTTCCAGTAGCAGGTCAAGGCAGCGTCGGCACAAGGATTTCTGCCACCCCAGACAGGAGCACTGGCCATGCCACCCCCCATCTCCCCCTGCGCTGGAGCTGCTGCAGATTCTGTCTTCTGGAGGGCCGACGGCAGCAGTTTAAAAGCAGCGGCTGTCACTGGTTTGCTGTTCGTGGTGGGCCATGGCGTTTCGGCATGCAGGAAGTTGCATCAGAAGGGGGTCACAAGCTGCAGGACATGTGTACCGAAGCACATGACCCACCATGGGCACCAAAGGGGCGGCACCACCACTCGCCATAATCTGCCACACTAGGCAACCCTGTACGTCTGGGGTCAGGGTCCCATCTACTCCCCGCCCTCGCTCCTCCTCCAGCCCACCCCCTCCCAACCCTGTCCAGAGTCCCCCGCACATCTCTGCAGTACGTGCGGGGAGCCCTGTGAGTGGAATCAGCATCCTGGTGTTTAGCGGGGATATACTCCAACCCGGATGTATATCCCTGCGAAATGCGAATCAGAATGACCCCTAGCAAAACTGGGGACTAGGGTCTGGTAAGATACAAATAAGGAGTGGACAAGAGAGTGAGGAGCATCAGGATCCAAAAGCGGCTTCAAAGAGGAGGGTCTTCAGCCTGGACCTGACAAGGGTTAGAGGAGGAGCCCGATGCACTGATTCATGTGCTAAGCACCGATCATGTGTCGGGGTGATGAATGGGCGGGAGAGAGGTGGAGAGTGGGTGTGGTGAGTACACCGCGTGCTGTCAATGCTACAGCTGGTGCGGGGCACATAACGACCCCTCTACAGTGGAGTAAGGTGCAGCCACAGTAATTCACAAGGGCTTGAAAATGCACTATGGGGTCTGCCCATGTGATAACTGTTGGGCACATGCTGGCCATGCCCCTGACACCAATTATGTATTGATTTTGATGCAAAATGCTTGTTAGGAGCCAAATCATAGCGCACTTTGTTTCTGAGGCAATAAAGGGTGAACTGCCCAAGACCACAATGCGCGTCAGCGGGATTTGAACCTACTCCACTCATTGCTGCATGTGACATACTGATGTTTAAACAGTTGAAGACAAAAAGGTCGCACTACCTTATTCTGCCTATCTACTGGAAAAACACTGGCATCAGGTCCCTGACAGAACCGTAGAGTGTGAAAACTATGTGACCACTGGTATCATTCCTATTCCCACAATAAAAACCTGAAGCAAGAAAAGAGGGGAGAGTGGTAAGGGAGAAATGCACTAGAATGGCATTATTAATACCAAGGAACTGTTCTGTAAGTACGTGTGGGAAAGAGAAGAAAAGCAATCAGAGACCAAGAAAAAGCGGCAGAAGGGGACGGGAAATATCCCAGTTCTACAGGCTGCTACCAGCCTGATTAAAAAGAATTTGCACGCACACCTTGCTGAATGCCAGGAGGCGGCACTTTTTGGAACGAGGAGAGGGTTGAGCTTCATTCATTTATTTATTTAACCGTTTTTATATACCGCCTTATCGTTAAATCAAAGCGGTTTACATTAAACTCACATGTTTACAGAGAACTTATGAAACTTGCAATTACAATAATTTATAAAGGGGCTAGGGTGGGGAAGGGGGGCATTAACGTATGTATACAGAATATATATACAATAGAGTATGTAGCAGAGGTTCAGCTATTCTAGGGTTAGATGGGTTCAACTATATCCAGGTTAAGTGGGTTCAATGAATTGATCTGCAAAGAGGAAAGTTTTTAGCTGCTTTCTTTAGCAGTGAAACGGAATGAGATTCTTTCTGCCATGGTGTGGGAAGCCCTAACCCATCTGCAGATATTATGCCTAAAAGATTAAAATCAAAGCATGCTGAAGAAAGACTAGGACATTGGACTAGTATATATTTAAAACAGGGACTCCCGCTCATACAGTATAACGTGGGGGCACCCCAAATCACGGTATAAATAAAAGACCGAGCCACCCATACAATAAAAAGTAAATAAACAAACAGAGCCCAAATCAACATATATAATATACCACATAATATAAAACAACACAGCTGAAACCAGGGTATAAATAGAACACTGAGCCACTCCACCACCACCATACTATATATAATACTACATTCCCCTAAATTATATGGTCAACTGACAAACCCCTGATGAAATTTATGGGTAAATTATCAAGTGTTCGAAGGCTAAAGGACTCAACAGTTCTGTGCTGCTTCCTTAACGCTCCCAGTTCGCTTGGACTCGCTTTCTACTGGGCTCATTCACCTACAGCTACTCACGGTTTTCCTTCTTCTTCTATCGCCTCCTTCCCAATACCAGACCCAATTTAGCCTAATCAGAGGAACAGTGTTTGGCCAGGAGCAAAAAACCCCAACTCCTTCCAGAACCCCGAACTCATGGAGCCTGAGTCCAGCCACCGCGTGATGCTCGAGATTCCCAAGAAGTCAGTTCACACTTTAATTAGGATGGAGCTGGTGAGTAGCACTACTTAACACATACCCAGCACTGTACACAGTCCCTGCCCCCACACAGCTCACCATCTAGTCAAGACACAAAGGGGGGACTAGGGCAGTTCTTAAGGGACACACACAGGATCAGGGGCTTAGGACGCAGCCACATTTCCGCAGTGCTTGGAGCTGTACCTGGCCTCCATGGTGCACCACCCACAGTAGGCATCCGCTGCCTCCAGACATGCAGTACATGTGGTATACTGGTCACAGGATGCCACCTTCACGTGGCTTATCTGCACAAGAGAGGAGAAGGAGAAGCATGAGAGCAGAACCACGGCAAGACACGGGCCAGCGCTAGGCAGCTGTCTAGAGCGCCAGCCCTCTGGGGTGCCCACTACCACTACTGCTGCCCCTTTCCAGGGCCTGAAACAACCTTGCGGCCCTAAGGTTTTGAGGTAAGCACCTTGGAGCTGTTTTAGGTCCCGGAGAGGGACGGCAGCGGCAGGAATGGGGGCTGGAGGGGGACGGGTGCAAAGGATGAGGTTTGTCTAGGGTGTGCTGGCCCTGCAGTCACACACTGAGCTTTATGGGGTCCGATAATGCTCTGGAGATCTGGGAAATGATGCAGTTTTGGGGAGTCATCCAGTAGTCCCTCCCTCACAGGGATCATCATTAAAGGCTTTGCCACATTTCGGGCTAATGACTTTGGGGTTGATTTAAAGCTTTGCTTCAAAGGTAGGAGTAGGGGGGTAAGGGACTCGTAAGAGTGTGTCGGTGTCTCCCTATAATAGCAAAGCCCAAAATTCAGTCAGGGTCTCTCTGAATCATACTCTCCAAATTTAGAAATCACTGATTCAAGAATCTTGTGAAACCTCTACCAGAGACAGCACATCTCACCTGGTAGGATGTCATCACGTAGAGGTAGGTGGAGTCCCAGGGGTCAAAGTGCATGATGTGATGGATCGGCTGTCCTGGAGCCACAGAAATGGCCTTTCTGCTGACTATAGTCATGTTAGGGTCCAGATTAATCTTTGAAGAGAAGGAAGTGTGATCAGGGTTGAAATAGAGGTGTCATGTGTGATAATGAGTTGAATCTGCTCCAGCATGGACAACTCATCTTCCCGGGTGCCAACCTAATCCTATTATTGCTCCTGACTCTCCGGGAAACACCAAAAAAAAAAAAGATCTAAAGCGTTTCGAGCTTCTGAGGACCCAGCTCTGTGGTCAAGTGCTGCACAACTGCATCACCGAACACAGGGAGAGGGGGATGCAAGTGTCCAGCCTCACAGCATCGAGTTACTGTACATTATTACATTGCATGATGTCGTTTCCTATAAACAAATATAAAATATTATTATAAATAAATGCAGCATTCAAGAGGTTCTGTGGAGTTACTCGTCCTAATCATTTACAAAGAAAACTTTTCTTTTAAACAATTTTCTGATTTTACAGCACTCAGAATTTGCAACGGTGAGTGCCCTGGCCAGATCCCGACTGTAACAGATGACTTCTGCCATGACGTGATTGATGCCCTTACGATGGCTCTGGGAGGGAGTCTGCTCTCACACTGTCTGCTTTTGGACGGTTCGGCTGAATTATGATCCATAAGAGAAGACCTGTGTCCTGTCCCTAGCAACAAGAACAGCCCCTTAGGCAACTAGCTTTTCCCTGTTAAGCAGCTGTGCTGCCAAATTTGATTAGCATTATCTGAATAAATTGCCTTGCCAGAACAAAAGCTGGACAGGAGTTGTGTCTAATGGATCTTTTACAGCTCAGGCAGATTTCTCTGATCCGAGAAAGGAAGCAGAGCTGTTAATGCCCTATAAACGGACACCTGTGGAAGAGATACGGCCTGTGGTTCTGGGCACCTGGCCACCAACTTACACCCTCAGTCCTAACCCCTTCCTCCTTCTTCCCTCACTAGACACCAGGGATCTCCGATGAGAGCTGGGGGGGGGGGGGGGAGGAAATCAAGGGGTTCTTGCTGTCAGGGGAGAGGAGAGGGGGATATATGAGGTCGAGAGGGATTGGAATGGTGTCTGATGTCAGGAGGGGGTATCCAAAGGGGTATCTGATGTTATGGGGGGTGAGGGGAGGTGCTGGCTTTGCCTTTACTCCTGCCCCTTCAACAGACACATATGCCTGCCTTGGGGCAGGTATAAATACCAATAGCTAGAATTTTTCATATCCAGGAATATTCCCTTTGCAAAATAGGCAATACACATCTATAGTTTAGGCCTGTCCAAACCACTCCTTTTTGCACACCCTAACCACGCCTCCTTGCAATTTCTGCGTGGCATAGATCACTACGTGTAAATCGTGGCTTTCTAAAATCGCTATTTGCATGAGTAGGTGAACTACATATTTAAAAGCCACGATTTATGCATAAGGATGCTTCTAAAATAACTCCCAAGATCTTTGGTAACTCAGAGCAACTCGACAAGGAAACAGACCCCCAGAAACAATGCTTTCCCTAGAAGTATCTGAATGTATTAGACCTTAATCTAAGCATGGTCAGGACGGAGCAGGTCCCGTATGCTGCAGAAGACAATGACTGACCACCGCAGTATCACAGTCATTGTGGGAGGCCATGATCACAGGCACAGTGTGCTGCTTGCATGGCTGAAGATACTTGTTAATAACATTCAGCTATCTTCTGAAAGGGATATATCACTGAGGACCTATATTAGAGATGGCTCTATTTAATCCATTGGCAGAATAACCAGTCATCGGTAGAGCTGGGATTAAAACATCTGAAATTTTTGACTTCCAGTCTAGGGTCCTACTTCTATACCTGTCTGCAGCCTTCCTTTTAACATTACTACAGTAACTGAAGTAAGAAATTCACAAGGGCCACTTTGAGCCACACTGAACAATGGCTTCGCTTTGTTTGGCGCACACTGGAAGCATTTGGAGTACCTCTCAAGCATACTGCCTTGTGTCATCAGATACAGAGATGACCAGCAATGGCGTGATTTTCATGTTTATTTTTTGTACTATTTACCTTCAGGAGACGTCCAGAGGTGGTTCCCAGGAACACGACTGTGTAGTTGTTGATGCTGGACACTGCCACAGAGGTCAGACCTGGGTAACGAAAGAGCAGCTTGCCCACTAGAGGCTCCATGATGGCCAGCGGGTGCTGGAGGTGGGCAGCTCCACAGTCCAACTGCTCTGGCTGTAACTGAGGAGTGAAGGGAAGCAGTCAGCAGCTCAAGGTACAAGGTTTATGATCTCAGAAGAAGAGCTTGAACCTGGGTCATACAGAGCACCAACAACCTATTCCAAGCTAGACTTTATACTTAACTAGTTCAGGCAGGAAAATGATCACATAACCCAGAATTAAGCTTTTCAATTATGGATTTTTCTAAACATTATCCTTCAGATTTAAAGCAGGTGAAAACTTACTTTGATTATCTGAGAAAACAGTCAGATATGGGTGAATGTGAATCCTGGTTGAAACCGTAAAGGAAATGTGTTCAGCCCTTGTGAAAACACAACAGATATACACAAATGTTAACATGTACAGAGCTACATAGACACATCTGTCTGTTAATACCAGGTACTGCCAGGGCTTTTTTTGAGGGGGTATTCGGTGATACTGAGTACAGCACCTTTTCCATTGTCTGCTAAAACTGACCCATGCTCCTCCTATATTAATGAAAGGGCCTTGCATATGAGGATTGGCACCTTTTCTGCTAGGAAAAATGCATTGAGTACCACACAGGCAGCATAGTGCAAGCTTTACACACATACACACGCATCGCCACAACGGCGCAGCATGGGCTGCAGTTTTGCCACAGTCATGTAAATATCTGCTTAATAGCACATCACGTGATTCCAGAGATGCTCCACCTGCAGTTGTCTCTTAAATGCTTCAAGGTTGAACTCAAAATGCATCTCTTCAAACCGGCTTTTGACGTGCCTGGTTAGGTCAAGCTTTATTTAATGCCTGAGAATTGAGGCTTCGTTGCCTGAAAGGCCCTCCTGGGTGTCCGTCTCGAGGGAGTGAATGCTTCTCCCTGGATTTTCTTTTTCCCTGTTCCTCATTTCTGCTGTTCTGTTATTAATCCTAGAATTCCTTTTGCTTCTTCTATGAAAAATATTTGGATCTTGATGCAAACCGCTTTGTATACACCCAGAAAGGCAGTATGGAAAAACGAATAACCATAAACCATTGTCAAACACAAGATATGCACATAACAGTGATTTGATAAAGCGTCTTTTGCTTGTAAGGCAAGTTTGACATGTAGAAAATGCTTATTATAACACAAACAGTAGAGATGGCGCCTTCTTGAAGGCCCTTCTCGGGGACAATGCATGTATGTATGCACACATATCCACTTCAGAGCCCATGTACGAGCATGTTTGCCAGAGCATTTGTCCTAAATTATCCCCCACAAATTGTAGGTGGCTCAATATAAACTCAGAGCTGCACCTGCTGCAACATGTGATGTGCAGCCCAGCCAGTTATGTGCAGAACTTTGGACAATTTCTTTTGCCCACATGAATTCTTAACATGTTACTGAAATGCCTCCTGAACTCATCTTTTTTATGAAGCCCAAATCATGCCATGATGAAGTCCTGTTCACGGTTTTCTAGTGCTGAAAATCCACCTCAGCGTGCACACCCAGCGTCTGTATGTAACGTCTGGTGCAGCTGAGAATAGAGGCCTCTTATGTAGTGGATAATTCTCTCCTGGCTGCTTGTGCTGTAGTTACATTGAAAGCTCATCAAGGCAGATGCATAATTCCCTCATTCACTGCACCAAGCCAGGAAAGCTGCCACTTCAGAAGGGACCGCATCGCCACAGATTACAGTCTCGGTCTTCGGCTCATCAGGCAACTCCTGTTTCTTGTGAAGCAGTGTCGTGGTCAGCGTGCTCCATTTATGAACTCATAGCCGTCCACGGAGCAAGAAATTCACTGATGGGACCAAAGTGTTACACTTATCCGGAAGACGCACACTGTGCTTGTCCTGGTTAAATCCAATCTGGTCCTGCAGCTCTGCACTGCATTAACTGGTTATGATGAAAGCAGCCCAGAGGTACATTAGATCTGATCCTCTTTGTTTACCTCATGGTGCTCTCACTGGGGGAGGGGGGGAGCCAGAATGTGCCATAATTTCACTGTTCGCGGCTCTGAAGGTGGAGAATCAGGTCCTCCTCATCTCGTTTAGATTGTGCTTAACCACTAGGATAAAAAGACCCCCACAAGACCTTATGTACTTCACTGATACTGTAATCAAATCTGACCTCGGACAGCCACTGATGGACTCTCATTATTAGACTTGCATTATTGTCATTCACTTCCCTATGGCCTATACCACTGTGAAGGAGGAAGAGGAAGAGGAAGGGGAAGGGGGTTCGCAGATTGACTCACAGTCTGCATGCTCTATGACAGTAGTTGCTATTTCTGGCAGCGGCAAGTCCCAGGCTGGGATGACAAGGAGAGGCAGAGGGGGTGGCTGAGTCCCACGCAGCATGGAGTGTGAGGTAGCTAATGTTTAGGAACAGCTGGGCAGACAGTCCTACAGAAAACGTCACTCCCGGGATGACTGCACAAGGGAACAGAAGAATAATCCTCTGATACTTAGTCATAACTTAATTTACAGTTCATCTTTTCTGAAGACCACATCCCTAAATAAATACAGACAGGCTGGACTTGGTCCATTCCCTTTGTCACTATCCCTTCCTCAGCATCTGCCTCCTCCCTCGCCTTCCTCCGCCACCCAGAGTCCTCTGCCCCTCTATTTCTACCCTGTTTTGCATTTGCCATCGTTTCTTACCCTCCCCAACACAATATCTGCTCTCCTCTCTTTACTACTCTCCCTGAACATCTGACACACCCTCCAACATCTACAAGCCATCAGCCCTCCTTAACCCATTTGCACCTGGCATCTGACGTCTTCATCTCGCAGTGGAAACCTTCCAGACACTCTGTGAGTTCCCACTACTGGCATCATGAGCAGGCTTGAAACAAGAAGGTAAAGACTCACCAGATACAGGAAGTGCCGCCTTTCACGTGCCGCCAGTGGCTGAGGGAGAACAAAGAGTAGCCAGGAGCAAAGGGTCCAGCTCCCGGTGGTCTTCCTACAATTGAGCTAAAGAAAAGTTAGTCAAGCCAGGGTCTGGGTAGCCCACAGCGTTCAGATGCCCCTGGAAACAGGAGGTGGCAGGTCTCAGGGCCCTGGGCACTAAGACGACATTGGAAGGAGCCTTTAACATTGCTGCTGCACTGCAGATCCTAAAACTGTACCTCCCTGGGTGGTTGCCTAGTCTGCCCAGTGCTAAGAGCAGTCCTGTAAGCCTCTAGTTTGGATGAACTGTAAGTAGAATATTTAAGTTTTGCAGAATCCCCGTTTAAACCACATTGCAGTAATCTAGACAAGATGATACCAAGCTTGAGCTAACATTCTTAAATCATCCTGGGATAGGTAGAAATCTGATTGATGGATGCTTCTTAAATGCACAACGGCTGATTGAAGAATTTCAGATATGTGAAGCAGCATTTTAGAAGGGATGTCTAGGAAGAGTTTGACATGTCCAGGTCAAAGTATAAAATACAGGGCACGTGACAGCAGTGAAGTGGTGTCTAAAATTGCTTCATTGGTGCCCCGAAAGATGCGCATCCATGCATCTGAGATGGGCCTGTGCTGCATGGCCAGGTACGTGCATGTTTGAGGCCATTTTAGAAATGTAGACGTCACCGAAATGAACGAAGAAATGGGTACATAGATGTGCTGGCCGAAGTATTTCAGAATGGGGCGTCTATGCTATGATACACACATGTCCCAGCCTACATTGTATCTGCAGACGTGCGGCGGCGGGGCAGTGGAAATGAAAGGACTCTTCATTAACATGCAGATTTTGCTGACGTGGCAAAAAGCACTAAGGTGGTGAGAGCAAGTGTTGCTACCATGATACAAGCTCTTTCTACAACTTCTTCATGGTCAGGAGCAGCCAGGGCCAGATGTGCGCAGGCCTTCCTGAAATCACGCGGTGATGTGGATCTCCGTAGGACCGCCCTAGCCACAGCACCACGTCCCTGTGTGACATGGACATGAACATCTACATACCCAGCTTTCTAAAATGGCTCTGGGGATGTCTTCGTGATGTGCACGTCTGGATGCCCATTTGCGACGTCCAAATCATGAAAAGAGCTTTTAAAATGATTCCCAGGCTCTTTAAACTTCTGATTTGTGTCCAGCTAAACCCCCTGATAGCTCGCCAAATCCTTAATTATAATCTTCCCTCCCCAATGCACTTTCCCACTAACCATCTCTATAATTTATAGTATCTTTGCCTTTGTCATATTCAGTTTTAATCTATGTTCATAAAACTAATATTGAAAAGCATCCAAAGACAATTTAATCTTAGCCATTTCAAACTCACTTTCTTCAGAAACTGAGAACAGAAGCTGAATACCACTTGTGAACAGGGGCGGCCCAAGGGGGGTGCGGGGCCATGTGCGGAGACTCGGTGCGGGGACTCATTTGCATAAGGGACCTCATTTGCATAAATATTTGCATAATGTTACCATACACTAACTTTTAGTAAACATGCCTCTTAATGAGTGTATGGATAAAGAAAGACTAAAAGATTTCTACATTACTATAATCCAGTGCCAACCGCCAGGCACATTAGGAACTTCTACAAACACTGCCCATTTAGAACCCATGTGTTACAAAAATACTATGGCCACTATTAGCGTGTAAATAATTACTAAAACTATAAAAAAGCACTCAACTATAACAAAATTATCATAAATTAAACGTGGTCTTCAATACTTTCCAGTTGAAATCAACTACAGTCACATGCACACTGAGGTCTCAGTAATCTTGGGCGAGTGTTTTCCACGACAATATATACTTCAGTCACAAACACTCTCACAAATAGACCTTTTCACATCAGCGACCTCACGTGCAACATATTCCCCACCAATAAAGTAGGAGAGCTTGCGAAGATGGCAAAGATAAGTTGATTTATCAAGCTCTCCTACTTTATTGGTGGGGAATATGTTGCACGTGAGGTCGCTGATGTGAAAAGGTCTATTTGTGAGAGTGTTTGTGACTGAAGTATATATTGTCATGGAAAACACTCGCCCAAGATTACTGAGACCTCAGTGTGCATGTGACTGTAGTTGATTTCAACTGGAAAGTATTGAAGACCACGTTTAATTTATGATAATTTTGTTATAGTTGAGTGCTTTTTTATAGTTTTAGCATTTAGAACCCATAGCAAACCCACCGTATCATAACAGCACTACCAGGACTCACAAAGCACCATACCCTACCTATCAAAAGGAAACACTGCAAATATTAAACAAATACATTTCGGAAATAACAATACATGACCTACTGGGGAAAGAGAGCAAGTGGCAATGTCAAATAGGAATTACATAAACAGAATACCTCAGTTCAGTTACACATGCAGAACATAGACCATCACCAAACAAGGAATCACAGTTTAGAAACAGGAAGACAATAATTAAACCGGGAACCCCAAAAGCCAAACTTGGAATGTACAACACCACTGTAGATATAAAACTATAAATTAATTTCCTCTTGTACTAAACAAAGAGCAGATGTTAATGATGCACATTTCCCAGAGCTGACATATTCCAGTTAATAAATTCAAAATAGAGAGATATTTTTCTACCTTTTGTGCATTTTTTTTTCAGTTGCAATTGCTCCAGCCACTTTCTTCTGGTTTCTTCATGTCTTCTGCTAACTCTCCATCGTCTGCTGTTCATTTGTCCTTTCTTCTCTCTTCTAGTTTTTTTTCCATTCTCTCTCTACATCTGCTTTAACATACTAATCTTTCTCCTTTTGCTCTTTCCTCATTCCTATTTCATCCACTCAAATTTTACCCCTCCATCCTCAATTCCCACTTACTCTCCCAATATCCGGCCAATTGTAGATTTGTCTTCCCTCCCACACAAAATATTTTTTCCCTCTCCATTTCACTCTCCCAGCTCCATCCCATTCTAATCCTTCCCCAACATCAGCTTCCTTCTAGTTCCAGCCCCACCCAGCATCTGCTCCCTTCTAGTCCCCGCATCAGCCCATTTCCAGTCCTAGCCCCCCATAAGCCCATTTCCAGTCCTAGTCCCCCATAAACCCATTTCCAATCCTATTCTAGCCCCACCTTCAGCCCATTTCCAGTCCTAGCTCCCCATCCATTTCCAGTCCTATCCGAGTCCTTCCATCAGCTCATTTCCAATCCCAGCCCCCCATCAGCCCATTTCTAGACCTTTCCTAGCCCCACCATCAGCCCATGTCAAATCCTAGCTCCCCTCCACTCAGCCCATTTCCAATCCAAGCCCCCCATGAGCCTACTTCCATTTCTAACCCCTCCATGAGTCCATTTCAATCCAAGCCCCCACCACAGCCCATTTCCAATCTTAGCACCCCCAACAGCCCATTTCCAGTCCCATCCTAGCCCCTCCATCAGTCCATTTCCTGTCCTAGCCACCCCTCACTCAGCTCATTTCCAGTCCTAGCTCCCTCCCCTCAGTCCATTTCCATTCCAAGACCCCTTCCCCATCAGCTGTTTGCAGTTCAAGCCCCCCTTCCACTCAGACCATTTCCATTCCAAGCCCCCGTCCCCATCAACTATTTGCAATTCAAGCCCTCCTTTCACTCAGCCCATTTCCAGTCCTAGCAACCCCCCCAGCCCATTACCAATCCTAGCCCTCCCATAGCCCATTACCAATACTAAGCCCCCCCATAACCCATTACTAGTCCTAACCCCCCCATCAGTCCACTTCCAGTCTTAACCCCCCCATAGCCCATTACCAGTCCAAACCCCCCCATAGCCCATTACCAGTCCTAACCCCCCTCCCCCCATCAGCCCAGGTAGATTTAAAAAAAAGACGGCTGCTGCTGCCGCCGTGGCAGCAGCAGAATCAAGTGTCCCACCGTGGGCCCCCCCCCCCTGCCTAGCAGAGCCTCCCTACAGCATCAGCTCCCGAGTCCCTAAACACGGCCGCGGGCTTTCAGAGCCGCGAGAGTTTCCCTTTCTCGCGGCTCTGTTAATCCCGCCGGGATTTATTTCCCATCAGCCCCGGCGGGCTTAACAGAGCCGCGAGAGGTCAGAGAAGCTCTGCCTTCACAGCTCTGAAAGCCCACGGCCGCGCTTTGGGACTCGGGAGCTGATGCTGCAGGGAGGCTCTGCCGGGCAGGGGGGGCTCCACAGGACGCTTGATTCTGCCGCTGCCACGGCGGCAGCAGCAGCAGCAGCCATTTTTTTTAAATCTACTTGGGCTGATGCAGAATGTTTTTTGCGCAGGGCCCCATGAAATGTGGGGCCCTGTGCAAAAAACATTCTTGCTCAATGGACGGCCGGCCCTGCTTGTGAACATATCAAATAGAATATGGACAGCTACATAAGATATGCCATACTGGGTCAGACCAAGGTCCATCAAGCCCAGTATCCTGTTTCCAACAGTGGCCAATCCAAGTCACAAGTACTTAGCAGGTTCCCAAAGGCCACAGGTTCCATAATGCTCATTCTGGGGCAAGCAGTGGATTTCCCGGGTCCTCTTTAAAAATAGTTTATGGATCTTTCCTCCGGGAACTTGTCCAAACCTTTTTTAAACCCAGCTACACTAAATAGTAATTAGATCTTACCTGCTAATTAGTGTTCCTGAAGGAACGACAGTCCAGTCCCTTTTCTTCTGGGTTACGCAACCCTTCCAGCAGCTTGGAGGCTGAGCCAAACCTTTTTGGAGGTGGGGCGGTATAAATACCACTGGGACCACCCCTCAACTCCAGTATTCGACTGAAAAAGCAGATCTACAGAGTTTCCATTAGCAATCAAACATAAGAACTTATCTATCCAACATTGTCTAACTATGTACAATACCTATATATATAATTTTTTTTTTTTTTTTTCTATAGAAAATGGTTAGTGCGAGGAAGAGAGAGAGCGAGAGAGAGAGAGGAGGGTCGGACGGAGGAGCAATGCTTGAGGTTGCCCGATCCGGCTATTCTCCCGTGTCCCTTCATCTTGAAATGGCCCCACGCTCGGTCCAGAGTTTCCGTCTGACTGCTAGGTCCTAACCGGGTGGGATCAGGGACTGGACTGTCGTTCCTTCAGGAACACTAATTAGCAGGTAAGATCTAATTACTATTTCCTTATCGTCACTCCAGTCCAGTCCCTTTTCTTCTGGGATGTACAAGAGCAGTTCAACCCTGGGTGGGATCCGGCAAACCGGACTGAAGGACCGCCAGACCAAACCGAGCATCCGCTGCGCTCTGGACGTCCAGCCTGTAGTGCTTGGTGAACGTATGTAGCGAAGACCAAGTTGCCGCCCTACAGATGTCCACTGGAGGGACCAAGCTGAATTCTGCCCAAGAAGTAGCCTGAGCCCGGGTGGAGTGCGCCCGGAGCCCCGCTGGCACCTGCTTCCCTTTCAGGATGTAGGCGGAAGCGATCGCTTCCCTGATCCATCTGGAGATAGAGGCCTTGGCCGCCGCCTCTCCCTTGTGTGGACCCCCAAACTAAACGAATAGTTGCTCGGACTTCCGGAAAGGGGCTGTGCGGGAGAGGTAGCGTTTCAAGGTCCTCCGGACATCCAAGAGTCGCAGTTTGTCATCCCTACCTCCGCCCTCCTCGGCGGAGAGAACCGGAAGGTGAACTGCCTGGTTCATATGAAAAGGAGAAATGACCTTGGGCAAGAAGGAGGGGACCGGACGTAGAACTATCTTGTCCTTGAGAAACAGTAGGAAGGGGGGCTGAGCGGACAGCGCTTGGAGTTCCGAGACCCGCCTAGCTGAGCAGATCGCGACCAAAAAGACTGTCTTCAGGGTTAAGTCCTTTAAGGAGGCCCTCTTCACTGGTTCGAAGGGTTCCTTGATCAGAGCGTTAAGCACTAGGTTGAGGTCCCAAGGGGGAACGACTGACCTCTGTTGAGGGCGCAGGCGCCTTACCGCCCTCAAGAACCTGGAGACATCCGAGTGCGCCCCTAGAAGCTTTCCGCGGACCTTCCCTCTATAGCATGCGATTGCCGCTAGCTGAACTCGCAAGGAGCTGTGAGCTAGGCCCTTGTCAAAACCTGCCTGTAAGAATTCCAGAATCTCGGGGACTGAAGCGGAGAGGGGTTTTCGTCGGTGCTCCGCGCACCACGCTTCGAAGATGCGCCAAGTCCTAACATAGGAGAGACAGGTCGAACGCTTCCTAGCGTTTAGCAGGGTAGAGATTACCGCTCCTGAATAACCTCTCTTTAGGAGCCTCGCCCTTTCAATAGCCAGGCCGTAAGCGAGAACCGATCCACGTGAGGCATCCGCAATGGACCTTGTCCCAGCAGGTCCCTTTTGCAAGGAAGACGCCAAGGTCGATCGGCGATCAATCTCATCAGATCCGCATACCAAGGCCGGCGAGGCCAATCCGGGGCTATGAGAATTACATATCCCTGATGGGACTCCACTCGTTGTAGCACTTTTCCGATCAGAGCCCAGGGAGGGAACACATAGAGTAGACCCTCCGAGGGCTACTTCTGGGCCAAGGCATCCAGGCCTTCGGACATCCTTTCCTTGCGCCGGCTGAAGAACCGATCCACCTTGGCGGTTGCGAACCTCGCCATGAGGTCCATGACTGGGAGGCCCCAAAGGGCTACTATCCGGTTGAACGTCTCCTGCTCCAGTTCCCACTCTCCGTGGTCTATCTTGCACCTGCTGAGATAGTCTGCTGTGATGTTGTCTATTCCTGCCACGTGCTGGGCCGAGAGAGCTTCCAACCGAGTCTCTGCCCACTGGAACAGAGTGCCCGCCTCCTTCTCTAAGGCGGGACTGCTGGTGCCGCCCTGGTGGTTGATGTAAGCCACCGCGGTAACATTGTCTGAGAGTACGCGAATTGCCCTTTTTTGTACTAAGGCCTCTAGAGCCCTGAGCGCCAACCCTACGGCTCGCAATTCTAGTCTGTTGATGGGCCATTGGGCTTCCAGTGGAGACCAGTTGCCTTGAACGAACTGGCCCTCGCAGTGAGCTCCCCAGCCTGTCAGACTGGCATCCGTCGTCAGTAATAACCACTGGTGAGGCTCGAGGGGCATCCCGAGATCCAGATTCTTCGGGGACCGCCACCAGTGCAGCGTCTGTTTGGTCCGTGGAGCGCAAGGTAACGGCATTGATAAGGGGTGATGTTGCGGCGACCACCGACGCAATAGGGCCCTCTGCAGCGGCCGCATGTGGGCCCGAGCCCATGGTACCACCTCTATTGCCGCTGCCATTGTTCCCAGGACCTGCAGATAATGCCGCGCCGAAGGGTTCCGTCTGGCCAGAAACTGAGTTACCAGGAGTCTTAGCTCTCTTGATCTTGATTGAGACAGAAACACCCTGCCTCTGCTGGTGTCGAACCTTGCTCCGAGGTACTCCAGTTCCTGGGAGGGTGTCATCCTGCTCTTCGCTCGATTGATGACCCACCCCAATTCTTCTAGCACTTGCACCACTCTTGTTGTCACGGAGTGGCTTTCCTCCTCGGACTTTGCCCGGATTAGCCAATCGTCCAGGTAGGGGTGTACTAGAATTCCCTCTTTTCGTAGAGAGGCCGCTACCACCACCATCACCTTGGTGAATGTCCTTGGAGCCGTAGCTAAGCCGAAGGGAAGAGCCTGGAATTGAAAATGGCCCCTTGGCACTGCAAATCTCAGGAATTGTTGATGGGCATCCCTGACCGGGATATGCAGGTAGGCTTCTGTCAGATCGAGGGATGTTAAGAACTCCCCGCCCCTGACTGCTGCTATGACCGAACGTAGGGTTTCCATCCGGAAGTGTGGAACTCTGAGGCAGCGATTGACCTGTTTTAGATCTAGTATCGGGCGAAAGGAGCCTTCTTTCTTTGGGACTACGAAGTAAATCGAGTACCGACCAGAACCGCGCTGGTCTGGTGGCACCGGGACTACGGCCCCGAGCGTTATCAGACGGGAGAGGGTTGTCTCTACCGCCCCTCTCTTTTCCGAAGAACCGCAGGGAGACTGAACAAAGGCTGGAGGAATTTGCTTTGCGAATTCGAGAGTGTAGCCCTCTCTGATGACTTCTAGAACCCATTGATCGGACGTGACCCGGGACCAGGCAGGAAGAAAACGCCTTAGGCGACCGCCCACCGATGGCTCTCCCCCCTGGACCCCCGTCACCTCATTGTTTTCTATTTGCTTGAGAGGAGGAGAAGGAGGACGAGCCAAAACCTCGGCCTGCTCCTCGAAACCCTCTAAAACCTTGTCCCCTAGAGGGGAACCGGCCCCTGGGAAAGGGGTTTGTCCTAGCTGGGCGGAACCTTCGGGAGTCCCTGGACTGGTTACGCACTGAGGGTACGGGACGCCCTTGCTTTGGTCTGTCTTCAGGCAGCCTGCCCCCTTTAGACTCACCAAGGTCCTTTACCAACTTCTCCAAATCTTCTCCGAATAACAGTTTTCCCTTGAACGGAAGGCGGCTCAGGCGTGCCTTCGAGGAGGCGTCCGCTGCCCAATTCCGTAGCCACAGATAACGTCTAGCTGCTACCACCGAGGCCATGCTCTTGGCTAGGCTTCTGATGAGGTCATACTGACTATCCGCCAGGAAGGCTGTTCCGGATTCCAGTCTAGCAGAGTGGTCCTGAGCTTCGCCAGATGGGCCCTCTGTTGCTTGCAGCTGTTGAGACCACCTTAAGCAGGCTCTTGCCACCCAAGCCCCTGAAACCGAGGCCTGCAATGCCAGGGCGCTCACATCAAAAGCTTGTTTTAGGAGGGTATCTAGTTTTCTGTCTTGAGAATCCCTCAAGGCTGTGCTGCCCTCCACTGGAATAGTAGTCTTCTTAGTGACTGCTGACACCGCTGCATCCACCCTTGGGGACTTCAGTAGCTCTCTGTCTGCCTCTGGTAGAGGGTATAGGCGAGACATGGATCGGACTCCCCTTAGACTAGACTCGGGTTGATCCCATTCTTCCTGGATCATCTGGCGCACCACTCTATGAACAGGGAAGACCCTCTGTGATCTCCTGATGGCCTGGATTAACGGATCCTCCACCGTCTCCTCTTCTGTCGGTGCATCTGAGGATACATTGAGAACTTTTAAAGACTCATCAATTAGGGCCGGGAGTTCTTCCCGCCGAAAGACTCTAATTATCCTGGAATGATCTTCTTCCGGGATCTCCCCTTCTTCCAGTTCCTCTTCTTCCCCGTCCCAGTCTTTGTCCGAGCCCTCCTCTTCTGGAGAGCTCTGGGAAAGGGAGGAGAGAGGTTCTTCCCCGCCCAAGCGCGGGCGTTTAGGTGGGAGGCCTGAGTCAGGGATGTTTGCCCTCTTGGATATGGTGTCGGCCGTCGGGGCATTCCCCCCTGAGCCCGAACCCTGCTTGCGCAAGCAATAGGCCTTGTGGAGTAAAAGAATAAAGTCTGGAGAGAAGAAATCCCCTGTACCCCCTTCCCCCGAGGGAGGGGGAGGTAGAAGGAGGAGGGGAGGGGGTGGGTAAATCTGAGATTGAGGTGGAAGGAGGCTGGGATCCCCCCTCCCCTTGCAAGAGGTCTCCAGCACTCTGAGAGGATTGGGACATGGCCAAATTAATTTCTTCTTCCACGGAGGCAGCCACTGCAGCACAACCCCTGCAGACTCCTGCCTCCGAGGATGTGCCCCTACGTGTGCCACAGGAAGGGCATCTGGGCTTAGCCGCCATGCTCTTGTTCCCAGGGATCTTGGTTCCTGATTGGAAGGATACGCCCTGGTTCAGATCCCCAGCTATAAGGATAGCAGAAGGTGCAGCTGTAAGGAATTGTCCTCTCCTTCCTTAGATCAAATTTATACTGGAGGGAGGGAGAGAGAGAGAGAGAGGGGACCACCAGACCCTCTGTTCTCTACCGGTAAATCAAGTCCCAGAGGCTAAGTAAATGAGCAGATAGAAATATTAAACTTTAAACTTCAAAATAAAACTCAAATTAATTCCCAATAAAACAAGCAATGCCAAATAAAGAAACTGTGAGTAGTTCACTCTGGTACTTGCGGTTTAAAGCCTGGTGGACCTGGCTCAGCGATCTCTGCCCGTTGGCTCTACACGTGGTAGGCCTCACCACGTGGAGCCTGAACGGGGGATCGCGAGCGCGTTCTCCGGGTCACTGTTCTCCCCCCGGGCGAAAATACAACGCCGCCGAGGCAAGGATGCCGCCAGGGAATGTGCTGCCTCCTGAAGTGCAGGGAAAAACTCCTCCGACGCGATCGGGAGACCCGGGTGTCACCGCCGCGTTCTTCAGCTGCGGGGCGGGACCGGCGGGCAGAATCCAACTCCCGGGGATGCCTCCAGCGCTCAGCCACCTTAAGGGCTTCGGCGCGAGGCAGAACAAAGCGGGGAAATGCAGGAGATCTCCAGCAAACAGTCAGCACCCTTCTACCTCCGGAGCCCGGCCCGACCGAGGGGGGGGGGGGGGAGGGAGGGAAGAGAGCAGAGAGCAGTTAAAGGAACAGAACTCAAATGCTAGCTGACAGACACAAAAATGAAATCAAAGAAACTAAAGGTAATAAAGCAAATAATATGATAAATTTAAAAGTAATTCTAAAGGAATTTAATTAAAGGAAGACTCCAGTAAGCCCTAGGCTTACGGAACCCTCCAGCTGCTTGGAGGCTGAGAATACTGGAGTTGAGGGGTGGTCCCAGTGGTATTTATACCGCCCCACCTCCAAAAAGGTTTGGCTCAGCCTCCAAGCTGCTGGAAGGGTTGCGTAACCCAGAAGAAAAGGGACTGGACTGGAGTGACGATAAGGAACAGCCTTTACTACATCCTCCGCTAATAAATTCCAGAGTTAATGTGTTTCTTACTGAGGACATGCAAATATTAAAAAGATAGGGGGGCAATATAGAGCCCTGGGGGATACTACTCTAAGGTCCAAGGTACAGTAAGGATCTATCTTCTCCATTAGAACTTATTATCAATTAGATAAAATGACGTGAACTAGTATCAAACCAGGCTCCTCATTCCCCAAGATGTTAAGTTTGTCCAGTACAAAGTGCGGAATCAGCAACAACTGAAATATCCACCTATATTATCAATACATCACGATTATTGCTCAGCTCCTGGAAAAGATCAACAAGTCTCAGTGCTCTGTGCACACTGCAAACCTGATTAGGAAGAACATTACCATCCTACATAAATCTACGCTTTCGTTTCATTTATTGTACTAAGCAGCCTCTACTATCAATACCAGAAATCAATCCAATTGCAAACCATAATCAAATTAAACATCATAACATCATAAAATTACCACCAGCCTAGCTGCTTCTGGTCTCAGGCGGTATATCAAACAAAAACAAACTGTAACTATAACTGTAACCAACATCACCTCCCCCAGCCCTCAATCCTTCCCATATGCTTGTGTAAAAACCATGTTTTCAGATGTTTATGGAATGATCTAATATCCAAGAGCAACCCCACGTCTTGAGGTGGGGCAGAGAAAAGTGCGGAACCACAAAAATAAATGCTCAGTCATAAGTTGATTGCAAGGAAGCCCTGTTAAGAATATAAGAGTGTAAGAAATACCATACTGGGTCAGATGAAAGGTCCATCAAGCCCAGTATCCTGTTTCCAACAGTAGCCAATCCAGGTCAAAAGTACCTGTCAGGTTCCCGAAAGGTATCCAGATTCCATGCTGCTTGTCCAATTTATTTATTTAACAAGTTTTTTTTTATATTGTCTTATCATAGATTCAAAGCGGTTTACAACTGGAAGTTTACATTGAACAGGAAAGTTACACTTGGAAGCTTAAACAGGGAACATTCCTGGTAATAAGGAGCTTTACAGGAACTCCGTAACAACAGTGGAAAAAGAGCAAGAGTTGAAACCTATCGAAGGGGTTTACACAATGCCGGGAACAAGGGGCAAGATGAGGGAGAAGGAGCTGAGGCAATGTGGGAGGAACAGGGCATGAGGTGGATGACATACTAGGATGGCAATTATTTATTTAACATTTCTTATATACTGCCTTTCATGATATCAAGGTGGTTTACATTGAAAAAACTGAAATTACATTGACCAGGGCATTATAACTTGGAGATAACTATTTTACAGGGAACATGGGCAATGGAGGGTTAAGTGGCTTGCCCAAGACCACAAGGAGCACCTGTGGGACTAGAAACCCCAGTCCTTCCGGCCCAAGGTTGCTTAGTGGGATTTGAACCCCTGACCTTCCAGCCTGAGGTAACTTGCCCCAACCACTAGGCCACTCCTCCACATGACAAGATGAAGGATTTCATGGGTCCAATGGATAAGCAGTGGATTTTCCCAGTTTTCTTTAATAATCATTTATGGATCTTTCCTCCAGGAACTTGTCCAAACCTCTTTTAAACCCAGCTACACTACATCCTCTGGTAATGAATTCCAGAGTTTGATTACGCATTGAGAGAAAAAATATTTTTTCTGATTAGTCTTAAATGTTTTACATTGTAGAATCTACTACAAGAGCAACCAAAGAGCATTACCAGGAACCTGCACCCACAGCAGCTATCAGCTCAAAGCCACACTGACAGAATATACTGCAGGAGCTACCAAAGTGCAGCACCAGGAACCTGCACCTACAGCAGCTACCAGCTCAAAGCCACACTGACAGAATATACGGCAGGAGCTACCAAAGTGCAGCAGCAGGAACCTGCACCTGCAGCAGCTACCAGCTCAAAGCCACGCTGACAGAATATACTGCAGGAGCTACCAAAGTGCAGCACCAGGAACCTGCACCTACAGCAGCTACCAGCTCAAAGCCACACTGACAGAATATACTGCAGGAGCTACCAAAGTGCAGCACCAGGAACCTGCACCTACAGCAGCTACCAGCTCAAAGCCACACTGACAGAATATACTACAAGAGCAACCAAAGTGCAGCACCAGGAACCTGCACCTACAGCAGCTATCAGCTCAAAGCCACACTGACAGAATATACTGCAGGAGCTACCAAAGTGCGGCACCAGGAACCTGCATCCACAGCAGCTATCAGCTCAAAGCCACACTGACAGAATATACTGCAGGAGCTACCAAAGTGCAGCACCAGGAACCTGCACCTACTGCAGCTACCAGCTCAAAGCCACACTGACAGAATATACTGCAGGAGCTACCAAAGTGCGGCACCAGGAACCTGCATCCACAGCAGCTACCAGCTCAAAGACACGCTAACAGAATCTACTGCAGGAGCTACCAAAGTGCAGCACCAGGAACCTGCATCTACAGCAGCTATCAGCTCAAAGTCACACTGACAGAATCTACTGCAGGAGCTACCAAAGTGCAGCACCAGGAACCTGCATCTACAGTAGCTACCAGCTCAAAGCCACACTGACAGAATATACTGCAGGAGTTACCAAAGTGCAGCACCAGGAACCTGCACCTACAGCAGCTATCAGCTCAAAGACACGCTAACAGAATCTACTGCAGGAGCTACCAAAGTGCAGCACCAGGAACCTGCATCTACAGCAGCTATCAGCTCAAAGTCACACTGACAGAATATACTGCAGGAGCTACCAAAGTGCAGCACCAGGAACCTGCACCTGCAGCAGCTACCAGCTCAAAGCCACACTGACAGAATATACTGCAGGAGTTACCAAAGTGCAGCACCAGGAACCTTCACCTACAGCAGCTATCAGCTCAAAGCCACACTGACAGAATATACGGCAGGAGCTACCAAAGTGCAGCACCAGGAACCTGCACCTGCAGCAGCTATCAGCTCAAAGGCACACTGATAGAATATACGGCAGGAGCTACCAAAATACAGCACCAGGAACCTGCACCTATGGCAGCTGTCAGCTCAAAGCCACACTGACAGAATAAACGGCAGGAGCTACCAAAGTGCAGCACCAGGAACCTGCACCTACAGCAGCTATCAGCTCAAAGCCACACTGACAGAATATACTGCAGGAGCTACCAAACTGCAGCACCAGGAACCTGCACCTAGGGCAGCTATCAGCTCAAAGCCACGCTGACAGAATATACTGCAGGAGTTACCAAAGTGCAGCACCAGGAACCTGCACCTACAGCAGCTATCAGCTCAAAGACATGCTGACAGAATATACGGCAGGAGCTAACAAAGTGCAGCACCAGGAACCTGCACCCACAGCAGCTACCAGCTCAAAGCCACACTGACAGAATATACTGCAGGAGCTAACAAAGTGCAGCACCAGGAACCTGCACCCACAGCAGCTACCAGCTCAAAGCCACGCTGACAGAATCTACTTCAGGAGCTACCAAAGTGCAGCACCAGGAACCTGCACCTATGGCAGCTATCAGCTCAAAGCCACACTGACAGAATAAACGGCAGGAGCTACCAAAGTGCAGCAGCAGGAATCTGCACCTACTGCAGCTACCAGCTCAAAGACACGCTGACAGAATATACGGCAGGAGCTACCAAAGTGCAGCACCAGGAACCTGCACCTATGGCAGCTGTCAGCTCAAAGCCACACTGACAGAATAAACGGCAGGAGCTACCAAAGTGCAGCACCAGGAACCTGCACCTACAGCAGCTATCAGCTCAAAACCACACTGACAGAATAAACGGCAGGAGCTAACAAAGTGCAGCACCAGGAATCTGCACCTACTGCAGCTACCAGCTCAAAGCCACACTGACAGAATATACTGCAGGAGCTACCAAAGTGCGGCACCAGGAACCTGCACCTACAGCAGCTACCAGCTCAAAGACACGCTGACAGAATATACGGCCGGAGCTACCAAAGTGCAGCACCAGGAACCTGCACCCACAGCAGCTACCAGCTCAAAGCCACACTGACAGAATATACTGCAGGAGCTACCAAAGTGCAGCAGCAGGAACCTGCCCCTACAGCAGCTACCAGCTCAAAGCCACACTGACAGAATATACTGCAGGAGCTACCAAAGTGCAGCAGCAGGAACCTGCACCTACAGCAGCTACCAGCTCAAAGCCACACTGACAGAATATACTGCAGGAGCTACCAAAGTGCGGCACCAGGAACCTGCACCTACAGCAGCTACCAGCTCAAAGACACGCTGACAGAATATACGGCAGGAGCTACCAAAGTGCAGCACCAGGAACCTGCACCCACAGCAGCTACCAGCTCAAAGCCACACTGACAGAATATACTGCAGGAGCTACCAAAGTGCAGCAGCAGGAACCTGCACCTACAGCAGCTACCAGCTCAAAGCCACACTGACAGAATATACTGCAGGAGCTACCAAAGTGCAGCACCAGGAACCTGCACCTACAGCAGCTACCAGCTCAAAGACACGCTAACAGAATATACTGCAGGAGCTACCAAAGTGCAGCACCAGGAACCTGCACCTAGGGCAGCTATCAGCTCAAAGCCACGCTGTCAGAATGTACTGCAGGAGTTACCAAAGTGCGGCACCAGGAACCTGCACCTACAGCAGCTATCAGCTCAAAGCCACGCTGACAGAATCTACTGCAGGAGCTACCAAAGTGCGGCACCAGGAACCTGCACCTACAGCAGCTACCAGCTCAAAGTCACACTGACCGAATATACGGCAGGAGCTACCAAAGTGCAGCACCAGGAACCTGCACCTACAGCAGCTACCAGCTCAAAGCCACACTGACAGAATATACTGCAGGAGCTACCAAAGTGCGGCACCAGGAACCTGCACCTACAGCAGCTACCAGCTCAAAGACACGCTAACAGAATATACTGCAGGAGCTACCAAAGTGCAGCACCAGGAACCTGCACCTATGGCAGCTATCAGCTCAAAGCCACCCTGACAGAATATATTGCAGGAGCTAACAAAGTGCAGCACTAGGAACCTGCACCTACAGCAGCTATCAGCTCAAAGCCACACTGACAGAATCTACTGCAGGAGCTACCAAAGTGCAGCACCAGGAACCTGCACCTACAGCAGCTATCAGCTCAAAGCCACGCTGACAGAATATACTGCAGGAGCTACCAAAGTGCGGCACCAGGAACCTGCACCTACAGCAGCTACCAGCTCAAAGACACGCTAACAGAATATACTGCAGGAGCTACCAAAGTGCAGCACCAGGAACCTGCACCTATGGCAGCTATCAGCTCAAAGCCACCCTGACAGAATATATTGCAGGAGCTAACAAAGTGCAGCACTAGGAACCTGCACCTACAGCAGCTATCAGCTCAAAGCCACACTGACAGAATCTACTGCAGGAGCTACCAAAGTGCAGCACCAGGAACCTGCACCTACAGCAGCTATCAGCTCAAAGCCACGCTGACAGAATATACTGCAGGAGCTACCAAAGTGCGGCACCAGGAACCTGCATCTACAGCAGCTATCAGCTCAAAGCCACGCTGACAGAATCTACTGCAGGAGCTACCAAAGTGCAGCACCAGGAACCTGCACCTACAGCAGCTACCAGCTCAAAGGCACGCTGACAGAATCTACTGCAGGAGCTACCAAAGTGCAGCACCAGGAACCTGCACCTATGGCAGCTACCAGCTCAAAGCCACGCTGACAGAATATACTGCAGGAGCTACCAAAGTGCAGCACCAGGAACCTGCACCCACAGCAGCTACCAGCTCAAAGACACGCTGACAGAATGTACTGCAGGAGCTACTAAAGTGCATCACCAGGAACCTGCACCTATGGCAGCTATCAGCTCAAAGCCACGCTGACAGAATGTACTGAAGGAGCTACCAAAGTGCAGCACCAGGAACCTGCACCTACAGCAGCTATCAGCTCAAAGCCACACTGACAGAATATACTGCAGGAGCTACCAAAGTGCAGCACCAGGAACCTGCAACTACAGCAGCTACCAGCTCAAAGCCACACTGACAGAATATACTGCAGGAGTTACCAAAGTGCGGCACCAGGAACCTGCAACTACAGCAGCTATCAGCTCAAAGCCACACTGACAGAATATACGGCAGGAGCTACCAAAGTGCAGCACCAGGAACCTGCAACTACAGCAGCTATCAGCTCAAAGCCACACTGACAGAATATACGGCAGGAGCTACCAAAGTGCGGCACCAGGAACCTGCACCTACAGCACGTCTTCTCTGAGCTCCTCCACTGGTTTTATGAGGGCTTCAGCTGGAACTGGTTCTTCGACAGTGGGCTCTCTGACTGGACAGAAGGAGAAGCTGTAAACAGGGGCGACGGCTCTGGCAATACAATTTTTCCCAGTCATTTTTCAGTTGGTGGAGCTTTAGTACCTGTTGAGGTAAACAAGAGAGACCTACCAAAGACCCTAACTTCTCCTCAGCTGTCTCTTAAGAGTAAATGCAATTAACCTCTTTTAAGTGTGTTCTAACAGCACTGTTCTATGTCCCTGTGTGTAGCTAATTGGGGAGCAGCCCTAAAAAGCAAGAATGCTCACATGGTTGGATGGGAGCTGGGATGGGTAGGCAGGGATCTAACACCTGATGAGGTCAGTATCTTCGGAAAGCTGGAAAAAGAAAACAATGCTCTAATAGGCAGAGATTTACCCAACAGCACAAAACACTTCTCCTTTTGCAATACAGAAAAAGATTTAGCTTTTAAAAATAAAAATAAAAATCATTTCAAGAGCTCTCAGGCAGACAGCTTGTATACATCCCATTTGAGATAATCAAGCCTGATCTATCAACAACAATATGTGTGGAAGATATGATCACTTGGCTCAGCAACAACCACCTGTCTATGAACTACAAAAAGACAGAGGCACCCGTTCATCCCACCGCAATCAAACATACAGCAAAGGCCCATAACGTAAAAAAAAAGAGATTAAATACTTTGGCATCATCCTGGACCAGCACCTCACCATGCAACCTCACATAAAAAGAACCACCACAAATGCCTACCATAAAATGAAAGTGATTAGGAGGCTAAAAGCGACCATGGACCCAGATCACTTTCATACCATCTGCCAGGCAGTAATCACCCCAACACTTGACTACTGCAACTCACTCTACCAGGGGCTCCCAAAACAAACCATAATGCCACTCCAAATAGCACAAAAATACAGCAGCATGAATCATCACAGGAACACCCAAACTAGAGCACATCACCCCTATACTCAGCCAGTTACATTGGCTCCCAATACACTCCCACATCAGATTCAAGACAACCTTAAACATCTTCAAAATCATCCATCAATCATCAGCCAACATCCTGCAAGACCTCATAATAAGAGACACAAGCACCTGACCCAGGAGAAACAACAACAAAGGCATGATCATCACACCCCACAATTACCAAAAAACCCCAAACAATCCACATCCGGAATCCAGAAGAGCACTCTCACTATACGCCCCATCAATATGGAACTCATTCCCAGACAACATGAGAGTTACAACAGACATCAAAGACCTCCGGAAGAAACTCTACACAAACCACCTTACTTAACCAACTGACTGACATAAACTCCCAAACTATCGACCTAAGCCACGGACTAATATCTTCTCATTAAAACCACGGATTGAATTGTACAGTCTATGTCATACAGTTACAACATTGTACATAAGTTATCCCCCCTCCCTGTCTATGCGTTCTTGTATAATAGTTAAGCTCCCCTGTTTAAGCGTTCGTTGTACAATAGTTAAGTGTTCTCTGTATACTGTTGAGTTGTAATGTAAACTGTTTTGATTGAAGGATAAAGCGGTATAAAAAAATGGTTAAATAAATATTTAAAAGTCTCACAGTATTACCTTGCTTGCAATGATGACCCTGCTAAGAATGTGAGTACCTGCAAGGCACTGTACACCTTTATAAATAAGGGCGCAAATGATAGATCGTATGGAGAAGCTCAAAGCTCAAGAAAACTACTGCTGAAACTTGTTTCTCAAAGACAACTGGGAGTTCAAATACATCCCAGACTCTAAACTATGTAACTAAAAGATAAAAGTCTACCACCTAGTCTAATTTAGAAAGAGGGATTCAAGATTTGCTTTACTATATACAAGAATTCTGACTTTACAATTTACTTTTAATCAATTTAACATTAGCTAATCCACAAGGCTCTTAAGAATCCAAACTCTTTCCTTTCTCTCTCTCATCACCTTTCGTAGGCACTAGTTCCTGGAAGTCATCTGCATATCAGTAATAATTCAGGCCTTCGTTGCCAATTGTTTTACATAATGATACAAGATAGATATTAAATGCTGAAGTAATCTTTCTTTGTGATCCTAGCTGACAATTCTGCAGAGCGACCTGGAGGATTTTAATGCTTTTATTAATGAGCAAATATTTATTGAGTTTCTTAATCATGTTTGATTTCAAAGTTTTGACACATCACCCTATGGAATGTCTCTATTACAACTTGTAAATGTCATCAGCCAATCACACTGCAGCTTTCCTCTTTCACCATCCTAGATCATATCATAACTATTACTCATGTTTCACTGGATACACATGTATGTTGCATGAGTGTTCCCAAGAACAATGGTCCACAGAATCTGGATTAGAAGCCGGGCTCTGAGCACAAATCATTCCTTTCTTTAAAAGTAAAGAAAGAAGCTGAATGAAACAACTTATAAAACTCTCCGATGAGTGGCCGCTGGCGATAAACCCAGAGTTCTGTACACATCTCTCCCCCAGGGCTGTCGAAAAGAGAAGCAGCAGTCAAAGCGAAAGAACAGATCCTCATAATCACACAAACTCGAGGAACCATCTTAGTGGAGTGTGAGCAGTTTCAGACTGCCCAGTTACTCGGGTAAATGGCTTCTGAAAGTTGCCCTCCTTTGAAACTAGGATGTCCAATTACGCATTTACACAGATTTTTTTCTGAGAGGGATAGTGTTGGAGTCTTCATTATTTGTTGAGAAGGAGGAGGAAGGGAGGGGAGAACGGGGGTCTGGAAGTAAATGGAGAAGGACCCAAGGGTAAAGATGTACTTAGAGTGCCTAATAACCTTGCCCCAGCCCTGTCTCTCCCTTTGAGTGTTCACTGCGTGGGCTTTTCCTGGTTTCTTTGCAATCTTGCTCTTAAAGGGGGTTTTCTCCTTACAGTCGAGAGTTCCAGTCCCAGCTAGGAGATTCTGAAACCCCTGGAACGATGTATACGATGTATACGATGTATAGTTGGCACTCCGGAAGGAGTGTGGGGGGGGGGGGGGGGAGGAGATCCTGCTAAGAACTTGGCACTTTATTTTTCATAAAATCTGGCCCATGTTTTGCAGGGGGAAGTGATACCATCATAGCCACCAATAAACAATTCATACTACGCCTTACCTACAGAGCCCCAAGCACATCTACAGAGGATCTATCATTCATACTGGAAACAGCTTGCACCCACTCCAAACCACACAAACCTCTAATTATCCTAGGGGACCTAAACCTCCCATCAGCATCCTACAAAGACACCAAATTTTTCCTCCACTACAATTCACAAAGACTGTCACAACCCCAACACGCAAACAAGGAAAACTCCTGGGCCTCATCTTCACCCCCAATAACTTACTGAACAGCAGCACTACCACACAACCTATGACAACACCAGTAGCCTGGTCAGACCACTACATTATCACATTTGATATAAAACCCATTACAAATCTAACTGAACAAGACAACCTACAAACAAAACAGAGGAGATTCAAACACTTTGACAAAGGCCTCTTCATAGAAGAAGTCACACCACAACTCAATCCAGAACTACTGAACCTAGAGGACATGATAAGCAAATGGAATGAAGTCCTATCCAACACCGCAGCACCAACACACAACAAAACTCGCAAACACACAAAAAAAATCAGCTCTATGGCACTACAATAATATCAAAGAATTTAAGAGAGCACTAAGGAGGATCGAATGAAAATGGAGACATAAAGACCAAGAAACACAACTATACACAACCAAACTACAAGAGTACAACATCCTAATCAATTATGTGCAAGAAAGCATACTACACCAAACTCCTAATGAAATACCTCAAACCCAAAGAGCTCTTCCAAATAGCAGGCTTACTTACAAAAGACCCTATGCAGCTAAATACTCAGCACATCAATCCCCCCAACAAATTACAAATTTTCTCAAAGCAAGACACAAGAACAAAAACCCAATAACCTCACTACAGATCTATGAAAACCTAACATACTCACATACCATGGGATACTCCCAACCTTAGAACAACTAAAACAGATCACCAACCTGAACACGATTACATCCCCACTGGACCTATGCCCTGTAGCATGGATCAAGCTCTCAAAAAAATGACCTAGGCCGAATCCTACTGAAAATTACACACTTATCACTGACACAGGGCCTCCTGCTCATTAGCCTTAAACAAGCCTCCATCGACCAATATTAAAGAACCACTCACTTGATCTAAATGACCCCAGTGCAAACCAACTCATCCCAAGCTTAGCATTTATTACCAAGGTAACTGAAAAAATTTTACAGTTACAGCTGCAAGACCACATTGACCAGTATGCACCCCTAGATCCTCCCCAGCACGGTTTTTGACCCAATTACAGTGTGGAGACATTATTCACATCACTCCTTGACAAAATCATAACAGGTATGATAACATTAAAAAGGGCTTCATACTAGTCTTCCTTGACATATCAGCAGCCTTTTATATGGTCAACCACAACCTGTTATTACTAAGGCTGAGGGACACTACCCTCAAACGGTTCCATTCATACATGAATCATCAGCAACAACAGGTCAGAATTGGACCAAAGAAATTAAAATCTTTCGGACAATCACAAGGGATCCTTCAAGGCTCATCACTTTCCTCATTACTCTTCAACTTATATCTCCAACCGCTATACTCAATAATAAGAAACCACAATATACTATACAACGAATATGTGGATGATATCATGATATACACACCTTTCAACATAGACAAACCGGACTACAAAAGCATCTCTCACTGCCTGGAGTCTATGACAAATTGGTTAAAACAGCACAACCTAACTACGTATAGATGTAAAAAAAAAAACAGAGACCCTACACATCACTAGGAACAAAACATTTATCCCTCTAGAAATCATAAATACATCACAGCAAAACATAACAGTAAAGAAAGAAGTAAAATACGTAGGAGTAACTTTGGACAAAAACCTCAATCTACAGTCCCACATTAGCAAAACTACGAAAAACTGCATTCTACAAAATGAAAGGAATACAGAAACTCAAACTGCTGCTCAGTCAAAGTGACTTCAGAACAGTATTCCAAGCAACAATCCTACCAATACTGGACTACTGCAATCTACTATACCAAGGTCTCCCAAAAAATGCAATACATCCACTACAGATGGCCCAAATCTTGGCAGCATGAATCATAACAGGTGCCCCAAAGCATGAGCACATAACTCCTCTGCTAAAACAGCTACACTGGCTCCCAATATGTTCATGTATAAAATTCAAAACCCTACACCTTAACTCCGTCAACTCACCCCAACCACTCATCCAAAGAGACCCAGACAACAGACCATGGACAAACAGCAATAAACACCAAATCACCACCCCCCAACACGAAAACAAGAAGAGAACAAACAATGTGCAATAGTGCATTCTCCATATCAACGCCATCAATATGGAACGCTCTACAAGACAACACTAGAGTGACAACAGACGTCAAAGACTTTCACAAAAAACTAAAAACACTCTTGTTCACAGAACATTTCGGGACCATCGCATAACCCATCACAACCCCTCACACTACCTAAACAGTTCACCCCTGCAACCCAACCCAACCAACTCCCCATGTTCTGGTCCCCCCCCCATAACAAAGTCATATTTCACCCAGGTTATACTTGGTAACTGATACATTAAAAAGGAATAATAACTTTGAGTAATTGCAAAGTTATGTTGTAATGTAAACCACGTTGATTATATGATAAAGGGGTATTAAAAAACCTGTTAAATAAATAAACTCCAGATCAGAGACACTCAGCCAGTCCTGGATTTCTGACTTTCATCCCCATGCATTCTGGGGTTTATATTTCTGGAGGCTTCTTAGAAAAGGGATTTAATTGAAAAAAAAACCCAAACAAACCTCAGAACACGCTGAAAATGTCCAAGGTGCCTTACAGTTGGACAATCTCCATAAAGAAGCGGCCATTGGAAATTCTAACCTTCCGGCACATATTTCATCTGTCTTAGACACCTTTTCCTTTGGGTTAGTGGAATGGCTTTAAACTGGGATTTTTTTTAGTTTATAGAACTTAGCAAGTAATTTAGCTGACATTTTATCTAGATCAGGTCCTCTCACATCTAGTGTACTGTAAGGATTGATCGTCTCCAATATTTACCTTGAGCCGAATGGGGATATTATTAATTCCTGGGGATCAGAGACACAATTTATGGAAATGGTATTTAGCATTAGGTGTCAGTGTTGCTTAGTTGGGCTGAGATAGTTTCTAATTGGCCTACTTGTTTGGAGGATGTAATTGCTCAGCAAAAATGAATACATTCAGCCCAAATTTTAAAAAAACACCGTGAGATTTTAGGAATGGGAAGCTCTTGTTGGAATTTGCCTTACATTCCTGGGCTTGGTGAAACCTGCTCTTTAACCTGGAAAAGAGATGGCTGAGGGGAGATATGATAGAAGTCTATAAATTAATGAATGGAGTGGAACGGGTAAACATAGATTGATTGTTTACGTCATCAGAATATAGAAAGACTAGGGGACATGCAATGAAGCTACAGGGTAAACTATTTAAGACTAATAAAAGAAAATATTTTTTCACTCAACGTGTAATAAATTTGTTACCAGAGGATGTAGTAAAGGCTGTTAGTGTAGCTGGGTTTAAAAAAGGTCTGGACAAGTTCCTGGAGGAAAGGTCCATTAACCATTATTAAGAAGGGACCCAGGATATCAATGCTCGACCCAATACAAGCACTGTGGAACCTGTGTCTTTTGGGGAAACTGCTAGGTACGTAGGACCTAGATTGGCCACTGTTGGAAACAGGATACTGGGCTTGATGGACCTTGGTCTGACCCAGTATGGCATAACTTATATTCTTATGTTCTTCAGAAAGAAGCTCACAGTCTAGGTGTACAACAGGACTCCGTGACAAAGAACATTTTTTTCCAACAGAGGAGTTGGGAAAAATGTTCTATGTTCTATAAGGCAAATTCCGACAAGAGCTTCCTATTCCTAAAATCTCAGGGTGTTTTTTTTTAATTTGGGCTATCTACGGTCATACAGGCTTAAGGAGTGTAATTCCCTTTACTATGGTCTATCTCTAAAAAATATTGCACAAAATACAGATGGTTCATAGTGCAGCTACTCAGTTTTCACAAGTACCAAATTCCAACATCTTATTAATCGCACTTTGATGGCATTATATTAGCTACCAGTCTATTTTAGGATTCAATTCAAAGTTTTAACTCTTGGCTGTTGATAGTCAGCAAATTGTTGCTGCAAAAGGGTTTCACTCAAGACCCCTGATGCAGGCGGATGTGCCGAAACTCAGCCAAGCCGGGGCTTTTAACAAATACAGTATAACCCATTTATATCGTCTCAGCTGTGGCCTGGTCTACCCCAGTTCTCTTTTTTTGTCTTGGTTTGCCTTTTGGAAGTCTTTTCTCCCTTGACCTACTATGGTAACTGGGTGACTACGTGTTGGAGCTCCTTCCCGGGTCTGCTCCAAAGAAGTTCATCTTTGCCAGGATTTACTCATCTTCCATCACTGGTTCAGGCTTTTATGTAACTATTTTGCCCTATTAATAATTCTGCTATTTTATTCTGGATGTTCTATTCCTTTAAACATATGTTTTCATCTTGTGTTTTGATTTATTGGGCCTGATTTTCAACTGGGCGATGCTATGCACCACGTTGGCGCATAGCCCACCCCTCCTTTCGCCTAATCCGTATTTTCAATGTTGGGTCATATGCGGCCCTGGCATTGAAAATATGGGTCTCACCGCACACCCCGGAAGCTGCAGGAGCTGGCCGGGTAGCACTGATTTTCGATGCTACCCGCTTAGCCCCTGCGCCTGAAAGAAAGGCAAGGAAAAACCTCGCCTATCGTTAAGACACAGAGAGCTAAGGAGGTAGCATTAACGATAGGCGAGGTTTTTCCTTGCCTTTCTTTCAGGCGCAGGGGCTAAGCGGGTAGCATCGAAAATCAGTGCTAGGTGTAAAGACAAATGGGGAAATCTGAAAAATATATATGTATTGTCATTGGAAAATGCGAAACACACACATATACTGTATCTGTGTCCAGAACACTCCCCCCTCTTAAAATCTCTGTGTTTTGCAGCATCTCACGTGCGTACAGTGACATTGGAAAATCTCTAGTTACATGTGTAAATGTTGCAGCCCACACCCCTCCTCGGGAACTCCGCTCCTGTGGCAGGTCCCTTCTATCTGTGCCCTTCTCTGTCACTGCCACCTCCACCTTGCTGCTCCACGTGCCTGCAACAAACTACATGAATCAGTGCGTCTGACCCCTTCTATGGCCTTATTCAGGTCCAGGCTGAAGACCCACCTCTTTGAAGCCCCTTTTGGATCCTGATGCCCCTCACTCTCCTGTTCATCGCTTGTGTGTATCTTACCATACTCTAGTTCTCAGTTTTGTGATGCTGTTTGTTTTCACTAGACTGTAAGCTCTGATGAGCAGGGACAGTCTTACATATATATACAGCACTGCATATGCCTTGTAGCACTATACAAATGATTATTAGTAGTAAAATCACTCTAAAATGACCTTCTTTCACATAGTTTCAATGACTTTACAAACAAACAATTTTTCCTGCAATTTCATAACCACAACAGTAACACATCTGGGAGGATCGTACCTCTGCATTTCACAGAAGAGTTTATCTAATGATATAGCAGGAGACTGCAATTATAATGCCAAGGATACAGAATGATTTGCAGATTTCCAATTCCCTGAAAATTCCTGTCAGTTATCTTCTGGGGCTGCAACAGCTTCATATATGAAACATAGAAAATGACGGCCGATGAAGACCATATGACCTACCCAGTCTGCTCATCCATAAGAACTATTTTTATTTAGTATACATTTGTATACCGCTACTTCCAGCGATCAGCAGCGGTTTGATTATAGATTTGAAATTGTCAAATCATGACAGGAAATTTTTGAGGTATAAACACATTGATTAGACAGGAAAGCACAGCACACAGAGAACTATTTTACAGGGAACATGGGCTATGGAGGGTTAAGTGGCTTGCCCAAGACCACAAGGAGCACCTGTGGGACTAGAAACCCCAGTCCTTCCGGCCCAAGGTTGCTGTCCTCTAGTGGGATTTGAACCCCTGACCTTCCGGCCTGAAGTACCTTGCCCCAACCACTAGGCCACTCCTCCACTTTTTGTATTAAGCTCTACAATCCCTTCCTCTGTATTTGTCCCATGCTTTCTTGAATTCAGATACAGTCCCTGTCTCCACCACCTCCACTGGGAGGCTGTTCCATGCATCCGCCACCCTTTCCATGAGGAAATATTTCCTCAGATTATTCTTGAGCCTGTGCCCTTTCACTCTCATTTGGAAGAGACTCTCCTCCTGTGTATTTATGCCACAGAGATGTTTAAACATCGCTATCATATTTCCCCTCTCTCGCTTTTCCCTTAAAGTATAGTATGTCATCACTGCAGAACTGCCAAATTAACCTGTTCCAGGAGTGAGATTTCTTTGTCAGTTCTGGTTTTAGATCTGTATTGCAATGCAGTCTGGTATTTGCAGTCCCTGATTTTGCCCATTGGAATCAGTGTTGCAGGTCCCATAATGCATCAGAATGAGACCGAGAGATATCCAGGTCTGGTTTAAGATCTCACTCCTGCAACTGGCTAACTTGGCAGCTTTGTCAACGTAATATTCATTAATTAAGCATTTATCCATGAGGCATCTGCATTTCTCTGTGGGTCAAGGATTGTTCTTATATTATGTCAATGAACATATAAATAAGCTGAGTCAAAGACAGTCACTGAAACACAAACATAGAAAATGACAACAGAAAGACCATATGGTCTATCCTGTCTGCCCATCCATAAGGACTAGAAAGTTCAAGATCTAAGAGGAGCCCTGCTCCTAAAGTGCTGGAGTTGGAACAGCCTTACGATAGTCTTGAATTGACAAACTTCCTTAAACATTCAGGAGACTTGGCAGCCAAGTCTTCAGCTTTAATGGTGCACTTGGCATTAGACTCTGATAGAGACTGGTTATTACAATTATTGTTTAAGCCTAAAGATTCACTTTTCCTGGACAGCAGAAGTAGAATGTTTACAGAAGTCTCTTGTTAGACACCGAAGCAGAGAAGACAGATTTTGCCCATGAAACCAAGAGTTGCTCATCTAGGTGCTCTTTTTGTTGCGTTATCCCTATAAATGTCTTGTGCGTTTTCAGGGACATAGATATGCTTTTTGAATGCTTTCTTGTCTTCCAGGTCTACAGCTACATTTACTCTTATCTAGTCATGGCTTCATACTACCTCTCAGGGTTTGATGGAGATTAGGTTATGATACCAATTTCTTGTGTTTGGTTAATATTTGGATTAGATTTTTTCTTTTAAAATCTTACATTTCTAGAATCAACTGACAATACTGTGTATAATCTGAGAATTGTAATAAAGATTAAATTTAAGAAAAGAACTATTAAGTTCTATAATCCCTCCCTCTCCCACAGAGATCGGAATTTCTCCCATACGTTTTTTGGAAGGCCAATACAATTCTTGTCTCAGTCTCCTCCACTGAGAGGCTGTTCTACACATCCACCACCCATAGTTCCTCGGGTTACTGCCAAGTCTATTCCCTTTCACGTCCATCTTACCAGAGCTTCCTTGCAATTGAAACAGGGACACCTCCTGTGCATTGATTCCACACAATTTAAACACCTCTATCATATCACCCCTCTCCCGCCTTTCCTCCAAAGTAAACATATTGAGATCTCTAATCCTATCCCTATATGCTTTATGTTGAAGATCAATGCCAATTTTAGTAGCCACCCTCTGGACTAACTCCATCCTGCTTATATTCTTCTGAAGGTACGGTCTCCAAAATTGTACAAAGTACTCCAAATAAGGTCTCACTAGAGACTTCTACAGAGACACTATATCACCTCCTTTTCCTACTGCCTATTCCTCTCCCTATACACCCAAGCATCCTTCTGGCTTTTACCATCACCTATTCCACAGTATTTGTTTGGCCACTTTAAGTTCATCCAATATGACCACCCCCAGGTCTCACTCTTCGTTCATGCACTGAATTACTTCACCCCCTATACCGTACCTCTCCTTTGAGCTTTTGCAGTCCAAATGCATGACCTTGCATTTATTATCATTAAATCTTAGCTGCCAAATACTTGAGCATTCTTCAAGCTTTTCTAGATCCCACCTCATGTTATTCACAACCTCCAGGGTGTCTACCCTGTTGCAGATTTTGGTATCATGCACAAAAATGCATACCTTTCCTGACAGATCTTCTGCAATAGTCGCTTACAAGAATGTTAAAAAGCACAGGACTAAGGACTGATCCATGAGGAGGAAATACCTCAAGGAGTCATTAGCTGACTGAAAACAGTGAGGGATGTAAAAATGCAGTGGGAAAAATGGGAAGGGGATGTTTTTTAAAGGCAATAAACCTTTTTTGTTAGAAAAAGGAGGCTATTATGGTTCTCGAAAGAAGTAGTTGCAATAGTGAGAAAAAAAAAGGGTGGCATTTATAAAATACAAGAGATCACAGAAAGAGGAAGACAAGCATCAATATTTGGAAAAACTATAAAAAGCTAGAAAAGTAGTCAGGAAAGCAAAGATATAAAAGGAAGGAAAAATAGCCAATATTGTAAAATGGGGGACAAAACATTTTTCCAATATGTTAGTGATAGGAGAAAGTGCAAAAGTGATATTGTCAGACTGAAGGATGAAGGGGAGGAATATGCAGTTGGTGAGGATAAAGTGGAATTACTTAATATTTTTGTTCTGTATTCAGAGATTAAGGGCCAGGAGCAGGACCTCAAAAAACACTCACAAATAGGAACAGATGTGACGGGGATCTTGAATGATTTTCAGAAGACTGAGAAGATAGCTAAACTAAAGGTAGACAAAGTGATAGGACCAGATGGAATATATCCAAGAGTACTGAAGTAACCTAGGGAAGTTCTAGCGGCTCCACAATACTCCTTTAGAGTCAGGAGTGGTCCCAGAGGACTGGAGAAAGGTGCATGCGGCTCCTCTACACAAAAGCAGAAGTAAGGCGTAGGCTGGGAACTACAGGCCAGTTAGTCTGACCCCTGTGATGAGTAAATTAATGGAAACTCTGTTAAACAGGATCAGAGGCAGCATGGTTCTACCAGAGGCAGGACTTATCAGACAAGCCTGATTCATTTCTTTGACTGGATGATTAGACAGTTGGATGGATGGAAAGCACTAGCTGTAATGTACTTAAATTTCAGTAATGCTTTTGACACTGGTCCACACAGGCAACTTACGAATTACTACTACGAGTGCTTATCATTTACAATCTGCAATACTATACAAATACACATAAAAGGCAGCCCCTGCCCCGCAGAGCTTACAGTCTGCACAGACAGAGCAAACAGGAGACCAGGGACTTCTTAGTGAAATGATTAAAAATACTTATGGGTGAAGACAGGAGAATAACGGGGTCCGAATGGACCCTAAAGTGAATGACTGGATTAGACACTGGTTGAGAGGGAGGCAGAGTCCAAAAAGCAGGCTGAAATATGAATGGGCCATACTTTGTGCTGTGGGCTTTTATCTTAATTAGAAGAATAAGTTGGAAAATAGAAAATAGCCCCCAGAGTTCTTCTGACTTCTGTCTGCTACAGGTGAATGGAGCTCACTCCGAGGAGACGGATGTTACCAGTGGTGTGCCGCAGGGATCTGTCCTTGATCCAATTCTTTTTAAAAGTTTGTAAGCGATACTGTGGAAGGGTCATCGGGTAAGATTTGCCTTTGTAGATGACAGCAAAATCTACAATAGGATGGACACCCAGATAGGTGTAGATAACATGAGAAGGGATCTAGCTAAGCTTGAAGAATGCTTGATAATTTGGCAGCTGAAATTTAACTCTAAAAACTGCAGGGTCGTGCATTTGGATTGCGAAAATCCAAGGGAGTAGTACAGTATAAGGGGTGAAGTACTTTCTGTCCACAAAAGAAGAGCGTAACCTAGGCGTGATTGTTTCTGATGATCTTAAAGTGGATAAACAGATAGAAAAGGCGATGTTGAAAGCCAGAAGGATGTTTGGGGGGGTGTTCTTTATTTTTTATTTAAAATATTTCTCTCTCACCAAATCACTACATTTTTAGTGAGGTACAATAAGCATATAAAATACATATCACACTCAATAACATGAAAAAGAATCAAAACAGCGAATTACTAAATACTGTAGTAAAAAAAACTATATTTTCAGCTGATACCAAAACAGTATCAAATCATCAAGCAGCCCGATTTCTACTGGCTGTTCAGTACATAGAAGAGGTGCACATACCAAAAATGCTCGTCTACTAACAAGCTCTTGTGTACATCCACTCGCTGGAAGTAGAACCAAGGAACCTTGCTAGGAGAGCCTCAGAGGCCTGACAGATGCATTCACTTGCAAAAGCAATAACCAAATCTCAAAAGACAAACCATACGGAATTTTCAAAACTAATACCAATGCTTTAAAATGCAATTACAGCTCTATTGGAAGCCAATGTAGCTTCGTAAACATGGGGAAACGTGCCCAGACCTCAGTTTACCTGAAATGATTCTGGCTGCAGCCTTCTGAAAGACCTGAAGAGCTTGCAATGAGGCCTTTGGCAGCCCATTATAGAAAATGTTACAATACTCTTCCAAGCACATTTCAATTTAACCTCATGAGATGCACCCAGGCATATATGAGCAAATAGGTATATGTAGCTTATGCATATATGTATATAACAATCCTATGTGAAGTCTTAACTGTCAGGCTTGTGTAAATATGTATATTTCGTACTTTGTGTGAAGTCTAACAGCAATCAACTGTAAATCTATAATCCTTTTTGCTGTGTGATACCACCCCGCCCTAATCGCAGTGTACATACCCCTAATTACTGGCCAGTACAACCAACCCCTCCATGTATAGTAACCGCTGCTGATCACTGGAAGCAGCGGGATACAAATTGTATGCAAAATAAAATAAATAAATAAGACAGAAATACTAAAAGCTTGATAACACAGAGGGGGTAATTCTGAGCCATGAATAGCGGGGATGGACGTCTCAACGGGATGTCCATCCCCGCTATTCGTACTGGCTTCAGCCCCCAACTAACTTCCCCATCAGTTATGCGGGGAAGTTAGTCGGGGGTGGGGAATAGGCAGCCTGGGGGGAGAGAGTGGTCAGGCAGTGGGTGGTCGCCGGCCCTAGACGTACAGGGCTGATTCTAATGTTGGCCCTGCATGTCCAGGGCTGGCAAACAGACCGGGAAAGTTATTCCACCTCCAAGGTGGAATAACTTCCCTGAATGTTTTTTTTTTCAACCTCGGGTCACTGGAGGGGTTGGAGGGCCAGGGTTTATTCCCTGCAGCTTGACACTGGCCTTAGGAGGCCAGATTGGGGGTTGGGCTGCAGGGAATAAAACTTTTTCTGTGGCGACTGGCATCGCGGCTTTTAGATAGAGCCGTGGTGCCATGGCATCATGATGCCATGGTGCCTTGGCTCCATTTAAAAGCCTGACTGAGCAATCCGGGCAGTGCCTGTATGTGCAAGCCGGGACTGAATCGCAGTCTCTGCCTGCACGTACAGGCCTATTCGCGATTCTGATCCCATGAGGCTAGTCGTGCCCCGCAGGATCAGAATTGCGATTGGCTTTGTACATCTGGCTCAGACCAGACGTACAAAGGGGTGTACATGCGGGACAGAATTGAGCCCAGACCGAAAATCACAGTGCTCTAAAAATGGACGAACCCAATGTAAGATCCACATTTTATACAGAGCAGTACGCACAACACTCTTAATCTGGACATGTAGATTAAGCTGCATATCTAATAACAGCCCTAAATACCATATTCTGTACAGGAATCATAAATTCCTTCATTTGAACCACCAAAGGAGGGACATAACCAACATCCCTGCATATACTCAATGCTTCAATCTTACATACATTCAGAGACAATTCTTGATTATCCTGCCGTTCCATGATAGCTTCAAAACAGTCCCCAAAGCAGCATGGAGATTCCTCCCCACTACAAAAGGCACATAAATATACTAATAACCATACATAATGGCTGAATGAATATATTAAAGAGTAGAGCAGACAAGGCCGAACCCTGTGGCACTCTTGTCTTTACTGAAAATCAGGAAGACACAGGGCTGGTGCGACCAATGGTCAAGAAGGCAGCTCATTGTCACTGCTCCGCCCCTCTCCAAGACCTGCAGCAGCGGCTTCAAACAGCCCTCCATCGTCTCAGGCACAAACCCTCCAGGGAGAGGAAAATACTTCTGGTACCTGATTGTAACTCACCTTAACTACTACTGGAAAGGTGAGAATTAAACATCTAGAATCAAAAGTGCTCTAATGTCTCGAAACAACAACAAAAAAAGCTGATCTTGGCCTCTCCAAACCACACAGCAGAGTCAAAATGTGAAACCAACAAGGTCTCCACCCCACAACAATCTCAAAAACGATGTTGTTGAACATCCAATCCAGCATATGCATTAATAAATTCTTGAAACTGTATCAAAACTGCCCGCTCATCCAACTTTGCCAAAAATGATAAACTAGGTATTGAGCCATATGAGCTAAGGATAAACTCAAATCACCCTTCTTTAAAATTGTCCGAATATGAACTTTCAACATACTAGGCAATAGGCATGCAAACAATACTAAACGACAAATCCACACTCTGCTGTAATATATCAAGCACATCCATCCTGATCATCCGTTGAACATGGATCCAACGAGGAGGTTGTTGTATGTAACATCATTATCAGATGCTCTATCTCTGTACAGTCCACTAAGCAAAATTCAGTCCAAAACAAAGAAACCCAATTGAACATATCATCAGCACACACATACAAGCCATCACTGCCTTTCTTAATCTTGTCCTGCAAGTAGTTAGCAAACACATCCAGATCAATCATTACAGTTCCTCCCAATTCATCAGGTTCATGCACCAATTCTTTAACAGCAGCAAACAGCTCACATGGTCGATTAAGTGAAAAATGAATCCTCTCTGAATAATACTGCTGTTTCCTTCTCTCTACTGTCACATTTATTTATTTATTTACATTCTCTTATATACCGCGCTATTCTGCATCAGTGCGGTTTACATTGAACAAACTGAAATTACATTGAACAGGGTATTATAACTTGGAGATAACTATTTTACAGGGAACATGGGCTTGCCCAAGACCACAAGGAGCACCTGTGGGACTAGAAACCCCAGTCCTTCCGGCCCAAGGTTGCTGTCCTCTAGTGGGATTTGAACCCCCGACCTTTCGGCCTGAAGTACCTTGCCCCAACCACTAGGCCACTCCTCCACTCCACTCATGATATATTTCGAGCAAGTGATAGTACATATGTTTCCGTTCATTGGTACACACTCTTCCTTTCAACCCTTTGCAATTCCTTTTTCTGAAATATAAGTTCAGCACAATACCAGGGAAATGAAGTCTGCTGCACATTCACACCCCTCCTCTCCTTTCCCTTTACATCTCTGATTATCAAATCCCAATCCAAAACCATCCTCTCAAGGCCATGGTCCCTAAGATTACTAGACACTGCATTCAAATGTTCCACCAATCTCTCTCACAGCTCGGCCTGGTCTATTTTACCATCCCCTAATTTTAATGTTAACATGCACTAAAGCATGACCAGCAATGCCCAGCAGGAAAAAGGAGGTACTAGTTAGTGCCTTTGTATAAATCTTTGGTGAGACCTTGTTTGGTAATAAGGAGTGTAGTACTCTTACAATGTTGATTAAACCAATACCTTTACAGTGCTGGTGGTTCCAGTGCCCACACAGAGTCAGTGGTGGTCCATGTGCCTTTGAAAGGATGCTCAGAGCTGGTGATGGATGGACACTGCCCACTACCATGGAGAAATCCACTGCTTGCTCAGGGACAAGCATTGCGGAACCTGTGGCCTCTTTGGGAACCTGCCAAGTACTTGTGGTCTGGATTGGCCACTGTTGGAAACAGGATACTGGGCTTGATGGACTTGGTCTGACCCAGTGTGGCATAGCTTATGTTCTTACCTACATCTGATCTTTTGAGTTCATCCAGTAAACCATTTACTCTGAATGGCTGGTGGTGCAGAACCCTCTAGCTAAAATCTTTATAGACACCATCTGTGGTAAGTAACAATATTATCAACCTCTTTATCTCTCAGCGAGCTGTGCTAAAATGGCAGGAAGAGAAATTTTGTATCCTGCAGATGAGGAGTTCCAGGAATTTTGTGCATTCTCCGCATCGCCTTTGGGAGCGATTTCGAGCAAGTGGGAGGTTTTGATGTATTTTTGGATATTGGGCTGAGTGAAATGTTAGTTCATTCTTAGGTGGCCTTCTTCCTAGTGAAAGAGGAGGGAGATAGGTGCTGCTTTATATATATGTATGAGTAGCGCTGTATTTATATGCTGCTCTCTTTATATTACTCTATTATTGTGGTACTGTATTTGCTACATTTTCGACACTATGGTGTGAGCCATGCTGTGTTTTCTTTGGAGAAGAACAACATATAATCAAAGATATAATGTAATGAAATCTTAGCACACAGTGTCTGCCAGGGCAGCGCTTCTGCCGCGCACCCCAAAGTAAAAGAGAAACGTAAGAAGAAACCAGAAGACTCAAAAAGCACAAAATATGCAGCACGTCCCAGGTGAAGTTACCATCACCCAGTTCCATAACGGGCAAGGTGGAAATTAAGCAGAATAGGGCAGCTTGCATGACCTAATTAGAGTGATACGGTGGCAACGGCAGTTGGGTTAAAAGCCCAAAATCTAAACGCCGACTTAAACTCTGTTCTCACTTTCACAATCGGCTTACTTGATTGGTCCTGGAGATTGGGAACAGCCTGTTACTCTTCTGCTTGTCCTCCCTGAGAAGTGTGTGTGCAGATCTTCTCTGTAATCACTTACTATATCTGCAGAAAGATTCCCATCAGCTGCTTCTGGGTCTCCGACATTCTTCTTTACCTCACTACGCATTTTCCCCATAAAACACAGAACAGGAAACTCCTTCAGTCTTGTGAACAGAATAAAAATTCATAACGGTTGTGCCAGGAGAAAGCTTCTTTTACCAACTCCCTGAATAGGCAGTTTAATTAATTACATGGTAATGAGAAACCTTCAGTTTCCTCATTACTGCTCTGTAACTGTCTTCTATGCCAACACTGCACTTTAATTGTTTTAATGTGCCTTATGTTCTATTTAATAGAAGTAAATCCATTATAATGAGGAAATTATGAGGGGAAAAACAAACAAACAATCTTCACCTCTGGGGGCCTGTCACACAAGGACACGTAGGACTGCGGCGAGCTCTGGGGAGCCTTCCTTCTTCAGGAAGTTTCATGAGATCACAACACGGATTCGACAGTATCAGCAGTGAGTAATGGTCCGAGAACCCAGGCGTCTGTGTACCCACCTTCTCTTTACATCTCTTTTCTTGAAAGCTTTTATTACATAATGGCTAGCAATTTAACTCACACTCAGAGGTAGTTTAATAGCCTTACATGATTAGAGTACAGTAAACCTATTTAAGCCTTGCCAGAACTAGAATACAACACTTTTTAGAGCAGAAATCTCTCCATCTTTCTAAAATAGAAGCTCTTTGGGAGTTTGACCAGTGCTGAGCTACACTTCCTGCTTAACACAAGGTGAAGGAACAGACTTAAGCTTACGACACTGAACTGTCCAGCAGAGCAGGTGCCCATCATCCCACTGCAGCTGATTCTGTGTCTGACCTTCAGTGAACCACCTTCTCTCCCTAGTCCTCAGTTATCCAAGCTCTGAAAACCTCGCTCTGTGCCTCAGTTCACCCAGCTATAATAATGATGTTTGTCCCACGTCTCCTTTGGAAAATTTCATGCAGGTTTTGATGCTGGGCATATGCTGCCTGGTGGGCATCCATCCAAGAGGTGACTACGAGTGTTTGGATAAGAAGTGGTCTACAGACGAAAACGGTGGGAACAATCGGCACTTGGAGTATCAAGCAGAGATGGTAGGAGTCTGAATTTTACAGGGGAAAAGAAGGGAAAGTACCCTGGGATCCTTTAGCTCACTTCTGGGAACTTTACCTTGGGCCTTGGGGTGCAGTTTAATGTATTGGGCGTATTCATGGTCTTCCGATTGCAAAGAATCTTTGGTCATAGTGGATAATAACAAAAATAAGGAAAAAACTTTAAAATGTTAAACTGATTAAAATCTAATACTATAAAAATCTAAGATTCAAACTAGAAACCTAAAATCTAAAAGGCTTAAAAGCTTCTCTATTGTCCTGGTTTTGTTGCCAGTGAGCTCATCTCAGGAAACGCACCGGGGGGGGGGGGGGGGATGGAGAATTGGAGGGTTTCAGATGCTTTGGGCCTGTTCAGAGGAACCCAGACCCACATGGAGCCCGTGGTTGGACAGTGTTTCTGAAGAGAGGAATGTTCAGCCAGGACTCCCAGGGGAATGCACGGCTGTAGACTAGATTACCAAACTCGACTGAATTACACAGTGAAGTGTTTATACAACCCGGACCCATTTACTGTAACAAACCATAATAGCAGAAAAGAGAACTTGCTCCTAATTCATGCGTTGCTCAGCTGTGTTCCCATCTTAGGGCCTTCTAACTGTCCCGGAGGTGGGAAATGAAGCTGAATAGTTCAGTACAAAGAAACATCAGAACTCCAGCCCTTTTGTCTGCAAAAGCTGATTAAGCAACTGACGGCATTAGCAGTCATGCAGGAAAACGGCTAAACTTGTTAAGTCCTGCGTACACCACAGTCTCCACACGCAGAGTCCAAAACGCAGGCTGAAATACGAATGGACCATACTTTGTACTGTGGGCTTTTATCTTAGTCAGAAGAATAAGTTGGAAAACAGAAAATAGCCTCCAGATTTCTGAGTTCTGTCTGCTTCTCCTTTTAGAGAAACCCTTTTCCTTTCTCCTGTTGGATCAAATAACTCAAATTTTGGAATTTCCACATTGACTGTTCAATGTTGGCTGGTGCGTTCTTGTGAGAATCCAGAGGAAAAGGTAAATTCTACTTAGTGTGCCAAGTTCATTGCGGCCTGTACCTGTTACACTGAAAACGCGGCCAGCGCACACTTTATTTATTTATTTGCATTTCTTATATACCGCGCTATTACAATCAGTGCGGTTTACATTTGAACAAAGTATACAACAATGTAACATGTTACACTGAGTTTACAATAAACGGGATACAAACGTGGATGAACGGGGAGAAAAACTATGTACAGTGTTATGTAAGTAGAGGTTTAAACATCATATGAAGGGCATGGTTAGGCATTGTAATGTGAAAAACGGATAAGTAACAGGAGGAGTGTCAGGCTAACGAATTTTCTAGTTGGGGTTGTGTTAAGTGTGAGTTTTGGTGAAGATGTGTATTATGTTGGGATTGGCTGGGGGGAATGAGATTGGAATAGTATTTGTTGTAGTTGTAGTTGTTGATATGGAAGGACAGACTAGATAGGCCATGTGGTCTTTTTCTGCTGTCATGTTTCTATGTTTCTACCATTTTTCAAGATAGCAGCACAGGGGCGGGAGCATATGGGCAACGCTCCCGCTCCAGATTAACGGTACAGGGAGGGGGGGTGGAGTGTGGGGGTCCACCAAGGATTTTTGTTATTGGGTGGGTGAGGAAATTGGGGCCTCTGGGGCACCAGAGAATTTTTTTTTTAAAATCAGGCAGGCGGGGATCGGGGTTACAGGGGCTTTGGCTTCTGTCAGGGGAGGAGGGGGGGTCGGTGTCTGTGTCGGGGGAACTGCCCCCGACAGTATTTCATGGTATCTGGGGCTTTCCCTAATGTCCGGATCATCTGAGGTGAAGTGTCAAAGTTCACCTCAGATGATACTTTTGCTCCCAGCTGGATCTTTTACACCTGCCCGAAGCTGGGGTGAAGATTCAGTGTTAAAAACTAGTGTAATAATTGTGCTAAGTTTCAGTGCAGTTTATTTACATCGGGCGCAGTTACTTATGCAGCGATTTGCATGCCAGGTGCACTGCAGTTCAGTGTGGTTGTTAGTTTTGGGCGTTTTTCCGGTGCTAGCTTGCTTTCTGCAACGGAGAACAAGCCTAACCCAGGAAACGTGCCAGAGGATGTCGAGCGAAGCTTTTCTGCATTGGCCCGATTGTGTTCATCTTATAAAGAGAATTGTTTTTCATAAAAGGCAGAGGCAGGGCTCGCAGGAGGGGTGACTGCCCTGATCACAATGGCAGGATGGGAGTGGGAGAAGGACATATCATGGCAGCCTTTTGAGTCAGGATGTGAGTCTCCAAGCACATAAACCCAAAGGGACAAGGAGACACTGAACGAAGTCCCTGTCTAAGGTCTCATCTCCTTCACCAACTATGCTGGGTACAAGCAGCCTTCAAGAACCACCAGCTCCATTATCTGATTTTAATGTTTCATAGGAAGAAGACTACAAAACAATGGAGTCAAGTTTACGAAAACCAGAACTGAATTAACTCATCAAGACTGATTTGCCTCAGGTGACATCACTCTGGTAGATTGTAGCATAGAAGAAACATACAATGTTCTTAAAGTCAGGGGTAACAGATGATGGGGCCGTGCTAGCAGCGCATGTATGGGCTGCACTACCTGAGAGGGCATGTGCAGCTAGCACAAACTGGCATGTGGCACATCTAATGCCAATCGCTGAGCCGGAATTAAGTGCACCCATCCCACGAGTGAGCTACTAATGCTCACACTTGCCGTGACTTGCTGTTAATGCTTCCCATTCCGCCCAGTCCCTACCCAATTAGCAGGGGATTTTTAGCGCGGGAGCCCTTGTGCATGCTAAACCCCGCACTACCGGAGAGCGTCCCAGTGAGAGACAGCTGTCATCTCTCCACCTGACAGACCAGAAGCTACACTCAGAAATACCATTTGCAAATCAGCAGTGAAGCCACATACTGCAGAACAGCAAAAGCATCTGTCAAGATCACAGCTTTTTTCCTACTGTAAATCTAGCCTGGTGTTGCGCTGTGAAGCGATGAGAGGAGTGTGGGATGGGGCATCCCACTCCAGCATTAGACGTGGGAACGAGCCCAGCTGGAGCGTGGAGGTGCCTTTGCTCACTTGCTCTCTGCCGACTGCTTCTGAGTCATTCTTAGTTCACAGGGGACAGAGAACGTGGGAAGGGAAAAGTTTCTTAACTGAACACATCTTTTTTTCTCTGAAAACTGCAGTGTTCTTGGCTTCATGTTAACATATGCGGGAACTCAACCGACTTCCAAAATGAGAGTTTAGCCAGGAATAATTTAACTCCCAGAACAGTAACTTCAACAGAGACAATAGAGAACAGCAGCAGAACCTGGAAATTGTCTTGTCACTGTAAATTCAGTTCACAGTTATCACTACTGTGGAAATTATTTTTCTCTCTTATTTTGATCATATATAAAATTGTCCTGCCAATAAAATAATCTAAATCGGATCATTGAACACCTATGTTGTTACCCACTTTCGCATGTCACAAAGGGTTTTTTTAAGTACATATGAATGTAAGAACCTTGCTGGGTCCCTGCAGCCACCACCCTGTGACCAGCAGAATCTAAGGCGGATCTCCCCCCCCCCCCCTCACTTGCAAGGTTAAGATGTGGCCTTCCCAAGCCTACCTGGATCGGTCCTCCATAAACTTATCCAAAACGTGTTTAAATCCAGTTATACTAGTGGCTTTGAGAAACATGGATAAAGTAGTGGGGTTGCTCTACTAGTTCACTTGAAAGTATAGCGATAAAGGTGAATAAAGATTTTTAGAAAAGGCTTAATTGTGCATTGACTGACCCTCCCCCCCCCCCTCCCCCTTGTTTACCTTTTTTTCGTGGAGTGTCTCTTAGTCTTAATGGATTTAAGCTGTTTGTTCTTTATAGGAAAATCCTTCCATCTCTTTCCTCACTCTTCTCTGCACCTTTCTTCCTTTTTATCTTCCTGTAAGCCCTCAGCAACATCTCAAATTAAGGAACTGGGTCCCCTCTTGCCTGTAGCGCCCCCGCCCCCGGTATAGCGCTGCCAGTGACGGTCACTACTGCTCAGGTGCGCACCCCCCCCCCCCCCCAGCTGCTGCACTGAGTTTTTAGGACGAGGTCGGAGGGCTGAACCCTTCCCCAGGACCCCGGGCCACCTACCGTGATCTTCTTCTTCTCGCACGCGGGGCCAGTGCCCTGCACCACGCTGTCCAGCACCGTCACCTCCCCGGAGTAGGGCGCATCGAAACAGCGGCTGCGGGCCCGGCGGATCCGCTCCTCGATCTCCACAAAGGCGAAGGCGCAGAGCGCCGCCTGGCGGCCGCCCTTCTCAAACAACCCGAAGAGCAGCCGCGGGGCCGCGAACACAGAGAGCAGCCGCTGGGAGGGCTCCAACCCGGCCCCGCAGCGCAGCCCCAGCTGGATGTAGGACTCGGTGAGCTTCTTGGGCTCGGCCGGGGGGCTGCGCTCGCGGCAGATGCGCCCCAGGAGGCTACTGGCCTGGCTGTCCTTGTCGCCCAGAGCCGAGTCGCTGTTCATGGCCAGGTAGACATAGGAGCCGTGCGGGAAGGCGCGCACGAAGCTCAGCTTGTTCTTGCCCTTGGCCCCTTGCTTGATTTTGAAGATGTTGTCGTCGGACGGGTTGATGTCGAACGTGAAGAGCTTTGGCAGATCGTGCAAGTTCAGGGACCGGATGGCTATCTCGGGCGTGTTCTCGAAGCGGTGGTCTTCGATGCTCACGTTCTTGGGGAAAAAGGGGCTGCCGAAGCCCGTGTAGGTGGCCCCCACCAGGAGCCGCGTGTCCCCGCCGGGGCCCTGCAGCACCAGCCCCACGGTGGAGGCGTTGGGATTGTTGGCGGCGATGTTCAGCATGCTGGGGAAGACGGTGACCTGGCCGGAGCTCTGCGGGGGGAAGTCCACAGCCGCAGCCGAGATGTTGCCCATCTTGCGCAGCTGGCAGAAACCCTGGTAGATGGAGCCACAGAGCACGATGACCTTCTGGCCCTGGTCCAGCTGCAGGATCTTGTTGTAGTTGTTGGTCCAGGTCTTGGGGTGCTCGCAGGAGGCCTGGGGCAGCTGGGGGGCATGGCACAGCGGGTTGTCCTGCACTGGGCCCGTTACCTCTTCCAGCTCCTTGCTCAGGTTGCTGTGCAGCTGGAAGATGTGGTTCACCGCTGCCAGGTAGATTTTCCTCTCCAGCTCGTCCAGCACGAAGTTGTTGGTCAGCTGAGGGGACACGAACGTCTGGTGCACCTCCAGTCCGTGGCCCCCGGGCGGCAGGGCGAGCAGCAGCAGAGTCCCCAGGAGCCGCAGGCTATTGCTCTCCAAAGGAGCCATGTGGACTCGTCCTGTGCACGGACAGCAACTGTGCAGAGTGCATGAGGTCGCAGTCGCTTGGGCTGTACCCAGATGAAGCGGAGGAAACTCGGTTTCCTGCTAAAGCTCCCAGTGACGCCAGTAGGAAACAAGCGGGGTTCCTTTGTCTCCCCGCAGCAGCCTGGCCCCTGCGCTCAGCCACTTCAGCTCCTGCAGTTACTCCCTCGGAGTTCGCAAAGTGCTGCGCCCCTCCCGCCTCCTTACTGCTCTGTCATGTGAAGATGATTAAGCTCCTTCCCTCTGGCCAAAGGCACACGGTTCGCCTGTCCAGAACCGAGGAAAGGGGGCAGTGACTTCCCAGCTGGGAGCCCGAGAGCTCGTTATTTAGGCTGCTCCCACCCAACAGGACCGTGGAGCTGCAAGTTCAACTAGTTTCAGAGCTCCGGACAGGGCTCCATCTTAAGCAAAAAAGCGCTTTCCGGAGCACAAAGTACAAAATGCATTCATTTCACGAGTTCTATTGCAGCTTTCAAGTCTCCCGCAAGGGAGGACAAAAAAAATCCTACAACACAGTGACTAGGCTGTCTGGGGTTCACAAGTCCAACATATAATCCTTGAAAAAAAAGTTACAAATATTCCAGGCGCGCAGAGACAGAATAGAGTCTCCTCTGTTCACTGAAGCTTCGGCCGGGCAGCGACGTCCGTTTCTATTTCTGGATTTCTGCTGGCTTTGGTCCTTTCAGGAGAAATGTTAGCAAGGACGGACTGTGCGCGCACATCGAGCGCGGACGCACAGCTCTGCGCGGAATCGCAGCCGCCCTTCCCCCTCTAGACCCTGGATTTAGTCACTTTTCGCTTGCGGGCAATACTTCAGAAAGGTCTTTCGCACTTCTCTTATTAGCTCACGGGTATTGCAATGGAAAAAAATCTTGTAAAATAAACGGATCGCCACCTAAGGGGCTTTATTCCGCCTTTAAACACACGCTAGGGCTCTGCAGAAACAGGATCTAAACATTTTGCCAATTACCTGTAGATTTCCAGTGTTCTTTTTGAATTTATTGAGGAAGATATGAGAAAACCTGCAGGGCTCTGCTCTCTCTGCTTTTATGTTTTACTTCCTAACAGGGGCGGCCCAAGGGGGGTGCGGGGCCATGTGCGGAGATTAATTGCGGGGCCTCATTTGCATAGGGAGCCCCATTTGCATAAATATTTGCATAATGTAAAACATGCATTTTTAGTAAACATGCTTCTTAATGAGTATCTGGAGAAAGAAAGACTAATAGATTTCTACCTTACTATATTCCAGTGCCAACTGCCAGGCCCATTAGGAAGTACTATAAACACTGACCTTTTAGAACTCATAGCAAATCCACCATATCATAACAGCTCTGCCAGGACTCACAAAGCACCAAACCCTACCTATCAAAAGGCAACACTGCAAATATTAAACCAATACATCTCAGAGAATACCAATGCATCTCCTACTGGGGAAAGAGAACAAGTGACATGGTCAAATAGAAACTACATGAAAAGAATACCTCAGCTTGGTTAAAATGCAGAATATAGACCGTCACCAAAGAACAAGGGATCACAATTTAGAAATAGGACAACAATAATTAAACTGGGAACCCCAAAAGCCAAACTTGGGATGTACAACAACACTGGAGAAATAAAACTATAAATTAATTTCCTCTTGTACTAAACAAAACACAAAAGATGTTAACAATGCACATTTCCCAGAGCTGATATATTCCAGTTAATAAATTCAAAATAAAAAAGTATTTTTCTACCTTTTGTTGCTTGTGCATTTTCTTTTCAGTTGCAATTGCTCCAGTCACTTTCTTCTGGTTTCTTTGTGTCTTCTGCGAGCTATCCATTTTCCTTTCTTCTCTTTTAGATTTTTTTCCAATTTTTTTCTCTATATCTGCTTTAACATACTGATCTTTCCCCTTTTTCTCTTTCCTCCATTTCTTTCCTTATTGCTTTATCATCCACTCAAATTTCACCCTTCCATTCTCAATCTACACTTACTCTTCCAATACCCGGCCCTTCGTAGACTTTTCTTCCCTCCCACACAAAATATCTTTTCCCCTCTCCATTCTCATTTCCCATCCCTTTCTAGTCCTCCCCCAAAATCAGCTCCTTTATAGTTCTAGACCCACCCAGCATCTGCCCCCTTCTAGTCCCAGTCTCCCAAGCTTCCACATCAGCCCATTTCCAGTCCTAGCCTCCCATATGCTGTTTTCCAGTTCCATTCCAGCCCCCCATCAGCCCATTTCCACTCCAAGCTCCCCATCAGCCCATTTCCAGCCCTTTTCCAACTCCCATCAGCCCACTTCCAGTCCTATTCCAGCCATCAGCCCATTTCCAGTGTCCTATTCCAGCCCATCACCCATTTGCAGTCTACGTTCCCCCCATCAGCCCATTTCTAGTCCTATCCTAGCTCCTCATCAGCCCATTTCCAGTCCTAGCCCCCATATGCTCTTTTCCAGTTCCATTCCAGTCCCTCATCAGCCCATTTCCTCCACGCTCCCCCATCAGCTAATTTCCAATCCTAGCCCCCTCGTCAGCCCACTTCGCCCTATTCCAGCCCCCATAAGCCCATTTCCAGTCCTAATCCAGCTCTTCATCAGCCCATTTCCAGTCCAAGTCCCCCCCCCCCATCACAGCCCATTTCGTCCATTCCCCCCACCATCACAGCCCATTTGCAGTCCTATCCCCCCCCCACCATCACAGCCCATTTGCAGTCCTCCCCCATCACAGCCCAATTGTAGTCCATTCCCCCCATCACAGCCCATTTCCAGTCTGTTCTCCCCCCCCCCACCACAGCCCATTTCCAGTCTGTTTCCCCCCATCCAAGCCCAATTTGTCCGTTCCCCCCCCATCACAGCCCATTTCCAGTCTGTTCCCCCCCCCCCACATCACAGCCCATTTCCTGTCTGTTTCCCCCATCCTAGCCCATTTTCAGTCCGTCCGTCCCCACCATCACAGCCCATTTCCAGTCCTATCCCCCCCCCCACCATCACAGACCATTTGCAGTCCTAATCCAGCTCTTCATCAGCCCATTTCCAGTCCAGGTTCCCCCCCCCATCACAGCCCATTTCGTCCATTCCCCCCACCATCACAGCCCATTTGCAGTCCTATCCCCCCCACCATCACAGCCCATTTGCAGTCTGTTTCCCCCCATCCCAGCCCAATTTGTCCGTTCCCCCCATCCCAGTCCATTTCCAGTCCGTTCTCCCCCCCCCACATCACAGCCCATTTCCAGTCTGTTTCCCCCCCATCACAGCCCATTTCCAGTCCGTTCCCCCCCCCCATCACAGCCCATTTCCAGTCTTTTCTCCCCCCCACCACAGCCCATTTCCAGTCTGTTTCCCCCCATCCCAGCCCAATTTGTCCGTTCCCCCCCATCTTAGCCCATTTACAGTCCGTTCTCCCCCCCCCCTCACATCTCAGCCAATTTCCAGTCCGTTCTCCCCCCCACACACACATCACAGCCCATTTCCAGTCTGTTTCCCCCTCACATCACAGCCCATTTCCAGTCCGTTCCCCCATCACAGCCCATTTCCAGTCTGTTTCCCCCATCCCAGCCCATTTTCAGTCTCCCCCCCCCATCACAGCCCATTTCCAGTCTGTTTCCCCAACCCAGCCCATTTTCAGTCTCCCCCCCCCATCACAGCCCATTTCCAGTCCGTTTCTCCCCCCATCACAGCCCATTTCCAGTCTGTTTCCCCCCCCAATCACAGCCCATCCAGTCCTAGCCGCCGCCCCCCCCCCCGAAAAGCCCCGCGCCGTCTAAGGGGCTGCAGAGGGAGCCGGGGAAGCCCGCGCGAGGCCCCGGCTCCCTCTGCACAGCCCGCCAGCGTGAAGAACCTTTACCTTCCCGCTGGCGGCTGTTTCAATGAAGCCGCGAATGCCGGGAAAGGTTAAAGGCAATGCCCTTTAACCTCTCCCGGCATTCGCGGCTTCATTGAAACAGCCGCCAGCGTGAAGGTAAAGGCTCTTCACGTTGGCGGGCTGTGCAGAGGGAGCCGGGGCTTCGCGTGGGCTTCCCCGGCTCCCTCTGCAGCAGTCCATTGAGCGAGAATGTGGTAAGCGCAGGGCCCTGTGCGAACAACATTCTCGCTCAATGGACGGGCCGGCCCTGCTTCCTAATGTCGACGTGTCCCAGGGAAGAGATTTCTACATTACTATACTCCAGTGCCAACCGCCAGGCCCATTAGGAAGTACTATAAACCCTGCCCATGTAGAACCCATCCAATAAATTACACCCACGGAAATCAACTCTCATAAACCCCAAAATAAATTCTTGATTCCACTACAGCATTTCTTGGAACTTCTTCAGCCTGAGGAAGAGCTGACGGAAAACGCGGCTTGAAACACTACTAGTGTCGCGGGGACCCTACGAGGACGGGCATTGTGAAGGAGTGCCAGTTTCGGCGATGGAGTTGGACCCATTTGTTTGGGAGCACAGCAGAGTGGTTGCTTAGTTCCAGCTGACGAGATTTTCCTTCTAGCTCATCGTGGAAGCTAAGTACTTGTTCTCTGGATTGTTTCATTCATTATAGAGAATTGGACTGAGTACTAGTGATCTTCATTCGATGATGAAAGAGCTTCCAAACTCCTATTACAGATTTCAGTAGTGATGCTGACAGCGACTTGTGTTGCGTGGTCAGGTTTTAATAGCCTAAAGAAGGCGGTATTTAATTAATTAAAATGGAGGGCTCACTCCGAGAATAGGATAATTCCTTTTCAAGGTGAGCGATCCGACAAAAAATAAGAACTACACGGGGAGGAACACTATGAGTGACATTGGTTGGGGGTGTATGGGAGCACTTTCTTCAGTTAAGTATTTCTGAAGAAGTTCCAAGAAATGCTGTAGTGGAATCAAGAATTTATTTTGGGGCATGTAGAACCCATAGCAAACCCACCATATCATAACAGCACGACCAGGACTCACAAAGCACCAAATCCTACCTATCAAAAAGCAATACTGCAAATATTAAACCAGTACATCTCAGAAAATACTAATACATCTCCTACTGGGAAAAGAGAACAAGTGGGACTGTCACATAGAAACTACATGAACAGAATACCTCAGCATGGTTACACATGCAGATCATAGACCATCACCACACAAAGAACAAGGGATCACAATTTAGAAATAGGAAGACAATAATTAAACTGGGAACCCCAAAAGCCAAACTCGGAATGTACAACAACACTGGAGAAATAAAACTATAAATTAATTTCCTCTTGTACTAAACAAAACACAGACGTTAACGATACACATTTCCCAGAGCTGACATAGTCCAGTTAATAAATTCAAAATAAAAAGTATTATTCTACCTTTTGTTGTTTGTGCATTTCATTTTTCAGTTGCAATTGCTCCAGTCACTTTCTTCTGGTTTCTTCATGTAAATAGTTTACCCCTGTTATCCAAGTTATTTGCCCTGTTATCTGTAAAATCATACGTGTTAATTGTACTGAGCATTTTTGTTCCATGTAAACCGCGCTGATGCTGAATAGTGCGGTATATAAGAGACTGTAAATAAATAAATAAATAAATGTCTTCTGCTATCTCTCCATTGTCTGCTGTCCATTTGTCCTTTCTTCTCTCTTCTAGTTTTTTTCCATTCTCTCTCTACATCTGCTTTAACATACTGATCTTTCTCCTTTTGCTCTTTCCTCCATCTCTTTCTTTATTCCTTTTTCATCCACTCAAATTGTACCCCTCCATCCTCAATCCCCACTTACTCTCCCAATACCCGGCCAATCGTAGATTTTTCTTTCCTCCCACACTAAATATTTTTCCCCTCTCCATCCTCATTCTCCCAGCCCCATCCCATTCTAGTCCTTCCCCAACATCAGCTCCCTTCTAGTTCCAGCACCACCCAGCATCTGCTCCCTTCTAGTCCCTGCATCAGCCATTTCCAATTCTAGCCCCCCATCAGCACATTTCCAGTCCTATCCTAGCCCCACCATCAGCCCATTTACAGTCCTAGCTCCCCATCCCTTTCCAGTGCTATCCAAGCCCCCCGATCAGCCCATTTCCAGTCCCATCATCAGCCCATTTCCAGTCCTAGCTCCCCCATCCATTTCCAGTCCTATCCAAGCCTCCCCATCAGCCCATTTCCAACCCTAGCCCCCCATCACCCCATTTCCAGTCCTATCCTAGCCCCACCATCAACCCATTTCCAGTCCTAGCTCCCCCATCCACTTCCAGTCCTATCCAAGCCCCCCCATCAGCCCATTTCCAACCCTAGCCCCCATCAGCCCATTTCCAGTCCTATCCAAGCCCCCCATTTCCAACCCTAGCCCCCATCAGCCATTTCCAGTCCTATCCTAGCCCCACCATCAGCCCATTTCCAGTCCTAGCTCCCCCATCCACTTTCAGTCCTCTCCACGCCCCCCCCCATCAGCCCATGTCCAAACCTAGCCCCCATCAGCCCATTTCCAGTCCTATCCTAGCCCCACCATGTCCATTTCCAGTCCTAGCTCCCCCATTCATTTCCAGTCCTAGATCACCCCCCCCAACCAGACCATTTCCAATCCAAGCCCCCTATGAGTCTATTTCCAGTCCTAGCCCCTCCATGAGTCAATTTCAATCCAAGCCCCCCCACAGCCCATTTCCAATCCTAGCCCCCCCCCATCAGCCCATTTCCAGTCCTTTCCTAGCCCCACCATCAGCCCGTCCAGTCCTAACCCCCCCCCCCAACAGCCCATGTCCAGTGCTATCCTAGCTCCTCCATCAGCCCATTTCCAGTCCTAGCTCCCCCCCGGTCATCCCATTTCAAGTCCTAGCCCCCCTCCCCATCAGCTATTTCCAGTTCAAGCCCACCTCCACTCAGCCCATTTCCAGTCCTAGCTTTCCCCAAAGCCCATTTTCAGTCCAAGCCCCCTCCACAGCCCATTTCCATTCCAAGCCCCCCCCATCAGCTATTTCTAGTTCAAGCCCCCCTCCACTCAGTACATTTCCAGTCCTACCTCACTCCCCCAGCCCATTTCCAGTCCAAGCCCCCCCCCCCTCCCGAAGAGCCCCGCGGCTATCTAAAATGCTTTAGAAGGATCCGGAGAGGCCCTGGCTCACCTCTAACAGCTGCTGAAGTGAAGCGCATCTTTTTCCTTCAGCAGCTGTACTGAAGTTTAAAACACTGCCGCACTGAGAAACAGGAAGTCCGCTTTGACCTCAGCGCGGGAGCATTGTAAATTTCAGTACAGCTACCGAGGTGAAGAAAAAAGATGCGCTTCACTTCGGCAGCTGTTAGAGGTGAGTCGGGGCTTCTCCGGCTCCCTCTAAAGCCACCCTGCCTGCCATTCAGTGTGGGATGTTGTTGGCGCAGGGCCCCTTGAAGTGCGGGGCCCTGTGCAAACGACATTCTCGCACAATGGACGGGCCGGCCCTGCCCAAAACGCATCTTTCCTCCTAATAATCTTTAATTCCTTTGTCATCCCACCACTGTTCCCTCTAAGCTGTGCGCGTGTGCGCGCGCACACACCTCGCCGAGCGAGCGCACATACGTTACAACAGAGCGCACAAAAATTACTGTTCTGATTCTGATAGAAAACAACACAGACATCTTAAAATTTAAAAGTTGTGATTGTAATTACTAGTAATTTTCCACTTCATTTAGTAATCGTCCATTTTCATTTAATTTGATTAAAATCAATGTGGTGTACATACTGTATTCTGATGTGTAGTCAAATTTTAAAGTATATAACTCCGAGTGTCGTTATGTGGCGCACAAAAATTTAACCTTCCTTCAAAAGCTGCACAGCTGATATTTTATGCGCACACAGCCTACAGAAAATTAGAGGGAACATTGCATCCCACTAATGCACGTTGCTACGGTAGTCACTCTAGACTGATTCCTATAGGTAAGGACCAGGCCTGTTCACTTCACTTTTGGGCCAATGCAGAAAGCTGGTGCTAGACCCGCGCTGTATCGATTTTTTACGTTCCTAACAATGCATACATTTTAATGTGCAATGCAGGAAAGATAGGATATGCAAAAACCCACCACAGTAACTGTGCCCATGCAAATGAGTCACCACAGCGTTAAACTGGGAGAACAAGTCAAACACATGTGCACAAGAGGTCTGCGCTAGTTCGGCTTGCTCTCTGGGCACTGTGTGGCTAATTTGCATATCAGCCTCGACAGTATTTTTATGGCATCGCAAAGAGCCCCGACAGCAAGTATTCACCTGTACCCACCACCCCCATGTAAAATAAAATAAAAGTAAACTTCTGGTGGTCTAGCAGCCCTTGAACCCCTCACCCCCACCCAAAGTAAAAGTAAAATCACCCCCAAGTAAAATAAAATAAAGCCCAAGTGAAATAAAATAAAGTAAAAAATACCTGGTGGTCTAGCAGCACCGAAATCCAACACCGTACCTTAAAATAGGCTGGAGTGCTGCCTACGCGTTCCTGCTCTGGTCTGCCATCTTGTAAAATGGAGACACCTGGCCCCACATGGTGCATCCTGGGATGCACCGGGTGAGGTCAGGCTGCCATATAAGGTATTTGGCAGTCTAGCCCCATCCTGTGCAGGGCCAGGCACACCATTTTACAAGATGGCAGACGTCTCCAATTAGTACAAAATGCCGCTGCCCATCTCATGACTTGTTCCCCAGCTCACTCTCACATGTCTCCTTGCCTTCTCACTCTACACTGGCTTCCGGTTAAGTTTCGATTCATCTTTAAAGTGCTTATTCTCACACACAAGGCTCTTTATACTAGCACTCCCCAATACCTGTCGGACATTATTCACCTCCAGCCCTCCCCATGTCTTCTCCGATCGGCCCATGGTAACCGCCTCTTTCTCCCTCCCCCTGCCCAGGCCCATCTAGAACTTACCTGTCACTCCGCCTTTTTTTTTTTTAGGTCCCGCTCTCTGGAATTGGCTCCCCTTATCTCTTCGTACGGAATCGTCCTATCCCCGCTTTAAATCTCTCCTTAAGACTCATCTTTTCTATCAGGCTTTCGATCTCCCCTCCTCTGCCGATGGTGCCTCATCCCCCAGTCGCGCTCCTCACCTCTCATAATTACCCCCCGTTGGCCCGCTTCCCCATTTTTCCTTCCTTTCTCCTCCCGTCCTCTTGCCCCTCTTGGGCCTTTTCTGCTCTCTGTCTTTTAATCTGTCTCTCCCTGTCCTGTCGGTTTTTGGCGTTCCTTTCCGACTGTGTTTCCAGTAGCCTACCTTTGTATTGTACACCGCCCTGATGCCTCGGCCTGGGCGGTCTATCAAATTGTGCAAATAAAGATAAAGATACCAGAGCGGGAGCTAAGGTACAGGGGGTTGGATTTAGGGGCTGCTAGACCACCAAGTAATTTTTATTTTATTTTATTTTACTTGGGGGGTGATTTTACTTTTACTTTGGGTTGGGGGATGGGGATTTCAAGGGCCGCCAGACCACCAGGTAATTTTCACTTTATTTTACTCGGGGATGGGGGGGGGGTACAGGGGCCGCTAGACCACCAGGTGATTCTGTAGGGGGCCTTTCCTGATGCCGTGATCATTCCTGATGCCATCAAAATACGGGGGAGTGGGGAGGGGGGGGGGGAACAGGGCCGCTTGGTCACCAAGGATTCTTTTTTGTCAGGCATGGCCCAAGACAGTATTTTGATGGCATCGGGGGCTTTTCCTGAGGCCTGATCATCTGAGGAGAAGATGATCTAGGCATCAGGGAAAGCACCCGGTGCCATCAAAATACTGTCAGAGGCGCGTGTCAGACTTTATAGATACTCAGACCCTGCAGTAAAAACTTTGGTGCTATGGCTGGTTGTGAAATCCTCTATGCCTGGCTCTGCATCGGACTTAGCCATGATTTGCATACCAGACCAGCTGATTTAAATACATTTTAATAACTTAAATATATTTAAATATGTGTGCCATTAATTGGGTGCTAGCTTTTCCATCGATGTTTACATCTGTTTTTTGCATTTAAAGGATCATAAAATGTGCTTAAATGTTGCGTTATGGGTTTGTAAAGCCAGTTCCAACTTTCTGCATCGGCCCATTTATGACATCACCCCAACATTTTCACAGCATCCCTGCCACTGGTTACACTAGTGGCCAAAATTGTGGGTACACCAGCTATTCATTCCCTTCATGCATATTTGAGGTCTTTTACGTATTTCCCTAAAGTAAAGTAAAGTCTATGGTTGAATGCGTTATTGTTTATTGAATCAGTGGAGACCTAAAAAACATACTTTTACTCTGAAAATTTGTGATTTTGCATGTTAGGATGAGAGGTGAGCATAATTTTGTATATTTTCTGTAACTATACCACTTGTTATTCATGCAGTTTTTCTCTGCTATATCATTAATAGTTGTGTGTATTCCTTTTGAATATTTATCACCAATGTTTGTAAGCATGTTGTTGTTATTTACTTCTTCAAAAATATTTCAATTATAAAAACATTAAAAAACGAAGTAAAATTTAATTATTTATTTAAGAGATAGATTTCACTTAATAAATTTACTGTGTTCTTTCTTTTAAGTAAATACTAAATGCAAGTGGAGTGGAAGAGTGGCCTAGTGATTAGAGCAACTGCCTAGTTCCCAGAAGATCAAGGGTTTGTTTCCCATTGGCAGCCCTTGTGACCTTGGGCAAATCACTTTACTCTCCCATTGCCTTGGAAGAAAAGGCCTGGCAATCTACTTCCGGTGATACATTGCCAAGAAAACCCAGAGGCAGCTGGGTTGCCCAAAGTCAGCACAAGAAAAAGAATGATCACCCAGAAAGAGGGCTTCTGCAGTAACACTGAGGATGTTTAGAGAAATAGCAAAGAAACTTGGCAGTGGAGTAGCAGCCTTTGGTGTTCAGAAGCTGTGCAACTGCTTTAAGATGACGGGAACAGTTGCAAACAAACAGGGAAAGGGCAGAAAAAAGTCAGCAACACCTACAATTTACAGAAGAGTAGCAAGACTGGCTCTAGGAAACAGAAGAATTACTGTAAACGATATAAACAACATTTTGTCCGATAACAGAGTCAGTGTCAAACAGAACTGTTCATCGTAGACTAGTTGAGGCCGGTCTGAAAGTCAGAAGACTAAGGAAAAAGCCATTCCTGAATCCATTTCAAAGAAGGAAAAGGCTTGACTGGGCCAAAGAACACTTGAGTTGGTCAACTGAAGACTGGAAAAGAGTTATCTGGAGCAATGAAACAAAGATTTCAATTTTCAGGGGTGATTGTATTCAATATGTGTGAAGAAGACCTCGTCCCAGAATGCCTCAATGCCACTGTTAAGCACCCCCTGAGTGTCATTATAGGGGGATGCATGTCTTTGGCATGGTGAAGGCAGGATTCAAGTTTTGAGTGGTACCATCAGTGTGAAACGATATATTGCAGACATCCTCAAATTCCAACTGCTGCCTTCTGCTTCTGACATATTCGGGTCTGATGGGGACTTTAAATGTCAACAGGATGGAGCACCATGTCACACAGCAACCATTTGCAAGAAGTGGTTTGCTGACAATAATGTGGGATTGTTGTCATGGCCTGGAAACAGTCCTGACCTTAATCTGATTGAAAACCTTTGGTCTAGACTGAAGACGGCTGTGGCATCAAAGTGTCCAGGCAACAAACAGGAACTGATTGAGTGCATTTCCATTCTTGATTCCATATAATGAAAAAGGAAGACCTCGAGAAACTTGTTGAATCAATGCCCAGAAGATGCCAAGTTGTCAATGATGCCAAAGAATTTCCAACATGTTACTGATTTCAATAATATAAAATGGTTCCGATTTAATAATACCCCATAGCAATATACTTAGGACATTGTATCTTCAGGGTTTTTTGGACAGAATATGACTTAAATTGATGAATTTGTATTTCAATATAGTTTCTGAGCCAATATTGGGTACTTTCCTTCCTAAATTACATAAAACATTTGAACAATTGAGCACATATTGCTAGAAATGAACTAAACATCGAGGAGTATCCATAATTTTGGCCACTATTTTTATTTAATTTCTTGATATGCTGCCCAGGCTGAAAGGCATCAGTGCAGTTTACAAATACTACAAGCAGGTACTACATACATTCCCCTTGTCCCCAAAGGGCTCACAATCTACATGTATCCCTGAGGCAACAGAGGGTTAAGTGACTTGCCCAAGGCCACAAGGAGCGCCTATAGGACTAGAGACCCCAGTCCCTCTGGCCCAAAGTTGCTGTTCCTGAGTGGGAATTGAACCCCTGGCCTTCGGTAGCTTGTCCCAACCACTAGGCCACTCCTCCCCCCACTACTAAATGCTGACATCTTTTTTTAAGGCTACATCCCATTGGTTAGTATGATAACCATATGCAAATTTCTGTACCACGGAAGAAAATTGGACAGTATGAAAGGTTTGCACTTCTTGGAAATTTTGTTTGTTAAAATAAAGGTTAAAAAGAAGTGACAAAAAGTGATTAAATTAATGTCTCCATCTTGTTGGCATATTTGCTCCTTCCCTTTGGGCACCTCCACCATGCTGACCAAATGAAATTACAAGTATAGTAATTCTGTCCAGGCCCAGGGTTGACAGGCGATTCCGGAAACTGTTTTGGTTCGGTAGAAACAAATCCCCTTCTTTTTATCATAACTGTTAAAGCAGCAGTATTATAGTGTTCAGCATATCACGTTGTGGGTCTTATTCCTATGTTTTCTCCCTTTTTAAACTTAATATATTTTATTTTTTAGATTTGTTTCCTGTTCTTCCATTTTTACTGCACCGTGAAGTTCACCATCTGGATCCCTCCTGACAGTGAATAACAATTCTTTTCAGTTTATTTTGATTCATGATGGTAGGTGTGGCCACACAGGGCTATTTATATTTTATAGCTATGATTGTATTGTTACTGTTATTTTTGTAGATTGTCTTCTGCTTATTAGAAAGGTAATTAAGAATATTATAACTACAGCAGCCCCAACCAGTGCGAGACACCCCTCAACCCAGAATGCCTGGGTGGGGCTGCTTCTGGGCTACAGGCAGTGGTGTCTGGGGGGAGGGGGGATCGCTCTCATCGATAGCCCAAGAGGAGAGTAAAAAGATTTCATGGGTGCCAGGAAGACGGCAAGAACAGACCATACCAACCACATTGCAGGAGGAAGGGAGGCCGCCTAATGAGGTAACTCTGGGAAGCAATTAGATTGCTCGAGAGGTCCGTTCCACACCATTTGGACCAGATCATGGAAGGCTCTAGCTCCCTCCAAGTCCAAGTAAGACAACACAAAAAGGTGCTGGATGTTTAGGAGGAAAGTCTGGGTGCTATGGAGAAAACACTGAGAGATGCAAGAGTGTCAGGCAATGCTGGTTAAAGATAAGATCTCGGTACATTCAAAGTTGGAGATAATTGAGAATTTTAATCACTGGTGAAATCTAAAATCATTAACTTTCCCAAGTCTGAAGGCAATGGACATGGTTAAGAAGTACTTTGTACAGATTTTACTAATATTTAAAGAGACTCTACTGCCTCTTACCAGGGCCTTTTATGTGGACATTGGGGGATTACAAGTCCTAGTGGTGAAAAGAGAGTTGGCCAGACAGCTTGAAGTGATCAGTTTCTTAGAAGAGTCACAATCAGTATTGCCATCTAAGATCACCCTAATAGTAATCTTTGCTCTTGAACCTGATAGAAACTGGCTTCTACTCAGGGCCGGCCCATCCACTAAGTGGGTTAGGCAGCCGTCTAGGGTGGCGGATCTCTATGGCCAGCAAGTCGTGTGCTTTGGCACACATGGCCTGCCATCCCCTTCTGCACACCAAGCCGAGCCATGCTTTCCTTCCATCACCTGTGCTGAGCCACCCCACACTGCCGCCCCGCCACTGCGGCTGATTCTGGCAGCAGGGAGGACGACTAGGCTCTGCGGCAAGCAAGGCCTGCCACTTCTGAACTCCCGTTGGAGTGGGGTGAGAAGTGGCAGGACATATGTGCCAAAGCACATGGCCTGCTGCCGAGCTGAGCTGCATCCCCCGACCCTGCCACCAGAATTGGCAGTAGCGCGGCTTGGCATACAGGAGGGGTGGCATGGCTTGGGGGGGGGGAAGCAGCATGGCCGGGGCTTCTGCCTAGGGTGTCAGAAACCCTTGGGCCGGTCCTGCTTCTATGAATGAAATCACTTTTCTGGGATGTGACATATGATTGTTCTCAGTTTGACCAGAGCCGCTCAGGCTAGGCGGGAGGCCTTTTTGGCCATATGGTCCTCAGCAGCAGCCCTGGGTACAATATTTTTCCTATGGTTCTCTTGTAAATGTCTTATTAAGATTTTGGGTAAAAGTTATCAGGTCAATATTCAGCCATGGCGGACAGTAATTTTTAAAGCAGCCGGTCACTGCAGCTGAAACAGAATCTGGATCCTATTCGGCATCTGGCGCTGAATATCCAGTTTCACCACCGACCATATTTGCTGTCTGGTTAACAGCGATATTCAGCCACCAGTCAGAGAGCAAATCTGCATAAGGTTAGGACCGCCATTGACCTGTCCTGACTTTATGGGGACAGCAGTCCAGTTAGTGGATTGAAGCATTGTGGAACCTGTGTCTTTTGGGGAAACTGCTAGGTACGTATGACCTAGATTGGCCACTGTTGGAAACAGGATACTGGGCTTGATGGACCTTGGTCTGACCCAGTATGACATATCTTATGTTCTTATGAAAATTGCTGCTAAGTGGATTAGTGCTGGGACGGACCTCATCCCACCCATGCAGCGCCTGGCATTGGTCTGCGGTGGTCAGAGGGACTTTCAGTGGCGCTGCCCCAACTATCCCGCCGCTGCATAACCCGCTCAGCAGGGGTTATCGGTAACTAGATCAACACCGTTGAATATCAGCCCTATGCGCTTTGTGACCCATCACAACTGGAACATTTTATAGATGCAGAAACATCTCCGGTTCTGCTGCGCTACCCTCCCTCGTATCACTAGTGGTTTAAGTTCTCGCTTTGCATATTAAGCTCTGATACGTTTGCTCCTTTTTCCTTTGTGGGTGGTATTTCCACAATCACCACTTTGAATTGTATCTAGGCCTCCTCTTAGCGGTCTGAGGTGTGCATTTGTCAGTTTGTGTTGCTTGTCCATTGTACGTGATTACTGCTGATAATGTGCATCTTGTACTCCAGCATTTGCTTGGAATTATTGTATAGTATTGAAAAATAAATAAATACATGTCTTATTTATTTAGCATTTAGCTCAACCTCTGCAGTAGTTGTTCGAAGTGGCTACAATCAGGTACAGTAGGAACTTCCCTGTCCGTGGAGAGCTTACAGTCTTGTACCTGAGGCAGGGGAGGGTTAAGTGACTTGCCCAGGGCCACAAGACGTGTTAATATGAGCTGATCAGAACTAAGGGGAAGCCAATTATTTTGGCTTAATTATCACCTTAGGTTTCCCTTACTAAATGCTGCAAACTGGTTAACACCCGTTTTAGCATGCAATACCTGGCAGTTGTGCGCTAATTCGGAGAATAAGCAGGTTAGGGGTGGAGCGTGGGTATGGACTGCACATTAGGACGAGACCACCATCAGTGTGCCAATTAGCACAGGTGCACCTAACGATACCTCTATGGACATCAGGTTCATCCGCACTATTTGCACCACAAGGTAATGTATGCATTACTGTACATAAAAAATATGCATTAAGCGCAAGACCTTTAGTGGGATTTAGTAAATGGATCTCTTAGTTATTAATCCTGTAGACAGAAACATTCTTTGATTGTTTATCTATTTTGTGAAGCGCATTGGGCAGTCTTATTTATTTTATTTATTTATTTAACCTTTTTTTATATACCACTTTTCAGTCTTAACAAAGCGGTTTACAGTGAAACAGAACAAGTATTACGTGGAACAGTATAATGAACTATTTACATTCAACTGTTTACAACGTTTCAGCTATTTACAGTAGATTAGCACTTAGCTTGAAGCGACATCATGTTGGGAGGGGACAGTTGAGCAAGGATTTCATTACTGTGATTGTGTGCTTCATATGTTGTCATAGTGTTTGGTGAAAAGGTAGGTTTTTAGATATTTTCTGAAGTCGGCGATATCTGACATAGCTCCTAGGTGGTGTGGGAGTGAGTTCCACAGTAACGGGGAATGATATGCGAATACCCCTGAGAAGAGGCGGTCAGTATGGCGGCGGTTGAGAGGATATTCTGGTGAATCTTCCTCCTTGATTGTGTATCTGGGACTCTCTTGATTATTTCATTTAAACATTCAGCGGATCGGTTATTTATTATCTTGTTGCTTGCTTTGCAGAATGCATGAAATCCAATGAAATGGTCATAGTTTCTAGAAATAAGTCTTCTTTGTGTGTAGAGTGAAAGGTGCCGATAGTGAGGGAAACAGCCTTTTACATCTTCTTGTACCCTCACATCTGTTTATAGCTCAGGAAGGGTGTTAGGAAAAAGTAACAATGAAAACAATGTGCTGACCTCTGATTTCATTCTTTTCCTGTTGTTGATTCATGTGATTTCAGTCTGTAAGTGAGCTTCCGGTACCCAAGTCTCAAGTTGCCTGAAATAGTATGAAGCTAAAATGAGGTTTTTGCTTTATTCTTTCAAGGTATCTGACTTTTAGCTCAGTGCAGAAAAGTGCGCCGCCCTCAGCGCCAGCATCTGCGTGGTGTTTACACTGTATTTTCTGCGCTAGTGCGAGCACAGACCGCAGGAAGGAATCAAACCTGAGTATCAAGAGCGCGCAAATGGCAGCACTAAGGGCAACGCACCGCATATTTAAATCCATTTAAATGTATGCTAATGAAGCAATTAGCTATGCAGCGCAGATGCAGAGAAGTGGGCAGAAGACGGAGCTCAACACGAGATTTTAATGCGAGGCCTGAGGCGGCGTTAAGGGCTCATAGGTCTGAGATCAGTGCTAGTGAGGACTTTATGCCTGTTTCTTCAGCATACGGCACCCAGAACTCTTTTCTAGCTAAAAAAATTGTCTGGGGACATGTGCTGGAACAACTTATGCGATCCGGCACATAAACGGCCCCTTATGCATCAGGAAGCAATCCAACTTTGTTCTGTGTGCAGGATGTAGGGGCTGCTATCACAGACCCCCATGTGAATGTGTCTGGCTTGTCCCCTTGTTTAGTGCAGATTTCTTATGCGTGCAGTTTGCGCACTGCATCGCTGAGCAAAACCTCTGCGCTAAACTCGCTTAGAGAATCCTCTGCTAGAGCTTTAGTGCTGGGCTGTAGAGCAGGGTGTCTGCATCGAGCTGTTTGTTGGTATTACAGGTAGAGGAGCCGTCTTCCATGCCTTATCTTGTAGGAGAGTGTTGGTGCACAGACACCAGAGAAAGGTTGCTAGGAGCAGATTGGAAAAGGCTCTGCAGTAACTCATTTACATTAAGAGAAATCAGCTGTGAGTGGCTGAGTGAGGCGAATGGAAGGGGCTGCTTACTGCTCCCGCTTACCATGACAGGCTGAGGAATGGAAGGATGAGACACCCCCCCCCCCTCCCTCAGCTGTTTCTTTAGGCTCTTTCCTTCCCTCCTCAAATGAGCTCATTTTCCACTCTCTCCCAGATTTCCTCTTCTCCTTCCCCCCTTTTTTTTAGCCCCTGTTGCTTCCTGTAATATTAGCAGCTTCACTAAGGGTCCGTGGCACTTACATGTGTAAGACGTTAGTTATTGGCCAATACACGCCACTTACACGTGTGCATCCTGCACTTTCCCTTTAGAAGGGGATGCATGTAGATCACAAAACACTTCTGCTTTGTCATGTTTGGACCTGGGATTTCGAGGTGTGAGTGAAGGTTATTTGTGCTTATCCTGTTGGCCTTAAAAAGTCAAACATTTGAGATTTAGAACTCATTTCCTTCATTAGCTCATCTTGTACATATGTTTTTTCCAAATCTGGCATTTCACATAGAAGCATTACTGCTTACACCAGGAAGGCCTTCGTCTTTTGTGAAATAATTCCTCTCGCTGTACTTGCCGCATATCCATGTGAGCTCCAGCCACCCTTAGACATGTTTTACAAAAGACTCTTTCAGCAAGCCTTTTGTACGATACTCAGGTAATTGTGAATGTCCTAACTTGCATGTCCCTTTCCTGACGGAGGCATCCTGGGCAAAATGGGGATTCCTGTTGCTCTATTGCCTGAAATCAGGATAAAGTGTGTTTGCTGTGCAGGGCCGGCCCTAGAGTTGCTCCAAAGTGTTGGAGCCCTAGGTGAACCTCAAGCTTTACACTCCCTCTGGCTGCCAAAATCTATTATTTAGCTTTGAATGGCCTGCTTTTGCTGCCCTAGGCAACTGCCTAATTTGCCTAGTGGTTGGGCTGGCCCTGTTGCTGTGTTTCAGCCCTGACTGGAAGATAAGAATAATCTTATCGTTCAGTTTCTAGATAGCTGTGCTCTGCATTTAGTCTGGATCACAAATGTTTCCTTCTGTGTATACTGGTGGTTTTTAAACTGGTCCTAGATATCTCTCTAGTCAGTCTGGTTTGCAGGATATGCACAATGAATATGCATGAGTAGATTTGCATACACTGCCTCCACTTCATGCAAATCTAATTATATACATGTACAATGTTTAGGGGTGGCTGGGGTCCAGTGTAGGGTATTTATTTTATTTAACAGTTTTATCATTTCAGTCAAAGCAGTTTACATTGTAACTTAAACTTGGTAATGTACATTAAACAGGGACATTGATAACTTGGATTCTTCTGAGGCAATGGAGGGTTAAGTGACTTGCTCAAAGCCACAAGGAGGGCTTTTGGGAATCAAACCCTGGTCTCTGGGCTCCCAAGCCAGTGCTCTAACCATTAGGCTGCTCCTCCACTCCAGGATAAGGCTGCATGCTGTGTTTTGCGTGAGATGCATGGTCTGTCTGACTCTGGAAAATAGGGGTGAGGGAGCATGCCGATCTTTCTGTCCAACCTGTGAGAAGGGGAGTCTTTATTCTCTGGTGCAGGAGAACCGCAGGCGTGAGAATCTCTTTATACCTCCCCCATAAGCAGGATCCCAAGGCCGTGCACTTCTGCTCCATGAGAATCTCTTTATACCTCCCCCATAAGCAGGATCCCAAGGCCGCGCGCTTCTGCTCCATGAGAATGTGCACTCATTATGCCAGAGATAACTTGGGCACAGTAATGCTCTTTTTACTTACCCCAAATTATTACTACACTCAAATTTCTCACACCAAAAAGCTGCCATTGTCTGACAATTTATGCCTTATGTAAATTTGAAAAATGTATCGACACTGCTTTATTATATAATTCATCATTTTCTGATATATTTGGCATGATGAGTTCGAGGAAGTGTGACATCCTTAAGTGGAATGATTTTCAGAAGACTGTCTTTGTGAGGAACTAGCTAAACTTAAAGTAGACAAAGCGATGGGACCGGATGGGATACACCTTAGAATACTGAGGGAACTTGGGGACGTTCTAGCAGCTCCACTGACCGACCTTTTCAATGCCTCGTTGGAGTAAGGAGTAGTGCCAAAGGACTGGAGAGAGGCTCATGTGGGCTCTTTACACAAATGCAGAAGTAAGGATGTAGTTGAAAACTACAGGACGGTTAGTTTAACTTCGGTGGTGAGTAAATTATTGGAAATGTTGCTGAAAGAGAAAATAGTGAGGTTTCAGGAGTCCTGTGGATTACAGGATCCGAGGCAGCATGGATTCACCAGAGCGGGTCTTGTCAGACAAATCTGATTGATTGAGGGAGAGCCCTAGATGTGGTGTATTTAGATTTCAGTAAAGCCTTTGACACCGTTCCTCACAGGGGACTGATAAACAAACTGAGCACCCTAGGGATGGACCCTAAAGTTACTGATTGGGTTAGAAATTGGTTGAGTAGGAGGCGACAAAGAGTACAGGTAAATGGAGCTCACTCTGAGGAGAAGGATGTTACCAGTGGTGTGCCGCAGGGATCTGTCCTATGTCCGATTCTTTTTAACATCTTTGTTAGTGATATAGCAGAAGAGCTATCCAGTAAGGTTTGCCTCTTTGCAGATGATACCAAAATCTGCAATAGAGTAGACACCCAGGAAGGTGTACATAACATGAGGAGGGATCTAGCTAAGCTTGAAGAATGGTCTAGAATTTGGCAGCTGAGATTTAATGTTAAAAAATGCAAGGTCATGCATTTGGGCTGCAGCAATCCAAGGGAGTGATATGGTATAGGGGGTGAAGTACTTCTGTGCACAAAAGAAGAGCAGGACCTACGTGTGATTATGTCTGATGATCTTAAAGTAGCTAAACAGGTAGAAAAAGCGATGGCAAAAGCTAGAAGGATGCTTGGGTGCATAGGGAGAGGAATGGCCAGCAGAAGAAAAGAGGTAATAATGCCTCTATATAAGTCTTTGCTGCGACTTCATTTGGATATTTTGAGCAATTCTGGAGACTGCACCTTCAAAAGTATATAAACAGGTCAGTACAGAGGGGGACTACTAAAATGGTTAGTGGTCTTCTTTATAAAGCATATGAGGACAGACTTAAGGATCTTAATATGTACACCTTAGAGGAAAGGCGGGATAGAGGTGATATGATTGAGACGTTTAAATACGTCTGTGGCATAAATGTTCAGGGGGAGAGCCTCTTTCGATTGGAAGCAAGTTCTGCTACGAGGGGACATGGGATGAGGGTGAAGGGAGATAGATTCAGGAGTGATATGTGGAAATATTTCTTTATGGAAAGAGTGATAGATGCGTGGAATAGTCTCCTAGTGGAGGTAATAGAGATGAGGACAGTATCTAAATTCAAAAAAGCATGGGACAAACACAGAGGATCTCTAAAGGTAAAAAGGGGACTGTTGTAGTTGTTGATATGGAAGGACAGACTAGATAGGTCATGTGGTCTTTTTCTGTCATCATGTTTCTCTATTTCTATCCAAATCTGTCGGAGTTTGTGGGCATCTGCTGCTGAGCCTCCAGTGCCCCTGAGAGCACCCACAAGACTGTGCTTTTGTGCAAGACTGGCAAAAAAGGATGTGTATGTAATATTGCGCTTTTATGCACTCAAACGTATTTGTTTGTAAAACTTCACTTTTCATTACCATTATTTACTGTTTTTAAGAGCTGTGGATATTCAATGATAATTAGTCAAATATTTCAGCATAATTAAATTTTTAGTATTTAAGCAGCCACAGAAGTTTCAGTTTAACTGTTTATAATTTTCTGACTTTTCTCTCCATGTTTGAACAATAAAAGAGCAAAGCACACAAAAAAATGATAGCAAAGGGCAAAAACAAACTAAATTGTAAGTGAAATATGCTTTTAATTACAGAAAAATCTGATTTCAACATGTGTCAACAATTGTAAGTCATCTGTATCCTGCGCAATGTTTCTCTGAAACCAATGGATTATATGCAGCACCACAGCAAGACTCCAGTCATCGTAGGGTGGGCGGAACCACCTTGCTGCTAAAGTGTCCGTAAAAAGGAAACTTGATTTCTCTTATTTATCTGAGGATATCAATGAAGCTTGACATAAATGTCACTCTGGGTTAACGTCAAACCAGATGAGTGTAAAGTCACCGGAGGACACTCCCATGAATATATCTGGCTTTCAGCACCCCCAGGACGTTCCACGAAGCTTTATAGGGTGCAGGGCACAGAAGGACCAATACAGTAGCCTTGCATTAGAGCCATGTGCTAGGATCAGCACGAGGTTTCCCAACACAAGCATTAAGGAAAAATGTTTCTCTCCAATGCAGTACTCAACGAGTAGGACAGTAGCCACGTGCATAAAACGGCAGATGCATTGTACACGTGGTTCTGGGCTTGCAGCAGCTACGTCCATATACATCTGAGCAAGTGCTGGAACGGTATTTGCAAATATCAAGACTATTTATTGGCACAATGGAATTGCATGAACATACCTTCTGGGGATGTGCTGGAATTCAACGTATTCCCCGCATAAACATTAATATTATTCTGCGCATTAATATCTTTGTGTTGCATTTGTCAACAGTTCAACACACTTCCCCTCGGCTCCTCATCCAGTCTTTTGTTTTTAGCCATCCTCTTCTACTAAGCCAGAAAAGATCTGCAGGTCCCGTCTGCTCACAAAAAGAGAAGAAACAGACAAGAATGAGCTAACCTTCTCCTCCTCCTCAGACATGAAATCCTCCCTAAAGCTGACTGCAAAAGAATGAGCTAACCTTCTCCTCCTCCTCAGAGCCCCGGCACGGCAAGACTCTGAGCTCAGCCTTAGTGCGTTCTGTGAATTCTTCCAGGTCTGCTTTTAATAACCAATAGCTGCATTACCATAGCATTTAAATGAGCCGAGTCTTGGTGCACAGTTAGCTCCTGTGCAAAATTCATTGTAACATAGGGCGCCCACGGTAGCGCACAAAATTGTGTTGAAAAACCAAGGCGAGCCGAGCCACATGCATAGCGAGCCCCAGAATGAGAAAAAACATAATCAATTAGATCCTTTGGCTGTTCTGTTGATTCTTTAATATCGCTTGTTTTTTTGCATCTGGCTTTGCTTGCAATGTTTTTAAGTGACTCGTGAACAAGTGGCAGAGATGGGATTAGAGCTGCAGGTCTCTCCTGCAAATGTTTCCATCATGGGAAGAAAGTCTCACTTATTTCTAAGACGGTAACACTATAGAGATTAAGTCACCTAGCCGGTCTACTGCAGCCAAGGTGCTAATGTTAGGGTTATAACCAAGGCCACGTTTTGCTCATTTCACCAGCGTTTTTGGAAGTCTGATGTCATCTGTCACTTTCTGTCCATTCACTGCTTTGTATTTTTCCCTCTTTGTCCCTCATAAAGTTTCATATAGCTGGGCAAACACTTAAGCCCCTCCCCCCTTGCCAGCTAACTCTGTGTCTGTACCAAACACCTTTCACTTCCATCATGGTTTTGGCTGCTGTTGTTTCTGCCAGTCAGAGGTTATTCCAGACCTCTCCTGCCATCGCAGTGAGGAAATATTCCACATACCCTGGGGCTTAGGAGTGAGGTTCACAACTGTCCCAATATGCAAAAACAAATCCATTTGGAGACATTGCCCCAAAAGAAAGACTTTGTCACGTTTCCTTTGTCCTCTAGTCCTTGATTTTATTTTTCTTTGGAAAATTACACCTTCCCATACTTTAATAAACTCTGTAAACTGTTTGAATGCTTCCATCATTTATTTCCTCCTTCCTGTCCTCTCTCTCTTCCGTCACGCACATTTGCTATACCATGAGGCTTTCTTCAGACCTGTAAGGAAATCTTGTTCATTTCTCCCAACACCGACCTCACACACTGCAATGCAGCCTCTCAAATTCTTCTTGGTATATCTCCTTTCATATTATTGTCAAAATCAATGGCCACGTTTGACAAAATGTGACATTGTAAACCGCTCTAATGCTTCGGCCTGAGCGGTATATCATATGTTATAAACCATAAACCATAGTTACACCACCACGAGCTGATTGGGGGCAATACAATTGTCAACGAGAAAGGAAAAGTTTGTACAAACTGCAAGATTCAGAAAAGCAAAATTCAGTTGCTCATTGTCCACTTCTTTATCATACAGCAAAAGCCCAAAATAAGTCAGTTAGTTCTTGTCAGGAAGTGCATATATCCTGTGCCTTATCAGCAATGTGCTGCCTTTGCCAACCACTCACTAAGTGGCTCTGAGCAACTTTGCTTTACTGGAGAAGACGGGCTTTGTTTTCAGAAAAGGATTTAACAAGGAGCTGTTGGGTGCCCCATCTGCAGACCACACTGACTCCGATTTTAGTCGGCCCTTCAGTCATTAGCAATGTAGCTAGCTAGCTGGTTGGCAGATGTGAGGATCACTTGGTAACTTGCCTGCCTAGTATATAACAGGGGCTGAGCTCACGCATTTTAGAGGGTGCTGGAAAAGAGCCGGCTGTTGTGCTACACGTGAGGAGAAGTGACATAGGATCTAGGGTAGAACACTGGCATCAGAAACATTCGGAGGAACATTCTCAGAAACCTTCCTGGTTCCATTTGCAGATTCCGGATGCAGGCAGAGCTCTGGAGTCTCAGTGCAGATGGAATGAAGGTACAGGAAAGAGGGCTTTGGATTTCTTAGCAACTGGGCAACATTCTGGGGAAAGGGGAGCCTATTCCAAAAGGATGGACTCTACCTTAGCCAGGGTGAAACCGGACTGCTGATGCTAATAGAAATGGTTATGTGTAAATGCTGGAAATCTAAAAAAAAAACCCCGAACATGAGAGAGTTAGAATGTATGGCACTGAATGAAGAGGTAGATAGAAGAGACCTGGTGGAAGGAGGATAACCAATGGGCCACTGTGATACCAGAGTACAAATTATATTGCAATGACAGGATGGATCAATTTGGTGGAGGGGTGGTGCTATATGTTAAAGAAGGTGTCAAGTCAAATAGAATAAAAGTACTGCAGAAACAGAATGTGCTGTGGAGTCTTTATGGATGGAATTTCCATGGGAGAAGGGGAAGAGAATAGTGATGGGAGTGACCAAAATGAACAGACAGACGATGAAATGTTAGGAGAAATTAGAGAAGCTAACAAAATTGGCAGAACAGTCATAACGGATGATTACAGTTACTCCAATACAGACTGGGACAATGTCACATCAGGACATGCTAGGGAGATAACGTTTCTAGATGAAATGAACGACTGCTTCATGGAGCAGAAACAGACATGAGGGGAAGCCATTTTAGACCTAGTCCTTAAGAACATAAGAGATGCCATACTGGGACAGACCAAGGTCCATCAAGTCCAGTATCCTGTTGCCAACAGTGGCCAATCTAGGTCACAAGTACCTAGCAGTTCCCCAAAGGACACACGTTCCACAATTCTTGTATTGGGTCAAGCAGTGGATTTCCCGGGTCCCCTTACACAAGATTCATTAGTGGAATACAGGATCTGGTGTGAGAGGTAACAGTGTTGGAGACACTTGGCAACAGTGATCATAACATGATCCCATTTGACTTAATAAATGCAGGATGGATAGCAAGAAAAACCACTGCACTAGCATTTAATTTTCAAAAGAGAGATTATGAAAAAATTAGTTAAAATAGTTGGAAAATAAAACTAAAAGGAGCAAAGTTTTAAGAGTTTACATTAGGCCTGTACATTTATGAAAAATGCTATGTACAAAACTCAGACCACATGCATGCCACACAGAAGGCAAATGGACAGCTAGCATGGTGAAAAGACATCCTTCAAAAATGGAGAAAGCAGGAGAACACGTAGGCACTTACACGTTACATGCATGAAGCAGGAAAAAGAGAATCTCGCCATGGAAGCAAAAATCCATAAGAAGCCCTTTTCCTAGAACCTAAGTGCTATCGTGAGACCGTCAAATCCAGTATCCTGTTTCCAACAGTTCCAAATCCAGGTCACAAGTGCCTGGTGCGCTCCCAGAATGAGAAAAGGCTTTAATAAGTTAGATCCAGAAAGCAGCAAGATTTCATGCTGCTACCCCCAGGGAGAAGCAGCGGCTTTCTACCAGGTCTACTTTAACAGTGTATGGACGTCTTCTCCAGGAACTCGTCCAAATCTTTTTTAATGATTTGGTGAGTAAATGAATGGAATCGCTGTGAAAACAGAGGATAGTGAGATTTCTGAAGTCCACTGGATTGCAGGATCCGAGGCAGCATGGGTTTACTAGAGGCAGGTCTTGTCAGACAAATCTGATTGATTTCTTTGACTGGGTGACCATAGAGTTGGACTGAGGGAAAGCCCTAGATGTGGTGTACTTAGATTTCAGTAAAGCCTTTCACACCTTTCCGCACAGGTGTCTTATAAATGAATTGAGCACCCTAGGGATGGATCCTAAAGTGACTGAATGGGTTAGAAATTGGTTGTGTGGGAGGCGACAAAGGGTAGAGGTAAATGGAGCTCACTCTGAGGAGAAGCAGGTTAACAGTGGTGTGCCACAGGGATCTATCCTTGGTTTGATTCTTTTTAACATTTTTGTTAGTGATATTGCGGAAGGGCTGTCGGGTAAAGTTTGCCTCTTTGCAGATGATACCAAAATCTGCAATAGAAAAGACATCCAGGAAGGAGTACATAACATGAGGAGGGATCTAGCTAAGTTTGAAGAATGGTTGAGCAGTACAGTATAGGGGGTGAAGTACTTCTGTACACGAAAGAGGAGTGGGACCTGGGCATGATTGTTTCTCATGATCTTAAAGTGGCTAAACAGGTTAAAAAAAGGCGACAGCAAAAGCCAGAAGGATGCTTAGGTGCATAGGGAGAGGAATGGCCAGTAGGAAAAAGGAGGTGATAGTGCTTCTGTATAAATCTTTGGTGCAACCTCATTTGGAGTATTGTGTGCAATTCTGGAGACCACACCTTCAAAAGGATATAAATAGGATGGAGTTGGTGCAGAGGGTGGCTACCAAAGCGGTCAGTGGTCTTCAATATAAGCCATATGGGAACAGACTTAAAGATCTCAATATGTCTACTTTGGAAGAAAGGCGGGAGAGAGGAGATATGATAGAGATGTTTAAATACCTCCATGGCATAAATGCACAGGAAGAGAGCCTTTTTCAATTGAAAGTAAGCTCTGCAATAAGGGGACCAGGGGCGGTTCTTCCATTAGGCCACCTGAGGCGATTGCCTCAGGCGGCACTCCGGCTCTGTTTTAATTTTAGATTTTGCAGCCTCTGGTCTGCCTCTGATTTCCCACATGGGAAGACAGAGGCAGGTCAGAGGCTGCAAAATCTAAAACTAAAACAGAACTGGAGTGTCGCCAGTGTTGGACAAATCAGTCTGATCGCTTGCAGGAACCCTGCAAATGATCAGGCTGATTTGTGCGGCGGCGGCGGCAGCACTCAGAATTTTAGGCAATGTGTCGAAGGTGGATGTAGCAGGGAGATCAAACAGTAAAGTACACAGACCATCACTGGGGAGAGACATTTGCTCTGAAAGCATTTACTTCCTTTCTTTCCATCTTGCTGCAGTAGGTACAAACTGGGCCTTTCACCTTTGCTATAATGCTGTATGTGTGGGGAAAGGCGCAGAAGGCTCTTTTCCATCTCTGCCAGCCCATTTCCTGTTTCCTGCCAGCGGAAGCCAGAATCCTCTCTCACAGCCGCTCATACAGCCTCCAAGGTGTTTGTTTTCCACTTTTGTTCATGTTTTTTGCAGTTTGGTGACTCATGTCCTTCCTTTGTATTGAAGCATCATCAGCAACAGCAATCTAAAGAAAAACCCACAGTAGAAGCAGTAGGTCACCACCCCAGGGGACAAATCTGTCAAAGAGGCTCTCTCTACCTTCTTTGGGTGGATTTCACCTTAGCAGATCTCTCCTCTGTTCCCCTAGTACTACATAGAAATGACACTCCAACTAAGGCACAAGATCATCGGAAAAGTCACTGTGTCCAGGTTTGAGGGGAAGATGTGTAGCAGAGAAGGGGTAACTGCCTGAGATTGTGTGGGGAGGACGCTGCTTCTCCAAGGTACAGAAATTCCAGTTTGTGGAAGAGTAACTAGAAAATATTGGGCTCCCAAATAACCTTACCTATCTGAAGCCCATTACACAATGCAATCATGCCTTATTCCCGGGGTTTAATTCCACCCATGATGTCCTGTCTCAAACCTCCTCAGATTACTTCTAAATGCAAATCAGGGCAAAATAATGATGTATTCACATGCAGGGCCATCCTTAAAGAGTAGAATGAACATTGGGGGACCTGCACCCCCACATAGCCATGCCCAGGGCTGGGACAAACCATTAGGCAAACTAGGCAGTTGCTTAGGGCAGAAGCTTCTGGGGGCAGCAAAGATCCTGGCATTCAAAGCTAAACACCAGATTCTGACAGCCAGGGATGCTGAAGGCTTAAGGTTTGCCTAGGCACCCAAACCTCAAACCAACTCTGGGGCCGGCTCTGGCCATCCCTCTGAAAACTGGCCAGAGAGGCTATGAAAAAGGATTACAGCAGTCCTTAAACCACACTTCTTGTAGGGAAAAAAGGACAAACTGGATTGCTACAAAACCCTACACAGAAACTACCTCACCTTGGTCACACATGCAGAACATGGGCCGAGCTACACTAAATGCAGAATAAAGACCACAAAGTTGTTAGTGTAGATGGGTTTAAAAATTGGTTTGAACAAGTTCCTGGAGGAAAAGTCCATAAAGCATTATTAAAAGAACCAGGGAAATCTACGGCTTACCCCGGGTAAGCAACGTGGAATCTGTGCACCTTTTTGGAAACCTAAGAGGTACTTGTGTCTGGATTGGCTGCTGTTGGAAACAGGATACTGGACTTGATGCGCCCTTGGCCCAACCCAGTACGGAATCTCTTATGTTCTTACATTAGAATTAGAAACAGACAAAAACTGAACTGAAAGCCCCAAGAAACTGGACTCTGGAGTAACAAACACATTTCCTCCTGTACTATGCAAAATACAGGCGTATACCAAAGAGAGCAAAGGCGGCCCATCCCAAAGAGTGAGATGCTATGCTCCAGTCAGAATAGACCCCATAGCCTATAAAGAGAAGCTGCTAAACCATAATAGCACCAAATCCCAGGACTGCAAATACCCTGGATCACCAATACACCTCTTATTGGGAAAGCAGAGCAAATCAGACACTTACAGGTCCCTACACACACCTACAGGACGTGGACAGGTCCCTACACACACCTACAGGATGTGGACAGGTCCTCAACAAGTATAGAAGAAGAAATAAAGCTTAGGAACAGGAAGCAAGGCAAACTGCAACAGATCCCCTCGTGAGCAACACGCCGACAGGATACCCCACCTTGACCATCCCAAAAACAGAAGACGTGACTATAAGATAAGAACATGCAGGCAAAACCAAAATGGAAAGTACTAGAAACCAAATCCTATATACAGTACAGCAATGGGAAAATAAAAGCACCACAGAAAATGTAAACGCATATATAACAAATATAAAATATGTACTTCAGAAAATATCAAATGATAAAATTAACAAATAGAAAATATAATAGTAAACCCATATTAAAATAAATTAACAACTCATTAAATGTTAAAAAAATCACACAAAATATTTCAAAATAACAGATACATAAAATAAAATCCAACAATTAAAATTAAGAATGAAAAATTAATGTCTCTCTTCCCTTCCCCTTGCATACTTCTTTTCCTATATTCAGCAGCATCTATCACTAACCTAATAAAAGCGTCTCCCATATCATCTGCAGCAGCGTCCTCCTCTCCTTTCTCCCTGCTACCCCAGGCTGCCACCATCCGCCTCTCTCTGTCTCCCACCCTCTTTCCAGGCCACCAACATCCAGATTTCCCTCTCTCTATCCCTTTCCTCCCCATTCTCTCGGTGCTCTTCCCCTGTCTGCCTCCAACCTCCACGTTCCCTCATGCTTTCTACCTGCACACATCCTCTCCTTCCCGGTACTCTCTCTTCCCGTCCCACCAAGTTTATTCATTTATTTATGGCATTTATTACCCACCTATCAGCCATTTCTAGGCAGTTTATAATATACACTCATAAAATTCTTAAAAACGAAACATGAAAGCCACACATTCATTGAAAGGCACGGTGAAAAAAATAAGTTTTCAGTTTCCATCTATAATCCAAATAGTTTCAAACATTTCACACTATTAGTGGTAAAGTGTTAGGCCCCCACCACTGAAAACTGTAGGAACACTAAGAAGGGCTTGAGAGCTGTACCTGACTGTCAGAGCACACACAATTCAGATGAAATCACTGCACATTTAGCCTTAAAGACATGGCACCTACATTGAAATTGTACACCGCAGTCAACTGGTCGCCAATGAAGCTCACATAGAAAAGGGGTGACATGGTCAAATGTATGCACCCCATAAACAACAAGAGCTAATTGCAGTGCTTTTAAAACATACTGCGTCAAATCCAATTAAATCATATTATAGTAGTCCAGCTGGGAAAGAGACAACAGCTGGACAACTGTTTGAATATCCAAGGACCTACATACTATGTGTGCTATTTGATCACAAAACAAAAACTTACAGATATGTTTACTAAACCAGGCTAACGGTTAACCCCGGCTATCTGCAACTAGGTCCCATGTTGTTTAATGGGACCTACTTGCAGACAGCCCAGGTTAACCCTTAGCCCAGTTTAGTAAACCTACCCCGTAGAGTCTAAAATTACTCTGATAGCAAATTTTGTCTTTCACTGGTATATTATAATCAATACATAACAATGCAACATAAACCCTACACAGGCCTCTTACTTTTTTTAAATCCTACCTAACATTGATGATACCTTCTCAGGTAGTTACAAAGCTGTAAATCCTACATATACTCTCAAATTTCAATATTAATTCTCAATTTTAATTTGAATATCATTCTTAATTCAATCATTTATTTTTAAAAAATTATACAAACAATTTTCCAAAACTTTTTTCCATACTTTATTTAATAAATAACTTAATAAATAACTTACATATATTACATATCCATCTAGAATAAAACTCTTTTAAGCAAACCTGCTTAATTACAAACCCGACCAATGTTTCCAAACACCAAACCCATTCCACAGTTTCACCACACTGGCTTCTTTGGGGAATCTTCTACAACTCCCGCAACAAATGATTTGTGGCGAGAGTTGTAGAAGATTCCCTGAAGAAGCCTGGTGTGAATTGTGGTGGGAGTTGTAGAAGATTCCCTGAAGAAGCCTGGTGGGAATTGTGGTGGGAATTGTAGAAGATTCCCTGAAGAAACCTGGTGTGAATTGTGGTGGGAGTTGTAGAAGATTCCCTGAAGAAGCTTGGTGTGAATTGTGGCAGGAGTTGTAGAAGATTCCTTGAAGAAGCCTGGTGTGAATTGTGGCAGGAGTTGTAGAAGATTCCCTGAAGAGGCCTGGTGTGAATTGTGGCAGGAGTTGTAGAAGATTCCCTGAAGAGGCCTGGTGTGAATTGTGGTGGGAGTTGTAGAAGATTCCCTGAAGAAGCCTGGTGTGAATTGTGGCGGGAGTTGTAGAAGATTCCCTGCAGAAGCCTGGTGTGAATTGTGGTGGGAGTTGTAGAAGATTCCCTGAAGAAGCCTGGTGTGAATTGTGGTGGGAGTTGTAGAAGATTCCCTGCAGAAGCTTGGTGTGGTGAAACTGTGGTCCATAGTTGGAATACGAATGTCATCAGGTGGAAACATCAATATAGCTATGATTGCTGGGACACAGGACATTGTATGGGTCTGCAGGTTTTGTGGTGCTAAATTTCCCACTAAGGTTTGTTGTATCTATTGGTGTCATTGGATAGAAGACATGGTGTCCTTCGGTGTGGTGTCCCTCAGTGTGGAGATATTTGGATTATTAGACACGTCGATATATTGTTGCATCAGTTCATAGTGCTTTGGAAGTTTTTGAAGATTGCGGATTGAAGATTGAATAGGGGTTGTGGTCGAGAGGTTTCATTGACTTCATTAGTTACATAGTATATGATGGCAGAGAAAGACCAGTATGGTCCATCTAGTCTGCCCAGCAAGGTGGCTATAGTAGGTGCACCTGCCGCTCCATGCAGGTCACCCCTCCCCATGTCTTTGTTTAGGGGTGTACCCACTGGTCCATGTAGGGCACCCCGGTTTGTTGAGATATAAGAAATAGTTACGTTTATTTTGATTTTGTCCTGTTGCTATAAAGGGATCCACTGTGTCTGTCCCATGCCATTTTGAATTCTGTCACTCTATTTGCCCCCACCACTTCTATTGGGAGGGCATTGCAAGCATCCACCACCCTATCAGTGAAAAAGTATTTCCTGACATTGCCTTTCAATTTACCTCCTTGCAGCTTCATGTTATGTCCTCTAGTTTGACAGCTTCACGGTCTTTGGAAGAGGTTTGTTTGTTCATTAATACGCTTGAAGTATTTAAAGGTCTGAATCATGTCTGCCCTGTCCCTCCTTTCCAGAGTGTACATATTTAGGTCTTCAAGTCTCTTCTCATAAGTCTTCTGACGCAGGCTCCAAATCATTTTGGTCGCCTTCCTCTGAACCCTTTCCAGTCTTTTTATATCCTTTGCGAGATATGGTCTCCAAAACTGAACCCACTATGCCAAGTGAAGCCTCACCAGTGACTTGTACAGTGGCATTAGTACCTCTTCCTTTCTGCTGGTAATTCATCTTTCTATGCAACCCAGCATCCTCCTGGCTTTTGCCACTGCCTTGTCACACTGTTTTGCCATCTTGAGATCCTCAGAAATAATCATACCATGGTCCTTTCTCCTGGTCCGTGCTCACCAATCTCTCGCCCCCTATCGCGTATATTTCCCTTGTATTTCTGCTTCCTAAGTGCATGACACTGCACTTCTTCACATTAAATCTTAACTGCCAAGCATTAGACCATTCTTCCAGCTTTTGTAGATCTTTCCTCATGTTCTCCACTCCCGCAGGGGAGTCCACTCTGTTGCAAATTTTCATCTCATCTGCAAAAAGACAGACTTTTCCATTCAGTCCTTCAGCAATATCACTCATAAATACATTGACTGAACCCTGGGGCACACCACTAATCACCCTCCTTTCATCTGAGTGAGTTCTGTTTACCATCACCTGTCAACCAATTTCTGATCCAGTTCACCACCTTGTAACCCATCCCCAAGCTATTGAGTTTATTGATAAGTGTTCTATGAGGAACAGTATCAAAGGTTTTGCTGAAATACAGGTAGATGACATCCATCGCATGCCCCTGATCTAGTTCTCTGGTCACCCAGTCAAAGAACTCAATCAGATTTGTTTGGCAAGATCATCCTTTGGTAAAACCATGTTGCCTCGGATCATCCAACCTGTTGGTTTAGAAAAGTCACATGCGCGCTATTTCAAAGGACTATTTTTCTGATGTATCTTCAGTGTTAATATGAGAGATTAGGTAGTTCCTTAGGTGGGGAGATAAGGCTGTTTGATGTAGCACTGTTCATTGAGTAGTTTTGTATAAGTCTGAATGTAAATTGATCGTGTATTTCGCGTGAATGAGAATGAATGTATTGATTGCACAGGTACACTACCAAAAAACTGCCTCCAGTTTTGCAACTGATTCCTATAGATTTTGGGGTGCTGAATCCAGGAAAAATAGCCAAAATGTTCCATCACGTCACGTTTTCTTGCAAAATTTAGATTTCTTACCCATATAAGGAATGTTCACATAATTTCTTTTTAGCCGACTGCAGTTTATTTTCTTGGCCCAAAATAGAGGTTGTAATGGTTAACTAACTAGAAACACTCCCTCATGATATTTTAGAGAGTTTTGTATTCATTTTATACATTAACAGGACAATTGGGAGGCGGGGGGCTAAATCCAGTACTCGCGCTGGCGCATGTTCTTTCCTGTTCGCCTCGTTCGCTCGCTCAAACACGGTGGTTGCGACATGAACGTTCCTGTCAAATTTCAGTTTCTTGCAAGTTCATTATTACCTTTTGTTTGCTCAGTCGTAATCCAGCTTTATTCCGAAGTGGTTCACTACAGTTGTAGTTTGCAGTGCTGTGTATTTGTGATGGCTCACAGAGCCAGAGGTTGCGTCTCCGGACAGTTTTTGTTTTATTTGTGGGGAATATACCGTGAAAAAGCGGCAGAGGAACATTTCTGCATTTATTAAAAAAGTATATTTCGCCTATTTCGGTTTGAAGTTAGGCGATCAAGACAAACCGTGGGCTCCTCACAAAGTGTGCAAGACATGTGAGGAAGATCTACGCTTATGGATGAAAGGTAAAAAACAAGCATTTCGTTTCGGAATACCTATGATGTGGCGTGAACAAAGAGACCACAGCAGTGACTGCTATTTTTGCTCTTGCATTGTGAAGGGATACAACTTAAAAAATAAGAACGTAATAAGTTACCCCAACCTTCCCTCAGCAATTAGACCTATGCCTCATAGCAACGAAGTATCTGTGCCTGAACCACAAAATCTTTGGATCATATTTGTGTGGACGGTTCTGATCATGATGAGACTCATCAGATGGCTTTTCCCGATGAGTCCAGTACTTCCGAGTTTGAAACTGAACCAGATCCGAAACCTGAACTTTTCTCTCAAGCTGAATTGAATGATTTAGTCCGGGATTTAGGACTCCCAAAAGATGCTGCCCAACTGCTAGGTTCTCGGCTTAAACAGAAAAATCTATTGTCACCAGGAACAACTTTTTATTGGTACCGCAACCGCGAGACACAATTTTTGAAGTATTTCAGCAAAGAGGAAGATTTGGTATTTTGCAACGATATATACGGAGTGATGGAAAAGTTTAAACTCAAGTATGATCCTGCTGAATGGCGGCTGTTCATTGATTCGTCAAAAGACAGCATAAAAGGTGTTCTTCTTCATAATGACAACACATTCGCTTCAGTTCCTATTGCTCACTCTGTTATTCTCCAAGAAAAATACGAGAATTTGGCCCTGATTCTTCAGAAGATTCGTTATGATGAGCATAAGTGGATGATTTGTGGAGACTTTAAAATTCTATCCATGCTATTAGGGCAGCAATCCGGTTTCACCAAATATCCCTACTTCCTTTGCTTGTGGGATAGCCGGGCCCGCGACCTACACTGGGGGAAAAAAGACTGGCCAATTCGGGAGTATTTGAGACCCGGTGAGAAAAATGTTCTTCATGAGAGCTTGGTACCTCGTGATAAAATTCTATTACCACCTCTCCACATTAAGTTGGGTCTCATTAAGCAATTCATCAAGTCTTTTCCAAAAGATGGTGAGTGCTTTCGGTACCTTTGCTCAAAGTTCCCCCGACTTTCTGAAGCAAAGCTAAAGGAAGGAGTGTTTGTTGGCCCTGATATAAGGAAACTCATTTCAGATGGAGCATTCGCTGAAACGATGTCTGAGAAGGAAAAAGAAGCCTGGGATTCCTTCAAGGATGTTGTTCTCAAATTCTTGGGGAACAGGCGGGATGAGAACTATAAGGATATTGTTGCCAGGATGCTCAATGCCTTCAAAGAACAAGGCTGTAACATGAGCCTGAAAGTCCATTTCTTGCACTCCCATGTGAACTACTTTCCCGAACACTTGGGGGCGTACAGTGAAGAACAAGGTGAAAGGTTTCACCAGGACATCAAGGACGCAGAGAGAAGGTACCAAGGAAGATGGAACACCACTATGATGGCTGATTTCTGCTGGTTGCTGCTGCGGGAAACCCCAGATGAAAAATATGCCAAGCAGCGCACCAAGAGAAGCATTCGGGGGAAGAAGAAACGGGCCCACCAGGAGATTGATTGACCCAAGAATGACTTTAAAATCTAAACTGTGTTGACAAATATCGTGTTTTTACTAAACTTTGAAATAAAAATTTGCTAGTTATTACCACAGTGTCGGATCTCATTTATTAGAATTTTATTTTCACACCATCGGGTGTTTGTCTTCATGTATTGCAATGGTGCGGTTTGCGTTTTCTATTCTTACATACATACCTGTACAACATTTTTTGCACATTTCTTTGCTTTGCTTTGTGTCTAACCTCGCTCTTATATGCTCAATGTTTGTGCACATGTATGTGGCTGTTTTAAGTGCAGACAATTTTGCTACCATCACAGTGTGTTTTGTTGACATTACTCTATTCTTATGTGCTGCCTTGTTACAATTTTCTTTATTCTTATTTGAATAACTACTAAACAATTAGTATAAAGAATTCATCCAAGAAACTTTTATCTCGATTGCACTCAATCTGAAACGTTCACCTCAAACTGCTAACCCAATGTAGCAAAAAATCTGTACGTGATGGAGCAAATTGGTTACCAGATTTGGATTCAGCGCACCAAAAAACGTAAAAATCAATCGAAACATTAGAGGCAGTTTAAAAAAAATTTTTTTTAGTGTACCTGTGTTGTTCATATATTTGCAACTATTGGTGGTGATTTATAATAGATAGACTGGTATATTATATGAACACAAAGTAATGATTTCTGGAGGAACAGAAACAATCATTGCTTTCTAAAAATGTACCACTAACCGTTATCTGCCATCCATTGTATAAGGCCAGAAAGCGTTGCACTACATCCAATGAAGTGACACCTGTCGTTATCATAAATGGTTCAATAATTAAGACGCCATCTGGAAACACCAGGAAGATATTTGTATAATGTGTTACAGGAGGTTTTGAGGCTGCTTTTGGATCCTGATGCTCCTCATTCTTTTGCCCACTACTTACATGTATCTTACCTTACTCTAGTCCCCAGTTTCACTATGGGCCCATTTCTGCAAGGCAGATAGCAAGGCTATATGCTCCAGCAGGACATCCTGTCCCACTAGCCACCTGCACCGCATGCTGCCTCCTGGCCCCCCTGCATGCACAGAGCCACTGTCTGGGACAGGGGCGACACAGGGGGAGAGTGGGTGGAACCGCCCCCTGGACATACAGGGCCAATTCGGAGGTGGAATAAGCACTGGCCACCCCCCAGCAACAAGGCGAGTCCCTGCTGCCTGATCTGGGCTCTGGCTACCCCTGCTGGGGTCGAGCAACAGGAAAACTGGGGTCTCCACAGCAGCAGGCTGGATGTGCCGTGGGGAGGACATCCCCGTGGTGATGCAGGGGCACATCGGACCATCTCTCAGTGCTCGATCCTGCACCCGTGGGAACGTCTTGCTCCCATGGTGCTGAACTGGGTGCCAACAAGCCCGTCCTGGTGGGGGCTGTCCAGACAGCCCAGATGTGCCTCATTTGAGATCGGGCACCACACATTTTGACTTGATTAGACTTTAAGCTCTGATGAGCAGGGACTGTGTCTTGCATCTAAATGAACAGCATTGTGTACACCTTGTAGTGCTACACAAATGCATCAGTATGATTTGTTTTCCAAGGGCTGCTGAGTAGAGATGGGATTCACCTATCAAAGAATGGTTAATTTACAGAGAAGGGCTTTAAACTAGGATTGCCAGGGATGTTGAACAAAGCTCCTGGATAATAAAAGCTCCCAGATAAGTAAAACATTAAAAATAGTATATATGTGGGGCTGAATGTGAACATGCTTTGCAGCATGACTGTGTTTGGTTTGAAGCACTGTACTTTTGTTGTAGAGCAGTGGGGGGTAGGGGGTGGAGGGCTGTGGAAGAAAATGATAAAACCTTTGATACTAGTTCTAGCTAGTTTGTGTAAGAGTCACACACACTAGAGTAGTTGTTGATATACTCTTTGTATTCTTAATAAACAGAGTTAACCTAAAAATAGTATATAAAAGAGAAAAAGGGCAACATCTGGAGAGCGGTATGTACTGTGACGCAGCGCTAGGCGCGGAGGCCATGGAGACCGACACTGACCCCCTGGTAGAGTCCAGTATTGCAGGGAAAAGAAGAAATTCCCACTCTCAGCATACCCTACAGGCAGCCAATCAGCTCACCTCAGAGGAGGAGAGAAGCAGAGCTATGGATTGGGCACGCCCTAGGAGGAGGCGGGCATCCCAGAGTAAGGGATCCTTCTTAAACAGAGAGAGGGAACACTCAGTAGAGAGGAGCAGAAGGACTAGAACAAATGGAGGAACAGGACCAAGCCAGAGGCTGTCAAGAAGGAATGAAGGAATAAGCTCTGCTAGTGGATTGAGAAGAGAGTTTGCTTTAAATCCACAAGAAAGAAAGCCAAAGGGATTGGGAAGGCAGGAAGTTACATTGTCTGCAGAACCCTTTGACCTGATTACAGAAGCTGTGCCCAGCTGCAACAGAAGGGAAGCTAATCCAACACAAGGAAAAGAGCCCACGTTGTGGAGAAGCAGTTTTTATCCCGGGGGAGAAAAGCATGCTGGCCAGATAATTCCTGAGCAGTCTCATTTGAAGGTACCTGCTATTTTTAATCCTTCTGATAAATGTTATATGCCAAGAAGGGAGACTCCTGTTTGTAGAGGACAGGATAGTTTTAGGGAGTATGAAGGAAGATTGTTTTACCCTGAAAACTCTCTAAACAAGCCAGGTTTTACTCAGTCAGTAATACCTGTTCCTAACAAACAAGCTGAGGAAAGAAACGCAGCACAACTGTTTACAAAGGGATTAGGATATCCTGATATAAAAGATCCTACCTTTGAAGCCTTCCTGAGAAGTAGAGCTGCTGAGAACGAAAGGGAAATTCCACCATTCATTAGCAAAGAGAAGTGGGGGAAGGGAATTTCCACCTCGAGCACAGACTGTCTGAATAGGGAAAGCCGTGTTTGCCCCTCAGAAGCAGATAATCACCTGCTTAAACAAGCAGGAGCTTTACCCTTGACTCCTGTTAGGGGACAGGCAGAACAACTCTTAACAGACTTTAGAAAATTCCTGAATGAAAGAATTATTTCACAACAAGCTATTCTTCCAGCAGTAAATAATCCTGAAGAAAAGATTATTCCCCAAGCTCAAGTTCCCATGTTGGACGTCAGTCAGCCGATGGATTGCTCTGTAGGATTAATAGAGAGAACCACTGAGACAAAAGCTTGAATGATTATACCTGACTTTTATTCTGTCTGTGCTAGTCCAGAATTGCTGAGAAAAGGTACCGGACAAAAGTAGTGTTTGAAGCAATTGAAAGGAAAGCCTATTTTGCATTGAATGTATGCTGGACTGTGACATAATTGCTAAAAGAAACAATTATACTAATCACCTGAGCACCTGTATATATTGCACGGAGAGAACACATGAAGCAATGTGTTTCTCCCTATGAGAAGTTTGAAGCACAATACTGAAAACCTCTGTTTGCATAATTCCTGATTTACTAACCTTTTCTGTTCCTGTCTCTCTCACGGAGCGGGGAAATAAAAATCCTTGAAAACAAATAAATTTCTTGTCACCGCATATTCATTGGCCCCCACAACTACACATGGCCTATCCCTCCTTAACCCACAAGGTTGGGGAGTGGGTGAAGGTTTGACAAGTGGCGTAGAACTGAGGATTTCAGCGCAGGCGCAGAAGAGCTGTTTCAGGAACTGCAGAAAAACCTCATATCTAAAGTGGACCCCGGCTGAAGAGCTGACAAGGCCCAGCAGAGACGGAGGGAGTGCAGAGGGCTGCAGGAGCCATATTCCTGAAGTGCTTTACTATCACCTGAGCCAGGTAATGGGTACACACCCTGGGGTTGTGTGGATACCTGGGCAGAGGGTGACCCCTAGAGATAGCGGGGGAGGGAAAAAAAAAAAACAGGTTTATTTCTGGAGGAAATCCCAGAGAGTGCAAGAGATACCGCACTTGGGTCCTTGTGTTTTTTTGTTTCCTTTATAGTGAATACCGAGGATGGCGGTCGATCCGAAGGATATCATCCAGTGGATGACGACCCAATTCGAGCGCCAAGCTGATTTAGCGCTGGAGACCCAGCAGAGAGCCAACGCAGCTTTCAAGGAACAGCAGCAACCACTCCTTACTCTTTTGGAGGAATACGTAAAAGAGAAGAAGATGGACACTGTTCCAGCCCCGGAGACAGGTTCCTTAATGGCTAACATGTCAGCTGTTATTTTGCCCACAGGGACTTTGTTCAATTTTGGACCTTTATGCAGTCAAGATGACATAGATGATTACATAGAAAGCTTTGAAAGGGTGGCACGCTTGAGTCTATGGCCTAAGGAGCATTGGGCCTTAAGGCTAGCTGCATCCCTTACAGGGGAAGCGAGAGCAGCATACAGAGCCATGCCTCCAGACTTAGCTGGAAATTTTGAAGAGTTAAAGAGGGCCATTCGTGAGAGATTGGGTCTCACTCCACTCCTGTATCACACTCGCCTATGGAGTGTGAGACTCGGGGAGGATGAAACTCCAAAATCTCTATATTATCGCATAAGAACCTTGTTATATAAATGGTTGACTCCTGAAGGGAGATCTCTAGATTCTGTCTTAGACGATTTAATTCTGGAACAGTATATGGAAGCACTGCCACAGCAAATACGCACTTTTCTGATCCTGCAGAACTGCAAGAATCCACAAGAAGCAGTTGCTCTTGCGGAAAGATACATGGAAGCAGGGTTAATGGCTCAGAGGTCTGGTAGTCCATTCTCTGAGTATGGCAGCAGAGGATCAGAAAGGCGACGTAGGGTCCTAGAGGATCCGGGTAAAATATCCATGCCTAGCAGAAAAGAGTCTGTAGGGGAAGTGCAATGTTTTAAATGCGGGCAGGTAGGCCATATGCAAAAACAATGTTGGATAAGGAATGCTTTGGTGGCTGATACCTATGATGAAGACAGGCCAGGTTTTCTTTTAGCTGTATCCGTCCAAGGTATAACCACTCAAGCTTTGTTAGACTCAGGTGCTGAACTCAGTATGATATCTGAGGAATTTTGGAAGGCCATCGAAGCTAGAGAAGCCCCAGAAATACTACACCCCATAGAGGAGGTAAAGATAAGGTGTGTCCATGGAGGAACCTCTTCCTACCCCGTCTATAACCTTCATATAACAGGTTTAGGGACGCAGAGAGAGATCCCTCTTGCAGTAGTTCCGCACCTTCCACACTCAATGATCTTGGGAAAAGATTGGCCCCAATTTCATCAGGGTTTGGTACAGGGAATAAGGGAAAGAGAGGGTTCCCACATGGAAGAGGATCCTGGGGAAGTGCAGGCCCTGGCCATGCAAAAAGTAAACTCACTGCTTCGACCTTTAATGCCTCATGTCAAGAAGAGTAAAAAGGAAGAAACCCCGAAAGATAGCACTCCGGAGAAACCTCGGTTTGTGTTAAAATATTGCAAGACGACCCCCAGGGCTCAAGCTCCTAAAAGAGCCACGCCCAATGCCGCAGGGTTGGACCTCAGCAGTGCAGAGGATGTAATGGTTCCTGCGGGCGGAAAGGCGCTAATAGATACGGCCCTACAGATAGAGCTGCCGATAGGCTGTTATGGACGGCTGGCTCCCCGGTCAGGCTTAGCACTGAAACATTTTATTGATATAGGGGCCGGGGTGATAGACCCGGACTACCGAGGTTCATTAAAAGTGCTACTTTTTAACTTTGGAAAGGCCAACTTTCAAGTGAAGACTGGAGACCGAATAGCCCAGCTCATCTGTGAGCGCATTGGGATTCCCCCGTTGGAAGAGGTTCCCGCTCTGTCCACGACCACGCGAGGAACGCAGGGCTTCGGGTCCACAGGGACAAATAGCCTGTAGGGATTGGTGGCTGCAGTGGAAAAGGAGGACCCAGAAGAGGAAGACCTCGGACCCCAGCTGACCGACTGCCAGACAAACCCGGAACCTCGTTTAGATGAAGGACTTTCTTGGGCCCAGCAACAGGAGTTGAGGCAAGTTCTCTCTAGATATAAAGATGTCCTCACCTCCCTACCAGGGAAAACCCAATTAATAGCTCATGATATAGAGACAATCCCTGGTGAAGTAGTCAGGCAACGGCCTTACAGGCTTCCAGAGGCCAAGAAAGTAGAGGTGATCCGGCAGGTGAAGGAGATGCTCGCCATGGGGGTCATCGAGGAGTCTCGGAGCCCCTGGAACAGTCCTATAGTCATGGTGCCGAAGCCGGATGGGTCGATTCACTTCTGCATAGACTTTAGAAAGGTGAATATGATCTCCTGTTTCGATTCATACCCTATGCCACGAATCGAAGAGCTCCTCGACCGTCTAGGACAGGCCAAGTATCTCACCACCCTAGACATGTCAAAGGGTTATTGGCAGGTCCCCCTTACAAGAGAGGCTAAACCAAAGACCGCCTTCAGCACTCCCATCGGACTGTACCAATTTAGAAGGATGCCTTTTGGACTCCATGGCGCCGCAGCAACGTGCCAGCGTCTCATGGATATGGTCCTACGGCCTCATCATGCATACGCTGTGGCCTACATGGATGACGTGGTGATCCATAGCGAAACCTGGACCCAGCATCTCCAAAGAATCGAAGCGGTACTCCTGTCAATTCGCAAGGCAGGCCTTACCCTTAATCCAGCAAAGTGCCTCTTTGGGGGACAAGAGGTAAAATACCTGGGTCATGTAGTAGGTCGGGGGATGGTGAAACCTCTCCTTAGCAAGATTGCCAGTGTACAGGCATTCCCAGAACCTCTTAACAAAAAGCAATTACGCAGCTTTTTGGGGCTTGTGGGCTATTATAGGAGGTTCATCCCGCATTTCTCGGAGAAGACAGCCCCGTTAACAGAGATGCTAAAGAATGCCCCGAATAAATTGAAATGGAGTGCCGAGGCCGAAGAAATGTTCAACCTTCTAAAGAAGCAGCTGTGTGAAGCGCCGGTATTAAGAGGGGTGGATTTCACCAGGAGGTTTATTGTGCAAACGGACGCTTCCGATACAGGTCTCGGAGCGGTCCTCTCACAGCAACATGAAGAGGTGGAACACCCGGTATTGTTTCTGAGTAGGAGGCTGACACCGCCGGAACGGAATTATTCTACCATAGAACGCGAATGTCTGGCCATCAAATGGGCTGTTGATGCGCTGCGGTTCTATTTGATGGGAAGAAAATTTACCTTAGTTACTGACCACGCACCCCTGAAGTGGTTGAACAAAATGCATAACCACAATTCTCGACTTACACGGTGGTTCCTCGCACTTCAGGCTTTTGAGTTCCAGGTGGAGCACCGTGCCGGGAAACTTCACCAAAATGCGGACGCTCTAAGTCGTATCCCATGCTGTCCAGATTCCCTTGGAGCAGCCCGTGATATCTTAAGGGGGGGGATCTGTGACGCAGCGCTAGGCGCGGAGGCCATGGAGACCGACACTGACCCCCTGGTAGAGTCCAGTATTGCAGGGAAAAGAAGAAATTCCCACTCTCAGCATACCCTACAGGCAGCCAATCAGCTCACCTCAAAGGAGGAGAGAAGCAGAGCTATGGATTGGGCACGCCCTAGGAGGAGGCGGGCATCCCAGAGTAAGGGATCCTTCTTAAACAGAGAGAGGGAACACTCAGTAGAGAGGAGCAGAAGGACTAGAACAAATGGAGGAACAGGACCAAGCCAGAGGCTGTCAAGAAGGAATGAAGGAATAAGCTCTGCTAGTGGATTGAGAAGAGAGTTTGCTTTAAATCCACAAGAAAGAAAGCCAAAGGTATTGGGAAGGCAGGAAGTTACATTGTCTGCAGAACCCTTTGACCTGATTACAGAAGCTGTGCCCAGCTGCAACAAAAGGGAAGCTAATCCAACACAAGGAAAAGAGCCCACGTTGTGGAGAAGCAGTTTTTATCCCGGGGGAGAAAAGCATGCTGGCCAGATAATTCCTGAGCAGTCTCATTTGAAGGTACCTGCTATTTTTAATCCTTCTGATAAATGTTATATGCCAAGAAGAGAGACTCCTGTTTGTAGAGGACAGGATAGTTTTAGGGAGTATGAAGGAAGATTGTTTTACCCTGAAAACTCTCTATACAAGCCAGGTTTTACTCAGTCAGTAATACCTGTTCCTATCAAACAAGCTGAGGAAAGAAACGCAGCACAACTGTTTACAAAGGGATTAGGATATCCTGATATAAAAGATCCTACCTTTGAAGCCTTCCTGAGAAGTAGAGCTGCTGAGAACGAAAGGGAAATTCCACCATTCATTAGCAGAGAGAAGTGGGGGAAGGGAATTTCCACCTCGAGCACAGACTGTCTGAATAGGGAAAGCCGTGTTTGCCCCTCAGAAGCAGATAATCACCTGCTTAAACAAGCAGGAGCTTTACCCTTGACTCCTGTTAGGGGACAGGCAGAACAACTCTTAACAGACCTTAGAAAATTCCTGAATGAAAGAATTATTTCACAACAAGCTATTCTTCCAGCAGTAAATAATCCTGAAGAAAAGATTATTCCCCAAGCTCAAGTTCCCATGTTGGACGTCAGTCAGCCGATGGATTGCTCTGTAGGATTAATAGAGAGAACCACTGAGACAAAAGCTTGAATGATTATACCTGACTTTTATTCTGGCTGTGCTAGTCCAGAATTGCTGAGAAAAGGTACCGGACAAAAGTAGTGTTTGAAGCAATTGAAAGGAAAGCCTATTTTGCATTGAATGTATGCTGGACTGTGACATAATTGCTAAAAGAAACAATTATACTAATCACCTGAGCACCTGTATATATTGCACGGAGAGAACACATGAAGCAATGTGTTTCTCCCTATGAGAAGTTTGAAGCACAATACTGAAAACCTCTGTTTGCATAATTCCTGATTTACTAACCTTTTCTGTTCCTGTCTCTCTCACGGAGCGGGGAAATAAAAATCCTTGAAAACAAATAAATTTCTTGTCACCGCATATTCATTGGCCCCCACAACTACACATGGCCTATCCCTCCTTAACCCACAAGGTTGGGGAGTGGGTGAAGGTTTGACAGTACTAATGTAACCTAAAAATAGTATATAAAAGAGAAAAAGGGCAACATCTGGAGAACGGTATGTACTAATGCAAAATAAAATTCCAGATTTAGAAGCTGTAATGGAAGAGGATGGTGTGGCTATAGGATATGGTACACCGAAACAATAACTGGGATGTAGTTATACCAGACTATAATGTATTCAGGAAAGACAGGGTAGGAAGGAAAGGAAGCAAAGTAGCACTATATATATAAAAATAATATTAATGCCACCAAACTGCAGGGCTTATGAAGGAAGGAGGTGGCCCTGTGGATTAGTCTGGAAAAAGGAAATAGAATATCTATTTATGTTGGTGTGATATATAGACTTCCATTGCAGGCAAAAGAAATAGAGATTCAATTGAAGACATTCACAATATTGCTATGAAAGAGGAAGTACTATTGATAGAAGATTTCAATTTGCCAGATGTTGAATGGTATATCCCCGCTGCAGTGTTATCTAGGAGTAGGGATATCCTGGATTCTCTGCAGGGAGAACTGTAACCGAGGCAGGCCGTATCCGGTGCCCTATGCCCGTCCTTCCGCACCCCACCTCCCTCGTTCTTCTCACCCCCTCCCCCAACCTTCCCCCCACCATTACAAAATTTCACAGACACAATTTTCTTATTGGAAGTACCAACCGGTCGCAGCTTTATTAAAATTCAAACAATTAACTTTACAATATCAAACAGTCTGTAAACAATCTCCCCCCAGCGGAGTGATACCCCTCCAGCCATAATTAGCAAAGTGGGGTCGCCTCCGCTCCGGCCGTGTCCGACACCGGCCAATTTCCTACCGCCCTTTCCCCGACCTCGCCATATGACTAGCAAAGGCCAGCAGGGCTTATCCGGGTCGGGGGCACCCCGCCCCCACCCAAGTCTGACCAAATGGCTCCGGGCCCCGGAAACCTCCGGGATCCCGCCACCGGCACTGGCATCTTAATGCCCTTGTGCCGCCCCCCCAATGCTCAGCTGCGACCAGTTAGTATCCCCGTGTAAAACACCTTCCAAGGCCTCTTGCCAATCATTCAACAGTAAATCCATACCCACAGGGGACAAATGAACCCCATCAATCCTGTACAACCCCGTACAATCCACTTCCACCCACGGGTGAAGAACTTGAATCCCACCTTGGCCAGTTAACCACCGTCCTATTTGACGATTTATTTTTGTAAGACCCCGCGACCAACGCCGCTGGGCCGCACAAACAGGCCTTGGAATAATGTCTGACCAAATTAACTGGATTCCCGGGAACATCTGCAATAACATAGTTAAGTCTTTTATAACAATTCTTATGAGTTGCTTACAAGTCCAGGTAACTAGGTCGTTGCCACCTAAGTGCAACAGCAGCAGCCGTGGCTTGCCCCTCACTCGCTCATGGTGCCGGAGCAAAGGCAGAAGCTGAGACCACCTCAACCCTCTCTCACCCAGCCATAGCAGCGACACTTGAGCAGGATCCAGCCCCAGATTATGCCCCAATGGCCTTTCAGCTGCTCGCCGGCCGGCCCAGTATATGAAAGAGTGCCCGATCATCCAACAGTTCCGGACACTCCCTCCTGCAACTGCAAAAGAAAAGAAGAGTTAATCCATAGCAAGTTCCCCCCCCCCCCCTTTCTTTTCTGTTTTTTTTTTTTTTTTTTTATAAACGAACATAACCCCGGAAAGCCTGGGAACGCCACCTCCCAATACCCTGAATGTCCTGCTGCGACAGGCCCGCAGCAGCAGCGCTGGTGGCCGCGCCAATACGAAAAGAATGAGCCGCATACTGTTCGGGGGGCTCACCTACTGCCTTCAATGCCAACCTCAGAACTGCTATCACCTGAAAATGTGTAAGCAGCCGTCCGTCCGCATGCAGAAATAACCCCCCAACTTTCACGGGGCGGTCCCGCAAGAAAGCACGCATGGCGCTCACCGGACAAGTGTGAAACCCTGGAATCCCACTCAGCCGTACCCACAAACCCTTGCCCCGCTGATCAGTCTTAGATTTTGCCAACAAAATTCGCAACTGCCCGTTTTCAAAGCAAACATGCTGACGCTGTAGAATCCCCAAATCTCCCGCTCTGGATGATCGCGCCACCAGCTCCCCCATGCGAAAAGCCCCAAAAAATGCCAAAGTAAAAACTGCTCGAAAAAGCGTCGCCTCATATTGCGACGAGGCCACCACCGCTAATGACTTGCATATTTTTTCTAGTAAATCATGCGTGATGGGACGCCGAGCATCCAGATGTATAGGTGCTGCCCGACCCCATCCTTGCAAAAGCCGACGAGCTAAGGCACCCCCTGACGGGAAGTCCCAGCCCACTGCCTTCACAAAATACTCGAAACCCGCCAAATGACTACGCACAGCCGAGCGAGTCACTCCATTCTCTTTAGCCCATCCCACATATAGTCCTAGCAATTGAGCTGAAACCGGCCCAAACCGCCAACCCAAGCGTTCCAAAAAGTCGACCACCTTCTGACATCCTCGCCGATATGCTGCCCATGTCCCAGGCGCTACAGAACACCGCAACAAGTCTTTCATCCCGGATGGCCAAGACTCCACAACTTCCAAGGGACCGCACGTCCTTCTGCATCTGCGTGTGGTGTCAATCGTCGGAATTGCTCGAACTTGAAACGGGAAAGAGAATCAGCGATGGCATTAGCATACCCTGGAATATGTTTGGCTTTCAGATACACATTTAACCGCAAACAGGCTAAAGTCACTTCCCTCATCAAGTTAGCCACCAAAAGACAGTGCGGTGAATAATGGTTCACCACCTGCACTACAGCCTCATTATCACACCACCACAAAACCTTTTTGTTAGCAAGTCTATCCGACCACAACTCCAAGGCAACTAAAATGGGAAACAGTTCCAAAAAAGTTATATTACTGGTAAGCCGCGACTCGAGCCAAGACTGCGGCCAACGCTCCGCACACCAAGCCCCAGCGAAGTAAATGCCCAGACCTATGCCACCCGCCGCGTCAGTGTATAATTGCAAATCCGCACTACTGATCTCTGGTTCCATTAAAACTGTGGTCCCATTAAAATCCTCCAAAAAGACCTGCCAAATCCGCAAATCTGCCTTAATTGACTTCGAGACCTTCAGATGATGATGAGGCCTACGTACCCCCGCCGTAGCTGCTGCCAACCGCCTCAAAAACACCCGGCCCATCGGTATCACCCGACAAGCAAAATTTAACGAGCCTATCAAAGCTTGCATCTCCCTCAGCGTCAAGGACGATGATGCTAGCACATTGGCCACCAACACCCGCAATCTGCGAATTTTATCTTGGGGAAGACGTGCCACCATGACGTCCGAATCAAGCTCAACCCCCAAAAAAGTGATCCGTGTAGTAGGACCTTCCGTCTTTTCTTTCGCCAATGGTACTCCCAATTCCTTGGACAAATCCACAAAACCATCCAGCAATACACGGCAGTCCCCAGAGTGTTCCGACCCGACAAATAAAAAATCATCCAAGTAGTGCACTACCTGCGCTATACCCACCTTACGTTCGATTGCCCACTGTAGAAAAGTGCTAAACTTCTCGAAGTATGAACAAGAGATGGCACAGCCCATGGGCATGCATTTATCAAAATATATTCCATCCTCAAAGCAAAAACCCAACAAGTAGAATGACGCAGGGTGCACTGGAAGCAGCCGGAACGCCGACTCAATATCTACCTTCGCCATCTGCGCCCCACGCCCAGCGGATCGTACTAAGCTCACTGCCTTGTCGAACGACGCATATCGCACGGAACATAATTCCCGCGGAATATAGTCATTGACCGACGCTCCTATGGGGCTGGACAAATTATGTATCAGGCGGAATTTTCCCGGCTCCTTTTTCGGTATTATACCCAATGGAGAAATTACCATGCTTGCGAATGGCTGACTGACGAATGGGCCCGCTACCCTACCAAGCGACAATTCCGCTGCCAACTTTTCTTTCACCACTGACGCGAATCGCTTCACTGACACCGAATTCCGCCCCGCCGATCCCCCCACCTGCCCACACACTGGGATCACAAAACCAAAATTAAAACCAGAATATAACGCCTCTCTATCATTTTTTCGAGGGTACTGGCCCAACCACGCATTCAGTACTTGCACGTTAACAGGCGTGGGGGCAAGGCCAAACAGCTCCGCATCATTTTGTGCCAGAAATAGGGGGCTGGGAGCTCCCTTTTTTGACACATTTGACTGCTGAATGCACTCCCCCGCAAAGGGAACAGACGTGCCGGAATTTGCAATCTGGGAAAGGGCACGAGGTCTTGTTGAACCTCCAACAAACATCACCTGCCCCATTGCCGCCCGTACGCTGCTGTGCGATACTTGCTCCCCCACGAAAGGACCGACCAGTCCCCACCCCGCTCACGACTGCACCTTTTGTCCCTCCTCCGACACTACTCCTGGCCGACATCTGGGTCAACCATAAATTAATGTCCTGCATTCCCCACGACACAAGTCTATTCTCTTCCATCTTGTCTCTAAACTTTTCGTCATAGTTTAACCATGACCACCCTTCGTGTGTCTGCGACGCTTCCAAAATTGAATCCGCGTAAGATAAAAGCCTCTCGTATTGCCCCGGGTAATGCTGACCCCAAACACTAATCAACCGCAGAAACGCACGCGTCCAATTGACCACATTTCGTGAAACTTTCTTAATACGCCCTGCTTTCTCATCCTCCTTACGTTTTTTTCCTGCTTTCTCCCGAACGTTTGCGACCTTCTAACAACCGAAAAATATCTATATAACGCCGCTTTTTAATTTTATGGCGCAACTTCCGTGGAACTCCCTCCCATAACTCCGAAATTACCACTGCTGAAGGCAAACCACCCTCCGGACCCCGTCCTGAGACTTTTTTATCACCCGTCGACCGCCGACACATACTATCTGCTGATGACGTCAGTGACGAAGACGACACCGAGGACGACACGGACGACGAACTGTACCTGCGACGCCGTCTACAGGAATGTTTCCTTTTTGCTGTCCTCTTTGCCTTCTTTTTACCACTCTCTCTACTCTTCTCACCCAAATCTACATGTAACTCACCTGCAACGCCCGTCGCAGACGCCACCACCTCCTCCGGATCAACATCCACTGCACTGAGCTCCGCATCCTGCTCTCGTCTGCCCGCGTCGCGAACCGCACCCTCACCAGACATCTCCCGCTGCTGGATCAAAGACGAAGCCACGCCTTCTACCTGCTGCAGTCCACCTTCAGCTCCTCCTGATAAACGTGTTGGGCCCTGAGGAGACATAATAGGAAAAAGAGAGGGAGGGGGAACAGGAGAAGACCACCCTGGCTGCCATGCTTCCAACCACTCAGCTCGAGAGGAACCCTGCCCACCCCCCAACCAGTGTCCCCATTGCGAGGGGCCACTCCAAGCCCCGTAGGAACCATGGCCCCTCTGCACGCTCTCCCAGGAGGCCCTGTCTCGAGGATTTATGGCATGTGCCGCCGCAGGCATAACCATAGGTCCTAAACCTAAATTCCCATAACCCCATCCCCCCTGGGTTACACACCCTTGCTCCTGCTCCTGCCCACCCACTAATTCATCCCCAACCCTAGCAGATCCCTGCTCATTTAAAGCCGCAGGCGGAGGCCCAGAATTAGCCCCCAAACCTCCTCTTTGAGGCTGACCCCGCCTAGCTTGCCCCCTTGCTCTGGATCCTGCAGCCCCTTTACCCCGCCCCAATGACAACCCCTCTCCCCGACCTCGTTGAGGCGCCCTTGCTCGAGGCAGCCCCCGACTGGCCGTTCCCCGATGACCCCGGCCCCCCCCACCAACCCCCCTCACAGCAACCCTACCCCTATCACTCGTTTGAGCACCCCTTGCCTGTGCAGCCCTATCAGGGCCACCTGCCCCAGCCCTCGCTCCACGTGCCATTCCACACAGGAGCACAGGCCCCCCAGCAATAAGAATAAAGTCAGCAGTAGTTCGGCTTTTTTTTTTTTTTTTTTTTATATCACGTTTCCCCCCCTTTTGCCAATTGCACCCTCAGCTGGCAAAAAACCCCGGCGACACCCCGCCGAAGAGCACACTACACCCAAATTGCAAAGCCCCAACAAACACCGCTCAGGCCCCCCCCCCCCGCAACTTACCCGGCTGCCCCAACCACCTTAGCAGCTCTGCTTCCCCGATTCTCCGCACTCTCCAACCCGCCGGACCAAAAAAGCCGTCCTGCCTCCAACCCGCTGCCGAAAAAAGGAGGGGGTAGCGTAACAGCTCCCTCCTTATCTCGCCTAACGCCGGCAGCACTGATTGGCTCCGCTCACTCCCTCTGCGGAGCCAATCCCTTCAAAAAATGCTGCCGGCGTCATCAGCCTCCGCGCATTCTCCCTCATCCCTCCCCCCCCCTTCCTTTCTGCAGAAGCCGGAAGGACGAGCCGGGACCGGGCCGACCGCCCGGTTACCGGCGTCCTTCGCGACTCCGCGCTGGTACTTGCTTTTCTGAAAAGGGGTAATGGAAGAGAGATACTGGATTTAATGCTTACATATAGGGAGAGTGTTTCTAATGTTGACCTGGTGATCATCTGTCATGCAGTACTCACTGGATAGTGAGCTTCAGTATTAGGAAACAGGGAACAGTGGTTCATTCAAAAGTGAGGATTCTAGACTTCAGGAAAACCAACTTTGCAAAGACGGAGGGAGGAATACCTCAAGGAGTCGTTAGCTGGGTGAGAACAACCAGGGGAACTAGAACAGTGGACAAATCTGTAAGGAGAAATTTTAAGGGCAACAAACCTTTTTGCTAGGAAAGTAAATAACAGAGGAAAAGGAGGCCACCATGGTTTTCAAATGAAGTAGCTGAAAAGGTAAGGAAAAAGAGGTTAGCCTTCTTAAACTATAAGAGATTGCAGAAAGAGGAAGACAAAGGTGAAATTAGACTTACCTGCTAATTGTTGTTCCTTGAGGAACTCCAGTCTAATCCCGAACCTCTGGGGGGTTTTGCTCCTCCTCCAGCAGCTTGGAGATTGAGAAACGTCATCCTTTTGATGACACCAGTATAAAGACACAGGATCCGCCTCATGACTCCAGTAACCTATTGACAAAGCAGACTCACCGGAGCAGCAATTAAGTAGTAAACACTACTAACCAGCTTAACATTTATTTATTTATTTATTTATTTATTTGCAAATCTTTTATATACCGCCATTTCCTAAGATCAGTGGTGGTTTACATCAAACAACATAAAATTACATAGAACAAAGCAGTGATATATAAACAGGTACATTGAACTGTAATCAGAACTATATACAGGTAGCATAACAAAGTTTAGAACTATTTACAAGTTATTACATAGTTTTTTACATATATACATATTAAGGTTCATCATATGTTCTGCTATGGGAGTAGTAGTGAGATTATTGGAGCAGGTATATACCTTGGTGAGTTACAGAGGATGGGAGGCCTTGTCCAAATCTTTATCTATGTTAGAGTAATATTGTGAGAACAGGTATGTTTTTAGGTCTTTTCGGAATTTTTTTAGATCTTTTATTTCCCTTAGTTGGTCAGGGAGGTTATTCCATAATGATGGTGCTACGAATGAGAAGGCACTGGTGCTTGTTATTTGTTTTGTTTTTCTTATTGAGTCAGGTACTAAGATAGTATTAAGGTTCCTTCTTCGTCTTATTCTGTTTTCTGTAGGACTACGAATCAGTGTGGATAGGTATTATGGGGCAATCTGGTTAATTAATTTGAAAGTGGTCAATATGATTTTATATTGAATCCTACTGGGTATAGGTAGCCAATGCAGAGAAAAAAGTATCGGGGTAATGTGGTCGGTTAGCTTGGCTTTGGAAATTATTCTCGCGGTAACATTTTGGGCCATTTGTAGAATTTTTAGGCTCTTTTTAGATACTCCTAATAGTATTCCATTACAATAGTCAAAATGGGGAGTTATTAATGCTTGTGTGATAGTTCTAAAATCATCATTTTCTAAAAGAGGCCTCAGTTGTTGAATGGAACGAAGCTTGTAATAAATTGTTTTGGTTGTTTTCTTAATGTGGTTAGTGAAACTAAGGGTCTTGTCAAGGGTGACTCCTAAGTATTTAATCTCTTCCTTTATGGGTAGGGTAAAGTTCAGAATTTTGATGTCAGTTGGTGGTGTGTAATTCATGTTTCTTGAAGTGATTAATATCTCAGTTTTCTTGAAATTAATTTTCAGATTATTTGAACGCAGCCATTTATCAGCTTCCATGAGGCAGGTTGCTATTTTGTCATAGTTTGGATCATGTATATTGAATGCGGAAAACAACATAATGTCGTCTGCATATATATCATAATTCATCTTATATTTTTGGAAAATGGTGCAATTTGGTTGGAGATAAAGGTTGAATAGAAGAGCATATTACTAGTAACTTTATGAGATAAAGGAAAATATTCCGGACACCTTCGTGTTCCGCTTAAAACGTAACAATCTTCTCTGAAATGCTGAGATCCCCATTCCCGATTAGAAAGGATAGTGACCGAAGAATTGCTACATTGGTCCCAAGATGGCGGCGGAGTAGGACGCCGAGCGAGGTGCGTAGAGAGGATCGGAGTGTGGTTCGAGCTCATGGGGAAGAAGAGGAAACAGCGGTCTATGAAGCCACCCACTACCTCTATTCCTGGCAGTGGCTTGATCCATTTGTCCATTTCTGCTTTCTGCTCACCGATGGCGGCGGTTATGGCTTTGGCGGATCTGTCAATCAGGTTAGCAGATCTGAGCAATGGGGTTGACTTGAGCCCCGTTCAAGTGTTGCCGCAGCAGCCCGGAAGGAGTCTCGTGGAGGAGCTGAGTGTGGGAGTACTTCCGGGTCAGGAGGATACAGCTACAGCGGGGGGGCCTCCTCGATGGTAACCCTGAGTGTGTTGGCGACTTCTGTTGGGGGCAGTGAGTTGAGTGCTTCCCTAGGAGTTTGCCTGGGGTTGGAGCAATTGAAGACCAGCTCCCCTGACACCTCAATGTCCCGGGTGTTGTGCGGGATAGAAAAACCGGCACGTGTGACTTTGGATAGCTTATGGGGAGCCATCTCATCACTTCAAAGAACCCTGCTTCCTATAGTGGGTGTTTTTTCACAAGAATTGAATGCTGTTAAAGTTCAAAGTTCTACGTTGGAGACAAATTTGGCGGGACAGACTGCTAGAGTGACACGGTTGGCAGGCTTTGAGTGGGTCCTATACCAGAGAGCGATTGATTTCGGCACGGCATTTGGAGATCCTGGACAATCAATTGAGAAGGAATAATTTTAGGTTTTTAAATTTTCCAAGATCTCCTATGATGGAACCCATGGGCTTGGTCCGTAAGTACCTTACTGAGGTCCTGCTGATGCCTGCTGAGTCCTTTCCTCCTATTGTCAGAGTTCAGTATGTGGTAATTTCCTCAGCTGCAGCAGGTACAGAAATGGATCCAGAGGGTACAGCTGGGCCGGCTCAGTTGGATCTGTCAGAATTTTTGGAGAGTTCTCTGGAAGTAGTGACTAGTCGTGCTACATTACTGGTCTGTTTTGCATTTGAATCTGACCAAAACTCTGTTCTTAGACTGTATTTTCGAAAAATGTCTGTTTCTCAATTTATGGGGTCAAAAATCTCCATTTTTCCTGATCATTCTAAGGACACCCATAAAAGGTAGAGAGTTTTTGGCTTTACGTCAAAGGTCTACCGCTCTGGGAGCACAATTTAGATTAAAGTATCTGTGTAAATGTGTGGTATTATTTCAATCCAAGCAATTTCTTTTTTTTGAGCCCCAGCAATTGGTACAGTTTCTTCAGGGTAAGGAGGATGATGGGCAGGTTTGATTCCTGTAGTGGCTGCCATATTAGATATCAATGCTCGTATGATTGTTCTTTTTAAGGGGGGCTCTCCATTTTAGGGGGTGGCCTTTCCCCTTATTTTTTTTCTTTATTGTGTTATTTCTTCTTTGGGACCTTATTAGGGTTATATTTTGTGGACTAAACCAAATTTTTATTTTATTTTTATTTAATGGTATTTCTATCCCGCCTTATCCTTCAATCAAGGCGGTTACACAGCAAACAATCAGTGGGAGTGGTGCTTGGGTTCAGTGTGTGCATCATGTACAATGAAAGTGTGTGTGTGTGTGGGTGGGTTGATTAGTGTGCGCTATTTACAGCATGAGCTATATACAGGGTAAGTGTAGGGAGCGTGCAGGTAAGATTGGTCCATGGTTGGAGCACTCATTGTGTGTTCGGTCCGTAGTGCTCCAGGAATAGCAGAGTCTTTAGTTGTTTCCTGAAGTCCTTGGTGTCTTCAGTGGCTCACAGTTCATCCGGGAGTGAGTTCCACATGCTAGGTGCTGCCAGTGACAGTGCTCTTCGTGCGGTGGATTTACATGCTCTTGTGTAGTCTTTTGGCGTGTTGATTGTGACTGATGTGGCTTTTCTTCTGGGTCTTGTACTGGTGTCAGGTTTTATGAGGGGTTAAGGCTGTGGGCAGAGTTCCTGTGTTTGATCCTGAATATGTTTAGGATTGTCTTGTATTTTATGCGTGAGTTGATTGGGAGCCAGTGTAGGTCTTTTAGTATGGGAGTGATATGGTCTTGTTTGGATGCACCGGCTATTATTCGTGCTGCCGTGTTTTGGACCATTTGTAGTGGTCTGAGTGCCTGTTTTGACATGCCTGTGTAGATCGGGTTGCAGAAATCAAGTATGGGCATTATGAGAGCTTGACAGACTGTGCGGAAGTGCTCGTGTGTAAGGAGTGGTTTGAGGCGTCTGATTATTCTCAGTTTGAAGTATGCGTTTTTGGTGGTCTTGCTGATGTGTGATTGAAAGTCTAGCCTCTTATTGAGTGTTACACCGAGATATTTCACCTCGTTTTTGAGTGGTATGGATGCGTTGTTGACCTTGATGGAGGGTGGCGGGCTGAAGTTGTTGTTTCGTGTGATGAACAGTGCTTCTGTCTTGTTGTAATTTATGGTCAGGTTGTTGTCGTGTAGCCAGTTGGACATGTTGTTGAGGCAGTCTGTTATTGTGGTGTAGTCTGGGTTGTCGAGGTTAACTGGGGTGTAGATCATGATGTCATCTGCGTATATAGTGTAGTGTATTTTGTGCTCTCTTATGATGTTGCAGATTGGTTGTATGTAGAGGTTGAATAGTAGTGCTGATAGGGCGGAGCCTTGTGGCACTCCTTGCCCGATCTTTGCTTGGTGAGATGAGTTGGGACCGATCTTGACCTGGAACCTTCGGTCAGTTAGGTAAGAGTTGAACCATCTTAGGGTGGTGCCATTTATTCCGATGCTCTGTAGTCTGGTTAGGAGGATTTTGTGGTCCACTGTGTCGAATGAGGCTGATATGTCTAGGAAGATCATTAGTGTTCCTTTCTTGTGGTTATCTATGGTTTGGAATATGTCGTTGAGTAGGTAAAGCAGCAGAGTTTCGACTCTGTGGTTTGGATGGAAGCCGTGTTGGTGTAAGTCCAGCGGGGCATGAGTGTCAATATGGTCCTGAAGTTGGTGTTGTACAGCTTTTTCTATGATTTTTGCCATTAGTGGTATGCTGGAGATTGGCCTGTACGCCGCTGGGTTGCTCTTGTCTAATGTGGATTTCTTTGGTATTGGTCGTATGGTAGCTAGTTTTAATTGGTCTGGCATGATGCCTTGTGTCAGCGAGTTGCGTACTATGTTGTGTATGGTGTTTATGTAGCTGTCCTTTGAGGCCTTGATCCAGGTGACCGGGCATGGGTCTGTTGGTGCGGTGCTTGTGTTGAGTACTGTGATGATGTCTGCCAGCTATTTTTTGGATGGGGTGTTGAATTTCTCCCAAGTTGAGGTGATTCTGGTCGGGCTGGTAGTTCCGTTTGTAGGAGCCTGTGGTCTAGCGTCCAGTTTCTCTTGTAATGAAATATGTATGATTTCTTTTCATTTTGTTTTTCCTGTATATGAAGTTTGGTATCCTTATTCAGATGATTCTGGATTATTTTGAAAAATTCAATAAAGATAAAATAAAAAAAAAAAAAGAAAGGATAGTGACCGAATTTGAAACACTATTGGTCCAATCTCACCCCCCCCCCCCCCCTTTATGGGCTATAACCTTCACAGGTACCCAATCAGCTTACCTGTAAAATCTCATTTGCTTCAGGCTATAGTCCAAGGAAAAGACTAGGGAGGGATATTTATTTATTTATTTATTACAGTTTCTTATATACCGCGCTATTTAGAATCAGCGCGGTGTACATCATAACAAAACGACCATAACGAAAAACTGTCAGGTTTTACATTGAACAGGAGTACAAACATGGATAACTGGGTTAACTATATACATAAGCTATCTACACTGTAGATATAAGTTGAGAGGGCATTTCTAGACTGGGTCATTTCTTGGAAGGGATATGGGACTAGACTGGAGTTCCTCAAGGAACAAAAATTAGCAGGTAAGTCTAATTTCACCTTCCTTATCGTCCCTCCAGTCTAGTCCCAAACCTCTGGAGATTTAACAGAGCAGTGAAAAAATTCAATGGGAGGGACCTGCTAAACCAGCCTGAAGCACCGCTGATCCAAAACAGGTATCCCTTTCCGCTTGCACATCTAGGCGATAATGTCTGACAAAGGAATTTAAAGACGACCAAGTAGCCGTTTTACAAATTTCAACTGCAGGTACCAAACTGCACTCTGCCCACGACGTTGCTTGCACCCTAGTTGATTGAGCTCTAAGCCCTTCTGGTACTGATTTACCCTTTAAAACATACGCAGATGCTATCGCCTCTTTAAGCCATCTGGCAATGGAAGCTTTTGACGCTGCTTCTCCTTTTCTCGGCCCTCCAAATAAAACAAATCTATCCGATCTGCGGAAAGATGCTGAACATTGTAAATACTTCTTTAATGCCCTGCGAACATCCAACCGATGTAACTGCTTCAAAGATGCAGCAGCACTGTCTTTCTCAAAAACTGATAGAGAAACCACCTGATTCACATGAAAAGGCGATACTACTTTGGGCAAAAAGGCTGGCACTGGTCGCAAGACCACCTTCGTATCACTAAAAACCAGAAAAGGCTTCCTACATGACAACGCTTGTAACTCCGAGATTCTTCGTGCCGAAGAAATTGCCACAAGAAACACCACCTTGAGAGTAAGATCCTTTAGCGACGCTCGAAAGGCTGTCGTACCAAAGCCTCCAGTATTAAAAATAGATCCCATGTTGAAACAATCTTCCTACACGGCGGCCGCAAAAGCGACACCACCTTCAAAAACCGTTTAATATCTGATGTCCTGCCATTGCCTCACCTTTTATCTTACCTCTATAACAGGAAAGTGCCGCCAACTGCACTCTTAAGGATGCAGCCACTAACCCTTTCTCAAATCCATCCTGCAAAAAAGCCAGCACCTGAGGTACCGAAGCTTTTAAGGCGTTAACTTTCTTGCCATCACACCAGGCTTTGAAGACATGCCAAATACGAATATATGCCAAGGAAGTTGATCTCCGCCGAGCCTTCAACAAGGTAGCAACCACTGCCGCAGAATAACCTCTCGCTGTCAACCTTGCCCTTTCAATAGCCAAGCCGTAAGCGAGAACCGATCCATAAGCAGGCATAAGCAGTGGTCCCTGTGAACTGGAAGCTGCCATGGCTTGTCTACGAAGAACCTCATCAGATCCGCATACCACGGGCGTCTTGGCCAATCCGGTGCAATTAAAATTACCTGACCTCTGTGAAGGTCTATGCGCTGCAACACCCGACCTTTTAATACCCAAGGTGCGAACACGTACAGGAGTTTCCCTTCTGGCCAGGGCTGTATTAGAGCATCCGGGCCTTCTGACATTCTTCCCCATCTCCTGCTGAAGAACCGATTGGCCTTCGTGGATTGAAATGTCACCATGAGATCCATTACCGGCGGGCCCCAGCAGCGTACCACCATTTTGAACACTTGCGGATGGAGAACCCACTCCCCTGGGTCCACTCGTACCTGACTCAGAAAATCGACCTCCACGTTTTCCACTCCTGCGACATGCGCTGCTGACAATGCTAGCAGATGTATCTCAGCCCACTCGAACAACTGCTCGGCCTCGGTTTCCAGCACTATACTGCTGGTGCCCCCTTGCCAGTTGATGTAGGCCACCTTCGTCGCATTGTCGGAAAATACTCGAATGGCCTTCCCCTGAAGACACCGTCGAAAAACTTGAAGCGCTAGGACTACCGCCCACAATTCCAACCTGCTGATCGACCTGATCTTTCCCTGATCGGTCCAAAGACCTTGCGCGAATCGCCCTTGAACGTGAGCACCCCAGCCTGATAGGCTGGCATCCGTTGTTAAGGGTATCCAATCTGGTGCTTCTAAGGGCATTCCCTTTTCCAGATTTTCCGGTCTCAACCACCACTGAAGAGCCTGATGCGTCTCCGGCAGACAGGGTAATATCCGAGACAGACTGTCCTCCTGGTGCAACCACCGTCTGAGTAACGCTCTTTGCAAGGGTCTCATGTGGGCTCTTGCCCATGGCACCAATTCGAGTGTCGCTGCCATGGTACCGAGTAACTGCAGATAGTGTAAGGCTGTAGGATTTCTGTTGACGAGAAACCTGCGGACTAACTTTCTCAAACCTTGTGCTCGTTGTTGGGGCAGAAACACTTTTCCGACACCCATATTGAAGCGAGCACCCAGGTATTCCAGCTTCTGTGATGGATTAAACCTGCTCTTGGGAACATTGACTACCCATCCGAGGCTCTGTAAGACTGCCACTACTCTGGCTGTAGCCGCCTCGCTCTCCACTTTGGATCAACCAATCATCCAGATAGGGGTGCACCAGTACCCCTTCCTTTCGCAATGCTGCCGCCACTACCGCCATGATCTTGGTGAAGGTTCGTGGCGCCGTAGCTATCCCAAACAGTAACACTTGGAATTGAAAATGTCCCATCGGCACCGCAAACCTCAGAAACCTCTGATGCTGCTGTCGAATCGGAATGTGTAGCTAAGCTTACGACAAATCTAGGGAAGTAAGAAACTCGCTTTGTCTTACCGCCACGATGACCGATCTTAATGTCTCCATATGGAAAAGGGACACTCGGAGACAGCGATTTACTTTCTTGAGATCCAAAATTGGTCGATGGGTACCTTCTTTCTTTGGCACTATGAAGTATATGGAGTACCAATCGCAACCGTATTGGTCTGGGGGTACCAGTACCACTGCTTTGAGAGTGAGCAATCTTTCCAAGGTCTCTCGCACTGCTTCATACTTGGCGAGCGCGCTTTGCACGGAGATTGCACGAAAGAATCGGTCACCGGACATTGACCCTCTTTGACAGGATTCCTATCGCTCCCGAGCTCAGAGGTGTCCCCGGCCTCTTTTCACCCAGTTCCCCCTCTGTGGAACTGGCTGTGCCTCTCCTCTGCATCCCCCCAAACGCCTGCTGGATCAGAGATATGAATTCCGGTGAGAAGATCGCCGCCAATCCCCCCGGCAAAGGCACTGAAGAAGAGGGAAAGTCCGGTGCGGAAGAAGGCCCTGCCACCGGCTCTAGAGATGTCACAGCAGGAGACCTCGGCTCTGGCATGTCCAAACTGGCTCCTTTGTGGCTCTCAACTCCTCCTTCTAGTTCTTTCTCCATAGAGGTTGCTTCCTGGACACAGCCTCTACATACCCCCGTCTTGGATACCGCTCCCCTTCTAGTACCACAGACCAAACACTGTGGCCTAGAAGGCATTCTGCCCGAGCGGGTATTTAGTATCTACTTCTTGCCCCTTTAAGGCTGACTAACTTCCCCCAAAGTGCTTGCTGCCTGAAAATGCTTGAACCGCTGAAGAATTTTTTTTTTTTTTTAAATATACTGAGGACACTCCCCAGGGTCCCCCAAGCCTAATTCCGGCAAAGAATTGTAAAAACGAAGCTGCCACACCGAATTAGAAGCTTTTGAAAAGCTTCTTGCTACAAACTGAGTTTCTCGCACGTGCCCGCCACACGGCTCGGCCTACCCCGTTCTCTACACGCGGCTCCCACACACGTGGCTGTAGTTGAGGCTTTCCCGATGATCTGGGCCCCCTTACCTTGTGGAGCAGAGATGTGCAGCATGGTTCTTCACTCTCCCCGCGCTCAGCTGGGATCGCGGCTTCCGCATCGGGGAAGAGCCGGGACTTCACAGGAAAAGTTGCAGCATGCCGCCGGAATCACTCTTCGGCGCTTCAAACTAAGCAGGTAAACCTCTGCTAGCTCTACTGCTGCTATACTGCTGGCTCCTCACTCATAACTGTGATTTTGGGAGCCGGATCCTTCCCTTCTCCTTCTACCAAATTAAAGCAGGGGGGGGGGGTTGGACGGAAGGCAGAAATAAGCACTTCAGCACAGAAATTCTTAAAGGTATACTCCTATTTCAATCTTTTTAAACAAAACTCAGTCCAATTACATCAATTTACTCTAACACTCCAAACTCTGCTTAATTGTTCCTCAAGTGAGCCCCTATCTCTGGGCTCACCAACCCTCCAGCTGCTTGGAGACTGAGATAACTGGAGTCAGGAGGCGGATCCTGTGTCTTTATACTGGTGTCATCAAAAGGATGACGTTTCTCAGTCTCCAAGCTGCTGGAGGAGGAGCAAACCCCCCCCCCCCCCCCCAAGGTTTGGGACTAGACTGGAGGGACGATAAGGAACAGCAATATCTGGAGAAGCTAAGGGAAGCTGGTAAAGTAGTCAGGAAAGCAAAGATGCAAATGGAAGAAAATATAGCCAATACAGCAAAACAAGGGGACAAGATCTTTTTAAGGTATATTAGTGACAGAAGGAAGTGTAAAGGTGGCATCGAGACTCAAGGGTGAAGGGGACGAATATGTAGAGACTCAGGAGGATAAAGTAGAATTGCTTAACAAATATTTCTGTTCTGTGTTCACTAGTGACATGCACTCAGAGCCATCAAGGGATTCAGTGAATCCCCAGCCTTGTGATGATGTTCTTTTTTTTTTTTTGCAATGTTTTATCACAAGAACCAGGAAGCAATGGCAGCTCACATTATTGCCCTTTCTTGCCCCCTATGGCACCGCATTACCCTAATGTTCCCACATCTCCTTAGAAGGACAGGTAGGATCAAGTGAGGGTTTCTTGAGAAGAAGTGTAAATAAAGCATGCTTGAAGACTGCAGGGACAGTTGTAGTTGAGAGTGATAGGTTGAGAATATGAGAAATGGAAGGGACAACAGTGGAGGAGATGGGGCTTAGGCGACGGGTGGGGATAGGATCAGAGGAACAGGTAGTGAGTTTGGAGGAAGAAAGAAGGTGTGCAGTTTCCTAACATAAGAACATAAGATATACCATACTGGATCAGATCAAGATCCATCAAGCCCATTATCCTGTTTCCAACAGTGGCCAATCTAGGTCACAAGTACCTAGCAATTTCCCCAGAAGACACAGGTTCCACAATGCTTGTACTGGGGCAAGCAGAGGATATTCTGGGTCCACTTTAAGGACCTTTCCTCCAGGAACTTGTCCAAACCTTTTTTAAACCCGGCTACACTAACAGCTTTTACTACATCCTCCAGTAGCAAATTCCAGAGTTTGATTACACGTTGAGTGAAAAAATATTTTCTCTTATTAGTCTTAAGCTAGAAGCAAAAGCTAGAAGGATGCTTGGGTGCATACGGAGAGGAATGGCTAGCAGAAAAAAGGAGGTGATAATGCCTCTGTATAAGTCTTTGGTGCGACCTCATTTGGAGTATGGTGTGCAATTCTGGAGACCGCACCTTCAAAAGGATGTGAACAGGATGGAGTCGGTGCAGAGGGTTGCTACTAAAATGATTAATGGGCTTCATTATAAAGCATATGAGAACAGACTTAAGGATCTTAATATGTACACCTTAGAGGAAAGGCGGGATAGAGGTGATATGATTGAGATGTTTAAATACCTCCGTGGCATAAATGTTCAGGGAGAGAGCCTCTTTCAATTGAAAGCAAGTTCTGCTACGAGGGGACATGGGATGAGGGTGAAGGGAGATAGATTCAGGAGTGATATGCGGAAATATTTCTTTACGGAAAGAGTAGTGGATCCGTGGAATAGTCTCCCAGTGGAGGTGGTGGAGATGAGGACAGTAACTGAATTCAAAAAAGCATGGGACCAACACAGAGGATCTCTAAAGGTAAAAAGTGGACTGTTGTAGTTGTTGTTATGGAAGGACAGACTAGATGGGCCTTGTGGTCTTTTTCTGTCGTCATGTTTCTATGTTTCTAAATAGGTTACCCTGTAACTTCATTGCATGTCCCCTAGTCTTTATATATTTTGATGGCGTAAACAATCGATCTAGGTTTATCCGTTCCACTCCATTCATTAATTTATAGACCTCTATCATATCTCCCCTCAGCTGTCTCTTTTCAAGGTTGGAGCCCTAACCTTTTTAGCCTCTCTTCATAGGGGTATCCTTCCATCCCCTTTACCATTTTGTTGGCTCTTCTCTGTACCTTTTCCAGTAATGCTATATCCTTTTTAAGATATGGCGACCAAAATTGCACACAATATTCAAGGTGCGGTTACAACATGGAACGATACAGAGGCATTATAATATTCTTTGTTTTATTTTCCATTCCTTTTCTTATGATACCTAGCATTCTATTTGCTCTCTTGGCTGCCGCTGCACACTGAGCCGAGGGTTTTAACATATTATCCATGAAGACGCCTAAATCTTTTTCCTGGGTGGCGGTTCCTAATGGGGAACCTTGTATCGTGTAACCATAGTTTGGGTTTTTCTTTCCTAGGTGCACAACTTTGCACTTGTCCTCTTCAGAGATCACAGAAAAGGAAGAGAGTGTAGCAGAGGTAGAGGGGGAAAGTTAGGAATGACGAGGGGAAGGAGGGAAAGTAACTGACCTTGTGGGGAATTGGAGGGTGATCTTGTGGATTTTGTCATGGAAATAGTCAGCCAGGGTTTGGTCAGAAAGGGAGGGAGGGGTCAGAGGCAGAGGCACCTTGAGGAGAGAGCTGACAGCAGTAAAGAGACGGTGAGGGTCAGAGGCAAGAAAGTTAGTCAGATGTACATAATAGTCTTGTTTGGCAAGTGCTATGGCTGACTGGAAAGAGACTAACATGAATCTGAAGTGTAGAAAGTCCGCAAAGGAACGGGGGATTTGAGCCAAGCACGCTCAGCTGAACAGGCACAGGAACATAGCGGGTAGTGGATGAAAGCCAGGGCTGGGGTTCAGTATGCTTCACAGGACGTGGCATGGGTGGAGCGACAGCATCAAGAGCAGAGGAGAGTGCAGCATTATAGGAAACTACTGCCTCATCAACAGACTCAGATGACATAGTGGAGGAAAGAGATGAACAAACAGTGGAGGAGAGAACCAAAGGATCAATAGCATGAAGATTTCTAAATAGGTTGGAGGAGACAGGACGAGGTTGAGGTGGCAGGTACAACCACAAAATCCACAACTGACTGCAGAGACAACAACCCACCCTACTTCCATAGACACAGACTGGAGCACATTTGAAACAATCACCAAAGAAAAAATAGAATCCGCCATCTCCTGCCTAAACACTACCACCTCTCCACTAGATCCCTGCCCTGCAGAATGGATAAAGAAATCCAAGGAGGACATAACAACTACTACATCAAAACAGAGATAAAATATTTGGGAGTGATGCTTGACAGCAACCTACATATGGACAAGCACCTTCGAAGAACCAATCGGGCTATTTTCCATAAATTAAGAGTCTTGCAGCCCCTACGTAGCATCCTCGATCATACTGATTTCAGATCTGTCGCTCAAGCCCTCATCATTCCACACCTAGACTATTGCAATGCCATACTGCAAGGCCTGCCAAGAAAAACTATAAATATTCTACAAATGGCACAAAATGTAGCGGCCCGAATCATTATGCAAAAAGGACTCTCTGACCACATTACACCTGCGCTAATTGAGCTTCATTGGCTCCCCATCACGGCCCGCATTCAATACAAAATCCTAGTCACTACCTTCAAACTCATCCATGACGTAGCGCCCTCACACCTCAACAGCTTAATATCCAATCTACCCAACAACAGAAGTAGAAGAACACCGAACCGCAATACCCTCTGTATCCCGAAGTGCTTCACAAAGGTTAATGCATGCACCAGCAACAGAGCTTTCTCATTTATAGCTCCGACACTCTGGAACCGGTTGCCAAGTGAAGTCTGTGATCTGAAAGACTTCCGAAACAACTTAAAACGCACCTCTTCCAATCACATTACAACTTAACCTCATGAAAAACACTAACCTCATGAGATACACTCAGTCGTGTGTAACTATGTATATAAGGATCCTTTGTTAAGTCCTAACAGTCATTCAATTGTAAATATGTATTTAAGTACCCTGTATGTAGCTGCAACTTGCAATCAACTGTAAATCCTGTAACCATGCTTGCTGTGCACTATCTCCCCTCCCTAATCGCAATGTATATACTCTAATTACTGGCCGGTACAGCCAACTCCACCATGTATAGCAACCGCTGCTGATCACTGGAAGCAGAGGGATACAAATGTACGCTAAATAAATAAAAATAAATAAAATAAGCACACCCCTAACCCACATTGTTAATGAATTCCTCAGGCAAGGACACATGCCAGATGTCCTCAAAAACTCCATCATCCGCTCAACCCTAAAAAAACACAACTTGGATCCCCTTGACCCCGCCTCCTTCAGGCCTATAGCAAGTCTTCCATTCACCGCCAAAATCATTGAGAAGATAGTTCAACAATAACTTCAAGATCACCTGGATACCAACAACATACTAGACCTGCAACAACATGGCTTCCGTCCATTCCACGGAGTCGAGACCCTCATGACTTCACTAATGAACACCCTCATCAAGGGCACACAGACCAAGCACTCTGGATACGCTGTGATCTTCCTGGACATATCCGCAGCCTTTGACACCATCTCCCACAACATCCTCCTACACAGGCTCCAAGAAATTGGCATCAAAAACATCGTACTTCAGTGGTTCCACTCCTACCTGACCAATAGAAAACAACTGATCCGCACAAGCATAGCAACCTCCCCCCCCTTTCAGCAACACCAAGGAGTACCCCAAGGATCCACACTATCCGCCATGCTCTTCAACATCTACCTGCAACTACTCTGCCCGATCATACGTGCTCATAACATCAACTGGAGTGGAGGAGTGGCCTAGTGGTTGGGGCAAGGTACTTCAGGTCGGAGAGTCGGGGGTTCAAATCCCACTAGAGGACAGCAACCTTGGGCCGGAAGGACTGGGGTTTCTAGTCCCACAGGTGCTCCTTGTGGTCTTGGGCAAGCCACTTAACCCTCCATAGCCCATGTTCCCTGTAAAATAGTTATCTCCAAGTTATAATGCCCTGTTCAATGTAATTTCAGTTTGTTCAATGTAAACCACCTTGATATCATGAAAGGCGGTATATAAGAAATGTAAAATAAAATAAATAAATAAATAACTACCCACATCTACGCAGATGACATAATGCTCTATGGACCAATCACAACCAACAACCACCAACCCAACAAACAATCACCTATCAGACTGCTTCATAGAAGTCTCCAGCTGGATACAAAAGAACAACCTATCCATCAACATAAAAAAATAGAAGCCCTCATAGTAACCAAGGACCCAAACTTCACACCACCACCACACCTCAACTTAGGAACAAATACAAATACAACCACACATAAAATACTTAGGAATCATCATAGACCAAGTGCTCACACTCAAGCAACAGATCAAAAAGACTACTGGAATAATATTCCACAAGGCAAAAACAGTACAACGCCTCAGGCCTCTCACTGATCCACAGGACTTCAGGACAGTCATGCAAGCTATGACGCTCCCCCACCTGGACTACTGCAATACAATCTATCACAGACTACCCGCCACTCACACCAACCCACTACGAACTGCGTTAAATACCACAGCAAGAATTATCCAGAAAGCAAAAAAACAAGACCACATCAGCCCAGTCCTGAGAAAAATGCACATACTCAATCTCGAAGCAAGAATCCAATACAAAACAGCCCTACTTATCCACAAAGCCCTCTATCAAACACAGACTTCCCAGCTCCGCACTCTACTGCCCCAACCCACCCACAACAGAACAACCAGACAATCCACCAGCAACACCCTCACCATCCCCCACAAACGAACCAAATATAATCAACGGACCTGCAACAGAGCCTTCAAACTATTCGCACCATCCCTCTGGAAATCCCTACCAAGTCATATCAGAAACAACAGAGATCCTTCAACATTCAGAAAACAACTAAGAACCATCCTATTCCAGGAATACCTCGGACCAGAAACAAACATCCATCAATGACTACCGCTTCAGACCCTCTAACATACCCACAGATCTACCTACTAAGAGACTGATGTCCATTGTTTAAGTCTTTAATGTCTGTCCAGATCATTAATGTTGGCCTCCCCGGTGGCAGCCCCCACCCTAGAATTGATTACTGTCCCCCCCCCTTTTATTTGATGTTGGGCTGCTTTGACCCGGTGAAAAGCGGGATATAAATTCAGTTAAATAAAAATAAATAAATAAATAAATGATGGTCAGATAAGGGAAAAGCTAAGATACAGAAGTTTGAGGGTAAGCAATTAGAGAAAAATACAAGGTCAAGGCAGTGGCCATGCTGATGAACTTCCAAGGTAGCGTTCTCCGAAATGCTTCCCGTTCCACGCGCAGGACCCAAAAGGCAGGCAGATCTCCGGAATCTCAATGCGTGGATGAGACAATGGTGCAGAGATGAGGATTTTGGATTTGTTAGGAACTGGGGAACATTCTGGGGAAAGGAGGGACTCTTCCAAAGGGATGGGCTTCACCTTAACCGGGATGGAACCAGGCTGCTGGCATTAACCTTTAAAAAGGAAATAGAGCAGCTTTTAAACTAGATAATAGGGGAAAGCCGACAGTCGCCCAAGAGCGGATGGTTCGAAAGAATGTATCCTTAAAGGATACTACCAAAAGCAGAGAGGTTCCAAAAAAGAGTAAAGTAGCCCAAATGCCCTCAAATATGGAGCAGACAGAGCTTAAAGATCCCAAATTACCCATGTCTACCAATAGCCAAATTAATATGAATAAAATACTGTCTCTAAAATGCTTGTATGCAAATGCTAGAAATCTAAAAATAAGATGGGAGAGTTAGAATATATAGCACTAAATGATAGGTTAGATATGATTGGAATATCATAGACATGGTGGAAGGAGAACAACCAGTGGGACACTGTGATACCTGGGTACAAACTATATCGTAATGATAGAGCTGATAAAATTGGTGGAGGGGTTGCGCTCTATGTTAGAGAGAGCATTGAGTCAGAAAGGATTAAAGTTTTGCAGGAAACAAAATTTGCTGTAGAATCTCTATGGATTGAAATTCCATGTAAAAAGGGGAAGGCGATGGAAGTGGGGATGTACTACTGACCGTCTGGCCAGAATGACCAAATGGATGATGAAATGTTCAAAGAAATCAAGGAAGCTAACAAAAGTTACAGCGCAGTAATAATAATGGGTGATTTCAATTATCCCGGTATCGACTGGGTCAGTGTCACGGCAGAACATGCTAGGGAGATAAAGTTCCTAGATGAAATAAATGACTGCTTCTTGGAGCAGCTGGTTCATGAACCGACCAGAGGGGAAGCCATATTAGATCTAGTCCTTAGTAGAACACCAGATCTAGTGCAAGAGATGAGGGTGTTGGGGCCACTTGGCAATAGTGATCATAGCATGATTGCCTTTGATTTAATTAGTGGAGGAGGGATAGTAAGGAAATCCACAGTACTACCTTTTAACTTTCGAAAGGGAGACTATGATAAAATGAGGAAAATAGTTAAGAAAAAACTAAAAGGAGCAGTTGCAAAGGTTAAAGACTTACATCAAGCTTGGGTGTTGTTGAAAAATACTATCTTGGAAAACCAGACCAGATGTTTTCCACGCTTTAAGAAAAATGGAAGGAAGTCCAAAAAACTGCCAGCATGGTTTAAAGGTGAGGTCAGAGAGGCTGTTGTTGCCAAAAAAGCATCTTTCAGGAAATGGAAAAAAGAGCCAAACGACGAAACCTGGAAACAGCACAAGCACTGGCAAGTCAAATGCAAGGCATTGATAAGGCAGGCAAAAGGAGAATTTGAGAAGAAGCTTGCTGTGGAAGCAAAAACGTGAAATAAAGACTTTTTCAAGTACATTAGTAGCAAAAAACCTTTGAGAGTCAGTTGGTCCATTAGATGATAGTGGGGTTAAAGGGGCACTAAGAGGCGACAAGGCAATAGCGGAGAGACTGAATGAATTCTTTGCTTTGATCTTTACTGAGGAAAATGTAGGGATGTTACCCATGACTGAAGTGATATTTAAAGGTGCGCAAGAATTGAAGGAAATATCGATACATCGGGAAGATGTATTACAACTATTAGATAAACTGAAGAGTAGCAAATAACCTGGGCCGGATGGTATATATCCAAGGATGTTGAAAGAACTGAAATATGAGATTGCAGACCTGCTATTAGTAATCTGTGAACTATCATTAAAATCATCTCTAATACCTGAAGATTGGAGGATCGCCAATGTAACACCAATTTTTAAAAAGGGTTCCAGGGGTGATCCGGGAAACTACAGACCGGTGAGCCTGACGTCAGTACCGGGAAAAATGGTAGAAACCATCATAAAGAACAAAATTACTCAGCATGTAGATAGTCTTGGCCTAATGGGAGACAGCCAACATGGCTTTAGACAAGGAAGATCTTGTCTTACTAATCTGTTATGTTTTTTTGAAGGTGTGAATAAACAGGTGGACAAAGGTGAGTCGGTTGATATAGTGTATCTGGACTTTCAGAAAGCCTTTGACAAGGTCTCTCATCAGAGACCTTTGGCAAAACTAAAGAGTCATGGGATAGGAGGCAGTGTACTATTGTGGATCAGGAACTGGTTAAAAGATAGAAGGCAGAGGGTAGGGCTAAATGGCCAATTTTCCCAATGGAGAAAGGTGAATAGTGGTGTACCCCAGGGATCTGTGCTGGGTCCGCTGCTTTTTGACATATTCATAAATGACCTGGAAAGTGGAATAACGAGTGAGGTTATCAAATTTGCAGATGACACAAAACTATTAAAGTTGTTAAAACCCAAGAGGATTGTTGAAAATTGCAAGAGGATCTTGATAAATTGGAAGACTGGGCATCAAAATGGCAGATGAAATTTAATGTGGACAAGTGCAAAATTATGCACCTAGGGAAGAACAACCCAAACTATGGTTACACGATGCAAGGTTCCACATTAGGAATCACCACCCAGGAAAAAGATTTAGGCGTCATTGTGGATAACATGTTAAAACCCTCGGCCCAGTGTGCAGCGTCGGCCAAGAGAGCAAATGGAATGCTAGGTATCATAAGGAAAGGAATGGAAAATAAAACAAAAGATATTATAATGCCTCTATATTGTTCCATGGTGAGACCGCACCTTGAATATTGTGTGCAATTCTGGTCGCCGTATCTTAAAAAGGATATAGTGTTATCAGAAAAGGTTCAGAGAAGAGCCACCAAAATGGTAAAGGGGATGGAAGGATACTCCTATGAAGAAAGGCTAAAAAGGTTAGGGCTCTTTAACCTGGAAAAGAGACGGCTGAGGGGAGATATGATAGAAGTCTATAAATTAATGAACGGAGTGGAATGGGTAAACGTAGATCGATTGTTTACGTTATCAGAATATAGAAAGACTAGGGGACATGCAATGAAGCTACTGGGTAAACTATTTAAGACTAATAAAAGAAAATATTTTTTCACTCAACGTGTAATCAAACTCTGGAATTTGTTACCGGAGGATGTAGTAAATGCTGTTAGTGTAGCTGGGTTTAAAAAAGGTTTGGACAAGTTCCTGGAGGAAAGGGCCATAAACCATTATTAAAAAGGGACCCAGGATATCAATGCTTGACCCAGTACAAGCATTATGGAACCTGTGTCTTTTGGGGAAACTGCTAGGTACATATGACCTAGATTGGCCACTGTTGGAAACAGGATACTGGGCTTGATGGATCTTGGTCTGACCCATTATGGCATATCTTATGTTCTTATGAGTGGGGGCAGTAGAGCAAAGCTAGAGGTTCAATGAGGAAGTAAGGGAAAGGAGCTCTAAAGCATAGGGATCAGAGGGGTTAACAACATTTTTTTTTATTTTTATTTTTTTATTTAACTATTTCTTTTATACCGCCCCTTCCAGAGATCAAGGGCGGTTTACATATAACAGATTAACAGTCTTGTACACATTTGTATACATTTTACATAGAACAATAGAAATCAACTATTTACATTGAACAATGAATTTAAACTTTGTAGGTATTAATGCAAAACAAAACATCAAACCTTTTACAAATGTATATTTACAGCGTGTGGTGTGTGTGGTGTATGGGGTAGATATTGGTGTAGGTGCTGGAATTTAATTCCTTTTTTGTCGTCTTTAGGGCGTGTAAGGGGAGGGGGACAGGCTTTTGGTTACATTGTTGGGATTAAGGGAGTTTGTGCATGTGTAACCACGTTTGTTGTGGAGCTGGCTTTGGGGGAGTAGGGGATTTCGAAGTGTTCAGTGAACAGGTAGGTCTTTAATTCTTTCCTGAATTGGATGAGGTCTCTTTTGGTGCGAAGTTCAATAGGGAGGTCGTTCCAGAGTGTAGGAGCAGTGAATGAGAATGCTCTGGAGCTAGTGGTATTCTTAGTTTTCCGGATGGCTTTTGGTATGATAAGGGAGTGGGCTGCGTTTTGTCTGAGGGCCCTTGTCGATGTTGGAGAGTGCAGTAATGTGGATAGGTGTGAGGGGGTTATGTCGTTTATGAGTTTATAGGTTGTTAGGATAATTTTATATTTAATTCGGCTGTTTATAGGGAGCCAGTGGAGTTCTAGCAGTATTGGGGTTACGTGGTCTGTTAGGCGAGCTTTAGCAATTACTTTTGCACAGATGCTTTGAGCTCTTTGTAGAAGGTATGTGCTTTTTTGAGGAAGGCCTATTAGGAGACTATTGCAATAGTCGAAGTGAGGGGTGATCAGTGTACTTACTACGGATCTAAAGTCTTGTGTTTCGAGGAGTGGCCTTAGGTGCTGAATAGTTTTGAGTAACATGGTGAGAGTGTGGTCTATTATTACTCCTAAGTATTTTACCTGTTTTCTAACAGGTATGGAGGTTTTGTTGATTGTGATTGTTTCCGGGTAAGTGTTCTCAGTCGTAGATGACCTTGTTACAAACATTGCCTCTGTTTTTTTGAGGTTGATGCTGAGGTGGTTAGATTCCATCCAGGAGGAGGTCTCAGCCATGCATTTGGATAGTGAGTCATATGTAGGGTTTTTAATGGTTATGGGGATAGCTAGCATGATGTCATCGGCATATAAAATGGTTAATCCTGTGTTTTTTAAATATGTTTGTTATCGGTTGCAGGTACAAGTTAAATAGGAGGGCTGAAAGGGCTGATCCTTGGGGTATTCCCTGTCCTTGGGGGAATGTTTCTGATGCTTGTTGGTCAATTTGGACGCGTATTAATCTATGTGAGATGTAGGATTTGAACCAGTTAAGGACAGTCCCGCCTATTCCTAGGTTCTCTAATCTGTTGATCAGTGTCAAGTGATTGATGTTATCGAAGGCGGCAGAGATATCTATAAATAGGAGTAAGAAGCCTTGGTGTTTGTCATCTGTGCCCCTGATGAGGAAGTCCATTAGGGTGATTAGGAGGGTTTCTACTCCGTGGGATGGGCGGAAACCAAATTGGTGTGAGTCAAGTGGTTTGTGTTCATCTATGTGTTCTTGTAACTGAATTTGAATTGTTTTCTCTATTATTTTGGCTATGAATGGAATGCTGGCTATGGGTCTGTATGAGTTCGGGTCTTTTGAGTCGAGCTTGTTATTCTTTATTATTGGTCGGAGTGTTGTGAGTTTTAGGGCATCAGGCATGATGCCCTGTGAAAGGGATTGGTTAACTATGTGTTGTAGATTTACCGCCAGTTCATCTTTCGCACACTTAATCCATGATACAGGGCATGGATCGAGTGGGGAGGTGGTGGTGTTTATCATTGTTATGATTTTGAGGAGTTGCTTTTGTTCTACCAACTGGAAACTTGTCCATTCATGTGTGTTTTTTGTGTTTGATAATAGTGGAGTCAGGGTAGTGGTCTTGTTTTTTAGTTTTTCTGCAAAATGCGTTGCTAGTGTTTGTATATTTATTGCTTGTTGTTTAGGTTTGGTGTTATTAGTTTTGGTTAATGTTTTTACTATCGCGAATAACTCCCTGGGGCGGTTGATGGATGAGTTTATTACTTTAGAGTGGTAGTCTTTTTGATTTGTTAATTGCGTTTTTGTATTCTATAAGTAGGAGCATGTATTGGGATTTGTTTTCATCAGATTTTAGTTTTCTCCATCTCTTTTCTTGTCTCCTCAGTTGTTTTTTTAGTTTTGTCAGCTCTTTCGTGAACCATTTTTCTGTCTTTTTTGTTTGTTTATGTAAGACTTGTGTGTGGACTGCTGCTTTTTGAATAGTTAGGTTCCACTGTGTTATGGTTGAGTTGATGTCTGGTGAGCTTGTGTTTAGTTTGGGTAATACTTTGTCGAGGAATGTATCTTTGTCAAAGCGTATGAAACGTGATGTATGTGGAGTTGTGCTTGCATTGTTTTTTGGGACTTGTGCCGGTAGCTGGATTGTGATGAGATGGTGGTCTGACCAGGGTACTTCGGTTATACTCGGAGTGGTATGTAGTAAGTGACTGTAGAGTGTGGATGGGAGGAAAATTACGTCAAGTATGTTACCTTTTTTGTGTGTAGGAGCGTTTATTATCTGTGTGAACCCCATTTGTGTCATAGCATCTATGAAGTTATCTGATTGTGAGTGGTTCAGTGATGGAAGGTTCAAATCACCAAGGAGTATAAGTGGTTTGCTTTGTGACGCTGTGCATGTGAGTTCTAGGATAGGGGTGAGGTTTTTCTGATCGGATGAAGGGGGTCTGTAGATGAGGGTGAGAGCCAAGGTTTTATTTTCTATGTTAACAATGTCCATTCCATCTATATTATTTAGGTTTGTTAGGGTGAATTTTAGGTCTTTTTTGGTGAGAGTCAGTACACCCCCTCCTCTTTTTATATTCCGTTGGCAATTGAATATGTCATATTGATATGTGGTTAGTTGGTTTAGTAGTATAGTGTCTGTAGGTGAGAGCCATGTTTCAGTAATACAGATAATGTCAGGGGATGTATCGTTAATTATGTCATTAATTATTGGTATTTTGAATGTTAAAATCCCCAAGAATAAGAGTGGAGGAAGAGGGAATCCAGAAAGAAGGAGAAGCCACGAGTCAAAGTCAGTGAGAAAGGTAGAAGTAGACTTGTCAGGAGGTTGATAAATAACAGCAACCCAGAGAGGTAGTGGACTGAAAAGGCAGATGGAGTGAACTTCAAAAGGAGGGAAAGTAGTGAGACTGAGATAACAGTAGGGGTTGGAATTGGCAGGAGGGAGAAAGTAGGAGCCCAACACCATCACCACGGCCAATGGGACAAGGCGTGTGGGAGAACTGATAGCCACCATTACAGAGAGCAGCGACAGATGCCATATCTTTTGAGAGGAGCCAGGTCTCAGTTAGAACAAGAAGATGGAGAGCTTTAAAGATAAAGAGATCAGGAGTAAAAGCAAGTTTATTAGAGATGGAGTGTGCGTTCCACAAGGCACAGGAGAAAGGGAGAGAGGAAAGGGAAAGGAGAGGGATATGAATAAGATAAGAGGTGTTTTGCGAAGATCTAATTTCAGAGTATGACAAAAGTCTAGGCGGGGGGGGGGGGGGGCACGGTTGGGGTTGATATCTCCAGATGAGAGAAGGAGAAGAGAAGCAGTAGCAGAGTGTGGAGCAAAGAGGAGACGGTACAGCAGAAACGAGGGTAAGGTTGTTTTAGAGAGAGAGGAGATGGGTGAAAAGAGGGAGAAAGTGGTGAAGCTCAAGAGATGACAGGGTAGAAGACAGAATGGAATGGGAAGTGAGGATGGTAAAGGGGAGATAAGGAGGGGAGGAGTGAAGGTGATGGTAGGAGGGAAGACAATTAGGGAGTATGAAGAAAAGGAAGACAAAAGTTCTGAGTAGCCATAGAAGAGGAATAGAGAGGAGGACAGATATCAGAAGAAATAGGTGGGAGAGAGCCCACAGGGGATTAGGTGCACCTGTGAGAAAGTGAGGTAATGAGCAGATGACAGCTATAAAAGACTGAGAGCCACGGGGTGAGTGGATGAGGTATAAGTTATTCAGCTGAAAAAAGCTGAGCAAAAAATTGCAAAAAAAAAAAAAAAAGGGGCAATGAGAGTTAGAGACAGGATTCACAGAAAGCCAGCAAATTTACTCACAAGACGCAAGCAAAATCCACATTTCCAGCAGAGCTTGCAAGAGGGGCACTTCTCTTCTCAAAGGACAGAGAGGCAAATAGAGCTAAACACACATGGAAGACAGGAAAAGGGACTAAACAATACCTCAGCAGGGGAAGGGGTTAGTCACTCGGGTAGAATTAGAACAGAGACAGGAAAAAAGTTTAAACTCTACAGCAAAGGAGACAGAGCTAGGATAGGTATTAAATTGGTTTCCTGGACCATGGGATGCTGTTCCAAGTGTTGCAGAGCAGAGATGGTGTCCATCTGTCCAAGAAAGGTTGACGTGTCTTCAGTAGCAGACTGGTTAATCTACTGAAGAGGGCTTTAAACTAGATTTGAAGGGGATGAGTGAAGAAAGCCCCCAGGTAAGTGAAACATTAAATACCTTTATGGAAAAGGGGAAAAGGGGCAACGTATGGAAAGCGGTGTGTATAAATGCCCATAGCATGGGAAATAAGATCCCTGATGTTGAAGCTTTGGTGGGAGTGGCTGACTTGAATTTAGTGGCAGTTACAGAAACATGGTTCACAGAAAACCATGACTGGGATGTAACTATACCAGGCTATACTTTATTCAGAAAGGACAGGGTAGGAAGAAGGGGAGGAGGAGTGGCACTGTATGTAAAAACTACTATTAAAGCTTTGGAACTACAGAGCTTAAAAGGGACAGAGGAGGCACTGTGGGTTAAACTATAAAGAGGGAAAGAGAAATCTCTTTGCATCGGCATGATATACAGACCTCCATTACAAGAAGAAGAGGTGGTCGGAGAATTAATTGAAGACATTCACAGCATTGCTAGGAAAGGGGAAGTGCTACTGATAGGGGATTTCGATATGCCAGACGTTGATTGGCACATTCATGCTACAGTATAATCTAGAAGTAAGGAGATCCTAGATTCTCTTCAGGAAGAACTATTCTGGCAACTGGTAATAGAACCCACATGTGAAGGGGCCATACTGGACTTGTTGCTTACCAATGGTGAAAGTGTTTCTGATGTTATAGTGGGAGATCATTTTGCATCCAGTGATCACCAGATGGTGTGGTTCAGTATTAGGACTAGGGCTGTTAAAATCCATTCAGGAAAACTAACTTTGCCATGATGGGCCAATACCTCAGGGAGTCATTAGCAGGATGGGAACAGCTGGGGGATGTAGAAAAACAGTGTTCAAAACTGAAAGGGGATATTTTAAGGGCAACCAATCTTTTTGTTAAAATGGCAAATAAAGGTAAAAGGAAAAGGAGACCGCTATGGTTTTCAAAAGAAGTAGCTGAAAAGGTGAAGAAAAAGAGGGAGGCCTTCATGAAATACAAGAGATCATGGAGAGAGGAAGACAGGCATCTATATTTGGAAAAACTTAGAGAAGCTAGCAAAGTAGTCAGGAAAGCAAAGATTCAAAAAGAGGAGAAAATAGCCAAAGCAGATATGTTAGTGAAAAGAGAAAGGGCAAAAGTGGTATTGTCAGACTCAAGGGTGAAGGGGAGGAATATGTAGAAGCTGATGAGGATAAAGCAGAATTGCTTAACAAATATTTCTGTTCTGTGTTCACAGATGAAGAACCAGGAGCAGGACCTCACAAAACACCCACAAACAGGAAGAGAAGCGAGGGGCATCTTTTTTTAGAAGACTGTGTTCATGAGAAATTAGCTAAACTTAAAGTAGACAAAGCGATGGGACCAGATGGGATGCACCCTAGAATACTGAGGGAACATGGGGACATTCTAGCAGCTCCACTTACTGACCTTTTCAATGCCTCGTTGGAGTTGAGAGTGGTGCCAAAGGACTGGAGAGAGGCACATGTGGTCCCTTTACACAAAATCAGAAGGAAGGATATGGTTGAAAACTACAGGCCGGTTAGTTTAACTTCAGTGGCGAGTAAATTATTGGAACCACTGCTGAAAGAGAAAATAGTGAGGTTTTCTGGAGTCTAGCGGATTACAGGATCCGAGGCAGCATGGATTCACCAGAGGCAGGTCTTGTCAGACAAATCTGATTGATTTGACTGGGTGACCAGGGAGTTGGAACAAGGGAGAACTCTAGATGTGGTTTATTTAGATTTCAGTAAAGCCTTTGACACTGTTCCTCACAGGTGACTTATAAACAAACTGAGCACTCTAGGGATGGTCCCTAAAGTTACTGCTTGGGTTAGAAATTGGTTGAGTGGGAAGCGACAAAGGGTACAGGTAAATGGAGCTCACTCTGAGGAGGAGGAGGTTACCAGTCATGTGCCCCAGGGATATGTCCTTGGTCAGATTCTTTTTAACATCGTTGTTAGTGATTTAGCAGAGTTGTCGGGTAAGGTTTGCCTCTTTGCAGATGATACCAAAATCTGCAATAGAGTAGACACCCAGGAAGGTGTAGATAACATGAGGAGGGATCTAGCTAAGCTTGAAGAATGGTCTAGAATTTGTCAGCTGAGATTTAATGTTAAACTGCTTTGATTGAAATAACGCGTTATATAAAATCTGTTAAATAAATAAATAAAAAATGCAAGGTTATGCATTTGGGCTGCAGCAATCCCAGGGTTATTTAACAATTTTTCTATACCTCCTTTTCATTTAATTAAGGCGGTTTACATTAACTTCAACTTTTACAAAGAACTTGCAATTGTAAACAGTAACATCAAACTTTAAAAACTTAAACAGTCCTTTGTAACATCATACTTCAAGATATAAATAATCTCATAAAGGTTTTATGTAAACGAAGGGGAGGGTTAGATGGGAGTTCTGAAACTAAACGTATATACATCGTAGTAAGAGTAATGGGAGGGGGGATGGTGCAGATAGCTTAGCTTGTGGAAATCGGCTTGTGGAGTGGAATGGTCATGGTACAATGTAATGATTAGTGTGATTGGAGGACTTCATTGAATTGTTCAATGAATAGGGTGGTTTTGAGTAACTTCCATAAATCTTTTATATTAGTCGTGGATCTTAGCTTTTCCGGGAGTGCATTCCAAATAGCAGGGGCAGCAAGAGAGAAAGCCCTCATGGATGTGCATTTATTGGTTCTTGTGAATAGACTAAGGGTTGGTATGGTGTTTTTAGTGCTGTTTCTGCCCGGTCTTTTGCTTGCTTTGGTTCTGATGAGCTCTTGTAGTATTCCTGCTGACAAGTTATTTTTGATCTTGAAGATGGTGAGCGCTGATTTATATTTTGCTCGTCAAGAGATTGGAAGTACTTTTGTCCACTAAAGAAGAGCGGGACCTAGGCGTGATTGTGTCTGATGATCTTAAAGCAGCTAAACAGGTAGAAAAGGCAACAGCAAAAACTAGAATGATGCTTGGGTGCATAGGGAGAGGAATGACCAGCAGAAGAAAGGAGGTGATAGTGCCTCTGTATAAGTCTTTCGTGCGACCTCATTTGGAGTATTGTGTGAAATTCTGGAGACGGCATCTTCGAAAGGATATAAACAGGCTGGAGTCGGGACAGAGGGTGGATACTAAAATGTTTAGTGGTCTTCATTATAAAGCATATGAGGACAGACTTAAGGATCTTAATATAGTTATGGTTTAGGCATTTGATATACCACCCTTTACTTACGCATCAGAGCGGTTTACATGTATATACTAACAGATATTTTTTATTCCCTTGTCCCTGCAGGCTCACAATCTAAGTGTACCTGAGGCAATGGAGGGTTAAGTGGCTTGCCCAAGGCCACAAGGAGCGGCCATGGGACTAGAGACCCCAGTCCCTCTGGCCTGAGGTCCCCATGTGGAAATTGAACCCCCGGCCCTCCAGCCTGAGGTAACCTGTCCCAACCACTGAGCCACTCCTCCCTATGTACACCTTAGAGGAAAACAGGATATCAATGATATGATTGACACGTTTAAATACCTCCATGGCATAAATGCACAGGAGGGGGGTCTCTTTCTATTGAAAGCAAGCTCTGCTTCGAGGGGACATGGGATGAGGGTGAAAGGGGATAGATTCAGGAGTGATATGTGCAAATATTTCTTTATGGAAAGAGTGTTGGATCCATGGAATAGTCTCCCAGTGGAGATGGTAGAGATGAGGACACTATCTGAATTCAAAGAAACATGGGACAAACACAGAGGATCTCTAAAGGAAAAAGGGGGACTGTTGTAGTAGTGGATATGGAAGGGCAGACTAGATAGGCCATGTGGTCTTTTTCTGTCGTCATGGTTCTATGAATTAAATGTTAACCAGGGCTCCACAGACAGACCAGACAGTAGAAGGAACGTTCCAATAAGTTATGGAGAAGAGCAAGTGAGGGCTGAGAAAAGCTAAGCAAAAAAGTGCCAAAAAAGAAGGGGCAATGACAGGAACAGTGTGACCTGCTGCCTCCATGGAAAATGAAGAACTGAGGAGAGGAGCTGGAAAGGCAGGAAGGCAGAGGCACAAGCAAATGTTGTTCCTATCCACAAAAGTGAAAGTAAGAAGAGTTTGTTAACTACAAACTGGTTAGACCGACTTTTGTGGTGAGCAAATTAATAGAATAAATGGAGTGGAGGGTAGCGTTGTGGTTAGAGCAACTGTCTAGTACCCAGAAGATCAAGGGTGTGATTCCCACTAGCACGCCTTGTGACCTTGGGCAAGTCACTTTACCCACCAGTGCCATGGAAGAAAAGGCCTGGCAATCTACTTCTGGTGATACATTGCCAAGAAAACCCACTTGACTTGACAGCAAAAAAAAAAGAATGGAAATGCTGCTAAAGCAGATGATGTTGGGGTATGTCCGAGACTGCAGGGCTTTCACTAGAGGTAGGTCTTGTCTGACAAATCTAATTGATTTCTTTGACTGGGTGACCACAGAATTGGATAGAGGGAGAGAGCTAAATGTGGTATACTTAGATTTCAGCAAGACCTTTGACACTGTTTCACATTGGCAACTTTAAATAAACTGCGTGCTCTTGGGATGACTCTAAAGTAACTGACTGGATAAGAACAGCATAAGAACTGTCAAAGCAGAAACAAGCAATAGAGCATTCACATATACAGCACCAATCCACTGGAACCAACTCCCACACGAGTTGCGACTGACAAATAATTTGAGTGAATTCAGAAGGAAACTCAAAACCCACTTATTTCAGGCTCACTACAACCCGACCTAAGTGCGACACCTTACCTCAACGAGATGGCTTTTGACTGCCATGACGGCATTTGGAATACCGGTATGTAATCTTGTATATATGTATATTTTAGGCCCCTCCCACGCACCTACAATCAAATGTATTTTTAGATTTGTGAGCCCCAATCCAATGTATAATGTATCTAATTGCTATTTCCTGTGTTATGTAAATCATTGCCCAATCGAAATGTGTATCTTAAAAATCACTGTATTGTACGATACATTATGATTCTGTAAAGTAAACCGCTGCTGATCATAGGAAGCAGCGGTATACAAATGTTTACTAAATAAATAAAATAAAGAAAGAAACTGGTTGAAAGAAGAGTAGTAGTGAATGGAGGTCACTCTGAAGATAGGGGGTGCCTCAGGGATTGGTCCTTGTCCTGTTCTTTTTGACATTTTTTGTAAGCAATATTGCAGAAAGTCTGCCGGGAAAGGTATGTGTCTTTGCAGATGATGCCAAAATCTGCAATAGTGTAGATACACTGGAAGGTGTAGATAACATGAGAGTGATCTAGCAAAGCTTGAAGAATGGTCGACAATTTGGTAGTTGATATTTAATGCTAAAAAATTTAAGATCATGCATTTGGGCTGCAAAACGCCAAAGGGATTGGTACAGCATAGGGGATGAAGCACTTTGATGCATGAAAGAAGAGTGGGACCTGGGGTGATTGTATCAGATGATCTTAAAGTGGCCAAACATGTGGAAAAAGCGATGGCAAAAGCTAGAATGATGTTTGGCTGCACAGGGAGAGGAATAGACAGCAGGGAAAAGGGGGTGCTAGTGCCTCTGTATAAGTCTTTGGTGCAGTCTCATTTGGAGTATTGTGTGCAATTCTGGAGACCGCACCTTCAAAAGGATATAAACAGGATGGAGTCGGTCCACAGGGCAGTTACTTACTAAAATGGTTGGTGGTCTTCGTCAGAAGGCAGGTGGGGAAAGACTTACAGATCTCAATGTGTATACTTTGGAGGAAATCCTGGAGAGAGGATATGGTAGAGATATTTAAATACCTCTGTGATACGAACGCACAGGAGGGGCCCTCTTCCAGTTGAAAGGAAGCTCTGGAATGAGGGGTCATAAGATGAAGGTGAGGGGATAGACTTAGGAATAATCTGAGGAAATATTTCTTTACGGAAAAGGTGGTGAATGCCCGGAACAGCCTCCCCGTGCAGAGCTATATCTGAATTCAAGATAGTATTTGAGAAATACAGAGAATTTCTGAGGGAAAGGAAGGGACTGTAGAACTTAATAGTTCTTGTGGATAGACTGCATGGTCTTTATCTGCTGTTATTTTCTCTGTTTCTATCTCTCAGCTCTTGAGCCAACAGAAAAAGAAAGAGAAGTTGTTGTAAATAGGTTATATTAGTGGTCTTTAAAGGAATGCACAGACAGCACTGGAGTCCTGGGATACGAGTTCAAGGGTCTCTCTGTGAGATCCTGGGAATGACCCTGAACATTCAAGTACACTTTATACATTTATTTCTCTTACAAATATTTTAATAGTCAAAGCTGGAAAGAGTCCTTCTAGGAAAATGCCCAGTCTTAATCCCAAGTAGAAGTCACTGGAAAAGTAGGTGTTTGATCATTACTGCAGAGAAACCTTCTTCTCCTTCCTCCAAGAATCTAGAGTGTGGTGCAGCATCAATGAGAACTGAATTCCTTCTGCATTTACCCAGAAATCCCCTGACTATCGCCAGGCTGGGCTGATGTTCGGCTAGTGCGTGGTACAAGGGTCTCTTTCCGACTCCCTCTAGGGCTTTTGCTATCCAGAGGTTTCAAAATGGACATGTCTAGGGGAGAGGGGATGTTATTTATTTCACAATTATATACGGTCTTTGTAATAAGAAAGAAGACAACTTGTAATGTTACAATATAATATTGCAAAACAAGAGAAATACAGGGCCTGATATTCAAAACGATTAACATGGTGAACAGACCTGCTAACTGTGTTAATCGTGACGATCGGGACATTCAGTAGCACTAACATGGTTCATGCTGCTGAATACCCCCCAGTGCTGCACTGAATGCCCAATGCCAGGCAGCTAGCATCGGGACATTCTGGGGGCAAAGCAGAGGTGGCATCCAGGGATATTGGGGCAGCGGTGATATTCAGTCACCTTAAAAGGTGGCCTAACATTCGCCTCAGAAGCTAACCATTGCCTGATTAGCTTCTGTGCTATCTGACCAACCCGGACAATCAATACCCGTGGCTGGATATGGGTCCAGCACTGAATATTTGGGCCTTAGGTTCAGCAGCGATGGCTAGACGCTTTTCTAGGGTTTACTGCTGCCGAATATCCTGCCCACAGCTTTTAACCTTTATTGCTTTTCAAGTTTTTATCCCGTATGACCCCATTTTAACAACCGAAAATTCACGTGACCCCAGATGATAATGAAATCAATATAGCAGATCTCTAGCCTCCTTCCCCTCATCTAAAGCAAGAAAGCAGCAGTAACAGCAGTCAGCACAGGGTCCCTTGTGTCAGTGTGCAGTGTGTGCTTACAGACCCCAGTACTCAGCATGGGCAGCAGCAGTCAGCACAGGGTCATAAGATCATAAGAGATGCCATACTGGGTCAGACCAAGGTCCATCAAGCCCAGTATCCTGTTTCCAGCAGTGGCCAATCTAGGTCATACGTACCTAACAGTTTCCCCAAAAGACACAGGTTCCACAATGCTTGTACTGGGTCAAGCATTGATATCCTGGTACCCTTCTTAATAATGGTTTATGGACCTTTCCTCCAGGAACTTGTCCAAATCTTTTTTAAACCCTGCTACACTAACAGCCTTTACTACATCCTCTGGTAACAAATTCCAGAGTTTGATTACACGTTGAGTGAAAAAATATCTTATTTTATTAGTCTTAAATAGTTTATCCTGTAGCTTCATTGCATGTCCCCTAGTCTTTCTATATTCTGATAACGTAAACAATCGATCTACGTTTACCCGTTCCACTCCGTTCATTAATTTATAGACTTCTATCATATCTCCCCTCAGCCGTATCTATTCCAGGTTAAAGAGCCCTAACCTTTTTAGCCTCTCTTCATAGGAGTATCCTTCCATCCCCTTTACCATTTTGGTGGCTCTTCTCTGAACCTTTTCTAATAACGCTATATCCTTTTTAAGATACGGCGACCAGAATTGCACACAATATTCAAGGTGTGGTCTCACCATGGAACAATATAGAGGCATTATAATATCCTTTGTTTTATTCTCCATTCCTTTCCTTATTATACCTAGCATTCTATTTGCTCTCATGGCCGCCACTGCACACTGGGCCGAGGGTTTTAACATGTTATCCACATTGACGCCTACATCTTTTTCCTGGGTGGTGGTTCCTAATGTGGAACCTTGCATCATGTAACCATAGTTTGGGTTGTTCTTCCCTAGGTGCATAACTTTACACTTGTCCACATTAAATTTCATCTGCCATTTTGATGCCCAGTCTTCCAATTTATCAAGATCCTCTTGCAATTTTCCACAATCCTCTTGGGTTTTAACAACTTTAAATAGTATTGCGTCATCTGCAAATTTGATAACCTCACTTGTTATTCCCTTTTCCAGGTCATTTATTTATTTATTTATTTTATTAGGTTTTAGCAAAATACATTGTTGAACCATAATACAAGAAAAGTAAGCTCGCAATAACAATATAAAGGAAAAAACTACAAGTCAGAATAAATGTATAAGGGAAGCAAACGTAAATAGCCCACATTAAGAGAGTCCATCTGTTATACAACATGAAGAATTAATACAGCCATCCAAAAATATGGAAAGAAAACAAGTCCAAAAGGACCACAATATAGGAGGTAAATCAATCAAACATCACCTTCCCCTACCGAACCCTGCCTATCCAGAAGAAATTTCTCCAGATGAGTCACATCCTGAAAAATATATGAAGCTTTGTCATAATTAATGATACCCTTACACGGCAACCGTAAAAAAAAGGAAGCCCCCATAGCTTGAACCCATGTCATTTATGAATATGTCAAAAAGCAGCGGACCCAGCACAGATCCCTGGGGTACACCACTATTCACCTTTCTCCATTGGGAAAATTGGCCATTTAGCCCTACCCTCTGCTTTCTATCTTTTAACCAGTTCCTGATCCACAATAGTAAACTGCCTCCTATCCCATGACTCTTTAGTTTTGCCAAAAGTCTCTGATGAGGGTCCCTTGTGTCAGTGTGCGGTGTGTGCTTACAGACTCAGCCTGGCTTTCCAGTCTCAGGAGGGATAAGTGCCTAAGAATTGTTCAGTGACTGTCAATACTTGGCACACGTAGGTCACATGAAAGTCCAGAGAGAATGAGAAATGACCATGTTTCTGTGGCCCCATCCACTGATGATGTGACTCCATTTGCAGTCCCGACCACAAGTTTTGTAACCACTGCTTTATTGTGTTTAAGATAAATGGAAAGCAGAATGATTGCTGCTGCAGGACTTTGTCTCATATCCAAGTCACTCGCTGGAAATTAGGTGCCTAAGAGGACATCATCTGTGAAAATCCCCTTCCAGAGAGCCAAAGGGAAGCTGACAACAGCTCAGAGGAGGGATTTTGTGTCTTCACTCTTCCTCTAGGCTTTTATTCCTTTTCCTTTGAGTTCATTTGAAACCGGAGCTTGGATTCTGATGCCCTGAGCCTTCATTCCCAGCTACCCAGGATTAAATCCCCCCCCCCCTCTCCCCGTGATCTGATGACTAGAGCAACAGTCTTCAGGCCAGCGGCTATGTACCGGGGATTGTTCCAGAACTGTGTATTCTGGGCTCTAAATCTGGCCATGACGCCTACCCCTCTATAAACCAGCAGTCAGGAAACCTTTGCCATCTTCAGTTTAATCATGCTGAAACTTTTCTAGTTTTCCACTTCTGTTTCTGAAATTTTCCATCTTGTTGCGGGAGACAGCTCCAAGGCACATGTCCTGACCCCTCTCCTGGCATTCTGCTTTTATCAGGAAGAGCAGATTCCTGCAGGAAATTTAGCTTTTTGCTGTTCCTCTGTTTCCTGTAAGATAAGGGACCTCCCCTGACCCTAGGTCTAGGTCCCTAGGTCAGAAGAAGGAGCAGATTCCCTGGGACTCAAGAAGCTGAAGCAGTTGCAACTTCAGAAAGGGACTGGGGCAATGTTCCCTCTAATTTTCTGTAGGCTGTGTGCAGCTTTTGAAGGAAGGTTACATTTTTGTGCACCACATAACGACACTTGGGGGCTTGTTTACAAAGCTGCGGTAGCGGTTCGCGATCGTTATCGGAGCCGCGACCCCATTGATTTCAATGGGGCCGCGGCTCCGATAACGACCGCGAACCACTACCGCGGCTTTGTAAACAAGCCCCTTGGAGTTATATACTTTAAAATTTGACTACACGTCAGAATACAGTATGTACACCACATTGATTTTAATCAAATTAAATGAAAATAGACGATTACTAAATGAAGCGGGAAATTTCTAGTAATTACAATCATAACTTTTAAATTTTAAGATGTCTGTGTTGTTTTCTATCAGAATCAGAGCTGTAATTTTTGTGCGCTCTGTTGTAAAGTATGTGCGCTTGCTTGGCAAGGTGTGTGCGCGCGCACACGCGCACAGCTTAGAGGGAACAGAGGACTGGGGTACTGGCCAGCACAAGAAAGATCTGTGCCTGGGTTTTCTAATTCTCATTCACGGGCACTCTGATCTATTTATGTTACTTCATTAATACAGGACTAGAAGGATCAGAATTCATTAACGCACCCTGAAAACGGGCAGAAGATCAAACTATGATCCTTTTCATCCTGCGAACTCCAGGCTGTTCCTTGCTGCTCCCTATCTGTACATCAGGTCTCATCTCTCCCCCTTTTCAAATCCATCCTGAAAGCTCATCTCTTTCAGGCTGATTTTGGGATCCTAATTCCCTTGTTCTCCTTTCCCTATTTGAACCCTTTGTTTCTCTTATATTGTACTGTATGTCTTGATTAGATTGTAAGCTCTAACGAGCAGGGCCCATCTTCTATATGTTCTTGTACAGGGCTGCATATGCCTTGTGGCACTATATAAATGATTAATAGTAGTAGTGTTCAGATTTTGCTCCATTTTTCATTTTCTAATTAGTTGTCCAATGCCTCCTGGTTTTACACAGTGTGGCTGCTTTCTTAGACCACATTAATGGTGGTTAAAAAAATGTTTTTATGTTAGTTCCAATAAAAAGGCATTACCTTATTTTCCTTTTTTCTTTTTATCCTGGTTTTAAGTAACTACAAATCAGCTGAATTTACTCTGCATCATTTTTGCAGTTGATTTACCTCCAAGGATGACCAGAGACTCATTTCCTGCACCCTTCTGATTGCCTGATAAACCCGCAATGTGGTGTTCCATGGGGAAGTGGTAAACCAATGGCAGACACCTGTAGCCTTCTCAACTCCAAACACAGTAAAGCAACTCAAAAGTCATAGAGGAGGTGCTGAGGAAGAACAGCCAGCCACTACCTACCAGGGAGACCGCTGATAGGTGTGCCAAAGGGGTGTAGGAGTAATTATTGGAAATGACCAGACTCTTTCATTAGCTCCCTGGGAAACGCTTCTGAAGGAAATTAATAACAGCTCTTGAAGTGCTGTGAACTTTCCAAGAATAACGCAGGTTGCAGAGTTTCATACAGTTCATTATTTAAATTGTGGTAAGCAGTTTACTAACTGAAGGTCTTAGTGTTGAAGCCATAGCTATGCCCATTGGAAAAATATGAACATTTACCACTCCGAGTAAAAGATAAATCTTTCCATTTGTAGATGGTAAAACTGTGCCGAAATGGGAAAAGTCTGGGAGGTGAGGAGCTTTCTTTTGCCATTTGCTCAGGCCTCCATCCCATTAGTCTGTCCAAACATGGCGCTGCTTGTGATGTCTTTATGGTCCTCTCGTTATAAGCACCCCAGTCCTCCACACAGGCCTCCCCTAGCATTCACTTTTCCTCTTCCCCCCTTCCTCCTTCTCTAGGTTTTTAGCTATTTCCTTTCCCTATCTGTCTCAAAAGAGAACTTGCAAGATCCCTTTAGGGTTCTTCACTATATTTGTCACCTTTTACTTCCCATATTTTTGGGAAATATACAAATTAATGCACACTGAAGCAAAGAGATAAAGCCAACAGCGGGATAAGATGGAATCACTTCTGGAGCCTGACTGCTGGGAGGCCAGAAGTACCGAGAGCTAAATTTACTAAAGTGCATTACCTCGTTAGCGGGCCCAAGTGCCAATAGTGCACATGGTCTCACTATAGAAAATGGGACCTGCAGTAAAGCGTGCGAGATTCACTCAGGCATTAACGTGTATCATCGGCCGACCATGGTTAACTTCCGAGCAGGGCTGTGTTCCTTTAACTCCTTATCAGGGAGAAGACAGTAGTGTGAATGCAAAGTAACCACCTTCTGGGGGGTTCTTTTCCCTTTAGTGGAACAGGCAAATAGGAAATCATTAAGCATAATTAAAATATTATGTACAGTGCTCTTGATTACACTTCTCTGCTTAATTAGTACCTGTTCTTACTGTTGCCAATTAGGCCAGAATATTCTATATGCTAACTGATGTTCAGTGCCCAACTTTGAAATTACTTGAACGGACAGTCAGAGCAGACAAGCGCAGGACTGTCTGCTCTGTTAAGACGCACCCTATCCCATCAGCAGATTTAAGGAGGCCAGTGTGCATAATTGCTCTGGATTTGTGGGTCTGCAGTGACACCTGCTGATGTGACTGTAGAACTGCATAGAAACACGTGGCGGTTGCTTGTGTATTTCAAGCCTACTTTATTGACACATAGGTGTACAGAAAGATGCCACACAGAAATGTCCATACCGTATATTACACAGTGAAAGGGGGTCTCTCAGCCAGTGAGCTGTTCTGCAAAAGAAAAGAAAGTCACATTATCAAATAATACAAAAAGAAGAACCTGTTTTTCCTGCCGTGCTATCGAAGCACATCACACACTTCAGACACAAAACTGTCAACTTTGAAATACAATTTCTGTAAGAAACCTGCATCCTGTCCACATTGTCTCCAATGGACTTTTTACATCATTTCCTTCAAATCTTTTCTTTAACAGGACCAACAACTATCAATTGTTTTCATGATATCATGTTAGTAATTTGTTAAGTAATGGGTTAAGATCCTGCATTTGTTAAGACAATTCCTGTGCAGTGGAAGAACAGAGAGTGGTGCAGGTGTGAGGAATGTAGGGGAAGGTTCCTGCCTGCCCCTGTCTGCTACTGCAAAAGTCCCATAAGCTACAAAGGAGTCTCTGGGTCCCATCTCCGCCTTTGAGTCAGGACATACTCAGAACATAGGAGCCGGCTTTTCAAACACAACTGGAGGACCTAAACTCAACATAAATTACCCCTCCCTGTATACAGTAAGGGAGTTTGCTCCATATTAAGGGGGCCGAAGCACTGCAGGGCTGACCTCAAAGACTCAGCAGCTGGTTGCCATAAACTTGTCTTACATAATGCACTTGCACTTAATGAAGACAAAATTAATAAAATCCTCCCCACTTTTTGTTCAGATATAGATTTAATCCAAATGGATAAGAAAGACTTCCACTATTCTCAATCAAAAGAAATACAAGAATTTTGAAAAGTCTTGATCGCTCATGTTTTGCAGTGGCTTAAGCGGCTTTTTATTTTGCTGAAGTGCATGAATAGTAACACAGACATTTTGTCCACTTGGCTGTTTAAAGCATGTTAAGGAGGCAAAAAAATGCAATAAGAAATGTCAAATAAATAAATAAATGTGCGTTAACACTAATACACAGATTCTCCACTAACCTGTATTAAAGTGTAAAATATGTAAATGATCTGCTAAAATTCTAAATTCATGCAAAGCAGCTCTTTTAAATATAGCACCTTTTATAACTTTCACATCTCTTCAAACAGCAAATAGAAATTGTACAATTGTACAATTGTTAAAATGTTCCTTGTAAACCGCCCTTGATCGCTGGAAGGGGCGGTATAGAAAAAAAAAAAAATATAGATAAATAAATAAAATAAAAAATTATTCATTCAAATTTGTAGAAATATGCTTAACTTTGTGGTGCCTGTTTCCATAATGTGTGCATCCTGCCGCGGACATGTCTAAACCAAAAACATGTCCCCTTTGAACCTAATCCCATATCTGCAGGTCTGGACATGCCCATGGATATGGAAATAGGGAGATAGCTGTGTTCGGCAGGCATGTGCACGTGCTATCCAGACTGCCCCGTGCCTCGGATACAGGTAAAAGGTCTGGGCGTGCCTGTGGATATGGAAATAGGGAGATAGCTGTGTTCGGCAGGCATGTGCACGTGCTATTCAGACTGCCCCGTGCCTCGGATACAGGTAAATGGTCTGGGCGTGCCCGTGGATATGGAAATAGGGAGATAGCTGTGTTCGGCAGGCATGTGCACGTGCTATCCAGACTGCCCCATGCCTCGGATACAGGTAAATGGTCTGGGCGTGCCCATGGATATGGAAATAGGGAGATAGCTGTGTTCGGCAGGCATGTGCACGTGCTATCCAGACTGCCTCGGATACAGGTAAATGGTCTGGGCGTGCCCATGGATATGGAAATAGGGAGATAGCTGTGTTCGGCAGGCATGTGCACGTGCTATCCAGACTGCCTCGGATACAGGTAAATGGTCTGGGTGTGCCTGTGGATATGGAAATAGGGAGATAGCTGTGTTCAGCAGGCATGTGCACGTGCTATCCAGACTGCCCCGTGCCTCAGATACAGGTAAATGGTCTGGGCGTGCCCGTGGATATGGAAATAGGGAGATAGCTGTGTTCGGCAGGCATGTGCACGTGCTATCCAGACTGCCCCATGCTTCGGATACAGGTAAATGGTCTGGGCGTGCCCGTGGATATGGAAATAGGGAGATAGCTGTGTTCGGCAGGCATGTGCATGTGCTATCCAGACTGCCTCGGATACAGGTAAATGGTCTGGACGTGCCCGTGGATATGGAAATAGGGAGATAGCTGTGTTCGGCAGGCATGTGCACGTGCTATCCAGACTGCCTCGGATACAGGTAAATGGTCTGGGCGTGCCCATGGATATGGAAATAGGGAGATAGCTGTGTTCGGCAGGCATGTGCACGTGCTATCCAGACTGCCTCAGATACAGGTAAATGGTCTGGGTGTGCCCGTGGATATGGAAATAGGGAGATAGCTGTGTTCAGCAGGCATGTGCACGTGCTATCCAGACTGCCCCGTGCCTCAGATACAGGTAAATGGTCTGGGCGTGCCCGTGGATATGGAAATAGGGAGATAGCTGTGTTCGGCAGGCATGTGCACGTGCTATCCAGACTGCCCCATGCTTCGGATACAGGTAAATGGTCTGGGCATGCCCGTGGATATGGAAATAGGGAGATAGCTGTGTTCGGCAGGCATGTGCATGTGCTATCCAGACTGCCTCGGATACAGGTAAATGGTCTGGACGTGCCCGTGGATATGGAAATAGGGAGATAGCTGTGTTCGGCAGGCATGTGCACGTGCTATCCAGACTGCCTTGGATACAGGTAAATGGTCTGGGCGTGCCCGTGGATATGGAAATAGGGAGATAGCTGTGTTCGGCAGGCATGTGCACATGCTATCCAGACTGCCCCGTGCCTCGGATACAGGTAAATGGTCTGGGCGTGACCGTGGATATGGAAATAGGGAGATAGCTGTGTTCGGCAGGCATGTGCACATGCTATCCAGACTGCCCCGTGCCTCGGATACAGGTAAATGGTCTGGGCGTGCCCGTGGATATGGAAATAGGGAGATAGCTGTGTTCGGCAGGCATGTGCACATGCTATCCAGACTGCCTCGGATACAGGTAAATGGTCTGGACATGCTCTTGGATATGGAAATAGGGAGATAGCTGTGTTCGGCAGGCATGTGCATGTGCTATCCAGACTTCCTCGGATACAGGTAAATGGTCTGGACATGCCCGTGGATATGGAAATAGGGAGATAGCTGTGTTCGGCAGGCATGTGCACGTGCTATCCAGACTGCCTCGGATACAGGTAAATGGTCTGGGCGTGCCCGTGGATATGGAAATAGGGAGATAGCTGTGTTCGGCAGGCATGTGCACGTGCTATCCAGACTGCCTCGGATACAGGTAAATGGTATGGGCGTGCCCGTGGATATGGAAATAGGGAGATAGCTGTGTTCGGCAGGCATGTGCATGTGCTATCCAGACTGCCTCGGATACAGGTAAATGGTCTGGGCGTGCCCGTGGATATGGAAATAGGGAGATAGCTGTGTTCGGCAGGCATGTGCATGTGCTATCCAGACTGCCCCGTGCCTCGGATACAGGTAAATGGTCTGGGCGTGCCCGTGGATATGGAAATAGGGAGATAGCTGTGTTCGGCAGGCATGTACACGTGCTATCCAGACTGCCCCGTGCCTCAGATACAGGTAAATGGTCTGGGCATGCCCACGCCCACCGTATTATGAAATGTTATACACCTGATGCTGCCCATCTCTGTGTGGCCACGCCTCCGCAGTTAAAATGTACATCTCCTAATCTGATGCTAACACTGACAGTGCTATATCCATGCAAACAAGACAAGAATACTGTTGAAATAGGTATGTGCATGCAAAGGAGACTATGGGCCCGATTCAGAGTCGCGACTTGCGGGATAAGCCATCCTGCTCCTATTCCACCTCCGACTCTCCCCACACAGCTAGAGCAGCAAGATGGGGAGAGATGGCGGAATCTGCGTGGAGTGGGGGCAGGCCAAGGCTACAGGATGTACAGGGCTGATTCCAGTGACAGCCCTGTACATCCTGCGGGGTCAGGGGGAACGTGCTGATTATTCCACCTCCAGGGTAGAATAATCAGCACAAACTGGGTGATTGGGGCCAGACATCCTCCCCAGGGCGGGGTACTGGCCAGCCATGGGGTGGGTGGCAGGGAAGATGAGGGTTGGTGCCATGGGAGCCTGTCCCCACAAGCATGCAGGACTGTCCTTGGGCCCGATTCTGTATGTAGTGGGAACATTTTGCTCCCACGGTACAGAATCGGGTCAGACATACCCCTTTCAGACTCGGGCTCCATGCATTCTTGTCTGTTGGATTCTCAGAACAGTACAAGGTTATCCAAGTGCACCAAAGCTACTGTAACAGAAGTGGAAAATGAGATGTTTGCCCTGACTGCAAAACATACATGTATTTGCAGAACACCTTAGATATTCCTGTGGTGGATATTGCTGCCAATAGTATTTGCAATGCCAAGTATTGGCCAGAAAAGACCAAAATGGGTCCCTACTGCTACATGTCAAAACATATCCCTGTCAATAACAGGGACCCCTTACTTAGGCTAATGTCCATAAAATAGCAAATCATACAGGCATTTATAAAACTCATGTAAACCAAGAGAAAAAGACCTCAGCTTCCAGAGCCTCCACACAGCTAAGCTTTCAGCCTTATATCTTTTTTACCTGTTTTCTTGTTGTTTTTTGCTGCTGATATAACATTTAACTGTTGGTTATACATTTAATTTTGGGATTATTCTGACTGCCTACATTCCTTGTGTAGCCCTTAAATCAGATATCTAAGTGTGCCCTCAGTTCATGTAAGGACACTGTTGATATAAAGCTACTTGGAATAGAAATACTTTGACTAGCAGGGACCTGGTCTTACCTGAGTCCCCCACTTACTTTAGAAGCAAAGGTATCATTTAAAGTTACAGGGACCTTTGCACAGTAGGCAGATACACAAAAGTTAAAAGTTCAGTTTGACCATTTCTGCTTCCATTGTTTGAATTCTCTGTTGCAAGCCTGCTCCCAGGGAGGGGCTAATTAAATTATCTTACTGCCCTTCCACAAGTATCTGCTCAACCTAGTGTTCACAGCCTCCACACAGCTAAGCTTTCAGCCTTGTATCTTTTTTGCCTGTCTTCTTGTTGTTTTTTGCTGCTGATATAACATTTAACTGTTGGTTATACATTTAATTTTGGGATTATTCTGACTGCCTACATTCCTTGTGTAGCCCTTAAATCAGATATCTAAGTGTGCCCTCAGTTCATGTAAGGACACTGTTGATATAAAGCTACTTGGAATAGAAATACTTTGACTAGCAGGGACCTGGTCTTACCTGAGTCCCCCACTTACTTTAGAAGCAAAGGTATCATTTAAAGTTACAGGGACCTTTGCACAGTAGGCAGATACACAAAAGTTAAAAGTTCAGTTTGACCATTTCTGCTTCCATTGTTTGAATTCTCTGTTGCAAGCCTGCTCCCAGGGAGGGGCTAATTAAATTATCTTACTGCCCTTCCACAAGTACCTGCTCAACCTAGTGTTCACAGCCTCCACACAGCTAAGCTTTCAGCCTTGTATCTTTTTTGCCTGTCTTCTTGTTGTTTTTTGCTGCTGATATAACATTTAACTGTTGGTTATACATTTATTTTTGGGAATATTCTGACTGCCTACATTCCTTGTGCAGCCCTTAAATCAGATATCTAAGTGTGCCCTCAGTTCATGTAAGGCATACTGGCCAAGGACACTTAGGTTCCCGCCTACCCTGGGCTGCATTGCCTATATAGCGGTCGCATACGTTGGCATCTATCCTTTTAATTTGGTTTTAAGCCCACCTTTTCTTCTGCTCCTTCTAGGACCGCTTAATCAGCATCTCTTGTATTCAGTGCAGTAACTGTGGTGCCTTCATTCTGAGAAGAATCATCTGGAACCTGAGAACTTGTCCTATATGCCTCTAGTTAGCTGCTATGCATAAAGAATTAACTCTACTAAAGGAAGAACTAGCTGCAATGAAATGCACCTCTTCTAGGATACAAACCAAACAAAGTCCACCACCTCTCCCAGAAAGAATCAAACATCCCAGAAACAATGGATCACAGTGGGCTCTGGTAGATTGCAACCTGTAATGCAGAGACACTCTATTCATCATGAGATATCCTTGCATAAAGCCTTATTGGCTTTGGTTAATGAGGTGGCTCAATCCATGGAAACTGAAGGTCCCTTAAATGTGACACAATCAATGCCCAATCTCCTGATAAAGCACCAAATATGAAGAAAAACTCACAGATCAGAAAACTACTACTACTTGGTGATTCCATAATCAGAGGCACCAACTTGGGAACACAGTTCAAAGGAGAGAAGATAGTCAAATGCCTCCCAGGCTCCTCAGCCAGCAGGAATACAAACCAAATTGTTTATGTACTTAGCGCTGAAAGTGAGCACTCCAAAATTGATGTTGTCATCCACTTGGGTACAAATGACCTGGCTAGAAACAGTGCCACTACAGTTCAAAGGGACTTCCAAATTTTGGGGGAGAAACTAAAGCCCATTGTTAACACTGTAGCATTCTCACAAGTTCTACCTGTTCTTGGTAAGGGGCCAGAAAGGCTACATCGTATAAACAGCTTTAACACATGGCTCCAGACCTGGTGCAAAGAAGGAGGATTCAGATTTATAGGCGACAGGGGAAACAGATCGACCAACAAAAGACTATACTGAACTGATGGACTACATCTCTGTCGCAGGGAAAAGAATCCTAAGTGAAAAATTCAGGCAGTATGTGGATATGCATTTAAACTAGAAAACAGGGGTGACGGATGGGGAAGGACAAGTTCAGGATGTCACTCCCAGCAAAAGCAGAACAACATCAGAAACAGCCACACTTTTAACCACACATCGACGACAAGTGGGACGAAGTGGGCAGAACAAAATCAATGCAAAGTACATGCAAGCCAGTTAAATGCTGGAAAGCAATGAGCACAAATGCTCAAAGCTTAGCCAACAAAGTTCCGGACCTGGAAGCCCTAATGGTGGAAATGGACTTGGACATTCTGGCCATTACAGAAACATGGTTTAATGAATCGCATGATTGGGATATAGCCATAGCTGGCTACAACCTATTCAGAAGAGACAAAGAAAGTGGAAAAGGAGGAGGAGTAGCCTTATATGTCAAAAGCATTATTAAGCTACTCAAATGCAGGGGGTATGGGGAAGAGAAGAAGCGCTCTGGATTGTGTTGGAAAGAGGAGATGGCACTGTCATCCAAACTGCTGTAGTCTACAGACCTCCGACTCAAATCGAAGAAATAGATAACAAATTGATTATAGATATTGGCAAGATAGCCACAAAGGGGGAAGTGATCATATTGGGTGACTTTAATCTACCCGATGTGGATTGGATTACTCCTTCTGCAAATCTGGAAAGAAGCAAAAAAATTGTGGATGCTTTCCAAGATGTGTTACTTAGACAAATGGTGATGGAACCAACCAGGGAAAGCTCAATGCTGGATATAGTGCTCACCAACAGTGATAGCATGTCGAATGTCTGGGTGGGTGTCCCTGTGAGCAGCAGCGATCATCACACAGTGTGGTTTGAGATAAAAGCGAAGGTGCAGTCCAATCATAACAAGCTTAAAGTCCTAAACTTCACAAACACTGACTTCAGTAAAATGGCCAAGTACCTGAAGGTGAAGTTGGCAGGGTGGGAGGGGATAAGGGAAGTGGAATTGCAATGGGCTAAACTAAAGGTGGCAATAAAAGGGGCAACAGATAAATATATAAGAAAAGTAAATAAAAACAAGAGGAGAAGGAAACCTATTTGGTTTTCCAAAGAAGTGGCTGCTCAAATAAAGGCAAAAAACACAGCTTTCACAAAATTCAAAAGCTTGCAAACAGAGGAAAATAGAAAGGAATACAGGATCAAACTCAAAGAGACACTCAAAGAGACAAAAAGAGAAATAAGGAAAGCAAAATCAAAGGCAGAGGAAAAGATGGCTAAAGATGTGAAGTGTGGCGACAAACCTTTTTTCAGGTATATTTGGGAAAGGAGTAAAATCAGAGGTGGAATTGCAGGACTCAAAAGTGCTGGGAACGGACTCGTGGAAAGTGACATTGAAAAAGCGAAATTGCTAAACAAATACTTCTGCTCTGTTTTTACTAAAAAAAAATCCTGGAGAAGGACCACTTGTGGCTCCCAAATATAAAAATGGGAATGAAGTAGATACACCATTCACAGAAGATGATGTGTTAGAACAACTTGCAAAACTGAAAGTGGACAAGGCCACGGGGCCGGATGGGATACATCCCAGGATACTGAAAGAGCTCAGAGAGGTTCTTGCAGGGCCGTTAAAGGATGTTTTCAACAGATCCTTGGAAACAGGAGAAGTTCCTCAGGACTGGAGAATGGCTGATGTGGTAAACCCAGACCAAAACCGTGGACAAAAAGGGAAGAATAGCTTTTATTGGACAATTTAAGCCAATGGCCTGACACAGGCCGTGTTTCGTTTTGCCTTCATCAGGGGCTGGCTTAACTCTGTATGTACTTGTATATTCAATGTGTCCTATATCACCCCTTCAGGCGCCTGACGAGTGCGCTCTTCTGGCCACTTTTGGGCAGTCTGCGCTCCTCTAGCGCAGCCTTCAGGTCGGTGACGCGCAGCGACTGTAGTGGCCTGCCATCCAGAGTCACATCTTCTCACGGCCTGTGTCAGGCCATTGGCTTAAATTGTCCAATAAAAGCTATTCTTCCCTTGCTGTCCACGGTTTTGGTCTGGGTTTGTTCATAGCACGTGGACCCGTGCTTTGGTGTTGGAGGAATGGCTGATGTGGTACCTCTTCACAAAAGTGGTGACAGGGAAGAAGTGACAAACTACAGGCCCGTGAGCCTTACCTCGGTGGCGGGAAAGGTAATGGAGGCGCTCCTGAAAGAGCGAATAGTGGACTTTCTCAAAACCACAGGTTGCATGATCCGAGGCAACATGGTTTTACCGAGGGACGATCTTGCCAAACAAATCTGATTGACCAGAGAACTAGATCAGGGGCATGCGATGGATGTCATCTACCTGGATTTCAGCAAAGCCTTTGATACTGTTCCTCATAGGAGGCTTATCAATAAACTCAGTAGTTTGGGGATGGGTCTCAAGGTCGTGAACTGGATCAGAAATTGGTTGACTGACAAACGACAGAAGGTGATGGTAAATGGAGCTCACTCGGATGAAAGGAGGGTGATTAGCGGGGTGCCCCAGGGTTCGGTCCTTGGCCCAGCACTGTTCAATGTATTTGTGAGTGATATTGCTGAAGGACTGAATGGAAAAGTCTGTCTTTTTGCAGATGACATGAAAATTTGCAACAGAGTGGACTCCCCTGAGGGAGTGGTTAACATGAAGAAAGATCTACAAAAGCTGGAAGGTGTAATGCTTGGCAATTAAGATTTAATGTGAAGAAGTGCAGTGTCATGCACTTGGGAAGCAGAAATCCAAGGGAAATGTACATGATAAGGGGTGAGAGGTTGGTGTGCATGGATCAGGAGAAGGATCTTGGTGTGATTATTTCTGAGGATCTCAAGGTGGCAAAACAGTGCGACAAGGCGGTGGCAAAAGCCAGGAGGATGTTGGGCTGCATACAAAGAGGAATTACCAGCAGAAAGGAAAAGGTACTAATGCCACTGTATAATTCACTGGTGAGGCCTCACTTGGAATACTGTGTTCAGTTTTGGAGACCATATCTTGCAAAGGATGTAAAAAGACTGGAAACTGTTCAGAGGAAGGCGACCAAAATGATTTGGAGCCTGTGTCAGAAGCCTTATGAGAAGAGACTTGAAGACCTAAATATGTACACTCTGGAGGAGAGGAGGGATAGAGGAGATATGATTCAGACCTTTAAATACTTAAAAGAGAAATAATGAACAAACAAACCTCTTCCAAAGACGGGGAAGGTATAAATCTAGAAGGCATAATATGAAGCTGCAAGGGGGTAAATTGAAAGGCAATGTCAGGAAATACTTTTTCACTGAAAGGGTAGTGGATGCTTGGAATACCCTCCCGATGGAAATGGTGAGAGCAAATAAAGTGACAGAGTTCAAGATGGCATGGGACAGACATAGTGGATCCCTTTACAGCAACAGGATAAAATCAAAACAAACTTAACCATGTAATTTCCCAACAAATAGGGGTGTCCTACATGGAGCGATGGGTTCACTACTAAACAAAGACATGGGGAGGGGTGGCCTGTACAGAGCGGCAGGTGCACCTACTCTTGCCATGTTACTGGGCAGACTAGATGGACCATACTGGTCTTTATCTGCCATCATTTACTATGTTACTATATGTTACTATCTCAGTATCCCCCAGAGCCAAAACCGGCTCAGCAAACAGAGGGAGGGATAACCAGTCACTGCAACAGAACTGGTGAACCCCTAAGCATCACTGGTCAGAAAACCCTTGTGTGCGCTCACTGTGTAAATCATGTAGGTCTTATGGGTCTTCTACAACTAGCATCAGAGCACATAAATGCATTACCTTGGCTTTGTCTTCAGTGGCTTCCCAGCTGTTTCTCCTGCCGGCCGTCAATGCCCCGACATTGGCTTAAGGAGTTTTTTCGTTTTTCAAGAAAGTGATTTGGCTCCTTGTGAGAATCAGCTTTTTGGTATAACAACAGGGACCCATCAGGATGGGAACATGCAACAGTGAAAACATGAGCAATACAGGCCCATATGCACCATCAACTTTCCTTCCAGATGTGCACAGTGCTAGAGACCTCTGATGGTGCATTTGGATATATATTCGTGCTGTGTGCACTGCAGCATGCCCCCACTCTAAAGGTCCCCCATCGTAGCCAGGGACATGCTCTGTTATGTTGCTGCAGAGCAGCTTGTCAGGGTATACTGCCCATTCACACTGGCAATGTTGTGGTCAGTCCTATGATCCAGGCATGTCCCCTCAGATTTGCGGAGCAGCACACCAAGGCCTCTCCTGCAGCCCTCATACATCCAATACACACACATGCTTGCAGTCACAGATAACATACCTCTGCCACAACCATGCCCTGCACCTATACACTAACTGCTGCTACTGCATATTTGCATGGTGTCTCAGGACTACACATCTGATCTGCATTTCCCAGCCAAACACGCACCAGCCCTACAGCTATGTTCCCGTGTGTCCAAGGACTTTGTTGGGGAGGCCTTGTATAGGCCCTTTGGCACATCCAGCACATGCCAGAAGAATGACTATTGCAGTGCTGTACATCTCTGTCAGGGTGTTTCTTACTGCTGCGTCACCTTAGAAACATCCCTCACCTGTGCCTTCTATTCATTACCGCTGCATCTTCTGCTCCCCCAGACAGCAGACGCACCAGATCCATACAGACATGTCATAGCCATTCAACTCCATGGGATGCAGTGGAGTTCAGGGAAGGAGTTTTTCTAAGTCCAGCCCTTATTCCGTGCTTCAACAAACATAATGTGCACGTATTGGGTGAAATGCTGGGGATGTACATGGGCCTTTCCTGAATATGCAGTGTATGTCTCTGCACTTGAGCACACTACCATTCCACCTCCTCTCGCCCACATCCTGAGATGCCCATTTTAGTGCCATGTATCTGCAGGGCTGCCTGGTTTGAGAATACAGGTCTAGATGTTTTTGACTGCAAAACATACACAGTGCTTATTCATGTTTCAGAATGACCTCCTTAGGGATTCATTAAAATATACACTTTGACAAGGGGCACTAAACTTTTGTACAAGACTATATTATGTATAGCAATCCATCATTCCTTTTGGAGTGTGACGCTTCTGTCCATTAATCTCTGAAATCCCACCTTTTCCCTTCTACTGTGCTTGTAAGGAGAAGTCTGAGCAAGAGAAGAGGATGCTCCCTTTGTGCTTTCAGCTCAGATAGAGAATCTGTACAATATGTGAAATTAACACCCTCTCCCCTTGCCGCATTGGGAAGATTGAACCCAGAGTCATAATTAAGTAGCTTAGTGCCTGGGGCAAGCCAACATATTTACCCCACACCCCTCTCCCCTCTCTCACCCCTTCTTCTTTCTTCCTCTCCAGCTTTCTGGGCATTTCACCTGATGCCAGCCCATGTTTATCTTTCAGTCATTTTCCTCCCAAAGAATTTGCACCCTGGGCAGTCACCCTACTTGCAGACAGATTAAAGTTTATTTTTTTTTAAAATAAATATCAGTATGTCTCAGAGAAGTTATTTCCTGGAGGTATGAACAGGAATTAGAGGCTCCCACAGGAGATTGGGCTATGTCATTATTTTTTCAGTCTAATAGATGAATATATTTTAGTTCGTATCTCCCTCGTGGAGTGGAGGAGTAACTTAGTGGTTAGTGCAATAGCTTAGTCCCCAAGAGATCAGAGTTCAATTCCTACTGGCACTCCTTGTGACCTTGGGCAAGTCACTTTACCCCCCATTGCATCAGAAGAAAAGACCTGGCCATCTATTTCCTATGAGACCTCAGAAGCCTACTGAGTCACCAGGAGTCAGCATTGACTTGACGGTACTTAAAGAAAACAAAAAGTTCTTCTTTCCAGCATACTATAAAAATGCCTTTAAAGACTAACATAGATAAATAAGGGTTTAGGCATCTAAATTGTCTTCTTTGCAAATTTACAAGCACCAAGTTCCTAAATTTATGTTCCTAATTTTGCTCATATTTAAAAATTTAAGATCCTAAAAAGTGGGTGGCAACAGGGGACAAGTGCTGTTCGGGTCAGATGTAAAGCCTGGATAGCGACTTCTCCACATAAGTGCTGTTCGGGTCAGATGTAAAGCCTGGATAGCGACTTCTCCACATAAGTGCTGTTCGGGTCAGATGTAAAGCATGGATAGCAACTTCTCCACATAAGTGCTTGCTGGGACAGTTCTTGCACTAGTGAAATAGACAGCAGGAAAGCCATTGAACCCATCCAGTTTCTTAATTATCCCATCCACATCGCAAGGAAACATCTCCGCTGCAGGAGCTCCGTGCAAGCAGAGCATCATTCCAGATTCTGGTCACCTTTTATCATCGTCCTTGCTTCTCCGCCACCCAGGCAGTAAGGAAACAAGTCCCTACTCTTAATTCCAAACTCAGCCCCTTCCCCCATTCAAGCTTTGCTATAATTTGAACAGTTAGGCGATTGACCAAACATCTATCTTCTAAGGTCCCTGTGGTCTATCCACATGGCACACATTTGCTTCTAAGCTGGTAGTCCAAACCCGGTTAGCTTCTGATACACCATATTGCTAGACCTGCGGGCAGCTGATCCATGTAATTATCTGGGCTTCGGATGCTCTGCAGGCACAGTACTCTCTGCAGGCACGTTTGCAGGTCTTAAATATTTTATCAGCATCTAGTAACATTTTTTTTCTGGACCACATCTGAAGGGATCAGGGCCGGTACTAGAGTTTGTGACGCCCACCCTGCAACCTATAAATCAGTGCCCCTCCCTCCTTATTATTAATGTTGGCTACACCCCATCCTCCTTTTTTCCAAAAGTCCTTTGTGAACTCTTTTCACATGATGTTAGTATTTCTCCTTCAAATCCAATGTTGTAAGAAAATTGCAGTGAAAGGGCAAATGCACAGTCAGAATAAAAATAACTACTTAGCAGTAAATACTTAGCATCATACAAACAGGCTGTGATAGTCCAAAAAAAAAATCTGATTCTGGTCATCTCACTAACACCATCATAAACATTCTCCAGTACCAGGCATATTGTGAACTAATATAAAACCCTACAAAAGTCACTGAAGATCTACTCAAATCTACCATACCAGCGACAACTTCCAAAACTCATACAAGGGCTTATCCAGAAAAAAGCAGCATTATAAATACTACAACAGGCCCTAGAACATCCACACATCTATTTGAAAAGCTGAACAAATTACTATAGTACAGAATAGATCCCTATGTTCAAACTCCATGTTAACAGAACATCTGGCCTCAGTCACACACTCAGGACACAGACCCTCACCAAGTACAGAATAAGTGACCACAAGCTAAAATAATAATATATAGACACAATTAAACTGAAACCCCATGAAGCTAGACTCTGCATGTAGTACAGCACCACAGAAATAAAGAGATGCAGTTCCCTTGTACTGTGTAAAATATAAAGATAGTGCAAAGTCCAGTCACTAAATTGAAAATAAAATTATTTTTTCTACCTTTGTTGTCTGACCATTTTATTCTCTGACCATGCTGGTCCAGATCTGAGGCTTCTGCTTTCCTCTGTCTTCTCTTAGCTCTCTTTCTATGGTCTCTAGTCCATCTGCCATTTCTTGTCTCTTCTTTTGTTTTCTTCACTTCTTTCCATCTTGGATATTGTTTTTCCTTTCAGCTTTCTTCCAGTTATTTCTCTCTCGCTCTCTGTCCATCCAGATTTCACTACTCCTTACTATCCAGTTCTTTTTTAGCCATCTACCCACTGCTTTTCAACCTTTACCTCTGTCCTCCCATTCCCCAGTCTTTTGCTCACTCTCTCACCCCCCATCTAGTGTCTCTCTCTTTCCCTCCATCCAGTAGGCTGAGGCAAACTGTCCAGGCCTGCAGCAGCGCGGCCTTTCTCCCTCTGCTCTGAGTCAGTCAACACTCAGCAGCAGTGTTTCTTACCCCGCCCCCAACATCTGCCCCCTTTTTCATTCCCCAAGTTTCTTGCCTCTTTTCCCCACCTGACCCAGCATAAACCCATTTGCTATCCAGCCTCAGCCCCCTTCCAGTCCCAGTACCTCCCTCAGTATCAGCTTATTTCCAGTCCCAGTAACCCTCCCCAGTATCAGCTCCCTCCTCCCAGTACCTTCCAATGTCAACCCCCCTTTCATTCTCAGCACTGCCACTGGTGTCCATTCCCCCTTCTTCCCAGCTCCTTCTAGCCCAAATACCATCCCAGGTATCAACTCACTTCCAGTCCCAGTGCCCCCCCCCCCCCGTCAGCTCCCTTCATGTTACCCTCCCTTCTGCCCATCCCCCTTCAGGTGCCATCCCCAGGTGTCAGCTCCCTTCCAGCACCCACCTCCCCCCCCCGTGTCAGTTCCCTTCCAGCTCCTTCCTGTATCTGCTGCAGTCCTAACTCCCCCTCACTGATTCGCTGCTTGAGAACCACAGGAACACTTCTCTACTATCTTATAAACTGGTGGACCGTGGCATTTCTAAAGCCGGCAATAAGCATTTCCTGTTTCTTACATGCAGTCCAGCAGTTTATAAGATAGTAGGTCCATGGCAGCAGAGTATTCCCATGGCTCTCTCAAGCGACGAATCGTGAGGGGGCAGACGGTGCTCCCCTGCGGTGCTTACCGGGTAGCGCCGACCCTGGAAGGTATTGATGTGGTCTAGAAAGCTTGCTTACATATTTGTTGGTATCAGAACCTATAAATTCAAGTTCTCTCTAGGACAAACATGGCCATTGGTGCTTCAATATGCCAGTGATTTTAAAACAGCAAGAAAATCAATAAAACTGGGCAAACTGGGAGAGATAAGGCAGGTAATATATTGTGGAAAGGAGGTGCTGGGTCCATGGTGCAGTCCTAGCTCATCTTGATAAATAGTATTTGCTGGAAACATTTCTTTAGCCTCTTATTTCTGAGGTATGAGACTCGTCCCACCCCAGCACACGGCCTTGGAAGCCCTTGTTGTTCAGGCCCAGCCATAGCCTTGAAACCACTCACCCGGGAGCTCACGTGTAATACCAACCATCCAGAAATAAGCAGTCTCCAAATTCAGGTACCACCGCAGGTCTCTAAGCAGTTTACATTGCTGTAAAAACGTGAGATACCTGTAGCTTGGTTCTATCTGTTTTTTGCAAGGGTCTCATGTGAGGAAATTCCACAATGCTTTGCCCATACAAGAAATTGTCAAATTGCAGGAATATATAAAAAGCAATATTTCCAGCATTTAGGGGGCTGATTCTGGGAAATAGACAACTGAAAATGCACAAGGTAAGCACATTTAGCAGGCTGAAAAATGGGTGTCTGCAGAGGCCTTCCCAAGATAGATTTAGAACTGTGTTTAACAACTCTTGATTCTCCATGCTAATCAGCTAAGTTTAGGAGGTTAAAACTAGGCAAACGAACTGTAGGCATAAATCTAACAGACAGATGCTGACTAGCTAGTTTCAAGTGAATATTTGGCCGAAAACAGAGCTTGCAAATTCGGTAGAAAATTTCCCTAAAGATAATTAAGTGATTATTTACCTTTGTTTCTCACTGGCTTTTGGAAAATTAACTCTAATTTCAAATGAGATGGAACTTTGTTCCTGATAATAAATCAGAGGATCGCTTTTGTTTTTTCTTGTTAGAAAATCTCAGATGTCTTTACTATAAATGTCATCTGCCACCATTCACTTCACCAGCCAGTTTCTCCCAATTCCGGCTCAATTGAAACCAGGATTTGAAATTGGTGCCATGAATTGCCCCCACATTATATCCTCTCCCAGCTCACTTACTCATTTTGGAGAATCCTCAGTCAGAACCCTACAATCATGGATCCCAAATCCAGTCACTATGTGTTGCTATTGTACAATGCCTAGCAACTCCTTTCAGGAATGAAATCTAGGTCCCTGCTTGCGGTAGTGCACAGCACTGCCCCCAAGGTAATAGGCTAGGCCCTTGTACAATCAGTTTAATAAGGATATTTTGTAGCTCCTTTGATGTGCCATGCTAGACACCTGCCAGTCTGCGTTCCATTGTCTCATCTCCTCCTGCTTCTCTTGGTTGCTAATGCAAACAGTACAGACACAGTTGAGCTAGGGAGCCGTATAGCTCTTCCCTTCAACTTCTGCCCAGCTACCACAGTGAGCGTCCTTGACCAGATGCCACAAACTGTGGCTCCTCTTTGAACTTGGCTAACATGGATCCCAAATCTGGCCGATAGGTTCCACCATTGAGAGTTGACCAACATTCCTTTCTTGATCTACAGAGAGTTGACCAACATTCCTTTCTTGATCTACAAATTGTAATCAAGGACCTCTCTATGGCAGTACATTGACTGCTGGGCGCTGCTTTCATTTTACATCATAGGGATGAGGTTGTACTTTATCTGTGCAAATTGTACAAAACCACTGTAGCCACCAGGGAGAAATAATGGAACTTTAAGAGGCAGAGAAAGTAATTGGCAAGATGAAGTATTTCCAAAGTCATGTCAGGTAGTCCGATTCTTACAGAGTTTCTTTGTGAGAAATAGGCAGGCACCTCTGAGTCACAGCAAGGCTCAGCAGCACTATGGCCTGCAGGCTGACATACAGTGCTTATTCCTAAGAAATGTTAGGGTTGCCAAGTGGCTCCAATGTTGCCCAATGGCCCAGAGTTTATCCCACTGCATGCTGGGACTGGTAGTTTTATTGCACTCCCTAACAAAAGCAGAACAAAGCCATGCATTTGTTAATTTTATTATACCTTGTTCACATGTTCATTGTAAACTGTTCCATGTAATAGTTTGTTCTATTGTAAACCGTGCCAATTATAAATAGTGCGGCATAAAATCAAATCAAATAAATAAATAAATAAAATAAATGCATGTAAGGGGGTATAACACAAGGCTGGATCCATGCACAGAACTTGGGTCCAGCTGAGAACAAACAACTAGATTTTGTTTTAAGTAGAATTATTAATTTATTAAAACATCAAAGTTATTTAGGAAGAGATCCATTTCATCACAGCTGCACTTCCTTTTTTCCTTTTTTGGGGAACAAAATTTTTTGTTTGCTTTAGTTTATGATCTTGCTATATTGCCTTTTAGACAATAGTAAGGGGGTTTACAATTCATTAAAGAGCAGGAGTCGTGACAGATAAGACAAAGAAACTGAATGACAAAATGATCACACACCACCATCACACTCAGCTGGGTTTCTTTGCTGAGGAGGATCTGAAGAGCTGCTATGCTGAGAAATAAACTACAGGTATCAAGTTGCCTTATTTTAACAAATTCACGCACATTGGTAAAAATAATTTGAAAGAAAACTGCAGGTACTGTTTATGGTGTAATATTTCAACTGGCATGAGGCAAGTATCAATTATGCAGAAATAAATAAGGGTCAACAAAGAAGCTGTAATAGGTCCCCAACGCATTACATCTGTGAGTAGCTATCGAGTGTTAAGCTTCTTGCATCGGATCAATAAGACTCACACTTACAACTTGCTTGTAACCCTTAACTCACGTGGACTAACCAGGCAGTCACAACCTCCTGTGTATCAATTATTAATTTTAAGCCTTTACTTTTGAAAGAAGTCGTGTTAGAAATAAGGATCAAACTGCAGGTGACTAATAATGTATTTGTGGACAGCGTCACAGACTCTGCTCCCTTCATCAGTTAAGTGCTATGCATTACAATGCTGCTGTGATGGAGTTTTGCTTATAAAATAAAATGACGAAGGGTGGGCAGTGGGGTTGGATGTGTTTACAGAAGAATTGAGTTTACACCTATAAACTTATTTGACTATTATTTCAACAAACCTGTTACTTTTCAGATACATGTAGTTGCTCCCTTTACTGCCTCTACAGCCCTGAGCGCTGCTGGGTGCAGAATATCCCCCCCCCCCCCCATTCTCCCTCACACACTGCTTGTATTGGTCTGTGCTTACTATGATGTTATAGTATAACATGGCTATTGTGGCACTTTTCTGAAAGCAGATGTGTTCAGTGGTTCAAAGGATTTGCAGAGGACCGGCTCACATCATTTGGGTTAAGTCAGCTTTGAGTTTTAACTAATACAGGGATGGGCCCTAAAGCAGCACTTATAATGTTTAACAGGAGTAGTAGTAAAGTGACCAACTGGGTAAGAAATAGTTGAGAGGGATGCACCAGAGGGTAATAGTAAATGAAGCTCACTTTGAGAATAAGGACATGTGCAGGGATCAGTCCTTGATCAGATTCTCTAATATTGTTGTAAATGATACTGTAGAAGGGCTGTTGGGTAAGGTTTGCCTCTTTGTGGACAATATGAAGAGGGATCTAGCAAAGCTGGAAGAATGGTTGAGGCTATGGCAGTTGAGATTTAATGCTAAAAAATATAAGGTTATGCATCTGGGCTGCAAAAATCCAAGGGAGCGGAAGAGTATAGTGAGTGAAGTACTTCAATGCACGAAACGAGAGAGGGAACTGGGAGTGACTGTATTAGATAATCTTATAGTGGCAAATGCCAGAAGGATGCTCGGGTGCACAGGGAGAGGAATGGTGAGCAGGAAAAAGGATGATGTCTTTGTATGAGCTCATTTGGGGTACTGTGTACAACTCTGGAGACCGCACCTACAGAAGGCTATAAATGGGATGCAATCGGTACAAAGAACAGCAACTAAAATGCCAGTGTTCGTTGTTGCAGAGCATAGGGGACAGGCTTAAGGATCTGGGAGAAAGGCACGATACGGGGGAGAGAACATGGAGATATTTAAATAACTCTATGGTAATACTAAGTGCACAGGAGGTGGCTGCCTTTCAAATGAAAGAAAGCTCTGGACGAAGGGGACATAGGATGAAGGTGAAAGGAGATGTACTCAGTAATCTGAGGAAATCATTCTTTACAGAAAGAGTGGTGGATGCATGAGTACTGGATCAGCCTCCCAGTGGAGGTAGTAGAAACGAGGACGGTATCTGAATTCAAGAAAGCATGGGACAAACACGGAAGATCTCTGAAGGAAAAGAAGGGACTGTAAAGCTTGGTATGGATGGGCAGGATTGGTCTTTATCTGCCATCATTGTTCTCTGAACAATATAAAGTGCAGAGTGTGTAGCATTTTCTTTGGTTGCGTTTCTGGCTGGCCCATAACTGACCTTTGCTGGGTTCTAACCAGGGGGAGAAAAGAGAGCTGCAAGGAAATGCCAAAAGAACTTTGTGTGCGCCATCCTGATTGATTCTGGAAATTACAACTTTCACTCAGCTTTTCTACAAAACACACCTGCAGCTAATACAGTATACCGATTTGCTGCTCTGATTCCCAAACAATTTAGAAATATGTACAATTATATAACAGAACTGAAAGCTTGTAATTGGAAATGGCCTGAAGAACAAACCTACACACACTGCCCACAACCTGGTTATCCACCCATGGGTATATTTGTTGTACTACACCAAACAGAACCCAGGAAATCCAGGAATAAGTGACCAATCTCCTTTCCCATTACAGATCTGGGATTCTGACCTATCTCTACTAAATCTTTTGAAATGGGAGGTTTTTAGGAGACTGGGCACAGGAAAGTGCCACAGAGCATGCGTCTTAAGATCTTCTTGATTAGAAGGAGCACAGACAAGAGTCACTCTAATCCAAATTCACATTGTCTCACTGAATGTTTCTTTTCCGTGCATGTTTAGCTTTGAAAGTGAAACTTAGGCTGAGAGTCCCAGAGTGAACTAGTTAAGAGCACCACATAAACCCACAGGCTGGGCACCACTGCACTAAACTATCAGAGGTCAATAGTGCAGGCAGATCAGAACACTGTTAACTTCCCCAAAAATCTGAATGAGCTGAGGAGAGAAAACCAGTAGACAGAACAGTTTCAGAATCAGTCAATTATCCACACCATTGCTCATTCAAAAACAAAACATCTTTATTTAAAGAAACAGAGACCCTCTCAATCCCTTCCAAATAATAATAATTATAATAAAAAAATCCTATTAGAAACCACAGGAAGGAAGCACTGAGTTTGAGTTTTTACACTCTTCAAGTATGCTGATCTGTTTAAATCTGTGAACATATTCATATATTTATATTTTAAAAAATCCATTAAAAGTGCAAGCCAAGGGCTTTGCTTAAGGTAAGCATTTAAGCTCTACTTCAAGAATACTGTGCAGTTTCACTGTATCAGAGCGTGCTCCTGGAGGTCGTGACCTTCGGATCGATCATTTAAGGATAGGGATCAGACTTTGTCATGGGCATGACAGAGGCCACACTGTAAGGACTCTGGTTAAAGGACCCATTTTTGCAGGAACACCAAAACCTATTCTGGGAATGGTGTTAAGTTCTCAGCATCTGCCTTGAGAGGGTAAAGGTAGCTCCTCTGTGAGAGGTGAAGAGAATGTCCATGCCAAACTTGACAAATATTCTCATCCTGGAAGTGAAAATAATTTTTAAAAAGCCAATTCTATATTACCCTCCCCCCCCCCCAATTCACTCCCTCGCACCCTCCTCATCGTAGGGGGTGGAGGTGGTGGCACTCGAGAGCTGTGCTGGAAACTAACCTACTTCCTTACTTAATGCTCTGTGTGGCTGGTCGCCTAGTTACATGTGTGACCAGCACAGCTCCACAATACATAATGCCTCTTTTGTTCACTGCCCTTTCTGGAAAGACCACAAGCTTATTCTGAAAACAAACTTGTAAAAAGGGCATGTTCATTTCTGAAGACTGTAGGATCCCGGCTCTCTCTCCTGGTGCTTTATCTCCTCTTGGCAGGATCCATGCGACTCAACTTTTCCAAGTGACCATCAATTGTTCTGAAGTCTTTGTTATGTGCTGGACCTCTGCTCCTGGTGTTGCTGTCTGACAGGGGATGTGCAGGGACAGAGGAGGCACCAGGAGCACAAGCTAAAACAACAGGATTGCAGGCCCAGACATTTTTTTTTGGTAATACTTTAATTGGGATATTTATTAGAAACATCCTGTGACAAAGTCAGATCTCTGGGGGGCTATAGGAATGGGTGGATCTGCACCCTTAAACCCCTGAATCTACATGTAAATGTGGAATGTTTCTGTACTTCACAAAAAAGGGGCAATGCGTGTATCGAGCTGCGCATGTGCTCAGTACCCTCACACTCATCACTTGTCCCTAGCAGCTTTAGTGCAGTAGTTTAAAGCCACAATTTTATTAGACCATTGGTGTGCTCCTTTTATATATTTTGTTCAACATTTCTATCTGAACCTTAAGATTTGAGCTTCCAAATCAATCTCGCTACATAAAACTGATCCCAGATTCTCACTACGTCCCCACCTCCCCCCTTTCAAAGTGAACCCCCCCCCCCAAAAAAAAACGACTATTGCAATGCATATATCAAGGGGAGAAGGGGGTGGGAACAGTTATCCTACATGTAAACAAATTCACTCAGGCTCCATGACTTCAGAGGAGCAGTAGTAGCAGAAGGCGATCTGGCAGATGCCATGGGTTTGTCCTGATATGTGCGGGCTGCACATGGTTCTCTCTTGGCATTAGCAGCATGGTTGGCATCATCTGGGTGGTGACAAGATACGTTGCATGTATCCAACAAGGGACTCCCAGTGCTTCCACAGAAAGGCAACAAACACCACCACAAATAAAGTGCAAAAGGTCCGGCTCCGTGTTTTCATGAGTGGCACCACGCAGTTGGCCACAGTAGAGACAAAAACCAGGACCACTGCCATGACAGCAAGGAGGACGTTGATGAACTTGCCTAGCAAGTTCCTGGCCGTAGCATTTTCCAGCCCTTCCAGCTGTGCTACCTGCTGCTGCTGCTGCTGCAGTTCCATCTTGGAGATTCGGGTCTGACAAGCCTCTAATGCCTCCTATGGGAAAACAAGAAATGAAGATATAATTCATTGAATTTCTTTAAGGTAAGTCTTTTAGGTCACTGAATGATTACTAGTAATGTTTGCAGTCAGACATGGTTTAAGAAAGCTCCTGTGCCTATAAAATTTAAACATCTCAAATCCTGCACTGCAGCATCTCAAATCCTGCACTGCAGCACCCTCAATCCAATGTTAAGAATCCCACCTAAAAGCCCTGCCAATGCTTCTCACTCCTGTCCTCAGCATCCCTGCTATAATAGTACTGAAATCTCCCTAATACACCTCAATCCTACCTCAGCACCCCCTGCTATCCTAGTAGTCACATTTCTCTCCACGCTCTTCTAAAGCACATTATCACTGCCCTCTGGCAACACATAACATCCTATTAGTGAGGCCGTCTGCCTCTTTTTATTTCTTTCCCCCTTTTTAAACAATGGCTCATTTTATTTATTTAACCTGTTTTTTATACCGCCTTATCCTTAAATCAAAGCGGTTTACATTAAACTCAGAACATGAACGTGATACATTATAATTAAAATTGAGGTAAACAGAGGGGAGAAACTATTTACAACTTGATCAACATATTTACACAATAATATGTGGTTGTGGTTGTTTAGAGAGATTATGTATTTGTGTCCATGAGGGTTGGTCCATGATTCTTTAGTTATTTATGTCTATATGGGTCAGTCCGGGTCAGTCAGGCTGGGGGCGAAGAAATTGTATGTTTAGATTATGTGACCATAGTGTTCTGTGAAAAGGAAAGTTTTAAGTTTTTTACGGAAGTCTTTAATGTCTCCAATTCCACATATGTCTTCAGGGAGGGAGTTCCAGAGTTGTGGTGCAGCAAGGGAGAATGCTCTTTTGGAGGTTGATTGTTTGCTCTTTCTGTAATCGTGTGTTTGCTCTTTCTGTAATCGTGTGTTTGTTTCTGGTTCTTTTAGAGCAGGGGGAAGCTTCTTTTATGATTAGTGAGTCGAGCACATCTGCTGAAAGGTGTTGAATGATTTTAAAGATGTTTAGTATGGTCTTGAATTTGGTCCGTGATTGAATTGGTAGCCAGTGTAGTTGATGCAATACTGGGTGTGATGTGGTCGGTTTTGCTGGTTCGTGCTGTTGTATTTTGAACCATCTGCAGTGGGTGTATGACTTGTTTCGGTAGACCCTGGTATATCGAGTTTCCATAGTCCAGGATCGGTGTGATGATGGTTTGGCAAACAGTTCGGAAATGGTCTTATTGTAGAAGTGGTTTGAGTCTTCTTATAAGGTTCAATTTGAGGTATGCTTTTGTTGCAGTTAGGTTTGTGTGTGACTGAAGGTTGATGTTTTTGTCTATTATAATGCCAAGATACCGCACGTCTTCTTTTACAGGAATGGTTTGGTTTAGAATTTGGATTTATTGAGGAGGGTTGACGTTTGCGTTACCACTGATGTATAATGCTTCTGTTTTTTTATAATTCAGTGATAGGTCGTTTGTGTTGAGCCAGAGGGTTACATCTTCTATGCATTTTGTTATGGCTGTAAGGTTTGGTGCTCCAAGATCAATTGGGGTGTATAGCATGAGGTCATCAGCATATAGGTTAAATAATAACACAGGTACACTACCAAAAAACTGCCTCCAGTTTTGCAACTGATTCCTATAGATTTTGGGGTGCTGAATCCAGGAAAAATAGCCAAAATGTTCCATCACGTCACGTTTTCTTGCAAAATTAGATTTCTTACCCATATAAGGAATGTTCACATAATTTCTTTTTAGCCGACTGCAGTTTATTTTCTTGGCCCAAAATAGAGGTTGTAATGGTTAACTAACTAGAAACACTCCCTCATGATATTTTAGAGTGTTTTGTATTCATTTTATACATTAACAGGACAATTGGGAGGCGGGGGGCTAAATCCAGTACTCGCGCTGGCGCATGTTCTTTCCTGTTCGCCTCGCCTCGTTCGCTCGCTCAAACACGGTGGTTGCGACATGAACGTTCCTGTCAAATTTCAGTTTCTTGCAAGTTCATTATTACCTTTTGTTTGCTCAGTCGTAATCCAGCTTTATTCCGAAGTGGTTCACTACAGTTGTAGTTTGCAGTGCTGTGTATTTGTGATGGCTCACAGAGCCAGAGGTTGCATCAACTCTCCGGACAGTTTTTGTTTTATTTGTGGGGAATATACCATGAAAAAGCGGCAGAGGAACATTTCTGCATTTATTAAAAAAGTATATTTCGCCTATTTCGGTTTGAAGTTAGGCGATCAAGACAAACCGTGGGCTCCTCACAAAGTGTGCAAGACATGTGAGGAAGATCTACGCTTATGGATGAAAGGTAAAAAACAAGCATTTCGTTTCGGAATACCTATGATGTGGCGTGAACAAAGAGACCACAGCAGTGACTGCTATTTTTGCTCTTGCATTGTGAAGGGATACAACTTAAAAAATAAGAACGTAATAAGTTACCCCAACCTTCCCTCAGCAATTAGGCCTATGCCTCATAGCAACGAAGTACCTGTGCCTGAACCACCAAAATCTTTGGATCATATTTGTGTGGACGGTTCTGATCATGATGAGACTCATTAGATGGCTTTTCCCGATGAGTCCAGTACTTCTGAGTTTGAAACTGAACCAGATCCGAAACCTGAACTTTTCTCTCAAGCTGAATTGAATGATTTAGTCCGGGATTTAGGACTCCCAAAAGATGCTGCCCAACTGCTAGGTTCTCGGCTTAAACAGAAAAATCTATTGTCACCAGGAACAACTTTTTATTGGTACCGCAACCGCGAGACACAATTTTTGAAGTATTTCAGCAAAGAGGAAGATTTGGTATTTTGCAACGATATATACGGAGTGATGGAAAAGTTTAAACTCAAGTATGATCCTGCTGAATGGCGGCTGTTCATTGATTCGTCAAAAGACAGCATAAAAGGTGTTCTTCTTCATAATGGCAACACATTCGCTTCAGTTCCTAATGCTCACTCTGTTATTCTCCAAGAAAAATACAAGAATTTGGCCCTGATTCTTCAGAAGATTCGTTATGATGAGCATAAGTGGATGATTTGTGGAGACTTTAAAATTCTATCCATGCTATTAGGGCAGCAATCCGGTTTCACCAAATATCCCTGCTTCCTTTGCTTGTGGGATAGCCGGGCCCGCGACCTACACTGGGGGAAAAAAGACTGGCCAATTCGGGAGTATTTGAGACCCAGTGAGAAAAATGTTCTTCATGAGAGCTTGGTACCTCGTGATAAAATTCTATTACCACCTCTCCACATTAAGTTGGGTCTCATTAAGCAATTCATCAAGTCCCTTCCAAAAGATGGTGAGTGCTTTCGGTACCTTTGCTCAAAGTTCCCCCGACTTTCTGAAGCAAAGCTAAAGGAAGGAGTGTTTGTTGGCCCTGATATAAGGAAACTCATTTCAGATGGAGCATTCGCTGAAACGATGTCTGAGAAGGAAAAAGAAGCCTGGGATTCCTTCAAGGATGTTGTTCTCAAATTCTTGGGGAACAGGCGGGATGAGAACTATAAGGATATTGTTGCCAGGATGCTCAATGCCTTCAAAGAACAAGGCTGTAACATGAGCCTGAAAGTCCATTTCTTGCACTCCCATGTGAACTACTTTCCCGAAAACTTGGGGGCGTACAGTGAAGAACAAGGTGAAAGGTTTCACCAGGACATCAAAGACGCAGAGAGAAGGTACCAAGGAAGATGGAACACCACTATGATGGCTGATTTCTGCTGGTTGCTGCTGCGGGAAACCCCAGATGAAAAATACGCCAAGCAGCGCACCAAGAGAAGCATTCGGGGGAAGAAGAAACGGGCCCACCAGGAGATTGATTGACCCAAGAATGACTTTAAAATCTAAACTGTGTTGACAAATATCGTGTTTTTACTAAACTTTGAAATAAAAATTTGCTAGTTATTACCACAGTGTCGGATCTCATTTATTAGAATTTTATTTTCATACCATCGGGTGTTTGTCTTCATGTATTGCAATGGTGCGGTTTGCGTTTTCTATTCTTACATACATACCTGTACAACATTTTTTGCACATTTCTTTGCTTTGCTTTGTGTCTAACCTCGCTCTTATATGCTCAATGTTTGTGCACATGTATGTGGCTGTTTTAAGTGCAGACAATTTTGCTACCATCACAGTGTGTTTTGTTGACATTACTCTATTCTTATGTGCTGCCTTGTTACAATTTTCTTTATTCTTATTTGAATAACTACTAAACAATTAGTATAAAGAATTCATCCAAGAAACTTTTATCTCTATCGCACTCAATCTGAAACGTTCACCTCAAACTGCTAACCCAATGTAGCAAAAAATCTGTACGTGATGGAGCAAATTGGTTACCAGATTTGGATTCAGCGCACCAAAAAACGTAAATATCAATCGAAACATTGTTGTTGTTGTTAAGTGCCGTCGAGTCGGAGTCGACTCATGGCGACCCTCTGGATAGCTATCCTAAATTGTGTTCGGTCTTCAGTCAGGCGGCTCATTGTTGACAGACTGGTACCCGTAGCTGCTGTTATTGTAGCAATCCATCGAAACATTAGAGGCAGTTTAAAAAAAATTTTTTTTAGTGTACCTGTGTAATCCATGTTTTTCAATGATGTTACAAATAGGGTGTATGTATATGTTGAAGAGTATTGATGATAGTGCTAATCCTTGTGGGACGCCTTGTGGTATTATTGAAGGGTTGTGAGACGTTTGTTTCACATTTAACTTGTTGTATTCTATTGGTTAGATATGAAGTGAACCATTTTAATGTGGATTTGCAAATGCCAATTTCTTGGAGGCGTCTGATTAGGATGGGATGTGAAACAGAGTCAAATGCAGAGGATATATCCATGAAGAAGAGGAAAAAGCCATTTTTTGTGTTGTCAATTCCCTTTAGGATGTTATCGAAGAGTGATGTTAGGAGAGTCTCTACGTTGTGGCGTAGTTTGAAACCATGTTGTGGGTTGAGTGGTGCGTTGAAGTCTATATGTTGTTGGAGTTGTAATTGTACTGTTTTCTCTTTGATCTTAGCAAGGAAAGGTAGACTGGAGATTGGTCTATAAGTTGCAGGATCGGTTTTGCAGAGTGTGGTGTTTTTTAGGATTGGTCGTATGGAGGCTTGTTTTAGATGAGGAGGCATGTATCCTTCAGATAGGGATAGTTTGACTATTTTTTTGTATGTAAGGGCTGAGTTGTTCTTTGGTGGTTTTTATCCATTGCACTGGACATGGGTCGTTAGGAGACGTGGTGGTGTTGAGTGAGGAGATTGTTTTATTTCTTTATGGGATGGAATGCTGAATTCCTTCCATGGTTATGTGGATGCTTGGGTTTCCATGTTGACATATTTTATATTTGTAGTAGTTGGATGCTTGAGTTCATAATATTTTTGGGTGAAATGGTCTGCCATGTCTTGAGGGTGGACTTCCTCATTTTCTTGATATGTTGTCATCTTTGGTGAGAGTCCGTACAATGTTGAATGGCTCTTATGGTTTATTTATTGACCGCATGATTATGTTTGTGTGGTGCTGTTGTTTACTGTTGTTAATGAGGGTGTTGTAGTATTTTAGTTTAGAATAGAATAGCTGTTGAGTGTCTGGGTCTTTGGCAATGTTTTATGTCCTTGGTAATGTTTTATGATGACTTTGAAATGTTAGCACAGTGAAACAAGTACATTCCAAGAATCTTAAGAGGTAGTGACTCTTCCCACAGCAAGACTGATGCTTCTAGTTACTACAATAGAAAAGAAATTCAAGGAAAGAACAAATGCTACATTCATAAATCACATAAAATCAATTAAAAAATAAAGAGGAAAAATTTTGCATGCCTGATAATTTTTCCTTCCTTGAATCCTGCTAGACCAGTCCTGACAAGTGGATTATGCTCCCCAGCCAGCAGTTGGAGGCAGACTTTAGCAATTGTCAGGGATGTCATTTTTATATCCACTGAGAAGCGCCAATATGGACTTCTTAGGCAGTAAACAAGACTGGAGCACTCAGAAAAAAAACTTGAAAACTGTAAACCACAAACCACCATCATAACCTGAAACAGTCATTTGGAACAAGTATTTGGCACACTTAACACAAATCACACTGCATCAGGTACTAAATCTGGCAATGTAATCAAAAGGCAGCAAGGCTCCCAAACCTGTAAGAATTCCAGGGCGGGTCCTGGACTGGTTTAGCAGGATTCAAAGAAAGAAAATTCAGGTATGTAAAATTTTCTTCTTTCTTATCATCCTGCTAGACCAATCTAGATGAGTGAGATAAGACGCTCTGGCAAGAATTGCCTTGCCAAAGGTGCCAGCTGTCCTGGTTCCCACATGGTACTCAGAGTTAACTAGGTAGCGTTACAGATATCATCTGGAGACACTAAGGCAGAAGTTGCCCAAGAGGAGGCCTGTGCCCTAGTGATCTTCAATACCCTCTGGCATATACTTTCCAGCCAAAAATGTATTCTGATTCAATATTCTCCTTTATCTGGCAGGCAATACAGGACATGGTTGCTGCCTATCCTTTCCTTGGACTGCTGAAGAGGATAAAAAGATGATCAGATCTATGGAAGGGATTAGAAGGTTCAGGTATCTAACATCCTCCTCACATCTATCAGACATAGAGGGGCCTATTCAGAGGTTCTCTTCAGAGGAGGGCAAAATGATGGCTTGGTTAAGGTTAAAGAGACTGCATCTTTGGAAGGAAATACGAGACAGTCCATAAGGAGACAGCAGCCATCAAGATGACCAAAAAAGGCTTCCTCCAGGACAAGGCCTGCAGTTTTGACATCCGCCTGGTGAACATAATATCTACTAGGAAAACCACCTTGAGGGTTGAATCTTTGAAGCCTTATGAATGGCTCAAAAGAGAGCCCATTCAGTGCCTTCAAGACCAGAAAGACTTCACTTAGGATCCACCAAACACATTGCCGGACTGATCTGCTTCACTCCCCTGTGGAAACGGGAGATGTCCAGATGCTGAATGCACCCACAGTAGCATGCTAGGGCTACTATCTGAACTCTGAGAGAGTTCAGGACTAACCCTTGGTCAAGACCAGACTGTAGGAAGGACAAAACAGATAGTATGTCTGCCCTATAGGCTTGAAAACACGCCAAACTATCACATAAGTCAAAGAGGTAGAGACCTCTTAGGCCTTTAAGAAGGGTGTCCACTACCACTCCTTTCAAGGGCCAGGCCGTAAGTGAGAAGGGAATGGGATCCTCCATTACTAGGGGCTCTTTTTACAGGAGGCTCTTCTCCTGAGGCAACAAGATAGAGAGCCTCACCAACAGGTTCAAATGATCTGCACTTCATGGCCTGCATGACCAATCTGGGGCTATTAGAATCACCAAGCCCTGCTGAAACAGACAGTTCACCATGGGCCATGGTGGGAAGACATATAGAAGCCCCTGCTGGCGCTACTCATGAAGGGGGCATCCAAGCCTACCCCTGCAGACACTTTCTGTGGCTGAAAATGTTCTCCACTCTGGAATGCTCTCAAGTGGCCATCAAGCTGAATACTATTATGAGACCGAAAATGTGAGGGCTTAACTCCCACTTGCCAGGATCTACAGCATTCCAACTCATGAAGTCAACCTGCACATTGTTGAAGTTTGCTATGGTGGGCTGTGAATAGGACAATCAAATGCTCCACACCCACCACCGAGTTCTGCCCTGGTTTTGATGGATGCCACCGCCATGATATTGTCTGAGAACATGCAGCCCGCTTTGCCTACCAGGAGAGGCTGAAACCTCTCTACAGCCAGGCAGATAGCTCTGGCCTCCAACTAGCTGATTGACCAGGAGGTTTTCTGAAGGGACCAGAGCCCCTAAATGTTGCATGTAACAAATTCCTACCCGGGGGCAAACACAGGGATCCTTCCTCAGCCCTTGGTTTTCTATCTCTAGACCCAGAAGCAAGAGAGAAGAAATGAAAACACAGTACACTTAGAATTACATCTTAACAATAACAAAATTCTGCTAAAGCTTTAGAAAGAAAGTCACAGGCCTGCGAACCTGAGCAGTGTCCTGTAACTCCCTCAATTAGCTTGGCTGCAGCTCCTACTTTTATTAGGAAAGAAATGCCACATTGTACAATTTCATCTTATCACTCTACATCATTATTTTTGCTTTACTTTTTGTTACAAGTCAAATTAAACATTACATGTTTCAGGTCAAGTCAAGCATAGACATATTGCTCACGCTTAATCAGGACAAGCTTCCTGCAAACAGAAGCTCCCTGTCTTGCAAGATGTATCCTTGACTGTCTCTCTTATTCATAAACATCTCCTGAAACACTGACAGCACTTTTTAAGTTGCTTTCACCTACCAGACTTTTTCCATGAGACCCCAGTACCCCTTTGAGCCTTTTTCTACACTAAAGGCGTTAACCTACAAACTGGGCTCCCCAATCATTCAGGCTGTAGTGACCATCACCTAATCAGATGGTTTCAGAGGCATCCCAATCAAAAGATGGCAAGATTGCAACTGCTGAGAAAAGGGAGACCACAGGGATAGCAGATGTCTCTGATATGGTTGCATGTGTACCAACTACAGAGTCAACACCATGAACTCCAGGAGTTTAAGGCAATCCCATGCTCACAGAGCTGACTGGGCACAAAACACCCAAGCAAGTTCTACAGCTTGAGACCCCTCTTCTGCACGAGGAAAACTCAAGTCAGGAGAGTGCTGAACTGAGCCCCAGGGTATTCCAAGTTCTGGGAAGGGATCAGGCTGCTCCTGGGATAGTTGATCACCAACTTCAACCTTTCCAGCCAGCAAATCACCAGGGCTATGTTGTCCTTGGACTTCTCCAGGGAGTACAACAGAATCAGCTAGTCATCCATGTATAGGTGAATCTAGATTTGTTGCCTGCACAGAAAGGCTCCTACCATTACCATGACCTTTGGGAAGGTGTGAGAAGCCATGACCAGATCAAAGGGTAGAGCCCTGAACTGAAATTGGCAGCCCAAGTTATTGAAACAAACAAATCACTGGTGTTGCTCCCGGATGGGAATATGAAAGATCCAGGCAAGATCCAGGGAGGTGAGAAATTCCCCCTGCCCAACCGACACTGGTGGTCTCCATGCGGAAATGAGAGTCTCCCTCTGGAACTGACCATCTTCAGGGACACGCAATGAAGCTACAATGTAGTACATTTAAGACTAATCATAGAAATATTTTTTCACTTCAACGTGTAATCAAACTCTAGCATTCGTTAACAGAGGATGTGGTAAAGGCAGTTAGTGCAGCTTTAAAAAAGGTTTGGATAAATTCCTAGAGGAAAAGTCCATAAACCATTATTAATGACTAGGGAAATCCACTGCTTACTCAAGGTTAAGCAACGTGGAATCTGTGTACCTTTTTGGGAACCTGACAAGATACTTGTGACTTGGATTGGCTGTTGGAAACAGGATACTGGGCTTGCTGGATCCTTGATCTGACCCAGCATGGCATATCTTATGTTCTTAGGTCTAGAATAAGCTGGAAGGAACCTCCTTTCTTGGGCACCACGAAATAGATGGAATGGCACTGCTGGCCCTACTCTGTGGAGGGCATAGGTAGAATAGCCTGAAACTGCAGGAGGCACTGTAGAGTTTCTAGCACCACCTGCTTCTGCAGGGAGACTCCGCAAAGGTGTCCCATAGAGGTTCTATGTACTCTAGTGTGAAGCCATGACGATCTAGAGGACCCCTGCGATCTGAAGTGATGTGGGTCAATTCCGAGAGAAACAGATGAAGCTGCCCCCAACTGACTGTAGCTGGGAAGGGACCCACTGGATCTCACTGCTGGGAATTGCCGATTCCAGACGGAGCAGCCGCTGAGTCTGGGGAATGCTGAAAGCCCCAAAAGGACTGATCTTTCTTAGGCTTTGACCCATGGGATAAATAAGCTCTAACCAGACTCCTAGAAGCCTGAGGGCGTCACCATGATCCACGGCAAGGCTCGACAAGAGGTGCTCCTAGTGCCCCTGGTCTGTCTTCTGATAGCCTCTGAGAACAAGTTTCATCAACTTCTCTAGATCTTCCCCAAAAAGGAACTTGCCCTTAAAGGGAAGGTTCTTTTTCAGCATAGCTTAGCAGCATCATTAGTCAACTGCAGAGCCAAAGCCACTGCCTTGCTTCTACCAACACTGCCATGGACTTCAAGAAGATCCTGATCAAGTCATATAGAGCATCGGCCACATACATATCTCCAGACTTAGGTTTCGCAGTCTCCAGGTGGTCTAGGAGCTGCCGAACCCAGCCTAAAAGGGCTCAGCCAGCAGGCCTGCATACAAAGCTGCTTGACAGCCTAAAGCAGAGGCCATAAAAGCATTAAGGAGGGCTTCTACATTCCTATCATGAGACTCCTAGTGCAGTGCACTCTTCTACCAGGATGGCTGTGCACTTTGTCATTGCTGTGATGAGGGCATCCACCCGAGGGAGCCCAAAACCTGATCTAGCTCACCCTGGAGCATAGGGTATAACCAAGAGAGGACCTTAGAACCCCTTAAGGCACAGCTCAGGGTTCTCCCACCGGGAGACTAAGGGCTGCCGCATAGCTCAGGCAAGGGAAGAAAGTCAGAACGCCACATGATACCCTCCAGAATGGGGTTCACTTGTGACTCTTGCACAAGGACAGACTCTGCGATATGTAAGGCTGCCATAGCACCCTGAATCAGATCATCATCTTTAATTAGGGGGATCGCCCCTTCCTCCGCAAACTCACCATCAGGAGAAAAAGAATCCTATCTCCCATCCAGTCCCCATAGGCGATAAGGCTGGGCTCCCAGAAGAACAAGCAAGCAAAGGAGCGAAGAAGAGGTACTTAATCCCCTTGGCTGCCAATGACAGGGATGCTTGAGGGCCCCGTAGAGGAGATCTGGGTCTCAGACTCCCATGAAGGGAGCAGCCAAACAGCAAGAAAAGACTGTTTCAGCAGCAACTTTCAAAGCCGACCAAAAAAGGACCTTGGGGCCCTTTGGGGACTGCAAGCCAGAGCCCCAGGCCTCCTCACCATGATCCACCCTCCACAGAGTCCTTGCGGCATCTAAAATGGTTGCCTGCCTTGAGGTGGGAAAACAATAAGAGAATCAAAGGAGTCATTTAAGAGTCTGTATCGGGCTCAGGGGGCACAATGCTGCAGGGGCGCGCACGGTAACAAGGAGAACTGAAGCAGATATCGGCAGCTGTGATTGGGAGCCCCCCCTCTCCTCAGGAGCCTACCAATCAGATTACAATACTGGCTTCAAACCGCCACTGCAGGGGCGCGCATGGTAACAAGGAGAACTGAAGAAGATATTGGCAGCTGTGATCGGGAGCCCCCTCTCCTCCGGCACCTACCAATCAGATCACAATACTGGCTTCAAACCGCCACTGCAGGGGCGTGCACGGTAGCAGCTGTGATCAGGAGCCCCTCCTCTCCTCCAGAGCCTACCAATCAGATCACAATACTGGCTTCAAACTGCCACTGCAGGGGCGCGTACGGTAACAAGGAGAACTGAATCAGACATCAGCAGCTGTGATCAGGAGCCCCACCTCTCCTCCAGAGCCTACCAATCAGATCACAATACTGGCTTCAAACCGCCACTGCAGGGGCGCACCCGTGCCTTGCGGGCCCGCGGCTGAGGGCCTCGCCAGAGGGCCCTTTGGCGTAGGACCTTGGCGAGAATAAAGAAAGATAGCATAATTGATAACAAGTATTATAAGACCTGGTCAATATGGTAGACCTCAGTCACCCTACTACTGCTGTATCTTCTTAATTTCCTCTCACTATATTCCCTATCTCTTTCCTATTTTATAGATGATGTTGTGATTTTGTATTGATGTATAACTATAAAGTTGTGTAGGGGGGGAAGGTGAGTGGTTTCTTGGGGGCACCCCGGCCCCAAGAAACCACTCACCTTCCCCTACTAGAGCCCCCTACACAACTTAACGCTCTCACCCCAAGCATTCTCTTTTCTACCCAGAAGCATATCATGTATCATCTATTATGTCATATCTTATGTATATAGTTTTATGGACTCCTCATCCATTCTGTTATATGTCAATATGTAAATAGTTACCCATGTTCTCCAAGTTCTATTCCCTGTTATGATGTAAATTCAATCAGTCTACTCTGATCTGAATACTCTTTGTTGAATGTAAACCGCACTGATAACAAATAGCACGGTATATAAGAATTGTTAAATAAATAAAATAAACCATATATCCAATGTAACTTAATGTATGTCTTGTCATTCCCTGTTCTATGTAGACCCATTGTCTACCACTTTGGTCCCTGCATGTCTCACTCCCTGCCTTTGTATGTCCTTGTAGTACAGTGTACACCGCTTTGATTGAAGGAAAAGGCGGTTTAGAAAACATGTTAAATAAATAAATAAACAAATAAAACTGCTCAGGAGATCCCTGTCCAGAAGGGGCAAAAAGAGCCCACTGCAGAGCTGACCCAACAGGAGCCAGGAAAACAGTCCAAATGAGTGGGTTATGCATATGCATCCCAGTAGCACCAGCAAAGGACTCGAGAGATCATCGCGAGTCAGCCAGGCAAGAGCTGCCACAGACCCCGCACTCATCCCAGCAGCGGACTTCAGAGGTCACTGCGAATAAACCAGGCAAGAGCTGCCACAGAGTCCACACTCTCCACAGTAACAGAGGACCGAAAGACTCATCTGCATATCAATCCCAGCAGCCCCAGCACAGGACTCCAGAGGTCATCACAAGTCAACCAGGCAAGAGCTGCCATAGATTCTGCACTCTTCCCAACAGCAGAAAACCAGAAGACTCATCTGCGTATCTGTCTGGTCTCTCTTGTTTACTTCAATAGGTACCAAAGTGCCACCAACTGAATAATGGCTGGGAAAAATTGTATTGCCATAGCTGTTGCTCACATTAGAGCTTCAGCTTCTGTCCAGACAGCCCAATGCCAGTTGAAGGACTGGTTCTATGTGCAAGATGCCTGCAAGCTGGAGCTCTCATGAAACAAGTGGAGGAGCTCAGAGAAGAGGTGGTGAGGGTGAGAAGCATTCGAGACAGCAAGAAGTACATTGCTGAGATGCTTCTTGAAGCATCCAAACTCTCCGACAGAAGTTAAAGAAGGTATGCTACAGAATGAAAAGAGTTGGATACGAGTCACCAGAGCCTGCAGAATAAACAATCCAACTCATACAGCCCTCGAATTGAAGAGCCAGTATGCAGGCCTGGAAGTGGAGGTGGTGAAAGCATCCCAAGAAAGGGAAGAACCAGAGCTCAAGCACTTCAAAGCTGCTGAATCAGTGACCACAAGGAAGCGAAAGGTAGTGGTGGTTGGTGACTCTCTTCTGAAGGATAATGAGTCGTCCATCTGTCAACCAGACTTGATATCCAGGGAGGCGTACGGTCTACACCAGGTGACAAAATCAGAGATGTTGTGGAGAATTTGCCGAGACTCATTAAGCCTACTGATTATCTGATGTTGCTCATCCATGTCAGCACAAATGATGGTACCCTTCTGAGTGTATCAAGAGTGACTCCAGGGCTCTGGGACAGATGGTGAAGCAGACAGGTGCACAGGTAGTGTTCTCTTCAATCCTCCCTATTGAGGGTAAAGGCCAAGGCAGAGAAGCTCGCATCCTGGAGATGAATGCATGGCTGCATGGATGGTGTCAGAGAGCATGGAAGGGTCAAAGTGCCTTCTGAAGCACACTGGCTAACCTACTGAAGAAGGCTTTAAACTAGATTTGTTGGGGATGGATGAAGAAAGCCCTCGGGTAAGTAAAACATTAAATACCTCTGTAGAAATGGATTAAAGGGCAACATCTGGAAAGTGGTGTGCATAAACACCCATAGAATGGGAAATAAGATCTTAGATGTTGAGGCTTTAATGGAAGAGGTTGACTTGGATTTAGAGGTGGTTGCGGAGACAGTCACGGAAAACCATGATTGGAATGTAATTATACCAGGCTACACTTTATTCAGGAAGGACAGGTTAAGAGAAAGGGGAGGAGGATTGGTAGAATATATAAAAAATAATATTGAAGGTATAGAATTATAGGGTTTAAAAGGGAGCGAGGAGGCACCATGGGTTAAACTATAAAGAAGAAACAGGAAGTCCATTTGCATTGGTGTGATAAATAGATCGCCTTCACAGGCAGAAGAAGTGGACAGAGATTTAATAGAAAACATACACAGTATTGCCATGAAAGGATTGCTGTAGTGCCATCTAGAGGAGTAAGGAGATCCTGGATTCTCTACAAGGAGAACTATTCCGACAACTGGTAACAGAACCCACACATGAAGGGGCCATACTGGACCTGGTGATTACCAATGGGGAAAGTGTTTCTGATGTTATAGTGGGAGATCATCTCGCATCTAGTAATCATCAAATGTCAGTATTAGGACTAAGACTGATAAAGTCCATTCAAAAGCGAGGTTCTTAGACTTTAGGAAAACTAACTTTGCCAGGATGGGATAATAGCTCAAGGAGTTGTTAGCAGGATGGGTACAGCTGGGGGATGTAGAAAAGCAATGGGCGAGACAAAGAGATATTTTAAGGGCAACAAACCTTTTTGTTAGTAAGGTAAATAAATATAAAAGCTAAAGGAGGTCACTATGGTTCTCAAAAGAAGTAGCTGAAAAGGTGAAAAAAGGGGACGGACTTCATAAAATACAAGAGATCACAGAAAGAGGAAGACAAGCATCAATATTTTGAAAGAGAAGCTAGGAAAGTAGTCAGGAAAGCAAAGATACAAGGGAGGAGTTGGTTCAGTGTTTGTGACAGGTTACCTCAGGCCGGGGGTTCAGTTCCCGCATGGGGACAAGCAACCTCAGGCCGGAGGGACTGGGGTCTCTAGTCCCATGGCCTCTCCTTGTGGCCTTGGGCAAGCCACTTAACCCTCCATTGCCTCAGGTACACTTAGATTGTGAGCCCTTTGGGTACAAGGGAATAAAAAGTATCTGTTAGTATACATGTAAAACCGCACTGATTCTAAAGAGCGTGGTATAAAAAAAAAAAATATATATAAGAAGAAATAGCCAATGGAATCATAGGGGGGGGGACAAGACATATTTCAGATATGTTAGCAAGAGGAGGAAGTGCAAAAGTAGTATTGTTAGACTCAAGGGTGAAGGGAGGAATATGTAGAAGCTGATGAGGATAAAGTGGAATTGCTTAAATAATTTTGTTCTGTGTTCACAGATGAAGGGCCTGGAGAAACACCTCAGAAAACACCCACCGATAGGAACAAGGGTCACAACTGAACCCCATTCTGGAGGGTATCAGGTGGCGTTCTGGCTTTCTTCTCTTGCCTGAGCTATGCGGTAGCCCTTAGTCTCCCAGTGGGAGAACCCTGAGTTGTGCCTTAAGGGGTTCTAATGTCCTCTCTCGATTGTACCCTGTAGTCCAGGGTGAGCCGGATCAGGTTTGGGGCTCCCTTGGGTGGATGCCCTCATCACAGCAATGCCAAAGTGCACAGAAGAGAATGCCTTTATGGCTTTGGCTTTAGGCTCTCAAGCAGCTTTGTATGCAGGCCTGCCGGCTAAGCCCTTTTAGGCTGGGTTCAGCAGCTGCCAGACAACCTGGAGCCTGCAAAACGTAAGTCTGGAGACATGTACGTTATCCATGCCAGAAATGATATTTACAGGTGATGTATCTGAGAAACAAACATTTCTCAATAAAGCTGAAAGACATAATACAGAAATTTTATACAGAGTAGCAAATCACCTGGAATGGATGGTATACATCACAGGGTGCTGAAATTACTAATAGTAGGTTTACTGTTCATTTTTTAAGGGAGGAGTGGTCTAGTGGTTAGGACAAGGTACTTCAGGCTGGAGGGCCGGGGGTTCAAGTCCCACCTGGGGACAGCAATCTCAGGCCGGAGGGACTGGGATTTCTAGTCCTATAGGCACTCCTTGTGGTCTTGGGCAAGCCACTTAACCCTCCATTGCCCATGTTCCCTGTAAGTATTAGTGTATGTGTCTCATATCCCCACACACACACAAAATTCTTGGTAAAATGGAAATAAATTCCACCACACTCACATGATGCACGATTATCTTGTAAACCACTGTATAGAATCACTTGTAAATAACCTATGTAAATAGTTTGGACAGTTTTTACACCTGTCACTACTGTAAAAAGTTAGAAAGTTTCTCTGTTTCAATGTAATGTATACAGTAGTACACATAATTTGTTAATCTATTCCATGTAAAAAGTTAGAAAGTTTCCTGTTCCATGTAAAGTATACAGTAGTATACATAATTTGTTCCATGTAAACCGCCCTTGATCACTGGAAGGGGCGGTATAGAAGAAATAAGTAAATAAATAAATAAATAAATGTTAAATGTATCCCCCAATTGACCGCTTTGACCTGGTGAAAAGCGGGATATAAATACAGCTAAATAAAATAAAATAAATAAATAGTTATTTGTATACTATCATTAAAATAGTCTATAGTACCTAAAGATTAGGGAATGGCCAATGTAATGCCAATTTTTAAAAAGGATTCCAGGGATGATATGGAAAACTACAGACTGGTGAGCCTGATGTCAGTGCTGGACAAAATGATAGAAACAATTATAAAAACAGAATATATAGTCATGGTTTAATGGGACAAAGCCAATATGGATTTAACCAAGAAAAATCTTGTCTCACTAATCTGCTATATGTTCTTGAAGGTGTGAACAAACAGGTAGAATAAAGGTGAGCCGGTTGACATAGTATATGAGGATTTTCAGAGAATATACGAAGTGATGATTTCACTGAAAGTTGCTCTAGTCTTTCTCCACATGCTGGCAAGAGAACATAATCCACTCGTCTGGACTGGTCTATGATAAAGGAAGGCTATTTTAAAACAAAAATAATCGGTGTCATTTACATCAAAGGTAAAGCATAGTTACTCACCTGTAACAGGTGATCTCCGGGAAGAGCAGGAATTTAGTCTTCACATATGGGTATCGTTGGTACCGACGGAGCCTGCGCAGGAACGCTCCCCAGCGTCCAATTAGAAAGCCTTTGGGAGCATTCCACAGCACCTGCGTGCTTGCCTTCCCGCCTTTCCCAACTGCCTCTCTCCAGTTGAGTTTAAAGCTGAGACAAAGAGAGAGAAAGAGATAGATAGAGAGATACAACTCCTAGGGGAGGTGGGTGGGTTGTGAAGACTAAATTCCTGCTGTTCCTGGAGATCACCTGTTACAGGTGAGTAACTATGCTATCTCCAGGAACAAGCAGGAAAGCACAGTTACTTACCTGTAACAGGTGATCTCTGGGAACAGCAGGAATAAGTCTTCACATATGGGTAAGTGCGCGGGAACGCTCCCCAGCATCCAATCAGAAAGCCTTTGGGAGCATCCCACAGCGCCTGCGTGCTGCCTTCCCGCCTTTCCCAACTGTCTCTCCTCAGTTGAGTTTTAAGCTGAGACAAAGAGAGAGAGAGAGAGGGAAAGGAAAGATAGATAGAGAGATACAACTCCTAGGGGAGGTGGGTGGGTTGTGAAGACTTATTCCTGCTGTTCCCAGAGATCACCTGTTACAGGTAAGTAACTGTGCTATCTCCAGGAACAAGCAGGAATGAGTCTTCACATATGGGGACTCCCTAGCTTTAGATGCCAGGGAGAGATCCCAGAAGTTGTGTGTTCCTGGGACAGGGCTGCACTTCCCCACATGGATCTCTGGCATCCCATGAGGGATGGTGGGTAGGAGTTGATCAAGTATGGAACAGGTGTTTAAGAACAGCCTGACCAAACAAGGCATCCCGGCGGGAGTCCTTGTCCAAGCAGTAATGGGCTGTGAAGGTATGAACCGAGGCCCAAGTGGCTGCTCGACAGATGTCGTCGATAGACACAGAGTTCAGATGAGCCATTGAGGCTGCCATGGCTCTCACATTGTGAGCTGTGACATGGCCCTCCAGAGTAAGGTTCTTGCTCTGATAGGCGAAAGAAATGCACTGGGCAATCCAGTTAGAAAGTGTTTTCTTGGAGACTGGTTGTCCGAGATGAGAAGGATCAAAGGCAACAAAGAGTTGGGAAGACTTTCTATGTTGCTGTGTCCTTTGTAAGTAAAAAGCCAGAGCCCTTTTACAGTCCAGGGTATGAAGATTCCTCTCTGCACTTGATGCATGAGGCCCTGGAAAAAAGACAGGTAGGTAGACCTCCTCGTTGAAGTGAAAAGGCGAGACCACCTTAGGCATAAAGTGTGGATTAGTCCTAAGGACCACCTTGTCATGATGGAACCTTGTATAAGGCGGATTAGCTACGAGTGCTTGCAATTCACTAATGCGGCGTGCTGATCTGATTGCAATGAGAAAGATAACCTTCCAAGAAAGGTATTTCAAGGAGGTGGTAGCTAAAGGTTCAAAAGGCAGCTTCATAAGCTGACCAAGAACCAAGTTTAAGTCCCATGCCACCGGGGGTGGTCTGATGGGAGGCTTTGTTAAAAGGAGGCCTCTCATGAATCTTGCTACAAGAGGATGAGAGGAAATAGGTTGTCCATTTAGAGGCTTAAGGGAAGCTGCAATAGCACTCAAATGGACCCTTACTGAATTTGTCTTAAGGTCTGCATTAGACAGATGAAAGAGATACTCCAGCAATGATTCCAGAGGTATGGCACGGGGGGGTTAAGACCCTTCTCAGAACACCAGATGGTAAACCTCTTCCACCTGAAAGCGTAAGAACGTCTAGTGGAAGGTTTTCTGGAAGCATAAAGAACATCTTTCACTTGTTGAGAAACATGAAGATCCTGGAGATCTAGGCCTTCAGCAACCAAGTCCTGAGATGCAGAGACTGGGGAATGGGATGCCATAACCTTCCGTCCTCTTGAGAGAGGAGGTCTGAAGCAGACCTTAACTCTAGGGAGGGAGCTTGAGAGAGATGTAGAAGAAGAGGGAACCACACTTGCCGTGGCCAATGTGGAGCTATGAGAATTATGTGGCCTCTGTCTCTCTGAAGCTTGAACAGGGTTTTGGGAATTAGGGGAAAGGGTGGAAAGGCATACAGGAAGTCTTGACCCCAGTGAAGGAGGAAAGCATCCTTTGCCTGAGCCCCCTGAGCCAGAGTTCTGGAACAGAACCGGGGAAGTTTGGCATTCCACGGACTTGCAAAGAGGTCTATGTCCGGGGTTCCCCAAATTCGAAAAATCTTGGATACCTGGCCCATATGTAGAGACCACTCGTGTGGAAGCAGAACTCGACTGAGTCTGTCCGCCCAAGAGTTTTGAACACCTGGAAGATAAACTGCCAGAAGATGAATGTGATGCTCTCTGGCGAGGGCCCACAGTCGCAGAGTTTCGTTGGAAAGCGACAGAGAGCCAGTTCTTCCCTGATTGTTTACATAGAACATGGCTACCTGATTGTCCGTGTGGATAAGGACTGTCTTGTGGCTGAGCAGGGTGTGGAAAACTCGCAGAGCAAGGAAGATTGCTCTGAGTTCCAAGAGATTGATATGTAGACAAGTCTCCTGTGGGGACCAGATGCCCTGGGTGGAGAGGTCCTGAAGATGAGCTCCCCAGCCCATTGGAGAAGCATCTGTTGTAAGAGTTGCTTGGGGTAGAGACCGCTGAAAGGGGGACCCCAGCAACAGGATTTGAGGGGACTTCCACCACTGGAGGGACAAAATGAGGCGATTTGTGTTTGCTATTTTGTCTGACAGGCAGCCTAATGCCTGGGTCCATTGGGTGGATAAAGTCCACTGAGCTGCTCTCATGTGAAGGCGAGCATATGGTACCACATGTACAGTGGATGCCATGTGGCCTAGCAACTGTAACATCTCTCAAGCAGTTAGTAGGGGCTTCAACTCTGCTTGAGAAGCTAACTGCACCAAGCGAAGGCAACGTGCCTGGGGAAGATAGGCCCTTGCCCTTGTGGTATCCAGCAATGCCCCTATAAACTCCAGGGACTGAGTAGGGATCAAATTGGATTTTGGGATGTTTATTACCAGCCCTAAATACTGAAGGATACGCATTGTGCAGGTTAGAGAAGTCTTGGCCTCTGATTGAGTGGGAGCTCAAATGAGCCAGTCGTCCAGGTAAGGGAAGACGAATATTCCCAGGGTGCGCAGAAAAACAGCAACCACTGCCATGCATTTCGTGAACACCCTTGGTGCAGAGGCCAGACCAAGAGGGAGCACTCTGTATTGATAGTGCTTTTCCTGAAAAAGGAACCGAAGGAACCTTCTGTGAGTTGGATGGATGAGAACATGAGTGTACGCATCCTTGAGATCTAGAGAACAAAGCCAATCCTGACTCTGAAGATATGGCAGCAGAGTTCCTAGAGAAACCATCTTGAATTTTTCTTTGACTAGGAATCTGTTCAACTCTCTGAGATCTAAGATGGGTCTGAAGCCCCCTGTTTTCTTTGGAATAAGAAAATAGGGGGAGTAGAACCCTGTGCCCTGTTGTTGAAAAGGCACTTCCTCTATTGCCCCTTGGGCGAGAAGAATGGCAACCTCCTGCTCCAACAGGCTGAGGAGGGAGGGAGGAGAATTGAACTGGTGCACTCTTGTGAGAGGGGGCAAGCTTGAAAAATGAAGTTTGTACCCCTCTCTTATGATGGAGAGTGTCCAATGCTCTGCTGTAATTTGCCCACACCTGGGAGCAAAGTGACATAACCTTCCTGGAATGGTGGAGGGCTCTGGTCCTTCTAGAGCTAGGAAGGCTAAGTTCTCTAGCAGAAAGTCAAAGGCCCTGAGGGGGCTGAGGTTGCTGGGCTGGAGCAGGCCTCGCAGCCTTTGCTTTGCTCTGTTTGGAGGATTGCTGACGCTTGGAAGGGAACTGAGCTGCAGAAGATGCCCGCTGACCATAAGCAGGATAGAATCTTCCCTTTTTAGAAAAAGGTGTTTTCTTGAACAACCTTTTCTTAGCAGGAGCAGCTGTGGATTTGGATAGTCTATCCAAAGCAGAATTTTCAGCATCCATCTGATTGGCTTTTGTTTGCCAATCCTTCCCAAACTGGCTCTCACCTGTACAAGGGATATTTCCCAATTCATCTTGAATCCAGATCTCCAAATCAGATGCTTGAAGCCAAGCAATCCTACGTGCACCTATGGCAATAGCTGAGGCTCTGCTTACGCATTCAAAGGAGTCGAAAGATGAACGGTTGGAGAATTTGGAGATATCCTGGGCATGTTTGAGCCCAGTGAGAAATTCTTGCCTTTTATCTTCAGACATAAAAGGACTTAAATTCTGCAAATGGTCAGTGACTTCTTTTAAGAACATTCCCATGTATCAAGATTATACTCCCTTCTATAATCAATATGTACAAACTTAAATGAATAATCATTCCATTCCTATGCACTGATACCCCACTTGTATATAGTTACAACTGTTTTAGAGACAGTACTTCTGTTTAAATTGTAATACAAACAGTGTTAGTTGATTTACTGAATCATTCTGTTTAATCTTTAAACCCTTTGTTGCACAAGTTAAGATGTTCTATGTAAAAAGTTATAATTGTTCTATGTAAAACAAGCTCTGCATTGTTAATTGTTGTTAATTGTACACCGCAACTGATCGCTGGAAGATGCGGTATATAAATAAGTGTTAAATAAAATAAAATAAATAAATAAATAAATAAAATGTAGAGACTATAAGAATTAATTCTCGCAGCAAGCATGGAAGCTTGGAAGACTCTTCTTCCAAAAGCATCCAGGGTTCTACATTCACGTCCTGGAGGATTAGAGGCATGTCTTTTGGCACTTCTAATCTTTCTCATTGCAGACTCAACCACAATAGAGTGGTGAGGAAGCTGAGTTTTATGGAAACCAGGACAAGGAGGGACACAATACATGGTATCCAACCTGTGAGAATGAGGAGAGGTGGTTAGAGGTGCTTCCCACATCCTCAACATGAGATCATACAGAATCTCATGAATAGGTAAGGTAGCTGCCTCCTTAGGAGTCTTAGGATATTGTAAAATATCTAACTCCTTGGCTCTGGGCTCTGTCTCAGGTGCCACTGTAATAGAGAGACCCCGAGCCACCTCTCTGATAAAGTCTTGAAAAGACAAATCCTCTGGAGGAGACATCCTTCGTTTAGGAGAGGACTCCTCCTGTGGAAGAAGCATCACTGCATCGACCGACTCTTCAGAATCCTCAGAGGAATCGAAGTATCATCTGTCTGGATGCTCTTGCAAAGCCCGATACCTGTACTGACCGGGATCGGTATCAGAAATAACCGGTACCGGGGTATCGGTACCGGAGGGCTTCAGAGGACAGAGTACCGGCATAGCGGACACCGATGCCAATGTCGATGCCACCGGTACCAGAATTGGTACCGATGGCGATGCTAGAGCCGGTACCGGCGGAGTAGTCTGTTGCGGTACCACGGGCGTCGATGCCACAAGGAAAGCCGCCAGACTGCGTTCTATGGACAGAATCCTCTGATCCATCGACGCCGCCAATGCTGGAAATCGGTACCGGTGGAAGCCACTGGTACCCCAGAGCATGGCACCAGGAGATCTGTCGAGGCCACGCCATCGAGATCATCCTGGAACCCCGATGATGATGCTTTAAAGGCCGAAGCCTCCCGCTGGGGTAATTTTGCCGGTGCAGAATCCTCGAGGGCAAGGCCAGAGGCATCTCGATGCTTAGAAGGAGATCTACCCTTTGAGGACCGGCTGGATTTATGTTTAGTTACCTGTGATCCATGTGAGGAAGAAGAAGCCCTGGAAGACGTCAATGCCACCGAAGCCGTATCAGAGAGAAACAGGGTACTGAGCTTGGCAGCTCGGTTCTGCCGACCTCTTTTAGACATCATGGAACAGGACACACAATCTGTTATGGAATGGTCAGGACCTAAACATTTTAGACACCAGTCATGGGTGTCGGTGACGAAAATAGTACCGCCACATTTTGTGCACTTTTTAAATCCTGAGGCAGGCTTTTCCATATTTAAGGAAAAAAAGTTTTGGGCCTAAGGTCCAAAACTCAAGTGCACCTGAAGAAAAAGAACGGAAAAAAGGTTTTTGTTTGTTTTTACAAGAAGAAAAGAACAAAGACCGGCGGTACCGGTACAGCGTCGAAAAAGGCAGACGCGACACAAAAGAAATAAAGAAAAAATAAGGAAATTCTTCTGCGGTGACAGGATCACGACCCGCTGGCTCTGCGGAAAAAGAAGAACTGAGGAGAGACAGTTGGGAAAGGCGGGAAGGCAGCACGCAGGCGCTGTGGGATGCTCCCAAAGGCTTTCTGATTTGACGCTGGGGAGCGTTCCCACGCAGGCTCCATCGGTACCGACGTACCCATATGTGAAGATTCATTCCTGCTTGTTCCTGGAGATTGTAGTCTTCACATATGGGGACTCCCTAGCTTTAGATGCCAGGGAGAGAACCCCAGAAGTTGTGTGTCCCAGTGAAAGGGCTCCACTTCCCCCCATGGATCTCTGGCATCCTACAGGAGTTGATTAGGTATGGAACAGGTGTTGGAGAACAGCCTGACCAAACAAGGCATCCCGGCGGGAGTCCTTGTCCAAGCAGTAATGGGCTGTGAAGGTATGAACCGAGGCCCAAATGGCTGCTCGACAGATGTCGTCGATAGACACAGAGTGCAGATGAGCCATTGAAGCTGCCATGGCTCTCACATTGTGAGCTGTGACATAGCCCTCCAGAGGAAGATTCTTACTCTGATAGGCAAAGGAAATACACTGTGCAATCCAATTGGACAGAGTTCTCTTGGAGACTGGAAGTCCCAAATGAGAAGGATCAAAAGCAACAAAGAGTTGAGAGGACTTTCTATGTTGCTGTGTTCTTTGTAAGTAAAAGGCTAAAGCTCTTTTACAGTCCAAAGTATGAAGATTCCTTTCTGCATTTGATGCATGAGGCCTTGGAAAAAACACAGGCAGGTAGACCGCTTGGTTCAGATGAAAAGGCGAGACCACCTTTGGCATAAAGTGTGGATGAGTCCTAAGGACTACCTTGTCATGATGGAACATTGTATAAGGAGGATCAGCCACTAGTGCCTGCAACTCACTGATGCGACGTGCTGATGTGATTGCAATGAGAAAGATAACTTTCCAGGAAAGGAATTTCAACGAGGTAGTAGCTAAGGGTTCGAAAGGTAGCTTCATGAGCTGGCCAAGAACCAGGTTTAAGTCCCATGCCACCGGTGGTGGCCTAATGGGAGGCTTAGTTAGAAGAAGGCCTCTCATAAATCTTGCTATAAGAGGATGGGAGGAAATAGGTTGTCCATTTAAAGGCTTGAAAGAAGCTGCAATAGCACTCAAATGGACTCTTACTGAGTTAGTCTTAAGTCCTGCATTGGATAAATGAAGGAGATACTCCAGTAACGATTCCAGAGGTATCGCAAGGGGGCTAAGACCCTTCTGCGAGCACCACATGGTAAACCTTTTCCACTTGAAAGCATAAGAGCGTCTTGTGGAAGGTTTTCTGGAAGCATAAAGGATATCCTTTACTTGCTGAGAAAGGTTAAGATCATGAAGATCTAGGCCTTCAGCAACCAAGCCCTGAGATGCAGAGACTGGGGATTGGGATGCCATAACATTCAGTCCTCCTGAGACAGGAGATCTGGAGCAGACCCTAACTCCAGAGAGGGAGCTTGAGAGAGATGTAGAAGCAGAAGGTACCACACTTGCTGTGGCCAATGTGGAGCTATGAGAATCATACGGCCTCTGTCTCTCTGAAGCTTGAACAGGGTTTTGGGAATTAGGGGAATGGGTGGAAAGGCATAAAGGAAGTCTTGACCCCAATGAAGGAGGAAAGCATCCCTGGCCTGAGAGCCCTGAGCCGGAATTCTGGAACAGAACCGGGGAAGTTTGGCATTCAACGGACTTGCAAAGAGGTCTACGTCCGGGGTGCCCCAAATTTGAAAAATCTTGGCCACCTGGTCTGCATGTAGAGACCATTCGTGTGGAAGCAGAACTCGACTGAGTCTGTCTGCCCAAGAGTTTTGGATGCCTGGAAGATACACTGCCAGAAGATGAATCTGATGCTCTCTGGCGAGGGCCCATAGTCGCAAAGCTTCGTTGCAAAGCGACAGAGAGCCTGTTCCTCCCTGCTTGTTCATGTAGAACATGGCTACTTGATTGTCCGTATGAATGAGGACTGTCTTGTAGCTGAGCAGGGTGTGGAACACTCGAAGAGCAAGGAAGATTGCTTTGAGCTCTAAGAGATTGATGTGTAGATGAGTCTCCTGCGGAGTCCAAGAACCTTGGGTGGAGAGGTCTTGCAGATGAGCTCCCCAACCCATTGGTGAAGCATCTGTTGTGAGAGTTGCCTGGGGTAAATGTTGTTGAAATGGGGACCCCACCAACAGGTTTTGAGTGGACTGCCACCATTGGAGGGACAAAATAAGGCAATTTGTGTTTGCTATTTTGTCTGACAGGCACCCCGATGCCTGGGTCTATTGATTGGATAAAGTCCACTGGCTGCTCTGATATGGAGGCGAGCATAAGGAACCACATGCACGGTAGATGCCATGTGGCCTAGTAGTTGTAACATTTCTAGAGTAGTGAGATGTGGCTTTAGCACTGCTTGAGAAGCTAACTGCACCATGCAAAGGCAACGGGTCTGGGGAAGATAGGTCCTTGCTTTTCTGGTATCCAGCAAAGCTCCTATGAACTCTAGAGACTGAGTGGGAGTTAGGCTGGATTTTGGGATGTTTATGACCAGACCCAAATACTGAAGGATACGCATTGTGCAAGATAGAGAAATCCTGGCCTCTGACTCTGATGGGGCTCGAATGAGCCAGTCGTCTAAGTAGGGGAAGACGACTATTGCTAGAGTGCGAAGCAATGCTGCTACCACAGCCATGCATTTCGTAAACACCCTTGGTGCTGAGGCCAGGCCAAAAGGAAGCACCCTGTATTGGTAGTGCTTTCCTTGAAAAAGGAACCGAAGGAACTTTCTATGAGTTGGATGGATGAGAACATGAGTGTACACATCCTTGAGATCTAGAGAACAAAGACAATCCTGACTATGAAGGTATGGCAGCAGAGTTCCCAGAGAAACCATCTTGAATTTCTCTTTGAACAGGAATTTGTTCAATTCTCTGAGGTCTAAAATAGGTCTGTGTCCCCCTGTTTTCTTTGGGATAAGGAAATAGGGGGAGTAAAACCCTGTACCCTGTTGAGGAATGGGTACCTCTTCTATTGCCCCTTGGGCAAGAAGCATAGTGACCTTTTGATCTAACAGGTTGATGAGAGAGGTCTGAGAATTGAACTGTCTTACCATGGTGGGAGGGGGCATGCAGAGAAAGTGAAGCTTGTACCCCTCTTTTATAATGGAGAGAGTCCAATGTTCTGCTGTTATCTGCCCCCATCTGGGGGCAAAGTGACACAACCTTCCTGGAATGGTGGAAGGCTCTGGTCCGTTGAGGGCCAGGAAGGCTAAGTTCTCTAGATGGAAGTCAAAGGCCTTGTGGAGGCTGAGACTGCTGAGATGGTTGAGGCTTAGCATTCTTTGCTTTCCTTTGTTTAGGTGGTTGCTGACTCTTTCGGGCAGGTTGACCTGCAGAACATCCCTGCTGGGAATAAGAGGGATAAAACCTCTTCTTTTTGGAGAAGAATGGTTTCTTGAAAGATTTCTTCCTTGCAGGATCAGCTGTGGCTTTGGATAATCTATCCAAAGTGGAGTTGTCAGCATCCAACTCATTGGCTTTCTCCTGCCAATTTTTGCCGAATTTTTGCCCAGTTTGTCCTGCACCCAGAGCTCCAAATCGGATGCCTGGAGCCAGGCAATTCTACGTGCACCTATGGCAATGGCAGAGGTGCTGCTTATGCACTCAAAACAGTCAAAAGCTGCACGATTGACAAACTTAGAAACATCCTGGGCATGTTTAACCAGTGTGAGAAAATCCTGCCTCTTATCATCAGGAAGAAGAGGGCTCAAAATTTCTAAATATCGTGTGACTTCCTTAAGGAACATTCCCATATATAAAATATAGGAACTGATCCTGGCAGAAAGCATGGAAGCCTGGAAAGTACGACGTCCAAAGGCATCCAAAGTTCGACACTCACGTCCTGGAGGATTAGAGGCATGCCTCTTTGCACTTCTGATCCTTCTCATAGCTGATTCCAGTACAATAGAGTGTGAGGAAGCGGAGTCTTCTGGAAGCCAGGACACGGAGGTACTCGATACATGGTATCCAGTCTACGAGAGTGAGGAGAGGTAGTAAGAGGTGTTTCCCATATTCTTAACATGAGATCATGTAAGATCTCATGGATAGGCAAAGTAGCTGCCTCCTTAGGAGCCTTGGGATATTGTAGAATCTCTAACTCCTTTGCCCTGGGCTCTGTTTCAGGAGCCACAGTAATGGAAAGACCTCGAGCCACCTCCCTGATAAAATCCTGAAAGGAGATGTCTTCTGGAGAAGACATCCTACGTTTAGGAGAGGAAGGCTCCCTCTGGGAGAAGTACTCCGGTACCGACGGAGCTGTCACAATCCTCAGACTCCTCTGAGGATTCAAAGTACCTTCTGTCCGGATGCTCTTGTAGAGCACGATACCTGTACCGACCGAAGTCGGTGACGGGGGGAATTGGTACCGGTGTATCAGTACCAGAAGGCATAGCATGACTGGGTGCCGGCAATACAGACACCGATGTCGATGCTGTCAGTACCGGTACAGTTGCCGGTACCGGTTGAACTGTCTGACGCTGTTCCGAGGGTATCGATGCCGCAAGGAGAGCCGCCAGACTGCGTTCAATAGCCAGGAACCTCTGGTCCATCGATGCTGCCGATGCCTGGGTATCGGTACCGGCACCCCAGAGAATGGCACCAGTAGTTCTGCCGAGGTTGAGGCCTCGAGAACATCCTGGAGCCCCGATAATGCTTTGGAAGCCGAAGCCTCCCGCCGGGGCAATTTTGTTGGTACAGAACCCTCAAGGGCAACGCCAGAGGCATCTCGATGCTTGGAAGGAGATCTACCCTTTGAGGACCGGCCAGACTTAGTTACCTGAGATCCATGGGAGGAAGACGAAGCCCTGGAAGACGTCGATGCCACAGAGGCTGCTTCGGAGGGAAAAAGGGTGCTGAGCTTAGCAGCTCAGTTTTGTCGACCCCTCTTGGACATCATGGCACAGGCCATACACTCCGAAATGGAGTGGTCAGGACCTAAACATTTAAGGCACCACTCATGGGTGTTAGTGACAGAGATGGTACTGCCACACTTGGTGCACTTCTTGAAACCCGAAGCGGGTTTTTCCATAGTTAAGGAAATTTTGGGCCTAAGGCCCAAAATGGCATGTGCACCTGAGGAAGAAAAGTTTGGAAAAAAATCTATATTATTTATTTTTTTTAAAAGAAAGAAAGAAAGAACCGGCGGTACCGGTATAGTGTCGAGGTAGGCAGACGTGACCACAAAAAAGGGGAATAGGAAAAATTTTCTGCGGTGACAGGAACGACGACCTGCTGGCTCCGCGGAAAACAAAGAACTGGAGAGAGGCAGTTGGGAAAGGCAGGAAGGCAGCACTCAGGCGCTGTGGGATGCTCCCAAAGGCTTTCTAATTGGACGCTGGGGAGCGTTTTCACGCAGGCTCCGTCGGTACCGACGATACCCATATGTGATGACTACATTCCTGCTTGTTCCTGGAGATACATTCTGCCAGCACCAGTGAAAAGCCTTAATTCATGGTCAGAACTCTGTAATAGCCAGAGAAGAAAGTTCCTTTGAATTAAATTAAGCCTTGGAACTAGGGGATGAAAAAGACGTCAAAATGTCATCCTGTCAGCAGCTTTTACTCTTGGGCATAACAGCAACAGGGGTCAGAGTCCCCCCACACCCCCCAAAAAAAGAAAGATGTGCAGGTTTTTTTTTGGCTCAAAGTTTTTCCCAATGGTTCTTGCACTTTTCAGGCTTGCTGTCAAAAAAGGTACAAAATGCCTTTATTCATGGTCTGATGGTTTGGTGGATGTACAAATCCTTGTGAAGCTTAAGGGAAAGAATTACAAGGTTCTTGGTCTCTTACAGGATACAAAGGCTTTAGTAATTTGAGAGAATTTTATAAACACTGTAGCTTTGGGGCCCACCTAATACTTGAGCTGATGGTCTTGTTTTGTGAACTAGTTCTCCTATTAGTGAAGTATTTTGTTTGTTAGAGACTAGATATGGTTATTTACTCCATTTGATAACAGCCCTAATTGACAAATCATTCCAAAAGTTGCTTGATACTAATATAACGTTTCTTTGGCAGGTTTCCCAGTCCCAGTTAAAACCGGGAGAAGACATCCTGACCGGGGAAACAAACTCGCATCCCAATATGCAGCAGTGATACTGAACCACTGGACTGACACCCCATTCTGTTTCTATGAGGGAAGTCCACGATGAATCTGGCCCTAAAGTAAAACAGAGGAGCTCATATAAATGCTTAATAGTAGTTCGTATTCCTCAATCTCTCTATTATATGTTGATTCAACCTGGCTGATCCTCCAAAAGTGCACAGAACTACTTTCCGTTTTCTCGGAGAAACAGTAGGAGGGCCACATCAGCAAAAAGAGCCTCACTCACCTGTATATCTCGCGCCCGCTCATATGACTGATAAGCTATTTTCTCCTCCATGCTGGCTAGTTCCTGTTTCAGGTTCAGGATCTCATTCTGGTGCAGCTCTGTCAGGTCATTCAATTGCTCCTCCAGACGCTCGCACCTGCAAACATGAGAGTTGGTGAATCCCCTTCTCAGAGGACCATTACCACCATGGGCCACTACTGGGGAGGGATGATGTGGGCCACTCTGTGTTGCTCAACAAAAATTCAAATGAAATAAAATTAAACTATTGCTACCGATCCGCAGAATGCCAACATCAAATTAATATTTTCTATACCTTTTACTGTGTGCACAAATACTGCAGTGAAGCAACAGTTATTCTATTTTCTAAAATATATTGGTTTCTCCTAGACTTGGGGTACAGGAATATTTTTTTCGTTTTTAAAAGACTCTTCAATATGTCATGTGTTGTTACAGAGCTTACGCGACAGTGCAGCTGCTCGGACGCTTCCCAAGACCTGATGCTTCACAGATGTCCAGTTGTAAGTTGCTTTGTTATTTATAACAAATAAAGAAAGTTTAATGTAATGTGACTAGGAATTCCACCCGATATTCACTTCCTAGGCTGCACCACATTCTCATTCTGTCCTACGAAACTACCCCATTCAGGGGCACAGGTGGCTCTCTCTAAAGTAGGAGATTTCATGACCACTGTGTCCCCAAAGGTGGCCAACATGTTAATCTCCCCTATTCAACAGTAGTCAATTTTGGCCAAGAAGAGAGGGGATTGGAACTTATCAAAATGCAGTTGGTCATATTACGGGGTTTTCACTTCTCTAGAATATTTGAATTGCTTTGCCCCTGGTTTTTATTATTTTATGAAATTTTATATCTGCCTAATCAATATTTTAAGCAGCATACATCAATTAGATACATAATTAAAATCTGGCCCTGTTCTATTATGTTTTTTTTAGTTATTTTGCCCTCTAAACAATTACTCTTGACCCTTTAATTTCTTTCCAACATTCCACTGGGTTGAAAGAGTACAAAAGGGAATGTGCTATTAAAAACGAATCCCTTCAGATAAAGCTCTCTTCTTCCTTGGGCAATATATTATATGATAACAGCCCTAATGGAGTGGAGGAGTGGCCTAGTGGTTGGGGCAAGGTACTTCAGGCCGGAAGGTCGGGGGTTCAAATCCCACTAGAGGACAGCAACCTTGGGCCGGAAGGACTGGGGTTTCTAGTCCCACAGGTGCTCCTTGTGGTCTTGGGCAAGCCACTTAACCCTCCATAGCCCATGTTCCCTGTAAAATAGTTATCTCCAAGTTATAATGCCCTGTTCAATGTAATTTCAGTTTGTTCAATGTAAACCGCACTGATGCAGAATAGCACGGTATATAAGAGAATGTAAATAAATACATAAAAATAAATAAAATACATGAAGGCACTATGCACTCAAGGAATGCGATTCCACACAGACAACTTTCCAGAAATCTATGCTGAGGGAGAGGAAGGGGCCTGCTGTGAAGGGTTTATCTCCAGCTTCTGCCCCTGATATACCCTGAGCAAGTCATTATCTCTCACTGCCAAGGGGAGCCACTTAGACTGCATACTCTTTAGCACAGGGGCATACTGTACTCATTCACTACTCACCACTGCACAGTGCTGTCCACTAACACTATAAAAATAGTATGGAACAGCACATTATAGCATGTGTCCCTAACCACTAGCATTCATGAGCAAACTAGATTGTGGTCAAACACCTTGGATAATAGGTGACAATCCTCCAACATCACAGTAGAACATGGGTTTCCTCTCTGTTTCTATTCAGGACTTTAACCAGCTCTTTAGAAGTCCCATTACCTCATTCTCTATTCTTTCAGCTTTCATGACTTTGCATCAGCACCAATGTCCGATTGTTTCAGTACAAAGACCAAGAGCGAGCTACAGTGCTGTCCATCATTTTATATATTCTATAGCTTTCTAGGGAAAATCAATTACATACTTGTATTAATAGGTTCGGTGTGTGTTAATAAGCATTTTAGGCTAAACAAACAAAAAGACACCCGACAATTTCCCTTTAAACTTGTGATAGCCAAATTTCAGCCAGTGGTTTACTGAAGTTATATCTCGCTACAGCACCCTGGCCTGCGGCATTACAGAGCAAACCACCTCTCTTACAAGGTGCAGAGACGTCTCATCTGAGCACAACTCTGAGCTGGAATTTCCCACTTCATACACAGGGACAGGGCACCAGCCAATGGGAAGATAGGGAGGGTAAATAGCTGGCTGGAATTTTTATTTCATTTATGGGCATTTGCTATACCACCTTTTGGAGCAATATGCCAGCAAGGCAGTTTACAAGTATTAAATAAAAACGATAATAAAAATTAAAACCACAAGGCAAAACCCCAAAATAGAGCTAAAAGAGTAAACAGAGGAAAGGAAAGGGGAAGGGGAAGAGATGCTCAGACCCCAGTGTCACCGCTCAAGGGTCACAATGGGGTATGTTTACTAAACCGTCTTATTGTGCGCCCGGCGATAGTGTGCAGGCTACCATAAAAGGAGTGGGCGTTTCAGTCTTAAAGCAGCAAAACGGGAGTATTGCGCGATAACGCGCGCTGCTGCGCACATTATCAGGTGAAGCGCTGCTAAGCGCGTTAACGCGAGGTAATCCTAAGTAGGCGCCCAGACATGCAAACATAGAAACAGAGGTGTAGCACAATGGTTAATACACTGACTGCTGATACAGGGGTCATGAGTTCGATCCCCCAGTGTGCCTAATGCATAAGGCTGGCTGAGGCATCAGCTCTGACATGTAAGTATTGTTTCCTGAGGCAGTTTATTTGTATTTTAATTATGCTGCCAGCAAACACACCCTCACGTGCCGTAACCTAAGGTGCCGCATAAGGCACCCTATAAGGCGCTCCATAGGATACCTTAGAAGGCACCTTATATGGACGGTAACCATAAGGTGCCTCAGAAAGCGCTGTATAGGGCGCCCTATAAAGCGCCTTCTGAGGCACCTTATGGGTACAGTACGCTGTGGGTGGTTTTGCTGGCAGCACTAATGTACATTAAAAATAGATAATGCTTTGGACAGCCCTATCAAATAACCCCACTGTGGGTTTGAACCCATGACCTCTGGCTCCACAGGCAGTGAAGTAACCAGTGGGCTACAGCTCTAGAGATGCTAACAAGCCCCTGGCTGGCTGCAGAAGGACTGCATGTCACCACACAAACAGTCTGCTGTGATCACCAGGATAGGGGCAACCCACCCGTACCCATGATGCACTGCACATGCAAATCAGCAGTCTACAGATGAACACAAGATGGGGTATGCACCCCCACAGCACCTCGGCCTGGTAGGGGGAACTGGCCGTGTGTTTTACTGGCACAGAGTAGCTACACACCGTCACATTGTGCGGGTACTGTGCTCATCCTGAGGGTGAGGTGGGGCTCCCAGCACCAGGTCCACAGCACCGTCCATGGCAGAAATAGGCCATGCTGCAGGTCCCCAGCAGTGCTAGTGTGTGAGATAGGTAGTTCCTGCAGACACACTTTGGATACATCCGTATTTCTCAGTCAGGTTTAGCCCTTATGGATCCATACGCGGATTATGTACCACCACCCAACCCACCCTCTAGGGGCTGAGGGTGGGAAACGGGATCTCCCACCAACAGATCCACATTTTACCTCCCTGCAATGGCAGCAGTAGAGGGGACCATCAACCGCAGTCCTGCTGGGGAACAGACAACCTACAGGGCAGTCAATGCAGCTCTGTACACATCTATAAAGCAATAGCAGACAGACAGTAGGCCCGGAAATGCTCAGCTGCACCCCACCACTATCTGATAGTCTCCTGCAGCAAGCCTCCAGCCACTGCACCCTGCAAGGTGTTCCAGCACAGCACATACTAGCTGCAGACAGTCTGCTAGCTAGTCCATAGTGCATGTTCCTGGAGGAAATGCATGCACCCAGAACTGGGATATCAGCATACACACCAAGCAGATAGGTCAGTGATTGGGCCCCAAAAGGGAACCCATAAATATCACATAAGAGAAATATTAGAGAGCACTATGGGGGAACCTAGCCATGCCGTAATCTCCCAGCAGGACATGCTGTGGCCACCCTGTCTGTGCAGGTGGTGGCCAGGCACTACAATGTCCCAGCCATTGCCCTATGCCCTGTGCAGATGCATCCTGGCCAGGCCACCCTGTCCGGGCTATACCCATGGTACCTTGCTCCTCATTATGCACATTGGCAGGCCAATACTGGCAACAGTGCTGGCAGTGTGGGCTGTGGAGGGTGTTTGCAGCTACCACAGTCTGGATAGACAGACACACACTCCCACACCTATGCCAGCATTGTACAACTATAGAGGTGTTTGGCAGCCCTGGCCACCACTCCAGTCCTCAGCACAGTGCAAGCATGGCTATGGTACGCAATACTGTTGGGGTCACTCCCCAGGGTGGTAAACACTGTCAGACACAAGACCTGTAGCACACTCCACAGACATCATAAAGGTTGCTATGATGCAGCTCAATCAGGAAATTGTACTTCAGAATTGCTATCTGCCAGTAATCATAGCAACCTTATGATAGCTATGTACCGTATTCCTGGGTTTAGGGTGGCATTGCTAAGGTATGCAAGTGCTAGTATTGGGAGATGCACGCAGGGCCCAATGTCCTGCCTCTCCAGGAGGCATTGGGTACTGGAGCCTGTGGGTGCGGGTGTGTCTGCCCCTGTTTGCTGCTGCTTTACGGCAGAGGTTCCCAACTCCAGTCCTGGTGTTCCAAACACTGTTCGGGTTTTCATGCTGTCTCTCATGAATATGCATGAGATACATCTGCATACCATGGGGGCGACGCATAGAAATGCAGCACAGGCATCTTTATTTGAGGCAGCATGGAACCTGAATGGTGTTTGGCCCTCCAGGACTGCATTTGGGGGTCTCTGCTCTAGGTAATGCGCATGTTTATGGTGTCTGTGCTCTGTAGGGTAAAATGTAGGTGTTTTGGGCATGTTTACGTCATCTGCATTAAAGGTTCTGTCTGTATTAGCACGTTTCAGTAGTGGGTAAAATATGTGGACTGGGTTGGCAGGAACCACAGCTGGGACTTGAACCTGTGACCTTCTGACTCTGAACACACTGGCTGTGTGCACTGCATCACCGTGTTGCCACAGAGACAGTGCATTCCTGGGTGATACCATGACTGTTCGTCCGGCAGGGCCTGTCTGTTGCAGTGCATGGCACCCACCTACACAGGGCTAGGCCATGGTCTGCTCTGGCAGCTGCCACTGCCCCCCTCCACCACTAGTACACCTCTGCCACCATGCTGACATGCCCTTCTGCTGGTGGTGTGCAGTCTCAGGCCATCCAGTGTGCAGGACGGCGGCTGCCTATGGTGCGTGTTCTGAGGTAGGTGTGCCTGCATAGACGTCCACGCTTCCCCCCCAACACCGCCTGCCAATGTTCTGTGCCCTTGGAGGTACCTGCTGGGTACTATCCCCTATGACACTGTGATAAACACACTCATGCCCATGTTGGGCCCTCATCAGTTGCTCTCTGGCTGCTGTACAGTTCCAGCATTCCTAAGTGCCACCTAGGCATCTGCCTAGTCCGCACTGTGCCCCAGCTGCACCACTACATGTGCTGCCTGCAGCCCTCTGTATCCCATTTCCAAGCATCTGTCCAGTTGGCCATTTCAACATGCCGCACATGTGCACGCCATAGGAAACCTGTCTAATGGAGAGGAAAACCCTGCACAGCGCAATTTCACTGTGGGCTCATTCACCTTGTATGGGGACGGAGCATGGACCCTTCCAGAATTCATATCCTTTTTTTGGTGCCTTCTTGGGAGTGTTTTTTGATGTTTCCCATTGAGATCACTATTGCCCAGCTTGGTTATTTTATTTTTCCATTTTCTGCTGGTCATTTTCACTGTTTATTTGCCCTTTTGTTCCGTGCACATGTATCACACTTATCACTTTTTTATAGGTTTCCCTGGTTTTGCTGTACATTGCTGACAGAAATGGTTTCTCTTCCCTTTAAATCAGCTCTAACGCCAGGGTTTCAGTGGCGTTAGTTTTGGCCTCGGATTTCACAGCGTTAGTGTGCAGGGAACCTCTCCCCTCCCACTCTCCACCCATTGACCCCTTCTCTCCGCCCCTGGGGAACCTTCCTCCGCCCTCCGGGAGCCTTTCTCCACCTTCAGCGCTCGTTTGCGCTGCAGCACGTGTTATCGCGCGCTAAGGTACCTTACCGCGCGATAACGTCACAGAGCGCACAATAAGGCGGTTTAGTAAACATACCCCTATGAAAGATAACTCAAAGGGCCAGAGTTTAACTGATTTATTGTAAATCACCTCGCTGTTCTAATTGAGGGAGAGAGGAGCATATTCTTGGCAGATATATGGGTGCAGGGGAGTTCCAAAAGTGGGGTCCTAAATAAAAGAAGGCTGAATTTCAGAAGATCGAGGTATAAGCAGGAAGAATGAGAGTGAGTAAGGAAGCCATGGATGAATGAAGGGGGTGTGAAGGGGTAAACGAAGTAGAAAGAGAAGCCAAGGCGTGATGAAGAGACCTCCTACAGTGGCATCTACAGAGCCAAACACGCGATTGGGCCCGACTGCATGCTCGGTCCATCGACCTTCATCCCTGCAAGAGCGGTGAGACCATTAACTAACAGGCAACGTGGAGGTAAGCTCCTCCCATGCTGCCTGCATCATCAAGCAGTGTCCCCTGCTCCTTTAAAGCGCCCAGATCATCTAGGTGCGCCCACGCCTAAGGGCTACATCAAAGTGCCTTTAGACGTGGCCCCTGCAATGGACTATACTAACTAGGCCACAAGAAAGGACTCACCTTAGAGGGCCTGGTCTAACATAAGAACATAAACCCCAACCAAAACAAGATTACCCTCCAGCCAGTCTAATCTCCAGACCATGATTTATTACACTACTTAATCCTACAAGAGATTCAACCAGGGACAGCCTGTCCACTAGGCAAGTAAGACGGCTGCCTAGGGCAGCCGGTCTGGGTGGGCAGTGTCACGCATGACCAGCCGTGCCACCCCCCACTGCCACCAATTCAGTCTTGGGAAGGGGAGGCGGGCAGCAGCAGTATTTCCAAAAGTGGCTGCTTTTTGAAATACTGCTGCTGCCTGCCTCTCCCTCCCTAGACAGAATCGGCAGAAGCTGCAAGAGGCGATAGCGGCAACTGGGCAGGGGGAAGGGGGTGAAGCCAGGGTTTTTGCCTAGGGCGGCAGAAACCTTTGGACCGGCCCTGGATCCAACTAGACCCAAACAGCACCACACGAGCCTCTGGCTCACCCTCCAAGACCTTGTGTTTCTGCTCATGACTGGGAAGACGTTTTCATTCAACCATGGATCCATCCCTATAATTCACAAAACCCAAGACATCTGATAGACAACTACAAATGGAACTCTTTGAATGCACCGGAAAACAGAAAGCACAAATTCCTCATTGACGCCCACTAATACTACAGCCACGGCATCCAGACACTCACAACAAAAAAGCAACAACCCTATACTCACAGCTGCACTAATAAATGCTGGCTCCATCCATAACAAAATTTCCACGCTAAGTGACTGTCTCTGATCACAAAATTGACATAAAGTAATTAGACCTTACCTGCTAATTAATGTTCCTGAAGGAACGACAGTCCAGTCCCTTTACTTCTGGGTTGCGTAACCCTTCCAGCAGCTTGGAGGCTGAGCCCATCCTTTTTGAGGATGGTGCGGTATAAATACCACTGGCACCACCCACAGATCCCAGTAATCTAATGAAAAAGCAGACTTAACGAAAATTCCATTAATAGCCTATATAAAATAACACAACTAACTCACTCAATGTTTTCCTCTTTTTTTTTTTTTTAAAGTTAAAGGAGGAAAAAAGGGGGGTGGGGAAGGGAAGGAGGTGGTTTACCCGAGTCTGACCGAGCCATCCTTCACCCCGGCCCGTCGGACCTGTACCAAGGGACCCGTCCACTTTGTCCTGGCCCTGAATTCGGTCTGCTGATCCTCACATATCCACTTGTACATTACGCCAATCGAAGAACCGGGTGGGATCAGGGACTGGACTGTCGTTCCTTCAGGAACATTAATTAGCAGGTAAGGTCTAATTACTTTTTCCTTATCGTCACTCCAGTCCAGTCCCTTTACTTCTGGGATGTAACAGAGCAGTTCAAGCTAGGGTGGGATCCGTTATCCCGGACCGAAGTACCGCGTCCCCAAACTGAGAATCAGCTGAACTCTGAACATCCAGTCTGTAGTGTCTGGTAAAGGTATGTAGCGAGGACCACATAGCCGCCCTACAAATGTCCAGCGGCGGAACTAAGCTATATTCTGCCCAGGAGGTAGCCTGCGCCCGCGTTGAATGAGCGCACAGCCCCCCTGGAACCTGCTTCCCCTTGAGGATATAGGCGGAAGCAATAGCTTCCCTGATCCACCTGGAGATGGAAGCCTTGGCCGCCGCCTCTCCCTTGTGCGGCCCTCCAAACTGAATGAACAGACGGTCGGACTTTCGAAAAGGCGCAGTGCGGGAGAGATAACGCTTCAAGGCTCTCTGAACGTCCAGGAGGCGCAGCTTCCTGTCCCTCCCCACTTGACCCTCCGCTGAAAACAACGGGAGCGTAACTGTCTGGTTCACATGAAAGGGGGAGATGACCTTGGGCAAGAAAGAAGGTACCATCCGTAAAACCACTTTATCCTTGAAGAAAGAAAGAAAGGGGGGCTGGGAGGACAGCGCTTGAAGTTCGGAGACACGTCTGGCCGAGCAAATAGCGACCAGAAAAACCGTCTTCAGTGTCAAATCCTTTATAGAGGCTTCCTTTGCCAGCTCAAAGGGTTCCTTGGTCAAGGCATTTAGCACCAGGTTGAGATCCCAAGGGGGGATGACCGATCTCTGCTGTGGACGTAGGCGCCTGACCGCTCTTAGGAACCTGGACACGTCCGCGTGGGCCCCTAATGACTTTCTGCGGACCTTACCTCTATAGCAAGAAATGGCTGCCAACTGGACCCGTAAGGAACTGTGCACTAGGCCTTTGTCAAAACCCGCTTGCAAGAACTCCAGAACCTCCGGATTAGAGGCCGAAAGAGGTTTCCTCCGGTGCTCCGCACACCATGCTTCGAAGATGTGCCAAACTCTTACATAGGAGAGACAGGTCGAGTGCTTTCTAGCACTCAACAGAGTTGAGATTACCGATCCCGAATAACCCCGCTTCAGGAGCTGCACCCTTTCAATAGCCAGGCCGTAAGCGAGAATCAATCCACGTGAGGCATCCGAACCGGACCCTGCCTCAGCAGATCCCTTCTGCAGGGAAGCCGCCAAGGCTGGTCGGCGATCAACCTCACCAGGTCCGCATACCAGGGGTGGCGAGGCCAATCCGGAGCTATGAGGATTATCAACCTTGGTGAGCCTCCACCCGCTGCAGAACCTTTCCGATGAGAGCCCATGGGGGGGAACACATACAGGAGACCCTCCGAAGGCCACTTCTGGGCCAGAGCATCTAAGCCTTCGGACATCCTTTCCTTCCTTCGACTGAAAAATCGGCTTACCTTGGCGGAAGAATACCGTGCCATGAGGTCCATGACTGGTGGACACCAAAGGGCTACTATCTGGTCGAAGACCTCCTGCTCCAGCTCCCACTCCCCGTGGTCTATCTTGAACCTGCTGAGGTAATCGGCCGTAATGTTGTCCGTGCCGGCCACGTGCTGAGCTGAAAGAGCCTCCAACCGAACCTCGGCCCATTTGAATAGGCCGTCCGCTTCCTTCTCCAAGGCGGGACTGCTTGTGCCGCCCTGGCGGTTGATGTAAGCTACCGCGGTGACATTGTCGGAGAGGACGCAAATTGCTTTTCGTAGCACTAAGGACTCGAGTGCCCTGAGTGCCAGGACTACCGCCCGTAATTCCAGTCTGTTGATGGGCCATTGTGACTCCAACGACGTCCAGCGACCCTGGACGAACTGGTCCTCGCAATGCACTCCCCAGCCTGTTAGGCTGGCATCCGTCGTCAACAGCAACCACTGCGGAGGCTCGAGAGGCATCCCGCAATCCAGATTCCTTGGGTACCGCCACCACTGGAGGGCCTTCTTGGTTCGAGGAGCGCAGGGCAACTGCATGGACAAAGGATGATGCTGATGGGACCAACGACACAACAGGGCCCGCTGCAAGGGCCGCATGTGAGCCCTGGCCCACGGTACTACCTCTATTGCTGCAGCCATGGTTCCCAGCAATTGAAGGTAATGCCACGCCGTAGGATTTCGCCTGCTCAGAAATTGCGTGACCAGGATCCTTAGGTCTCTTGATCTCGACTTGGACAGAAACACCCTGCCTCTGTTGGTGTCGAACCTCGCTCCGAGTTACTCGAGCTCCTGGGAGGGCATCAACCTGCTCTTTACCCGATTGATGGCCCACCCAAACTCTTCCAGAACTTCTACCACTCTGGCAGTGGCCGAGCGACTTTCCTCTTCTGACTTTGCCCGTATCAGCCAATCGTCCAGATAGGGATGTACTAGTATTCCTTCTTTTCGTAGGGCCGCAGCCACCACCACCATCACCTTGGTGAAAGTCCTTGGAGCCATAGCTAGACCGAAGGGTAGAGCCTGGAATTGAAAATGACCTCTTGGCACCGCGAATCTCAGGAACTGTTGATGGGACTTTCTGACCGGAATATGCAGATAGGCTTCCGTCAAATCCAATGAAGTCAGGAACTCCCCGCTCCTTACGGCCACGATGACCGATCTTAGAGTTTCCATCCGGAAATGAGGCACTTTGAGACAGTGATTGACTTGCTTTAGATCCAGGATCGTGCGATAGGAGCCTTCCTTCTTTGGTACCATGAAATAAATCGAGTACCGACTGGAACCGCATTGGTCTGGCGGAACAGGTACCACCGCTCCGAGTGCTATGAGCTGTGAAAGAGTTGTCTCTATCGCCGCCCTCTTTACTGGAGAACCGCAGGGAGACTGAATAAAGGCTGGAAGTATTTGCTTTGCAAATTCGAGAGCATAACCCTCTCGGATCACCTCCAGGACCCATTGATCGGACGTGACCCGGGACCAGGCGGGAAGAAACAGCCCCCCACCAGCAGGCCGCCCTCCTGGACCCCCGGTTTGTCACTGAGGTTTTCTAGGTCCCGCGGAGGAGGTCCCAAAACCTCTCCCTGCCCCCCGAAACCCTCTAAAGCTTTGACCCCTCAAAGGGAAACGGCCCTTGGGAAACGGGTTCGATCTGGCTGGGCGAAATCTCCGGGGATCCCTTGGCTGATTGCGCACTGGAGCTAGCGAGCGAACTTGTTTTGGTCTGTCCTCCGGGAGTCTGCCTCCCTTAGATTCGCCAAGGTCCTTAACCAACTTATCTAGGTCTTCACCAAACAGTAGCTTCCCCTTAAAGGGGAGACGACTCAGGCGCGCCTTTGAAGAGGCATCTGCTGCCCAATTATGGAGCCATAAATATCGCCTAGCTGCTACCAGAGAGGCCATGTTCTTAGCTAGGCTCCTAATGAGGTCGTACTGGCTGTCCGCCAGGTAGGCAGCCCCGGACTCCAACCTAGCTGAAATAGATTGGGCGTCCCCTGAGGGAGCCTCCGCTAGCTGAAGTTGTTGGGACCACCTCAAACAGGCCCGAGCCACCCAAGCCCCGGAAACCGAGGCCTGTAAGGCAAGCGCACTAACATCAAAGGCCTGCTTCAGTAGTGTGTCCAATTTTCTATCTTGAGAATCCCTCAAAGCCGCACTACCCTTGACCGGAATAGTCGTCTTCTTTGTCACTGCAGATACCGCTGCATCCACCCTGGGAGACCTCAGCAGTTCTTTATCCGGTTCTGGCAAAGGGTACAGCCGAGACATGGAACGTACTCCTCTCAAACTTGATTCTGGTTGATCCCATTCCTCCTGGATCATCTGATGCACCACCCTGTGAACAGGAAAGACCTTTTGAGACCTCCTCACAGCTTGGATTAAAGGATCTTCCAACACTTTCTCCTCTGCTGGAACGTCCGAAGTCACATTGAGTACCTTGATGGACTCATTAATCAGCGCCGGGAGCTCCTCTCGCCTAAAAACACGTACTATGCGGGATTGATCCTCCTCTGGAATCTCTCCCTCTTCAAGCTCCTCCCCATCCTCACCTAAATCCTTGTCCGAGACCACCTCTTCCGGAGTATCCTGCGAGAAGGATGTGAGAGGCTCCTCACTCACTAGCCTTGCGCGCTTAAGAGGGACACCCGAGTCCTGTGAGCTTGTCTTCCATGGTCACCACACTCGGCTCACCAGCTTCGAGCCCCTGCCTGCGCAAACAGTAGGCCTTGTGCAGTAAAAGAACAAATTCGGGGGAGAAGGGGTCCCCGGTACTCTCCTCCTCCACTGCCGAGGGGGGGGGGAAAAAGAGAAGCGACCAGCAAAACCGAGAAGAAGGGGGGGGGGAGGAGGATGGGAGACCCTCAACCCCTCCAAAAGGTCCCCTGACCCCTGCGTAGATTGGGACATGGACAATTGAATGCCTTGTTCCGCCGAAGCAGCCTCTGCAGCACAACCCCTGCAGATTCCTGATTCGGAGTCAGTGCCACTACGAGTGCCACAAGATGGGCACCGTGTTTTGCCAGTCATGTCCACTTTAAATACAAGTTTTTCTGATAAACAGCAGGCAACTTTATAATAAAATATATAGTCTCAAAAAATGCCTTCAATCCCAACGGGAATAAGGAGAGAGGCCTCTAGGTAGTAAATACAACAGAGCCCTCACCAACCCCCCAAACTATTAACTAACCCGGCCAGGGAATGAGGAAATAAATAAATAAATTAAATTAAAGACAAGCATCCAAATAGGAGGAAATCAGACACTAAAATCGCTTCCCAGTACTTGCGGTTTGCTGTTCCTGCACTGCGATTCTCCGCTGAAGAGAGAAGCACTCCGGAGGCTCACACGTGGTAGGCCTCAGCCACGTGGAGTCCTATCCGGCAGTCGGCAGCTCTGCTCACGCCGCCAAACAAATTCACAACGCCGAGTCCTGATGAGCGTTGGAACCGGGCTCTGGAGCTGGCTTCAAGACTCCCGATGCTCCCGGTGCTGCTCCGCGAAAACGGAGAGTGCGGGTGAGCCACGCGTTGCTGCCTCAAGCGCTCAGCTGCCGGAGGGCTTCGGCGCGAGGCAGGACAGGCCTAAGAGTAGGTCTGCGGGGAGCCAGCCAAACTGGAGGGAGAGAGGGGCCTTCGCGATCCTCCTCGTAGCTGCCGGTAAACCTCCTCCTCTGTGGAGCTTGGCAACGGACAGGGGAGAGGAGGGGGGGGGGGGTGAGGGAGGAGAAGAAATTTAAAGGTGCAGATGTCTAATGTGGATACCAAATTAAATGCAAGAAAGTAAAGGAAATAAATAAATAAAATTAAATCGAAATTAACTAGAATTAATGGTGAAATTAAAAACAGAAGACTCCAGTAAGCTCTTGGATTACGGAACCCTCCAACTGCTTGGAGGCTGAGAATACTGGGATCTGTGGGTGGTGCCAGTGGTATTTATACCGCACCATCCTCAAAAAGGATGGACTCAGCCTCCAAGCTGCTGGAAGGGTTACGCAACCCAGAAGTAAAGGGACTGGACTGGAGTGACGATAAGGAACATGTGCATTACAGAAACTTGTCTGTCAACAGCAGACAACGTACTATCAAACCAGTTAAACACCAACATGCACTCCATACACAATTACCCTAGAACCGACACTAGGAGATGTGGAGTATGCATCTTAACCAGCAGCTCAAATTTAACATCATTGAAGCCTTCTTCAGTCATAGAATAAATAGGATTGCCATCTCAACTTAGGAGCTCAGAAGAACTTTCAACCATTCTCGGAGCTGTGTGCCACCATTCACAAAAAAACGCAAACCTTCATCTTGCTTGGCAATTTCAATTTATCCTCAGCACTCACCAAAGATGCCTCTGTCTTCTTAGACGCCATGGAGAATCTACAATTTACACATATCATCAACACACCCATCCACAGTAAACTACTACTGAACATTTGTATAGCATTACAAGATGTACTCAGTACTGCAAAGACATGTAAAAGACAGTCCCTGTTCATCAGAGCTTAAAATTTAGTCGAGACAGACAACACAATAGCTGCAGACGTGGGAACATATAAGAACATAAGAAATGCCATACTGGGTCAGACCGAGGTCCATCAAGCCCAGTATCCTGTTTCCAACAGTGGCCAATCTAGGTCATACGTACCTAGCAGTTTCCCCAAAAGACACAGGTTCTGCAGTGCTTGTACTAGGTCAAGCATTGATATCCTGGGTCCCTTTTTAATAGTGGTTATGGACCTTTCCTCCAGGAACTTGTCCAAACCTTTTTTAAACCCAGCTATACTAACAGCCCTTACTACATCCTCCGGTAACAGATTCCAGAGTTTGATTACCCGTTGAGTGAAGAAATATTTTCTCTTATTTGTCTTAAATAGTTTACCCCGTAGCTTCATTACATGTCCCCTAGTCCTTCTATATTCTGATAGCGTAAACAATTGATCCACGTTTATCCGTTCCACTCCATTCATTAATTTATAGACCTCTATCATATCTCCCCTCAGCCGTCTCTTTTCCAGGTTAAAGAGCCCTAACCTTTTTAGCCTCTCTTCATAGGAGTAGCCTTCCATCCCCTTCACCAATTTGGTGGCTCTTCTCTGTACTTTTTCTAATAACTCTATGTCCTTTTTAAGATACGGTGACCAGAATTGCACACAATATTCAAGGTGCGGTCGTACCATGGAGCGATACAGAGGCATTATAATATCCTTTGTTTTATTCTCCATCCCTTTCCTTATGATACCTAGCATTCTATTTGCTTTCTTGGCCGCCGCTGCACACTGGGCGGAGGGTTTTAACATGTTATCCACGATGACTCCTAAATCTTTTTCCTGGGTGGTGGTTTCTAATGTGGAGCCTTGCATCGTGTAACTATAGTGTGGGTTGTTCTTTCCTAGGTGCATAACTTTGCACTTGTCCACATTAAATTTCATCTGCCATTTGGATGCCCAGTCTTCCAAATTATTCAGATCCTCCTGCAGTTTTCCACAATCCTCTTGGGTTTTAACAACTTTAAACAGTTTTGTGTCATCTGCAAATTTGATAACCTCACTAGCAATGTTCCCTCTAATTTTCTGTAGGCTGTGTGCGCATAAAATATAAGCTGTGTGCAGCTTTTGAAGGAAGGTTAAATTTTTGTGCGCCACATAACGACACTCGGAGTTATATACTTTAAAATTTGACTACACGTCAGAATACAGTATGTACACCACATTGATTTTAATCAAATTAAATGAAAATAGACGATTACTAAATGAAGCAGGAAATTTCTAGTAATTACAATCATAACTTTTAAATTTTAAGACGTCTGTGTTTTCTATCAGAATCAGAGCTGTAATTTTTGTGCGCTCTGTTGTAAAGTATGTGCGCTCGCTCGGCGAGGTGTGTGCGCGCGCACACGCGCACAGCTTAGAGGGAACAGTGCTCACTAGTTATTCCCTTTTCCAGGTCATTTATGAATATGTCAAAAAGTAGCGGACCCAGTACAGATCCCTGGGGTACTCCACTATTCACCTTTTTCCATTGGGAATATTGGCCATTTAGCCCTACCCTCTGCTTTCTATCTTTTAACCAGTTCCCGATCCACAATAGTACACTGCCTCCTATCCCATGACTTTTTAGCTTTGCCAAAGTCTCTGATGGGGGACCTTGTCAAAAGCTTTCTGAAAGTCCAGATACACTATATCAACCGACTCACCTTTGTCTACCTGTTTATGCACACCTTCAAAAAAACAGATCAGATTAGTAAGACAAGATCTTCCTTGTCTAAAGCCATGTTGGCTGTCTCCCATTAGGCCATGACTATCTACATGCTGTGTAATTTTGTTCTTTATGATGGTTTCTACCATTTTCCCTGGTACTGACGTCAGGCTCACCGGTCTGTAATTTCCCGGGTCACCCCTGGAACCCTTTTTAAAAATTGGTGTTACGTTGGCGACCCTCCAATCTTCAGGTATTACAGATGATTTTAATGAAAGTTCACAGATTACCAATAGCAGGTCTGCAATCTCATATTTCAGTTCTTTCAACACTCTGGGATGTATACCATCCGGTCCAGGTGATTTGCTACTATTCAGTTTATCAAATAGTTGTAATATATCTTCCCGGTGTAGCGATATTTCTCTCAATTCCTCTGCAGTATCACCTTTAAATACCACTTCAGTCTTGGGTAACATCCCTACATCTTCCTCAGTAAAGACCGAAGCAAAGAATTCATTCAGTCTCTCTGCTATAGCCTTGTCTCCTCTTACTGCCCCTTTTACCCCTCTATCATCTAATGGTCCAATTGACTCTCTCACAGGCCTTTTGCTACGAATGTACTTGAAAAAGTCTTTATTTCGTGTTTTTGCTTCCGTAGCAAGTTTCTTCTCAAATTCCCGCTTTGCCTGCCTTATCAATGCTTTGCATTTAACTTGCCAGTGCTTGTGCTGTTTCCAGTTTTCATCATTTGGCTCTTTTTTCCATTTCCTGAAGGTTGCTCTTTTGGCAGCAACAGCCTCTCTGACCTCACCTTTAAACCATGCTGGCAGTTTTTTGGACTTTCTTCCACTTTTCTTAATGCGTGGAATACAGCTGGTCTGGGCTTCGAGGATAGTATTTTTAAATAACACCCAAGCTTGCTGTAAGTCTTTAACCTTTGGAACCGCTCCTTTTAGTTTTTTCCGAACTATATTCCTCATTCTATCATAGTCTCCCTTTTGAAAGTTAAAAGGTAGTACTGTGGATTCCTTTACTATCTGTCCTCCACTGATTAAATCAAACATGATCATACTATGATCACTATTGCCAAGTGGTCCCAACACCCTTATTTCTTGCACCAGATCTGGCGTTCCACTAAGGACTAGGTCCAGTATGGCTTCCCCTCTGGTCGGTTCATGAATCAGCTGCTCCAAGAAGCAGTCATTTATTTCATCTAGAAACTTTATCTCTTTAGCTTGTCCTGCTGTGACACTGTCCCAGTCGATACCGGGGTAATTGAAATCACCCATTATTACTATTCTGTTGTGGCTTTTGTTAGCTTCCTTGATTTCTTTGAGCATTTCATCATCCATTTGTTCATTCTGACCAGGCGGTCGATAGTATACTCCCACTGCCATCACCTTCCCCTTCATAAATGGAATTTCAATCCATAGAGATTCTACAGCAAATTTTGTTCCCTGCAAAACTTTAATCCTTTCTGACTCAATGCCCTCTCTAACATAGAGCGCAACCCCTCCACCAATTTGTTCAGCTCTATCATTACGATATAGTTTGTATCCAGGTATCACAGTGTCCCACTGGTTATCCTCCTTCCACCATGTCTCTGAGAGTGCAATCATATCTAACCTCTCATTTAGTGCTATATATTCTAATTCTCCCATCTTATTGTTTAGACTTCTAGCATTGGCATACAAGCATTTTAGAGACTGTATTTTATTAATATTAATCTGGCTATTGGTAGGCATGGGTAATTGGGAATCTTTATGCTCTGTCTGCTCCTTACTCAAGGGCATTTGGGCTACTATACTCCCTTTTGGAACCTCACTGCTTTTGGTAGTATCCTTCAAGGATACCTTTGTCCGAACCATGCGCTCTTGGGTGACATCTAGGGGAAATGGTAAGGAAACACAAAGGAGATCAGGTGAGTCAAGATCCAAAAGCGCCAGCGAAGAGGTAAGTTTTCAGCCTGGGTTTGAAAAGGACCAGAGAAGGCGCTTGACGTACCGACTCAGTTAGTTTGTTCCAGGCATAAGGAGCAGCAAGGTGAAAGGAGCAAAGTCTGGAGTTAGCAATAGCAGAGCACACAGATAGAAGCGATTTGCCAGAAGAGCAGAGTTCCCAAGGAGGGGTGTAGGGAGAGATAAGAGAGGAAAGGTAGTGAGAAGCTGCAGAGTGAATGCATTTATATTTATTTATTTATTTATAGTCTCTTATATACCGCACTATTCAGCATCAGTGCGGTTTACATGGAACAAAAATGCTCAGTACAATTAACACGTATGAGTTTACAGATAACAGGGCAAATAACTTGGATAACAGGGGTAAACTATTTACAAATCTTGCTACACAGAGTCATATGAACATGAATTTCATAGAAACATATGCACCACTAAGGGATAGAGTATCTTTCTTGGCATGTAGTTAGGATACCATATAATTGCTTAGTGGATTGCATCTCTGGTCTCTATGGGGTGCTGTTGGGCTCTATGAGGTACTTATTGAAAAGGTGGAATTTGAGGGCTTTCCTAAATTGTGTTAGGCTCTTAATAGCCCGGATATCTGGAGGTAATGCGTTCCAGCATCTTGGCGCACTGAGACTAAACGCCCTATTGGCTGTGGATGTAGTGCAATCTGTTAATGCTTTCGGAACTTTTAGGGAGTTTATAGCCGTGGATCGTCTTGCTCTATTTGAAGATGTGGTATGGATGAGGGCAGTTATGGATTCAGAGGAGAGCTTGTTAATAGCTTTAAAAGTGAGTAACAAGGTCTTAAAAACGATTCTAGCTTGGATGGGTAGCCAATGTAACTGTATCAGTAGGGGTGTCACGTGGTCACTTCTGGAGGCTCCATAGATGACCCTCGCTGCCGCGTTCATGGCGAGCTGCAGCGGGTTCAAGGTGGATTGGGGCAGGCCTTGTAGGATGGCATTAGCGTAGTCAAAATGAGGTATGATCAACGCCTGGTAAATTGTCCTGAAGTCATTTGGTTCCAGCATGGATCGTAAATGCCTAAGTGAGCGGATCTTGTAGTATACTGCTCTGACTGTGTTCCCTATATGGGCTTTCATGTCCAGGCGTTGATCCAAGATGACTCCCAGGTAGCGTATTGATGGTTTAGATTGTAACTCAGCTTCTTTTACTTTAAGGAATTGTGGTGGGGTGAAGTTAGGGTTCCTCGTAATGAAGGGTACTTCCGTTTTCTTATGTTGTATTCGGAGGTTTTGGGAGAGAAGCCAATCAGATATTGCATTGAAACAGCTCGTCAGTGGAGAGAGGTCCAGATGTTCCGTAGAGAAGGGTATGTACAACAGGACATCGTCAGCGTATAACATGCAGTCAACATTGAAAGATCGGATGATCTTGCAAATTGGTTGCATGTAGATGTTGAACAGGAGGGCAGAAAGGGAGGAACCTTGTGGGACTCCCTGGCTTTGGTGGAAAGGTTCTGAAGTTATCCCTCCAGAATGAACATGCTGCCATCTTCCGGACAGGTAAGATCTGCACCATTCAAGCGCTCTTCCATTAACGCCTTTCTCAATTAGTCGTCCTAAGAGAAGCTCATGACTCACTGAATCGAAAGCTGCAGCGATGTCCAGAAAGATGAGAGCAAATCCTTGACGGATGTCATCAATGCCAGTGATTATCTTGCAGAAGAGGGTGGTAAGAAGAGTTTCCACTCCGTGGAATTCCCTAAAACCATGTTGGCAGGGGTCTAATGGTGCAGCGATGTGATCCTGTAGTTGTCGTTGGACCTCTTTTTCAATGATCTTCGCGAGTAGTGGTATACTTGATATAGGTCTGTATGAATCTACCTTTTGGGGATCGAGCTTGCAGTTTTTTAGAAGAGGTCTGATAGAGGTATGCTTAAGAGCTGAGGGGAAAGAGCCTGTCGTGAAGGAGAGGTTCATTATTTTGGATAGTACTGGGCTGAAGTGGCTGCGGAGCTCCTTAATCCAGAAGGCTGGGCATGGATCGGACTGGGATGTGGTGGTGTTAAGGGCCATAATAGTGTCTTCGATTCCTTTCTTGGTAGGGGTAGAGAATACGGTTAGAGTTGTAGGGCAATCTTGTTCTGGGGTGGTGGTTGTAGTCAAGGTGTTGATAGTCCGGCATATCTTGGATTGTGCCTAGGTAGCAAAATCCTGTGGGTGAATCTCAAATTGAGGCCCAGGGGTTGGTTCCTTTGATAGAGTCTTGACTAGGTCAAAAAGATCGTGAGGTTTATTAAGTGATCTCTTTAAGGTCTCTGAGTAGTACTGTTTCATGGCTTCAGTGGTTGCCTTGCGGTGTGCAGCCAGTTGATAGTTGTACGCTGTCAGGTCGTTTAAGGAATGAGATTGGCGCCAGCGTTTCTCGAGTTTCCGTAATTGGGTTAGAGAAACTCTAAGATCGGCTGTGTACCATGGAGCGCTCGTTCTTTTCCCTGGGGGCTTGTTGGTTGGTGTGCGTAGGGCGATTGCGCTGAGGCAGTTGTTCCAGTGGGAAATTAGGTCGTCAAGGTTCGAGGTGGATTCATTGATGAGTTGTTGCGTTTCGGTGAGGATAAGGTCTCTGTTGAAAGGCTTGAAACATCTGGATTGCGGTCTTGCGGTATTGCTCGGTATCTTGTTGAACTTTGAATCGACTTTGTGCGAAGGAATCTGGAGGATGATCAGTTTGTGATCTGACCAAGGAACAGAAGTTATGGACATTATAGGATCCTGTGATGGGTTAAGAGATGTCTGAGGGGCGAATACTAAGTCCAGAATATTTCCCTTAGTATGGGTAGGTTCATTTACTAATTGTTTGAAACCGAGATTTGTAAGGGCATCAAGGAAGGATGACACTTGATTGTCCTGTAGCGTAGGCAGGTTAAAATCGCCTAGGATCCAATTTGGGATGCTTGGGTTATGCGTGTTGGAGGCGAGATCAATGACTGCAGCAAGATCATCCGGAGAAGCTGAGGGTGCTCTGTAAAGTAAGTTGATTGAGCAGCGTCTGTTGGAAATGGTGACGGTTTCAAGGTGATTTGTGTTGGTGGAGTCCACTGTCTGGAAATGGAGGTCTGACCTAGTGAGGATGAGCACCCCTCCTCCTCTTTTGTCTTGTCTATGACTTGTATGAACTGTGAAGTTCGGGGGGAGGAGTTGGTTGAGTATGACGTTGTCTTCGTCGGATAGCCACGTCTCGGTGACCAAGAGTATATCAAGGCCGTGGAGGAAAATTATGTCAGTGACAACTGGCCACTTCTTCCGGATAGAACGGGCATTGATGAGGGCACATTTTAGGCTATGAGGGTAGGAGCTTTCCACCTGCTTGGATTTCCTAGAGTGTTGAAGCGCAATGTGTAGCAGATGTGGGTGGTGTGAGCGAGTGTCCCAATTTATATTGTTACGGGATGCACCAGACCATCTCCTTCCATAGCTCTGTAATATTGAGATCTGATTGGATGAAGGGGTTAAGGCAAGAGAGCAGGAAAACCAACTTGCAAGGATGATATAACATCCAATTATGGTGGTAAAGGGGGAACCCGTCATGGCAGGGCGCTATGTGATTGTGAAACGGGGGGTTTAAGACAAAATTACTTGAGATTGTGGACGGGTAGTGTGGGGAGAATTACTGACAACAGTGCAATGGTAACTGGCACTAATGGCTTCTGACTACAGTATAGCGATTAGATAGCAGGAATTGCTGACAACAGTATAATGATAATTAGTTAGATAGCGGTGAGGAATTACTGACAACAGTACAATGGTAACTGGTTAGGTAGCAGCGAGGAATTGCTGACAACAGTATAATGATAACTAGTTAGATAGCAGTGAGGAATTACTGACAACAGTATAATGATAACTAGTTAGATAGCAGTGAGGAATTACTGACAACAGTACAATGGTAACTGGTTAGGTAGCAGTGAGGAGTTACTGCCGACAGTATAATGATAACTAGTTAGATAGCAGTGAGGAATTGCTGACAACAGTACAATGATAACTAGTTAGATAGCAGTGAGGAGTTACTGACAACAGTACTATGGTAGCTATCACTGATAAGGTTACTGACAGCAGTATGGGGATTAAGTAGCAGTGGTATACGGTGGCTATAATTGTGAGACTGTACTTGCGGTAAGCAGCATGAGAGCATGATTATCTGATGAGAGGAGTTTGATTCCAGTTCCGATCGCGTGGTAACTGTTTCGCTAGCGCTGGGTTGTTCAAAGAAATGTGAATGTGCTGTTGGTGCGTGAGCTCAACCTCGGGGGAGCTCAAGCTGCTGGATTGTTGGGAGATGATCCTTGATGTACGGCCGCTGAGTTGTGTGGGCCAGCTGCCTAAGGGCCACGCCAAAGGGCCCTCAGGCGTGGGCCCTCAGGCGCGGGCGCGCCCGATGGTGCTTCCTTTTGGTGTGTCAGCTGGGCCCCGATTGGGCCGCGGTGGAGGAGGGGACGTCCAGCGTTGAAACCCACAGCAGACACGCGGCAGCACTCCCTCCTGGGAGCTGCAGGGCTGAAGAGGACGCTCTCCCCGATGGTGCTTCCTTTTGGTGGGTCAGCTGGGCCCCGATTGGGCCGTGGTGGAGGAGGGGACGTCCGGCATTGAAGCCCACAGCAGACACGCGGCAGCACTCCCTCCTGGGAGCTGCAGGGCTGAAGAGGATGCTCTCCCCGATGGTGCTTCCTTTTGGTGGGTCAGCTGGGCCCCGATTGGGCCGCGGTGGAGGAGGGGACGTCCGGCGTTGAAGCCCACAGCCGACACGTGGCAGCACTCCCTCCTGGGAGCTGCAGGGCTGAAGAGGACGCTCTCCCCGATGGTGCTTCCTTTTGGTGGGTCAGCTGGGCCCCGATTGGGCCGCGGTGGAGGAGGGGACGTCTGGCGTTGAAGCCCACAGCAGACACGCGGCAGCACTCCCTCCTGGGAGCTGCAGGGCTGAAGAGGACGCTCTCCCCGATGGTGCTTCCTTTTGGTGGGTCAGCTGGGCCCCGATTGGGCCGCGGTGGAGGAGGGGACGTCCGGCGTTGAAGCCCACAGCAGACACGCGGCAGCACTCCCTCCTGGGCATTTATAGGTCAGCAGGAGGTTTGAACTGGATGCGGAAACAAATAGGGAACCAATGAAGTGACTTGAGAAGAGGGGTAATATGAGCATGATGAGACTGGTAGAAGATTAGCCGTGCAGCAGAATGCTGAACAGATTGAAGTCGAGAGAGATGATTCAGAGGGACACCAGCAAGAAGTAGGTTTATAATAGTCTAAACAGGAGGTGACTAAGAATTGGATAAGTGTCTCAGTAGTGTGTTTAGAAAGGAATGGGCAAATTGTGTTGATGTTACAGAGAAAGAAACGGAAGGTTTTAGCTATCAACTGGATGTATGTGCAAAAGGAGAAAGAGGAGTCAAAGACGACCCTAAGGTTGCAAGCTGAGGAGATAGGGAGGAGTAGAGAGTTATCCACAGAGATTGAGAAAAGAGGAAGGGGCGAGGAGAATTTAGGGGGAAAAATAAACAGCTCAGTTTTGGCCATGTTCAATTTCAAGTGGTGGTAAGACATCCAAGCAGAAATGTCAGAAAGGCAGTCAGAGATCCTGGCCTGGATTGCCGGAAAGACTTCAGGTGTAGAGAGGTAGATCTGGGAGTCATCAGCATAAAGATGATACTGAAAGCCATGGGAAGAGATGAGTGCACCAAGGGACTGGGTACAGAGAAAGAAAAGGAGTGGACCCAAGACAGATCCTTGGGGTACACCAACTGAGAGCAGGATAGCCGTAGAGGAGAATCCACTAGAACAAACACTGAAAGAGTGATGGGCGAGATAAGAAGAGAACCAGGATAGCACAGAGCCCTTAAAACCAAGTGAGGACAACGTATCGAGAAGAAGGCTATGGTCAACAGTGTCAAAAGCAGCAAAAGGTCAAGAAGGATGAGGATCGAGTAAAGTTCCTTGGATTTAGCCAGGAACAGGCTGCTGGAGACTTTGTCAAGAGCCGTTTCAGTAGAATGTAAAGGACGAAAGCCAGATTGTAAAGAATCCAGGAGGGCTTGAGAAGAAAAGGTTGAGGCAATGGTGCTGAACCGCTTGTTCAAGTAGTTTAGAAACCAAGGGGAGGAGGGAGATGGGTCGATACTTAGAAGGACAGGTAGTTCATGTGAGGGCACCCTCAACTTACTCTTCATTCCTCACATCCTAGTAAACGCCCCACCACCAACAATCCAACCTGTCCCCTGGTCTGATCATAGCATTATCAACTTCACTCTACCACAGCCAGCCAAATTCAACCTAACATCAAACACAACCATCACTAACCGAAGATTCCCTCCTTCGACAATCAAGCCTTCCTCCAAAAAGTCCTACCACAACTGACAACCAACCCAACTGAAAAAAACTTTGAAGACATCTTCAACAAATGGAATTCAGCTATAGCATCTGCGGCAATGGCACCTACATATCCCAACAAAATCATTCGTCGCCATCATGCCCCATGGTATTCAGTGTCACTAAGGGAACAAAAACTCACCCTACGTCACATCGAGCAGAAATGGAGAAGATCAAAGAGCCCACAACTTCTAAACAAATACCTGGTTGAGCAAAAGAGATACTGCGACTCTACAAATAGAGTCAAACATGAACACCACACTAACCTAATCATGAGTGCCATCAATAAACCCAGAGAGCTATTTGATATAGCTAAATCATTGAACAAGGGAGCCTATCCATTTACTCCATGCAAACATACTCAATACTCAAGACATGGCAGACTATCTACTTATCAAACACAACATAAACAATTATAAGAATCTAACTCTCCACACTCACAACCAGCAAAACCAACCAAACCAAACTACCATTGATGGTCAACATTCAATTTTACCTACCCAGGGCAGCTCGATAGCATAATCGCTAATCTAAACACAACTACATCCCCATCAGATCCATTCCCCATTTCCTGGATAAAAACAAGAGATCATTTCATACCATTCATCTCAAAAATACTCAACAGATCTCTATTACAAGAATATTTACCACCATCAATAAAAAATTCTTCAATCAGACCAATAATAAAAAAAACCTAACTCCGATCCCAATGTACCAACATCATCATACAGACCTATAGCCAGCATCCTCTTCATAGCGAAAATCATACAAAAAGCAATTTAAATACAACTACAAAATCATATAAATGATCATGCGCCACTTGACCAACATCAGCACAGTTTCTGACAACACCATGATGTGGAAACACTCTATCCTCATTGTCTGACACTCTTATAGCAGGTCCAGAAAACATTAACCAGGGATTTATCCTACTATTTTTGGATATATCTGCTGCATTTGACTCTGTTTCCCACCAACTGCTTCTTAAACTCTATGACACGGAGCTACAAGGAACCACCCTCAAATGGTTTCATTCCTATCTCTCAAATTGTAGTCAACAAATAAAAGTAGGGCCAAAAAGTCCCTCCTCTACACCTTTCATCAAGGAGTTCTACAAGGCTCTTCTCTTTCAGTTTTATTATTCAACATCTATGTCCAACCATTATGTACAATTATCCGCAACTTCAAAATCAATTACCTAATTTATGCTAATTACATCATGATCTTCACACCTTTCTCTACATCCATTCTGGACTACACCAAGATAACCCATTGTTTCACAGAAATAATTAAATGGCTCTGCAACAACCACCTCAACATCAACTATGACAAAACTGAGATATTATATACACATAACAAGAGATACCAATTTCAAACCACCTTCAAAATCAAAATGGGCAATGTAGAACTTAAAGTCAAACAAGAGATAAAATACTTGGGGTCATCATCGACCAAAACCTAAAGGCTCAAATTTAAACATGCCACCAAAGCCGTATACTACAAAATAAAAACATTAAAGAATCTCCACCCTCTCCTCAATGCTGATAACGTCCGATCTGTATGCCAGGTACTCATAACGCCAAACCTAGAGTATAGTAACTCAATTTACCAGGGTTTACCTAAACATACACTCCTCCCATTACAGCTGGCACAGAATACAGCAAAAAGACGGATACAACGAACATCACCCTCATCCTTAAGCACCTTCACCGGCTTCCCATCACTTCTATCTTTATCTTTTATTAAAAACTTAATATACCGCCGAAACCATAGGCATATAGCGGTTTACAATAAAATCATAAAATCACTACCGAAAAGAAAGGAAAAGAACGCCATAAAATAAATAGGAAAGATATAGTCGAAGAGAAAAAGGAGGAAGAAAAAAGGGGGGGGGGGACAGCCAGGAGCAAAACAGACAGAACTAAATATCAACAGGGGGGGGAGGGGAAAGAGGGGAAGAAGTGTGAGGAAGATCAAAAGCCGTGCAAAAAAAAATGTGTCAAGTCTAGCTTTAAAGGTAGAAAAAGAGAGCTGGAGACAAAGTGTAGGATTAGATATAAGATTATCCTCAACATTTATAAGCCCATAATCAATCTATTGGCTGAACACTTACAAACCCTACTACAGAAACCCACAAATAAGCTTAGGAGACAAAATGCATTCAATCTACTTAATATACCAGCCAAAAAGCTGAAGAGTAAGCAATACACATGCAACAGAGGCTTCTCACCGTATGCCCCAACTATCTGGAACTCCTTACCCCCTAGTTTGAGATCCATTGATTCCCTAGGTGACTTCTGGAAAAGGCCGAAAACCAATCTATGCAACAACACTCAGCTCCCCACTAACTCATAACAAGGCAAGCTATTCACTCATACCCAGCCTCTGCCCTACCATATCTGCCATTACATCAATGTTTCTTCAACTCCACTTTTTAATGCAGCTTTTCATTTCTACATACCTGGTACACTGTGTATAGGTTAAACCTGCAAACCTGTTCAAATAGGGTGCCATAATGGCTGAGTCAATTACTTATGTTAATTGACTATTTTACTTGTTTTATTATAGTTCTATGTAAATTATGTGTTTCTGCATTTCTGGTTATGCTCACACACTTTGTTATACACACACTGAGTTCATTGTAAACAGTTTTGATTTGTAGAAAAAAGGGTATATAAAAGAAGTTACATAAATAAAGCAAGCCGGGTATCAGAGGCAGTCGGAATAGCAGGCTCAGTGGACTCAGGGCCGACCCGTCCATTGAGCAAGAATGTTTTTTGCAAAGGGCCCCGCGTTTCAGGGGGCCCCACGCAAAGAACATTCTGCTTTTTTAAAAATTAAATTAAAAAAAAAAAAAAAAAAAGCTGGCCGCTGCCACGGCAGAATGGAGTGTCCCGCGGGGCCCCCTCTGCCCGGCTGAGCCCCTTTGCGCCGGCTTTCAGATTCGCGAAGGGAGAGTATCTCCCTCGCGTCTCTGTTAAGCCCGCAGGGGCAGATGGAAAATTTCCCATCAGCCCCTGCAGGCTTAACAGAGACGCGAGGGAGACACTCTTCCTTCGCGTATCTGAAAGTCGGCACAGAGGGGCTCAGCCGGGCCAGGAGAGCTGGGCCGGGCAGAGGGGGCCCCGCGGGACACTCTATTCTGCTGCTGCTGCGGTGGCGGCAGCGGCAGCAGCCAGCTTTTTTTTTTTTTTTTTAAATTTTCCATGAGCCGATGGAGGGGGGGGGTTAGGACTGGTGATGGGCTATGGGGGGGGGGTTAAGACTGGTAATGGGCTGTGGGCTGATGGGGGCTGTCTGGAAATGGGGTGAAGGGGGGTTAGGACTGGTAATGGGCTATGGGGGGGTAAGGACTGATAATGGGCTATGGGGGGGCTAGGACAGGAAATGGGCTGATGGGGAGGGGTTAGGACTTGAGGTGGGCTGATGGGGTTAGGACTGGTAATGGGCTGTGGGCTGTGGGGGGGGTTAGAACTGGTAATGGGCTGTGGGCTGATGGGGCTGTCTGGAAATGGGGTGATGGGGGGTTAGGACTGGTAATGGGCTATGGGGGGGTTAGGACTGGTAATGGGCTATGGGGGGGGGTTAGGACTGAAGATGGGCTTTGGGGGGCTAGGACAGGAAATGGGCTAATGGGGAGGGGTTAGGACTTGAGGTGGGCGGCTGTGGTTCGGACTGGTAATGGGCTGTGGGCTGATGGGGGGGTTAGGACTGGCAATGGGCTATGGGGCTGTCTGGAAATGGGCTGATGGGGTTAGGACTGGAAGTGGGCTGATGGGGGGTTAGGACTGGTAATGGGTTATTGGGGGGGGGGCTAAAAATGGGGTGATGGGGGGTTAGGACTGGAAGTGGGTTGATGGGGGTTAAGGCCTGGAAGTGGGTTGATGGGGGGCTAGGCCTGGTAATGGGTTGGGGGGGTTGCTAGTACTGGAAATGGGCTGAGTGGAAGGGGAGGCTTGAACTGCAAATAGCTGATGGGGAGGGGCTTGGAATGGAAATGGGCTGTGAGGGAAGAGAGCTAGGACTGAAAATGGGCTGATGGAGCAGCTAGGATAGGACTGGAAATGGGCTGCTGGGGGGCGCTAAGATTGGCTCTGGGCTGTGGTGGGGGCTTGAAGTGAAATGGACTCATGGAGGGGCTAGAACTGGAAGTAGGCTCATGGGGGGCTTGGACTGGAATTGGGCTGAATGGAGGGGAGCTAGGATTTGACCTGGGCTGATGGTGGGGCTAGGAAATGACTAGAAATGGGCTGATGGGGGGCTAGGATTGGAAATGAGCTAATGAAGGGACTCGGACTGGAAATGGATGGGGGAGCTAGGACTGGAAATGGGCTGATGGGGGGCTAGGACTGGAAATGGGCTGATGCAGGGACTAGAAGGGAATGGATGCTGGGTGAGACTGGAACTAGAAGGGAGCTGATGTTGGGGGAGGATTAGAATGGGATGGGGCTGGGAGAGTAAAATGGAGAGGGGAAAAATATTTTGTGTGGGAGGGATGAAAAATCTACAATTGGCCGGGTATTGGGAGAGTAAGTGGGGATTGAGGATGGAGGGATAAAATTTGTGTGGATGAAATAGGAATGAGGAAAGAGCAAAAGGAGAAAGATTAGTATGTTAAAGCAGATGTAGAGAGAGAGAATGGAAAAAAAACTAGACGAGAGAAGAAAGGACAAATGGACAGCAGACGATGGAGAGTTAGCAGAAGACACGAAGGAACCAGAAGAAAGTGGCTGGAGCAATTGCAACTGAAAAAAAAAATGCACAAAAGGTAGAAAAATATCTCTTTATTTTGAATTTATTAACTGGAATATGTCAGCTCTGGGAAATGTGCATTATTAACATCTGCACTTTGTTTAGTACAAGAGGAAATTAATTTATAGTTTTATTTCTACAGGGTGTTGTACATTCCAAGTTTGGCTTTTGGGGTTCCCAGTTTAATTATTGTCTTCCTGTTTCTAAACTGTGATTCCTTGTTTGGTGATGGTCTATGTTCTGCATATGTAACTGAGCTGAGGTATTCTGTTTATGTAATTCCTATTTGACACTGCCACTTGTTCTCTTTCCCCAGTATTCTCTGAAATGTATTGGTTTAATATTTGCAGTGTTTCCTTTTGATAGGTAGGGTCTGGTGCTTTGTGAGTCCTGGTAATACTGTCAGGATACATCGGGTTTGCTATGGGTTCTAAATGAATATCAACCAATCGTATAAGCTCAAACTATAACTCTTGGAATCTTCAATGAAACTATAAGTAGAAAACTTCTCCGAGGTACTCAGGTCTCAGCAACAATTTTACAGCCTTAATATACGCTGGAGTATCGTGCTTCCAAGCTTAGCTGCTGTTAACATCAACGACCTGATTAAAGTATCCTGTGTTTTCTTGAAAATTGGTCAGTCCTTCTGCCAATTGCTCTTCTGCAATTTTTCTATATTTTTTTTTAAACTATTTTCGTATTTATACACATAAAAACTGCAAAAGTCATTTTCAACACTTGTGCATTATTTACTATCAACAGCCTCCTCTTATTTCTTATATTAAATATACTTCTTGTAGATGAATCTTCACTGGGATATTTTAGCTTGTAGACACTTATCTCAGTTGTGCACTCTTTCACATCCCGCTATGTTCGCAAGAAGTATTCTTTAAAGTGAGTTGTCATTCTTCGCGGCTATATCAAATGCTCCCGACGCCGTTCCTCTAAGGTACCCAAGCGTTTCGCAACGAAAGGTTCTTCAGGGGAATGCACACTTTGTTAGGTAGCCGACCTGAAATAATGTCAAACTGTCAACTCTGTTCATCCATTCCATTGTATGATATTAATGAATATGGCACTAGAAAAAACTCTCTCCTTATCTCTAAACATCGCATTAAATTACCTGTGTAACCATTCTGTTTCTTAATCAAGCAGGAAATCTTCCATTCTCTTCCTTACTTGTTCTTTTATCAAAAGACGCCGCGCATGCGGAAACGGCCATCCTCCTCGCTCTGAAATCTCCTATGGGAGCTCCACCTACTCTTGAAAAAATGGCTACCCTCATTCTGAAATCTTCTCACACTATGAGAAACAATGTATCCACTCTATGGAAGCATTCAGACCATTCGGAATCACCGTATTGAGTGTGTAAATCCACCATTGTTCTTTCCTTAGTAAAATCTGCTCTTTTCTCTGTCTTCCATTCGACCAAAGAATTTGGTCTATAGCAAAACATTTGAGCTGTTCGAAATTATGATTTTCTTGGAGGCAATGTGCCACCATTGGTGCCTCCATAATCTTGTTATTTAATCGGCTGCGGTGTTCAGCCAACCGCAGCCGTAGGGAACGAATTGTTTTACCAATGTACAGTAGCCCACATGGGCAATAAATTCCATAAACTACGAAAGCAGATTGACACGTGGTGTTTTTGGTAAGTTTGTATTCTACCCCATGATACTGAAAAACATTGGTTTCAAAGGTCACGGCACATAGGCTGCACGATCCACAACTCTTATGACCACTAGACTGACCACTTAACACATTTGCTGTGGCTGAAGTAAGCGGACGAAGCCGAGACGGGCACAATTGTTCCTTAAAATTTTGTCCTCTACTCCAAACGCAGCGGATGCGTTTATCTTGCAATCCTGGAGTCACTTCTAGCGTCCTACTGTGGGTACGAATGATTTTTTGAATTTGAAAACTCAATGGAGAAAAACGAGTGATAAAGTTAATCGTATCTTCCTCATATGTTTGTTGAGAATGCTGTGTTGGTCCTGTAGGTGATAATAAGAGCTGACGGTTGTTATATAAAGCTCTTTTGAATGCCTTTCTTATTGTTGATTTTGGATAGCCTCTACATTGAAAATTTTCCATCAACTGTTGTGATTTATAACAAAAATCTGACACGTCTGAACAGTTTCTCCTGTACCTAAGAAAATTGATTGTATCTCTGGCATATTCTATTGTAAACTTTATATTTTGATCCCTCTTATTTAACCATTCAAAAAAAGAAAAAAGTTAAATAAGAGGGATCAAAATATAAAGTTTACAATAGAATATGCCAGAGATACAATCAATTTTTTGGATGTAGCGATCACACGGGGTGATTCAACTTGGGTAACATCAGTTTATCATAAACCCACAGATCGTAATACATTTTTACATTTCACCAGTGCTCACCCGCGGTCGCTAAAGGAAGGTTTGCCTTTTTCCCAGTTTCTTAGGTACAGGAGAAACTGTTCAGACGTGTCAGATTTTTGTTATAAATCACAACAGTTGATGGAAAATTTTCAATCTAGAGGCTATCCAAAATCAACAATAAGAAAGGCATTCAAAAGAGCTTTATATAACAACCGTCAGCTCTTATTATCACCTACAGGACCACAGCAATCTCAACAAACATATGAGGAAGATACGATTAACTTTATCACTCGTTTTTCTCCATTGAGTTTTCAAATTCAAAAAATCATTCGTACCCACAGTAGGACGCTAGAAGTGACTCCAGGATTGCAAGATAAACGCATCCGCTGTGTTTGGAGTAGAGGACAAAATTTTAAGGAACAATTGTGCCCGTCTCGGCTTCGTCCGCTTACTTCAGCCACAGCAAATGTGTTAAGTGGTCAGTCTAGTGGTCATAAGAGTTGTGGATCGTGCAGCCTATGTGCCGTGACCTTTGAAACCAATGTTTTTCAGTATCATGGGATAGAATACAAACTTACCAAAAACACCACGTGTCAATCTGCTTTCGTAGTTTATGGAATTTATTGCCCATGTGGGCTACTATACATTGGTAAAACAATTCGTTCCCTACGGCTGCGGTTGGCTGAACACCGCAGCCGATTAAATAACAAGATTATGGAGGCACCAATGGTGGCACATTGCCTCCGAGAAAATCATAATTTCGAACAGCTCAAATGTTTTGCTATAGACCAAATTCTTTGGTCGAATGGAAGACAGAGAAAAGAGCAGATTTTACTAAGGAAAGAACAATGGTGGATTTACACACTCAATACGGTGATTCCGAATGGTCTGAATGCTTCCATAGAGTGGATACATTGTTTCTCATAGTGTGAGAAGATTTCAGAATGAGGGTAGCCATTTTTCAAGAGTAGGTGGAGCTCCCATAGGAGATTTCAGAGCGAGGAGGATGGCCGTTTCCGCATGCGCGGCGTCTTTTGATAAAAGAACAAGTAAGGAAGAGAATGGAAGATTTCCTGCTTGATTAAGAAACAGAATGGTTACACAGGTAATTTAATGCGATGTTTAGAGATAAGGAGAGAGTTTTTTCTAGTGCCATATTCATTAATATCATACAATGGAATGGATGAACAGAGTTGACAGTTTGACATTATTTCAGGTCGGCTACCTAACAAAGTGTGCATTCCCCTGAAGAACCTTTCGTTGCGAAACGCTTGGGTACCTTAGAGGAACGGCGTCGGGAGCATTTGATATAGCCGCGAAGAATGACAGCTCACTTTAAAGAATACTTCTTGCGAACATAGCGGGATGTGAAAGAGTGCACAACTGAGATAAGTGTCTACAAGCTAAAATATCCCAGTGAAGATTCATCTACAAGAAGTATATTTAATATAAGAAATAAGAGGAGGCTGTTGATAGTAAATAATGCACAAGTGTTGAAAATGACTTTTGCAGTTTTTATGTGTATAAATACGAAAATAGTTAAAAAAAAATATACAAAAAATAATAAAAAAGATAGAAAAATTGCAGAAGAGCAATTGGCAGAAGGACTGACCAATTTTCAAGAAAACACAGGGTACTTTAATCAGGTCGTTGATGTTAACAGCAGCTAAGCTTGGAAGCACGATACTCCAGCTTATATTAAGGCTGTAAAATTGTTGCTGAGACCTGAGTACCTCGGAGAAGTTTTCTACTTATAGTTTCATTGAAGATTCCAAGAGTTATAGTTTGAGCTTATACGATTGGTTGATATTCAGTAATGATTAGCTCACAATAAAAAGCCCATAATTATGGGTTCTAAATGGGCAGCGTTTGTAGTAGTTCCTAATGTGCCTGGCTGTTGGCACTGGATTATAGTAATGTAGAAATCTTTTAGTCTTTCTTTATCCATACACTCATTAAGAGACATGTTTACTAAAAGTTAGTGTATGGTAACATTATGCAAATATGTATGCAAATAAGGCCACTTATGCAAATGAGGCCCACATCGAGTCTTCGCACATGGCCCCGCATCCCCCTTGGGCCGCCCCTGAGTGGACTATTATAAAGAACTTTGAATTTAATATGGGCAATAACTGGTAATCAATGCTGAGACTCAGGAGAGGGGAGACATAGTTCAAACAATGTGTGTCAGGCAACAATTTGATGGCTGTGGATTGACACTTCAAAGAAGAAAGTGAAAGCTAGAGAGAATTGTAAGAGTCTAATTTTGAAATGACGAGAGTAAAAATGAAAGCTTTAAGATGGGCGCGTGCATGGCATTGTGGGAAAGATTAAAAGGAAGATTTCATAGCAGAAAGAATTTGCTCAGGACACCTGCAGCCATTCAAACAGAGGGACATGAAATAGTTAAATGAATAAGGAAAGAGAGGAAAGTGGGGAGGTCAGACCAAACATATCTTATAGATGGGTAAAAGGAGATAGCTATGTAAATCCACCAGACATAGGTGAGCAAGCTGGGCTTAATTCACCTAACTTCCAGCTCCATTTCTGATATCACTGGTCAAATCTAACAAGTTGAAAAGTGTACACTTGCAGTTTGATAAAATAGTATATAGAAACATAACAGCAGAAAAAGACCTCATGGTCTAGCTAGTCTGCCCTTCCATTATCAACCAATACAACAGTCTCCTTTTTTCCTTTAGAGATCCTCTGTATTTATACCATGCCTTTTTAAATTCAGATACTGTCCTCATCTCTACCATTTGCAGAATCAGGGAGGTGAAGGGAGTACATATGTGTGGCATGGCAGGTTTTTGGGCGTGTGCGCCTGGCATTGCGGGTCTTAGGAGGTATGTGCGTGCCTGGCATGGTGGGTCTTGTGGCGGGCGTGCGTGCGTGCCTGACGTGGTGGATCTTGGGGCGTGCGTGCGTGCCTGACATAGTGGGTATTTGGGAGTGTGTACATGTGTGCCCATTGTGCGTGCTGGGGTGTGCGTGCGAGTGTGTGCCTGCATGTCATTGTAGGTGTGTGGGCGGGGGTGCATCTCATTGTAGGTGTTGGGGCATGCGTGCGTGGTATTGTGGGACTTGTGGTGTGTGGGCAGTGGGTGTTGGGGCAGGCATGCGAGTGTGTCATTGTGAATGTTGCAGTGTGTGCGCCTGCATGCCACTGTAGATATTGAGGCGGGTGGGCAGGCAGGCGTGCATGCATCTCATTGAGCATGTTGGGGCATGCATACATCTCATTGTGGGACGTGGGGCATGTGTGTGTGCGTCTCATTGTGGGATGTGGAGCGTGCGTGGCAGTGGATGTTGGGGCGTGCGTGAGTGCATCATTGTGGTGTTGTGGCGTGTGTGCCTGCGAGCCATGGTAGGTGTTGAGGTGGGCGTGCGTACATCTCACTGCGGGTATATGCGTGCCATTGTGGGTGTTGGAGCATGCATGCATTGCACTGTGGAACTTGGGGCGTTAATTCGTACATCTCATTGTGGGACTCGGGACCTGCGTGCATCTCATTGTGAGACCTGGGGAGTGCACGCATGACATTGTGGGGACTTGCGGTGTACATGCATGCGTCTCATTGTGGGACCTGGGGTGTGTGTGTCATTGTGGGTGTTGGGGCGTGCATGCATGCGCTTTACTGTGGGTGCTGGGGTGGGTGGGCATCTCATTGTGGGTGTTGGGACGTGCGTGTGTCATTGTGGGTCTAGAGGCGTGCGTGCAACATTGTGGGTCTCTGGGCATGCGTATGTGTGCGCACCATTGTGGGTCTTTGGGCATGCGTGTGTGTGTGTCATTGTGGGTCTTTGGGCATGCGTGCGTGTGTGTGTGTCATTGTGGGTCTCTGGGCATGCGTGCATGTGTGTGTGTGTCATTGTGGGTCTCTGGGCATGCGTGTGTGTGTGTCATTGTGGGTCTCTGGGCATGCGTGCATGTGTGTATGTCATTATGGGTCTCTGGGCATACGTGTGTGTGTGTGTCATTGTGGGTCTTTGGGCATGCGTGTGTGCGTGTCATTGTGGGTCTTTGGACATGCATGCATGTGTGTGTCATTGTGGGTCTCTGGGCATGCATGCATGTGTGTGTGTCATTGTGGATGTCGGCAAGTGCGTCCTTTTCTCATTGTGCGTGTTGGGGCATTCACACACTTGTGTGTGTGTCATTGTGGGTGTTGGGGCATTCGCACACGTGAGTGTTTCACTGTGGGTGTCGGGGGTGTTTATTGTTTAAAAAAATTGTAAATAAAACGTGTAGATAGTCATGGCTTAATGACAGGGAATCAGCATGGATTTTGAAGATGTGAACAAACAGGTGAGTCGGTTGATTTTCAGAAAGCCTTTGACAAGCTCCCTCATGAAGGACTCCTGTGGAAATTAAAAAGTCATGGGATAGAAGGCAGTATACTATTGTCGATTAGGAACTGGTTAAAAGATGAAAACAGAGTAGGACTAAATGGACATTATACTCAATGGAGAAAGCTGACGAGTGGAACACCCCAGGGATCTATGCTGGGTCCACTGCTTTTTAATATATTTATAAATGACCTGGAAATGGGATAACTAGTGATGATCAAATATGCAGTTGATGCAAAATTATTCAAAGTTTTTAAAACACAAGAGGATATTGAAAATTTGGGAGACTGGGCATTCAAATGGCAGATGAAATTTAATGTGGACAAGTGCAAAGTTATGCACTTAGGGAGAACACCACAAACTAGTGTTACACGATGAAAGGTTCCACATTAGGAATCACTATTCAGAAAAAAGATCTAGGCATCACCATGGATAGTACATTGAAATCTCTGCCCAGTATGCAGCAGCAGCCAAGAAAGCAAACAGAATAATAGGAATCATAAGGAAAGCAATAGAAAATAAAGCCAAGTATATTATAATGCCTCTGTTTCGCTCCATGGTGAGACCGCACCTTGAATATTGTGTGCAATTCAGGTCACCATATCTTATCAAGGATATAGCAGAATTGGAAAAGGTACAGAGAAGAGACACCAAAATGGTCAAGGGAATGGAAGGATATTCCTACGAGGAAAGGCTTAAACAGTTAGGGCTCTTCAACTTGGAAAAGAGACAGCTGAGGGGAGATATGATAGTGGTCTATAAAATAATGAATGTAGTGGAATGAGTAATTGTAGATTATTTACTCCTTGAAAAAAAATAGAAAGACTAGGGGTCAAGCAATGAAGCTACAATGTTGCACATTTAAGACTAATCGGAGAAAATATTTTTCTCTCTCAGCGTGTAATCAAACTCTAGAATTCATTACTGGAGGATGTAGTAAAAGCTGTTAGTGTAACTGGGTTCAAAACAGGTTTGGATGAGTTCCTGGAGTTAAAGTCCATAAACCATTATTAAAGAGGATTGGGGAAATCCACTGCGTACCTCTGGGATGTGTATACCTTTGGGAACCCGACAGGTACTTGAGGCTTTGAATTGCCACTGTTGGAAACTGGATACTGGGCTTGATAAACCCTTGGTCTGACCCAGTATGCCATATCTTATATTCTTATGTAAAAACTGGTATAAGCATATTCTTAACAAATAGGCATTACATGAAAAATTTGTATTTCACAGGCACACAACTGATTCATCCTGGAAGATGGCCCATCTGCCACTACCTCCTTGCTCACATTATTGATCATCAGAATCCTTACCTGTACCTCTCCTCCTGCAGAGTCTGCATGATTAATGAATAATCTTGCTGATAGTGACTCTTCAAACTCTCAAAAGACTCCTCCAGCCTGCTCTGCGTGTCGCGAATCTCCTGGATTTCATGTAGGATAACATCAAACCCTGAGCTATGCATATCCAGAGTGTTTGTTTTGGAGCTACCAGCACCCCCTGGAGCTCCGGAGTTGCTGTTGGCCCCTAAGGAACCCGAGGTGGCACTAGAACAATCTTCTTCACTGCCATACTTCGGACTAGGCTGAAGGTTGGTAATTATCCCTAAAGTCTTATTCCCCTCCTCCACTTGTGTTTCATCTAAGGAGTCCTTTAGATTGGGAATGTTGTCTGCACTACCAAACTTGTGTCTGATGAGAAAGGCAATCTCCCGTGGTTTGGAGGCCACTGCACCAGCTGCAGAGTGTGTAGCTTGGGAGAAACTGGAAAGTCCCCCTCGAACACTGTCTACAACACCTTCACTAAAGCCAGTGACCTTGGCACCCACATCCTTCAGGCCACGGTGCATGTCCCAGAAGACATCCTTCGTTTGTCGTGGGATACCGTTCTGCTCAACCTCCCGCAGCTTGCGGTGATAGTGCTCCAACTTTTTCTGCAGTTGCTGGATGGTTTGTGCTGACTTTTGATTCTTCTTCTCAAAGACCTGCTTGATGCGAGTGCTCTGCTGCTTGTCTGCATTGTTCGCCAGCTTCAGGTACTCTGCAACATTGTCATCCCGGGCACTTTGTTCGACTTTGATCTGCTCAGTAAGTTTTAGGATCTTCTGCTGAAGGTGCGTGATGGCAGCTTTTGTCCGCTGTGGATCTGGAGTCCCATCTACTGAATCCAAAGTGATGTAGCCATCGTTGCTGGAAGTTACTGCGTTGGCTGTCTGGGCTAGACTGTTCACTTCTAATCGCTCGAGCTGGAAACAGAAGAATACAGTAACATTAAAAAATCTTCACACACATATGTATAGATATAAACATGGAAGAAAAGGCAAGAAAATCATACATGTATTTTATGGCATTTCTCAAGTTCAGGCCCATTACTGCGTCTCCCCATTTAAAACATATAGACAGATAAGAAATCCCACTGATGCTCCTTGTGACCTTGAGCATGTCACGTCACCCTCTATTGCTTCAGGTACAATGTAGATTGTAAGCTCTCCAGGGACAGGGAAATACCTACTTTTTCTGAATGTAACTAACCTTGAGCTACTATTGAAAGGCCCAAGCTCAATCCCAAATCCAATAGCCAATATGGACCCGTAAGGTCCATCTAGTTTGTCCATTTTCATTCTCAATGCACTGCTAGACCCCAGTTAATCTCTGTTTTCCTTCACTTTTTTTTGTAACTGTAGGTCCTTGGTTTTTTACTTTTGTGCTCCATACCTCAGAAACAGCTTGCTCCCGACCTCTGTAATCCGTATATGTCCACTTTGTCTGCCTTAAAAACTTATCTTTTCCAAAAGGCCTTTGACATCTGTATCCGACTTGCACTGATAGTCCTGTCTGTTCCCAGTTACCCTCTTTTCTTCCCCTCCCTTCCTTTCACTCCTGTCCTGTATGACTGACTCTTTTCCATGTTGTAATTTCCTTTCCAACTTTTCTGTTTTTATATTTCTAATATCTATACTGCTTTGATTTGCTCTGAAAGGCGGTATAGCATATTTTAAAGAAACCATAAACCATATGCAGCTCAGGCTTTTCCCATCACCTCCCCTGGGAAGCCATATCATGCACCCACCACTTTATCTGTGAAGAAATATTCTCTCATATTAACTCCTGAGTTTAGCTCCTTTGGAGCCATATATACTGTGAGCTGTTCTAAAATATTCCCGCATCTGAAAAAGGTTTGCTTCTCGTGCATTACTCATATTTTGAGGTCTTGTGGCCAGTAAATAGCAATGTACCAGGCTGAACTAGCTGCCTGGCACATGCTCTCTTTCACAATATATGCACTTTTCATAGCATTAACAGAAGGCGTTTCCTGGGAAGTTTGGGAGGGATCAGAAAACGAAAGATCTGTACATATAATGTTCATGTATTATTTTTCAATGAAATTTTATTTGCACATGATGCAGGTACCTGTGGCAATTTTCAAAAGGAAATGTAATACAAAATTACACATGCAGACTTTGCAATTACAGGAGGCATTGGAAAACTGTCCTCTTGATGGCTCCCTTCTTCTACTGTGCTGAAAGGGGCTAAAAGAGAAGAATGTGCTCTCACACACACAAGTATTGCCCAGTGTCAAATCAGCCCTTTTAGGAAAAAAACTACTGCCAAGGTGATGCCAAGTTCATTAGAGCCATTTCTTTAGGAACAGGAAGCGCTGGCTATTAGAGAGATGGGGTTTCGGAGAGGACAGGCTGCAAAGATGACACAGACTGTACTGCTGCAAGACTTGAGGTGAGGTTTGAATAAGAGGAATGGTTTACCAGCTGCCTTCAATATTCAATGACGTATCTTAAGAGCCACAGTATGGAAGGGACGATCAGGCAGCATTTCAATCTGATTTGGAGCATAGGAAGGTCAGAGGTCAGACTGGTGAGATTCATCACCTCTCCCTATTTTATTTAATACACTTTTTGTAACCTCGGACATGGGGAGTCAGAGAGTGGAGGACTTTTCTTTCCTGTTCATTAAGTGGTTCATTATTTACCTTTGGGACTGAACAGAAGAAACACTTGGCGGTTATTCAACAGTGTTTGGCAAAGATTTGTGCTTGGATTATTTACAGTCTTTTCTATACCGCACTTTTTAAAATCAGCTCCGTTTACAGTAACAGCAGATTGAACAGTTACAGGCAGCGCCAGTACTGGTCTTACAGAGAACAGGGTTATTTTACTTGGGCTAACTGGGATAACTATGTACATGCTCCAGGCTAGGCAGTCGGGATTATGCCTTGAATGCAAGGAAGAGAGAAATTTGGGAGTTCAGAGGATGACGACGACATGGCTGGTGCCTATTGTGGTCTTAAAGAAGAAACTGTGGAGATTAGATTTGAACTGAAACTACTGGGAGTGATACTGCAAAATCTGATGAATTATTTAAGTAAAGGTACTGTTCTTCCAATTGTGTTACAGCCCTATGCTTCCGTAGGCTGCCTCCAACTTGCGACTCCGTCAATGGTTTTGGGTGATCATAAGAAAAAGATGCATGGTTGGAATATGTAGAAAATTCAACCGCACAAAATATATTATGCTTGAAACTGCAGACTTATATTATGCCAGTAGTGTGCTGGTATTAACTTTTAAAAGTCTGTTTTAGGGGGTCCAGGTTTTCAGGGGCAAAAACAAACTGCATGCTATGGGCAAGGTTTTGTGCTCTAGAAACGGCCATTACATAGTTTCTAAAGTGCATTTGCAAGATTTTTTATTTTGGGCTTTAGCTCATCTTTTTCATTAGTTCAAGGGGAATTACATTCAGATACAATAGGTATTTTCTTGTTCCTGGGGGACTTACAATCTAAGTTTCTACCTGAGGCAATGAAGGGTTAAGTGACTTGCCCAAGGCCACAAGGAGCAGCAGTAGGAGGTGAGCACAGGCATCCCTGGTTCTCAGCCTGCTGCTCCAACTACTGAGCTATTACGGGGGGCCTTTTTTGTGTGGCCCCATGGTTATAGAACTCATGTGCGATATGAGATATATTTCAGAAAGCAGTGTAAAACCTATTTACTTGAATAGGCTTTTGGGAGGAGGACTAATAAGAGTCTGCGGATCACTTTGTGGACAGCCATATGAGTGGACATGAAAGTTCTATTATTTTAATTTTGTCTGTTATCTTTATTGAACTTATGGATTAGTTACCTTTTTTAACTTTCTATTAATTTAAACCTTTGAGACTCTATTGATGCAAGGTTTTTAATGAAATCTGTTTTTGTTATGGATGTTTTACAGTTATGGTCAACATTATTGGCACCCTTGCATTTTAGGTATGTTGTGTACAACATCTTGAGAAATAATTGGAAATATTCCAACTGTATGTCATCATAATATTTTAATAGTATGTTCAAAGATATGCAACAAAAACAAGATGTCTGTGCAACTTAAGATGTAATAATTTCTGAGACACCCCCCCCCCAAAAAAAATGACATGGACAGGATTAATGGCACCCTTCACTAATATTTGGTTGTACAACCTTTGGCAGTGATGACAGCCTCCAAACGTATCTTGTAGCCATCTATAAATTTCTTACATCTGTCTGCTGGTAGTTTCTCCCACCAACTGCAATTTGTTCCAGCTCATGAATATTTCCAGGATTCATTTTACCAATTTTTTTCATGTTTTAATCTGTACCCTGTTATTCATTCCTTGTAAACAGTTGCAATATACTGCCTTTTATTGTTCTATGTAAACCGTTTTGATTTGTAGAATGACGGTATATAAAACATGTTAAATAAATAAATAAATTGCAGATTTCAGCTCTTTCCAAAAGGTTTCGATTGGACTGACATCAGGACTCATTGCTGGTCAAACTGTCCATTTTTTCCTTTTTAACCATTCTTTTGTATTTTTGGATGTATGTTCTGGATCATTGACCTACTGGAGAACCCATGACCTTTGACCCAGACCTGGCTTTCTGACAATAGGTAGCACCATTTCACTCCAAAATACCTTGGTAGTCCTCTGATTTCATGATTCCTTTAATATGTTCCAAGCCTCCAGTTCCTAAGGCAGCAAAACAGCCCTACAACATTATGGAACCTTCACCATATTTAACTTTAGGAAGGGTGTTTTTTTTTCCTTATACGCTTCATTTCTTTGCCTGTAAATATATTGCTGGTCTGCATTGCCAAGGAGCTCAAGGTTGGTTTCTTCTGTCCACAGAACATTTTCCCAGAAGGATTGTGGTTTCTCAAGGTGGGTTTCCGCAAAGATCAGGTGTGCCTTTTTATGTCTGTCTTTGAACAGTGGGGTCCTCTTTAGCCTTCACCCATGAAGTCCTCCTTTGTTTAGTGCATGGCGAATGGTGCGAGTTGAAACCACTACTCCAGTTTGCTCCAGGTCAATCTTAAGTTCTTTGGATGTTGTATATGGATTTTTTCCAACAGTTTTCACTAACCTTTCAAGACTCCTTAGATTAATTTTCCTCTTCCCACCATGTCCTAGGAAGGTCTTGACAGTACCATGAGCAGAAGGCTTCTTAATAACATTGCGAACTGTAGACATTGGAATCCCAAAGTCTTTGGAGATGGCCTTATAACCCTTTGAAGTTTGATGTATGGTGATAATGGCTTTTCTGACGGTCCCAGATAGTTTTCTTGTCTTCACCATTGTGAAAATGGCAGGGAGTGAATGTGGCCATTTTAAGTAAGAGCTATCATTCATTGGTTGATTCAAGTCATGTGAGTACTGACAATTGATCACAGGTGCGCCTAATTTTTATTGCAATTGGAATGTGATTCTTCAGTTCAAACGGATTTGAATTGTTTATAAGGGTGCCAATAATCATGTCCTCTAATACAAAAACTGCTGTTCATCTCACAATAAAGTCCTCAAATTAAGAGATAAACCCCAAACCCTTCTACTAATTACCCTACAAATTTTTTGTTGGATTGTTTACTGTGAAAGGAAAAATCCTCTCTTGTGGTAAACCTTCCTTTTTATTCTTTTTAAAAGAGGGAATCTTCCTCTCACTATCACTTTAAGGGATAATACCCCAATTATCCTTAAAGATGTTTTATTATTTATAATAATAGCACTTTGAAGTCTTGGCTAAATGCGAAAGAAAGCTATCAGGAACTACTCCTTAACTTTCTTTCACGTCCAACCAAACCGTCAATCAGGAACTACTCCAATCGCTGTCTATACAAGATCACAGCGTCTTCTCAAAAGCCATAAGGATTATAATAGTCCTTATTTTAATGGTGTTCCTTCATTATTCAGTGGTTAACATAATCATGTCCTGTCAATGTCCCCATTTTTATACTAGTTCCCTTTTTAATTGGTCTTGTTTTATTGATTCTTTTGGGTCAAATATGTGCGCATATATAGTCCCACTAGCATGCCTTGTGGTCTTGGTCAAGTCACTTAACCCTCCATTGCCTCAAAAAAATCCAAGTTATCAATGTCCCTGTTTTAATGTACATTACCAAGTTTAAGTTACAACATAAACCACTTTGACTAAAATGATAAAGTGGTATAAAATAAAACTTTGTTAAATAAATAAAAACAAATTTCACTGGCCAATTTTTTTAAGGAGATATTGGATATTAAGGGGCTGAACTGCAAGGGTGCCAATAATGTTGATCACAACTGTAGGTGTTTAGGTTAGGATGGTTTTATGTCTGTTTTAAATGAGCTTGTAGTGGAAGGCAACATATAAACGTGAGCAATAAGCACAAACTCCTTTAAGTTTCTCATTTACAATCCAGCTATGCTCTTTATATTTCAAGAGCTTGGAAATTTGAAGGGTGAATAGTGTCATGGTATTTTCCACACCTGTACTATATAATACACCATTGGTCTCTATTGTCTAGAAGGGTCAATACAGGGGCCATGCACTATGTTCATTTGGATTTAGTTCACACCTTTTCAGTAATAGTTTCAGGTGAGTTACAGGTACAATTAAAGTAGGCATTTCTCTTCCCCAGAGAGCTTACAGTCTAGTTTTATACCTGAGGAAAGGAGGATGAAGTGACATGTCCAGGTGAGAAGGCACGTCAGTTGGCTTTAAACCTGGTGTTCCTGGCTCTCAGCTAACCACAATGCCAGTGATTCCCAAACCGGTCCTGGGACACCAAGCAGTCAAGTTTTCAGAATATCCACACTGAAAATGCATAGAAGAAATCTGCATACAATGGAGGCAATGAATGCAAATCTCGCTCATGTGTATAGACTTCACTGGCTGGGGTTGGGAATCACTGATAGGCTGCTCCTCCACTACAAACTGAGGAGAGGAGGATACAGGCAGAAACAGATTGGGTTTTAAATTAACTTAGCACAATCCAAATGTCTTGACTGTAGATTAAACATATATAAGCCTTTACAAACCTAATTTCTAATGATAATTTATGTTTTAATTGTTAACGGCCAAGGGAAAGATGCTCTTGAGTTAGTAGAGTAGAAATTTTCTGTACAGCTTTTTGATAGCGTTTTTCTTCAAAGGTGCTAAAGCAAATCTGAGTAAAAAAACCAACTCTTGCTTGCTGCACAATTACTATATGTTGTATTAGCTATATCATCCTTTTTTGTCTAGATAAAAGTAACTATGATATTACAATTACCATGAATTTTTGGTTAGTAATACTTACATGCAGCTTAGCATTAAATGGTGTCAGGCCACCTACTGAATACTGGTGGGCACTCTCCACCAAAGTTCTGCAGTCTGCTCACTGGCCAACCAAGCCAATGGCGTTTACATTTATACAAGGGATAAGCACTGGGGCAGCTCTGCACTTGAGCCACACATTGTAAGTAGCTGGGCAAAGAGAGCAGTGATTTGCAACTGCTTTGATCAATGCAAAGTAATTTATTTATAGCAGCAATACAGGCAAGTAGAAAACTGGTTTGTAAGCAGCAAGATGCTCCTCTAAAAGAGGTTTCTTTTTTGGTCCCCTTCTCTCCTTGTGGTCTATTTTAGCAAGTCTGAGATTTTAGGTTCAATATTACCTACAATGATTGCTGTATCAGAATTTCCTTTTCTAATTCTTAGCATGGGAATTGCAATTTTTGAAATGTAAATAAAGAACAGACCATAAAATAATTGCAAATGTGCCCACGCAAACCATCCAGCTACCATGGCAATAAAATCCTGTAACATAGTCCAATAGTAATCAAGACAGTCCAAACATGGGAGGAGAATGGGAAAGACTCCAAGAAACCACCAAAACAATTCACAGCTTTTTTCTGTGCCCAAAGCCATACCTGAACGCCAACAAAAGCAAAGAATGGGAATTCAGAGAAAGGAGTATGGACAAAACTCAGTTCAGGAGCACACAGTGCTTGTAGGACAAGGGCACAAAGATACCAAGAACCACACAGCTCCCCCTTCCATCACTGCATCTCTCCCTCAGTTACCAGAGGACACTGGTAGTTAAAAACATTTAGCAAACTCCACTAAGACAAGCATTAACATGGTTTATAAAGAAGCACAAGTCCTCCCTGCCTACACTCCCCATGGGTGCAAGATTTATTGTGCCCTACCTTGCGCTTGCTGAGGCGTAAAACCTTTTCCCAGTGCATGGTCACTGCGTGGAGTGGTTAACATGCCTCCCACAAGCTCTGCAGCTGCCAGGCTGCCCTCCCTGCTCTTTGTCTTCAGAAGTGGAACTGGCTGAGCCAGAGGTGTCTCAGCACCTGAAACCATGATTCACGCAACTCCTCCCCAAAGGGGTGTGCTACTCTCGCAAGCAAAGAGGCATGACCTCACTTCATGCATGCAATAAAACGATGATGGGACATCTACAGGGAAACCAGCTTCAAGTTTTCTTCCTATAGACAAGAGTCAGACTCATAAGTTCTTTCAGGCAGTCTATTTTCAGCTTTGCTTCATCTTTCCCTTAATTCCCTACACACATACAGTGGCAAAAAAATAAAAATAAAAATTCCTGGGCACCTAAAATTGGAGGTTTGATGCTCTATTGAAAAGATGAAAGTGAGGTCCAAGATGGGAAAAGTCTGCCAGTGTCTGACAGCAGGACCCAGGAGAATTGTGAAAGGGTAACCTGAGTGAACCGCGTTGTATGAAGGCAATAGGCAGAAATACACAGGAAAGGATCCTCTGTGAAAAGAAGGGAAGCAGGATCGTACGTTTTTTTCTAAGCTAGAAATGTGCCTTGTGTGACTCGCAAACCAGGTTCCCTCCCCACCCGAGTGATAACATTTTCTAAACCGTACATGAATATGCAGGGCACTCTATTTTCTGCTACGGGTTTATGAGCCATGTCTCACTAAGGGAGTCTAACACATTATTAATGTTTCTGCAGTGCTTCACTGGTTGCAACAATGATCTGAGAGCCAGGAAACCAGGGTTCAAATTCCCCACTAATGCCCCTTGTGACCCTGGGCAAATCGCTTTATCTGCTGCTGCTGCGGATTACCAACTCCATGGGAAGGAAATTATTGCAGCTAAATTGCTAATACTGCTGTAGGCCACCTTCAGCATTCAGGAGAAATGTTACAAATGCTTCCATCAGTACTATTCACTACTCAGACTTTCAAAGCAGAGCTACACATGCTTCTGTCAGAAATTGTTCCAAGAAGGTTCTCACACGGGTACACGTCTGCTGAGAACGAATGTGTGCATATTTCTGAATATTTGAAAGTGCACGTGGCATTCTAATCCCCACCTCAAACACCCCCCCAACACCTCCTGCCCATCTAAATGTGCACTTTTACCCACACAGAGGGTAGACTAAGGCCATTTCCATGGGTAAAACTCTATTTTACCTTTGTTAGTGCAATAGGGGAGATGAGGAAAGATGTGTTCCACTTTCCTCCACCTCCCAAACCTGCATTTCAAAGATTCATCACACACTGGACAGCCTTCCAGTGCTGCGCCCAATGACCAATGTTCCCTCTAATTTTCTGTAGGCTGTGTGCGCATAAAATATCAGCTGTGTGCAGCTTTTGAAGGAAGGTTAAATTTTTGTGCGCCACATAATGACACTTGGAGTTATATACTTTAAAATTTGACTACACGTCAGAATACAGTATGTACACCACATTGATTTTAATCAAATTAAATGAAAATAGACGATTACTAAATGAAGCGGGAAATTTCTAGTAATTACAATCATAACTTTTCAATTTTAAGACGTCTGTGTTGTTTTCTAGCAGAATCAGAGCCGTAATTTTTGTGCGCTCTGTTGTAAAGTATGTGTGCTCGCTCGGCGAGATGTGTGCACGCGCACAGCTTAGAGGGAACAGTGGCTGCGCCCCTCCTCCTATGCGAGCGAGAGGAAGGTGTGGGGTGCTGCAGGGTCTGTCAGAGAATGAAGACTTGCAGGCCCTGCACTGAACCTTTGAAATGCAGTTGCTGGTGCTGCTGAACAGCACAGAAACAGAGAAATATGACGACAGAAAGAGACCACATGGCCTATCTAGTCTGTCCTTCTATATCACCCACTACAACTACTGCTCGGACTGACACATGGCAGTGGCCAGCAGAAGCTGGTGCTGGAGGCAGCTGCCTAAATCTAGGCCTGATTCTACATACAGAAATGGTTTTCACAAATTATCATCCCTTTGGGAAGGAAGGCCAACAAACTGACAGTTGGTATTTAGCTCCCGCCTCTCAGGGCTCAAGGCGAGTTACAGTTACGCATTCTTGTAAACAGCCTGGAAAGCACAGTTACTTACCTGTAACAGGTGATCTCTGGGAACAGCAGGAATTAGTCCTCACATATGGGTACGTCGGTACCGACGGAGCCCGAGCGGGAAAGCTCCCCAGCTTCCCAGAAGGAAAGCTTTTGGGACCTCCCACTGCGCATGCGCGCTGCCTTCCCGCCTTCCTGACCAACTCTCCTCAGTTCGAGTTTATAGCTGAGACAATAGAGAGAGGAAAGGAAGAGAGAGAGAGATACAACTCCTAGGGGAGGTGGGTGGGTTGTGAGGACTAATTCCTGCTGTTCCCAGAGATCACCTGTTACAGGTAAGTAACTGTGCTATCTCCAGAAATAAGTCCTCACATATGGGGACTCCCTAGCTAAGATGCCCGGGAGATCCCCTAAAGGGTATGAGACCCTGAAAGGTTCTTCATCTTCCTATGGATCTCAGGCATCCATTCAGGGAAGGTGGGCTGGAGTTGTTCAAGAATGGAACAGGTGTCTGAGGACAGCCTGACCAAACAAGGCATCCCGGCGGGAGTCCTTGTCCAAACAGTAATGGGCTGTAAAGGTATGAACCGAGGCCCAGGTGGCTGCTCGACAGATCTGGTCAATGGACACAGAGTTTAGATGAGCCATAGAGGTGGCCATGGCCCTCACGTTGTGAGCGGTGACATGGCCTTCCAGAGAAAGGTTCTTACTCTGGTAAGCAAAAGAGATACAACTGAGCAATCCAATTGGAGAGTGTTCTTTTGGAGACTGGAAGTCTTAAATGAGAAGGATCAAAAGCAACAAAAAGCTGAGAAGACTTTCGATGTTGCTGTGTCCTGTGGAGGTAAAAAGCAAGAGCTCTTTTACAGTCCAGAGTATGAAGGTTCCTCTCTGCACTGGATGCATGAGGAGCTGGAAAAAAGACAGGTAAATAAACCTCTTGATTAAGATGAAAAGGCGAGACCACTTTAGGCATAAAGTGAGGATTTGTCCTAAGGACTACCTTATCATGATGGAACCTTGTATAAGGCGGATTAGCCACTAAGGCCTGCAGTTCACTGATGCGGCGAGCTGAAGTGACTGCAATGAGGAAAAATAACCTTCCAGGAAAGAAACTTCAAGGAGGTAGTGGCTAAGGGTTCAAAAGGTGGCTTCATAAGCTGACTAAGAACCAAGTTTAAGTCCCATGCCACCGGAGGAGGTCGAATGGGAGGTTTAGTTAAAGTTAAGCCTCTCATGAATCTTGCAATAAGAGGATGAGAGGAAACAGGTTGTCCATTGATGGGCTTAAGTGATGCCGCAATAGCACTCAAATGGACTCTTACTGAATTCGTTTTGATACCTGCATTGGAGAGATGCAGGAGATATTCCAAAAGAGAATTCAATGGGAGTGCCAGAGGGTTAAGACCCTTTTGAGCACACCAAATGGAAAATCTTTTCCATTTAAAAGCGTAAGAACGCCTAGTGGAAGGTTTCCTAGAGGCATGTAGGATATCCTTCACTTGCTGCAAAAGATTGAAGTGTTGAAGGTCTAGGCCTTCAGTAACCAAGCTCTGAGGTGAAGGGACTTGGGGTTTGGGTGCCACAAAGTCCCCTCCTCTTGAGACAGAAGGTCTGGAGCCGCTCCCAAGTCCAGGGAGGGGGCTTGGGAGAGATGCAGGGTACCACACTTGGCGTGGCCAGCGTGGAGCTATGAGGATCATGGACCCTTGATCCCTTTGAAGTTTGAACAGTCTTGGGAATCAAAGGAATGGGTGGAAAGGCATACAGGAAACCCTGACCCCAATGCAGGAGGAAGGCATCCTTGGTCTGAACTCCCTGACACGGGATTCTGGAACAGAACCGGGGAAGTTTGGCATTCCACGGACTTGCAAAGAGGTCTATGTCCGGGGTTCCCCATTTCTGGAAGATTCTGAGTACCTGATCCATGTGCAGGGACCATTCGTGTGGAAGCAGAACTCGACTGAGTCTGTCTGCCCAAGAGTTTTGGATTCCTGGAAGATATACTGCCAGGAGATGGATTTGATGCTCTCTGGCGAAGGCCCATAATCTTAGAGCTTCGTTGCAAAGCGACAGAGAGCCAGTCCCTCCTTGTTTGTTTATGTAAAACATGGCTACTTGATTGTCCGTGTGAATAAGGACTGTCATGTTGCTGAGGAGGGTATGAAAAACTTTGAGAGCTAGAAAGATTGCTCGAAGTTCCAAGTGGTTGATATGAAGGGAGGTCTCCTGTGGAGACCAAGTGCCCTGAGTGGAGAGATCTTGGAGATGAGCCCCCCAACCTGTTTGGGAGGCATCTGTTGTGAGGGTTGCTTGGGGCAACAATGGTTGAAAGGGGGCCCCCAACAACAGATTTTGAGTTGATATCCACCATTGGAGAGACCAAAAAAGACGATTGGAGTTTGCTATTTGGTCTGAGAGAGCTCCTGATGCTTGAGTCCACTGGGTGGATAAAGTCCATTGAGCTGCTCTCATATGTAGGCGAGCATAAGGCACCACATGAACTGTGGAGGCCATGTGGCCTAATAGTTGTAGCATCTCTCTGGCAGTCAAGTGGCTTCTGGACTGAGTCTGAGAGGCTAAGTGCACTAGACGTTGGCAATGGGCCTGAGGAAGATAGGCCCTTGCGGTGGTGGTATCCAACCAGGCCCCTATGAATTCTAGGGATTGAGTAGGGGTGAGTTGGGACTTTGGCAGATTGATTACAAGTCCCAGATACTGTAGAATTCGCCTGGTGCGATCCAGGGAAGTCTGAGCCTCGGACTGAGACGGAGCTCGGATGAGCCAGTCGTCCAGGTATGGGAAGACAAAAATTCCCAGGGTGCGTAGGAATGCAGCCACTATTGCCATGCATTTGGTAAATACCCTTGGAGCAGAGGCTAGACCGAAGGGAAGTACTCTGTATTGGAAGTGTTTTCCCTGGAACAGAAACCGTAGGAATTTTCTGTGGGATGGATGGATGAGTATATGTGTGTACGCATCCTTGAGATCTAGAGAACAAAGCCAGTCCTGACTCTGTAGGTATGGAAGGAGAGTGCCTAGAGAAAGCATCTTGAATTTCTCCCTGTATAGAAATTTGTTCAATTCTCTGAGATCCAAAATGTGTCTGTAACCCCCTGTTTTCTTGGGAATGAGAAAATAAGGGGAGTAAAAACCTGACCCTTGTTGAGGAAGAGGAACCTCTTCTATTGCTTTTTGGGCGAGAAGAATGGTCACCTCCTGACCCAACAGGTCTAGGAGAGATGGGGGAGAATTGAAACTTCTCACCATGGTATGGGGAGGAAGGTTGGAGAAATGTAGTTTGTAGCCCTCTCTGATGATAGAGAGGGTCCATTGCTCTGATGTGATTTGCTCCCATCTGGGAGCAAAATGAGTTAACTTTCCTGGAATGGTGAGAGGTTCTGGTTGTTTTAGAGCCAGAAAGGTTAAGTTCTCTAGTTTTAAGTCAAAAACCCTGAGGGGGTTGGGACTGTTGGGCTGTAGCAGCTCCTGCAGGTTTTGCCCTGGCCTATTTAGGCTGCTGACGCTTAGGAGCAAAGCGAGCTGCAGAAGATTGTTGGCCAGTATTTGTGGCAAATCTGGCCTTCTTGTAGAAAGGCTTTTTGAAAGATTTCTTCTTGACAGGGGTAGAGGTAGACTTAGAAAGTCTATCTAAAGCAGCATTTTCTGCATCCATTTGAGTGGCTTTGATTTGCCACTCCTTACCAAACAGATTCTCACCTGTACAGGGCAAATTTCCCAACCCATCCTGGACCCAGGATTCAAGGTTAGAGGCCTGGAGCCAAGCAATTCTGCGAGCCACTATGGCAATACCTGAGGCTCTGCTAGCACCTTCAAAGGAGTCAAAGGCTGCTCTGTTGGAGAACTTTGAAATATCTTGAGTATGCTTAAGCAGAAGAAGGAACTCCTCCTTTCTATCCTCTGGGATAAAGGGGAGAAAACAGCGTATTTTTAATGCAATTTCCTTCAGAAACATGCCCATATAGAGGCTGTATGAGTTGATTCTGGCAATAAGCATACTTGCTTGGAAGATTTTTCTTCCAAAAGCATCCAGAGTCCTACATTCTCTTCCTGGGGGAGTAGAAGAGTGTCTTTTAGTACTCTTGATCCTTTTCATAGCTGACTGCACCACAATGGAGTGGTTCGGGAGCTGAGTTTTTTGAAACCCAGGAGAAGGGGGGGACACGATACATGATGTCCAGACGACGAGAATGTGGAGATTGGGTGAGAGGAGTCTCCCATAAGTCCATCATGTGATCTTGAAGAATTTCATGGATGGGCAAGGTGACTGCCTCTTTGGGAACCTTAGAGTATCCTAAAATGTCTAACTTTTTTGCTCTAGGTTCTTTTTCAGAGGATACAGAAATAGAAAGACCTTTAGCTACTTCAATGATGAAGTCTTGAAAGGATAAATCCTCTGGAGGAGACATTCTCCTCTTTGGAGAAGAGGGCTCCTCAGGTAGAGTAAGGGATACTTCAGCAGAGTCATCTGATGAATCAGGATCATCAGAAGACTCAAAGTATCGTCTGTTTGCTTCCAGGGATCGATAAGCGTATCGACCGGTATCGACATCGGGGGTACCCGGAACCGGATCGGTATCGGGAAAAACCCCGGAACCAGGAACCGGAATCGGTATTCTGGTCGATGTGGAAGGCATGGGTACCGGTATCTGTTGTGGTACCGGAACCGGAGTCGGTACCGCAGGGTGCGGTACCGAGGGCGTCGCAGCCTTAATAAAAGCCAGAATGGCCTGCTGCATTGATTGAACTGTATGATCCATGGACGCCACGACTGTCTGGATGTCGGTACCGGATGATTGAGCCGGTACCCCAGAACAGTCTAACAGGTGATCAGTCGAGGCCGTGCCATCGATGTCAACCTGTAACCCCATATTTATTTATTTATTTATTTATGCTTTTCTTCTATACCGCTTTTTCCAAAGATCAAAGGCGGTTTACATTTAACATATAATGAACATGGTTTTTACATGGAACAGTGTTTTTTTCATAATTATGTACAATTAACTTTTCATAACTATGTACAATTAACTTTTCATGAACAATAACATGAAACAGTGTTTTTTTCCATAACTATATACAATTAACTTTGGCTAGTAATGCTGTAACTATTTACATAAATCATTCGTTATTGATCATAGTTTGTAAGAGTTGCTTTTTCTTAAGTGTATTGAGTTTTGAGGCTTTTTGATCTGTGGTTAAGGCGGATTGTTATGGAGGTGTAGTATGGGGGATGGATGGGATTCATTATGATTTATAAAGTGTTCTGTAAACAGATATGTTTTTAGTTCTTTCCGGAACGTCAGGAGATCTTTTATTTTGCGGAGGCTTAGTGGAAGTTTATTCCATAGGGTGGGGGCTGCATATGAGAAGGCTCTGGAGCTTGTGTTTTTTTTTTTTTTTTCGGATGGATTTGTTTATGTCTAGAGAATGGGTTGCGTTTTGCCTGCGGGTTCTAAGTTCCTTTGGAGCATGTATCAGGGTGGTTAGATGTGAGGGTGAGATGCCGTTGATACGTTTAAATGTGGTTAAGAGTATTTTGTATGATATTCTACTATTTATGGGAAGCCAGTGTAGTTCGGTGAGGATGGGAGTTATGTGGTCAGTGAGGCGAGCTTTTGCTGTTACTCGAGCACAGATGTTTTGAGCTCGTTGGAGTAAGTTGATATTTGTGAGAGGGAGGCCGATAAGTAGACTGTTACAATAGTCGAAGTGTGGGGTGATGAGTGTGCTGATAACAGATCTAAAGTCATGTGTGTCTAGTAGTGGTCGTAGGTGTTGAATGGTCCTGAGTTTATAGAATATGGTTTTCACTGTTTGTTTTATGTGAGGGAGCATACTAAGTGTGTGATCTATTATGATGCCTAGGTATTTTACTTCTTTTTTTACTGGGATTATTGTATTGTTAATTGTTATGGTTTCAGGGAGAGTAGTGTCTGATTTTCTTGATACGAACATTGCTTCAGTTTTTTTTAGGTTGATGCTGAGGTTATTATTTTCTAGCCAAGTATTTGCTTCACTGATACAGTCTAGTAAGTTCTGGTAGGTGGGATTATTTGTATTTATCGGAAGGGTGAGCATGATATCGTCTGCGTATATGTAGTGGTTGACTTTATATTTTTTAAATATACTTGTGATGGGTTGAAGATACAGGTTGAAAAGGAGGGCTGATAGGGCCGAGCCCTGTGGAATACCTTGTCCTTGTGTGAAGGGTTCTGAGGTGTTTTGGCCTAATCTAACGCGTATCGATCGGTTTGTGATGTATGATATAAACCATTGCAGAATTGTTCCTCCTATTCCTAGGTTTAGGAGTCTGTTAATGAGTGTGTTGTGGTGGACATTGTCAAAGGCACCAGCTATATCAATGAATATGAGGATGTAACCTTGGTTACATGTGTCAGTGCCTTTGATGAGGTCATCCATGAGTGTTATTAGTAAGGTTTTGACTCCGTGAGATGGGCGGAAGCCGAATTGGTGTGGGTCAAGTGGTGCATATGTGTCAATAAAATCTTGTAGTTGGAGCTGTATGATTTTTTCTATTATTTTGGCTATAAACGGTATGCTGGCTATGGGTCTGTATGAGTTTGGGTCTTTAGGATTGAGTTTATTATTTTTTATTATAGGGCGTAAGGATGTAAGTTTTAGGGCATCTGGCATGATGCCCTGGGATATTGATTGGTTTACTATATTTTGTATATGGATAGCCAGTTCAGTTTTGGTGTTTTTTATCCATGATACGGGGCATGGATCCAGGGGGGAGGTAGTGGTGTTGATCATTGATATGACATTGAGGAGGTGTTTTTGATCAATGTTTTGAAAGGTTGTCCATTTATTGGTTGATTTTATGTCTGTGGGTGTTATGGTTGTGTTAGATGAGTTATTTCTTAGTTTGTTAGCAAAATGAGTTGCAAGCGTTTGTGCGCTTATCGTTGATTGTTCAGGTTCAGGAGTTTGTGTTCTTGTTAGTGTTTTTATAATTGCGAATAATTCTCTTGGGCGGTTGACTGCCATATTTATTACTTTTGTGTGGTATTCTCTTTTTGATCTATTAATTGTGTCTTTGTATTTGCTGAGAAGACTCAGGTATTGAGCTTTATTATCGCTTGTTTTGGATTTCCTCCACCGTTTTTCTTGTTTTCTTAGTTGCTTTTTTAGGTTAGAGAGGTCTTTATTAAACCATTTTTCTGACTTTTTTTTTATGAATTGTTTTTGTGAAACTTGGGTGGGAGTTGCTGCTTCTTTTATTATTGAGTTCCATTGGTCTATTAAGGTGTTGACTTCAGTCGAGTTATTTGTAAGGTTGGGTAATACAGTATCTAGGAAGGTATCTTTGTTAAAGTGGGTAAAGCGGGATTTATGAGGTGTTGGAGTTGTTTCAGTGTTGGTGTGGGATAGTGAAAGTAAATCGAAGGATATTAAGTAGTGATCTGACCATGGTACTTCCGTGATAAGAGGTGAGGATTGCAGTTGGTGTTTATTAAATGGGGTGGGAATGAATACGAGGTCTAGAGCGTTTCCTTTTGTGTGTGTAGGTGTCTGTATGATTTGGTTGTAACCCATTTCTTTCATGGAATCCATAAAGTTGGTTGTGTGTTGTGGGTTAAGTGATGGGAGGTTCAGATCACCTAATATGATAAGTGGTTTTCTCTGTGTGGCTGTACATGCGAGTTCTAGGATGGGGGTAAGATTTTTGTGGTCAGCTGAGGGGGGTCTGTAGATAAGGGACAGTGCAAGGGTTTTATTTTCTATGTTTATAATGTCCATACCGTCTATGTTGTTTACATTTGTTAGAGAGTATTTGAGCTCTTTTTTGGTGATGATAAGGGCTCCTCCTCCCCTTTTTGCTTCTCGGTGGCAGTTGAAAAGGTCATATTGATGTGTGTTAAGTTGGAGTCCATAGGAGGAGCTTTGGAAGCCGGAGCTTCCCGCCGGGGTTGTTTGGCTGGGGCAGGGTCCTCAGGGTCAAGCCCAGGGGTATCTCGATACTTAGAGGGAGATTTGCCCTTTGAGGACCTGCCAGAGGAATGTTTGGTTACCTGAGATCCATCAGGAGAGGAAGACCTGGAAGATGTCGATGCTGGAGTATCTGTAGAAAACAGCATGTGAAACTTGGCTGCCCGGTTCTGTAAGCCACGTTTAGACATCAAAGAACAGGATGGGCAATCCGGAATGGAATGGTCAGGCCCCAAACATTTAAGACACCATTCATGGGTGTCTGTGACTGAAATAGTACCGCTGCACTTGGTGCATTTTTTAAACCCAGAGGCTTGTTTCTCCATGAGGGAGAATTTAGTGAAGGCCTAAAGGCCTCACAGAAGTAACACACCAAGTGAGGAAAAGAAAAGAGATTTTTTTTTTTTTTTTTAAATAAAGGAAAAAAGACCGGCGGTACCGGTTTGGAATCGGGGATGGCAGACACGCGGCCAAAGAAATAAACTAAAATAACAACTTCTTCAGCGGTGACAGGAACACGACCTGCTGGCTCCGCGGAAAAAGAAGAACTGAGGAGAGTTGGTCAGGAAGGCGGGAAGGCAGCGCGCATGCGCAGTGGGAGGTCCCAAAAGCTTTCCTTCTGGGAAGCTGGGGAGCTTTCCCGCTCGGGCTCCGTCGGTACCGACGTACCCATATGTGAGGACTTATTCCTGCTTGTTCCTGGAGATCAGTTTTTCTGTTTGAACCCTGTAATAGTGCATTTGTTTTTAAAATGCTTCAAGCAAAATTTAATTTTGGATGTGTTGCAGAATATAAATGAAATGAAATCCAAAGAGATCCTTAGAAGTCAAGCCTGATTGCGAAAAGTCCAGCAGTACTGTCTAGAGAAAATAAAGCCACTTCGAGTCATCCTGGATCAGGTTTTCAAAACATCTTTACTATTTGGACAGTGAAGCCTACTAAGTTAGGTGTTTGCTTTCTTCCTGATTCTCTCTCCTCTTAAATAATCTTATGGATATAAAAACATGGTTACTCCATACGTTTGTGAAGTTGAAATATTTCCTGTGGTGTACAGACTTACTACTTTATAGAAAAGAACTGAATTCAAAACAGTTTCTCCCTGAAATGCCAGGGTTTGTGTCTGGGCACCGGCTACCCAAAGCCTGATCTTACTCCTGAACAGCCCCTGCAGGACATGATATATGGCTGAGAGAGGAATGTACGCTTCCACCATTCATGCTCAGTGCCATAACAGATATAAATAACATTTTCAAGTTATTTATATCTTCTGCGGAACCTTTAATACTACACTATTAATGCCACAAATCTCACCAATTTGAGATGGCACATTCAGGTGACTGTAGATCACAAAATTTCTCATCCTGCTATGTGCTCTTGTCCTATGAGCAATTAATTGCTCATGGTAGAGCCCTTTCAATCGCATTTCTCAAGAAACATTATGGGCTTTTTCTTTTGGCGTAGTAGAGGAATGTTTACGTCCTCATTCCTTGTCCTTTGCACAATACATTGCCTGACACTTGTTATTGCCAGGCATTTGTGTGCGCGCTTCTCCTTTTTAATGGTTGTATCTTTTCTACTTTTCCAAGAGAAGAGGTCTACAGTTTTCAAAGTTGTGTGGCTATTTCTGGTCACAAAACCTTCCAAGTCAGATCCTGTTTGGTTTCCCAGAAGACAGGGATGAATAGATTCAGCAATATTTGGTCTAAGGTCACTGAACCAAACAGAAACAACGTCACACTTCATTTCTACCTGTAGTGGAATAAAAATGTTTTGCAAATACAAGATTGTTCTACCTTCTCTGCTCTGCCTCTTCTGGCCCCTTTCACTGTAGCTTTGTACCTGACATGTGCTTGGCTTGCAGTCATCTCCTGCTCTATCTGGAGTACAGAGAGCTCTCTCCCCCGAAATGTGTAGAAAGGAAATCTGCTACTCTGCCAGAGGAACCATGAACCACAGAGAACCTGGAGAGTAAAAAAGCCAGGCATGGAATCTGGCACCATGTCCTGGGCCCTACGCCAGCTTTACAGGCTTGGTGCTGCTATGGCAATGAAGTCAGATTTACTCCTAATCTCCAGAATACTTTCAGGCTCAAACCCCACTTCTCTGTCTATGGAGAATGTGAATTCTGGGAACAAAATGAAGTATGAGCTGTGATCAAAAGTATCAAGACGATGCTATTAAGCATACAGTGACCTAGTTATGTGCTCTGCATGTGTAGCATGGCTGCAGCACACTTGTACTTTTTTTAATCACGTGATGTTTGGTATCGTGTAAAAGCAGTTTGTCAGATTTATGATGAGTGAAAAAGCTAAACAGTGAATTTGCATTAAATTCTCCCAGAAACTTGGAGATTAGTGAAAAGAGACTAATGACAAGTTACAGCAAGTGTATGGTGATGAATGCATGAGTCGTGCTTGAGTTTATGACTGGTACAAACATTTCCAAGAGGGCCATCAAAGTGCTGACAGTGACGAACGTTCTGGAGGGCCATCCATAAGAACATAAGATATGCCATACTGGGTCAGACCAAGGTCCATCAAGCCCAGTATTCTGTTTCCAACAGTGGCCAATCTAGGTCACAAGTACCTAGCAGTTTCCCCAAGGGACACAGGTTCCACAATGCTTGTACTGGGTCAAGCATTGATATCCTAGGTCCCTTCTTAATAATGGTTTATGGACCTTTCCTCCAGGAACTTGTCCAAATCTTTTTTAAAACCAGCTACACTAACAGCATTTACTACATCCTCCGGTAACAAATTCCAGAGTTTGATTACACGTTGAGTGAAAAAATATTTTATTTTATTAGTCTTAAATAGTTTACCCTGTAGCTTCATTGCATGTCCCCTAGTCTTTCTATATTCTGATAAGGTAAACAATCGATCTACGTTTACCCGTTCCACTCTGTTCATTAATTTATAGACTTCTATCATATCTCCCCTCAGCCGTCTCTTTTCCAGGTTAAAGAGCCCTAAACTTTTTAGCCTTTCTTCATAGGAGTATCCTTCCATCCCCTTTACCATTTTGGTGGCTTTTCTCTGAACCTTTTCTAAAATCGCTATATCCTTTTTAAGATACGGCGACCAGAATTGCACACAATATTCAAGGTGCGGTCTCACCATGGAACGATATAGAGGCATTATAATATCTTTTGTTTTATTTTCCATTCCTTTCCTTATCATACCTAGCATTCTATTTGCTCTCTTGGCCGCTGCTGCACACTGGACCAAGGGTTTTAACATGGTATCCACAATGACGCCTAAATCTTTTTCCTGGGTGGTGGTTCCTAATGTGGAACCCTGCATCGTGTAACCATAGTTTGGGTTGTTCTTCCCTAGGTGCACGAGCAGGAATGAAGACAAAGTTGAAGCAATGTGTACCGCAATATGCTAAAATTGTCAAATGACTATTAGGGAGCTTGCTGAGGACATGGACATCAGTTTTGGGTCATTACAGTCCATTCTTACTGTTGATTTGGGGATGAGACGTGTGTCTGCAAAGTTTTGCCAAAACTCCTGTCCCCTGACCAAAAAGAAGATAGTCTGCAGCCAGAAGGTTCTTGGACTGCGTTGAAAATGACTCAGATTTCATCTAAACGATTACACAGGTACACTAAAAAAATTTTTTTTTAAACTGCCTCTAATGTTTCGATTGATTTTTACGTTTTTTGGTGCGCTGAATCCAAAATCTGGTAACCAATTTGCTCCATCACGTACCGATTTTTTGCTACATTGGGTTAGCAGTTTGAGGTGAACGTTTCAGATTGAGTGCGATAGAGATAAAAGTTTCTTGGATGAATTCTTTATACTAATTGTTTAGTAGTTATTCAAATAAGAATAAAGAAAATTGTAACAAGGCAGCACATAAGAATAGAGTAATGTCAACAAAACACACTGTGATGGTAGCAAAATTGTCTTGCACTTAAAACAGCCACATACATGTGCACAAACATTGAGCATATAAGAGCGAGGTTAGACACAAAGCAAAGCAAAGAAATGTGCAAAAATGTTGTACAGGTATGTATGTAAGAATAGAAAACACAAACCGCACCATTGCAATACATGAAGACAAACACCCGATGGTGTGAAAATAAAATTCTAATAAATGAGATCCGACACTGTGGTAATAACTAGCAAATTTTTATTTCAAAGTTTAGTAAAAACACGATATTTGTCAACACAGTTTAGATTTTAAAGTCATTCTTGGGTCAATCAATCTCCTGGTGGGCCCGTTTCTTCTTCCCCCGAATGCTTCTCTTGGTGCGCTGCTTGGCGTATTTTTCATCTGGGGTTTCCCGCAGCAGCAACCAGCAGAAATCAGCCATCATAGTGGTGTTCCATCTTCCTTGGTACCTTCTCTCTGCGTCCTTGATGTCCTGGTGAAACCTTTCACCTTGTTCTTCACCGTACGCCCCCAAGTTTTCGGGAAAGTAGTTCACATGGGAGTGCAAGAAATGGACTTTCAGGCTCATGTTACAGCCTTGTTCTTTGAAGGCATTGAGCATCCTGGCAACAATATCCTTATAGTTCTCATCCCGCCTGTTCCCCAAGAATTTGAGAACAACATCCTTGAAGGAATCCCAGGCTTCTTTTTCCTTCTCAGACATCGTTTCAGCGAATGCTCCATCTGAAATGAGTTTCCTTATATCAGGGCCAACAAACACTCCTTCCTTTAGCTTTGCTTCAGAAAGTCGGGGGAACTTTGAGCAAAGGTACTGAAAGCACTCACCATCTTTTGGAAGGGACTTGATGAATTGCTTAATGAGACCCAACTTAATGTGGAGAGGTGGTAATAGAATTTTATCACGAGGTACCAAGCTCTCATGAAGAACATTATTCTCACCGGGTCTCAAATACTCCCAAATTGGCCAGTCTTTTTTCCCCCAGTGTAGGTCGCGGGCCCGGCTATCCCACAAGCAAAGGAAGCAGGGATATTTGGTGAAACCGGATTGCTGCCCTAATAGCATGGATAGAATTTTAAAGTCTCCACAAATCATCCACTTATGCTCATCATAACGAATCTTCTGAAGAATCAGGGCCAAATTCTCGTATTTTTCTTGGAGAATAACAGAGTGAGCAATAGGAACTGAAGCGAATGTGTTGCCATTATGAAGAAGAACACCTTTTATGCTGTCTTTTGACGAATCAATGAACAGCCGCCATTCAGCAGGATCATACTTGAGTTTAAACTTTTCCATCACTCCGTATATATCGTTGCAAAATACCAAATCTTTCTCTTTGCTGAAATACTTCAAAAATTGTGTCTCGCGGTTGCGGTACCAATAAAAAGTTGTTCCTGGTGACAATAGATTTTTCTGTTTAAGCCGAGAACCTAGCAGTTGGGCAGCATCTTTTGGGAGTCCTAAATCCCGGACTAAATCATTCAATTCAGCTTGAGAGAAAAGTTCAGGTTTCGGATCTGGTTCAGTTTCAAACTCGGAAGTACTGGACTCATCAGGAAAAGCCATCTGATGAGTCTCATCATGATCAGAACCGTCCACACAAATATGATCCAAAGATTTTGGTGGTTCAGGCACAGGTACTTCGTTGCTATGAGGCATAGGCCTAATTGCTGAGGGAAGGTTGGGGTAACTTATTACGTTCTTATTTTTTAAGTTGTATCCCTTCACAATGCAAGAGCAAAAATAGCAGTCACTGCTGTGGTCTCTTTGTTCACGCCACATCATAGGTATTCCGAAACGAAATGCTTGTTTTTTACCTTTCATCCATAAGCGTAGATCTTCCTCACATGTCTTGCACACTTTGTGAGGAGCCCACGGTTTGTCTTGATCGCCTAACTTCAAACCGAAATAGGCGAAATATACTTTTTTAATAAATGCAGAAATGTTCCTCTGCCGCTTTTTCACGGTATATTCCCCACAAATAAAACAAAAACTGTCCGGAGAGTTGACGCAACCTCTGGCTCTGTGGACCATCACAAATACACAGCACTGCAAACTACAACTGTAGTGAACCACTTCGGAATAAAGCTGGATTACGACTGAGCAAACAAAAGGTAATAATGAACTTGCAAGAAACTGAAATTTGACAGGAACGTTCATGTCGCAACCACCGTGTTTGAGCGAGCGAGCGAACGAGGCGAGGCGAACAGGAAAGAACATGCGCCAGCGCGAGTACTGGATTTAGCCCCCCGCCTCCCAATTGTCCTGTTAATGTATAAAATGAATACAAAACACTCTAAAATATCATGAGGGAGTGTTTCTAGTTAGTTAACCATTACAACCTCTATTTTGGGCCAAGAAAATAAACTGCAGTCAGCTAAAAAGAAATTATGTGAACATTCCTTATATGGGTAAGAAATCTAATTTTGCAAGAAAACGTGACGTGATGGAACATTTTGGCTATTTTTCCTGGATTCAGCACCCCAAAATCTATAGGAATCAGTTGCAAAACTGGAGGCAGTTTTTTGGTAGTGTACCTGTGTTATTACTGGTGATGAACCATGGGTTTATGGTTATGATCCTGTAACTAAGGTTCAGTCCTCACAATGGACAACTCCAAACTCTCCCAGACACAAGAAAGCCCGTCAGGTGAGGAGCAGTGTCAAGGTCATGCTCACAGTTTTCTTTGATTATCAGGCTATTGTTCATCATGAGTATGCTCCAAAAGGCCAAACTATCAATAAGGAGTACTACTTCCAAGTTCTGGCTCGTTTGAGAGATGCAGTTCGTCGTAAGAGGCCAGAGTTGCATTGGAATGGTGACTGGTTGCTTCATCACGATAACACCCCAGTTCACGCATCACATCTTGTCCAGCAGTTCTTGGCCAAACACCAAATCGAGCAAGACCATCAGCTTCCATACTCACCTGACCTTGCACCCTATGACTTTTTCTCATTTCCAAAACTGAAAAGAAGGAGATTCAACGATTTGGAGACCATTAAGCAAAGTTCAACACAGCAGCTTCACAGTATAATGAAAGCATTTCAAAATTGCTTACAGCAGTGGCAGGAAAGCTGGAGGAAGTGTGTTTTATCAGAAGGGGACTACTTTGAATGAGATTGAGTGCAATAACGGTCAATGTTATACTTCTTGTGTTATTGTACACGTTTTGATACTTTTTGATCACACCTAGTATATTGGTAGCAACTGAATGCATACACGACTACTGACCTTGTTTTGATAAATTAAGATAAGCAAAACTCCTTGGCACAAGGCACATTTCAGCCTACGATAGTTTCCGTTTAGAACCTGAATTTCTGGTTTCTGTATATCCAGCCTCAGGGACTTTCATGAGCAAAAAAAAAAAAAAACCTCAGGCTCATGCTTCTAGGTACAGACCCAGCCCTCTGATACTTCTCTCTAGAAACTGTGAGAGGCAACCTAACGCTGATTTGCAGCACTGAGCCTCTTGAGCCAACCTACTACACAATGTGGGCACCCTTGACCACAGGCATTTGGGTTTGACAGAATGATCGCTGAATGCTGCTGTGGGTTTTTATATCAGAGTTGGTCCAATTTATCATGTCCTTAATTTTTAAAAAGACTCTCCTTTCCATCTGAATTACCTATGAAACAATTAAAAAAGAAAAAATACCACATGTAATGTGGATGCAAACTGCTCTACACAAGTGCTATATTTGTGGGTGAGGGAAACTGCATAGATACAGTTGAAGAATTCAGTTATACCCCCAACCTAAGATACGTTTGCACTGTGAAATATGAATTTTCCATCCTGGCCTAGGCTTACAAATGAAGAAAAAATAGGGGAAATAAAACCAGAGGAGAAGAAAGGATGCCAAGATGGTATTACAGTCGTAATACATTATGGGACCTCGCTATTAGCCCTAAAACAAGACATTTGAGTTCTAGTTTGCTTAGTTACCCAATCAGCCCCTAAAAAGCAGGGACCAAGGATTAAATAGCTGGGCCATGTCTCATGTACACGGCAAGACCATTTCTCTCAAAAAATTGCATCAGATTCATTATTGTCATATGCGCAAAAGGTGAAATTAGACTTACCTGCTAATTCTTGTTCCTTGAGGAACTCCAGTCTAGTCCCGAACCTCTGGGTTTAGTACCTCCTCCAGCAGCTTTGGAGACTGAGAAACGTCATTCTTCTGATGACACTGGTACAAATACTCCAGGGACCGCCTCCTCTGTCCAGTAACCTATTGACAAAGCAGACTCACCGGAGCAACAATTAAGTAGCAATATAATAATCAAACCATAAACTAACCTAACTCTTATTTATTTATTTTTATTTAATTTTCTTATATACCGCGCTCTTCAGTATCAGTGCGATTTACATCGAACAAAACTGTTCAGTGCAGAATATCTGTACTGGACTTACAGTATAACAGTTATCAAAAGTACAGCTATAACAATGTAACTAACTTACTTATGCAATGGGAAAAACTGTCCCCGCTTTAACTCTCATGAAAAACTAAGTTACCTACTTCGTTCTGCACTGATGAGGTCTGACCCCCCCCCCCCCTTATACAGAGGATAAAGACCCCTCCCGAATCCCCCAGTTGTCAACCAAAATCCCCCATGCTTATGGCCTGTATCCGCACAGCAGCTTCTCCGGCTTACCCTGTGAAATATCTCTTTGCTTCAGGACAACCAACGAGGGAGGGTTGCGGGACTAGATTGGAGTTCCTCAAGGAACAACAATTAGCAGGTAAGTCTAATTTCACCTTCCTTATCGTCCCTCCAGTCTAGTCCCGAACCTCTGGGGATGTAACAGAGCAGTGAAAAAATTCAACGAGAGGGACCTGCTACACCAGACTGAAGCACCGCTGATCCAAACAAAGTATCCCTTTCTGCTTGAACATCCAGATGGTAATGCTTTACAAACGAACTTAAAGACGACCAAGTAGCCGCCTTGCAAATCTCAACAGCTGGCACTAAGCTGTACTCGGCCCAGGAGGCCACTTGCGCTCTAGTCAAATAAGCTTTAAGCCCCTCAGGCACTGTCTTGCCCTTCAAAATGTAAGCTGACGATATAGCCTCTTTAAGCCATCTGATAATGGAAGCTTTAGAGACTGCCTCCCCTTTTCTTGCCCCTCCAAACAGAACAGTCTATCCGTCTTTCGGAAATCCTCTGTTCTCTGTATGTACTTCTTTAACGCTCGCCGAACGTCTAGCAAATGCAACTTCACTGAGTCTGTATTCTCACTACCTTCTTCAAAGACTGGCAGAGAAACTACCTGATTGACATGAAAAGCCGATACTACTTTGGGCAAGAATGACAGGACTGGTCTCAACACCAGCTTTTTATCATAAAATGTCAAAAAAGGCTTTCAACAAGACAGAGCCTGCGGCTCCGAAATTCTATGAGCTGAGTATATTGCCACTAGAAACACTACCTTGAGAGTAAGGTCCTTAATCGACGTCCTAGACAAAGGCTCAAAGGGCTCTCGTACTAACGCCTCCAGTACCAACTTGAGATCCCACTTCGGAACCGCCGATCTACATGGTGGCCTCAAAAGAGACACTGCTCTCAAAAAACGTTTAATATGTGGATGCACTCCCAGCGCCTCTCCTTTTATCTCTCCTCTATAACATGAGGGAGCTGCTAACTGCACCCGCAAGGATGTTGCCGCTAATCCTTTGTCAAACCCGCCCTGTAAGAAAGACAGCACGTGTGGGACCGACTCCCTCAATGCTTCAACCGTCCTGTCCGCACACCACACCTCAAACACATGCCAGATATGAACATACACCAACGAGGTAGATCTCCGCCTAGCTCTCAACATGGTGGAAATAACCGCCAAGGAGTATCCTCTCGCTTTCAACCTCGCCCTTTCAAGAGCCAAGCTGTAAGTGAGAATCGATCCACCTGAGGCATGTGTAGTGGACTCTGGAACAACAGGTCCCTCTTAATTGGCAGACGCCAGGGGCGGTCCACCAAGAGTCTTATCAGATCCGCATACCATGGCCTTCTCGGCCAATCCGGCGCTATCAAAACTACTTGTCCTCTGTGAACTTCTATTTTCTGTAGCACCCAACCTATTAAGACCCAAGGAGGAAACACGTACAGGAGCTGTTGTTCTGGCCACTTCTGAATGAGAGCATCTAGACCCTCCGACATTCTCTCCCTTCGTCTGCTGAAGAATCGGCTGACCTTTGTCGACTCAAATGTCACCATGAAACCCATTACTGGCGTTTCCCAGCAGTGCATGACCATCTTGAACACCTCCGGATGGAGAACCCACTCTGCTAGGTCCACTTTGACTCAACTAAAAAAAATCGGCTTCCACATTGTCTACTCCGGCCACATGTGCCTAACCACCACTGAAGAGCCTGCCTCGTCTCCGTTGGACATGGTAGTTTCCGAGACAGCGGGTCCTCTTGGTGTGACCACCTTCGGAGCAATGCTCTCTGTAACGGTAGCATGTGGGCTCGTGCCCACGGAACCAACTCGAGTGTCGCTGCCATAGTACCTAGCAACTGCAGATAATGCCATGCTGTGGGAATCCTTCTGCCCAGAAACGTGCGGACTAGCTTTCTCAACCCTAGTACCCGCAGGTGTGGCAGAAAAACCTTTCCTACCTTCGTATCGAAATGAGCCCCAAGGTATTCCAGGTTCTGTGATGGATTCAACCTGCTCTTTGCCATGTTGACCACCCAACCCAGATTCTGTAGAAACTCTACCACTCTCGTTGTAGCCAACTCGCTCTCTCTTTCGGATTTTGGTTGAATTAACCAATCGTCCAGGTAAGGGTGCACTAGAATGCCTTCCTTTCTCAATGCTGCCGCCATGACTGCCATGACCTTTGTGAAAGTCCGTGGAGCCGTTGCCAAACCAAACGGCAATGCTCGGAACTGAAAATGTCCCATTGGAACTTCAAATTTGAGAAACTTCTGATGCTCCTGCCGAATTGGAATGTGCAGGTAAGCTTCCGACAAATCCAGAGAAGTAAGAATCTCTCCTGCCCTTACTGCTACGATAACGGACCTCAGCATTTCCATATGAAAATGAGACACTCAGAGACAGCGATTTACTTTCTTGAGATCCAAAATTGGGCGACAAGATCCTTCCTTCTTTGGCACCATGAAGTATATGGAGTATCGACCGTATCCGCACTGGTCTGACTGTACCGGCACCACCGCATTGAGGTCCAGCAGCCTCTCTAAGGTCTCTCGTACCGCCTTGTTCTTGAAAGGCGCCTTGCATGGAGATTGAACGTAAGAATCGACCACCGGGCTTTGAAACTCTAGAGCATAACCCTCTCAAATGACCTGCAACACCCATTGATCTGATGTAATTTGGACCCAAGCAGGATAAAACTCCCGTAGATGACCTCCCACAGCTACCGTTCCTACCTGGATCCTCCTGGCTTCATTGTGGCTTTCTAAGGTTCGAGGAAGAGGATGCCGCAAATCCTCTGCCTGCCCCTCTGAATCCTCAAAACCGCTGATTCCGATAGGGGAAACGTCCTCTTTGAAATTGACCGAACCGTGCTGAACGGAAATGGCGAAATTCCCTCTGTTGACCTTTGGCCGCTGGAGCAGGACGCCCCTGCTTTTGTTTATCCTCAGGGAGCCTCCCGCCCTAGGACTTCCCTAGATCCTTTACCAACTTATCTAAATCTTCTCCAAAAAGTAGCTTACCCCTAAAAGGCAGCTTACCCAGCCTTGCTTGGAGGAACCATCTGCCGTCCAATTACGCAGCCAAAGATAATGTCTTGCTGCTATCACGGACGCCATACTTTTAGACAAACCCCTGATAAGGTCATAATGAATATCAGCTAGATAAAACGTTCCAGATTCTAACCTGGCCGCTTCTCCATCCCTCTCTTCCATCTGCTCTCCCTGAATCTTCTGAGACCAGCGAAGACATGCTCTTGCAACCCATGCAACACAAATAGATGCCTGAATGGATAGAGCATTAATGTCAAATACCTGTTTCAACAAGATGTCGAGCTTCCTGTCCTGAGCATCCTTGAGAGTGGCACTACCTTCCACCGGAAAGGTAGTCTTCTTGGTCACTGCCGAGACCGCTGCGTCTACCTTCGGGGACTTAAATAACGCCCGATCCTGATCTACCAATGGATAAAGGCGGGCCATTACCCTGGGCCCCTTAAGGCTTGCCTCGGGCATGTCCCATTCTTCTTGAATCATTTCCCGCACAACTTTGTGCACCGGGAAGGCTTTTTGCATCTTATGGACTGCCTGCAATAAGGGATCTTCTAAGGTCGCATCCTCTGCAGGACCCATAGACAGCATATTAAGAGCCTTCAGCGTCTCCGCTATGAGCACCAGCAACACCCGAATCACTCTAGCTTGGTCCTCCTGTTCTGTAAGCTCTCCCTCTTCTAACTCATCTTCCAGGTCCAACTCTAGATCCAATTCCTCGGATAGGTGGCCTTCTGAAGTTACTAATTGGTCCTGCCTATCCTTCCCTTTCCTAGGCTTCTTCAAAGGAACCTCGTTAGTCCCCGAGCCTAAGGGTGTTCCCGGACACTTCACGCCCAGCTCTGTCTCCGTTGAACCGGCACTTGAGACTCCCCTACCGCCACTGAAGGCTTGCTGAAGAAGAGCTACGAAATCTGGAGAAAAAAATCACTGACAGCCCTCCCGGCAAAGACGCTTGAGAAGGACGACGATCTGGAGCCCAGGAAGGCCCCGCCACCCGCTCCAGTAGCTGAACGGAGGGTGAAACAGGCTCTGGTAAGACTAAGGATGTTTCCTTCTGACTCTCCATACCAACTTTTAAGGCCTGCTCCATAGAGGCTGCTTCTTGGATGCAGCCTCTACAGACACCTGTCTCTGACACTGCTCCCCTTCTAGTACCGCACACTAAACACTGTGGTCTAGAAGGCATCCCGCGGACGCTTCTCTGCATGTCCCTCAGTTATGTTAATTATACTGAGTGCCTGTACCCAGAAGCAGCTTCTTAGCCTGAAGCCTTGCTTCTATTCTCTGTAGCACCTGAAACCGCGTAGAGCCAAAATATTTTTTTTTTATATTGCTTCCATTCGTTTCAATTCTACTTAAATCAGGAAGAAAAATTACTTAAAAACTAAGGATCACCCCGAAAACCGAGCCTCCTGTTAACCCCGACGATCTGACAGCTTTCCTGCGCTTCTACAAAGCGGCCCCGGCCTACACGCCACGAAACTCCACGTTTGCGACCTACACTGACTGCTAAAGCTGCCCTTTCGTTAGAGCTGCTTAACTCCGATCAACTGCCCGCGAGTGCCACGTCTGTTTCTCCCCGCGCTCAGCCGGAACCGCGGCTTCTGCGTCGGGAGAGAAACTGTTGTAGCGATGCTCGGGCCTGCCGTGCGTCCTGCAACTGCCCTGCTCACTGCTCTCCTCCGTATCCGCTGCCGGTTCCTCACTCAAACATGAGTTCGGGAACCGGAGCACAACCCCCCTGCGATGCTTGATTGTCCTCTGCACTGCCGATCGCAAGGCAATGGGGGGGGGCACGGGAACACTCCCCAGTTTTTTTTTTTTTTAATCTTTAAATCAATATCTCAATAATCCTAATCTAAACTCTTCCCTAAAACTCTTCCTTAAGTGTTCCTCTAGTGAGCCTCGAACCTCCAGGCTCACCAACCTCCAGCTGCTTGGAGACTGAGATAACTGGACAGAGGAGGCGGTCCCTGGAGTATTTGTATCAGTGTCATCAGAAGAATGACATTTCTCAGTCTCCAAAGTTGCTGGAGGAGGTGCTAAACCCAGAGGTTCGGGACTAGACTGGAGGGACGATAAGGAACTAACCCATTTGGAGAGAGAAAGTGCCCCAAGTCAACCCCCACTGTGCTGAAAAAGCTCACAGTCCGTGAAGAGAGTTCACAAAATAATCGCCTGAAAATAAATGGACTTCTTACTCAGGCCTCATCACTAATGTCGTGTGTTCCAAACCCGATTCAGATATTTTAAAACCAATACACACCTGCTAATGAGCCCTGCCATCAGCATGGAAAGAAACAGTCAGGTTACATGTATTGTGTCTTTTAATTAGGCAGAGCAGCGTCAAATTTGCATTTCTAAATTCCCATTCATTTAATCATGATCCAAATCGGGCTTCCATGCACAGCCCTTCAAAAACATAGCGGCTCCCACGGTAGGGTAAGCCCTGCATTTTGAGTACAGTCCATATTCTTTACAAAGCAAATTCAATATCCATCCTTTAAAGCACCTCAGACCTTCTCTCAGCATTTCGTCAGGAATCGAGAGTAGTAGGGAATGAGCCATAAGCCTAAGACCGACTTTTCCTAACAGACAGTGAAAAGCCCTGATTTATTTGGATTGGGGTGAGGTGGTTTAACATCCTGCCACTTGATCCCACTGATAAATATGAAGTTAGATATTAATAAATCATTGCAGAGCAATAGGGTTGATGCTTCTGCTTCAGTATTTCATACCACATACCTCTGACTCAAAACCATTTAAATGGATCTTTATATCAGAAAGCCAGGCTCATGCTTACCACACATGCTACAAGATATGGAAAGCAGGCAGACAGGCTTCTGCAGCCTTGAGAAGACAGTCATTTCCTGTCTGACTCTGCATACAACAAAACACAGTAAGAAAGGCATGAACTGAAGCTAATGGGCCTGGGTGGATCCAAGAGGAAGATGAATCTCCCTGTAATACATGAACCATGTACATTAATCACAGTCCAAAATGATATAATTAGTACCTGTCTCTCCCTGGAAGCCTTGGCAGCAACATTTTGGTTTCCATCTGGGATAAAGAAGCAAGTCCAGGCAACAGAAAGATCTACAAATGGAAATTACACTTACCTGGTAATTGTTGTTCCTTGAGTGACTCCAGTTCAGTCCTCCACCACTGGGTAGTGCACCTCCTCCTGCTGCAGCATGGAGACAGGACCAATCAAACTCTTGTCACCACTGGATATATCCTGCTGGGCTTACCATCATCCCCCAGTGAACTACTGACAAAGCAGACTCAAAGGAGCAACAAATAAGTAGCCAAGAAATAATCAAATATCAACTAACTGAAAACTGTAACATATTAAACTGCATTCAAAACTCATTTAACCCTGTACTTCCCTTGGGATACCAAGGGATCCAATAATCTTCTTCTCCCCCCCCAGCCGCCTTTACATGGCCCCACTGACAGGAACAGGAGAGAGAGAGAAGAGAAATCGACAGAGCAGGCAAGCCCTGACGAAAGCTCCAGAATGAATACTTATAACTCCACTGTTCTCCGACTGAACGACAACGTCCTCTCCCTAATTGAAGAAATGTCCATTGGAAATACGCCCCCTCGGGTGGGAATGAGGACTGAACTGGAGTCACTCAAGGAAAGCACAGTTACTTACCTGTAACAGGTGATCTCTGGGAACAGCAGGAATAAGTCTTCACATATGAGTATCGTCGGTACCGACGGAGCCTGCGCGGGAACGCTCCCCAGCATCCAGTAAGAAAGCTTTTGGGAGCATCCCACAGCGCCTGCGCGCTGCCTTCCCGCCTTTCCTAACCGCCTCTCTCAAGTTTGAGTTTTAAAGCTAAGACAAAGAGAGAGAGAGGAAAGGAAAGATAGATAGAGAGATACAACTCCTAGGGGAGGTGGGTGGGTTGTGAAGAATTATTCCTGCTGTTCCCAGAGATCACCTGTTACAGGTAAGTAACTGTGCTATCTCCAGGAACAAGCAGGAATGAGTCTTCACATATGGGGACTCCCCAGCTAGAGATGCCAGGGAGATCTCCAAAGTTGTGAGTCCCTGAGAAGGGCTCTACCTCACCCCATGGATCTCGGGCATCCAACCAGGGATGGGGGGTAGGAGTTGATTAGGTATGGAACAGGTGTTTGAGAACAGCCTGACCAAACAAGGCATCCCGGCGGGAGTCCTTGTCCAAGCAGTAATGGGCTGTAAAGGTATGAACCGAGGCCCAGGTGGAGGCTCGAAAGATTTGGTCGATGGACACAGAGTTTAGATGAGCCATAGAGGCTGCCATGGCCCTCACATTGTGAGCTGTGACATGGCCCTCCAGAGAAAGGTTCTTACTCTGGTAGGCGAAGGAAATACACTGAGCAATCCAACTGGACAGAGTTCTCTTAGAGACTGGAAGTCCTAAATGAGAGGGATCAAAAGCAACAAAGAGTTGAGAGGACTTGCTATGTTGCTGTGTCCTTTGTAAGTAGAAAGCAAGTGCACTTTTACAATCCAGGGTATGAAGATTTCTCTCTGCACTTGATGCATGAGGTCCTGGAAAAAAGACAGGTAAATACACCTCCTGGTTCAGATGAAAAGGTGAGACCACTTTAGGCATAAAGTGTGGATTAGTTCTGAGGACTACCTTGTCATGATGGAACCTTGTATAAGGAGGATTAGCCACCAAGGCTTGCAGCTCACTGATGCGGCGAGCTGTGAGGTGACTGCAACGAGAAAAATAACCTTCCAGGAAAGGAATTTCAAGGAGGTAGTGGCTAAGGGTTCAAAGGGTGGCTTCATAAGCTGGCCAAGAACCAAATTCAAATCCCATGCCACTGGAGGTGGTCTAATGGGAGGTTTAGTTAAAAGAAGGCCTCTCATGAATCTTGCAATAAGAGGATGAGAGGAAATAGGATGTCCATTGAGAGGCTTAAGGTTTGCTGCAATAGCACTCAAATGGACTCTTACTGAATTCGTTTTGAGGCCTGCATGGGATAAATGCAGCAAATATTCTAGTAAAGAATTCAGAGGTATTGCAAGAGGGTTAAGACCCTTCTCTGCACACCAAATGGTAAACCTTTTCCATTTAAAAGCATAGGAACGTCTAGTGGAAGGCTTTCTGGAAGCATGAAGGATATCCTTCACTTGCTGAGACAGATGCCAATCTTGAAGGTCTAGGCCTTCAGCAACCAGGCTCTGAGATGAAGAGACTGGGGATTTGGGTGCCATAACGTTCCCTCCTCCTGGGACAGGAGGTCTGGAGCAGATCCCAAGTCCAGGGAGGGAGCTTGAGAGAGATGAAGAAGTAGAGGGTACCACACTTGGCGTGGCCAACGTGGAGCTATGAGGATCATAGACCCCTTGTCTCTCTGAAGCTTGAACAGTGTCTTGGAAATTAGGGGAATGGGTGGAAAGGCATAGAGGAAGTCTTGCCCCCAGTGGAGGAGGAAGGCATCCCTGGCCTGAACTCCCTGACATGGAATCCTGGAACAGAACCGGGGATGTTTGGTATTCCATGGACTTGCAAACAGGTCTATGTCTGGGGTTCCCCAAATTCAAAAGATCCTGGCTATCTGGTCCCCATGGAGGGACCATTTGTGTGGAAGCAGAACTCGACTGAGTCTGTCTGCCCAAGAGTTTTGAACCCCTGGAAGATACATTGCCATGAGATGAATCTGATGCTCTCTGGCGAAGACCCACAATCTCAAAGCTTCGTTGCAAAGCGACAGAGGGCCAGTCCCGCCCTGCTTGTTCACGTAGAACATGGCTACTTGGTTGTCCGTATGGATGAGGACTGTCTTGTAGCTGAGCAGGGTGTGGAAGACTCTGAGAGCTAGAAGAATTGCTCTGAGCTCTAAGAGGTTGATATGTAGAGATGTCTCCTGTGGAGACCAGATGCCCTGGGTGGAGAGATCTTGTAGATGAGCTCCCCAACCCTTTGGGGAGGCATCTGTTGTGAGGGTTGCTTGGGGTAGCAACTGTTGAAAGAGGGACCCCAGCAACAGATTTTGAGTGGACGTCCACCACTGGAGGGACCAAAAGAGACGACTGGAGGTTGCTATTTTGTCTGACAGGCAACCTGATGCCTGGGTCCATTGGGTGGACAGAGTCCACTGAGCTGCCCTCATGTGAAGGCGAGCGTAAGGAACCACATGCACGGTGGATGCCATGTGGCCTAACAGTTGTAACATCTCTCGAGCAGTTAAATGGGATTTTAACTGAATTTGAGAGGCTAACTGCACCAAGCGTAGGCAACGGGCCTGGGGAAGATAGGCCCTTGCAGTTGAGGTATCTAGCAAGGCCCCTATGAACTCCAATGACTGAGTAGGGGGTGAGTTGTGATTTTGGGATGTTTATCACAAGTCCCAGATACTGAAGAACACGCCTTGTGCAGGCTAGGGAAGTCTGGGCCTCTGACTGGGATGGTGCTCGGATGAGCCAGTCGTCCAGATATGGGAATACAAATATTCCTAGAGTGCGTAGAAATGCAGCTACTACTGCCATGCATTTTGTGAACACTCTTGGAGCAGAGGCCAGACCGAAAGGAAGCACTCTGTATTGGTAGTGCTTTCCCTGATAATGGAACCGAAGGAACCTTCTGTGTGTTGGATGGATGAGGACATGGGTGTATGCATCCTTGAGATCTAGAGAACAAAGCCAATCCTGACTCTGAAGGTATGGAAGGAGAGCACCGAGAGAAATCATCTTGAATTTCTCCTTGCATAGAAACTTGTTCAATTCTCTGAGATCTAATATGGGTCTGTAGCCCCCTGTTTTCTTTGGAATAAGAAAATAGGGGGAGTAGAACCCTGAACCCTGTTGAAGAAGGGGTACTTCTTCTATTGCCCTTTGAGCAAGAAGGGTAGCAATCTCCTGACCCAGAAGGTCGAGGAGCGATGTTGGAGAATTGAACTGTCTCACCATAGTGTGAGGAGGAAAGTTTAAGAAATGAAGCTTGTACCCCTCCCTTATGATGGAGAGGGTCCATTGCTCTGCTGTGATTTGTTCCCATCTAGGAGCAAAATGAGCTAACCTTCCTGGAATGGTGAGAGGCTCTGGTTCTTCTAGAGCCAGAAAGGCTAAGTTCTCTAGTTGTAAGTCAAAGGCCCTGAGGAGGCTGAGGCTGTTGGGCCGTAGCAGTCCTTGTAGCCTTAGGCTTGGCTTGTTTAGGTTGTTGCTGACGCTTTGCAGCAAAACGACCTGTAGAAGATGCCTGGAGACCATAACCAGGATAATATTTCCCTTTTTTGGGAAAGAAAATCTTTTTGAATAACCTTTTTCTAGCAGGAGCAGAAGTAGACTTTGAAAGTCTATCTAAGGCAGAATTTTCAGCATCCATCTGCGTGGCCTTTGCTTGCCAATCCTTACCAAAAAGGTTTTCACCTGTACAAGGAAGATTTCCTAATCCATCCTGGACCCAGGGTTCCAAATCAGAAGCTTGTAACCAAGCAAGTCTGCGTGCACCTATAGCAATAGCCGAGGCTCTGCTGGCACACTCAAAAGAGTCAAAGGCTGCACGGTTGGAGAACTTGGAAACATCCTGGGCATGTTTAAGCCAGGTGAGAAACTCTTCCCTTTTATCTTCTGAGATAAAAGGAGATAAAGTTAGCAGATGATCTGTAACTTCCTTTAGAAACATCCCCATATAGAGACTATAGGAGTTGATTCTGGCAGTAAGCATATTGGCCTGGAAAATTCTCCTGCCAAAAGCATCTAAGGTTCTGCATTCTCTTCCTGGAGGATTAGATGAGTGTCTTTTTGCACTCTTTATCTTTTTCATAGCAGACTCCACCACAATAGAGTGGTGAGGAAGCTGAGTCTTATGAAAGCCAGGACAAGGAGGAACACGGTACATGGTGTCCAACCTGCGAGAATGAGGGGAAGTAGTAAGAGGTGTCTCCCATATGCCCAACATGTGATCATAAAGGATCTCATGAATTGGTAAAGTAGCTGCCTCTTTAGGAGCCTTAGGATATTGTAAAATATCTAATTTCTTGGCTCTAGGCTCTGGTTCAGGGGCCACTGAAATAGAGAGGCCCCTGGCCACTTCCCTAATGAAGTCTTGAAAAGACAAGTCTTCTGGAGGAGACATTCTTCTTTTTGGAGAAGAGGGCTCCTGAGGAAGGAGTACCAATGCTTCGACAGAAGCCTCTGATTCATCAGAGTCCTCGGAGGAATCGAAATATCGCCTGTCTGGATGCTCTTGCAGAGCCCGATACGTGTACCGAGTGGTATCGACATCGGGAGTGATCGGTACCGATTCGGTACCGATAGGCATCACAGGACAGGGTACCACTGCAGTCGACACCGAAGCCGATGTCGATGCAACCGGTACCGGCACCGGAACCGATATCAGTGCCAGAACTGGTACCGCCAACGGAGTTTGTTGCGGTACCGGAGGCGTCGCAGCTTGTATGAATGCTGTGATGGCACGCTGCATGGTCAGAATATTCTGATCCATTGACGCAACCAATGTCTGGATGTCGGTACCAGTGGAGACCACCGGTACCCCAGAACATGGCAGCAGGTGATCGGTTGAGGCCACGCCATCGATGTCAACCTGTGACCCCATAGATGAAGCTTTGGAAGCCGGAGCCTCCTGCCGGGGTAATTTTGCCGGTGCAGGATCCTCGAGGGCAAGCCCGGAGGCATCTCGATACTTAGAGGGAGATCTACCCTTCGAGGACCGGCTGGACTTATGTTTGGTTACCTGAGATCCATGGGAAGAAGACGAAGCCCTGGAAGATGTCGATGCCACCGAAGCTGCATCAGAGGGAAACAGGGTACTGAGCTTTGCCGCTCGATTCTGTCGACCTCTTTTAGACATCATGGAACAGGACTCACAATCGGTGATGGAGTGGTCAGGACCCAAACATTTTAGACACCAGTCATGGGTGTCGGTGATAGAAAGAGTACCGCTGCACTTCGTGCTTTTCCATGCGGGCTTTTCCATGAGGAAAAATCTTGTAGGCCCAAGGCCCAAAAGACAAAATTGCACAGAAGTGGGAAAACGGTAGATTTTTTATTTTTATTTTTTAAAGAAGAAAGAAAGAAAGACCGGCGGTACCGGTCAGATGTCGAAGAAGGCAGACGCGCGACCAAAGAAATAAAGAAATATAAAGAACTTCTTCAGCGGTGACAGGAACACGACCTGCTGGCTCCGCGGAAAAGAAGAACTGGAGAGAGGCGGTTAGGAAAGGCGGGAAGGCAGTGCGCAGGCGCTGTGGGATGCTCCCAAAAGCTTTCTTACTGGACGCTGGGGAGCGTTCTCGCGCAGGCTCCATCTGTACCGACGATACCCATATGTGAAGACTCATTCCTGCTTGTTCCTGGAGATCAACAATTACCAGGTAAGTGTAATTTCCATTTCCTTATCGTTCCTCCAGTTCAGTCCTCCACCACTGGGATGTAACAGAGCAGTAATCATTGGGAGGGACTTTTCCAACCAGCATGCAAGACCGCTGAACCGAAACAGGCATCATTTACCGCCAACATGTCCAGACAGTAGTGCTTACTGAAAGTATGAAGACACGACCAGGTGGCCGCCTTACAAATTTCCTCTGGCGGTAACAAACTATGCTCCGCCCAGGAGGTCACTTGTGCTCTAGTGGAGTGAGCCCACAAACCGATCGTCACTGCCCGACCTTGCAACATGTACGCCAACGCTATAGCTTCTCTAATCCACCGTGAAATTGACGCTTTCGCTGCCGCTTCACCCTTGCGGGGACCGCCAAACAATACAAACAGTCGATCCGACTTACAGAAGGAACTGGAAACTTTCAAATACCAACGCAACACTCGTTTGATGTCCAGACGATGCAGGCCACGGTCTGAAGTGGATTCCACCGACGAGCCCAATACCGGAAGGGAAACTGACTGATTTAGATGAAACGGCGACATCACCTTTGGCAGAAAGGAAGGAACTGGCCGCAACACCACTTTCTCTCTGGAAAAGGTCAGGAATGTCTCCCTGCACGATAAAGCCTGCAATTCTGAAATTCGTCTCGCCAAGCAAATGGCCACCAAGAAAACTGTCTTCAGAGTTAAGTCCTTAAGAGATGTCTGATCTAAAGGTTCAAAGGGACTCATGACCAATGTTCCCTCTAATTTTCTGTAGGCTGTGTGCGCATAAAATATCAGCTGTGTGCAGCTTTTGAAGGAAGGTTAAATTTTTGTGCGCCATATAACGACACTCAGAGTTATATACTTTAAAATTTGACTACACGTCAGAATACAGTATGTACACCACATTGATTTTAATCAAATTAAATGAAAATAGATGATTACTAAATGAAGCGGGAAATTTCTAGTAATTACAATCATAACTTTTAAATTTTAAGACGTCTGTGTTGTTTTCTATCAGAATCAGAGCCGTAATTTTTGTGCGCTCTGTTGTAAAGTATGTGCGCTCGCTCGGCGAGGTGTGTGCGTGCACACACGCGCACAGCTTAGAGGGAACAGTGCTCATGACCAACGCCCCTAGCACCAAATTGAGGTCCCACGGTGGACCACCGCTCTATGCGACGGCCGCAGGCAAAACACAGCTTTAAGGAAACGCTGCACATCGACATGAGCTCCCAGGGACACTCCCTGAACTTTACCTCTGTAACAAGCCAGAGCTGCCAATTGAACCTTTAAAGAACTGGTGGCTAACCCTTTATCAAAACCATCTTGTAGAAAACTAAGAACCATGGGAACAGAAACCGTCGCCACCTGCACCTGTCGCCGTGAACACCAGTCCTCAAAAATACGCCATACCCGTACATACGTAAGCGAAGTGGACTGCTTTCTGGCTCGAAGCAACGTCGTGATGAATGCAGCCGAATACCTTTGCTTTTCAACCGCGCCCGTTCAATGGCCAGACCATAAGCGAGAATCGATCCACTTGAGGCATGGCCAGGGGCCCCTGAATCAACAGATTTTCTGTCACCGGTAACCTCCAAGGCTCTCTGTCGAGCAACCGGACCAGATCGGCATACCACGGCCGCCGAGGCCAGTCCGGCACCACCAACACCACTCGTCTGCAGTGCGTCTCAATACGCTGCACCACTCGACCTATGAGCGCCCACAGCAGAAAGACATACAGAAGACCCGATGATGGCCAGGGCCGTATCAGCGCGTCGATGCCTTCCGACATTTGCTCCCATCGTGGGCTGAAGAACAGACTCACTTCAGTGGACTGGAAGGTCGCCATGAGATCCATCACCGGTTCTCCCCACCGGTGGACAATTTTAGCGAACAGTTCCGGATGAAGCTCCCATTCCCCGGCATCCACCTGAACTCTGCTGAGAAAATCCGCCATCAACATTGTCCTTTCCCGCGATATGTGCTGCCGAGATAGCTTGAAGATGCAGTTCTATCCAGAGGAAGAGTGTCCGCTTCCTCTTCCATGGCCACAGTTCCTGTTCCACCTTGCCGATTGATGTAAGCCAATGCCGCCGAATTGTCTGACAGAACTCTTACCGCCTGCCCCTGTACCAGGCATTCGAATGCCTGAAGTGCAAGGAACACCGCCCGAAGCTCGAGCCGACTGATTGACCAAGCACTCTCTTGGACGGACCACACCCCCTGTGCGAACCTTCCCTCGCAATGCGCCCCCCAGCCTGCAAGTCAACAAGGGGATCCAGAGTGGCTGCTCCAGTGGCATGCCCGTCTTCAATGACCTCGGGTAAAGCCACCACTGAAGAGCTCGTCTGACCCGGAGGGGGCAAGGAAGGCATTTATCCAATGAATCCGTCTGGTTTGACCAACGGCGCAGTAAGGCCCTCTGTAACGGCCGCATATGGAACCTGGCCCACGGCACCACCTCCAAGGTCGCCGCCATCGTTCCTAGAAGCAGCAAATACCCCCAAGCTGATGGGGCCTACGTGCGCAAGAATCTGCAGACAAGACTTCGAAGGCCCTGTGCCAGACGGTCCGGGAGAGACACCGTTCCGCCCGCCGTGTCAAAGCGAACCCCTAGATATTCTAGGTCCTGTGACGGAACCAAGCGATTCTTGGCCGTGTTGACTACTCAGCCGAGACATTGCAGCAGAGACACAACTTTGTCTGTCGCTTGTAAACTCTCTGCCTTGGACTTCGCCCGAATCAACCAATCATTGAGATACGGATGCACCAGAATACCTTTCTTTCGCAACGCCGCCGCTACCACTACCATGATCTTGGTGACCGTGCACGGAGCCGTTGCCAGGCCAAACGGCAACACTTGAAACTGGTAATGCCCCCACGGAAATGCGAGTGGAGGAGTGGCCTAGTGGTTGGGGCAAGGTACCTTAGGCCGGGGGTTCAAATCCCACTAGAAGACAGCAACCTTGGGCTGGAAGGACTGGGGTTTCTAGTCCCACAGGTGCTCCTTGTGGTCTTGGGCAAGCCACTTAACCCTCCATAGCCCATGTTCCCTGTAAAATAGTTTTCTCTAAGTTATAATGCCCTGTTCAATGTAATTTCCGTTTGTTCAATGTAAACCGCCTTGATATCATGAAAGGCGGTATATAAGAAATGTTAAATAAATGATGCTTAAATAATTTAAAACACAGAAGAGAGCTTTCTGGTTAAATTTAGAACCCAGCAGAGAGCTTGTAGTTTAAATTTCATAATAAGTTAGAGCCTAGCAGCAGCAAAGAGCTATAATTTAAATCAAATAAGAATATAGCTTACCTCAGCAGCACAGGACAGGGTACTGTGTAGCAGCCCTCTTTTAATAAGTGTTATTAAATTCTTGCCGTAAATGCTGAGACCAACGAAGACTCGCACGTGCCACCCAGGCCTCACAGATAGAAGCTTGTAACAGATAAAGCATCGGCCTCGAACGCCTGCTTCAATAAACCATCCACTTTCCTATCCTGTGCATCATTTAAGGCCGCACTGCCTTCTACTGGGATAGTCGTCTTTTTGGTAACCACCGAAATTGCTGCATCAACACGCGGGGAACAAAATTTTCCTTGTCCTTATCCGCCGACGGGTAAAGTCTATTTAGTCTGAACGCCTTTCAAACCCGCTTCAGGTTGATCCCATTCAGTTTGAATCATCCGATCCACTACGCTGTGAACCGGAAAGACAGTCTGGGATTCTCTCACAGCTTGGATAAGGGGATTTTCTAACCCCTCGTCCTCCTTTGGCTGCGCCGTAGCCAGATTAAGCCTTTGGAGGGATTCCGTAATCAACGCCACAAATTCCTCCTTGCAAAAAACCTGTATGATTCTTGCTTGATCCTCCGGCTCTAGTATCTCCCCCTCTTCCAGTTCCTCCACACCGGATTCGAGGTTGGCTTCAACCTCTTCGGACTCCTGCCACTCCATTGCCGTTGGCTCAGTGTCAGGGTACTGAGACCTCTTTGCCGGTTTCGGGAGAGTGAAACTAGCTTCTCCCCTTTTGGAAGGATGCAGAGCCTCTGGTAACTTCCCCAACCGGCCTAACTGAAAAGCCTGATGCATTATGAGGACAAAGTCCGGGGAAAAATCCCCTAGAGATGCCCCGGCCCCCAGCACCGCAGGCCCGCCCGACGGTCCCGCAGGCATATCCGTGGGCAGACCCGACGGCCCCTCCAGGGAGGGCTCACCTTCGACAGGTGCCGAGGACCCTGGGAGTCTTGAACTACTTTTTCCTCCATCTGCAGTTCCACGTTGGAGGACACAGTAGTGCAACCCCGGCAAATACCGGTGTCTGAGACCTCCCTCTGTGCGAACCGCAAACATCACACTGTGGACGCAGAGACATGGACCACCAGGGCAAGGAGGAGAGGACTGTGCGAGAACTACCAAGCAAGCCCCCCACAAAAATTACTTTCAATATATTTAATAGCTTATTTATATTTATCCTCTTTTTTTTATTCAATAAACCATTCTGTTATTTCCAAAAACAAACCAATAATCCTAAATCAATTGTCAAAGAAAAGTCCCAGAACAAAACTAATGAAACCCCCAGTCAGAAAACACTGCGCTAAGGTTTCTGACAGAAATCATGAAACACTGCCAGCTTTCACTGACACGCGATCAGATGGCACGGGCAGGAAAAAGATGGCCACCGCTAGCGTCTTTTCGCGCCCAAAAGAACCCCCCAGTGTGAGCACGCGGCTAGTCAACTACTCCATGCAGCCGGACCCCCTGAAATGACTGCACTTACCGGCAGAGCAAAGCCCTTCCAACCGCGACATTGCTCAGCCCTGCTGTGAGCGACGTCAGCAGTGAGAGCTGCTGTCTGCTATCAGAAGTGATCAGGCCGCCACGGAGTGAGGAGAGTGGAGAACCAGAATAAAACTCTGAAAATGCCTGCAGGACAAGCAGAGCTCTCCCCTGTACAGCCAAGGGGGAGAGATCTGATACTGGCTGCTCAAGAAAAAGGAAACAGGTGAAGAGAGAGAGGCAGAAAGGCAGCACAAAGACCGGCAGCTGAACACAATTTTTTTTTTTAAAGGGATATACCCCCCTGTAATAAATGAAAGAAAAGGAAGTTAAAGTCAAACCAAACAGAGAAAACTGACTAAACCCTAACTAAGAGCTCCTTATTCGTTCCTCAAGTGAGCCCAGCCCTAGGCTCACTATGTCTTCCTGCTGCATGGAGACTGGACACACTGGGGGATGATGGGAAGCCCAGCAGGATATATCCAGTGATGACAAGAGTTTGATTGGTTCAGTCTCCATGCTTCAGGAGGAGGTGCACTACCCTTTGGTGGAGGACTGAACTGGAGGAACGATAAGGAACTGATACTATCAGTATTAAATGTTTGGAATGCACCAAAGATGAACAGAAAGGAGACCTAGGAATAAAAGCCAAAGTGGCAATAAAAAGTGGGTAAATAGCCCATGTACATCATGGTATCTTAGTGGTTTACGCCTTTAAATGGGCACTCCTGCCCCTCCTTTAGGCAGTTGCTACTCTAAGATCATGCATGCCTGGCACTGGACAGAATGCCCATTTACTGGTGTAAATTACTGGGAAAAGGTAAGCACGGGCATTTCCAGCAACCACAGGGGCTCACGCTTTCCACCACCTACTCCAAAGGCAAGGAACAAGCTAATATTTTTTAGAAGCTGGCTGATTCTGAGCCCCTCTGCCACTTTTGCAGAAACACATCTTGGGCAACGGGCTTACTATACTGTTGTGGAGTGCCACAGGGCTCTTCCCTCTCCCTAGTACCATTTCATCTTTTTTAATCCACTTTAGGCCCTTTAGGTTCTATGGGTTTATTTATGCTGATGATCTTGGTGCCTTTGGGGATGTGTATTGATAATTATTTCCTTCAGACAGTTCTTTAACTAGGTAGTCAAGAGTAGGTTGGTACTTAAATCTTCAAGAGACAGAAGTTATGCGCTTAAGGACTGTCAGAGTCTGGATTTGAGACCTAAGACTATAGATAAGGCACTGCACCTATCATCTGAGGTTTTGAATCGGGGAGTGCTGGTGGATAGTTTGACTTTTCAGTCACAGATTCACTCTTAAGATCCTGCCCCGGGGCCGGCCCTCATGTTTGGTTGATTCCTTACATTGGTATAATTTAACTAGGCCTTCACCTTCTAGTTTAAGTGTTTTGTTGAAAACCCTCAGAATACAGGTTGTGCAATGAGTGAGGTTGAGGGCTCACACCTTCTGTGTTGTGGACCCAGAACTGTAGAATAAGCTTCAAATGATGGCAAGGCAGGAACAGTGTTTTCTTAAACGTCATAAGCTAGAAAAGGCATACTTATCTAATGAGCTTTTATCAGCAGCATTGTAATTCGATTGTGGTTGGCATAGATTCTGGCAATATGATTTTTTTAAATTATACAGAACGTTTATGTAATGTTTGATTTATGTATCTTAGTACTTTGCACTTTTAATGCCTGATTGTAAATAGCTTAGTGTGATCAACGTCACTTAGACAGGGCCGATTTATTTGTTTTGTTTTATGAAATGCATGGTTTTATGTTTTATATTATAACTCACCTTGAGATTTGTTATGAAGGTGTGCAATAAATGTAACTAAATGTGTGCTACTATGTCCGCACACAGTATGTATCACAAGTCTCATGATGTAGAATGGGACCTATAACACATACCATGCATTGTTGCTGGTAACAAGGTAGCACATGTTATTACATCAGTGCGCTCACACAGTTCAACAAAGGATAATCAAGTTTGTCTTCTAGATTCATGTATAAGCCTGAAAGCGAATATGCAGTTTGAAAACAATATTCCTCGAAACCTGAGAAGGCATTTCAGCGACTCTTCCTCCTAACGAATACTGTTGTCTGAAGCACAACACATTATTTGACTATTTTTCTATACCACTTTTCTACAGGTCACTGCAATAGAGGTAGGTTACCGATTGCTCCTTTTCTCTCGGTTTCTTAACTGTTTTTTTTTCTACCTGCTTCTCGTAAACCAGGACTTCTTTTACTTTTTTTTCCCCCCACTGTTGTCTCACAGGCTTTATTGCTCTACTACTGCCACTCAATTCTAGCCATCAACCAAAGGATTAATCTCTCTGTCTCTCTGTAGTGCAGTCCAGACGCACAGAGGACCCAACCATCTGCTGGAGACTGAGCAATAATGGCTAACTTACTGAAGTACAGAGCAGTTATAGGATGACATCACAAAGCTGGTCATGCTCAGTCTCCATCTACTGGTTAGGGGGTACAACCCATGTGTCTGGACTTGGGGAATGATTTGGAAAAGCCTTGCTCTACCTTAGTCTCTGATTACCCTTTTAGGCCAATTTTCTGAAACAAAAGAAAGTTTATGTCCTAACCACGGATTTTCTGGACATGCCAGAGTAAGCATGAGGATTCTGAAAAGGATGGGGTTTTTTGGACATTACATCAAACACCCACACATTGCAATACAATAATCAAACCACCAGCACTGTACTCACTCAAAACAGAAAAATTAAAGTTACAAATGAAGCAAATAGATTTGTTAATAATTGTATATACTAACCGATTTTTGTTTTTGGTTGGTTATAGGTATTTGTATTGGCTGTGCTCAAATGAAAATAAAAAGTAAAGTCCTGAAGCAGCCATGGGGGAAAATGTTAACCTTAGCCGACAATGGGCACTGTTTAACTTTGATGGAAGTCTGGCTCCCAAATCATGGAGTCTAGAGTTTGGCATTTTCTGCATTCACAGACTGTTCCTGCATGAATGAAGTCACCACTATCACAAAGTTCTATATGGAAATGAGTTATATGATTACACACTGAAAAATAATTTTAAAGAATAAGAAACAAACAGGATAAGACAGTTAAAGCAATAAGATAATGTACATAGTTTTTTAAAGACATAATGGGATTAAGTGGCAAATTTAAGTACTGCAGCACTTGAGATGTGAATTATTTTTTCTAAGTTTGGAAATTTTAATTTTTTGTCTGTTTTGGGTCAATATAGCTGGGGTTTTTGCTGACTGTATTGAAATGTGGGGGTGTTTGACATAGTTGGTTGTTTGGGTATTCATGTATATGCACAAATTTAGCAGATAATTTAGTTGACATTTTAAAATCTTTCAAATCTGCCTTTTATGAATGTACATTTCTATTTGATTCCTATTACTATTTGAAGATGCTGAAAGCCCCCTTTAACTAGCCCTTCCCAATATTATCAATTTGAGTAATCAAAACACTACTATGTCGATCATTATCAGACCCCCAAGAATTCTGCACAAACAGCTGAAGAGCAAATCTTTACCATAATCCCATAAGCAGGCATTGCGCCAATATAAAAGCATTAACTAAGCACTCATATGTGTGACGTGTGAAGACAACATGGCTTGATGAAACTGCAATCAAGAGTGTATAATGAAATGGACCAGAGCAGCAGCCCCAGAAATGCCCAAAGATGTGATCATGTCATTTTAGGGATTTACTGCTGCTGCTCAGAGACCAGCAGAAAAATGTTCATGGACACTGGAATCTTTGACAGCATTAGCATTGTAACAGTGCTCCTAGGGGGCAGCGTCAGCACTGAGCTAATCTACTTCTGCTTTTATTTACTCAGCAAGTTGCAAAACCTCCTATTTTTGAGGCAGCTTTGAGTCCCTCCCTGATTTGCTCACTGCTTCATTTATTTACTACAGTAAGATAGCTGCCTCAACAAGATTTATAGGTCATGCTACTCACAGGGCAGTCTCTCTGACTCCATCAGCTGCTCCGATCTCCAGCTCCTCCAGCCAGCAACATCCCTGAGGAACCTACAGCTTCATCGGAAGTGAGTCATCCAGTTCCTGCACTACTCTCCCTCTCTGATCGCTAGCCGCACGGTCTGCCTGCTCCGCCCACAGCATCATCACTGGCAGAGGCCATTGGGCTTAAAAGCAGCACGCAACAGGCGTGCCTGTGCCTGAGGGCCCTTTGGTGTGGCCTTTAGGCGAGAAATTAAGCAGCAGGAAAGTAAAGAAGATACGCCCGCTTCAGTGGAACAACCCAAACCACGCAACTGCGAAATATGTGAGTTGGTTATGGTAACTTTCTATCGATGCAAAGTAGCCCTGTAAGATCTGTACTAGCCTGCTAGAATAACTACTGAAACCTCTACTGATGCAAGTAGCCCTGTAAGATCTGCATTAGCCTACTACATACACGAGCTGCCCATTGCTCAGAAATACTACAGCATACCCCCAGATTGTCAAAAGTCCCGACCTACCTAGGTGCCCTACATTCAAAATGGCACCCTCCTTACTAGCCTTTACCATCTGTTATCTCCTCGCCAACCTATTCTACAGTGCTTCCACCCTCACCACCAGCTACAGCCCCATCCCAGTCCTACAAGGCCTAGGAAAGAGAGGTTCTAGTGGCCCACATCGACCACCAGTAGGGACCCAAGCATAACTTACACCCACATTTGCTCTACATTTCTCTTCAGCATACCACAAAGTCCAAAGTAGAGAAGCACCTAAAACCTCGCAACTTGAAATGCACCCTCATAAACGCACGCTCGGTCTGCAAGAAATGGCCAGCTATCTCCAACCTTATAACCAACTACGATCTGGACATTCTACTGGTCACAGAATCATGGTTGTCCGATTCAGATTCAGTCCTTCTCAACCACCTCATCCCTCCCAACTTCGCAATCCACACCTGCCACAGAACCAACCGCAGAGGCGGAGGTGCCTTCATCCTCGTGAAGACGGAGCTCCAATTTCAACTACTCGCCTCCACCAGTACCACATACCTGGATTCAATCACCATAACCAACAAATACAGCTCCATCTGTCTCATTTACAGATCCCCATCTTCTTCCCCTGAAGCATGGGACAAACACAGAGGATCTCTAAAGGTAAAAAGGGGACTGTTGTAGTTGTTGATATGGAAGGACAGACTAGATAGGCCATGTGGTCTTTTTCTGTCATCATATTTCTATACTAGACCTCGCCTGCAACCCCAAGAACCCAAACAAACCAAACTGGTGAATGGGTGACTTTAACCTACCAGCTCTCCAAAGCCTTCCTCGAAGCACTCACCAAGTTGGGTTACAACCGGATAATCAACACCACTACCCACTTAAAGGGAAATAAACTAGACCTTGTCTTTGCTCCAATACCAGACATATGCCCAAACTACAACCCCACCATATCCATCACTCCAGTTCCATGGTCCAACCACAGCTTAACTGAATTTCAGATGCCTATGCACCAAGCTCACAACACCCCTCCGAGGGCAGCCGATGCTTCCGCAGCACTCACATGACGATTCCGGCTCTTCAAAAAAGAGGAGATCATCGACAAAGTCCTACCAAACCTCAGCTCGGCATCACCCAACCTTGACTCGCTGACATCCACCTGGAACAACAGCCTCAGCTCCGTTGTGCTTCTACCTGCCTCAAAGAAGTTACCAAGATGAAGGAAAACAGCACAATGGTATTTCTCAGAATTACGGACCTCACTACTCCTCCTCAGGAAGCTCGAAAGACGATGGCGGCGCTCAGGGGCCTCGGACGACCATACTGACCACAGCTCCCACCTAACGGTACACCGCGAAGCAGTGTACAAGAAAATGAAGGAATATCACTCTGAACTCCTGCTACGCTCCCTAAACAAACCTCCTGACCTCTTCAACATCGTCAAGACTCGAACTAAAGAACTTTCTCCCACCAAACCAAGCTTGCTACACCCACAGGAATTCGCGGACTACCTGCGTGCCAAAAGCAGCCTAACTAACACCTCCACTGTCCCCACTCCAAGTCACACACCACGCCAACCAACACCACTGACCTCCTTTACGCCCCCATCTGAGAGGTTCATCGAGGACATCATCATATACATCAACACCTCCACAGCTCCCAATGACCCTTGCCCAGCATTTTGGATAAGATCACTGCGTGCGGAACTCAGCCCAATCCTGGCTAAGATCATGGAGCATCATATTTCCCCCTTGGCCATTTGTTTTCAAAGCTGAACACCACTAACCTTTTAAGCTTTTCCTCATAGGCGAAGGCCGACCGTCCACTAGGCAAACTCTGTAGCCTCCTAGGGTAGTAGATCTCAGTGGGCAGCATGGCACAGTGCCTGTGACAGGCCATGTGCTTTGGCACACATGGCCTACCAATTCTGACTCCCCTCCAACAGGAAGTTGCATCGGATGGGGGGTCAGAAGCAGCAGGCCATGTGTGCCGAGGGCACCAAAGCAGTGGTACAAAGACCCGCGCCGAGACACTGCCCCCTCCAACCCCCAAAGACTGAAATGGTGATGGCACAAAGCGATTGCTTTTAAACTACTGCCATCAAACCGTACTGCCACCGCCTTCGAAGACTGAATCGGCAATGGCGGGGCTGCTCAGCTCGGTGGCACGACCAGGGGAAAGGGGTGGCACGACTGGGGCTTCTGCCTGGGGCAGCAGAAAACCTTGGGCCTGCCCTGCATTGGGGTAATTTTGGACACCCTTCGCTGTACCTTTTCCAATTCCATTTTTTGTTCTTTTTGGTGCAGTGATCAGAACTGCACACAATACTTAAAATGCGGTTGCACCATGGAGCAGTGCACAGACATATCAGCCTTTGTTTTATTCTCCATTTCTTTCCTTATAATTCTTAGCATTCCATTTGCTTTCTTGGCTGCCGCTGCACTCTGGAGCACAGGATTACATGGTATTATCCATGATGCCTAGATCCTTTTCCTTGGTGGTGATTTCTAATGTAGAACCTTGCATCATGTAGCTATAGTTTGTTCTTCCACAAGTGCATAACTTTGAACTTGTCCACATTACATTTCATCTTCCATTTGGATGCCCAGTCTCCAAATTTATCAAGGTCCTCTTGCACGGTTTCACAATAATCTTGTGATTTAACAACTTTGAATAATTTTGTTTTATCTGCAAATTTGATCATCTCACTAGTTATTCCCATTTACAGGTCATTTATAAATATGTTAAAGTACGAGCATTTATTATGGATAGCCTGAAAATTTGACTGACTTGGTGTGTCCTAAGAACTGCTCCAAGAACCATCTCGGATCAATACTTTTTTTTTTTTAAACTGCAGTGATTAAGTACAGAGATTTTAACTTCTTTATATTTTGCTTGCCTGGACCAGTAAATGCAAAGAGAGATAGCAATACTTGCTTATCTGTGCCTGCATCAGACCCAAGGTGGAGTCCTTGCTCTCTGACAGCGCATCTGCAGTAAATGCAAAGAGAGATAGCAATACTCGCTTATCAGTGCCTGCATCAGACCCAAGGTGGAGTCCTTGCTCTCTGACTGAGCATCTGCAGTAAATGCAAAGAGAGACAGCAATACTCGCTTATCAGTGCCTGCATCAGACCCAAGGTGGAGTCCTTGCTCTCCGACTGAGCATCTGCAGTAAATGCAACGAGAGATAGCAATACTCGCTTATCGGCGCCTGCATCAGACCCAAGGTGGAGTCCTTGCTCTCTGACTGAGCATCTGCAGTAAATGCAGAGAGATAGCAATACTCGCTTATCAGTGCCTGCATCAGACCCAAGGTGGAGTCCTTGCTCTCCGACTGAGCATCTGCAGTAAATGCAAAGAGAGACAGCAATACTCGCTTATCAGTGCCTGCATTAGACCCAAGGTGGAGTCTTTGCTCTCTGACTGAGCATCTGCAGTAAATGCAAAGAGAGATAGCAATATTTGCTTATCGGTGCCTGCATCAGACCCAAGGTGGAGTCCTTGCTCTCTGACAGAGCATCTGGAGCTGGCACTCAACAATTACTGAAGTCCTACAATTCTCTCTCTTTCTTTCATGCCACTCCTTTTATGTTCAAATGTTCAATTTTTATACTTTTTGCAATTATAGGAACCAAAAGATGTGCATCTTTATAATAGCACTCGCACTTTTCCAAAACACGGCTTACTAATTCTCCTTCCATGAGATCATACTTCATCTCTTCAAGCTTTTATCGTATATGAAATGTATCACGAGGCCTCTAGCAAAGGTTTCCAATGACGAAACAGCCCAGCAACATTCTAATTTATTTATTGTGGTGAAATGAAAAACATTATCAGGAAGAAAAAGGTACCTACAAGTGTTTTTTCTGTTCAATTTTCTGCACGGAGAAAAAGAACACCCACAGGTTGATATTCAAAAGCACCTATGTGGTCAGGAGCAGGTGGTAACCACTTAAGTATTTTATCGGGTTTTAGAAGGAAAGATTAAAATCTAGATTTTTTTACTCTGTGTTTGGTAGAACGGCAATTTTGGGAATTTTATATTCTGCTGATATGAGAGTTTTATATTTGGTATTTCTTATTTTTATTATTCTTTGATGCTCCTTGTAATTTTGGGCAAGTCACTTAACACTCCATTGCCTCAGGCACAAACTTTGATTGTAAGCTGTCCGGGAAAAGGGAAATGCCGCTTGTACCTGAACATAACTCACTTTCAGCTACTACTGAGAAGGCCTGAGCTAAATCAAAATCCATTACTTTTTTTTTTTTTTAAGTTCTTTGTGGGTTAATGAATAATTTTTGGCTGAATAACTGAGTGTCTGGCCAAGTTTTAGCTGGGGAGTGGTGATATGCAACAGATAGCAACACCCGCAAGAACAATATTCTTCAAAACCAAAATGATACAGCGCCTCAGACCACTCCTAAACCCCCAGGACTTCAGATCAGTACTACAAGCAAGGACACCCCCCAACCTCGACTACTGTAATGCGATATATCAAGGACTCCAATTTCCACTCTCTACCCGTTACGGTCAGCCCTTACACAACCGCCAGGATCATTCAAAGGGCAAAGAAGCATGACCACATCACTCCAGTACTGAAGCACCTCCACATCCTCCCATTGGAATCTCAGATCAAGTATAAAACCTTACTACTGATTCACAAAGCACTACACAACAACAAACATCACATCTACACAGCCTCCTACCATAACCAAACTCTGGGAGATCCACAAGGCAGACCACTAATAATGTTCTATAACACATGCAAGGACAAAACACAAACAAACATGTACCCGTGCATTTGACCTCTACGGCCCGTCCCTATGGAACTCTCTCCCAACCAAAATCCGGAACAAGGACCTCTCTTCCTTTTGAAAACAAATAAAGATCCACTTATTCAGAGAATACTTTGGCACAGACCCGAGCAACACCCAATGAATGTAGAAGCACGTCGTACACAAGATAAATCTGTGGCCAAGATTTGAAGAATTGTAAATAAGTTAGGAAATCCTGATGTATACCCAATTGGGATTGTAAATAAGTTGAGACTATGTTGAATGCTTTTTTTTTTGTTTAAATGACATCAAGTCAGTGTTGACTCATAGCGACCCAGATACCTCTGGGTTTTCTTGGCAATGTATCACCGGAAGTAGATTGCCAGCCTTTTCTTCCGAGGCAATGGAGAGTAAAGTGACTTGCCCAAGATCACAAGGAGTGCCAGTTGGAATCGAACCCTTGATCTTCTGGGTATGAGGCAGTTGCTCTAACCACTAGGCTACTCCTCCACTCCATGTTGAATGTATAACCCCCTGTAAATATGTTATGACCTGGAAATATGTAGATACACAGTGGTCACATAAAGAGATGTGATGACTTATCCACTTATCTTTATGGATAAATATATTGGATAGTCATTTATTTTATTTATTTAGCTATGCTTATATACTGCTTTTCACTGGATCAAAGGATTTACATTAAACAACAAGAGATACATCAAACAGGTCATGTTGAATGTATAACCCCATGTAAATATGTTATGACCTGTTTGATGTATCTCTTGTTGTTTAATGTAAATCCTTTGATCCAGTGAAAAGCGGTATATAAGCATAGCTAAATAAAATAAATGACTATCCAATATATTTATCCATAAAGATAAGTGGATAAGTCATCACATCTCTTTATGTGACCACTGTGTATCTACATATTTCCTCCTAAGTACACAAAGGAGAAATTAGACCTTATCTGCTAATTGTCTTTCCTTGAGTTCTCTCCAGGCCAGTCCAGGAATGGTACAGTGGGGTGCAAAATTCTGGAATCACTTGTAAATTTGACGGTTTTTTCAACTTTGTGACCTTATATCTTAATTTATTTTTCCTCCCAGTGGCTTTTTCTGTGTATCTCATGATAAGTGATAGATTTGGCTATTAGGGCCAACTTTTAGTATTGTTTGGCCCTTATTTTCTGAGTTTGTTTCCCATAGTTGTCCTGTTGATAGATTTTCTGTGAAAATCACGTAATGTACATTGTTGGCCAACAATATATTATTGTAAGTATGCTTTAAAATATTATGGACGCACGCCAGGTTTCCTTCAAATTAATGTATGTGGTCTTGAAAAAGGCCGTTTTTATGTGTCAGTGATGGCTCAGTATTTGATGGGCCACCCTTTGTTTTCACCTGACTGCACCTTGTCAGCACTGAATGAACCAGTCTGACAAGGTGATCGTTGGTGACAACGCGGTTCCAAGCTGCAATGAGTGACTCAATCAGCTCAAACTTTGATGTCGGATGCCTCTTGGATATTTCCAAGGCCACCTTGTGCCACAGGTTCTCGAATGGATTCAGATCTGGAGACTGGGCAGGCCAGTCCATTGACTTGATGTTGTTCCGCTGCTTACGGCTGATCACCTGTCTGGAGCGATGGCAGGGTGCCTTGTCATCTTGGAACAGGAACTGGCCAGGAAACAGCTGGTGTGCTGATGGCACCATGCATTTTTGCAGTATGGTGATGTACTTGGCCCCATTGACCATTCCATCGATGATGTGAAGACGTCCAACACCACTGGCAGCCATGCAGCCCCAGACCATGACCTTCAAAGGATGCTTCACAGTGAGGTTGAGACATTCAGGCTTGAATGCCTCTCCAGGAAATCTCCTCACATAGGTGTGGGCCTGGTTACCAAACAGGCAGAAGGTGCTTTCATCGCTGAATAGCACCTTTAACCACATTTCAGTTGACCAGGTTGAGTGCTTTCTCGCCCACACGATCTGGTTGCGCCTTTGTATGTCAGTCATCAGTGGCTTATTCCGTGCTTTGCAGCCCCGGGGACCAAACTGCAGGCACCGGCGACAAACTGTTGATGAGCTGACACTGACCTCACTCGTCTGACCACTCTCAAAGTAGCTGAGGAGAGGTCAACTTGCGATTAGTCAGTGAAATGCGTCGTAGTGCGCGGTTCTGGCGTGATGTTGGTGCACGTGAACGACCTGAATGAGACTTGTCTACCACTGAACCCGTTTCTTTCTTCTTCTGTACAATCTTAACAACAGCGCTCTGACTGCAGCCAACTTTCCTGGCTATCTGATGGCTTGAAAATCCTTCCTCGCTCATAAAGGACACACAAACACGCTCCTCCAGCGTCAGGGTCCGAGTCATCTTCATGGTGAATTCAGAAAGCGTATGAAATTCAAAAATTCTGCGAGTTTTTATAGCTGCACTGTTGGCTAGATATCTGCATTGTGACTGGTTAGTGAAACCAGCCTCCTGATTGGTCAGAAATAACATGTGCATATTGGATAATCTCGATCCAGTTTTGACGCAGGATCCACAAAAATTGCAGTAGCTATCTCCCAGTGTCTGTAAAGTATTTAAATTGGAAGCAAGGAATGCAAAAAAGTCAAATCTAATAACCAAATGTATCACTTTTAATGTGGTAGAAAGATGAATATGCTGGGCTAACGCAAAATTTAAAAAAAACAAACAACGTTAGAAAGTACGAAAAACGCAAAACTCACAAGTGATTCCAGACTTTTGCACACCACTGCAGGGTTGTCAGCCCCCTCCAGCAGCTGAGGACTGAATCACACAGAGTCTCCTTCCCCTAGCGAGGGACAACAGACAGGCAGAGCCTCCCTTTCAGACTGACTCGGATGCCAAACTGCTCCCACACCTAAGCTGCAGTTTCAGCCATACCTTCGATGTCCTACCTCATTACCAAACTGCTTACTGAATAACGCAGACTCAACACAACTCAACCTCCTTATTACGCAAATGATGTGGGAGGGTCCTGGACTGGACTGGAGGGAACTCAAGGAAAGACAATTAGCAGATAAGGTCTAATTTCTCCTTCCTATTCATCTCTCCAGGCCAGTCCAGGAATGGTAGGGTTGTACCAGAGCAGTACCTAAATCTGGGAGGGTCCCGTCAGCCCAGCCACAATGGCTGCAACCCCTACATTTGCGTCTCCCCTAGCCTGGACATCGAATCTATAAGGTTTCGGAAAGGTGTGAAGGGACGACCAAGTTGCCGCCCTACAAATCTCTACCGGAGGAACTAAGGCGAACTCTGCCCAGGACGTCGCCTGCCCTCGTGTAGAATGGGCCCTGAGCCCTTTAGGAGGAAGCGCTCCCCACGCCACATATGCTGCCCCAATAGCCTACTTTACCCATCGAGCAATGGAAGCTTTGGAAGCAGCCTCCCACTTTCGAGGACCTGAAAAAATCACAAACAAGCGATCTGTCTTACGAAATGACTCCGTTCTCTTCAGATAGTGACGGAGCACTCTTCAGAGATCCAACTTCCACAGAGATTGATGCTCACTTTCCCCTTCTAGATTTGGAAATGTTGGAAGGCAAAATGAAATAAGCAAATGAAATAAACATAACCATAAGGGAAATAGCCTGATTTACATGAAAAGTCGACACTACCTTCAGCAGAAAAGATGGCACCGGTCATAACACCACCTTCTCCGCCAAAAACGGAATAAATGGTTCTCTACAAGAGAGCGCCTGAAGGTCCGAAATCCTCCTTGCCGAACACAACACTACTAAGAAAGCCGTCTTCTAAGCTAAATGTCTCAACACCACCTTCGACACTGGCTCAAAAGGAGGAGCAGTCAGCGCCTCCAACACCAAGTTCAAGTCCCAAGGAGGAATAACTTTCCGGATCGGCGGCCTAACATTCTTTACCGCTCTGAAAAACCGCAGAACGTCCGGATGAGTCGACAACACAGACCCCTGTATGCGACCCCTATAACAAGCCAAGGCGGCTAATTGCACTTTAAAGGAACTAAGCGCTAGACCCTTTTCTAGCCCTCCCTGTAGAAACCGCAAGACATCCGGCAGCCCCGAGGAGAACGGCCTAACGCCCTTTTCTGCACACCAATTTTCAAAAATGCGCCAAATGTGAATATAAGACAAGGACGTAGAATGCTTTTTCGACTGCCACATCATTGCTACTACCGCCACGGAGTACCCCTGGCAACGCAACCATTCCCTCTCAAGAGCCATGCCGTAAGCGAGAATCGAGCCACATGCGGCATCGACACTGGTCCTTGACTCAACAGATTGATCCAATCGGGCAGCCTCCATGGCTGCTCCACCAGAAAACGCATCAGATCTGCATACCAAAGGCCTCCTTGGCCAATCCGGCGCAATCAGAATCACCGGCCTGTCGTGAACTGCTATCCTCTGCACAACTTGACTAACATTGGCCATGGCGGAAAAACGTAAAGCAATTCATTTGTCGGCCACGGTTGCATGAGCGCATCGAGACCTTAGGACATGTGCACTCTGCGTCTGCTGAAGAATCCTGCAGCCTTGGTATTGGTGAGGGTAGCCATCAGATCCATGACCGGTAGGCCCCACCGCAAGATGTCATGGAATACCGCCACATTCAGCTCCCACTCTCCGGGATCCAGGACATTCCGACTTAGATAGTCGGCCTGAACGTTGTCCTTGCCTGCCACATGTGCCGCCGACAAGGCTCCCAGATGGATCTCTGCCCACCGTAGTAAGAGCTGGCTCTCCTCCAACAAGGAGGTGCTGCCCGTGCCTCCCTGCCGATTGATATAGGATACGGTCACAGCATTGTCGGAGAAAACACGAACAGCCTTGCCCTCTACCAGGTCCTTGAACTGTACTAGCGCCCGACGCACTGCCCTCATCTCCAACCGATTTATTGACCATCCCGATTCTTCCGTGGTCCAACAGCCTTGTGTCACCTGCACTAGACAATGCGCCCCCCAGCCCGAGAGACTGGCGTCCGTGGTAACCAACACCCATTCCGGCTGCTGCAAGGGCATGCCAGCTTGAAGATGCGTGGAATCTAACCACCAGTCTAGACTGGCCCGTACTTCCTGCGGACACACCAGCTTCTGTGACAAGAGCTCTCTGTAGCGGCCACATATGAGCCCTGGCCCACGGCACTAGGTCTAAAGCCACCGCCATGGAACCCAACAGCTGCATATACTGCTATGCTGTTGGAGCCTGCATGCTCAGAAAACCTCTGCACCTGTCCTTGAAGCTTTTGCATTTTGTCTTCGGGCAGAAACACCAAGCCGGCGACTGTGTTGAACACTGCTCCGAGATATACCAGACGCTGTACTGGCTGAAACTGACTCTTGGCCCGATTCACTACCCAACCAAGCCGTTCTAGAAACTCTACTACATGCCTGGTTGCTATGATCGACTCTGCTTTGGAGTCTACTCGAATCAGCCAATCGTCCAAATAGGGACGCATTCGAATGCCCCCCTGTCGCAATGCCGCCGCTACTACAGCCATGACCTTTGTAAATGTATGCGGTGCCGTTACCAGCCGAAACGGCAGTGCCCGAAACTGGAAATGACCCACAGGAATGGCAAAGCACAAGAACCTGTGATGTTCCGGTCTGATTGGAATGTGCAAATAAGCCTCCGTGAGATTGATCGAGGACAGCACCTCGCCCGGTTTCACTGCTAAAACTACCAATCTCAAGGTTTCTATCCGGAAGTGTGGTACCCGCAAACAGCGGTTCACATGCTTAGATCGAGAATGGGTCAAAAAGAACCCTCCTTCTTGGGAACCACAAAACAGATCAAATATCGACCTAATCCGCACTAGTCTATAGGCACTGGAACTATTGCTTGAAGGTGCAACAATCTTTGCAGTGTGTTGTTTACTGCCTCCCTCTTCACTTGGGCCTTAAAGGGAACACAATGAACGCATCTGCCAGTGGTCGGTCGAACTCCAGCACGTAGCCCTTTTGAATGATCTCCAACACCCACTGATCCGTGGTGATGGCGGCCCAGGTGGAATAGAAATCCTGTAAACGTCCCCCGACCGGAACGTCCGCCTGAGCGTCCACGACTTCATTGCGGCTTTTTGGACTGAGACTGCTGGGGAGGGAGATAACCTCTGCCAAATCCTCATGCTCCCCAAAAGGACAGCCCTCTAGCCACAAACTGACCTCTCTGATAAGGAGTATACCGAGTCACCCTAAACCTGCGGAACTCTCTTCCTTGACCGCGCCGCAGTCCCCCCCGGCCTCGAACAGTCCTCCGGCAGCCAGCCTCCCTTTGAATCACCCAAATCCTTGACGATCTTTTCCAAGGCCTCCCCAAAGAGTAGCTTACCCTTACAAGGGAGTTTGCTGAGCCACGCTTTAGAAGATGCATCCGCGGCCCAATTCCTCAGCCACAGAAATCGCCTAGCTGCAATCAGCGACGCCATCATTTTTGCCGAAATTCTGATCAGATCATAAAAGGCATCTGCTAAATATGCTGCCGTCGATTCCAGCTTGGCCCCCTCCGGAGACGGACTCTCCTCCCTTGCAGGAGAAACGTCTCCTTGGAGCCAATGCATGGAGACTCTTGACACATATGCCCCACAAGTCGAGGCCTGCAATGCCAAAGCACTAGAATCAAATGCCTGTTTAAGGATAGATTCCAATTTCTGATTCTGGAGATCCTTAAGGGCCGCTCCGCCCTCCACCGGGATGGTAGTCTTCTTTGTCACCGCTGAAACTAAAGCATCCACCTTTGGCATACGCAACTCCTTCTCGTCCTTGGGTATCGGGCACAACCGACCTATTGCCCGACTACCCCTCAGAGAAGCCTCCGGGCACTCATTCTGATTCTACCATTTGCTTGATAACTCTATGAACTGGAAAGCACTTCTGCTCTGCTTTAAATCCCTGGAGTAGCGGGTCTTCCAGCGGCTCCTCCTGCACCACCGGAAGGCTGATATTCAATGCCACCAAAGACTGCACAATGAGAGCCCCAAGCTCCTCCCTGCGGAACACTCTGAACAAATTTGGATCTTCACCCGGCGCAATCTCTCCTTCCTCCAGCTCCATAGCCCACGGGTCGGGCCCTGAGTCCGACAGGACCTCCCCATCGTCTGCCAGCCGCGGTTCCGAGTTCTGCTGACCCCACGCGTTGAAGCCGGACTCCAAATCGAGGTTTCTATGACAGGGACCCTCCTCCGGGTCCTCCTCCCCAGTAAACGCCGGTTTTTGCGACCCCGAAGCCTAGGTGGAACTAGATCTGCTCTGCGTCTGCTCCCTCTTGAGGCAAAATGCCTTATGCAGGGAGAGAATAAAATATGCAGAAAACAACATTTTCACCTCTTCCTGCAGTCCTAAACCCTGAGCTTGGGCAGGAACCGCTGGGTAAAGAAGGCACATTAGATTTTCTTGACTTAGTTTTCTTTTTAATCTGTTTGTTGGCTAACGTGGGAGAAATCGATGCATCAGCCAAGATGGCCGCCTTTCCCGCTCGTTCTTGAGGCCTCCCTGAAAGCTCCTCATGAGGCAAACTCTCCTCCATGGCAGATAACCGCTGCTCCAAATCGAACACAAGACCTGCAGAGCCCCAGCCCAGCCAAACCGTGGACACCCCCGCATTGCATGCACTCTGCCGCGATCGGCAGCATGCGTCTGAACCGGAGCCCCCCTGCCATCAATACTAAAATGCCATGCCGCTTAGCTCTCCTCTCCGAGTGTTCACAACACTGTATTCCTCCTTACCTTCCACTGAGCTTTTAATCAACTTATTGCCCGAACCCCGCTGCTAGCGGGCGGTGATCAGTCACTGCGGCGGCACGAGATGAGTGCGACTAGGGCTCCCAGGCACTTTCTTTCTTGCGGGCAAACGTCGGCTCCGAAGACCACGAGGCAGGCTCTGCCCCTGCCTCTCAGGCGTGGGGATCTGCAAATCTCCTCTCCGGCTTTACTGCCTTGCTAGGACACACCAGAATTTGCCTTCCCAAACAAAATTACCCAAACCGAGAGTTTGTCTAAATTATTTCCCCTGATTTTTCTTTGGAGCCTGAGCAAAACAAAAAAACGGTCCTATCCAGCTGCTGAGGACTGAAAGACTGAGTCTCTGGCACCAGGGGGAGCTGGATAGGGTGTCAACAAGACACTGTGTGATTCAATCCTCAGCTGCTGGAGGGGGCTGACAACCCTACCATTCCTGGAGAGACGAATAGGAATTTGGAGTTCACTTCTACTAGAGGACAAGTCGTGACCTCTAGAAGACGTGCTCAACCCTCTTAAGGACATGTGATAATGCAAACAGCTGGCCTGCTATTAAAGTGCATCCAGGTTGCCACAGTTTGCTTATAACAGAAAAAGATGACAGATGGAGGTGCAGAGGGACTACTACTAATGAACAGCTGTTCACAGGAAGGCAAAAGGCTCAGCTGATGTGGCCTTTAGATTCTCTCTAGCAGTTACCCTAGAAGATGCATCTCTCTCCCTCTTTGTTGTCTGTGCTATATGTGAACCAATATATCCTGAGCCAGCTAAGGGCTAGAAGTTGCAGTATTTTTTAAGGCCTGTTTGCTTATAACGAGCATCTAGAAACATAGAAAAATGATGACAGAAAAAGACCACATGACCTCTCTAGTCTGTCCTTCCATATCAACAACTACAACAGTCCCCTTTTTTCCTTTAGAGATCCTTCACATGTGAAATACATTGCAAGGGTAAAAGTCTGCAAAAGGTCCCAGGATACACCATGACATTGTAAAACTGCCACTCACAGGCTGCCCATAGCTCGATACTAAAGGCTTTCTGGCAGTCCGCATTTTAATATAGTAATTTTTCATGATTTTATTTTTGCTTTTTTAAAAAAATGTTATTCATTATACAGCACTTTGAAAATTATTGAAAAGCAGTTAAGCAAATACAATTAAGATAAATGAAATGCATAACACTAGATTTTCTTTCTAGGACAAATTGTTTTCTGTATGCTTAGTTTATATCTACAAGATGAGAGGAAAATCATCTCAATGCAGCCCAACCGGGTCTCTGCATGGGAACATCGAAGACAGACTTACTGATGCCAGAGGAAAACTGATGGACAGCCGACTTTCATGGTTTGGGGGTTACAGGAGGCATATGGAGGAGCAGCCTAGTGGTTGGGGCAAGGTATTTCAGGCCGGAAGGTCGGGGGTTCAAATCCCACTAGAGGACAGCAACCTTGGGCCGGAAGGACTGGGGTTTCTAGTCCCACAGGTGCTCCTTGTGGTCTTGGGCAAGCCACTAAACCCTCCATAGCCCATGTTCCCTGTAAAATAGTTATTTCTAAGTTATAATACCCTGTTCAATGTAATTTCAGTTTGTTCAATGTAAACCGCACTGATGCAGAATAGTGCGGTATATAAGAGAATGTAAATAAATAAATATGGTAGGGGGACACATTACAGATCATAAGATGGTGTCCTTTTCCAGGCATGCTGAGGGCAGAAGTTGCATAGACTTGTAAAATGAAAATCTCCTAGGACAATCACTCTGAATGTGGCATGCAAACATTAAGGGAGAGAAGTTTAGAAAGAAAGGGTCAGACAACATGAAAAACAATCAGTCCAATGCAGAAAACTGGCATGGCTTTTAAGCACAGATAATGCCACTTTAAAGCACATTTACTGCTACCGCCAAATGCAGAAAAGAGACAGACATGTGCAGAAACAGCACAGGAAAAACTAGCACACAACTAACACCAAAAGTATTTAAATGCATTTAAATCATAGGCAAATGAGCTGCACATAATGAAATGGTATGCAAATACTGGCCGCGCCCAATGCTGAGAAACACGTAGAGGATTTCACAAACAGCCTTAGTGCCAATAACTCTACGCCTGGGTCTGAGGTGGCTTAAACATCTAGCGCGTGCCCCCAACAGTATTTTGATGGCGCTGGGTGTTTTCCCTGATGCCTGGATCATCGGAGGAGAAATGTCAAAGATGATCCAGGCATCGGGAAAAGCCCCCGATGCAATCAAAATAATGTTGGGGCTGATTCCTTGACAGAAAGTGAATCCCTGGAGGCCCAGTGGACCCTATCCCTCCACCCCCCTCCCAACCAAAAATAACCTTGCTGGCCCAGTGGCCCCGAACCCTCCCTCCTCCCAGTACCTTCAGAAATGAGCGGGAGCGCTGTCCACATGCTCCCGCTCTTGCCCCACCATTTTGAAAAATGGTGGTACCTGGCCACACGTGGTGGATCCTGGGAAATACTGTTACAGGTGAGTAAGTACGCTTTCTCTGGAAACAAGCAGGAAGTCAGTCCTCACATATGGGACACCCCAGCTATAGGCTACTGAGAGCCCATAGCAAAAATAGGGGCTCCCTCACGGGGAGCCGCAAGCAGCAGCAATTTAGTCCATGTACACAGACCACAGTAGGACCCCTGTGTCCGATGAACCAGCACTCCCATAGCCTGAACACAGAGGGGTCGGAGGGTAGGGAGTTGCCTAGACCCCGAAAAGGTTACGGAGCACAGCCTGGCCGAGGGCACTGTCCCGTCGGGACTCTCTTTCCAGACAGCAATGGGCTGTGAAGGTATGGGCTGAAGGACCAGGTGGCGGCCTGGCAGATGTCCACCATCAGGATGGAGCGCAAGTTTGCTACCGAAGCCGCCATGGCCCTGACACGGTGGGCCGTGACATGGCCTTCCAGCGGGAGCCTTGCCTACTTGTAGGCGAGGGCGACACAGTCTGCCACTCATGTGGACGGCGTATGCTTGGTCACCGCCTCCCCCAGTCTACTGGGGTCGTAGGAGATGAAAAGCTGAGAAGCTTTGTGGTGGCCCTGAGTGCGCGTTGGATATAGAAAGACAAAGCCTTACAGTCCAAGATGTGAAGGACTGTCTCCACCAGACTGGAGTGAGGTCTTGGAAAGAAGGTAGGAAGCACCACTTTCTGGTTGAGATGGAAGGGTGACACTACCTTTGACAGGAATTTGGGGTGCGCGCGGAGCACCACTCTTTTCTTGTAAAACCTGGTATAGGGTGCCTCCGCCATGAGAGTCTGAAGCTCACTGACTCTGAGAGCGGAGGTAAGCGCGACCAGGAAAGCCATCTTCCAAGAGAGGTGGCAGGTAGTCAGAGGTTCGAAGGGCGGGCGAATGAGCTGCTCCAACACCATGTTGAGGTCCCATTTGGTTGCAACAGTTGGGCTGAGAGAGGCTTACCATCCATTGGATGGTGGTGCACCGCCAGGGCACTAAGGTGCACTCAGATGGAGTTAGACTTGAGCCCGGACTGGGAGAGGTGGAACAGGTACTGCAACAGCAGAGCCACCGGGCAGGAGAAAGGGTCAGCCGTGTGTTTGGGGCACCAAAAAGAGAACCTGCGCCATTTGAGGGCATAAGCCTTCCTAGCAGAGGACTTATGAGAGGCCAGCAGAATGTCTTCTACCTCAACCGGAAGGTTGAAAGGGGCCAGAGTCACCCTCTCAGCAGCCAGGCTGTCAGCAACAGGGACCCCAGGTTGGGGTGCTGGAGAGAGCTCCCCTCCTGAGATAGGAGTCCCGGGAGGACCCCAAGGGGATGGAGGTCTCCACTGTCAACTGTAGAAGTAGCGGGAACCACGGTTGCCTGGGCCACCGAGGAGCTATCAGGATGAGCGAGGCCCTGTCGCAGAGGGTCCTGAACAAGGTCTTGGCGATCAGCGGTGTAGGAGAGAAGGCATACATGAGGCCTTCAGACCATGAGACCAGGAAAGCATCCACTGCCACCCTGGAGTGATAGGTCTGTCAGGAGCAGAAGCGGGGCAACTGAAAGTTGTCTGGGCTGGCAAACAGGTCCATCACGGGTTCCCCCAGAGCTGGAAAAGCTGACTGGCAACTGGCTACCCTGGGGTCCAGCTGCTACTTGTGTGGCTGAAGAACTCTGCTGAGCCTGTCGGCCAGCAGGTTGTCCTGGCCTGGCAGGTACACTGCCCGCAGGAGGATACCCTGTTGGACTGCATACGAGCGGAAGACCAGTGACTCCCGACAAAGGGTTTGAGACCCTGTGCCCCCCTGTTTGTTCACGTAGAACATCGCCACCTGGTTGTCCGTCTGGACTAGCACCGGCTGGTGATGCGAGTGGTGAAAGAAGACCCTCAGGGTTAGGTGTATGGTCCGGAGCTCCAGGAGGTTGATCTGCTGGGTGCTCTTGTCTGGTGACCAGCTGCCCTGGGTGCGGAGATCTCCGCAGTGGGCTCCCCACCTGAGCAGGGAGGCGTCCGTGGTGAGGACCCTTAAGGGGAATGCAGCCATGTAGCCTGAAAAAGCATGTCCGCCTTGAGATGCTCTGGCGACTGCCACCAGACCAGGGAGTCTGCCAATTGGCCGGTCACAGAAACTCTGCTTCGGAGGCGGCCTGTGGCCTGAGACCACTGGTCCTGGAGACACCACTGTGCTGCCCTCATGTGGAGGTGAATGTCTGTGGTGACATGGAACGTGGAGGGCATGTGCCCGAAGAGTTGCAGAAGAAGTCGAGTGGGCACCGAGGGACGCTACTGTACACCAATTTTTAAAAAGGGTTCCAGGGGTGATCCGGGAAACTACAGACCGTTGAGCCTGACGTCAGTACCGGGAAAAATGGTAGAAACCATCATAAAGAACAAAATTGCTGAACATGTAGATAGTCATGGCTTAATGGGAGACAGCCAATATGGCTTTAGGCAAGGAAGATCTTGTCTTACTAATCTGTTATGTTTTTTTGAAAGTGTGAGTAAACAGGTAGACAGTCGGTTGATATAGTATATTTGGACTTTCAGAAAGCCTTTGACAAGGTCCCTCATCACAGACTTTTGGCAAAACTAAAGGATTATGGGATAGGAGGCAGTGTACTATTGTGGATCAGGAACTGGTTAAAAGATAGAAAGCAGAGGGTAGGGCTAAATGGCCAATTTTCCCAATGGAGAAAGGTGAATAGTGGTGTACCCCAGGGATCTGTGCTGGGTCCGCTGCTTTTTGACATATTCATAAATGACCTGAAAAAGGGAAGAACGAGTGAGGTTATCAAATTTGCAGATGACACAAAACTATTTAAAGTTGTTAAAACCCAAGAGGATTGTGGAAAATTGCAAGAGGATCTTGATAAATTGGAAGACTGGACATCAAAATGGCAGATGAAATTTAATGTGGACAAGTGCAAAGTTATGCACCTAGGGAAGAACAACCCAAATTATGGTTACACAATGCAAGGTTCCACATTAGGAACCACCAACCAGGAAAAAGATAACATTGTGGATAACATGTTAATACCCTTGGCTCAGTGTGCAGCGGCGGCCAAGAGAGCAAATAGAATGCTAGGTATCATAAGGAAAGGAATGGAAAATAAAACAAAGGATATTATAATGCCTCTATATCGTTCCATGGTGAGACCGCACCTTGAATATTGTGTGCAATTCTGGTCGCCATATCTTAAAAAGGATATAGCATTATTAGAAAAGGTTCAGATAAGAGCCACCAAAATGATAAAGGGGATGGAAGGATACCCCTATGAAGAAAGACTAAAAAGGTTAGGGCTCTTTAACCTGGAAAAGAGACGGCTGAGGGGAGATATGATAGAAGTCTATAAATTAATTAATGGAATGGAACGGGTAAACACAGATCGATTGTTTATGTTATCAGAATATAGAAAGACTAAGGGACATGCAATGAAGCTACAGGGTAACCTATTTAAGACAAATAAGAGAAAATATTTTTTCACTCAACGTGTAATCAAACTCTGGAATTTGTTACCGGAGGATGTAGTAAAGGCTGTTAGTGTAGCTGGGTTTAAAAAAGGTCTGGACAAGTTTCTGGAGGAAAGGTCCATAAACCATTATTAAAAAGGGACCCAGGATATCACTGCTTGACCCAATACAAGCATTGTGGAACCTGTGTCTTTTGGGGAAACTGCTAGGTACGTATGACCTAGATTGACCACTGTTGGAAACAGGATACTGGGCTTGATGGACCTTGGTCTGACCCAGTATAGCATATCTAATGTTCTTAACTCCCCCCTGGTTGGGCAGGAGCTAATGCCTGGGGTTTTGGAGCCTTCTGCTTACAAGGGCCATGCCCATGTCTCTTGGCCTGCTGACCCTGTTGGGGAGCTGAGGAGGCCTGATAAGGTGGGTAGTTTCTGTAAGCAGCTCCCTTCTTTGGGTAGAAGGACTTTTTACCCGAGCCCTTTCGTCTGGGAGGGGCAGCGGTCTTTTTAGAGAGTCTGATCCTCATCATGAACTTGGTCTCCAGCTCGGCAGCCTTGTCGGTCATGGGTTTGCCAAAGAGATTCTCCCCTTGGCAGGGGACATTGACCAATTTGTCCTGAACTCACTGCTCGAGGTTGGACGACTGTAGCAAAGCTTGGCGGTGTGCACCGATGCCTGCTGCTGCTACTCGAGCTGCCGACTCAAAGGATACTACCAAAAGCAGAGAGGTTCCACAAAAGAGTAAAGTAGCCCAAATGCCCTCAAGTATGGAGCAGACAGAGCTTAAAGATCCCAAATTACCCATGTCTAACAATAGCCAAATTAATATGAATAAAATACATTCTCTAAAATGCTTGTATGCAAATGCTAGAAGTCTAAAAAATAAGATGGGAGAGTTAGAATATATAACACTAAATGAAAGGTTAGATATGATTGGAATATCAGAGACATGGTGGAAGGAGGACAACCAGTGGGACACTGTGATACCTGGGTACAAACTATATCGTAATGATAGAGCTGATCAAATTGGTGGAGGGGTTGCTCTCTATGTTAAAGAGGGCATTGAGTCAGAAAGGATTAAAATTTTGCAGGAAACAAAATCTGCTGTGGAATCTATATGGATTGAAATTCCATGTAAAAGGGGGAAGGCAATGGCAGAGGGGGTGTACTACAGAGCGCCTGGCCAGAATGACCAAATGGATGATGAAATGCTCAAAGAAATCAAGGAAGCTAACAAAAGTTATAGCACAGTAATAATAATGGGTGATTTCAACTACCCTGGTATCGACTGGGTCAGTGTCACGTCAGGACATGCTAGGGAGATAAAGTTCCTAGATGAAATAAATGACTGCTTCTTGGAGCAGCTGGTTCATGCCACCAGAGGGGAAGCCATATTAGACCTAATCCTTAGTGGAACACCAGATCTAGTGCAAGAGATAAGGTTGTTGGGGCCACTTGGCAATAGTGATCATAGCATGATTGCCTTTGATTTAATTAGTGGAGGAGGGATAGTAAGGAAATCCACAGTACTACCTTTTAACTTTCGAAAGGGAGACTATGATAAAATGAGGAAAACAGTTAAAAAAAAAACAAAAGGAGCAGTTGCAAAGGTTAAAGACGTACATCAGGCTTGGCTGTTGTTGAAAAATACTATCTTGGAAGCCCAGACCAGCTGTATTCCACGCTTTAAGAAAAGTGGAAGGAAGTCCAAAAAACTGCCAGCATGGTTTAAAGGTGAGGTCAGAGAGGCTGTTGTTGCCAAAAAGCATCTTTCAGGAAATGGAAAAAAGAGCCAAACGACGAAACCTGGAAACAGCACAAGCACTGGCAAGTCAAATGCAAGACATTGATAAGGCAGGCAAAGGGAGAATTTGAGAAGAAGCTTGCTGCGGAAGCAAAAACGCGAAGTAAAGACCTTTTCAAGTACATTCATAGCAAAAAACCTGTGAGAGAGTCAGTTGGTCCATTAGATGATAAAGGGGTTAAAGAAGCACTAAGAGGCGACAAGGCGATAGCGGAGAGACTGAATGAATTCTTTGCTTCAGTCTTTACTGAGGAAGATGTAGGGATGTTACCCATGACTGAAGTGGTATTTAAAGGTGCGGAAGAATTGAAGGAAATATCGATACATCGGGAAGATGTATTACAACTATTAGATAAGCTGAAGAGTAGCAAATCACCTGGGCCGGATGGTATACATCCAAGGGTGTTGAAAGAACTGAAATACGAGATTGCAGACCTGCTATTAGTAATCTGTGAACTATCATTAAAATCATCTCTAATACCTGAAGATTGGAGGATAGCCAATGTAACACCAATTTTTAAAAAGGGTTCCAGGGGTGATCCGGGAAACTACAGACCGGTGAGCCTGACATCAGTACCGGGAAAAATGGTAGAAACCATCATAAAGAATAAAATTACTCAGCATGTAGATAGTCATGACCTGATGGGAGACAGCCAACATGGCTTTAGACAAGGAAGATCTTGTCTTACTAATCTGTTATGTTTTTTTGAAGGAGTGAATAATCAGGTGGACAAAGGTGAGTCGGTTGATATTGTGTATCTGGACTTTCAGAAAGCCTTTGACAAGGTCCCTCATGAGAGACCTTTGGCAAAACTAAAGAGTCATAGGATAGGAGGCAGTGTACTATTGTGGATCAGGAACTGGTTAAAAGATAGAAAGCAGAGGGTAGGGCTAAATGGCCAATTTTCCCAATGGAGAAAGGTGAATAGTGGTGTACCCCAGGGATCTGTGCTGGGTCCGCTGCTTTTTGACATATCCATAAATGACCTGGAAAGTGGAATAACGAGTGAGGTTATCAAATTTGCAGATGACACAAAACTATTTAAAGTTGTTAAAACCCAAGAGGATTGTGGAAAATTGCAAGAGGATCTTGATAAATTGGAAGACTGGCATCAAAATGGCAGATGAAATTTAATGTGGACAAGTGCAAGGTTATGCACCTAGGGAAGAACAACCCAAACTATGGTTACACGATGCAAGGTTCCACATTAGGAACCCAGGAAAAAGATTTAGGCGTCATTGTGGATACCATGTTAAAACCCTCGGCCCAGTGTGCAGCGGCGGCCAAGAGAGCAAATAGAATGCTAGGTATGATAAGGAAAGGAATGGAAAATAAAACAAAAGATATTATAATGCCTCTATATCGTTCCATGGTGAGACCACACCTTGAATATTGTGTGCAATTCTGGTCGCCGTATCTTAAAAAGGATATAGCGATTTTAGAAAAGGTTCAGAGAAGAGCCACCAAAATGGTAAAGGGGATGGAAGGATACTCCTATGAAGAAAGGCTAAAAAGGTTAGGGCTCTTTAACCTGGAAAAGAGACGGCTGAGGGGAGATATGATAGAAGTCTATAAATTAATGAACGGAGTGGAACGGGTAAACGTAGATCGATTGTTAACCTTATCAGAATATAGAAAGACTAGGGGACATGCAATGAAGCTACAGGGTAAACTATTTAAGACTAATAAAAGAAAATATTTTTTCACTCAATGTGTAATCAAACTCTGGAATTTGTTACCGGAGGATGTAGTAAAGGCTGTTAGTGTAGCTGGGTTTAAAAAAGGTTTGGACAAGTTCCTGGAGGAAAGGTCCATAAACCATTATTAAGAAGGGACCCAGGATATCAATGCTTGAACCAATACAAGCATTGTGGAACCTGTGTCCCTTGGGGAAACTGCTAGGTACATATGACCTAGATTGGCCACTGTTGGAAACAGAATACTGGGCTTGATGGACCTTGGTCTGACCCAGTATGGCATATCTTATGTTCTTATGAACCAATCAAAGGCCGCCTGAGACATGAATTTGGCCATGTTCTTGAACCACTGCAAAGGTTCCTCAGAGAAACCAGCCAAGAACCCGGTACATGCCCATGTACAGCTGGTAGGCCTGGATCCGGCCAATGAGTATTGAGCCCTGGTAGCACTTTCTGCCAACCGTGTCCAGGGTGCGGGCCTCCCTGCCAGGGGGCACCAAGGAGTGTGTCTTCTGGCTTTTCAGCCGACGCATGGCCGACTCCATCACCATAGAGTTATGCAGCAGCTGTAACGTTTGGAAGCCCGGGTTCTGGCGGGCTCAATATATTGATTCAAGCCATTTGCTCACCACCGGCACCGAAGCCAGTGTCTCCCACATTCGGAGCATCAGCCATTCCAGGATGGGAGGGATGGGCACAGTGAGCGATTCCCGCAGAGGGGCCTCATATTGGAGGATTTCACACTCATCCACTTGAGGGCCCTCCTCCCACTCAGTCGGGAATGCCAGGGCCTTAGACATGTCCTTGACAAAATCAAGGAAACCCATATCCTTGGGCGTGGACCACCGTCTATTCTCCGAGACAGGAGAGTCAGATGAGACGTCGGAGGAGGGCTGCTCCGCGGGCCTCGGTGCCCCCGATGCCCTGCGGCTGGTGCCCGGTAGGCTTGCCGGGGATGACCGCGGCACCGTTGAGTGGGACTCAGATCGCGACCTCGGCCGAGGATCGACTCAAGGCCTAAGGACCTCGAGGATTGGCTCGGCCTCCGGGGATGTCTTGGACATCGAGGGCCCGGAGGTTGGGGCGGATGGTCGTGCTGGACAACAGAACTCGCTGCTGGTCCATGAAGGCAGACAAACTGCGCTCCAGGGCTGCCATTCTGGACTCCAGACCAGAAGGTTCCGCAGCCTTCAGTGCGGGCACCGAGGGACTCGGGCCCAACGCCAGCTCCCCCGAAGGGGAATCCTCAATGAGGACAGTGTCTGGGGACCGAGGCCGGTCCGCGGTCGGATCTTTCCGGGGGACCTTCACAGGCCGCTCCTTCTCAGATGCCTCAGATGAACGTCTCGGACTGCGGGACCGGGCCCGGAGAGCTCCCGGCCGGTCGGAATCATCCAAGGACACTGCCTTTGAGGGTTTCTTCTTCTTCCTGGGTTCCCTCGAGGCCCTGGCCATCGGAGGCACCGGGGACTCGGAGAAAAACTTATCATGCTGCTGCTGGCGGCTCTTGAAGGCCTTACTGGACATCCTCTTGCAGAGACCGCAGGCTGCCGGGCTGGCCAGAGGCAGCGTAGACAGCAGTTATGTGTGTCTGTCAAAGACATAATTTTGGAGTACTGATCACACTTCTTAAAGCCACTGGTAGCCATGGGGGAAAAAAGTACCCCTGCGAGGTTGAAGACTCTCCGGGCTGCCAGTGGGAGAAAAAGGCATGAAGATGCCTGGAAAAGAACGAAAACTACAAAAATAGACCAAACTCGTTGCCGAGGCAATGAGATTGGTAGGCGGGAAGAGTACCGGTGTGATACCGGAGTTAAGTATGAAGGTCGGAGAGAAGAATCAATTTTTTCAGGGGACAAGCCAGACGAACGTCTTAAGGGCTCCGTGGAAAAAAGGAGATTGAGCAAGATGGCACCCTTGGGCGGGAAGGGGACCATGCATGCGTAGTGGCATCTCCCAAAGGCTTTCTTTGAAAGCTGGGGGGATGCTTCCGTGAGGGCTCTGTCGGTGCCGACATCACCCATGTGTGAGGACTGACTTCCTGTTTTTTCCCAGAGAAACTGCATTGAACTGAGCCTTAAAGGTAAAGGGGCAATCTAAGATTACTCCAAGAGTCTTAATGGAGTCACAGTAGGGGAAGGAGAAGAGAATAAAGGAAGGAAGGACAGGGGAATAGAGTGAGAGGAAGAAAAGCACATGGACTCATTTAGACACACTGAGGGAAAAGTGATGGTCACGAAGCCAGTGATCAACCACCTGCAGGCAGGACTGAAGGGGAGAAATGCTGTGAGAAGTGGACTGAACAATAAGGACTGAATGTCACCAGCATAAAAGGAAGGGAGTGCAATCTAGGAATTGAATCAAAAGAGAAATAGGAGCAAGAAAGACATTAAGCAGAGTGGAGGCTAGTAGGAAGCCTTGAGGAACAGCACTAAGGAGAGAGAATGAAGATGACAAGCAGGAGTTGGAGGAGCCCTGAAAAGAACAATGAAATAAACAGGAAGAAAAACATATAAGAACAGTGCCACGATGGCCAAAGAAATGAAGAAAGTAGGAGAAGGGAGTGGCCAACTAGATCAAAAGCGAAGGATAAATCCAGGAAAACAAGGATTATGCTTAAGGGAGGTTGAGACTGTTTATGAGGGAAGTGAGAAGGAATCAGTGCCGTGGCCAGCTTGGTATGGATTAAAGATAACAGCCTTATCAAGAAAGAGCAAATGCTGAGAAAGGGACAGAGCACTCTAGAATATGAGAGAGGAAAGGAAGGCTAGAGATGGGATGGAAATTTGAGAGGATGGAGGCATCTAGAAAGGGCTTCTTAAGAGGGAAAATGACAGTGTGCTTCCAATTAGTAGGAACACAGTCAGTGGAGAGGCTCATCTGAAGAGGGGGAAGAATAGAGGGGCAAGGTTATGGGCCAATTTCAGGATGAGATGGGCAGGCCAGGGATCCAGAGGTGAGGAAGAGGAATGGACAGAGTGACAAGCAAGAAAAATGAAAGAGTAAGAAAAGACCAAGTAGACAAAAAGGAATAACAGCGTGGAGGAAGGTGAGAGGAAAGCAGGAGAGAATGGGGAGAGAGAAGAACGAAGGGGGAGGAAAGGAGATGGTGGGGGAAGAAAGAGGGGGAGACAGCAGAGAAGTGAAGAGAAGCAATATTAGTATGAAGGAAAGAAGGGACAAGAGGAAGAAGGGACAAGAGGTGGCAGCAAAGCTGGGAGTCAGTGTTGAGAATGTGAAATAGCCTCTGCGGATTATTGGAAGCTTTATAGTCCCTTTATATTTGTTGTTTTAATTCATTAACCAAGGCACACTACTTTCTGAAGAGACTACAATTTACAGAATGTCTGGAAAAACCTCTCAAAGTAGATGGAGTTATTTGCTCTAACTAGTGCCCCCAAGTGAGTTTCTGAAATAGCCCTATTTGCAACATAAATTGATAGAATGAGATTACTGTTATAGCTGAGATGGGATTTAACTAATGCCATAACAAGGCTGCCAGATTATTAACAACGAATATGAACCAATATCTTACCAGGCTCAATACAACTTCCATTTGCTCCAATGAAGCAAGCTTTCCAAAGGCTTCTTGTGTTCTCCCTGTGAATGCCTAGCGATGATGGAGTTGCATAGAAATCAATTCTAAGTATCGAGGAGGATCGCTCCCTTGTGAAAGAATTCTAGCACTCAAAAAAGAAAAGACGTGCAAGGCAGAAAAATCTCTCTCTATATATATAAAATAGTCTTGCAGGCAAATCCTAGCAAGGAAGATGGCAGCTGCAGACAGTTACACACAGAGTCCCTTCCTCACTGAATACCACACAGAACGATACAAAAGGATTTTCTATTAATGCTTCACCGCTGACTGCTATTCCTTTCTTCTTACTACACAGAAAGATGACAAGCTTAGTAAAGACCGCTTCAGCTGCTTTGTAGACGGCAGCAGATGAGGATGAAATGTGAAATCTTCTGAACTTCCTCCTTCCCAAACCAGAAGCCAGTGTGTGTACTCAGCAGCCCTAAGTGTGAGGAAAGCTTTCTAGCAAGTGCCTGACCTAGTATATAGCAAATGACCTTATAAACTCAGAAACTTCCCCAGATCAATTAGCTACACAAGCAAATCAAATGAAGGGTTACTTCTGTTTATTCACTAATATTTCTCTTTACCCTGAATCCACTTAATGTATTAATTAGCAAAGCAGGAAGAGGAATCCAGGTTATGAAGCTAAAAACAAAGCTCACAAGTTTTCTACAGCTTGAAACCCTCTGCAGATTAGATGCTCATATGACTGTGGTAACAAGAGAAAGCCTTTTCCAGCACAGTTTGGAACCAATTAGCCCAGCATAATCGATTTACTGGAGGGCCCAGCTGCTGCCAAAAGATGAGCTAACTTAAACATGAAAGAAGAGTTGCTGCCAAAGAGATACACTCTAGTAGGGTAGCAGAGTAGAAAATTGGGAACCGTTCATGGTTTCATTCAGTACAAATTGAACTGAATTTCAATCACTTAATTCTGGCATGAAAACTAATTTAGTTGCAGTGCATCTTGGATAAACCAGCACAAAATAACTGTTAACACATTGGGTAGACATTCCAGAACATTCTATCAACAGTGAAAATAATCAGCTGTATATGGACTGCACCAGCATAGAAAAGAAGCAGTTTTACTAAAGGACTGCACACTATGCCTTGAGGGCTACGGACTGACCCTGTGCCCTGCATTATATGCAAAGGGAGTAACAAGATCAGATACTCTCGGCACTCAGTTTGGCTTTTCCAAGCAGAAACAGGTGACACATTCTGAATTGCTGCTTGCACACACCTGCAAAACCTCACTGAATTGATGATTATGCTGGCCCCCAGAAGCCCCCTCCCAATGAGTCAGCTAGGAGTGTAGTAAAGGCATTGTTCACCACCCCTAGAAGAGGCCCAGGACTGCCACTGCAGTGACTGGACAGATGCAAATGACAGACTCATGGTGCTAGATCACAGTTTGGCTACCCAGGGCTTTGGAGAGCGGCAGAAAGTGCCCTGCCCCCACCATTACTGCTGCTGTTACATCTTCCTGGGACAATCAGCAGCAGCAATGGCAATGCAGATAGAAGCTTCTGAATCGCTGTGCTCTGCTCAGTCCCAAGCTTGTGCTAGGAGTGCATGGCAACGTGCCGCTCTTCTTATTGGTTATATTTCCTTTACTAACAATGGTCCTGGGGAGATGTGGCAGAACCGGCAGAAGTAAATGGTGGGGTGGCAAGAATGAGGGTTGCCTAGGGGTTTTTCCTGATGCCACGATAGTAACATAGTAAATGACGGCAGATAAAGACCAGTATGGTCCATCTAGTCTACCCAGTAAGGTGGCAAGAGTAGGTGCACCTGCCGTTCTGTGCAGGCCACCCCTTCCCATGTCTTTGTTTAGGGGGGGACCTGCCACTCCGTGTAGGACAGCCCTATTTGTTGAGAAATTAGATAGTTCAGTTTATTTTGATTTTATCCTGTTGCTGTAAAGGGATCCACTGTGTCTGTCCCATGCTATTTTGAATTCCATCACTGTGTTTGCCCCCACCACTTCCATCGGGAGGGCATTCCAAGCATCCACCACCCTTTCAGTGAAAAAGTATTTCCTGACATTGCGTTTCAATTTACCCCCTTGCAGCTTCCTGTTATGCCCTCTAGTTTTACAGCTTCCCCGTCTTTGGAAGAGGTTTGTTTGTTCATCATTTCTCTTTAAGTATTTAAAGGTCTGAATCATATCTCCCCTATCCCTCCTCTCCTCCAGAGTGTACATATTTAGGTCTTCAAGTCTCTTCTCATAAGGCTTCTGATGCAGGCTCCAAATGGAGAAAGGTGAATAGTGGTGTACCCCAGGGTTCTGTGCTGGGTCCGCTGCTTTTTGACATATTCATAAATGACCTGGAAAGTGGAATAACGAGTGAGGTTATCAAATTTGCAGATGACACAAAACTATTTAAAGTTGTTAAAACCCAAGAGGATTGTGGAAAATTGCAAGAGGATCTTGATAAATTGGAAGACTGGGCATCAAAATGGCAGATGAAATTTAATGTGGAAAAGTGCAAAGTTATGCATCTAGGGAAGAACAACCCAAACTATAGTTACACGATGCAAGGTTCCACATTAGGAACCACCACCCAGGAAAAGGATTTAGGCGTCATTGTGGATACCATGTTAAAACCCTCGGCCCAGTGTGCAGCGGCAGCCAAGAGAGCAAACAGAATTCTAGGTATCATAAGGAAAGGAATGGAAAATAAAACAAAAGATATTATAATGCCTCTATATCATTCCATGGTGAGACTGCACCTTGAATATTGTGTGCAATTCTGGTCGCCGTATCTTAAAAAGGATATAGCGTTATTAGAAAAGGTTCAGAGAAGAGCCACCAAAATGGTAAAGGGGATGGAAGGATTCTCCTATGAAGAAAGGCTAAAAAGGTTAGGGCTCTAACCTGGAAAAGAGACGGTTGAGGGGAGATATGATAGAAGTCTATAAATTAATGAACGGAGTGGAACGTGTAAACGTAGATCGATTGTTTACTTATCAGAATATAGAAAGACTAGGGGACATGCAATGAAGCTACAGGGTAAACTATTTAAAACTAATAAAAGAAAATATTTTTTCTCTCAATGTGTAATCAAACTCTGGAATTTGTTACCAGAGGATGTAGTAAAAGCTGTTAGTGTAGCTGGGTTTAAAAAAGTTTTGGACAAGTTCCTGGAGGAAAGGTCCATAAACCATTATTAAGAAGGGACCCAGGATATCAATGCTTGACCCAGTACAAGCATTGTGGAACCTGTGTCTTTTGGGGAAACTGCTAGGTACGTATGACCAAGATTGGCCACTGTTGGAAACAGAATACTGGGCTTGATGGACCTTGGTCTGACCCAGTATGGCATATCTTATGTTCTTATCATTTTGGTTGCCTTCCTCTGAACAGTTTCCAGTCTTTTTACATCCTTTGCAAGATACGGTCTCCAAAACTGAACACAGTATTCCAAGTGAGGCCTCACCAGTGACTTGTACAGTGGCATTAGTACCTCTTCCTTTCTACCGGTAATTCCTCTTTGTATGCAGCCCAACGTCTTCCTGGCTTTTGCCACCACTGTTGGGGGCCAATATACAAATTATCCATGTAGTGCTCATTTCTCTGGGAGAGCATGTCAAACTAGCGCAGACTTCTTGTGCATGTGTGTTTGGCTTGCTCTCCCAGTTTAAGAGGTGGCTCATTTGCATGCACACATTTACCGCATCCTTAATTTGCATACCCTATTTTTGCTGCATCGCAAGTGAAAAGGTGTGCATTGTCTGACACATTAAAAATCGATTCAACGTGCATCTAGCACAGGTTTTCTGCATCAGCCTGACGGATAGCAAGCTCTCTCCTGAGGAACTCTGCTACTCAAGACACACTCAGAACACACAAGCCTGAAACAGCAGATCAAATAGAAAGAGAAATTCCTACTGGATGAGACTTCCTGAATCCAGCATTTCTCAGAGCTTTAACCATTTCCACTCGGATACATTTTCTATGTTGTTCATGCCAGATCGGAATAAATTTTTACAAGAAACTGGCCAAATTACAACCAATATGACCTACACATTCTACAGTAACCACGGGGTGGAACTGCGGAGTGGATCCTTAAAAAGGCAGAGTCACAGTTTATAGCATTCCACCAGCTAAACTAGATTACCAGATCTTTATTCCTAAATTTAGAGCGTGCTTTTTTTTACTTGCGAGGTAGAGAGAAAGTACCTATGAGATTCACCTGGTAAACAGCTGTGCTCCATAAATAACAAATATCTCCAATATATTATTGATTCATTTGATTACATACTTCATCAGAAAGGTTGGATGACTGGCAAGAACAGGGCAGACCAGAAAAAAAAAAGAAGGTTGGAGCAAGTTAGAATTAAAATTCACAATTAAAACAAAGTATAATTATACTCCAATATGAATGTTAAATCAGATCACTCACATCATCCTAAGTAACCCTATAGGAAAACTCCCACCAGCCCAGTGTAAGCGGACAAGGTTGGTAGCAGCCTAGCTATGCAACCCCGCAAACATCTCTTAACCCATCTCAGGATCCCATAACGTCTATAACCTCTGTTCCTTGGTCAGATCACAAACTGATCATCATCCAGATTCCTTCTCACAAAGCCCACTCGAAGAGCAACAAAATACCATGCAACCTTGCGAGACCGCCCTCTCGTTGTTTCAAGCCATTCAACAGAGATCTTATCCTTGCGGAAACTCAACAACTCATCAATGAAACCACCCTGAACCTTGACGACCTAATTTCTCACTGGAACAATTGCCTCAGCACAATCGCCCTACGCACACCAACCAACAGGCCCCCAGGTAAAAGAGCGAGTGCCCCATGGTACACAGCTGATCTTAGGGCATCTCTCACCCAATTAAGGAAAGTAGAGAAACGCTGGCGACGTTCTCATTCTTTAAGTGATCAGACATCATACAACTGTCATCTGGCTGCGCACCGCAAGGCAATCACCGATACGATGAAACAGTACTACTCGGATACCTTAAAGAGATCACTCAATAAACCCCACGACCTTTTTGATTTGGTCAAGTCTCTATCAAAGGAACCATCCTCTGGGCCTCAATTTGAGATACACCCACAAGACTATGCAACCTACGTTCAATCCAAGATATGCCAGACCAACAAAACCTCTACTACAACCACCGCCCCAGAGCAAGATTGCCCAACAGCCCTAACCGTATTCTCTATCCCCACCAAGAAAGGAATTGAAGACACTATCATGGCCCTTAACATCACCACATCACAGTCCGATCCTTGCCCAGCCTTCTGGATTAAGGAGCTTCGCAGTCACTTCAGCCCAGTACTATCCAAAATAATGAACCTTTCTTTCTCAACTGGCTCTTTCCCTTCAGCTCTTAAACATACCTCTATCAGACCTCTGCTAAAAAACTGCAAGCTCGATCCCCAACAGGTAGAATCTTACAGACCTATATCCAGCATACCACTACTTGCGAAGATCATTGAAAAGGAGGTTCAACGACAATTACAGGATCACATCGACTCCGCTGCACCTTTAGACCCTTGCCAACATGGTTTTAGGGAATTCCATGGAGTGGAAACTCTTCTTACCACCCTCTTCTGCAAGATAATCACCGGCATTGACGACATCCGTCAAGGATATGCTCTCATCTTTCTGGACATCGCTGCAGCTTTTGATTCAGTAAGTCATGAGCTTCTCTTAGGACGACTGATTGAGAAAGGCATTAAGGGAAGAGTGCTTGAATGGTGCAGATCTTACCTGTCTGGAAGATGGCAACATGTTCGTTCTGGAGGGATAAATTCAGAACCCTTCCACCAAAGCCAGGGAGTCCCACAAGGATCCTCCCTTTCTGCATTATTGTTCAACATTTACATGCAGCCAATCTATAATATCATCCGGTCCTTCAATGTTGATTGCATGTTATACGCAGACGATGTCCTGCTTTACATACCCTTCTCTACTGAGCCCACTGATGAGCTGTTTCAATGCAATATCCGACTGGCTTCTTTCACAAAACCTCAGAATACAACATAAGAAAACGGAAGTACTCTTCATTACGAGGAACCCTAACTTTACCCCTCCACAATATCTCAAAGTAAAAGAAGCTGAGTTACAATCCAAACCCTCAATACGCTACCTGGGAGTCACTTTGGATCAACGCCTGGATATGAAGACCCACATAGGAAACATAGTCAGAGCAGTATACTACAAGATCCGCTCACTTAGGCATTTACGATCTATGCTGGAACCAGATGATTTCCGGACAATCTACCAGGCGCTGATCATACCTCATTTTGACTATGCCAATGCAATCCTACAAGGTCTTCCCCAATCCACTCTGAACCCGCTGCAGCTCGCCATGAATGCGGCAGCAAGGGTCCTCCATGGAGCCTCTAGGAGCGACCACGTGACACCCCTGCTGATAAAGTTGCATTGGCTACCCATCCAGGCTAGAATTGTTTTCAAGACCTTGTTACTCACTTTCAAAGCTGTTAACAATCTATCCTCTGCATCATTAACTACCCTCATCCATACCACATCCCCAAATAGAGCAAGAAGATCCATGTCTATAAATTCTCTAAAAGTCCCGAAAGCACTAACAGTTTTCACTAAATCGACAGTCAATAGGGCTTTTAGTCTCAGTGCGCCAAGGTGCTGGAATGCATTACCCCCTGCTATCCGGGCTATTAAGAGCCTATCACAGTTTAGGAAAGCCCTCAAATGCCACCTTTTTAACAAGTACCTCATTGAGCCCAACGACGTCCCCTAGAGCCGAAAGTTAACCCAGTGATACCATTCGCCAGGCAAATATATGGTATCTCAACAACACTCCAAGATTGACCCATAGCGGTGCATGTGTTTCTATGAAACCCCTGTTCATATGATTCCACGTAGTAAGTTTTGTAAATAGTTACCCCTGTTATCCAAGTTTTGTGCCCTGTTATCTGTAAACTCATACGTGTTCACTGTACTGAGCATTTTTGTTCCATGTAAACCGCGCTGATGCTGAATAGTGCGGTATATAAGAGATTGTAAATAAATAAATAAAATAAATAACCAAATGTGAAACGTCTGCCATTTTTTGAAGTTTGTACAACACTAACACACAACATGCAGAAGAAAAGGCACTTTCACTATGACTTTGTGACGTGACAACTTCTACTTCCGATTAGTAATACTACCCCCCTTCCTCTTAATGAGCCTCTAGAAGCGCTTTACTTGTTGACTGGTCTATTAAACTCCCACTCACTTAAAAATAAATGCTTGCTCATTCATAAACTCATTGAGTCACAACATCTTGACCTCAACTATTAAAGAGACTTGGCTAAAAGATGGAAACATACATGATTTAACCTTGACCTGCCCTGCTAATGTTCAAGTGTTTGCAAAGAATGGCCTCCCTAGTCATGGTGGCAGAGTAGCATTAGGCATTTCTAATAAAATTCTTGCCAAAGAACTTCTTTAAATGCGACCAAATTTTCCAATGCTCTTTTAATTCATCTCTCTCAATACTCCATCAAACTGTTTTATTTATTTATTTTATTTAGAGTTTTTTTCTATACCGCGCTATTCGTATTCAGTGTGGTTCACAAGTAACAGAATTGTGCAATGCAGAGGTCTACACTGGACTTAACAATAAACATGTAGTATAAACAAACATGGTGAAACAGGTAAACTATATACAGATTGTTAACAGGAGGTACAGATCTTCATTTGGTAATATTCACAGGTTGGGCAGTGTGATAAATTGTATATAAATAAAATTTACATGCCGCAATTTACATGTAGTCTATCAACCCCCTTCCCCAACCTTCACAAGCCTCTTGAGAAACTGAGTTTGCTAGTGGCAGTTGAGTTTTTCTTTCTGGGAATTCTGTGTTTCTTGGAAACAAACATCCATGTACATGATCCATACACGGGATCAGAAGGATAAACCCTTTTCTATTGGATCTAGGCTTTAGTCTTATCTCCTATTCCAAGCCACACAGCAGGTCACTGTCTAGATTTGATCTTTACAAAGGCCCATCTTGTGTCATTTAATTTCTAACCTCAATCCCATTAAATTGGTCTGATCATCATTTTGTTCAGTCCAAACTTTCTGTTTTAAAGACTACATGCTTCCACTACCCTATGATGAAAAAACATAAGGATCCTCAAAATATTAAATAGGGAGCACTTTGTGCAAAGAAGTCTTTATTTTTCTGTCTCATTCCTCACCCCTTATGCTAGACCAAAAAGTTGAGTTCTGGGATGAGTGTCAAACTTTCTCTGGACTAACTAGCTCCAGCAAGAGAAAGAAAAAATGTGCAAAGCTCATCATGACCATCCATAGTTTAATGTAACCCTTAGTCAATTTAAATGGGAATTATATTGAACCAAAAGAAAATGGCAAAAGATGAAAATTCCAAATAAAACTAAATGCCTAAAGCTCCATAAGGCATATAAAGCCCTTAGGAAAAACAAAACAAAAATTAGTCTCTAATCAAATTAAATTGAATGAACTTTCCTTGCCAGCTTTTCAAACTGGTTCAAGAACTAGCTCCCGTTAAAACAGAATCCAAAACAGACTCTGCCTTCTCTCCTGATCAATATGGACATTTCTTAATCATCAAAGTTAACAATCTTTGTCACTCTTTAGCACTTTTAGGAGTACCATTGGGCAAACAGCCACAAACTGCTACTACTTTTACCCTATCCAAACAAGGATTCCATTGACTCCTTCTCTCTTTTAATAGAATAGCCTTAGAGAAATTAATTCCCTCCTTGAATCTAAAGCCACATGGAAGCCACCCAGCAAGAACAAACAGCAAAAACACATTAGCTACTCCAGCTGAATTCTCCAAAACAAGGAAGACCACCTCAGACAGGGCTTTATCACTGTATGCATCAAGTTTATGGAACACCCTCCCTGAAGATATCAGAACCACGAAAGATAACAAGGACTTCAGGAAAAAGTTGAAGACATTCCTGTTTATTGAACACTTTGGCAGTATCACATAGAATAATACAAACACTCCCTCCACTCAGGCAACAGAAAATGAACACAATCACCCTTGATTATAAATAAATTACACTTGTAAATAAATTAAGAATCAAACTGTTAAAGATTGTTTGCGATTCCCCCCATGTTCATCCCTTCCCAGACTATGTTACAATGTATATGAATTACAGAGTTGAATGTAAATCGTATTGTTACAATATAAACAACTGAGTTCAATGTAAACCACCTTGATTTAAGGAAAAGGTGGTATATAAATACTGTTAAATAAATAAAGCCTGAAACCAGATTTCTCACTTGTGCAAGGCAGCCACCACCATCAACCATGTCCTTTGAGAAGAGCGCTGAAGAGTTTCCTCAACTGCCACCCAGTTGGTTAAGGAGACACAAGACGAAAGGTGTCCTAAAGAGGCTTTGCCAACTCCAGTGCATACCCATTTTCGAGGACCTTTGAGGACCCATTGGTCTGACAAGATGAGGGTCCATTCTAGGTCAGTCAGCCAGAGATGCCCCTTGACTGCCTGTCCCTTGGAAGGGATCCACCAGATTCTCATTGTGAAGGCTTTCCAGCTCCCAAAGAGGCACCCTGCTGAGTCCTGAGATTGCTGGAATCCTTAAAGGATTCCATAAAAGAAATGGGCCATGCTCAAACTCTTTCTGGCCCTAAACCACCCATGCTCCCCGCTGAGCTTTATTTGAGTAACCTCTGGAACCTCTAGACCAATCTTCCAAAAACCTCTATGATGTCTTTCACCAGCTTCTCCAGGTCCTTCTCAAAGAGTAACCTGCCCTTAAAAGACAGCTTGTTCAGCTGAAACCTGAATGTAGCATAAGCAGACAAATTCCAGAGCAAGAGCTACCTCTGGGCCACCACAGCTGCCATAGACGTAAAAAGAGATCTTGATCAAGTCTTACAGGGCATCTGCCACAAATGACACTTCAAAATGCAAATCTTGTTATCTTGGGGCTATCCAGCAAGTAGTAGATCCAGCATAAGAAAACTTGAGCCACCACTGAGCCACTACGCCTGCACAGGGCACTGCCTGAGTACTCAAAGCTAAAGATGTGAAGACATTCTTGAGGAGGGCTTCTACCCTTCTATTATGAGTCTCCTTCAGCAGAGTGCCATCTTCAACCAGAACAGTGGCGTGCTGCATCATTACCATGACCAGGGCATCCATATGAGGGATCCCAAAAAGCTACTCCATCTGCCCTTAAAGTACAGGATACAGCCAAGCCAGGGTGTTAGTATCCCTTAGCTCCAGTTCCGGTGTCTTCCACTGAGAGAACATGAACTTATGCGAAAGCTCCAAGACGAGAAAGGAGGTGGAGGGATGCCGTAATACCTCTAGGATAGGGTTCCACTTGTGAAGCCGCCACAGGAAGAGGCTTTGTAATGCATAGAGCTCTTGTAGTTTCCTGATAAGGGTGAAGAGGTCCTCTTTCTAAAAAATATATCACCAACTAATTTTCTCTCTCCACCGATGGAGGCTCCCCCCCTCCCCTTTTACCGGTGACTCACCCACTGTAGACAGTCTTCTTTCTCTCCCCAACCTCCTCCCAGAGGAGAAAGGGGTGGGCTCCAGGAGGAACCAACAGGTGATAATGAAGGGCAGGGGCACTTAACCCCCTTGCTGCCAGAGGAGGACTGTTACGCAGCTATCACAGACTAATAACAGTTCATGAACTGTTTCAGGAAGTACTGCTCAAAACTGTCTGAGAACAGGCCCTGGAGCCCAGGAGAATCCTCAGGGACCAGCTGGCTGGGTTGAGCCTGTGGCTACCTCACCACATTCTCCTTCAGCTGGGACCATGTAGCCATCCAAGATGGCTGCTATTCCTGCCAGTGGGAAAAGTGGTAGGTATCAGCGTTGGGGTCCTGATGCTGCTATAAAAATGCATCCCGATGTTTCTCCATCACATTCAGGGCAAAAAAGAGACAGCTGCGAAACCTAAATCAGGGAGTCACAAACTCCGCTTCTCTGTGCATGTGGCATCATGGCAGAGCTCAAAAGAGGTAAAGAAAACCCCCAGATGGAAAAAGAAAACTGTGGCAAAAGGGAATGCCATGCCTGTGCCTGTGAGGATTGCCACAGAAACCCAAGAGGGGCCTCCCCAGCCTGGGAGAGTCTAGCTGCCTGAAAGGAATTTTTTTAAGCTGCTTTATTCAAGCAGAAAAGATAAACAGCCAAAATAACAGGACAAAAATAACAAATAGGAAAACATAAGCCTGCATACAGCTGTATCTCTATAGTGAACCCATTTTTTGAGTTTGGCTTCCATATCTCATGGAGGTCGTCTTACTCCTTTCTCATTCTAGACTACTCTCTATTTGTTGTTTTTGAAAGGAGCTGGTTCAATATTACATGTAAAATCTGGTTCTTTGTGAGATTATATAGCTGTTAAAGCTCTAAGCATTATCTTGTACAACCAGCACTTTGGATTCAATGGTCATCCTAAAGATAGTGTATTCTGAAACATCCTTGTCCATCTTACTAATTACTGTGCTGTGCTGCACAGGCAGTGAGCAGGGATCAGGCTGCTAGGGCTCACATATTATTCCCTTCATACAGTAAATAGTAAACAGAGAGGGCATTCCAGAAAGGATAAGAACAGACGTATGGACTTTGCAAAGTGACTTGACAGAAGCAGCCACAAGTACACCTCCCTGGGTGTTTTCAGCAGCAGTTCAGACAATGAGTTCATCTCAGCACCCCCCCCCCCATTCATTCCAAAAGTGAAGCTTGTTTTTGCCAACATGACCCTGGCAAGAACTAGTAACAGATGACTTCCATAGTGCTTTTATCTGTTTTCTGAAAAAATCTGTACATTATAATTTGAATCTTACTGCTGCTCCCCCAGGTCATCCTAAATGAATATGGAATGAGATTCTCCATCTCTTCTACCTATTTATCCATATAGTAGATACGGCGATCATATTTTAACCATTAGTGATTGCTCTGCCCAGAAAATTCCATCTATAAAGTGCATGGATGTATGTATCTAACTTTCTGCTCTGCCTCCCACGTGGCGCTTCTCTTTCCAAAAGTTTTGAATAGAGGGTGGAATCTGGATGGCTCAGGGGAATGACTTTATCCAGCCTTAGAGAGCCTTTTGTCTCTAAGCCATCAGTTCAGATCCTAGCTAAATCAGCCTATGTGAGCTGAGAGGCATCATCTTGGACCATTTCTAGGAACCACAATGGAAGTGCTCACATTGTGGTTCCTATCCCATTCTTGTGCTCTGCGAGTAAAGTACTGTGATTGCATTACAGTGGTGTTATGAATACTACGAAAGGCAATCTATGAGTCACTTGTACATTCAAACATCACCCTCAGCCTTTACTCTTCTCCTTAAGTTTACATTAGTCCACTAAAGAGGTATCGCACCTTATATTTCCATACTATGGATCTCATTTCTTCTGAGAGAAAGAGAAAGCAATTGCACAAGCACGTCAGAGGAGGTGCGATGGATGAGAAGGCAGCAGGTCTTCAGTGACCTCTTGTGATGAGGTAACAGGAGTCTGAAAAAAATCTGCTGCTGCCTGTCCTACTGAGCAACAACTGATAAAGTAGTTACTCACCTGTAACAGGTGTTCTCCAGGAGCAGCAGGAATCAGTCCTCACATATGGGTGACATCGACGTCGATGGAGCCCTTGCGGAGCATTTCCCCAGCTTTCCAAGAAAGCCTTTGGGAATGCAGGCACGCATGCGCGGTTCCTTTCCCGCCTAAGGTGCCATCTTGCTCAGTCAAATGACTTAGCTAAAACAGCACACAAAAATGTAAAAATAAACTATGTACAACTGCAACTCCCAGGGGAGGAGGGAGGGTTGTGAGGACTGACTCCTGCTGCTCCTGGAGAACCCCTGTTACAGGTGAGTAACTACTCTTTCTCCAGGACCAAGCAGGAGGTCAGTCCTCACATATGGGCGACTCCCTAGCTCTGGGCTACCAAGGAACCCAGGCTGAACAAGAGAACTCCCTCTAGTCACAGCATCAAAGAAAGGCTTTTTCACTGACAGAACCTCCACCGGTACCCAATAGAGGGTAGGAGTTGCCTAAACCTCAAAGAGATTCCGGAGTACTGCCTGGCCAAAAGCACTGTCCCTACGGGACTCCCTTTCCAGACAGTAATGGGCCGCAAAAGTCTGGCTGGAGGACCAAGTAGCAGCCCTGCAGATGTCCACCAATGGTGCAGAGCGGAGATGAGCCACTGAGGCAGCCATTGCCCTGACACAATGGGCCGTGACCCGACCCTGCAAAGGAAGATCAGCCGCCCTGAAAGCCCAGGTGATACAGTCAGCCACTCAGATGGACAAGGTACGCTTGGACACAGCTAACCCCAAGTTATTAGGGTCAAAAGAGATGAAAAGCTGAGTAGCCCTTCTATGTCCTTGCGTACGGTCAAGGTAGAAGGATAAGGCCCTCCTACAGTCCAGGGTATGGAGGACCGCTTCAGCCTGGCTTGCATGAGGCCTAGGGAAGAATGTTGGAAGGACCACCACCTGGTTGAGGTGGAAAGAGGAGACAACCTTTGGAAGGAACTTTGGATGAGTCCTGAGGACTACCCTGTTCTTATAGAACCTGGTGTAAGGCCTGTCACAGACCAGGGCCTGAAGCTCACTCACTCGCCTGGCTGAGGTTAGGGCTACCAAGAAGAGTGTCTTCCAGGACAGGAAGCGTAGAGGGCAAGTAGCCATCGGCTCAAAAGGTGGGCGAGTCAGTTGTTGCAAGACCACATTCAATTCCCACTCAGGAGCAGGAGGATGGATTGGAGGCTTGAGCAAAAGCAAGCCCCTGAGAAACCGGGACACCAAGGGGTGAACCGACAGAGAATGTCCTTCCACCAATGAGTGGTGAGCTGCTAGAGCTGAGAGGTGGACCCAAACAGAATTGTACTTAAGTCCCTGATTTGATAAGTGCAGTAAGTACTGAAGCACTACTGGTACAGTACAGGAGAAAGGATCCTCTGTACGTAGCTGACACCACACAGAAAACCTCTTCCATTTGAGAGCATAGGTTTTCCTAGTGGACTGTTTCCGAGAGGCTAGGACAACCTCCTCAACTTCCTGAGGTAGGCCCCAGGGAGCCAAAACTACCCTTGCAGCCTCCATGCCATCAAATTGAGAGCTTTGAGATTGGGGTGCAGAAGGGAACCCTGATCCTGAGAGAGAAGGTCGGGTTGCAACCCCAGAGGCAGTGGGGGATCCACTGCCAGCTGAAGCAGAAGTGGAAACCAAGGCTGTCTCGGCCACCTGGGAGCCACCAGCAGGACCGAGGCCTTGTCCTGAAGAATCTTGAACAGGGTTCGGGCCACCAAGGGCGTGGGAGGAAACGCACACAGGAGGCCCCGAGACCATGGAATTAGAAAAGCATCTGCTGCTACTCGCAGAGGATGCGGTTCCCTGTACAGAACTTTGGCAGCTGTTTGTTCAGTGGACTGGCAAACAGATCTATGGATGGAAGTCCCCATTTCAGGAAAATCTTTTGAACCACCAAAGGATGGAGCTGGATTTGTGGGGCTGCAGAATCCTGCTCAACCTGTCGGCCAGGTAGTTTTCCTGGCCAGGGAGGTAGACAGCCTTGAGGAGCATGTTGTGCTTGAGGGCAAACAAACAAAGGTCCTGTGCTTCCTGGCAAAGGAGCCTGGACCCAGTCCCGCCCTGTTTGTTCACATAAAACATGGCTACCTGGTTGTCCATTTGAACCAGGACAGACTGATGAGCCAGGCCTGGAGAGAAAGTCTTGAGGGCCAACCGAAAAGCCCTGAGTTCCAGGAAATTGATTTGCTGTGTGGCTTCCCAGGGAGACCACAGACCCTGGGTGCACTTGCCCAGACAATGAGCTCCCCAGCCCTGCAAGGAGGCATCTGTGGTCAGCACCACTGTGAATCTAAGAATCTGAAAAGGCACCCCTTGCAGCAGATTGGGTGGATGGAGCCACCAGCTGAGGGACTTCAGAAATTGTCTGGACACCCTTATCCTGTCTCTGAGGCTGCCTGTGGCCTGTGACCACTGAGACCGAAGGCACCACTGTGTAGGCCTCATATGGAGCCGGGCTTTGGCGGTCACATGAACTGTCGAAGCCATGTGGCCTAGAAGCCTCAGGCAGAGTCTGGCGGAGATCAGTGACCTCCTGAGAAACTGACTTGCCAAGCTTATCAGCCTTTGGGCTCTGTCTTCGGGCAAGAATGCCTTTGCCAGCAGAGTGTCCAACCTTGCCCCTATGAACTCCAAGTTTTGTGATGGGAGCAAAGTGGACTTTGCGAAGTTTATGACAAACCCCAGGCTTTGAAGAAGAGCAATAGTTCTGAGGGTGGCTTGTCTGGCCTCCTGGCACATCTGACTCCTGATGAGCCAGTCGTCCAGATAGGGGAAGACAAAGATACCCTGATTTCTCAGGTAGGCCGCCACCACCGCCAGGCATTTAGTAAAGACCCTGGGAGAGGAGGTGAAGCCAAAAGGCAGTACTCTGTACTGATAATGGTTTCCTCCCACAATGAACCTGAGGTACTTTCTGTGGTCTGGATGAATGAGGATGTGAGTGTACGCATCCTTTAGGTCTAAGGAGCATAGCCAATCTCCCTGCTGGAGGTAGGGCAGAAGGGTTCCAAGAGTAAGCATCTTGAACTTTTCCTTCTCCAAGAACTTGCCGAGGTTTCGGAGATCTAGAATAGGTCGAAAGCCACCGGTTCTTTTGGGTGCTAGGAAATACCTGGAGTAGAACCCTTGGCCTTGTAAGTGGGGAGGCACAGGCTCCACTGCCCTGTCCACCAACAGACCTTGTAGCTCCTGAAGGAGAAGTTTAAACTCCTGTTACAATGTAAGCACAGAACAGACTTCTGACTGTGCACCCTTGTTGTATGTAAACCGCACTGATAACAAATAGCGCGGTATATAAAAGTTATAAAATAAAATAAATAAATAAAATAAATAAGATCTGTGTGCAGGGGAGGCCTTGGAGGCTCCCCTGGAAAGTATGGAGGAGGCAGTTGCTGGAAGTGTAGTGCATAGCCCTTGTGGACTATTCTTAACACCCAACAGTGATGAGTGGCCACTGGTGGGCAAACAGAGCGAGGCGACCTCCTGTGCAGGGTTGGGAGAGCAGGGATGGAGAGGCTATGCCTAAGGAGTCAAAAACCCCCACCCTGCTGAGTGGGAGCAGGGGCCGGAGGCTTGGGGGTCCTCTGCCTACGGGGCCCATTACCCTGCCCCTTGGCTTGCTGACCCTGTGGGGCAGCTTGGGCAGCCTGATATTGTAGGTACTGTTTGTAGGCAGTGCCCTTCCTCGGGTAAAAGGACTTTTTACCTGAGCCCTTCTTCTTGTGAGAAGAGGCAGAAGTCTTTCTAGACAGCTTTGTCCGTGTGAGGTGCTCGGTCTCGAGCTGTGCGGCCTTCTCGGTCATGGGCTTGCCAAAAAGGTTTTCACCTCGGCAAGGGACATCGACTAACTTGTCCTGAACCCATGGCTCGAGGTCCGATGACTGCAGCCATGCCTGGCGTCGAGCCGCGATGCCAGCTGCCGCAACATGGGCCGAAGCCTCGAAGCCATCGTAGGCAGCGCGGGACATAAACTTAAAGCATTCCCGGATCCCCGAGGACAAGGACTTGAACCTCTGCAACGGTTCCCCGGAGAGACCAGCAGAGAACCCAGCCAGCTCCTTGGCCAGGTCTCGCAAGTACATGCCCATGTTCAGCTGGTAAGACTGGACACGGCAAGCAAGCATCGAGCCCTGGAAGCACTTTTCTACCAAAACCATCCAGATTTCGGGCCTCCCTGCCAGGGGGCACCGCGGAGTGCATCTTCTGACTTTTCAGGCGATGCATGGCCGATTCCACCACCATGGAATGGTGTGGTAGCTGCGCCTTCTGAAAGCCAGGACTCTTCCGTGGTCGATAGATCGAATTGACCCGCTTACTTAAAACCGGCGCCGAGGCCGGTGCCTCCCACATCCGGAAGAGGAGCCGTTCCAGCATCGGAGGAACCGGGACAGTAAAGGCCTCCTTCGGAGGAGAGTCGTACTGCAGGGCCTCGAGCTCCTCGGCTCGAGGCTCCTCCTCGGGGTCCGCAGGGATAGCCAACGCAGTGGCCATATACCGAACGAACTCCGAGAACTGGGTATCCTCCAGAGGGGATCTACTCCGGGGCTCAGACTGCGGTGAGTCCGATGGGACGCACCGAGTCTTGAAGGTGTTGGGGGACTCCTCATCCTCCGTCTCCCATGTGGACTCATCCGATGAGGAATCAGGGTCCGACCTCGCGGGGCCTGCGAGCACCCGCCCCGACGCCGAAGGCACCGGCGTCGATGCCCTCGGTCCCGAACGGGAGGTCGAGGGAGACTGCGACCGAGGTCGACCTCGAGCCTTTATGGCCTCGAGTATCGGCTCGGTCTCCGGGGTTGACTTCGATGTCCCGGTGGTTGGGGCAGATGCGCCAGACAGGCTGGCCATCAGTGCCCGCTGCTGTTCCATGAAGGCAGACAATCTGCTCTCCAAGGCTGTCAACCCAGCTCAGGAGTCTCAGCAGCTCCCGACTCGGGCCCCGGCGGCGGCTGCCTGGGAGGAGAGTCCACGAGGACTACAGGGCTTACGTGTCCAGCAGACTCCGGCTCCAGTCGAGGAACTTTGGAAGGCTTCTCCTGTTCCACAGGCCCGGGGCGACGGTCGGGGGTCTGAGACCGAGCTCTCGAGGAACCCGGGACCTCTTCCGATGACGCCCTCACGAGCCGCTTCTTCCTCTTGCGTTCCCGGTCGGGGGACCCCCTGTCCGAGGAGCCACGACGGTGCTCGGGATCCGACTCCCGAGATGTCGAGGCCTCAGACGAGGTTCGGGCCCGGCCAGAGGCCGAGTCAGAAAAAAGCCTTTCCTTCTGGTGCTGACGACTTCACAGTGCCTTGGAAGACATTTTCCCAAATGGTCCACACGTCTTAGGGTCGTGATCAGGACCGAGGCACCAAAGGCAGCAGTCATGTGTGTCGGTGAGAGACATCAGTTTCTTGCACCGATCACACCTCTTAAAACCGCTGGAAGCCATCGGGGAAAAAAGAGTCCCCGCGAGGTCAAAGGACCGGCCTTCCAGGGAAAATAAAAAAAAGGGCGCGAACGCCAGCCACTAAGGGCAAAAACCAAAAAAAGAAGATCTGGCTCGATACCGGTGTACCGAACCCGGCGGGAGGGGAACCGGCATCGAACTGGAGAAGAAAAAATAGCAAAGAATCGCAAAAAAGTCAACAATTTTCCGGGATGACTAGGACTCACGTCTGGTGGGCTTCACGGAAAACGAAAGACTGAGCAAGATGGCACCTTTAGGCGGGAAAGGAACCGCGCATGCGTGCCTGCATTCCCAAAGGCTTTCTTGGAAAGTTGGGGAAATGCTCCGCAAGGGCTCCATCGACGTCGATGTCACCCATATGTGAGGACTGACTTCCTGCTTGGTCCTGGAGAAAGTGCATTAGCCACCAAACTCATTTCAGGCAACTTATGTATCGCACATTTTTTAAAAAATGTATTGTAATGCATTATTAGGTAAACCACTTGGATTCCTTTTTTATAATGCCTTTTTCCCCTAAATAGGAAACAAGAATGACCACACAGCTAAGTTACCAGTGCTCTGCACAATGGAAGAAGAAAATTGCTTTGTTCCTATTTCTAAGACTTAATTCAGTGCAGGCGATACTGCAGTGTCTGTAGACAATTTTTTACCCTAGTGTGGGCGCAGAATGCAGGAAAGGATCTAAGTGAGCATAATCCATACTCAAATGGCTGTGCTAATGGTTGCAGGAAGCACATTTAAATGTGCAGAAGATCAGATCAGAAGGTTGAGCTGAACAATGGGATTTTAGTGCAAGGTCTGAGGACACGTTAAAGGTTAACTCATAGATCTGCGATCAGTACAGGTGAGGAATTTATACCTGCTTTCTTGAGTATACAGCACCCACAACGTTTTTCTGGATTTGCTGAAGAGCTTCCTGAAAAGAAAAAAAAAAAGCAAACCCACCCACAGCAGACGTGTGCTGGAACAATGTTATTTGCATGTACTGGAATGCTATCTGGCGTATAAACATTATGTTGTGCAGAACGTCTTTGCAGAATATAGCTGCTTAAGAGCCAGACAGCAATCTTGCACATGCGTACAAGTGCAAATCTATTCCTATGCGTTCCTCCAGTCCGGTCCCTTTACTTCTGGGTTGTGCTCCTCTAACAGCAGCTTTGAAGACTGAGGTCTTCAACTTTTTTTTCTGATGCTCCTCCAGTATAAATAGCACTGGCTCCTCCCATCAGATTCAGTTTAGCTCAGTCTCCAAAGCAGCTGGAAGGAGCATTAAGCCAGAGAAAGGGGCTTGGTGGAGAGATTTGGGATAGTAAGGAGTGTTAGTAGTTTTTCTTTGCTTTCCTCCCTGTTTCGTGCACCTTGGTGCTGGGTTTGTTTGGGGGGTGGAAAGCCAGTGTTTCTAGATAGTGCAGTTTCTCGAGAGGGTTCCCCTTCCTCTCCTCCTTTCTGCTCTGGCTCTTCGGCGGCAGGGGTAGCCCGGGGGGGGTGCGAGCACAGAAGGAACTGCTCAGCGGCGCCTCAGGGGCCGTCCGAGTTGAAGCGGCGGAGAGAGGCAGCTGTGTTGAGGTGAGCAGCGTCTGGCGGACACCTCGATCCCGGCCCGTGCCGAAGCTCTCTGGGCAGCTGAGCACGTGGTCTCTGGGCAGCTGAGCACGTGGTCAGGAGGCGGCAGGCGCACAGGAGCTCAGGCTTGCTGAGAGAAAAGCGGCTGAGTGAAGCACAAACCGCGGTACAGACAGTCCTGTCTGCACGTGGCGGATCCTTGCTGGCTGGAGGGCAGCGCCAGAGGTACGGGCCGGTGTAGAGGGAGAAGGGGAGAGGTCTTCTGTTTTAGCGCGCGCGCGTTTTTGGCATGCAGGGGGAAGGAGCCGGTCAGCCGGCAGCTCTCCCGGGGGCACAGACACTTCAACTAGTTGAAATCCTTTTAATTCATTTAATTTCTTTTATAGATTAAGTTAAAAAAAAACCAAAAAAAAAAGGAGAAAGGAAGCCCCTTTGGGCAGTTTGATTTTCTTTGGTGGGAGGGAGTCTTGGGAAAAGAAGACAGATCCTCGAATTCACCTAGGCCATTATACCAGCCAGGCCTCAGTGCTTAGTGGGTGGAGCTAAGCGTGGGGCGGTATCGTCGGCAGGCATTTGCAGAGGGTGTGCTATGGAAGCCGCCTCCGTGGAGCAGGAGATCCAGGCTTCCTTGGCTCTGGAAGCAGTGGATGCCACGGCTCCGAGTTCAGGAGAGGTGGTAGCTCCGATATTGGGGCCGGAGATGTCGGCCGAGGGTGTGGAGCAGCCGGCCTCTTCGCTGCATATCCCAGGTCCTTCTTCCTTGCCAGCAGGACAGGAAGGGGGGGGGGGGCTTGGGTGTTTTCTCCCCAGAGTTCGTGTTGCTTCTACATAAGGCTTTTTGTCTTAGGAAGCAAGAGCAGAAGCAGGGCGTAGGAGACGGTTCTCTCAAGAGGGGCACGGATCCCAGTGAAGGAGGATTAGCTATTCCGCATAAGCAGCAGAAGCTGATTAAGGACGGGTCGCCTTCCCTGCCTTTGGTCGAGGAAAGGGAGGCAGAGCTGTCCGAGTCAGAAATAGGAGACGACGAGGAAGAGCTCGAAGAGGGTGAGATTCAGGAGGACCAGAGAGCCTGAATTGTGCGGGTTTTTCGCTGGGAGGAGTTGCCGGCCTTGATTTCGGAATCCTTGAAGACTCTCAATATGGCTCAGAGTGTGCCGGTAGAGAAGGAGTCTCTGGAGGACCCGCTTATCCAGGCGGTAAGGAAGTCTCAGAGGGTGTTCCTGGTGCACCGTGTGGTGAAACAGATGATCCAGGAGGAATGGGATCGGCCAGATTCGGGTCTGAGGGGAGTGAGGTCCATGGCCCGCTTATACCCTTTACCTGATTTGGATAGGGAGCTCTTGAGGTCGCCTAGAGTGGACGCAGCGGTTGCAGCAGTCACCAAGACGACGACTATTCCAGTGGAAGGTAGTGTGGCTCTGCGGGATGCGCAGGACCGGAAGTTGGATACGTTGTTGAAACAGGCCTTTGACATCAGTGCCTTGGCTCTTCAGGCCTCGGTGTGTAGCACGTGGGTGGCGCATGCTTGTCTGCGATGGTCGCAACAGCTCCAGCCGTCTAGCGACTCAGCCAGTGGTTCGCAGGGGGAAGCAGATAAGATCGAGTCAGGGGCAGCCTATTTGGCTGATAGCCAGTATGACCTGGTCAGGAGCTTGCCTAAGAACATGGCTTCGGTGGTGGCAGCCTGGCAGTATCTCTGGCTGCGTAATTGGGCGGCGGATGGTTCCTCTAAGACTCGCCTTAGTAAGCTACCCTTCAAGGGTAAGTTGTTGTTTGGCGAGGATCTAGACAAGTTGGTGAAGGAATTGGGAGAATCTAAGGGGGGCAGGCTTCTGGAGGACCGTCAGAAGCTGGCTCGCATTTCCGTTCCTGCGAAGACTCAGCTGCGGGATGTCCGCAAATTTCGGGCTTCGCGGTATACCCAGTCCCAAAGGGGGCGGTTTATCTCTAGAGGACAGGGTTTTCGGGGATTTTGGGGAGCAGGAAGAGGTTTCGGTGCCAACTCCTCCTCCACAGGACCTAGAAAGCCCCAATGAAGTGAGGGGGGCCCAGACAGGGGAACTGTCGACAGGAGGACGGCTGGCGGTTTCTTTCCGTCTGGGCCCGGGTCACGTCAGACCAGTGGGTTCTGGAGGTGATTCAGGAGGGTTATGCTCTCGAATTCTCCAGCCCGGTCTCCCCGGCATTCATACAGTCTCCCTGCAGGTTTCCAGCAAAGAGGGCGGCAGTAGAGGTAACTTTGGACAGGTTGCTGGAATTGGAAGCGGTGGTGCCGGTACCCAGAGACCAGTGCGGCTGCGGTCGATACTCCATCTATTTCATGGTGCCCAAGAAAGAGGGCACTTTTCGTCCGATTCTAGATTTGAAGCGCGTCAATCGTCGTTTAAGAGTCCTGCATTTTCGTATGGAAACCCTGCGGTCTGTGATAGTGGCAGTAAGGCAGGGGGAGTTTCTGTCCGCCCTCGATCTGACGGAAGCTTATTTACATATTCCGATCCGAGAGTCGCATCAACAATTTTTACGTTTTGCGGTTCCAAGGGGTCATTTTCAGTTTCAAGCCCTCCCCCCTTCGGGCTGGCCATGGCACCACGCGCTTTCACCAAGGTGATGGTGGTGGTGGCAGCGGCACTGCGCAAGGAGGGGATCCTAGTCCATATCAGTCGGGCGATGAGCAGACTGTATCCGTCCCAGGTATTGGAGCACCTCGGTGCAAGATTCGACACAAACAAAGGAAAGGTATTCCTCCCGGTTCTGCGGGCGGAAGCGCTGCGAAGGCTGATTCGTTAGTTTCTGGCCAGGAAATCTCCCTCGGCATGGCATTACCTGCAGGTCCTGGGTACAATGGCGGCAACGATCGAGCTGGTGCCATGGGCCAGGGTGCACATGAGACCCCTACAGCGGGCGCTTCTACGTCGATGGTTGCATCAAAGTCAGGCCTTGTCGGTGCGGCTCCCCTGCCCTCAGGACACAAGGGAATCTCTGCTGTGGTGGCTTCGAGAAGGCAATTTAGAAAGGGGCATGCCCTTAGAGGTCCAGAGGTGGATATCGTTAACGACGGATGCCAGTTTAGCGGGATGGGGAGTGCACTGCGAGGGGCATTTCGCACAGGGGACATGGACGTCAGTGGAGGCACAGTGGTCCATCAACAGGCTGGAACTGTGGGCGGTAGTTCTGGCCTTCAGGGCCTTCGAGTGATGGGTACACCAGAAGGCGGTCCGGGTGTTTTCAGACAATGTGACCACTGTGGCCTACATCAATCGTCAGGGCGGCACAAGCAGCGTTCCCTTGGAGGAAGAGGCAGAGGGGCTGCTGGCTTGGGCCGAAGACCATCTGGTGGTGCTGTCAGCGCAGCATGTGGCCGGAGTGTAAAATGTGGAGGCGGACTTCCTGAGCAGACGCAGGGTGGATCCAGGGGAATGGGAACTCTGCCACCAGGTGTACGAGATGGTAGTTCATCGGTGGGGTCAGCCCATCATGGATCTTATGGCAAGGTTCGAGTCAGCCAAGGCCAGCCGTTTCTTCAGCAGAAGGAGGGAACGGATGTCGGAAGGCCTCGATGCTCTGGTCCAGAGGTGGCCCACGGAGGGGCTGCTATATGTGTTTCCCCCATGGGCACTGATAGGAAAGGTGCTGCAAAGGATGGAGGCTCTCCAGGGGTGGGTGATCCTTATAGCGTCAGATTGGCCATGTCGTCCTTGGTATGCCGATCTAGTAAGACTGTTGGCCTACAGGCCCTGGAGTCTGCCGACAAGGGAAGATCTGTTGTTCCAGGGGTCTTTACGGATGCCGCAGGTGGATCGGTTCTCACTTACGGCCTGGCTATTGAAAGGGCGCGGTTGCTTAAGCGGGGATAATCCGGGGCAGTGATTGCCACTCTGTTGAGAGCCCGTAAGCGGTCTACTTGCCTTTGTTATGTTAGGGTTTGGCGCATCTTTGAGAGTTGGTGCGCGGACCGGGAGATTTGGCCTTTGGTGGCCTCGGTGCCAGAGGTGCTGGAGTTTTTGCAGGCAGGCTTGGAGAAGGGACTCGCGGCCAGTTCTCTCAGGGTTCAGGTAGCGGCCATTTCTTGCTATAGGGGCAAGCTGAAGGGGAAGACGCTGGGTCGGCACCCGGATGTAGCTAGATTCCTGAGGGCAGTAAGGCGAGTAAGTCCTCAGCGGGCAGTGGCGGTTCCTCCCTGGGATCTTAATATGGTGTTGAATGTCCTAGCGGGGGAACCGTTCGAACCGATCGAGCGTGCTTCCTTGAAGGATTTGACTCTCAAGACAGTTTTTCTTGTGGCCATCTGTTCGGCGAGGCGTGTTTCGGAACTGCAGGCCTTGTCTTGCCGGCCGCCTTTTCTGTCGTTCTTCAAGGAGAAGGTGGTCTTGCGGACGGTGCCTTTGTTCTTGCCCAAGGTGGTTCTCCCGTTTCATGCGAATCAGACTATTTCCCTTCCCGCTTTCGTGGGGGTAGGGAAGGGAGCGGAGGAGTGCCTGCTTCACAGGTTGGACGTGAAAAGAATTCTGAAGCGTTACGTGAAGTGAACGGCGCCATTCCGGAGGTCGGAACGTCTGTTTGTATTGTTTGGGGGTCCACGTAGAGGGGAAGCGGCAGCAAAGGGTTCTATTTCTAGATGGATCAGGGAGGCCATTGCCGGGGCATACATTCAGAAGGGTAGTGGTGGTTGGTCACTCTCGTCTGAGGGGTACTGAGGCATCCATCTGCCGACCAGACTTGATTTCCAGAGAGGTATGCTGAATGCCAGGTGCCAAAATCAGAAATGTTACGGAGAGTTTGCCGAGACTCATCAAGCCCACTGACTATTACCCAATGTTGCTAATCCTGTCAGCACAAATGTTACGCTCAGAGACATACATGGCAGTATCAAAAGTGACTTCATGGTTCTGGGACAGAAGGTGAAGCAGATAAGGGCCCAGTTGGTGTTCTCTTCAATCCTCCCTGTTGAGGGTAAAGGCCAAGGCAGAGAAGCTCGCATCCTGGAGATAAATGCATGGATGCGTGGATGGTGTCATTGAGCACATTTTGGTTTCCTGGACCATGGGATACTGTTCCAAGGGTTGCAGAGCAGAGATGGCATCCATCTGTCCAAGAAAGGTCAACATGTCTTCAGTAGCAGACTGCTAATCTACTGAAGAGGGCTTTAAACTAGATTTGTTGGGGATGTATGAAGAAAGACCCCAGGCAAGTAAAACATTAAATACCTTTATGGAAATGGGTAAAAGGAACAACATATGGAAAGCGGTGTGTATAAATGCCCATAGCATGGGAAATAAGATCCCAGATTTTGAAACTTGGATGCTGACTTGGATTTAGTGACAGTTACAGAAACATGGTTCACAGAAAACCATGACTGGGATGTAACTATACCAAGCTATACTTTATTCAGAAAGGTCAGGGTAAGAAGAGGAGGAGGAATGGCACTATATATAAAAAATAATATTAAAGCTTTGGAACTACAGAGCTTAAAAGGGAGAGAGGAGGCAATGTGGGTTAAACTGGAAAGAGGGAAAGAGACATCTATTTGCATTGGTGTGATATACCGACCTACCTCACAGGAGGAAGAGGTGGAAGGAGAGTTAATTGAAGCAATAGGCAGCATTGCTAGAAAAGGGGAAGTGCTACTGATAGCGGATTTCAATATGCCAGATGTTGATTGGCACATTCCTGATGCAGTATCATCTAGAAGTGAGGAGATCCTGGACTCTCTACAGGGACAACTATTAAGGCAAATGGTAACAGAACCCACACGTGAAGGGGCCATACTGGACTTGGTGCTTACCAATGGTGAAAGTATTTCTGATGTTATAGTGAAAGATCATTTTGCATCCAGTGTTCACCAGATGGTGTGGTTCAGTATTAGGACTAGGGCTGTTAAAATCCATTCAAAAGCAAGGAACTTAGACGTTAGGAAAACTAACTTTGCCAAGATGGGCCAATACCTCAGGGAGCCGTTAGCGGGATGGGAACAGCTGGGGGATGTAGAAACACAGTGGGCAACACTGAAAGGGGATATTTTAAGGGCAACCAACCTTTTTGTTAAAATGACAAATAAAGGTAAAAGGAAAAGGAGACCGCTATGGTTTTCGAAAGAAGTAGCTGAAAAAGTGAAGAAAAAGAGAGAGAACATAAGATATGCCATACTGGGTCAGACCAAGGTCCATCAAGCCCAGTATCCTGTTTCCAACAGTGGCCAATCTAGGTCATACGTAACTAGCAGTTTCCCCAAAAGACACAGGTTCCGCAATGCTTGTACTGGGTCAAGCATTGATATCCTGGGTCCCTTCTTAATAATGGTTTATGGACCTTTCCTCCAGGAACTTGTCCAAACCTTTTTTAAACCAAACTACACTAACAGCCTTTACTACATCCTCCGGTAACAAATTCCAGAGTTTGATTACACGTTGAGTGAAAGAATATTTTCTTTTATTAGTCTTAAATAGTTTACCCTGTAGCTTCATTGCATGTCCCCTAGTCTTTCTATATTCTGATAAGGTAAACAATCGATCTACGTTTACCCGTTCCACTCCGTTCATTAATTTATAGACTTCTATCATATCTCCCCTCAGCCGTCTCTTTTCCAGGTTAAAGAGCCCTAACCTTTTTAGCCTTTCTTCATAGGAGTATCCTTCCATCCTCTTTACCATTTTGGTGGCTCTTCTCTGAACCTTTTCTAATAACGCTATATCCTTTTTAAGATACAACCAGAATTGCACACAATATTCAAGGTGCGGTCTCACCATGGAACGATATAGAGGCATTATAGTATCTTTTGTTTTATTTTCCATTCCATTCCTTATGATACCTAGCATTCTATTTACTCTCTTGGCTGCCGCTGCACACTGGGCCGAGGGTTTTAACATGCTATCCACAATGACGCCTAAATCTTTTTCCTTGTGGTGGTTCCTAATGTGAAACCTTGCATCATGTAACCATAGTTTGTGTTGTTCTTCCCTAGGTGCATAACTTTGCACTTGTCCACATTAAATTTCATCTGCCATTTTGATGCCCAGTCTTCCAATTTATCAAAGATCCTCCTGCAATTTTCCACAATCCTCTTGGGTTTTAACTTTAAATAGTTTTGTGTCATCTGCAAATTTGATAACCTCACTCGTTATTCCACTTTCCAGGTCATTTATGAATATGTCAAAAAGCAGCGGACCCAGCACAGATCCCTGGGGCACACCACTATTCACCTTTCTCCATTGGGAAAATTGGCCATTTAGCCCAACCCTCTACTTTCTATCTTTTAACCAGTTCTTGATCCACAGTAGTACACTGCCTCCTATCCCATGACTCTTTAGTTTTGCCAAAAGTCTCTGATGAGGGACCTTGTCAAAGGCTTTCTGAAAGTCCAGATACACTATATCAACCGACTCACCTTTGTCCACCTGTTTATTCACACTTTCATAAAAACATAACAGATTAGTAAGACAAGATCTTCCTTGTTTAAAGCCATGTTGGCTGTCTCCCATTAGGCCATGACTATCTACATGCTGAGTAATTTTATTCTTTATGATGGTTTCTACCATTTTCCCCGGTACTGACGTCAGGCTCACCGGTCTGTAGTTTCCCAGATCACCCCTAGAACCCTTTTTAAAAATTGGTGTTACATTGGCGATCCGCCAATCTTCAGGTATTAGAGATGACTTTAATGATAGTTCACAAATTACTAATAGCAGGTCTGCAATCTCATATTTCAGTTCTTTCAACACCCTTGGATGTATGCCATCCGGCCCAGGTGATTTGCTACTCTTCAGTTTATCTAATAGTTGAAATACATCTTCCCGATGTATCTATATTTCCTTCAATTCTTCTGCACCTTTAAATACCACTTCAGTCATGGGTAACATCACTACATCTTCCTCAGTAAAGACCGAAGCAAAGAATTCATTCAGTCTCTCCGCTATCGCCTTGTCGCCTCTTAGTGCACCTTTAACTCCTCTATCATCTAATGGACCCACTGACTCTCTCACAGGTTTTTTGCTATGAATGTACTTGAAAAAATCTTTATTTCACATTTTTGCTTCCGCAGCAAGCTTCTTCTCAAATTCTCCTTTTGCCTGCTTTATCAATGCCTTGCATTTCACTTGCCACTGCTTGTGCTGTTTCCAGGTTTCGTCGTTTGGCTCTTTTTTCCATTTCCTGAAAGATGCTTTTTGGGCAACAACAGCCTCTCTGACCTCACCTTTAAACCATGCTGGCAGTTTTTTGGACTTCCTTCCACTTTTCTTAAAGCGTGGAATACAGCTCGTCTGGGCTTCCAAGATAGTATTTTTCAACAACACCCAAGCTTGATGTAAGTCTTTAACCTTTGCAACTTTGGATTTCCGTACTATCCCTCCTCCACTAATTAAATCAAAGGCAATCATGCTATGATCACTATTGCCAAGTGGCCCCAACACCCTTATCTCTTGCACTAGATCTGGTGTTCCACTAAGAACTAGGTCTAATATGGCTTCCCCTCTGGTCGGTTCATGAATCAACTGCTCCAAGAAGCAGTCATTTATGTCATCTAGGAACTTTATCTCCCTAGCATGTCCTGCCATGACACTGACCCAGTCGATACCGGGGTAACTGAAATCACCCATTATTATTACTGCGCTGTAATGTTTGTTAGCTTCCTTGATTTCTTTGAGCATTTCATCATCCATTTGTTCATTCTGGCCAGGTGGTCAATAGTACACCCCCACTGCCTTCGCCTTCCCCTTTTTACATGGAATTTCAATCCATAGAGATTCTACAGCAAATTTTGTTTCCTGCAAAACTTTAATCCTTTCTGACTCAATGCCCTCTCTAACATAAAGCGCAACCCTTCCACCAATTTGATCAGCTCTATCATTACGATATAGTTTGTATCCAGGTATCACAGTGTCCCACTGGTTGTCCTCCTTCCACCATGTCTCTGGTATTCAAATCATATCTAACCTCTCATTTAGTGCTATATTTTCTAACTCTCCCATCTAATTTTTTAGACATCTAGCATTTGCATACAAGCATTTTAGAGACTGCATTTTATTCATATTAATTTGGCTATTGGTAGACATGGGTAATTTGGGATCTTTAAGCTCTGTCTGCTCCATACTCGAGGGCATTTGGGTTACTTTACTCTTTTTTGGAACCTCTCTGCTTTTGATAGTATCCTTCAAGGATACATTCTTCCGAACCATCCGCTCTTGGGCGACTGTCGGCTTTCCCCTATTATCTAGTTTAAAAGCTGCTCTATCTCCTTTTTAAAGGTTAATGCCAGCAGCCTGGTTCCGTCCTGGTTAAGGTGAAGCCGATCCCTTCGGAAGAGCCCCTCCTTTCCCCAGAATGTTCCCCAGTTCCTAACAAATCGAAAACCCTCATCTCTGCACCACTGTCTCATCCACGCATTGAGACTCCGGAGCTCTGCCTGCCTTTTGGGTCCTGCACGTGGAACAGGAAGCATTTCGGAGAACGCTACCCTGGAAGTTCTGGATTTCAACTTCCTACCTAAAAGCCTAAATTTAGCCTCCAGAACCTCCCTACCACATTTTCCTATGTCATGAGAGGCCTTCATAAAATACAAGAAATCACGGAGAAATGAAGACAGGCATCTATATCTGGAAAAACTTACAGAAGCAAGCAAAGTAGTCAGGAAAGCAAAGATTCAAAAAGAGGAGGAAATAGTCATTGCAGTTAAATGCAGTTAAAAGGAGGGATAAGACATTTTTCAGATATGTTAGTGAGAAGAGGAAGGGCAAAACTGTTATTGTCAGATTCAAGAGTGAAGGAGAGGAATATGTAGAAGCTGATGAGGATAAAGCGGAATTGCTTAACAAATATTTCTGTTCTGTGTTCACAGATGAAGAACCAGGAGCAGGACCTCAGAAAACACCCACAAACAGGAACATAAGCGAGGGGCAATTTTGAACAATTTTCAGAAGACTCTGTTTGTGAGAAACTAGCTAAACTTAAAGTAGACAAAGCGATGGGACCAGATGGGATACACCCTAGAATACTGAGGGAACTTGGGGACGTTCTAAAAGCTCCACTGAATGACCTTTTCAATGCCTCAGTGGAGTCGAAAGTGGTGCTAAAGGACTGGAGAGAGGCATATGTGGCCACTTTACACAAAAGTAGAAGTAAAGGATGTGGTTTAAAACTACAGGCCGGTTAGTTTAACTTCGGTGGCGAGTAAATTATTGGAAGCGCTGCTGAAAGAGAAAATAGTGAGGTTTCTGGAGTCCAGCGGATTACAGGATCCAAGGCAACATGGATTCACCAGAGGCAGATCTTGTCAGACAAATCTGATTGATTTCTTTGACTGGGTGACCAGGGAGTTGGACCAAGGGAGAACCCTAGATGTGGTGTATTTAGATTTCAGTGAAGCCTTTGACACCATTCCTCACAGGCGACTTATAAACAAACTGAGCACCCTAGGGATGGACCCTAAAGTTACTGCTTGGGTTAGAAATTGGTTGAGGCGACAAAGATACAGGTAAATGGAGTTCACTCTGAGAAGGAGGTTACCAGTGGTGTGCCGCAGGGATCTGTCCTTAGTCCGATTCTTTTTAACATCTTTGTTAGTGATATAGCCGAAGGGCTGTCGGGTAAGGTTTGCCTCTTTGCGAATGATACCAAAATTTGCAATAGAGTAGACACCCAGGGAGGTATAGATAACATAAGGAGGGATCTAGCTAAGCTTTAAGAATGGTCTAGAATTTGGCAGTTGAGATTTAATATTAAAAAATGCAAGCTCATGCATTTGAACAATACTTGCTATAATTAACCGATAAGTTATGCTTGGAGAGCAATTGTGTGACTGCATTAAAGTATTCAGCCAGCTTATTGTAACTAGGTTTGATTATGAAAAAAGGGGCACACAGTATAATGTCATCTGCGTAAATGTGGTAGTGTATTCCAAAGGACTGTATTAAAGGGCATAAGGGCTGAATGTAAAGATTAAATAGAAGAGAGAATAGCACTGAACCCTGTGGGACACCATGTGTTTGGTTGGATGTGGCTGAAGAAAGTGATCCTATTTTCACCTGCTAAAGGCGACCGTTGAGGTAGGAGCGGAACCAGTCCAAAGCTGCATTTTCTATTCCTATCTCATGTAGGCGGCATAAGGTGTTGTTAAAGACTGCGTCAGAAGCTGAGGCAATATCCATGAATATTAGAATAAATCCCTATTTTGATTTCTCTACACCTCTGATGAGCCTATCCAGGAGGTAGGTTAGCAGAGTTTCTACTGCATGGTGCTGTCTAAAACCATGCTCGTGTGGGTCCAGGGGAGTGTGAAAATCTATGTGGAATTGTAATTGCTGTAGAACTATTTTCTCTATAACCTTTGAGAAAAGCTGGAAATGACCCTGTAGGAGGTTATGTCACTAGGGTTCAACTTGTTATTTTTAAGTATGGGTTTTATTGAGGTAGTTGTCTCTTTCCAGTCAGCCATAGCTCTTGCCAAACAAGACTACTATGTCCATCTGACTAACTCTCTTGCCTCTGATCCTCGCCGTCTCTTTACTACTCTCAGCTCTCTTCTCAAAGTGCCTCTGCCTCTGATCCCTCCCTCCCTTTCTGTCCAAACCCAGGCTATTCCCATGACAAAATCCAAAAGATCACCTTCCAATTCCCCACAAAGCCAGCTACTTCCCCTCCCCCCCCCCCCCCACCTCTGCTACCCTCTCTTCCTTTCCTGTGATCTCTGAAGAGGAAACTGCACACTTTCTTTCTTCCTCCAAACTCACCACCTGCTCCTCTGATCCTATCCCCACCCATCTCCTAAACCGTTGTCCCTTCCATCTCTCATATTCTCAACCTATCGCTCTCTACTGCAACAGTCCCTGCAGAATTCAAGCATGCCGTGGTCACAACCTCTCCTCAAGAAACCCTCACTTGATCCCACATATCCTTTTATCGACCCATCTCTCTCCTTCCCTTCACTTCTAAACTACTTGAACGTGCGGTTCACCGTCACTGTCTCGGCTTTCTCTCCTCTCATGCCCTCCTGGATCCCTTACAGTCTGGCTTTTGTCCTTTACACTCTACTGAAACGGCTCTTGCCAAAGTCTCCAGTGACTTGTTCCTGGCAAAATCCAAGGGCCTTTACTCCGTCCTCATCCGTCTTGACCTCTCTGCTGCTTTTGACACTGTTGACCACAACCTTCTCCTCGATACCCTATCCTCGCTTGGTTTTAGGGGCTCTGTACTATTCTGGGTCTCCTCCTATCTCTCCCATCACTCTTTCAGTATGTGTTCTGATGGCTCCTCCTCCTCTGCTACCCCGCTCCCAGTTGGTGTACCCCAAGGATCTGTATTGGGTCCGCTCCTTTTCTCTCTCTACATCCAGTCCCTTGGTGTGCTTATCTCTTCCCATGGCTTTCAGTACCATCTGTATGCTGATGACTCCCAGATCTACCCCTCTACGCCTGAAATCTCTCCGGCAATCCAGACCTGGATCTCTGCCTGCTTTTCTGACATTGCTGCCTGGATGTCTCACCGCCGCTTAAAACTGAACATGACCAAGACTGAGCTTCTTATCTTTCCCCCTAAAACCTCCCCTCCTCTTCCTCCTTTCTCAGTCTCTGTGGACAGGGGCGGCCTAAGGGGGGTGCGGGGTCATGTGCGGAGACTCGGTGCGGGGCCTCATTTGCATAAGGGACCTCATTTGCATAAATATTTGCATAATGTTACCATACACTAACTTTTAGTAAACATGCCTCTTAATGAGTGTATGGATAAAGAAAGACTAAAAGATTTCTACATTACTATAATCCAGTGACAAATGCCAGGCGCATTAGGAACTACTACAAACACTGCCCATTTAGAACCCATAGCAAACCCGCCATATCATAACAGCACTACCAGGACTCACAAAGCACAAGACCCTACCTATCAAAAGGCAACACTACAAATATTAAACCAATATATTTCAGAGAACAAACAATGCATGACCTACTGGGGAAAGAGAACAAGTGGAATGTAAATAGGAATTACATAGACAGAATACCTCAGCTCTGTTACACGTGCAGAACATAGACCAACACCAAACAAGAAATCACAATGTAGAAACAGGAAGACAATAATTAAACTGGGAACCCCAAAAGCCCAACAACACTGTAGAAATAAAACTATAAATTAATTTCCTCTTGTACTAAACAAAGCGCAGAGGTTAATGATGCACGTTTCCCAGAGCTGGCATATTTCAGTTAATAAATTCAATAAAGAGATATTTTTCTACCCTTTGTGCATTTTTTTTTCAGTTGCAATTGCTCCAGCCACTTTCTTCTGGTTTCTTCGTGTCTTCTGCTAACTCTCCATCGTCTGCTGTCCATTTGTCCTTTCTTTACTCTTCTAGTTTTTTTCCATTCTTTGTTTATCTTTATCTTTATTAAACACTTTATATACCGCCCTTGTCGAAACATGAGGGCGGTTTACAATAGAATATAGATGCTAGCGTCAGAAAAGAAAGGAACTCCATCAAAATAAAGAGAAAGAAGGGCCGAAGGGGCCACCAGAGACAAAACAGTAAATCCAAAGACAATAATCAAACAAATCAGTAGTCAGCAGAGGACAGACAAACGGAAGACCAACAATAACCAAACAAATCGGTACGTCAACAGAAAACAGACAAACGAAAGACTAAACAAGGTGCCCAGGAGGGAGGTCAAATGCTTGTTGGAATAAATGGGTTTTTAGCAGTGTTCTGAAATTTTGGTAAGAGGGTTCTAACCGGAGGGAGGGTGGTAGTGAATTCCAAAGAGAGGGTCCCAGAAAAAAGAAAGCAGCGTGACGTGTCTGTTCTAGATGAGCTTGTGTAGGGGAAGGAAGAGATAAGCGATTAGCATGTAAGGTGCGAAGCTGTCGGTGGGGAGTATGAAGAGAGATCAGGTTTGCTAAGTATTGAGGATTGGAGGAATAAATGACTCTATGTGTTAGTATGAGGAACTTATATCTGAACCGGAAACGCAGAGGAAGCCAGTGAAGGTGATACAGAAGAGGGGTGACATGATCGGATCTACGGGCAGAGGTAACAAGTCGGGCAGCTGTATTTTGTAAAAGCTGCAAGCGTTGGAGCTGGTAGGCTGGAAGATTCGCGTAGACCACGTTGCAATAATCTAGTCGTGACATAACCAAAGCGAGTACAAGGGTGATAAGTGAATCAGTGGGGAGAGTAGAACGGACTGATCGGAGCTGTCGCAATACAAAGAATGAACGACGGGAAAGATTGGAGATGTGTTCATGGAAAGACATTGAGGAGTCCAAGATAACTCCCAGATATCGGAATGAAGAGGTAAGTGGAACGGGAACAGAGTTTATTTGAGGCGTGATGTTTGGACAAGAGGTACTCAACGAGACCCACATGGCTGTGGATTTGGATGGGTTCAACTGAAGGAAGTTGGAAGAAAGCCAGTTCGCAACATGGGTGAGGCAAGTGTTAAGTGGGGAAATGTCAATATTGACCGGCGAGGTATGGAAGAGGAGGACTATATCATCCGCATAAATATAGATGGAAACCGGGAACTGTTGGACCAAGAGGGGGAGGGGGGCGAGAAAGATGTTAAAAAGTAGGGGAGATAAAACCGATCCCTGGGGTACCCCACAGGACAGGGGAGTAGATGGAGAGGATTGATGATTAGCACTAACAACAAAGGAACGGGCAGTAAGGAACGGAACCAGCTTAATACAGAACCCCTTAAACCAATGTCAAACAAGCGTGAGTGAAGGGTACGATGGTCAATTAAATCAAAGGCTGCTGACAGATCTAGTGAAACCAAGAGTGAGATATTTCCACGATCATGCCCATTTCCAGTCCTAGCTCCCTCTCCTTACAGCCCATTTCCATTCCAAGCCCCCCTCCCCATCAGCTATTTGTAGTTCAAGCCCTTCTTCCACACAGCCCATTTCCATTCCAAGCCCCCCTCCCCATCAGCTATTTGTAGTTCAAGCCTTCCTTCCACTCAGCTCATTTCCATTCCAAGCCCCCGTCCACATCAGCTATTTAGCTATTTGCAGTTCAAGCCCTCCTTCCACTCAGCCCATTTCCAGTCCTAGCCACCCCCCCAGCCCAATACCAGTCCTAGCCCCCCCATAGCCCATTACCAGTCCTAACCCCCATCAGCCCATTTCCAGTCTTAGCCTCCCCACAGCCCATTCCAGTCCTAACCCCCCATTAGCTCATTTCCAGTCCTAGCCCCCCCATAGCCCATTACCAGTCCTACCCCCCCATCAGCTCATTTCCAGTCTTAGGCCCCCCCATAGCCCATTACATCCTAACCCCCCCATCAGCCCATTTCCAGTTCTAACCCCCCCCATCAGCCCACTTCCAGTCTTAGCCCTCCCCATAGCCCATTACCAGTCCTAATCCACCTCCCCCCCATCAACCCACTTCCAGTCAGCCCCCCCCAGCCCATTACCAGTCCTAACCCACCTCCCCCCATCAGCCCTGATAGGATTAAAAAACAAACAAACTGGCTGCTGCTGCCACTGTGGCAGCGGCAGAATCAAATGTCCCGCCGCGGGGCCCCGCCTGCCCGACAGAGCCTCCAGCTCCCGAGTCCCTCCCAATGCACGGGCTTTCAAAGCCGCGAGAGTTTCCCTTTCTTCTCGCGGCTCTGTTAATCTCGCCGGGGCTGATGGGATTTCCCATCAGCCCCGGCGGGATTAACAGAGCCGTGAGAGGTCAGAGAAGCTCTCGCGGCTCTGAAAGCCCGCGCATTGGGAGAGACTCGGGAGCTGGAGGCTCTGTCGGGCAGGCGGGGCCCCACAGCGGGACATTTGATGCTGCCACGGCGGCAGCAGCAGCGACAGCAGCAGCCGGGTTTTTTTTTTTTTAATCTACTTGTGCTAATGAAGAATGTTTTTTGCACGGGTACCCCTGAAACGCGGGGCCCTGTGCAAAAAACATTCTTGCTCAATGGACGGGCCGGCCCTGTCTGTGGATAACTCTGTACTCCTTCCTGTTTCCTCGGCCCGCAATCTGGGGGTTGTCTTTGACTCCTCTCTCTCTTTCTCCACACATATCCATCTGATAGCTAAGACATGCCGTTTCTTTCTCTATAACATCAGCAAAATCTGTGCCCTTTCCTTTCTGAATACACTACTAAAACGCTTATCCACTCCTTAATCACCTCCCGTCTTGACTACTGTAACCTACTCCTTGCTGGTCTCCCTTTGAATCATCTCTCTCCCTTACAATCTGTTCAACACTCTGCTGCGTGGCTAATCTTCCGCCAGCCTCGTCATGCCCATAATACTCCTCTTCTCAAGTCACTTCATTGGCTCCCTATCCATTTCTGCATCCAGTTCAAACTTCTCCTGCTGAACTATAAATGCATTCACTCTGTGGCTCCTCACTATCTTTCTTCTTTTATCTCTCCTTACAACCCCCCTCGCGAACTCCGCTCTTCTAGCAAACTGCTTCTATCTGTGCCCTTCTCTTCTACTGCTAACTCCAGACTTCGCTCCTTTCACCTTGCTGCGCCTTAGCCTGGAACAAACTACCTGTGTCTGTATGCCAGGTGCCTTCTCTAACCCTCTTCAAATCCAGGCTGAAAACCCACTTCTTCGCTGCTGCTTTTGGATCTTGACTCACCTGATCTCCTTTTTCTTTCCTCTTGCTTTATCCCTACCTACACCTTCTGTGTTTGTCTTGACTAGATTGTAAGCTCTGATGAGCAGGGACTGTCTCTTACATGTCTGTGCAGCGCTGCATATGACTTGTAGCGCTATACAAATGCTCAGTAGCAGTAGTAATAGTTTTAAGAGATGTTGGAAATATTCCCAGGCTAAATGATAAACAATGTTGGCAATGAATGCACTCAGATCTGCACATAATAATTTGACCCAACTGGCTGGGCATGGGTCGATTGCTGAGGTGATAGTGTTGATATCATGAATGATTTTTTCTGTGTGTTCTCTTGTGGCTGGGTGAAAGGATGAAAGCTTGAGGATAGGACTGCTGCTTTGGAGATTTTCGGTATTGCTGGAGGTTCTAAGGTATTTGTTTTGGAAGTGGGTAGTGAAAATTTGAGGGTGTGGGATTTTCGCATTGAAATTTCCAGTGGGGTCTTTTGTTAAGGATTTAACTATCTCAAATAGTTTGAGGCTGACTTAGTGAGGATATTAGGAGTTTTTTTGTGGTATTCCTTTCTTTTCTGATCAATTAGTATGAGATGTTTTTGTAGACTGGTGATGTACGTGTCTTGATCCTGTGAGAGTTTTCTGCGTCTCCACTTCCGCTCAAGTTTCCTGAGCTCTAATTTTGATTCCTGTAGGTCTCTGGCGTACCAAGGGGCTGTGTGAAATTTCTTGGACTTTCATGTGTATTGGGGTGCACTGGAAGCATCACTCAAGGTGTTATTCCATAGGTCAATTAATGTATCAAGATTAGTAGAATTAATGTTGAGTTTTGGCAGAACTTCATCCAGGAATGCTTGTTTGTTGAAACAACGAAGCTGCGGGTTATTGGGAAAGTCTGTCTTATTTCTGTCTAGTCTGTTGTCTTCAGAGATATCGAATATGATAGCACTGTGGTCTGACCATGGTACTGGGAGTACTAAAGATGGAATCTGGCTGTTTCGACTGAGTGTAGATGCGGGAGCAAAAATGAGATCAAAGGTATTTCTTTTGTCATGTGTAGGAATGTTTATTATTTGCTCATGTTATAGCACTTTTATTGCTTCTAGAAAGGCCTTAGCTTGCTTTGGAAGAAGTGATGAAAGGTTAAAGTCACCTATAACTCAGAGTTGCTTTCTTCGAGTCGTGTTGTTGCACACTAGATCTAGGATTGTGGGCATGTCGTCAGCAGATAAAGCAGGTGACCTATATAGTAGACAGACTGTAAGTTGTTTTCTTTGTAACAATTATAGTATCCAGGCTGCTTGTGCTTATAGAGTTGATGTTAGCAAAGTTAAGGACTTTTCTGGCTAGTATGAGGATTCCTCCACCCCTGCGGTTAATTCTAGGACAATTAAAGAGGTTGAAGTTGGGAAGGCTTAGTTGGTTTGTTAGTGCTGTATCTGAGTCTGTGAGCCATGATTCTGTTACACACAGAATGTCCAGGTTTAGATGCTCTATATAATCTATGAGAACTGGTATCTTATTACGAGCTGATCAAGCATTGATTATCATGCATTTGAGGTTGCTTGTTCATGATGGACATTGATTCTGGATCTCTGTTAATGGCTGTATGTTGATATGAATAAGTGAATTGCATCTCCTGTAATGAAAGGGGTGCATAAAGCTCCAAGAGTCAGTACGGTTTCTACGGCCATGCCCTGTTATAATGAGTATAAGACCTGGATGGACTGCATATGCATTGACTGGTGTGATGAACAGAACGAGGCAGATTAGGAGAAGGCAGGCGGTGAGCAGTAATGAGGCCATAGTATTTGAATGCGGGTTTAGTCTACACTATTCAGTCTGAGTGTGAAGCCGGATGGAGGTTTCTGCTGCTGGGCAGAGGGTAGATTGCTATGTAGGTGCCTGCAAGTTGTTCACATGGAGTGTGTTCATTATCTGGCTCTTGCAGTTATCTGGTGGTCTTTGATGACACCAGGACAGCAGTCTGCACTTACAGGCCAAAGCAGGAGGATCTTATCTTGCCGGTCAGTAGCGGCAGTGATTCAGCCAATTGGGCTTCTGGCACTGCTTCCTCGCCACATTGGTGGCCGCAAGGTGAGAGGGGTACCTTCCCCGATGTCGGTGGGCTTTTCCAGATTTTCGTTCTTCTTGTGAGTCAGCTTCTTCCTGACTCAGCTTGCTCTGTTAGGTGAGTCAGAGGTGCTGGTGGACAGAACTTTCTGCCATGATGATTTTTCACTTGGTGGGGGGCAGGAGTAGCTGGGCTTGTTCTTGTCTGTATGGCTGAAGAATGCACAGATTTGTCAGGGGATCAGCTTCTTTTATTCATTTCATCGCATCTGATCTATAAAACCACACCTCTCATTTCAAGCCTTTCACACCATAAGCCATGCCCTTGTTTCACCATGACTAGACTATTGCAATTCAGTTTACTATGGACTTAATCCACTAATTAGAAAAATAAAAAAGTTACAGAACACGGCAGTTCAATTACTTACAAATGCTTCAAAGTACAACCATATGACTCCCCTGCTTTATCATAACACTGGCTACCCCTTTCCTATCATTTTCATTTTAAAATTCTCATGCTCACTCACATGGCCTATTACACTGGCCTTCCAATCTACTTATTGTCCTTATTAATCCTCTATTGCCCTCCTTGGTGTCTTAATTTGCAAAATTCTAATTTTTTAGTTCTCACTGCTTCCTGTGCAAAATTTGAATTCACTCATTCTGCATTTTCTTTCCTAGCATCTTATCTTTAGAATCCCCTCCCAGAGTAAATCCATTTGAAATCTTCATTTAAAAATTTTAAGTCGACCCTGAATAGTTTTTTTTTAATGTTTATATTATTTTTATCTAACTGTCCTATTCATTGCTATAAAATATTTTTGATGTTCCTTTCCAATTTTAAATTTGTATTGTTGTAAACTGCTTTGATGCTACAGCAAGTGTAAGGCGGAATAGCAAGTTTGAACAAACGGCGACAAGAGGGCAGCAGCACATTCTAGACTCTGGACATCTGATAATGAATAAACCCTCCAACGAGTACATTTCTAAGCAGCTAATGGTCTGGAAAGAAAAGAGGCTTACGACAAAGCAAAGGGTTATTTCAACAGGGAATTCAGAGGCTAAAATAAAACTAAACAGTTTACTTCATTCCAAACTATTATAATACTGTTAGACAAAATAGTAAACAGAATGCTGTACCTGAGCCAATCAGAACAAAGGATTTTCATACCAATATTCAACAAGCAGTAAGACACAGCTGGCAGCTTGAAGCTTAATAATGTAGCGCACTACCATGCAGAGACTACTGGCTTGGATTTATACGGATCTCCCTCCCCCTCCTCCCAGAGTGGACTGTGACTGGGAATGCTATGGAGCTATGGCATGCAATGGTGACACCTAGTGGGCAGCTCTAGAAGTCATGACAGCAGAGTTTTGGAAGGACCTTTGGCGCATGGTCACTGGTCCAAGGACTGTTGTTGCTATGACAGGGCTACATGAACTGAGAGGAGATATAAATGAACAAAAAGAAAAAAAAAAGTCTTGTGTGGTTGCAAATGAAGCCTTGTGGCGATAAATTCAAATCCAACTGACCTGGACGCCTAAAGGAGTAGGAGGGAACTGCTGGCTCAGAGGAAAAGGGCACATAAACATGCAAGTGTCTCCCTTCGGCACCAGAACTTTTCACCCCGCCCTCTGCTGCAACTGTGCTACAAATCTGCATTGCTCCCATCTCAAGAGCTTCTAAAAACTGAAAGCTCTGGAGATAAACCCTAAGTAGACATCCCAGTTGATAGATATTTTACTCCTGTTTGTGTATTGTAATGACTCCTCCAGAAGAACCTTTTGTAGCAGAAGATGAAAATTCTGTAGGGAATTTAAACCAACAGAAAACAAACATTCTTCCGACCTTTCTGCGTTTCTGGTCTTTTTTGTCCTCTTCATTTTGGCCTTGCCTCCTCTTCTGTCTATTCATTCTCATTTGTTTGTTTCCCCCATAGACTCCTGCTTTTACTCTCTTTACTCTGCTCTCCAAATCCCTCCCAGCCCTGGGCCCTCTGCAGCCTTCAGAGGCAATCCCCAACCTTCCTCTCTTCCACCAGTGAAAGGTGAGGCCTTCAGAAAGACGCCTCTAACTGTCAGCAGATGGTGCCCATGGGAGAGAAAATTTAAATAAGGCTCTGCCAGGCAGGTCTACTTGGTGTGAATCTGTGATAGCTCAATGCCAGTTGACCGAGTGGTAAGTGGAATTTTGTTACAGGGTCATGTGAGCTCTCCTGTCCAATCACAGCACTGCATTTGCAAGAGTCGTATTCTAGCCTCTAGTAACTGGCTACTGATTCCTGTAAGTAAAAATCCTTGAATCTGCTGTTAAAGTCAAACACAGAAAAGGTGAGACCTTTTTATTCAATTTATGAAAGTAATAAAAAGGCATGACCTCAATGTTTTTGTTTGTTGACTTTTATTTCTGTGTATTTAAGTAGAACAAAGCAACCACATGACTTCCCAATATGAGAAATTAAGCAAATATTGTAAACCTTAGTGAGCCAGTAGGCAGCCCTCTCAAAAATAGTTTAAGAAGAAGAAATCCTAGTGCAATCTCTACATAGTGAGTATTAAACCTGTAATATCAGTCTTTACTGCTTTATTTTACTGAATGGCACCAAGGATTCTGGGAGGTGAGACAGGTGATTTGTCCTCCATATGCAGCCTGTTAAGTGTTGCCCCATATTTGCCAGAATTAGCAGATTATGTTTTGCATGGATGGATAACACCGATTTAACATTTGGGAAGATTTCCAACTGATAAAGGACCAGAGTGTTAAGTCTGTCCTCTCTCGATTACAAAGAAAAAAGCCAGCCAGCTGGTTCCAGATCCGCTTGAAAACATTCAGGGAAGAGCAGGGCAGAGGACCATACACTGCTTCGGAAGTAAAACAAAGTATTTTAAGCAGGCAGATACTGAAGTTTGACAGTGGTCTGCTGGCAATCATTTCTCTCTCCGCTGCTTCCTATAGATCTCCCTTCATTCTGGTTTCACTTAAGCTGCCACCTGATTTACTTGAGTTACAATCGAAACCTGTAGTTGCAGCTGTTTGACCTCCTTTAACCTCAAACAGATGAGGAACATGAGCTGTCACAGTTGGGTTAAAAGCTCACACCACAGAGCTTGCAGCAACATTCAGTCAACCTCAAGGCCAGAAATAGCCAGACTGTACATTTGATTATATGGTGAAAGCTTGATGCGGTCACAAAACACGCAGCATTTACTGTTTTAACTTCATAGACCCAAAAAGCTATGATCAGGTTGTGCTCTGCACTTGGAAAGAGTGGCAGATGCATGGAATAGTCTCGCAGTGGAGGTAGTAGAGACCAGGACAGTATCCGAATTCAAGAAAGCATGGGACAAACACAGATCTCTAAAGGAACAAAGGGACTGTAGAGTTTAGTGGTTTCTATGGAAGGGCAGACTGGATAGGCCGTATGGTCTTTATCTGCTGTCATGGTTCTTTGGTTCTGCTTTGAACACAGACCTACGTGTGACATGCAGCTCTAAAGCACATACACTGCTCTAGCAGGTCAAGGTTAAAGAGTCCAACTGGTAAACAGGGGAAGAAGTCTCAGCATTTATTTATTTAGTAGTATTTAGCTCATGCCTTTCCAGAAGTAGATCAAGGTGAGTTACAATCAGGAACTGTAAGCATTTCCCTGTCCCCAGAGGGCTTACAATCTAAGGATGTACCCGAGGCAATGGAGGGCTAAGTGACTTGCCCAAGGCCACAAGGAGTCAGTGGGACTTGAACCCTATTCTTTCTAATACCAGACTGCTGACCTAACCACTAGACTACTCCTCCACTCCAAGTACAACTTAGATTCAGATTTTCTTTGAACAGAGAAATAACTTATGTACCTGAATGTAACTCGTCTTCAGCCTGGATTTGAAAAAAAAAAGTAATAAATCAAACTCATATCCAAATAAAATCAAAACCATACTGGCCAACTCTTGATTCAGCTCTTATACTTTCTTGACAGTCTCTCCTCTCCATCCCTCGCTGATTTCTCAAAATGCTATAACCATTGTTGTGCACAAACAGCGGGAAACTAAAATGCTGCAACATCTTTAAAAAGCTTCCAACTATGACTAACACAGCAGTGCAAATCTGAAATCAGAATATCATTCTCATCTACAGGCTTGATCTCTGATGTTAAGGCAAGGGTACAGTGATGCAGCTACTGAATCACTTTTACTTACAACTGCAGCAAGACATGATTTCAGCAAACACATACTGCTGAGGATGACAGCGAGGTTTCCATGTTGCTCTGCAGGAGGGGAAGGAATATGCAGCCTACCTCCTGCACTTCTTCCTTGCCTGGACATGTCAGACTGACCAAATCTGGCCTGCACTCACAGGAATGGACAACGTTCAGCTGACTACCCACTCTGACAAAGCAGAATCAGAGTAACGTGATGAGGGAGTCCGCTCAGCACACAGGCTGGCAAGCAATGAGAACAGCTGCTAGAAGAGCAGGACCAGGGTGAGAGACAGTTACTGTCCTCAAAGTATTCAAAAGTCTTTTTAGCTAGACAGTCATATTATTCATTCCTTTTTTTCTCTTCACAGAAAGACAACAATATAGCATCTGTTTGTGCTTCAGATCCAAACTGTGTTATTCTTCCCATTCGACAGTTTTTTCCCCTCACTCCTCCCCAGAGAGCCTGCCCAGGCAGTGCATGGAACCATTGCTGGTCCTAGGGCTAAAAGACTGGTTGGACAGTGGAGATAGCCACCTTCACCCATGTCTGTGCAGGTCATCTCTGCAATATGCCTAGAGGACTATCCAACTCAGACAGAGGATCCAAATTAGGATGTCTTGGGCCATTGTGCTCAAGGCACAGGTCTGTCATATGGGTCAGACTAAAAGGTCCATCAAGCCCAACATCTTATTTCTGCAGTGGCCAATCCAGGTCACAAGTACTTGACATATCCCAGAAATAGCCAGTTCCATTCTACTTATCCCAGGGATAAGGGTGGTTTTCTTTGGACTACCTTAAGAATGGTTTATGGACATTTCCTCCAGGATTTTGACCAAAGCTTTTTTAAACCCAGCTACATACTCTACCTGCCGGCAACGATTTCCAAATAGTAATTATACATTGAGAGAAAAAATATTTCCTCCTATCTGTTCTATATACACTATTTGTAGCTTCATGATGTGTCCCCTAGTGTCTGTATTTTTTGAAAGAACGAACAATCGATTCCCGTTTCCCTTTTCCATTCCACTTGGGATTTTATAGACCTCTATCATATCTCCTCCTCAGCTGTCTTCTCCAAGCTGAACAGCCTCAGTCAAAGTTCTCTCTCAACAATAGTTTGACATGGATTTCACCCCGTTCCATTCTAAAACTGACCACAAATGAAAAAATTGCAGTCCAGAGGCAATGACCCAAGCCACGCAGCTTGAGACATGATATTTTGACTGTGGCACTTTATTGCTTAATCCTCTCAATAGAAAACTCTTTAACTGAAAGGAACAATGAGGAAAGACACTATAGGTAAGCATGAATATGCATGTAAGGTTGAGACGTGCAGATACAGTTAGCTCCGAGTGCTCACTGTGGTAGCTCCATTTCTCGCACAGATATAACCAGTGTAGGACAGTAACTACCGGGAAATTACTGTCATGCCACATTCTCCTGACAATCAACTTTTCAGTGATGGCCTAAGAACTGCAGCTTGTCTGCAAAATGAACAGAGGCAAGAGTGTGTATTAGGCCCTTAACAGAAGAGCCAAGTTCCAGGAAAGACCAAGACTCCAGCTTACACTGGCAACACTCCAACAGCATTCAAAAAGGTGTTTGACCTGGCCAGGTACATTGACCCACTTTGCCTCTCTTGTTACATGTCCCATGGCCGTTCACAAAGGCTAGACAGTCACCAGAGGAAGAGAAAAGGAGGAATGAGGGATGGAACTATTAGCGTGAGGAAGAGCCAGCCTGCCTGCCTGCCAGCTAGCATGGAAGCTGTAGGGAGGCTGCCAGTGCATTGCTCCCTTTCCCAGCCCGCTAGCACCTTCCGTCAATGTGCACAGACCGTAGCATCCTGCTTCCACCTTTTGTTCATCCAAGAAAGCAAGAACTGGAGTGGTACCCTGCTTGCACACCCTAAGATTGCCCCATGACGATGGCAAGACCCACACACACCTTCAATCAGCTGTCTCACTTAAAACCACTTATTTTGTTTGAAGAGAATAGTATATAAATCATTATATTTATCGAGTCTGTAACCAGCTTGCTGTGCAGCTTGTAATATAGCAACACTGCTGGACCTGCAAATGCAAATAGAAGAGACTATATGGGCTGGATCTGAATGTGCAGCTGAACTGGGCTCGACCTGTAATTTCTCGGCACACTATTATTTATTTATTTACATTCTCTTATATACCGCGCTATTCTGCATCAGTGCGGTTTACATTGAACAAACTGAAATTACATTGAACAGGGCATTATAACTTGGAGATAACTATTTTACAGGGAACATGGGCTATGGAGGGTTAAGTGGCTTGCCCAAGACCACAAGGAGCACCTGTGGGACTAGAAACCCCAGTCCTTCCGGCCCAAGGTTGCTGTCCTCTAATGGGATTTGAACCCCCGACCTTCCGGCCTGAAGTTGAACCCCAAGACTATCCAGTCTTGGGGTTCATCTTTAACAATCTTGGATTATTTTCACAGAGTTTCCAGTAGCTCAAGCAGAGTTACATTCAGGTAGGTATAGTAAGTATTTCTCTGTCCATAGAGGGCTTACAATCTAAGTGTGTTCATGAGGCAACGGGGCTTAAGTGACTTGCCTAAAATCAAACAGCCACCATTATTTCCTATCTTCGCTATCATTTTCATTTCCTTTCCAAAACATAGTGTCATTTTAATTCATGGTAGTCTATTGTTTTATCTTTATCCGAATCAAACAGCTCAAAAGCGTTTTGGAAAGGAAATGAAAATGATAGCGAAGATAGGAAATAATGGTGGCAATGAGAGCCTTAGGATTTGATGTAAAGAAAGCAGATGTATTAAAAATTCTTAAGGACTATGACTGCGAAGCAACTGGCAAAATCACCTTTGAAAATTTCAATGAAGTTGGAATGAGCTTACAGCAGACAAAACAAAAAAAAAGAAAAGAAGAGAACTAACACAGGAACAGAAACAAGAAATTAAAGACGCTTTTGAGCTGTTTGATTCGGATAAAGATAAAACAATAGGCTACCATGAATTAAAATGACACTATGTTTTGGAAAGGAAATGAAAATGATAGCGAAGATAGGAAATAATGGTGGCAATGAGAGCCTTAGGATTTGATGTAAATAAAATCAAACAGCAGCAGCAGCAGCAAGATTTGAACCCTGGTTTCCCCAACTCTCAGCCTGCTACTCTAACCACTGCGTTATTCCTCCACTGCAACATGGAGGTAAGCTAGACAGGAAATCCTTTCATACTTCAGTCTCTCTCTCTCTCTCTCTCTAACAAAAATTAACCTTAATGCAAGGGATAAAATTACACCATGTGAACTGAGACTGAACCACAGGTGACAGCCAACATCGGATACTTTGGCCCAGCTTCCCACAACCCAGACAGCAACATAACTCCCAGTCTGCACTGCACAACTGCCTAGGCAGATGTCCCGTTCAACAACACATTTACTCTGATTTACTGCATTTTCAGTGTGGGTTTTCTGCTCTGGGAAAGAGACCACCTTATGTGAAGGTGCTAATATAATTTAAGGATCACAAACAAAACTTTACAATTTGTCTCGTCCTACTCTCTTTTTCTTTCCTGTTTACCTATCAATAATTGTAACTTCCTTTCTTCCTTCTGGCCTCGTGCCTTTTTCTTATGAAGTTTTGTATATTGTAAACCGCTCTGTTTTTCCAAAGGGCGGTATATCAAATAAAATAAACATAAACATATCTAAAATTCCATATCAATTGCAACTTTTTACTAGCCATGACAGAAGAAAAGTTTCACATCAAAAGAGGACTTAATTCCTTCTCATGCCTTAAAGATTTCTACTAAATTGAGCCAGGAACTGTATTTGCAGTGTTGTACATGGAAGCGTGTAAAAAGTTCAGTATTGTCTATCTTGATTAGATTGTAAGCTCTAGTGAGCAGAGACAGTCTTTTATATGTGTCTGTACAGTGCTGCGTATGCATCGTAGTGCTATATAAATGATTATTAGTAATAGTAGTATTAGATATGACTAGCTTTCAACAGTTATCCCTGTTCATCAGACAAAGAACTCTCAAATGTTAATCGAAGATCTATTAAGTAGTCTGGTGAGATGTCGTCTCCATTCAAACTGCCAACTTGTAGTCCATTCCACCTACTTATATCAGGTAATCAGCCCTGGATTAATAGGAGAGATTTAAGGAGTAACAGATAGAAAATAAAACAAAGGATATCCCAATGTCTCTATAATCACTGCATGGTAACACCGCACCTCGAGTACTGTGTACAATTCTGGTCTCCACATCTCAAAAAAGATATAGCGGCATTAAAAATAAATAGTACAGAGAAGGGTGACCAAAATGATAAAGCAGATGAAAAAAAATGCTTATGAAGAAAGGCTAAAGAAGTTAGGATTCTTCAGCCTGCCGAAGAAACAGCCGAGGGGAGATGATAGAGATCTATAAAATCCCGAGTGGACTAGAATGGGTAGACATGACTCAATTGCTTACCCTTTCAAAAAATACAAGGACTAGGAGACATGTCATGAAAGCTACAAAGTATTTAAAATGGATAGGAGACTTTTTTCTCTCAACGTATAATTATAGTCTTTGGAACTCATTGCTGGCAGATGTGGTAAAAGCAGGTAGTGTGGCGAAGTTCAAAAAAGGTTTGGACAAATTCCTGGAAAAAAGTCCATAAATAGATAAATAGTTAAGGTCATCCAAGAGAAAACCACTGCTTATCTCTGGGATAAGTAGCATGGAACAGGCTACTTCTCGGATGCGTCAGGTATTTGAGATCTGAATTGGCCACTGTTGTAAACAGCTACTCATTAAGGGGCAACTTTCAAAACTATCTGCCATCATTTCCTAAGTTTGAGAAGTGATATACAAAAATTAGAAGCATGATCCAATGCTTGACAGCTAAGATTTAATGCAAAGAAGTGCAAAGTGATACACTTGGGGTACAGAAATCCAAAAGAGCAGTGTGCAATAGAGGGGAAGAGGCTGATATGCCGGACTACGAGAGACCCTTTGGGATGATAGTGTCCAAGGTTCTCAAAGTAGCAAAATAATGTGAAATGGCAGTGACCAAAGGCAGGATGCTAGGCTACATAGAGAGGGGCATAGAAACAGAGAAGACAACAGCAGATGAAGACCATATGGCCTATCCAGTCTTCCCATCCATAAGTCACTCTTCTTCAGAGATCCTCTGTACTTGGTCCCATGATTTCATGAATTCAGATAACCAGCCGAAAGGAGGTGGTGATAATGCCCCTGTACAGTTTGTTGGTGAGGCTTCACATGGACTACTGTGAAGTTTTGGAGGCTGTATCTTGCTAAGTATATACAAAAATGAAGCATTAAAGAGGAAAGCAACCAAAATGATATGCAATTTGCTCCAGTAGCCATGCAAAAGATGACTTAAAGAGCTGAATATGAGTGGTTTTCAACCCACTCCTCGGGACATACTTAGCCAGTCAGGTTTTCAAGATAACCACAATGAATAATCAAGAGAGAGAGAGAGAGAGAAAGATTTGCATACAATGGAGGCAGTGCATGCAAATCTCTATCATGAATATTCATTGCGATTATCTTAAAAACCTGACTGGCTATGTATGTTCCAAGGACTCAGTTGACAACCTCTGCCTTAGAGGAAAGGAGGGACAGTGGAGAGATGAGACCTTTAAAATACTGGAAGGGTATTAATTAACAAACCTTTTTCAAACATATGGAAACTATAAAACTAGAGCATATGAAATGAAGCTACAAGGAGGTAAACTTAAAAGCAACATTAGGAAGGGTGGAAGATGCTTGGAATGCCCTCCTGATGGAGGTGGTGGGGACACAAACAGTGACTGAAAGAGGATCCATATATAGCAAGACGAGAATTCCTGCTCAAAGCAAAACAAGCAAATAACTTACATTTCTTAAAAGGCACAGAGGGAGTAATCCACATGAAGCAGCTGTTACAACCAAAAAAAAAAAGCACCTTACTGGGCAGGCTGGATAGCCCGTGCTGGCCTTTGTCTGCTGATATTTACTATACTACTATGTCCTTATTGGGTCAGAGTTCATACGTACTCCAATACCTGTCAACTTCACACTAATTTGCAAAGTGAAAGTACATATGGATTTTTGCTTTGGAGTGGAGGAGTGGCCTAGTGGTTGGGGCAAGATACTTCAGGCCGGAAGGTCGGGGGTTCAAATCCCACTAGAGGACAGCAACCTTGGGCCAGAAGGACTGGGGTTTCTAGTCCCACAGGTGCTCCTTGTGGTCTTGGGCAAGCCACTTAACCCTCCATAGCCCATGTTCCCTGTAAAATAGTTATATCCAAGTTATAATGCCCTGTTCAATGTAATTTCAGTTTGTTCAATGTAAACCGCACTGATGCAGAATAGCGCGGTATATAAGAGAATGTAAATAAATAAATAACTTGCCACCTGTTCTTTCCATGGGCACTTTTTTCAAGTAATGCAAAAGTGTTGCTCTGAAATGCTATCTATGCATGCCATTTTGCTTCCCCAACCTAAACCTAATTAGTTATTTAGACTGTATGAGGGTGATAAGAGCCTGATCTCAGAAGCTAAGCAGAGTCAAGCCTGGCTAGTACTTGGTATGGGAGACCACCTTGAAATACCAGGTGCTGTAGACTTACTGCATGGAAGAAAGGCTTGGCAATTATTTCCAGTCAAAGTTTGCCAAGAAAACCCAGGGGCTGGGTTGCCAGGGGTCAGCACTGACTCAACAGCACACACCCCCGAGAGTATGCAGGCAAGAGAATTCATGGTGCTCTTAGGAGGTGTAAGAGACTTGTATCAGTCAAGAAGTCAACTAATTGTCCTGTAATGCAGGATGGATACTGGTGAATTTGCCACATATTTTGAAGAGAAGTGGCAAGTTTGAGTGTGTCTGTTGTGAGTAAAAGTTTGAATCTTGTGGAATTCGCTCCTTGGTTGGTCCTAGCATTTCTTAGCTTGACAGTTTTTGATTTGGACCATTTGTTAACTAAGATCTTTTCTCAGGGTCCTCTGTTGGACCCTTGTCCTTTTTGGATTATTAGGCCAGAAAACAATAGTTCTTTGCCATTTTTGGTAAAGTGGGTAATTTTGAACAGTGATAGGTACCCAGCTGTACTTAACCCTCTGTGAAAAACGTTCAGGCTGATGCTGCTGATCTTACTAACTGTCGCCTTGTTGCAAAACCCTCAACATTATCTAAATTAACTGAAAAACTTGTACTAATTCATTTACCCAATTTCCTTGAAGACAGTGGGATCTTATAACCTAGACAGAGTGGTTTTAAGAAAGCTAACATGCTGATTGCAATGTTTGATTATTTAATCATCATATGGACAGGAGATGCAGAAATATGGGAGAGTCACTGCTGAACATTAAGAACATAAGAACATAAGATATGCCATACTGGGTCAGACCAAGGTCCATCAAGCCCAGTATCCTGTTTCCAACAGTGGCCAATCTAGGTCATACGTACCTAGCAGTATCCCCAAAAGACACAGGTTCCACAATGCTTGTATTGGGTCAAGCATTGATATCCTGGGTCCCTTTTTAATAATGGTTTATGGACCTTTCCTCCAGGAACTTGTCCAAACCTTTTTTAAACCCAGCTACACTAAAAGCTCTTACTACATCCTCTGGTAACAAATTTCATCCATGTTTGATGCTGTTGATTGTGTGATTTTACTTGACAGACAAGCTGTATCAGATTGAGTTGCAGGAAGTCGTGCTCTCATGTTTTTTTCCTTTTCTTGAAGTCATGCCTTCTTATAGCAGGTTAAGATTGGTCATTCTGTTCTTGGTTAGAGACTTGTGTATTCAGGGATTCAGCAAGGATTGTTTAATACATACATATATTACAACCCCCCCTCCCCACTTAGCCAACTTTTTGTATGAGAAAGGATGAAATTTCTGGATTTATGCATAAAATATACCAAGTTTTACTGCAGAAGTACAAGGGTTTGTCTCTGATTTTGCAGATCTTCCAGTGTCTTGAAGAGGTGACTTATTGGTTGGATATAAATCATTTAGTTTTGAATCTGAAGATGACAGATTCTTTGGATGACAATTGTGCATAAGTGGAGCATCAGATGATGTGGTACGGTTTTGAGGAGTTGCTATTTCCATGAAAACCTCTGTCACAACCTGGGCTGGAAGGAGGACCCACAACCAAATACATATAGTATTTCAACAAACCCAAGGAGTACCACAGGGTTCTTCCCTTTCAGCCCTGCTATTTAATATATATATATTCAGCCATTATGCACAATCATTGAATCCTTTGGCATTCTTTCCTACATCTATGTAGATGGATGTGCTACTTTATGCCCCTTTCTCAATGGATAACCCTAACTTCACTAGAATCACAGACTGCTTTAATGCAGTCTCTGACTGGTTAGGAGCCCACAACCTGAAAATGAACAATAATAAAACAGAAGTTCTGTACATCACGAAGGATCCATCATTCATATCTCCAGCTATCCTACATGTAAGAATGCTGAATTGAAGGTTCAGGTTAGCTATCTAGGTGTCACTTTGGATCAACATCTAAATATGGAATCCCGAGCTTCTGGGTCGCCAGGAGTCAGGACTGACTCAAAGGCACGCATTGCATTTGCATAAGCAATATAACAAAGGCTGTCTATCTCAAAATTTGTTCCCTCCGCCAGCTCCGATCCTTATTGGAACCTACTGACTTCCACACTGTCTTCCAGGCTCTTGTCACTCCGCTCTTCAATCATGCTATCATCATCCTACATGGCTTACCTGCCTATGCTCTCCATCCTTTACAAATGGCTTTAAATACAGCTGCTCGAACCACTTACGGAGCTTCCAGATATGATCACGTATCACCTCTCCTAGTACAGATACAATAGCTACCAATAAACAATTGACTCTACAAAGCCCTTCTAATGTCATTTAAAATCCTTCACCATCTCTCTGCATCCTCCCTGGAAGATCTCTTGCATTGGATGCCTGACACCAGAACCAGAACAAATATGGCAAACAATCTTGCCATTCCAGCCCTGGCTAGCAAAAGCTCCCACTTTGCCAGGCACAGAGCCTTCTCCATCTTTGCCCCTCTGTTCTGGAACTCTCTTCCTGCTCCTATCCGTCTCATCACTGACCTGTCAATTAAGGCAATTAAGACACATCTATTCCAACTTTCATTCAACTTTGTACCTTAACTTATTATGGTCTCCCTTATAATGCAAAGCTCCCTTCATCTTGTATATAGTTTAAGGCATCTGTTATTGATTACATTAAATAAATGAGGTAGAACAAAGTGATCAGTTATTGTGTTAACTCTTGTTTACTTGTTCATTATACCATGAGTTGTTCTTATGTAAACCGCGCTGATTATAAAAAGTGCAGTATATAAAACCAAATAAATAAATACATAAATAAATATAGTGATATCAAGCCATTTAATAAATTGAGGCCGATTTAGAAGTTGCATCATTTGTTGCTCTCTCCTCAGTTTAAATTGATTATGTAAATGCTAGTGCAGTGGTTCCCAAACTTGGGGTTGGGACCCCAAATGGGGTCACAACAGTGGATGGGGTCACAGACGCATGGCCATTTCCTCATCTCTGTGGACTTTCACTGTATTCTATGCCAAGTCACCAGTCAGCATATAGCCTGTGAACCAGTAGACATTCATTGGCCCTTGCCCCCCCTGGGTAAGCTTCCTGTTAGACTGGAAACCCATGCCGAGTACAAGGGGCCCTGTGCTGACTGCTGCTGCTATTGCCACTGCTGTTGCTGCTGCCACCTTCCTGCTTTAGAGGAGGGCAAAGAGGCTGGAGATCTGCCAGTTTGATTTCGTCATCATCTGGGGTCACACGAGATAAAAGTTTGAAAATCACTATGCTAGTGGGATCTGGCCTACATTACTGAAACTTGCTTTATCTAGGTTTAGCCGATTATGAACTGTAAGCCGTATAAGTTATACATAATGCTGCTGCACGTTTGGTTACAGGGCGTCCTCTTCATTCCTCCATCTCTCCATATTTACAGGCTCTGGATTAGAAAGCAGGTGTATTTTAAAATATTAAGCTTTATATGCACTAATGTTTCTGGGTAACTGATGGGAGTCGCTTTATTCTTCAGTCACACAGGCTTGATCAGCAGTTACATGGCATGCTACTATTTCTGTTGTTGGAACAGTGCCGTGCAACACTTTGCTTAGTTCTTGGCAATTGCAGAATGATTATTTGAAATTTTGAAAACAATCGAAAGTTGTGTTGTTTTCACAAGTGTTAGGTATTGAGTGCACAGGAGGCAAGCATATTGTAAGAATGGGGAGCTGGTGCATTATTTTTATTCATTCTCAGTTTTTTCATTTGTGATTTTATTGCATTATCTATGCTGTTTTGGAATGTGCTCTGAACACTTGTGGAACTATACAGTATATACATGAAGTACGGTATGTCTCTAGAAATGCCATCTCTAAATGCACATAAAAGCAGAAACATTATGGACAAAGTTCACGCCTTTAGCCAAATTGAGGGAGGAACTTTTTAGATGACCAGTTTATGCTGTCCACTTAACTCTGTTGTCCAGGTATGAATTTAAGATTATTTATAAACCTTCTGCAGACTACAAAATACTGTACCCGGAATGTAATTTATGCTGAGCTACTAGCTAAATTCCCCTCCCCCTCAAAAAAAGAGAGACCTTTTTTCAGAATTTTTTTCAGAGATGCTCTTCTGTTACTACTGACCTTTATAATATTCCCCTCCCACAGTGCTGCTGGTATCTGTTCTATGAACAGTATTAGGAAAGGTGAATGCATGCAGGGGATAAGGCTGTGTGGCACTGCCCTCTTTGAAGCAAGCCCTACCTCCTATGAATAATTTTCAAAAACAAAAAGTGAAATTTGATGAAGTGCAATAAATATCTTCTGCGCCATTAAAGAGACGGTATCGTCAACCAGCTGGGAGGATTCACATTCTTGGTGCTTCTGTGCTTTGTCCTCATTTGTTACGGTATATCCTGCTTTTTACTCTGATCTTACGCTGAAGCCACTATTTGGGTTTTGCGAGTCCAGTTAGGAAACATCATATACAACACCACAACATCCGATAACATAATAATGTCTTAGACCTCATTCAAAAGTTCAGCCAAAATAATCCTTCTTTGGTACATGAACATTTAATATTATCTAACTTTTTTTTAAAATTTCCTTTACTGTAGATGCCACTGACAAAACTCTTCCTTCTATTGTCTGCACTTTAGAAAGAGCCCAGCCACTAAAGAATGGTGAAGCGGGAGGAAGCAGAGGATATGATGCATGGCTTTAAGCTTTTAAGGAGGACACATCTGTGCACCGCAGCTGGCATTGCTCATTAAAGACACTTCTAGGTTCTGTATTAGAAACAGGGTACCAGGTGTTATTGGCCTATTATGAAAGGTAGACCCACTCCTGAGCATCTAGCTCCTTTCACAATGTATCAATGGGAAGAGTAATGTCTGTATGAGAGGGGCTAAGTCTCATCAAGCAGTGCTTCTCAGCCCTGTCCAGGTCTACCCCCTAGCCAGTCAGATTTTCAGGATAGCCACAATGAATATGCATGAGACAGATTAGCATGTGCTGCTTCTCTCAAGCATATTCAGCGTGAATATCCTGAAACCTGATGGACAGATTGAGAACTACTGCATTAAAGTGCTTTAGGATACAGACTGCAGGACAGGTATTGTACACTGTGGAAGTTTTGACTTCAGAATTACTGTGTCTTGGAAGGACTTTTGAATACTGGATGAGAAGTATTGTACCTCAGTGTCTGTTGAAAGAGTAGTTACTCACCTGTAACAGGTGTACTCCAGGAGCAGCAGGAATCAGTCCTCACATATGGGCGACATCGGCGCTGACGGAGCCCCTGTGCGGAGCATTTTCCCAGCTTTCAAAGAAAGCCTTTGGGAATGCAGCGCGCCTGCGCAGTCCCCTTCCTGCCTAAGGGTGCCATCTTGCTCAGTCTGATGGCATAGCTAAAAGACAGCAAAAAACAAAATAAAGTATATGACTGCAACGCCAGGGGAAGAGGGAGGGTGGTGAGGACTGATTCCTGCTGCTCCTGGAGAACACCTGTTACAGGTGAGTAACTACTCTTTCTCCAGGACCAAGCAGGAAGTCAGTCCTCACTTGTGGGACTGCCCAGCTCTAGGCTACCGGGAACCCAAAGCTGAAAAAATGGCTCCCTCTTAAAAGCCTCAGCATCCGTGATAAGAATATCCTCTGAGAACGCCCCCGTACAGGAGCCCAACACAAGGGCCGGAGGGTAGGAGTTACCTAAACCTCATAGAGATTACGGCGTACCGCCTGTCCAAAAGCACTGTCCCTTCGGGACTCTCTCTCGAGGCAGTAGTGGGCTGCAAAAGTCTGGCTTGAAGACCAAGTAGCGGCCCGGCAGATGTCTGCCAACAGAACAGAGCGGAGATGAGCTACTGACGCGGCTTTTGCCCTGACACGGTGGGCCGTGACTTCACCCTGCAAGGAGAGGCCGACTGCCTTGTTCGCCCAGGCGATACAATCTGCCACCCAAGTGGACAAGGTACGCTTGGAGACAGGCAACCCAGGTTTATTAGAGTCAAAGGAGACGAAGAGCTGAGTAGCCCTTCAGTGCCTCCTCGTACGTTCTATGTAAAAGGACAATGCCCTCTTACAGTCCAGGGTATGCAAGACTGTTTCAGCCCGGCTGGTATGCGGCCTGGGAAAGAATGTCGGAAGAACCACCTCCTGGTTGAGGTGGAAGGAGGAGACAACTTTTGGAAGGAACTTCGGATGGGTCCGTAGGACCACCCTGTTCCTATAGAACCCTGTGTAGGTCTATCAGAAACCAGAGCTTGTAGTTCACTCACACGTCTGGCCAATGTAAGAGCTACCAGGAAGAGCGCCTTCCAAGAAAGGAAGCGTAAATGGCAGATAGCCATCGGCTCAAACGGTGGGCGAGTAAGTTGCTGCAAGACCACATTCAAATCCCACTCAGTGGCTGGTGGACGAATCAAAGGTTTGAGCAGAAGAAAGCCTCTGAGAACATAAGAACATAAGATATGTCATAATGGGTCAGACCAAGGTCCATCAAGCCCAGTATCCTGTTTCCAACAGTGGCACATCTAGGTCATACGTACCTAGCAGTTTCCCCAAAAGACACAGGTTCCACAATGCTTGTACTGGGTCAAGCATTGATATCCTGGGTCCCTTCTTAATAATGGTTTATGGACCTTTCCTCCAGGAACTTGTCCAAACCTTTTTTAAACCCAGCTACACTAACAGCATTTACTACATCCTCCGGTAATAAATTCCAGAGTTTGATTACACGTTGAATGAAAAAATATTTTCTTTTATTAGTCTTAAATAGTTTACCCTGTATCTTCATTGCATGTCCCCTAGTCTTTCTATATCTGATAACGTAAACAATCAATCTACGTTTACCTGTTCCACTCCGTTCATTAATTTATAGACTTCTATCATATCTCCCCTCAGCCGTCTCTTTTCTAGGTTAAAGAGCCCTAACCTTTTTAGCCTTTCTTCATAGGAGTATCCTTCCATCCCCTTTACCATTTTGGTGGCTCTTCTCTGAACCTTTTCTAATATCGCTATATCCTTTTTAAAGATACGGCGACCAGAATTGCACACAATATTCAAGGTGCGATCTCACCATGGAATGATATAGAGGCATTATAATATCTTTTGTTTTATTTTCCATTCCTTTCCTTATGATACCTAGCATTCTATTTGTTCTCTTGGCCGAGGGTTTTAACATGCTATCCACTGATGTCCAAATCTTTTTCCTGGGTGGTGGTTCCTAATGTGGAACCTTGCATCGTGTAACCATAGTTTGGGTTGTTCTTCCCTAGGTGCATAACTTTGCACTTGTCCACATTAAATTTCATCTGCCATTTTGATGCCCAGTCTTCCAATTTATCAAGATCCTCTTGCAGTTTTCCACAATCCTCTTGGGTTTTAACAACTTTAAATAGTTTTGTGTCACCTGCAAATTTGATAACCTCACTCGTTATTCCACTTTCCAGGTCATTTATGAATATGTCAAAAAGCAGTGGACCCAACACAGATCCCTGGGGTACCCCACTATTCACCTTTCTCCATTGGGAAAATTGACAATTTAGCCCTAACCTCTGCTTTCTATCTTTTAACCAGTTCCTGATCCACAGTAGTACACTGCCTCCTAGCCCATGACTCTTTAGTTTTGCCAAAAGTCTCTGATAAGGGACCTTGTCAAAGGCTTTCTGAAAGTCCAGATACACTATATCAACTGACTCACCTTTGTCCACCTATTTATTCACACCTTCAAAAAAACATAACAGATTAGTAAGACAAGATCTTGCTTGTCTAAAGCCATGTTGGCTGTCTCCCATTAGGCCATGACTATCTACATACTGAGTAATTTTGGAAACGGGACACCAAGGGGTGAACCGACAGAGACTGACCCTCCACCGGTGAGTGGTGTGCTGATAGAGCACTGAGGTGTACCCGAACAGAGTTGGACTTAAGGCCTAGGTCTGACAGGTGAAGTAGGTATTGTAGTACTACTGGCACAAGGCAGGAGAAAGGATCTTCATTGCGCTGAGCACACCATATTGAGAACCTACGCCACTTGAGGGCATAAGACTTTCTGGTGGACTGCCTCCTAGAGGCCAAGACCACCTCCTCAACTTCCCTAGGTAGAAGTAAGGGAGCTAGCACTATCCTTTCAGCAGCCAGGCCATCAGATTGAGGGATCTGAAATTGGGGTGCAGAAGGGAACCCTGATCCTGAGACAGGAGATCGGGTTGCAACCCCAGAGGGAATGAAGTTTCCACCGCCAATTGCAGAAGAAGTGGAAACCACAGTTGCCTCGGCCATCTGGGGGCTACCAGAATCACCGAGGCCTTGTCCCGTAGAATCCTGAACAGAGTTCGGGCCACCATGGGCGTGGGAGGAAACGCATACAGGAGGCCCGTAGACCAAGAGATCAGAAACACATCTGCTGCCATTCTCAGGGGATGCGGCTGTCTGGAGCAAAACCTGGGCAGCTGACGGTTCAGTGGACTTGCAAAGAGATCGATGGATGGAAGTCCCCCTCGTAGAAAGATCTGCTGGACCACCAGTGGATTCAACTGCCATTCGTGAAGCTGGAGAATCCTGCTTAGTTTGTCTGTCAAGAAGTTCTCCTGACCAGGCAGATAAACTGCTTTGAGAAACATGCCATGTTTGACTGCAAAGGAACAAAGGGCCTGCGCCTCCTGACATAGGAGTCTGGACCCTGTGCCCCCTTGCTTGTTCACATAGAACACTGCTACCTGATTGTCTGTCTGAATTAAGACAGACTGGTGAGAGAGGGCATGAGAAAAAGTCTGTAGAGCTAAGCGGACTGCTCGCAGCTCCAAAAGATTGATCTGCTGTGTGGCCTCCTGAGGAGACCAGAGGCCTTGAGTGCACGTGCTCTGGGGCCTGAAAGGGTACCCCCCTGAGAAGGTTTGGGAGATGTAGCCACCACTGCAAGGAGTCCAAGAGTGGTTTGGACATCTTTACTCTGTCTCGGAGGTCGCCTGTGGCTTGTGCCCACTGAGCTCTGAGGCACCACTGAACAGCCCGCATGTGCAAATGGGCATTCGGCGTCACATGTACCGTGGATGCCATGTGGCCCAGGAGCCGCAGGAAGCGTCTGGCGGAGACCTGAGAATTGCTTTGGAACTGGTTGGCAAAGTCCTGGGCCCTGTCCTCGGGCAAGTACGCTCTTGCCTGCAGGGTGTCTAATCTTGCCCCTATAAACTCTAGGTTCTGTGAGGGGAGCAAAGTGGACTTTGCGTAGTTTATGACAAAGCCCAGATGCCGAAGAAGAGAGACAGTGCGAAGAGTGGCTTGTCTGGCCTCCTGGAGAGACTGATCCCTGATGAGCCAGTCGTCCAGGTATGGGAAGACAAAAATTCCCTGATTTCTGAGGTAGGCCGCCACCACCGCCAGGCATTTGGTGAAAACCCTGGGAGCGGAAGTTAGGCCAAAGGGAAGTACTCTGTACTGAAAATGGTTTCCTCCCACCACAAATCTGAGATATTGTCTGTGGTCTGGATGGATGAGAATGTGAGTATAAGCATCCTTTAGATCTAAGGAGCATAGCCAATCTCCCTGCTGGAGGTAGGGCAGCAGTATCCCAAGGGTAAGCATCTTGAACCTTTCCCTCTCCAGAAACTTGTTTAAGTTTCGCAAGTCTAGGATAGGCCGGAGGTCTCCTGTCCTTTCTGGTACCAGAAAATACCTGGAGTAGAAGCCTTGCCCTTTCAGGTGGTAAGGCATCGGTTCCACTGCCTGTTCCTTTAGAAGACTTGCCAACTCCTGAAGGAGGAGGTTTCTGTGCAGAGGGAGTCTTGGAGGCTCCCCTGGAAAGTAGGAGGGGCTATCTGGTGGAAGTGGAGCAAGTAGTCCTTCTGGACTATGCTCAGTACCCAGGTATCCCCTGTGATGGCTGGCCGTCTGTAGGCGTACAGGGTCAGCCGACCTCCTATGCTGAGTGGAGCCAGCTGTGGGGAAGAGGCTGTGGGAGTCAAAACCCTGCTCCCTGCTGTGCAGGAGACGGAGCTGGCGGTTTGGGGGTCTTCTGCCTACGAGGCCCATGCCCCTGCGCCTGTTGGGGAGCTGGAGAGGCCTGGTATTGAGGGTAGGATTTGTAGGCAGCACCCTTCCTCGGGAAAAAGGGCTTCTTTCTCCAGCCCTTCTTTTTCTGAGAAGGGGCAGAAGTCTTCCTGGACAGCCTTGTCCTGGTGAGAGTCTCAGTCTCAATTTCCGCAGCCTTTTCAGTCATGGGCTTATCGAAAAGGTTTTCACCTCGGCAAGGGACATCGACCAACTTGTCCTGCACTCATGGCTCCAGGTCTGATGACTGTAGCCAGGCCTGACGGCGTGCACTGATGCTGGCCGCAGCTACCTTGGCCGAAGCCTCAAAGCCATCATAGGCTGCTCGAGAGGTAAACTTCGAGCACTCTCGAATCCCTGTTGACAAAGTCTTGAACCTCTGCAAAGGTTCCTCGGAGAGGCCAGCTGAGAAACTGGCAATCTCCTTTGCCAGGTCTCGTAGGTACATGCCCATGTACAGCTGGTAGGTCTGGACACGGCAAGATAGCACAGAGCCCTGGAAGCACTTTCTACCGAGGGCATCAAGGTTCCTGGCCTCCCGGCCGGGGGGCACTAAGGAGTGCATCTTCTGACTCTTCAGACGGTGCATGGCCGATTCCACAACCATGGAGTGGTGAGGCAGATGTGCCTTTTGGAACCCAGGGCTCTTATGGACTTGATAAAATGGAATTGATCAGTTTGCTAAGAACCGGTGTCGAGGCCGGTGCCTCCCACATACGGAAGAGCAGCCTTCCAGCATCGCAGGAACCGGTACAGTAAAGGCTTCCTTCGGAGGAAAATCATACTGGAGGGCATCAAGTTCCTCGGCTCGAGGCTCCTCTTCGGCGTCCACGGGGAAGGCCAAAGTTTTGGCCATGTCCCTCACGAAGTCCGAGAACCGGGTATCCTCCAGGGGGGGGGGGGGACCGTCTCCGAGGCTCGGACTCCACTGAGTCCGAAGGGACGCACCATGTCCGTAAGGTGTACGGCGACTCCTCGTCCTCCGTCTCCCACTCCGACTCCTCCGAGGAGGAATCGAGCGGCTCCGGCCGTGTGGGCCTCTGTGCCACCCGCCCCGATGCCAAGGGTATTGGCGTCAACAACCTTAGCCCCACACGGGAGATCGAGGGGAACCTTAACCAAGGATCGACTCGAGACTTCATTGACTCGAGGATCGGCTCGGTCTCCGGGGTCGACTTAGACGTCGAGGTCCCGGTGGTCGGGTCAGATGCACCAGTCAGACCGGCGATCAGCACCCGCTGCTATTCCATCAAGGCAGTCAAGCTGCTCTCCAAGGCTGTCAACCTGAGTCCAAGCTCAGGAGACTCAGCAGCTCCCGACTCGGGCCCCGACAACGTCGTCTCCTCCGGAGGAGAGTCCACGAGGACAACTGCACTTATGTGACTCGGGGACTCCGGCTCCACACGAGGTAGCTTGGAAGGTCTCTCCAATTCCGAGAGGTCGGGGTGGCGGTCAGGGCTACGCGACCTGGCCCTCGAGGAACCAGGAGCCTCCACCGACGCTGCCCTCGCGAGCTTTTTCTTCCTTCTGTGCTCCTGGGTGGGAGACTCCCTTTCAGAGGAACCCCGACGGGTCGGACTCCTGAGATGTCGAGGCCTCTGATGAAGTTCATGCCCGGCCGGACGCAGAGTCAGAGAAAATTCGCTCATGTTGATGCTGACGGCTCCAAAGCGCCTTCGACGACATTTTGCCGCACGGGCCACAGGCCAGCGGGTCATGGTTGGGCCCGAGGCATTGGAGGCAGCAGTCATGTGTGTCAGTGAGAGACATAAGTTTCTTGCACCGATCACACTTTTTTAACTCGCTGCCAACTATTGGGGGAAAAAGGGTCTCTGCAAGGTCAAAAGACTGGGCTGCCAGTGAAAACACAAAAAGAGCGCGAATGCTAGTCATGAAGGACAAAAAATGAAAATCAAAACACCGGACTCGATGCCGGTGTACCGAGCCCAGACGGGAAGGGGAACTGGCATCGAACCAGATAAGACAACGCGAAAATCGTAGCTCTCCTGCACAATGCTCTCTGCAGTCTTCAGAGAAGCTTTCTACTATGAGGGTCTTGCTATAGAGCATTGACCTTGTCTCTGAAGTTCCTCTATTATTAGAGAAAAACTTATAAACCCTTCCTATACCTCTGAGGGTTCTCCACACCCCCTCTAGCCTGGGGTGTTAACACGAGATATCAGTTCTTCTGCGTGAAAATCCAAGGCATCTCCCATGTCAGTGTTCTGTAGAACTCCCGCCTTGTTCCTTACAGATTCATATCTTCATCTGTTCTCACGCGAACATCACGGTTAGCTCATGGGATTGCCTTCCTGCATCCCTCAACCCACGAAAATAGATTCTCTATACATATCCCAAGTGGGCTCACCCTCTTGTAGAACGCAGAATCTTTTTCTCTTATATACCCCATGTGCACTTATGGGGCTGGGTGATAGACATGTATCTTCAATCTCTTGTCTTATATGTAGCATCTCCATATATGTCTACATACCTATATCATTACTCTGGTGGTGCTAAACCATGCCCCACAAATTAACATATATCTAAGTATATCATATCTTTATATAGATATATATTTGATATGTATTTCACCACCCATATCCTAATATATCTGGACATATGTGTATTTATATATCTATATGTATATATATGAATATATACATATATATTCCAGCCACGTATATATATCCCTATATATATGTGTTTGATGGGGGGCTTCTTAAGGGTTGGTCTGTCTTATACACTATCACCCTTACTGTCTCTACTACATGATTTACCTCCTAGAGGTTCTAGACAGTCTGTCGCCCTACCTCTCATACCATATTACGATACAGAATCTGTTAGGCACCAATAACCACTTTGGTGCTAACATCTTCCATTTTTTCTTTATGTCCTTGAAGCATCAAGCTTCAATGTTTTTTCCTATCTCTCGCCAGCTAGGAAAAACAGTGTACATGTTTATCTTAGAGTACACAACTGTTTTCTGAGGGAATAGGGGTTTTCCAGTCCCCCTCTTCCCGCCAGGACTGGGCTAGTTCTCCAACTCCGTCAGTCTTCTTCCTTTAGTCCTCAATGTTAATGACCTTATACCTAAAGGAGTTTTCAGCTTTTCCCATAAAGCTTTCCATTAAAGACCTGACGTCTACTCCTACCCAGTTGACACCTGGATCATCTACTACCTCCAAGTCTGGACCTTCATCCTCACTACTGAGAGGTCACCTTGAAGATTCCGCCACTGCTTATCCAGTAGACTCCATCATGCTTTCTACTTCCTACAATACAGTAGGTAAGCTGCATTTTTTAAGTGTACATTAAATGTGTTTTAATGCTACTCATCATATCTACCAAGGACTCCTGTAGTCTGTAGAACCCTCTAGTCCTTGACTATGCTGTTTCTTTCCTCACAGCTCCTTTATTGTCAACTCCTACCCTCCATCCCACATTGGATGCCGGGGATTCCTGGAGACAAAATGCACCCCTATTCCAGGCACTTGCATTTTTATGGGATCTCCCCCTGGCATCTCCAGCTAGGGAGTCCCCATATGTGAAGACTCATTCCTGCTTGTTCCTGGAGATAGCACAGTTACTTACCTGTAACAGGTGATCTCTGGGAACAGCAGGAATTAGTCTTCACAACCCTCCCACCTCCCCTAGGAGTTGCATCTTTTTTATCTTTTTCCTTTTCTCTCCTCGCCTTTGTCTCAGCTCTGAAACTCAACTGAAGAGAGGCTGTGGAGAAGGCGGGAAGTCACTGCGCAGGCGCGAGGGATGCTGCCAAAAGCTTTCTGATTGAAAGCTGGGCAGCATTCCCGTGCAGGCTCCGTCGGTACCGACATACCCATATGTGAAGACTAATTCCTGCTGTTCCCAGAGATCACCTGTTACAGGTAAGTAACTGTGCTTTCCGTCGCTGTTTACACTCACGTCCGTCTCTTTTCTGCATTTGACAGTAGTAGTAAATGTATTTAAAAGCGGTGTTATCTGTGCTTAAAGTCCGCGCTAGTTTCTGCATCTGCCCGATAGGCCCCTTCAGACCATTGCCTTTGTTACTAGGTCCCTGCTCAGGGAAGGGTATATGCTTTCTCTGCATTGAGCATCGCCTTCCATTCTGGCTGTGAAGTAACTGTAAGGAAATCAAACCGAGCAGCTGCATTCTGCATGTCACAGAAAAGGCACTAACAGTGCCTTTTTATGAAACCCGAGACAAAATAAAATGTCCTTTGTGTTCCTGGGGCATGAATTTCCAATCACCTCATTTGCACCTTTAGTTCGATGTTCCATTGATCAGTGCAGTTTGAGTCAATAAAACTCTCCAGGCATTATCAGCAGGATCCCTGCATTCAGTTCTAGGGTCACTGAGAAAGGGCTTGCTTTGGCTCTGCTGGATAAGCGGGTAAGTTGGGTGGACTTGATCAGTACACTTGACTGTCCGTGCTGCAAGTTAATGCTTCCCAACTCTCTGCTTCTACTCACCCTTTCCACTGCCATGCTTGTGTGCTTTCTGAGTTTATAATTAACTTATGGCTTAATGTTTCAGCAAATATACCCCATCCTTTCTTTTCTTTTCTCTTCTCTTAGAGTGATTTGAACTGATAATGCCCTGAAATGTTTGAAAGATTCACAGGTGTTGGGAGGTCTTCTGAAAGGAAGAGCATTGTGGGTTCTCATAGCAACCAGTAGAGTGCCTTTGAGAAGCAGAAGCAATGCCTCTGGATCCAGCCTAGAGGTGGGGAGAGAAGCAGGGAGCATTGAGAAAGTGCTGTGGAGCAGGAACCACATTCATTGGTTTTGTTTAAGATAATTTGTGACAACTTTGATCAGTTTTATTATAAAATTGGTTAAAGCGCTGGACTGAGAACCAGGGAAGCTAAAGTTCAGATCTCACTTCTGCCTTTGACAAGTTGTGGGATCTTGAGCAAGTCACTTTCTCTCTGGCTAGATTGTAAGCTCTTTGGGGAAGGGACCTATTGTGCTTGAAAGATTTTCATCATTATACAAGGCTGCAGACATCCAGAAGCACTATAGAAATAAGTATTATGTCCATCGCACAAGCTTTTTTGAACGTTAATTCTCCAGGAGCAAGCAGGAAGTCGGTCCTCACATATGGGTGACGTCGGCGCCAACAGAGCCCCTGTGCAGAGCATTTCCCCAGCTTTCAAAGAAAGCCTTTGGGAATGCAGCGCGCCTGCGCGGTCCCCTTCCCGCCCAAGGGTGCGATCTTGCTCAGTCTTAATTTTCCCGCGGAGCCCGACAGATGTGAGTTTGTGTCACCCGGGAAAAGGAGATGGTTAGAATAATGTGAGAAAGCCTAAACGAGTAGGAGGATCCAAGATTGTTTGGAATCACTACTGAGGCTAGACAAATTTTGAACAAGGGACTGGAACCTGGAAAAGTCCCAGTAATACAATTACTGTAACTCCTGCAGGCAGAGCTGCTGACAGAAACAGCAGAGAGATTGTCCTGTGCTGAATAAAGAAAAACAGACAAGAAAAGAGAGGGGATATCTCTTCTCCCTGTCTGGGGAACGAGCTTGCCAGAGAAGTAGTTCAGTATGGCAGCCCTCAAGTAGTTGAAGGGTGACGTACCCATAGGGTAAGTCAACTGAAGGAAAAAATGTTCAGTTGGGATAGAAACTATCAGGTGATAGTTGCAACTGCTCTTCTAGATTGTAAGAAGAGGAGAAGTGTGTAGTCCCTGAATAAAACATTTTTCCGACAGGTTAATACACTGAAAAAGAATAAACTTCTAAGATGTAGAAGTAAAGTGTAAGTTATAATCCCCGGTCCCTATGGTTGCTGGGAATGCGGAGACTGGCCAGAATTGGAGGACTTCAGACTAGGTTGAGGTGTCCCTTGTTTAGGTACAGCCGAATGATGGGCAGGAGATGAATGAAACTTTCTTTTCTTAGGGAAAGAAGGTTTGGTAGGACATTTCCTACTATTTGAAGAAGGAGGTGGCGTAGAATGGTTTCTAGTGGACGAAGAGTCAGGGGAGCATTGAGCAACCTGACGTAAAGCCTCCTTATTAAAAAGACCTTCCCCTGTACAAGGAGAATGAGCTAGTATAGTTTGTGCCCGTTTGCTCAAGTCTGAAGCCTCAAGCCAGGCTCTGCGACGTGCTGCAATGGCAATAGCAGAGGATCTGCTAACGGATTCAAAAGAATCTATAGAAGCACGAGACAGGAACCAGGATATATTCCGGCTGTGATTGATGAGCAAGGAATAATCAGTAGCTTTGGGCTCTGGTAAAAAAGGGGTCAAAAGAGACAATTTCTCTGTGACTTCCTGGAGTGTTAGACTCATGTGAAAAATATATGAGAGAACTCTGGAAGCCAGCATAGAGTTTTGGAAGGCCTGACGGCCAAAAGCATCGAGTGTTCTTGAAGAACGACCTGGCGGAAAAGAAGAATGCTTCTTCTTGCTCTTAACTTTACTCAGTGCCGATTCCACTACAAGGGAACGATGAGAAAGTTGAGGCTTTTGGAACCCTGGAGAGGGTGGCACTCGGTACCGAACCTCAATGTCTGGAGAAACTTGAGGAAGTCGTAAGGGCGATTTCCAGACCCTGAGAAGGAGATCCTGCAGAGCAGGATGTAAAGGAAAGTTTATATTTTCCATTTGTGCCGGTGAGCCATGAGTAGGATCACAAGCAGGGATAGAAATATTAAGAAAGGTTGCCATATCCCGGAGAAAAGCCTGGAAAGACTGATCTCCAATGGGAACTATCCCTGGTAAGGCTAAAGAAAGAGCCTGAGCATCAGAGGACGGACAGGGTACTGCACCAATGCCAGGTATCGGTTCCAAACTAGGCATCGGTGCAAGAACAGGCATCAACATCGATACTGATAAAGGACTAGCAGGTGAAGTAGCCATCGGGAACTGCTGCAGTGGTACCGAGATCATGAGGGAGTTATGGCTAGGATCTTCGGAACTACCTATCTGGAAACGACAGGAGTCGGTTCCGGGACGCGTCGGTGCGCAGTCCTCGAGACTCGATATCGACTCAAGACTCGGCATCGAAGAGAGCGAGACTATCGATGCATGTCTCGACAGTTCCGACGCCGGTGGCAGTATCGGCGATGCCGATACCACTAAGGCAGCCTGGGTGACATCGATCGATACCGACGGTACCGAGGATACCCGATGAGCACCTATCCATCCCGATGCCGATGCTAGGGTTTCGGAACCGATCGACGCCGGTACCGTCCCGGAGCATGGCTGAGATTGAGGGAAGTCAATGCGGTGCGTATCGATCGGTCCCGAAGGTACCGAGGATGCCCAATGACGATCCCTGGTGAAGAGTGGAATACTCGACACCGATGCCGATGGTTCGGTACCGCTCGGAGCGGATACTACCCCCGTGCATGGCTCAGGCATGTTCTGTGAGGGGTGAGCCCCAGGAACATCCTGAAACCCCTTTAACGCTTTGGAGCCCGAAGACTCCCGCAGGGGTAATGCCAATGGATTCTTGAGGGTAAGGCCGGAGCCGTCACCATGCTGGGCATGGGACATACCACTCAAGCATTGACTAGTCTTAACAGACTGTTTTTGGGTTACCTGATCCTGTGAAGTAGAGAAACCGGGTACCCTCACTGCCGAAGAAAAAACAGTATCGAGGGAAACTCTAAATACTGAAGGTTTCCTCACAAAATTATCTCCTGACAAGCAGGGGAAAAAGGGTCAGGACCCACACAGTTGAGACACCAACTATTGGTGTCTAAAAAGAAACAGGTGTTTCCACATCGGATGCACTTCTTAGGAAAAGAAGGCTCCATAATGAAAAGGCCTAGTAGGCCTAAGAAGTTAAGGCAAAAAAAACTGAGAAATGTTTTACAGAATTTAGTCAAAAAACCACCGGCGGTACCGGGAAATACAGCCGCGACCACAAGAAAACAAAAAAAGAAAGTAATTAAAGCAATTGAAAAGAAATGTTTCTGCGGTGACAGGAGAACGTCCTGCCGGCTCCGCGGAAAAACAAAAACTGAAGAGAGGCTGTGGAGAAGGCGGGAAGTCACTGCGCAGGCACGAGGGATGCTGCCAAAAGCTTTCTGATTGAAAGCTGGGCAGCATTCCCGTGCAGGCTCCGTCGGTACCGACGTACCCATATGTGAAGACTCATTCCTGCTTGTTCCTGGAGATATACTAACACACAATTAATGCCAAGAGTATTTAAAGGTATTTAAATTATAGGCAAATACGCTGCACATAATAAAATGGCATGCAAATATTGGCTGTGCCCAATGCAGAGAAAGCACAGTTACTTACCTGTAAACAGGTGATCTCTGGGAACAGCAGGAATAAGTCTTCACATATGGGTACGTCGGTACCGACAGAGCCTGCGCGGGAACGCTCCCCAGCGTCCAAAAAGAAAGCTTTTGGGAGCATCCCACGCACTGCCTTCCCGCCCATTTACTTCCCTCTCATCAGTTGGGTTTGTAGCTCAGACCGAAGGAGGGAAGTAGACAAATTAGAGAGAAAAGAGAGAGAGAGAGAGAACTCCTCCTAGGGGAGGTGGGTGGGTTGTGAAGACTTATTCCTGCTGTTCCCAGAGATCACCTGTTACAGGTAAGTAACTGTGCTATCTCCAGGAACAAGCAGGAATGAGTCTTCACATATAGGGACTCCCAAGCTAAGATGACTGGAGGAGGTCCCAGCATGTTGCAAATCTAAAGATGGGCCATGCTTATCCCTCAAAAACCTCAGGCATCCAAGGGATGAAGGGTAGGAGTTGAACTAGAAAAGAATAAAAGAGGTGCTGTGGAACAGCTTGACTAAACAAGGTATCCAGAGGGGAGTCCTTGTGTAAATCATAAATATTAGAAAAATATTGAATTGCAATTTTCTAATGTGGATGTCACTCAAAGATATTGCAAAAATACTTGTTGAGGGTAATATGGATCTGTGGTTGAGAGCCAGTACATTATCCTCAAAGAAATTCCCTCAATGTGAAGTAGAGGGAAAAAAATAAATTTTTGCAATACAGGAAGAGATAAGCTCTCATGGCCAGAACTAACCCCAGAAGAAGTACTGGGGGAGTTCAATGAGGTTGGACTTTTGAGAAATAGCTAAAGCTTCTGCAAAGTCCAAAAAATTGAACTTCTTGTCCTTGGAGCAGAATAAGGTCCTAGGAAAGAGTGGAGATAATCTGACTGGTTTGGCTGAAAAGGCAGAAATACCCTTTGTAGAAAAAAGGGGATAGGTCTTTAAGACCCCCTTTATTCCAATGAAAGACAAAAACATTTGTACTAGGCGCTGAGCCTCCAACTTCTTGAAGATCTTTCAAAGTCAGATGTTGTATAGAGATTGACGCAATAACAAGAAGGATTAAGACCTACTTGAGAATATTGATGGAGAATCTCTGCCTGGTTAAATATGGAAGAACTATAGAGGAGGTTTCGTGGAAACTGATATTAGGTTCTTCACTTACAGGGTTGGACTAGAGTTCTTGAAAAGATCTAGCCCCTGAAATAACCAGGTCTCAAGACGTTTGTGAATGAGTGCAGTGGAAATCCTTAGTCTTAAGACAGCAAGTCTGGATCCTTCTAAAATTTCAAATAGTAGCTGGAGAAAAAGACGCAATATAAGGGGATACCATGTTGCCTCTTTATGAGGGCAATATGAGTATCATGCGTTTTCTCCATGAAGTATAGGAATTAGAAGGAAAGTAGTGAATAAGGACCAACTGCAGTGAAAAAAATGCATCCCTGATGTGGACGTTCCAGTGAGATGTGGAACAAACCAGGGAATTGTGCAATTTTTTACGCTTTCATGTGGTCTAAAACCTGGTTACCTTTTCTTAAAAGGAAATTTTTAAGGATTATGGTAAGAGTAGGAAAAAAACCAGTCATGTAGGAGCATGACTGGCAGAGTCTACCAGCTGAAGCCCTTGTTAACTATCTGGCCGCTACCTATTAGGAGTACCTCTGAGGCTCTCTGGCAAAGGCCCACAGTTGCAGAGCTTTGTTGTAGAATTGCAGAGAGCATATTGTAGGTTGCTTAGATCTGGCTGTTGAATTGCCAGTGTGCAACCTAATCTATTCTGTTGAAGCCAAAGAGAATTGAAGGTGGTTAAGAATAGTAGACAGGCCTGATGCCTGCAACAATAAACAGTCCAAATGAGTTCTGGACCTCTTTTGGAATTATCTTTTATTAAGGCAGCATAAAAAGTTAGGTCATATGGATTGGAGAGGACCGAGAGACACAATTTTGAGTAGTGATACCCAACTTCTGTCCGAAAAGCTACCTTAAAAAGATATCTGAGTAGAAGATGAATCGCAAAGGGGAAGAAAGCTCTGTATGGAAACTACTTACTGGAGTAGGCATTGAAGAAAAACCTATGGCTTAGAGAATAAGCCCTCCAGTTGAGTAGTAGTACTCTTAGAGACTGAATGTCTGGGCTAAAAGGGATAGAAGTAATACAGAGTTGAGAAGACTTACAATTTGGTAAGTCTTTGAAGAGATGGGGTCCCCTTGCAGTTAAAAGTATGAGATATACTCGTACTCGTATGATTCTGGTCGCCGTATCTTAAAAAGGATATAGCGATTTTAGAAAAGGTACAGAGAAGAGCCACCAAAATGGTAAAGGGATGGAAGGATACTCCTATGAAGAAAGGCTAAAAAGGTTAGGGCTCTTTAACCTGGAAAAGAGACGGCTGAGGGGAGATATGATAGAAGTCTATAAATTAATGAACGGAGTGGAACGGGTAAACGTAGATAGATTGTTTACGTTATCAGAATATAGAAAGACTAGGGGACATGCAATGAAGCTACAGGGTAAACTATTTAAGACTAATAAAAGAAAATATTTTTTCACTCAACGTGTAATCAAACTCTGGAATTTGTTACCGGAGAATGTAGTAAAGGCTGTTAGTGTAGCTGGGTTTAAAAAAGGTTTGGACAAGTTCCTGGAGGAAAGGTCCATAAACCATTATTAAGAAGTGACCGAAGATATCAATGCTTGACCCAGTACAAGCATTGTGGAACTTGTGTCTCTTGGGGGAAACTGCTAGGTACATATGACCTAGATTGGCCACTGTTGGAAACAGAATACTGGGCTTGATGGACCTTGGTCTGACCCAGTATGGCAGGGGTCACCAACCTGCGGCCCGCGAGGTCCCTCAGTGCGGCCCGCGAGACTCTACCCCGGTGCGGCCCGCCAAGGCAAACTCACCAACTCCTTCTTCTGCAGCCGCGGCTCCCTGCCTCTTAGGGAACCGCGGCTGTGCTTGTAAAATCATCGCGGAGCCCTTCCTGTCTTGACGGGCTCCGTGCAGCATTGTCCCGCCTCCAAAGGAAGTGGTAAACAACTTCCTTTAGAGGCGGGACAATGCTGCACGGAGCCCGTCAAGACAGGAAGGGCTCCGCGATGATTTTACAAGCACAGCCGCGGTTCCCTAAGAGGCAGGGAGCCGCGGCTGCAGAAGAAGGGAGGGAACTGACATGGGAAAATAAAAGTACAGGTATGAGCAGGGTTTTTTTCGCGCGCGCGCGGGGGGGAGGGGGAGGGGGAGGGGGGTGCGGCCCGCGAGTCTGCCGGTAGTCGGCTGTGCGGCCCGCGGCCCCCTGGAGGTTGGTGACCCCTGCAGTATGGCATGTCTTATGTTCTTAGTAAACTGACAAGGTGAAGGGTATAGCTCACCCTGTTGTTAGTTGTTAGGCCTCCTTTTGTTTTAAAAGGAGGAACCTGTTATCTCTGGGGTATGATAGTCCTTAATAGCTCTTAGAGCTAGAAGGATAGATTTCTCTTGTAGCAAGAGATTCATGCCCAGAGTCGAGGATTGAGTCAATGTATGACTGATATCTCAGCATGGATGAGATGAATTTTAGATGCTTCTGTTGAAAAGTAGACGACTCAAAAGTTTTAAACCTCACACAGAAAAAATGAATAAAATATCAGAAACCCTGCGATTGCTGGGTTTTCTGAGCCTGTTGAGGTTTTGATTTTCTTAGCCTGGTGTGATGTTGCCCATCTTTGGAAACATCTGCAGAATGGGTAGAAGATGGATAAAACTTTTTTCCCCTGGGGGAATAAAGCTTTTTAGGAGATTTTTTATTAGCTGAGATAGAGGAAAGTTTTGACAATCCTCTGAAAGTAACAATATCAGTGCTCAACTGATTAGCTTGAAATAAAGCCTCCTTGTTGAAGAGATTTTCACCAGTACAAGGAGTATTTCCCAGCCTTTCCTGAACCCATCTGTCCAAGTCTGAAGCTTGGAGTCAGGCTATGCATCGTGCTCCTATGGCTATAGCAGACGTTCTGCTAATAGACTCAAAACAGTCCAGGGAAGCACGATTAAGGAACCTAGAGATATTTTGAGCATGATTGACTAATAAGGAATAGTCTGCTCTTTTATGCTCTGGAAGAAAAAGGTTCAAAAACTAAGTTCTTTGTGACCTCTTCAAGAGATAATCCCATATAGAAAATATATGAAATAATTCTTGCTGAAAGCATGGATGCCTGGAAGCATCGATGTCCAAAGGCATCTAAAGTCCTAGACTCACGACCTGGCGGATAAGAAGAGTGCTTCTTTGCATCTTAATACGCCTCATTGCTGATTCTACAACAATAGAATGATGAGGAAGTTGAGTCTTTTGAAAACCTGGAGAAGGTGGCACCTTGTACATAGTGTCAAGTGTCTTAGAATGTGGGGATACCGTTAAAGGAGTTTCCCACATTCTTAATAGTAGATCTTGTAAGATCTGAGGCAAAGGAAGCATGATCATCTCCTTTGGAATCCAGGGGAATTGCAGTGTCTCTGAATTCCCTGGTAGGGATTCTTTACCAGGTATAGAAATGGCAAGTAACTTTGCCATATCAAGCAGAAAAGCTTGAAAAGAAATCTCCCCCGAGGAGGACCCTCTAAAATGAGGGGTAAAGGCTAGACTTGTAGAAAAATCAGCCTTGGTACCGATGGATTCATCCCAGTCATCGGGATCAGAAGACTTAAAAGGATGAAGTATCGGATTTTCTTTAAAGCGATGTCTTCGGTACCGCCCGAGGTCAGTACCGAGACGAGTCATACTGAATCCTCCATGCTAGAGATCGATTCCAGGCTCGGCATCGAGGGAAGCGATTCTGTCGAAGCAAGCATGGACGGTACCGACACCGATGTCAATACCGGTACCGAAGCCGATACTCGAGGAACGGTCTGCAGCAACTCTAGCGGTACCTAAGTAGCCGAGAGTGCTAGACTACGTTCATCAGTGAGGAGTGTTGCATCCATCACCATAGCCGATGCTGGGGTGTCGGTACCGCTCGAAGCAGCCACAACCACCAAGCATGGCCTAGGTATGTTCATCGAGCTAAGAACCCTGGGAACAACCTGGAGCCCCGTTAATGCTTTGGAGCCCAAAGACTCCTGCCGGGGCTTTATTGCCAAGATGTCCTTGAGGGCAAGGCCGAAGGCATCTCGATGCTGAGAAGGAGATCTACCACTCGAGGACTGGCTAGTCTTTACAGACTTTTGTTTGGTTACCTGATCCTGTGAAGAAGAAAATAGTCTAACTGGTGACATCGAGAGCGATGTGAACCGGGTATCGAGTTGTGCTCGATTCTGAAGACTTCTTCTGTTTGAGCTCCAGCAGGAGAGACACTCCAGAGGGCAATGGTCAGGACCTAAACATTTTAGACACCAAGTATGAGGGTCTGATAAAATATCTGTACCGCCACACTTTGAGCATTTCTTAAGGATAGTGGCTGGCTTTTCCATAATGGAAGGGTAAAGGCCTAGTGGCCTAGAAACCGTCAGGCACTAAACAGGAAAATATTTCTAAGAAAAGAAGAAATTCTTCAGGAAAAAGAAAGAAAAGCACCGGCGGTACCGGTGGCGTTGAGGGAAGGCAGATGCGACCACAAAAAACTAAGAATAAAAAGAAGAAGTTTCTGCGGTGACAGGAATACGTCCTGCCGGCTCCACGGAAAACTGATGAGAGAGAAGTAAATGGGCGGGAAGGCAGCGAGCATGCGCGTGGGATGCTCCCAAAAGCTTTCTTTTTGGACGCTGGGGAGCATTCCCACGCAGGCTCAGTCGGTACCGACGTACCCATATGTGAAGACTCATTCCTGCTTGTTCCTGGAGATACATGTAGAGGATTTTACAACCAGCCTTAGCACCAATCTCTCTACACCTGGGTCTGAGGTGGCTTAAACATCTAGCATGTCCCTTCTGACAGTATTTTGATGGCATCGGAAGCTTTCCCTGATGCCTGGATCATCTGAGGTGAAATGTCAAAGATGATCCAGGCATAGGGGAAAGACCCCGATGCTATCAAAATACTGTTGGTGGCCAGTGTCCCCGACAGAAAACAAATCCCTGGTGGCCTAGCAGCTTCAATCCCCCTACCCGTCCAAGTAAAAACAATTCCTGGTGGCTCAACAGCCCCAAACCCCCTCCCGATACCTTCAGAAACCAGAGGGAGCATTGCATCCTGAAAAATGGCGGTACCTGGCCCTGCGCAGTGCATCCTGGGATGTTCCGAGTGAGGTCAGACTGCCATATAAGGTAGAATATGCATTATATGGCAATCTGACCCCACCGGGTACATCCCAGGATGTACCGTGTGGGGCCAGGCACCACCATTTTTCGAGATGGTGGGGCAAAAGCAGGAGCACATGGGCAGCACTCCTGCTCTTTTCTAAAGGTACAGGGAGGGAGGGTTTGGGGCTGCTAGGCCACCAAGGATTCGCTTTATTTATTTATTTAACTGTATTTATATCCCGCTTTTCACCGGGTCAAAGCGGCACAGGCCCCTGACAATATTTTGATGGCATCAGGGGCTTTCCCTGATGCCTGGATTATCGGAGAAAGCTCCCAATGCCATCAAAATACTGTCTGGGCTACTATATAAATTAGCCATGCGGTGCTCTGCTCTGAGACAGCATGCCAAATTTGCACAGACTTCTTGTGCGCACATGTGTGGCTTGCTTTCCAGTTTAATGCTGCCATTCTGCGCACAGTTTAATACATGGTACATTTGCATGCGCAGAGTTTAACACATAGCTCATTTGCATATGAGCCCCTTTCTGCATGCCCGTGCTGACGTTGTGCCCTTTCGGTGCACTGCAAATAGGTGTAAAAAGTTGATAAGAGTGTGACCTCGCTGCATCGGCCTGTATATGTACTGTGTGTGTGTGGATTTATATATATATTGTAGTGATGAAAGGTCCCAGGAAGACATGGAAGTGGAAGAAAATCCTAGTTTCCCCTTTGAAATGAATGACAGTTCACTTGTGCATAAGACTTGCAAGCCAGATCAGAAAAAAACCCAGCTCCCTGCTAAAGGTCAGGCCACGCCCTAGCTCAGGGGTGGAGACAAGCTTGCCTGATGATTGGTCACACAGGTGCAGAGAACAGGGAGTGCCTAGCAGCCAAAAGTTCTTAAAACCACCAGCAGAGCAGAAAGAGGAGGGAAGGAGGAAGGCAAAGGACAACAGAGAGAGCAAGGCTGAGCATAGCTAGAGGAGAAAGAAAGAAGAAAACTCCCAGGAAAGCAGCTACCCAAGAGGGACTGGAGAAGGACATAAGGAGGCTGAGTTTCAGAGCCTGGAGGATCCCAGGAAGAAAGAAATCAGCACTTGTCTGAGGAACCATCCCCAAGGTAAAGCCAGCAGTTTCAGAGCTGAGAAATCAACAGAGAAACAGTTTGCTATTGCTAAGGTCTAGGAAGCAGAACCCTCACCGTCTACTGCTAAGAGGTGGGTGGAAAGTTTTACATATGGGAAAAGTCATAGCCCTGATAAAAGCAGAACAGCTGAGTCTTCAAAGCTAGAAGCACTGAGAGAGTTGTTTGCTGAAGGAAACGTTCACTCCCCTAATACAACTGTGCCTTTATAAGCTGAATTGCTGTGGAATCAGTTCCAGGAATTTCTAAAGGAGAGAAAGTCTGGGAGAGTTTGTAACTTTGATAGAGATACCATATATCCTGATGCCATAGAAGGAATACTAATAGATTCCTGTTTGCCAAGCTCTGAGTGTGAACCTGTACCAATGGATTGCTCATTGTGTTTAAAAGAAGAGTCTGCATTATTGAACTGAGCTGAGAGACTGTGAAACAATATAGAGAATAAGTGCAGTATCTGCTTAGAATTAAGGAAAGCTAATACTGTGTTTTACTAAGCTTAATTGCCTTCTGAAGCTAAGAAGCAGTGCTTAGAAGAAGTTTACTTTGAGAAAAGAAAATCACAGCTGTTGCAAGTTTATCTGTATTTCTGTTGAATGACCACTCGAGGCAGTCCTCGGTGTAAGCTTGTGGGAATAAGAACAGCTGAACAGTGAAACGAGGCTTTTGTTACGTCACTCTCTGTTACCTGATTTATCTTTTATGTTGGAGAAGCATCCTTTTTGCCTTGTTTGTGTATTGAGCTTAAATGCCCTGGAAATCCCCACAAAATAAATTTTCTTGCTGCCTTGAACCACCGACTCACAACTACAATTTGTCCTTAAAGAATAAACTAACTACAAGTCCCAGCATACCGCTGGTAACAACAAGGAAAGCTTTATTCAAAAGTGGACAACATAAGGCTGTTTCCTGCTTGTAAGCTCTTGGGCCCAAGCGGAAGCATCACAATATAAACACATCTATGTATATCTATATATCATACTACACACACACACACACACTTTCCCAATTAATGGACAGCTGTCCCTTTACCCTCCTGTTAAAATATAAAACATTAACTTAGTGCCTCAATATCAGCAAAAGCAATACAGATGAAAGCCCTGGCAGCCAACTCAGACTTACAAGAAATAGCTCAAAAGCACATTTTGCTTCCTTCATGCCCACATTCCACTGGCACCACTGTGGTTCCTGTAGACAAACACCCAATAGACACATCTGAAGCCGAGAGCTGTTTCTTTTATGAGCCCTTTGTTTTCTGTACTGAACTCAGATACTTCAACTTTGCCAGGGATGCCACTAAAGTTCATTGTTGTGTGCTGACCATACTCAGCAAAAAAAATTCTCACTTTTCTTTTTACTTTTGGCCAAATTTTAATTCCAAAGCATGACCCATTTCCCCCATCAAGAGAAGGAAATCTCAGCAATTTTGGTCCCCAGCACTTTTTTCAATGCTAAAATTCACTATTCAGAAGACATTCAGGCTAGTATTATTCAGAGGGTTTAGGAACCTAACTTTCGGGATTATAATCAGCACTCTGAAACTCTGCTAGGGTTGCGTTCCCAAATTTAGGATCTTAAATTGTGAGTGGCTATGGGGCAGACAGAGCAGGGGCACTATCAGCACCAGGGCACCAAACTTTGCAGCCTAAATCAAGGCAAATCAATAAAAGGCCAAAATTAGAATCTTAGAAGAATTTTCTGCTACCAATCAGCACCTAACTCAGAGTCCTAAATTTAGCAGCTCATTTTTTTTTTTGAGCAGCCGCTGAGTGATTATGCCCTGAGCACAAAGGATATAGTATATTTATTTATATGTGCATCGGTAAACAGACTGAAGTTTTTCTTAAAAGCATGTTACTGTGTGCTCATAGTAGCCACCTAGCAGTTAAAGCAGCTTCTGAGAATCAAGGAAGCCAGGGCTCCTTCTTTTGGTCTTGGACAAATCACTTTACCCTACACCACCTCAGGTACTAACATACAGCCCAATACAAACACATGAGGCTGCCGTTTGCGTAAGCATCTGAGCAGTACTTACACCAATTTCTGGGTGGTAGTGTGGGTGCAGAATGTAAGGAGAAATGTAATACAAGCATATACGCTGAGCAGACGTTTGTACTAACTGCAGCGCAACGCACATTTAAATCTATGGAGATGCAATGAAATGTGCAGGAAAGGGCTAAAATTAACATGAGGTCTAAGTAGGTGTTAAAGGTTAGCTCAAGGTCTGCGGTCAGTGCTGGTAAAGAATTTATGCCTCTTTCTTCAGTGCACAGCCCCTACAATTTCTTTCTAGCTTTGCTGAAGAGACTGCTGGAAAAAAAAAGCAGGGGAAGCTTGCAGGAAGAATGCTATGTGCATGTGCTTGATGAACAGCAATATTATTCTGAGCAGAACCTCTGCTCGAAATATTGCAGTTTATGTGCCAGAAAGCAATCCAGGCACATGTGCACAAGTGCCTTTTTGTGCACAGGATCTACGTGCACATGTGCCTTGCTTGCTCTCCTGGTTTAGCAGACTCTTTGCACAGAGTTAATTTGCATGCTTTAGCGCAGGGTTTCTGCATTGAGCTGTCAAGACTGTAAACTCTCTGGGGAGAGGGAAATACCTACTGTTCCTGAATGTAATTTGCTTTGAGATACTACTGAAAGGCCTGAGCTAAATCCTAATAAAGGGTGGCCCATCAAGGAATACAATATGCTTTCTCCAGATAAGCTGAAAATTACTTTCTATTTGCTTATTCAGGGGTGGGGGTGGGGGGGGGAAGGGGGGGGGGAAATCTGTCTGGTTTTGTATCCAGCTGAAGTGTGGAAAAGTTGAGATGTTATGAAATGTATTTACTCACTAGTTAAAAATATGCTCTGCTCTGACAGAGAGACACATTCTATCATCAATAAAGTGACTTGAATGTTATCCAATCCCTAGTCCAGTAATCATGTCATCTTCAACTAAAACCTTTAACCCACTAGATAGCCATGTAATCATTTTTATTCTGAAGGGTTCGTGCACATTAAATGCTTTCTCTCTCAGTTCTCAAACCTTCCATGTCTCATCCCAATCCTAGCTGTAGCTGTGAAGACAGACAGGAATAAAATTGATGCCTTCAAATTATGGTGCTGATGAAGAATACTGTGTATACCATAGACTGCCTGAAGAACAAACGAGTCAGTACTAGAGGAGATCAAACCTAAGCTTTCATTAGAAGCTCAGATGACAAGACTGTGACATTCATACTTTGGACACATCATATGAAGGTGAAATTAGGCCTTACCTGCTAATTTTCTTTCCTGGAGTCTCTCCAGTCCATTCCAGATGTGTGGGTTATGCTCATCCACCAGCAGATGGAGACAGAACAGCAAGCTCAAACCTCTCACTTAAAGTAGCCTGTGCTCCCTGCAGAGTCAGTATGAACCTTACAAAGAAGCAGAACAGAGTTCTAGAACCCAGCATCTACACCAGCCCTACAACAAACTGTGCACACCTGGCCACTGAGTATCTCAACTTTACTTTTTTTATTTATTTAAACAATGTCAAAGCCAGACACTCACCCCCTCCCCCCAAGAACTGAAGCATGTAACAGTGAGAGCAAGCAGTGCAACAGCACAGCAAAACCCCTTAGAACCACAAAGAAACAAAGGGAGAACTGCCACAACCAACTGGCCTGGAGATCACCTATTCAAGCAAACAGTATCTTTAGAACAGGACAAGCCACAAAGACAAAAGTCAAGTTCTGGGAGGGTCCTGGACTGGACTGGAGGGACTCCAGGAAAGAAAATTAGCAGGTAAAACCTAATGTCATCTTCCAGTTTGTCCCTCCAGTCACGTGGGATGTATTAAAACAGTACTATTGCGGAATGGTACCGAAACTCTGGCCTGCAGTACCCAAGCCTTGAAATCAGTGTCCTGACGGTCCTGCACATCCAGCTGGTAATGATGTGAAAAGGAATAGAGTGATGACCATTTTGCCATCTTGCAAATATCATGAGGCAGGACAAGCCCCATCAGGATAATGCACCCCTTCAGCAAGTACGTGGATTCAATGGCACCCTGAATTCAACGGGAAATAAACTCTTGGCTGCTGCCTCACCCTTGTGAGATCAACCAAACAGCACAAGGAGACGCTTCGAATGCCGAAATGCCTCTGTCACCTTCAAGTACCACTTAAGCGGCTGGAGGACAGAACTTGGTGGCTCCAGAGCCTCATGTGGCCCCACTTCTATCGCCCCGACTGCCCCCATGAAAGGAGAGGCCCTTCAGGAGAAATTGGGACCTCTGAAGATTCAACCCTTAGGCTGGACGGAACTTCCTGGAAGAGGACCCATGGCCCACAGCCTTGGGTTTGTCCTCCAGGAGTCAAGGGACCTTAGTTCCAACAAGATCTTTTGCAACCTTTTCTAAATCCTCCCCAGACAGCAGCCTCCCTGAGAAGGGAGGCTTGCTTAACCTCATCTTGGAGGCCAAATCTGTCGACCAATTCCATAGCCACAAGAACCGCATAGCAGCCACCATAGTTTCCAATGACTTGGCCAAGGCCCTAAGTAAGTCGTAAAGGAGATCAGCCAGGAAGGCAGTTCCAACCTTCAGAATAGTCTGCAAACAGTGCAAACAGGCCCATGCCACATAGGAGCCATAGATGGCTCCCTGTAAAGTCAATGCAGAAACCTCAAAGGCCTGCTTAGACAGTGCCTCCATACGCTGATGCTGCAGGTCCTTCAAGGCCACCCCTCTCCAACGGAATGGTGGTCTTCCTAGTAACCACCACCACCAGAGAATCCAACTGGGGAAGGCATAAGTGCTCTCCTCTGGAGGGATACGGGATGCTTCTACCGACCTGCAGGCTTACATTGGGGACCTTACATACACCTCATCAACTATGGCCTTCACCACCCAATCGACAAAGAACGAGAGGGCTCCCGGATACCCTCGAGGAATGGATCCTCTGCCTGCTCCATAAGGTCCAGCAGCGTATCATCTTCAATCTGTAGGGCTGACAAGATCTTGACAATCAGGGAGGAGAACCAATCCTTATGAAAAGTCTGAATCACCGAGGAATCCACCATAGCAGAGTGCTCCTCCTCCTCCGAGTCCATATCCTCCAAAACGTCAGGACACTCCAGAGCCCCAAGGAATCCCATTGAGGTCCCACCCTCAAACTCTGGGGACCTCTCCCAGAGCAGACGCTTCCCCACAGCTGGGACCCATCAGTCCCTCCTGGCAGGGAAAGAGACTACAAATTGGGAGACCCCCCTCCCCAAGGCCTTGCTGCATTAAAATGGCCTGATGCAGCAGTAACTAATTTGGGAGTAAAAAGGACTTACCCCCCCCCCCCCCCCACTGTTCAAAACCCCTCCGATGGTCCCTGGGAGATCCAGGGCCACTGGCTGCAAAATCAGAGCTTCCCTACACTCCAAAGCAGTAGAGGAAGCAGCAGTCAACATGGCGACTGTTCTTGCCAAAATCGCGGGTGCCCCGGCCTTCCCTGAAGGGCACGTGAGGCCAGAAAGCCCTCCCTTGGCTGCTTCTGATGCAACCGGATTGCCAGCCAAACTCTCTGCAGCCACCATGCTCTCTTTTATATAGATGTGGCAAAGCCCAACTGAGGAGAGCAGGCTCCAGTAGCTGGGGAGGAGTGGCCTAGTGGTAAGCAACAGTGATTTGTGCACATCAACAGTGCAGTCACATCAATCGGTTAGGGTGAATAGTTTAATAAAATGCTTTTAGACAATTCATAAGGCAGACAAAACTGTTAATCTCCTCTTTTCACTCTTATTTGAATTACATTCCTGAGGAGAAATTAATGCCAAAATGCTTGCTTTTGTTTATTTAGCTCTAGTTGGTGGTAGACATGCAGAGGGACCAGGGCACAAACTGGTTAAGAGGGCCCCAAAGCCCGCCTGCAGACTCTGCCCCCTTCAGTTTGTACAGCTACCTTGTCTGAATGTAGTTTGATGATATTCGTATCAATCAACTACTGTTATTGAAATATTGCAATTAAGCAAGTCACTCTGTTTGAATACCCAGAACTATAATGTTAGCCTTTCTGAATGTAGTTTGATGATATTTCTTTCAGGCAATTATCGTTGCTATTGAAACTGATACTGTAATCAAGTGAGTCACACTGCTGTGTAAACACCAAATGTAGAAGTCTTTTAGAAAGTATATCGGTGAAGTTTATAACTTTTTGTTTTTGTTTTTAATTTTATCTAAAAAATTCTTTGTGAAGTATTCTGTTTTATTGTATTGAATAAAGATATAATATGATATAAGTATTGTTTTTTTATTATCAGATTTTTCCTCTATTCTTTGGAGTGTATGTTATATTAAATAGGATTGTGTATACTCTTACACTCATTTAAATTTTTTTTTTTTTGTGTGGTGCCCTTCATTTTGAGGCAGACTTGGGCCCAGGACAACTGCCCTGGCTCTGATCCTCATCAGAGCAACGCCTAGAAAGAGTAGTTACTCACCTGTAACAGGTGTTCTCCAGGAGCAGCAGGAATCAGTCCTCACTTATGGGTGTCATCGACGCCGATGAAGCCCCAGCGGAGCATTTCCCTAGCTTTCCATGAAAGCCTTTGGGAATGCAGGCATGCATGCGCGGTTCCCTTCCCGCCTAAAGGTGCCATCTTACCTCAGTCAAATGACATAGCTAAGAACAGCACACAAAAATGTAAAAATTAAACTATGTACAACTGCAACTCCGAGGGGAGGAGGGAGGGTAGTGAGGACTGATTCCTGCTGCTCCTGGAGAACACCTGTTACAGGTGAGTAACTACTCTTTCTCCAGGACCAAGCAGGAAGTCAGTCCTCACTTATGGGTGACTCCCCAGCTCTGGGCTACCAGGAACCCAGGCTGAACAAGAGAACTCCCTCTAGTCTCAGCAACACAGTAAAGGTTTTGCAAGAACACCCCCCCCCCCCCCCACAGGTAGCCCAACCAGAGGGCAGGAGGGTAGGAGTTGCCTAGACCTCAAAGAGATTCCGGAGTATTGCTTGGCCAAAAGCACTGTCACTACGGGACTCCCTCTACCGACAGTAGTGGGCTGCAAAAGTCTGGCTTGAAGACCAAGTAGCAGCCCTGCAGATGTCTTGCAATGGAACAGAGCGGAGATGAGCCACTGATGCAGCCATTGCCCTCACACGGTGGGCCGTGACCCTACCCTGCAAAGGAAGGTCAACCGCCTTGTAAGCCCAGGTGATACAGTCAGCCACCCAGATGGACAAGGTACGCTTGGACACAGGCCTCCCCAAGTTATTGGGGTCAAAAGAAAGGAAGAGCTGAGAAGCCTTCCTGTCACCTTGCGTACGTTCAAGGTAGAAGGATAAGGCTCTCCTACAGTCCAAGGTATGGAGAACTGTTTCAGCCTGACTCGCATGAGGCCTAGGGAAGAAAGTAGGAAGAACCACCTCCTGGTTGAGGTGGAAAGAGGAGACAACCTTAGGAAGGAACTTCGGGTGAGTCCTGAGGACCACCCTGTTTTTATAGAACCTGGTGTAAGGCCTATCACAGACCAAGGCCTGAAGCTCGCTCACTCACTCTCCTAGCCGAAGTAAGGGCTATCAGAAAGAGAGTCTTCCAGGAAAGGAAGCGTAGAGGGCAAGTAGCCATAGGCTCAAAAGGTGGGCGAGTCAGTTGCTGCAAGACCACATTAAGCTCCCACTCAGGAGCAGGACGACTTATGGGAGGTTTGAGCAGAAGCAAGCCCCTGAGAAACCTAGACACCAAAGGGTGCACAGACAAGGAATGGCCCTCAACTAGGGAGTGGTGAGCTGCCAAGGCAGAGAGGTGGACCCGAACAGAGTTGGACTTGAGACCCTGATTGGACAAGTGCAGCAGGTACTGAAGCACTACTGACACAGTACAGGAAAAAGGATTCTCAGCATACAGCTGACACCACACAGAGAACCTTTTCCACTTGAGAGCATAGGTCTTCCTAGTGGATTGTTTCCTGGAGGCTAGGAGAACTTCCTCAACCTCGAGAGGCAGGCCCCAGGGAGCCAACACTACCCTTGCAGCCTCCATGCCATCAGATTGAGAGCTTTGAGAATGGGATGCAGCAAGGAGCCCTGATTCTGAGAGAGGTCGGGTTGCAATCCCAGAGGCAGAGGCAGATCCACTGCCAGCTGAAGCAGGAGAGGGAACCAAGGCTGCCTTGGCCACCTGGGAGCTACCAGGAGGACTGAGGCCCTGTCTTGGAGAATCTTGAACAGTGTTCGGGCCACCAGAGGGGTGGGAGGAAACGCATAGAGTAGGCCCTGAGTCCAGGGAATCAGAAAAGCATCTGCTGCTACTCTCAGAGGATGCGGTTGCCTGGAGCAGAACCTTGGCAGCTGGTTGTTCAGTGGACTGGCAAACAGGTCTATGGAGGGAAGCCCCCATCTCAAGAAAACCTTTTGAACCACTAAAGGATGTAGCTGCCACTCGTGTGGTTGCAGAATCCTGCTCAATCTGTCTGCCAGGGAATTCTCCTGGCCTGGAAGATAGACTGCTTTGAGGAGCATGTTGTGTTTCAGGGCAAAGGAATAGAGGTCCTGGGCCTCCTGGCAAAGGGGCTGGGAACCAGTTCCGCCCTGTTTGTTGGCATAGAACATGGCTACCTGGTTGTCTGTCTGGATCAAGACAGACTGTTGTGCCAGGGAAGCAGTAAAGGCCTTGAGGGCCAAGCGGATAGCTCTGAGTTCCAGTAGATTGATCTGCTGGGATGCCTCCCAAGGAGACCACAGGCCCTGGGTGCACTTGTCTAGGCAATGTGCTCCCCAACCCTGTAGAGGCGCATCGGTGGTTAGAACCACTGTATGAGGTGGGATCTGAAAGGGCACCCCTACCAGCAGATTGGGGGGTGTAACCACCAGTTGAGGGAGGCCAGGAAACGGTGGGACACTCTGATCCTGTCTCTGAGACTGCCTGAGGCTTGTGACCACTGAGTCCGAAGGCACCACTGGGCAAGTCTCATATTGAGCCTGGCATTGGGGGTCACCTGTATTGTCGACGCCATGTGGCCCAGAAGCCTGAGAGAGTCTGGCGGAGACCAGGGACCTGTGCAGAAACTTGCTGGCGAAGTCCATGAGCCTTTGTGCTCGGTCCACTGGTAAGAATGCTCTTGCCAGCTGAGAATCCAACCTTGCTCCTATGAACTCCGTTCTGGGAGGGGAGCAAAGTGGACTTTGCGAAGTTGATGACAAAGCCCACCTTTTGGAGCAGTTCTATGGTCCTGTTGGTGGCCTGTTGAACTTCCAGGGAAGTCTGGCCTCTGATGAGACAGTCGTCTAGGTAAGGAAACACAAAGATGCCCTGATTTCTCAGGTAGGCTGCCACCACTGCCAGGCACTTGGTAAACACCCTGGGAGCGGAGGTCAGTCCAAAAGGCAGTACTCTGTACTGATAATGGTTTCTTCCCACAATGAACCTGAGGTACTTTCTGTGGTCTGGATGAATAAGGATGTGAGTGTAAGCATCCTTTAGATCTAAAGAGCAAAGCCAATCTCCCTGCTGGAGGTAGGGCAGAAGTGTTCCAAGAGTAAGCATCTTGAACTTCTCTTTCACTAGAAACTTGTTTAGGTTTCTGAGATCCAAAATGGGTCGAAGACCACCGGTTCTTTTTGGCACCAGGAAATACCTGGAGTAAAACCCATGACTTTGGAAGTGGGGAGGCACAGGCTCCACCGCCTTGTCCAGCAACAGACCTTTTAGCTCCTGGAGGAGAAGGGCTGTATGCAGGGGAGGCCGGAAAGGTTCCCCTGGGAAGTGTGGCGGTGGCAGTTGGTGAAAGTGCAGGGCATAGCCTCAATGGACTATGTCCAGCACCCAACTGTCCTGGGTTATCAAGGGCCACTGGTGGGCGAACAAGGCTAGGCGGCCTCCTGTGCAGGGCTGGGTCTGCAAGGGAGGTATGGCTATACTCAAGGAGTCAAAAAACCCCACCCTGCTGAGTGGAAGCAGGGACTGCAGGCTTGGGGGTCCTCTGCCTACGGGGCCCATTACCCTGGCCCTTGGCTTGCTGACCCTGGGGGGCAGCTTGGGCAGCCGGATATTGTGGGTACTGTTTGTAGGCAGTGCCCTTCCTTGGGTAAAAGGACTTTTTACCTGAGCCCTTCTTCTTATGAGAAGGGGCAGAGGTCTTCCTCGACAGCATTGTCCTCGTGAGGTGCTCTGTCTCGAGCTGAGCGGCCTTCTCGGCCACAGGCTTGCCAAAAAGGTTTTCACCTCGGCAAGGGACATCGACCAACTTGTCCTGAACCCATGGCTCGAGGTCCGATGACTGCAGCCATGCCTGGCGTCGGGCCGCAATGCCGGCTGCTGCTACTCGGGCCGAAGCCTCGAAGCCATCGTAGGCGGCGCGGGACATGAACTTAGAGCATTCCCGGATCCTCGAAGACAAGGACTTAAAACTCTGCAAGGGTTCCCCGGAGAGACCAGCAGAGAATCCGGCCAACTCCTTGGCCAGGTCTCGTAAATACATGCCCATGTACAGCTGGCAAGTCTGGACACGGCAAGCAAGCATCGAGCCCTGAAAGCACTTTCTACCGACGCCATCAAGGCTTTGGGCTTCCCTACCAGGAGGCACCGCGGAGTGGATCTTCTGACTCTTCAGACGATGCATGGCCGATTCCACAACCATGGAATGGTGTGGTAGCTGTGCTTTCTGGAAGCCAGGACTCTTCCGGAGCCGATAGATGGAATCGACTCGCTTGCTCAAAACCAGCGCCGAGGCCGGCGCCTCCCACATCCGGAAGAGGAGTCATTCCAGCATCGGAGGAACCGGGACAGTAAAGGCCTTCTTCGGAGGAGAGTCATACTGCAGAGCATCGAGCTCCTCGGCTCGAGGCTCTTCCTCGGGGTCAGCCGGGATAGCCAGGGCAGCGGCCATATTCTGGATAAACTCCGAGAACCTAGTATCCTCCGGAGGGGATCTACTCCGGGGCTCAGACTCAGGTGAGTCCGAAGGGACACACTGAGTCTTGAAGGTGTCAGGAGACTCCTCGTCCTCGGTCTCCCAAGCAGACTCGCCCGATGTCGAGTCGAGGTCCGACCCCGCGGGGCCTCTGGGCACCCGCCCTGACGCCGGTGGCACCAGCGTCAAGACCCTCGGTCCCGAACGGGAGGTCGAGGGAGACCTCGACCGAGGATGACCTCAAGCCGCAAAGGACTCGAATATCGGCTCGGTCTCCGGGGTCGACTTCGACGTCGATGTCCCGGTGGTCGGGGCAGATGCGCCAGACAGGCTTGGCCATCAGCGCCCGCTGCTGATCCATGAAGGCAGACATTCTGCTCTCCAAGGCTGTCAACCTGAGACTCAGCTCGGGTGACACATCAGCCCCCGACTCGGGCATCGGCGGTGCCGGGCCCAACGTCGGTACTCGGGGAGGCGAGTCCACGAGGACAACAGGACTTACGTGTCCAGCAGACTCTGGCTCCATGCGAGGAACTTTAGTTGGCTTCTCCTGGTCCACGGGCCCGGGACGACGGTTGGGGGTCTGAGACCTGGCCCTCGAGGGCTCAGGGACCTCCTCCGACGCCACCCTCGCGAGCTGCTTCTTCCTCTTACGTTCCCGGTCGGGGGACCCCCTGTCCGAGGAGCTCCGACGCCTCTCGGGACCGGAATCCTGAGGTGTCGAGGCCTCAGACAAGGTCCGGGCCTGGGCAGAGGCCGAGAAAAGCCTTTCACTTTGTTGCTGACGACTTCGGAGGGCCTTGAAAGACATTTTTCCACATGGCCCGCATGTTTTAGAATCGTGGTCCGGGCCAAGGCACAGAAGGCAGCAGTCGTGTGTGTCGGTGAGAGACATAATCTTCTTACACCGATCACACTTTTTGAAACCGCTGGAAGCCATCGGGGAGAAAAGGGTCCCCGCGAGGTCAAAGAACCGGCCTTCCAGGGAAAAAGAAAAAATTTTGGCGTGAGCGCCTAGCCACTAAGGGCAAAAACCGAAAAAAGTAAAAAAGGGATTCGATACCGGTGTACCGAACCCGGCGGGAGGGGAACCGACGTCAAATCCGAAGGAAAAAAGCAAAATAACGCCAAGAAAAAACTTCTCTTATCCGGGAAAAAAAGGACACACGTCTGATGGGCTTCACGGAAAAAAAGAGACTGAGGTAAGATGGCACCTTTAGGCGGGAAGGGAACCGTACATCCGTGCCAGCATTCCCAAAGGCTTTCATGGAAAGCTGGGGAAATGCTCCGCTGGGGCTTCATCGGCGTCGATGACACCCATAAGTGAGGACTGACTTCCTGCTTGGTCCTGGAGAAAGCAGAATACACAACAGGCAGCTGAGAGTGGACTCAAGGACAGATAATTACATAGTCGAATTAGAGTATAACCTACTCTAAAGACACATTAGGATAACAAAAAGAGGAGAGGCTAAGCGACCCAGCAAAGGAGGAAAGCGTAGCTACTCACCTGTAGCAGGTGTTCTCCGGGGACAGCAGGAATCAGTCCTCACATATGGATGATGTCAGCGCCGACGGAGCCCTCATGCGGAGCAAATCCCCAGCTTTCAAAGAAGGCCTTTTGGAACTGCATCACGCATGCACTGTCCCCTTCCCACCCAAGGGCTCCGTCTGCGCTGACGTCATATGTGAGGACTGACTTCCTGCTTGTTGCCGGAGAAGCTTCCATTATCTCCCCCTACACCTGGAGCCCTTAAACTGCCTTTCTTCTGTGAGTGTCCAGACTCTAAAATAAAAACTGCTGTGCCAATTAACATATCTGAATGCCAGACAAGCCTCTGTACAAAGTGGCTCCTGCCATTTCAGTACAGCAGCTACTTTACAAGCTGCTCATTGACCAAGGGGAGAGAACAATCAAGACAGGAATTTCAAGTTTAGGATTTAAACAGCTGATCTGGCCATCAAGCAAACCTTTGCTTCCTTGTTGCGGGAACTCTAAGTGAAAAGGTCAATTTGCACAGCTTCCTCATATGTCTCTCTCTCGCTCCGGACTGTACACTACAATGGAAAAACATTCTTCTATTCCCAAAAAGGCAGTTTAAAAAGCAGATATTTTCAAATAAGCTTTCCTCCTCTTCCCCCAAAGAATTGTCCATCAATCAATGCTGATAAAAGTCTTGGGTTTCTAAGCCTGAAGACAACCATTCTTGCAAACCATATAGAGGAATCATTAGACAGTGAAGTGCTGAGTAACTTGTTCTCTTATCACTTCCATGCACCTTATGGCCCAGGGGCATATATATATAGTCTGAACTACACAAAAGGTCATGAATACAGGCCCCAAACTTCAAACCTTCCTGACAGTTAAAATGGGTTTACTACATGTGTCCCTCTCTCCTTCAGTCCCAGTTCTGTGACTGCTAACAGCATGTAGAATGTTTTTTCTTAGCCTTCACTGATGCTTAATGTATTTACTTAAACCAATAGTACTGGTACTGGAGTGGAAGAGAAGCCTAATGGCTAGAGCACTGGCTTGGGAACCAATAGACCAAGTTTCGATTCCCATTAGCACTCCTTGTGGTCTTGGGCAAGTCATTTAACCCTCCATTGCCTCAGAAAAATCCAAGTTATCAATGTCCCTGTTTAATTTACATAATCAAATTTAAAGCTACAATGTAAACCACTTTGACTGAAGAGATAGCGTAGTTACTCACCTGTAACAGGTGTTCTCCAGGAGCAGCAGGAATCAGTCCTCACATTTGGGTGACGTTGGCGCCGATGGAGCCCTCGTGCGGAGCATTTCCCCAGCTTTCAAAGAAAGCCTTTGGGAATGCAGCGCGCATGCACAGTCCCCTTCCCGCCCAAGGGTGCCATCTTGCTCAGTCACATGACCAAGCTAAAATACAGCAAAAATCAAAATGAAGGATAAGACTGCAACTCCAGGGGAGGAGGGAGGGTCGTGAGGACTGATTCCTGTTGCTCCTGGAGAACACCTGTTACAGGTGAGTAACTACCCTTTCTCCAGGACCAAGCAGGAAGTCAGTCCTCACATATGGGACTCCCCAGCTCTAGGCTACCGTGAACCCAGAGCTGAAAAAATGGCTCCCTCTCAAGAGCCTCAGCATCCGTGATAAGAATTTTCTCTGAGAACGCACCCCGTACGGTAGCCCAACACAAAGGGCCGGAGGGTAAAAATTGCCTAAACCTCAAAGAGATTACGGAGTACCGCCTGGCCGAAAACACTGTCCCGCCGGGACTCTCTCTCCAGGCAGTAATGGGCTGCAAAAGTCTGGCTTGAAGACCAAGTTGCAGCCTGGTAGATGTCTGCCAACGGAACAGAACGGAGATGAGCTACTGACGCGGCTTGCACCCTGACACGGTGGGCCGTGACCTGACCCTGCAACGGGAGGTCGGCTGCCCTGTACGCCCAGGCGATGCAATCTGCTACCAAAGTGGACAACGTATGCTTGGAGACAGGTAACCCCATCCTATTAGGGTCAAACAAGACGAAGAGCTGAGTAGCCCTTCGATGCTCCCGCGTACGTTCTATATAAAAGTACAACGCCCTTTTACAGTCCAGGGTATGCAAGACTGTTTCAGCCTGGCTGGCATGCGGCCTGGGAAAAAAGGTCGGAAGAACCACCTCCTGATTGAGGTGGAAAGAGGAGACCACTTTTTGGAGGAACTTGGGATGGGTCCATAGGACCACCCTGTTCCTATAGAACCGCGTGTACAGTCTATCAGAAACCAGAGCTTGTAGTTCACTCACACATCTGGCCGAGGTAAGAACCACCAGGAAGCGGGCTTTCCAAGAGAGGAAGCGCAAATGGCAAGTAGCCATCGGCTCAAACGGTGGGCGAGTAAGTTGCTGCAAGACCACGTTCAAATCCCACTCAGTCGCCGGTGGATGAACCGGAGGCTTGAGAAGAAGCAGTCCTCTGAGAAATCTGGACACCAAGGGGTGAACAGACAGAGACTGCCCTTCCACAGGTGAATGGTGTGCTGACAAAGCACTGAGGTGGACACGAACAGAGTTAGACTTAAGGCCTAGGCCTGAAAGGTGAAGTAGATACTGCAGTACTACTGGCACAAGGCACGAGAAAGGATCTTCATTGCGCTGAACACACCATACCGTAAACCTACTCCACTTGAGGGCATAGGACTTTCTGGTGGACTGCCTCCTAGAGGCCAAGACCACCTCCTCAACCTCCTTAGGTAGAAGTAAGGGAGCTAGCACTATCCTTTCAGCAGCCAGGCCATCAGATTGAGGGACCTGAGGTTGGGGTGCAGAAGGGAACCCTGCTCTTGAGACAGGAGATCGTGTTGCAGCCCCAGAGGGAACGGAGCTTCCACCGCCAACTGTAGAAGAAGTGGAAACCACGGCTGCCTCGGCCATCTGGGGGCTACCAGAATCACCGAGGCCTTGTCCCGGAGGATCTTGAACAGAGTTCAGGCCACCAGGGGCGTGGGAGGAAACGCATACAGGAGGCCCGTAGACCAAAAGATCAGAAAAGCATCTGCTGCCATCCTCAGGGGATGCGGCTGTCTGGAGCAAAACCTGGGCAGCTGATGGTTTAGTGGACTTGCAAATAGATCGATGGATGGAAGTCCCCAGCGGAGGAAGATCTGCTGGACCACCAATGGATTAAACTGCCATTCGTGAGGCTGCAGAATCCTGCTTAGCTTGTCTGCTAGGAAGTTCTCCTGACCAGGTAGATAAACTGCTTTGAGAAACATGCCTTGTTGGACTGCAAAGGAACAAAGGTCCAGTGCCTCCTGACCTAGGGGACTAGACCCTGTGCCCCCTTGTTTGTTCACAAAGAACATTGCCACCTGATTGTCCGTCTGAACTAGGGCAGACTGTTGAGAGAGAGCATAGCAGAAGGTTTGCAGAGCTAAGTGGATTGCTCGCAGCTCTAAAAGGTTGATCTGCTGTGTGGCCTCCCGAGGGGACCACAGGGCTTGAGTGCACGTGCCTTGGCAATGTGCACCCCAGCCCATTAAGGAAGCATCTGTCGTCAGCACCCTTGTGTGTGCTGGAGCCTGAAAAGGTACACCATTGAGAAGGTTGGGCAAATGTAGCCACAACTGTAAGGAGATCAGAAGTCGTCTGGACACCTTTACCCTGTCTCGGAGGTCGCCGGTGGCTTGTGTCCACTGATCCCTGAGGCACCACTGAGCAGCCCGCATGTGCAGATGGGCATTTGGGGTCACATGTACCGTGGATGCCATGTGGCCCAGGAGCCACAGGTAGTGCCTGGCAGAAACACGAGAAATGCTTTGGAACTGGTTGGCCAAATCCATAAGTCTGTGGGCTCTGTTCTCAGGCAAGTAAGCTCTTGCCTGAACGGTGCCCAACCTGGCCCCTCTAAACTCTAGGTTCTGAGAGGGGAGTAAAATGGACTGTGCGTAGTTTATGCACAGCGTATGTTGCTGCTTTATATACTAGCATTCCACAACAAGCAGCTCATGCAGCAATTATGACGTCCCTACGTGAACAGGCAAACTTATCCTCCAACTTGTTAGAGTTTATTTCCGATCTGGCAGAACTCACAATTTTTTTCAACTATTTTGAGTTTGAAGGTACGTTTTATCAACAGTTGTCAGGTGTGGCTATGGGCGCTACTTGCGCTCCTTCAGTGGCCAATCTGTACATGCATGGGTTTGAATGTCAATGGCTGGTAGGATCCCCATTTCAATCACATCTGCTCCTCTGGAAGAGATTCATCGATGACGTTTTTCTTTTGTGGAATGGTTCTGGTGATGAATTTCGCCTGTTTGTGGACTGGTTGAATCAGGTAGACCCTAATATAAAATTCACTTCTACAAGCCACTCACATAAAATCGGTTTTTTTGGATGTCACAATACAAAAAAGCCCTGGTGGATGGTTAACATCTATACATAAAAAACCCACTGACAGAAATACAATCTTGCATTATCATAGTAACCACCCCAGACAATTGCGTGATAGCCTACCTTTCTCCCAATTCATAAGATATAGAAGGAACTGCTCCAGCATTGGGGAGTACAAGTCACAGGCAAAACACCTTATGAAAGACCTCTATGAAAGAGGATATCCCCATTCGATTATCAGAACAGCTTACAAGCGAGCACTCTTTAACAATAGAGCTTTATTACTACAAACTAGACAGAGGAGTCCTATAATGGATGAGGGTAACATCAATTTTATCACCAAATTTTCCCCTCTTAGTGGGGATGTTAAACGTATCATAAAGCGACATCAGAATGTGCTTAGGACGGTGCCAGGGCTAGAACATAAAACAATACGGTGTGTATGGACCCGACATTCAAATTTAAAAGACAATCTAAGTCCGGCGAGATTACGAACTTTACCAGAAGACAGCCCACCAGAGAAGAGGGGCCACAAATCGTGTGGGGCATGTAATATTTGTGTAGTGACAGAAGAACTCACACAATTTGAATATCGGGGGAGACGCTACCTGTTGAAACACTCCATCACTTGCACGTCAGATTATGTGGTCTATGCTTTGAGATGTCCCTGTGAACTTCTTTACGTAGGGAAGACTGAGAGACAATTAAAAATTAGGATTAATGAGCATCGGAGCAGGCTAAAATGTAAATCATTGGATGCTCCAATTGTTACACACTGTGTGGAACATCAACATGAGTTCAGTGACCTCCGATGTTTCACAATTGAGAGAGTGACAGCTGGTAGAGGAGGAAAAACTCGAGCTCAAACTCTAGTGATCCAAGAACAGAAGTGGATTTTCCGTTTAGGAACTGTAGGAGTCACTGGCCTGAATAACTGGATTGAGTGGCGCGCATGTATCTAGCCCGAGTGTGGAGCCAGTGCGTGGCAGCCGGTTTCCAGGAGGAATGGTACAGCTATCTGATTGGCCGTCTAGATGACGTCAATGGCCTTTAAATTACGGTCTGAACAGCTACCCGCATGCGCGGCGTTTTTTTGCACTCCGAAGGTTGGGTTTCTCAAAAGCCCTGGTGAATGCGAGTGTACAGTTTATCCGCAAGCTAAAAGGTGGGTTGGCTGATTTTTTACTAGTGATACACTGTGTATGTCCATAATGGTGGTGCATTCGCTAGATTGAGACTTCCTGGGTTTTGTTTTGTAGATCGTGCTGTTAAAATTTAAATTCCCCCTGAAGAAGAAATACGAAACGCAAAAAGCGGTACCCACTTGATGGCGTCGGGGACACGTATCAGCATTACCAAGATAAGCTGAATATAATTTTGAAAGCACAAAAACGTGTTGATTTAAGCATTGAAGCACAATCTTATATACAAGGCAATTTATTTATTTATTTATTTATTTATTTAACAACTTTTATATACCGCACTATTTACAGTCAGCGCGGTTTACATAGAACAATGAAACATCAGATAAGATACATATTATCCGTATTATTTTTACATAGAACAGGAACAAAAAACTTGGTAACCAGGGTAATTATTTACAAAGAAAACTAAACACTGACTAATTACATATGAACAGAATATAGCCTGAAAAGAATCTTGTTAGTATGAGAGAGGGGTATGATGAATTACTGAGTTAGCAGGGGTTATGTGTTAAGAGCGTGATTGGTGCTGTTTGAATCACATTGTTTAAAAACTTCAGACGAATGGGGGGGCGCTCGTGAGCCCACTGCAAGATGGCCGCACTTTGTTAAAGCTCCGACCCCACAACCCCTGAATTTCTGCTATCAGCTAACAGCCGCATTCTGCTCCCCCCCCCGTACCTCTCCCGGATCGGCGCTAGCCAGCGACCCCTCTCAGTGCCTGATTTTGCGGCTTAGCGGATCCTCCGGAGGCTGGGGCATCGCGGAGTCGCTCGCTGTCACGCGGCCTGCTAGAAGCTGCCTCTGATCACTGGACTCTCCTTTGCCTGCTCCTGCCACCAGCCGCTGCATCCGGCGTCGCCGAAACTCATCTGACAGGCCCCCGCGAGGCCTACGAAGCGAGCCCTCTTCATTGTCTGCGGGCTGAACGCCGGATTGCTCAGCGGGAGGGAGCTTGTATCTCTCAGCGCGTGGTGCTCGACTGAAGAGCTGAAGAACGGCCGGGGAGCTTGGCCGGGACCACGTGCACTCCACGCGGCGCCTGCTGCAACCTCTATCAGCGCTTACCACCCTTCTTCCTCTGCAAGAACCATCTTGAAGGGGGTAAGTCTGTGCATTGTCTCTCCCCCTGCCCACCCCCTGAACTGGGCTTGCAACTGGTGGCTGGGTCTGTTTTCCCCTTGGCAGCCTGGTTCCCCATCGAGGCCTCCGCCTTCCGGATCAGACTCTGGGTGCCCTGCAGGCCCATACTTGTAACCGCTGTGACTTTGGGTCTCCCCTTGAAGCCTTCTACCCTACAGCTTCGGGCTTCTGACGGTGCAGTCCTACGCTGCCTTCTGCTGCTTTCTGACTCCTACTTGTGCCAGGCTATTTCTCCTCATTGTTCCACCAGTGCCTGTTACCTGGCTGACATTGCTTCTCTGCATCTCCTGATACTGTGTGGTGGTGACTGTCCTACGGACTGGTGCGACTGAGTGCACCGTGCTCTCTCTGGTGCCCTCCCTTTTGCTGGCATTGCCCCTACCTCTCCTAACACTGTGTGAGCCTGGTGGCCTTGTGTGATGGCTGCAAAAATTAAAAACTCTGAAACTCGGGAGGGGATGCGCTCTTCCCAGCGGCTGCAGAGTAAGTCCGGAGCCTCAAGCACCCTAAGTGGCCAGTCTCCTCCAACGGGTTCTGACGATGAGACTGTAAGTGAAGAGGAACTGGACCCTCATAAGCCACTCACCTCGGCTCAAATTAAACAAGAGTTCCGTAAGGGCTTCGCAGAGTTAGCCAATGAACTCCGCACACTACGGGAAGACTTGATGAAAGATGTCGCAGACCTCCGGACCGAAGTTACGGAACTGGGAGCCCGTGTAGAGGATGTGGAGTCCAAAGTGGTTGACCAGGATGGGACTCTGATGGACTTACAATGTGCTCTCGACAGGCAGCGTGCGCAGGCTATGGAGCTGACCTATAAAATTGATGACATTGAAAACCGCTCCCGCCGCAACAACGTGCGTTTTCGTGGGATTCCAGAGCCGGGGGGAGGCGGGGAAGACCTGCCGACTGTGCTTAGACTGCTGATAGCGGAGTTGCTTCCGGCGGAGGAGCTGGCTGCACATGCCTCCGGAATGGAAATTGAACGGGTTCATCGCGCTCTGGGAAAACCCCCTAACAACCAGCCACGAGATGTCATTGCGAGATTCCTACGCTATTCTGACGCTGAACTTCTTATACGTCGAGGCCGGGAGAAGAAGACGATCCACTTTCAGGACGCGACAGTATCCATCTATCAGGACCTCTCGATGTTCACTTTGGCGCGCCGGAGAGAGATGAAACCAGTCTCGGCGGTCCTGAATAGCAAGGGGATTCGCTATTCTTGGTCCTTCCCATTTAGGATGAACTTCCTATTGGATAACAAAAAGATCTCTGCAAAGGACTACTCTGAAGCTTGGCGAGCTCTTCGTCAAGCAGGTTTAGTTGATGATAATACCCAGCCTCATCCGCCGCCCCCTAGGCCCCAACACACTAAGTGGACTCGGGTGGGCAAGTCCACCTGACACTTTTGCAGATTTGAAGACCCCCTCCTATTTCTTCTTTCTTAGGGAGTCTTGGCCAGTGGGTCCCCTGTTTGTTTTTTGGATAATTGGTGGCAAAGATTAGCCTGGGGTCCCCACTCCATTTTTCATAGGGGGCGGCGGCTGACCTGTAAATGTTTTTATTGATGTTACTGTTCTGATGGGGGGGCATGATGAGAATGATGATCCGGGAGGGGTGGGGGAGTAATGGGGGGAATGTTTTTCTATGTTTAGGTTGAATTCTCACTTTGTGGGGTTTTGGGGGGTACGGGGTTTGTGGTCAATTTACCGTGTCCTGTATTAACTTAGACAGGCAGGTGGTATTGACGGGAAGGGGGGGGTGACGGGTGGGAGGGGGGTTTCTCAACATGGAACTGGGAGGTGGGTTTGGGCAGGGGAGGTGGGTCTATGGCTTTTGTTCCTGGAGGATGGTCTAGGTGGGCCCGAGCAATTAGATTCCTGGGTTTGCCGGGGGGAACCCCCATTGGGACCTTCTGGACGACCAGCGGATGTGGGGGGTTGGGTAGTACTTCTAAATGGTGCGTTTTATCTCTTTGAATGTTAAAGGTCTTAACTCCCCGCGCAAACGGTCCCTGCTGTTCTCAGAGTTGCGCACTTTGCAAGGGGATATTGTTTACTTACAGGAGACCCATCTTCAAAACTCTAAGCAGGGTTGGCTAAAGCGATCCCCATACACTGAGGTGCGGGTGGCCTCTGACACGCAGGGTCGGAAGAAGCGGGGAGTGGCTCTACTATTTCACCAGAGCCTCTCCTTGCAGATTGAAGAGATAAAACGAGATGCCCTGGGGAGATGGCTTTTCCTAAATGTTCGTCTAGACGGACATTTGCTCACTTTAGCTAATATCTATGCTCCAAATACGGGTCAGGGGCCCTTTTTTACACGACTGAAAGCCCTATTGGCGGATTTTGCAAAGGGCCCCATTGTTTTGGGTGGGGACTGTAATACGCATCTAGTGCCCCATTTGGATTCTACGGGTCGCCCTGGGGGGGGGACGGGGGGATCAGCAAGAGCCCTTCAGCGTTTGATGTTCGACTTGGGCCTACGGGATATATGGAGGGACACTCACGCGGGAGAGAGGGGTTATACCTACTACTCCCCAGTACACCAGGTCCACACCCGCATTGACTATTTTTTGTTGGACCAGCGCCTGCTGGATGGGGGAGTGCGGGCTGGACTTGGAGCGCTGACTTGGTCAGACCACGCCCCGTGCTGGCTCACCCTTCCGGACGGCACGCATAGCGAGTACCGCCGTCTTTGGCGGTTAGACACAAGGTTTCTACGACGGCAGGGTGCAGTGCAGGATCACGCCCAATTTATTAAGGAATTCTTTGAGTTTAATGATACTGGGGATGTTCCCCTTCCCACGGTGTGGGATGCTTATAAGGCCACCGCCCGCGGTCAACTTATGGCAGAGGCAGCCCGCACGCGCAAGGTCTGGACCCGTGATCACGATCATTTGGTGAGGGAGTCTGCTCGCCTCGGCTTGGAGCACGCCCGCACCGGGTCGAGACAGGTCTTACGCCAATGGCGTTCGGTCCGAGCGAAATTAGATGCATGTATGCAGAGAGAATTAGATGATAAGCGTCGGAAATTAAGGCAAACTTTTTATGAACATGGGAATAAAACTGGACGCCTTTTGGCTTTGCGTCTCCGTCAACAGCAGTCCTCGAGAGTGGTCCGTGAACTACTTGACGCTGGGGGACAGAAGAGGGTCACTTCCCGGGAGATTCGTGAACTTTTTGCTGACTATTTGGAGCGGCTTTACAAGGCAGAGCCCCCTGGTAGGGACCAGGTGCAGGATTATCTTCAGAGGGCCGCTCTTCCGCGTCTTTCTGACTCTGATCGGGATCAGTTGGACTCGGACTTTACGATTGACGAAGTGGAAAATGCAATTCGGCATTTGAAAACTGGCAGCACGCCGGGTAGTGATGGTTTTCCGGCAGAATACTATAAAAAGTTTCGAGCACAATTGGCACCATCCCTGACCTGTTTGTTTAATGAGCTCCTGGGGACAGCCTCTCTTCCCCCGTCCCAACGTGAGGCATTGATAGTGATGATACCCAAACCCGGTAAACCTTTGCATGATGCGGCTTCGTACCGCCCCATTTCCTTGTTAAATGTTGACGTAAAAATTTTTGCTTCTGTGCTGGCCGCGCGTCTGAACCGGGTTCTTCCGGGCTTGATTCAGCCCGATCAGGTTGGCTTTGTGCCGGGTCGCCAGGCCGCAGACAACATTCGGCGTATGTTGCAGATTATTCATGTGGCCCAAAGGGATCCACAACCAGCATTGCTAGTGGGAATTGACGCAGAAAAAGCATTCGACCGGGTGGATTGGGGATATCTATGGTGTGTCCTGGAGATGATGGGCCTTGGCCCTAATTATATCGGGTGGGTTCGTAGCCTTTATCAGCAACCCCAGGCGTGCGTTCGGATAAATGGGGGTCACTCGCGACATTTCTTTTTGGAAAGAGGCACACGTCAGGGTTGCCCTCTTTCGCCCCTGCTCTTTGCCCTAGCAATGGAACCTTTGGCTCAGAGCTTTCGCGATCACCCAAGTTTGCGAGGGGTCCGCATCGGTCCTGCGGAATATCGGATCGCGCTCTTTGCGGATGACATCATCTTATCCCTGGTGGACCCCTCAGTGTCCCTCCCAATCGCCATGCAGCTGTTCGCCACTTTTTCTCGAGTTTCCGGTTTTAAAATCAACTATACTAAATCGGAGATCTTGAATGTTGGGGTCTCCAGGTCGGTCTGTGCGGAACTTCAAGAGGCTTATCCCCTTCGCTGGGTGCCCGGAGCCCTGCGCTACTTAGGGGTGAACCTAACTGTGGACCGGGCGGACCTTTTCAAAGCCAACTATGATCCCTTGCTTCGACAGGTTCGGCAGGACCTAGAAGTTTGGAACGGCCTGCTCCTCTCCTGGTTTGGGCGTATAGCCGTAGTTAAGATGGTGATTGTCCCCCGCTTCCTTTATTTCTTTCAGGTTCTCCCGCTCCCCATCTCGCAAGCTACTTTGGCGACCTGGCAGCAGTTGCTTTTGAAGTTTGTGTGGCATTATCGTCGCCCACGCCTAGCGCGGCAAGTTCTTTTTGCCCGCACGCGTTCTGGCGGTATGGGCATGCCCAATCTACAGTGGTATTACGTGGCGGCACAGTGCCGGGCGGGGGTGGAATGGATGATTGCCGATAGCACTAAGCGGTGGGTGCAGTTAGAAATGAGCTTGGCGGGGGGAGCGGGGTTAGGGGACTGGCTGTGGCTTGGACCACAGCTTCGTCGCAACACATGCACCAGTAATCCCTACATTTCTCACACCCTCCGTTGCTGGGACCGACACTTCAGATCCCGTGGCGTGGATCTATCCCCATTAGCCCCTATAGTTGATAACGCCTCTTTCCCACCGGGTTTGACTGACGTGGCATTTCGACACTGGGGGCACCTTGGCCTCAGCCGGGTCGGCCAATTTTTTGTTGATGGTCGGCTACAATCCTTTCGCGCCTTGCGGGACGAGTTTAATCTCCCGGCTGGGCATCTCTATCGTTATATGCAAGTGACGCATTGGGTCAACTCTAGATCTGTTCGGCCCCAAGTTGCCCGGGACCTGACGGATCTGGAGCGCTATTGTGAGGGGTGTACTACTACAAAGGGTCTCGTGGCGACATTATATGCCCATTTGCAGGGTACCCAGACGTGCCCCACACGTCATAGGGTGCTTTGGAACTCTGATTTGAGTCTTTCTTATACTGATCAGCAGTGGGAAGCAGTGGAAGCTCACCTGTGGAAGAGCTCAATAGCGACTAATGCCCGAGAAACAAATTATAAACTGCTGTATCGTTGGTATATGACTCCGGTGCGGATTGCTCGTATGTTTCCCGGGGCTGGGGACCTATGTTGGCGTAACTGTGGGCAGCGGGGTACCCTGGGACATATTTGGTGGGCATGTCCCCGCATTCGTGCTTTTTGGAGAGGGGTACAATTCCGGATGCAGATGCTACTGGGACTAAGCATCCCTTGGGACCCGGGGATTTTTCTTTTTGGAACCTCCGTGCCGGGGGCCCGGGCTTCACAACTCGCCTTACTTAGGCACGGCTTGAACGTGGCCCGCCTAGCCCTGGCGGCGGCCTGGAAGCATGCTTTGGCCCCCTCCTTCCAGGTTTGGCTGGAACGCATGTGGGATACCTATTCCATGGAACGGGGGGTAGCGGTTAACAGGATGCGTCTGGCTCGCTTTGAATTGGTGTGGGAGCCCTTTGTTTCTCGCTATGGTGCGTGATTGTTCTGGCCATCTGGGGGTGATATACTGGCCTCCCTGGAGGTCAGTTCTCTAAGTATATCTCCTAGCTCACCTTTGCTCCGAACCTAACCTTAGCAAGCCATAGCTGGGGGGGTGGGGGGGGGAGGTGGGGAGATGGGGGGCCCGGGATTGGGGTGACTTTGGGGGGAGGGTAGGGAGTTTGGGGGGGGTGGGGCTCCTGGTTTCTTTATTATAAAGAAGTAAAAATGAAGACATATTGTAGATCCTCATTGAGATCTGATATTGTGTTGATGCTGTTGCATCTTTTTTGAAGATTTTTGTGGTTTTTGTATCTTTGTAATTCTTTGGAAGTCTTTCAATAAAAAAAAAACAAAAAACTTCAGACGAATCTGATGTGTGGAAAAGAAATAAATGTCTAAGGCACTATAGAGATGAATTTTAATGAGAAGGAGAAATTCCAGTGATAACCTGAGGTCATTGATGCAATTAGGCATACTGCTCTGGATAAAATCTGAGCGTTGCCGCTGTAAGTCTGAGACCTTTTATTCACTGGCAACTCCATGTGCATTAGTTTATACATGTGACCATAACTAGCACAGTACAAAAATCATCAGTATTTTTCTGAGTATTGGTAGAGGGCTTTATTTTTCATTGTTTGCTAGGATTTACCCTCTGGTATTGGACCTAGATTATAGTGTGCGTAGTTTATGACAAAGCCCAGATGCTGAAGAAGAGAGACAGTGCGAAGAGTGGCCAGTCATCCAGGTATGGGAAGACAAAAATCCCCTGATTCCTGAGAAAAGCCGCCACCACCGCCAGGCATTTGGTGAAAACTCTGGGGGCAGAGGTTAGGCCAAAGGGAAGACCCTGTACTGAAAATGGTTTCCTCCCACTACAAATCTGAGGTATTGTCTGTGGCCTGGATGAATGAGGACGTGAGTATAAGCATCCTTTAGGTCTAAGGAGCATAGCCAGTCTCCCTGCTGGAGGTAGGGTAGCAGTATCCCAAGGGTAAGCATCTTGAACTTTTCCCTCTCTAGAAACTTGTTCAGATTTCGCAAGTCTAGGATAGGCCTGAGGCCTCCTGTTCTTTTTGGTACTAGGAAGCATCTGGAGTAGAAGCCTTGCCCTTTCAGGTAGTGGGGCACTGGTTCTACCGCCTGTTTCTTTAGAAGACTTGCCAACTCCTGAAGGAGGAGGTTCTTGTGTAGAGGGAGTCTTGGAGGCTCCCCTGGATAGTAGGAAGGGGGTAGCTGGTGGAAATGGAGCATATGCCCTTTTGGACTATGCTCAGTACCCAGGTATCCCCTGTGATGGCTGGCCACCGGTATGCATACAGGGCCAGCCGATCTCCTGTGCTGAGTGGAGCCACCGGCGGAGGAGAGGCTATGCTGTGGGAGTCAAAACCCCCCTCCCTGCTGAGCAGGAGCCGGAGCTGGGGGCTTTCTGCCTACGGGGCTCATGCCCCTGCCCTTTGGCCTGCTGGCCCTGTTGGGGAGTTGGAGAGGCCTGATATTGAGGATAGGTTTTGTAGGCAGCACCCTTCCTCGGGAAAAAGGGCTTCTTTCCCGAGCCCTTCTTTTCTTTGAGAAGGGGCAGAAGTCTTTCTGGACAGTCTTGTCCTGGTGAGAGTCTCTGTCTCGATTTCTGCAGCCTTTTCAGTCATGGGCTTGCCGAATAGGGTGTCACCTCGGCACGGGACATTGACCAACTTATCCTGCACCCATGACTCCAGGTCTGACGACTGTAGCCAGGCCTGACGGTGTGCACTGATGCCGGCCGCTGCTACCCGGGCCGAAGCCTCAAAGCCGTCATAGGCTGCTCGAGATATAAACGTTGAGCCCTCTCGGATCCCTGAAGACAAGGCTTTGAATCTCTGCAAGGGTTCCTCGGAGAGGCCAGCCGAGAACCCGGCAATCTCCTTTGCCAGGTCCCGTAAGTACATGCCCATGTACAGCTGGTAAGTCTGGATACGGCAAGACAGCATAGAGCCCTGGAAGCACTTACTACCGAGGGCATCCAGGTTCTGGGCCTCCCGGCCGGGAGGCACCAAGGAGTGCATCGTTTGACTTTTCAGCCTGTGCATGGCCGATTCCACAACCGTGGAGTTGTGCGGTAGCTGCGCCTTCTGGAACCCAGGGCTCTTATAGACTCGATAAATGGAATCGACCCGCTTGCTAAGAACCGGCACCGAGGACGGTGCCTCCCACATATGGAAGAGCAGCCGTTCCAGCATCGGAGGAACCGGTACAGTAAAGGTTTCCTTCGGAGGAAAATCATACTGGAGGGCTTCGAGCTCCTCGGCTCAAGGCTCCTCCTTGGCGTCTGCAGGGAATGCCAAAGCCTGGCCATGTCCCTGACGAAATCCGAGAATCGGGTATCCTCCAGGGGGGACCGCCGAGGCGGGATGGGGAACCGGCGTCGAACTGGACAAAAAGACACAAAAAATCACAGAAAAAAATCAACTTTTCCCGGGTGACACGAACTACGTCCGTTGGGCTCCGCGGAAAAAGAAAGACTGAGCAAGATGGCACCCTTGTGCGGGAAGGGGACCACGAATGCGTGCTGCATTCCCAAAGGCTTTCTTTGAAAGATGGGGAAATGCTCCGCACGAGGCTCCGTCGGCACCGACGTCACCCATATGTGAGGACTGACTTCCTGCTTGGTCCTGGAGAAACAGCAGTATAAAAAAACTTGTTAAATAAAAATAAATAAATTCAAGAACGGTGTCAAAACAGTGAGAAGCAGCAAAGGGGAGAAATAAGATGACAACAGCATACACTAATCAATATTTTGTAACTCTACAGTAAAAAGTCAGGAAGCTTCCATTTACTTAAGAACATAAAATATGTCATACTGGGTCAGACCAAGATCCATCAAATCCAATATCCTGTTTCTAAGTGGCCAATCCAGGTCACAAGTACCTGGCAGGTTCCCAAAATGGTACCTGGGAGAAAACGTCATGAATCTGTTTGGAAAACCACACAAATAATGCACTAATAAGGCGTTCTGGATTTTAGATTTAACCCCTTGCCTTTCCAAACCAGAGCTTATGGTGCATTACAATTGGCTACAATAGCTACTTCCCTGCTTCAGAGGACCTGCAAATTAAGTTGCACCTGACACAACGGACAGTAAAGAGACTTGCCCAAGGTCAGGAGGAGCATCAGTGGAAGAAACAGGAGTGGTGGTACTATGACAGGAATCGGTTCTCGGCCCAATGCTAGCCACTGAGCTACTATTTTGGGGAAAAAAAAATTATACAACTGTGAAAATTCTGTGCAATTTCTGCCTTGCAGAACATCCAAAGTGATGGTAGACAAGGATTGTAAAACTGATCTCACCTGTCCTTTCCTGATTTAATTTTAATTTAATTTAATTAGCAGGTTTTTATATACCGCAACTTCCATAGATCAGTTGCGGTTTACAATGAACAACAATGAACAAGCAAGGCTGTTTTACAAGGAACGGCAGTAAACATCAATGCTGTTTTTACATATAACAGTGTAAACAGTAATGGGCTCAAATCTAACAGTAACAGATTGGTAGAATTGAGAACTATATACAGTGAACATGTTTGGAACTATAATACAATTTTAATTAGAAATCTCTGGATATCTTACAAGGTTTTAGTACATATTCCAGTTCGACTGATGCAATACCACAGTCTGAATGAATTATTTGCTTTGGTCTTTACTGAGGATAATGTAGGGATGTTACCCATGACTGAAGTGGTATTTAAAGATGATACTGTAGAAGAATTGAAAGAAATATCGATACTCCAGGAAGATGTATTACAACTATTTGATAAACTGAAGAGTAGCAAATCACCTGGACCAGATGGTATAAATCCAAGGGTAATGAAAGAACTGAAACATGAGATGCAGACCTGCTATTAGTAATCTGTGAACTATCATTAAAATCATCTGTAATACCCGAAGATTGGAGGATGGCCAATGTAACACCAATTTTTTTAAAGGGTTCCAGGGGTGATCCGGGAAACTACAGACCGGTGAGCCTGAAGTCAATAACGGGAAAAATGGTAGAAATCATCATAAAGAACACAATTACTGAACATGTAGATAGTTATGGCTTAATGGGAGACAGCCAACATGGCTTTAAACAAGTAAGATCTTGTCTAACTAATCTGTTATGTTTTTTTGAAGATGTGAACAAACAGGTAGACAAAGGTGATTCAGTTGATATAGTGTATTTGGACTTTCAGAAAGTCTTTGACAAGGTCCCTCATCAGAGACTTTTGGCAAAACTAAAGAGTCATGGGATAGGAGGCAGTGTACTATTGTGGATCAGGAACTGGTTAAAAGACAGAAAGCAGAGAGTAGGGCTAAATGGCCAATTTTCCCAATGGAGAAAGGTGAACCCCAGGGATCTGTGCTGGGTCAGCTGCTTTTTGACATATTCATAAATTATCTGGAAATGGGAATAACAAGTGAGGTTATCAAATTTGCAGATGACACAAAACTATTTAAAGTTGTTAAAATCCATGAGGATTGTGGAAAATTGCAAGAGGATCTTGATAAATTTGAAAACTGGGCATCCAAATGGCGGATGAAATTTAATGTGGACAAGTGCAAAGTTATGCATCTAGAAAAGAACCCCCCAAACTATGGTTACACGATGCAAGGTTCCACATTAGGAACCACGACCCAGGAAAAAGATTTAGGTGTCATCGTGGCTAACATGTTAAAACCCTCTGCCCAGTGTGCAGCGGCGGCCAAGAGAGCAAATAGAATGCTAGGTATCATAAGGAAAGGAATGGAAAATAAAACAAATGATATTATAATGCCTCTATATCGTTCCATGGTGTGACCGCACCTTGAATATTGTGTGCAATTCTGGTTGCCGTATCTTAAAAAGGATATACCGAGGGACTCCCATGGAGGCCCTGAGGAGTGGGGTACATTTCCTAAGTCTAGGTCCACCTCCCCCTTCCTACTTGCTATCCTCTATCTGCATGCCTGTTCTTACTTGTTCTTTTTTTTTCCTTGTTCCAATTTTTTAATTGGATATCTCTTGCTGCTATGAATAAAGCAGGGGTGGGGGAAGGATGCTGTAAAGCAGCTAGACTTTCCCAGACTTGTGTGGGTGGTTGAGGCAGCCCTTCTCGCGTTTCGCTGATCAACCTGACAAATGCTGGGATCCCCTTATCAATTAAGGGTTCCTTTATTCCAATTTTTTTTTAGTTAGTTTTTCTTTGCATTTTTCTTTTGATCATGTTGAGTTCTGTCACAATGCTAGGTGCATAGCAGTGTACTTCTTGTGGCTCTTGTTGGGTGAACTACAAGCTGCCTCTTTTTGGCCTGAGTGTGATGGAGATGTGTTGGCACATTTTTTGACAAGAATGTCAGGACCCTGATGCTGATTTTGCTATCTTTTTCGCATCTGTCATGATTTTCTTGTTGGTAGGAATGGCAGCCTCTTGTTTGGCAAATAGTCCCCCATGGAGTGGAGGAGTGGCCTAGTGGTTGGGGCAAGGTACTTCAGGCCGGAAGGTCGGGGGTTCAAATCCCACTAGAGGACAGCAACCTTGGGCCGGAAGGACTGGGGTTTCTAGTCCCATAGGTGCTCCTTGTGGTCTTGGGCAAGCCACTTAACCCTCCATTGCCCATGTTCCCTGTAAAATAGTTATCTCCAAGTTATAATGCCCTGTTCAATGTAATTTCAGTTTGTTCAATGTAAACCGCACTGATGCAGAATAGCGCGGTATATAAGAGAATGTAAATAAATAAAAATAAATAAAATAAATAAAGGGTGAGCATAGTGAGGAGGCCACTAGGGCTCTCTGTGGCCTGTTTCTCTCTCTAGCTTTGAGCAGCAACTCTTGAAACAGTTAGGGCTAGTAAGTTTGGGCACATCCTATTCCTTCTATGTGTCTAAACCAAAAACAGTCGACCCTTTGGAGGGTCCCAGCATTCTTCAACTCAGCAACCGCCGCCCTCAGGTGCCGGTAAACCCTCTTAATGAGTTTTGGTGGGTCCCTTCTGAAAGGAAGCCAGCCAGGAGGGCAGTTCCAGCAGTTTCACTCAGAATGAACCCAGATCACATCAGACCAAGGGGTCCTCTAGATCCTAGAAAAGGGATAGAGACTGGAGTTTGCAGAGCTTCCTTGGCATGCCTTTTTTAGAGTCTCCCTGTGGCTCCTTGGCCAAGAAGATGGCCATAGAAAATGCTCTTCAGCATTTCCTGCAATTGCAGGCTATCACACCTGTGCTGTCTGCAGAACAAGGTCAGGGGCAGTTTTCTGTTTACTGCATGGTGTCAAAGGTAGATTTTTGCGAAGCTACAAGTGACGAACCTCGTATGGCAACCTTCAAGTCGGTCATTCGTCAGTTTCTTACCTTATTGGGCCTTTCCGATATGTACTTCCATATTCGCATCCGAGAGCAGCATCAGTGGTTCCTCAACTTCTCTGTACAGAGCTGCTATGTCCAATTTTGTGCCCTGCCTTTTGGGCTGAGTATGGCACCGTGCACCTTCTTGAAGGTCATGGTGGTGGCATTTCTGACAAACAGGAAATGGCAGTGCACCCATATCTAAATGACTGGCTGATTTGGTCTGACTTCAAGGGGAGGTCCAGAGCAGATACAGCCCAGGTGATTATTAGGTAGAATAATAGTGCAATAGTGCAAACCTTTACTCCTGTGAGACTCAATACCCTCTCTAACAGAGCACAACCCCTCCACCAATTTGATCTACTCTATCACTGCAATATAGTTTGTACCCAGGTATCACAGTGTCCCACTAGTTGTCACCATTCCACCAGGTCTCTGAGATGCCAATTATATCTAACCTTTCATTTAGTGCTATATATTCTAACTCTCCCATCTTATTTTTTTAGGCATCCAGCATTTGTATACAGGCATTTTAGAGGTATTTTATTCATATTAATCTGATTATCAGCAGACAGGATAATTTGGAATCTTTCAGCTTCGTCTGCTCTGTACTTAAGGGCATCTGAGTTACTTTTATCTTTATTGGAACTTTTCTATCAGGATCCCCTAACTTCCCTCTTTTGCTAGTATCCTTCAAGGAAACTTCCTTCCAAACCATGGGCATCTGTTGGCTTCCTTCCAAACCTACTCTGGGGCATCTGTTGGCTTTCCCCTATTATCTTAGTTTAAAAGCTGCTCTCTCTCCTTTTTAAAGGTTAATGCCAGCAGCCTGGTTCCATCCCAGTTAAAGTGGAGCCTATCCTTTAGGAAAAGCCCCTCCCTTCCCCAGAATGTTGCCCAGTTCCTAATAAATCCAAAACCCTCTTCCTTGCACCATCGTTTCATCCATGCATTGAGACTCCAGAGCTCTGCCTGCCTTTTGGTTCCTGCGCGTGGAAAGGGAAACATTTAAGAGAAAGCTACCTTGGAAGCTATGATTTCAACTTCCTACCTAAAAGCCTAAATTTGGCCTCCAGAACCCCCCCCCCCCACACACACACACACAAACACTTTCCTGTGTCATTGGTACCTACATGTACCAAGACAACAGGCTCCTCCCTAGCACTATCTAAAACCTTACCTAGGTGACATGTGAAGTCTATTATCTTCGCACCAGGCAGGCATGTCATATGTCCACCAGGCACCCAGCTACCTAATGAATGAAATGCCAACTTCAACAGCTGTCCTAACCCTTCCTTCATGGGCACATGTACCTGGAGAAACCTCCTTGGTGTGAAAGGATTTTATATCACCTGGAGGACAGGTCCTAGCTACAGTATCACTTCCTGCCATATACCTCTTTGTCTTCTTTAGCTCTTCCAAGTCTGCTACTCTAGCCTACAGAGACTGGACTCATTCCCTGACAGCAAAGAGTTCCTTGCACATAGTCCACATGTAAGATCCTTCACCAACTGGGAGAAAAATCACACGTGACTTTCAATGCAAAAGACTGGATCGTCCCCATCTCACTGCAGGACTGCTGTCTGCATCTTAGTTTTAAGGTTCTGTTAAAATATTTAAGTTGTTTACTTAAAGTTGCTAGGGATAGTTATACAAACTCAAGTGTATCTAATAGGTTTAAGGGACTTTGTTCACACCAGAATTAATTTCAGCCCTTAATTAAGCTATATCTGGTGAGGATAACCAGCTACACCTGAAAGTGAATTTGACTACCTCTGTCCCTGTAAGAGCCTATAAATCTAAGATTATGCCTTGGGTGGGTCGGAGTCGGGGTGGGCAGGAGGGAAAAACATTTAATGGAAGCTGGTTTGCTAAAACAGTGCCCTGTATGACTTAAAAAACACACAACTTTAAAATAGACAGATGTTATCAGTTTAAACCTATAGAGTTCCCTTTAACCTAAGGGTCTGAGAAATTACCAGCAGGTAAATACTTACAAATGAAGAATTCTTCCCAGCAAGAGCAGCTTTTCTCTGTGGTCCTGCAGACTGGACCACTGCACCAATACACACATATTTTGCCACCTGCTGGAGGCAGACACTACTGGTTTCTCTCATGCTGCATCAGTGGATATACCAATGATGACATCACTAGAAATTGCTCAAGTCTGCCTCCAACTGCTGGCTGTAGAGCATAACCCACTTGTCTGGACTGGTCTAGCACGTTAATAAGGAAAACAGTTATTACGTACCTTAACTAATCATGATTATTTTGACAAACATGCACCCCTGGATCCAAATCAGCATGATTTTCACCCTCATCAGTGTTGAAACCCTACTCACCTCCTTATTTATCACACTAATTGCAGGCATAGAAAACATTTCATAAGAATTCATTCTACTGTTTCTAGACATATTTGCTGCATTCAATTCTGTCTCCCACCAATTACTACTCAATAGACCTTCATCAGGGCCGGATTTACCTTGAGTGAGGCCCTACGCCAACAAAAATTGTGGGCCCCCAGCAGGGGCGGCCCAAGGGGGGTGCGGGCCTCATTTGCATAAATATTTGCATAATGTTACCATATACTAACTTTTAGTAAACGTGCCTCTTAATGAGTGTATGGATAAAGAAAGACTAAAAGATTTCTACATTACTATAATCCAGTGCCAACCCATAGCAAACCCGCCGTATCCTAACAGCACTACCAGGACTCACAAAGCACCATACTCTACCAATCAAAAGGCAACACTGCAAATATTAAACCAATACATTTCAGAGAACAACAATACATGACCTACTGGGGAAAGAGAACAAGTGGCAATGTCAAATAGGAATTATAAAAAACAGAACACCTCAGCTCAGTTACACATGCAGAACATAGACCATCACCAAACAAGTAATCACAATTTAGAAACAGGAAGACAATAATTAAACTGGGAATCCCAAAAGCCAAACTTGGAATGTACAACACTGTAGAAATAAAACTATACATTAATTTGCTCTTGTACTAAACAAAGCGCAGACGTTAATGATGCACATTTACCAGAGCTGACATATTCCAATTAATAAATTCAAAATAAAGAGATTTTTTCTACCTTTTGTGCATTTTTTTTCAGCTGCAATTGCTCCAGCCACTTTCTTCTGGTTTCTTTGTGTCTTCTGCTAACTCTCCATCGTCTGCTGTCCATTTGTCCTTTCTTCTCTCTTCTAGTTTTTGTCCATTCTCTCTCTACATCTGCTTTAACATACTAATCTTTCTCCTTTTGCTCTTTCCTCATTCCTATTTCATCCACTCAAATTTTACCCCTCCATCCTCAATCCCCACTTACTCTCCCAATACCCGGCCAATTGTAGATTTTTTATCCCTCCCACACAAAATATTTTTCCCTTCTCCATTTTACTCTTCCAGCCCCATCCCATTCTAATCCTCCCCCAACATCAGCTCCCTTCTAGTTCCAGCCTCACCCAGCATCCATTCCCTTCTAGTCCCTGCATCAGCCCATTTCCAGTCCTAGCCACCCATCAGCCCATTTCCAGTCCTAGCCACCCCCCCCCCCAATCCCAGTCCTAGCCCCCCCCCCACCAACCCACTTCCAGTCCTAACCCCCATCACCCCATTTTCAGTTTAAGCCCCCCCTATAACCCATTACCAGTCCTAACCCCCCATCAGCCCACTTCCAGTCCTAACCCCATTAGCCCACCTCCAGTCAACCCCCCCCAGCCCATTTCCAGTCCTAGCCCCCCCATAGCCCATTACCAGACAGCCCCCATCAGCCCACAGCCCATTACCAGTCTTAACCCCCCCATAGCCCATTACAAGTTCTAACCCCCCCCAACAGCCCACAGCCCATTACCAGTCCTAACCCCATCAGCCCACCTCCAGTCTTAACCCCCCCAGCCCATTTCCAGTCCTAGCCCCCCCATAGCCCATTACCAGACAGCCCCCATCAGCCCACAGCCCATTATCAGTCTTAACCCCCCTCATAGCCCATTACCAGTTCTAACCCCCCCAACAGCCCACAGCCCATTATCAGTCTTAACCCCCCCCAAAGCCCATTACCAGTTCTAACCCCCCCAACAGCCCACAGCCCATTACCAGTCCTAACCCCCCCCCCAGCCCATTTCCAGTCCTACCCCCCCCCCCGCATCGGCTCAAGTAAAATGAAATTTAAAAAAGCAAAACCGCTGGCTGCTACCAAGGCCGCGGCAGCATGGACGGTCCCGCGGGGCCCCCTCTGCCCTGCCGAATCCCTCCCTCCGCGACGGCTTTGAGAGGCGCGAAGGGAGAGTGTCTCCCTCGCGTCTCTGTTAAGCCCGCAGGGGCTGATGGGAAATTTCCCATCAGCCCCTGCGGGCTTAACAGAGACACGAGGGAGACACTCTCCCTTCGCGCCTCTCAAAGCCGGCACGGAGGGGCTCAGCCGGGGATTCGGCAGGGCAGAGGGGGCCCCGCGGGACCGTCCATGCTGCCGCGGCAGCTTTTTGTGGGCCCTTGCCAGCTGTGGGCCCTACGCCATGGCGTACAGGTAAATCCGGGCCTGACCTTCATGACATTGGACTGCAAGGAAACACTCTAAAATGGTTCCATTCCTACCTTTCGGACCACAAACAGATAAAAGTAGGGAACCATAAATCCCTCCCATTCTACCTAAACCAACGCATGCCTCAAGGTTCTGCATTCTCATTGAAATTTTTCAATATTTACATTCAAACACTTTCCAATATCATTCAGTGTGTCAATGTCAAATATCACATCTACGCAGACGACATCATGGTATAAACACCCTTCTTTATGACCACCCCGGATTATTCAACTCTCTAAATGTTTCTCAGCAATCATTCAATGGCTACAGAAACAGTCTCAGTACAACAAAACTGAAGTCCTACATATTAAGAGACAGCCTAACTTTAATCTGCCAGCTACACTCAAGATTGATAATAAAGTAATCAGGTCAAAATGTTGATTAGGCATCTCACTCCAACAGCTCATTCTATATGCTTCTGTTCAACAAACTACCAAATCCGTACATCATAAACTCAGGATCCTAAAGAACCTACATCCTTTCCTAAGCCCTCCGGATGTCCAAGCAATCATCACCTCCATCCTAGATTATGGAAACTTAATTTACCAGGGACTTCTTAAGAGCACCATACACCCCCTGCAATTAGCACAAAACACAGTGGCAAGAATTATCACATCAGACCCACATTACTCCAAACCTTAAGCAACTTCATTTGCTACCTATTACTTCAGGAATCAAATTTGAAGTAATACTCAGTACATACAAAATCATTAACAACCTTTTGGCTGATTGCCTCCTGTCTCCGATAAGAAAACCCAGCAGCAACAGACCAAGAAGACATAACACAATCAACCTAGTGGACATTCCACCTGTGGAGCTACCCACAAGTCAAAGAACAAAATAGGGCATTCTCCCTCTACGCCCCACACGTGGAACTCTAACACCTCAAATAAGAACCACTGAATCCATGGAAGAATTCCGCAAGAAGCTTAAAACTCAGCTATTCCTGAAATTCTATGGAGCAGACCCCCACTAGAATCAACACAACGCATGCTAAGCGCCTAACCCCTCACCGTATCTTGTACATAGTTCAGTTACTGAAGCTCTTACAACTTCTGTCTTGTTAATATGTACATCCAGGAGCCTTCCTCCATGTAATTTATTTTATTTATTTATTGAACGGTTTTATATACCGCCTTTCAGAAAAATCAAAGCGGTTTACATAGAACAAAACTTGAACATTACATTGAAACTTATTCAAACAATTGAAATTACAGTGAACATTAAATCGTATATAATAAATATGGTAATTTGAGGGTTACAATGCTGAGTAAATGCTGATTAGGTATATAGATAGTTTAAACATATATACAGATTTAAATATTAACAAATTTCAAAAATCTAACTGTTAAATGAAATGCACACATACATCACCTAGTTTGAGGTTATATGCACTTTGTTTTCTTTAAACTGTCTTGACTTGTAGAAAGATGGTTTTAAAAAAAGACGTTAAATAATAAATAAATTATTAAAAGCCTATGTAAAAAAACACTGCTTTAAGCAACTTCCTATAATCAAACATGTTGGACAAATGACAAAAAAAGGATTGAGAAGTACATGTCACAGCTTGGGACCCAGTCAGAGAAAAAAAAAAGCACAATTTTAAGTTTATACTAACCTAGCTACCCCTAAAGAGGGATCTTCCAATACATTCTGACTGAGAGCATGACATACATGCTGGTTGGCAAGATACTAATGACACGTTCTTCGCTCTTCGAACAGCCTTTGTCTATTACCTCTATCTGTGCGCAATGCACCCTCTCTGGACCTCTTCAAGTCCAGATTGAAAACCCACATCTTCTCTATTGCTTTCTGTTCTTGATTCTTGTTTTTGCTCTTCTTGTTTATTGCATACTTTGCCTTACTTGATTGTATTTGTATTTTGTGATCTTCTTTACTAGATTGGGAGCTCTGTGCCAGAGGGAGGGATAGACACCCCTGTGTCAGAGGAGGGGGGATAGATGCCCATGTGCCAGAGGGGTTGTTGGGCCCCCCTCTCGCACAGGGGTGTCTGGGGCCCCCCCTCCGGCACAGGGGTGTCTGGGGCCCCCCCTCCGGCACAGGGGTGTCTGGGGCCCCCCCTCCGGCACAGGGGTGTCTGGGGCCCCCCCTCCGGCACAGGGGTGTCTGGGGCCCCCCTCCGGCACAGGGGTGTCTGGGGCCCCCCCTCCGGCACAGGGGTGTCTGGGGCCCCCCCTCCGGCACAGGGGTGTCTGGGGCCCCCCCTCCGGCACAGGGGTGTCTGGGGCCCCCCCTCCGGCACAGGGGTGTCTGGGGCCCCCCTCCGGCACAGGGGTGTCTGGGGCCCCCCTCCGGCACAGGGGTGTCTGGGGCCCCCCTCCGGCACAGGGGTGTCTGGGGCCCCCCTCCGGCACAGGGGTGTCTGGAGCCCCCCTCCGGCACAGGGGTGTCTCGGGGCCCCCTTCTGGCACAGGGGTGTCTGGAGGCCCCCTTCCGGCACAGGGGTGTCTGGGCCTCCCCTCTGGCACAAGACAAGGTGACAGAAACAAGCCGGGGTCACCACCTGCACCTTCAAGGGGTTCAACCCCAGACCCTTTTTGAGGCCAACCTGCAGGAAAGCCAAAATATATGGGAGAGCGGCCCCTATGGGCCGTACATCTCTCTCTTGGCACCAAGCCTTAAAAACACACCAGACCCGCACATAGGCCAGGGAAGTACATAAGAACATAAGATATGCCATACTGGGTCAGACCAAGGTCCATCAAGCCCAGTATCCTGTTTCCAACAGTGGCCAATCTAGGTCATACGTACCTACCAGTTTCCCCAAAAGACACAGGTTCCGCAATGCTTGTACTGGGTCAAGCATTGATATCCTGGGTCCCTTCTTAATAATGGTTTATGGACCTTTCCTCCAGGAACTTGTCCAAACCTTTTTTAAACCCAGCTACACTAACAGCCTTTACTACTTCCTCTGGTAACAAATTCCAGAGTTTGATTACACGTTGAGTGAAAAAATATTTTCTTTTATTAGTCTTAAATAGTTTACCCTGTAGCTTCATTGCATGTTCCCTAGTCTTTCTATATTCTGATAACGTAAACAATCGATCTACGTTTACCCGTTCCACTCCGTTCATTAATTTATAGACTTCTATCATATCTCCCCTCAGCCGTCTCTTTTCCAGGTTAAAGAGCCCTAACCTTTTTAGCCTTTCTTCATAGGAGTATCCTTCCATTCCCTTTACCATTTTGGTGGCTCTTCTCTGAACCTTTTCTAATAACTCTATATCCTTTTTAAGATACGGCGACCAGAATTGCACACAATATTCAAGGTGCGGTCTCACCATGGAACGATATAGAGGCATTATAATATCTTTTGTTTTATTTTCCATTCCTTTCCTTATGATACCTAGCATTCTATTTGCTCTCTTGGCTGCCGCTGCACACCGGGCCGAGGGTTTTAACATGTTATCCACAATGACGCCTAAATCTTTTTCCTGGGTGGTGGTTCCTAATGTGGAACCTTGCATCGTGTAACCATAGTTTGGGTTGTTCTTCCCTAGGTGCATAACTTTGCACTTGCCCACATTAAATTTCATCTGCCATTTTAAAGCCCACTCTTCCAATTTATCAAGATCCTCTTGCAATTTTCCACAATCCTCTTGGGTTTTAACAACTTTAAATAGTTTTGTGTCATCTGCAAATTTGATAACCTCACTCGTTATTCCACTTTCCAGGTCATTTATGAATATGTCAAAAAGCAGCGGACCCAGCACAGATCCCTGGGGTACACCACTATTCACCTTTCTCCATTGGGAAAATTGGCCATTTAGCCCAACCCTCTGCTTTCTATCTTTTAACCAGTTCTTGATCCACAGTAGTACACTGCCTCCTATCCCATGACTCTTTAGTTTTGCCAAAAGTCTCTGATGAGGGACCTTGTCAAAGGCTTTCTGAAAGTCCAGATACACTATATCAACCGACTCACCTTTGTCCACCTGTTTATTCACACTTTCAAAAAAACATAACAGATTAGTAAGACAAGATCTTCCTTGTCTAAAGCCATGTTGGCTGTCTCCCATTAGGCCATGACTATCTACATGCTGAGTAATTTTATTCTTTATGATGGTTTCTACCATTTTTCCTGGTACTGACGTGAGGCTCACCGGTCTGTAGTTTCCCAGATCACCCCTGGAACCCTTTTTAAAAATTGGTGTTACATTGGCGATCCTCCAATCTTCAGGTATTAGAGATGATTTTAATGGTAGTTCACAGATTACTAATAGCAGGTCTGCAATCTCATATTTCAGTTCTTTCAACACCCTTGGATGTATACCATCCGGCCCAGGTGATTTGCTACTCTTCAGTTTATCTAATAGTTGTATTACATCTTCCCGATGTATCGATATTTCCTTCAATTCTTACGCACCTTTAAATACCACTTCAGTCATGGGTAACATCGCTACATCTTCCTCAGTAAAGACCGAAGCAAAGAATTCATTCAGTCTCTCCGCTATCGCCTTGTCGCCTCTTAGTACCCCTTTAACTCCTCTATCATCTAATGGACTAACTGACTCTCTCACAGGTTTTTTGCTACGAATGTACTTGAAAAAATCTTTATTTCGCGTTTTTGCTTTCGCACCAAGCTTCTTCTCAAATTCTCCCTTTGCCTGCTTTATCAATGCCTTGCATTTGATTTGCCAGTGCTTGTGCTGTTTCCAGGTTTTGTTGTTTCGCTCTTTTTTCCATTTCCTGAAAGATGCGTTTTTGGCAACAACAGCCTCTCTGACCTCACCTTTAAACCATGCTGGCAGTTTTTTGGACTTCCTTCCACTTTTCTTAAAGCGTGGAATACAGCTGGTCTGGGCTGCCAAGATAGTATTTTTCAACAACACCCAAGCTTGATGTAAGTCTTTAACCTTTGCAACTGCTCCTTTTAGTTTTTTCTTAACTATTTTCCTCATTTTATCATAGTCTCCCTTTCAAAAGTTAAAAGGTAGTACTGTGGATTTCCGTACTATCCCTCCTCCACTAATTAAATCAAAGGCTATCATGCTATGATCACTACTGCCAAGTGGCCCCAACACCCTTATCTCTTGAACTAGATCTGGTGTTCCACTAAGGACCAGGTCTAATATGGCTTCCCCTCTGGTCGGTTCATGAACCAGCTGCTCCAAGAAAAAGTCATTTATGTCATCTAGGAACTATCTCCCTAGCATGTCCTGCCGCGACACTGACCCAGTCGATACTGGGGTAATTGAAATCACCCATTATTATTACTGTGCTGTAACTTTTGTTAGCTTCCTTGATTTCTTTGAGCATCTCATCATCCATTTGTTCATTCTGGCCCGGCGGTCGATAGTACACCCCCACTGCCATCACCTTCCCCTTTTTACATGGAATTTCAATCCATAGAGATTCTACAGCAAATTTTGTTTCCTGCAAATCTTTAATCCTTTCTGACTCAATGCCCTCTCTAACAGAGTGCAACCCCTCCACCAATTTGATCAGCTCTATCATTACGATATAGTTTGTACCCAGGTATCAGTGTCCCACTGGTTGTCCTCCTTCCACCATGTCTCTGATATTCCAATCATTTCTAACCTCTCATTTAGTGCTATATATTCTAACTCTCCCATCTTATTTTTTAGACTTCTAGCATTTGCATACAAGCATTTTAGAGAATTATTCATATTAATTTGGCCATTGGTAGACAAGGGTAATTTGGGATCTTTAAGCTCCGTCTGCTCCATACTCGAGGGCATTTGGGCTACTTTACTCTTTTTTGGAACCTCTCTGCTTTTGGTAGTATCCTTCAAGGATACATTCTTCCGAACCATCCGCTCTTGGGCGACTGTCGGTTTTCCCCTATTATCTAGTTTAAAAGCTGCTGTATCTCCTTTTTAAAGGTTAATGCCAGCAGCCTGGTTCCATCCCGGTTAAGGTGAAGCCTATCCCTTCGGAAGAGCCCCTCCTTTCCCCAGCATGTTCCCCAGTTCCTAACAAATCCAAAACCCTCATCTCTGCACCATTCTCTCATCCACGCATTGAGACTCCGGAGCTCTGCCTGCCTTTTGGGTCCTGCAAGTGGAATGGGAAGCATTTCGGAGAACGCTACCCTGGAAGTTCTGGATTTTAACTTCCTACCTAAAAGCCTAAATTTAGCCTCCAGAACCTCCCTACCACATTTTCCTATGTCATTGGTACCAACATGTACCAAGACAGCAGACTCCTCCCCAGCACTATCTAAGACCTTATCAAGGTGACGCGTGAGGTCCGCTACCTTCGCACCAGGCAGGCATGTTACCAGGCGATCCTCACGTCCACCAGCCACCCAGCTATCTACATGCCTAATGATCGAATCACCAACTATAACGGCTGTCCTAACCCTTCCCTCATGGGCACATGGCCCTGGAGAAACTTCCTCTGTGCGAGAGGGTTTTACATCACCTGGAGGACAGGTCCTAGTTACAGGATCACTTCCTGCCACACCAGGGTGATGCTCTCCTGTCACGTGACCTCTCTCCTCCATGGCAAGAGGGATGCTGCCAGACTGGAGGTGGGACTTCAGGACTATATCCCTGTAGGTCTCGTCTATGTACCTCTCTGTCTGTCTTATGTTTTCCAAGTCTGCTACTCTAGCATCTAGAGAACGGACTCGTTCCCTGAGAGCAAAGAGCTCCTTGCACCTAGTGCACACGTAAGACCTCTCACCAACTGGGAGAAAATCATACATGTGACACTCAATGCAAAAGACTGAAAAGCCCCCATCTCGCTGCTGGACTGCTGTCTGCATCTTAGTTTTAAGTTTTTGTTTAGATCTTTAAGTTCTTTACTTAGTAAGGGTTCCCAATAAAACTGTACCTAATATGTTAATATACCTTGTTCACCTGAAGCTTAATTAATCTCAGGTCCTTAGTGTATGACTGATTTGGGTAACGAGCTTCACCTGAGAGCACCTCTTGTCTGTTAAAATGTGTAAGTACCTATAAAGCTACGATTATCCCAGGGGTGGGTGGGTGTGGGGAGGGAGGGAAATAACACTTATTAAAAGAGGGCTGCTACACAATACCCTGTCCTGTGCTGCTGAGGTAAGCTATACTCTTATTTGATTTAAATTATAGCTCTTTGCTGCTGCTAGGCTCTAACTTATTATGAAATTTAAGCTACAAGCTCTCTGCTGGGTTCTAAATTTAACCAGAAAGCTCTCTTCTGTGTTTTAAATTTAAACTAAAAGTACTTTGCTGATGAATGCTTTGGCGCCTACAGCACAGTATCAACCACCTTGGGGGTATACCCTTTAAGCCTCAACCGTGCCCTTTCAAGAGCCAAGCCATAAGCAAGAACCAATCCACATCCAGCATCTGGACAGCGCTCTGTATCAGAAGGCCCATCTCCTGAGGCATGAGGAGAGGCTCCGCCACTTGGAACTACACCAGGTTCACACACCACAGCCACCGGGGCCAATTCAGGGCCACCAACACCACATGACCCACATGGGCCTTGACCTTTTGCGGAATAAGTCCGATCAGCAACCATGGAGGGAAAACAGAGAAGCCGCCTCTGGGTCAGAGCTGGACCAGCACATCCAGTACCTCCGCCATGCGCTCGCTGCACCTGCGCCTGATTCAACTCTCACTGTCCTGGGACCAGAGAGTACCAGCTGACAAAATCTGTTTCCACAGTATCCACCCCGTCAATGTGCAGAGCCGACAAACTAGGAGATCCTTTGATACCTAGGCATACAGGAGATCCATCTCCAGGGCTACCCCGGCACTCCTTGTGCCGACTTGCTGATCGACATAAGCCACCACCGTGGCACTGTCTGATAATATGAGAACCACACGCCCTCAACCGAGGACTAGAGAGACAGAAGAGCTAACCTGAAAGCCCTCGTTTCAGGGCAGTTGATGGACCACTCTGTCTCCCCACAGTTCCAACAGTCCTGGGCTGTTCGGTCTTAGCAAAGGCTTCCCCAACCCAAGAGAGACTGGCATTCGTCACCATAAGGATCCAGAAGCAACTGTCCAGTAGCATGCCCTCTTTCTGAAGACGGGGCTGCTGTCTTCACCACAGGCTGGCCTTCATCATCACTGGGAGCAGGAGCCTGAGCTTGAACTGCTGATAAAGATCAACCTGGACTCTGGGAGCCTACTGTGAACAGAATAGCACTAGGCAATCGAACAGCCTTGACTTTCTCCACTGGCAGAAAGACTCTACACACTTGAGCATCGAAAACATGCTCCCATGAACCGGGAATGCAACAACTGGATCTTTTCCAAATGATCACCCAGCCAAGGCTTTCCAAAGGAGGACACCACTTGGGCAGCTATCAGATACTCCTCTGAAGGAAAAAGGACTTGGATGAGCCAGTAGCCCAGATATCGGTGCACACAAATCCCTTGGTGCCATAGCGCCACAGACACCACCATCATCATTTTGGAGAACGTCCTACAGGCAATGGGGAGTCCGAATGGAAGGGCAGAGAACTGAAGGTGAGAGTCAAGCATGGCAAAACACAGACACTTGCTGATTCCCTGGATCACGATATGAAAAATACACCTCGGCCAAAACCAGAGATGCCGGGAACCCCTTCTGCACATTGCTTGAATCCTGGATTGCAAAGTTTCAATCCAGAAACGCACAATGCGCAAGTGCTCATCGACACACTTGAGGTCCAAAATGGACCAGAATGTTCCTATCATGTCGGCCACTACAAAACAGATGAAATACCTGACCTTGCCCCGATCGTCTGGGGAAACGGGCACCTCTGCCTTCAGGAGAAGCAACTTATCTAAGGTGTTCCGCACAGCAGCCCTGTTGTTTGAAGACTCACAAGGGGAAAAGATGCAAGCGGCCAGAATCGGCTCTTTGCATTCCAGGCTATGGCAGTACTGAATGGGGACCAGCACACAGTGATCCTTGGTGACCCAGGCCCAATCCTGATGAAGCAAAGCCTGCCCCCAACCGGAGGAACCAGGGAATGGACCCCCGAAAACTTCACTGCGCAGCCCGGCAGGGTCCTCCTCTGGATGGGACTGGGTCCCTGGGCCCAAGCACTCCATGAAAGGACTGAGAATGACCCCGAAGTCCATAAGCAGAGGGAAAGAAATACTTTCCAGGCCGATAGCGACAGGAGTCCCAAGACCCGTGGGAGTCTGACCAGAATGCCCGTGAGGAGCTGGCAGAGGCTTAACAGGCTCCTTGGACCTGTTCACTGGAAGGCAGTAAGATTTTGTCTCGCCTAGGTCCTTCATCCTTCTCCAAATCAGAATCCACAGAAGCATCCCTCTAAGGCCAGATGGGCAACTGGGTTTTGGAAGAAGAGTCCACTACCCCGTGTCCAAGCCAAGCCAATGCTGCGTTACCATTGATGGGGCACAATTCCTAGCTGAGAGACGTACTAGACCATACATGGCATCAGTAAGGAAGACCGTAGCAGACTCCAAAACGGGTAGAATCACTTGGCAGAAGAGACTGAATCCAATGGAGCAGGGCTCGAGACATCAGGCCTACACATGCCCGCCAACTGAACAGCAGCCGCTGCAGCGAACTGGATCTTCAACATAAATCCACCTTTTGGTCCAGAGTATTCTTTAAGGTTGATCTTCCTTCCACAGGAATAGTAGTCCATCTAGTAACCACCATGACCTGTGTATCTACCTTGGAAACATCAAACCACACAACACAATTCTTCTCAAGGAAAGCATGCATCCTCTTATACACCCTTAGCCCCTGAAGCAGGGAGCTGGAGGAATCCCGCTCCAACCGGAACATGCCTTTGAGCACCTCTGGGAATGGGAAGACAGTAGTGGATTTCCACACACCTTGCAGGAGTGGATGCATCCTAGGTTCCTGCTCCGTGCCTGAAGCAACAGTAAAGTTCAAGGTGTAATGAGACCCTGGGGATCAATGCTTCCAGTTCTTCCTTCTGGAACAGGCAGATATCAGCCTCCTCACAATCCTCTAAAGGCAAGAGTACTTACTTCATCCATATCAGACAACTGAATCCAAGCCACAGTCCAGATCCAGGTGATCCCCATCTCCAGGGGGCGCCCTTTGCCATGGACACTTAGCCATAGGCAATTGAACAAGGCTTCCACACTATACCTGCCCCTCACGAGACTGCACTCGGCAGGGGTGGGGGGGGACCCAGAGGCTGCAAGATCAATTTCCATGCCAGAATGATCAGGCCTGTTGTAAAAAGCGTAGTTACTCACCTGTAACAGGTGTTCTCCAGGGACAGAAAGAATCAGTCCTCACTTATGGGCGACGTCAGTACCGACCGAGCCCGTGTGGAGCAATTTCCCAGCTTTGAAAGAAAGCCTTTAGGATTACTACCACGTATGCATGGTCCTCTTCCCACCCAAGGGTGCTATCTTGCTCAGTCAGGTCCCAAAACTAGAGCCCTACTAAGCAGATGGCAAGGAAAGGATAAAAAAAACTGCAACTCTTCGGGGGAGGTGGGAGGGTAGTGAGGACTGATTCTGCTGTCCCTGGAGAACACCTGTTACAGGTGAGTAATTACGCTTTCTTCAGAAACAAGCAGAAAGTCAGTCCTCACTTATGGGACTCCCCAGCTACAGGCTACTGAACCTGTAAGCCAAAAATGCCTCTGCGAGGCCGTGAGCAGAAGCCAAAGTCCGAAGGCAGCCTGAGTCCTCAGTCCTTTGGGGCAAGCTCTCGGTAGCCACAGAAGAAGAGTCGGAGGGCAGGAGTTGTTTATACCCCGAACAGACTACGGAGTACAGCCTGGCCGAAGGTGCTGTCCCTCCCCAGGCAGTAGTGCGAAGCGAAGGTATTCGCTGAAGACCAGGTTGCAGCCTGGCAGATGTCCATCAGAGGCACAGAGTGCAGTGAAGCCACCGACGCCGCCTTGGCCCGGATGCTGTGCGCGGTGACCCGACGATCCAGCAGGGCGCCCGCCTTTGCCTGAGCGAAGGCGATGCAGTCCGCCACCCAAATGGAGAGGGTGCGCTTGATGACTGCCAGCCCCAGGCAGTTGGGATCGTAGGGGATGAAGAGCTGGTCAGACCTACAATGTCCCTGGGTGTGCTGCAGATAGAAGGTGAGAGCCCTCTTGCAGTCGAGTGTATGCAGGACCTCTGATGCCCGGTCGGTGTGAGGTCTCGGGAAGAAAGTCAGCAAGACCACCTCCTGATAAGTGGAAATCCGAGACAACCTTCAGTAGGAACTTGGGGTGGGTGCGAAGGATCACCATTTCTGTAAAGCCTGGTGTAGGGGGGCCACAGTCATGAAGGCCTGAAGTTCGCTGACCCACGACGCCGAGGTCAGTGCCACCAGGAAGACCACCTTCCAGGAGAGGTGCCGGAGTGAGCACATCGCTATCGGCTCGAAGGGCGGCCACGTCAGTTGCATGAGCAAGATGTTGAGGTCCCGTCCCATTCTGCTGGTGGAGGCCAGATGGGGGATTTGGAAAGCAAGAGGCCCTGCATGAAGTGGGAGACCAGAGGCTGGCCAGAGAGGGGTATACCCTCAATGGGCAAGTGGTTGGCTGAGATGGCGCTAAGGTGAACCCTGACCGAGTTGGACTTCAGCCCCACCTACGAGAGTGGACAAGATACTGGAGAACCCAATGGGTGGAGAAGAACGGGTCGATCTGGAGCTTGGAGCACCAGACCAAAAACTGACGCTACTTCAGAGTGTAGGCCCGCCTTGTTGAGTCCTTCCTTGACACAAGGAGGACGTCCTCGATCTCCACTGGGAGATGCAGCGTGGCTAAAGAGACCTGTTCAGCGCCAGGCTGTCAGGGATAGCGAGACCAAGTTCGGGTGAAGCACACGTCCCTCCTCCTGTGTTAGCAAACCTGGGGCACTGCCCAGGGGGATAGGAGGCTCCGACGAGAGCTGGAGTTGAAGCGGGAACCAGGGTTGTCGAGGCTACGAAGGAGTCACGAGAATCACCGAGGCTTGGTCGTGCTGGATCTTGTGTAGGGTCCTTGCAAGGAGGAGAGCGGGAGGGAATGCATACAGAAGCCCGGAGGTCCAGTTCAGGAGGTACGCATCCAGGGCCACCCTGCTTGGATGCGGTATCAGCCCGCAGAAGTGGGGAAGCTGCGTGTTCGCCGGGCTGGCGAACAGGTCGATGGACGGAGTCCCCCAAGCGGCAGAAGAGGTGGAGAACCACCTCTGGTCAGGCACCACTCGTGTGGGCAAAGGAGCCTGCTGAGTCTGTCCGTGAGGAGGTTGTCCTGGCCCGGGAGGTAGACCGCCCTCAGCGTCATGCTGCTGCGTATGGCGAAGGAGCAAAGGAGGACTGCCTCCCGACAGAGGAGGTGGGAGTCAGCGCCCCCCCTCCTTGTTTATGTAGAACATTGCGACCCTGTTGTAGGTCTACACGAGCACTGACTTGCCCCTCAGGTGGTGCTCGAAGACCTTCAGGGCCAGCTGGACTGCTCGAAGCTCAAGCAGATTGATCTGCTGCCGAGATTCCTCGGGTGACCACCGCCCCTGGGTACAGAGATGGTCGCAGTGTGTTCCCCAGCCCAAAAGCAAGGCATCCATCATCAAGACAAGCTTGTGCTGCGAGTCTGGAAGGGCATGCCCCGAAGGAGGCTCTGGGGGTTCTGCCACCAGACTAGGAACTCGAATAGGCTGCGAGACACGTGGACGGGGTACCGGAGGTGGCCCGAGGCTTGGGTCCATTGCGTTCTGAGGCACCATTGGGCCGTTTGCATATGCATGCGAGCATGGGCAATGACATGGACGGTTGAGGCCATGTGCCCCAGGAGGCGCAGCATGGCCCACGCCGAGACCTTAGGCCAGCCTTGGACCTCGGCGGGCAGAGCGCGGAGCCGATCACGCGTGCTCGAGGGAGAAAGGCAGTCGCACATTCTGTGTCGAGAAGAGCACCAATGAACTCCAGGGTCTGCACCAGTTTGAGGTGGGACTTGGGGTAGTTGATCAGGAAACCAAGGCGCTTGAAGACCATGCGTGATGCTGAGAGGTGAGTCTCCTCCGCCGATGTGCCCAAGACGAGCCAGTCATCTAGGTAAGGGTAGATGGTATGCCCTGCAGCTGGATGTGGGCCGCTGCTGCTGACAGGCACTTGGTGAAGACTCGTGGGGCAGACGTAAGCCCAAAGGGGAGCACTCTGTACTGGAAGTGCTCTCCCTGCACCCTGAAACTCAAGTACTTCCTGTTCACCCCAAGCACAGGAATGTGGGCGTAGGTGTCTCTGAGATCCAAGGAGCATAGCCAATTGCCCTGCTGGAGGAAGGGCAGCAGGATGCCAAGCTATAGCATTTTGAACTTCTCTTGCACCAGAAACTTGTTCAGATTCCTAAGATCGAGGATGGCAGGCCCCCTGTCCTCTTCAGAATGAGGAAGTACCGGGAGTAAAACCCCCGACCTCGGAGGTGCGGTGGAACTCTCGACCACCTGTTGACCGAGGAGGTTGTTCAGCTCTTGCTGCAAGCAAGCCTGGTGCGAGGGAAGCAGAGTAGGCTCCGCTGGGGAGAAGGGGGTCTGTCTAGACGAAGACGATACCCGTCCTGGATCACCTGTAATGGCCACCCAAACGGGGGCGAAAAGAGACAGGCATCCTCCCATGGGCGGAAGCGCCCCCGGGGGGTGAGACGCTATGCTTTCGGCATCAAAGCCCCAGGGCTTGGTGGGGTGGCGCTGGTGGTTGGGTCTTGGGCCCCTTGGGTTTCCAGTGACCCTGAGCTCCCCCTTTGACCTGAGCACTAGTTGTTGGCGCAGGGATAGGCGGGTATGGTGGGTATCCCTGGTAGGGGAGCCCTTTCCTCTGGAAGAAAGGCTTTTTGCTGTGCTGCTTCTTCCGCGGAAAAGAGGGTTTTGTGTGAGAGACGATGCGAGTCACAAACTCTGTCTCGATCTCAGCTGCTTTGTCCTCCATGGGCTTCCTGAATAGCTGCTCGCCGAGGCAGGGAACATCCAGGATCTTCTCCTGGACCCACTGTTCCAGGTCTGAAGACTGGAGCCACGCCTGGTGTCAGGCTCTGATGCCAGCAGCTGCCACACGGGCAGAAGACTCTAACTAGTCATATGCGGCGCGGGAAAGGTATTTTGAGCAGTTTGCGACTGACCTCAGGAGGTTCTGGAACCTGAGAAGGTGCTCCCCACCAAGGCCTGCGGAAAAACCACCGAGCTCTTTGGCGAGGTCACGAAGAAACATACCCATATACAGTTGGTATGCTTGAATGTGGCACGCCAGTAAGCCTTGTGCCCGAGGGCACGGGATTCCCTATCAGGCGGGACCAAAGAGTGCGACTTTGGGCTCTTTTGTTTCCGCATCTCGGATTCGACTACCATGGAGGTATGAGGAAGCTGGGTCTTCTGAAATCCCGGGCTACGCTGGACCCTATACATGGCATAGAGTCTTTTACTGACAATAGGGACTGAGGCAGGTGCTTCCCACATGTGGAGGAGCAGCCAGGATAGGATGGACGGCACCAGAACCATAAGAGACTCCCTGGGTGGAGACTCATATTGCAAGATGTCAAATTCCTCTGCCCTCAGCTCCTCCTTGGTCTGCGTAGGCAGATTGAGGGCCCGAGCCATATCCCGTACAAGCACCAGGAAAGAGCTGTCCTCAGGAGACGACCGTCTTTGCGAGGTGGGCGGAGATGGTTCAGAGGGGAGATCCCTACGGGCACGGGTCTTCAGGGAAGTGTCCCTGTCCGATTCCCAGCCTGAGAAGTCTTAGAAGGACTTGGAGTCGGGCTGATCCCTGCGTCCAGTGGCCAAGGCCTGCTTGGAGCCGGAGGCACTGACTCTGGAAGACCTAACTGCCGAGGAATGGGACGGTGAGCGAGACCAGTGCAGAGGACCCTCACGAGGCCCGTGGCTCTCGGGGGTTTCCAAGGCAATTTTTGGGACTCCAGTCGGGTGACCCTCGATCTCGGAGTGCGAGCCAGCTGTGCTGGGCAAGAGCACCTGCTGGGCAGCTAAGAAGGCAGAAATGCTGCACTCCAGTGCCAGCATACAGGACTCCCACTTGGGAGTGGGTCTCTGAAACGCCAACGCCGGTGTTACCGGGTCTGGCGTGGAAGAGGACAGGGGGTCCTCGCCGGGATGACCCTCAGGAGACCGGGCGCTATCACCTGAGACCTCAATGTCCATACAAGGTACCTTTCGAGGCTGCTCCTTGTCCGAACCTCAGGAATGCCGGGGAGGGCTAAGGGAATGAGCACGAGATCGCTTGCGCTTGACCAGAGCCCCTGACAGTGACTTAGAGGTCATCTTCTTTCACCACTCCACCTCGGGCGAATCCTGATCAGTGACGCCTGGGGCGCGGGGTCACTGCAGAGGACCCTGCAAGCGGTGGATCAGCAGGGTGAGGTGCCACCAGAGACCCTGGGGCTGCCTTGCGGAAAATGTCATCGGACGTCTGCTTGCAGCTTAGCAAGGCCTTAGCGGACATTTTCTTACAAAGCGAGCAGAGCTCCAGGTTGTGGTCAGCCCTCAGACACCATAAACAGCAGTCATGGGTGTCTGTGAGCGACATATTTTTGGAGCATCTGTCACATTTCTTGAAGCCGGTGGCCATGGGGGCAAAAAGGGCCCCTGCAAGGTCAAAAACCCTTGAGGCCAGCAGTTGGAGAAAAAAGGGCGCGAAAAGGGCACGAAAAGAAAAACACTAAAATGAGAGAAAAAAGGGATCCCCTGGCCCACAGTCAGAGCAGGGGCGAAGGGGAGGATGGAAGAGGAACAGTGCTACCGGAAAAAAGGCCAGAAGGCCGAAGACACAAATACTTTTTCCGAGGGACGAGGATGTGCGTCCGAAGGGCTCCGTGGAAAAAGGGAGACTGAGCAAGATGGCACCCTTGGGAGGGAAGAGGATGACGCATGTGTGGTAGCAATCCCAAAGGCTTTCTTTGAAAGGTGGGGAATTGCTCCGTGCAGGCTCCATTGGTGCCAGTGTCAACTATAAGTGAGGACTGACTTCCTGCTTGTTCCTGGAGAAAGGAAAGAATTCCAAGTAAGACTATTCGGACTCTGGAACCTCTCCTCGTGGACATGACCCCTCTACACCAGGGGATGTAGTCACAGTCAATTCCCCTAAAGGACAGGGAGCAGTGCATAGCACGATTGCCAGAACCTCCAGCTTGCTGGTCATCTTTACCCATAGTGCCATCTGCCACCTTCTGCTTTTAAGCAGGCAAAGCTGGACAAACATCACAAAGGTGTGCACCAAGGCTGCGGTGGCCCAAAGGTGTACATTAACTGTGCTTTTACTGTGGCACGCCATTACAGGCACTAAGGTAGGAATGCATGTTGGAGCCATTTGGGCAGAACACGCATACAGACCATGTGACCGCCTGGCGCATAATAGGAGAAAACGCTACTAGCATATGCAGAAAATGACAGAAAACTAATGGTCATCAGTGGTCTACCTCGAACAGCATCCCACACAGATGGAATTGGGAGCCCTCAACAAGAACAATAACGAGGTTAAGCCTTGGTACTCACCCCTTGAGAGCCCCAGGCAGAGGATCCATGCCGGACTCAGCGCTACTTCCCTGAAAGTGTTTCACTGGCTTCTGCAGCACTGTGTTTAAGGTGGCTGGCAGGCTGATTCCTCTGAGGGCCTTTTGCAATCTTTGGGAGAGAGTAGGAGGAGATGGAGGGAGGGGCACTGAAGTGCAAGACTGTTGCACTCTTCCAGATCCTTCCACTTTCTGGCTGCTAAACAGGTTCTTATGATAAGCATGTGGAGGGGAACCAATTTTCTCACCTCCCATGGCTACTAAAAAGACCACACAATCTAGTGAAGCCTCCCACATCGCACTCGAGTCAGTAACCCTCAAATTGGCCATTCATGAATGTTTAATCAATCTTTTCCTCTCAAATCTTCAGAATTTTCTTCTGGAGACAAAAATACTGAAAAGACCTCTGGTGGCTGAGGCATATAGAGGCATGGGAGCGATGTTATTGAAACCTGGGCTTTTCATTGGTTCTTTGTCTCCACCAATCTGCTGGTAGGGGAACATAACCCACTTGTCTGGACTGGTCTAGCAGTCCGATATGGAAACAAATTTATATCCACCAAATTTCCTAGCAGGCCAGGCAGATAGAGAAAGCCTGTTCTGTCTAGCTTTAATTAGGCTCTGTTGGTGACCTTAATATTTATAGCTTTAACTTCTGACCAATGAACAGAAGTAGATGTTCATTCCCTGTATCTGAAAAGTTCTGTTAATTGTAAACCACTTGGACCCAGTGAAAAGCAGTATAGAAAAAAAACAGTTCAATAGACAGATGTTAATGCGTGCAAAAGGCCTAATTTTCTATGCTCTTCAGGAACAAATATCAGTTTCAGGATATGATCCTTCACATGTTTAAGAAAACAGAGTCTACACCGGTAAACGCATACACTTGGCATCACCACAAGAAAATCCTCAACTTCAGATGTAAGTGGTAAAGCATCGACATGCATATTAAAACCCTCCAATACGATAAATGGACAGGTCAATGTCCAAACTGCTCAGATGTGGAATATAACGCTGTACTGCCCAGAGACAAACCACACAAAGCCTCCACCCTCTTAAGATTAAGACCACTAATTCACACCTCGTCAGCACTAGCATACTAATACAGGATAACCTTATGCTCTTCTCTCAAAATAATACCATCCCCACCACACCCTTCCCTGGATTGACATTTGTAAGTATATCCATGGAGACAACTGATACGGGACAAAATGTATTGTATCTACTAACCACACTTCAGTTAAACATAATACATCTAATTTAAAATCTAGAATAAAATCATGCAACATCTCCAATTTCATCTTTATAGATTATGCATTTACCAGTGCAATAGAGAATTTCTCCACAGCACACAGAGCAGCAGCTTACTTAGGTATAGGAACAATTACAGAGCAATGCCAGCCCTAAGGAAAAATGTCCTTCAAACAAGTGTTAAGTTGGCTGTAACTGCCCATGCCTACCTAAAACTAGAAATCAAGCTGTCAACTATGTATGGCAAAAAGTGCCACAAGTGTGAAAGTAAAATCACTGACCCCAGCCGTGTCCCCCACTCTTCGTAGCACCTCTTCAAATTCCTTACTCGCCCCTTCCCTTGTGTACCTCCCGTCTACCGTCATCCTTTCCACTTTATGGACCTCCTTTGTTTTCTATCTTCTCTCTGTCCCTCTCTGTCCTATTATTACTGGCGTTCCTTTCTGACTTTATTTGTTCTGTAGCCATTGCCTTTTTTTGTATTGTACACCGCCCTGACGCCTCAGCTTGGGCGGTTTATCAAATCCTGTGAATAAAGATAAAGATAAAGAAAGATAAAGACTGTCCCACACTAAGGGCCCCACCAAGGGCCCTTAGGCAAACCTCTTTGGTAGAGGTCCTACTTAGGGCACAGTTCTTTATACTGGTGGGCACTTTTGGGAGTGCTGATCTCATCAGACAACACAGATGCTGCTGATTCTGGTAACTGCAGGATCTCCATGCAGAGAAGCAGAAACATCTTTGGGATCCCAGCGCACATCTCCACAGGGTTTACAATCAAACGGGCCGATGCAGAAAGACTAATGCACCCTCTGCACGTGACAACGCAACTTATGCGCATAAGTTCTGCCTTGCCAAATGCAGAAGAGAGATTGATGCGCACATAAACAAAGGAAAAGTATGCACACACAGTAACGCCAAGTGTATCTAAATAATATGCAAATGAACTGTGCATATTAAAATGGAATGCTAATAAGATCTGTGTCCGATCCAGAGAAACGTGTAGAGAATTACATAACCAGCATATCTCTATGCCTGGTCTGAGGTGGCTTAAACATCTTTCGCGTGTAGGAAAAGACTGTTTCAGGGTATGTACAGTTGTATGAACAGTTACCTCTGACGTGAAAATTTTCTGCATGTATCTTTCAGCGTATAAGCGAGAGTTCAGCATTCAAGAAGTAATGTTTTTTGTTTCCTATCCTTGTATGTTTTTTGGACTCATTGATATTATTTATCTTTTATTTTAGGTCTCTGATGTGATTTCATAAAAAAATGTTTTTGGGCAAAATAGTATCAGTTATTATGGGGTGAGCGCCAAAAGAACCTGTGTGTCCGTGCGTATAACATGCGTGTTTGACATTTATGCACTTGTGTATACGGCCACTTGTAGCGCATCTGTTTGCACATGCATTAGCTCCCCCCCTTTCAACTTTATGCTGTTTGTCATCAACCCCCCCCTGGTGGCTAGTGGCTGTAAGGGTAGGTTGAGCATATTATTTTCTGGGAGTAGAGGGCTCTTTTAAGGCCAAGGGTAACTTGGCCTTTGTAGTCCTGCTCCTTATGTGAATAAATTGTGTACGCCAAGTAGAGGGTAAATAAGGCTTTTATTTCCCTTTTAACACAAAAGGTTCGCTGAGATACAGAAATACAGAAAGTCCTTCTTTTCAGGTTTCCACCACAACATAAGTAAAGAGGTAAACTGTTACAAACTTCACAGTTGCTTGTAGGATTTAACCCAGGATTCTTTCAAACTTTAGAGCAAAACAAACGAGTGAACATTCCTCTTTCATTCAGCACAAACATGAGTATTCTCAAAGCAATGTCTGTATAACTCAGTTCAGGGAGCAATTCAAAACTGCCCGCAATACAAATGGAGCAATCCATTAATTCGTCTTGAGATAAGGGAATAGGGTCCTCAAGCGCTATCTGCATGGGCTCTGGGTCATTGTTATCTCCCTCTGAATTGGAGCTTTCCCTGGCCACTACAGTTTGCCAGTCACGGTTTCTGTTCCCTTGTTTCCAATAAGGCTGTTCTAGGGCTCTCAAATAAGCATGGCTTGTTTCTATGCCCTTACATCCTGGCTTATAAAACTCTGGCCTGCTTCTTTTCCTTTCAAACTGGATATCTGCTTTACAAGAGCTTCTAGGAGCTGAGCTTCTCTTTATGAATAAAGTGTCACCATACCTTGGCTTCCTGTAGCCAGTATAACTGGAGTTTTCCTTCTCAGGCACTTCTCTCAGGACACAGTCTCTTTGGCAGACTTTCTCTTGGAAGTTTCTAGGCACTGCTTGACCTTTCTGTAGCCTAGGAAAACCTGGTGAGGAATCCAGACTTCCTTGCTTCCTGGTATAGGTAACTCTGCTATCAGTACCTTTCCTTCTGGAGCCTTTCAATCCTGTTTCAGGGTCTTCTGGTGAGCGTAGGCCTCTCTCCAGATATGGCTCTCTCCTTCTGAGCTCTTTACCTCTGAGGTCTCCTGCTACCAAGTCTTTCTCCGGACTGACTCTCCACGGCCCGTCTTTCTCTCTGGCTCTTTCTGCTCCTCTTCCAGCTCCTGCTGTCCTTGTCGTGCTGCTTGTCTTGGCTGCACTGCTTGACCTGGCTGGGCTGCTGTTCCTGGCTGTCTCAGCTCCCCTTCTCCTGCACTAGCTTTCTGCTTATAAAGGCATTCCCCGTTTGAGTTCCCCAGGCTACTTTTCAGGTGCAGCTGATTAACTTCTGCAGAATCATCAGCCTGGTGTGTTAACTCAGCCTCTGTAAGTTTTCACCTGCTCCCTCTAGCTGCGCTGCAGGGCAATTGCATCTTCTGCACATCATTTGTTTTGTGAAAGACAGCGTTTTGTTCTAAGTCTTCACTTTCATTAGCATCCGCTCTATGACAAGTTTTGCATACAGCTCATTTACATACACACCCTTTGCTGCATACTGGCGCTGAGGTCTCACACTATCAGTGCACTATGGAAATACACACATAGCTAATAGCGCGTGACTTCAGCGTCAGCTTTCTGCATCGGCCTGTAAGTTTGCACCTGAGGAAATGAGGAAAGTGGCTTGCTCAAGATCACATGGACATTCAATGGGATTTGAATGCCTGGTTTTCAGCCCATTGCTCCAACTATTAAATTGCGGGGAAGAATCACAAGTAATCACAAATACTCATGGTGCCACAGGCCCAGCTGAGGAAGGACCTGAATAAGATGAAAGCCCAAAAAAGGCTGCAGCCAAGCTAAAAGAACCCTAAAATGACTTATTCCCTTTACAAGTGCTCAATCATCTTGTGTAAATCTGAACTATATCCTTTTCGGTTTTTAAGATTGCTTCTCATTGAGCTTTCCCTAAAGTGTCCATTAAATTACCCTTTTACGCCACATGATTTCTGCACTTGTGAAATATACTAAGAGGAAACAAGTTCAGGAAATGTTCCTTGTAGCAGGAAACGCTTTATAAAACATTCATTGTTCCTATTTTCCAGTTTACAATGAGACTGTTTAATCTCTCCACTACAAGGGGGCTCTCTACTTTCAGTGTTAAGGAAAAAGAACAAAGGGGGCTCAGCAGCACTTTGAGGACCCACATTTCTTTGGAGAGGGGGGCGTTTGCATTTTTTTTTTAACCTGACAGGAATGATGTGAGGAGTGGCGAGAACCCAGCACTGCAGTCATAAGTCCTGACTTGGAAGGCTGCTTTTTCAGATGAAAGAACACTTTCCTCTCCAGAAAGCTAGACCTTGAGTTTCTTGGGCACAGAAGCCACCAAAATCAATGTAGATAATCAGACAAATATTTCCACTTCTTTGCTTTGCTGGCATTGGAGCAAATATTTGCAGATTTTAAGAGTGAAATCTGGTATTATGAGCCATATACTGTTCAAAGCCCCATACCAAATATATTTGTACAGACAGAAAAAACAGAGAAAAGAGAAAAAGAGGAATATCCTTACAATAAATCCATATTTTCTGGAGGGAAAATTCCCAAAAATGATAACCTGGAGGATAGCGATTCCAGTTTGTTCACTCTTCAAAACTAAGCAGCTTTGAGATTAAAATGGTCAGAAAAGAAGAATCCGAGCTCACAGGTTGAAATGGAGGCTCCCTAGGAAAATGCACCCCAATATTCAACCTTTGGAAGACTGTGAAAACAGAGTGACTTACCAGTGATGTAAATAAACATGGCAGACTCTATTCCTCATGTCTTTGCCAATTTGCTACTCTGAAGTCTCCTTCACATCCAAATGCAAAGAAAGAAATATCATCCGATATTAGAACAGCGGCCGCATGAACCCTCGCAATGCGCCAACTTTCAGAACATATTCTTGCCAAAACTTCTCTGCACACAGTGCAAATCCTTTCCAGCAAAGCAGGCACTGCTGATGAACACCTGACCTTCTCCTCTGGTAAGAGGCATAACAAATGCTACCACACAACTTCTGCTTTCAAGATGCCAGCCTCAATTATACCCCATAAACAGCCGTGTCCACAGGCCATGTCTCTGAGCAGTGTAACAGAGCTAGACTTTATCCAAACATTCAATGAAACTCTGCCTGTGGATTCTTTTCATTCAAATGAAAGATGCAGTCAGTTTACTACAGACTACGGACTGATTCAGGGTTTTGGGCTGACCCCAAAGCACTATATCCCCAACTCATGCTGTATGGGGTTGAGCAGGACCACAAAAAGTACAAGGCTGGACAGGGGCTAAAAACTCTCCTCTTCGCTGCCGCTTTTGGATCTTGACTCACCTGGTCTCCTTTAAGTTTCCTTACTATTCCCACTAGATGTAACCTGTGTCTACAGTTGCTGTGTTATCTGTCTTGACTAGATTGTAAGCTCTCATGAGCAGGGACTGTCTCTTACATGTCTGTGCAGCGCTGCATACATGTTGTAGCACTATACAAATGCTCAGTAGTAGTAGTAGTAGCAGCAGCAAAACAGGAAAATGGAAATTACACTTACCTGGTAATTGTGGTTCCTTTAGGGACTCCAGTTTAGTCCTCTACCTCTGGGTAGTGAACCTCCTCCTGCAGCTTGGAGACTGGGCATGTCAAAAACGTGACATCACTGGATATAGCCTGCTGGTCTCCCCCATCAGCCCCAGTGAACTACTGACAAAGCACACTCAAAGGAGCAACAAATAAGTAGCTAAGAAAACATGTTAACGTAACACCATAACAAACTAACTAAAAGTTACTGAACATTTCTCTTGAGGAAGAGAGGCCTTTTCTTTTCTTTCTCCTTGTGCCTTTCCCTTCTTCTTTCTGTAGAAACAGACAGGAAATCATAATGACAGTAAGTATACCTACCGGTAACCGCAGACGTTCCCTCCACTGAAGCTTCACCGCTACCATAGTATCCCGGGTGGGAATGAGGACTAAACTGGAGTCTCGCACTGGCTTTGCGAACTCCAGTGCATAACCTTCACGAATGATCTCTAACACCCACTGGTCGGATGTTATTTGGGCCCAGGCAGGAAGAAATCCCCGAAGCCTCCCGCCGATCGGTTGACTTCCCACCAAGGCCCGCCTCACTTCATTGCAGTTTTCGAGGCGGCGGCGCGGAAGCGGATGCAAAACCTCTGCTTGCTCCCTGAAATACCCGAAAACCTTGGCCCCTAGAAGAAAACCTTCCTCGTTGGAAACCCCCCAAACGGGAAGAATGAAACCTCTGAAAATCTCTAGACTGACCCCGAAAGGCCGGAGAGAAGCACCCCTGCTTAGACTTATCTTCCGGGAGCCTTCCCCCTTTAGACTCCCACAAATCCTTGACCAACTTGTCAAGATCCTCTCCAAACAACAAGGTTCCTTTGAATGGAAGTTTGCTGAGGCACATCTTAGAAGATCCGTCCGCCGCCCAATTTCTCAACCAAAGTGACCTGCGGGCAGCCACTAACGACGCCATACTGTTAGCCAGAGCTCTGATCAAATCGGAATGTACATCTGACAAATAAGCCACCCCTGACTCTAGGCGATCCAGCTCTCTCAGACCTTCGTGGTCCAGCTGGCTACCCTGTCTCAAACTCTGAGACCACCTGAGGCATGCTCTGGCCACCTAAGCTCCGTAAATAGAAGCTTGCAACGACAACGCGTCCACTTCAAAGGATTGTTTCAATAAACCATCCACTTTCCTATCCTGCACATCCTTTAGGGCCGCGCTACCTTCCACCGGAATTGTGGTCGTCTTAGTCACCGCCGACACCGCTGCATCAATACGTGGAGATCAAAATCTCTCCTTGTCCTTATCTGCCAAGGGATATAACCTGTTGTGATGCAGTGGATAAAATAGAGCATATGGAAGTTCAGGAAAGTGAAGAGCTTACCTCTGATTCAGCTGTAGGAAAAGATACAAGGCATAGGAAAACAGCTGAGCAGAAAACGCTGTTAGTACAAGAAAAGCCAAAAGCTCATCAAGAGCACCTGTCTCCTAGTTCTCACGTTACGTGCAGGGCTGGGAACCATATAAGGGAGAGTTTTAGTCAGTGCAAGCAGAACTGCCAGGGGAACTGCCAGGGAAACTGCCAGCAGAGCAAAGGAAGTTGCAGAGGAGTGCTGGGAAAGGAAGCTGCAATCCAGGAACCAGGAAGTGGCAGCAGACACAGTGCTCGAGAGAGAAGGGTTGCAAGGAGCAGTGCTGGGAGACGCTTTGATACAGGAAGCAGACCTGGAGAGAAACCAGGAGGGGCCAGCAGCTCAGGAGGACAGTATCTGCAGTTACGGAGCACAGGTCAGCCCAGAGGAAGTTTACCTAGAGAGGGGAGCTTCAAACGTAGCTGTAATCTAAAGAACAGCTGGGAGGCTGACACGGAGTTTCTTAACTCACAGCCTGACTGGGAAGCTGGGGAGAGAAGCCATTACAACCCCAGAGCTAAGACTAGCACTGAGGTAAAGAGAAGGGAACCTTCTTCTTTTAAAGAAAGGTTTAAATACCATGACTGTTGCAAAGGGCGTAGCCCTGAATATAATGCTGTGAGGGAAAGATATCCTAAACTCTCACTTCGTGAAGAGGACCAGTGGAGAGCTTTCCGCAGACCAGGAAAATATAACCTGGGGATTAAAGAAGCTTTTGCAGGAAGCGATAGTGAACTCTCACAAGAGGTTATGCCAGAGTCCTACACATGGGAGGAATCTGATTCAGACGGTTTAGGAAGTGAGCCTGAAGGGATGGTATGGGAGAATAACAGCCACCTTTCAGATCCCATACCAATGGATTGTAATATATGCTGTAAGAATAACCACACTTCTTTATGTTGACCTTTTTAAAGGAAACTGCTTTGTGAAGATAACAAAGGAGAGAAGTTTTTGTTACCATTTTTGTGCACTGCTGTGTTTAAGTTTTTGTCCTTAAAGAATGTCCGTGCGGGAAGGGGAATAAAACCCATACTTATTTTTCCTTACCACTTGACCACAAGACTCTGTTTTTCATAGCAAGAGCAGGGTAAATTTCTACAACCCTAGGCGACCGCCTAATTAGGGTTTTAAAAGGGCTCCACCATACGGGCCCCATCACACTGTTCATAGTCCTAATCCCTCTGAGCCCCGCTTCCAGCTGATCCCACTCATCCTGGATCATCCGGTCAACCACACGGTGCTCGGAAATACCACTTGCGTTTGTCGCACCGTCTGTATAATTGGGTCCTCTCCACTCTCTTCTTCCGCCGGCTGATCTGTCGCCAGCTTCAGCATTTGGAGAGATTCCGTGATAAGAGCTACCAACTCCTCCTTCCGGAATAACCTAATAATTTTCGCTTGGTCCTCCGGCTCAGGAAGCTCCCCTTCCTCTAATTCCTCCAAACCGGCTTCAAGCTCCACCTCGTCCTGCCAGTCCACCTCCGAAGACAAGAGCTCCTGAGGTCTGGCCCTCTTTGGTGGTCTCGGGGAACCGCCGCCCACCATAGTCGTATCCAACTGCTGGCGCGGCATAGGCAATGGCAAGGGATCCGGCAATTTCCCCTGCCGCCTCAATCAGAACGTCTGATGCATAATTAACAAAAAATCTGGACAGAAATCCCCGAGCTGTGATCCTGATGCCCCAGGCGCAGGAGCTCCCACCTGCCCGACGGAGGAATCCTGGCTGGCTGCTGGCGGGGTAGCCGTGCGAATCTCTCCCTCTGTCCCAGCCACCGTAGTCTGAAGGTCCATGGCATTAACTTCCATTTGCAGTTCCAAGTTGGCGGAGACTGCCGTACAACCCCGACAGATCCCAGATTCTGCAATAGCACCTCTACGGGCACCGCACACCACACACAGAGCCTGTGCCACCATACACTGCCCCCCCAAAGGAAAAAAATGGACTCTTGTGCTGACCTGTTTATTAATATATATGTATGTATCTTCTTTTTTTTTTTTTAAACTAAAACCTCCCTTAGCAAAGAGGTATAATAGAGAAAACCTAACAAAATTGCATTCAGCTACCAACCTTACTCAGGGCCCCAATTAAGCCTACCCTTTCCGAAATCTGTAAGGAGAAGGCTGCCTCTCCCCCCCCCCCCTCAAAAACCCAAATCAAAAAATCAATACAAACTTTGGAAGGAAGGATCGGGCCCCAAACAAGTGCCGCGGAGAGTTCCTCAGCATTGCTGTCTCGCACGCAGTGACCACGCTGCCAAAATGGCAGCCACGGAATGACTGAAAAGTGGCGCCAAAATGCCTGCAACGGAGCTTGCATACCGCCAGCCCCCTTTGCCCGTCTGCTCGCTGCTCAGTTACAGTACCTGACCAGGAGAGCCCACGGCAGCTCCCTCGTTGCAGCGGAGCTCCAGCCCATGCAGCTCCACTCAGCTGAAAGCGAGCGAGGAGCCACCGAACGAGCTACCCGCTCCACAGCCGCCTGTGCTCGCCAATTCGCGAGCACAGCGATCACATCCTTCCCACAGCGTTCCTGCTGCCTGTATCAGAGCTCTCCCCCATACCTGCAAGGGGGAGAGATCTGCACTTGAAATGAATACCAACAGGGTTTCAGAATATGAGAAGGTAGCAGGGACCGGCACAAGCAAACTATCTCCAATTGAGACTTTTTTTTTTTAATTTAAAGCTACAGGACCCAAATTAACAATAAAAACAATGAAGCCCAAATTAACTAAAAACTACGCTACACTAGCGCTCCTTATCTGTTCCTCTAGTGAGCCCAGACCTAGGCTCACTACGTCCTCCTGCTGCATGGAGACTGGACACACTGGGGCTGATGGGGAGACCAGCAGGCTACATCCAGTGACGTCACGTTTTTGACATGCCCAGTCTCCAAGCTGCAGGAGGAGGTTCACTACCCAGAGGTAGAGGACTAAACTGGAGGACTGATAAGGAAATATTGTTTGAATAAAAAGAACAAAACCCTGGGACTGAATGTGGACAAAGAAATCTCAGACTGCTAGGCTAGAAACCTTCAAGGAAGAGCCCACATTCAAAGACTGTTTCCTTTTTCTTTATCCTGTAGAGATCTTATGTGCTGCTATGGTTTCATGCTTTATATATAAATTAATCACTCTACAGCCCTGGGCTCTGTCACACTCATCAGTGGTCTCGGAGAAACACACTGTACTCTCTCTGCCCTCTAGCATTACCCATCTGGTTTCATCGTTTTTTTTCCCCATGGGTCAGAACATCTTTGTATTACTTTACATGACCTTCAGCCCACATTTTCCCTACCATTCATCTCCAGGACCTCCCATCATGCTGCAAGCAACAGCACCAGGTGGCATGCCAAAGCCATTAACTTTAGACAAAAGGAAATATGCTACCTTACCAAGCTAACATTTCACTAATTTACTGTCCTGAGGGCAAAAATGACAGAGCCCTTCTGTCAGTGCAGTGCACCACACCCTTCAGTCCTGCCCATGGGTACCCTGCTGATCATACTTTAACAGCACTTACTATAAGGGTCAAATATGATATAGCTAGCAAAGTTTAAGTATGGGGGAAGCAGCCATATGTCAAGAATCTTTCACCTTTGAGCTTGGTGCGTGTTTCTAATCTTCATCCAGATGGGAACATCTTTGCTTCACAATTATTTAAAGCAACTTTTCACAAACAAATCCCACCAATCCCTAATGAAATCCCATATATAGAAAACAATTATTTTTCTGTTAAAGCATATAGCATTTACTTCCTATAGAATGCTGTGTCCTAGCCAGTGGTTCCTCTGGGGTCTGCAGGACACAGAAGAGAAGCAAAAAGAAGGTTGTGGGCATTGGTTAGAGGAGAAGAGAGAGAAAAACTGGAGGTGACAGGTTGGAGGGGAAGAGAGGTAAAGAAGACTAGTGGAGACAGGCTTGGTGCTGTGGAAAAAGGGTCCAAGAAGATTGTGTTAAGGGACCACCAGTTCATCCTCATCAATCACAAAAGGTTCGGAACCTGTCTCAGGCCCATCACAGAACAGCAGTCAAGCCTATCAAGAAACAGCAGTCCCTTGATAGGGTTTAGTGAAGCTCTCCATCTGACTCAGGAGAACTGTAAGAGTCTGATCTATTTCTGCTTTAACTCCACTGTCTGAATGAGCTTGCAATGCTGCCTTTCCTGGAGCTACAAAACTCCATATATTCCATGTGATAAAATCAGAACAGGACCAACCTGAAGTGACCCCAGGCCTCACAATGCTTTAAATGTGCCATTGAGACTGGAACTAATAGCTCTTACTTAGTTGCTGGTTCTTCCAAAATGATTATCACTTCACACATCCAACCAGGAACCAGATAGGTACTTGTGACCCGGAGTGGTCACTGTTGGAAATAGGATACAAGCTTCAATAGACCTTTGGTCTGACTATGGTATATCTTATGTTCTTATGAGCATTTTGGCCCCAAGCTATTTCAGGTACAAAATGACAAGTTGTATGTTGACATACATCTTTGCTCAAAGAGTGGCAAAGCACTGCAAACCAGCTTCTCTCCCAGCCTTAACAGCTCCTGTGAGTGAGATTCTAGAGTGGAAGAGTAGCCTAATGGTTAGTGCAGAGGGCTGAGAATCACCAAAACCAGGGCTCAAGTCCAGCAGATGCTCCTCATTTCACTCTCTGCTGCCTCTGATACAAACTTAGATGGCAAGTCCTCTAGAGAGAGGGATATACCTACTTACTATTCCTGAATATAACTTGTGCTACTAAAAAGGCCTGAGCTAAATAGTCATTTTATGTCTGTGCTTACAAATTAGCCCTCCTTCTATCCACATACTTACCACCCATATCCTGATACTACTGTCTGTTCCAGAGGGAAGACTGTGAAATACTTTACAATCCTGCTGAAAAGTAAATACTAAAATACAACAATGGTAAGTGTAGCATGTAGGACTTGGGATACAGAATAGAAAATGCAATCTCATCTGCCTTCTTACTGGATTCTCTTCCCCTTTAATGCCCTCAGGTAAGTCTTTAGAGATTTACATGTTCCCTGTGCCAGAAGGGGCTCACCTGCCATCAAGCTGCTGAAATCGCTAATCTGCTTTTCTTCCTTGAGAAGCTAGGAAGCTAGTACCCCAAGCCATAGCTAAAAGCATTCCTCACCAGTGCTTATGTCAAAACGACAAAACCACAACTTAAAGAACAAAAGGCAGTGACTCCCCCCTTCCGATACACAGACTGCCACAGAACCCACCTTAGACAGCTGTCTCCTGAGGCTAAAGCGCTGCACCATGGTCACTGTGTCTTCAAACAAAGGAAATCCACCAGGGCAAAGCAGAAAGACACAGCGATAGCCTCCTAAAGGCATTTGAAGTGCAACATCCTAGCAGGCTGGCAGCAGGCAAAGCAGAGAGAATTCCCATACACTTCTTAGGGTTTATTACAAAATAAAGAAATACTTAGTGCTTCATTGTTGCTGGAAAATCTGCTGAGAGGCAGAAAAGAAAACGGGTGGAGAAGAGGGGCAGAATCCTAGAGCTGCTCAACCCTTCAAAGGCTTCCTATCAGCATTTCCTGTGAGTCAGTTGTGAGGGTCCAGGCAGAAGGACCACCACCCTCCTCCCTCCCCTTCTGCTCTCGCTGGGTGGGGCTCCCAGCATTTGCCTCAAGTCTAAGCTGTAACTACTCTAGCAGCTAAAATCCTCACCAAGCGGAAATACAAACACTAAAAGCACTTCCCTAAGGGATGGCAATTGCAGCAAACCCCACCCCTTTTATCCCCACATGCAGAACCACCTTTTCCTTGTTTAAAGCAAGCAAGAAAAGGCTGCATGTGTGTGATGTGTAGCTTACACAAAGGAAGCCACTCAGCAGCGATTCAGAAGCTCCAGGTCCTGGGGGGAGGGGTGGATATCAGGCACAGAACAGCACCTCACCAGAAATGGCAAGAACTGCTTTACCTAACCAGCAGGTCGATGCAGAAAGCCATTGCTGACGTTGCGCTCCATCAACCTTTTATGCTTATTTGTAGTACACCGATAGTGCGGCCATGCAGAAAGGGGCTCATATGCAAATGAGCCATGCGTTATACTGTGCACATGCAAATGAGCCATGCATTAAACTATGCGCACAATGGCAGTGTTAAACAGAAAGCAAGCCAAACACATGCGCACAAGTCATCGGCACAAGTTTAGCATGCTCTCCCAGAGAAACGGGCACAGCGGAGCTAATTTGCATAGGAAGCCCTGACAGTATTTTGATGTCATCGGGGGCTTTCTCCGATGCCTGGATCATCTGAGCGGAAATGTCAAACTCCCCTCGGATAATCCAGGAATCGGGGAAAGCCCCAGATGCCATAATAATACTGTTGGTGGCTGGTGCCTCTGACAGAAAGCAAATCCTTGGTGGCGCAGAGGCCTCGAACCCCCACCCACTCAAGTAAAAATAATCCCTGGTGGTCCAGCAGCCCCAAATTCCCCCCCCCCCCCCACTCAACCAAAAATAACTCTGGTGGCCCCACCAACATCCCTCTCCCGTTACCTTTAGAAATAAGTGGGAGTGCTGTCCATGCGCTCCCGCTCTTGCCCCACCATCTTGAAAAATGGTGGAGCCTGGCCCCAAGCAGTGCATCCTGGGATGCACTGGGCAGGGTCTGACTGCCATATTAGACATATTCTACCTCTTGCTTTCTTTGTACAGAGGTTTGTTGTTACCAACAGATTGCCAGCAGATGAGACAGCAGGCTTGGTTCATCTCTGCTGTTTATCTATAGCACAGGAAAACACCGTGACGAGCTGCACAACTGAGGATTTGAGCTTGTTAGTAGAGATGTGCATTATTTAGGACATACGTTCGTAGTATAGTGTACCTTAGAACATGATTTAACATGCCTTTGACTTAGCACAACTTAATTCATTGGTTGGTGTGTTTTAAAATCAATTTAGCGTGCACTAAAATTTCCTATTACAATGAATGTGTGAGACTAACTGAAAACACACCCAAAATTCAGGAAAAATTCATGAAAAAACAAGAACTAATACAATTTTCCTTGTCTATACAAATTCCACTGACCACATCTGAATAAGCGTAGTTACTCACCTGTAACAGGTGTTCTCTTTGGACAGCAGGAATCAGTCCTCACATATGGGTGATGTTGGCACCGACGGAGCCCTCATGCAGAGCAAATCCCCAGCTTTCAGAGAAAGCCTTTGGGAGTAGCCTTCACGCATGCGCGATCCCCTTCCCGCCCAAGGGTGCCATCTTGCTCAGTCAAATGACATAGCTAAAAACGACGGCAAAAAGAACAAAATAAAATAATAGGACTGCAACTCCAAGGGGAGGAAGGAGGGTCGTGAGGACTGATTCCTGCTGTCCCTGGAGAACACCTGTTACAAGTGAGTAACTACGCTTTCTCCGGGAACAAGCAGGAAGTCAGTCCTCACATATGGGACTCCCCAGCTATAGGCTACCGAGAACCCATAGCTAAAAAAGGCTCCCTCTACCCTTCCTAGGGTAAAAGGGCTTCTTACCCGAGCCCTTCTTGCAAGAAGGGGCAGAGGTCTTCTTGGAGAGCCGTGTCCTCGTCATGTATTCAGTCTCCAGCTCTGCAGCCTTGTCGGTCATGGGTTTGCCAAAGAGATTCTCCCCTTGGCATGGGACATCAACCAACTTGTCCTGAACCCATTGTTCGAGGTCCGATGACTGCAGCCAAGCCTGAAGGCATGCACCGATGCCAGCCGTGGCTACCCGGGCTGCCGACTTGAACCAGTCATAGGCCGCCCGAGACAAACTTCGAGCACTCACAGACGGCTTTGGACAGGCCCCTGGAGCGCTGCAAAGGCTCCTTGGAGAGACCAGCCGAGAACCCGGCGAGTTCCTTCGCCAGGTCTCTCAGGTACATGCCCATGTAGAGCTGGTATGCCTAGATCTGACAATTCCAATAGTCAAAAGAATACCGCTGATCCCCAACTGCAATCACCATCAAATTTTTGTCGGGTATAGACCGCAAGGCAAAGAGGAAACTCCTCTACACAGTGCGTGAGGTGTAGAGGAGTTTCCTCTTTGCCTTGCGGTCTATACCTGACAAAAATTTGATGGTGATTGCAGTTGGGGATCAGCGGTATTCTTTTGACTATTGATATTGTTTGGAATACTTATGCTATTGGGACTTTTTTGTTCTTAGATCTGACAATTCAGCATTGCCCCCTGGAAGCACTTTCTGCCGAGGGCATCCAAGTTGCAGGCCTCCCTGCCAGGAGGCACCGAGGAGTGCATCTTCTGGCTCTTCAACCTGCGCATGGCCAATTCCACAACCATGGAGTTGTGCAGCAGTTGTGACTTCTGAAACTCAGGGCTCCGGCGGACTCGATACATCGAGTCAAGCCATTTGCTGATCACCGGCATCGACGCCGGTGCCTCCCCCACATACGGAGCATTAGTCATTCCAGGATCAGAGGCATGGGTACAGTAAGGGCCTCCCGAGGGGGGGCCTCATACTGGAGGATCTCAAGCTCGTCGGCTCGAGGATCCTCCTCGGACTCCATGGGGAACGCCAAAGCCTTGGACATGTCCCGCACGAAGTCCAAGAACCTCATGTCCTCCGGAGGGGACCTTCTCCGAGGCTCAGATACCAGGGAATCGGAAGGAACACCACTATGTCGGCAGGTATCCGGGGAATCCTCGTCTTCAGTTTCCCATGCCGATGCCTCAGAGGAGGAAACGAGGGGCTCGTCAGGCATCGTGAGCCCCGATGCCGACCGCCCCGACACCGGCAGGCTTGGCGGCAACGACCTCGGTCCAGAACGGGAGGCCGAGTGAGACCTTGGCCGAGGATTGACTCGAGCTCGGCCTTCGGGGTCGACTAACGTCAAGGGCCCAGTGGTCAGGGCAGAAGAACTAAACAGGCCGTCCATCAGCGCTCACTGCTGCTCCATGAAGGCAGTGAAACTGCGCTCCAAAGCCACCATTCTGGACTCAAGTCCGGAAGGCTCTGCAGCCGCCAGCTCGGACCGGATGCTGGTTCCCACGGAGGGGAGTCCTCGACGAGGACAGTAGGTACTTGTCTCGGCTGATCCGTCTCCCGACGAGGAACCTTTGCCGAAGATCCGGGCCGGGGCTCCGTGATAGGTCCCGGGAGGAGCTGGGTCGCTTGGAGCCATCCAGAGACGCCGCCTTCAAGGATTTCTTCTTCCTCTTGTGTTCCCTTCAAGGGGGACCCCCTTTCCAAGGAACCTCGATGCTGCTCGGGCTCGGAATGTTTCCCCCGAGATGTGGAAGCCTCGGAATGTTTCCCCCGAGACGTGGAGGCCTCGGATGAGGTCCGGGCTCTAGGACGCATGGGGGACTCAGAAAAAATCCTATCTTGCTGCTGCTGGCGGCTCTTCAGGGCCTTGGAAGACATTTTCCTACTCAGGCCACAGACCGTCGAATCGTGGTCGGGCCTGAGGCACCAGAGACTGCAGTCGTGCGTACCGATGAGGGACATTAGTTTCACACACCGATCACATTTCTTAAACCTGCTGGTAGCCATCGGGGGAAAAGTTATCTCAGTTTTCTATTTTACGCTGCAAAGTCATATTATCTTTTGACAAAATCTATAATATTTGCTTTAATTGCTTAACTTTTTCCTCCATCGCTACCACAGCCTTAGAACACAATTCTATCTTTTGCTCACATGATTGCAAGCTGCTTTCAAACTTTACCATAACATCGTGTTGCAACTCCAACTTAGATATCACTAGTTAATCAAGCCAGGCAGATGCTTTCAAAATTAATGCAGTGGAGTCAGACGAAGCAGTATCAATATTGAGCTCTACCGATGAAGTCAGAGTCTGTTTAATAGTAGCATTGCTCAGCTTTCCCCGATTTAGAACATTACTTCCAATAACTTCTTTTCTGACTTAAAAAAATGCTTTGGGCCAACCACCAAGCTTGCAGCCTGCGAACCAGGAAAACCAGAGGGCAAAAAGTTATTTATTTTAAAACATTTTTAGATTGCGATATGCACCAGTATTCAAGGTGGTTTACAACAAAATAAAAAGCACAAAAGATACAAAATAGAAATACAAAACCACCCAACCCCCCACTCCTCAAAGAAAAAAACCAAAACAAAAACCACAAACCAGACCTGCGAACACACAGCCATCACTACTAACTACTGCTAACCACTGCCTGCTGCCACCTAAGAGGGCACTAAAAACTGTTTTTAATGTCTTCTGGAACACAGTCAAATCAGTTTCCTTCCACAAAGCCGCTGGCAATGTGTTCCACCAAGTTGGGGCTGCACCAAAAAAATACACGCCTGCCACCTAAGCAGACATACTTGAACAAACCCAATGGCAACATTTCTGGCCTCATTGATGGTCAGTTGTTGGTTCCTTAGGTCTTCCTCGATGTGTTTGAGCCACGTTTTCTTTGGTGCTGCTTGTTGAACCCTCCAGTGGACAGGATCACTCTCGCCAGAGGAGTTTGTATGGCAGCTGACTGGTGTTCATTCTGCAAATGTGGCCAAACCAGCGCAGTCTGCATTTTTGGGTTTCGACTGAGGATTGATGGTCGCACCTTGTCCGAATTGTCTTGTTTCAATGGCAATCATGAAGAGACACACCCAAAATCTGTCTCGGGCATTGCATTTGAAAAAGACTGAATTGTAGAGAGAGCACCCAGCAACAGCTAGCATGTTACCATTTTGAATCCCCTCCGAAAAAAATAAACCACTGCTTTGGATAGCCCAAAATTAAAGGTGAGACTACATTTAAACTTATTTTTACTTTTGCAAAAATCCAGACATCTATGGGTGAAAACCAGTTTATTTCATTTAAACAATTTATAAACTACAATGACACAAAAATTTGCAACAGAGTGGACTCCCCCGAGGGATTGGATAACATGAGGAAAGATCTACATAAGCTGGAAGAATGGTCTAATGCTTGGCAATTACGATTTAATATGAAAAAGTGCAGTGTCATGCACTTAGGTAGCAGAAATCCAAGGGAAATGTACGTGATAGGGGGTGAGAGGTTGGTGTGCATGGTTCAGAAGAAAGACCTTGGTGTGATTATCTCTGATGATCTCAAGGTGGCAAAACAGTGTGACAAGGCAGTGGCAAAAACTAGGAGGATGTTGGGCTTCATACAAAGAGGGATTACCAGCAGAAAGGAAGAGGTACTTATGCCACTGTACAGGTCACTGGTGAGGCCTCACTTAGAATACTGTGTTCAAGTTTTGGAGACTATATCTTGCAAAAGATGCAAAAAGACTGGAAACTGTTCAAAGGAAGGCGACCAAAATGATTTGGAGCCTGCGTCAGAAGCCTTATGAGAAGAGAGTTGAAGACCTAACTATGTACACTTTGGAGGAGAGGAGGGACAGGGGAAGTATGATTCAGACCTTTAAATACTTAAAGAGAAACAATGAACAAACAAACCTCTTCCAAAGACGGGGAAGCTGTAAAACTAGAGGGCATAACATGAAGCTGCAAGCTGGAAAATTGAAAGGCAATGACAGGAAATATTTTTTCACTGAAAGGGTGGTGGATCCTTGGAATGCCCTCCCAATGGAAGTGGTGGGGGCAAACACGGTGACGGAATTCAAAATGGCATGGGACAAGCACAGCGGATCCCTTTACAGCAACAGGATAAAAACAAAATAAACTGAACCATCTAACTTCTGAACCATCTAATTTCTCAACAAATAGGGGTGTCCTACATGGAGTGGTGAGTTCACCCCTAATTAAAGACACGGGGAGGGGCGGCCTGCACAGAGCAACAGGTGCACCTACTCTTACCATATTGCTGGGCAGACTGGATGAACCATGCTGGTTTTTATCTGCCGTCATTTACTATGTTACTATGTAATCCTACCAAAGCACACAAGGCAGCAAAATGATAATTACACTTATCTGGTAATTGTAGTTCCCTTAGTGACGACAGTTCAGTCCTCTACTTCTGGGATGTGCTCCTCCTCCTGCAGCTTGGAGACTGGACATGTCAAATTAATGACATCACCGGATGTATACTGCTGGAGCCTCCCATAATCCCCAGTGAACTTTTGACAAAGCAGACTCGGAGCAACAAATAAGTAGCCAGCAAGTCAATTCAAAACTTAACTGTTACCTTAGCTTAACTTTAACTTCAAATCAAAACTTAGAAACAAAATCTGTCCCATACCGATTCCTTCTGCCCTTCATAGAAGAAAGTGAGAAAGAGCAGGCCAGAGCCAAAAGCCCGCATTAATTACAAAGTTATGCTTACCGGTAATCATCTCGATACCCTATCAAGGCTCTACTGAAGCAACACTCCCCTGGGCGGGATCAAGGACTAAAGGAACTACAATTACCAGGTAAGTGTAATTATCATTTCCTTATCATTCCTCCAGTTCAGTCCTCTACTTCTGGGATGTAACAGAGCAGTGATCATAGGGAGGGACCCTTAGCCCCGGCTCGCAAAACTGCAGAACCGAAACAGGCATCCTTCGCTGCTAGCACATCCAGCCGATAGTGCTTACTGAAAGTATGAAGAGACGACCAAGACGCCGCCCTACAGATATCCCCTGGCGGAACCAAGCTGTGTTCTGCCCAAGAGGCCGCCTGTGCCCTAGTCGAGTGCGCCCGCAATCCAGATGGGACTAGGCGGCCCTGCAGCAAATACGCTGAAGCAATTGCCTCTCTGATCCATCGGGAAATGGACGCTTTCGCTGCCGCCTCGCCCTTGCGGGCTCTCCCCCCCCCCGAATAAGACAAAGAGACAATCAGTCTTGCGAAAGGATTCGGAAACTTTGAGATACCGGCGCAGCGTCCGCTTGACGTCCAAGAGGTGCAACGTGCGATCCGACGACTCACCCTCGCCCGCACGCAGCACTGGAAGCGACACGGACTGATTCAGATGAAAAGGAGACACGACCTTCGGAAGAAAGGACGACACTGGCCTCAAGACCACCTTTTCGTTGGAAAATTGAAGAAAGGGCTTTCTACAAGATAAGGCCTGCAGTTCTGTAATTCGTCTTGACGAACAGATGGCAACCAGGAACACCGTCTTTAAAGTCAAATCCTTTACCGTAGCTTGAGCTAGGGGCTCGAAGGGCTCTTTCCCCAAGGCCCCTAAAACCACATTAAGATCCCGCGAAGGTACGACTACTCGACGAACCGGCCTAATCCTTCAAGAAGCGCAAGACATCCGGGTGCAACCCTAGGGATTTACCCTGAATTTTACCCCTGTAGCAGGCCAGGGCTGCAGCGTGCACTCTCAAAGAGCTGGCCGCCAGCCCCTTATCAAAACCATCCTGCAAGAAACTCAACACGACTGCTACAGTGGCTGTGGCCGCCCGGATGTGTCGTCGAGAACACCAATCCTAAAAAATACGCCAGACGCGGACATAAGCCAGCGAGGTGGACCTTTTTCTCACTCGCAGCAACATTGCTACTACCGCTGCAGAATAACCTGATTTCCTCAACCACGCCCTTTCAATGGCCAAACCGTAAGCGAGAATCGACTCACCTGAGGCATTCGAAGCGGGCCCTGCACCAGCAGGTCGTCCGAGCCCAGTAACCGCCACGGCTCCCCGTCCAGCAGCCGAACGAGATCGGCATACCATGGCCTCCTTGGCCAGTCCGGAGCCACCAGGAGCACCCTGCCCCGATGGGCCTCGATATGCTGCACCACGCGACCGATCAGTGCCCATGGAGGAAAGACGTAAAGACGACCATGCACTGGCCACGGTTGCATCAGAGCGTCGAGACCCTCTGACATTCTTTCCCTCCGTCTGCTGAAAAACCGACTCGCCTTTGCAGACCGGAAGGTAGCCATAAGATCCATGATCAGTTGCTCCCACCGGCGCACTATACGCGCAAACACCTCCGGATGCAGCTCCCATTCCCCGGCATCCACTTGAACCCTGCTGAGAAAATCTGCTGTCACATTGTCCTTTCCTGCAATGTGGGCCGCTGATAGAGCCGGTAGGCGTTGCTCCACCCATGCGAACAACAGCTCTGCCTCCTCCTCCATGGCTGCACTGCCGGTGCCACCTTGCCGATTGATGTAGGCCACCACCGCGGAATTGCCCGACAGCACCCTGACTGCCCGACCTGTCACCTTTGATTCGAAGTACTGCAGCGCGAGATACACTGCTCTCAATTCCAGCCGGTTGATCGACCAACCGCTCTCTTGTAGCAACCAAGTGCCCTGCGCAAACAGCTCTCCGCAGTGGGCTCCCCAGCCCACCAGACTCGCATCCGTTAACAGGGGGAGCCACTATGGGAGTTCCAGGGGTACACCTGTCTGGAGAGACTCGGGCCGGAGCCACCACCTCAGGGAAGCTCTGACCGGATACGCGCAGGGGAGGCACTTGTTCAGAGAGTCGTTCTGATGTGACCACCGTCGCAGCAGCGCCCGCTGAAGAGGCTTCATATGGAATCTGGCCCAGGGAACAACTTCCAGTGTCGCCGCCATCGTGCCTAACAGTCGCAGGTACTCCCACGCCGTCGGGGCTGGAGCGGCGTTGAACCCACGAACTAGGTGTTGGAGCCCCAGCGCACGGTGCTGTGGAAGAAACACAAGCCCTTTCCGTGTGTCGAAGCAGACTCCCAGGTACTCGAGATCTTGCGACGGTACCAAACGACTTTTGACCGGGTTGATCACCCAGCCCAGACTCTCTAGGAACGTCACCACCTTGGCGGTAGCTCGAACGCTCTCGTCCTCCGACTTTGCCCGAATTAGCCAGTCGTCAAGATAGGGATGAACCAATACACCTTCCTTCAGTAGTGCCGCCGCCACCACCACCACCATCACCTTGGTGAAGATACGCGGCGCCGTCGCAAGCCCGAAGGGCAATGCTTGAAATTGATAATGACCCCAAGGAAGCGCGAACCGTAGCTACTTTTGATGGGCCAACCTGATTGGAATATGCAAGTAGGCTTCCGTAAGATCTAGGGATGTCAGATACTCGCCTTTGCAAACTGCGACAATTACTGACCTCAGGGTCTCCATCCGGAAGTGTGGAACCCGCAAACACCGATTCACCCCTTTGAGGTCTAAGATAGGGCGCAGGGAGCCGTCCTTCTTTGGCACGACAAAATAGATTGAGTATCGACTCGTACCAAAATCTGACAAAGGAACTGGGACGATCGCTCCCAAGAGTAAGAGCCGGTCGAGGGTACTGCGAATCGCCCGGGCTTTCCGCGAGTTTCTGCATGGAGACATTACGAAGGAATCCCGGATGGGAATCGCCAATTCTAGCACATAGCCCTCTTGAACAATCTTCAAAACCCACCGGTCGGTCATTATGCGGGCCCAGGCTGAAAGGAATCTTGAGAGTCTCGCACCTATCTGCTGCCTTTCCGCCTGGACCCCCACACCTTCACTAGGACTTACGGAAGGTCTGGGCAGGAGGCGCCGAGAAGCCTCTACCTGCTCCCCGGAACCCTCGAAACCACTGAGCTCTGGAAGCAAACTTGCCCCTCTGATAGCCACCCAGCTGGGACCCTCGGAATTTCCTGCTATCCCTATGCGGTCCACGAAAGGTTGGCGGGGCCTTTCCCAACTTCGGCCTGTCCTCAGGCAGTCTACCCCCTTTGGTCTCCCCTAACTCCTTCACTAACTTATCTAGGTGGTCCCCAAACAACAACCTGCCCTTAAAGGGGAGCTTGCTGAGACGAGATTTAAACAAACCATCGGCTGCCCAGTTCCTCAACCAGAGGGAGTGCCATGCGGCCACCAAGGAAGCCATGATGTTGGCTAGCACCCAAATCAAGTCATAATGCACATCTGCTTAGTATGCCGTGCCGGATTCCAGCCTATCCAACTCTGCCTGCCCCTCAGAATCTACCTGGGAAGACAGCCGCAAGCGCTGAGACCATCTGAGGCATGCCCTTGCCACCCAGGCCCCACAAATGGAAGCCTGCAGGGACAATGCATCTGCCTCAAAGGACTGCTTTAACAAACTGTCCATCTTCCTATCCTGCGCATCCTTTAAGGCCGTGCTGCCTTCAACCGGAATAGTAGTTCTCTTGGTGACCGCCAACACTGCCGCATCGACACAGGGAGAGTGAAAGCGCTCCTTGTCCTCATCCGCTAGAGGGTATAGCCTATTCATCGTTTGAACCTCATGGAGCCCCAATTCCGGCTGATCCCATTCATCTTGTCCACTACCCGGTGGATAGGGAACACTATCTGCGATTGTCGCACCGCTTGGATGACCGGATCTTCCACACTTTCTTCCTCCGTGGCTGGAACAGCCGCCAAATTCAATGTCTGGAGGGACTCCGTGATCAGAGCCGTGAGCTCTTCCCTCCGAAACACTCGAATAATCCTCGCCTGGTCCTCCGGCTCCGGGATCTCTCCTTCTTCCAGGTCATCCGCTTCCATTTCCAATTCTGAATCGATCTCGTCCAACCCAAGTCCCTCTCCATCGGCAGAGGACCCCTCACAGGGTCGCGGCCTTTTAGAGGGTCCATGGGAAGGCGATCCCTTCCCCACGAGACTAGGCTGCTGTGAGAGCGTCGCGAGTGGCGCGTAATCTGGCATTTTCCCCTGCCTTCTCATGCAGAAAGCCTGATGCAGGAGCAGCACAAAATCTGGGCAAAAGTCTTTCGCCTGCGATCCAGCCCCCAAAACGGTCTTCGCCAGTGGAAGAAGTCCGCTGGTCTCCAGAGCCTCTCGTGAAGCAGAGGCCCTTGGTTGCCCCCATTCAGGGGCTTACGCTGACAGTGCCTGCTCAGGGCTGGCCTTCGCCTCCATCTGCTGTTCCACATCAGTGGACACCGCAGCGCAGCCCCTGCAAATACCCGAGTCTGCTACAGTGCCCCTGCGAGTACCACAGACCACACACTGCGGTCGAGAAGTCATTTTAATAAGTGTCAGCCAATATCGACAACTAAAACTAGTTTATCTATATATCTTCTGTTGATGTTTTGTCTTTTTTTTTTTTTTTACAATAACGCTGAGCTGGAACACAGGAACTAAGCAGGAACCAAGAGACCTGCCCCCCCTGGAATGCCCACAACAGTTGGGCTGAAAAGGCAAGCCCCTTTTTTCCTGAGCGTTTAGCTTAAGCCCTCCAAGCCTTCAAAACACCCGAGGGGCTTTAAAACAGCCGGAGAGGTGAGGCACAAGAGAAAGAAGCAGGGCTACCCTGCCGAATGGAGACTTGCCTGAAGCTGCCAGTCTGCTGCTGAAAGGACTCCCCCGGGGCTCGGGCCATGCGGTCCCGGTGATCTAAAATGGTCACCGCTACTGACGAAAATAAAAAAGGCGCCAAAACACACGCGAGCAAGACGACCGGTCTCCCGCTCGCTCCCCCTACCCCGGAGAGAGCCGCACCGGTAAGGAAAGCCCCCAAGAGTTACTCACCCCCCTCTTCGATGGGGCTCCAGCCCTCGAGGTTTTCTCTATCCTCGAGCTGAAAGGAAAACCGCCGGGCGAGCCTGCCGCCTGTGCCTTGCTGCCGCCGGAGGAGATTCCACGTTCCTTGCAGCACCGGGGAAGACTGCCTCCGCTCCTTCCTAGAGCTTTCCTCCGTCCAGTCCAGGAAGAGAGATCTGCAAATGAAAGCCTTCAAGCCCCCCAAGGCTCCGTTGAAGGAAGGCAGGCAGGAACTGGCACTAGGACACACTTTATTAAACAGCCAGTTTTGATCTTAAAGGTATAGCAACCCCAAATAAAGAAAAGTAAATAGAATGGCAACTTAAATGAAAATAATTTCCCCTTAATTACTCTAACTATCCTATCGCTCCTTATCCGTTCCTCCAGTGAGCCCAGCACCCTAGGCTCACTACGTCCTCCTGCTGCGTGGAGACTGGACACATTGGGGATTATGGGAGGCTCCAGCAGTATACATCCGGTGATGTCATTAATTTGACATGTACAGTCTCCAAGCTGCAGGAGGAGGAGCACAACCCAGAAGTAGAGGACTGAACTGGAGGAACGATAAGGAACAACTAGAATTAAAACAAAACAAAACATAAAACCAACTCGAAACGCACCCAAGCACCACCAAAGCTAAAATACACTAGCTATAAGACTGAATAAGGGAGATCCCAGGAAAAACAAGGAGTGGCGGCGTAGTGGATAGAGCAGAGGCTGAAAACCAGGGAAGCCAAGGATCCAATCCCACTGATGCGCCTTATGGTCTTTGACAAGTCACTTAAGCTTCCACTGCCTTGGGTACATTGAGCTCTCTGGGGATAGGAACTGTGCCTGAATTATCTTGCCTTGAACTACTACTGGAAAGGTGTGAGTTAAATATGTAAAGAGCACCAGACATACACAACTGTACCTACTAAACACATGAACTTTTAACAATTTATGAAAAGCAAGAAAATCCCTTAACAGAGAAGTTCTTATGAAAGCTTATTCCAGCAAAAAGGAGGCCACAGGTTGAAAGTGCTACTGAAGGCACAGCTACTCTTATCCAGAGGATGCATTCAAGTGGAGACCCTATATTTAGGTCACTAACAATAGCTGCATTGACTAGTTAGGGGAATTTGAGGTAGCGATTTCTACACTTATTGTTCTGGAAATGTTCCCAGGATACTGCAAAACTGCTGAGTGCAGGAGAATTCAGAGCAGGTGCGGCCCATACCAGGGGAATCTCATCCTACGGCCACAGCACTGTGAAAACCTTTGCGTCATCAGTTTACACTAGACAAGCTTCATTATCTACCCAGAAAACCCCAGCATCCAACAGCCAAATAACGCACAATCGGAATTCAGATTTTAGCTTTTAAGAGTATATGTGCAGGAAGAACCCAACATAGTTTTACTACAGTTTCTGAGATGGACACATGTCAATTACTTATACTGAATTCTCTAAGACAGGGGTTCCCAAACCTGTCCTGGGGCTTCCCCAGCCAGCCGGGGTGTCTGGATTTCCACAATAAAGGGAAGTCACCTTTGGGTACAATAAGTATTTTCCTGTCCCCAGAAAACTGATCTAAGAGGTTGGTGCAGTTACCTTGGTTAGAGCCGTACACAGTTTCCAAACACAAGCCTATTGCAGAAAGTTAGCTCTCCAATGCTGTAAAGAAATAGCACCCACATAGATTGGGCGCAAAACTGGGAGAGCATGTGCACCAGGATGCGTGCCAGCAGCAGCTGTATCAACACCTAGGAGGAGATGTTATTTTGCACATAGCAATTTTGCAATATTATTTATGTGCAGAATAGCAGTCCATTCTATGTGCGGATGTTATGCCCATGCAACTCCAAAGTGCCATACACAGTTCAGCACGTCAAAGGTACTTGCGCATAACTTGTGAGCATGTGAGACGAGATGCTATTCTGCAAATAACAATGTTGCAAAACTGCTATGGCATGAACTCCTTGCTGGCACAGACTGCACACCGACAAGTTACCTTTTACGCCTTCCCAGACCTTGCATTAACACACTGGTTTTGCCCTTAGCCTTCTGTGCACTTTTCTACATTTGTGCTGTGCACTTCTGTCTGCTTAAAGCTTTGAGCATAGTTAGCTTGTCCCCTTGCATTGGCAGTGCACAAAATTATGCACTAAACCCAAGTTAACTTGTGCACAAAGCCTAGCATACTTTTGTGCATCATTTTTTAAGTTTGTACCTGAGGCAGTTGCTCAAGGTCACAACAGCAGCAATGGAATTTGAACCCTGGTTTGTTTTGTTCTTCACCTACTGCTCTAACCAGCAGCTCATCCTTCACCGCCCCCCCCCCCCCCCACCCTGTATGTGTGCTACATATCCTTGGGTGAACACACTTGGTGCTGGTTCCTCAGTGTGCAGTGAAATCTCCCAAGTGCTGCTGCTGCTGCTACCACTACTACTATCTCTAAGCACTACAAGCGTACCTAGCGCTGTACATGCACCCGAGAAAGATAGCTAGTCCCTGTTCAATAGAGCTTACAGTCTATACAAGACAAAAACAAATAAGGGATTAGAGATGATTTAACACACATGAGTGATAAGCAAGAGAATAAAGGGTCAGGATCCAAAAGCAGCCCTGAAGAGGTGGGTTTTTAACTTGGACTTGAATAGGACCAAAGAGAGAGCCTGACACACACACACAGGTAGTCTGTTCCAAGCATATGGTGCAAGGTGGAAAGAACTCAGTCTGGAGCTGGCAGTGAAAGAGAAGAGCACAGATAAAGTGTAGTTAATAGGTGATCTCCAGGAGCAGCAGGAATCAATCTTTAAATATGGGTGACTGTCACTGACTAAGCCTGCACGGGAACGCTCCCCAGCGTCCAATAGGAAAGACTTTGGGAGCACTCCACTGCGCCTGCATGCCTGTCTTCCCACCTTCCCATATTCTCTCCTCAGTTGAGTTTGTAGCTGAGGAAAAGTCAAACAAAATAATCCTACAACTCCTAGGGGAGGAGGGCGGATTGTGAAGACTGATTCCTGTTGTTCCCAGAGATCACGTGTTACAGGTGAGTAACTACACTATCTCCAAGAATAAGCAGGAATGCAGTCTTCACATATGGGACTCACTAGCTCCCAGGTACCAGACTGGTATGGTAAAGCAGGGGGGGGGGGAGGGGAGAGTAGTCTGGAAGACTGGAAGAGTTGTTGGCCATTGGACTCCACTCCAGGAGGCGATACACCCCCATGATAGTTTGGTATCTTGCAGAAGTCCGGGATGGAGGGTAGGAGTTGAGTTTAAGTCTCAAAGTGGTGTTGTAGTACAGCTTGGCCAAAGATAGCGTCCCGACAGGAGTCTCTGTACAGACAGTAGTGAGCAGCAAAGGTATGAATAGAGGGCCAGGTAGCTGTCCGACAGATCTCCTCAATGGATAATGAATGAAGATTGGCTACTGAGGTTGCCATAGCCCGCACATTGTGAGCAGTGACATGACCCTCCAAAGAGAGCCCTGCCTGTGCATTACTGAAAGATATGCAATCTGCTATCCATGTGGATAGAGCACAGTTACTTACCTGTAACAGGTGATCTCTGGGAACAGCAGGAATAAGTCTTCACATATGGATATCGTCGGTACCGACGGAGCCTGTGCGGGAACGCTCCCCAGCATCCAAAAGGAAAGCTTTTGGGAGCATCCCACAGCGCCTGCGCGCTGCCTTCCCACCTTTCCTAACCGCCTCTCTCCAGTTCGAGTTTTAAAGCTGAGACAAAGAGAGAGAGGAAAGGAAAGATAGATAGAGAGATACAACTCCTAGGGGAGATGGGTGGGTTGTGAAGACTTATTCCTGCTGTTCCCAGAGATCACCTGTTACAGGTAAGTAACTGTGCTATCTCCAGGAACAAGCAGGAATGAGTCTTCACATATGGGGACTCCCCAGCTAGAGATGCCTGGGAGATCACCCAGATTGTGAGTCCCTGGGAAGGGCTCCACCTGCATCCATGAATGTCAGGCATCCAGTCAGGGATGGAGGGTAGGAGTTGATTAGGTATGGAACAGGTGTTTGAGAACAGCCTGACCAAACAAGGCATCCTGGCAGGAGTCCTTGTCCAAGCAGTAATGAGCTGTGAAGGTGTGAACCGATGCCCAGGTGGCTGCTCGACAGATCTGGTCGATGGACACAGAGTTAAGATGAGCAATAGAGGCTGCCATGGCCCTCACATTGTGAGCTGTGACATGGCCCTCCAGAGAAAGATTCTTGCTCTGGTAGGCGAAGGAAATACACTGAGCAATCCAATTAGACAGAGTTCACTTGGAGACTGGAAGTCCTAAATGAGAAGGATCAAAAGCAACAAGAAGTTGAGAGGACTTTCTATGTTGCTGTGTCCTTTGTAAGTAGAAAGCAAGTGCTCTTTTACAATCCAGGGTATGAAGATTCCTCTCTGCACTTGATGCATGAGGTCCTGGAAAAAAGACAGGTAAATAGACCTCCTGGTTCAGATGAAAAGGCGAGACCACTTTAGGCATAAAGTGTGGATTAGTTCTCAGGACTACCTTGTCATGATGGAACCTTGTATAAGGAGGATTAGCCACTAAAGCTTGCAACTCACTGATACCGCGAGCTGAGGTGACTGCAATGAGAAAAATAACCTTCCAGGAAAGGAATTTCAAGGAGGTAGTGGCTAAGGGTTCAAAGGGTGGCTTCATAAGCTGGCCAAGAACCAGATTCAAGTCCCATGCCACTGGAGGTGGTCTAATGGGAGGTTTAGTCAAAAGAAGGCCTCTCATGAATCTTGCTATAACAGGATGAGAGGAAATAGGTTGCCCATTGAGAGGCTTAAGGGATGCTGCAATAGCACTCAAATGGACTCTGATTGAATTTGTTTTAAGGCCTGCATGGGATAAATGCAGCAAATAGTCTAGTAAAGAATTCAAAGGTATTGCAAGAGGGTTGAGACCCTTCTCTGCACACCAAATGGAAAACCTTTTCCATTTAAAAGCATATGAACGTCTGGTAGAAGGCTTTCTGGAAGCATGAAGGATATCCTTCACCTGCTGAGAAAGGTGTAAATCTTGAAGGTCTAGGCCTTCAGCAACCAGGCATTGAGATGAAGAGACTGAGGATTTGGGTGCCACAAGCTTCCCTCCTCCTGGGAGAGGAGATCTGGAGCAGACCCCAGGTCTAGGGAGAGAGCTTGAGAGAGATGCAGAAGTAGAGGGTACCACACTTGGCGTGGCCAAAGTGGTGCTATGAGGATCATAGACCCCTTGTCTCTCTGAAGCTTGAACAGAGGTTTGGGGATGAGGGGAATAGGTGGAAAGGCATAGAGGAAGTCTTGCCCCCAATGAAGGAGGAAGGCATCCCTGGCCTGAACTCCCCGACATGGAATCCTGGAACAGAACTGGGGAAGTTTGGCATTCCACGGACTTGCAAACAGGTCTATGTCTGGGGTACCCCAAATCTGAAAAATCCTGGCTATCTGGTCCCCATGGAGGGACCATTCGTGCAGAAGCAGAACTCGACTGAGTCTGTCTGCCCAAGAGTTTTGAACCCCTGGAAGATACACTGCCATGAGATGGATTTGATGCTCTCTGGCGAAGGCCCACAATCTTAGAGCTTCGTTGCAAAGCAACAGAGAGCCAGTTCCTCCCTGCTTGTTCACGTAGAACATGGCTACTTGGTTGTCCGTGTGGATGAGGACTGTCTTGTAGCTGAGCAGGGTGTGGAAGACTCTGAGAGCCAGAAAGATTGCTCTGAGCTCTAAGAGGTTGATATGAAGAGATGTCTCCTGTGGAGACCAGATGCCCTGGGTTGAGAGATCTCGTAGATGAGCCCCCCAACCCTTTGGAGAGGCATCTGTTGTAAGGGTTGCTTGAGGTAACACCTGTTGAAAGGGGGACCCCAGCAACAGATTCTGAGTGGACTTCCACCAGTGGAGGGACCAAAATAGATGACTGGAGGTTGCTATTTTGTCTGACAGGCAACCTGATGCCTGGGTCCATTGGGTGGATAGGGTCCACTGAGCTGCTCTCATGTGAAGGCGAGCATAGGGAACCACATGCACCGTGGATGCCATGTGGCCTAAAAGTTGCAACATCTCTCGAGCAGTTAAATGGGATTTTAACTGAATCTGTGAGGCTAACTGCACCAAGCGTAGGCAACGGGCCTGGGGAAGATAGGCCCTTGCAGTTGTGGTATCCAGTGAGGCCCCTATGAACTCTAGAGACTGAGTAGGGGTAAGATGGGATTTTGGAATGTTGATTACCAGTCCCAGATACTGAAGAACACGCCTTGTGCAGGCCAGGGAAGTCTGGGCCTCTGACTGGGATGGAGCTCGGATGAGCCAGTCGTCCAGATATGGGAATACGAATATTCCTAGAGTGCGTAGGAATGCAGCTACTACTGCCATGCATTTTGTGAACACTCTTGGAGCAGAGGCCAGACCGAAAGGAAGCACTTTGTATTGGTAGTGCTTTCCTTGGTAAAGGAACCGAACTGTGTGTTGGATGGATGAGAACATGGGTGTACGCATCCTTGAGATCTAGAGAACAAAGCCAGTCTTGACTCTGGAGGTACGGAAGGAGAGTTCCAAGAGAAGTCATCTTGAATTTCTCCTTGCATAGAAACTTGTTCAATTCTCTGAGATCTAATATGGGTCTGTAGCCCCCTGTTTTCTTTGGGATGAGAAAATAGGGTGAGTAGAACCCTGAGCCCTGTTGAAGAAGGGGTACTTCTTCTATTGCCCCTTGGGCAAGAAGGGTAGCAATCTCTTGACCCAGAAGGTTGAGGAGAGATGTTGGAGAATTGAACTGTTTCACCATGGTGTGAGGAGGAAGGTTTAAGAAATGAAGTTTGTACCCTTCCCATATGATGGAGAGGGTCCACTGCTCTGCTGTGATTTGTTCCCATCTGGGAGCAAAGTGAGCTAACCTTCCTGGGATGGTGAGAGGCTCTGGATTTTCTAGAGCCAGAAAGGCTAAGTTCTCTAGTGGAAAGTCAAAGGCCCTGAGGAGGCTGAGGCTGTTGGGTCGTAGCAGTCCTCGCAGCCTGGGCTTTGGCCTGTTTTGGTTGTTGCTGTCTCTTTGTAGCAAAACGACCTTGAGAAGAGGCCTGACCATAAGAAGAAAATTTCCCTTTCTTTGGGAAAGATCCCTTTTTGAACAACCTCTTTTTAAAAGGAGCAGTAGTAGACTTTGAAAGTCTATCTAAAGCAGAATTTTCAGCATCCATCTGGTTGGCCTTTGCTTGCCAATCTTTGCCAAACAGGTTTTTGCCTGTACAGGGAAGGTTACCTAGACCATACTGTACCCAGGATTCCAAATCAGAGGCTTGCAACCAAGCAACTCTGCGTGGACCTATGGCAATAGCCGAGGCTCTACTGGCTCCCTCAAAAGAGTCAAAGGCTGCACGGTTGGAAAACTTGGATACATCATGTGCATGTTTAAGCCAGGTGATATATTCTTCTCTCTTATCTTCTGACATAAAAGGAGATAAGGTTTGGAGATGACCTGTAACTTCTTTCAGAAACATCCCCATATATAGAGAATGTAGGAGTTGATTCTGGCTACAAGCATACTGGCCTGGAAGATTTTCCTGCCAATGGCATCTAGGGTTCTGCATTCTCTTCCTGGAGGAGCAGAGGAGTGCCTTTTTGCACTCTTGATCTTTTTCATAGCAGACTCTACCACAATGGAGTGGTGAGGAAGCTGAGTCTTATGAAAACCAGGACAAGGAGGAACACGATACATGGTGTCCAACCTTCTGGAATGAGGGGAGGTGGAAAGAGGAGTTTCCCATATGCCCAACATGTGATCATAAAGAATCTCATGCATTGGTAAGGTGGCTGCCTCTTTAGGAGCCTTAGGATATTGAAGGATATCCAATTTTTTGGCTCTAGGTTCAGTTTCAGAGGTCACTGAGATGAACAGGCCTTTGGCCACCTCCCTAATGAAGTCCTGAAAAGACAAATCTTCAGGAGGAGACATTCTCCTTTTTGGAGAAGAGGGTTCCTGAGGAAAGATCCCCGATGCTTCAATTGAGGCCTCTGAAGAATCAGAGTCTTCAGAGGAATCGAAGTATCGACTGTCTGGATGCTCTCGCAGAGCCCGATACGGGTACTGGGAGGTATCGACATAGGGAGTAATCGGTACCGTGTCAGTACTGATGGGCATCACTGGATAGCGTACCGCTGTCGTCGATGCTGATGTCGATGCAAGCGGTACTGGTATCGGAACCGGAATCGGATCCTGTACCGGAATCGGTACGGGTTCCAACAACGGGGTTTGTTGCGGTACCGCAGGCATCGCAGCTTGTATGAATGCCGAGATGGCACGCTGCATGGTCAGGATATTCTGATCCATTGACGCCACCAATGTCTGGATGTCGGTACCGGTGGAGACCACCGGAACCCCAGAACATTGTAACAGGTGATCGGTCGAGGTCGAGGCCGAGCCATCGATGTCAACCTGTGACCCCATAGGTAGTGCTTTGGAAGCCGGAGCCTCCTGCCAGGGTAATTTTGCTGGTGTGGGTACCTCAAGAGTAAGCCCGGGGGCATCTCGATACTTGGAGGGAGATGAACTCTGAGGACGGGCCAGATTTAAGTTTGGTTACCTGAGATCCATGGGATGAAGAAGCAGCCCTGGAAGACGTCGATGCTACAGAAGCTGCATCGGAGGGAAACAGGACACTGAGCTTGGCTGCACGATTCTGTAACCCTCTTTTAGACATCATGGAACAGGACTCACAATCCGCAATGGAGTGGTCAGGACCTAAACATTTTAGATACCAGTCATGGGTGTCGGTGACAGAAATAGTGCTACTGCACTTCGTGCACTTTTTAAACCCGGAGGCGGGTTTTTCCATGAGGAAAAATATATCTGTAGGCCTAAGGCCTCAGAAGAAAAAATGCACTGGAGAGAGTAAAGTTTTTTGTTTTTTTTTTAAGAAAGAAAAAAGACCGGTGTACCGGTCCGGAATCGAGAAGGCAGACACGCGACTAAAGAAAAATAAAAGAAAATAAGAAATTCTTCAGCGGTGACAGGAAACACGACCTGCTGGCTCCGCGGAAAAGAACTGGAGAGAGGCGGTTAGGAAAGGCGGAGAGGCGGTTAGGAAAGGTGGGAAGGCAGCGCGCAGGCGCTGTGGGATGCTCCCAAAAGCTTTCCTTTTGGATGCTGGGGAGCGTTCCTGCGCAGGCTCCGTCGGTACTGACGATACCCATATGTGAAGACTCATTCCTGCTTGTTCCTGGAGATAGTACGTTTCATCACCAGTAGACCTTGGAGACTAGGATCAAAGGAGATGAATAATTGCGAGAATCTTCTGTGATCCTTAGCTCTATTCAAGTAGCAAGCCAACACTCACTTGCAGTCTAAGGTGTGTAGCACTGCTTCAGCCTGAGACACATATGGTCTAGGGAAGAAAATTGGGAGGAATATAGACTGGATTAGATGGAAAGTGAAAACCATCTTCGGGAGGAAGTGTGGATCTGCCACAAGAAATTGCAGTTCACTGATGCAGTAAGCTGAAGTGAGGGTAAAAAGGAAGCAGGGAGGAGTGGTGTAGTGGTTGGGGCAAGTTACCTTGAGCCGAAGGGGCAGCAACCTTGGGCCAGAAGGACTGGGGTTCTAGTCCTACAGGTTCTCCTTGTGGTCTTGGACAAGTCACTTAACCCTCCATTGCCTCGGGTACAAAAATGTAGATTGTGAGCCCTTCAGGAACAAGGGAGTATATATGTATACAGTAGCTGAATGTCCACCACTCTGACTCGTAGAAAAGCGGTATATAAGCGTAGCTAAATAAAGATGACCTTCCAAGATAGAAACTTCAGTGAACTGATGACTAAAGGTTCGAAAGGTGGCTTTAGAAGTTGCACCAGAACCACATTCAGATCCCAGGGCACTGGAGGTGGTTTAATGGGTGGCTTGGACAGCAGGAGACCCTGCATAAAGCATAGTTACTCACCTGTAACAGGTGATCTCCGGGAACAGCAGGAATTTAGTCCTCACATATCGGTATCATCGGTACTGACGGAGCCTGCAAGGGGAACGCTCCCCAGCGTCCAATCAGAAAGCTTTTGGGAGCATCCTACAGCGCCTGCGTGCTGCCTTCCCGCCTTTCCCAATTGCCTCTCTCCAGTTGAGTTTTAAAGCTGAGACAAAGAGAGAGAGAGAGGGAAAGGAAAGAGAGAGATACAACTCCTAGGGGAGGTGGGTGTGTTGTGAGGACTAAATTCCTGCTGTTCCCGGAGATCACCTGTTACAGGTGAGTAACCATGCTATCTCCAGGAACAAGCAGGAATCTAGTCATCACATATGGGGACTCCCTAGCTTTGGGTGCCAGGGAGAGACCCCAGAAGTTGTGTGTCCCTGAGAAGGGCTCCACTTCCCCCCATGGATCTCTGGCATCCTATCAGGGATGGTGGGTAGGAGTTGATTAAGTATGGAACAGGTGTTTGAGAACAGCCTGACCAAACAAGGCATCCCGGCGGGAGTCCTTGTCCAAGCAGTAATGGGCTGTGAAGGTATGAACCGAGGCCCAAGTGGCTGTTCGACAGATGTCGTCAATAGACACAGAGTTTAGATGAGCCATTGAGGCCGCCATGGCTCTCACATTTTGAGCTGTGACATGGCCCTCCAGAGAAAGGTTCTTACTCTGATAGGCGAAAGAAATACACTGAGCAATCCAGTTGGATAGTGTTCTCTTGGAGACTGGCAGTCCTAAATGAGAAGGGTCAAAAGCAACAAAGAGCTGAGAGGACTTTCTATGTTGCTGTGTCCTCTGTAAGTAAAAGGCCAGAGCTCTTTTACAGTCCAGGGTATGAAGATTCCTCTCTGCACTTGATGCATGAGGTCCTGGAAAAAAAGACAGGTAGGTAGACCTCCTGGTTGAGGTGAAAAGGCGAGACCACCTTAGGCATAAAGTGTGGATGAGTCCTAAGGACTACCTTGTCATGATGAAACCTTGTATAAGGTGGATTAGCTACTAGTGCTTGCAATTCACTAATGCGGCGTGCTGATGTGATTGCAATGAGAAAGATAACCTTTCAAGAAAGAAATTTCAAGGAGGTGGTAGCTAAGGGTTCAAAAGGTGGCTTCATGAGCTGCCCAAGAACCAGATTGAAGTCCCATGCCACTGGAGGTGGTGTAATGGGAGGCTTAGTTGGAAGGAGGCCTCTCATGAATCTTGCTATAAGAGGATGAGAGGAAATAGGTTGTCCATTGAGAGGTTTAAGAGAAGCTGCAATAGCACTCAAATGGACTCTTACTGAATTTGTCTTAAGACCTGCATTAGACCAGTGGAGTAGATACTCCATTAAAGATTCTAGAGGTATGGCAAGGGGGTTAAGACCCTTTTCTGAACACCAAACAGTGAACCTTTTCCACTTGAAAGCATAAGAACGTCTAGTGGAAGGTTTTCTAGAAGCATAAAGAACATCTTTCACTTGCTGAGAAAGATGAAGATCTTGGAGATCTAGGCCTTCAGCAACCAAGCCCTGATGCAGGGACTGGGGATTGGGATGCCATAACATTCCGTTCTCCTGAGATAGGAGATCTGGAGCAGACCCTAACTCCAGGGAGGGAGCTTGAGAGAGATGTAGAAGCAGAGGGTACCACACTTGCCATGGCCAATGTGGTGCTATGAGAATCATGTGGCCTCTGTCTCTCTGAAGCTTGAAAAGGGTTTTGGGAATTAGGGGAATGGGTGGAAAGGCATAGAGGAAGTCTTGACCCCAGTGAAGGAGGAAAGCATCCTCTGCCTGAGCTCCCTGAGCCGGAGTTCTGGAACAGAACCGGGGAAGTTTGGCATTCCACGGACTTTCAAAGAGGTCTATGTCCGGGGTTCCCCAAAGTTGAAAACTTTTTGGCCACCTGGTCTGCATGCAGAGACCACTCGTGTGGAAGGAGAACTCGACTGAATCTGTCTGCCCAAGAGTTTTGAACGCCTGGAAGATACACTGCCAGAAGATGAATGTGATGCTCTCTGGCGAGGGCCCATAGTCGCAGAGCTTTGTTGCAAAGCGACAGAGAGCCTGTTCCCCCCTGCTTGTTCACATAGAACATGGCTACTTGATTGTCCGTATGAATAAGGACTGTTTTGTAGCTGAGCAGGGTGTGGAACCACTTGCAGAGCAAGGAAGATTGCTCTGAGCTCCAAGAGATTGATATGTAGACAACTCTCTTGTGGAGTCCAAGTGCCCTGGGTGGAGAGGTCTTGCAGATGAGCTCCCCAACCCATTGGAGAAGCATCTGTTGTAAGAGTTGCTTGGGGCAGGGGCTACTGAAAGGGGGACCCCAGCAACAGGTTTTGAGTGGACTTCCACCACGGGAGAGACAAAATGAGATGACTTGTGTTTGCTAGTCTGTCTGACAGGCAACCTGATGCCTGGGCCCATTGGGTGGATAAAGTCCACTGAGCTGCCCTCATGTGAAGGCGAGCATATGGTACCACATGCACGGTGGATGCCATGTGGCCTAGCAACTGCAACATTTCTCAAGCAGTTAAAAAGGGCTTTAGGGCTGCTTGAGAAGCTAACTGCACCAAGCGAAGGCAACGGGCTTGGGGAAGGTAGGCCCTTGCCTTTGTGGTATCCAGCAGGGCTCCTATGAACTCTAGAGACTGAGTAGGAGTTAGACTGGATTTTGGGAGGTTTATGACCAGCCCTAAATACTGAAGGATACACATTGTGCAAGTTAGAGAAGTCCTGGCCTGTGACTGTGTTGGAGCTTGAATGAGCCAGTCGTCCAAGTAAGGGAAGACGAATATTCCCAGAGTGCATAGAAATGCTGCTACCACAGCCATGCATTTCGTGAACACCCTTGGTGCAGAGGCCAGACCAAAAGGAAGCACCCTGTATTGGTAATGCTTTCCTTGAAACAGGAACCGAAGAAACCTTCTGTGGGTTGGATGGATGAGAACATGGGTGTATGCATCCTTGTGATCTAGAGAACAAAGCCAATCCTGATTCTGAAGGTATGGAAGCAGAGCTCCGAGAGAGATCATTTAAAATTTCTCCTTGACAACGAATTTGTTCAATTCTCTGAGATCTAAGATAGGTCTGTATCCCCCTGTTTTCTTTGGGATAAGAAAATAAGGGGAATAGAACCCTGTGCCCTGTTGATGAAGAGGCACTTCTTCTATTGCCCCTTGGGCAAGAAGGATGGTAACCTCCTGACCTAACAGGTCGATGAGAGAGGTTGGATAATTGAACTGCTTTACTATTGTCGGAGGGGGCATGCTTGAAAAATGAAGTTTGTACCCCTCTCTTATGATGGAGTGTGCCCAATTCTCTGCTGTTATTTGCCCCCATCTGGGAGCAAAATGGCATAACCTTCTTGGAATGGTGGACAGTTCTGGTCCCTCCAGAGCCAGAAAGGCTAAGTTCTCTAGCTGAAAGTCAAAGGCCCTGAGGAAGCTGAGGCTGCTGGGCCGGTTGAGGCCTAGCAGCCTTTGCTTTCTTCTGTTTGGGTGGTTGCTGACGTTTGGTTGAAAACTGACCCGCAGAAGATGCCTGCTGACCATAAGCAGGATAAAATCTTTTCTTTTTAGAAAAAGGTGTTTTCTTGAACAACTTTTTTCTAACAGGATCAGCAGTAGACTTGGATAGTCTATCCAAAGTGGAATTTTCAGCATCCATTTCATTGGCTTTTTCTTGCCAATCTTTACCAAACAGGTTCTCACCAGTACAAGGGATATTTCCCAATTTATCTTGTACCCAGAGCTCTAAATCAGATGCTTGGAGCCAAGCAATTCTATGTGCACCTATGGCAATAGCCGAGGTCCTGCTTATACATTCAAAGCCGTCGAAGGCTGCACGGTTGGAGAATTTAGAGACATCTTGGACATGTTTGAGCCAAGTGAGAAACTCCTGCCTTTTATCGTCAGAGATGAAAGGACTTAAAGTCTGTAGGTGATCAGTAACTTCCTTTAGGAACATTCCCATGTAGAGACTATAGGAACTGATTCTTGCAGCAAGCATGGAAGCTTGAAAGACTCTACGTCCAAAAGCATCCAGAGTTCTGCATTCACGTCCTGGAGGATTAGAGGCATGTCTTTTTGCACTTCTAATCCTTCTCATAGCAGATTCCACCACAATAGAGTGGTGAGGAAGCTGAGTTTTATGGAAACCAGGACAAGGAGGGACATGATACATAGTATCTAACCTACGAGAATGAGGATAGGTGATAAGAGGTGTTTCCCACATCCTCAACATGAGATCATAGAGAATCTCATGAATGGGTAGGGTAGCTGCCTCCTTAGGAGTTTTATATATATGGAGAGTTATATATATGGAGAGACATACATATCTATATATATATATATATATGTGCATATATGTCTAGATAGCACAGTTACTTACCTGTAACAGGTGATCTCCGGAACAGCAGGAATTAGTCTTCACATATGGGAGACGTCGCCGATGGAGCCCGCACGGGAATGCTCCCCAGCATCCAATCAGAAAGCCTTTGGGAGCATCCCCCGCGCCTGCGCGGTGGCTTCCCGCCCTTCCTACTGCCTCTTCCCAGTTGAGTTTCATAGCTGAGCCAGAAGGAGAGGAGAGGAAGGAATAGAGAGATACAACTCCTAGGGGAGGTGGGCGGGTTGTGAAGACTAATTCCTGCTGTTCCGGAGATCACCTGTTACAGGTAAGTAACTGTGCTATCTCCAGGAACAAGCAGGAATGAGTCTTCACATATGGGGACTCCCTAGCTAAGGATGCCCGGGGAGATCCCATAAGCGCAGCCCAGGACAGGATGGAATTTTCCCAACCTGGATCCCCGGCATCCCCTGAGGGATGGAGGGTAGGAGTTGAGAAGAGAGGAACAGCAAAAACCCAAAGACTACAAGGGGAGTAGTCTTTAGAATGCATGTGAAGTATCATTAAGTATGTAATGAATCAATGACCTAGTACCACGTAGAGCTTACCTACTGGGTTGTAGGGAGTAGAACTGAGATGAAGGTACTGTAGATGCAGTAGCGAGGTCTTCAAGGGAACTTCACAGCAGCGAGGAGGAAGTTCCAAATCCGGACGGGCAGGAGACCCAGGTGTCAACTGGGGCAGAAGAAGGACGGCAGGTCTTCAAGGAAGCTCTGTGCGAAAAGCTGAGCACTCCCTCAGGAGTAGAGTCCATAACCCTGAGGACTAAGAGTAGAAGACTGACCGATCTGGATAGCCCAGTCCGGAGGAGAACGGGGGTGTACCCCGGACCGAAGGAGTACACAGTCTACCCTAGCTGAAGGGATAGGGAGACAAGGGTCTGAACCTCATGAAGGAGGGCATAACTAAAAGTAGAAGCTGTTGACTTCACAGCAGTAAGCGGAGTACATAAGTAACGGCCATTGGGGAAATAGTCGGTAGAACACAGGCACTGTGGACATCACCCAATATGCGCCTACCGAAACAGATAATATCTAATATTCCTTTATATATACATATATATAATATATATCAAGGTAAGTTGGGCATGGAGAACGCCCACCCGGGTACTAACACAGGTATGCCCAGGAACCTACCTACGTGAGCATAACACATAACACTGATAAGGCGGACCTGCCACTTATCCACAGAAAACGCCCACCTCGGGAGGTGGCGTCAAAGATCCATCCAGAGAAGGGATCTATTCCTGTGGGGCAGGGGCAGATCAGCGAAACTAACAGCACGGTAGTGTGAAGGACAGAGGATAATATCAGCCCGGTAAGGGCACATCAGGGGTACCTCAGGCCCTAGATGTGTACCCAGGGCATTCACGCAGAAAAAACTCGCCCCCCGCCTTAACGGGAGACATGAGGGTATAGTCAACGATAAGCCTTGGAGTGACTATAGCAGGGGGTTCTCCTGCCTGAACAGGGAGAACAGACAAGGGGACGGGGCTGATCCGGCCTTATCGAGGGATCGCTCAGGACATGCTGCGCAGGATAGCAAACAAAGGTCTACACTGGGAGAAGGATTTCGGTATGGTATCAATCAGCAAGGGGTCCCTGGAAGAGAAGGGTTCGGGGAATGTACCTAAGGGTAAGTCAGATGAAGGGTAGTATGTCCATGGGCCATAACTATCATGGAATAGAGGTGATCTCCCTCTTCCGAAAGGAAGGAGAATACCTTAACCCCTGGACAGCATCCGAACCATTTGCCCCACCGAACGAATCCCAGTGTAGAGCTAAAAATTTAAACTTCTGGTAAGAGAAGTTAATTGTAAGCCGCCGCATATAGGAGCCTAAAGCTGCTTGGTATGAGTATCCTGACGCGGGCCCGGGAACTTCAGACCGGATTGAGACGTCCCTTGCTTAGGCGCACCTGGCGGGTGGGCGGAGGGATGAAATTTTCTCTTCCTAGGGAAGGAAGGTCTAGTAGGACATTTTCCACCCCCGGGGGGAAGAGAGGACTTTGGACGGCTTCTAACGCTAGGAGGGTTAGCGAAGCACTGAGCAACCTGACGTAAGGCTTTGCTGTTGAAGAGGTGGTCTCCAGCACACGGAGAATTGCCCAAATTATGTTGTGCCCGCCTACACAAGTCTGATGCCTGCAACCATGCTGTACGACGTGCTCTGATGGCAATAGCAGAGGATCTGCTGACCGACAGGAAGGAGTCTAGAGAAGCACGAGAAAGGAACCCAGAGATATTCCTGCAATGATAAAGAAGCAAGGAATATTCAGAGGCCTTAGTTGCAGACAAAAAGGGAGACAAAAGAGATAATCTCTCGGTGACCTCCCGGAGTGTCAGGCTCATATAAAAAATATATGAAATAATTCTGGAAGCCAACATGGACGTTTGGAAGGTTTGACGCCCCAGGGTATCCAGCGTTTTAGAGGCACGACCTGGGGGGCGAGAAGAATGCTTCTTCTTGCTTCCAACCTTCCTCAGCGCTGATTCCACCACGATGGAATGATGTGGAAGCTGGTGCTGCTGAAAACCCGGGGAGGGGGGCACCCGATACAGAGCATGCATGGCTGTAGACGGTGCCGGAACCCTCAAAGGCGACCGCCAAGCCCCCAGCAGAAGATCCTGCAGGGAAGGATGTAAAGGAAGCATTACGGCTGCCTGTTCCGCAGGGCCTGGACTTAGGGAAGGACCCGGAATAGGAATGGCAAGCAAGTCCGCCATGTCAAGGAGAAAATCCTGAAAAGACGGCTCTCCCAGAGGGACTTTGCCGGGGGAGGAGAAGGCGGGAGGGGCCGCCTGGGCACCAAAAGACCAGTACAGCCTGATGGTTCAGGGGAAAAAGGGTCAGGACCCAAACAGGTTAGACACCAAGCCTTGGAGTCTAAAAAGAAAACTAAGTTTCCACAATGAAGGCACTTCTTAGGAGAAGGCGGCTCCATGTTGGAGAGGCCTGGTAGGCCCAAAAAGTTAAGACAAAAAACTGAGGAGAAAAAATGTTTCTAATTTTAGAAAAGAAAAGAATGAAGCACCGGCGGTACCGTTATCGGCAGGAAGAACAGCCGTGACCACAAGAAAACAAGAAATAAGAATTTTAAAGAGAAAAGTTTCTGCGGTGACAGGAGGACGTCCTGTCGGCTCCGCGGAAAAACGAAAACTGAGACGAGGCAGTAGGAAAGGCGGGAAGTCAGCGCGCAGGCGCGAGGGATGCTCCCAAAAGCTTTCTGATTGGATGCTGGGGAGCATTCCCGTGCAGGCTCCGTCGGTACCGACGTACCCATATGTGAAGACTCATTCCTGCTTGTTCCTGGAGATAAAGAAATACCGGCGGTACCGGTAGAGCGCCGGGGAAGGCAGACGCGACCACAAAAATAAAGAAAGAAATAAAAAAAAAAAAAAGGAAATTCTTCTGCGGTGACAGGAACATAACCTGTTGGCTCCGCGGAAAAAGAAGAACTGGAGAGAGGCAGTTGGGAAAGGCGGGAAGGCAGCATGCAGGCGCTGTGGGATGCTCCCAAAAGCTTTCTGATTGGACGCTGGGGAGCATTCCCGCGCAGGCTCCGTCGGTATCGACGATACCCATATGTGATGACTAGATTCCTGCTTGTTCCTGGAGATAGCATGCTACTAAGGAGTGTGAGGAGATAGGCTGTCCATCCACTGGCCTGTGAAAGGCCACAATGGCACTAAAGGTGAACTCACACTGACTTAGTTTTCAGACCTGTCAATGATAAGTAGAGGAGATATTGTAGAAGTGACTCCACTAGGCAAGAAAAAGGGTCAATATCTTTTGGGGAGCTCCAGAGAGCACCCCTAAGCCATTTGAAGGCATAAGATCCACCTGGTGGTCAAGGTCGGTGAGTACTAGCCTTTCAGCAGCCACGCTATCAGGCGTATTGAGTGCCGATTGGGATGGAGGAGCATCCCGCTGTCCTGAAAGAGGAGGTCGGGTGCACATCCCAGGCTGAGAAGCTGCATCTGTCCAAGGCAAAGAAACAGAGGAAACCATGGTTGACAGGGCCAGAAGGGGGCTATGAGAATCATGGAGCCCCTGTCGGCCTGTAATTTGAACAGCGTCTTGGGTATCAATGGGACGGGACAGAATGCGTAAAAAAGTCCCTGTCCCGAGTGGAGAAGGAATGTGTCCGGGGCCTATCCCCTGTGAAGTTGGTGGGGTGTAAGTTTTCGAAGTGAAGCTGATAATCCCTTTGGACAATCTGGAGTGTCCAATGCTCAGATGTTATGAGATGCAACATTTGGGCATAGTGAGAGTCTGCCTGCAATGTGGAGGGGCTGGGGATCCTCTAGAGGCAGATTGGCAATGCTCTCTAGGAAGGAGTCAAAAACCAGGCGCAGGTTATGCCTCTGCAGCTGGTTGAGGTTTAGGAGTCTTGGGCTTCCTTAGTTGGTGAGGGTCCCGCTGCCTCTTCTGAAGATGCTGAGGCTGATAGGCAGCTGAAGGCGAGTAAGAAAGATAGTATCTCCTTCTTAGAATAGTAAGATTTCTTGGAAAGAGCCTTCCTCTTGAATGGGTCAACTGTCTTCCTGGACAGGCATTTCAAGGCAAGATCTGTCTCAATCTCTCCTGCCTTTTCCCTCCAGTTCTTATTTATTTATTTAACAGGTCTTTTATACCACTTTATCATTTCAATCAAAGTGGTTTACATTGTCATGAGAACAGAAAAAACTACAGCGGGACTCTACCTTGCAAGTGAACATTTGATCCACTACTCAAACAGCATCCTTAGAACACAGAACAAAAGCCATCAATCTTTTCGGGTAAATCTCTATCTCCTCAGCATAACATGATGCTTCACAGACTCTTAACTTACACACTGATGACACTGATCCTGCTTTTCCTACTAACACCTCAAGTCATAGCCTAGTGAGCTAGAATTCCCCACATAGTAAGGTCCACTGATCATTAATTATAAGGATCCACTTACCATTAATTACGTTTCATTTGTCCTATAATTTAAAGATGTAAATAGTTTACTTTGCAATCCAAGTTTACCTTCCTGTGATTCATAATTACCTTGTTATCCAAGTTTATTGACCCTGTTTACTGTAACTCAGACACTTGTTTTTGTGCTGAATTTTTGTGTTCGATGTAAACCGCGCTGATGTCAAATAGTGCGGTATATAAGAAATGTAAAATAAATAAATAAAAATAAATAAAATAGCAACCTACAATGACATCCCAATTCTGTACTGAGACCAAGGCTCTCCATTCCAATCACATGCCTCAAAGCATAGCATGTAAAACCCCCATGTAGATTACTGGAAATGAACATAACAGAAATCCCATACTAGACAAAACAGACCCCACTATCCAATCAAATGCTCACTAATCAACTCCTGCTCAATACGCAACAAGATTCCCACTATAACAGATTTCATGCGCATCAGAGACACCGACTTCATGTGTATCACCGAAATCTGGATCTCAGCCACTGAAAATGTACTCCTTAACGTTATTGCCCCCTCATTACAAGCACTTCAACTGCCCCAGAACAGGCAGAAGAGGTGGAGGTGTTCTAATCATGGCAAGAGAGCACCTAAAGTTCACTATGATCAATTCATACTCCTTACAATGCTGGACTTCCTCACAATCTCCAACAGGGACCACACTATCTGCCTGGCATACTGAACACCTTCCTTGAATACAGAAGACATATCAGACCTGCTAGAAGAAGCTTGCACACACACACACATGCACACACACAGAGCATCTAATAGACACTTTGTCCTACTTGGAGATTTAAACCTCACATCCACCTCCACTAAACAAGCAAGTGCATTTACCAACGACATGGAAGCACTTCAACTGCACCAGATAATTAAAGAGCCAGATCACTCTAAAGGAGCAACTCTTGACCTTGACCTTATTTTTGCACTTAGACATCTCCCTACAACTGTTTTAAAACACCCAAATCGACCCTGTACTGTGGTCGGATCACACGATGAACTCCCAGGAAAAAGATTTAGGCGTCATTGTGGATAACATGTTAAAACCCTCGGCCTAGTGTGCAGCAGCAGCCAAGAGAGCAAATAGAATGCTAGGTATCATAAGGAAAGGAATGGAAAATAAAACAAAAGATATTATAATGCCTCTATACCGTTCCATGGTGAGACCGCACCTTGAATATTGTGTGCAATTCTGGTCACCGTATCTTAAAAAGGATATAGCGTTATTAGAAAAGGTTCAGAGAAGAGCCACCAAAATGGTAAAGGGGATGGAAGGATACTCCTATGAGGAAAGGCTAAAAAGGTTAGGGCTCTTTAACCTGGAAAAGAGATGGCTGAGGGGAGATATGATAGAAGTCTATAAATTAATGAACGGAGTGGAACGGGTAAGCGTAGATCAATTGTTTACATAATCAGAATATAGAAAGACTAGGGGACATGCAATGAAGCTACAGGGTAAACTATTTAAGACTAATAAAAGAAAATATTTTTTCACTCAACGTGTAATCAAACTCTGGAATTTGTTACCTGAGGATGTAGTAAAGGCTGTTAGTGTAGCTGGGTTTAAAAAAGGTTTGGACAAGTTCCTGGAGGAAAGGTCCATAAACCATTATTAAGAAGGGACCTAGGATATCAATGCTTGACCCAGTACAAGCATTGCGGAACCCGTGTCTTTTGGGGAAACTGCTAGGTACGTATGACCTAGATTGGCCACTGTTGGAAACAGGATACTGGGCTTGATGGACCTTGGTCTGACCCAGTATGGCATATCTTATGTTCTTATGTTCCTTCATCCTTCCAGCCGGATCCCAGATCCCACACTACCCCCAGCAACAGCCCTACATTCGAGAAGGAATCCTCCTTAGATGACATCTCCCCACTCCTGGTGTGACATACATGACCTGGACAGCCTAATACACTCCTGGAACACAGCAATTGCCAATACTGCTACCTTTACACCAAGATGCTCCTCCACCTCTCTCAACTAGGCACAACCACCCTGGTTCTTTCCCAAACTCAAGAGTTTCTCTGTCCTATTATTATTGGCATTCTTTTCTGTCTTTATTTTTCAGTGGCCTTTACTGTTTTTGTATTGTACACCGCCCTGACGCCTTGGCCTGGGCGGTCTATCAAATGTCGCAAATAAAGATAAAGATATCAGATGTCAGCTAAGGCACATTGAAAGAAGATGGAAACAAACTCATGACGGTTCTATCAAGGAGCAATTCATCACCAAACAAATCGAAAACTGCAACCTTACCAACAGCTGTAGAAAGGAATATTACTCCAACATCATTATGAAATCTCTCAACTGTCCCAGAGAACTATTCTCCATTGTGTCCTCACTCACCAACCCACATCAGCATCTTCTACAGGCATAAAATCACAATGACCCACAGGCCATGGCAGACTTCCTATCCAGCAGACAACCCCCCACAGCACTCCTCACCAAAGCCCCACTACTTACACTAGACAAGCCCTCACAAGTACCCAGCTGGGACTCCTTCAGATCAGTATCACAGCAAGAACTCTCAGACATTATCTGAAGCAATATCACGACCTCCCCACTTGACCCATGCCCTGGATAAAATCACTTCCAACTGAATTCTCAACTATGCAAAAGATCGTCCACACCTCCTTATCTCAATGATACTTGTCTTCCGCCCTGAAACAGGCCTCAATAAGACCCATCCTAAAGAAATCATCAATGGACCAGTCCGACCCAAGCTGATATCGCCCTATCGTAAGTATCCCCTTCCTAGTCAAAATAATAGAAAAGATGGTACAACATGAACTTCAAGATCATGTCGACACTAATGCATCCCTGGACCTCCAGCAACATGGTTTTCGCCCTCAACATGGTGTAGATATCCTCTTCACCACACTCTGACATCCTAATCAGGGGCCTTGACAAGCCACATCAAGGCTTCACAATGATATTTCTGGGCATCAGTACCGCCTTCGACTCCATCTCGCACCTCACACTGCTGACAAGATTCAGCAACATAGGCCTTCACAGAACACGATAGAAAGGTATGAGGTAAACCTGTCTGACAGACAGCTACAATTAAAAATTGGTCCTCTCAAATTCAACTGTTGCAGCCTAAGGCAAGATATATCACAAGGATCAGCCTTATCGGCCACACTGTTTAACATTTACAGTCAACCCATTTGCAACTAGCTATGAAAATTTAACATGCACTTTCACCTGTAGGCAGATGACATGTTATACATGCCCTTCCAAACTCTAACCCTGGACTTCTCAGCCATCTCAGACTGCTTCACAGCCATCACAGACGTTTTTGCAGGACTAAACCTAATAGCAAACAGCAGCAAGACTGAAGCACTACTGGTCACAAGAGACACAGCCTTCAATCTACCAGCAAAGCTCATGTTCCAACACTCAGAGATTACGATAAAAAAACAAAGTCAAATACCTTAGAATATCCCTTAATAGTAACCTTAACATGCTTTTCCATATTAAGAGGTCAGCCAACACTGCATACCTGAAAGTGAAATTGCTCCAACATTTACAACCACTACTCCACTACAATGACTACAGCATACTCACCTGTAACAGGTGTTCTCCAGGAACAGCAGGAATCAGTCCTTACATACTGGCGACGTCGGCGCCAATGGAGCATCGCGGAAGAATCTCCCCAGCTTTCAAAGATGCATGCGTGGTCCCCTTCTAGCCCAAGGGTGCCATCTTATTCAGTCAGATGACATAGCTAGAGCCGACAAAAGAAGACAGCAAAAATTGTACAGCAACTCCAAGGGGGAGGGTTGTGAGGACCGATTCCTGCTGTCCCTGGAGAACACCTGTTACAGGTGAGTAACTAAGCTTTCCCCAGGAACAAGCAGAAAGTCAGTCCTCACATATGGGACCCTAGCTACAAGCTACCAAGAACCTGTAGAAAAACACGGCCCAGCCATGAATAGCCACAAGCGAGTCAGAGGAAAGACTAAGGGCACCAGTGTCCAGGAAGAACCATAGCCTGAACAAGAAGTGCCGGAGGGTAGGAGTTGCCTAACCCTCAAACAGATTACGAAGTATAGCCTGGCCATAGGTGCAGTCCTAGCGGGACTCCCTCCTCCAGGGATGGGTTTGCCAAAGAGGTTCTCCCCTGGCATGGTGCATTGACCAATTTGTCCTGAACCTATTTACTTGAGGTCGGAAGAATGTGGCCAGGCTTGGCATCGAGCAAAGATGCCTGCCACGGCTAACTGAGCACTCACGGACAGCTTTGGACAGGTTTCTGAACTGCTGAAGGAGTTTCTCGGAGAGACCAGCCGAGAACTCAGCGAGTTCCTTCGCCAGGTTTCACAGGTACATGCTCATGTACAACTGGTAGGCTTGGATCCGGCCAATGAGTATTGAGCCCTGGTAGCACTTTCTGCCAAGGGCATTCAAGGTGCGGGCCTCCCTACCTGGGGGCACTGAGGAGTATGTCTTCTGGCTTTTCGGCCGATGCATGGACGACTCCACCACCATGGAGTTATGCAGCACCCAATACATCGAGTCGAGCCGCTTGCTCACTACAGGCACAAACGCCGGTGTTTCCCACATGCGGAGCATGAGCCGTTCCAGGATGAGCGGGATAGGGACCATCAATGATTCCATCAGTGGAGTCTTGTATTGGAGGATTTCTAGCTCCTCTGTATGAGGGTCCTCCTCCAGTTCCATGGGGAACGCCAGAGCCTTTGACAAGTCATATGCCGAGACTCGGAGGGGGAAGGGTCTGAGGGAAAGTTGCGGTGGCAATGGGTATCGGGGAATTCCTCATCCTCAGCTCACCTTGAAAAACACGACACACTGTGTTCTTTTTCCTCAGCCCAGCACTATGGAACTCCCTGCCTTCCGCTCTCTGTTTAGAACCCACCTACCAAAAATTTAAAGCATTACTCAAAACACACCTATTTCAGCAGGCTTTTAACCTCCCTTCTACTGATTCCCTATAGACTGTGTCCTCTGTGTTATTTATTCTTGTCTGTTTGCTGTTCTTTCTCTCCTTTCCTATTAAATATGGTGTTCCTTTCTTTTTCCCGCAGCATGGAATTGTTTTATATTTTCTTTATTGTAAACCGCCCTAATGTTTCGACGTGGGCGGTATATCAAGTGTAAATAAAGATAAAGATAAAGTCTCCCATTCCGAGTAATCGGTGGAAGACTCGAGGGGAGGGTGGCCAGAGAGCCCCAGGGCCGAGCTCGGTCCAAGTCCCTCAGAGGCTCCTCGGCTGGTGTTGTGCATGCTAGCCAGGGAAAATCTCTGTCCCGTTGAGCGGGACCTGGATCAAGACTTCAGCCAAGGATTGACTCGGGGCCATATGGCCTTGAGGATCAACTCGGGCTCCGGGAACATCCTTGATGCCGAGGGCCCAATGGTCTGGGCAGAGGAACTGGTTGTACCGGACATCAACTCCCACTGCTGGTCCATGAAGGCAGACAAGCTGTGCTCCAAAGCTGCCATTCTGGACTCCAGCCCAGATGGCTCCGCAACTCTTGATTCGGGCACTGAGGAACTCTGGCTCGGCGCAGGTTCTCCCGAAGAGGAGTCCTTAATGAGGATGGCCTCGGGAGTCTGGAGCCAATCTCCGGTCGATTCCTTCCGGGCGACCTTGGTGGTCGCTCCTGCTCTGAGCCCTCGGACAAGCGATGTGGACTGCAGGACTTGGCTCAGGACTTACCCAGCCTGTCAGAACCATCCAGTGACGCTGCCTTCAAGGGTTTCTTCTTCCTGTGTTCCTTTGAGGGAGACCCCCTTTCTGAAGGCCAATGGTGTCGACCAGGATCTGCAGGGGTGCTACAGGAGTCCGAAGCTTTAGACAGGCCTTTGGCCTTTGGAAGCACTGGGGACTCTGGGGAAAAACGTGTCATACTGCTGCCAATGGCTCTTGAGGTCCTTGGTGGACATCTTTTTGCACAGACCACAGGCCATGGATGGGGTCATGGTCTGGTCCAAGGCAGCGAAGACAAGCATCGTATCAGTGAGAGAATCTTTGTACACCGATCACACTTTTTAAAACCACTAGTAGCTATGGGTGAAAAAATTACCCCGGTGAGGTCGAAGACCCACGGTGCTGCCAGTTGGGGAAAAAAAGGGCACGAAGGTGCCAAAGATGGAAATAAAAAAAAAAAAAAAACAGACCCGAGGCTCGATGCCACAGCAGCAGGCTTGGGTGGCAGGAAGAGTACTAGGGCAACCCAGAGGGAAAGTATGAAACTCGGAGCATAAAAATCAACTTTTTCCAGAGGAAGAGACAGAGAAGTCTGAAGGGCTCTGCAGAAAAAAGGAGACAGTAAGATGGAACCCTTGGGCGGGAAGGAGACCACGCATGCGTGGTGGCATCTCCCAAAGGCTTTCTTTGAAAGCTGGGGAGATGCTTCCACGAGGGCTCTGTCGGTGCCGACACCACCCATATGTAAGGACCGACTTCCTGCTTGTTTCCAGAAAAGCTGACAATATTATTCCGTTGCAAACAAGAAGCCTAGGATAAAGGTAAGCAAGCTTTCACAATATGTATCACATCCAAGCCAGTTAGAACACAACCTCAGGACACACAATAAAGCTCTCTGTACTGTTCCATGTTTGTTGTCCTGCTCTGTTCTATGCACTATATCACATCCAGGCCAGACCACAGATTCCTCTTCCCTGGGCATTCATCTGAAGCATGTCAATAGACTTAAGCTGTACGTTTCCCATTGGAGCATAGTTTAGTACAGACTTCCTTTAGGAAAAATAAATAAGCAGCAGGAAAGTAGGTAAACTCACATTCTCTCATTACTGCACAGTATGTAGAATTGCATCTTAGAATTGTCAGTTCCAGCAACTACAAGGAAATTTATATGCAAGCAAATTTATACATTAAACAGTGTGACAACAGCGCAGCAAAAGAGAGAAAGATACACATACAAAGGAAAGAGGGACAGACAGAGAAAGATGATTGCAGAACACCAGAGCGATTCTTGGAACAAGTAACAGACATTCTGGATGTCCAGTGTATTAAAGGATGAGCTGTTTAATCTCCTTGGAGTTATATTGTGAACTGTTTCTTCCCTCTTATACGTTGTTGGAGTAGAGCTGGAGTCATCAGACCCACAATTAACTTGTAAGGCAGCAGATCCTAGAGGCCAGTCCTGTGGCTTGATAGCACTGTGCGAAAACGCCGCCGATCTGGGCGGGTTTCATGTTTGCTGGGACCAGCAGGATATGGACAAGTCATGCGGGTGATAAGCTAATGCCAGCTATCCCAGCATCCTTTCCGCTCATCCTTATTAAGGAGCCCGTAATCAGCACCCTGAGGTTATGGTTAAGAAATTAAAACTGAATATTAGTAATCAACTGCGTTTATCTCACATACTCTGTTAAATAAAGTAGGTCTGCAGTCATCTCCAAATCTGAATCTCTCACAGAAGGATGCAGACTTCCTCTGTTAACCAAGTTCACTGTTCATACTTGTTAATGTATAGCTACTGTTCATGCCTATGTAAAGTTACCTGTTTTGTTATGCTTGTCTTATGCCTGTTCTATGTAAAGTTGCTTGAATGTTAACGTTTCTTCTAAACCGCTCTGATATCAAATAGTGCAGTATATAAAAGCTAATAAATAAATAATCGCTGGTGCAACTCAACATTAGCAAACAATATATGATCTTATGACAGTACCATCCAAAAGGCATTTAAAAAAAAATCTAACAAAAAGGTCCTCCACTGCTAGCTGTCAAAATAACAATTCAGTAAATTAAGAGACCCTTAGAATGAGGGGGTTTTTTTTGTTTTTGTTTTTTTTAGCACAAAGCACTAAACACATGCCCATAGCACTATCATCAGTCTCTACATTTTCTGCAATTTTAATTCTATCTCCAACATTTATTTTTAACAATTTTCAAAGTATTATTTTCTATAAAATATAGCTATTCCCAAAGACAAACAATGTTAAAAACGTATCTGTTTCAGGCTCGAACAAGACTTGCTTCAGGGGAAAATGTCCAATACAAAATTTAAAGATGAAAATTCAACGACTCTCAGCAAAACATCTTTTTGGGATGCCGAATAAAATGGAAATGACATCAGAATTTAAATTCGGGACCACAAGTAATAGAAGCTAATTAATGTCAGAGGCAATGTATTCACAAGACTGAAGACCACTGAATTTCCTGATTGAGTCCAACGTGGGACAATGGATTGCAATCGATGAACCCACTGTTGCCCCTGCAAATTAAGCAATTGCTCAGGGTTACCACCTTTCCAATGATCTGGTACTACATAGATTACGTGCCAGGTAAAATGTTTAATGAAATGTGAAACCTCTGCAAAACGAGCAACAATTGGAGCATTAGCAGTCCTAGTATTAAGCTCACTATAATGTTCAGTAAGGTGTACACTAATTTGGCATTTGATACGACCAACATACACTTTAGAACAAGCACAAATATTGACATAGGTGACAAAACTAGATGTACAAGTCGATCGATAATGAGATTGGTACACTTTATCTGTTCCAGGATGACTCCAATTAGGCCCTGCCCGAGTATTACTACATCATTGACAAGGTTGACACAGTTCATGGCCGTAGTCTCCCAGACAAAGGGAGCTACAGTCATTCAACAATATTGCACCCATGTGGAAAGGCCATCAGTGGGGATTCTCATAATTCCGGATGGATAGATAGCGTATTCCAATGACTCCGAATCAACTAAGCAACTTTACTAATGCTGTGCATATAAGGTAAAACGAATACCATGCGTTCACACTTTGTGTGTTATTTATAAAATAGCAAATGATCTCGTTGCACATTCCTCGCTCTACAAAACACCCGTTAAACAACATAAGCTGGATAGCCCCGTTGACAAAGACGTAGCTGCAATTCCTTAGCTTTCTCCACGAATTCTTCAGTGGTGGGACAAATACATTTCAAATGAAGAAATTGCCCAACCGGTAAGTTCTTCTTTAAATGAGATGGATGACAGCTCTGAAACCATAACAAATTGTTACGATTAACCGATTTTTTATATAGTGTAATATGTAACTCTGCATTAGCTTTTATTATCATCACATCAAGAAATTCAATGTGATCGCTGATTTCATTGTGAATTTCAAATTTGCATCCACTGAGTTAATCTAAATATCAAATTCATGTTGCTTGTAAAGGCAGACCATAAGAAAAAAATATTGTCACAAAATCTACACCAGAAGGTGATATGCATGGAAAATGCATATGTATAGACAAAATTTCCTTCTAAAGAAGCCATCACCAATGTGGCCAAGGAAGGCCATGGTATTGTAGATAGAAGTCACCCTCCCAGTAGAAATAATTGCAGGTTGGCAGTAGATGCAATAAATCCAGTAAAAATGATGGCGATATAAGATGTTGAGTTTGAGAAGTCTGAAGAGGCCACATCCAATGCTACTGATTGAGGAGCAACAGTGTATAAAGAATTAACAGCCATTGTCACAAAAATGACAGAATCCATAGGCATAGATACCGTCTGTAATCGTTGAAGATGATGCAATGTATCCTGTATATAGGATTTCACCTTCGCTGTCATCAGATTAAAAAAAAACAAATTTCGCAATGGGTTCCAAAAAGGTATCCCTCAGCGAAACTATATGGCGATCTCTTTTGAGGAGTTGTTATATATAAGGTGTTCTTTGAAAGCATTCAATCAAAATAATCAACTTCTTTCTCCAAACGTATCCCACTTAATTTGGCAGGTAACAGCACATCTTTACTCCGGCTCAGCCAAATCCCATATAGGATTATTATCCAATCTCTGATATCGTATATCGGTAATCTGACGTAGCACCTTCTGATCATACTGATCTTAGATTGCAGCACTATGGTTCCCCCTTTGTCAGCATGATTAATGATGACATCCGACATTTTGTGAAAATCATCTAGCACTTGCCATTTAAATGCTGTCAAATTCCGAAGATGAGACCAACGAGACGCAGTCTCAGATAGAAAGATCTTTTAACACAATGATTGAAATGTGGCCACTGCAGGATCTAAAGCCCCAGGCAGACTCCACTTTGATTTTTTATATAGAATAGCCCGTTCAATGACACAGGGTTTATCTGTAAAAAAAAAAATAGCCTACGTTACAATTTCCTTATCAATTGATAAATAGCCACACAACTCTTAAAAGAATCGTAAGAAGCTGTAAAAACAAAACAGAGGAAGGGAATATCTTTAACTTTAACTTTATTCCATACTTGATAGACCGCTTACGTTAAAAACATTAAAGCGGTGTACAAACAAAATAAAAAGGCAGCACTGCAAACTACGGAAAAGGAACGCCAAAAATAATAGAAAAGAAAGAAAAGCACAGCAACTGTACAGACAATAATAAATAACAATTAGACATGGGCACGAGTTAAAACAAGAGGCAGTATCAAAACATAAGTTTAAAACAATAGAATTAAAACAATAAAATTTATACAATAATAAGCAATAAAAACAGCCACCAGTTGACAATATACAAACAGCAACCAATAATTAACAGCAGTGAATAAGGAAAGCACACAGACAGTACCACTTGACAAAGACAAACAGAGGGGGGGGGGGACGAGACCAACTAGGCTAGGACAAAACAGTAGCCAGGGACGGTATCTGGGAGGGAAAAACAGGAGAAATCAGGGGGGGAGATCAAACACTTTTTGAAACAGGTGAGTCTTGAGAGCGGATTTAAACTGTGGGTAAGAAGACTCTAACCGGAGAGATGAAGGCAAGGCATTCCATAACCAAGGTCCAAGAAAAAAGAAAGCAGCGTGACAGGTCTTCTCTAAATGAGCATGAGATGGGGACGGTAAAACCAAACGATTAGCGTGAAGGGAGCGAAGCTGACGGTAGGGCGTGTGAAGGGAGATTAAATCAGCCAGGTATAGAGGGTTATTGGTATAGAGTGCACGATGAATAAGGATCAGAAGTTTGTAGTGAAACCTAACACGGAGGGGCAACCAGTGAAGTCGAACGAGAATGGGAGTGATGTGATCAGAGCGGCGGGTGAAGGTGATAATACGGGCGGCGGTATTTTGAATAAGCTGTAATCGTTGAAGTTGATACTTAGGGAGATTGGCCAGAAAAATATTACAGTAATCGAGGCGGCTAATAACAAGAGCAAGGGCAAGAGTGACCAGGGACCCAAGGGGGAGAATCGAGCGAACGGCCCGGAGACGACGAAGAATGGCGAAAGAGCGCCTGACCAGAGAAGAAATATGATCATGGAAAGAGAGAGAAGAGTCAAGAATCACCCCGAGATACCGAAAAGAAGACACCAAAGGGACAGGGACAGAGTCAATCGTAGGTGCAACTGATGGACATGACCCAAGAAAGCAAAACCCACATAGCAGTGGACTTAGATGGGTTTAGACGGAGGAGGTGCTGCGAAAGCCAGGAAGCCACGTGGGAAAGGCAAGCATTGAAAGAAGAAAGATCCAGGAGAAGTGGAGAGGTGTGAAAGAGCAAAATAATGTCATCTGCATAGACATAACAGGATACAGGATATTGCTGTAGTACCAGGAGCAGAGGGGCCAGAAAAATATTAAACAGCAGAGGGGACAAAACAGAACCTTGAGGGACACCGCAAGTAAGGGGAAAGGAGCTAGAAGACCTACCATTTAAAGTAACAGAAAAGGAGCGGGTAGTGAGAAAAGAACGAAACCAAAGAAGAACTGCACCACGTAACCCCACCTCAGCAAGACGAGTGAGAAGAAGAGTGTGATCAATTAAATCAAAAGCCGCAGATAAGTCGAGAGAAACCAAAAGAGTGAGATCACCACGATCATGTGCAACATGTATTTCATTTAGAACAGCAAGAAGGACAGTTTCGGTGCTATGGCCCTGGCGAAAGCCAGCCTGACGGGGGTGAAGTGTGTTTGTGGCTTCAACATCATCATACAAGACAGGTTTATTATTCCAGATTCATCCGGGACTGTGAGCATGTCACTGGGCACGCTGTTAAACGTTTCTACAACCTCTGCCGTGTCCCCATCAGGATCGGCATCTGTCTAAAAAATCCCCACATTCAGCTCTTTGTCCCAAAGCTCCCTCACTGCTATAATCAGAGTCCTCCAATGAATGATCAAAGAACACATGCCTCTTCCTATCAAAATAATCAGGACGCATCCACGGGTACACCGAGGTTTTCTGATAGTCTGCTTCATCGCATCAAAACTTATTCAGTTTTATCTTATGTACCGAATCACAATAAGTTGACAATGAACTTTGTAAAGTATTAAGCTGTCTCTCAAAGGTCTCAGTAGAAACTTTCTTCTTTAATTGGTCACAGTTTATATTTCTTCTTTTATTTTGTCCTCACAGGTTACAGAACATCAAATCTAATGCTATTTGTTTAGAATCAGATTACATTTCTCTAAAACCCAGTGTCCTGAACATACATATGAGACACCTCATGGGATCTAAGCTGGATATATTTATTTCTCTCTCTTATAGGCCTACCAGGAGAGGAGGTCAGGCGTGGTGGTGCTGCATCACAGGTGCAGGTGATCTTCCTTCCTTTCCAGTCTCTCTTCCCCCATCAGACTTTTCCCCCTTTTGATATCTTTTGGAGGTGCTCTCTTTGCCGCTCTCTCCCTTTGCTTGCTTTCCCTCCCCCCCTCTTGCCCTGGGGTAGGTGTGCAGCACATTGATTTTGATGTTGATGTTGATTTGGGTTGGTGTAAAAGGTTAATATATTCTGTTTGGTTGATAAAATAAGAAACTAACAGAAGTAGACAATTTCAGGGGGATATTCTATGATTCTTCTGTATAATGTGGAAGGATTGGCTACATGTTGGTACTGACTATCCTGTCATGAAAAATTTTAAAAAATAAAGTGAAGAAACAAAAAATTATGGTGCTCTGGGCATGGGCTTAGTGCTTTGGACACAAACAAAGCTCATTCTAAGGGTCTCTTAATTTACTGAATTGTTATTTTGACAGCTAGCAGTAGAGGACCTTTTAGTTTTATTTTTTACTCAACATTAGAAGCCATTCAGAAATCTCTTTATAGCTAAGGTAGGAGCTCAGAGCCTACAGGCTCCCAGGACTAAAATACAATTATCAACCAAGCTATCCGGTAAAGGCATGGACACTCTATAAAGAGAAAACAAGTTGGCTCTGAACCTTAATAGACAGGCAATTATGCTGCATTAAGAACCATAGCGACAGTATGGTATCTGCACTATACTACTGCCAGGAAGTGGAAGGCACAGCAAGAAGTGGCCAAAGTGAAGCTATGATGGCAGGCAATGACATGTGAACAGTGGCACACCTCAGTTACCTAGAGAAACACAATAGAAACATAGAAACATGATGACAGAAAAAGACCACAAGGCCCATCTAGTCTGTCCTTCCATAACAACAACTACAACAGTCCACTTTTTACCTTTAGAGATCCTCTGTGTTGGTCCCATGCTTTTTTGAATTCAGTTACTGTCCTCATCTCTACCACCTCCACTGGGAGACTATTCCACGGATCCACTACTCTTTCCGTAAAGAAATATTTCCGCCATATCACTCCTGAATCTATCTCCCTTCACCCTCATCCCATGTCCCCTCGTCGCAGAACTTGCTTTCAATTGAAAGAGGCTCTCTCCCTGAACATTTATGCCACGGAGGTATTTAAACATCTCAATCATATCACCTCTATCCCGCCTTTCCTCTAAGGTGTACATATTAAGATCCTTAAGTCTGTCCTCATATGCTTTATAATGAAGACCACTAATCATCTTAGTAGCAACCCTCTGCACCGACTCCATCCTGTTCACATCCTTTTGAAGGTGCGGTCTCCAGAATTGCACACCATACTCCAAATGAGGTCGCACCAAAGACTTATACAGAGGCATTATCACCTCCTTTTTTCTGCTAGCCATTCCTCTCCGTATGCACCCAAGCATCCTTCTAGCTTTTGCCGTCGCCTTTTCTACCTGTTTAGCTACTTTAAGATCATCGGACACAACTACGCCTAGGTCCCGCTCTTCTTTAGTGGACAAAAGTACTTCACCTCCTATGCTGTACTGCTCCCTTGGATTGTTGCAGCCCAAATGCATGACCTTACATTTTTTAACATTAAATCCCAGCTGCCAAATTCTAGACCATTCTTCAAGCTTAGCTAGATCCCTCCTCATGTTATCTACACCTTCCTGGGTGTCTACTTTATTGCAGATTTTGGTATCATCTGCAAAGAGGCAAACCTTACCCGACAGCCCTTCCGCTATATATATCCGCAGGGAGACAGTGGAGGGCAGCTCCAGGCCTCTACTCGGCACCATGGGGTGATACTTTGCTAACACCATCATGTACTGCACCAAAAATGACTGTTTATTTTTGAATATTTGACATACCGCCATTTGAGCAAATACTTGACTTCATGGCAGTTTACATAATTGGTTAAACTTGTTGGCTTTCCTAGGTGAACCTGTTAATATAAACATAAAAGAAAAATTTAGATTCAATACAGGAAGATAGGAGAAGCCTAGTGGTTAAAGCAATAGGCTAATACCCAAGAGATCTGGGCTCTATTCCCACTGGCGTTCCTTGTGAATTTGGGCAAGTCACTTAACCCTCCATTGCCTCAGGTACAAACTTAGACTGTAAGCCACTAGGGGCTGGGAAATACCTACTGTACCTGAATGTAACGTGCCTTGAACTACAACTGCAAAGGTGAGCTAAATACTAATAAAAAATCAATCAAGGGCATAGGGACATAAGAAAACCATTAAACAACCAGTTCACACTAGGGAAGTTTGTTCACAAGCAGCCCTAAGCAGGAGCAACACAAAATTACAAATAATCACCATAGAAACATTGAAATAGCCAAATTTTCACACATCTTTTGAACCTTTTATAAGAACTTTCTGAACAAATATCAACCGGGAGTGAATGCCATAAACTGACAATCAACTATTCCTTGTCCAATCTAATATTAGAGAGCAAAAAGAAAGCCCAACTAGCAAATGTGCCCGAGAGCATCTCGACTGCCTTTGAGGTCAGTAACGGATGAGAAAGTTCAAGGTAGAGTGGGATAAACCAGTGCAAAATGTGTGATGGGCCAATTGATGATCGAGCCACTGCTGTTTGATTAATAACTGTGTGTCATAGCGTAGTTACTCACCTGTAACAGGTGATCTCCAGGAACAGCAGGAATAAGTCTTCACATATGGGTATCGTCGGTACCGATGGAGCCTGCGTGGGAACACTCCCCAGCGTCCAATAGGATAGCTTTTGGGAGCATCCCACAGCGCCTACCTGCTGCCTTCCCACCTTTCCAACTCGCCCTCTTCAGTTGAGTTTATAGCTGAGACAAAAGGAGAGAAGTAGACAAAGAGAGAGAGATAGAGACAACTCCCAGGGGAGGTGGGTGGGTTGTGAAAACTTATTCCTGCTCTTCCAGGATATCACCTGTTACAGGTGAGTAACACGCTATCTCCAGGAACAAGAAGGAATGTAGTCTTCACATATGGGGACTCCCCAGCTGAGAGATGCCAGGGGGATGACCATAGCAAGCTGCGAACCCAAGATGAGATGGGTCATGATTCCTCCCATGGATCTCTGGCATCGAAACCCGGGACGGTGGGTAGGAGTTGTACTAAGTCTGAAAGAGATGCTGGAGCACAGCCTGGCCAAACAAGGCATCTCGACGGGAGTCCTTGTCTAAGCAATAGTGGGCTGTAAAGGTGTGTACCGAAGCCAAAGTGCCTGCTCTTCAGATATCATCAATGGACACAGAATGAAGATTAGCCATTGAGGCTGCCATTGCTCTCACATTGTGAGCTGTGACATGGCCTTCAAGAGAAAGGGAGGAGTGGTCTAGTGGTTAGGACAAGGTACTTCAGGCCGGAGGGCTGGGGTTTCAATTTCCACCTGGGGACAGCAATCTCAGGCTGGAGGGACTGTGATTTCTAGTCCTATAGGCACTCCTTGTAGTCTTGGGCAAGCCACTTAACCCTCCATTGCCCATGTTCCCTGTAAGTATTAGCGTATGTGTCTCATATCCCCTCGTGTTAAATGTATCCCCCAATTGACAGCTTTGACCCGGTGAAAAGCGGGATATAAATATAGCTAAATAAATAAATAAGTAATAAAGTCCCTTACTCTCATATGCAAAGGATATGCAATTTGCAATCCATCTAAGAGTTCTTTTGGAAACTGGAAGTCCCAAATGACTAGAATCAAAAGCAACAAAACGCTGAGAAGATGTTCTACTGCATGTTGCTTAGTTCTTTGAAGATAAAAAGCCAAGGCTCTTTTACAATCTAAAGTATGAAGGTTCCTTTGTGCAATAGAGGCATGAGGCCTAGGGAAGAATACAGGAAGGTAAACCACTTGGTTTAAATGAAAAGGCGAAACCACCTTTGGTATAAAGTGGGGGTGAATCCTAAGAACTACCTTATCATGGTGAAATCTTGTATAAGGAGGATCCGCCACTAAGGCCTGTAACTCACTGATGCATCTTGTAGAAGTGAGGGCAACTAGGAAGATGACCTTCCACGAAAGAAATTTTAGGGCTGTAGTGGCTAGGGGCTCAAAGGACGGTTTCATTAGCTGCCCGAGAACAAGATTTAGATCCCATGCCACCGGTGGTGGCTTAATGGGAGGTTTCATTAAGAGTAGACCTCTCATAAATCTCGCTATGAGTGGATGAGAGGAAATAGGTTGTCCATCCAGAGGTTTGCGAAAAGCAGCAATGGCACTAAGATGGACCCTTACTGAATTGTTTTTAAGACCAGAATCTGATAAATGGAGGAGATACTCCAGAAGCGATTCCACAGGCACTGTATGGGGGTTAAGTCCCCTTTGAGAATACCATACAGAGAAAGCACAGTTACTTACCTGTAACAGGTGATCTCTGGGAACAGCAGGAATAAGTCTCAAATATGGGTACGTCGGTACCGACGGAGTCTGCGCGGGAACGCTTCCCAGCGTCCAATCAAGAGCTTTTGGAAGTATCCCAGCACGCCTGCGTGCTGCCTTCCCGCCTTTCCCAACTGCCTCTCCTCAGTTAAGTTTTAAAGCTGAGACAAAGAGAGAGAGAGGAAAGGAAAGATAGATAGATAGAGATACAACTCCTGGGGAGGTGGGAGGGTTGTGAAGACTTATTCCTGCTGTTCCCAGAGATCACCTGTTACAGGTAAGTAATTGTGCTATCTCCAGGAACAAGCAGGAATGAGTCTTCACATATGGGGACTCCCAAGCTGAGATGCCTGGAGTCCCAGCATGTCATAGGTTGGAACATGCTATCTCCCAGAACACCAGGCATCCTGAGGATAGAGGGTAGGAGTTGAAGAAAGAAGGATGCTGTGAAACAGCTAACCTAGCATAGGACTGCAGAGGAGGAGTCCATGTGTGGATGATGATGGTCATCAATAATATTGCAAAGGATACTGCAATATGGACCTCCCCCGACAGGATTTCACAGAAGTATGGAGGTTCATGGATCTACTGGGAACCTAGTAGAGGAACCTTGAAGAGGACCTCACTGTAAGTGGAGGTAATAATCCTGTAGGAAAATCAATGGAGGTCAGAATCCTGAAAGGTAACAGGTAACCCCAGTAGGAAAACTGGGATAGTCCAAAAACAGTGGGCCTTCAGCGGAAGGCTTTATGACAAAAAAAACTAGCTCTTTTGGAGGCAGAGTGAGACACTCTTAGGAGCAAAAAGAGAAAGACTAACCGATTTGGACAAACAGGCACAGTCCTTGTGGGGAGAAAGATGTGGGAACTCCTTGTATCCCAAAAAGAGAGGACAAATGCCTGAGGCGTTAAAGCCTGTGATTAACTGAAGATCCACAATGTCTCTCACAACTGAGGTAAGCTAGGAGAGATATTGGACACGGAGAGCTTCAGAGGTACCTAAACCGTTAGGTTATGGTATAAAAATTGTTGAGTACCACAGGAGTGGTTGTGTGTGTAGAACCCCAAACCTGCTTGGTAGCATAGGTAGGGGTAAAGTCCCTCTGTTAGAATCATATAGCTATATGAGGATAGACAGTGAGATAGATAAGTATGTGGATACATATCTATCTATAATAAAATATCTCAACAGATACATATACACATATATATATATATAGATAGACATATAAGAATATATCTATAGTGAGATATGGCAGGACATAAAATACACACAAAAAATAAATATGGCTATGTAGGCCTACATATGGGTGTCTGCAATTAAACAGACAGAGATATGCCTACAGCACAGTGATCACATAGGATATGTGGAGAGGAAAGATTCATCTAATAACAAGGAGGTGGAATCTACTTGAGAAGACATATAGAGAATCTGTTCCTCCTGGTCATGATCTGCAAGAATGCTAGTTAGTGAAAAATAACCAGGACTGTTACGTGAAAAACAGAGGATAATATCCATGTGCAGCCAGCAAGTCCCGAGTCTTCCAGGACTCTAGCATGGTAAGTAGACAGAAGACGCCTAGAGATGAGATACCATGTTGACCTGCTTAAGGGCAAAGGTATCATGCGTTCTTACCATGAAGACGAGCATATCCCCGATTGGGAATACTATGGACCAAAGCAGGGAACTGGCAACTCCTTGAACTTTCACGTAAGAGAAGGCCTATGTCCGTTATATCAAAAAAGGAGATAGTAAAAGAAGGGAGAACCTTCTAGTCATGGGAGACATGACTGAAAAGCCTTTTCTAACCAGCTAGTATAGCTGTTGGAGAAAAAAAACCCCATGCTCTCTAGCAAGGGCCCATAGTGGAAAGCTTCTCTGTAGATTGCAGAGAGCATGATGCAGGAGAATGAGGAGATAGAACTGGCTGCTAGAGAGCCAGTATCTCTGCCAACTATGCTGCCAAACCCAGGGAGATGGAGAGGGCAGAATAGAAGACAATCTAGAAAGCTTGTAGTGAGATGATCTCCAAGAGAGATGAAGCACTGACTTGGAGCCACTACTAAGACTAGACAGAATGTTAGTGGAGGACAATCTGGTTGTTTGTGGACAAGAACCAGTGGTCCAAACATTAAGGCTCCTGCATAGGCAGCTGCTAGCAAGACAGCAGAAAGAATCTTACTGTTCAAAAACAGAAAGAACAGATAGAACAGGAGTAGGAAACTCTGGACATGTCTGATAAGCTGCCCCAAAGCAAGATTGAGCAGAGGAGGTAATTCAGAGAGGAAAACTCCGCACTGGAAAGTGAGAAAAGTAGAGAGGCTGAAGAAAAAGCCTCCCAGTAAGTAATTCCCTCTTACAGGGGAAAAACCTGGTAAGGGGGTGAAGAGAATGGAGCTGAAGAAGACTTACGAAGTAGGAAGTCTATAGAAAGGAAAAATACATGCTGGCACAGGAACTATCATTTGATAGTGGTTAGACCTCTTTCCCTAGCAGGAAAAAGAGGAGAAACCTGTGACCTATAGGCATGAATATCCTCACAGCTCATAGAAATATAGAAAAAATGGATATCTTTTGGAAAGGGATCCATGTGTAGGGGTTAGAATGAAGCGGTGGGTTGCCTCAATTGAGAAGAAGCAACTGTAGATGCTAACCACAAGAGTCACAAGTATCTGATGATGATTGATCAGAAACCCTGCAGATGCTGGGTTTGCTGAGCCTGGTGAGAGGTTGGATTCTTCAGACCAGTACGATGCCTCCCCTGTTGGGGAACATCTGTATGATGGGCAAGTGATGAATAAAACCTTCTTCTCCTGTGGGAAGAAAGTTTGGTAGAAGATTTTCTACCTAGTGGGACAGAAGAAGGTGTAGAACAACCCTTAGGAACAGGTAAATCAGTGGATAACTGAGTAACCTGACGTAAAGACTCCTTGTTGAAAAGATTTTCTCCAGTGCAAGGAGTATATCCCAGACGTTGTGCCCATTTGTCCAAGTCTGAAGCTTGGAGCCAGGCTGTACGTCGTGCCCCTATAGCAATAGCAGAAGTTCTGCTAACAGACTCAAAAGAGTCAAGGGAAGCACGAGAAAGAAACCAAGAAATATTCTGGATATGCTTAAGCAGTGAAGAATAGTCTTTACTCCTAGAATCTGGAAGGAAAGGAGTCAAAAGATGTAACTGCTTTGTGACCTCCTCAAGAGAAAGACTCATATAAAAAATATATGAGAGAATTCTTGCAGAAAGCATAGATGTCTGGAAGGTTTGACGTCCAAAGGCATCTAGTGTCTTAGACTCACGACCTGGCGGATAAGAAGAGTGCTTTTTCTTACTCTTTACCCGCCTCATTGCTGATTCCACTACTATGGAATGATGAGGAAGTTGAGTCTTTTGAAACCCTGGAGAGGGGGGCACCTGATATAAGAGATCAGTTGCCCTGGGAGGTGGGGGTACCCTTAAAGGTGTTTCCCACATTCCTAGAAGGAGATCATGCAAGGAATGATGCAAAGGAAGCATTATGTTGTCCTTTGTTTTGGTAAAAACAGAGCCTTGTGCAGGATCATGTCCTGGAATAGAAACATAGAAACATAGAAATATGACGACAGAAAAAGACCACATGGCCTATCTAGTCTGTCCTTCCATAACAACTACAACAGTCCACTTTTTGCCTTTAGAGATCCTCTGTGTTGGTCCCATGCTTTCTTGAATTCAGTTACTGTCCTCATCTCTACCACCTCCACTGGGAGACTATTCCACGGATCCACTACTCTTTCCGTAAAGAAATATTTCCGCATATCACTCCTGAATCTATCTCCCTTCACCCTCATCCCATGTCCCCTCGTAGCAGAACCTGCTTTCAATTGAAAGAGGCTCTCTCCCTGAACATTTATGCCACGGAGGTATTTAAACATCTCAATCATATCACCTCTATCCCGCCTTTCCTCTAAGGTGTACATATTAAGATCCTTAAGTCTGTCCTCATATGCTTTATAATGAAGCCCATTAATCATTTTGGTAGCAACCCTCTGCACCGACTCCATCCTGTTCACATCCTTTTGAAGGTGCGGTCTCCAGAATTGCACACCATACTCCAAATGAGGTCGCACCAAAGACTTATACAGAGGCATTATCACCTCCTTTTTTCTGCTAGCCATTCCTCTCCGTATGCACCCAAGCATCCTTCTAGCTTTTGCTGTCGCCTTTTCCACCTGTTTAGCTACTTTAAGATCATCAGACACAACCACGCCTAGGTCCCGCTCTTCTTTAGTGGACAAAAGTACTTCACCTCCTATACTGTATTGCTCCCTTGGATTGCTGCAGCCCAAATGCATGACCTTACATTTTTTAACATTAAATCCCAGCTGCCAAATTCTAGACCATTCTTCAAGCTTAGCTAGATCCCTCCTCATGTTATCTACCCCTTCCTGGGTGTCTACTCTATTGCAGATTTTGGTATCATCCGCAAAGAGGCAAACCTTACCCGACAGCCCTTCCGCTATATCACTAACAAAGATGTTAAAAAGAATTGGACCAAGGACAGATCCCTGGGGCACACCACTGGTAACATCCTTCTCCTCAGAGTGAGCTCCATTTACTTGTACTCTTTGTCGCCTCCCACCCAACCAATTTCTAACCCAAGCAGTAACTTTAGGGTCCATCCCTAGGGTGCTCAGTTTGTTTATAAGTCGCCTGTGAGGAACAGTGTCAAAGGCTTTACGGAAATCTAAATACACCACATCTAGAGCTCTCCCTTGGTCCAACTCCCTGGTCACCCAGTCAAAAAAATCAATCAGATTTGTCTGACAAGACCTGCCTCTGGTGAATCCATGCTGCCTCGGATCCTGTAATCCGCTGGACTCCAGAAACCTCACTATTTTCTCTTTCAGCAGCGTTTCCAATAATTTACTCACCACCGAAGTTAAGCTAACCGGCCTGTAGTTTTCAACCACATCCTTACTTCCGCTTTTGTGTAAAGGCACCACATGAGCCTCTCTCCAGTCCTTTGGCACCACTCCCGACTCCAACGAGGCATTGAAAAGGTCAGTCAGTGGAGCTGCTAGAACGTCCCCAAGTTCCCTCAGTATTCTAGGGTGTATCCCATCCGGTCCCATCGCTTTGTCTACTTTAAGTTGAGCTAGTTTCTCACGAACACAGTCTTCTGAAAATAGTTCAAGATGTCCCTCGCTTCTGTTCTTATTTGTGGGTGTTTTTCTGAGGTCCTGCTCCTGGTTCTTCATCTGTGAACACAGAACAAAAATATTTGTTAAGCAATTCCGCTTTATCCTTATCAGCTTCTACATATTCCCCCCCTGCACCCTTGAGTCTGACAATACCACTTTTGCTCTTCCTCTTCTCACTAATATATCTGAAAAATGTCTTATCCCCCCATTTTATTGCATTGGCTATTTCCTCCTCCTTTTGAATCTTTGCCTTCTTGACTACTTTGCTAGCTTCTCTAAGTTTTTCCAAATACAGATGCTTGTCTTCTGCTCTCTGTGATCTCTTGTATTTCATGAAGGCCTCCCTCTTTTTCTTCACTTTTTCAGCTACTTCCTTCGAAAACCATAGCGGTCTCCTGTTCCTTTTGCCTTTATTTACCATTTTAACAAAAAGGTTGGTTGCCCTTAAAATACCCCCTTTCAGTTTTGCCCACTGTTTTTCTACATCCCCCAGCTGTTCCCATCCCACTAACGACTCCCTGAGGTATTGGCCCATCTTCGCAAAGTTAGTCTTCCTAAAGTCTAAGATCTTCACCTTGGAATGGATTCTAACAGCCCTAGTCCTAATACTGAACCACACCATCTGGTGATCACTGGAAGCAAAATGATCTCCCACTACAACATCAGAAACACTTTCACCATTGGTAAGCACCAAGTCCAGTATGGCCCCTTCACGTGTGGGGTCTGTTACCAATTGCCTGAATAGTTCTCCCTGTAGAGAATCCAGGATCTCCTTACTTCTAGATGATACTGCAGCAGGAATGTGCCAATCAACATCTGGCATATTGAAATCTCCTATCAGTAGCACTTCCCCTTTCTTAGCAATGCTGCGTATGTCTTCAATTAACTCTCTGTCCACCTCTTCCTCTTGTGAGGGAGGTCTGTATATCACTCCAATGCAAATAGATTTCTCTTTCCCTCTTTCTAGTTTAACCCACAATGCCTCCTCTCTCCCTTTTAAGCTCTGTAATTCCAAAGCTTTAATAGTAGTTTTTACATATAGTGCCACTCCTCCTCCTCTTCTTCCTACCCTGTCCTTCCTGAATAAAGTATAGCCAGGTATAGTTACATCCCAGTCATTGTTTTCTGTGAACCATGTTTCTGTAACTGCCACTAAATCCAAGTCAGCCACTCCCACCAAAGCTTCAACCTCAGGGATCTTATTTCCCATGCTACGGGCATTAATACACACTGCTTTCCATATGTTACCCCTGTTACCCATTTCCATAAAGGTATTTAATGTATCACCTACCTGGGGGCTTTCACTTACCTGGGGGCTTTCTTCACCCATCCCCAAGGAATCTAGTTTAAAGCCCTCTTCAGTAGATTAGCCAGTCTACTACCAAAGATGCGTTGACCTCTCTTGGACAGATGGATGCCATCTCTGCTTTGCAACCCTTGGAAATGGCAAGGGATCTTGCTATATCCAGGAGGAAACTCTGAAAAGAGGGATCCCAAACAGGAATCTCCCTTGGACGGGGTAGATCTAAAGAACTAGCCTGAGCATCCACAGAGTTATCCAAATATATAGGAATAGAAGATCCTGCAGAGTGCAGTGTGGAATGCTTAAAAGATGGTTGCTGGTACTGGCTGTCAGGAGCAGCCACCATCCTTACCACATTGTCCATGCCAGGTATCGACTCCAAGCTTGGTATAGAATGGAGTGATCCTGTTGAAAAAAGCATGGCAGGAGTTGGCCACGATGCTACTGTGGGTACCGGTACCGATGTCAATACCGGTACCGATGTCGGAGTCGAGCCCGACAAAGACATCGGAGCAGTCATCGGTGGCAGGTCAATCGGTACCGAGGTAACCGGAAACCTCCGGCCGATATCCTCGGTACCGAAGCACCGGTATCGATCGGTGTCGGTACCAAAATCTATTGGTACCCAGTCTTCTAGACTAGAGATCGATTCCAAACTCGGCATCGAGGGCAAAGAGCCTGATAAGCGAAGCATGGAAGGCACCGACCATAAGGTAAGGAAGACATCGGTACCAACTTTGGTACCGTGTCTGATACCAATGAAGGAAGGGCAACCAGTGGCAACTCAATCAGCGTCGGGGGAACCGAGAGTTGCGGATCCGAATCATCGGAACCGAGCCTTCGGTACCGCCGAGAGCTGGTACCAAGGCGAGTCGGTACCCAGTCCTCCAGACTGGAGATCGAGTACAGACTCGGCATCGAAGGAAGCGAGGCTATCGATGCACATCTGGAGGGTACCGACGTCGGTTGAAGTATCGGTGTTGGTACCGATAATGGAAAGTCAATCTGGAGGGTATCCAGCGGTCCCGAAGGTACCGAGGACGCCAGATGACGATCCCTGGTGAGGAGTGTTTCATCCAACACCAGTGCCGATGCCAGGGTATTGGTACCGCTCGAAGCGGATGCCACCACCGTACACGGCTTAGGTATGTTCTGTGGGGGGTGAACCCCAGGAACAACCTGAAACCCCTTATAGGCTTTGGAGACCGAAGACTCCTGCCGGGGTTTTGAAGCCAGTGGGCCCTCGAGGGCAAGGCCGGAGCCGTCTACATGCTGCGCATGAGACCTACCACTCGAGGACTGGCTAGTCTTAACAGACTGTTTGTGGGTTACCTGATCCTGTGTGGAAGAAGAAGGGGACGGTGCCCCGAAGTTGGAGGGCAACCGTGTATCGAGGGAGTCTCGATGTTGAAAACCTCTTCTTACCAAACTGTTGTCAGGACCCAAGCAGATTAGACACCGACTTCGAGGGTCTAAAAATAAAGTTGTACCGCCACAGTCTGAACATTTCTTGGAGAAAGTGTCTGGCGGTTCCATGAAGGAAAAAGAAGAGGCCTAAAAGGCCTAAGAGACCGTGGGACACTATGAAGAAAAAATATCCCGTGGAAAAGGAAAAATTTACAAGAAAAGAAAAGAAAACACCGGCGGTACCAGTGGCGTCGGGAAGACAGCCGCGACCACAAGAAAAATAAAAAATAAAAACAAGAATTTTCTGCGGTGACAGGACGACGTCCTGCCGGCTCCGCGGAAAAACGAAAACTGAGGAGAGGCAGTTGGGAAAGGCGGGAAGGCAGCACGCAGGCGTGCTGGGATGCTTCCAAAAGCTCTTGATTGGACGCTGGGAAGCGTTCCCGCGCAAACTCAGTCGGTACCGACGTACCCATATGTGAAGACTCATTCCTGCTTGTTCCTGGAGATTCTCTTCCACTTAAAAGCGTAGGATTGCCTTGTGGAAGGCTTCCTGGAAACCACAAGGATATCTTTTACCTGTTGAGACAGGTTGATATCCGGGAGTGCTAGGCTTTCAGTAAGCAGGCCCTGAGGTGCAGAGACTGTGGATTTGGGTACAATAGCATCCCGTTCTCCTGGGAAAGAAGATCTGGAGCACATCCCAACTCCAGAGGTGTGGCTTGAGAGAGACGCAGAAGCAGAGGATACCACGTATGCTGTGGCCAACGTGGAGCTATGAGTATCATATGACCTCTATCTCTCTGAAGCTTGAACAATGTTTTGGGAATGAGGGGAATGGGTGGGAAGGCATAGAGGAAGTCCCAACCCCAATGGAGGAGGAAAGTGTCCCTTGCCTGACAGTTTTCAGCTGGAAATCTGGAACAGAATCGGGGAAGTTTGGCATTCTGTGGACTTGTAAAGAGGTCTATATCTGGCGTTCTCCAGATTCGAAACACTCGAGCAAGCTGGTCTGAGTGCAGAGACCATTCGTGTGGCAGCAGTATTCGACTGAGTTTGTCTGCCCAAAGATTTTGAATGCCCGGAAGATATACCACTAGAAGGTGGATTTGAAGCTCTCTGGCGAGGGCTCACAGTCGCAAAGCTTTGTTGCATAACGACAGAGAGCCTGTTCCGCCCTGCTTGTTCACATAAAACATGGCTACCTGATTGTTGGTCTGGACCAGAATTGTCTTGTAGCTGAGAAGGGCCTGAAAAACTCAGACAGCATGAAAAATGGCTCTGAGGTCTAGGAGGTTTATGTGAAGACAAGCCTCCTGTGGGGTCCAGAGACCCTGAGTTTATAGATCATGCAAGTGAGCCCCCCAACCCAACTTGGACGCATCTGTTGTTAGGATGGTTTGGCATAGACGCTGCTGGAAAGGAGAGCCCATGAGAAGGTTTTCCAGCGACTGCCACCATTGCAGGGACAAAATGAGATGTGTGGAGTTTCTGATTTTGTCCGTTAGCCGACCCGAGGCCTGTGTACACCGAGAGGATAGGGTCCACTGGGCTGCTCGCATATGAAGGCGAGCATAGGGAACCACATGGACAGTGGATGCCATATGCCATAGAAGCTGAAGCATCTCCCGAGCAGTCAGGAAGACTTTCATACCTGCTTGGGAGGCCAGCTGTACTATACGAAGACAACGTGGCTGTGGCAGGAAAGCCCTTGATGGCCTTGTGTCTAGACGTGCCCCTATGAATTCTAGAGACTGAGAAGGGGTGAGATGAGATTTTGAGAAGTTTATGACTAGTCCCAAATACTGGAGGATTCGCTAGTGCGAGAAAGAGCGAAGATGGCTTCTGGAGCTGTTGATTGCTCGAATGAGCCAGTCGTCTAAGTAGGGGAAGATGAATATTCCTAGAGTTCTCAGGAATGCTGCTATTACTGCCATGCATTTTGTGAAGACTCTTGTGGCAGAAGCCAGATCGACGGGAAGAACCCTGTATTGGAAGTGTCTTCCCTGGAAAAAGAATCAAAGGAATTTCCTGTGATCTGCATGGATGAGAATATGCATATATGCATCCTTTAGATATACAGAACATAGCCAGTCCTGACTCTGAAGGTATGGCAGGAGTGTTCCGAGGGAGATCATCTTGAATTTTTCCCGGAACAAATACTTGTTTAATTCTCTGACGTCCAGAATAGGCTAGTGTCCCCCTGTTTTCCTTGGGATGAGAAATTAGGGGGAGTAGAACCCCGTTCCCTGTTGGGATATGGGTACCTCTTCTATTGCTCCCTGAGCAAGAAGTGATGCGACCTCCTGACCCAAGAGATTGGTGGCAGGGATCTGAGAATTGAACTGTCTTATGAATGTAGGAGGGGACATACTGTGAAAATGTAGTCTGTATCCCTCTCGTACAATGGGCAGGGTCCAGTTTTCTGATGTTATTTGTTGCCATCTTCTGGCAAAATGGTATAATCTGCCCGGGATGGTAAGGGGTTCTGGACTTTTCAGAGGCAGAACGACAAAGTTCTCTAGAAAGGAGTCAAAAAGCCCCTGAAGAGGCTGAGTCTGTTGAGGCAGCTGAGCTCTTGGAACTTGTTGCTTCCTCTGCTGTCTGTTCTGTTGTTGCCCCCTTTGGGGAACATGAATTGGACAATGTCCCTGATGGGTGTAAGATGGGTAAAATTTCTTTTTCTAGTTGAAAAAGGGTTTTTTGACTGACTTTTTCTTTGCTGGGTTGGCTGTAGACTTTGATAGTCTGTTCGAGGTAGTATTTTCAGATTCAATCTGATTGGCCTTGTCTTGCCAATCCTTGCCAAAGAGATTTTCTCCTGTGCAAGGAATATTTCCCAGTTTATCTTGCACCCATTGTTCTAAGTCTGATGCCTGAAGCCAGGCAATACGACGTGCACCGATGGAAATAGCAGAGTTTCTGCTAATGCATTCAAAGCAATCAGAGGTTGCATGGTTCATAAACTTAGAGACATCCTGGGCACGTTTGCCCAGAGTAAGGAATTCCCCCCTTTTTTCCTCAGGAAGAAGAGGGCTCATGAGTTCCAAGTCTCCTGTAACCTCCTTGAGGAACATTCCCATATAGAGAATGTAGGAGCTGATCCTGGCTGCCAACATGGAGGATTGGAAACATCGACGCCCAAAGGCATCGAGCGTCCTTGATTCACATCCCGGAGGATTTGAAGAATGTGTTTTTGCACTCTTAATCCTATGCATCACCGATTTCACTACCATTGAATGGTGTGGTAATTGAGTCTTTTGAAAACCAGGACAGCTTGGAACTCGGTATATGGTATCGAGTCGTCAAGAGTGTGGAGACACCGTTAAAGGAGTTTCCCACATTCTTAACATAAGATCATGCAAGATCCTATGAATGGGCAGGGTAGCTGCCTCTTTAGGAGCCTTAGGGTATTGAAGAATTTCTAATTCTTCTGCTCTGGGTTCCTTCTCCGGAGACACCGGGATTGAGAGACTTCGAGCTAAATCACATATGAAATCCTGGAAGGACATGTCTTCTGGAGGAGACATTCTGCATTGAGGAGAAGGAGATGGATCCTCCAGAAGGATAGCAGAGTCATCAGTCTCATCAGAATTGGATGATTCAAAGTATCTCTGCGCCGGGTGTTCCTGCAACGCACAGTACCGGTACTGGTACCGTTCGAAGTTGGTATCGGGGTGTCTCGATACCAGTCAATACCTGAGATAGACTCAAGGCTCGGCATAGGGGGAAGCATCCCCCCGAGGCACTCGGTACCAGTACCGGTGTCGGTACCGACACCTGTGGAACCATCTGTTGCAGTCTTAGCGGTACCGAAGCTGCTAAGAGAGCCGCTAGACTGCGTTCGATAGCGAGGATTCTCTGATCCACTGCTCCTGCCGATGCCTGGGTGTCGGTACTGGTGGAAACGGCCACGACCCCAGAACATGGCACCAGTAGTTCTGCATAGGTGGAAGCCTCTGGAATATTCTGGAGCCCCGTTAATGCTTTGGAGACCGAGGCCTCCCGCCGGGGCTGATTTGCCGGTGAACTTTCCTCGAGGACAACGCCAGTGGCATCTCGATACCTGGAAGGAGATCTACCCTTTGAGGACCGGCCAGTCTCAGAAGACTTAAGTTTAGTTACCTGAGATCCATGGGAGGAAGATGAAGCCCTGGAAGACGTCGATGCAACTGACATCATATCTGCGGCAAAAAGGGTACAGAGTTTTGCAGCTCTATTCTGCAGGCCCCTCTTGGTCATCTTTCTGCACTTTTAGGGAAGCCATTGGAGAATGGTCAGGACCTAAACACTTAAGACACCATTCATGGGTGCCGGTGATGGATATGGTACCGCCACATTTAGAACATTTCTTGAAACCATTAGCTGGTTTTTCCATGTTTGAAGAAAAGTGGGCCTAATGCCCAAAATGGCACCTAGCACTGAGAGGGGAAAGGCCCCTGAAAGAAAAATCTTTTAGAAAGCTAGGTTGTTTTGTTTTTTTTAAATAAAAGAGTACCAGCAATACCGGTAGGCGTCGAATGAAGGCAGACACGACCACAAAAAACAGAAGAATAAGGATAAATTTTTCTGCGGTGACAGAGTATGCGTCCTGTCGGCTCCGCGGAAAACAAAGAACTGAAGAGGGAGAGTTGGAAAGGCGGGAAGGCAGCACGCAGGTGCTGTGGGATGCTCCCAAAAGCTTTCCTATTGGATGCTGGGGAGCGTTCCCGCTCAGGCTCCGTCGGTACTGACGATACCCATATGTGAAGACTACATTCCTGCTTGTTCCTGGAGATAATCTGAATGTTTGGCACTATAAATTAAATTAATGGCAGTAGTTTGTATTAGAGACATTTAATAAAATAATATATTGCAATAATTATGCTAGGCATTTAATATAAATGCATGAAGTAGCATTTTTAGAGCTCTGCAATCAAACTAAGGCCCCACTGATCTCCATGAATACGATAGAAGCAGTGCATGCAGATCTCTCATATGAATAGTCTGTGGGTATCCTGAAAATTTGACTGCCTAGGAGGTAACCCTGGACTGGCTTGAGAAACACTGGTCTAAGGTAGGAGGAGGATTTGTCTTTATTAAAGTAGAAATGTAAGAAGTAAAAAACAGCTCGTTATCAAGCTCCCAAAAGTAGATATGGAGTCTCTGATTGGGACAGACGTTGCAGTGATTTGCGGAATATAACCACTTCTGGATTTAGGACACATGTATGAGAACTTATACATTCTATATTCGTATCTAAGGGAGGACCACCAAAGTGTTTCGGAAGCTGCTATTCCAAGATTCATGACTATTCCTGGAATGTCGTCCATATATCAAGGCACAGTAAGACCCAGTTCCTGAATCAGAGTTTCAAGAGGGGCAATGTAAAGATTGAGAATAGGTGATAGGATAGCCTCTTGGGGAATTCCTTTGGCATGGAACTCCTAATATTAATTTTAAATGAATTAAACCATTTAAGTGTTGCCATAACCTCCACTTCTGCCGTAATCTATGGTCCAGGTGCTCTCTCCCAATATCAGCTTGCAAATGCATGAAAGAACAAAGAAACCAGTAAAGCAGAACTCATAACACACACCAAGCTTCAATTTCCATGAAATATCAGCTCAGCTACAGTGATATTATGCTGCTGCACCTTCAGGGAAGCCCTGGGATGCCCTCTAGAAATAGGAGCTATACCGATACTGCAAATATAACCCATCTGCAACTCCAGCTCAGTTATCTCTACATGGGGGAGGGGGGGATATGGTGTTGTATGAAGAAACTCTGGGTCCTGCAGGACAGCAAAGAGAAACAGAATAAGAATAAAACAAACATTAAATCTTTTAATAAGAGGTTTCGGCAGAACACTTTGGGTACTGAAAACAGCAGCTGTTTGAAAAGTCACAGTAAGCCTGTTTCCCCCAACTTGTAAAATCTCCCCTTCCCCTGACTGCCCCCCCCAAACATCCTGGGCTCTGAATATATAGAATAGCAGGGCTTCCAAGACTCTCATTCACAACATGGACTGTGCCTGAGGAGAGCAACAGAGTGATCAACATTGAACTACAACGCATGAGAGTTTCCATCAACATCACCCTTTCCCATATTTTGCTCACTAGGGCGGCTTCTCTTCCTCTCAAAGGCAGATCTCTAGAGTTAAGAAATTAAGCATTAAAGCACAACTCCAATACCCGAAGCACTGTAGCTGCTCAGACTCCCAAGTTACTGGTTACGGTCTCTGTCAGTACACAGTTACTGCACAACAGCAAACACTTAAAATGCTGAGCATGTGTCCCTGGCATAGGCTGATGTCAATACAGTAAACATAAAATTTACTCAGTCATTCAAAATAAAGCTTCCTTCTCTAACCATGCAGCATAGTTAACCAGATGCTTATACCAGAAGATGCATGCAGTAGACGGAATTACGACGCATGAATATTCTGACCACGTTTGCCTTCCTTAGAGGGTGTTGTGCTTCAAAATGATGATGTCAGCAATCTGTGAACACGAACTGTTAGGACATTATCCTCCCCCAGTTTCACACTCCCATAAAGACCAGACAAAATATTGCAAACGATTCAGTTCTCACAGATAATGCTTTAATACAATAAAGGCAGAACTGCTGCTTTATTGCAATGTTTAAAGCTATATCTGTGCTCTAACAATGCTCACTGTAGGTTCTCCTTCCTGGTCTGCCATGGGACTGGCTTAGCCATGGATCCTCATCAGTGACACAATTTTGGGTTCATGCAGCTTTTCCAGGCTAGGGGTGTGACAGCATGACACCTCCCCCACATGGTTAGTCTAGAAACTGAGAAGGAAGCAAACTCGGACCAGGCCTCCATCCCTGATATAGTACACTTGTTCTGTTCTAATCCCCTGAGGTGCCCCCCCCCAAACTGTGAAATCTCCCTTCCCCCGACTGCTCTCCCATCTTCAGGTGAATGGGAAGGACAGGCAAGATGACTGAGCCACATCCACTCTTCCTCAAGTTTCTTGGTTCCCCACCCATCCACCCCACTCTTCACACAGGGGTTGCAATGACAAGGTAAGGAACCCATGAGCTGGCCAACACATGTCACAGCATCCTTCCTTGCACAAGGACCTAGGGACTCTTCTCTTCTAAGCCATATACTGCCAGGATGATTCTACACACAGAGCCAGCTATCATGCAGTGATTGCCACGCTGTCATAGCCTTAAGAACACAAGTTAAATAAACAGAAACAAGTTAGACCAATAAAAAGATAACACCTTATTTTCCTTTTGTTTCTCTTTTTATTTAAATATCATTAAAATGGGACTAACACGTCAATCACACTATTTTATTTAAGAATACATGTCAACAGGGAGGACTTCAGCATACCAACTGCTAATCTGTATTAGACAATGCAGTGCTGGAAAAGCATAGTTACTCACCTGTAACAGGTGATCTCCGGGAACAGCAGGAATTTAGTCTTCACATATGGGTATCGTCGGTACCGATGGAGCCTGTGCGGGAACGCTCCCCATCGTCCAATAGGAAAGCTTTTGGGAGCATCCCACAGCGCCTGCGTGCTGCCTTCCCACCTTTCCCAACTGTCCCTCTCCAGTTGAGTTTATAGCTGAGACAAAAGAGAGACAGGGAAAGAGAGAAAGAGAGAGAGAGATACAACTCCGAGAGGAGGTGGGCGGGTTGTGAAGACTAAATTCCTGCTGTTCCCGGAGATCACCTGTTACAGGTGAGTAACTATGCTACCTCCAGGAACAAGCAGGAATGTAGTCTTCACATATGGGGACTCCCTAGCTGCAGATGCCACGGAGATGGCCCCAGAAAGTTGTGTGCACTTGTGAAAGGGCTACACTTCCCCCCCATGGATCTCTGGCATCCTACCAGGGATGGTGGGTAGGAGTTGATTAAGTATGGAACAGGTGTTGAAGAACAGCCTGACCAAACAAGGCATCCCGGCGGGAGTCCTTGTCTAAGCCGTAATGGGCTGTGAAGGTATGAACCGAAGCCCAAGTAGCTTCTCGACAGATGTCGTCGATAGACACAGCGTGAAGATGAGCCATTGAGACTGCCATGGCTCTCACATTGTGAGCTATGACATGGCCTTCAAGAGGAAGGTTCTTACTCTCATAGGCAAAAGATATACACTGTGAAATCCAGTTGGACAGTGTCCTTTTGGAGACTGGAAGTCCCAAATGACTAGGATCAAAAGCAACAAAGAGCTGAGAGGATTTTCTATGTTGCTGTGTCCTTTCCAAGTAACAGGCCAAAGCTCTTTTACAGTCCAAAGTATGATTTTTATTTATTTATTTATTTCAATTTTTTATATATCGCGCTATTTACAATCAGCGCGGTTTACAGAGAACCAAAGACCAGAACAACAGGCTGCTCGGTATTACATAAAACAGGAGAATAAACTTGGATAAGATAAACATGGATAATATGGGTGTAAAACTATATACATTGAACTATATACATAGAATATTGATCTGCTAATTCGATCACATGAGAGAAGTATTTATGTAATATTATCAATAATGTTTGGAAAAGGAGGGAATTCTGTTAAGTTTGTGGTAAATATTAGGCACTTTATGTGGGGTAGTATTTGATGAATAGGTTATGTTTGAGGGCCTTTCTGAATTGGACTATGCCGGTTATGGCACGAATTTCGGGTGGTAGGGAGTTCCAATGTTTTGGGGCGCAAAACATGAAGGCTCTGTTCGCTGTTGCTTGGCTACAGGTTGTTATGGCCTTCGGCATTATTAGGGTGTTTGTTGCTATTTTTCTTCTGGCTCTAGTTGGAGGTAAAACTTGTGTGAGATCAGTTAGAGAGTTTGCAGACAAACCATGTATGGCCTTGTATGTGAGAATTAGGGTTTTGAATATGATCCTGCCTTGTATAGGGAGCCAGTGAAGATGTTTGAGAATTGGTGTCACGTGATCACACCTGGATGCTCCTTGTAGATCCCTTGCAGCAGTGTTCATGGCAAGTTGAAGAGAACTTAGGGTGGATTGTGGGAGACCTTGTAAAATTGAATTGGCGAAATCGAAATGTGGTAGGATGAGTGCTTGGAAGATGGTTCTAAAATCGTCTGGGTCCAGTAATGAGCGTAGATGCCTGAGTGTGCGTATCTTGAAGTATACAGCCTTTGTAATATTGTTAACGTGTGATTTCATATTGAGACAGTGGTCCAGCGTGATTCCAAGGTATCTTATTGCTTCCTTGGTGGATAGATCAGCTCCTTTGACACTTATTTGTGCCGGTGGAATGAAGTTAGGGTCTCTCGTAACAAAGAGAACCTCAGTTTTCTTATGTTGGATGCGGAGGTTCTGTGAGAGGAGCCATTCTGATACGGCATTGAAGCAATTTATTATGGGCAGTAGATCTAATTGCATTGTAGAAAATGGCATATAAAGTAGGATATCATCTGCATATATCATACCTTTCACATTGAAAGATCTGATGATATTGCAGATGGGCTGCATGTAGATGTTAAACATGAGAGATGAAAGAGATGACCCTTGCGGTACTCCTTGTTTTTGGTGGAAAAGATTTGATTCTCCTGTTGCAGATTTTACATATTGCATTCTGGTGTCCAGGTAAGATTTGCACCATTCCAGCGCTGAACTACCGATGCCTTTTTCCTTCAATCGTGTAATGAGTATCTCGTGATTTACCGAATCAAACGCTGCTGCTATATCTAAGAAGATTAGCACGACGCCTTGGCGGATGTTGTCTATACTGGTGAGTATGTTATTGAGGAGGGTGGTGAGGAGTGTTTCAACTCCATGATGTTCTCTGAAGCCATGTTGAAAGTAGTCGAGAGGAGCTGTGGAGTCTATGTGGTCTTGAATTTGGCGTTGCACCTCTTTTTCAAAAATTTTTGCTAGGAGGGGAATGCTAGCGATAGGTCTGTATGAGTCAGCCCTTTTAGGGTCTAATTTGGAATTTTTTAATAATGGTCTGATGGATGTGAGCTTTAGAGCAGATGGGAATGATCCAATTGTGAATGAGAGGATCATGATTCTTGCAATGAATGGGCTGAATACACTTCTAAGGTCCTTTATCCAGAAGGCTGGGCAAGGATCGGTTTGAGCGGTGGAGGTATTGAGTGAGGAGATTGTGTCTTCAATTTGTTTAGCTGAGGGTGCAGAAAGTGAAGATAAGGTGTTTTGGCAAGTTGATTCTTGAATATCTGTATTCTGTAGCTCATCCGTCTGTAGGAGTTTAGATTGCAAGTAATCAGAAAATTCTTGTGGGTGAATATCACATTTTTGTTCTGAAGATGGTTCATTAGATAAAGATTTTACTAGGTTGAACAAATCACGAGGTTTGTTTAGTGATCTTTTGAGCATCTCTGTGTGATACTGCTTCCTTTTGTTTGTGATTGCTTCACGGTGAGTTGCTAAATAGAGATTGTAGGCTGTATGATCATCAATGGCCAGTGATCGGCGCCAGCGTTTTTCGAGTCTTCTGAGGTGCATAAGAGAAGATCGCAGATCGGGAGAGAACCATGGAGCTGAGGGTCTTTTCCTTGATGTGTTTTTGTGTGGTAGCATAGCAATGGTATTGAGGCTGTTATTCCAGGCTTCAATTGCTTCTTCCAGGTTGAGTGTTGTATTGCTGAGGAGTGGTTGGGTATTTGTTATTATGACATCTTTATTGAAGGACCGAAAGCCTCTTGATGAGGCTCTTAGTGTGTTGTCAAGGTTTCTGTTGTTTAAGGAATGAGTGTTGCCCAAGGGAATTTGTAGGATTATGAGTTTATGGTCTGACCATGGTACATCATTGATAGATTTTATAATGTTGCTGTTTTGTGCAGAAGCCGATTGTGGCGCGAAGACCATGTCAAGGATGTTTCCTTTAATGTGAGTGGGCTCCAAGATTAGTTGTTGATATCCAAGAGTTTCGATGGCATTGAGGAATGCAGAGGACTGATGTTGCTGTAGTGATGGGAGATTGAGATCCCCCATTATCCAATTTGGAGTGTTAATGTTGCTGGTATTGGCAGCAATGTCTAATATGGTGGGCAGGTTATCCGGGGAGCTTGAGGGGGTTCTGTAAATCAGGTTGATGGAGCATTGCTTGTTCACTATGGTGATTATTTCCAGATTGTCTGAGCTGTAGGAGTTAGTTGTATTGAAAAGGAGTTCAGACTTGGTGAGAATGAGTGCTCCTCCTCCCTTCTTATTCTCTCTGTGAGTTGTGTGTATGGAAAAATTTGGTGGAATGAGTTGGTTAATAAGGACATTATCTTCTTTTGATAGCCAGGTTTCAGTGATCAAGAGTGCGTCCAGGTTGTGAAGGGTAACTATATCTTGGATTACAGGCCATTTTTTTTTTATCAAGCGAGCGTTTATAAGGGCACATTTTAGGCTTTTGGAAGGCGGGGAGTCTTGTTGCTTTGGGTTACTGGTTTGGAGTAATGCAATGTGAATCAAGTGGGAGTGCCGTATTCGAGCTTCCCTAGCTGGATAATGGTACGAGTTACTTGACCATTTCTTTCCGTAGTTTTTGAGGATGGGGATATGAGTGGTGGAAGAAGAGTAGGCTGAGGAGGTCCCGAGCCAGTCTGTGAGAAGGTAAAAACTAAGAAGAGTGAAGAGGTGATGATACATTTTGGCTTCTTGTTAAGGAGGTATTAGATGTTGAGAGAATTATGTGTCAGATTAAAATTGTTTACAACTGATTAGGAAATGGATAGAAGCTGTTATGGTACAATGCAGGGAATTGTAAAAAACTGTAACAATTGTAGCAAAGTCAGTAATAGTGCAAAAACGGCAACTGTATCAGGTGGCAGTTATAGTACATGATGGTTCCTTTCTGCATTTGAGGCCTTGGAAAGAATACAGGAAGGTAAACCACTTGGTTCAAATGAAAGGGCGAAACCAACTTTGGCATAAATTGTGGATGAGTCCTAAGGACTACCACTCCTCATGTATTTGTATATAAGTGTGAATATCATTCTGTTATTACAAATGTAAATAGTTAATACTGTTATCCAAGTTGAGCTACCTGTTATATGTAACACGGTGTTAACCCCCACCGTAAAATACCTCATGTTCTATGTAAACTGCACTGATGTTGAAGAGCGCGGTATATAAGCGATTTAAATAAATGATGGAACCTTGTATAAGGAGGATCAGCCACCAAGGCTTGCAATTCACTGATGCGACGTGCTGATGTGATTGCAATGAGAAAGATAACTTTCCAAGAAAGGAATTTCAAAGAGGTAGTGGCTAATGGCTCAAAGGGCGGTTTCATGAGCTGCCCAAGTACCAGATTCAAGTCCCATGCCACTGGTGGTGGCTTAATGGGAGGCTTCGTTAAAGGAAGGCCTCTCATAAATCTAGCTATGAGAGGATGAGAGGAAATAGGTTTTCCATTTAGAGGCTTGAAAGAAGCTGCAATAGCTCTCAAATGGACTCTCACTGAATTAGTCTTAAGCCCTGCATTTGATAAATGAAGGAGGTACTCCAGTAATGATTCCAGAGGTATCGCAAGAGGGTTAAGACCCTTCTGCGAGCACCATATGGTAAATCTTTTCCACTTAAATGCATAAGAGCGTCTTGTGGAAGGTTTCCTAGAAGCATGAAGGATATCCTTTACCTGCTGGGAAAGGTTGAGACTGTGAAGTTCTAGGCTTTCAGCCACCAGGCCCTGAGATGCAGAGACTGGGGATTGGGATGCCACAGCATCCCGTCCTCTTGAGAAAGGAGATCTGGAGTAGATCCTAATTCCAGAGGCGGAGCTTGAGAGAGATGAAGGAGCAGAGGGTACCACATTTGCCGTGGCCAACGTGGAGCTATGAGGATCATATGACCTCTGTCTCTCTGAAGCTTGAACAGGGTTTTGGGAATTAGGGGAATGGGTGGAAAGGCATACAGGAAGTCCTGACCCTAATAAGAACATAAGAACATAACATAAGATATGCCATACTGGGTCAGACCAAGGTCCATCAAGCCCAGTATTCTGTTTGGAGGAGAAAAGCATCCCTGGCCTGACAACTTGGAGTCGGAATTCTGGAACAGAACAGGGGAAGTATGGCATTCAGCGGACTTGCAAAGAGGTCTATGTCCGGGGTTCCCCAAATTCGAAAATGTTTGGTCACTTGGTCTGCATGGAGAGACAATTCGGGTGGAAGCAGAACTCGCCTGAGTCTGTCTGCCCAAGAGTTTTGAATGCCTGGAAGATACACCGCAAGGAGATGGATCTGATGCTCTCTGGCGAGGGCCCATAGTCGCAAAGCTTCATTGCAGAGCGACAGAGAGCCTGTTCCGCCCTGCTTGCTCACATAGAACATTGCTACTTGATTGTCCGTTTGAACTAGGACTGTCTTGTAACTGAGCTGGGTGTGAAATACTCGAAGAGCAAGGAAGATTGCTCTGAGCTCCAGGAGATTGATATGGAGATAGGCCTCCTGTGGGGTCCAGGTACCCTGGGTAGAGAGGCCTTGCAAGTCTTCTACAGACCTTTACAAAGAGGCCTTCTACCTTGGGGGCAAGAGACCTGTGAAACATTTTCAAAAGGTGTTAACACCAGGTGGCAGGTCAAAAGGCCATTTTGAAAGACTCCTTCTATCCAAGCAAGGACAGTTAATCACCCAGGAAGTTGGTCACAGCTTACCTCAGCACCACAGGCATAAATAGCTCAACCAGAGCTCTGATCCACAGTCTTGAAGGACTAGAAAAGGGGACTGTTACTTCTGGAGAGAGATCTGCAATTGTGAGTATATACGTCTGGGAATTTTCTGAAAGGAATTCTTTGTATTAAAGCTAATTAATCTGTGAACCCATTATTTTTTGTTAAATCAGCAGGGCCTAGTAGCAGCAGTTTAAGTTTAAATTTAAAACACAGAAGAGAACTTTCTGGTTAAATTTGGAACCCAGCAGAGAGCTTGTAGTTTAAATTTAATAGTCACTCAGGGCCTAGTATCAGCAAAGTACTTTTAGTTTAAATTTAAAACACAGAAGAGAGCTTTCTGGTTAAATTTGGAACTCAGCAGAAAGCTTGTAGTTTAAACTTCATAATAAGTTAGAGCCTAGCAGCAGCAAAGAGCTATAATTTAAATCAAATCAGAATATAGCTTACCTCAGCAGCACAAGAGAGGGTACTGTGTAGCAGCCCTCTTAATAAGTGTTATATCCCTCCCTCTCTCCCAAACACACACCCACCCACCCCTGGGATAATCGCAGCTTTATAGGTACTTACACATCTTAAAAGACAGGAGGTGCTCTCAGGTGAAGCTCGTTACCCAAATCAGTCATACACTAAGGACCTGAGATTAATTAAGCTTCAGGTGAACAAGGTATATAAAACGTATTAGGTACAGTTTTATTAGTAAACATATCCATAGCAACCCTTAGTAAGTAAAGAACTTGAAGATCTAAACACAAACTTAAAACTAAGATGCAGACAGCAGTCCAGCAGCGAGATGGGGCTTTATAGTCTTTTGCACTGAGTGTCATATGTATGATTTTCTCCCAGTTGGTGAGAGGTCTTACGTGTGCACTAGGTACAAGGAGCTCTTTGCTCTCAGGGAACGAGTCCATTCTCTAGAGGCTAGAGTAGCAGACTTGGGAAAACATAAGACAGACAGAGAGGTACATGGACGAGACCTACAGGGATACAGTCCTGAAGTCCCACCTCCAGTCTGGCAGCATCCCTGTTGCCATGGAGAAGAGAGGTCATGTGACAGGAGAGCATCACCCTGGTGTGGCAGGAAGTGATCCTGTAACTAGGACCTGTCCTCCAGGTGATATAAAACCCTCTCGCACCGAGGACATTTCTCCAGGGACATGTGCCCATGAGGGAAGGGTTAGGACAGCCGTTATAGTTGGTGATTCGATCATTAGGCATGTAGATAGCTGGGTGGCTGGTGGACGTGAGGATCGCCTGATAACATGCCTCCATGGTGCGAAGATAGCAGACATCATGCGCCACCTAGATAAGGTCTTAGATAGTGCTGGGGAGGAGTCTGCTGTCTTGGTACATGTTGGTACCAATAACATAGGAAAATGTGGTAGGGAGGTTCTGGAGGCTAATCGTTCTTTACATGCTAACCGTTTGTTTCTTCCCCCACCCGCACGAGCTCACCTTGAACAGACACGCCATGCCGCTTTCTTTTTCCTGGGACCCTCACTTTGGAATTCTCTACCATCCTCTCTTCGCCTAGAATCCTCCTATCAATATTTCAAAAACCTATTAAAAACACATTTGTTCCAACAGGCATATGATCTTCCTCCCAGCAGTCCTGTCTAATTTTGTTTTGTTTGTCTTTGGCTGCCTATAGTTTGCTTAGTTTTTGTCTACTGTTTGTCTTGTGACCCCTTTGGTCCGTCTTTCTCTTTATTTTAATGGATTTCTTTTCCTTTCTGACGCTTTTATTTTATATTATTTTATTGTAAACCGCTCTCACGTCTCGACAAGGGCGGTATATAAAATGTAAATAAAGATAAAGATAAATTTAGGCTTTTAGGTAGGAAGTTGAAATCCAGAACTTCCAGGGTAGCGTTCTCCGAAATGCTTCCCGTTCCACGTGCAGGACTCAAAAGGCAGGCAGAGCTCCAGAGTCTCAATGCGTGGATGAGACAATGGTGCAGAGATGAGGGTTTTGGATTTGTTAGGAACTGGGGAACATTCTGGGGAAAGGAGGGGCTCTTCCGAAGGGATGGGCTTCACCTTAACCGGGATGGAACCAGGCTGCTGGCATTAACCTTTAAAAAGGAGATAGAACAGCTTTTAAACTAGATAATAGGGGAAATACGACAGTAGCCCAAGAGCGGATGGTTCAGAAGAATGTATCCGTGAAGCACAGTTACTTACCTGTAACAGGTGATCTCTGGGAACAGCAGGAATTAGTCCTCACATATGGGTACGTCGGTACCGACGGAGCCTGCGCGGGAAAGCTCCCCAGCTTCCCAAAAGGAAGCTTTTGGGGCCTCCCACTGCACATGCGCGCTGCCTTCCCGCCTTCCTGACCAGCTCTCCTCAGTTCGAGTTTATAGCTGAGACAATAGAGAGAGGAAAGGAAGATAGATAGAAGATACAACTCCTAGGGGAGGTGGGTGGGTTGTGAGGACTAATTCCTGCTGTTCCCAGAGATCACCTGTTACAGGTAAGTAACTGTGCTATCTCCAGGAACAAGCAGGAATAAGTCCTCACATATGGGGAATCCCTAGCTAAGATGCCTGGGAGATCCCGTTCCAAGGGTTCGCCATCTTCGTATGGATCTCAGGCATCCATCCTGGGAAGGTGGGCAGGAGTTGTTCAAGTATGGAACAGGTGTTTGAGGACAGCCTGACCAAACAAGGCATCCCGGCGGGAGTCCTTGTCCAAACAGTAATGGGCTGTGAAGGTATGAAGTGAGGCCCATGTGGCGGCTCGACAGATCTGATCAATGGATACAGAGTGAAGATGAGCCATAGAAGTGGCCATGGCTCTCACATTGTGAGCTGTGACATGGCCTTCCAGAGAACTATTTTTACTCTGGTAAGCAAAGGAAATACACTGAGCAATCCAATTGGAAAGTGTACGTTTGGAGACTGGTAGTCCCAAATGAGAAGGATCAAAAGCCACAAAAAGTTGGGAAGACTTTCGATGTGGCTGAGTCCTGTTGAGGTAAAAGGCGAGAGCTCTTTTACAATCTAAAGTATGAAGGTTCCTCTCTGCACTGGATGCATGAGGAGCCGGAAAAAAGACAGGTAGATATACCTCCTGATTAAGATGAAAAGGCGAGACCACTTTGGGCATAAAGTGGGGATTCGTCCTAAGGACCACCTTATCATGATGAAATCTGGTATAAGGTGGATGAGCCACTAAGGCCTGTAGTTCACTGATGCGGCGAGCCGAAGTGACTGCAATAAGGAAAATGACCTTCCAGGAAAGAAATTTCAAGGAGGTAGAAACCAACGGTTCAAAAGGTGGCTTCATAAGCTGACCCAGAACTAGGTTCAAGTCCCATGCTACCGGAGGAGGTCGGATGGGAGGCTTAGTTAGAGTCAGGCCTCTCATGAACCTTGCAACAAGCGGATGAGAGGAGACAGGTTGTCCATTTATAGGTTTTAAGGATGCTGCAATAGCACTCAAATGGACTCTTACTGAATTCGTCTTAAGGCCTGCATTAGAAAGATGCAGGAGATAGTATAGTAGAGAATTCAAAGGAAGTGCTAGAGGGTCAAGACCCTGTTGAGCACACCAAATGGAAAAGCGTTTCCATTTGAAAGCATAGGAACGCCTCGTGGAGGGTTTCCTAGAGGCATGAAGGATATCTTTCACTGGTTGAGAAAGATTGAAGTCATGAAGGCTTAGGCCTTCAGTAACCAAGCTCTGAGGTGTAGGGACTTGGGGTTTGGGTGCCACAAAGTCCCTTCCTCCTGAGAGAGAAGGTCTGGCGCAGCTCCCAGGTCCAGGGAGGGTCCCTGGGAGAGATGCAGAAGTAGAGGGAACCACACTTGGCGTGGCCAGCGTGGAGCTATGAGGATCATCGATCCGTGATCCCTCTGGAGTTTGAACAGAGTCTTGGGAATCAAAGGAATGGGTGGAAAGGCATATAGGAATTCCTGACCCCAATGCAGGAGAAAGGCATCGTTGGCCTGAGCTCCCTGACACGGAGTCCTGGAACAGAACCGGGGAAGTTTGGCATTCCACGGACTTGCAAAGAGGTCTATGTCCGGGGTTCCCCATTCCTGAAAGATTCTGCCTATCTGGTCCATATGTAGGGACCATTCGTGTGGAAGCAGAACTCGACTGAGTCTGTCTGCCCGAGAGTTTTGAACTCCTGGAAGATATACTGCCAGAAGATGAATTTGATGCTCTCTGGCGAAGGCCCATAATCTGAGAGCTTCGTTGCAAAGCGACAGAGAGCCTGTCCCTCCTTGTTTGTTTATGTAGAACATGGCCACCTGATTGTCTGTCTGGACTAGGACGGTCAGGTTGACTAGGAGGGTATGGAAGACTTTGAGGGCAAAGAAGATTGCTCGCAGTTCCAGGAGGTTGATGTGAAGGGTGGTCTCTTGCGGAGACCAAGTACCCTGAGTGGAGAGGTGTTGAAGATGGGCTCCCCACCCTGTTTGGGAGGCATCTGTTGTGAGGGTTGCTTGGGGCAACAAAGGTTGGAAGGGGGCCCCCAACAACAGATTCTTGGTGGACATCCACCATTGGAGGGACCAAAACAGACGCTTTGAGGTGAGTATTTGTTCGGAGAGCGCTCCTGATGCCTGAGTCCACTGGGTGGCCAAGGTCCATTGAGCTGCTCTCATATGAAGACGAGCATAGGGCACCACGTGTACCGTGGAGGTCATGTGGCCCAGAAGTCGCAGCATTTCTCTGGCTGTCAAGTCACTGCTGGACTGAGCTTGGGAGGCCAAGCACACCAGACGTTGGCCCCGGACCTGAGGTAGGTAGGCCCTTGCAGTGGTGGTGTCCAACTGGGCCCCTATGAATTCCAGAGACTGGGTAGGGATAAGTTGAGACTTGGGAAGGTTTATCACCAGTCCCAGATACTGCAGAACGTGCCTTGTGCGGTCCAGGGAAATCTGGGCCTCTGACTGAGATGGAGCTCGGATGAGCCAGTCGTCTAGATATGGGAATACAAAAATTCCCAGACCTCTTAGAAATGCGGCAACAACTGCCATGCATTTGGTGAACACTCTTGGAGCAGAGGCTAGACCGAAGGGAAGTACTCTGTACTGGAAATGTTTTCCCTGAAACAGAAATCTTAGATATTTTCTGTGGGATGGGTGGATGAGTATATGTGTGTACGCATCCTTGAGATCTAGAGAACAAAGCCAATCCTGACTCTGAAGGTATGGAAGGAGAATGCCTAGAGAAAGCATTTTGAATTTCTCCTTGTACAGAAATTTGTTCAATTCTCTCAGATCTAGGATAGGTCTGAATCCCCCTGTCTTCTTTGTTATGAGAAAATAAGGGGAGTAGAATCCTGTCCCTTGTTGAAGAAGAGGAACCTCTTCTATTGCCCCTTGGGCAAGGAGAGAAGAGACTTCCTGATCCAACAGGCCCAGGAGAGATGGGGGAGAATTGAAGTGCCTCACCATGGTATATGGAGGAAGGTTGGAAAAATGAAGTTTGTAGCCCTCTCTGATGATAGAGAGGGTCCAGTGCTCTGATGTAATTTGCTCCCATCTGGGAGCAAAGTGAGCTAACCTTCCGGGAATGGTGAGGGGCTCTGGTTGTTCTAGAGCCAGAAATGTTAAGTTCTCTAGGGGCAAGTCAGAACCCCTGAGGGGGTTGAGCCTGCTGAGGAGTGGCAGACGCTGCAGGCTTTGACCTTGCCTGTTTAGGCTGCTGACGTTTAGCAGCAAAGCGAGGCTGAGAAGATTGTTGGCCAGTATTTGTGGAAAATCTGGCCTTCTTGTAGTAAGGCCTCTTGAAAGACTTTTTCTTGGCAGGAGTAGAGGTAGACTTAGAAAGTCTATCTAATGTAGCATTTTCTGCGTCCATTTGAGTGGCTTTAATTTGCCAGTCCTTACCAAATAAGTTCTCACCTGTACAGGGCAGATTCCGTAAGCCATCCAGGACCCAGGGTTCTAGGTCAGAGGCCTGGAGCCAAGCAAGTCGTCGGGCTGCAATAGCGATGCCCGAAGCTCTACCGGCACCCTCAAAGGAATCAAAAGCTGCTCTGTTGGAGAACTTAGAAACATCTAAAAGCTGTTTCACCAGAGAAATGAACTCCTCTTTTCTATCCTCAGGGATAAAGGAGGCAAAATGCCGTACCTTTAGGGCAAGTTCCCTGAGAAACATGCCCATATATAGACTGTAAGAATTAATCCTAGCTATAAGCATACTAGCCTGGAAAGTTTTCCTGCCAAAAGAGTCTAGGGTCTTACATTCTCGCCCTGGAGGGGTAGAAGAGTGCCTTTTGGTGCTCTTAATCTTTTTCAGCGCAGACTTCACCACAATGGAATGGTGAGGCAGCTGAGTCTTTTGAAACCCAGGAGAAGGAGGGACCCGGTACATGGTGTCCAACCTACGAGAGTAAGGAGACAACGTTAGAGGAGCCTCCCATAAGTCCATCAAGTGTTCTTGAAGGATTTCATGGATAGGCAGGGTGACTGCCTCTTTAGGAACCTTAGGGTATCCTAAAATATCCAATTTCTTTGACCTAGGTTCTTTTTCAGAGGATGTGGTAATAGAAAGTCCTTTAGCTAGTTCTATAATGAAGTCTTGAAAGGACAAATCCTCTGGTGGAGACATTCTCCTCTTTGGGGAAGAGGGGTCTTCATGAAGAACTAGAGACAGCTCATCAGAGTCCTCAGAGGAGTCAAAATCCTCAGAAGAATCAGAGTATTCTCTATTTGCTTCCAAAGCACGATACGCATACCGATCGGTATCGACATCGGGCGTACCGGGTATGGGATCGGTATCGGGTGAAAACCCGGATCCGGCATGCGGAACCGATCTGCGTTTGGAAGTCGATGGTCTCGGTTCCGGTATGGGAGACGATACCGGAACCGGACCCGGTACCGCTGAACGCGGTACCGAGGGCGTCGCAGCATTAATAAAAGCCAGCATGGCCTGCTGCATGGTCTGAACAGTATTGCTCATAGACGCCATTGCTGCCTGAATGTCGGTACCGGTATGGGCCGGTACCCCAGAGCAGTCTAACAGGTGATCAGTCGAGGCCGTGCCATCGATGTCAACCTGTAACCCCATAGATGGTGCTTTGGAAGCCAGAGCTTCCCGCCGGGGTTGTTTGGCTGGGGCAGGATCCTCAGATTCAAAAGTGAGAGCCTCTCGATGCTTTGAAGGAGATTTGCTCTTTGAGGACCGGCCCGAAGAAGGTTTGGTTACCTGAGATCCATCCGGAGAGGAAGACCTGGATGACTGTGATGCTGGATTATCTGAAGCAAACAGCACATGGAATTTGTTGGCCCGGTTCTGCAAACCACGTTTAGACATCTGGGAGCAGGATGGGCAGTCCGGAATGGAGTGGTCAGGTCCCAAACATTTAAGACACCATTCATGGGTGTCTGTGACAGAAATAACAGCACTACACTTGGTACACTTCTTGAAACCAGGGGCTGGTTTCTCCATGAGGAGAATTTGTGTAGGCCTGAGGCCTAACCGAAGTCACCAAGTTGTGCAGAATAAAGATTTTTTTTTTTAAAGAAAAGAAAAGAGACACCGGCGGTACCGGTTTCGGTATGGGGAAGGCAGGTACGCGGTCTAAAGAAACAAACTAAAACAATAATTTCTTCAGCGGTGACAGGAACACGACCTGCTGGCTCCGCGGAAAAAGAGAAACTGAGGAGGAGAGCTGGTCAGGAAGGTGGGAAGGCAGCGCGCATGTGCAGTGGGAGGCCCCAAAAGCTTCCTTCTGGGAAGCTGGGGAGCTTTCCCGCGCAGGCTCCGTCAGTACCGACGTACCCATATGTGAGGACTTATTCCTGCTTGTTCCTGGAGATAGGATACTACCAAAAGCAGAGAGGTTCCAAAAAAGAGTAAAGTAGCCCAAATGCCCTCGAGTATGGAAGAGATAGAGCTTAAAGATCCCAAATTACCCATGTCTATCAATAGCCAAATTAATATGAATAAAATACAGTCTCTAAAATGCTTGTATGCAAATGCTAGAAGGGCAGGCTGCACAGGGGAACAATCTAACACTCTAATAAACTGCAGACAGGAAGACAGCCAAGGAAGAATCTCTGGTAGTGCCGGAGGATGATATTTTTATCTGTGCTACTAGGTAGGAGAAGGGTGCTAGTCTCTACATAAAAGAACTGGAGAGGAGGTAGGAAACAACAGGAAGGAGGGCACTACTTGGCACTTTATGATACCGATACACACTGCCAGAGCAAAGTGAATTTCGGACACTATCCATAACAATATTGCCACAAGAACTACCCAAATACAACTGTGGCTATTTGACAAGTGTAACACACTAGCTTTGTACATCAATAGATCAATGTGCTATGCTAATATGCAAAGGAACAGCTTTAATCGCTCCAGCAATAATGGCTAAAAACACAGGACTTTTACTTCGGTACTACTGTGTTAGACCTATATTTCCCAAATTTAAGGTGACATTTTGCTTACCAGTTAATGTCCTTTCCTTGAGACCTGCTGGACCAATTCAGACAAGTGGGTTGTGTTCCCCTACCAGTAGATTGGTGGAGATAAAGAACCAATGAAAAGCCCAGGCGTCAATGACGATGACATCACTCCTCTATGCCTCTATTCACCTCAGCCACCAGAGGTCTCTTCAGTATTCATCTCAAAGCATAAGGGAGAAACATGGCAAGCCTTACACAACCTCAATTGTGGGAAACAATGAGGAATCAACAGTACAGAACTATGTGCATGAAAGCATAAACAAACAGAAGGCTGTCAGGAGAAGATGAACCTACAGAGCCAAGTATACAAGTCATAGCAGACCCAAGGGTACCACAGCAGAAGAACAGAACATATACAGTTTCAGGGGCAGGCCCTGGACTGGTCTAGCAGGACTCAAGGAAAGGACATTAACTGGTATGTAAAATGTCACCTTCCATATTGTCCTGCTAGACCAGTCCAGACAAGTGGGATGAACCAAAGCTACAACAACAGTGGGCAGATTGAGCCAAAGGTAGTGTCCATCCATGTGTGGCCATCCAAGCAGTAACAATTGGCAAAAGTTGAAGTGATGCCCACATTGCTGCCAAACAATTATCTGCAGAGGCTACAGAGTTTCACTCTGCTTGTGCAGGGGGAGAATGGATGCTCAAATCCTCCAGAACAGCTAGTTCCCACAACATACGCCGAGGCAATGTCTCCTTAATCCAACACCCCAAAGTCAACTTAGCCACCGCATCACCCTTGTGCAAGCCAGCAAACAGCACAAAAAGATGGTCAGACATATGAAAGGAATTTATAATCTCCAAGTATCAGAAAAGCACCCTCCAGACATCCACATGGCGAAAATCCTTATCCTTCCCCTGACACAGGCAGGAGGAGGGCAGGCAGGCCACCTGGTTCACATGAAAGGGAGAAACTACCTCAGGGATGAAGGCAGGCACAGGCCCAATGGAAACAGCCTCCTTTGAAAAGGACAGATAAGGATCTCAGCAAGACAGAGCCTGCAGCTTAGAAATCCACCTTGTAGTACAAATGACAACCAAGAAGACCGTCTTGAGTGTCAAATTCTTCAAAGTAGCATGCTTCAACAGTTCAAAGGGCACTGCCATTAGGACCCTGAGCACCAAACACAGATCCCAGGAAGAAACCACATACCAGAGGGGAGGATGCAGACACCAAAGCTCCTGGAGAAAGCGTGAGACATCCGGATGCAAGGCTAGAGATTTACCAGCCCATGAACCTCGGAAACAGGCCAGAGCTGTCACCTGAACTTTCCAGGAACTAAGGGAAAAGCCCTTCTGCAGGTCATCCTGTAGAAAAGCCAACAGAGATGGCACCTTGGCTGCCTCAGGAGCCAACTGCTAAGTGCCACACCATTGCTCAAAGAGGCACAAGACCCACACGTATACTAGCTTAGTAGACCTCCTCTGGGTTTCAAGCAAAGTGGAGACCACCACTGGAAAATAGACCTTATGTGCTAGTCTCCTTTCAAGAGCCAAGCCATACGCGAGAAGGGAATCGGGTGCTCCATGACAATTGGTCTCTGCCGCAATATGCAACCAAAGAGGTGGTACCTGCAGGAGCTGCATCAGGTCTCCAAACTATGCTCTCCTCTGGCAATCTGGTGCCACCCAGACAATCCTGCCCAGGTGGCATTCTATACACCAAATCACATGCCCCACCAGGGGCCACAATGAAACACATATAGCAGGTGCTGACTTGGCCAAGGCTGGGTCAGGGCGTCGACACCCTCAGACCCCGTCTCCGTCGAGACTGGGGGGGGAAAAAAAAAAATCAAACTTTGGCATTGGAGCGGGTCACTATCAGATCCCATTTTGGGGTGACCCCAGCAACGCAGAATCATCTGACATGCCTCCAGACAACTCCCACTCTCCAGGATCCAGAGTGTGCCAGCTGAGGAAGTCCACTTCCATATTGTCCACCCCAACAAATGTGTTGAGCCATCAAGTCTAGGAGGTCCACCCAGGACTCTCCTGCTACCTAGACGCTCCTCATGCCACCTTGCCGACTGACACAAGCCACTGCGATGGCATTGCCTGAAAACACCCAAACCTCCTGGCCCTTAACCTGGGGCCGGAAACGCAAAATAGCCAACTTGATGGTCCATGCCTCGAGACGGCTGATGGACCACACTACTTCCCTGTGGTTCCAATGGATCTGGGCCGAACGGTCTTGGCAATGGGTTCCCCACCCAAAAGACTGGCATCAGTCATCAGGAGGATCCAGGAGAAATCGTCCAGTGGCATGCCCTTCCTCAGATGACAGGGCTGTTGCCACCACCACAGGCTGAACTTCACCATCAACAGCAGCAGCAGCCTGTGCTCGAACTCCTGAGCACTTGGGGACCACTGAGTCAGCAAGAACTGTTGGAATGGTCACATTTGAGCACGCACCCATGGCACCATCTCTATGGTTGCCATCAATCCAGGGAGCTGAAGATAATCCTAGACTCTGGGAGCCCTGCTGCCCACAGAACAGCACCAAGCAATCCAACAGTCTTTTGACTTTTTCCTCTGACAGGAAAGCACTGCCCACTTGAGTGTCAAAACATGCTCCCAGAAACTCCAGGGACTGGGAAAGCAACAGCTGGCTCTTTCCCCGACTGATCATCCAGCCGAGGCTTTCCAAAAAGGACATCACTTGGGATGCCACTCAAGATGCTTCTGAAAGGGAATGGGCCCGGATAAACCAGTTGTCCAGATATAGATGGACACAGATCCCTTGGTGCCACAGCCTCCACCATCATTACTTTGGAGAACATCCTTGAGACACTGGATATCCTGAAGGGGAGGATGGCGAACTGATAGTGAGAGCCTAGTACAGCAAAAACGCTGATACTTTTGCTGATCTGCCCGGATCGGGATATGAAAACACACCTTAGCCAGATGCAGAGAAAAGCTCACCTTGGCACACTGCTTGAATCACTGAGTACAAGGTTTCCATCTGGAAATGCAGGACATGCAAGTGCTTGCTGACCCCCTTTGAGGTCCAGGATGGGCTGGAAGGAACCGTCCTTTTTGGACATCATGAAATAGATGGGAGTATCTTCCCTTGCCCCGCTCATCTGGGGATACGGGAATTACAGACTTTAGGCACAGCAACTTGTCCAAGGTGATCCGCAGAGTGGCACTTTTGATTGCAGATCCACAAGGGGAGCTGACAAAGGCATCTGGAATCGGCTCTTTGCATTCCAGAACATAGCTGAACTGAATGGTGTCTAGTATCGAGCAATCCTTGGTAACCTGGGCCCATTCCTGAAAGAAAAGACGAAGCCTGTCTCCAATCAGAGGAACCAGGGAATAGGTCCTCAAACCTTCATTGCACTGCCCAGGAGGGTGGTCCTCTGGAGAGGACAGTCCCTGGGCCCACGTGCTCCACGAAAAGACCAAGAATGAGCCAGATACCTGGAAGCAGAGGGGAATAAGGGACTTTTGTCGATACCTACCTGGAAAACCCTGAGACCCCTGGGGATCCAATCCGTGCACTCTCAGATATATGGATGCTGACGAGAAAGGGGCAGCAACCTGCTTCACAGGCCCCCTGGACCTGTCTTCCAGAAGGCAGTAAGATTTTATCTCACCCGGGTCCTTCTCCAGCTTCTCCAAATCGGCTCCAAAAAAGAAGCTTCCCCTTAAAAGCCAGTTGGGCCAACCGGGCTTTGGCAGATGTGTCCACTGCTCAGTGCTGAAGCCAAATCCTACACTGTTATGCTGTTTTCTGGACACCATCCCTGGCTGCCACATGTACAAGGTCATATATAGCATCAGAAAGGAAGGCTGTAGCAGACTCCAAAAGAGGAGTAGTATCATCCAATGGAAGAAACAATCTACTGGAGCAGGGCTCGAGATGTCAGGCTGCAGAATAACAGCCACCATGGTGAAATGGCTCTTCAAAAACGAATTTACCTTATGGTCCAGAAAATCCTTTAAGTCTGATCCACCTTCCACAGGAATGGTGGTCCGTCTGGTAATGTACGTTCAGAGCACGTGACCACCATGCGCACAATAAGTTTAAAAAAAAAAAAAGCTATGAACACATGCAGAAAATGGCAGGAAACCCTCACACTGTGCCAACGGTCACCAGCAGTCCATTTCGAATTGCGTCCCACACAGGCAAAATGGGGAGCACCCAACGACGACAATGACTAGGTCAAGTCTTGGTACTCACCCCCTGAGAGCCTCAGGCAGAGGATCTGTGCAGAGCTCAGCTCAGCACTACTCCCCTGAAACTGCTTTACTAGCTTTGCAGAACTGCATTTTAGGTGGCTGGCAGGCAGATTCCTCAGAAATCTTCTGCAATCTTCGGGAGAGAACAGAGAAGGAGGGGCCAGGGTGTTGAGGTTGTGTGAGACTGCTGCACTCTTCCAGATCCTTCCAATTTCTGGCTGCTCAACAGGCTCTTATAATAAGCACATGGAGCTGAACCAATTTTCCCACCTTCTATGGCTACTGAAAAGGCCGAAGTCTAGTGGAGCCTCACACGTTTATGTTTATGTTTATTGATTTAATATACCGCTCTACAAATATATATCAGAGCGGTTTACATGGTACAAAAAAACAAAGAAATCATAAAGTGAAAAGAGGAAAGGAAATTACAATATTAACAGGAAAGCAAACCAGGCAGAACCAAACAACAGGACAAGAGGAGAAAAGAGGGGAAGTGGGAAGAGAAGGGGTGAGGGCTACGTTGTGCTCAAATGAGTCAGCCACCCTCAAAGATGGCTGTTCACAAGCATTTAATCAATTTTTTCCTCTCAATCTGCAGATTTTCTTCAAAGAGGAGAACATCTATCCACCATCTACTGGAGACAAAAATACTGATTTCAGACGACTGAGATGAATAGAGATATATGAGGTGTGACAAAAAAGAAACGAGACTGTCCCATAAATGTTTTATTACAAAATCTACAGATAAATTATGCATTGTCCCCTTCAAAGTAATCCCCCCCCCCCCAGAGTTTATGCACTTCTGCATTCACTTCTGCCACGTACGGAAGCACTCGGTAAAGTCCTCCTCCTTGAGGTCCTTCAGCTCCCTCGTCACAGTGGCCTCGATCTCTTCTAAAGAGGATAAATGAGTTCCTTTGAGCACAGTCTTCAGCCTGAGGAAGAGCCAGAAGCTGCACAGTGCAAGATCTGGGGAATAAGGAGGGTAGTCGAGAGATGTGATCTGTTTGTTGGCCAAGACCTGCCTCACACTGACCACGACCAGTCTCTCCACAGAGCCCGCCTGCTGCACCAAACCCGGTCATGGAGGCGATTGAGGATCTGCTGGTAGATGTGCTGGTTGACTGTCTGACCCTCAGGCACAAACTCATGATGGAACACTTCCTTCTGGTCAAAGAATGCGATCAGCATGACCTTGATCTGGACATGCACGCCTTCTTGGGTCTGGATGACAATAGAGTCTTCCACTGCAGGCTGTGTCTCTTGCTTTCAGGGTCGTACTGGAAGACCCAAGTCTCATCTCCTGCGATGACTTGGCCAACGAACTCTGGATCTTCTCCGATCTTCTCTATTAAGTCTCGACAAACATTGATCCGGTGCTCCTTCTGGTCGTCCGAAAAAAGCTTGGGCACCATCTTGGTGCACACCTTCCGCATCCCCAGCTCCTGCACCAAGATGGTCCGCACTGACTCCCTGTTCAGGCTGAGTTCCTCAGCTATCATCTGCACCATCAATCTGCGATCACTCCGCACCATCTGGTTCACTCTGTCAATGTTCTCAGCCGTCTTTGTCGTGGAAGGCCATCCTGACTTGGGGGGTCATCCTCCATCTCCTCGCAGCCAGTCTTGAAGCGTTTGTGCCACTAAGACTCGCGGCCTTGACACTGCATCTTCTCCATAAGCCTTTTGGAGAAGTTGGAGACACTCAGTTGGGCCCTTCCCCAACTTAACCAGAAATTTCAAGTTGATTCTTTGCTCCATATTTCTGCCACCTCCAGCTGCATGACAAAGCGATGGAGCAGTGTGCTACAAAAAAATCTGAAAAAGAAAAACAGAGTGAGAGAGATGAAAAATATTATAACAGAATAGTGGCGAGATGTTGCACAACACAGTGACATAAGCGGTTAGCCAATTGGCATTGAGTCATGGGCATGGCTGCCAGTCTCATTTCTTTTTTGTCACACCTTATAGGAGTAATGTCATTAAATCTGGGCTTTTCATTGGTTCTTTGTCTCCATCAATCTGCAGGCAGGGGAACATAACCCACTTGTCTGGACTGGTCTAGCAGGACGATATAGAAACTGGGTTTAGGTGTAAAATAATCTCATTTTATCATACAACTGCTGTGTCTATATGCAAACATCCCTCCACTCAAAAATATTCAGAATGTTCCAGACTTAGAAACATAGAAAAACGATGACAGAAAAAGACCACATGGCTTATCTAGTTTGTCCTTCCATATCAACCACTACAACATTCCCATTATTTATTTATTTAGACAGTTTTGCATACCACCTTATCCTTCAATCAAAGTGGTCACAACACAATTGGGGGATACATTTAACACGAGGGGATATGAGACATATACACTAATACTTACAGGTAACATGGGCAATGGAGGGTTAAGTGGCTTGCCCAAGACCACAAGGAGCACCTGTGGGACTAGAAACCCCAAGGTTGCTGTCCTCTAGTGGGATTTGAACCCCCAACCATCCAGCCTGAGGTAACTTGCCCCAACCACTAGGCCACGCCTCCCTCCATTCTTTCCTTCACTCCTTTCCTTTCACTCCTCCATTCTTTCCTTTAGAGATCCTCTGTGTTTGTCCTATGCTTCCTTGAATTCAGATACTGTCCTTATCTCTACCACCTCCACTGGAAGACTATTCCATGGATCAACCACTCTTTCCATAAAGAAATATTTCTTCATATCATTCCTGAATATATCCCCTTTCACCGTCATCCCATGTCCCCTTGTAGCAGAGCTTGCTTTCAATTGAAAGAGGCTCTTCTCCTGTGCATTTATGCCATGGAGGTATTTAAATGTCTCAATCATATCACCTCTATTCCGCCTTTCCTCTAAGATGTACATATTAAGATCCTTAAGTCTGTCCTCATACGCTTTATAATGAAGACCACTAACCATTTTAGTAACCAGCCTGTTTATATCCTTTTGAAGGTGCGGTCTCCAGAATTGCACACAATACTCCAAATGAGGTCGCACCAAAGACTTATACAGAGACACTATCACCTCTTTCTTCTGCTGGCCATTCCTCTCCCTATGCACCCAAGCATCCTTCTAGCTTTTGCAGTCACCTTTTCTACCTGTTTAGTTATTTTAAGATCATCAGACACAATCACGCCTAGGTCCCACTCTTCTTTAGTGGACAAAAGTACTTCACCCCCTATACTATATTGCTCCCTTGGATTGCTGCAACCCAAATGCATAACCTTACATTTTTTAACATTAAATCTCATCTGCCAAATTCTAGACCATTCTTCAAGCTTAGCTAGATCTCTGCTAATGTTATCTATACCTTCCTGGGTGTCTACTCTATTGCAGATTTTGGTATCATCCGCAAAGAGGCAAACCTTACCCGACAGCCCTTCCGCTATATCACTAACAACGATGTTTAAAAGAATCGGACCAAGGACAGATCCCTGGGGCACACCACTGGTAACCTTCTCCTCCTCAGAGTGAGCTCCATTTACCTGTACCCTTTGTCACCTCCCACTCAACCAATTTCTAAGCCAAGCAGTAACTTTAGGGTCCATCCCTAGGGTGCTCAGTTTGTTTATAAGTTGCCTGTGAGGAACGATGTCAAAGACTTTACTGAAATCTAAATACACCACATCTAGGGCTCTCCCTCGGTCCAACTCCTTGGCCACCCAGTCAAAGAAATCAATCAGATTTGTCTGACATGACCTGCCTCTGGTGAATCCATGCTGCCTCTGATCTTGCAATCTGCTGGACTCCAGAAACCTCACTATTTTCTCTTTAAGCAGCGCTTCCAATAATTTACTCACCACCGAAGTAACCGGCCTGTAGTTTTCAACCACATCCTTACTTCCGTTTTTGTGTAAAGGGACCACATATGTGCCTCTCTCCAGTCCTTTGGCACCACTCCCGACTCCAACGAGGCATTGAAAAGGTCAGTCAGTGGAGCTGCTAGAACGGCCCCAGGTTCCCTCAGTATTCTAGGGTGTATCCCATCCAGTCCCATCACTTTATCTACTTTAAGTTTAGCTAGTTTCTCACTAACACGGTTTTCTGAAAATTGTTTGATGCCCCTCGCTTCTTTTCTTGTTTGTGGGTGTTCTCTGAGGTCCTGTTCCTGTGAACACAAGACAGAAATATTTGTTAAGCAATTCCGCTTTATCCTCATCAGCTTCTACATATTTCTCCCCTTTACCCTCGAGTCTGACCACACCATTTTTGCCCTTCCTCGTCTAACATATCTGAAAAATGTCTTACCCCCCCCCCCCCCCATTTTATTGCATTGGCTATTTCCTCCTGTTTTTTGAATCTTTGCTTTCCTGACTACTTTGCTAGCTTCTCTACGTTTTTCCAAATACAGATGCCTTTCTTCCTCTCTTCGTGGTCTCTTGCATTTTATGAAGGTCTCCCTCTTTTTCTTCACTTTTTCAACTAATTCTTTCAAAAACCATAGCGGTCTCCTTTTCCTTTTACCTTTATTTACCATTTTAACAAAAAGATTTGTTGCCCTTAAAACAGCCCCTTTTAGTTTTGCCCACTGTTTTTTTACAGCCCATTTTGTTCAAGAGAAAAATCTAGACTTGTTTCAAAAGGAATCTTATTATATACCTCAAAACAGAATTTATGAGTTCCATCACCTTATCCACAGACAAAGACTGTGTCCATCATAGTCCTGTTGTTGTTGTTAAGTGCCGTTGAGTCGGAGTCGACTCATGGCGACCCTCTGGATAGCTATCCTAAATTGTGTTCAGTCTCCAGTCAGGCGGCTCATTGTTAACAGACTGGTACCCATAGCTGCTATTGTATCGATCCATCTCATTGCTGGCCTTCCTCTTTTCCGTTGACCTTCTATCTTGCCAAAAAATAATATGGCCCACTCTTCTTGAACGATATACTATAATTATTAGAAAAAGTCGTTCACTGTGAATAGACTAGAGACTTAAATTGCCAATAACTCTATTATAAATTATGTACGAGGTCTCAGTAAAAGTTTTTGGCAAAGCCTTGTGGACTGTCGTCGACAGAGGGCTTCCTCTGTCGACGTCAGTCCACAAGGCTTTGCCAAAAATTTTTACTGAGACCTCGTACATAATTTATAATAGAGTTATTGGCAATTTAAGTCTCTAGTCTATTCACAGTGAACGACTTTTTCTAATACTTCTATCTTGCCAAGCATGATGTCTTTCTCTAATGATCTCTCTCTTCGCATGATGTGTCCAAAGTATGAAAGTCGAAATCTTGTCATCTGAGCTTCTAAAGAAAGGTTAGGTTTGATCTCCTCTTGTACCGATTGGTTTGTTCTTCGGGCAGTCCATGGTATACACAGTATTCGCCACCAGCACCATAATTCAAAGGCATCAATTTTCTTCCTGTCTGTCTTTTTCACTATCCAGCTTTCACATCCATATGATATTATTGAAAATACCATGGCTTGAACAAGTCAAATCTTTGTATGGAGAGAGATATCTCTGCTCTTGAGAATCTTATCTAGGTCTTTCATAGCCATTCTGCCAAGAGCAATGCGTCGTCTGATTTCTTGACTGCTTGTTGCTTCTTTATTGATAGTTGATCCAAGTAGGTTAAAGTTATTCACAATTTCAATTTCTTCTCCTACAACGATGAACCTGTTGATTATGCCAGTTGTCATGATCTTTGTCTTCTTTACATTAAGGTGCAGGCCCATTTTGAGACTATGTTCTTTGATTGTGAGAAGCAAATGTTTCAGATCATCTTCACTTTCAGCCAGTAATGTAGTATCATCAGCATAGCGAAGGTTGTTGATGAGTCTTCCACCAATCTTCACACCTCTGTTGTCTTCATACAATCCTGCTTCTCGGATGATTTGTTCTGCATATAAATTAAACAGGTAGGGGGAAAGTATGCAGCCTTGTCTTACACCTTTGCTTATTTTAAAACATTCTGTTTCTCCTTGTTCCGTCCGAACTGTTGCTTCTTAATCAATGTACAGATTGCGCAAGAGAACGATCAGGTGTTCTGGTATACCCATGCTTCTTAATGTAGCCCAGAGTTTCTCATGGTTTACACAGTCAAAAGCCTTGCTATTTTTATTTATTTTATTTATAGTCGATAAAGCACAAATAGATATCCTTTTGGTGTTCTTTAGTCTTTTCAAGGATCCATCTCACATCCGCAATGATGTCTCTCGTTCCTCGCCCTTTCCTGAACCCTGCTTGCACTTCAGGTAGTTCTTGTTCCAGGTATGGTTGTAGTCTCTTTTGAATAATCTTCAGTAGAATCTTGCTGGCATGTGGGATCAGAGCGATTGTGCGATAATTTCCACAGTCAGTTGGATCACCTTTCTTTAGTATTGGTATAAACACAGATCTTTTCCAGTCAGTTGGCCATGATGTTGTCTTCCATATTTCTTGGCAGAGTCTTGTAAGTATGGTAACAGCTGCATCAGATTGCTGCAATACTTCTATGGGAATGCTATCAATGCCTGGTGCTTTGTTCTTTGATAAGGCTTTCAATGCTGCTTCAACTTCTTCTTTCATCACCAATGGTTCCCGATCATAAGGTACAGATTGAAATGGCTGTTGGTCCACTTGATCTTTATCATATAAAAACTCTGTATATTCCTTCCACCTTTTCTTGATCTTCTCAGCATCATTCAACATAGAACCTTGAGCATCTTGTAACATTCCAATTTGAGGCTGGAACTTTTTCTTTAACTCTCGTAGCTTTAGGAAAGCCGATTTTGTTCTTCCTCTAATAGTTTCTGCTTCTATTTCCTTGCAAGTGTCATTGTAGTACTTTTCCTTGTCCTGTCTTACTGCATGTTGGAAATCTCTGTTGAGTTCCGCAATTGTCTTTCTTTCTCCTCTGGCTTTAGCTTCTCTGCGTTTCTGGGCAATTTTCAGAGTTTCTTCCGTCATCCATTTTGGCTGTTTTTGCTTTTTCACCTTTTGTAGAGACTTCTCGCTTTCTTCCAACACAACCTTCTTGATGTCATTCCATAACTCTTCTGGAGCTCTGTCAATTGTATCTAAAGCAGCAAATCGATTTTGCAGGCAGTCTTTAAATTCCAGTGATATATTCTCAAGGTCATATTTTGCTGCATTCATGAGTGGTTTGCTCTTTTTCAACTTTAGCTTGAGTTTGCATACTAGTAGTTGATGATCTGTACCACAGTCAGCTCCAGGTTTTGTCTTTGTTGATGTTACAGAGCTTTTCCATCGTTGACTTCCACAGATGTAGTCAATTTGATTTTTATACAATCCATTGGGTGAAGTCCATGTGTACAGTCGCCGCTTGTGTTGCTGGAAGAAGGTGTTTGAGATGAATAGATCATTGGTCTTGCAGAATTCTATCAGTCTTTCTCCAGCTTCATTTCTGTTGCCAAGTCCATATTTTCCAACTACTTTGCCTTCTACTTTGTTGCCAACTTTTGCGTTCCAGTCACACGTGGCTATCAGGATATCCTGTTTGCATGTTCTGTCAATTTCAGCTTGTACTTGGTTCATAGAACTCTTCAATTTCATTCTCTTCTGCAGCTGTTGTTAGGGCATATGCTGCTGCCCAGATGGGTGGTTTGTCTTGGTCTGGCACCTCAGCTGAGACCTGTCCATCTTGGGAGACCCTGCCAGTAGTTAAACTACCGATAGTTTAGCTCTCAGCATCACTGATGCACGCAAGCCCTCACAGCACAACAAGCTGCAAACCAAGTGAGAGCTTGTCATAGTCTTAAAGACCTGTTAAAACCCTTTAACATGACTGATGATTTGAAGAGTGAGGAAACAGATTCCCAGACCCTATGAGACAATGTTTTAAGATGTACCATGCTGAGGCAGACCACTGGACCATGGAGTTCAGGATTCTGTCTCGGACAATGGTCAATCCAAGTCACCGGGAAGTAGTGAGCAGAATCATTCCCTGCTGTTCACTCCCAGATTATTAAGGATGTGCTCTCCAAGAATCCCTTTAAATCATTTTTAAATGCAACTATATTATTTGCCTGGACACTTACCAGCCCCAAAGAATCAAATGTTCCAGGAACAAATGGATCACAGTAGGCTCTGGTAGGTTACAATCTGTAACAAGGAGACGCCCTCTCCATCAAGAGATATCCGTGCATAATGACTTCTCTGCCTTGGAAATGAGTGTGCCCAATTAGTGGAAACTGAAGTGACCTTAAATGAGAAGGTTAACGACCAATCTACTGGTAACGCCCCAAATATGAACAAAAAAAAAATCACAAAACAGGAAATTCTTATTACTTGGAGATTCCATCAGAGGGATTAACTTGGGAACACAGTGGTCATATGCCTCCCAGGTTCTTCAGCCAGAAGGAACACAAACCAAATTGTTAGCATAGTCAATGTGGAAAGTAAGCATTCCAAAATTGATGTTAACCACTTAGGTACAAATGACTTGGCTAGAAACTGTATCTCTACAGTACAAAAGGACTTCAAGATTTTGGGAGGGAAACCTAAACCCTCTGTCAACACTATAGCATTCCCAGAGGTTCTACCTGTTCATAAAGGGGAAGAGAGGCTGCATCACATAACCAACTTTAATATATGGCTCCAAACCTGGTGTAAACGAGGAGGATTTAGATATACAGGCAACTGGGCAATAGATGGAACAAGAGGCTATTGCTGTTTTGATGAACTGGAGGAGGAGGAAAACGGATCCCAAGTGAAAAATTCAGGCAATATGTGGACAAGCATTTAAACTAGGGGAAGGGGGTGACGAATGGGAATAAACAAGTTCAGGATGTCACTTCCAGCAAAAATATAACATTGGTAATAATCATCATATTAATGCATACATTGATGACAAGAGGGAAGAGGAATCTGGAATAAAATCCATGCAACGTACAAAACAAGCCAACCAACAATTGCTGGATGGCAATCAGCACAAATGCTTGAAGTCTAGCCAACAAAGTTTCTGACCTGGAAGCCCTAATGGTGGAAATGGATTTGGACATTGTGACCATTACAGAAACATGGTTTTGAACGAGTCACATGAATGAGATCTAGCCATAACTGGCTATAATTTATTTAGAAGAGATAGAGAAGGTAGAAAAGGAGGAGGAGTAGCCCTATATGTCAAAAGCAATATTAAAGCTGCAAAATGCAGGGAACGTGGGGAAAAGAAGAAGTGCTGTGGATTGTATTAGAAAGAGGTGATGGCACTATCATCCACACTGATGTAGTCTACAGGCCTCCAACTCAAACTGAGGAAACGGATAGAAACTTGATCAATGATATTGCAAAGGTAGCAATGAAGGGAGACGTGATCATAATGGGTGACTTTAATCTACCCGATGTGGAATGGAGTATTCCTTCTGCAAATCTGGAAAGAAGTAAAAAGATTGTGAATGCCTTCCAAGAAGCACTGCTTAGACAACTGGTGAAGGAACCAACCAGGGAAAGTTTGATGCTGGATCTTGTAGGATCTAGTATTTACCAATGGAGATATCGTGTTGAATATCCGGGTGGGTGCCCATTTGAGCAGCAGTGATCATCACACAGTGTGGTTTGAGGTAAAAGCCAAGGCAGAGTACAATCACAGCAAACTCAAAGTCCTGGACTTTAAAAACACTGACTTCAGTAAAATGGCAAAATGACTGAAGGAGGAGATGGCAGGGTGCGAGGAGGTACGGGAAGTGGAATTGCAGTGGGCCAAACTAAAAGAGGCAATAAAAGGGGCAATAGATATATATGTAAAGAACGTAAATAAAAACAAGATGAAAAGGAAACCTATATGGTTAACCAAAGAAGTGGCTGCACAAATAAAGGCAAAAACACAGCTTTCACAAAAATGAGAAGATCACAAAAAGAGTAACACAGAAAAGAATACAGGATTAAAGCTGAAAGAGGCAAAGAAAAATAAGGAAAGCAAAAGCAAAGGCTGAAGAAAAGTTGGCTAAAGATGTGAAGCGTGGAGACAAAACTTTTTTCAGGTATATTTGGGAGAAGAGGACGATCAGAGGTGGAATTGCAAGACTCAAAAGTACTAAGGACAGATTTGTGGAAGGTGACTGAAAAAGTGAAAATGCTGAACAAATACGTCTGTTCTGTATTCACTAAAGAAAATCCTGGAGAAGGACCACGTATGATTAACGATTATACAAATGGGAATGGAGTAGATTGCACACCATTCACAGAACATGTTTTTGATCAGATTGTAAGGCCATGAGACCGGAAAGGATACATCCCAGGATACTGAAAGAGCTCAGAGAGGTTCTTGCAGGGCCTTTAAAGGATGTTTTTAATAGATCCTTGGAGACAGGAGAAGTTCCACAGGACTGGAGAAGGGCTGATGTGGTTCCTCTTCACAAAAGTGGTAATAGGAAAGAGATGACAAACTGTAGGCTGGTAAGCATTATCTCTGTGGTGGGAAAAGTAACAGAAACACTCCACACACCCACACAGACGCTTGCTATCTGAAGCTATAGCTGCTATCTAAAGATGCAGTGTAGGAACTCTGAACTCTGGCGTTGCTCTTATGGGACATGAGAACATGAAACCAATGCAAGAGAACGGGGGGAGAAGGGGTGTTCGAGGAGGTCATGAGCACTGGCTCCTAAGATTTGGGCCTGGCTCCTAAAATCTTCACAAAATTTGTCAAGGCCTGATCTAGCCATATGCCCAGAATTCTGTTCTGAAGAGGAGCTTTTTGGATTTTCAGGTGATATTTAATAAAGTCCTTTATGAGGGGCATCTTAGGAAATTAGAAATTAGAGAGTCGTGTCAGCTAGTTGAAAGTTAAACAAAACAGGGCTAAATGATCAGTTTTTCCAATGAAAAGAGTCTCAGTGATCTGTGCTGGCACAGGTGTTAACTTATTCACTAATCATCTGGAAGAGAGAATTGATCAAATTTGCAGATAAATGAGACAAAAATATTCCAAGCATTCAAGAAGAGAGTGAGGAAGTGAAGGAGGATCCTGCTGGACTAGGGAAGTGGATGTCTAAATGGCAAATGAAATTTAATGTGGACAAGTGAAAAGTAACACACAGAGAATATAATTCCTAACTACCGGTCAGTGGTTCTGAAGCCAGTCCCTTGAACACACCTAGCTAGTTAGGTTTTCAGGATATCCACAATGAATATGCAAGGGGTAGATTCCAATACAATGGAATGGGAACGTTGCATGAAAGACTCCCTCCCCTCCTGGGGCCATACTTGAAGCACAGCATCCAAGCCTGTTGCCTGTGGGTTCTTCTTGCGGCTGAAAAAGTTCTCCACTTTGGCAACCTCCCAAGAGGCCATCAGATCGAATATTGGGAGGCCCCATCTTTGCACTATTGAGGTGGAATGTATAAAGGATTCTGTTCCCACTCACCGGAATCCACAGTGTTTTGACTGAAGAAATCTGCTTGCATGTTGTCAACCCCTGCTATGGGGCTATCGACACAGCAATCAGATGTTCTGACAACTGTACAGTTCCATGACCTCAAGAGCCACACCGGTACTGTGAATTCTACCCTGCTTGTTGATGTACACCACTGCCATAGCATTTTCTGAGAACATCTGAACCACTTGTCCACTAAAAGGGGCTGAAACCTCTCTAGAATCGGGCAGATTGTCCTGGCCTCCAACCGGCTGATTGTCCTGTGGCTCCCATAGGAGGTCTATGGTCCAGTATCATCTGACCTAGAAACAGTGAGCTCTCCAGCCCTTCAGGCTGGCATCCACTGTGACTATTACCCAATTTGATGCTTCCAGAGACATTTCAACATCAGATGGAGAGACTGAAACCACCATGTCAACTGTTCTTTGATCTCCAGAGGGAGAGGACAAGTCTGATCGAACAGTTGAGAGCAGGGGGACTAGAAAGAAAGCAGATACCTCTGCAGAGGGCACTTGTGTGTTCTGGACAAAGGACCAGCTCCTGGGTTGATACCATGGACCCTAAGAGTTGGAAGACAGCTAGCCCCTGGGTGGAGAGGGGGGGAGGGGAGCTGAGAGTATAAAATTCTGCAACTTGAGAGACCTCTCAGATGTGAGGAAAACTCAACCCCGGAGCATAATGAACTGTGTTCCAAGATACTGCAAGTCTGGAGGTGGTGTCGGACTGCTCTTGGGGTAGCTAATCACCAATCCAGCCATTCTAACTGCTGAATCACCATGGCTGTCTCCTCTCTGGACCTTTCCAAAGAATCTGATCGAATTAGCCAGTCATCCAGGTATGGGTGAACCTTGATGCCTTGCTTACGAAAGAAAGCTTCCACTACACCATGACCTTCAATAAGATGCAAGGAGGCATGGCCAGGCCAAAGGGCAGAGCCCAAAATTGAAATGATGACCCAGTATACAGAAACTGAGGAACGTGGAAGTAGACCTTGGCAAGGTCTAGGGAGGTAAGAAAATCCCCTTGCTGGACTGACACAATGACTGATCTAATGGTCTCCATGCAGAACTCAGAGTTTGGCACTGATCATCTTAGGCCGGATGGATCCTCACTTCTTGGGCATCACCAAATAAATGGAATAGCACCCCCGACTCTGCTCTGCGGAGAGCATGGGTAGGATAGTCTGAAACCGTAGGAGGCACTGTACTTTCTTTGATCACCATCTGCTTGAGTGTGGAGCTACAGGAAGACTCCACAAAAGAATCCTGCAGGTTCTGCCAACTCCAGTGCATAGCCCTGGACATAGGACATCGAGGACATTATTTGGCTCCACTCAGAGAAACAGTCAGAGCTGTTCCCCTACCAACTATACCTCAGAAGGGACCTGCTGTATCTCATTGCTGGGGCTTATGGGCTTCAGCAAGAACTGTAACTCTCAAGAATGCTGTGGGCTCTAAAACCTTGTTACATCTAGCACCATAGGCTGAGGAGACCCTACCCAAGACTCCTAGCAGTCTGAGGCATCTCCAGGCTGCATATAAGGCCCTATGGGGTGTACTCCTGCCACCTCTAGGGCTCTCTTCAGAGGTGTCTGAGGACAAGCTTCTCCAAGGTCTTTCACCAAAGAGCAACCTGCTCCTAAAGGAAAGCTTACTCAGATGCACTTTGGAGGCAGGTTCGGCAGACTAATTGAGAAGCCACAGCCACCACCTAGCCAAAACTGCTGCCAAGGCCTTAGAGGAGCTCCTGATCAAGTCATACAGGGCTTCTGCCACATACACAGCACCTAACTCCAGTCTTGCGGCCTCTGGACTTTCTACTACTACTAATCATCATTTGTAGGGCATTACAAGGCATTTTTCTGGAGCCAGCTCAAGAGAGCTTGGGCCATGAGGCCTGCACACAGCACCATCCAAGAGCCCAAAGCGGAGGTGCAAATGCATTCTTAAGGAGGGCCTCTATCCTCCTATCATGAGATTCCTTAAGCACAGTGCCCTCTTCCACCGGGATGGTCATACGCTTTGTCACCACCCTGGGGCAGAGGGTATAACCAAGATAAAACCTTAGGACTACTAAGGCCCAGCTCTGGAGTCTCCAAACTGGAAGACTAGGAGCTGACACATGGGCTCAGGTAGAGGAAAATAATCCAGGACACCACTGGATGCCCTTCAGAATGAGGTCTGTTTGCAAAACCTGAACAGGAGCAGGCTCAGCAATATGTAGAGCCACTATTGTGTCCCGAATCAGCACAGGGACGTCCTCCCAGTGAAATAGGCAGATTACAGATGGTTCATTGCCTTCCATGAGGGGAATCTCTCCTTGTTCCGACACACCTTCTGGGGAGGATTCATCTTCATCATCCGAAATGTCCTCTTCAGGTGAAAGAGTGGTGAGTGATGCAGGGGCACTTAGTCCCCTTACTGCCAGTGGCAGAAATGCTTGAAGGCCCCAAATCCCCCATAGGGGAGACCTGGACCCCAGACCCCATAGAGAGGACTACCCAAGCCACTAGGAAGGTTTGAAAGCAGCCCATAAGCTGCTGTTCAAAGCCAGTGGAAAAAAGAATCCTGAGATCCTAGGACGACTGCTAGCTAGAGCCTGTGGCCTCCTCACAAATTCCCCTCTGAGACCACGTGGACATCCAAAATGACTGCAGGTCTCACAGGTGGAAAACCATGGGAGAATAAGTAGAGGTATTGGGTCGCAAAACCCCCCCACAAAACACACCCATACTCAAGATGTCAGTATCATGCATGAGCCAAAACGATTCTACCAAGCATCTGACCCAAATGGAACTGTTAGAGGCCCAGCATCATGACAAAGCTCCATGTGGCAAAAAAGAAAAAAATATAAAGAAAAAAGTCCACGGGGCGGGGGGAGTGGGGGTGGCACACAAACAAGGCCGTGGTGAAAAGCGGATTCTCAGCACCTGCAAGGTCGGCTGGCTGAAACCTGAGAAGGGAAAGCCCAGCCACCCCCTACAGGCTCGAGGCCCAGCTGTCGAAAAGAAAAGCTTTTTCTTTTTGATTCTGCTTTATAAAGGCAGTATAGAGATCCAAGTACAGCTCAAATCACTGAACAGGGACTTAGAAAAAGAATCAAGAAAAATAGAAAAAACAGCTCACAAAGCAGATAGGACGACATCAAAAGGGAAAGAGAGCCTAGGCTCAAATTTATAACCCCCTCTCCCTCCAGAGGCCTCATGAGGTGCTCTGTCCGCTCTCCAGCCCATCAAGCGCTAGGATCCCAGGACAGCAGCGGTGAACACAGGGCAAGCTGTCAGCTCCAAAGGGCATTCCACAGATCCGAGCAACTCTGGTCCTACAATGTCTCAGTCACAAAGGCCACAAACCAGTCAAGATAGGACTATCTGCATTGCTGCACCACCATCCAGATACTTTTCCCACCTGCTTGAGGCAGACAAATACTGGCTTCTCTCAGTGCTGCACCAGTGGATATACCGAGTGATGACATCACTGAAAGTTGTTCAAGCCTGCTTCCACCTGCTGGAAAAGGAGCACAACTACTTATCTGGTTTAGTCTAGCAGGATGATAATGAATCTGTTTTAACTTATGAAATACCTTTAATATGAACTTCCAAGGTGATATATTTTTAAATACACCTCCAGGGTTCATAAAGATTTTCAACCCTCATAACTGCTCATTTTAGTCTTGAATATTTTCATTAATTCATTATTTATTTATTAGTATTTAGCCGATGCCTTTCCAGTAGAGGCTCAAGGCAAATTACATTCAGGTACATTAAGTTTCCGTTTTAGAGTTAATTGCTCCTCCAGCAGTTGTATTTATTATTCACACGTGTTATGATCACTATTGCCAAACAGCTCCACCAAAGTTACTTCTTGCACCAGATTCCATCGAAAACTAGATCTAAAATAGCTCTTCCTCGGGTTAGTTTTACGACGAGCTGTTCTCTAGAGAAGAAACTCTCATCCCCCTCCCCCCCACCAGATGTGCCAGTGGAGATTGTCTATGCTGTGCTGCAAGACTATATCTCTGCCAGAGAAGTTAATCTCTCATCCTTGGACAGTTCCAGAGGGCACTGGCTGTACCAGGCACTGCTCTTCCCAACTCCACGCCTGCACACACTGACCTTTGTACAACTCAAGAGAGACACTTCAGCAATTTCAGTTTAATTCTTGTACTCAAAAGCCCAAGAAAAAGTGCTGAAGTCACTGGCAGTATCCTCTATTTCAAGATGGCTCCATGTCTAATGAAAATCTTCATCAAAAGTCATACCAAACTTATTTATTCATATAAATCTCTCTCTAACTAAAGGTAACTTTTTTGCACTATGTTGCTCTTAAAATGCACCCGCCTATGATGCTTGTCGACATGAAAAGATCTGGCCATCGTCGTGGATATGCTGAAACCTTCTGCCCAGTGTGCAGTCAGAGTCAAGAGAGCAAACAGAATGCTAGGAATCATAAGGAAAGGAATGGAGAATAAAACCAAGGATATTATAATGCCTCTGTATCGTTCCATGGTGCGATTACATCTTGAATATTGTGTGCAATTCTGGTCACCATATCTTAAAAAGGACATAGCAGAATTAGAAAAAGTACAGAGAAGAGCGACCTAAATGGTAAAGGGGATGCAAGGATATCCCTACGAGGAAAGGCTTAAAAGGTTAGGGTTTACAACTTGGAAAAGAGAAAACAGAGGAGATATGATAAAGGTCTATAAAATAATGAATGAAGTGGAACGGGTAAACACAGATCGGTTGTTTACTCCTTCAAAAAGTAGAAAGACTAGGGGACACGCAATGAAGCTACATTTAAGGCTAATCAGAGAAAATATTTTTTCACTCAACACGCAATGAAACTTGAATTCGTTACCAGAGGATGCACTAAAAACTGTTAGTGTGGTTGGGTTTAAAAGAGACTTGGACAAGTTCTTGGAGGAAAGATCCATAAACCATGTATTAAAGAGGACCAGGGAAATTCACTGTATATCCCTGGGATGATTACTTGTGGGAACCTGACAGGTACCTGTGATCTGGAATGGCGACTGTTGGAAACAGGATACTGGGCTTGATAGATCCTTGGTCTGACCCAGTATGGCGTATCTTATGTTCATGCCAAGGAGAGGAACAGCAGAAAACCTCCAGGTTAGACTGAAGTAGTCTGGCAGAAGCTTAGAGTAGCTCTAGTACTGGATGGCAGGGGGGCACGGGCAGAGGGTTGTGTCTGTGTATATTAGGAGGCTTGTACTGGAACAGCTGGGGGTGCTACAGGGCAGTAGTGAGATGCATTTGCAGAGATGTGGGGGGGGGGGTCGCAACAGTAGAATAATAAGGGATATAACTGTAGGATAAAGGGCTTATGGTGCATATATATATATTTCTACATCATGCAATTAGCCCCTCACGTCTTTATGTATCAAATAATTCATTAAGGCTACTTACCACCATCTCTCAAACACACCAAAAGATTTCACAAAAGCCAGAAAACAAACAAATAAGAGAGCTTTCTCACACTCTGCTCCAATTCTTTGGAACAATCTACCTGACAACATTCGCCTGCTATCTGATATAAAGGAATTTAGAAAAAAATTAAAAACTCACTTATTCATATTACACTACAATACACCCTCAGAACAGAATACTCAAATAGATACAGGCTAACATTTATACATAATTATTACATACTCTATTTTCAAAATAAATATCACTAATACGCTATTAACCATACCACACTCTCATTCACATGATGATTATAGATTTAAACTAACAATGTATATATGTTCTAATATGTTATACCTTTAATGTTACAACATTCCTTGTAAATTATAATTATCTGTTCTATGTAAACTGACTTGGTATTACATACCAATAACCTACTGTTCCATGTAAACCGCACTTGATACTAGGGAAAGAGCGGTATATAAATAACTGTTAAATAAATAAATAAATAAATAAGATAAGCTATCTACAATGCAGGACAGCAGTCACTTTTGAAGAGTTAGGAATCAAAACAAAACTAAAAGTAGAAAGCTGTTTTCCTTAACTATTTATGGCTTGCTACATACACATTTTATTTCCATCATTTGAGTACTTTATTAAGTCTCACTTTACAATTCAAATGGCCTGACTTAAAGATGGCTGAGCGTTGGCAGAGGAATGAGAAGGGCTGTAGTGTGTGTTTCATCCTTCAGAGTGGCCTCAGGAGGGCAGCAGAGGTCATGATAATGTGCTTCTTGGCTGGGCCTGAAAGAAACAGCAGAGGACCAGGCAAGGAAGAAAGCAAGCTGTGTTGTTTGGAAGTGCAGCGATGAGCTACACAATGATGATTCAGAAATGCAGCCTGTATCACAAATGTTTCTTTGTACCGTTCAAACATAATTCCTCTGCTTGTTAATATGAAGGTAAGTGGCCTATGGGTTTGGTTGGATTTCGCATTAACAATGGATACACAGATTGCTATGGTATCTAGAGGCATCTGGGCAACCACATTTGCTGAAATATATTTGCCATTTTTATTCCACCAGTGGATCTGGCCACATTAGTACAGGCATGCAGGATACTGTAATACCTGGAAACACAAGATCAGATGAGTCAAGATCCGAAAGCAGCAGCAGTGGTGAGTTTTCAGCCTGGATTTGAAAAGGGTCAGAGAAGGTGCCTGATGTACAGACTCAGGTAGTTTGTTCCAAGCGTGAGGTGCAGCAAGGTGAAAGGAGTGAAGTCTGGAGTTAGCAACAGAAGAGAAGGGCACAGATAGAAGCGATTTGCCAGAAGAGCGGAGTTCCCGAGGGGGGGGGGGAGGGGGTTGTAAGGAGGGAGAAGAGAAGAAAGGTAGTGAGGGAATGCATGCACTTATAGGTCAGCAGGTGAAGTTTGAACTGGATGCGGAAACGGATAGGGAGCCAATGAAGTGACTTGAGAAGAGGGGTAGTATGGGCATGACGAGACTGATGGAAGATTAGCCGCGCAGCAGCTTGTTGAACAGATTGAAGGGGAGAGAGATGATTCAAAGGGGATATATAGAGGCTATATCATTCCTGATCTTCAGGGTTTACACTGGCTGCCAAATTTCATTGCCAAATCAAGATATGAAGCCCAAATGGACTGAGGCCCTCAGAACCTACAAGATAATGCTGTCTCTCATGATCAAAGTAACACCGAGTATCCCACAGGAGTCTCTGATCGGTAGACCCATCAGTAACCCATTGCCCCACAACCATGAAGCTGTCTAAAGAGCTCAGAGGAAATATTGATTTTTCAGTCTTTTACTATGAAGTAAAGACATGGCTATTGTGGCAAGCTTTTAGCATTGATTAGCTGCCAGTGTTTTCCCATGAGATGGCTCTATACATGAGAGTTTCCTTAAAGTATTGTGGAGGAGTAGCCTGATGGTTAGAGCAACAGCCTACTACCCAGGAGATCTGGGTTTGATTCCCACTAGCACTCCTTGTGACCTTGGGTAAGTCACTTTACCCTCCATTGCCTCGGAAGAAAAGGCCTGCCAATCTACCTTGCCAAGAAAACAGGTGCTGCTGGGTTGCCAGGAATCCACATTGACTTGAAGGCACTTAAAAAAATTGTGGGGTCTGTTCTTGGAGTGGAACTTTTAATGTTATGCTATTTTGATTATAGTGATGTTTCTGCAGTACTTAGAGTACATTTTAATAAGAACAAGGTTATGAATTATTGATTTGTGCTGGCCAAAGGCCCTGACTGTTTTACTTCGATATATCTATCTTTGTATGCATTGTATTTGGAGAATGTGGAGCACTGCTTTCACTTTATAAATGCAATAAAATAACAAAACTGCTTTTAAAACACTGACATCAAGCAGACTCTGTCGGCTGCAATAAACTGTGACGAGCACGCTGACTTTTGTTCCGGGAATAACGTAATGATATGTGTAACTGTCATTTTCATCCACCTCCAGGCAACAGACTGATTTATCAGCCTTATGAGTTGGCCTTGTGGCCTAATGGATAAAGGAGCCCGACTCTGGATCAGACGATTAAGTGCTCAAGTCCCTTCATGACTGGTAGCTTATGTCTGAAGTGGAGGAGCAGCTAATGGCTGAGAACCAGGGAAAACAGAGTTCAAATCCCACTGCTGCTCTTTGTGACCTTGGGCAAGTTTCTTAACTCCCACTGTCTCATGTACAGACTGTAAATACACATTAACTCACCCTGAACGTCTGAAAAAGGACCAGCACTGTTGCTGTAGCAAAGTGCAATCAATGAATAAGTCCAGGAGTCAATTAGGGAGGAGTGGTCTAGTGGTTAGGACAAGGTACTTCAGGCCGGAGGGCCGGGGGTTCAAGTCCCACCTGGGGACAGCAATCTCAGGCCAGAGGGACTGGGATTTCTAGTCCTATAGGCACTCCTTGTGGTCTTGGGCAAGCCACTTAACCCTCCATTGCCCATGTTCCCTGTAAGTATTAGCATATGTGTCTCATATCCCCTCGTGTTAAATGCATCCCCCAATTGACTGCTTTGACCCGGTGAAAAGCGGGATATAAATACAGCTAAATAAATAAAAATAAATAAATAAAATTGACAGGGTCCAAGCCAGTTTAATGTGCACAGGCCCAGTCAGTCAAAGCTTCAAAAGGAACGGAGCAAAAGTTTATACAGAGACATAACCATTTATACCTCTTTTTCAGTTTGATACATGAGAATTTTCTATTGGTTCCAACTCGATACATGCAAACTTTTCATTGGTTATACATTCCCTTCATTTGTCCAATTAGAAATCCCTCCGGAGCCTAGCAACCGGCCCCCTCCTTTAGGATTGCTTGAACAATGGTACAGTTCTTAATTTCATTACTTCTCTACTGCAAGGTTAACCTTGGCTTCAGGAATGCATATACTGAAACATTTCTGTTCTTTCACACACAAGAGAATAATAGAAGACTTATGGATTCATGAAAACTTATTAAGCATTTTAAAACAGTTTTCTCTTTTTCCACAGATTTTTGGTTCTTTTCTAGCTATAATGGGAGTTAGGATCCAGGCCTAACTTACAGGCCTTTCATAGTAGCAGGCCATGCTAGGCCCTAGCCTACCACATTCCCCCCTTTGATTATTCTCACCCGCAAGTGAGGAAGGGTGAGAATTAAATCACTCATTAGTCAATTAACACATTATACTGGTGTAATGGCATCATCATCGTGGGGTATAGGGTAATATTGCCACATAGCTAATACCTTCGCAGCTGCCTTCCACTCTATAGTGTTATCAATTGATGATGTTATCATGCGTAAGCAAAGAGGTAGGAGACAAGGGAGCAATAAGCACATGGCTAATATGAATAGTACAATAAACATAAGGGCTTTCAGACCACCAATCCAGGAAAACAATGAACCAAACCACCCATCCATCTTTAAACTGTGCCAGGTCTGGACAGGCACAAATGTCTGCTCTCTCATCTGGGTGGCTAAATCTTCAACTACATGCCCATTATTATCAATCTGTAAACAACAATTACTTAGATTCAACTTCCCACATACCCCACCTTCAGCTGCTAACAAATAATCTAAAGCTAAACGATTTTGATAAATGGCTGTGCGCATTTGCGCACTTTGCTTTGCCAGAAGGGTTAGTGCTTTACTAGTTTCATTGGTCATTATTTCAACAACAGCTTGCAAACGTATTATTCGATTAATCATATAAACAGGAGTACGATATCCCCAAGTCCCATCCTGCTCCCAAGTAGCAGGTCCATAGTATGAGATGATTCTGTCTGGGGGCCATTCTTCAGATGACGCATCCCATTTGTCCCATTGGCCTATTTTCAAGGCCTCCTTCAGCTGTCGACTTCTGTACACAGGATATCCCAGCTGTTCTCCCTGGGATGTAGGCAGAAGGAAAAAGGAAGGTCGTATGGTTCCCAATACACATGCGCCTCCCCAGTGATGAGGAAGTCTGGCATATGCTCGGGTTCCGCAAATCCAGTACAGTCCAGGTGGTGCTTGCCAAGAATTATATGCTGCTAAGTTAGTCCAGATACTGGCAAGTTTGGGGAACTGAACTAGAGGATTGGAAGGTCCAGTAGCGTTGACTCCTGACCACCAAGATGTCTTCTTAGTGGTACTGTTGTAGAACTTCTGAATAAGACAGACCAGCTGCCCCACTTCCATATTAAACATTGGTCCATAGCGAGAAAAACATAAAATTACCCACAATGGAGTGGGCCAATACCCATTCACTTGTGGTATTGTGTATATTAGTCTGATTATACGGAATAGAATAGTTCAGTTCTTGTGCTTCCCAAGGCCATTGGTCTCCCATTGTTGTTCCTCCACAAAACAAACAGTCTGAAACATGGAGACTAGATGCAACTGCTCCCGCTAATTCAAGAAATAAGTTCTGGGAGGCAGGAGGAATTTCAAACTCTGATTTCATGGCTTCGTAGAAGGAGTGATGTATACGATAGGGTGAGGATACATGGGTTTTGGTGTTTAATTGCAGATATAAGATAGTCCCAGGATCTATACCTCCTCCTGCAATACGCAACCCAAACTTGTATCCTTGCTTCCAGTGGCTGGGGTTGGCTATGAGGAGTTGTAGAGGATTACAGGCACCTTTCTGGCATTTCTTGGGTTCTGGTAGCCTGATCTTTGTTAGGCTGCCTTTGCAATGATCTCCATCTCGTCCCGTCGGTGCATTCTTCCAGGTAGCAAAATATACACATTCCCATTTTGGGCAAAAGTAATCATGTCTAGATGCGGTGGTGTAAATGGTGGCTGCAGAACTCTTTCCTGTACACCATCCCCATCCGTAGGCTCCTTCTGGACACATGTATTTATCATCATGGTAGTATGCTCGCTCCCATGACCCACATCTGTGGCAAGCATTTCTGTTGACTGCATCACAAGCATCACAGTTCAAGATGATAGGTTTTGTAGGGTTGGTGAGGGGTTTTGTCGCATTCAGGATGGCTCCATCTTCATCATTCCAGCGTATCTAAAATGTATAGTATGATGGGTTTTGTCGAGGGTTATAACAAGTCTTACTTTTCCCCTTTGTGCAAATATTCAGTTCGGTGTCATTATAAATACACCGGCTGACTGTACCAGTGCAGGTATAGTAGGAATGATGGAGCAAAGTCTGAGTAATCTTTTGTCCTGTTCGGGTGGTGGTTATGCAGGCTGCACAAGGGGGTAGAGCAAAAGTCTTTTCCAGGATTCCAAAGATCACCACTCCCACAAGGCAATAGTGGAAGAACATTGTGATTACAGTCTTTGAAGGTTAACTGGAAAGTTGAGGATAATGAACTTTGCTGAGTTTTCTTCTGTTTCTGCTGTGATGGACACTTTCGCGTGACGTAAGTGGATTCTGAGGATTCTCTATAAAGCTGGCTGTCTCCTCAAGGTGAGTCGCAATGGAGTCTCGGGATCATCCACTGATGTCCATTGGCCAGGATCAGGAGCAGCTGCCGGCTTCACTCGACTGTGGTGGATCCAGGGTTCGAATTCTGCCACTTTCACTGCGGTGGGGGTTGACAGGATGACGACGTAGGGTCCCTTCCAATGCGGTGTCAGCGGGGTCTTTCTCCACTCTTTCACCCACACGGACGTTCCTGGCTTGAAGGGATGCAGAGGCTCGGTCAGGTTGATGGGTAGTCGGTCTTGCACCCACGTTTGGAGTTAGAACATAAGAAGAACATAAGATATGCCATAATGGGTCAGACCAAGGTCCATCAAGCCCAGTATTCTGTAAAACAGAACCTAAAGCTAATAGTTCTTGTCTAGTTATTTCAGATCCTATCTGTCTCATGTCTCCCTTTATTCCCTGCACTATGGGTGGAGGTCGCCCATACAAAATCTCAAAAGGGGAGACTCCTAAGGATCTGGTGGGAGCTGAACGTATCCTAAGAAGGGCTATGGGTAGAACTTGGAGCCACTTCAGGTGTGTTTCTTGGCAGAGCTTGGATAACTGAGTTTTCAGGGTTCTATTCATACGCTCTACTTTCCCTGAGCTCTGGGGTCTGTAAGCAGTGTGTAACTTCCATTTTATTTGCAGAGCTTGAGCTAATTGTTGGGTCACTTGGGATACAAATGATGGACCATTATCTGACCCTATAGTTGGTGGTATTCCAAATCGGGGAATGATCTCATGGAGCAATACCCTAGTGACTTCTCGGGCTTTCTCAGTTCGGGTGGGGTAGGCTTCTACCCACCCTGAAAATGTGCAGACTAACACTAACATATAGTGATATCCATTTGCACAGGGCATTTCAGCGAAGTCTATCTGTATATCACTCATGGGGGTCACCCCTACTGACTGAACTCTTGGGGGTGGAACAGGACCTTGCTTGGCATTATTTTTGGCACATATCAGACATTACTGTGACACCGAGGTGGTCAGGGATCCCAGCAATGAAATACAGAAATGGGGTCTCAGGACTTTCTCCATGGCTGTTTTTCCATAATGTGTGGCTTGATGAAAAGCTTGGACAAAGGCTGGCCCTAATGCTTCAGGGATGACTGTAGGACCTGGAGGTGGACTACCTTCTGGGGGTGGCAGCACTATCCAACCTTGTTCTGTCAAGACTCCTTCCTCCTTTTCACAATAATAGTCTAACTCTCTTGTAGTGTATCGGGGTGCCCAGGAACTAAGGGGCACAGGGAATAGGGCTGCTTGCATTACAGTATCTTGGGTCCTAACTTGTCCTGTGGTGGCTGCCTTTCGGGCTGTGGCATCTGCAAATCTATTCCCTCGGGTGACTTCTCCTGCTCCTGCCTGATGACCTCGGCAGTGCATGACTGCCACTTGTTTGGGGGCCCATACAGCATCTAATAACATCAATATCTCATGCCCATACCTAATGGCCTTACCCCCTGAGGTGATCAACCCTCGCTCTTTATACAAGGCTCCATGTGCGTGCAAAGTAGTGAAAGCATATTTGGAATCTGTGTACACATTTATGCAGAGTCCTTCTCCTAATGTCAAGGCTCTGGTGAGGGCTATCAATTCAGCTTTCTGTGCAGAGGTTCCTGGGGTCAGGGCTGAGGACTCAACTACCAGATCAAGGGTCACCACTGCATATCCAGCACAACGATGTCCATTGATGACCAAACTGCTTCCATCTACAAAGAAAGTCCGTTCTGGGTCCTCTAGAGGGACATCGGTCAAATCAGGGCAACTTGAAAATACAGTGTCCATGGTTTCTAAGTAATTATGATCAGGTGGCCCAGGACCAATTGGAAACAATGTAGCAGGGTTCAGAGCTTGACTAACTTTCAACTGTATCCGAGGGTTTTCACACAACATGCTTTGATACTTCAACATTCGTGCATTGGTTAGCCAGAAGTTTCCTTTGTGTTCCATGAGAGTCAGAACAGAGTGTGGCACGGTGACTTGAAGAGTTTGTCCTAGTGTGAGTTTGTCTGCTTCGCCCACTAGGAGGGCTGTTGCTGCAACAGCTCTCAGACAAGGGGGTCATCCTTTTGCAACTACATCCAATTGTTTTGACAGATAAGCTACTGGTCGTTGCCAGGAACCAAGAGATTGGGTCAATACTCCCAATGCGTTTCCTTGTGACTCATGGACAAAAAGATGGAAAGGCTTCTGAACATCTGGAAGACCTAAAGCTGGGGATGACATCAGGGCCTTTTTCAAAGTCCGGAATGCTACATCTTGTTCGGGTCCCCAGTCTAGTGGGGATTTTTCCATTCCTTTGGTGACTTGGTATAGTGGTTTTGCAATCAGGGCAAAGTTGGGGATCCATATGCGACAATATCCCGCGGCCCCCAGGAAGGCTCGCTCTTGCCTCCTAGTGGTTGGAATGGGGATATTACATACAGCTTCCTTGTGTTCTGGTCCTAAACGTCGGATCCCACTAGACAACTGGAATCTTAAATACTTGACTTCAGTTTGGCATAGTTGTGCTTTGGCCCTTGAAACTTTGTATCCAGCATCTTTGAGAAGGTACAAAAGTTCACTAGTAGCGTGTAGGCAATTCACTTTCTGAGTTGGTGGCTATGAGCAAGTCATCTACATACTGAAGAAGAACCCTCTTTCCTGGGTCCACTGGGTAACTTGAGAGATCTTGATTCAGGGCAGCACTGAAGAGAGTAGGTGAATTCTTGAATCCTTGGGGTAATCTGGTCCAGGTGAGGGGTCTTCCTGTTGTGGGGTCTTGCCATTCGAAGGCGAATAAAAGTTGACTGGTGGGTGCTAGGCGCACACAGAAAAAGGCATCTTTCAGGTCCAGGATGGTGAAGTGAGTAGCCTCAGCGGGGATCAGTCCCAAGAGAGTATAAGGGTTTGGTACTACTGGGTGTATAGTTTCAACTGCATACATATGACCTAGATTGGCCACTGTTGGAAACAGAATACTGGGCTTGATGGACCTTGGTCTGACCCAGTATGGCATATCTTATGTTCTTATCATTTACTCGCCTTAGATCTTGTACTGGGCGGTAGTCCTCTGTCCCAGGCTTCTTTACTGGGAGAAGGGGGGTGTTCCAAGGTGAATGGCATTCCTTGAGAAGTCCGTACTTTAGCAGTTTCATCAAATGGCAGTGAATTCCTTCTATGGCTGGTCGAGGGAGAGGATACTGCTTCACATGCACTGGTTCCACTCCTGGCTTGAGGGTGACAATGACAGGGGCTATTTTCTTCGCTAGGCCAGGTGGATTATCTTCTGCCCATACTTCAGGTGGGGCTATGAGGTTGGTAGGTATACAGGGACTGGTTGACTTTATCGGAGGTGCACTACAGAACCACCATTCTTCTTCTCGGGGAACAGTAAGCACCATCAATCCAGCAGGCTTTGGGTTCACAGTCATTTTCATTTCTCCCCCTTCAGCAAAGGATATTTGGGCCTGGAGCTTGGCAAGCATGTCTCGGCCCAGTAGTGGAATAGGGCACTCAGGCAAATACAAGAACTGGTGCGTTATCTTCTGTCCCCCTAGTTCACACATGCGGTTCTGCAAGAATGGTTTTGTGGCTTTATTTCCAGTGGCTCCCACAATGGTGACAGATCGTGAGGACAGAGGAGCTACTGGCTTGGCTACTACTGAATGTTCTGCTCCTGTATCTACCATGAATTCCATGTATTGGTCCCCTATCTTTAAACTGACCATAGGCTCCTGGGGACCCAGGGTGAACTTGGAGCCCGGTCTGGCCTAGTCTTCATCTATGTCATCCAGGTCATAGCCCGTTGCTACTGCCACTCCCTCAATGGCTTCTTCCCTCTCCTGCTGGAACTGTGTTCGATTCATTCCTCCCCTCCTTCGAAATCTTCCTCCTGGCCTCCAGGGACTCCCTCCTCCCCTTGCAGGGGCGGAGTCCAGATGCGGGCACTCATTTCTCCAATGTCCTTCTTCCTTGCAGTAGGCGCACTGATTTGCACCCAATTGAGGCCTTTCGCTTCTGCGGCCTCTTCCACGTCCTCCGGTCCTTTGATTAGGAAAACCTCCTCCACATCGTTCGGTTATAGCAGCAGCAAGAAGATCTGCCTTCTTCATCTTTCGTTCACTTTCTCTGTCTCGTTCATTTTCATGATTCACAAATACTTTCTGAGCGACTTCCATTAACTGAGCTGTATTCATGCCCGCAAATCCATCCAATTTCTGCAATTTTCGCTTTATGTCTCTCTGGGACTGACTAACAAAGGCCGCATTTACCATGTGTAAATTTTCTTGAGCGGCGGGATCATATGGGGTATACAATCTATAAGCTTCAGACAACCGCTCATAAAAGGCCGCTGGGCTCTCATCTGGACCCTGGAGAACTTCCGATACTTTCCCCGATATTCATGGCCCTCTGGCCTCCCTTCTTCAGGCCCTCCAATAAGGCCTGGCGAAATCTGGTTAGGGCCGCCGCCCCCCTTTCCTCATTCGGGTCCCACCCGGGATCTTCATTGGGATATTCTGCAACAGCTGCTTGCGGGGGATTTATTCCTCCCCTTTCTACAGGGTTCTCTTCTAACCATCGGAGGGCTGCTTGCCCGATTCGCCCTCGCTCCTCAGTAGTGAAGAGGGTAGACAGGAGCTGGCGACAATCGGCCCAGGTAGGCTGATGGGTTTGCATAATGCTAGACATTAATTCTGTTAATTCCTGGGGCTTGGCTGTGTAGGAAGCATAATGCGTTTTCCAGTTTAATAAATCTGTGGTGGAAAAGGGTACATAAACTAAGCTGGTTGGTCCTGGCGCCATCTGGCCCTGATCATTTAAAACAGGCATTCCAGGCACTTGGCGTAATGGCATTAGGTGCCCTGCTTTCTCCTTCTTCTTGGGAGTTACGCTTCTTAAATCATAAGGCTCCCAGACACAAATCTCCTTGGTGGGTGACCCTGAACTGGCAGGAGAGCCTCCGCTTTCTATCTCATCAGAGGACTCGTGTCCCCCTGCTGTGCTTGGGCCTGACTCGGGACTTTCACTCAGGGTAGGGCGCTTCTTAGGCTGTTGCATCGGTATTCTCTGGGGCTCCTCTTCTGGCTCTACTTCAGGTCGTGGTGCTGTGGGGACTAACTTCTGTGGGTGCTGGGGTAACCTATCCAGAATATCTGGGGACTCTGGGTCAGAATCCACAGGCGGCTTCTCTTCCTTAGCCTTTTTGGTTCCCCTAGTAGTAGCTACAAATATTTTACAGTGCTCCTCATAACAACGCTTCATCCATGAGGGCTGCTGTTCACATACACTTAACCAGGAATCTATATAGGGAACTGGTCAGGATACACTCTTAATATGAGCTGATGAATTCGTAAAACTATCTCAAAATCAAAGGTGCACCCCCGGGGCCATGAAGCAGCTAATACGGGCCACTCCCTTTCACATAACATTTTTAATCTGGATGGAGTCATTTTTGTACCATAATCGCCCGAAAATGCTTTATGGAAATTCTTGATCATACATGCCAACGGAGTTTGCGTGGACTCCGTCCCTCCCATAATCTAAACGTACCTACGTACACTACCTACGTACTCAACGTACCTGCGTACGTTACGTACCCCACGTCCCTACGCACACGTAATGACGTACAAGACAATGAACAATGAGGATAGGTAGTATGGCTGTAGGTAAGGGGTCCGTACAGCCCACACAACACTGGGGGGGGACAAACACCACTCGCTTCCTCCTGTTCGTGACCTGGGCGCGGTCGCCCAGCCAGGGACTGCGCTACTTAGGAGTCCGCTCTCGCTCGGTCTGTATTTCAAGACCTCTTACTCACACACGCAAGCATATTTCAACAAGATATCATATTTCAATATTTCAAGTGCCCAGGTTTTCTGACTAACTGACTATTCCAAACAAAAAGGGTCGATGGCTTCGGCTTCCGCTTTCCTTACGCGGAGCTTACTAGGACCGCCCTTATGGGAGGTGATCAGGATCCCTTGTCTCGCCCACACTCATGCGAGATTTCCCAGTTAGTCTATACCAAATATACCAAATCAGTCTTGCGCACGCAAGACATTGTCCCAGGCTGTACTTTCGGAGGATCCGGTCCCCGATACCACACCAGCTTCTGAGTTGGAACCTGGACTCCCCCGGGTCCGAGGTGTTGGCCAGCTGGACCCGATGGCCTGCCGAGGCAGGCAGAACCCTCTCCGGCACAAAGGGGCCGGCGGCGCCTGAGGTTTCCCCCGCGGTCGGACAGACACGGTTCCAACCGGGCCAAACCTCAAGGCAAATTGCGTGGATTATTCACTTGAATACCATTTACCACTCGCACTTCCCGGCCAACGCACCAAGAATATGCTGTAGCAAAGTCCAATCAATGAATAAGTCCAGGAGTCAATTGACAGGGTCCAAGCCAGTTTAATGTGCACAGGCCCAGTCAGTCAAAGCTTCAAAAGGAACGGAGCAAAAGTTTATACAGAGACATAACCATTTATACCTCTTTTTCAGTTTGATACATGAGAATTTTCTATTGGTTCCAACTCGATACATGCAAACTTTTCATTGGTTATACATTCCCTTCATTTGTCCAATTAGAAATCCCTCCGGAGCCTAGCAACCGGCCCCCTCCTTTAGGATTGCTTGAACAATGGTACAGTTCTTAATTTCGTTACTTCTCTACTGCAAGGTTAACCTTGGCTTCAGGAATGCATATACTGAAACATTTCTGTTCTTTCACACACAAGAGAATAATAGAAGATTTATGGATTCATGAAAACTTCTTATTAAGCATTTTAAAACAGTTTTCTCTTTTTCCACAGATTTTTGGTTCTTTTCTAGCTATAATGGGAGTTAGGATCCAGGCCTAACTTACAGGCCTTTCATAGTAGCAGGCCATGCTAGGCCCTAGCCTACCACACTGTGAGGCTTGTATCTGTAATATTTGTAGGAATTATTTTCTCCTAACAGCAGAGCTAGGGGAATGAAGTTATCGCATGCATTCATTAAGTGCACAGTGCAGGGCTTCTCCTTCCTCCATGAGTTCCAACAAGCTACGGTTTCACCATTTCATGTGGTTCCTGGTCCTTTTTCCATTACTCGATCCTAAATGAGTCAGACCCTGCAACCAGAAATTCCAAAGATCTTCAGCACCCCAGCGTTCACTTGCCCGACATTAGGTGGTGCCACTTCTCCTACATTCTTAGGACTGCACTGGATGACCTTTGAGAGGACCACCCAATAAAAACATGGAATGCAAATAAAAGGACACACCAAATTTAATTAAATAATATCACTCCAGCCGATGGCCCAACACAGGCCGTGTTTCGGAAAAGCACAGTTACTTACCTGTAACAGGTGATCTCTGGGAACAGCAGGAATAAGTCTTCACATATGGGTACGGTGGTACCGACGGAGCCTGCGCGGGAACGCTCCCCAGCGTCCAATCAGAAAGCTTTTGGGAGCATCCCTCAGCGCCTGCGTGCTGCCTTCCTGCCTTTCCAACTGCCTCTCCTCAGTTGAGTTTCATAGCTGAGACAAAAGGAGAGAAAGAGGAAAGGAAGATAGATAGAGAGATACAACTCCTAGGGGAGGTGGGTGGGTTGTGAAGACTTATTCCTGCTGTTCCCAGAGATCACCTGTTACAGGTAAGTAACTGTGCTATCTCCAGGAACAAGCAGGAATGAGTCTTCACATATGGGGACTCCCTAGCTGTAGATGCCAGGGGGAGATCCCATAAAATGCGTGTTCCTGTAACAGGACTGCACTTCCCACACATGGATCTCTGGCATCCCATGAGGGATGGTGGGTAGGAGTGGAAAAGAGAGGAGCTGTAGGAAAAACAGCTAACCTAAGGACTACAGGAGAGGAGTCCTTGGTATGTATGATAATACTATTAAAAATATTGAATGAGTAATCACAATATGGACCTTACCTACTGGATTGCAGGAAGTAGAGAGGCTGATGGAGTCTACTGGAGATTCAGTAGAGGAATCCACAAGGTGACCTCACATCAGTGAAGGTGAAGGTCCAAATTTGGAATTAGCAGGTGACCCAGGTGTCAACAGGAGTAGTATAAAAATGGCAGGTCTTCAGTGGAAAGCTTTATGGGAAAAAGCTGAAAACTCTTTTAGCTACAGAGGCATTAACATTTAGGAGTAAAAGAGTAAGACTGACCGATTTGGACAACGAGTCCAGTCCTGGAGGGAAGAAGGGGTATGGAAAAAAGCCCGTATTCCCAAGGAGGACAGTTGTGTGAAGGGCTGAAACCTCAAACTACTGAAGATCTACGCTGTCTTTCCTAGCTGGTGAGAGATAGGAAAGAGATTGAAGCATGGTGCTTCAAGGATAGCGAGAGCTAGAGTAAAAGTGGTAGCAGTTAGTACCACAGTAGTGGTTGTGTGCATAATACCCCCAACATACTGAGGGACAGTATGAACATATGCAAGCCCACTGTCTGGAACTTCTAGGAAGGTAAAACCTTTATAGCATAGACAGTTAGGGAGATAAGTATGTAAATACATATCTACTTATAAGGAGCATAATATATGCACACACAGCTTACAGACATAGGTATCTATAGAAGTATATAGAGATATATACATACATGAACATGTATGTTTGAGGATATATGTCTGCAGTAAGCAGATAGAGATATGCCCATAAGAACATTCACATGAGAGATGTGAAGGAAAAAGATTCATCTAAGAACAAGAAGATGGAACCTACTTGAGAAAATATATAGAGAATCTATTCCTCCTGGGTAAGATGGTGCAGGAATGCTATCCAGTGAAATAACCAGGATGGTTGCGTGAAAAACAGAGGATAATATCAGTCTGTAAACAGCAAGTCCTGAGTCTTGAAGAGCTCTGACATGGTAAATGGACAGAAAACGCATAGGAGGAGATACCAGGTTGACCCATTGGAGGGACACAAGGGGTATCATGCGTTGCTAGTAGAATATGTGCTGTCCATAAAGGAATAGGATACCATGAGGACTAGCTGCAAGGAAAAAAAGAGTATATTCCTGCAGGCTTGGAAAAACATTTTGGATATTCACGCAGAAAGGCTTATATCCTGTATTATAACAGGGGATAAGAGGGTGTGGAGAACCCTCACAGTCATGGAGAATGACTGCGGAGCCTTTCCCAACCATATAGAATAGTCATTAAAGACAAAACCCCATGTTCTCTAGCAAGGGCCCATAGTGGAAAGCTTCTCTGAAGATTGCAGAGAGCATTACTGTGAGGAGCCTGAAGTGATTAGGATTATCCAAGATAGATGAAGCACTATCTTGGAATCACTACTAAGGCCAAGCAGAAAGCAGTGGAAAGGTACCAGTAGCCTAAACACTGGAACTCCTGCATGGGCAGCTGCTGAAAGAGACAGCAGAGAGAATCTCCCTGTGTAAGACAGAGATAACAGACAAAAGGAGAGGAGAAATTCCTGTCCCTGTCTGATGAGCTGCCCAGAGAAAAGAAGGGACAAAACTGTACACTGGAATGAAAGGCTAGAGAAGCCGAGCAGTGATATGATACCACTCATTCAGGGGGAATCCTGGATGAGAGGGTAGAAGCTGAAGGGTGACTTACCGTATGGAAAGTCTGCGGAAGGAAAAAATGTTCATGTTGCGACAGAAAACTATCATGGGATAGTTGTTAAGTTCTCTTCTTGGAGGAGAAACCTGTGCCCCATAGACATGAATGTCCTGACAGCTCAGCATATCTAGGAAGAAAAGTAAGGAATCCATGTGTAGAGTTTTGAAGGAAAAAACAGTGAAAAAACTTCTGCTAAAAAGAAGTCAACTGTAGGATGTAACCTTCAGGAACCTATGGTTGCTGGGTTTGTTCAGCCTGGCTAGAGTTTGGATTCTTCAGGCTAGGGCGAGGTTTCCCCTGCTTGGAAACATCCGTATAATGGGCAGGAGAAGAGTGAAACCTTCTTTTCCTAGGAAAAGAAGGTTTGGTAGGACATTTCCTACCTACTGGGGAAGGAGAAGGCTTAGGATAGCCCCCAGAAACAGGGAGGTCAGTGGAGCAATGAGCAACCTGACGTAAAGCCTCCCTATTGAAGAGATTTTCTCCAGTACAAGGAGTATTACCCAGTCTTTGTTGTGCTCATCTGTTCAAGTCAGAAGCCTGGAGCCAGGCTGTACGTCTTGCTCCTATGGCTATAGCAGAGGTTCTGCTAACAGACTCAAAAGAGTCTAGAGAAGCACGAGAAAGAAACCAAGAGATATTTTGGCTATGACTAAGAAGTAAGGAATAGTCTGCAGCCTTGGGTTCTGATAGAAAAGGCGTCAAAAGAGATAATTTCTTTGTGATCTCCTGGAGAGATAGACTCATATAAAAAATATAAGAGATAATCCTTGTTGCCAGCATAGATGTTTGGAAGGTTTGACGTCCAAAGGCATCAAGTGCTCTAGATGCACGACCTGGCGGATAAGAAGAATGCTTCTTCTTGCTTTTTACCTTCCTCATTGCTGATTCCACTACAATGGAATGATGGGGAAGTTGAGTCTTTTGAAACACTGGAGAGGGGGGCACCTGATACCGATCATTAGTTGCAGTAGAAGGTGAGAAAACTCTTAAAGGTGTTTCCCATATGGTCAGAAGAAGATCCTGCAAAGAATGTTGTAAAGGAAGCATTATATTTTCCTTTTCCGCAGGAGAGTCATGAGTGGGATCATAGCCAGGGATAGGAATAGCAAGGAATGTTGCCATGTCAAGGAGAAAGTTCTGAAAAGAAGGATCTCCAATGGGAGCCATCCCTGGATAGGGTAAAGTTGAAGCAGTAGCCTGGACACCGGAGGAGGTACTGGTCCAGTGCAGAAAAAGAGCCCCACTAGATGGATACTGGTACTGGCAGTTACGACTTGAGACAGTCAGTACTGCATCGTCCATGCCAGGTATCGACTCCAAACTAGGTATAGAAAGGAGCGATCCTGGTGAAAAAGGCATGGAAGTGGTTGGTCCCGATGTTACTGCATGAACCGGCATCGATACCGATACCGGTAGCTTTGCCAGAATCGAAGGCGATAACGCCATCGAAGCAGTCATCGGAGGCTGTTGAAGCGGTACCGAAGCAACTAAAAACCCTTGGTGAGTATTCTCGGTACTAGGCATCCGGAACCGATAAGCGTCGGTACCCAGTCTTCTAGACTAGATATCGATTCCAGACTCGGCATCGAAGGGAGCGAGTCTATCGATGCTTGTCTAGAGGGTACCGACGTCGGTGGTGGTATCGGCGATGCTGCCGATACTGGAAAGTCAATCTGGGACGTGTCGATCGGTCCCGAAGGTACCGAGGACGCCAGATGACGATCCCTGGCGAAGAGTGAATCACTCAACACCGGTGCCGATGCCGGGGTATGGGTACCGCTCGAAGCGGATGCCACCACCGAGCATGGCTCAGATACTGGAAAGTCAATCTGGGACGTATCGATCGGTCCCGAAGGTACCGAGGACGCCAGATGATGATCCTTGGCGAAGAGTGGATCACTCGACACCAGTGCCGATGCCGGGGAATCGGTACCGCTCGAAGCGGATGCCACCACCGAGCATGGCTCAGGTATGTTCTGTGAGGGGTGAGCCCCAGGAACAACCTGAAACCCCTGAAAGGCTTTGGAGACCGAAGACTCCCGCCGGGGTTTTGAAGCCAATAGGGTCTCGAGGGCAAGGCCGGAGCCGTCATCATGCTTAGCATGAGACCTACCACTCAAGGATTGGCTAGTCTTAACAGACTGTTTGTGGGTTACCTGATCCTGTAGAGAAGAATTGGTCGGTGCCCTGACACTGGAAGGGAACTCGGTATCGAGGGAAACTCGAAATGGAAAATTTCTTCTCATAAAATTGTAGCCTAATGGCTCCGGAGGAAAAGGGTCAGGACCAAACAGGCTAGACACCAGTTATTGGAGTCTAAAAAGAAAACTGTATTTCCACAGTTAAGGCACTTCTTAGGAGAAGAAGGCTCCATGATGGAGAGGCCTTACAGGCCCAAAAATTTAAGACAGAAACTGAGGGAAAACTCTCCCTGAGTTTGAGAAAAGAAAAGAAAAAACCCACCGGCGGTACCGGTGGAGGCGGGAAAAACAACCGCGACCACAAGAAAACAAAGAATTAAAGAATTAAAAAAGGAATTTTCTGCGGTGAAAGGAGTACGTCCTGCCGGCTCCGCGGAAAAACGAAAACTGAGGAGAGGCAGTTGGAAAGGCGGGAAGGCAGCACGCAGGCGCTGAGGGATGCTCCCAAAAGCTTTCTGATTGGACGCTGGGGAGCATTCCCGCGCAGGCTCCATCGGTACCGACGTACCCATATGTGAAGACTCATTCCTGCTTGTTCCTGGAGATAGCCTTCTTCAGGGGCGTGTAGGCTGCGTTTGTAGGAACAATCACCTGATGGAGCGTCAAATACGAGATGCCAAAGGGTACATATAACTGTAAAACAAACTACTCTTTTTTATTCGTCATTATTCAATAAACCAGCATTAGGATGCTCTGCAAACAGAAGTCTAACTGCCAGGATAAAAAACGCCGACAGCTGCACAGATGGACAAATAAATACTCCTCCAAAGAATGAACCGCCTCTTATGCAAATTCAAAAGGAACTTTTTTATCCGTCATTATTCAATAAACCAGCATTATCCTGGCAGTTAGACTTTTGTTTGCAGAGCATCCTAATGCTGGTTTATTGAATAATGACGGATAAAAAAAAGAGTAGTTCGTTTTACAGTTATATGTACCCTTTGGCATCTCGTATTTGACGCTCCATCAGGTGATTGTTCCTACAAACGCAGCCTACACGCCCCTGAAGAAGGCTTTTCCGAAACACGGCCTGTGTTGGGCCATTGGCTGGAGTGATATTATTTAATAAAATTTGGTGTGTCCTTTTATTTGCATTCCACGTTTTTATTGGGTGGTTCTTTGCACGTGGATCCGTGCTTGGTGTTGACCTTTGAGAGGATCCAGGTAGCGCCTGTGCTTGCCTTTGCAGATTGGTAGGGCCAGTGGGGGTTGCTCATTGGTTCCACACAAGAGGCAGTCTCCTTCTTGGCAAGAAGTTCACTGCTCACGGAAAAAATATGGCCATTTGGGAGAACCCCCACTTCAAGATACATGGTCGCCCGTTTGATGGCGCCTAAGGCAGCAGCACAGTATTTGGATCATTGGGCAGCTCTCCTGCTTCCCACCTCCTTTAAACTATTTTATGACCTACAATGGGAATTTAATCTTCCTTCTCACCGTTTGTTTCAATGGTATGAACTTCACCATCACCTCGCCTCATGCGAGCAGGTGTGGTGCCCTCACATATTGCAGAGGATTGGAGGCTCCCAAGCTGTCTAGCTACCTCCAAGAAAATAGTCTCTGCTATTGATGCTCTTTAGAAACGGTGTCGGTCATCAATGAATAGGGGCTGAAAAGGGCTGGGAGATGGAGGCAGGTGAGCTCCTCTCACGATAGCTTTGGGATAAATTCTGAGGGCCCTCCATCAGGTTGTCCCACAGTCTCCCTATCACAAACAATGTTTTTCTTATCACACAGAGCTTACATTACTCCAGTCCTCTTAATGAAATGGAATTCCCACCAAGGTAACTATTGCTGGTCCTGTGTACCGGCACAGGGTACTCTCTCACATACTATATACATGTCCCAAAGCGCTGTGCTATTGGCAATGCATATGCTCCTGAATTTCACAGATTTTGAGAGTGACTGAGCCCCTTACCTATCGGATAATTATATATAAATCACTGGCAGGTCTCCCATCACTGCACAGAGAGGGCTATTTCACTTTAGGCATTATGCTCAGTCTAGCGCTCAGATTATTATCTCAGTGGAAGGACTCCACAGGGTTGGACGACACACAATCACATCACAAGCCTAACCCAATTCAGAAAGACCCTAAAACATCATTTATTCACCAGATACTTCCCGGTGTAGCCCCGACAGGAGAATTACACTCAGCATGTACATAACTGTAAATACTAGGTTGTAAAATTGTTGTTAATTACCCTGTTATCCAAGTTGTAATCCCTGTTCAAATGTAAATGCATATTCAGTAACCCTGAATGCACATGTTTGTTTTGATGTACACCGCACTGATAATAGCGCGGTATAAAAGAAATGCTAAATAAATAAATAAATAATAAATAACAATGGTGGAATCTGCTTTGATGAACTCTGTTCCCAAAAGAATCCATCATCCCAAACTGGCAGACTGAAATGGAAAATTCTGAATAATTATGTCACTAAAAGTGTGATTGCTACTTAAGAAGCATAAACCTCTCATGGTAGATGACTATTATCCTTCTACTAAAGTACTCCATATTGTCAGTGTGTTGCGGATTTGGGCCAGGGACTTGGGGGGGGGGGTGTTTTTGAGTTTTCAAATGCATCTTATTTATTATATATGTTGTTAAAACCCTGAAAATAAACTTAAAAAAAAAAAATATATATATATATATGTCTTCAGCACCCTGGACCCCTTGAATGCCAGACATTTTGTTATTATGCTGCTAGCTTTATTCTGGCCCGGCTTCATGTTTGTTCAGTTTCTTTTCATCAATGATGGGATTGATTTTCAGTTCAGACTTTGGTCTGTCCTGCTCAGGATTTCAGACTGTTATCAACCCACTGTTGGAGGTCTTAAGCAGAGAGTTACATCATCTGACCTTCACAGTCTCTCTTTACTGAACAGTAAGAGAGGGCAACAAAGAATTTGTTCCTCTCTTTTTCGCCCATGACCACCCTTCTCCTCTCACTCGTTGTCACCCGTCTCGATTATTGCAATGCTTCCCTGGCCGGTCTTCCCCAGTCCCAATTACAACGCCTTCAGAGAGTCCATCACACTGCAGCTCGCATTCTCACCTGCTCTTCCCGCTTTGATCATGTCACTCCTCTTCTCATACGATTGCACTGGCTTCCTGTCCCCTTCCGTATTCAATATAAGGTCCTCATTTTCGTTCACAAATCTATCCACTCAGGTACCCCTCTTTATCTCGCAGACCAGATCCGTCTCCACACTCCCCACCGTTCGCTCCGCTCTATTCACGCTAACCATTTGCTCCTACCATCCCCCTCACAGGCTCACCTTGAATCCACCCGCTCTTCTGCCTTTTACTTCCTTGGGCCCAGTCTCTGGAATTCGCTTCCCCCGGACCTCCGCCTGGAACCTTCCCTGAAAACCTTTAAGACCCGTTTAAAGACTTACCTCTTTTGTCTCGCTTTCGATCTTTCCCCACCTCCCTCCCCTCTCCCCCCCCTCCACTGACTTCCTTGTAGTCATTATTCCTGTTACCTCACCTCTCCCTTTAGCTCTCTCCTTTTCTCCTAATCTTTCCTGTCATATATTTGGCGTTCTTTTCTTTCTTCCCTGCAGCTGTTTTGCACATTGTACACCGCTCTGACGCAATTTGCCTGAGCGGTATATTAAGTCACAAATAAAGATAAAGATAAAGATAATGGATGTGATCAGCCTCGTTCTCTAAGGAGATGATGTTAGAGGCCCCATGCACCACATGTGTGCGCAGACTAATAGCACACTCTGTCACAGTTCTGCATGTATATGTACTTACAGGTACACAAGATATGTTTAAGCATATATATGTCTGTACTTTCAGTTGGAGGGAGTCAAAAGGAAAGGAGAATGGGATTTAGCTCACACAGCTCTGCACAGCAATATGCTCACCGATGTCCAGGGTAAACCAGAACCTACAGGGCTTATAAGCATTGCTCAGCGACAACAGGAATACTGGTGCACACTGGCTGCCACTGGGACCCTCTGCTTTGAAAGGTAGCATGTCCACCTTCGCCTGGCTTATATATAAATCCAAAAAGAGTAGTTACTCACCTGTAACAAGTGTTCTCCGGGGACAGCAGGAATCAATCCTCACATATGGGTGACGTCGGCACCGACGAAGCCCTCGTGCGGAGCAAATCCTCAGCTTTAGAGAAAGCCTTTGGGAATTGCATTACGCATGCGGGGTCCTCTTCCCGCCCAAGGGTGCCATCTTGCTCAGTCAAATGACACAGCTAAAAAGACGGCAAAAAAATGAACAAAACAATAATAGTAATAGGACTGCAACTACAAGGGGAGAAGAGAGAGTCGTGAGGACTGATTCCTGCTGTCCCTGGAGAAAACCTGTTACAGGTGAGTAACTACACTTTCTCCGGGAACAAGCAGGAAGTCAGTCCTCACATATGGGACTCCCCAGCTATAAGCTACCGAGAACCCACAGCTGAAAAATAGGCTCCCTCTATGAGAGCCACAAGCAGCCACAATATGAATCTAACAGACAGTAGCACTCCGGTAACCTGACACAAAAAGGTCGGAGGGCAGGAGTTGCCTAGACCTCAAAAAGGTTATGGAGTACAGCCTGGCCAAAAGCATTGCCCCTGTCGGGACTCCCTATCCAGGCAGTAATGGGTTGCAAAAGTCTGACCCAAAGACCAGGTGGTGGCCCGGCAGATGTCTGCCAGTGTAACAGAACGGAAATGAGCCACTGATGCCACCATGGCCCTGACTCGATGGGCCATGACACGACCCTCCAACGGAAGATCGGCTGCCCTGTATGCCCAGGTGATACAGTCCGCCACCCAGGTGGACAGCGTACGCTTGGAAACAGCCATCCCCAGCTTACTGGGGTCGTAGGATACAAGGGGTTCTATGGCCCTGCGTACACTGAATATAGAAGGCCAACGCCCTCTTACAGTCCAGGGTTTGCAGTACTGCCTCTGCCCAATTGGCATGCGGCCTGGGAAAAAAGGTAGGCAGTACCACCTCCTGGTTGAGGTGGGAGACCACTTTCGGAAGGAACTTGAGTGCGTGCGAAGCACCACCCGGTTCCTATAGAACCTTGTGTAAGGCCTGTCTGGCACAAGGGCCTGAAGCTCACTCACCCGTCGAGCCAACATGAGTGCCACCAAGAACACCACCTTCCAAGAAAGCACAGTTACTTACCTGTAACAGGTGATCTCTGGGAACAGCAGGAATTAGTCCTCACATATGGGTACGTCGATACCGACGGAGCCCGCGCGGGAAAGCTCCCCAGCTTCCCAGAAGGAAAGTTTTTGGGGCCTCCCACTGCACATGCGCGCTGCCTTCCCGCCTTCCTGACCAACTCTCCTCAGTTCGAGTTTAAAGCTGAGATAATAGAGAGAGGAAAGGAAAGAGAGAGAGAGATACAACTCCTAGGGGAGGTGGGTGGGTTGTGAGGACTAATTCCTGCTGTTCCCAGAGATCACCTGTTACAGGTAAGTAACTGTGCTATCTCCAGGAACAAGCAGGAATAAGTCCTCATATATGGGGACTCCCTAGCTAAGATGCCCGGGAGAGCCCCTCAAGGGTATGAGACCCTGAAAGGTTCCTCATCTTCCTATGGATCTCAGGCATCCATTCAGGGAAGGTGGGCTGGAGTTGTTCAAGAATGGAACAGGTGTCTGAGGACAGCCTGACCAAACAAGGCATCCCGGCGGGAGTCCTTGTCCAAACAGTAATGGGCTGTAAAGGTATGAACCGAGGCCCAGGTGGCTGCTCGACAGATCTGGTCAATGGAGACAGAGTTTAGATGAGCCATAGAGGTGGCCATGGCCCTCACATTGTGAGCGGTGACATGGCTCTCCAGAGAAAGGTTCTTACTCTGGTAAGCAAAAGAGATACACTGAGCAATCCAATTGGAGAGTGTTCTTTTAGAGACTGGAAGTCCTAAATGAGAAGGATCAAAAGCAACAAAAAGCTGAGAAGACTTTCGATGTTGCTGTGTCCTGTGGAGGTAAAAGGCAAGAGCTCTTTTACAATTTAGAGTATGAAGGGTCCTCTCTGCACTGGATGCATGAGGAGCTGGAAAAAAAGACAGGTAAATATACCTCTTGATTAAGATGAAAAGGGGAGACCACTTTAGGCATAAAGTGGGGATTGGTCCTAAGGACCACCTTATCATGATGGAACCTTGTATAAGGTGGATTAGCCACTAGAGCTTGCAGTTCACTGATACGGCGAGCTGAGGTGACTGCAATAAGAAAAATAACCTTCCAAGAAAGAAATTTCAAGGAGGTAGTGGCTAAGGGTTCAAAGGGTGGCTTCATAAGCTGACCAAGAACCAAGTTTAAGTCCCATGCCACCGGAGGAGGTCGAATGGGAGGTTTAGTTAAGGTTAGGCCTCTCACGAATCTTGCAATAAGAGGATGAGAGGAAACAGGTTGTCCATTGATGGGCTTAAGGGATGCTGCAATAGCACTCAAATGGACTCTTACTGAATTCGTTTTGAGTCCTGCATTGGAGAGATGCAGGAGATATTCCAAAAGAGAATTCAAAGGAAGTGCTAGAGGGTTAAGACCCTTTTGAGCACACCAAATGGAAAATCTTTTCCATTTAAAAAGCATAAGAACGCCTAGTGGAAGGTTTCCTAGAGGAATGGAGGATATCCTTCACTTGCTGCGAAAGATTGAAGTGTTGAAGGTCTAGGCCTTCAGTAACCAAGCTCTGAGGTGAAGGGACTTGGGGTTTGGGTGCCACAAAGTCCCCTCCTCCTGAGACAGAAGGTCTGGAGCTGCTCCCAAGTCCAGGGAGGGGACTTGGGAGAGATGCAGAAGTAGAGGGTACCACACTTGGCGTGGCCAGCGTGGAGCTATGAGGATCATGGTCTCGAGGATCGGCTCAGCCTCCGGGGTCGACTCAGACGTTGGTGGCCCAGTGGTTGGGGCAGAAGAACCGGTCAAACCGGCAATCAGCGCCCGCTGCTGCTCCATGAAGGCAGACATATTGCGCTCCAGGGCCACCATTCTGAACTCGAGTCCAGAAGGCTCCTCAGCCACCAGGTCGGGTCCCCCAGAGGAGAGTTCTCGACGAGGACAGTTGTTACCTGCCTCGGCTGCTCCGTCTCCCGGCGAGGAAGCTTCGCTGGACGCTCCATCTCTGAGGATCAGGGTCGGCACTTGGGGCTCTGCAACCGGTCCCAGGAGGAACCAGGCCGTTCTGAGCCATCCGACGCCGCCGCCTTTGAGGATTTTTTCTTCCTTTGATGTTCCCACGAGGGAGACCCCCCTCTCCGAGGAACCCCGACGACGCTCAGGCTCGGAGTGTTCCCCCCGAGACTTAGTGGCCTCAGACGAGGTCTGGGCTCACAAAGGTACTGACTCAGGAAAAATCCTATCATGCTGCTGCTGGCGGCTTCTCAGAGCCTTAGAGGACATCTTCTTACACGGGTCACAGACCGTCGGGTCGTGGTCAGGCCCAAGGCACCAGAAACAGCAGTCATGTGTATCGGTGAGGGACATTAATTTTGCAGACCAATCACATTTCTTAAACCCGCTGTCAGCCATCGGGGGGAAAAGGGGCCCCTGCGAGGTCGAAGACTCGGGCTGCCAGTGAAAAAGAAAAAGGGTGCGAACACCAGTCATGAAGGACAAAACCCGAAAAATCAAGCCAGACTCGATACCGGTGTACTGAGCCGACGGCAGGAAGAGGAACCGGTGTCAATTCGGTAAGGAAAAAGAATCTTTCAACTTTTTCAACTTTTTCCACGGCGACATGAGGACAACGTCCAGAGGGCTCTGCAGAAAAAAAGGAGACTGAGCAAGATGGCACCCTGGGGCGGGAAGAGGACCGCACATGCATGATGCAATTCCCAAAGGCTTTCTCCGAAAGCTGGGGATTTGCTCCGCATGAGGGCTCCATCGGCATCGATGTCACTCATATGTGAGGACTGACTTCCTGCTTGTTCCCAGAGAAGGCACCATATCAGAATCACCAGCAAACATTACAACTCTAAAGCAGGGCTTCCAACATGGGAGATTTTTAGCAAAAAAAAAAAAAAGTTTTCACCCCTAAATTACCTAGCACTTGTGATTTTAAAAGCATTGCAGAGCTACTTGAAGGATACGAAGTCACACAGTTTCAGAAGAGAGCCACACATTTTGATTAGTACAAACCAGGCTACAATAGCCATGTGACCCACACATGGATTTCTGATCATGCAGCCCACCGCCGAAAAACCTTGGGATGGCCTTTCTTTAAAGAGAAGTGCAGTCTCACTATGCACCACGCCATCCTGAAGCTGACTGGACGCTCATACTGAACAGGAAACACAATACTGTGTAGGGAATATGGTTTCTAGTTTTCCATTTACTTTGAAAGCAGCACTAACAGAATTTGAGTTGTGTGTGAAAAGTCACAGGATGAAATCAAAGCTATTAAATACAGCACAGTTACTTACCTGTAACAGGTGATCTCTGGGAACAGCAGGAATAAGTCTTCACATACGGGTACGTCGGCACCGACGGAGCCTGCGCGGGAACGCTCCCCAGCTTCCCAAAAAGGAAAGCTTTTGGGAGCATCCCACTGCGCCTGCGTGCTGCCTTCCCGCCTTTCCTGACCAGCTCTCCTCAGTTCGAGTTTAAAGCTGAGACAATAGAGAGAGAGAGGAAAGGAAAGACAGAAAAGAGGTACAACTCCTAGGGGAGGTGGGAGGGTTGTGAAGACTTATTCCTGCTGTTCCCAGAGATCACCTGTTACAGGTAAGTAACTGTGCTATCTCCAGGAACAAGCAGGAATGAGTCGTCACATATGGGGACTCCCCAGCTAAAGATGCCTGGGAGGTCCCCAAGGATATGAGACCCTGGGAAGGGTCCTACGTCCTCCTATGGATCTCAGGCATCCATCCAGGGAAGGAGGGTAGGAGATGTTTAAGAATGGAACAGGTGTTTGAGGACAGCCTGACCAAACAAGGCATCCCGGCGGGAGTCCTTGTCCAAGCAGTAATGGGCTGTGAAGGTATGAACCGAGGCCCAGGTGGCTGCTCGACAGATCTGGTCGATGGACACAGAGTTTAGAAGAGCCATAGAGGTGGCCATGGCCCTCACATTATGAGCTGTGACATGGCTCTCCAGAGAAAGGTTCTTACTCTGGTAGGCGAAAGAAATACACTGAGCAATCCAATTGGACAGTGTTCTTTTAGAGACTGGAAGTCCTAAATGAGAAGGATCAATAGCAACAAAAAGCTGGGAAGACTTTCTATGTTGCTGTGTCCTTTGCAAGTTAAAAGCAAGAGCTCTTTTACAATCCAGAGTATGAAGGCTCTTCTCTGCAGTGGATGCATGAGGAGCTGGAAAAAAGACAGGTAAATATACCTCCTGATTAAGATGGAAAGGTGAAACCACTTTAGGCATAAAGTGTGGATTTGTCCTAAGGACCACCTTGTCATGATGGAACCTTGTATAAGGTGGATTAGCCACTAAGGCCTGCAGTTCACTGATGCGGCGAGCTGAAGTGACTGCAATGAGGAAAATAACCTTCCAGGAAAGAAATTTCAAGGAGGTAGTGGCTAAGGGTTCAAAAGGTGGCTTCATAAGCTGACCAAGAACCAAATTTAAGTCCCATGCCACCGGAGGAGGCCTGATGGGAGGTTTAGTTAAAGTTAGGCCTCTCATGAATCTTGCAATAAGAGGATGAGAGGAAATAGGTTGTCCATTAATGGGCTTAAGGGATGCTGCAATAGCACTCAAATGGACTCTTACTGAATTCGTCTTAAGGCCTGCATTGGAGAGATGCAGGAGATAGTCTAAGAGAGAATTCAAAGGTAGTGCTAGAGGGTCAAGACCCTTTTCAGCACACCAAATGGAAAATCTTTTCCATCTAAAAGCATAGGAACGCCTGGTGGAAGGTTTTCTAGAAGCATGTAGGATATCTTTCACTTGCTGAGAAAGATTCAAGCCCTGAAGGTCTAGGCCTTCAGTAACTAAGCTCTGAGGTGAAGGGACTTGGGGTTTGGGTGCCACAAAGTCCCTTCCTCCTGGGATAGGAGGTCTGGAGCAGCTCCCAAGTCCAAGGAGGGGGCTTGAGAGAGATGTAGAAGTAGAGGGTACCACACTTGGCGTGGCCAGCGTGGAGCTATGAGGATCATAGATCCTTGATCCCTCTGGTTTGAACAGAGTCTTGGGAATCAAGGGAATGGGTGGAAAGGCATACAGGAAGCCCTGACCCCAATGAAGGAGAAGGCATCCTTGGCCTGAACTCCCTGACACGGAATTCTGGAACAGAACCGGGGAAGTTTGGCATTCCACGGACTTGCAAAGAGGTCTATGTCCGGGGTTCCCCATTCTTGGAAGATTCTGAGTACCTGATCCATGTGCAGGGACCATTCGTGTGGAAGCAGAACTCGACTGAGTCTGTCTGCCCAAGAGGTTTGGACTCCTGGGAGGTAAACTGCCAGGAGATGGATTTGATGCTCTCTGGCGAAGGCCCACAATCTTAAAGCTTCGTTGCAAAGCGACAGAGAGCCAGTTCCTCCTTGCTTGTTTATGTAAAACATGGCTACTTGATTGTCCGTATGAATGAGGACTGTCTGGCAGCGGAGGAGGGTATGAAAGACCTTGAGAGCTAGAAAAACTGCTCGAAGCTTCAAGTGGTTGATATGAAGAGCCGTCTCCTGTGGGGACCAAGTGCCTTGGGTGGAGAGGTCTTGTAGATGGGCTCCCCAACCTGTTTGGGAGGCATCTGTTGTGAGGGTTGCTTGGGGCAACGGTTGTTGGAAGGGGGACCCCAGCAACAAATTTTGAGTGGACATCCACCATTGGAGAGACCAAAAGAGACGTTTGGAGGTTGCTAGTTGGTCTGAGAGAGCTCCTGTGGCTTGAGTCCACTGGGTGGACAAGGTCCATTGAGCTGCTCTCATGTGTAGGCAAGCATAGGGTACCACATGCACTGTGGAAGCCATGTGGCCTAGCAGTTGTAGCATCTCCCGGGCAGTTAAGTGGCTCCTTGACTGAATCTGGGAGGCTAACTGTACTAGACGTTGGCAACGGGCCTGAGGAAGGTAGGCCCTTGCAGTGGTGGTATCCAACCAGGCCCTTATGAATTCTAGGGACTGAGTAGGGGTAAGCTGAGACTTTGGGAGATTTACCACAAGTCCCAGATACTGCAGAATGCGCCTTGTGCGGTCCAGGGAAATCTGGGCCTCTGACTGAGATGGAGCTTAGATGAGCCAGTCGTCCAGGTAAGGGAATACAAATATTCCCAGAGTGCGTAGAAAGGCAGCTACTACTGCCATGCATTTGGTGAACACTCTTGGAGCAGAGGCCAGACCAAACGGAAGCACTCTGTATTGGTAATGTTTTCCTTGGAAAAGAAAACGTAGAAACCTTCTGTGAGATGGATGGATGAGGACATGGGTGTACGCATCCTTGAGATCTAGAGAACAAAGCCAATCCTGACTTTGAAGGTATGGAAGGAGAGTGCCTAGAGAAAGCATCTTGAACTTCTCCTTGCATAGAAATTTGTTCAATTCTCTGAGATCTAGAATGGGTCTGTATCCCCCTGTTTTCTTTGGAATGAGAAAATAGGGGGAGTAGAACCCTGACCCTTGTTGAAGAAGAGGAACTTCTTCTATTGCCCCTTGGACAAGCAGGGTAGTTATCTCCTGACCCAGAAGGTCGAGAAGAGATGTGGGAGAATTGAAGTGTCTCACCATGGTGTGAGGAGGAAGGTCTAAGAAATGAAGTTTGTAGCCCTCTTTGATGATGGAGAGGGTCCACTGCTCTGATGTAATTTGCTCCCATCTGGGAGCAAAATGAGCTAACCTTCCTGGAATGGTGAGAGGTTCTGTCTGTCTCAAAGCCAGAAAGGCTAAGTTCTCTAGCATCAAGTCAAAAACCCTGAGGGGGGTTGGGACTGCTGAGTTGCAGCAGCAGCTGTAGACTTAGTCCTGGCTTGCTTAGGTTGCTGACGCTTAGTGGTAAAGCGACCTGTAGAAGATTGCTGGCCAGAAGTGGAAGGGAATCTGCCCTTTTTGAAAAAAGACTTTTTAAAAGTCTTTTTCTTGGTAGGAATTGAGGTTGACTTTGAAAGTCTATCCAGAGCAGAGTTCTCTGCATCCATTTGAGTGGCTTTTATTTGCCACTCCTTGCCAAATAGATTTTCACCTGTACAGGGCAGATTTCCTAAGCCATCTTGAACCCAGGGTTCTAAATCAGAAGCCTGGAGCCAAGCAATTCTACGAGCAGCTATGGCAAAGCCTGAGGCCCTGCTGGCACCTTCAAAGGAGTCAAAGGCTGCCCTGTTGGAAAACTTTGAAATGTCTTGAGTATGCTTAAGCCAAAGGAGAAATTCTTCCCTTCTATCTTCTGGAATAAAAGGGAAGAAAGTGTGCAGCTTTTCTGCCACCTCTTTCAGAAACATACCCATGTAGAGGCTATATGAGTTGATTCTGGCAATGAGCATACTGGCCTGGAAGATTTTCCTACCAAAAGCATCCAAGGTTCTGCATTCTCTTCCTGGAGGAGCAGAAGAGTGTCTCTTTGTACTCTTTATCCTCTTCATAGCTGACTGCACCACAATGGAATGGTGAGGAAGCTGAGTTTTTTGAAATCCAGGACAGGGAGGGACACGGTACATAGTGTCCAACCTGCGAGAATGAGGAGAGAGAGTGAGAGGAGTCTCCTATAAATCAATCATGTGTTCATAAAGAATCTCATGAATTGGTAAGGTGACTGCCTCTCTAGGAGCCTTAGGGTATCCTAAAATATCCAATTTTTTTGCTCTAGGCTCTGATTCAGAGGCTACTGAGATAGATAGTCCTTTAGCTACTTCTCTTATGAAGTCTTGAAAGGACAAGTCCTCTGGAGGAGACATTCTTCTTTTTGGAGAAGGCGGCTCTTCAGGAAGGGCTATGGATACTTCGGGTGATTCATCTGATGAATCAGAATCACCAGAGGAATCGAAGTACCGCCTGTCAGGGTGCTCTTCCAGCGCTCGATACGCATATTGAGCGGTATCGACATCGGGTGTTTTCGGAACCGGATCGGTACCGAGAAACAGCCCTGGACAAGGAACCGCTGTCCTAGTCGATGTCGATGCGGTCGGTACCGGTATCGGCGCTGGTGCCGGTACCGGAGCCGATACCGACAACGAAGGTCGTTGCGGTACCGCCGGCGTCGCAGCTTGAATGAAGGCTGAAATAGCCTGCTGCATGGACAGAACATTCTGATCCATCGACGCCATGAATGCCTGGAGATCGGTACCGGGAGCTTTGGAAGCCGGAGCTTCCCGCCGGGGCTGTTTGGCTGGTGCAGGATCCTCGAGGGCAAGCCCGGAGGCATCTCGATGCTTAGAGGGAGATCTACCCTTCGAGGACCTGCTAGACTTATGTTTGGTTACCTGAGATCCATCAGGAGAAGAAGACCGGGAAGAGGTTGATGCTACCGATGCTGCATCAGCGGGAAACAGGACATGGAGCTTAGCTGCTCGGTTCTGTAAACCCCGTTTAGACATTTGAGAGCAGGACGGACAATCCGGAATGGAGTGTTCAGGACCCAAACATTTAAGGCACCATTCATGGGTATCTGTAACAGAAATAGTACCGCTACACTTAGTGCATTTCTTGAACCCGGAGGCTGGTTTTTCCATGAGGGAAATTTTCTCTTGGGCCCTGAGGCCTAGAAGAAAAAATTACACTAAGTGGGGAAAAGTATAGATTTTTATTTATTTATTTTTTTTTTAAAGAAAGAAAGAAAAGACCGGCTAGTTGTCACCACTAAATTGTAACCCCAGATATTCAATGCCGGGGCCATTATATGGCTACCGGAGTTGAATATCCAGGTTGACTACAGAACCCAGATGCTAACTGGACAGCGGCAATATTGAGCTGCTGCCCAGTTAACTTCAGCAACTAATGTAAGGTCAGCATTTGCTGCACTCTACTTTTCCCACATGTCTCTAACTGGGGAGTGGCTCAATATCGCCTTGCCCAGTTAGCTATGGGTGCTAACCCGTAATGTCCCCGACACACCTCGATGCTGTGGTTAGCACTGGGGCATGTGGCAGCTCAACGGGATTTACACGGTTTACAGACCTGCCTTGGAATATTTCCCCCCAACCTCTCTTAGAGTCCGATCCCACTCCCCGTCCCCAAAAAAGGTTCACTTTAATTTAGAATCCCAGCCCGTCCATTGAAAGCTGCTTCCCTACTACCCTACAGCTTTGTGCATAACAGGACACAATGGACTGCAAATGTTTCCCTCAACACTCATGGCTCTAAAGAGCGCCTCCTTCTGGAATTCTAAAAGGCGTTATATGTACAGCTATCATCTTTTTGTATCTGTCACATTTTCTGGGTCTCTGATATGAGGACCTTCTCTTTGTACGAACACTTCTATATATTGACCTACTAAATGACGACAAAATAGCCGCCCTCAAATCTGTCCATCAGCAATGTACCCACTTTGGGCACATGCACATCCAGATTCCCAAATGGAACCTAATGCCCAGGTCCTCCTCCCCTCACCCTCCATTTTCTCTATATTCTTCACCTAGCCTAGTAAAGTAGCAGCTTTGCCTTTTAGGGTTGGTGACTGGCACGCCCAGTGCTTCATTTCCATCCACTAGGAGGGTTTCTTCCATCCTTTACTGAATTCTGCTATTGTTTTTGTCTCTGTCACCTCCTTTGAGAAGGGGGGAGGGGTGGAGCATTTCAGGTATCAGTGAAAAAATATCTTCTGCTGTTCCTAAGTCTAGCCACTCGGAACATAATGTTCTTGTATCACATGTGCTTTTCTTGCTTTGAGCTCTTTATCAGTGTCGGAAGCTACAGCTGACTCCTCCCAGGAGGACCCTCTTCAGTTTCTCATGCTCTATCCCCAGTTGTTTATCAGACAGACAAATTGATACATACAAAGGTTTTTGATGACAAACAGCACAAGCACCTGGCCTCCTTAGTGGGTTTGCAACAATAGCTAAGTAGAAAGGTTTTCAAGAATTTCTATCTAATTACCTTTGGGCATGGAATAAAATCAGATGTTCCTCTAAGTCGGGGATCACCAAACTTGTCAAGAGAAGGGCCACACGGGAATTTCAAATCACTGAACAGGGCATCAATTTACTGAACTTGTTACCATGGGGTTCTATCATCATCTTCAGCTGATAGATGCTCTGAACCGAACTTCCCCTCTATTTTCCTTCCTTTGCCACTGTTGCACATGTGATAAAACAAAAAAAGCTTCCTTTGTGGCCACATTTTGGCTACAGGCAGGCAAAGTGAGCTCTCAGGGCCAATGGCTACAGACTGGGGACTCTGCTGTAACTGCTACAGGTGAGATGCTTAAGAACACTTTTGGCCGAGTAAAGGGCTCCATACAGGAAAGGACCTCAGAGCCGGAGGCATCTGCATATTGGTCTGTCCCTACACTACCCTTCCTTTCAACAGTTACTGCAGCTAATCGAGGAATCCAAAAGAAATCTAGGAGGGGGCCAGAAAACCCAGGGTACTCATAACTTATTTACACCCCAACTGAATTAAACTTTTTCTGATCTTAGATCATGGGTAGACATTTCAAGTTTCCCCAAAATCTCCAGTTATTTTAACATGCAGGGTTAAAGGAATCATCAAAAATGGCCTGCTTTTACCATTTATATGCATCTCACAGCAAAAAAAAAAAATCAATAAACTCGTTTTAAAGAAAGCAGCAGCAAGCCTCAGAGGAGAGCACAGCAGACTGGGCGTCAGTCCTTGCAGAACTCTAGCTGCCCCCAGGCTGTGACCCGCATATCCAACTCCTACAGAGGGAAAAAAATGAGCAGTGGAAAACAGAATACAACAAACCAGGTTTATTAGACATCAGTAGTAAGCTGAGGGACATCCATTTCAGCTTTGCTTTATAATTTTAACCCCAACAGAGAGATCTGCCAGGGAATTTGAGTTTACTCTTCATACTTAATCCAGCTGAGATATGCTTTAGACTGAATAATAAAGTTTTTATTTAGCTTAATTTATTTATTTAGCTGTATTTATATCCCGCTTTTCACCGGGTCAAAGCGGTCAATTGGGAGATACATTTAACACGAGGGGATATGACACACATACGCTAATACTTACAGGGAACATGGGCAATGGAGGGTTAAGTGGCTTGCCCAAGACCACAAGGAGTGCCTATAGGACTAGAAATCCCAGTCCCTCCGGCCTGAGATTGCTGTCCCCAGGTGGGACTTGAACCCCTGGCCCTCCGGCCTGAAGTACCTTGTCCTAACCACTAGGCCACTCCTCCCAAAGTTCAGCACATTCTGTTCATCTACAGACAGCCAAAGAAAGAGAGTTCTGAGAACTGGGTCCTCAAAACTGATTCAACTTAAGTCCAGCACTTGGATTTACTGGCTCTCACTCTAGACTACAACCAACTTTACCAGCTACATTCAAAAACTCCTCTCCCTACAGCTTGCCACACAACTGTGATAGCAGCAAACTGTTTTGGATAATTTAAAAAGCAATATCAAACACAGCAAGATAAATCTTGCAACAAAGTTCCTACTATTCAGCTGCTCCCACATTAGAAATGTAGTTAAATCAGGCGACCATGGCAAAGTCCTATACAGATGTCACAAAGCAGGAACACAGCACGGACAGCTGAAGAGCCCCGTTTCTGGAGCTACAAAGCCGGCAGAAAATGGTTCCCTTTCAGCTATTCCTGCTGCAGTTCAAAAGAGGTAGGAGCAGAATAGGGCTTAGCTGCTGTAAACTGTCTTCTCACCATCCCCCACTACGGCCCTATTGATGGTAACTGGAGCTAGAGACAGAAAAGTGAGGGGAGAGGCAGGCAAAGCTGTAGGGTGTGATTGCTTCCGATGATCTTAAGGTGGCTAAACAGAGAGAAAAGGTGACGGCGAAAGCCAGAAGGATGCTTGGATACATAGGGAGAGGAATGGCCAGCAGAAGAAAGGAGGTGAAAGTGCCTCTGTATAAGTCTCTAGTGCAACCTCATTTGGAGTATTGTGTGCAATTCCAGAGGCCACACCTTCAAAAGGATATAAACTACTACTACTGAGCATTTGTACAGTGCTACAAGAAATACGCAGCATTCACAGATGTGCAGCATGGAGTCTGTGCAGAGGGTGGTTACCAAAATGGCTAATAGTCTTCGTAATAAGGCATATGAGGACAGGCTTAAATCAATCAATATGTATAGTTTGGAAGACAGACAGGAGAGAAGAGATATAATAGAAACATTTATATACCTCCCACAGCATAAATGTAGGGCTGGCCCGTCCACTTGGGGAGGGAGGAGGGCGGTGCACAGGGAGGGGGAGGTGGTGGCGGCAGCGGAAACCCTTGAGCCACCCCTGCATAAATGCACAGGAGAGTCTCTTTCAACTGAAAGTTCTGCAATGAAAGGGCATAGGATGAAGGTGAAAGGAGATATTTTGTCAGATTACCCCTGAGCCTATTTCTTTGCAGAAAGAATGGTAAATGGATGAAAAGGTCTCCCAGTGGAAGTGGTACAGACGAAGACTGTATCTGAATTCAAGAAAGCATGGGACAAACAGAGGATCTTTTAAGGGAAAAAATGGGCTGTAAAGCTTAGTATTCTAGTCGCTATGGAAGGGCAATCAGGATAGACTGCATGATCTTTCTCTACCGTCATTTTTCTCTTTCTCTGTATAGAACCTTGGTGGTGTTTACCTGTTTGCCTACGCTATGTTGTCTCTCTCCATTAGGGGAGTCTTTAGGCTGCTGAAGGCAAGCACTGCTGGGGGAGACGGCACGTGTCAAGACCCAAGACACGCACCATTACCAGCTGGGGAAGGAGGATACTGTTGCAGATAACCTGGCTGACTACAGCTAGTAATAAGATAAGGAATAGACAGCAGAATGGCAAACTGTTTTATTTTATTGCTGTAAGCCACCCTGTAGCCTTTTGGGAAGGACAGTATAGGAATGAGAACTACAAATAAAATGTAATACAGGAATTAAGTATACTAGGGCATACTATGATAAGGGAAGCCTGCTTACATAAGCTGAATCTTACAGCAGGTAGAAGGAGGAAGGCAGAAAAGGTACAATACAAGGGACAAGAAAAGAGAAGAGGATGAGAAACAAATATTCAACTCTACCCTCAGGCTGGTCTGATTCTGGGAGTGATGTCAGAGTCTATGAAGTGTAAGATAACCTTGATACGTCTGCATCACTGATTTATTGCACTGCTTGCTGAAATTATCTGGGGCAGAAAGACAAGATCAGCTGCTTGGCTCTTCTGAACAAGATTTAGAAATCAAGCAGATGTTGTAGGTGGTAGCCTAACCCAGCTTAACATGGCCTCCTGTGAGATCTAAAGCAGTGTTTAGGCCAGTTCTGGAGTAATACTAATATTACTTATTTTTATAGCACTACTGGACATATGCAGCACTGTGCAGTTGTGAAAAGTACTTGGGTACAATATGCCCCAACCCCAAAGAGTTTACAGTTTAGGTGAGTAGCAGAGGCAATGGGAGATAAAGTGACTTGTTCAAGGTCAAAATGAGCTGTCAGTGGCAGAAGTGGGATTTAGATCCTGGCTTCCCTGGTTCTCAGCCCGCTGTACTAATCACTAGGACACTAACCTGTACCCTCCCCCCCCAATCAATTTCATTTTCAGGATATCCACAATGAACATGCATGAGGTAGATTTGCATGCAGATCTATCATTACATATTTATTATGAATATCATGAAAAACAGATTGGCTACATGGTACTCCAAAATCAGCTTGAAAAACATTGTCCTAAAGGTCCAGATGGTTCCCAGCTGAAATTGATACTCAACTAATTTATCTATTTAGACAGTTTTGCATACCACCTTATCCTTCAATCAAAGTGGTCACAACATACAGTGACGCATGCAAGGAAATAGAAGCAGAAACCATTAGAGAAAGAACATAAATCGGCTTTCCTAAAGCTACGAGAGTTAAAGAAAAAGTTAAAGCCTCGAATTGGAACGTTACAAGATGCTCAAGGTTCTATGTTGAATGATGCTGAGAAGATCAAGAAATGGTGGAAGGAATATACAGAGTTTTATATGATAAAGATCAAGTGGACCAACAGCCGTTTCAACCTGTACCTTATGAGCGGGAACCATTGGTGATGAAAGAAGTTGAAGCAGCATTGAAAGCCTTATCAAAGAACAAAGCACCAGGCATTGATAGCATTCCCATAGAAGCATTACAGCAATCTGATGCAGCTGTTACCGTACTTACAAGACTCTTCCAAGAAATATGGAAGACATCATCATGGCCAACTGACTGGAAAAGATCTGTATTTATACCAATACTAAAGAAAGGTGATCCAACTGACTGTGGAAATTATCGCACAATCGCTCTGAAACCACATGCCAGCAAGATTCTACTGAAGATTATTCAAAAGAGACTACAACCATACCTGGAACAAGAACTACCTGAAGTGCAAGCAGGGTTCAGGAAAGGGCAAGGAACGAGAGACATCATTGCGGATGTGAGATGGATCCTTGAAAAGACTAAAGAACACCAAAAGGATATCTATTTGTGCTTTATTGACTATAGCAAGGCTTCTGACTGTGTACACCATGAGAAACTCTGGGCCACATTAAGAAGCATGGGTATATCAGAACACCTGATCGTACTCTTGCACAATCTGTACATTGATCAAGAAGCAACAGTTCGAACGGAACAAGGAGAAACAGAATGGTTTAAAATAAGCAAAGGTGTAAGACAAGGCTGCATACTTTCCCCCTACCTGTTTAATTTATATGCAGAACAAATCATCAGAGAAGCAGAATTGTATGAAGACAACAGAGGTGTGAAGATTGGTGAAAGACTCAACAACATTCGCTATGCTGATGATACATTACTGGCTGAAAGTGAAGATGATCTGAAACATTTGCTTCTCACAATCAAAGAACAGTCTCAAAACGGGCCTGCACCTTAATGTAAAGAAGACAAAGATCATGACAACTGGCATAATCAACAGGTTCATCGTTGAAGGAGAAGAAATTGAAATCATTAACAACTTTAACCTACTTGGATCAACTATCAATAAAGAAGCAACAAGCAGTCAAGAAATCAGACGACACATTGCTCTTGGCAGAATGGCTATGAAAGACCTAGATAAGATTCTCAAGAGCAGAGATGTCTCTCTCCATACAAAGATTCAACTTGTTCAAGCCATGGTATTTTCAATAACATCATATGGATGTGAAAGTGGGACAGTGAAAAAGATAGACAGGAAGAAAATTGATGCCTTTGAATTATGGTGCTGGCGGCAAATACTGTGTATACCATGGACTGCCTGAAGAACAAACCAGTCGGTACTAGAGGAGATCAAACCTAAGCTTTCTTTAGAAGCTCAGATGACAAAACTTCGACTTTCATACTTTGGACACATCATGCGAAGAGAGATCATTAGAGAAAGACATCATGCTTGGCAAGATAGAAGGTCAACGCAAAAGAGGAAGGCCAGCAATGAGATGGACTGATACAATAGCAGCAGCTACGGGTACCGTCTGTCAACAATGAGCCCCCTGACTGAAGACCGAACACAATTTAGGATAGCTATCCAGAGGGTCACCATGAGCAGACTCCGATTCAATGGCACTTAACAACATTCCTTGCCCCTTCCCTATAACAGACCCTAGACCTTATGTTGCCTGTGAAAATATTGTGTCTTCATCCTCTTTTTAATTTCTTTCTAGCACAGGCACACCTGGAATTTACTTTGGGTGATGTAAAAAGGCCAGAAAGCATCTGGTGACTTACACATAGCCTCGGCAGATGATGTCCAATGCTGAACTCTACAGTCCCTTCCTCTTCCCTCACAGATCCTCAGTGTTGCCCCATTGTTTTCTTGGATTTCCTTAGATTGCTCTTGAATTTATTCCCTTTCAACCTCAATCTATGACCCCTCATTCCAGAGCCTTCTTTCCCACTGGAGGCCCACCTCCCATGTATTTATACCTTGCAGGTATTTAAATATCTGTCTATCATAACTCCCCATCTTGCCCCTTCTTCCAAAGCATACAAATTTAGATATCTGTCTGTTTCCAAATGCTCTATGATGAAGACAGTTGGCCATTTTAGTAACTTCTCTGTAGACTTACTCCATCCAGTTTATACCCTTTTCCTATTTCTATGTTTCTTTTTATAATAGGAGAACTTTTACATACCCAATAATTTCACAGGTCTGCAAAAATTTTTTTTTCGAGAGCTGTTTTGGTTATTCCATGTAATCTTTATGTTTTTTGGTGCACTGAATCCGAAAATGACCTCCATTTTGTCATAGGACATCACCTTTCCTGAAAATTTAGGTAACTATGTTAAATAAGGCAATACCTCAAAATAAATGGAAATAGACTTATAAAATTAAAGTTTTATTACAATATTTTCATGAAAATCCTTTTTTGAACTGAAATGACCTCACCTACACACACTAAACTCGATTCTTCTTCCTTGTGAGGCTCCTCTTGGTGCATTTACGCTTGTGAGTAGCATCTGGAATGTCTCTCTGAAGCATCCAACAGTAGTCTGCCATCATTGTAATGCTCCATTTTCCCTCGTATCTCCTTTCCATCTCTTTAATGTCTTGGTGGAATCGTTCACCTTGTTCCTCACTCACAGCTCCAAAATTTTCAGGAAAATAGTCAAGGTGGGACTGGAGGAAATGCACTTTCAAACTCATCAGGCAACCTAAAGCTTGAAATGCTTTCAGCATTCGTCCGACGATCTTTTTGTAGTGAGGATCTTTGTTATTGCCTAAAAATTTCTGTACGACTTCTTTAAATGCAATCCACCCTTCTTTTTGAGGATCCATCATGGTATTGACAAACTCTTGATCAACTATAAGCCTTCTAATGTCTGGTCCGACGAACACACCTTCCTACAATTTTGCCTCCGACAGGCCTGGAAACTTGGTGACCAAGTATTTGAAGCATTCTCCATCTCTTGGAAGTGATTTTACGAATTGCTTCATCAATCCCAATTTTATGTGGAGAGGTGGTAGAAGAACTTTATGGGAAGGTACCAAAGTTTCTCAGAGGACATTTTTTTCAACGACTGTTAGCACCCTCGGCTGCCAACTCTTCTTGGTCCAGTGATTTTGTCGGTCTCGACTGTCCCATAGACACAGAAAACAAGGACATTTGGTATACCCAGCTTGTTGCCCGAGCAGCATGCACAAGACCTTCAAGTTCCACATACTTGCCAACCATGGTCTTCATATTTAAGTTTACGAAGAACCAATTCCAAGTTCTCGTAGGTTTCCTTCAAGTGTACGGAATGACCTACAGGTATGGAAGCGTAAAAAACGTTGTGGAGTAAAACTGCTTTGAGACTTCTTTTTGAAGAATCTATAAAAAGACGCCATTGCTCTGAATCATATTGGATTTTAAATTGACCCATCAGACCTTCGACATGGATGCAATAAACCAACTTGTCTTCCTGGGCGAAGTAAGGAACGAACTCCTTTTCACGATGTCTGAACCATGAAGATGACACTTCTGGCAACAATAAATTCCTGCTTTTCAGCCTTGATCCAGTAACTCAGCGGCATCTTTGGGAAGATTCAAGTCTCTTACCAAATCATTCATCTCCTCCTGAGAAAACAATTTTGGTCTTGTATCATCTTCAAAGTCAGAACTTGATTCGTCATCTGGTTCAGGTATGACTTCACCTTCATCGGAGCTAGGTATCTCTTCCAAGGTAGCAGGGGGCTTGGGTACTGGTATATCTGTGCCATGGGGGATGGGACGAATTGCCGAGTGAAGATTGGGGTATGAAATGGAATGCTTCCATTTGGAATTAAACCCTTTCACATCGCATGAACAAAAGTAACAGTCGTCACTATGGTTCTTTTGCTCTCGCCATACCATAGGAATCCCGTAACGGAATGATTTTTTTCTTACCCTTGAACCAGTTTCGGAGGTCCTCAACACACCGTTTGCACACTTTATGAGGCGCCAAGACTTTATCTTGATCTCCAATTTTTAGTCCAAAGTATGCAAAGTATACTTTTTTCACAAAGTCTGTAATAATCTGCTGTTGCTTCAACACTGTATATTCACCACAGATGAAACAGAAACTGTCTGGCGAATTAATACACTTTTGCGGAGCCATAACATAACGGTTGAAGAATGACGAGCTAACAAGAATTGCGATGAAAGTGTGAACAGCCTAGAACCAAGAACCTGATGATGATTCGTGCACAAGTGTGGCATGCAGGAGAGAGCAGCTCTGTGTCTGTACACGAGACGTCACAGTGCTGGCCACGCCCCCCTGCATTGACCGGAGCTGCTGCTATCTGCCCTGTGTCTCCCTCCCACTGGATTTTTCAGGAAAGATTAACTCCTTCTACCATTAGAAGCACGGATTTATGATTAATCTGTTTTTATTTGAAAGAAACATGTACAACATCACCATGGCATATACAAAAAGTAAAACCAACACAGGGAGATGGGTAAACACAAAGCCCACCACAAGGCCAAACAATGCGTTCCAAAGCACTCAAAAAGATACAAGTCCCCAAAAGTGGCAGGCTGCAAACGACCGCCAAGGTTGCAGTAGGACCCCCCTTAGAAAGGAGTCCCCACTCCCCCCACCCTCCCCGAAAGACATGGGTATATAGGCACCTACACCCGTACATACAGATACTGACAAGTAAAGATATATGCAGTTATGAAGAGACATAACAACCCCCGCGGTGACCCCCCCCCAGGGAGAGAAAGCACACAAGAGAAAAGAAGAAAGATATACGGCCCCACACGAAGGCAGCCAGGTTTGGGGTGAACTCTGCTCCCAAACCCGCCGGCAAAGGCCCAATCACACATGCGGACCACAGCTCTCCCTCCCTCCCACCCAGACCCGACCCCCCTACCTACCACCCCCCACCCTACCCTGGGTAACAGAGGGTTGGACTAACACCTAAAACTAGCGGCCAGACTGTCGAATCCTGTACGGGAGCGGGACATGCAGCCCCTTCCCCCTGCAAGACCCTTAGGGCCTCCGCATGATTCTACTACGTACTCGCCAGGGCATCAATTGCAAGTGGGGCCCCCAGCCCTCCAAGAACCGCCGCCACCTCTGCTCAGTCCCCCGAGCCCAAAGGTGCTCCATGAGCAAAAGCTGGTGGAGATGAATGCGCCAGAGGCCATATTGAGGGCCTGTAACGTCAAGCCACTGCTGCAACACAGTCACTCGTGCGGACACCAACACCAGGCGCAGCCTCTCAATCGCACTTCACCCAAAGTCTCCAACCACACGGGTTCCCAAACATCAAGCACCACATTCTTAGCATTCCACTGCACGCTCTGCCGGAAACAGGTGGACAAATAAGAACGCACCCTCTCCCAGAACGCCTGAGCACACCTGCAACGCCAAAACATATGTCCCAGCGTGGCCCTGGGTTCCACACATCTAGGGCAGCTGTGAACGTCGCCCACCCCCGCCCGCCATGCCCTGAGAGGGGCGAAGTAGAGCTGACGCAAAAGCCGATATTGAGTGTCGCGGTGAGAAACCAGGACACTCAATGAGGCAATATTGGCCAGCCCCCGTAGAAGTTCATCTGCGCACACCTCCTCCTCCAATTCAAGTGTCCATGCGGACGCCAAGTGCGCCAGGTCTAGGGGTGAAACCCCCTCCCAGAGCATCTTATATAGCCAAGACACCCTCATGCCCTGCTCGCCCCCCAACAATGCCAGTTCAACCGCCGTACTCACCTCCCCTTTCCGGGATGCCTGGGGAATCATGCGGACATAGCTACGCAGCTGAGCATAGCGAAAAACATCGTTAGGAACTAAGGGATACTGCTGACATAGCGTGGAAAAGTCAACCATCTCCCCCTCGGGTGTCAGCACATGCTCCAAATTGATGATCCCCATGTGGCTCCATGCAATAAAAGGCGACCTCCCCATACCCGGTACAAAATCTTCATTGCCGCAGATAGGAAGGTAAGGACTGTGTGTGGCCGTCAATCAGCGACTCGCACAGAAATGCCGCCATGCCGATCTGACCGGATCAAGAAGAGTACGCCGAAGAAGAGGAAGCCCACCCAGTCCCCTAACCTTTGAAGCATGGAGGAGATAACGCAAGTGCAGCGGAGAGACCACACCCGCAAGCGTCCCCACCGGCGAATAGTCCTCAAAGTCCCAGAGCCAGTCACGCACAAACCTCAACAAACAGGCAATATTGTATTGGCGCACATTGGGGAAGCCCAGACCGCCGAACTCACAAGGCTGACTGACTACGCTCAAACGCACCCGAGGTCGCTTCCCCCGCCAAAGTAACCGATTAAAAATCCGATCAAACCGCCGAAGGTCGGAACGTTTGAGAAACAACGGAAGCGTCTGAAGCACATAAAGAAGCTTAGGGAAGAGAGTCATCTTGCACAGGGCTACTCGCCCACCCAGCGATAACGGTAGATCTCACCATTTGTCCACCACAGACGAAATAGAGGTAAGCGCCCTGTCAACATTCAGACTATAGAGGTCCCCAAGGTCCGCCGGCAAATAAACCCCCAGATACTTGAAATATCCAGCCGCCCAACGCAGGGGAAAGTCGCCCTGCCAGGCTCGTCCCATCGCAGCTCCTAACTGCAACGCCTCAGATTTATCCAAGTTAAGTTTAAACCCCGATACCAGCCCATAGTCCTTAATTAACTGTAAAAGAGGAGGGAGCCCAGCGTGCGGATCTCCCAAATGCACAAGCAGATCATCCGCGAACGCTGCCACACGAAATTCTTCCCGGCCCAAAGGGATTCCTCGAAATTGCGTAGCTACGCGAATCTTATGTAGGAGAGGCTCCAAGGTAAGGACAAAGAGGAGTGGGGACAACGGACATCCCTGCCGGGTCCCCTTCTGGATTGCGAGGTCCGCCGTCACGGCGCCATTCACCAAAAGGGTCCCAATTGGAGCAGCATACAGCAGCCTAATGGCGTCCACAAAAAAGCCCTCAAATCCCATCGCCGCAAGAACTTGGTACATAAAACTCCACTGGACCCTATCGAACGCTTTTTCAGCGTCGAAGCTGATAAGAAGAGAGCCATAAGTCTTGACATGCTCTGCACAAAAGGAAAGCAGGATCCGATGTAAGTTGTGGGACATCTGGCGGCCTCTGACAAACCCCACCTGATTAGGGTGTATTAAAGTGGGCAACAGAGGGGCCAGCCTATCCGCCATAATCTTGGCGAACAGCTTAATGTCGACATTAAGAAGTGAGATCGGGCGGTAAGAGCCCAGAAGAAGGGGGTCCCGCCCAGGCTTCGGCAAGACAGTAACGATAGCTTTATTCGCCTCAAACGGGAACCGCCCTCTCTGCACCAAATCCTCATAGTATCCCACCAAAGGAACCACCAGGGCGGCCCCCATAAGCTTATAAAATTCACCCCGAAAGCCGTCGGCCCCCGGCGCCTTGCCATTCTTCAGATGTTGAATACCCTCCTGAACCTCCCTCCCCGTAATTGGTTGATTAAGAAGCAGCAGTTGTTCAGTGGTAAGCCGCGGCAAGACACACCCATCCAAAAATTGCCGACCCTCTACCTCCCGGTCCCCCTCACTCGCATACAGGTGGCGATAAAAATCGGTGAAAACAGCCTCAATCGCCGTCTTGTCCCGCTGAATGACCCCATCAGAATGTTTGATGGCCCCAATATGCCGGGCTCCCACCCCAGGACGCACCAAAGCCGACATCAACTTTCCGGCCTTGTTCCCGTAGCAGTAAAGCTTAAACCGATAGTACAGCAAGGATTTCTGTGCGCGGCGGTGAAGCAGCGTTTCCAATTCCAGCTGGAGATCCCGCACTATGCGTTGGTTCACGGCGGATTTATCCGCAGCTACCCGCCTCCGAGCTCTAGTCAGGTCCTTTTCCAAGAGCAAAATCTGCTGGTTTAAGCGCTTGCGTTTCTGACCGTGGTAACTAATAATTTCCCCACGCATAACCGCCTTGCCCGCCTCCCAAAGAAGAGCAGGGGAAGTCTCCGGCGTGTCGTTAAAGGCCACATAATCCTCCCAGCATTTCCGTATGTAGGCCGCAAACTGAGCATCCCCGCTAAGATCCAAGGGATACCTCCAAAGCCGGATACCAGCGGGGCCAGGGTTACGAAGCTCCAGCACAACCAGCGCATGATCAGAGAGAATAGAAGACCCAATCACTGACGTCGCCACCCGCCCAAACATGGCCTCCGAGAGCAAAAAGTAATCAATACGGGACCACGTCCCATGGGCCCGGGACAGATGAGTATAGTCGCGTTCCCCTGGGTGTAAAACCCGCCAGACATCCAACAATCGATATGCCTCGCAAAGCCCCAACAGACGCTTACGAGCTCTCGGACTCCCGCCCCCCCCTCTGCCAGAGCGATCAAGAGCAGTATCTAACACTTCATTGAAGTCCCCGCCCATCACAAGCTGATAGCCCCCAGTATCCTCCAGAATATTGGCCAGATCCCGGTAAAACCCAGCCTCGTAACCGTTAGGCCCATACACCGAGCAGATGGCCACCTTCGCCCCATTGAGGGTCCCCCAAACACAGACATAGCGACCTTCCGGGTCCGCGGCCACACGCTCCTCGACCCATGTTACTGATTTGGTAAACAAAATGGCCACTCCTCTCTTCTTACCTAAAGCAGGGGCCCCATATACATGAGAGATAGGTCCCCGGCATAATTTCGCATGCTCCGCCGCCGATTGATGCGTTTCTTGCAGCAAAATCACATTAAGACGGTGACGCTGCAAATGCTGCATCACCTTATAACGCTTAATGGGAGAGCCGAGCCCACAAACATTCCAAGTCGCGAATCTAACAGCACTATCCAGCGTCCATACTCCAATTGAGCCCCCAAGAAAAAACAACCTGCCCGTCCATGAAGCGGAAACCCCCCCAGCTTAGGGTCCCCCCCTCCGTCCACATCCACCCCATCCAGAACTGCCACAACCACCATCGTAACATCCAGCACACAAACACACTCCACCCACATGCATACCAGTCCAGCCCCACACATAAGCATAAACCCACTCGACGTCCAGCACCCCTGTCACCCTTCTGAGTAACCCTCTTCCCCATGCCCCCCCCATCCCCTCCCCACCCCATCCTCCCCACTCCCCCCCTCAACCATCTCCACTTCCCACTGCCAGTCAAACCCCGCTGGCACCACCACGACTTCCATTGCATGCAAGGCCCTCCCCCCCCATCCATCAGACAAACAATCAGTCATACCCCGAACCACGCAGACCTTACTAACCCCCTCAGAAAACACGCCCCACACCCACACACTCGCATTCATGCAGTCAGAGCCATGCCCGCTTATGACGCTGCCTGTCCCCCTTCTAAGCAGCGGAAGACTCGCCCCCCCAAGCTACCAAAGGCCCACTCCCCCCCACAAAGCGGCCCAGGATCAAGAGATACAGAACTTCCGGAGGGCCCCCCCGGAGCGCAGACCCCGGCGCCCGGTACAGGGCGCCGCGTGATGTGTCCCCCTCACACCCCCAGGAAATAGCAGAACCCAAAAAGGAGAGCGAGAAAAGAAGAGAAGGATGGGGTAGAAGGGAAGCCACGCAGCAGAAGGAAGATTTAAAGGGGGGAGGGAGTGGCGGGAAAGGGGGAGCGAAGACAGAAGCTAAAAGAGAGAGACAAATCTACAGGGTCTCCCCCCCGGAGTCCGGCCCAGGCACCCGACAGCTGTCTGGACCATGTAGACTTTAGGACCAAACCCTGCAATATGAAAAACATTAATGATACAGTACAGTATATAAACAGTGCATACAAACGCTATAGAAAATAAAAATATAAATATAAATAAATATAAATAAAAAGAAAAATGAATATAAATAAATATTAATAAAAGAAATATAAATAAAAATGAAAAGAAATATAAATAAATATTAATAAAAGCAATATCCATCGGCTGAGCAGCAGCCCAAGAGATAGACAAAAAAAAAAGGGGGAGGGACAAAAAAGACCAAATTGCACACAGCACCACCTTCTAAAAGCAGGAGCGTCAGCATCAGCAAAACCATAAGCCGCGCCGGCCGCTTCGTCTCAACAGCCGGCCACATTGCTACATGAAATACAGGAAATAAGATACATGAAATAACAAATACATGAAATAAACAACAACAAAAAAACCCCCCCTGTAATATTACAGCAAGAAAACAGTAGGAAGACTACGAACAGATGTACAAATAATATAGGTGGAGGCAATAATAAAAATCCATGTGTGCAGGGCTCCCACGTAGCTCATCAGCGACAGCATAAGGGAGAGCATGAGGGATACCCAAGCCTTAACACAGGGAGCATTAGAACCAGCATAACAAAAATAACCCAGAGGCCCTAGGGCCGGTCCAAAACGGAGCCAGAGAAGGGCCAAGTAAGAGGACCTCCGCGCTGGGGTGGGCCCAGCTCGAGCTAAGTCCCGGGGAAAGGGGACCCAGTCTACGCCAGGCCCCAGAGGGCCGAAGCCCCCAACAAAGCTGAACGCTCACAATCGTCCCAAACCTGACTCCTCAACCAAGGCCGTTGCAGAAGTCCATAGCTTCCTGCGGTGAAGAGAAGACCCGGCGGCCATTGTCAGAGTCCACTCGCAGAGTAGCTGGGTAAGCCAAGGTGAAGCGGATGCCCCGTTCCACCAATCGGCCACAGGCATCCCTGAAGGCCTTTCGACGCTGTGCAACTCCAGCGGAGTAATCCTGAAAGATAAGCACCCTATTGGCAGTGGGCCCCGATCTCCTGTAGAGGCGGGAAGCGCGCAGCACCCCCTCTTTTTGTGCCGCATTTAAAAACCTGGCAATAACAGCCCGCGGCCTGCTATCTCCGGCCCGGATGGACCCCAACCGGTGCGCACGCTCCAACACAATAGGCCCCATTTCACCTTCCAGAGGCAGGTGCTCCGGGATCCATTTCTCGAGGAAACAGCGCAGGTCCTTCTCCGGCACCGTCTCAGCGATGCCAATAAAGCGTAAGTTATTTCGCCGGCTGCGATTCTCTAGATCTTCGATTTTATCTTGTTGCCGGGGCAGGGTCTCCTCCAGCCACTTGAGCCGGTTTTCGTCCCGCACCTGCAGGTCCTCCAGTGCACCTATTCGGGTCTCCGCCCGCTCCACGCGGCCGGCGAATTCCGCCACCGCTTGCGCCACAGCCGCTATTTGTGTCGCCAGCCCTCCTAAGCGATCCTCCAATGCGACCACCACCGCCTTGGAGACTTCTTCCACTATCGTCGCTGGCGCGGTCTCAGTCATCAGACCTTCCTGGGCCACCTCCGCCATTTTACCGGCACCTCCACGTGGCTTCTCACGGCGGGAGGATTTTGTCGCCATACACAGCACTCCTCGGGCTTCGCAACCAGCGGTGCACAGTCTCGTGCAGGCAGGCACCCACTCTCGCTATATCGGGTAAATTCGAGGCTATCACGCTAAAGCAAGGGGGTGAGAGAGGAGAAAGAGCCTCGGAGCTAAGAGGGCTGCAACCCGCTCAGCTCACCATGCTACCGGAAGTCCAGAAGCACGGACTTAAAACTTGCTTAGCTTATGTATATATTGCTGACCATCAGATTTACAATGCTATATTTTTTTTTACATAACTCGGCCAACCCCTTTAAGGTTTGTTTGGCATTTTATATCTTAAATGCACTTATGTGAGTTAATTAATAGTAATTTGAAAAAATTTGATAAATTTGAAGACAATTTTGCATGTTGTGGCAAATCATGACGTCTAGGAGTTTTTTCAATATTTTATTTGTTTTCAGCACACCAAAATACATGGAAATTAGATGAAAATAATCAAACAGCTTTTTAGTCGCAAACCTGTGTTTTCTTTCCTTGAATCTTGCTAGACCAGTCCAGACAAGTGGGTTATGCTACCTTGCCAGGAAGTGGAGGCAGACGTGAGCAACTTTCAGTCATGTCATCACTTGATATATCTACTGGTGCAGGGGCAGCAGAATGTCTTTTTGTGGGAAGGGCCAAAGAAATCAATCTCAGCCCCGTCTCTAGTTGCTAATGCTGCGGTAGTCAAAATATTGGTGGGGCCCTGGCCCCTGTGGCCCACCCCATTCTGCTGCCTATACATTGATGCAGCATAGAGAGAAGTCCGAATGATACTTCCCAAACAGTAAGCAAGACTGAAAAACTCTGGAAAAAACAAACTATGAACATTATTAAACCACCACCATAATGGTGATTTTGAACAAGTATTTGGCTCTCTTACCAGAAATAAAAATGCAATCAAGAAGCAGCAGGGCTCCCAAATCTGTAAGAAGAGTCTTCAGGGTGGGTCCTGAACTAGTCTAGCAGCATTCAAGGAAAGAAAATTATCAGGTGTGTAAAATTTCTCCTTCCTTATCATTTGCTTGACCAGTCCAGATGAATGGGATTACCGAAGCCGTCAGGACCCAGAGTGGGAGGAAAACGACACTTTGGACAGAATTGTCCTGCCAAAGGTGCCATCTGCTAAGGCTCCCAAATGCAGCCTGTAGTGCTTCAGAAAGGTGCTCAAAGACAACCAGGTATCCTCTGGAGACACCAAGGCAAACTATGCCAAAGAGGCGGCCTGTACCGTAGTAGAGTGAGCTCAGACTCCCTCCAGCACATGGTTTCCAACCAGAAGGTATGATGAACCAATAGCCTCCTCAATCCAGTGGAAAGGACGAGGGACTTGGCCACTGCTCGTCCTTTCCTTGAACCACTGAAGAGGACAAGAGATGATCAGAACGATGGAAGGAATAGTAATTTCCAAGTACCTGACTAATACCCCTCTGTACATCTACAAGACATAGAAAAGGGTCCATCCCAAGATCCTCCAGCAAGAACGACAGAATGACAGTCGGGTTAAAGGGAAAAGGGAGACAGAACTTTTGAGAGAAAGGACAGCAGAGTCTGCAAGGAGACAAATTGTCGATAAGGCCAAAAGCACTCCCTGCAGGAAAAGACCTGCAGCTCAGACATCTGCCTGCCGAGTGCAACTGCCACCAGCAAAAACATCTTGATGGTCAAATCCTTGAAAGAGACCATTCCTACTATAGAATTATAGCAATATATATTCACTGCCTGTTGTTATGACTCAAGGACTTGTAGTTTGCCTTTATGATGATATGTAAATGATGATTTGGGTATTTTCATCAGTAATGATTGGTTGGTGTAGTATGAATGAGAGGGGGAGGAGCTTGTATGAAGAGTAAGAGGAAATTAGACTTACCTGCTTAATTGTAGTTCCTTTAGGAACTCCAGTCTAGTCCCGGAACTCTGGGTGTGCCCATCCTCCAGCAGCTTGGAGACTGAATGTCATCTCTTTTTGTGATGTCACTGGTATATCCATCTCAGATCCGCCTCCTGCCACCAGTTTCCTATTCAGTATAACACCCCTCCTATGATGGAAAATCTCTAAGAGTAACTATATAGCCATCATAAAGTTAGACCCAATTACTATATTATTTGTCTGAGCCCACCGAGGGAGGGTTAGAACTGTGTTTCCTAACCCCCACCAGACGGTAGACTACTTTTATTTTTATATAAATTTCACCCTAGTGTAATAAAATAATTACTTATCTTCGCCAAAAATTGCACTTAATCTCCTCCATGTTGCAAATCATATAGGTACACGATGTGCACGTTTCGGGTGTGCGCCCTGTGTCAAGTGCTTTAATCCTTTCAAATATGCAACAAAAACGCCACAGAACACCCAAGGCCACAACGATGGCGTTTTTGTTGCATATTTGAAAGGATTAAAGCACTTGACACAGGGCGCACACCCGAAACGTGCACGTCGTGTACCTATATGATTTGCAACATGGAGGAGATTAAGTGCAATTTTTGGCGAAGATAAGTAATTATTTTATTACACTAGGGTGAAATTTATATAAAAATAAAAGTAGTCTACCAGTTTCCTATTGACAAAGCAAACTCAACGGAGCCACAATTAAGTAGAATGAACTTTAACTAACTGGCAACTAAACTCATAATCCACTAGAGGGAACCTGGCTTAACCAGTCGCCGCCCCTGCAGGTGACTACCAACTCCAAGAGACGCCTTCTCCCTTCTTTGGGTGTATGATGATCCTAGTAACCCCATTCCCATATACCCCAGAGCAAAAACACCGGCTTACCTGTCATCGCATAGTGCATCTGGTCGTAGCCTGTAAGCAAACCGGAAGGGGTACGGGACTAGACTGGAGTTCCTAAAGGAACTACAATTAGCAGTTAAGTCTAATTTCCTCTTCCTTGTCATCACTCCAGTCTAGTCCCGGAACTCTGGGAAGTACCAGAGCAGTAAAGAAACATGTCATTGGGAGGGACCCGCTAGACCAGCATGAAGCACCGCCGATCCAAAACAGGTATCCCTTTCCACCTGCACATCCAGACGGTAACGCTTCACAAAGGAATCCAGCGAGGACCAGGTGGGCTGCCTTACATATCTCCACCACCGGTACCAACTGGAACTCGACCCACGACGACACCTGAGCCCTCGTCGAATGCGCCCGGAGCCCTTCCGGGAGCTCTCTGCCCTTCAAAATATAGGCAGATGCAATTGCAGCCTTCAGCCATCTGGCTATGGAAGCTTTAGACGCCGCCTGGCCTCTCCTGGGGCCGCCAAACAGCACAGTCTATCCGACCTGCGAAAACTCACCGTTCTCCACAGATAAATCTTTAGCACTCGCCGAACATCTAGCCGATGCAACCTACCCGTCGAGGCTCCCGAACCGCGCTCTCGGAAAACCAGTAACGAGACCGCCTGGTTGAGGTGAAAAGCCGAAACCACCTTCGGCAAAAAGGACGGAACGGCCCTTATCACGACCTTGGATTCATAGAATGATAAGACGGGCTTCCTGCAGAATAGGGCTTGCAACTCTGAAATTCTGCGCGCCGAGCATATTGCTATCAGGAAAACCACCTTTAGGGTAAGATCCTTTAACGACACTGCCGACAACGGTTCAAACGGCTCCTTTCCTAGTGCATTGAGCACAACGGCAGACTCCAGCTGGGCACCACCTGCCTACAAGGAGGCCGGAGCAGAGCAGCTGCCCTTAAGAATCTCTTAATATCCGGATGCGAAGCTATCGAATGCCCTCAAATTTTTCCTCTAAAACATGTCACGGCCGCTACCTGCACCCGTAAGGATGAGGCCACTAACCCTTTGTCCAATCCATCCTGCAAAAAGGCCAACACTTGAGGAACAGAGACCCGCAACGGCTCAAACTGCCTGTCCGCACACCAGGCCTCGAAGATTCTCTAAATCCGCACATAAGACAGAGAAGTGGACCTTTTCCTGGATTTCAACAGAGTGGATATGACGGGAGTAGAGTAACCTTTTGCCTTCAGCTGAGCCTTCTCAATAGCCAAGCCTTAAGACAGAACTGATCCACAGACTTAAGGCAAAACTCACAATTCGCTGTCTAGGTATTACCCTTGACCAGAGGCTAGACATGTCAGCACATATTAAAAACACCACAAAAGCGATTTATCACAAGAACAGATCACTACGTCATCTCCGACCACTACTGGACTTCCCTGAATACCAATCAATCTTCCAAGCTTTAGTTATTCCTCATCTCGACTTCGCTAACATCATCCTTCAGGGACTTCCACAGTCGACTCTAAGCCCGCTCCGACTTGCCATGAACTCAGCTGCGAGGGTTCTAGTAGGTCTATCAAGGTCAGACCATATGATGCCAGTCCTGAAGAACCTACACTGGCTACCCCTGCAGGCCAGAATCCACTACAAGACTCTTGTCCTGACATTCAAAGCCCTCAAGAACCAGCCACCCACGCCCATCAGTAAACTTCTCCAGCCAACAGAATCAGGAGATCTACATTGATGAATACCCATGAAGTCCCTAAGTTAGTGATAAAATGTACAAAGACAACAGCCAGTAGAGCCTTCTCCATTTTCGCACCTATGGCCTGGAATGCCCTCCCAGCAGAAATCCGAGCTATCTCCAATCTACCGTTATTCAGAAAAGCTCTCAAACACCACTTGTTCCTGCTACATTACCCTGATAATAATTCTGGAAAGCACACAGCCATCACCTTACCCTCCTACCTAGCCCACCCTATTGATCAGCCTCCCTTAGAGAACGGTTAATCACCTGTCCCCTACACCTTCTCTCCCTGTCCCAGGAGCTTAGGCATCTGTTTACGATCCTTATATGTCCTGTAAGAATGTCCATAATATGTATATAGCTCTCCCGGTTCTTCCAAGTTTACTACCCCTGTTCAATGTAAACTCAATGTGACCTGCTGCATTGTAGTATGTTTTGTTCAACTGTAAACCGCACTGATTATAATAGCGCGGTATATAAGAGATATAAATAAATAAATAAAATAAATAAACTTGAGGCATGCGCAGGGGCCCTTGAGACAGCAGATCCCCCCGCAGGGGCAGACACCATGGTGATCCCACTAAGAGTCTCTGCAAATCCACGTACCACGGCCTCCTCGGCCAATCCGGAGCCACAACAATCACTGTTCCTCTGTGATGCTCTATGCGTTGTAGTACCCGTCCTATTAGTAGCCAAGGCAGGAACACGTACAGGAGCTGCTCTTCCGGCCATCTCTGAATCAGAGCATCCAGGCCTTCCGACATCTTTTCTCTTCGCCTGCTGTAAAAGCGCGCAACCTTTGCTGACCGGAACGTCGCCATAAGGTCCATCACCGGTGTCCCCCACCGGTCCGCTATCAGGTTGAACACGTCCTGATGAAGAACCTATTCGCCTGGGTCCACCTTCACTTGACTCAGGAAGTCAGCCTCCACATTGTCCACACCGGCCACATGCGCCGCCGACAGTGCTAGAAGATTCTCCTCGGCCCATTCTAATAACATATCTGCCTCCACTTCCATGGCCACACTGCTGGTGCCGCCCTGGCGATTGATATAGGCCACTGCCGTGGCGTTGTCGGACAGCACCCAAATGGCTTTGTTGCGCAGAAATGCTTGAAACACCCGAAGAGCCAGTCGCACCGCTCTCAGCTCCAGCCTGTTGATGGACCAGACCTTTTCCAGTTCGGACCACTGACCTTGCGCCTAACGACCCTGGTAGTGAGCTCCCCAGCCTGCCAGGCTGGCATCCGTTGTCAGCGGCACCCAGGCAGGCGTCTCCAACGGCATTCTGCCTCTGAGCACCTCCGGCTTGATCCACCATCATAAGGCCTGCCGCGTCTCTGAGAGGCGGCAGCTTTCGCGACAACGGGTCGTGCTGATGAGACCACCTCCTGAGCAATGCCCTCTGCAGCGGCCTCATGTGCACCCTTGCCCACGGGACCAGCTCGATCGTTGCCGCCATAGTCCCAAGAAGCTGCATATAATGCCATGCTGTCGGTGTAGGACTGGCCAGGAACTGCCGAACTAGCGCTCTCAGCCCTTCAGCTCGCTGTTGTGGCAGAAAAACGTTTCCCGCCTCGGTATCGAACAGGGCTCCCAAGTACTCTAGACGTTGAGACGGGACCAAGTTGCTCTTGGACATATTGACCACCCAGCCTAGACTCTGCAGAAGGGCCACTACCCTTGATGTAGTTGCTTGACTCTTGACCTTGGACTTCGCCCGGATCAACCAATCGTCGAGATAAGGGTGCACCAGGATGCCTTCCTTCCGCAGTGCCGCTGCTATGACCACCATCACCTTGGTAAATGTCCTCAGGGCTGTTGCCAACCCGAATGGTAAAGCCCGGAACTGGAAGTGCCCCATGGGCACTGCAAACCTGAGGAACATCTGATGCCCTTTTCGAATCGGAATATGAAGATACACCTCCAAAAGATCCAGCGACGTCAGAAACTCCCCCTTCTGGACTGCCACTATAACCGACCGGAGCATCTCCATCCGGAAATGCTGGACCCGCAGACAGCGATTTACACCCTTAAGGTCCAGAATCGGTCGAAAGGAGCCCTCCTTCTTGGGCACCACGAAATAGATGGAGTATCGACCGAACTCGCATTGGTCTTGAGGCACTGGCACTATTGCTTCCAATCCGAGCAACCTTTCGACCGTCTCTCTCATGGCGTTGTACTTGACCTGCGACTTGCACGGCGATTGAATGAAGAACTCTCTTACCAGACGCTGGAACTCCAAGGCGTACCCCTTGCGAATGAGCTCCAACACCCACTGGTCGGAAGTTATCTCGGCCCAGGCAGGGTAAAAATCCCGTAGCCAACCCCATACGGGAACCAGGTCTGCCTGGGTCCTCCTGATCTCATTGTGATTTTCGGGAAGTCGCAAAGGTGGACGAGGCCCCAAAGCCCCTACTGGCTCCATGAAAGCCACGAAATCCCTGGTTCCTCCCTGGAAATCTCCCCCGGGAAGCTTGGTTGAATCTGCCCTGCCTGAAGCACCTAAACTCCCTCTGCTGACCCCTGCCAGAAGAAGAAGTCCGTCCCTGCTTCTGCTTGTCCTCGGGAAGTCTGCCACCCTTAGACTCCCCAAGATCCTTTACCAACTTCTCCAGATCTTCTCCAAAGAGCAACTTTCCCAGGAAGGAGAGCTTGCCCAATCGAGCCTTTGAAGAACCATCCGCTGCCCAGTTGCGCAGCCACAAGTAACACCAAACCGCTACCACCAACGCCATACTCTTTGATAAGCCTCGGATAAGGTTATAGTGGACATCCGCCAAATAAGCCGTCCCGGACTCCAATCTTGCTGCTTGTCCCGAGTCCTCCCCGGCCTGCTCTCCTTGCACTCGTTGAGCCCAGCGCAGGCAGGCTCTAGCCACCCAAGCTCCACAAATCGCCGCCTGGATCGACAAGGCATTAACCTCAAACACTTGCTTTAACAATGAGTCCAACTTCCTATCTTGGTAATCCTTGAGCGCCGCACTCCCTTCTACCGGGATGGTAGTCTTCTTAGTGACCGCCGAGATGGCCGCATCCACCTTAGGGGACTTAAACAGCTCGCGATCCTGATCCACCAGGGGGTAGAGCCTACCCATCACTCTGGAACCTCTGAGTGCAGCCTCCGGCAAGTCCTATTCCTTCTGGATCATCTCCTTAATCACTCTATGCACCGGGAAGGCTCGCTGTGTTTTTCTAAACACCTGCAGCAATGGATCTTTCAAAGTCGCATCCTCTGCGGGCTCTGGCGCCGGCATATTCAGCGCTTTCAGCGTTTCAGAAATAAATGCAGGCAATTCGTCCCTCCTAAACACTCTCACGACCCTTGCCTGATCCTCCTTGTCCGTGATCTCTCCTTCCTCCAATTCATCCTCCACGTCCAAGCCAAGATCTCCCTCATCCGACAGGACTCCCTCAGAATCCACATACCGCTCCTGTTGCTCCCTGTCTGTCCTGCCCTTCTTAGCCGGACTGACCGGTCTTCCCACAGCCAAAGGAGCCCCCAGTCTCTTAACCCCACGGGCCTCCTCTGAGAAACATGCCACTCGGTCCTTCCGCTGACTCCCAAACACCTGGTGAATGAGAGCCACAAAGTCCGGGGAAAAAATGCCCGCCAAATCCCGACAGGGCCACTGGCGTGGCTGGGAGATCTGAGGCAGAGGATGGCCCCGCCACAGGCTCCTCCATGCTGCTAGACGACTCCTGCACACTGGCGGGCTCCTTTTGACCCTCAGCGCCTTCCGAGTCGCGCTCCATGGTAGAAGCTAGCTGCGTGCACTTCCTGCAGACCCCCGTGTCCGCTGATGTACCCCTTCTGGAGCCGCAGAGCCAGCAAATCGGCTTTGAAGATATATCCCCCCACCAATTCGAGGAATTGTCTTGCTTGTCTTTATTTCTTTTTTTTTTCCCCCAACGTAATAACTAGCCCTGGCTCCTTCAGGACCCCCTCCGCAGCCACAAAGTGTCTGTGCAGCCAAAACAAAGCCTCCTGTACCAGCCCCGGAGCTCCTGCAGGCCCTGTTAGGCCTCTTGCGCTTCCCGCCCTAAAACCACGCAGCAGGGCCCAAAAACCAGCCTCTCCGTTTGCCGCTTACCTCACTGCTCTCGGCTACAGCTGTACCCTTCTCTGTCACTCTGCTCACTCTCCCGACTCCACCGACACGGCCTTTCTAGTGTCGGGAGCAGGAAGAGGCTGGTCGGCGAAGCGTCTCCACTGCCACGGACATCCGGAGGCGCTGCCGACCCCGCTTTACCGGCGTTCTCAGCCGAACGGACCGGGAAGTAGCTCAGTGCCCGTTCCAACTCTGAGGCAGACTACTGTGATCAGGAGCTAGCTCTCCGCTTCCCGCTCACACTGCCGACAGCCGCGGAAGCAGGAGAGCACCCCAGAGCAGGGAATCGCTGGTTTCCCGCCGCCTGAACCTCTTCACAGCGTCGCCAGGCAAAACATCTGCTGGCGCTGACTGACTGCCATATCGGCTCACCCCCGGTTTAGGCGGCTCCTATAGCTCTCTGAAGAGGCCAGATAAATTCCTCCCCCAAAAACACAAAAAATCCTCAAACTACAAAACAGGGGGGGAGGGGAGGAAAGGAGTGAGAGGGCCGCCGGGGACCTGGGGATGAAAATAACCAAAATTAAAACTCCTGTCCGCCCTTACTGGCCCTACACTCCTAACTCTCCTTAACTGTCTCTCAGTCGAGCCTGGACCTCCATGCTCCTCAATCCTCCAGCTGCTTGGAGACTGAACAAACTGGTGGCAGGAGGCGGATCCGAGATGGATATACCAGTGACATCACAAAAAGAGATGACATTCAGTCTCCAAGCTGCTGGAGGATGGGCACAACCCAGAGTTCCGGGACTAGACTGGAGTGATGACAAGGAACATGTGATCAGGATAAATGCAGGAAGGGTAAAATGCCTAGGAGTGGGTTGAGTGGATAAAGAGTATAGAATAAGTGGCAATCGACCTAGGAAGGTGACTGTAGGCTGGATTTGTTTTTGATCCCTAAGAAGATATAGTAGGGTTTCAGTTTAGGTTAGGAGACGGAGGCTTGGGTGGATCTGATCAGTGTAAGAGTGAAAAGGAAGAGGGAAGGTTCCAGTGGGCAGGTGGTGTTTGTTTCTGGGTTGATCCAACTCTTTGGGAAATGATAGGGAGGTGGATATCTTGCTGCTGATGTCAGAAGAAGAGTAATAGGTAATTACTGTACTACTATCTCAATTAGAATAACGTTGGATATCCTGTGGCACCCTCCGGTCAAAATGAATACTGAACAGCATTGTCTTTCCCAAGGCACTGAAATCTTTGATTCATGCTTTGGTAATTAATCGTATAGGTTACTGTAACTCTTTACTTTCACAAGTTCCTCAATATCAACTCAAGAGAGTCCAGCTTATTCAAAATGTTGTGGTTAAGCTTCTCTGTAATGCACGGAGATACGATCATGTTGCACTTGTTGGAAGAACATTGGTTGCTGATCACCCAATGCATTCAGTTCAAAATACTCACGCTCACCTATCGTGCATATTTCCAAGGACTTCCTCTCTGATTACCCTCCTATCATCTTACTGTCCTCCTCGTTCCCTTAGGTCTTCACAAGGAAATCTCTTAATTCCCTTTAAAACTAGACGACAATTGATCTTCTCCGAAAAGGCAGATTTTAGCTAGCTGGGATCCCAACTCTGAAATTCCCTTCCAGCAGACCTCAGATTAGAAAGTTCACATGCAAAGTTTTTAAAAAAAGGAGTCAAGACTTGGTTATATTCCCAAGCTTTTAGTTAGATTTTTAGGTTTCTTTTAGATTGACCGTAATTTGATTTTTGTACACCATTTTTGGTGTCTCCGCTAATCTAGTCTTGGACTACTAATGTTGTCTCTACAAGAATTTCCTCCATTTTGTCTGATATTATATGTGTTTATGTTTTTGTAACTGTTGATTTGCTTGGATTGTAAACTGCCATGATGTAAAACTCGAACAGCGGTATACCAAATTATTTTAAATAAATAGATAAATGAATTTTTTTACTAGCAACAAATCTTCATGTTATAATGCACAGCATGACTGGAGGTGGTAGCTAGAGGTCTTTTGGTGCATATTTGAATGTGCAGTCTCCAGAATTGCATGCAGAACTTCAAATGAGATCTGACAGAGGTACTGTCACCTCCTTTCCTAATGCACCCACAATTCATTCTGGCTTTTGCCATTTCTTGCCTTATCTTTCTCTTTGGAATAATAACATCAAAATCAAAACCCCTGTAAGCAAACCAAACTGAATACAAATAAAGTGAAGGTCACTTACTATTTCCCATTATTGTTATCATGCTATGTGTTCAACTAAAGAACTAATAGACACAAAACTGTTGTGTTTCAAGCCCACAATGAATCTGGCTCTTTTTCAAGCGTAACCCATCCAACTTCCTGTTCCGCTTGAACACATGATGACGTTAGCATTACGCATAGGAGTATCCGATGACGTCAGTAACTTCAAAATTAAAAGTCATTTCAATAATCCCCATTCGATCTCAGTGTTCATTCCAAAAGGGATGACAGTTTTGAGGGTGAAAATCCAGCGCTGTTCCCTTTGATGGAGTAGCGCCCGACGATCACCTCCCCGTAAAAGCGGAGGAATCATATCCAACACAGTCCACCGTAGCTGATCAAAAGTGTGGGATTTTAATTTACAATGATGAACCATTGGAGCAGTCAGTGTGTCAGTGTTTAGCCTTGACCTGTGTTCTTGTAGTCGCTTGGAATGAACACTGAGATCGAATGGGGATTATTGAAATGACTTTTAATTTTGAAGTTACTGACGTCATCGGATACTCCTATGCGTAATGCTAACGTCATCATGTGTTCAAGCGGAACAGGAAGTTGGATGGGTTACGCTTGAAAAAGAGCCAGATTCATTGTGGGCTTGAAACACAACAGTTTTGTGTCTATTAGTTCTTTAGTTGAACACATAGCATGATAACAATAATGGGAAATAGTAAGTGACCTTCACTTTATTTATATTTATCTTTCTCTTTGGCTCGCTATCATTTATTTAACCATATTTTTAGACTGTCCTATCCTTCAGTCAAGGCGGTTTACAATGCAACTCAACAGTATACATGGAGCATTTAACCAGTGTACAACAAACGCTTAAACAAAGGAGGAGGAGGGATAGGTTAGAAACATGATTAACTATGTACAGTGTCATGTGTGTATGACAAACTATGAACAGTTCAATGTGTAGTGTTAAGGATGAGTGGGTGGTCCATGGTCAGGGTCAACAAGTAGTGGTTTGGGTCTTGTCAGTCAGGTGGTTAGGTAATGTATCCCAGGTGGTTTGTGTAAAGCACAGTTTTCAACTTCTTTCTGAAGTTTTGATGTCAGTGGTTGCTCGCATGTCATCTGGGAGAGAGTTCTATAATGAAGGAGCGTATAGTGAAAGTGCTCTTCCAGATGTGGTTTGGTAGGTCCTTTGATATCCATGGGGTGTAACAATCATATCCTTGTTATTATTTCTCTTGGGTTAGGTACTTGTGTCTCTTATTATGCAGTCTTGCAGGATGTCAGCTGATGATTGGTGGATGGTTTTGAAGATGTTTAAGGTTGATTTGTATCTGATGCGGGAGTGCATTGGGAGCCAGTGTAGCTGGTCAAGTACGGGGGTGGTGTGTTCTTGTTTGGGTGTTCCTGTGATGAGTCGTGCTGCTGTATTTCGTGCTATTTGGAGTGGTGTGATAGTTTGTTTTGGGAGCCCCTGGTAGAGTGAGTTGCAGTAATCAAATGTTGGGGTGATAAAGCGTAGTTACTCACCTATTTTATGTTTATGTTTTATTATACTTGATATACCGCCTTTCAAATAACAGCAAGGCGGTTTACAAAATTCCAATAATATTGAAAAGGGCCATAGGCACCGAAAAGAAATTACATCAATTAGACAGGAAAGTAGAAATCAGAGACAAGTATACAAACAAGCACAAAGAACATGACTGATAGAAAGAGTACACAATACTAGATCTGGGCAGTATGTAAATCAAATGCATTGTTAAAGAGATACGTTTTTAGCCGAGTCTTAAAGGAGCAGTAGTTTTGTTCCAGGCGTAGTAAGGAGGGGAGGGAGTTCCACAGAGCAGGGCCCGTAAAGAAAAATGCAGAAGTGCGGGTAGGACTGGAGGTGCGCATGTGAGGGAGAGGGGAGGTGAAGCCAGTTGATATGTATGGACCGGAGGGAACGAGTAGGAGTATGAAATTGTAGTAAATCAGAAAGGTACTGTGGGGTGTGAGTGTATATAGCCTGATGGACTAACGTAAGCAGTAATAGGTGATCTCCGGGAACAGCAGGAATAAGTCTTCACATATGGGTATCGTCGGTACTGATGGAGCCTGTGCAGGAACACTCCCCAGCGTCCAATAGGAAAGCTTTTGGGAGCATCCCACAGCACCTACGTGCTGCCTTCCCGTCTTTCCAACTCTCCCTCTTCAGTTGAGTTTAAAGATGAGAAAAAAGGAGAGAAGGAGAGAAAAAGAGAGAGAGAAATAACTCCTAGGGGAGTTGGGTGGGTTGTGAAGACTTATTCCTGCTGTTCCTGGAGATCACCTGTTACAGGTGACTAACTACGCTATCTCCAGGAACAAGAAGGAATGTACTCTTCACATATGGGAACTCCCCAGCTGAGAGATGCCAGGGGAATGACCCCAGCAAGCTGCAAACCCAAGGTGAGATGGGTCATGCTTCCTCCCATGGATCTGTTGCATCGAAAACCCAGGATGGCGGGTAGGAGTTGTACTAAGTCTGAAAGAGATGCTGGAGCACAGCCTGGCCAAACGAGTCATCCCGACGGGAGTTCTTGTCTAAGCAATAGTGGGCTGTAAAAGTATGTACCGAAGCCCAAGTGGCTGCTCTACAGATGTCATCCATAGACACAGAACGAAAATTAGCCATAGAGGTTGCCACTGCTCTCACATTGTGAGCTGTGACATGGCCTTCGAGAGAAAGTCTCTTACTCTCGTATGCAAAGGATATGCAATTTGCAATCCATCTAGAGAGAGTTCTTTTGGAAACTGGAAGTCCCAAATGACTAGAATCAAAAGCAATAAAAAGCTGAGATGATTTTCTATGTTGCTTAGTTCTTTGAAGGTAAAAGGCTAAGGCCCTTTTACAATCTAAAGTATGAAGGTTCCTTTCTGCATTAGAGGCCTGAGGCCTAGGAAAAAATACAGGAAGGTATACCGCTTGGTTTAAATGAAAAGGCGAAACCACCTTTGGCATAAAGTAGGAATGAGTCCTAAGAACTACCTTATCATGGTGGAATCTTGTATAAGGAGGATCCGCCACTAAGGCCTGTAACTCACTGGTGCGTCTTGCAGAAGTGAGAGCAACCAGGAAGATGACTTTCCAGGAGAGAAACTTCAGATCCGAGGTGGCTAAGGGCTCAAAGGGCAGTTTCACGAGCTGCCCGAGAACAAGATTCAGATCCATGCCACCGGCGGCAGCTTAATGGGAGGTTTTGTTAAGAGTAGACCTCTCATGAATCTTGCTATGAGTGGATGAGAGCAGATAGGTTGTTCCTTCAGAGTCTTGCAGGAAGCTACAATGGCACTCAGATGGACTCTTACTGAATTGGTTTTAAGACCAGAATTTGATAAATGGAGAAGATACTCCAGTAGCGATTGTACAGGCACCAAAAGGGGGTTAAGTCCCTTTTGAGAACAACATACAGAGAACCTTTTCCACTTAAATGCGTAAGATCACCTTGTGGAAAGCTTTCTGGAAGCCACTAGGATATCCTTTACCTGTTGAGAAAGGTTGATATCCAGGGGTTCTAGGCTTTCAGCAACCAGGCCCTGAGATGCAGGGATTGGGGATTCGGGTGCAACAGAGTCCCGTTCTCTTGGGAAAGAAGATCTGGAGCATATCCCAACTCCAGAGGTGTGGCCTGAGAGAGTCGTAGAAGCAGAGGATACCACGTTTGTCTTGGCCAACGTGGAGCTATGAGTATCATACGACCTCTGTCTCTCTGAAGCTTGAACAATGTTTTGGGAATGAGGGGAATGGGTGGGAAGGCATAGAGGAAGTCCTGACCCCAATGGAGGAGGAAAGCATCTCTTGCCTGACAGTTTTGATCCGGAAATCTGGAACAGAATCGGGGAAGTTTGGCATTCTGTGGACTTGCAAAGAGGTCTATATCTGGGGTTCCCCAGATTCAAAACACTCGATCCAGTTGGTCTATGTGAAGAGACCATTCGTGTGGCAGCAGTATTCGACTGAGTTTGTCCGCCCAAAGGTTTTGAATGCCCGGAAGGTATACCACTAGGAGGTGGATTTGAAGCTCTCTGGCGAGGGCCTACAGTCGCAAAGCTTTGTTGCATAACGATGGAGAGCCTGTTCCGCCCTGCTTGTTCACATAGAACATGGCTACTTGATTGTCGGTTTGAATCAGGACTGTCTCGTAGCTGAGCTGGGCCTGGAATACACGAAAAGCATAGAAAATGGCTCTGAGTTCCAGGAGGTTTATGTGAAGAGAAGCCTCCTGTGGGGTCCAGAGACCCTGACTGGAGAGATCGTGCAAGTAAGCCCCCCCCCCAACCCAACTTGGACGCATCTGTTAGGGTGGCTTGGCATAGAGGCTGCTGGAAAGGAGATCCTATTAGAAGGTTTTCCAGCGATTGCTACTATTGAAGGGACGAAATGAGATGTGGAGAGTTTCTGATTTTGTCTGATAGGCGACCCGAGGCATGTGTCCACTGAGAGGATAGGGTCCACTGGGCTGCTCGCATAGGGAACCACATGGACAGTGGATGCCATATGCCCCAGAAGCTGAAGCATCTCCCGAGTAGTCTGAAAGACTTTCATAGCTGCTTGGGATGCCAGCTGTACTATATGGAGTCAGCGTGGCTGTGGCAGGAAAGCCTTTGACTTTCTTGTATAGATGAGCCCCTATGAATTCTAGAGATTGAGAAGGGGTGAGCTGAGATTTTGGGATGTTTATGACCAATCCCAAATAGCGCAGAATTCGCATCATGCGAGACAGAGCGAAGCTGGCTTGTAGAGCTGTTGATGCTTGAATGAGCCGGTCGCCTAAGTAAGGGAAGACAAATATTCCCTGAGTTCTTAGACATGCTGCTATTACTGCCATGCATTTCGTGAAGACCCTTGGGGCAGAAGCCAGACCTAAGGGAAGAACCCTGTATTGGAAGTGTCTTCCCTGGAAAAGGAACCGAAGGAATTTCCTATAATCTGAATGGATGAGAATATGCGGATAAGTATCCCTCAGATCTAGAGAACATAGCAAGTCCTGACTCTGAAGGTATGGCAGGAGTGTTACGAGGGAGATCATTTTGAATTTTTCTCGGAATAGATATTTGTTTAATTCTCTGAGGTCCAGAATGGGCCTGTGTCCCCCTGTTTTCTTTGGGATGAGAAAGTAGGGGGGAGTAGAATCCCGTTCCTTGTTGGGATATGGGTATCTCTTCTATTGCTCCTTGAACACAAAGTGATGTGACCTCCTGACCCAAGAGATTGGTGGCAGGGACCTGAAAATTGAACTGTCTTATCATTGTAGGAGGGGGCATGCTGTGAAAATGAAGCCTGTACCCCTGCCGTACAATGGACAGAGTCCAATTTTCTGATGTTATTTGTTGCCATCTTTTGGCAAAATCCTTATTGGTCAATTTACCGAACGATTGGTTTAAGCCACAATATCAATGAAAATCGCTCATGTATCAATAAAGTGGAGATGCACTTATTTTCTTATATCTTAATCAATAAATTGAATTATCTAACTCGAGGTCTCAGACTTTTCGGCTCTGCTATTGGGACTCACGTCCGTTGTTCAAGCAGTTTGCCCGTTTGCATCAATGACCTCATAATGAAAAGCACATTTGCAGGTAATTTTAATACATTCAGCTGCTCTATGTCTTATAACAAAGACTACTTATCTCAAATGTTTGAATGCACCCGCCAATGCTAAAAGGACAGTTTAAGGATCCCGACGCCCTCAATGGGTACCGCTCTTGCGTTTCAAACTGAGACTTTCTTCAGGGGATTCGCAATAAACTCATAGTCCTATAAGCTGTTCAACTGCTTTTCAACATTTTCAAGACGCTGCTGCCCGCATTTCATTAGTATATAATCCTTCTTCTCTACTGCTCAAAAATGCACGGCGTTTCAATTTTGAGCAGTAGAGAAGAAGGATTATATACTAATGAAATGCGGGCAGCAGCGTCTTGAAAATGTTGAAAAGCAGTTGAACAGCTTATAGGACTATGAGTTTATTGCGAATCCCCTGAAGAAAGTCTCAGTTTGAAACTCAAGAGCGCTACCCATTGAGGGTGTCGGGATCCTTAAACTGTCCTTTTAGCATTGGCGGGTGCATTCAAACATTTGAGATAAGTAGTCTTTGTTATAAGACATAGAGCAGCTGAATGTATTAAAATTACCTGCAAATGTGCTTTTCATTATGAGGTCATTGATGCAAACGGGCAAACTGCTTGAACAACGGACGTGAGTCCCAATAGCAGAGCCGAAAAGTCTGAGACCTCGAGTTAGATAATTCAATTTATTGATTAAGATATAAGAAAATAAGTGCATCTCCACTTTATTGATACATGAGCGATTTTCATTGATATTGTGGATCTTTTGGCAAAATGGCATAGCCTGCCGGGAATGGTAAGGGGTTCCGGACTAAGCTCTCTAGGAAAGAATCATAGCCCCTGAGGAGGCTGAACTTGTTGAGCCGGTTGAGTTCTTGGAACTTGTGGTTTCCTTTGCTGTCTGTTCTGTTGCTGCCCCCTTTTGTGGAACATGAACTGGACTGGGTGTAAGATGGGTAAAGCCTCTTTTTCTTGTTGAAAAGGGGTTTCTTGACTGACTTTTTCTTTGCTGGGTTGGCTGTAGACTTTGATGGTATGTTCAAGGTATTATTTTCAGATTCAATCTGATTTGCCTTGTCTTGCCAATCCTTGCCAAAAAGATTTTCTCCTGTGCAAGGGATGTTTCCCAGTTTATCTTGCATCCATTGTTCTAAGTCTGATGCCTGAAGCCAGGCAGTATGACGTGCACCGACTGAAATAGCAGAGGTTCTGCTAATACATTCAAAGCAATCAAAGGTTGCACGGTTCGCGAACTTAGAGACATCCTGGGCATGTTTGACCAGAGTAAGAAATTCCCCTCTTTTGTCCTCAGGAAGAGGAGGGCTCATGAGCTCCAAGTCTCCTGTAACCTCCTTGAGGAACATTCCCATTTAGAGAATGTAAGAGCTGATCCTGGCTGACAACATGGAGGATTGGAAGCATTGACGTGCAAAGGCATCGAGCGTCCTCAATTCACGGCCTGGAGGATTGGAAGAATGCGTCTTAGCACTCTTAATCCTATGCACTGCCAATTCCAGTACCATTGAATGGTGTGGTAATTGAGTCTTTTGAAAACCAGGACAGCTTGGAACTTGGTACATGGTGTCGGGAGTGTGGAGACACCGTTAAAGGGGTTTCCCACATTCTTAACATAAGGATCATGCAAGATCCCATGAATGGGCAGAGTTGCTGCCTCTTTAGGAGCCTTAGGATATTGAAGAATTTCTAATTCCTTCTCTGGAGTCACTGTGATTGCAAGACCTCGAGCTACATCACAAATGAAATCCTGGAAGGACATGTCCTCTGGAGGAGACGGATCCTCCGAAAGGATTGCTCTAGTACCAGCAGAATCATCAGAGTCATCGGAATCGGAGGATTCGAAGTATCTCTGTGCCGGGTGTTCCTGCAACGCACAGTACCAGTATTGCTCGAAGTCAATATCGAAGTGTCTCGGTACCGATCTTTCGATACCTGAAATAGACTCAAGGCTCAGCAATGTGAGGAAGTATACCGGCCGAGGCAGGTGCAGTCGGTACCGGCACTGATGTCAGTACCGATACCTGTGGAACCATCTGTAGCAGTCTTAGCGGTAATGAAGCTGCTAAGAGAGCTGCAAGACTGCATTCAATAGCGAGGATTCTCTGATCCATTGTTCCTGTCGATGCCTGGGTGTCGGTACCAGTGGAAGTGGCCACGACCCCAGAACATGGCACCAGTAGTTCTGCAGAGGTGAAGCCTCTGGAAAATTCTGGAGCCCCGTTAATGCTTTGAAGACCGAAGCCTCCCGCCGGGGCTATTTTGCCAGTGAACTTTCCTAGAGGGCAACGCTAGTGGCATCTCGATACTTGGAAGCAGGCCTACCCTTTAAGACTTAGGTTTAGTTACTTGAGATCCACTGGAGGAAGATGAAGCCCTGGAAGACATCGATGCGACTGACATCATATCTGCGGCAAAGCATAGTTACTCACCTGTAACAGGTGATCTCCGGGAACAGCAGGAATTTAGTCTTCACATATGGGTATCGTCGGTACCGATGGAGCCTGCGCGGGAACGCTCCCCAGCGTCCAATTAGAAAGCTTTTGGAAGCATCCCACAGCGCCTGCGTGCTGCCTTCCAGCCTTTCCCAACTGCCTCTCTCCAGCTGAGTTTTAAAGCTGAGACAAAGAGAGAGAAAGGGAAAGAAAAGAAAAAGATTCAACTCCTAGGGGAGGTGGGTGGGTTGTGAAGACTAAATTCCTGCTGTTCCCGGAGATCACCTGTTACAGGTGAGTAACTATGCAATCTCCAGGAACAAGCAGGAATGTAGTCTTCACAGATGCCAGGGAGAGACCCCAGAAGTTGTGTGCCCCTGGTAAAGGGCTCCACTTCCCCCCATGGATCTCTGGCATCCTACCGGGAATGGTGGGTAGGAGTTGATTAAGTATGGAACAGGTGTCGTAGAACAGCCTGACCAAACAAGGCATCCCGGCGGGAGTCCTTGTCTAAGCAGTAATGGGCGATGAAGGTATGAATCGAGGCCCAAGTAGCTGCTCGACAGATGTCGTCAATAGACACAGAGTGTAGCTGAGCCATTGAGGCTGCCATGGCTCTCACATTGTGAGCTGTGACTTGGCCTTCTAGAGAAAGGTTTTTACTCTGATAGGTAAAAGAAATACACTGTGCAATCCACTTGGGCAATGTTCTCTTGGAGACTGGAAGTCCCAAATGAGAAGGATCAAAAGCAACAAAGAGTTGAGAGGACTTTCTATGTTGCTGTGTCCTTTGTAAGTAAAAGGCAAGTGCTCTTTTACAGTCCAAAGTATGAAGATTCCTTTCTGCATTTGAAGCATGAGGCCTTGGAAAAAATACAGGCAGGTAAACTGCTTGGTTTAAGTGAAAAGGTGAGACCACCTTTGGCATAAAGTATGGATGAGTCCTTAGGACTACCTTATCATGATGGAACCTCGTATAAGGAGGATCAGCCACTAATGCTTGCAACTTACTAATGCGACGTGCTGATGTGATTGCAATGAGAAAGACAACCTTCCAGGAAAGGAATTTCAAGGAGTAGTAGCTAGAGGTTCAAAAGGCGGCTTCATGAGCTGTCCAAGAACCAGATTTAAGTCCCATGCTACCGATGGTGGCCTAATGAGAGGCTTAGTTAGAAGGAGGCCCTTCATAAATCTCGCTATGAAAGGATGAGAGGAAATAGGTAGTCCATTTAAAGGCTTGAAAGAAGCTGAAATAGCACTTAAATGGACTCGTACCGAGTTAGTCTTAAGCCCTGCATCAGATAAATGAAGGAAATATTCCAATAATGAGTCCAGAGGTATCACCAGGGGGTCAAGACCCTTCTGTGAATACCATATGGAAACCCTTTTCCACTTGAAAGTATAAGAGCGTCTAGTGGAATGCTTTCTAGAAGCACAAAGGATATCCTTTACTTGTTGAGACAGGTTAAGCCCATGAAGGTCTAGGCCCTCAGCAACCAGGCCCTGAGATGCAGAGAGTGGGGATCGGGATGCCACAACATCCCGTCCTCCTGAGATAGGAGATCTGGAGCAGATTCTAACTCCAGAGATGGAGCTTGAGAGAGATGTAGGAGCAGAGGGTACCACACCTGCCGTGGCCAATGAGGAGCTATGAGAATCATATGGCCTCTGTCTCTTTGAAGCGTGAATAGGGTTTTGGGGATTAGGGGAATGGGTGGAAAGGCATATAGGAAGTCCTGACCCCAATGGAGGAGGAAAGCATCCCTTGCCTGAGAACCCTGAGCTGGAATTCTGGAACAGAATCGGGGAAGTTTGGCATTCAACACACTTGCAAAGAGGTCTATGTCCGGAGTTCCCCAAATTTGAAAAATGTTTGCTAACTGGTCTGCACAAAGAGACCACTCGTGTGGAAGCAGAACTCGACTGAGTCTGTCTGCCCAGGCGTTTTGAATGCCCGGCAGATACACCGCAAGGAGATGAATCTGATGCTCTCTGGCGAGGGCCTATAGTCGCAAAGCTTCGTTGCAAAGCGACAGAGCCTGTTCCTCCCTGCTTGTTCAGATAGAACATAGCTACTTGATTGTCCGTCTGAATTAGGCTGTCTTGTAGGTCAGCTGGGTGTGGAACACTCGAAGAGCAAGGAAGATTGCTCTGAGCTCCAAGAGATTGATGTGTAGATGGGTCTCCTGTGGAGTCCAGGTGCCTTGGGTAAAGAGATCTTGCAGGTGAGCTCCCCAACCCACCTGTGAGGCGTCTGTTGTTAGAGTGACCTGGGGTGGGGGTTGTTGGAAAGGGGACCCCACCAACAGGTTTTGGGTTGACTGCCACCATTGTAGGGACAAAATAAGGCGAATTGAGTTTGCTATTTTGTCTGATAGGCAGCCTGATGCTTGAGTCCACTAAGTGGATAGAGTCCATTGGGCTGCTCTCATATGGAGGCGAGCATAGGGAACCATATGCACGATAGATGCCATGTGGCCTAGCAATTGTAACATTTCCCGAGCAGTGAGATGAGTTTTTAACACTGCTTGGGAAGCTAACTGCACAGTGCTAAGGCAGCAGGGCTGTGGAAGATAGTCCCTTGCTTTCCTGGTATCCAGCATAGCTCCTATAAACTCTAGAGATTGAGTGGGAATTAGGTTGGATTTTGGGATGTTTATGACCAGGCCCAAATACTGCAATATACGCATTGTGCAAGCTAGGGAAATTCTGGCCTTTGACTCTGATGGGGCTTGAATGAGCCAGTTGTCTAAGTAGGGGAAGACGAATATTCCTAGAGTGCGAAGAAATGCTGCCACTACAGCCATGCATTTTGTAAACACCCTTGGTGCTGAGGCCAGGCCAAAAGGAAGAACCCTGTACTGGTAGTGCTTCCCCTGAAATAGAAACCGAAGGAATCTTCAGTGAGTTGGATGGATGAGAACATGGGTGTACGCATCCTTGAGATCTAGAGAACAAAGCCAATCCCGACTCTGAAGGTATGGCAGAAGAGTTCCTAGAGAAATCATCTTGAACTTCTCCTTGAACAGGAATTTGTTCAATTCTCTGAGGTCTAAAATGAGTCTGTGTCTCCCTGTTTTCTTTGGAATAAGGAAATAGGGGGAGTAAAACCCTGTACCCTGTTGGGAAATGGGTATGTCTTCTATTGCCCCGTGGGCAAGAAGTAAATTGACCTCTTGTCCTTCTCTCTCTCCTTGATGAACTCCACACTGCCCATGACCGTGGTCTCTTTACCCTTGTTATATCACTCGATCTCTCTGCTGCGTTTGACCTCGTTGACCACCGTACTCTCCTTTCACGTTTACATGATGCCAGTCTTGCCGGCACTGTGCTTCATTGGTTCCGGTCTTTCCTCTCAGGTCGTTCTTTCTCAGTTTCCTCTGGCTCTTTATCCTCACCTTCTACTCCCCTCCCTTGTGGTGTCCCACAAGGGTCCGTCCTTTCACCCCTCCTGTTCAATGTCTTTCTAGCCCCTCTCACTCTCTTGGTACAGCAAGAGGGCATATCTGCACACTATTATGCTGATGACATCTTCCTTCTCTACCACACTGACTCTGCTTCCCCCAATATCACTCCCCTCAACAATTGTCTTTCCTCCGTGGCCTCTTGGTTTTCCTCTAATTTCCTGCACATTAACCTTTTTAAGACCTCTGCCATTTGGTTCACCGCCAGTAGTCCTGTCCCCCCCCCTTACCCCTCTGCTTTCCTCTTCCCCCATCCCCCTTGTCACGTCCCTACGTTATCTTGGCGTTACTCTCGACTCATCTTTGTCCTTCAAAGCTCATATTTCCACGGTCGTTCAACTTTGCTTCTCTACTTTAAGGCAACTTCGCTCTGTCCGCCCTTTCCTTTCCTTCTCGTCCATGACCACTCTTCTCCTCTCACTCGTCATCACTCGTCTTGATTATTGTAATGTTTCCCTGGCCGGTCTTCCCCAATCTCAACTACAACGCCTACAGAGAGTTCATAACACCGCAACCTGCATTCTCACTTGTTCCTCTCGCTTTGACCACATCACCCCACTTCTCATACGATTATATTGGCTTCCTATTCCCTTCCATATACAATACAAGGTTCTCACCTTCACCCACAAATCCATTCACACAGGCACCCCTCTCTACCTTGCCAACCTAATCCACCTTCACACTTCCCACCGCTCTCTCCGGTCAATCCATGCCAATCGTCTGACCTTACCCTCCCCCTCTCAGGCTCACCTCGAATCCACCCGCTCCTCTGCCTTCCACTTCCTTGGACCCCGTCTCTGGAATTTGCTTCCGATTAGATGCATGTCTTTTTGCACTCTTGATCCTTCTCATAGCTGATTCCACTACCATGTAGTGGTGTGTTAACTGGGTTTTCTGAAATCCAGGACAAGGAGGTACTCGATACATGGTAACGAGCCTACGAGAATGAGGAGAGGTGGTAAGAGGTGTTTCCCACATTCTTAGCATGAGATCATGCAAGATCTCATGAATAGGCAAAGTAGCTGCCTCTTTGGGAGCTTTAGGATATTGTAAAATCTCCAATTCCTTTGCTCTGGGCTCTGTTTCAGGAGCCACTGTGATGGAAAGACCTCTAGCTATCTCCCAAATGAAATCCTGAAAGGATATATCCTCTGGAGGAGACATCCTACGTTTAGGACAGGAAGGCTCTTCAGAGAGAAGTATTCCAGTACCGACAGAGCTGTCAGAATCCTCAGAGTCATCGGAGGATTCAAAATATCTCCTGTCTAGGTGCTCTTGCAAAGCACGATACCGGAACCGACCTGTTGACACCGGAGGAAACAGCATGACTCGGTGTGGGGAACACAGTCGTCGATGCTGGCGGTACCGGTACCAATATCGGTGCTGGAACCGGTGTCAATACTGGTTGAACCGTCTGAAGCGGTCCCAAAGGCACCAAAGCCGCAAGGAGAGCCGCCAGACTGCGTTCAATAGCCAAGAACCTCTGGTCTATTGACGCTGCCGATGCCTGGGTGTTAGTACCGGACTAAGCGGCCGGTACCCCAGAGCATGGCACCAGTAGTTCTGCCGAGGTTGAGGCCTCGAGAACATCCTGGAGCCCAGATAGTGCTTTGGAAGCTGAAGCCTCCCGCCGGGGCAATTTTGCCGGTACAAGTCCCTCAAGGGCAACGCCAGAGGCATCTCGATGCCTGGAAGGAGATCTACCCTTTGAGGACCAGCCAGATTTATGTTTGGTTACCTGAGATCCATGGGAGGAAGACGAAGCCCTGGAAGACATCGATGCCACGGATGCTGCATCGGAGGGAAAAAGGGTGCTAAGCTTAGCAACTCAGTTTTGCCGACCCCTCTTTGACATCATCCCACAGGCAACACACTCCGAGATGGAGTGGTCAGGACCTAAACATTTAAGGCACCACTCATGAGCGTCGGTGACGGAGATGGTACCGCCACACTTTTTAAAACCCGAGGAGGGTTTTTCCATTCTGAAGGAAAAGTTGGGCCTAGTGCCCAAAATGGCGCCTGATGGAAAAAAGACTGGAAAGTAAAGAAAAAAAAGATTATAATTTTTTTTTTTTTTTAAAGTAAGAAAGAAAGAACCGGCGGTACCAGTATAGCATCGAGGAAGGCAGATGCTACCACAAAAAAGAATGAAAAAGATGGGATAATTTCTGAAGTGACAGGAAAACGACCTGCTGGCTCCGTGGAAAACGAAGAACTGGAGAGAGGCAGTTGGGAAAGGAGGGACGGCAGCACGCAGGCGCTGTGGGATGCTCCCAAAAGCTTTCTAATTGGACACTGGGGAGCGTTCCCGTGCAGGCTCCGTCGGTACCGACGATACCCATATGTGAAGACTATATTCCTGCTTGTTCCTGGAGATCTGCCTGACAGATGGTGTGGAAGTGATCTTGGTCCAAAAACGGTTTTAGTCTCCTGATTACTTTCATTTTATGGTAGGCATTAGTGGTGGTCTTTTTTATGTGAGGCTACATGGTGAGGTATTGATCCATGGTGATTCCCAGGTATTTGATTTCTTTCTTTACTGTTATGGGCCTTTTGTTGTATGATGATTGATTGTGGTGTGACAAATGAGGTATCCCTTGTGAGACAGAGTGCCTCTGTATTTTTGTAGTTTAGGGATAAGTTGTTATTGCTGAGCCAAGTTATCATGTCCTCCAAGTAGGTCAGGTTGTGTATTTCGAGTGGGGCATATATCATGATGTCATCGGCATACAATCTATACTGGACTTTGTGTTTTTTGATGATTTCACATATAGGCTGTATGCAGATGTTAAATAAAAGATGAGAGTGATGAGCCTTGCGAAACTCCATGGTTTATGATTTATCATATATGATCATGCCCATATCCCACTATTGTTTTGTGCACAGAACTCCCTATGCTGAACCGCTCCCTTGGGAATTTGCAGAACAAATGCATGACTGTATTTTTTTAGGCATTAAATCTCAGCTGTCGCACTCCAATCAGTTCCTCAAGCTTCATGAGATCCTTCCTCCGGTCCTCCAAACCTTTCAAAAGCCTAATTTGTGGCAAAATGTGGTATCATCCACTGAGACCCAGAGGTAAATCCTTGCCAACAGCCTTTCTGCCTTATAGCTTACAAAAATGTTGAAAAAAACCCAATGGACCAAACTCTGCAGCACACCACTAGTAACACTCCTATTTTTCCACTGTTCCTTTGTTGCCTCCCACTAAATAGCTTCTAACCTAGTTGCGTTATGTTCCATAGCAAAGGCACTACATTTTATTAGTCATCTACGTGGAACTGTGTCAAATGCCTTGATTAAATCTAAGTATACCACATCTAATACTATTCCCCGATCTCTCTAGTTACTCAAAAAAATTGATCAAAATCAGCAAGATGCTGCCTAGGATTCTGCAATCCACTGGAATCCAGAAACTGCACCATCCTCTGTTTTAAGAGTGATTCCATTAGTTTACTCACCCTCGAGGTCACTACTTTAACAGATTCTGGATTTCCTTAAATTTTCTGAGGCAGTGGATGGTTCGGCATTGGAGCAGATCCAACATAAGGTGCGGTTGGGACTCTTGGAAGCCCAGAGTTTTGAACCTGTGGACTTGATGCAGTAATGGCCAAAGTCAGATCATTGTTGACTGGGAAATTGGAGCAGTTGGAGAATCAGGCCAGGTGCAATAATTTGCACTTTCTAAATTTTCCCAAGTCTCCTAATTCTTGCCCTAACCTATGTGTTGCGAAAATATTTTCTGGAGGTTTTACAGATCCCTTCAGAATCTATTCCATCCACGGCTCAGGCTCAATAACTGTCTTTGAAGTCTTACAATTTGAGAACCCTATTGCAGGGCAAGGGTTCAATGGATTGGACTGGTTTTCTTGGGAGTTCACTTGCAGTTATTACAGAAACGACCACCTTGCTTGTGACACTTGTTCTTGAACCGGATCGAAACATGGTCTTACATTTAGATTTCAGGAATATGGATATGCTTTTTTGGGGTTCTAAAGTATAAATATTTCCTGATTTTTCTTGTGAGACTCTGCTCCAACGCAAGGAATTTCTTTTCTGGCTTTTAGGGCCTTTGCTCTGGGAGCTGATTTTATGTTAAAAACTCCCATGTTTTTATATTATTTCACCTGATTCGAAAAATTTCCTTTTCTTTGAACCCAAGCAGCTTCTTGATTTTTTGTTACAGATGTTGACTGTGAATTGTAACTCAGTCTGTACTTCCTGTTTTGTATTTTCCTTTTCCTTTTTTAAATTTTTCCTGCATCTTGCCCTTATTGTTGCAGGCTGAAGTAGTTTCTCCTTGGTTCTGTTTTGATTCAGGAATCTGATAAATTGCAATAAAAATATATAGATTCTGAGCATGTTTGGGATTGATATGGAGGGCAATGGTATAAGAAGGGTTGCAAAGTCGGATGAAAAGCATGGAGGGCAGGGAGCTCCTGTGGGATTGAGTAAAGTAATTTCTAAGCTCATCACCCAAAATGGAAGAATCAGAACTAGGCAGACTGGTGGGCCAATTTGGTCTTTTTCTGAAGTCATTTAGCATGTGGATGTGTAATTTCTTTAACTACTGACATCATCCCCCTAAGTTGGATCATCCAATGCAGACCTTGGGTGTGAAGACAGAGAGGCTATAGGTCCACAAGAATATAAGAGTTCTGGCAGTCTAGTGTGGGTCATTTCCCCATTACAGTATCATGCTGGCACATCATGAACTTCAATATCCTGCTGATGTCTGCAAAACAATTCAAGACTAAGAGTACTTCACCCATTTCAAAACAAATGCATGCAATCTGCAAGTTCAGCTAGCAAGCGTAAAAACTAAACAATTTTGAGGAGTGATCATGTCTAAAAATCAGTCCTTATGCTTCAGTTCTGCTTACCAAGCCCTAATTTGTCCTGCTTCCTCTTTTTATGATCTAAAATTTCTATCCTGCCTAATCACCATGTACTCACACTGGCTCACAACAGGCACAAAGAAAGAACTCCGTGTTCTGCCCAACAATATTCACTAGCGTCATGTAAATATGTATATACATGTGAAATTACTAGCCTGCAATCAAGTGTAAATCATATAATTCGAGTGATTTGACCTGTACATTTCCACTAAATCATGTTGTATGTTTCAATTCCCGGCCTGTACAGCCGCACCTTATGTATAGCAAACCGCTGCTGATCGCTGGAAGTAGCGGGATACAAGTGTACACTAAATAAATAAAATAAATAAAATAAAATAGTCAACAGCTCACAGAACCAGCAGAAAATGTACCACAATCCCATACTTCCAACGGCACAAATACTGCAGTGTATCAACACAAACTCTAGGAAGTGCTGACATAAGATTACAATGCATCACGGCAATCAGAGCTGACACTAATTTTAAGACGACCTCTGCAATACCACCATAAAGCTGCTTGGTAACTTCCAGCTCAAGCCCAAAGGCAGCTGGAAGACCTCTGCTTCCATTGTGGTGGCTCCTATCGGGCAATAATCAACAGCTGCAGTATGCCTCAGAGATACCCTTCAACATGGGACCAATGAGGGTATATGCAGGCAAAGCCAAAGAGAAATGAAAGAAAGGCTGCTAAGAATATAGTGGAAAGACAAAATATAATTATTCTACATTTTTTAAACAAATTCTGCTCCCGTACATTGAAATAAGAACATAAAATATGCCATGCTGGGTCAGACCAAGGTCCATCAAGCCCAGTATCCTATTTCGAACAGCAGTCAATCCAGGTCACAAGTACCTGTCAGGTTACCAAATGGTAGACGGATCCCATACTGCTTTCCCAGGGATAAGGAGTGAATTTTCTCAAGTCCACTAAGGACTTTTCCTCCAGGAACTTGCCCAAACCCTTTTTAAAGCCAGCTACTCTAACAGATTTACTATATCCTCAGATAATGAATTGAAGAGCTTAATTACGCATTAGCTGAAAAAATATTTTCTCCAAAATGTGCTACTTAGTACCTTCATTGCATACCCCCTAGTCTTTGTACTTTTTGAAGCTGTAAATAGCCAATTCGTGTTTACTCATTACACTCCGCTCATTATTTTATAGACTTCTATCATACCTCCCTTCAGCCTTTTCTTCTTCAAGCCGAAGAGTACTAAAGCTTTTGAAGCCTTTCCTCATAAGAGTGTCTTTCCATACTCTTTATCATTTTGGTTGCACTTTTCTGTGCTTTTCTAATTCCACTATATCTTTATTTTTGTTATTTATTTAATTTTTTTAGGTGGAGTGACCAGAACTACACACAGTGCTCAAGGTGTGATTGCATCATGAAGCGAGGTCCACAAGGGAGCACAACCCCTCGCAAAGAGACAAATGAGACTAAAGAGAGCAAGGTATGAAAGCAAAAGTCCTTTTATCGATAAAAGCACCTTGACATGGCTGTGTTTCGGCATGTGGCCTTCCTCAGGGGGAACCTTGAAAGATAAAAAGTAAAACTGCATACAAATAAACCGATACAACTATATTACAATATATCTACACACCAAAAAATATATATGTAAAATTAAGACACATGTAAAACCAAATCTGTTGAAAGAAAGAGGAGGGGGGCTGGCGGACATCTAAATCAATAGTAAAAGATCAAATAAAATAAAAATAAAACTATACGGGATGTTTAAAAAATGCCAAACATCTTGATATTTGCATAGTGAGTGATAAAGCACAGTTACTTACCTGTAACAGGTGATCTCTGGGAACAGCAGGAATAAGTCTTCACATATGGGTACGTCGGTACCGACGGAGCCTGCGCGGGAATGCTCCCCAGCGTCCAAAAAGAAAGCTTTTGGGAGCATCCCACATGCATGTGCGCTGCCTTCCCGCCCATTCACTTCCCTCTCATCAGTTGGGTTTGTAGCTGAGACCGAAGGAGGGAAGTAGACAAATAAGAGAGAGAGAGAGAGAGAGAACAACTCCTAGGGGAGGTGGGTGGGTTGTGAAGACTTATTCCTGCTGTTCCCAGAGATCACCTGTTACAGGTAAGTAACTGTGCTTTCTCCAGGAACAAGCAGGAATGAGTTTTCACATATGGGGACTCCCAAGCTAGAGATGCCTAGAGGAGGTCCCAGCATGTTGCAAATCTAATGGATGGGCCATGCTATTTCCCAGAACCTCAGGCATCCAAGGGATGGAGGGTAGGAGTTGAATTAAAAAGGGTGTGCTGTGGAACAGCTTGACTAAACAAGGCGTCTAGAGGGGAGTCCTTGTGTAGACCATAATTGTTAGCAAATATTGAATTCCAATTTTCTAATGTGGACCTTACTCAAAAGTATTGCGAAAGCGTTTATTGAGGCTAATATGGGTCTGCTGGTAAGAGCCAGTACATTATCCTCAAAGAAATTACCTCACTGTGAAGTAGAGGAAAATAAATTTTGCAATACAGGCAGAGGTCAGAAGCCTTAATGGCTAGAACTAATCCCAGAAGAAAAAACTGGGGGAGTTTAATGAGGTTGGAGGAAAAGCTGAAGCTTCTGTAGGCCAAAGTTTAAAGCTCTTTCAGAGTCAGATATATATATATATATATATATATGGATATATATATAGAGAGAGAGATTCACTTAATAACAAGAAGGGGTAAGACCTGCTTGAGAATATGGATAGAGAATTTCTTTCTGGTTATAAGTGGAAGAGCCATGGAGAAGGTTTCATGGAAACCAGTGGAATGCTCTTACTTATAAGGAGAGGTCTAGATTTCTTTAAAAATTCTAGCCTTTGAATAACCAGGAATGGAGACCTACGTGAAGGGGTGCAGAGGAGATCCTTAGCCTTAAGACAGCAAGTCTGGATCCTTCTATAACTTCAGTGTAGTAGCTGGAGAAGACGACGCAATATAAGGGGATACCATGATTGCCCCTCTATGAGGGCAGTATGAGTATCATGCGTTCTTTGCTCAGCATAAGCTTCAATGAAGTATTGGGAATTAGAAGGAAAGCAATAGACAAGGACCAACTGCAGTGAAAAAGAATGCATCCCTGTTGTAAGAGTTCCACTGGAGATGTGGAACAACCCAAAGAATTGAGCAATTCTTTATGTTTTCACGTGGTCTAAGCCCTGGTTCCTTTTCCTTAAAAGGAAATTTTAAAGAAGATGGTAAGAGTAGGAAAAATCCAGCCATGTAGGAGCATGACTGGGCAAAGCCTTTTTAACCCTCTGGAAGTTACCTACTAGGAATGGCTCTGACGCTCTCTGGCAAAGGCCCATAGTTGCAGAGAATTTTTGTATAACTGCAGAGAGCATGTTGTAGGTTGCTTAGGTAAGATCTGGCTGTTTAATTGCCAGTGTGCAACCTAATCTATTCTGTTGGAGCCAAAAAGAATTGAAGATGGCTAAGAATAGTAGACAGGCCGGTTGCCTGAAATGATAAATTGTCCAAGTGGGTTGTGGAACCTCTCTTGGAATGATCTGTTATTAAGGCAGCAGAAAAAGTTAGGTCCTATAGATTGGAAAAGGACCGACAGACATAATTAGGAGTGGTAAAACTCAATTACCGTCTGATAAGCTGTCTTAAAAGAAATAGTTGAGAAGATTGCAAAGGGGAAGAAAACTCTGTATGGAAACCACTTACTGGAGTAGGTATTGAAGAAAAACCTATGGGCTTAAATAGTAAGCCCTCCAGTTGAATAGTATCACTCTTAGAGACTAAATGTCTCGACTAAGAGGGATAGAAGTAATACAGAGTTGAGAAGACTTACAATTTGATAAGTCCCTGAAAAGGTGAAGCCCCCTTGCAGTCAAAAACTATGAGATATCCTCATACAGGAAAACTGTCAAGGTGAAGGGCATAGCCTACCTTGTTGTTAGTTGTTACTCCTCTTTTTCCTTCAAAAAGGAGAGGAGAACCCTGTTACCTGTAGGGCATGATTGTCCTCAATAGCTCTTGGAGCTAAAAGAATGGATTTCTCTTGTGGCAAGAGATTCATGCCTAGAGTCGAGGATTGAGTCAGTGTATCACTGATATCTCAGTAAGGATGAGATGAACTGTGGATGCTTCTGTTGATGAGAAGTAGGTTACTGGTTCTAAACCTCAAACAGGAAAAAGAGATTTAATGAATAAAATATCAGAAACCCTGCGACTGCTGGGTTTGCTGAGCCTGTTGAGGTTTTGATTTTCTTAGCCTGGTTTGATGTTGCCCTTCTTTGGAAACATCTGCATGATGGGTAGAAGATGGATAAAACTTTTTCCCCCTAGGGGGATAAAGTTTGTTAGGAGATTTTTTACTAGCTGGGATAGAGGAAAGTTTTGACAATCCTCTGAAAGCAACAACATCAGTGTTTAACTGATTAGCTTGGAATAAAGCATCCTTGTTAAAGAGATTCTCACCAGTACAAGGAGTATTTCCCAGCCTTTCTTGTACCCATTTGTCCAAGTCTGAAGCTTGGAGCCAGGCCATGCGTTGTGCCCCTATGGCTATAGCAGACGTTCTGCTAATAGACTCAAAACAGTCCAGGGAAGCACGATTAAGGAACTTAGAGACATTTTGAGCATGACTGACTAATAAGAAATAGTCTGCTCTTTTATGTTCTTGAAGAAAAGGGTTTAAAAGCTTCAAGTTCTTTGTGACCTCTTCAAGAGATAATCCCATATAGAAAATATATGAGATAATTCTTGCTGAAAGCATGGATGCCTGGAAGCAGACGTCCAAAGGCATCTAAAGTCCTAGACTCACGACCTGGCGGATAAGAGGAGTGCTTCTTTGCACTCTTAATACGCCTCATTGCTGATTCTACAACAATAGAATGATGAGGAAGTTGAGTCTTTTGAAAACCTGGAGAAGGTGGCACCTTGTACATAGTATCAAGTGTCTTACAATGTGGGGATACCGTTAAAGGAGTTTCCCACATTCTTAATAGTAGATCCTGTAAGATCTGATGCAAAGGAAGCATGATGACCTCCTTTGGAATCCAGGGGAATTGCAGAGTTTCTGAATCCCCTGGTATAGATTCTTTACCAGGTATAGAAATGGCAAGTAACTTTGCCATATCAAGCAAAAAAGCTTGAAAAGAAATCTCTCCTGAGGAGGACCCTCTGAAATGAGGGGTAAAAGCTGAAATTATTGAAAATTCAGCCTTGGCACCGATGGATTCATCCCAGTCATCGGGATCGGAAGACTTGAAAGGATGAAGCATCGTATTTTCTTTAAAGAGATGTTTTCGGTACCGCTCGAGGTCGGTACCGAGATGAGTCGGTACCGAATCCTCTATGCTAGAGAGCGATTCCAGACTCGGCATCGAAGGGAGCGAGTCTGTCAAAGAAAACATCGATGGCACCGATATCGGTAGCGATGTCAATACCGGTACCAGTACCGAAACCGATACTGAGGACAGTCTGTAGCAACTCTAGCGGTACCGAAGTAGCTGAGAGTGCTAGATTACCTTCATCGGTGAGGAGTGCTTCATCCATCACCACAGCCAATGCCGGGGTGTCGGTACCGCTCGCAGCGGCCACAACCACTGAGCATGGCCCAGGTATGTCCATGGAGGTAAGAACCTCAGGAACAACCTGAAACCCCGTTAATGCTTTGGAGCCCGAAGACTTCCACCGGGGCTTTATTGCCAAAATGTCCTCTAGGGCAATGCCAGAGGCATCTCGATGCTTAGAAGGAGATCTACCACTCGAGGACTGGCTAGTCTTAACAGACTTTTGTTTGGTTACCTGATCCTGTGAAAAATAAGATATTCTGGTTGGTGACATTGAGTCCGATGTGAACCGGGTATCGAGTTGTGCTCGATCTTGAAGACTTCTTCTATTTGAGCTCCAGCAGGAGAGACACTCCAGTAGGCAATGGTCAGGACCTAAACATTTTAGACACCGAGTATGAGTGTCTAAAAATATATTTGTATCGCCACACTTTGAGCATTTCTTAAGGATAGTGGCTGGCTTTTCCATAATGGAAGGATAGAGGCCTAGTGGCCTAGAAACCGTCAGGCACTAAACAGGAAAAAATTTCCAGAGAAAAGAAGAAATATTTAGTAAAAAGAAAGGAAAGCACCGGCGGTACCGGTGGCGTCGAGGGAAGGCAGACGTGACCACAAAAAAAGAAGAACAGAAAGAAAAATTTTCTGCGGTGACAGGAATACATCCTGCCGGCTCCGTGGAAAACGGAAAACTGATGGGAGGGAAGTGAATGGGCGGGAAGGCAGCGCGCATGCGTGTGGGATGCTCCCAAAAGCTTTTGTTTTCGACGCTGGGGAGCGTTCCCGCGCAGACTCCGTCGGTACCGACGTACCCATATGTGAAGACTCATTCCTGCTTGTTACTGGAGATAAGGGAACGTTTAAATATTTAAAGGATGATTTGAAGAAAGCATGTGTGCATCTAAAACAGGATAACCTGGCAGGCTGCCAAAGCATTAAAAACAAATAGTTATCTCCAAGTTATAATGCCCTGTTCAATGTAATTTCAGTTTGTTCAATGTAAACCGCACTGATACAGAATAGCGCGGTATATAAGAGAATGTAAATAAATAAATAAATAAATAAATAAAAACCACCGATCAGCTTAACCAAAGATATAGCCCGTGGATAAGATCAATGTGCATGGAAACAACACTAATGTATTCAATGTGCTAACGAAGTTTGGAAACATTAACAAAAAACTTTAGAGAAATCATGCTCTGCACTATACAAAAATAAAAATGCTTCTGTATTGAAGATAATAAAATGCCCCAAGAGGTTACAAAGGGGGCTAGTAAAAAACAAAAATATCGTCAGACCCGTCATTTAGAAGTGAAAGTAAGTGCCGATATATGACCATCTGATTGATCTTATCTTTGGATAAGCTGAGCGGTGGTTTTTATGTTTGTAATACTTTGGCCGCCTGCCAGGTGATCCTGTTTTAGGTGCGCACATGCATCCTTTAACTATTTTAACGTTCTTTTATCACTCGCTATGGTAACAGTACAATGTTTGACATTTTTTAAACCTCCCTTATAGTTTTAGTTTTATTTTATTTCATCTTTTACTGTTGATTTCGTTGTCCACACCCCTTTTTTCAACAGATTTGTTTTCACATGTGCCTTAATTTTACATATATATATTTTTTAGTGTGTAAATATATTGTCTTTTCTAGGTGCCTGTCTTTTTAGTCCTTTATCTTACAAAGCCTCCATGTGATAATGAGTAAGTGCTTTGGGTTCCCCTCCCTCCCCCCTTTTCCCCCTTCTTCCTACCTCCCCCTCCCTTTTCTCCAATGGTTTATTAGCTTGGTATGTATGCTGCTGTGTTCTGACTCACAACAGGTTCGTCCTGAATCGTTTTGCTATCTCCTGTTACAGTCAATTAACAGTTTTATGCCGTATGACATATACATATATTTTTTCATTTATATTTTTATTCATAATTTTATGCACTCTTATTTTTCTGCTTGTAATATATGTTTTACACATGGTCCAATGAGCATTTTATCTTTATTAATAGTTATATTTTACTTATTTTTATCTGTATATGATCACTTTTACATATTGTTTTAATTTTATAGTTGTATCATTTTATTCATACATGGTTTTATTTCTTATCTTTCAAGGTTCCCCCTGAGGAAGGCCATGTGCCGAAACATAGCCATGTCGGGGTACTTTTATCAATAAAAAGATTTTTGCTTTCATACCTCGCTCTCTTCTGTCTTGTTTGCACCATGAAGCTATACAGAGGCATTATAATATCCTTTGTTTTATTTTCCATTCCTTGCCTTATAAAATTCTTAGCATTATATTAGCTTTCTGGGCTACCAAAGTACACTGAGCAGAGGATTTCAACGTATATTTATTTATTTATTTTATTTATTTATTTAAAGTATTTTCTATACCGCGCTCTTCAAATTCAGCTCGGTTTACAAATAACATCAGTTTTGTCCAGGCACGGGTGGGACCCGCACTGAACTTACAGAGAACAGGATAGATAAACTTGGGTTAACTTGGGTTAACTATCCACTTGGGTTAACTATCCATGACGACACCTATATCTTTTACCTTAATGTGGAGTCTTGCATCATGTTCACACCCTCTATCTGGGAACTCTCTCCCCCTGGAACTATGACTACCGGACACCATTGCTGAATTCCAACGAAAACTGAAAACATACCTCTTCACAGAACACTTTGGTTCAGTCACCCAACAGCAGCACAAACCTCCCCAAACAACCTACTTCAGCCCCATCGCTTCAACACACCCTGCGTCACATATGACACCATCTCGTGTTCTTACACTAGCAAATGCATAAAGTTAAACTATATTCCCTCTTGCTTAAATACACTAGTATATTGATAATGTTACCCTGTATTTGCCCTAATTGCACTGTTGAAATGTTAATCTAGTATTGATCAAATTTAATTTTGTTTGGTTTATGTTATACATAAATGTTCCCCAATTGAGCGTACACTGCTTTGACTTGTAGATAAAGTGGTATAGAAAATGTGTTAAAATAAATAAATAAATATGTAGCTATAGTCTGAGTTGTTCTTTCCTAAATGCAGGACTTAGCACTTGTCCACATTAAATTTTATTTATTTATTTATTTTATTTATTTATGTGCTTTTCTATACCGCCCCTTCCAGAGATCAAGGGCGGTTTACAAGGAACTTAAAACAACAATACAGCAGAACAGTGCAATATTGCATTACATTAAACATTAAGTATTACATAAGAACTATGATACATAGAAAACAGTGTGTAAGCTATTACTAAAAGGAACATAACTATGTTACAAGGAACCAAAAATGGCAAGTTATTTACATGGTTAGCAAGAGTTATTTGCAGTCATAAGTACAATATTGGGAGGATGCTGACTTGAGGGGATATTCAAATGGAGTCTGGATTTAGGTGGGGTAAACTTGTGTTTGGTTAGTTGTATGTTCTTGTGTAGTAAATTTGATTTCAGGTTGTAGGTTGCTATAGTGTTGAGTAAAGAGGTAGGTTTTTAGTTCCTTCCTGAAAGATGTGAGATCCTTAATCTCTCTTAGGTTTAGGGGCAGTTTATTCCATTGGCTGGGAGCATAAAATGAAAAGGCAGTGTTGGAGGTTATTTGTTTTGATTTTGTCACGGCAATGGGAATTAGTAGCATGTTGAGGTTAGTTTTTCTTCTAGTTCTGTTTTCTTGTGGGGTTTGGAGTAGAGTTGCCAACTGTGATGGGGCTAGGTCATTAATGAGTTTAAAAGTTGTGACAAGTGTTTTATATTGAATCCTACTATAAATGGGTAGCCAGTGAAGAGCGTGTAGGATAGGAGAAATATGATCGAATATTTTAGCTTTAACAATGATTCGAGCAGTGACATTCTGAGCTCTTTGAAGGATGTGTAAATTCTTTTTTATCTCCCAGTTTGTCGAGATACTCTTGAAATTGTTTCACAACCCTCTTGTGATTTAACAACTTTGAATAATTTTGTTCCATTTGCAAATTTGATCACATCACTTGTTCCCTTTTTCCAGGTCATTTATATATATCTATATAAGTAAAATGTTGTGGGCCCAGTACAGAACCCTGGGGAACTTCACTATTCATCTTTCTCCGTTGAGAAAACTGACCATTTAGCCCTATTCTATTTCCTATCTTTTAACCAGTTTCCAGTCCACAAAAGGACACTGCCTCCTAGTCCATGGTTTTTTAATTTCCTCAAGAATCTCTCATGAGGGACCTTGTCAAAGACACTCAAAATCCAGATATAGTATATCAACTGGCTCACCTTTATCTATATATTTATTTACACCTTCAAAAAATGGAGCAGATTGGCAAGGCATGACTTTCCTTGGCTAAATCAATGTTGGCCTTGTCCCATTAAACAACATCTATCTATATGTTCTGTAAATTTCCAGAAAACTATTCATAGGCAGCAGAATTGAGAGAGGGTGGTACCGAGGCCATGGCCAATCCAACCTTCTGCCTCATATGACATCATCTTGGGATTTTGGTAAGGGATGAGCTGACGTTGGCTTGTCTGCCTCTCCCCTCCCAAAGAAACAAACAACTACTTTCATTGCTCTTGCTGTTTGTTCTTTCCTGAGCTAGCTCAGCAATGGGACATAATTGAGGGAATAGTCAAATTTTCAAACATAAGGAGTATCACTGAAATTTGACTGAATTGGCATCAACACATCCAGCTCCCAAATGCAGGCAGCGTAACTAAAGAAGATGAGAAGCCTTCAAACAAAGTGCATTTTGGTAAAGAGGAGGAGAAATGGAAAGGGGAGAGGGGCTGCTTCATTGTCAATGCAAGAGGAAAAAAAAGGCAGGGGAGGGGAAGGACTGAAAATAAGGTGCAGATACATCAATGACCACAGATTCTGCCACAACCCATCGCCAGAATGGTATACACAGTTTTAACAAACTGTGCCAGTTTTCAAATTATCCAGTTAGTTAAGGGTTCTAAAGCATGTACTGAATTTAACGTGATAATTATATTTTGCAATTCCATGGAAGCCAGGACCTTAGCCAATCACATACATAAGATTAAAATATATACAATCACTGTATAAAACAATGAAAAACTACTAAATACACATCTTAAATAAAAACCTACTACTATGCAAAACCTAAGCAATCAAACTCCCAAAGTTATCTCCCCTTATATCAACCCCCATCGAGTCACTAAACAGAATGTTAACTATTCAGCTACAGGCTCTCTGTTTAAATCAGTCAGAAGTGACTTAGAAAAGAAGTTTTCAGTTGCAGCTTCAGAGGCATCCAGATTCACAGAATTGGGGCGCTCTCTGAGAAAGACTTCTTTAGGGTACAGACTAACCTGTACTTCTTAACAGAAGGCAAGGAGAGCAGAACCACCTTGACTAAAACAAAGAACGTAAAGCCACATATGGTTCAATCTGCTAAGATAATGAGAGGGGGACAAAACAGAGTGCTCTAAAAAGATAACCATAATTGAAACAGGGCACATAAAATTAAAGGCAACCAATGTATGGTCCAGAGCGCAGAGGGTGTCCCATGGGCCGACACACTTTATTAGACCAACAGAAAAAAGCCTGAAGTACAGCTGACGTCAACATTATTGGCACCCCTGCAGTTCAACCCCTTCAAGTGGCTAATGAAATGGCTTTGGACTATATATGCACACATATTTGACAGTTAAAAGAACCAGAGTGGAGTAGCAGCCTAATGGTTAGAGCACTGGCTTGGGAAAACAGAGTTACTTACCTGTAACGGAGTTCTCCGTGGACAGCAGGATAGGTCAGCCACACCTGGTGACGTCATCCGACGGCGCCGAGACGGAAGTGCTCTCTAGCTCAGAGACTTCTGAGCATGTGTGAGGTGGTCCCACCTCCCCGGTCCGCCCCTAGCCCCTCCAGTTAGTGATTAGCTGCGCCCTTAGGCTAGGGTGCGGACCGCGCAGGCCACCCTCGAGGGGAGGTGGGCAGGAATGTGTGGCTGACCTATCCTGCTGTCCACGGAGAACTCCGTTACAGGTAAGTAACTCTGTTTTCTCCTAGGACAAGCAGGATGTGTCAGCCACACCTGGTGTCTCCCTAGCTGTGATCAGCGCTGAGGCTGAGGGTGGCCCTGGATAGGCCGTCAGGCAAGGAGGACACTCAGGGTCAGTGAGGAGAACCTCCGTTATTTATTGTGCAAATAACAATAAGTGTAAACAACAGACCACCATGTGCAACATGCATTGAGGTAGAACATCAAGTGCAATTAACCAACTGTGCAATTCAAACATCAACCGTGCATTCAAACATCAACTGTGCAATTAGCATTGTGCAAATAAACAATCAGGATCTAAGGTCACAGTGCCATGTAACCAATAGCGTTGTGCAAATAGCCACCATCAGGAGGTATCCACAGCGTTCGTGCAAGTGGGCCCTGCTGCCGCAGATAGGACTGCTCGGCCGAAGGAGCTGTCCGCTTCTGCCTGCAGGTCTAGGCAGTAGTGTTTCTGGAAGGTGAGGTGCGAGGACCAGGTTGCCGCTTTGCAGATCTCGCTTACTGGGACCTCCTGAGCGTTGGCGAGGGAGGTGGCTAGTGCGCGGAGTTGGTGGGCGCTAGCTTTGTTCGCCGGCTGCTCGCCGGCCCTCTGTAGGCAGTAGGTGACACAATCGGAGATCCAGTGGGAGAGCGTGTGCTTGGTGACGGGTCTCCCCGGTATGTTGGGGTCGAAGGACACAAAGAGTTGGGTCCCTTGACGAATGGGGGCTGTCCTATCGATGTAGATGCGCAGGGCTCGGACGCAATCCAGAGAATGGAGGCGTAGCTCTTTGGGGGACCCATGGGGGCCCGGGAAGAAGGAGGGCAGCTCCACCGATTGGTTGACGTGGAAGGCAGAGGCGACCTTGGGGACAAACTTGGGGTGTGTCCGAAGGGATGCCCTGTTGTGGTGAATCTTGGTGTACGGGGGGTGAGCCACAAGTGCCTGTAGCTCACTAACCCTCCTTGCGGATGTGATGGCGATGAGGAAGAGGGTCTTCCAGGTTAGACATTTTTCAGCAGCGGAGAGCAGGGGCTCGAAAGGCTCTTGTGTCAGCTGCTGGAGGACAATGTTGAGGTCCCAGGAGGGAACCAGTTTTTGAACAGGGGGCTGCAGGTTTCTGAGGCCTCTCATGAAGCGGGACACAATGGGAAGGGAGGCCATGGAGCCCTTGGGTGAGTCGCTGCGTAGCTGATGCAGGGACGCAATGGCTGCGAGGTGTATCTTGATGGACTGAGGTTTTAAGCCCAGGCTGAAGAGTGTGGAGAGGTAATGCAGCACCAAGGGAATGGGGCAGGAGGCGGGCGGAATGCCTTGTCTTGCACACCAGATACTGAAGCGTTTCCACTTGAGGCTGTATGACTTTCGAGTGGACGGTCTCCTGGATGCCAGCACTATACGCTGCACCTCAGCGGGCAGGTGTAGGTCGCGGAGGCCTACCCTTTCAGCCTCCAGGCTGTCAATGCAAGAGTCTGGAGATTGGGGTGCCAGGTCTTGCCATCGTTCTGGGTGAGCAGGTCCGGTCGCAGCGGTAATCGGATGGGAGGCTCCTGTGAGAGCTGCAGTAGCAGGGAGAACCACATCTGCCGTGGCCAGTGGGGCGCAATCAGGATGATGTGCGCCTTGTCGCTGATGATGCGCTGAATGGTGGCTGTCAGGAGGGGGGTTGGGGGGAAGGCGTAGGCCAGCACCAACTCCCCCCACGGCACTGCGAACGCATCGGAGGCCATTCTCCGGGAAGAGGGGCGTTTCGAGCAGAATAGGGGGCATCTGGAATTGGCTTCGGTGGCGAAGAGATCGATCCGCGGACTCCCCCAACGTCGGAAGATGGACTGCGCCACGTCCTCGTGAAGTGTCCACTCGTGCGGTTGGAGTTGTCTGCTCAGCTTGTCCGCTAGTGTGTTCTGCTCTCCGGGAAGGTAAGTTGCTTGTAGCAGGCAGTTGTGTGCCAGGGCCAAGGACCATATCTCGAGAGCTTCCCTGCAGAGAGGACGAGAGCCCGTACCCCCTTGCTTGTTGAGGTAGAACATTGCCAACTGGTTGTCGGTCTGGATCAAGACTGTCTTCCCCGCAAGGTGGGGCATGAAGGTCTGTAGTGCATACTTGACTGCCCGGAGCTCGAGAACATTGATGTGGAGGGATTGTTCTCTTCTGGACCAAGCTCCTTGTGTGCTGAGTTGCAGCAGGTGGGCTCCACACCCAGTGGTGGAGGCGTCCGTGGTCAAGACGAGTTGGTAGCCGCAGGGCTGTAGGCTCTTGCCCACGGTGAGATTGGCAGAAGTCATCCACCAGCGTAGGCTCTGGCTTACTTTTGCTGAGGAAGGGATGAGGGTGGTGAGTGGATGGGACAGTTGTTTCCAGTGTGAGCGCAGGTGTCACTGGAGAGTGCGCATGTGTAGTCTGGCAAGAGGCAGGACTGAGGTAGTCGCTGCCATGTGACCCAGAAGGCGTAGGATGTCGTGGGCCTTGGTGTGTTTCGCGGCAGCTATCTTCCTGGCCATGTGGATGATAGCTTCCTGCCGGCTCTCGGGGAGGAAGGCCTTGGATGTGGTGGTGTCGATTATTGCCCCGATGAACTCCGTGCGCTGTGTGGGTTCTAATCGCGACTTGTCCTTGTTGAGTAAGAATCCCAGCTTGGTCAGCAGCGTCGTTGTCTTTTGGACTGCTGCTATAAGTTCTGGAGCGGAGGGTGCAGATATCAGCCAGTCGTCCAGGTAGGGAAAGATGGCGAGCCCTTGTCTGCGGAGGTGTGCCGTCACCATGGCTACGCACTTCGTGAAGACCCTGGGAGCAGGGGAGAGTCCGAAGGGAAGCACCTGATACTGGTAGTGGCAACCCATCGCTATGAATCTCAGGAATTTCCTGTGAGAGGAGTGGATAGGGATGTGAGAATACGCGTCCTGTAGGTCCAAGGTAGCCATCCAGTGCCCCGCTCTGATGAGGGGCAGGATGGAGTTCAGGGAATACATTCGAAACTTCTCCTTCACGAGGAAGTTGTTCAGCTTGCGGAGATCCAGGATGGGGCGAAGGCCCCCGGACTTCTTGGGGATAAGGAAGTACCGGGAGTAAAACCCAGTGTTTAATTCGTTGGAGGGAACCCGCTCGATCGTCCGTGTCCTGATGAGTTGCTGTAGGAGTTCCGAGAGGGCAGCTTCCAGGTGCAATGGAGGCTTGCTGGTGGGTTGCGTGCGCTGCCACGGCGGGGAGGAGAACCGCAAGTGGTAGCCCGCTTGAATAATCTGGATGACCCACTGTTCCGTGGTGATCTCCCGCCAGGCGGACAGGAAGCTGGACAAGCGACCTCCCACCGGCGGGCCCGAGGGAACGTTCGGGGTCAGCTGGAGCGGATAGTCAGAAGGAGGATGGGTTCTTTCCCGCCTGCTGAGGGTTCGCTTGTTTCTGTTTGCGGTCTCTTTGCGGTTGTCTCTGAAAGGACGATTTGCTGTAATTCTGTTTGAATTTTGGGGCCTGCCACTGTCTACTGGTCCCGTAGTATCTTTTTGATGAGGAGAAAGGCTTGCGGAAATAGTTCCCTCTCTGTGACCAGGAAGGGCGTTCGAGTCCGTCCGCCGCTAACGTTTTCAGAGTGGTGCAGTCCTCTCTAAGGCCGTTCACAGTGTCAGCGACCTTGTCCCCAAACAGGGAGTCTCCGAGACAGGGTGCGTCCGCGATCCTGTCGTGTGTGTTGTCAGACAGGCGGGAAGCACGTAGCCAGGCCCATCGGCGAGCAGCAATGGCCGTGCCCGCTGTCCGGATGGCCGTGTCAAAATTGTCAAAGGCCGTGCTCATGAGGTGCTTGAAGCACTCGGCCAGTTCTTGGAGCGTGGCTGAGGTTGCGTGCTGTGATTGCTTAGGAAGCGTGAGTAGTTGGCTTTTAAGTTCTGCTAGCAGAGCGTCTTGGAACAACAAGTGTTGGAATTGATGTGCCGAAATCTTGGCATTCAGCATAGCTCCCTGGAATACCTTCCGTCCTAGGTCATCGAGGAGCTTGGGATCCCGACCTGGAGGATGGGTAGCCTGTGTGCGTGAAGACTTAGATCTCTTGAGCGCTGATGCTACCACTATGGATTGGTGGGGCAGCTGAGGCTTATCGAAGCCAGGCGCTGTCAGCAGGAGGTATTTGTTGTCCAGGCGTCTGGCGCAGGCATGACCAGAGGCAGGGGACTGCCACAGGGTGGACTGTTTGTCCTTGAGTTTCTGGTGGAGAGGAAGAGCCAAAGCCGGCTTGGGGCCATTGAGGTACTTCATGACCTCTGGATCCTTCTCGTCGGAGGCCTCCTCCTTGGTAAGGCCAAGCTTGGCAACAACTTTCTTTAGAAATTTTGGATAAGTGAGGTCCTCAGGCATCTGCGTCTGTATCTCATGTTGCTCATTGGTAGATCTGGAGGAAGGGGAAACAGGATGCTCCTCCTCTTCAGCACTCGCTCCGGAGTCTGGTCCCAGCATAGGGGATGGACTCCGTTCCCTAGAAGGCGAGCCCGGAGTAGGGGATCTGTTCCCGTGTTCAGGGGAAGTTTGTACGTCCAAAGGGGCTGTAGCCGCGTTCTCCTGGCCTGGAGGGGCGGTCTGCTGCACCAGGAGAGTCAGCAGCTGTAAAATAGCCTCTGAAGTGCTGGATCTTGTAGAGTTGCTGCTTCTGTGTCCTCTGCTGGCACTGGATTGCCTGCTGTCTCTGCGGCTGCGGGAGGACCTGTTATCAGCGCTGTCGCTGCTGGATCGGGAGCGGCGGTCCCTCCTGCGTCTCTTGCTCCTTGCATGACTCCTGCCGCTGTTTTCGCACCGACGGGGGGACTCCCGGCTGTCGGTGCGGCGTTTATGATGCCTGCTATGCCTGCTATGTCCTCCATGGTGGCTGCCGTCGGCGCGGTGTCTGTCAGCGCGGGGAGTTCCTGGAGAGGCAGCCCTTTGTTCGCCGGCTTGGGACAAAGAGGAACGGCGCTGGGGAGGCATGCTGACGTCAGCGATGATGCGGGATCCGCTCTGGCCAATCCGGTTGGAGGGGGAATCCCTATGGGCGGAGACAGGTGGGGCCACGTGGGCGGCGCCATCTTGCCCGAGGTTGCCTGAGCCGCATGGCTGATGGAGAAGTTCAGCAGAGCCGCATGGCTGGGGTGAGAATCTCGCGGTGGAAGGCAGGCTTTCTTCCGGCAGCGCAGGGACCGGGACGCTGGAGCTGCAAGAAGGCATGTCGGAGGAGCCGCTGACGGTGCGGGGGCTTGCCCGAAGCACCGCAGGGGCCGTGGTTCCCGAGGAGGGAGGAGCGGCAGAGCCTTTGGCCGCCCAGAGTGAGGTCTTTGCAGGGGCTTTCCCTTTGGAGGACTTACTGCGTTCTGGTGCGCTGGTAAGGGGAGCTTGCTCCGGTGCCGTTAAAAGGTCCTTCAAAGTGTAGTCCCTAAGTTTCTGGGCTCGAGGGGACATCCGGGCACAGCAGAGGCAATCTTGTACGTTGTGGGACGCCCCGAGGCATCTGAGGCAGTTCTGGTGAGTATCTGCTATGTTCATTTTCCGCTTGCATCGCGGGCAGTTTTTAAATCCAGGTTTAGGCATGATAAGATGAGAGCTGGTAGAATCCGTCTTGAGGCGAAGGCGGAAGAATTAAAACTGGAGGGGCTAGGGGCGGACCGGGGAGGTGGGACCACCTCACACATGCTCAGAAGTCTCTGAGCTAGAGAGCACTTCCGTCTCGGCGCCGTCGGATGACGTCACCAGGTGTGGCTGACACATCCTGCTTGTCCTAGGAGAACCAAGAGACCAGGGATCAATTCCCTCTAGCAGTCCTTGAAGTCTTGGGCCAGTCACTTAACTCTCCACTGCCTCAGAAGAATCCAAGTTATCAATGTCCCTGTTTAATGTACATTACCAAGTTTAAGTTACAATGTAAACCACTTTGACTAAAATTTTAAAGCAGTATAAAAAAACCTGTTAAATAAGGAGAAATTTCACTTACCGTTAATTTCCTTTCCTGGAATACTGCTAGACCAGTCCAGACAAACGGGTTAGGCACCCCTGCCAGCAGATCTTGGAGACAGAGAATTCTACCAGAGTTCTGATAGGCTGGAGCCTGGTGATATAATCCTACCCCTAGGGGTCTCCCTCAGTTACGTCTACAAGCTAATGCAACATGAACTGTAACATCACCCCAGAGGGTCTCAAGTGAACTATATATAAGGGAGCCGAAGAACTCCCTAGAGCTGAAAACAGTATCCACCTACGAACCCATGGACTGCCCATGGCGAGGCATACAGGCAAAGAGAAGAACCGCGGTCGGCGGCTGCACCGCACCAGCGGCACTCCAACAAACAGCAGGGCGGGTCCTGGACTGGTCTAGCAGTATTCCAGGAAAGGAAAGGAAATTTCTCCTTCCAGTTCATACTGCTAGACCAGTCCAGACAAACGAGCAGTACCCAAGCTACCTGCTTTCAAGGGGGGGCAAGGCCGCCGACAGCTCAGCAACTCCAGAACGGACCTCCTGACGGGCATGAACGTCCAACCTATAATGACCGACAAAGGTGGACAGCGACGACCAAGTCGCCGCCCGGCAAATATCGAGAGGAGCTACATGAGACCTCCCGGCCCACGAAGCTGCTTGCGCCCGAGAGGAGTGAGCACGGAGTCCTGGTGGAGCTGGCTCTCCCAGAAGAAGGTACGCCGCCTCAATGGCCTCCCTAACCCATCTAGAAATGGTAGATTTGGAGGCTGCGGATCCCCGACGAGGACCCGCGAACAAGACAAAAGAGGAACAGTCATATGGAAGGGTTTTGTGACCCCCAGATACCGAAAAAGAACCTTCTTAAGGTCCACCACCCGCAACGGAGACCGACCACTGTCACACTGCGTCTTTGGAAAAGACAGAAAGAAAAGAGGCTGGTTAACAGTGAACGGCGTCAGCACCTTGGGCAAAAAGGAGGGACAGATCGCAGAGAAACACCTTCTGAGGAAAATGAGAGATAGGGATCTCGACACGAGAGAGCCTGGTGCTCAGAAATACGGCGTGCCGAAGTTATGGCCACCAAGAAGACTGCCTTCAGAGACAAATCTTTAAGAGAACAGGCCCTCAGAGGCTCAAAGGGAGGAGCAACGAGGACACAGAGGACAAGCGCGAGAGCCCACGCCAGTACAGGCGAACGTAGAGGAGGCCGGAAGGCCCTAACTCCGCGGAGGAACCGAGACACGTCCAAATGCGAAGCTATCGATTGCCCCGCTATAGGACCCCGAAAACAAGTTAAATCGGCCACTTGCACTCGCAAGGAACCGAGTGCTAATCCCTTATCCACTCCAACCTGTAAAAAGGACAGGATGTCCGGGACACCGCAACGCCAGGGAGAGAGATCATTTCGCGAACACCAACCGTCAAGAGACGCCAAACCCGAGCGTAAGCCAGCGACGTAGTAGACCGCCGTGCCGTGAGAAGCGTCACGACCACGCTAGGCGAATAGCCTTAGCGAGCAAACCGGCGGCGTTCAATAGCCAGGCCGTAAGCGAGTAAGGAGCTGGGTCTTCCATCTCCACTGGTCCCTGAATCAGAAGGCCGAGAAACGCCTCGAGGCGGAGCGGCGACGCCCGAGACAGATGGAAGAGATCCGCATAGCATGGTCCGCGAGGCCAATTCGGAGCCAGCAGGAGCACTGGGACGCGATGGTCTCGGAGCCGCTGGAGAACCATGCATATCATGGACCAGGGAGGGAAAACATTTTAAATTTTTTTTGAAGGAGCAAAAAACAAAGCATTCAGATCTGCTGGAGACAGAGAAAAACTGAGGGAGACCCCTAGGGGTAGGATTATATCACCAGGCTCCAGCCTATCAGAGCTCTGGTAGAATTCTCTGTCTCCAAGATCTGCTGGCAGGGGTGCATAACCAGTTTGTCTGGACTGGTCTAGCAGTATGAACTGGAATAATAAATAGAACACGACCAATTAAAAAAGAAAATAGTATAAAAATTGGGGCATTGATAGGACATTATTGGCACCCTTATAAACAATTCAAATCAGTTTGAACAGAAGAACCACATTCCCATTGCAGTAAAATTAGACACACCTGTAATCAATTACACAGGTACACTACCAAAAAACTGCCTCCAGTTTTGCAACTGATTCCTATAGATTTTGGGGTGCTGAATCCAGGAAAAATAGCCAAAATGTTCCATCACGTCACGTTTTCTTGCAAAATTAGATTTCTTACCCATATAAGGAATGTTCACATAATTTCTTTTTAGCCGACTGCAGTTTATTTTCTTGGCCCAAAATAGAGGTTGTAATGGTTAACTAACTAGAAACACTCCCTCATGATATTTTAGAGTGTTTTGTATTCATTTTATACATTAACAGGACAATTGGGAGGCGGGGGGCTAAATCCAGTACTCGCGCTGGCGCATATTCTTTCCTGTTCGCCTCGCCTCGTTCGCTCGCTCGCTCAAACACGGTGATTGCGACATGAACGTTCCTGTCAAATTTCAGTTTCTTGCAAGTTCATTATTACCTTTTGTTTGCTCAGTCGTAATCCAGCTTTATTCCGAAGTGGTTCACTACAGTTGTAGTTTGCAGTGCTGTGTATTTGTGATGGCTCACAGAGCCAGAGGTTGCGTCAACTCTCCAGACAGTTTTTGTTTTATTTGTGGGGAATATACCGTGAAAAAGCGACAGAGGAACATTTCTGCATTTATTAAAAAAGTATATTTCGCCTATTTCAGTTTGAAGTTAGGCGATCAAGACAAACCGTGGGCTCCTCACAAAGTGTGCAAGACATGTGAGGAAGATCTACGCTTATGGATGAAAGGTAAAAAACAAGCATTTCGTTTCGGAATACCTATGATGTGGCGTGAACAAAGAGACCACAGCAGTGACTGCTATTTTTGCTCTTGCATTGTGAAGGGATACAACTTAAAAATAAGAACGTAATAAGTTACCCCAACCTTCCCTCAGCAATTAGGCCTATGCCTCATAGCAACGAAGTACCTATGCCTGAACCACCAAAATCTTTGGATCATATTTGTGTGGATGGTTCTGATCATGATGAGACTCATCAGATGGCTTTTCCCGATGAGTCCAGTACTTCCGAGTTTGAAACTGAACCAGATCCGAAACCTGAACTTTTCTCTCAAGCTGAATTGAATGATTTAGTCCGGGATTTAGGACTCCCAAAAGATGCTGCCCAACTGCTAGGTTCTCGGCTTAAACAGAAAAATCTATTGTCACCAGGAACAACTTTTTATTGGTACCGCAACCGCGAGACACAATTTTTGAAGTATTTCAGCAAAGAGGAAGATTTGGTATTTTGCAACGATATATACGGAGTGATGGAAAAGTTTAAACTCAAGTATGATCCTGCTGAATGGCGGCTGTTCATTGATTCGTCAAAAGACAGTATAAAAGGTGTTCTTCTTCATAATGGCAACACATTTGCTTCAGTTCCTATTGCTCACTCTGTTATTCTCCAAGAAAAATACGAGAATTTGGCCCTGATTCTTCAGAAGATTCGTTATGATGAGCATAAGTGGATGATTTGTGGAGACTTTAAAATTCTATCCATGCTATTAGGGCAGCAATCCGGTTTCACCAAATATCCCTGCTTCCTTTGCTTGTGGGATAGCCGGGCCTGCGACCTACACTGGGGGAAAAAAGACTGGCCAATTCGGGAGTATTTGAGACCCGGTGAAAAAATGTTCTTCATGAGAGCTTGGTACCTCGTGATAAAATTCTATTACCACCTCTCCACATTAAGTTGGGTCTCATTAAGCAATTCATCAAGTCCCTTCCAAAAGATGGTGAGTGCTTTCGGTACCTTTGCTCAAAGTTCCCCTGACTTTCTGAAGCAAAGCTAAAGGAAGGAGTGTTTGTTGGCCCTGATATAAGGAAACTCATTTCAGATGGAGCATTCGCTGAAATGATGTCTGAGAAGGAAAAAGAAGCCTGGGATTCCTTCAAGGATGTTGTTCTCAAATTCTTGGGGAACAGGCGGGATGAGAACTATAAGGATATTGTTGCCAGGATGCTCAATGCCTTCAAAGAACAAGGCTGTAACATGAGCCTGAAAGTCCATTTCTTGCACTCCCATGTGAACTACTTTCCCGAAAACTTGGGGGCGTACAGTGAAGAACAAGGTGAAAGGTTTCACCAGGACATCAAGGACGCAGAGAGAAGGTACCAAGGAAGATGGAACACCACCATGATGGCTGATTTCTGCTGGTTGCTGCTGCGGGAAACCCCAGATGAAAAATACGCCAAGCAGCGCACCAAGAGAAGCATTCGGGGGAAGAAGAAACGGGCCCACCAGGAGATTGATTGACCCAAGAATGACTTTAAAATCTAAACTGTGTTGACAAATATTGTGTTTTTACTAAACTTTGAAATAAAAATTTGCTAGTTATTACCACAGTGTCGGATCTCATTTCTTAGAATTTTATTTTCACACCATCGGGTGTTTGTCTTCATGTATTGCAATGGTGCGGTTTGCGTTTTCTATTCTTACATACATACCTGTACAACATTTTTTGCACATTTCTTTGCTTTGCTTTGTGTCTAACCTCTCTCTTATATGCTCAATGTTTGTGCACATGTATGTGGCTGTTTTAAGTGCAGACAATTTTGCTACCATCACAGTGTGTTTTGTTGACATTACTCTATTCTTATGTGCTGCCTTGTTACAATTTTCTTTATTCTTATTTGAATAACTACTAAACAATTAGTATAAAGAATTCATCCAAGAAACTTTTATCTCGATCGCACTCAATCTGAAACGTTCACCTCAAACTGCTAACCCAATGTAGCAAAAAATCTGTACGTGATGGAGCAAATTGGTTACCAGATTTGGATTCAGCGCACCAAAAAACGTAAAAATCAATCGAAACATTAGAGGCAGTTTAAAAAAATTTTTTTTAGTGTACCTGTGTTATCAGTACACACATTACTTGAATCAACCAATGAATGATGGCTCTAATGTTTAAAATGGTCACATTCGCACCCTGTTCCATTTTCACAATGGTGAAGACAAGAGAGCAATCTGAAACCATCAGAAAAGCCATCATCATCATCAAACTTCAAAGGGATACCAGGCCATCTCCAAAGAGTTTGGGATTACTGTGTCTACAGTTCAAAATGTTAAGAAGTCTTCTGCTCATGGAATTGACAAGAACAATCCAGGACGTGGAGGGAAGAGGAAAATTAATCCAAGAAGTCTTCGAAGGCTAGTGGGAATGGTGGGAAAAAAACATGTACAACATGCAAAGAGCTTATGGCTGACCTGGAGCAATCTGGAATGGTGGTTTCAACCCATACCATATGCCGCACACTAAACAAAGAAGGACTTCATGGGCAAAAGCCAAGGAAGACCCCACGGCTCAAAGACATAAAAAGGCACGCCTGATCTTTGACCAAACTCACCTTGAGAAGCCACAATCCTTAATGTTCTGTGGACAGATGAAACCAAACTTGAGCTTTTTGCCAATGCAGAAGCCACAATCCTTAATGTTCTGTGGACAGATGAAACCAAACTTGAGCTTTTTGCCAATGCAGACCAGTGATACATTTACAGGCAAAGAAATGGAGCTCGTATAAGGGAAAAAAAACCCCTTCCTACAATTAAACATGATGGAATTCCCATAATGTTGTGGAGCTGTTTTGCTGCCCAGGAACTGGACGCCTGGAAAGCATAGTTACTCACCTGTAACAGGTGATTTCTGGGAAAAGCAGGAATTTAGCCTTCACATATGGGTATCGTCGGTACCGACGGAGCCTGCGTGGGAACGCTCCCCAGCGTCCAATAGGAAAGCTTTTGGGAGCATCCCACAGCGCCTGCGTGCTGCCCTCCCGTCTTTCCCAACTGTCCCTCTCCAGTTGAGTTTATAGCTGAGACAAAAAAGAGAGGGAAGGAGAAATACAACTCCTAGGAGAGGTGGGTGGGTTGTGAAGAATAAATTCCTGCTGTTCCCGGAGAACACCTGTTACAGGTGAGTAAAGCACAGTTACTTACCTGTAACAGGTGATCTCTGGGAACAGCAGGAATAAGTCTTCACATATGGGTACGTCGGTACCGACGGAGCCTGCGCGGGAACGCTCCCCAGCTTCCCAAAAAAGGAAAGCTTTTGGGAGCATCCCACAGCGCCTGCGCGCTGCCTTCCCGCCTTTCCTAACCAACTCTCCTCAGTTCGAGTTTAAAGCTGAGACAATAGAGAGAGAGAGGAAAGGAAAGATAGAAAAGAGATACAACTCCTAGGGGAGGTGGGTGGGTTGTGAAGACTTATTCCTGCTGTTCCCAGAGATCACCTGTTACAGGTAAGTAACTGTGCTATCTCCAGGAACAAGCAGGAATGAGTCTTCACATATGGGGACTCCCTAGCTGAGATGTCTGGGAGATCCCCAAGGATATGAGACCCTGAAAGGTGTCTGCGTCCTCCTATGGATCTCAGGCATCCATCCAGGGAAGGAGGGCAGGAGTTGTTTAAGAATGGAACAGGTGTCTGAGGACAGCCTGACCAAACAAGGCATCCCGGCGGGAATCCTTGACCAAGCAGTAATGGGCTGTGAAGGTATGAACAGAGGCCCAGGTGGCTGCTCGACAGATCTGGTCGATGGACACAGAATTTAGATGAGTCACAGAGGTGGCCATGGCCCTCACATTATGAGCTGTGACATGGCTCTCCAGAGAAAGGTTCTTACTCTGGTAGGCGAAAGAAATACACTGAGCAATCCAATTGGACAGTGTTCTCTTAGAGACTGGAAGTCCTAAGTGAGAAGGATCAAAAGCAACAAAAAGCTGGGAAGACTTTCTATGTTGCTGTGTCCTATGTAAGTAAAAAGCAAGAGCTCTTTTACAATCCAGAGTATGAAGATTCCTCTCTGCACTGGATGCATGAGGAGCTGGAAAAAAGACAGGTAGATATACCTCCTGATTAAGATGAAAAGGTGAGACCACTTTAGGCATAAAGTGTGGATTTGTCCTAAGGACTACCTTGTCATGATGAAACCTTGTATAAGGCGGATTAGCCACTAAGGCCTGCAGTTCACTGATGCGGCGAGCAGAAGTGACTGCAATGAGGAAAATAACCTTCCAGGAAAGAAATTTCAAGGAGATAGTGGCTAAGGGTTCAAAAGGTGGCTTCATAAGCTGACCAAGAACCAAATTTAAGTCCCATGCCACCGGAGGAGGCCTAATGGGAGGTTTAGTTAAAGTTAGGCCTCTCATGAATCTTGAAATAAGAGGATGAGAAGAGATAGGTTGTCCATTGATGGGCTTAAGGGATGCTGCAATAGCACTCAAATGGACTCTTACTGAATTTTTTTAAGTCCTGCATTGGAGAGATGCAGGAGATAGTCTAACAAAGAAGTTAAAGGTAGTGCTAGAGCAGGGATGGGCAAACTACGGCCCGCAGGCCATATACGGCCCGGCGGACCTTTGAATCCGGCCCCCTCTGCCCGGCTGAAGTCTCCCGGCGCGGCTGAAGCCCTCGCGTATCTGCAAGCCGGAGCAGAGGGCTTCAGCCGCGCCGGGAGAGTTCAGCCGGGCAGAGGGGGCCCCGCGGGACACTCCATGCTGCGGCAGCGGCCAGCTTTTTTTTAAATTTTAATTTCCATGAGCCGATGGGGGGGGGGGTTAGGACTGGCAATGGGCTGTGGGCTGATGGGGGGGGGGGGGTAAGTATGGTAAAGGGCTTATGGGGGGGTTAAGACTGGCAATGGGCTTTTGGCTGAAGGGGGCTGTCTGGAAATGGGGTGATGGGGGGTTAAGACTGGCAAGGGGCAGTGGGCTGCTGGGGGCTGTCTGGCAATGGGGTGCTGGGGGTTAGGACTGGTAATGGGCTCTGGGGGGGTTAAGACGGGCAAGGGGCGGTGGGCGGATGGGGGCTGTCTGGAAATGGGGTGATAGGGGTTAGGACTGGTAATGGGCTATGGGGGGGTTAAGACTGGCAATGAGCTGATGGGGGCTGTCTGGAAATGGGGTGATGGGGGTTAGGACTGCTAATGGGCTATGGGGGGGTTAAGACGGGCAATGGGCTGTGAGCTGATGGGGGGGTTAGGACTGTTAATGGGCTATGGGGGGGTTAAGACTGGTAATGGGCTGTGGGCTGATGGGGGGGTTAGGACTGGTAATGGGCTATGGGGGGTTAAGACTGGCAATGGGCTGTGGGCTGATGGGGGCTGTCTGGAAATGGGGTGATGGGGGGTTAGGACTGGTGATGGGGGGTTAGGACTGGTAATGGGGGGGTTAGGACTGATAATGGGCTATGGGGGGGGCTAGGACAGGAAATGGGCTGGTCACTTGGGAGGATCTGGATATCCCACTTCCTGACGCTTCGGCACGCAATAACTGCAGATTCATGTGAGGTGATTCAGAATCTTAAATCTCGCTCATATCTTGCCCACCCCATCTTTTCGGATGAAGCGGGTGGGACAGCCCCCACTTTGGCTACCACGCTTCAGAAACCAAAAGACCCACCCACAGAAGGAAGTAGGGAGGCATGGTCTAGTGCAGGGATGGGCAAACTACGGCCACTAAAATTGAAGGTACTATTTTATGAAAGAAATACATTGCATAAAAGTTTTGTAAAATAACTCTTTTTATGCTTTTCTACCTTAAATTAATCTAAACATTTAATGTTACAAATTTAAATTTAGTTTATATTAATTCACACATACACACCGTCCATCTACTCTTGGTCCGGCCCCCGGGTCCAATATATGAACCCATTGCGGCCCTCGAGTCAAAAGGTTTGCCCACCCCTGTGCTAGAGGGTCAAGACCCTTTTCAGCACACCAAATGGAAAATCTTTTCCACTTAAAAGCATAGGAACGCCTGGTGGAAGGTTTCCTGGAAGCATGGAGGATATCCTTCACCTGCTGAGAAAGATTCAAGTCTTGAAGGTCTAGGCCTTCAGTAACCAAGCTCTGAGGTGAAGGGACTTGGGGTTTGGGTGCCACAAAGTCCCTTCCTCCTGAGACAGAAGGTCTGGAGCAGCTCCCAAGTCCAGGGAGGGGGCTTGGGAGAGATGCAGAAGTAGAGGGTACCACACTTGGCGTGGCCAGCGTGGAGCTATGAGGATCATAGATCCCTCTGGAGTTTGAACAGAGTCTTGGGAATCAAGGGAATGGGTGGAAAGGCATACAGGAAGCCCTGACCCCAATGAAGGAGGAAGGCATCCTTGGCCTGAACCCCCTGACATGGAATTCTGAAACAGAACCGGGGATGTTTAGCATTCCACGGACTTGCAAAGAGGTCTATGTCCGGGGTTCCCCATTCTTGAAAGATTCTGAGTACCTGATACATGTGCAGGGACCATTCGTGTGGAAGCAGAACTCGACTGAGTCTGTCTGCCCAAGAGTTTTGGATTCCTGGGAGATATACTGCCAGGAGATGGATTTGATGCTCTCTGGCAAAGGCCCATAATCTTAGAGCTTCGTTGCAAAGCGACAGAGAGCCAGTTCCTCCTTGCTTGTTTATGTAAAACATGGCTACCTGATTGTCCATATGAATAAGGACTGTCTTGTAGCTGAGGAGGGTATGAAAGACCTTGAGAGCTAGAAACACTGCTCGAAGCTCCAAGTGGTTGATATGAAGAGAGGTCTCCTGTGGGGACCAAGTGCCTTGGGTGGAGAGGTCTTGTAGATGAGCTCCCCAACCTGTTTGAGAGGCATCTGTTGTGAGGGTTGCTTGGGGCAACAACTGTTGGAAGGGGGACCCCAGCAACAGATTTTGAGTGGACATCCACCATTGGAGAGACCAAAAGAGACGTTTGGAGGTTGCTATTTGGTCTGAGAGAGCTCCTGAAGCTTGAGTCCACTGGGTGGACAAAGTCCATTGAGCTGCTCTCATGTGTAGGCGAGCATAGGGTACCACATGTACTGTGGAAGCCATGTGGCCTAGCAGTTGTAGCATCTCCCTGGCAGTTAAGTGGCTCCTTGACTGAATCTGGGAGGCTAGCTGCACTAGACATTGGCAACGGGCCTGAGGAAGGTAGGCCCTTGCAGTGGTGGCATCCAACCAGGCCCCTATGAATTCCAGGGACTGAGTAGGGATGAGCTGGGACTTTGGGAGGTTTACTACCAGTCCCAGATACTGCAGAATGCGCCTTGTGCGGTCCAGGGAAATCTGGGCCTCTGATTGAGATGGAGCTCGGATGAGCCAGTCGTCCAGATATGGGAAGACAAATATTCCCAGAGTGCGTAGAAATGCAGCAACTATTGCCATGCATTTTGTGAACACTCTCGGAGCAGAGGCCAGACCAAAAGGAAGGACTCTGTATTGGTAATGTTTTCCCTGGAAAAGAAAACGTAGGAATTTTCTGTGAGATGGATGGATGAGAACATGTGTGTACGCATCCTTGAGATCTAGAGAACAAAGCCAATCCTGACTTTGAAGGTATGGAAGGAGAGTGCCCACAGAAAGCATCTTGAACTTCTCCTTGCATAGAAATTTGTTCAATTCTCTGAGATCTAGAATGGGTCTGTATCCCCCTGTCTTCTTTGGAATGAGAAAATAGGGGGAGTAGAACCCTGACCCTTGTTGAAGAGGAGGAACTTCTTCTATTGCCCCTTGGGCAAGAAGGGTAGTTATCGCCTGACCTAAAAGGTTGAGAAGAGATGTGGGAGAATTGAGGTATCTCACCATGGTGTCGGGAGGAAGGTCTGAGAAATGAAGTTTGTAGCCCTCTCTTATGATGGAGAGGGTCCACTGCTCAGATGTGATTTGCTCCCATCTGGGAGCAAAATGAGCTAACCTTCCTGGAATGGTGAGAGGTTCTGGCTGTGTTAAAGCCAGAAAGGCTAAGTTCTCCAGCATCAAGTCAAAAACCCTGAGGGGGTTGGGACTGCTGGGTTACAGCAGCCCCTGTAGACTTAGGCCTGGCCTGCTTAGGTTGCTGACGCTTAGCGGTAAAGCGACCTGTAGAAGATTGTTGGCCAGAAGTGGAAGGAAACCTGCCCTTTTTGAAAAAAAGACTTTTTAAAAGTCTTTTTCTTGGCAGGAATGGAGGTAGACCTTGAAAGTCTATCCAGAGCAGAATTCTCTGCATCCATTTGAGTGGCTTTAATTTGCCACTCTTTGCCAAACAGATTTTCACCTGTACAGGGCAGATTTCCTAAGCCATCTTGAACCCAGGGTTCTAAATTAGAAGCCTGGAGCCAAGCAATTCTGCGAGCAGCTATGGCAATGCCTGAGGCTCTACTGGCACCTTCAAAGGAGTCAAAGGCTGCCCTGTTCGAAAACTTGGAGATGTCCTGAGTATGCTTAAGCCACATGTGGAATTCTTCCCTTTTATCTTCTGGAATAAAAGGGAGGTAAGTGTGCAGCTTTTCTGCCACTTCTTTCAGAAACATACCCATATAAAGGCTATATGAGTTGATTCTGGCAGTAAGCATACTGGCCTGGAAGATTTTCCTACCAAAAGCATCCAAGGTCCTGCATTCTCTTCCTGGAGGAGCAGAAGAGTGTCTCTTTGTACTCTTTATCCTCTTCATAGCTGACTGCACCACAATGGAATGGTGAGGAAGCTGAGTTTTCTGGAACCCAGGACAAGGAGGGACACGATACATATAGTGTCCAACCTGCGAGAATGAGGAGAGAGAGTGAGAGGAGTCTCCCATAAATCAATCATGTGTTCATGAAGAATCTCATGAATTGGTAAGGTGACTGCCTCTTTAGGAGCCCTAGAGTATCCTAAAATATCTAATTTTTTTGCTCTAGGCTCTGATTCAGAGGTTACTGAAATAGAGAGTCCTTTAGCTACTTCTCTTATGAAGTCTTGAAAGGACAAGTCCTCTGGAGGAGACATTCTTCTTTTTGGAGAAGAAGTCTCCTCAGGAAGGGCTATGGATACTTCAGGAGACTCATCTGATGTATCAGAATCATCAGAGGAATCGAAGTATCGCCTGTCAGGGTGCTCTTCTAACGCTCGATACGCGTATCGAGCGGTATCGACATCGGGCGTCCCCGGTACCAGATCGGTACCGAGAAGTAGCCCTGGACAAGGAACCGCAGCAGTCGGTATCCTGGTCGATGTCGATGCAGTCGGTACCGGCATCGGCGCTGGTGCCGGTACCGGAGCCGATACCGACAACGGAGCTCGTTGCGGTACCGCCGGCGTCGCAGCTTGAATGAAGGCTGAAATAGCCTGCTGCATGGACAGAACATTCTGATCCATCGACGCCATGAATGCCTGGAGGTCGGTACGGTACCGGTAGATTGTGCCGGTACCCCAGAGCATTCGAACAGGTGATCGGTCGAGGCCGTGCCATCGATGTCAACCTGTAACCCCATAGGAGGAGCTTTGGAAGCCGGAGCTTCCCGCCGGGGTTGTTTGGCTGGTGCAGGATCCTCGAGGGCAAGCCCAGAGGCATCTTGATGCTTAGAGGGAGATCTACCCTTCGAGGACCTGCTAGGTTTATGTTTGGTTACCTGAGATCCTTCAGGAGAAGACCTGGAAGATGTCGATGCTACTGCCGGTGCCTCAGCGGGAAACAGCACATGGAGCTTAGCTGCTCGGTTCTGTAACCCCCGTTTAGACATTAGGGAGCAGGACGGACAATCCGGAATGGAGTGATCAGGACCCAAACATTTAAGACACCATTCATGGGTATCTGTAACAGAAATAGTACCGCTACACTTAGTGCATTTTTTGAACCCGGAGGTTGGTTTTTCCATGAGGGAAATTTTCTTGTGGGCCCTGAGGCCTTAAGAAGAAAATAACACCAAGTGAGGAAAAAATATCGATATATTTTTTTTTTTTAAAGAAAGAAAGAAAAGACCGGCGGTACCGGTCCGGAGTCGGGGAAGGCAGACACGCGACCAAAGAAATAAAATAAAATAAAGAACTTCTTCAGTGGTGACAGGGCTCGACCTGCTGGCTCCGCGGCAAAGAAGAACTGAGGAGAGTTGGTTAGGAAAGGCGGGAAGGCAGCGCGCAGGCGCTGTGGGATGCTCCCAAAAGCTTTCCTTTTTTGGGAAGCTGAGGAGCGTTCCCGCGCAGGCTCCATCGGTACCGACGTACCCATATGTGAAGACTCATTCCTGCTTGTTCCTGGAGATCTATGCTATCTCCAGGAACAAGCAGGAATGTAGTCTTCACATATGGGGACTCCCTAGCTTTAGATGCCTGGGAGGGAACCCCAGAAGTTGTGTCCCTGTGAAAGGACTCCACTTCCCCCCATGGATCTCTGGCATCCTACCAGGGATGGTGGGTAGGAGTTGATTAAGTGTGGAACAAGTGTTGAAGAACAGCCTGACCAAACAAGGCATCCCGGCGGGAGTCCTTGTCTAAGCAGTAATGGGCTGTGAAGATATGTACCGAAGCCCAAGTAGCTGCTCGACAGATGCCATCGATAGACACAGAGTGAAGATGAGCCATTGAGGCTGCCATGGCTCTCACATTGTGAGCTGTGACATGGCCTTCAAGAGGAAGGTTCTTACTCTCATAGGCAAAAGATATACACTGTGAAATCCAGTTGGACAGTGTCCTTTTGGAGACTGGAAGTCCCAAATGACTAGGATCAAAAGCAACAAAGAGCTGAGAGGATTTTCTATGTTGCTGTGTCCTTTGCAAGTAAAAGGCCAAAGCTCTTTTACAGTCCAAAGTATGAAGGTTCCTTTCTGCATTTGAGGAGTGAGGCCTTGGAAAGAATACAGGAAGGTAAACCGCTTGGTTCAAATGAAAAGGTGAACCACCTTTGGCATAAAGTGTGGATGAGTTCTAAGGACTACCTTATCATGATGGAACCTTGTATAAGGAGAATCAGCCACCAAAGCTTGCAATTCACTGATGCGACGTGCTGATGTGACTGCAATGAGAAAGATAACCTTCCAGGAAAGGAATTTCAAAGAGGTAGTGGCTAATGGTTCAAAGGGCGGTTTCATGAGCTGCCCACGTGCCAGATTCAAGTCCCATGCCACCGGTGGTGGCTTAATGAGAGGCTTAGTTAAAAGAAGGCCTCTCATAAATCTCGCTATGAGAGGATGAGAGGAAATAGGTTGTCCATTGAGAGGCTTGAAAGAAGCTGCAATAGCACTCAAATGGACTCTCACTGAATTGGTCTTAAGCCCTGCATTTGACAAATGAATGAAGTACTCCAGTAATGATTCCAGAGGTATTACAAGAGGGTTAAGACCCTTCTGTGAGCACCATATGGTAAACCTTTTCCACTTAAATGCATAAGAGCGTCTTGTGGAAGGTTTCCTGGAAGCATGAGGGAGATCCTTTACCTGCTGGGAAAGGTTAAGACCGTGAAGTTCTAGGCTTTCAGCAACCAGGCCCTGAGGTGCAGAGACTGGGGATTGGGATGCCACAGCATCCCGTCTTCTTGAGAAAAAAGATCTGGAGCAGACTCTAACTTCAGAGGCAGAGCTTAAGAGAGATGTAGGAGCAGAGGGTACCATGGTTGCCGTGGCCAACGTGGAGCTATGAGGATCATATGACCTCTGTCTCTCTGAAGCTTGAACAGGGTTTTGGGAATTAGGGGAATCGGTGGAAAGGCATACAGGAAGTCCTGACCCCAATGGAGGAGGAAAGCATCCCTGGCCTGACAACCTGGAGCCGGCATTCTGGAACAGAACCGGGGAAGATTGGCATTCAGCGGACTTGCAAAGAGGTCTATGTCCAGGGTTCCCCAAATTTGAAAAATTTGGGCCACCTGGTCTGCATGGAGTGACCATTCGTGTGGAAGCAGAACTCGACTGAGTCTGTCTGCCCAAGAGTTTTGAATGCCTGGAAGATACACCGCAAGAAGATGAATCTGATGCTCTCAGGTGAGGGCCCATAGTCGCAAAGCTTCATTGCACAGCGACAGAGAGCCTATTCCACCCTGCTTGTTCACATAGAACATGGCTACCTGATTATCCGTTTGAACTAGGACTGTCTTGTAGCTGAGCTGGGTGTGAAATACTCGAAGAGCAAGGAAGATTGCTCTGAGCTCCAGGAGGTTGATATGAAGATAGGCCTCCTGTGGAGTCCAGGTACCCTGGGTAGAGAGGCCGTGCAGGTGGGCTCCCCAACCGACCTGTGAATTATCTGTTAGAGTGGCTTGGGGTGGGGGTTGCTGAAAAGGAGACCCCACCAAAAGGTTTTTGGGTGACTGCCACCTTTGGAGGGACAAAATAATGCGATCTGAGTTTGCTATTTTGTCTGACAGGCAACCTGACGCTTGAGTCCACTGAGTGGATAAGGTCCACTGGGCTGCCCTCAAATGGAGGCGAGCATAAGGAACCACATGCACGGTGGATGCCATGTGGCGTAGTAACTGTAACATTTCCCGAGCAGTGAGGTGAGGTTTTAGCACTGCTTGGGAAGCTAACTGCACAATGCGAAGGCGGCGGAGCTTCGGAAGGTAGGACCTTGTCTGTCTGGAATGCCATCAGTGCCCGATGCTTTGTTCTTTGATAATACTTTCAATGCTGCTTCGACTTCCTCAACCTTTGATGCACTTGATCTTTATGGTATAATGACTCTGTGTATTCTTTCCACCTTTCCTATGAAAAGAGTTGCTGGTACCAATATAGTTTCCATTCATATCATACTGGATATTCCAGCTTGACAGACCCAGCAGAGTGACCTAGGATAGACATATGAAGGGTAATTTTATAACAGGGCACCTAGGTTAAGAGAGCAAAAAAGTGTTTATTTGTGCTCAACTTTATAATGGCACATAGGCACCTATGTGTCTTCATAGCAGCAAATGCAGCTACATTGAGTTCATGAACATTAACACAAGTACATGCAATTGTTAGTGTATTTTATAATCCACAAGGACCATGACCCTGGCAATGCCTACAGTAAAAGTATGCAACTGTGCATACTGTTATGCCTGAGGTAATTTTATAAAAGGTAGATTGCCACATTGCACTAAAATAACTTTACAAAATTACCACCTTAAAGTGAACAAACTCTCTGGAAGTCCTTCCTGAAGAGGAGGCAGGTTAACATGTAAAACCTCTTATGCTACTTCTACCAAAACCTTACTTAATTTGTGAATAAAGCATAGTTACTCACCTATAACAGGTGATCTCCGGGAACAGCAGGAATTTAGTCTTCACATATGGGTATCGTCGGTACCAATGAAGCCTGCGCGGGAACTCTCCCCAGCGTCCAATAGGAAAGCTTTTGGGAGCATCCCACAGCGCCTGCGTGCTGCCTTCCCAACTTTCCCAACTGTCCCTGTCCAGTTGAGTTTAAAACTGAGACAAAGAGAGAGGGAAAGAGAGATACAACTCCTAAGGGAGGTGGGTGGGTTGTGAAGACTAAATTCCTGCTGTTCCCGGAGATCACCTGTTACAGGTGAGTAAAAACAAGCAGGAATGTAGTCTTCACATATGGGGACTCCCTAGCTGCAGATGCCAGGGAGAAGGCCCCAGAAGTTGTGTGCCCCCTGTGAAAGGGCTCCACACTTCCCCCCATGGATCACTGGCATCCTACCAGGGATGGTGGGTAGGAGTTGATTAAGTATGGAACAGGTGTTGAAGAACAGCCTGACCAAACAAGGCATCCCAGCGGGAGTCCTTGTCTAAGCAGTAATGGGCTGTGAAGGTATGAACCGAAGCCCAAGTAGCTGCTCGACAGATGTTGTCAATAGACACAGAGTGAAGATGAGCCATTGAGGCTGTGACATGGCCTTCAAGAGGAAGGTTCTTACTCTCATAGGCAAAAGATATACACTGTGCAATCCAGCTGGACAGTGTTCTTTTGGAGACTGGAAGTCCCAAATGGCTAGGATCAAAAGCAACAAAGAGTTGAGAGGACTTTCTATGTTGCTGTGTCCTTTGCAAGTACAAGGCCAAAGCCCTTTTACAGTCCAAAGTATGAAGATTCCTTTCTGCATTTGAGGTGTGAGGTCTTGGGAAGAATACAGGAAGGTAAACCACTTGGTTTAAATGAAAAGGTGACACCACCTTTGGCATAAAGTGTGGATGAGTCCTAAGGACTACCTTATCATGATGGAACCTTATATAAGGAGGATCAGCCACCAACGCTTGCAATTCACTGATGCGACGTGCTAATGTGATTGCAATAAGAAAGATGACCTTCCAGGAAAGGAATTTCAAAGAGGTAGTAGCTAATGGCTCAAAAGGCGGCTTCATGAGCTGCCCAAGAACCAGATTTAAGTCCCATGCCACAGGTGGTGGCTTAATGGGAGGCTTAGTTAAAAGAAGGCCTCTCATAAATCTCGCTATGAGAGGAAATAGGTTGTCCATTTAGAGGCTTGAAAGAAGCTGCAAATAGCACTCAAATGAACTCTCACTGAATTGGTCTTAAGCCCTGCATTAGATAAATGAAGGAGATACTCCAGTAATGATTCAAGAGGTATCGCAAGAGGGTTAAGACCCTTCTGTGAGCACCATATGGTAAACCTTTTCCACTTGAATGCATAAGAGCGTCTTGTGGAAGGCTTCCTGGAAGCATAAAGGATATCATTTACCTGCTGAGAAAGGTTAAGACTGTGAAGTTCTAGGCTTTCAGCAACCAAGCCCTTAGATGCAGAGAGTGGGGATTGGGATGCCACAGCATCCCGTCCTCCTGAGAAAGGAGATTTGGAGCAGGTCCTAACTCCAGAGGCGGAGCTTGAGAGAGATGTAGGAGCAGAGCGTACCACATTTGCTGTGGCCAATGTGGAGCTATGAGAAATCATATGACCTCTGTCTCTCTGAAGCTTGAACACGGTTTTGGGAATTAGGGGAATGGGTGGGAAGGCAAACAGGAAGTCCTGACCCCAATGGAGGAGGAAAGCATCCCTGGCCTGACAACCCTGAGCCGGAATTCTGGAACAGAACTGGTGAAGTTTGGCATTCAGAGGACTTGCAAAGAGGTCAATGTCCGGGGTCCCCAAATTTGGAAATTTTGGCCACCTGGTCTGCATGGAGAGACCATTCGTGTGGAAGCAGACATCAACTGAGTCTGTCTGCCCAAGAGTTTTGAATGCCTGGAAGATACACCACAAGGAGATAAATCTGACGCACTCTGGCGTGGGCCCATAGTCGCAAAGCTTCGCTGCATAGCGACAGAGAGCCTGTTCCACCCTGATTGTTCACATAGAATATGGCTACTTGATTGTCCGTTTGAACTAGGACTGTCTTGTAGCAGAGCTAGGTGTGGAATACTCGAAGAACAAGGAAGATTACTCCGAGTTCCAGGAGGTTGATGTAGCCCAAATGCCCTCAAGTATGGAGCAGACAGAGCTTAAAGATCCCAAATTACCCATGTCTAACAATAGCCAAATTAATATGAATAAAATACATTCTCTAAAATGCTTGTATGCAAATGCTAGGTCTAAAAAATAAGATGGGAGAGTTAGAATATATAGCACTAAATGAAAGGTTAGATATGATTGGAATATCAGAGACATGGTGGAAGGAGGACAACCAGTGGGACACTGTGATACATGGGTACAAACTATATCGTAATGATAGAGCTGATCAAATTGGTGGAGGGGTTGCTCTCTATGTTATAGAGGGCATTGAGTCAGAAAGGATTAAAGTTTTGCAGGAAACAAAATCTGCTGTAGAATCTATATGGATTGACATTCCATGTAAAAGGGGGAAGGCAATGGCAGTGGGGGTGTACTATCGAGCGCCTGGCCAGAATGACCAAATGGATGATGAAATGCTCAAAGAAATCAAGGAAGCTAACAAAAGTTACAGCGCAGTAATAATAATGGGTGATTTCAACTACCCCGGTATCGACTGGGTCAGTGTCACGTCAGGACATGCTAGGGAGATAAAGTTCCTAGATGAAATAAATGACGGCTTCTTGGAGCAGCTGGTTCATGAACCGACCAGAGGGGAAGCCATATTAGACCTAGTCCTTAGTGGAACACCAGATCTAGTGCAAGAGATAAGGTTGTTGGGGCCACTTGGCAATAGTGATCATAGCATGATCGCCTTTGATTTAATTAGTGGAGGAGGGATAGTAAGGAAATCCACAGTACTACCTTTTAACTTTCGAAAGGGAGACTATGATAAAATGAGGAAAACAGTTAAGAAAAAACTAAAAGGAGCAGTTGCAAAGGTTAAAGACGTACATCAGGCTTGGCTGTTGTTGAAAAATACTATCTTGGAAGCCCAGATCAGCTGTATTCCACGCTTTAATAAAAGTGGAAGGAAGTCCAAAAAACTGCCAGCATGGTTTAAAGGTGAGGTCAGAGAGGCTGTGGTTGCCAAAAAAGCGCCAAACGACGAAACCTGGAAACAGCACAAGCACTGGCAAGTCAAATGCAAGGCACTGATAAGGCAGGCAAAGGGAGAATTTGAGAAGAAGCTTGCTGCGGAAGCAAAAACGCGAAGTAAAGACCTTTTTTATTTATTTATTTTATTTATTTATCTATTTCTTCTATACCGCCCCTTCCAGAGATCAGGGGCGGTTTACATGGAACAATTTAACAGTTTTGTATACGTTCGTATAACATTACATTGAACAAAAAATTATTAACTTTTTACATATAACAGAGCATTAAACTGTTAAAACTATTTACAAGGTGTATACTTTTTGTATACTTCCGTATCGTTATATTGATCAGAAGTTTCTAACTTTTTACAGGGAATAGGCAACGAACTGTCATTGCTATTTACAGATGATATTTACAAAAAGGTTAGGATACAATGAGTTATAGTGTAGAGTATTCGTCATTCAAGTGGGGGTGTGTATGTGTGTGTGTGGCAGAATTTATTTCCATTTTTTCGTGGATTTTTTGGTGTGTCTTTGGGAGAACTGTCTGAGAGAGGGCTGTGTATGTTCAATTAATTGTGTTTTTGCGGGCTTTTTGTTTGTGTGTCTGTGGACGCTGTACATTCGTAGCAAAAAACCTGTGAGAGAGTCAGTTGGTCCATTAGATGATAAAGGGATTAAAGGAGCACTAAGAGGCGACAACGCGATAGCGGAGAGACTGAATGAATTCTTTGCTTCAGTCTTTACTGAGGAAGATGTAGGGATGTTACCCATGACTGAAGTGGTATTTAAAGGTGCGGAAGAATTGAAGGAAGTATCGATACTCCGGGAAGATGTATTACAACTATTAGATAAACTGAAGAGTAGCAAATCACCTGGGCCGGATGGTATACATCTAAGGGTGTTGAAAGAACTGAAATATGAGATTGCAGACCTGCTATTAGTAATCTGTGAACTATCATTAAAATCATCTCTAATACCTGAAGATTGGAGGATCGCAAATGTAACACCAATTTTTAAAAAGGGTTCCAGGGGTGATCCGGGAAACTACAGACCGGTGAGCCTGACATCAGTACCGGGAAAAATGGTAGAAACCATCATAAAGAATAAAATGACTCAGCATGTAGATAGTCATGACCTAATGGGAGACAGCCAACATGGCTTTAGACAAGGAAGATCTTGTCTTACTAATCTGTTATGTTTTTTTGAAGGAGTGAATAATCAGGTGGACAAAGGTGAGTCGGTTGATATTGTGTATCTGGACTTTCAGAAAGCCTTTGACAAGGTCCCTCATCAGAGACTTATGGCAAAACTAAAGAGTCATGGGATAGGAGGCAGTGTACTATTGTGGATCAGGAACTGGTTAAAAGATAGAAAGCAGAGGGTAGGGCTAAATGGCCAATTTTCCCAATGGAGAAAAGTGAATAGTGGTGTACCCCAGGGATCTGTGCTGGGTCCGCTGCTTTTTGACATATTCATAAATGACCTGGAAAGTGGAATAACGAGTGAGGTTATCAAATTTGCAGATGACACAAAACTATTTAAAGTTGTTAAAACCCAAGAGGATTGTGGAAAATTGCAAGAGGATCTTGATAAATTGGAAGACTGGGCATCAAAATGGCAGATGAAATTTAATGTGGACAAGTGCAAGGTTATGCACCTAGGGAAGAACCCCAAACTATGGTTACACGATGCAAGGTTCCACATTAGGAACTACCACCCAGGAAAAAGATTTAGGCGTCATTGTGGATACCATGTTAAAACCCTCGGCCCAGTGTGCAGAGGCAGCCAAGAGAGCAAATAGAATGCTAGGTATGATAAGGAAAGAAATGGAAAATAAAACAAAAGATATTATAATGCCTCTATATCGTTCCATGGTGAGACCGCACCTTGAATATTGTGTGCAATTCTGGTCGCCATATCTTAAAAACGATATAGCGATTTTAGAAAAGGTTCAGAGAAGAGCCACCAAAATGGTAAAGGGGATGGAAGGATACTCCTATGAAGAAAGGCTAAAAAGGTTAGGGCTCTTTAACCTGGAAAAGAGACGGCTGAGGGGAGATATGATAGTAGTCTATAAATTAATGAACGGAGTGGAATGGGTAAACTTAGATCGATTGCTTAACTTATCAGAATATAGAAAGACTAGGGGACATGCAATGAAGCTACAGGGTAAACTATTTAAGACTAATAAAAGAAAATATTTTTTCACTCAACGTGTAATCAAACTCTGGAATTTGTTACCGGAGGATGTAGTAAAGGCTGTTAGTGTAGCTGGGTTTAAAAAAGGTTTGGACAAGTTCCTGGAGGAAAGGTCCATAAACCATTATTAAGAAGGGACCCAGGATATCAATGCTTGAACCAATACAAGCATTGTGGAACCTGTGTCCCTTGGGGAAACTGCTAGGTACATATGACCTAGATTGGCCACTGTTGGAAACAGAATACTGGGCTTGATGGACCTTGGTCTGACCCAGTATGGCATATCTTATGATCTTATGTGTAGATAGGCCTCCTGTGGAGTCCAGGTACCCAGGGTAGAGAGGCCTTGCTGGTGGGCTCCCCAACACACTTGTGAGGCATCTGTTGTTAGAGTGGCTTGGGGTGGGGGTTGCTGAAAAGGAGACCCCACCAAAAGGTTTTGGGGCGACTGCCACCATTGGCGGGACAAAATAAGGCGATCTGAGTTTGCTATTTTGTCTGAAAGGCAACCTGACGCCTGAGTCCACTGAATAGATAAAGTCCATTGGGTTGCCCTCATATGGAGGCGAGCATAAGGAACCACATGTACGGTGAATGCCATGTGGCCTAGCAACTGTAACATTTCCCGAGCAGTGAGGTGAGGTTTTAGCACTGCTTGGGAAGCTAACTGCCCAATGCGAAGGCAGTGGAGCTTCGGAAGGTAGGCCCTTGTCTGTCTGGTATCCAGCAGAGCTCCTATAAACTCCAGGGACTGAGTGGGAGCAAGGTTGATTTTGGGAAGTTTATGACAAGACCCAAATACTGAAGGATGCGCATTGTGCGAGAGAGAGCAACCCTGTCCTCTGGCTCTGAAGAGGCTCGAATGAGCCAGTCGTCTAAGTAAGGGAAGACGAATATTCCTAGGTTGCAGAGAAAGCACAGTTACTTTACCTGTAACAGGTGATCTCTGGGAACAGCAGGAATAAGTCTTCACATATGGGTACGTCGGTACCGAAGGAGCCTGCACGGGAATGCTGCCCAGCTTCCAATCAGAAAGCTTTTGGCAGCATCCCTCGCGCCTGCGCGCTGACCTCCCGCCTTCTCCAGAGCCTCTCTTCAGTTGAGTTTCAAAGCTGAGACAAAGGCGAGGAGAGAAAAGGAAGAAGATAAAGAGATGCAACTCCTAGGGGAGGTGGGAGGGTTGTGAAGACTTATTCCTGCTGTTCCCAGAGATCACCTGTTACAGGTAAGTAACTGTGCTATCTCCAGGAACAAGCAGGAATGAGTCTTCACATATGGGGACTCCCTAGCTGGAGATGCCAGGGGGAGATCCCATAAAAATGCAGGAGCCTGGACCAGGGGTGCATTTTGTCTCCAGGAATCCCCGGCATCCAATGTGGGATGGAGGGTAGGAGTTGACAATAAAGGAGCTGTGAGGAAAGAAACAGCATAGCCAAGGACCACAGGGGGGAAGTCCTTGGTATATATGATAAGTAGCATTAAAACACATTTAATGTACATTTAAAAGAGGCAGCTTACCTACTGTATTGTAGGAAGTAGAGAGCATGATGGAGTCTACTGGATAAGCAGTGGCGGAATCTTCAAGGTGACCTCACAGCAGTGAGGATGAAGGTCGAGACCTGGATGTAGCAGACGTTCCAGGTGTCAACTGGTTAAGATTAGACGTCAGGTCTTCAATGGAAAGCTTTATGGGAAAAAGCTGAAAACTCCTTTAGGCATAGAGTCATTAACATTGAGGACTAAAGGAAGAAGACTGACGGAGTTGGAAAACTAGCCCAGTCCTGGCGGGAAGAGGGGGATTGGAAAAAACCCCGTATTCCCAAGGAGAACAGCTGTGTACAGAAGATAAAGCTGTACACTATTTTTCCTAGCTGGCGAGAGATAGGAAAAATATTGAAGCTTGATGCTTTAATGACTAAAAGAGAAAATGGGAGATGTTAGCACCATGGTGGTCATTGGTGCATAACAGTTTTTGCATCGGAATATGGTATGCAAAGTAGGGCAACAGACTGTCTAAAACCTCTAAAAGGTAAAATATTTAGGATAGACAGTGAGGGTGATAGTGTGTAAGACATATCAACCCTTAAGAAGTCTGCCAATAGACCCCTATATATACACATATATATGGAATATATATATATATATATATATATATATACACATATATACATATGTTCCTATGTATATATTAGGATATGGGTGGAGAAATGTATCAAAATACATATATATAGATATGATATACCTAAATATATATACATCTTGTGGGGCAGGGTTTTGCACCACCAGAGTAATGATATGGGTATGTAGACAGATATGGAGATGCTACATACAAGACAAAAGGTTGAAGATACATGTCTACCCCATAGTCCCATAAGTTGTATATGGGGAATATAAAAGAAAAAGATTCTCCGCCCTACAAGAGGGTGAACCCACTTGGGATATGTATAGAGAATCTATTTCTGTGGATTAAAGTGATGCAGGAAGGCAATCCAGCAAGATAACCGTGATGTTTGCGTGAGAACAGATGAGAATAGCAGTCTGTAAAGAACAAGGCGGGAGTTCTATAGAACACTGACATGGCAGATGTACAGAAACGTAAAGAAGATACCAGAGGGACCTACTAGAGGGACCCAGAGGTAGTATGCGGTAACATCAGCCTTGGATTTTCACGCAGAAGAACATATATGTCACGTAAATAGCCCAGGCCAGAGGGTGTGGAGAACCCTCACCGGCATGGGAAGGGATTAGAAGCTTTTCCCTACTAATAGAGAAGCTTCAGAGATAAGGTCAATGCTCTAAAGCAAGGCCCTCATAGTAGAAAGCTTCTCTGAGAGTGCAGAGAGCATTGTGCAGGAGAAAGATGAGATAAACTGACCGAAGTCAGGTGTGTTGCCATATCCTAAGAGAGGAGATGGGGAGAACAATGTGAAAAGTCGGAAAAGTAGGGGGATCCAAGATAGCTGAGGAGTAGCTTGGAATCACTACTGAGGCTAGACAAAAATTTGAACAAGGGACTAGAACTTAAAACAGTACCAGTAATATAAGCACTGTAACTCCTGCAGGCACAGCTGCTGACAGAAACAGCAGAGATTGTACTGTGCATATTAAGAATAAGAGTTAAAAAAAAAAAAAGGAGAGGAGGCATTCCTTCTCCCTTTCTGAGGAATAAGCTTGCTAGAGAAGCTTTTCAGTATGGTACCCCTCAATCAGGAAAAAAATCCTGTAGAGAGGGTAGAGCAAGTAATTGGAGGGTGACGTACCCTTATAGTAAGTCAACTGAAGGAAAAAATGTTCAAATTGGGACAGAACTATCAGGGGATAGTTGCAACTGCTCTTCTAGGGAGTAAGAAGAGGAGAAGTCTGCAGTCCCTGAACAAGAATTTCCCGACATCTTAGTACACTGAAAAAGAAAAGCACAGTGAATAAACTTCTAATGGGTAGAAATGAACTGTAGATTACTATTCCCAGTTCCTATGGTTGCTGGGAATGCTGAGACTGGCCAGAGCTGGAGGACTTCAGACTAGGCTGAGGCGTCCCCTGTTTGGGTATAGCCGAATGATGGGCAGGAGATGAATGAAACTTTCTTTTCTTAGGGAAAGAAGGTTTGGTAGGACATTTCCTACCCGTTAAAGAAGGAGGTGGCTTAGAACGGTCCTTAGTGGAAGGAGAGTCAGTGGAACATTGAGCAACCTGACGTAAAGCCTCCTTATTGAAGAGACCTTCTCCTGTACAAGGAGAATGAGCCAGTACAGTTTGTGCCCATCTGCTCAAGTCTGAAGCTTCGAGCCAGGCTCTGCGACGTGCTGCAATGGCAATAGCAGAGGATCTGCTAACGGACTCAAAAGAGTCTATAGAAGCACGAGACAGGAACCACGATATATTCCGGCTGTGATTGATGAGCAAGGAATAATCAGTAGCCTTGGGCTCTGGCAAAAAAGGGGTCAAAAGAGACAATTTCTCCGTGACCTCCTGGAGTGTTAGACTCATGTGAAAAATATATGAAAGAATTCTGGAGGCCAGCATAGATGTTTGGAAGGCTTGACGACCAAAAGCATCAAGTGTTCTTGAAGAACGACCTGGCGGATATAAGAAGAATGCTTCTTCTTGCTCTTAAGTTGAGGCTTCTGAAACCCTGGAGAGGGTGGCACCCGGTACCGAACCTCAGTGGCTGTAGAAACTAGAGGAAGCCGTAAGGGTGATTTCCAGACCCTCAGAAGGAGATCCTGCAGAGCAGGATGTAAAGGAAGCATCATGTTTTCCATTTGTGCCGGTGAGCGATGAGTAGCATCACAACCAGGGATAGAGATATTAAGAAAGGTTGCCATATCCTGGAGAAAAGCCTGAAAAGACTGATCTCCTATGGGAACTATCCCTGGTAGGGCTAAAGGAAGAGGCTGAGCACCAGAGGATGTACAGTGGCGTGAAGAGAGAAACCCAGGAGATGGACAGGGATACTGGCAGGTTAACTTAGAGCCAGTTAGTACTGCATCATCAATGCCAGGTATGGGTTCCAAACTAGACATCGGTGGAATCGGTGCAAGAACAGACATCGACATCGATACTGATGTACCCGCAGTTGAAGTCTGGAAACGACAGAAGTCGGTTCCGGGACGTGTCGGTACCCAGTCCTCGAGACTAGATATCGATTCAAGACTCGGCATCGAAGGAAGCGAGTCTATCGATGCATGTCTCGAGGGTACCGACGCCGATGGTAGTATCGACGATGCCGATACCGGTAAGGTAGTCTGGGTTACACCGATCGGTCCCGAAGGTACCGAGAATACCCCATGACAAGCTCTTGGTAAGAGTGCATTACTGCACACCGGTGTCGATGCCGGGGAATCGGAACCGATCGAAGCCGGTACTGACTCGGAGCATGGCCGAAATATGGAAATGTCCATCCGTATCGCATCGACCGGTCCCAAAGGCGCCGGGGATGCTAGAGGACGATTCCTGGTGAAGAGTGGAACACTCGACACCGAAGCCGATGCCGGGGTATCGGTACCGCTCGAAGCGGAGACCCGCACCGTACATGGCTGGGATCGAGGGAAGTCCATCGGGTGCATCTCGTTCGGTCCCGAAGGTACCGAGGATGCCCGATGACGATCCCTGGTGAAGAGTGGAACACCGGAGGCACGGTACCGCTCGAAGCGGATACCATCCCCGAGCATGGCTCAGGTATGTTCTGTGAGGAGTGAGCCCCAGGAACAACCTGAAACCCCTTTAACGCTTTGGAGCCCGAAGACTCCCGCAGGGGTAATGCCAATGGATTCTTGAGGGTAAGGCCAGAGCCGTCACCATGCTGGGCATGGGACATACCACTCAAGCATTGACTAGTCTTAACAGACTGTTTGTGGGTTACCTGATCCTATGAAGTGGAGGAACCGGGTACCCTCACTGCCGAGGAAAAAACGTTATCGAGGGAAACTCTAAAAACTGAAGGTTTCCTTACAGAATTATCACTTGACAAATCAGGGGAAAAAGGGTCAGGACCCACACAGTTGAGACACCAACTATTGGTGTCTAAAAAGAAACAGGTGTTTCCACATCGAATGCACTTCTTAGGAAAAGAAGGCTCCATAATGAGGAGGCCTTGTAGGCCCAGCAAGTTAAGGGACAAAAACTGAAGAAAATATTTCTCAGAATTTAGTCAAAAATCCACCGGAGGTATCGGTGGCGGCGGGGAAATAGCCACAACCACAAGAAAACAAAAAAACTAGAGTAATTTAAGTTTGAAAAAAGAAAAGTTTCTGCGGTGACAGGAGGACGTCCTGTTGGCTCCGCGGAAAAACGAAAACTGAAGAGAGGCTCTGGAGAAGGCGGGAGGTCAGCGCGCAGGCGCGAGGGATGCTACCAAAAGCTTTCTGATTGGAAGCTGGGCAGCATTCCCGTGCAGGCTCCGTCGGTACCGACGTACCCATATGTGAAGACTCATTCCTGCTTGTTCCTGGAGATATGCTGCTACCACAGCCATGCATTTTGTGAACACCCTTGGTGCAGAGGATAGGCCAAAAGGAAGAACCCTGTATTGGTAGTGCTTTCCTTGAAACAGGAATCGAAGGAACTTTTGGTGAGTTGGGTGGATGAGAACATGAGTGTACGCATCCTTGAGATCTAGAGAACAAAGCCAATCCTGACTCCGAAGGTATGGCAGCAGAGCTTCTAGAGAAATCATTTTGAACTTCTCTCTGAACAGGAATTTGTTCAATTCTCTGAGGTCTAGAATGGGTCTGTGTCCTCCTGTTTTCTTTGGAATAAGTAAATAGGGGGAGTAAAAGCCTGTACCCCGTTGGGTAATGGGCACCTCTTCTATTGCTCCTTGAGCGAGGAGCATAGTGACTTCTTGACCTAACCGGTCGTTGAGAGAGGTCTGAGAATTGAACTGTCTTACTATTGTAGGAGGGGGCATGCTGAGGAAATGAAGCTTGTACCCCTCTCACACAATAGACAGAGTCCAATTTTCTGCTGTTATCTGACACCATCTGAGTGCAAAATGACATAACCTTCCTGGGATGGTGGAGGGTTCTGGGCCGTTTAGGGCCAGGAAGGCAAAGTTCTCTAGACAGGAGTCAAAGCCCCTGTGGAGGCTGAGTCTGCTGATCCGGTTGAGACTTAGCTGCTTTTGGCTTCCTTTGTTGCCTAGGTTGTTGCTGCTGTCCCTTTTGGGCAGACTGACCTGGACGATGTCCCTGCTGGGTATAGGAGGGATAAAACTTTTTTTCTTGCTGAAGAATGGTTTCTTAGAGGATCTTTTCCTCGCAGGATCAGCTGTAGATTTGGACAATCTATCCAAAGTGATATTGTCAGCATCTATCTCAGTAGCTTTTTCCTGCCAATTCTTGCCAAAGAGATTCTCTCCTGTGAAAGGTATATTCCCTAGTTTGTCCTGTACCCAGATTTCCAAGTCAGATGCCTGAAGCCAGGCAATTCTACGTGCACCTATGGCAAAAGCAGAGGTTCTGCTTATGCAGTCAAAGCAGTCAAAGGCTGCACGATTCACAAACTTGGAAACATCCTGAGCATGTTTAACAAGAGCAAGATAATCTTGCCTTTTATCATCAGGAAGGAGAGGGCTCATAAGCTCTAAGTCTCCTGTAACTTCCTTAAGGAACATTCCCATATACAAGATATCGGAACTGATCCTAGCAGAAAGCATGGAAGCATCGACGTCCAAAGGCGTCAAGAGTCCTACACTCACGTCCTGGAGGATTAGATGCATGCCTTTTTGCACTCTTTATCCGTCTTATGGCTGATTCCACCACCATGGAATGGTGTGGTAATTGAGTCTTCTGAAACCTAGGACAAGGAGGAACTTGATACATGGTGTCGAGTCTTCGAGAATGAGGAGATGTGGTCAGAGGTGTTTCCCCACATCCTTAACATAAGATTATGCAAGATCTCATGAAAGGTAAGGTAGCTGCCTCCTTGGGAGCTTTAGGGTATTGTAGGATTTCTAATTCCTTTGCCCTAGGCTCTTTCTCAGGAGCCACTGTGATGGAAAGACCTCGGGCCACATCTCGGATAAAATCCTGAAAGGACATATCCTCTAGTAGAGACATCCTACGCTGAGGAGGAGAGGAATCCTCGGGAAGAAGTACTCTGGTATCAGCAGAGCTTTCAGAGTCTTCAGACTCATCCAAGGATTTGAAGTATCTCCGATCCGGGTGATCGTGCAAGGCACAGTACTGGTACCGACTGAAGTCGGCATCGGAGTGGTCCGGTACCGACTTGTTGATGCCGGATAGAGACGCATGACTCGGTCCTGGTAGAATACCTGCCAAAGTCGATACAGTGGGTGCCGGTACCAGAGTCGGTGCCGGTACCAATTGAATTGTCTGAAGCGGTTTCAGGGGCATCGAGACCGTGAGAAGAGCCGCCAGACTGCGTTCAATAGCCAAGAATCTCTGGTCTATCGACGCTGCTGATGCTTGGGTATCGGTGCCGGATAAAGCGACCGGAACCCCAGAGCATGGCACCAGTAGTTCTGCCAAGGTTGAAGCCTCGAGAACATCCTGGAGCCCCACTAGTGCTTTGGAAGCCGAAGCCTCCCGCCGAGGCAATTTTGCTGGTGAAAGTCCCTCAAGGGCAACGCCAGAGGCATCTCGATGTTTAGAAGGAGATCTATCCTTTGAGGACCGGATAAATTTATGTTTAGTTACCTGAGATCCATGGGAGGAAGATGAAGCCCTGGAAGACGTCGATGCCACGGAGGCTGCATCGGAGGGAAAAAGGGTGCTAAGCTTAGCAGCTCGGTTTTGCCAGCCCCTTTTTGACATCATCCCACAGGCAACACACTCTGAAATAGAGTGGTCAGGACCTAACCATTTGAGGCCCCACTCATGGGTTTCGGTGACGGAGATGGTACCGCCACACTTAGAACACTTTTTAAAACCCGAAGTGGGTTTTTCCATTTTGAGGGAAAAAATTGGGCCTAGTGCCCAAAATGGTACGTGGCACCTGAGAAGAAAATTACTGGAGAGAGACTCCAGAAACAAAGGTTTCGGAGGGGGGGGGGGGCTTTAGAAAAAAGAAAAGAACCACCGGCGGTACTGTATCGAGTCGAGGGAAGGCAGACGCGCCCACAAAAAAGAAGTACAAGAAGGGAATTTTCTGCGGTGACAGGATATGCGACCTCTCGGCTCCACGGAAAACGAAGAACTGGAGAGGGACAGTTGGGAAAGGCGGGAAGGCAGCACGCAGGCGCAGTGGGATGCTCCCAAAAGCTTTCCTATTGGACGCTGGGGAGCGTTCCTGCGCAGGCTCCGTCGGTACCGACGATACCCATATGTGAAGACTACATTCCTGCTTGTTCCTGGAGATTGTATTAAAGGTATTATGAAGTCAGAGGACTATCAAGTATTTTGGAGTGAAATGTTACCTAGTGTCAGAAAGCTAGGTCTGGGTTGAAAGTCATGGGTCCTCCAATAGGACAATGACCCAAAACATACATACAGGTACTTCCTTGGGTTTCTTTTTTTTTTTGGTTTTGTGTTAATTCCCCTTGCCATTGTCATGTTTTCCCTCTTTTTTTCTCCTTGCCTATATTATGTTTTGATTATATTATATTCACCATAGGCAGTACATCAAATTTCAATAAACTACCTACATCCAAAAGTACAAAAAAGGAACAAATGGACTGCTTTGAACTGGCTAGCAGTGAGTCCTGATCTCAATCCAATCAAGAACATTTGCAAAGAGCTGAAATTTGTCAGAGGTAAAAGGAATCCTGGAAAAACACTCATGAGCTGGGACAAATCACAGTTGAAGAGTGGGAGAAACTACCAGCAGACAGGTTTACAAAAAACTATAGACGGTGACAATAAACGTTTGGAGGCTGTCATCATTGCCAAGGGTTGTGCAATCAAATATTAGTGAAGGGTGCCATTAATCCTGTCCAGGTCATATGTGGTTTTTTTCCCCTCAGATATAGCACAGTTACTTACCTGTAAAGCACAGTTACTTACCTGTAACAGGTGATCTCTGGGAACAGCAGGAATTAGTCTTCACATATGGGTACGTCAGTACCGACGGAGCCTGCACGGAAATGCTCCCCAGCATCCAATCAGAAAGCCTTTGGGAGCATCCCTCGCGCCTGCGCGCTGACTTCTCGCCTTTCCTACTGCCTCTCCTCAGTTGAGTTTCATAGCTGAGACAGAAGGAGAGAAAGAGGAAAGGAGATAGATAGATACAACTCCTAGGGGAGGTGGGTGGGTTGTGAAGACTAATTCCTGCTGTTCCCAGAGATCACCTCTTACAGGTAAGTAACTGTGCTATCTCCAGGAACAAGCAGGAATGAGTCTTCACATATGGGGACTTCCTAGCTGTGGGTGCCAGGGGAGATCCCATAAAATGCGTATCCCTGAAACAGGACGGCATTTCCCAAACCTGGATCCCCTGCATCCCCTGAGGGATGGGGGTAGGAGTTGAATAGAGAAGAGCTGTAGAGGAATAGCGAATCTAAAGACTACAGAGAAAAAGAGTCTTTAGAATGTATGTCAAGTATCATTAAAATATTTAATGAACTAGTACAATATAGAGCTTACCTACTGGATTGTAGGAAGTAGAACTGTGATGGAGTGTACTGTAGATGCAGTAGCGGAATCCTCAAGGGAACTTCACAGCAGTGAGGATGAAGTTCCAAACCTGGAATGGGCAGGTGACCCAGATGTCAATTGGGGTAGGAGAAGAACGGCAGGTCTTCAATGGAAAGCTTTATGGGAAAAAGCTGAAAACTCTTTTAGGTACAGAGTTATTAACATTGAGGACTAAAAGAAGAAGACTGACCGATCTGGAGAATTAGCCCAGTCCTGAAGGGAAGAGGGGGTATGGAAAAAAGCCCCTATTCCCAAGGAGAATAGAAGTGTACTCAGAAATATTGAAGATGTACACTGTCTTTCCTAGCTGGTAAGAGATAGGAAGACACTGAAGTTTGATACTTCATAGACAGGGAGATTTATAACAAAAATAGAAGCTGTTGACATCACAGCAGTAATTGTGTGTATAACCGCTCCCACTTACTGAGCTGTATGAGAATAGGCAAGTTGACTGTCTGGACCCCTTAAGAAGGTAAAAGCTTTATAACACAGACAGTTAGGGAGATAGTAGGTAATACATAGCGTCCTATGGACATCTCCCAATGGGCACATATATATATGGAGATACATACATATCTATATATATGTGCATATATGTCTAGATATGTGTGATATATATATATATATATATAGATGGGCATGACTTATGCCCACACAGAAATATGTATGTATAGGACATATACATACATGAATATATGTCTGAGGATACATGCCTGCAACTGAGTCCCACAAAACATTCACATGGGGAATGTGATGGGAAGAGATTCATCTAATAATGAGGGGGTGAAAACCACCTGAAGATATATAGAGAATCTATTTCTACGGTGCAGGAATGTAGTTCAGTGGAATAACCAGTATGGTTGCGTGAAAAAACAGAGGATAATAGCAGTCTGGCAAGAGCACGTCAGAAGTACCTTAGGACTCTGACATGTCCAAAGGACAAAAAAAAAACTGCATAGACTAAGACACCAGGATGCCCCAGCCAAGGGACACAGGGGTATCATGTACACTAAAAGAGTATGCGTAGTCCAAGTGGAGCAGAAAAGCATAATGCCAAGCTGTAAGGAAAAAAGGGGTAGATTCCCTCAAGATTGGGAACTCCTTGGACATTCACGCAGAAAAAGCTTGTCTTCTGTATCACAACAGGAGACAAGAGGGTATAAAGAACCCATATAGTCATGGAATGATTATATAAGCTTTTTCTACTATATGGAAAAAACCCTTAGAGACAAAGTTCAATGCTCTGTAGCAAGGGCCCATAGTAGAAAGCTTCTCTGAAGATTGCAGAGAGCATTGTGCAGGAGAATTATAAGATAATACTGACAGAAGTCAGGTGTGTTGCCACATCCTAGGAAAGGATATGGCTAGAAGAAGATAACCTGCAGTGAGTAGTATTATGCAAGATAGTTGAAAGTAGCTTGCAATGAGTATTAAAGTAATCACTGGAACTCCTGCATACACAGCAGCTGAACAAAACAGCAGAGGGGATTCTCCTGTATAAAAACAGAGAGAAAACAGGCAAAGGGAGCGGAGATATTCAAGTCCCTGTCTGATGAATTGTTCAGAGCATGCATTGAAGGATAACAAAAAGTCTACACTGGAAGAAAGAGAAGTGTTTCAGTATGGTACCAACCCAAGCAGGGGAAACCCTGGAAGAGAGGGGGTTGGAAAGTGACTTACCATATGGCAAGTCAGCTGAAGGAAAAGATGTCCATGTAGGGACAGAAACTATCATGGGATAGTTGTAACCTCCCTTCGTAGTAGTAAGAAGGGGAGAATTCTGTAACCCATGGACAAAGTATCCTAATAGCTTAGCATACTGAAAAGGAAAAAAACAGTGTAGGGTTTGAGAATAAACTTCTGCTAAGAAGAAGTTAACTGTTGATTGCAACATACAGGAACCTATGGTTGCTGGTTATGATTAGACTGGCTAGAGTCTGGAGACTTCAGACTAGGATGAGATGTCCCTTGCTTGGGTACATCTGGAGGATGGGCAGGAGAAGGGTGAAACCTTCTTTTCTTAGGGAAAGAAGGTTTGGCAGGACATTTCCTACGTCCTGGGTTAAAAGAAGGCTTAGGATGGTTTCCAGAACCAGGGACGTCAGTGGAGCAATGAGCAACCTGACGTAAAGCCTCTTTATTGAAGAGATTTTCTCCAGTACAGGGAGAATTACCCAGTGTATGTTGTGCCCATCTGCTCAAGTCTGAAGCTTGCAGCCAGGCTGTACGACGTGCTCCAATGGCAATAGCAGAGGATCTGCTAACAGACTCAAAAGAGTCTAGAGAAGCACGAGAAAGAAACCAAGAGATATTCCTGCTATGATTAAGAAGCAAGGAATAGTCAGTGGCCTTAGGTTCTGACAAAAAAGGGGACAAAAGAGATAATTTCTCTGTGACCTCCTGAAGTGTCAGACTCATATAAAAAATATATGAAATAATTCTTGAAGCCAGCATAGAAGTTTGGAAGGTTTGACGTCCAAAGGCATCAAGTGCTTTAGATGCACGACCTGGCGGATAAGAAGAATGCTTCTTCTTGCTTCTTACCTTCCTCATTGCTGATTCCACTACAATGGAATGATGTGGAAGTTGGTTTTTTTGAAACCCCAGAGAGGGAGGCACCTGATACAGAACATTAATGGCTGTAGAAGGCGAAGGAACCTTTAAAGGTGATTCCCACATCCTCAGAAGAAGATCCTGCAAAGAATGATGTAAAGGAAGCATTATATTTTCCTTTTCTGCAGGATCTTGGCCAAGAGTAGAGCCAGGAATAGGAATGGCAAGAAAGGTTGCCATGTCAAGGAGAAATTTCTGAAAAGAAGGATCTCCAATAGGAACTATTCCTGGGTAGGCTGAGGTTGAAGGAGCAGCTTGAGCACCAGAAGACAAACTGGACTGGAGCAGAAAAAGAATCCTGCTAGATGGCAGTGATACTGACAGTTCTGATTTGAGGCAGTTAGTACTGCATCGTCAGTGCCCGGTATCGATTCCAAGCTAGGCATAGAAAGGATCGATGGCACCGATGGATCTGCAGGAATCGACATCGATACCGATACCGGTACCGGAGACGATAATGTCATCGAAGCAGTAATCGGGGGCTGCTGAAGCGGTACCGAGGTAGCCAGAGAGCCTTGGTGAATATCCTCGGTACTGCGTAGTTGGAAACGATATGGATCGGTTCCGAAACGCGTCGGTACCAAGACATCTAGACTGGATATCGATTCTAGACTCGGCATCGAAGGAAGCGAGTCTATCGATGCATGTCTAGAAGGTACCGACGTTGGTGGTGGTATCGGCGATGCCGATACAGGAGAGTCAATCGGAGTCGTATCGATCGGTTCCGAAGGTACCGAGGATGTCTGAAGACGATGCCTGGTGAAGAGAGGAACACTCGACACCGGCGCCAATGTCGGGGTATCGGTACCGCTCGAAGCCGGTACCAACCCCGAGCATGGCGGAGATACAGGAAAGCCAATCTGGGACGTATCGATCGGCCCCGAAGGTACCGAGGACACCAGATGACGATCCCTGGTGAAGAGTGGAACACTCGACACCGATGCCGGTGCATCGGTACCGCTCGAAGCGGATACCACCCCCGAGCACGGCTCAGGTATGTTCTGTGAGGTGTGAGCCCCAGGAACATCCTGAAACCCCGTAAATGCTTTGGAGCCCGAAGACTCCCGCTGGGGTTTTATTGCCAATGGGGTCTTGAGGGCAAGGCCGTAGCCGTCGTCATGCTGGGCATGAGACTTACCCTTCAAGAATTGGCTAGTCTTAACAGACTGTTTGTGGGTTACCTGATCCTGGAGAGAAGAATAAACCGGTGTCCTCACCTCAGGAGGAAAAACGGCATTGAGGGAAACTCGAAAAAGGGAAGGTCTTCTCCCAATAATACAGCCTGATGGATCAGGGAAAAAAGGGTCAGGACCCAAACAGGTTAGACACCAAGTATTGGAGTCTAAAAAGAAAACGTTGTTTCCACAGTGAAGGCACTTCTTAGGGGAAGAAGGCTCCATGTTGGAGAGGCCTGGTAGGCCCAAAAAAGTTAAGACAAAAACTGAGGAGAAAAAATATCTCTAAGTTTAGAAAAGAAAAGAATAAAGCACCGGCGGTACCGGTATCGGCGGGAAAGACAGCCGCGACCACAAGAAAACAAGAAATAAGAATTTTAAAGAAAAAGGTTTCTGCGGTGACAGGAGGACGTCCTGTTGGCTCCGCGGAAAAACGAAAACTGAGGAGAGGCAGTGGGAAAGGCGGGAAGTCAGCGCGCAGGCGCGAGGGATGCTCCCAAAGGCTTTCTGATTGGATGCTGGGGAGCATTCCCGTGCAGGCTCCGTCGGTACCGACGTACCCATATGTGAAGACTCATTCCTGCTTGTTCCTAGAGATCAGGTGATCTCTGGGAACAGCAGGAATAAGTCTTCACATATGGGTACGTCGGTATCGACGGAGTCTGCGCGGAAACGCTTCCCAGTGTCCAATCAGAAAGCTTTTGGAAGCATCCCACCACGCCTGCGTGCTGCCTTCCCGCCTTTCCCAACTGCCTCTCCTTAGTTAAGTTTTAAAGCTGAGACAAAGAGAGAGAGAGAGGAAAGGAAAGATAGATAGAGAGATACAACTCCTGGGGAGGTGGGTGGGTTATGAAGACTTATTCCTGCTGTTCCCAGAGATCACCTGTTACAGGTAAGTAACTGTGCTATCTCCAGGAACAAGCAGGAATGAGTCTTCACATATGGGGACTCCCAAGCTAAGATGCCTGGAGTCCCAGCATGTTATAGATTGGAACATGCTACATCTCATATCGCCAGGCAACCTGAGGATGGAGGGTAGGAGTTGAAACAGAAAGGTGCTGTAAGACAGCTAACCTAGCATAGGACTGCAGGCAAGGAGTCCTTGTGTGGATGATAATTATCATCAAATATATTGAAATGAAATATTGCAATATGGACCTCCCCTAACAGGATTGCAGGAAAGTATAGAGGTTCATGGGATCTACTGGGGAATCCAGTAGAGGAACCTCAAGGAGGACCTCACTTAAAAGTGGAGGTAATAAACCTGTAGGACAAACAGTGGAGGTCAGAATCCTGAAAGGTGAGAGGTAACCCCAGGGATCAACTGGGGTAGTACAAAAACGGTAGGCCTTCAGCAGAAGGCTTTATGGAAAAAGCCGAAACTCTTTTGGCTGCAGAGTGGCTCACTCTTAGGAGCAAAAAGAGGAAAGGCTGACCGATTTGGACAAACCGGCCTAGTCCTTGAGGGAAGAAGGGGTATGGAAAAAACCTTGTATCCCAAAAAGAGAGGACAGGTGTCTGAGGCGTTAGAGCCTCAGAGTTACTGAAGATCCGCCATGTCTTTCCTAACTGGTGGTAGCTAGGAAAGATACTGGAACATGGAGAGCTTCAGGGGTACCTAAACCTTAAGGTTATGGTAGAAAGTTGTTAACTACCACGGGAGTGGTTGTGTGTGTAGCACCCCAAACATGCTGGAACAGCATGAGTATGGGTAGAGCCCAACTGTCAGAATCATATACAGACATATATATCTATATGAGCATAGACAGTCAGATAGATAAGTATGTAAATACATATCTACCTATAATAAATATCTCGACAGATACACATACATATAGATATATAGATAGACATATAGAATATATATCTATAGTGAGATATAGAAGGGCATAACTTATACACACACAAATAACAGACATATATATCTATAGAGATGTATACAGATATATATATCGATATGAATATATAGGCCTATATATAGATGTCTGCAATTAAGCAGACAGAGATATGCCTATAGAAGTATATTCACATAGGAGATGTGAAGAGGAAAGATTCATCTAATAACAAGAAGGTGGAACCTACTTGAGAAGATATATAGAGAATCTATTCCCCCTGGTTATGAAGGAAGGAGTCAGGGGAAAAAAATCTCCCTGACAAGGAACAGACTAGATTGCTGTAAGAATGCTAGCCAGTGAAATAACCAGGATGGTTACGTGAAAAGCAGAGGATAATATCAGTCTGCAGGCAGCAAGTCCCGAGTCCTCCAGAACTCTAGCATGGTAAATGGACAGAGAACGCATAGGAATGAGATACCATGTTGACCTACTTGAGGGACAAAAAGGGGATCATGCGTTCTTTAGCTAAATATGCGCTGTCCATGACGGATTAGGATACCATGAGGACGAGCTGCAAGGAAAAAAAGAGCATATTCCTGGTGGGAATCCTGAGGACCAAACAGGGAATTGAACAACTCTTTAAGCTTTCACGTAAGAGAAAGGCCCATGTCCTTTGTTTTAAAAAGGAGATAGAAGGGTAGGAAGAACCCTTCCAGTCATGAGGGGCATGACTGAGGGAGCCTTTTCCAACCATCTAGGACAGCTGTTTGAGAAAATCCTAATGCTCTCTAGCAAGGGCCCATGGTGGAAAGCTTCTCTGTAGAATTGCAGAGAGCATAATGCAGGAGAATTAGGAGATAGAACTGGCTGCTGGAAAAGCCAGTACCTACGTCAACTATGCTGCCAAACCCAAGGGAATTGGAGATGGCAAGAATAGAAGACAATCCGAGGAGCCTGTAGTGATAAGTTTTCCCAAGAAAGATGAATCCACTGTCTTGGAGTCACTACTAAGGTCAGAAGAATGTAGTGGAGGACAACTCTGGATGCTTGTGGAGAAGAACCAGTGGTCCAATCACTAGGGCTCCTGCATGAGCAGCTGCTAGTAAGACAGCAGAAAGAACCTTTCTGTTTAAAAACAGAAAGAACAGACAGAACAGGAGTAAGAAAACTCTGGATCTGTCTGATAAGCTGCCCCAAAGCAAAAATGAAGAAGGGAGTTAACTCAGAGAGGAAAACTCCACACTGGAATAGTGACAAAACTAGAGGGGCTGAAGAAGCAGCCCTCCAGTGTAATAGTACCACTCTTACAGAGGAAATGCTTGGTAAGAGGGTAGAGAAGATGGAGCCGAATGGAGACTTACAAAGTGGTAAGTCTGTAGAAAGGAAAAATTCATGCTGGTACCGAAAACTATCGTTTGATAGTTGTTAAACCTCTTTCCCTAACAGGAAGAAGAGGAGAAACCTGTGAACTATAGGCATGAATATCCTAGGAGCTCGTATAACAGAGCAAAATGGATGTCTTGTGAGAGTTTGGATTCTTCAGACCAGGGCGATGTTTCCCCTGTTTGGGAACATCTGTATGATGGGCAGAAGATGAATAAAACCTTCTCCCCCTAGGGGAAGAAAGTTTGGTAGGACATTTCCTACCTACTGGGAAAGAAGAAGGCGTAGAACAGCCCTTAGAAACAGGTAAGTCAGAGGACCACTGAGTAACCTGACGTAAAGACTCCTTATTGAAGAGATTTTCTCCAGTGCAAGGAGTATTACCCAGTCTTTGTTGTGCCCCTTTGTCTAAGTCTGAAGCTTGGAGCCAGGTTCTACGTCGTGCCCCTATAGCTATAGCAGAAGTCCTGCTAACAGACTCAAAAGAGTAGGGAAGCACGAGTAAGAAACCAAGAGATATTTTGAATATGACTAAGTAGTGAGGAATAGTCTGCACTCTTGGGCTCTGAAAGAAAAGGAGTCAAAAGATGTAATTTCTTTGTGACCTCCTCAAGAGATAGACTCATATAAAAATATATGAGAGAATTCTTGCTGAAAGCATGGATGTCTGGAAGGTTTGACGTCCAAAGGCATCTAGTATCTTAGACTCACGACCTGGCGGATAAGAAGAGTGCTTTTTCTTACTCTTCACCCGCCTCATTGCTGATTCCACTACTATGGAATGATGAGGAAGTTGAGTCTTTTGAAACCCTAGAGAGGGGGACACCTGATATAGGAGATCAGTTGCTCTGGAAGGTGGGGGTACCCTTAAAGGTGCTTCCCACAGTCCTAGAAGGAGATCCTGCAAGGAATGATGCAAAGGAAGCATTATGTTCTCCTTTGCTTCGGTAGAAACAGAACCTTGTGTAGGATCATGTCCAGGGATAGGAATGGCAAGTGATCTTGCCATATCCAGGAGAAAACTCTGAAAAGAAGGATCTCCAAAGGGAACCTCCCTTGGACAGGTTAGATCTAAAGAACTAGCCTGGGCACCGAAGAATCTATCTAAGTATGCACGGTGCAGTATGGGATCCTTAAGGGATGGTCGCTGGTACTGGAGGTCAGGACCAGCGACAGTCAGTACCACATGGTCCATGCCAGGTATCGACTCCAAACTTGGTATAGAAGGGAGCGATCCTGTTGAAAGAAGCATGGAAGGAGCTGGCCACGATGCTACTGTGGACACCGGTACCGATACCGGTACCGCTGTCAGAACCGAACCGGACACCGACATCGAAGCAGCAATCGGTGACAGCCCAATCGGTACCGAGGTAACCGGAAGCCTTCAGCAGTCATCCTCGGTACCGAGGGTCCGGTACCGATAGGTGTCGGTACCAAGACGTGTCGGTACCCAGACTTCCAGACTAGAGATCGATTCCAGACTCGGCATCGAAGGAAGCGAGTCTATCGATGCATGTCTGGAGGGTACCGACATCGGTGGTAGTATCGATGCCGGTACCGATACTGGAAAGTCAGTCTGGAACGTGTCCACCGGTCCCGTAGGTACCGAGGACGCCAGACGACGATCCCTGGTGAGGAGTGTTTCATCCAACACCAGTGCCGATGCCGGGGTATCGGTACCGCTCGAAGCGGATGCCACCACCGGACATGGCTCAGGTATGTTCTGTGAGGGGTGAACCTCAGGAACAACCTGAAACCCCACATAGGCTTTGGAGGCCAAAGACTCCCGCCGGGGTTTTGAAGCCAATGGGCCCTCGAGGGCAAGGCCGGAGCCGTCTACATGCAGTGCATGAGACCTACCACTCGAGGGTTGGCTAGTCTTAACAGACTGTTTGTGGGTTACCTGATCCTGTGTAGAAGAAGAAATGGTCGGTGCCCTGAGGTTGGAAGGGAACCGTATGTCGAGAGAAACTCGATGCTGAAAACCTCTTCTCAGAATACCATTGCCCGAGGGCTCCGGAGGAAAAAGGTCAGGACCCAAACAGGTTAGACACCAATTCTGGGAGTCTCAAAATAAAGTTGTACCGCCACAGTTTGAACATTTCTTGGAGAAAGTGGCTGGCGGTTCCATGAAGAACATGGAGAGGCCTGAAAGGCCCGAGAAACCGTAAGACACTAAGGAGAAAAAATATTCCTTAAAAAGAAGAAAAAAGAAACACCGGCGGTACCGGTGGCGTCGGGGAAGACAGCCGCGACCACAAGAAAACTAAAGAATTAAAAGAAGAATTTTCTGCGGGGACAGGAGGACGTCCTGCCGGCTCCGCGGAAAAACGAAAACTAAGGAGAGGCAGTTGGGAAAGGCGGGAAGGCAGCACGCAGGCATGGTGGGATGCTTCCAAAAGCTTTCTGGATTGGACGCTGGGAAGCATTCCCGCGCAGACTCCGTCGGTACCGACGTACCCATATGTGAAGACTCATTCCTGCTTGTTCCTGGAGATTACTATGTCTAAGTTGCAAAAATACCATTTTTTTGTTGTATATCTTTGAACATACTAGTAAAATATGGCAACAAACGAGTTATAATACTCCCAGTTAATTCTCAAGATATTGTACACAACATACCTAAAATGCAAGAGTGCCAATAATGTTGACAACTGTACATGGGCTTTTGAAAGACACTAGTCCTTTACAGGAGGGCTTGGGTAATTTCAAGAAATCAGCTATTACAACATCTGTTCTGCTAGTATGACAAAATGCTTCACAGCACACAAAGATTTCACACTGTCAAATGTTAATTTCAAAACACATTACAATGACTCATTTATTCAGCAGACAATAACAAAGGGCAGTACTGCTTGTAGCTTAACCCCTGCCCATGGTACAGATCAAGGCTTTACCCTCTTGCTCATGGTACACAAAGCCAGACTTTTGCAATAGTGCTATAACTTGTTATAATCCACTTCTGCAGGGAAAAAAAATACCTGCTAGTTTTTCATAACACACAGCAACTGGTATATTAATGAGATTTGAAAGTACTGTGTAAAACACTTGAATTCAGAACTGATAGTGTTATCTACTCGTCCACTGTGACTTGTATATAATATCAGCATGAAACAGCACAACTTACCCGCTCTACTGGTTCCTCACTGGGGAGACAAGAGGCGCTGACTATCTCTAGAATGGATGAGCTACTGGGAGCATCAGTGGTGGAGGAAGACCTGGGCCGCCCAGAATGCAGAAGACTGATCATATCATGTGCACATTTCCTGCTGAACTGTGGGCTTCCCTTTGGGGGATCTGTCTTCCCCCTCCTGCTATGCAGGCTGGTGCCTCTCTTCATCTTCTGTGGTGCTCGGATCTGCAGCAGCACACGGTTCAAAGCAGTGGGCTGGCTGGAAGTCTGGGAAACACCATCGACCTCCGCCCCTGCAGTTTGGCACTGCAGATCTGGTTCAGGCTCCAGATCAGTCTGTGCTTGCTGCACATCATGTGGGGAGACAGATGACCTCCTCCGCTGTTGTTGGAAGAGTTGCTTCAAACCCTGGCCAATCACATTAATGTTCTCTAAAGCATTATGGGTAATTTTAGATAACTTTTGTTCAGATTCAGGCGGCCTTTTAGTTTCTTGGTCACTGTTTCTACCTTCAGGATCAAGGTCATCATAGGGTTGCTCACTGCCGGAACGCTCCATCAGCAGGCACCCAGCACACACCTCAGAAAATTCATAAATACTGTTACTTGTTCAATTCAGTTTCTTTTTTGTAATTGTTTATAAACCCATACTCAAATCATTAGTTAAGTAGTAGTGCAATGGCTTAAGCCGTGCAGCTCTGAGTCAGCATTCTCATCTTCCTCTGTAAAACAAAAATATACGACAGAACGATAAGTCCATGGGCAGACTATAGGACTAAAATTAGACACAAAACATGCAGATCTAAAGTAAATCAATAAGAAGACCAGGAAAAGCATACAGTATTCATTGTATAGTTATGAACATGAGATCGCCTGTAAATTCTGTATATGCCAAGCTGTGGCTCTTTAAAATGTCGCTGCCACAACTTCGCAGTTACAATTCCAAAATTTACAGTTATTCTGTTCCATAACATGGATTCAGAACTCGTTTTAAGAATGACAGTTTGCTCATCACCGTCTCTCATTAGTGTTATAATAATTAGGAGCACTGCACTAAATATCCTGCTCCAAAGCAACTCTGTGCTGGAGGATCATACCTAAAATATAAATTAAAGAGATTTTATCCCCCAGCATCCTTTCACCCTTGTGAATACAGCCAGATTAGCATATCAAGCCCTCCTTAGCTTTTTCACATATGACATCACATAGTGAGCAATTTCTCCAAATGGGCAAGTTCTGCGCATTCCATGACAGTCATGAACCTCACTCCTAAGCCAGGGTATGTGGAATATGATCTTAGTCTCTAAAATTTACTGCTAACGCTCAGCGTAGTACTTTATAGTTTATTTCACGTGATACATTGCCTATAGCGGATAGCAGCTAGGCGGTTAAGGACGTTACATTCAGGTACTGTATGTATTTCCCAATCCCCAAAGGGCTCACAATTTACCTGAGGCAATAGAGGGTTAATGGCTTGCCCAAAGTCACAAGGAGCACCAGTGGGACTGAAACCCCAGTCCCTACAGCCCAAGGCTGCTGTCCCCCAGTGGGACTGAAACCCAGCTCCCTTTGGAGGGAGGCTATTGCCCCAACCACAAGGCCACTCCTCCCTCTACTTGCATTAAGCAAAGAGAGCTTCCTTCTGGAGTTCATAAGATGTTACACGTATGGGTAGTTTGTCAAGATGTGACTGGAGTTCTTCTTTATCAGGTCTGTGACTCCCACTATAATGGGAAATATTTCTGTATCTTTCTGCCACATTTTCTTGGTCTCTGACTGCATTTCTTGGTATTTTAAGATCTTCTCCCTCTTCGCCTTTGGCATTGCCAGAATGTTGCATCATAAAATTATGTGACTACACTGGATGTTGTAGAAATCAAGTGCTACCATTGTCCTTGTCCATCCTCACAACTATAGACTGCAGCCTATCGCCAGGGAGGTGCCTGACTTCAGAAGTACTGGCTCCAGGCACATTATCTTCTCTTGGTTTTAGGGGATCTGTGCTGGCTTGGTTCTCTCCTAATCTTTCCAATCGCTCTTTCAGTGTTTGTTCTGGTTGTTCCTCCTCTACTGCCATCCCTATTTCAGTTGGTGTACCCCAAGGGTCAGTTCTGGGCCCCCTCCTTTTCTCTCTCTACACCCAGTTCCTTGGTGCCCTCATCTTTCTATGGCTTTCAGTATCATTTTTATGCTGACTACTCTCAAATGTACCTATCTTCACCAGACATTTCTCTTACATTCCAAGCTCGTATCTCTGTTTGCTTATCTGACATCACTGCCTGGATGTATTACCACCATCTGAAATTGAACATGGCTAAAACCGAACATCTTATCTTTCCCCCTAAACCATCCTCCCCCTTCCTCTTTTCACTATCATTCTTGACAATACTTCTTTCTTTCTGTTTCCTCAACTTGCAAACTTGGGGTCATCTTTGACTCCTCCCTTTCCTTTTCCACACATATTCAAGAGATTGCTAAAATCTGTCGCTTCTTTCTCTATAACAAAATTTGCCCCTTCTCTCTGAACACACAACTTAAACTCTTGTCTATTCTTTAGTTACCTCCCGTCTTGACTACTGCAATCTCTTCCTTGCTGGTCTCTCTCAGAGTCATCTCTCTCCTCTTCAATCTATTCAGAACTTTGCTGCGCGGCTAATCTTCCACCAGCCCTGATAGACTCGCATAACCCTTCTGCTCAAATCACTTCGCTGGCTCTCCTTCCGTTTCCTTACTCATTTCAAACCTCTCCTTCTAACCTATAAATGCATTCACTCTACTGCCTCTCATTACCTTTCCTCTCTCCCTACACCCCTCCTCGTGAACGCCTCCCCTCCTCTGGCTTTCCTCTCTCTATGCCCTTTTCTTCTACAGCCAACTCCAGATTTTGATCTTTTCGCCTTGCTGCTCCTTTTACCTGCAACAAACTTCCTGTATCTTTATGTCAAGTCTCATCTCTCTCCCTCTTCAAATCCATGCTAAAGGCTTATCTCTTTGAGGCCACTTTTGGATTCTAATCTCTTGTTCCCTTGTGTCTATACATGTTTGTACAGCAATGAGTATGCCTTGTATAAATGATAAATAGTAGCAAGTAGTGGTGTTTTTAGGAAACAGCAGTAAAACAAAGATCAGATTAAGGCATACCACAGAGGGCCCCTAAATTTTATGGGCCCCAGACACATGTCTAGTTTGCCTATGGTTTAAGCCATCCCTGCTTTGAGTGAACCTTATGACTAAGAATAAATAGAACATTTCTGGACACTCTAAGCTACTGAAAGGCCCATTATAAATGTTTCATAAGGAAGATGAAAAGCTAAAATGCTGCTCAAAACAGTATTTGACAGAACGGACAAGTAGCCAGATTAAAAGTACCTTTAGCCGCTTGTTCTCCCTGTTTAGGAGAGATCTAGTCATCAATCTCATTGGATGAAATTTCCTTGTTAGTTCCACAAAAGCCATGTTGAGCAGCTTGCTAAGAATGTTTAGTCCTACCTGCTGCCTGGTTTATGCAGATCTTTTCACTTTTTTTCCTTTTTGCTGTATTATGGGTTACTGTAAAACAAAAAAAACCAAACATATTTTGACATCATTATATTCCTATGAACATCAACTGTCAGTTTCTTCTTGACACTTGCTTTCTGCTAAAGTGGCTAATAAATATTTTTTATAAAAGTATATGAAGCAAATATAAATAATTTCTATATACAGAAAGCCACCAAAAAGGCATCTGCCCCAGGTTACATCCAAATCCTGTCCGATGAGATGGGGAATTGCAAACTTTTGTTATGTTGCCTTTAACCTTTTCTAATGTCAAATAGAAAATTGTTTTGGAGAAGAGCTTTCTCTAAAATGAGAAGTGCTGCAGGCCTCGCAGCACCAAAGGAGTGCTGAGCTCTGTCCCTGGAGAAGAGAGTGACGCATCAACCTCGTTCTGAAGTGAGCCTTCTGGGATCCAGACTAGCAGCCGAGCCACAGGCTGGGATTTGGACTCTGGCTTGAACATAGCTGCATACAGATGCATGTATGAATATAGTCATGCACGTGTACTCCACAGTCAAAACACACATGGCTATGCATACAAGTGTTCAGAAACACATTCTCATGTAGCGACTTGCACATACTGTAGCTTGCATCAGAATACATAAACTTCATCCGACTGGAGGCTTGATTTATTATTGTTTTGAATTTTAACCAGATGTTACTGACAGAAAAGTGATAATCCTCAGCAGCACCAGCTGATCTTGGAAATTAACACTGCATCACAACGCGTGATCCTGTGGCTTCATCTAGGGTTTATACTGTTCCATGCTGCAGTTTCTCATATGATCACTTGACTGTTTCTTGCCTTCGTGATATGCAAGCAGCGAGGGACAGCATAATCCCTCTTGGCTGTGCAATGTTGCTGTATAGAGTTTTACAGCAGAAAAAAGTTATCCATTCCTACCAATCATAATATTCCTTCCCCCTTCCACCATGATGCTCCATTAGCAAAGCTTCAGATACCACAAACTCCAGGGTCTCTTGTTATTACATTTATGTAATGGAAGAAATGGTCTAATGTACTGTTACAAAGAATACCACAAACTGGTATGTCATGCTGATAAAGGCTATGGTTTTGTCAACTGGCTTCTATCATTTTATGATATGAGAAAAAAATAGTGAAGATGGCCATGAGACCATTTCATTTTCCACTCCCTTCGAGCGAAGCAGGCAACTTATTTGGTCAAAGCAAAGAGAGGTGAAATTAGACCTTAACTGCTGATTTTCTTTCACAGAGTCTCTCCAGTCCAGTCCAGACATGGGTTATGCTCATCCACCAGCAGATGAAGACTGAGAAAAGAAACTGAGCTGAAAGCAGCCCCATAAAAGGCCTGTGCACCCTCACTCAGCCAGTATTTTCTCATTCTTAGCAGATGATGGTTGAGCTTAGTCTGAATTCTTTACTGCTTTGATTGCTGGCATCAGGCCCACAAGATTCTTTTTCCCCTTCCAGGGCCTGGGGTTGCAGAACTCAGTGGTCCAGGTCCCTCCCCCCATTCTCCCCCTAGCCGCACTTGGAGCACCCCTGTTCCTCCTCCCCAACTGTCGGGTTTAGGCATTAGTAAGCAATGCATCACCTTGTCCGCAAAGTTAAAAAAAAAAAAAAAAAGGCGGCAAGGCGCAGACCAAGAGGCTCCGCGAGCAGTGACAATGCTTTTCGTAAAGAAATATTTCCGCATATTACGCCTGAGTCTATCCCCTTTCATCTTCATCCTATGCGCCCTTATTGCAGAGCTTTTTTTTCCAATTGAAAAAGAGGCTCTTCCTCCTGTGCATTTAGGCCATGGAGATATTTAAATGTCTCCATCATATCTCCCCTTTCCTGCCTTTTCTCCACGGTATACATATTAAGATCTTTAGATCTGTCCCCATATGCCATATGACAAAGTCCACTGACCATTTTAGTAGCCACCGTCTGCACAGACTCCATCCTTTTGAAGGTGCTGTCTCCAGAATGGCACACAATACTCCAAATGAGGTCTCATCAAAGACTTATACAGAGGCACTATCGCCTCCTCCTTCCTGCTGGTCATTCCTCTTCCTATGCACCCAAGCATCCTTCTGGCTTTCACCATCACCTTTTCTACCTGTTTAGCTACCTTAAGATCATCAGAAACAATCACAATTTGGGGGGCGGAGCCTGGTTGCTGGTCAAGATGGACGTGTAAGAGCTGAGCTCCAGAGGGCAATTGGCAAGAATCCTGACTTCTGCTGTCTTTAATCAAATAGTTCCTACCTACTTGGTTATTATTCGATCCCGGATATGTCAGGCCCCAAACCGACGCGGCTGGATTACCAAGTTTCTCAAAACGCCAGTGCAAAGAGAACCAAAACAAAACCTCTCTCTCCTCACAAGATGGCGGTCATCCGAGACTGTCCTGAGACTTTGCAGGAGCTCCTGGCTGAGATTCAGGCAATCAAAGACCTGGTCAAGTCTAACGGAGAGTCACTATGTGCAATGCAAGAAGATATCAACGCTTTGAGAACTTCTATGGAGGCAATTATGGCTCATTTGGAGAAGGTGGAGGGTGATGTGGCATCACATGGGGAAAGGCTCAAGGCCGTTGAGAAGCAAGCCAAGCTGATATGACCACTACAAAGAGAGGTGGAAGACGGCAATAACGGCTCACGGAGAAACATAAGAATACTAGGAGTACCTGAGGGTGCAGAGGGTTCTGATATGGTGTCCTTCTTGCAGGCCATGATTCCGGATGTATTAAAGTTGCAGTTTGTTATGCCATTTGAAATCGAACGCGCCCATCGAGTACCTACTCAATTCGTGGTCGCGGGCAAGCGTCCACTCCCAATCATATTGAAAGTTCTACGTTTTCAGCACGTAATGCAAATAATGGGAGCTGCCAGAGCACTTTCAAATTTGCAATACCAGGGACAAACTCCTGTTCTTCCCGGATTTTGCGGAAGTGACGGTGGCTCAAAGAAAGAGAGTTTTCTGGCGCGTCCATGCTTATTACAGCTACAGGCCCGTTTTGGGCTGCTCTGTCCTGCCCGCATGAGTGTCACGCTGCATAACCAGACCAAGACATTTGATGATCCAGGGGCATTATATGCATTTCTGGAAGATAAGGAGGCAGCGGTGATGCAGTGAAGTTCATTTTGCAGCTTTACTTGGTGCAGTTTCATGGCGCTCAATATCATGGAGTATGACTGGTCTGAGGTCGTGTAAAGGAGACTTACTCACGCAGAAGCGACATTTAATCACGCAGTATTACTATGTACTGAGACACTCATTTTGTTTTATTTGAAGGAATGCCAGGGCACTTTCCTGGTCAAGGTGTTTTTTGTTCTTTCTCTCTTTCTTCTTTTGTGTTGTTTGTGCTGTCTATGGTGGTTGAGAGAGTCTTGGAGTTTGGAGGGGTGAGAGGGCCCTTAGTCATTCAGCTGGGTCTTTTAGGTCATAAGCTGATTCAGTAAGGTTGCCCTGCCACGCAGTTTTGGTGGTTAGGGTTTTGGGTACATTGTCTTTTCCTTTATTGTGGGAGGTGGGCAAAGCGCGAAATTTTAAGTGGCAACAGAAGTGGGAATGTATTAGGTCATTTTGCCCTCTGTGTCTGTCTTGTCCTGGTGGGCTCACACACTAATTTTGTGGGTTGTTTAGCCTCCCTGGGTTTGGTTTGGTGTTAGGTTTTCAGAATTATGGGTTCTTATTATGAGCGATCATGTACAGGGGCTAGGGCTAAATTATATCTCCTTTTGTTGGGCTATATGTGCAGCTAACACTCTGAGGGCGCTTAAGATGTTGTTCTACAATGTAAAACTATATGCTACAACTGGATATGTTTTTGCAACATTTGACAGTCAATTTGAGCTATATTATCAGTATGTCTTCCTTTAAGATAGTTTCACTGAATGTTAAGGGCATTAACAATCCCATTAAGAGGAAAAAGATTCTTCTGTATGGCAAGAAAGAAAGTGCTGATATCTTACTGTTGCAGGAGATACATTTGAATGTTAAAGAGTCGTTAAAACTAGGTGCACATCCCTTTTCTCTAGTGGCTTTCGCAGCTGCCCAGAATAAGAAAAACAGGGTAGCCATTTTAGTAAGGAAAGCTCTATCTCCCATGATTATTCAAACTAGGTCTGATACCGATGGGCGGTGGACCATGGCTGTCATTAAAATTGGATCCACCGAACTGGCCTTAATCAATGTTTATGCTCCTAACATTGATTGTCCTAATTTTTTTTGCTCCATTGTGGCCTTGGCACAGGAGGTGTCCAGATATCCAACTATATGTAGGGAGGAGTAGCCTAGTGGTTGGGGCAAGGTACTTCAGGCCGGAAGGTCGGGGGTTCAAATCCCACTAGAGGACAGCAACCTTGGACCGGAAGGACTGGGGTTTCTAGTCCCACAGATGCTCCTTGTGGTCTTGGGCAAGCCACTTAACCCTCCATAGCCCATGTTCCCTGTAAGTATTAGTGCATGTCTCTCATATCCCCGCGTGTTAAATGTATCCCCCAATTGTGTTGTGACCGCTTTGATTGAAGGATAAGGCGGTATACAAAACTGTCTAAATAAAATAAATAAATAAACTATAGTGGGAGGAGACTTCAACTTCATGCTAGACCCATTGGTAGATAGAAGTCCAGTGAGAACCATTAGGGTTTCCAAGGCTCATCCAGTTCTTGTATCTCTAATGCAGGAATTGGGTCTGATAGACATTTGGTGGCTGCAGCACCTTACAGATAAAAAATTCACTTTCTTCTCTCCTCCTCATAACTCGCTATCACAAATAGATTTTTTCCTAGTCTCCAAGGGACTTTGCTCTAAAATTAGGGAGACTACTATTCATGCAGCTCATATCTCTGATCACTCCGCAATCTCTCTCACCCTACTTGATGCAACGAGCTATCAACCTCACTCACAATGGCAATTTGATAGGACTCTTCTAGTCAGTCAGGAATTTCGGGAGACCATCCTGGTGGCCATAAAGAAGTACATCCAATTCAATCTACCGCAAGACTCCTCGGGGTGGGCCTGGTGGAAAGGCTTTAAGGCTAGTATACGAGCCACTATTACTAGTTTCGCTATAAAGCAGGCTAAACAGTGTAAAGCACAACTTAGTGCACTAGACAAACAGATTAAAGCGGGTGAACGTACCTTATGCCAGAAATCTGATCCTAACATTTTGATAAGATTGCAGCGCCTTAGATTTAAATATAATTCGATTTTGACCACTGAGGCCTCACAGAATATTCAAGGGCAGAAAGGACGATATAACTTGGAGGGTAATAGAGCTGGAAGGTTGCTAGCTAACTCGTTGAAGGGTCATAAGGAATCTTTGCGTGTTACAGCTCTAAAGGATCCTCATGTGCAGAGACCTCTTGCCAATTCTACACTCAGTTATACTCCCCAGAAATAGATTTTTCTGTGAAGGAGTTTGATAGTTTGCTAAATAATATCCAAATCCTAATCTTGAGAGAGACAGACAAACATATAACAAATTTTATTTTGGAACACACACGTTGAAGAAAAAATAATTCCCTCATATGGTGTGATATTCCTTTTTATATTTTTTTAGGGGACGCAACCCCAACATAAAAGTTACTGAGAGTATTGTTTAACCCTCAATACCAATCAGTAAACACACAACTTCTACTTCCCAACAATGGACTGAAAAAATACTTAGCTGTAATAAAATGGATGACATCCAGTTAGTGCAGAAGCACAAAGACAGAATCTTCTACTGCCAATGGTGTTCTTCCAGCTAAAGCAGTCCTTTCCTTCAAAACAGCATGTGGTCCCGTATATGGTCTTTGGCTAATACCAAACTCACAGAGCAGTGGCAACTCATAAGAGATCAAAAAATCTCAAAGCAGAACCCAACGTTGCGTTTAAGGTCATAGTACCTTCCTGACCCTTCTTCAAACTGTGTTGCTCATTCTTCTTCCGGAAGTGATCATATTTAAATGCCCACATGAAACATGTGACCAATTGGTAGACACATTGCAGCCAATAATAGTAGCTAAAGTTCAACTCCCCCATTCATAAAATATTATAGCAATCCAAGGACATATTTAAGCCCCGCAGTGTTACCGATTGTAAGGTAAAAATCCAATATTGTTCCCGATAGCGTAACCGAGAATCTAGGTCTCACCCCTCTATCATCAAAGGGGATATGATCTAACACTCGCCAATGCAAGTCGGTAAAGCGATAACCATATTGGAGACAGTGTTCCACTACTGGGGCTGAAATCACTCCCCGAGTAATGCGAGACTGATGTTCTTGAAGCCTTTTTTTTATCATCCTAGAAGTCTTGCCGACATAAATTAGCGGGCAAGGACAAACTAATATGTACACAACAAACGATGTCAAACAAGTGGAAGAAAACTTACTGACCACCCGGCAATGTTGTATAGGATGTTCCCAATCAACTCCTTCCAGTGTGAGATCACAAAAATCACAAGTAGTGCATTTGAAATGACCCGGATTATCTATTGTCTGTCGACTGCCTGAATTATGAATAGTCCAATCAGCAATATTTCTACCCCTCTGAAAGGCAATCATTAAAGGCCTCTCAAAGCAAGGTTGCAAAGATAAAATCGGCCAGTGTGTTTTCAAAATCTTCATGACTTGAGTTGCTTTTGGCATATAGGGTAAAACCCCCACATACGCAGAGCAGTCATTCCGGTTCTCAAGCTCAAGCAAAAAACAAATTCGGATACAATTACATGCGGCCACTATGGCGCAATATCTGAAACGTATAATTCCAAGGGGCTTGTGGGTTCTGAAACCGCCTCATATGTTTCAACAGGATCAAACGTTTTGTATCACAGGGGATAGCATTTTAAATAAATGTGGTTTGGATTTGATAGCCCTATTAATGGAACGTTTATCAACGGAGGAGAAAATATTGAAAGACCAACTTGATGCTATGAAAACTGAATTGATAGAGGCCTCTTCAATTGAAAAGTTTCAATTGGAATAGAAAGAATATGAATTGCAATTAAAACAATTTTGTGAATCTGTAAAGCAAAAGAAGGTGATTAAATTTAAACAGGATACTGGAGACTATGAGAAAAATCAAGTTTATACTTGGAGGAAGAAACTGCAAGCTGATAAAAGGCCCTCAGTTCGGCAAGTGACTTTTGATGATTCAACTGAAGACAGTAGTGAGTCTTTAGAACTTGATCCTCCTGTGACTCGATCACGAGGGGGATCTCATCAGCGTTCTTTTTTCAGGTGCCGCCCTCAATCGTACCGCCTCAACCCGTGGAGGAAGGTCGGAGGGGACCAACCACTCGCTCTCACACGAAACATCAATAGTTAATCTATCTAAGTGCGAGCTTACGGAGGACCAAATGCAGGTATTACAATTGGGACGTTCATTTGTTCCTTCTCCTCAATATGACCCTTTTCGTATCAGAGTTGCGTTATATTGTTTTTTTTGAAAACTTCAAGTTTCTCAGTTTTTTTCAAACACAATCAGTACAAGATATGGGAGAGGATTCCTCCTTGATACGAAACCCTTCTAAATGGCTCCCGCCTGGTTCATTAGAAGCCTCAATAGAAACTTTTCAAAGATTAGTATTACGGGACCTTCAGCAATTAGAAAATAATACTGGTTTGGATTCTTTTTCAAATGTTTCGAGGCAACAATTTTTAGCATTACAAACGCTGAGTAAAAGAAGGGATATACAAATTCATCGGGCGGATAAAGGGGGAGCTATAGTAATTCAAGATCATGATCACTACTGTGCAACAGTTTACGAACATTTACGAAATGATAAATATTATATATCTCTGTCTTCTGATCCAACTAGTAATTTCCAACAAGAAATCAAGGACTATACAGCATTAGCTTTACAATCTAACTGGATCACAGCTAAGGAACATCAATTCCTTAATCAAAAATTTCCTTGTGTTCCGGTTTTATATATGTTGCCAAAAATTCATAAAAATCTTCGGAAGCAACCTGGTCGTCCTATTCTTTCTTGTCGGTGCTCGCTATTGGAACCCTTGTCGCAATTTTGCGATTTATTTTTTCGACCATTGTTGTCCACGATTCCTTCCTATATAAAAGACTCATTTCATTTTTTGGAAATACTGAATGCATTGCCGGGGGACAAGACCGATTAGCTGTTGGTGACTATGGATGTCCAAGCCTTATATTCTAATATAGGTCAAGAGGCTGCTTTACAGATGGCTGATAGAATCCCTTTTGTCCTGCCTATACGTTTACCTAAAGAATGTGTGTTATCTTTATTGCGGATAGTGTTGACAAAAAGTTTTTTCCAATTTGAGGGCAATTTTTACCATCAGATACATGGAATACCAATAGGTGCCACTGTGGCTCCATCTGTGGCAACATTTTATATGGCTGAATTTGAATCCACGTATGTTTATCCCTCTGAGTGGTTCATGAGTATTCGTATGTGGACACGATTTCTAGATGATATTTTTTTCTTTTGGGTGGATACGGAAATGAGATTACAAGAATTTTTCTTATGGATAAATACTTTGTCTTCTGATCTACAATTTACACCGAAGTTGCATAAGGATACTATTGAGTTTCTGGATCTCAAGTTGTTTAAAAAAGGTTCACAAATCCACTCCTCTTTATATCGTAAGGATGTACAGGGTAACACCTTGTTGCATTACCGCAGTTATAACCCGGGTCCTTTAAGACGAGGACTTCCAGTGGGTCAGTTTATTAGGCTGCGACGTTTATGCTCTTCATTGGAGGATTTTAAGCTTCATGCTAAAGATCTGAAGGCACGTCTTTTAGCAAGGGGATACCCATTGAATATAATTGATAAGGCATACCGTAGAGCGCGGTTTAATCATGCAGAGTGGTGGAATTTGGGAAGCCGGGAGCAGGAGCTTGAGAACCAGAATGACTGCTCTGCGTATGTGGGGGTTTTATCCTATATGCCAAAAGCAACTCAAGTCACGAAGATTTTGAAAACACACTGGCCGATTTTATCTTTGCAACCTTGCTTTGAGAGGCCTTTAATGATTGCCTTTCAGAGGGGTAGAAATATTGCTGATTGAACTATTCATAATTCAGGCAGTCGACAGACAATAGATAATCCGGGTCATTTCAAATGCACTACTTGTGATTTTTGTGATCTCACACTGGAAGGAGTTGATTGGGAACATCCTATACAAACAACACTGCCGGGTGGTCAATAAGTTTTCTTCCACTTGTTTGACATCGTTTGTTGTGTACATATTAGTTTGTCCTTGCCCGCTAATTTATGTCGGCAAGACTTCTAGGATGATAAAAAAAAGGCTTCAAGAACATCGGTCTCCCATTACTCGGGGAGTGATTTCAGCCCCAGTAGTGGAACACTGTCTCCAATATGGTCATCACTTTACCGACTTGCGTTGGCGAGTGTTAGATCATATCCCCTTTGATGATAGAGGGGGAGACCGCGATGCTTGGTTACGCTATCAGGAACAATATTGGATTTTTACCTTACAATCGGTAACACTGCGGGGCTTAAATATGTTCTTGGATTGGTGTAATATTTTATGAATGGGGGAGTTGAACTTTAGCTACTATTATTGGCTGCAATGTGTCTAACAATTGGTCACATGTTTCATGTGGGCATTTAAATATGATCACTTCCGGAAGAAGAATGAGCAACACAGTTTGAAGAAGGGTCAAGAAGTACTATGACCTGAAACGCAACATTGGGTTCTGCTTTGAGATTTTTTGATCTCTTATGAGTTGCCACTGCTCTGTGAGTTTGGTATTAGCCAAAGACCATATACGGGACCACATGCTGTTTTGAAGGACTGCTTTAGCTGAAAGAACACCATTGGCAGTAGAAGATTCTGTCTTTGTGCTTCTGCACTAACTGGATGTCATCCATTTTATTACAGCTAAGTGTTTTTTCAATCCGTTGTTGGGAAGTAGAAGTTGTGTGTTTACTGATTGGTAATGAGGGTTAAACAATACTCTCAGTAACTATTATGTTGGGGTTGCGTCCCCTAAAAAAAATATAAAAAGGAATATCACACCATATGATGGAATTATTTTTTCTTCAACGTGTTTGTTCCGACATAAAATTCGTTATACGTTTGTCTGTCTCTCTCAAGATTAGGATATAGATGTGGGAGGTAGGTTTTGGTTTAATTTAGTAGGTAAATAATATCCAAAGGCCGGTGTTAGATCAAGAAACTGCTGCGGGATTAGACAGATAACAGTCATGGAAATTATCCAGGCTATTGACGCTACACAAGCTGGCAAAGCTTCCGGACCAGATGGTCTGCCGGCTGAATTTTATAAAGCCTTCTCCAAAACATTAGGGCCATACCTTCGACAATATTATAGACTTCTTCTAGATAATGTGGCAGAGAATGGAGCGTTTGCCTCTACAAACATTGTTGTCCTAGAAAAACCTGGGAGGGGACCCTCAGTTAGTTAGTAATAATCGGCCAATTTCATTGTTAAATGCAGACTATAAAATCTTTGTGACCATTATAGCTGGTCGCCTCTCCAAATTGATCCCTTCCTTGATCCACCCAGACCAATGTGGATTTACTGAGGTACGTTCTACAGCCGATAATGCCAGAGTGCTTTGTCATGTTTTAGAAGGCGCAGAGGAAACAGAAGACCCTCTTGTGGGACTCTCATTAGACACAGAGAAAGCACAGTTACTTACCTGTAACAGGTGATCTCTGGGAACAGCAGGAATAAGTCTTCACATATGGGTACGTCGGTACCGACGGAGCCTGCGCGGGAACGCTCCCCAGCTTCCCAGAAAGGAGAGCTTTTGGGAGCATCCCACTGCGCCTGCGCGCTGCCTTCCCGCCTTTCCTGACCAGCTCTCCTCAGTTCGAGTTTAAAGCTGAGACAATAGAGAGAGAGAGGAAAGGAAAGACAGAAAAAAGGTACAACTCCTAGGGGAGGTGGGAGGGTTGTGAAGACTTATTCCTGCTGTTCCCAGAGATCACCTGTTACAGGTAAGTAACTGTGCTATCTCCAGGAACAAGCAGGAATGAGTCTTCACATATGGGGACTCCCTAGCTAAGATGCCTGGGAGATCCCCAAGGATATGAGACCCTGGGAAGGGTCCTACGTCCTCCTATGGATCTCAGGCATCCATCCAGGGAAGGAGGGTAGGAGTTGTTTAAGAATGGAACAGGTGTCTGAGGACAGCCTGACCAAACAAGGCATCCCGGCGGGAGTCCTTGTCCAAGCAGTAATGGGCTGTGAAGGTATGAACCGAGGCCCAGGTGGCTGCTCGACAGATCTGGTCGATGGACACAGAGTTTAGATGAGCCATAGAGGTGGCCATGGCCCTCACATTATGAGCTGTGACATGGCTCTCCAGAGAAAGGTTCTTACTCTGGTAGGCGAAAGAAATACACTGAGCAATCCAATTGGACAGTGTTCTCTTAGAGACTGGAAGTCCTAAATGAGAAGGATCAAAAGCAACAAAAAGCTGGGAAGACTTTCTATTTTTTTTTTATTTAACATTTCTTATATACCGTCTTTCATGATATCAAGGCAGTTTACATTGAACAAACTGAAATTACATTGAACAGGGCATTATAACTTGGAGATAACTATTTACAGGGAACATGGGCTATGGAGGGTTAAGTGGCTTGCCCAAGACCACAAGGAGCACCTGTGGGACTAGAAACCCCAGTCCTTCCGGCCCAAGGTTGCTGTCCTCTAGTGGGATTTGAACCCCTGACCCTCCGGCCTGAAGTACCTTGCCCCAACCACTAGGCCACTCCTCCACTCCACTCCACTCCACTTCTATGTTGCTGTGTCCTTTGTAAGTAAAAAGCAAGAGCTCTTTTACAAACCAGAGTATGAAGACTCTTCTCTGCACTGGATGCATGAGGAGCTGGAAAAAAGACAGGTAAATATACCTCTTGATTAAGATGAAAAGGTGAGACCACTTTAGGCATAAAGTGTGGATTTGTCCTAAGGACTACCTTATCATGACGGAACCTTGTATAAGGTGGATTAGCCACTAAGGCCTGCAGTTCACTGATGCGGCGAGCTGAAGTGACTGCAATGAGGAAAATAACCTTCCAGGAAAAGAATTTTAAGGAGGTAGTGGCTAAGGGTTCAAAAGGTGGCTTCATAAGCTGACCAAGAACCAAATTTAAGTCCCATGCCACCGGAGGCGGCCTAATGGGAGGTTTAGTTAAAGTTAGGCCTCTCATGAATCTTGCAATGAGAGGATGAGAGGAAAGAGGTTGTCCACTGATGGGCTTAAGGGATGCTGCAATAGCACTCAAATGGACTCTCACTGAATTTGTCTTAAGTCCTGCATCGGAAAGAGCAGGAGATAGTCCAACAGAGAATTTAAAGGTAGTGCTAGAGGGTCAAGACCCTTGTCAGCACACCAAATGGAAAATCTTTTCCATTTAAAGGCATAGGAACGCCTGGTGGAAGGTTTTCTGGAAGCATGGAGAATATCCTTCACTTGCTGAGAAAGATTCAAGCCTTGAAGGTCTAGGCCTTCAGTAACCAAGCTCTAAGGTGAAGGGACTTGGGGTTTGGGTGCCACAAAGTCCCTTCCTCCTGGGACAGAAGGTCTGGAGCAGCTCCCAAATCCAAGGAGGGGGCTTGGGAGAGATGCAGAAGTAGAGGGTACCACACTTGGCGTGGCCAGCGTGGAGCTATGAGGATCATAGATCCTTGATACCTCTGGAGTTTCAACAGAGTCTTGGGAATCAAAGGAATGGGTGGAAAGGCATACAGGAAGCCCTGACCCCAATGAAGGAGGAAGGCATCCTTGGCCTGAACTCCCTGACACGGAATTCTGGAACAGAACCGGGGAAGTTTGGCATTCCACGGACTTGCAAAGAGGTCTATGTCCGGGGTTCCCCATTCTTGGAAGATTCTGAGTACCTGATCCATGTGCAGGGACCATTCGTGTGGAAGCAGAACTCGACTGAGTCTGTCTGCCCAAGAGTTTTGGACTCCTGGGAGGTATACTGCCAGGAGATGGATTTGATGCTCTCTGGCGAAGGCCCACAATCTTAGAGCTTCGTTGCAAAGCGACAGAGAGCCAGTTCCTCCTTGCTTGTTTATGTAAAACATAGCTACTTGATTGTCCGTATGGATGAGGACTGTCTTGTAGCTGAGGAGGGTATGGAAGACCTTGAGAGCTAGAAAAACTGCTCGAAGCTCCAAGTGGTTGATATGAAGAGAGGTCTCCTGAGGGTACCAAGTGTCTTGAGTGGAGAGGTCCTGTAGATGAGCTCCCCAACCTGTTTGGGAGGCATCTGTTGTGAGGGTTGCTTGGGGCAACAACTGTTGGAAGGGGGACCCCAGCAACAGATTTTGAGTGGACATCCACCATTGGAGAGACCAAAAGAGACATTTGGAGGTTGCTATTTGGTCTGAGAGAGCTCCTGATGCTTGAGTCCACTGGGTGGACAAGGTCCATTGAGCTGCTCTCATGTGAAGGCGAGCATAGGGTACCACATGTACTGTGGAAGCCATGTGGCCTAGCAGTTGCAGCATCTCCCGGGCAGTTAAGTGGCTCTTTGACTGAATCTGGGAGGCTAACTGCACTAGAGGCTGGCAACGGGCCCGAGGAAGGTAGGCCCTTGCAGTGGTGGTATCCAACCAGGCCCCTATGAATTCTAGGGACTGAGTGGGGGTGAGACTTTGGGAGGTTTACCATAAGTCCCAAATACTGCAGAATGCGCCTTGTGCGGTCTAAGGAAATCTGGGCCTCTGACTGAGATGGGGCTCGGATGAGCCAGTCGTCCAGGTATGGGAAGACAAATATTCCCAGAGTGCGTAGAAATGCAGCAACTACTGCCATGCATTTTGTGAACACTCTTGGGGCAGAGGCCACACCGAAAGGAAGCACTCTGTATTGGTAATGTTTTCCTTGGAAAAGAAAACGCAGGAATCTTCTGTGAGATGGATGGATGAGAACATGTGTGTACGCATCCTTGAGATCTAGAAAACAAAGCCAATCTTGACTTTGAAGGTATGGAAGGAGAGTGCCTAGAGAAAGCATCTTGAACTTCTCCTTGCATAGAAATTTGTTCAATTCTCTGAGATCTAGAATGGGTCTGTATCCCCCTGTCTTCTCTGGAATGAGAAAATAGGGGGAGTAGAACCCTGACCCTTGTTGAAGAAGAGGAACTTCTTCTATTGCCGCTTGGGCAAGAAGGGTAGTTATCTCCTGACCTAGAAGGTCGAGAAGAGATGTGGGAGAATTGAAGTGTCTCACCATGGTGTGGGGAGTAAGGTCTGAGAAATGAAGTTTGTAGCTCTCTCTTATGATGGAGAGGGTCCACTGCTCTGATGTGATTTGCTCCCATCTGGGAGCAAAATGAGCTAACCTTCCTGGAATGGTGAGAGGTTCTGGCTGTTTTAAAGCCAGAAAGGCTAAGTTCTCTAGCATCAAGTCAAAAACCCTAAGGAGGTTGGGACTGCTGAGTTGCAGCAGCCCCTGTAGACTTAGGCCTGGCCTGCTTAGGTTGCTGACGCTTAGCGGTAAAGCGACCTGTAGAAGATTGTTGGCCAGAAGTGGAAGGAAACCTGCCCTTTTTGAAAAAAGACTTTTTAAAAGTCTTTTTCTTGGCAGGAATGGAGGTAGACTTTGAAAGTCTATCCAGAGCAGAATTCTCTGCATCCATTTGAGTGGCTTTTATCTGCCACTCTTTGCCAAATAGATTTTCACCTGTACAGGGCAGATTTCCTAAGCCATCTTGAACCCAGGGTTCTAAATCAGAAGCCTGGAGCCAAGCAATTCTGCAAGCAGCTATAGCAATGCCCGAGGCTCTACTGGCACCTTCAAAGGAGTCAAAGGCTGCCCTGTTGGAAAACTTGGAGATGTCTTGAGTATGCTTAAGCCACATGCGGAATTCTTCCCTTTTATCCTCTGGAATAAAAGGGAGGAAAGTGTGCAGCTTTTCTGCCACCTCTTTCAGAAACATACCCATGTAGAGGCTGTATGAGTTGATTCTGGCAATAAGCATACTGGCCTGGAAGATTTTCCGACCAAAAGCATCCAAGGTTCTGCATTCTCTTCCTGGAGGAGCAGAAGAGTGTCTCTTTGTACTCTTTATCCTCTTCATAGCTGACTGCACCACAATGGAATGGTGAGGAAGCTGAGTTTTTTGAAATCCAGGACAGGGAGGGACACGGTACATAGTGTCCAACCTGCGAGAATGAGGAGCGAGAGTGAGAGGAGTCTCCCATAAATCAATCATGTGTTCATAAAGAATCTCATGAATTGGTAAGGTGACTGCCTCTCTAGGAGCCTTAGGGTATCCTAAAATATCCAATTTTTTTGCTCTAGGCTCTGATTCAGAGGCTACTGAGATAGAAAGTCCTTTAGCTACTTCTCTTATGAAGTCTTGAAAGGACAAGTCCTCTGGAGGAGACATTCTTCTTTTTGGAGAAGAAGGCTCTTCAGGAAGGGCTATGGATACTTCAGGTGATTCATCTGATGAATCAGAATCACCAGAGGTATCGAAGTACCGCCTGTCAGGGTGCACTTCCAGCGCTCGATACGTGTATCGAGCGGTATCGACATCGGGCGTTTTCGGAACCGTATCGGTACCGAGAAACAGCCCTGGACAAGGAACCGCTGTCCTAGTCGATGTCGATGCGGTCGGTACCGGTATCGGCGCTGGTGCCGGTACCGGAGCCGATACCGACAACGGAGCTCATTGCGGTACCGTCGGCGTCGCAGCTTGAATGAAGGCTGAAATAGCCTGCTGCATGGACAGAACATTCTGATCCATCGACGCCATGAATGCCTGGAGATCGGTACCGGGAGATTGTGCCGGTACCCCAGAGCATTCTAACAGGTGATCGGTCGAGGCCGTGCCATCGATGTCAACCTGTAACCCCATAGGAGGAGCTTTGGAAGCCGGAGCTTCCCGCCTGGGTTGTTTGGCTGGTGCAGGATCCTCGAGGGCAAGCCCGGAGGCATCTCGATGCTTAGAGGGAGATCTACCCTTCGAGGACCTGCTAGACTTATGTTTGGTTACCTGAGATCCATCAGGAGAAGAAGACCGGGAGGAGGTCGATGCTACCGATGCTGCATCAGCGGGAAACAGCACATGGAGCTTAGCTGCTCGGTTCTGTAAACCCCGTTTAGACATTAGAGAGCAGGACGGACAATCCGGAATGGAGTGTTCAGGACCCAAACATTTAAGGCACCATTCATGGGTATCTGTAACAGAAATAGTACCGCTACACTTAGTGCATTTCTTGAACCCAGAGGCTGGTTTTTCCATGAGGGAAATTTTACTTTGGGCCCTGAGGCCTAGAAGAATAATTACACTAAGTGAGGAAAAATATAGAGATATTGTTTTTTTGAAAGAAGAAAGAAAAGACCGGCGGTACCGGTCCGGGGTCGGGAAAGGCAGACACGCGACCAAAGATATAAAATAAAGAACTTCTTTAGCGGTGACAGGGCTCGACCTGCTGGCTCCGCGGCAAAGAACTGAGGAGAGCTGGTCAGGAAAGGCGGGAAGGCAGCGCGCAGGCGCAGTGGGATGCTCCCAAAAGCTCTCCTTTCTGGGAAGCTGGGGAGCGTTCCCACGCAGGCTCCGTCGGTACAGACGTACCCATATGTGAAGACTCATTCCTGCTTGTTCCTGGAGATAGCATTTGACCAGTTGGAGTGGCCTTTTTTGTTTGCTGTTTTGAAGAGGTTTGGATTTGGTGGAGGTTTCTGCAATCTAATTAAACTTCAGTCTAGAGAGTTTCTTCTAGGGCGGGGTAACCGTCAGTGTTAGAAACATAGAAAAATGACGACAGAAAAAGACCACATGGCCTATCTAGTCTGTCCTTCCTTATCAACAACTACAACAATTCCCTTTTTTCCTTTAGAGATCCTGTGTTTGTCCCATGCCTTTCTGAAATCAGATACCGTCCTCATCTCTACCACCTCCACTGGGAGACTATTCCACAGATCCACCACTCTTTCCGTAAAGAAATATTTCCGTATATCACTCCTGAATCTATCCCCTTTCACCCTCATCCCATATCCCCTTGTAGCAGAACTTGCTTTCAATCGAAAGAGGCTCTCCCCCTGTGATCATAAGATCATAAGATAAGATCATAAGATATGCCATACTGGGTCAGACCAAGGTCCATCAAGCCCAGTATTCTGTTTCCAACTGTGGCCAATCTAGGTCATATGTACCTAGCAGTTTCCCCAAGGGACACAGGTTCCACAATGCTTGTATTGGTTCAAGCATTGATATCCTGGGTCCCTTCTTAATAATGGTTTATGGACCTTTCCTCCAGGAACTTGTCCAAACCTTTTTTAAAACCCAGCTACACTAACAGCCTTTACTACATCTTCCGGTAACAAATTCCAGAGTTTGATTACACGTTGAGTGAAAAAATATTTTCTTTTATTAGTCTTAAATAGTTTACCCTGTAGCTTCATTGCATGTCCCCTAGTCTTTCTATATTCTGATAAGGTAAACAATCGATCTACGTTTACCCGTTCCACTCCGTTCATTAATTTATAGACTTCTATCATATCTCCCCTCAGCCGTCATTTATGCCACAGAGGTATTTAAACGTCTCAATCATATCACCTCTATCCCGCCTTTTCTCTAAGGTGTACGTATTAAGATCCTTAAGTCTGTCGTCCGATGCTTTATAATGAAGACCACTAACCATTTTGGTAGCCACCCTCTGTACTGACTCCATCCTGTTTGATCCCATCTGGCATCCACTCAGGATGTTACCAGTGGTGTGCCCCAGGGATCTGTCCTTGTCCAATTCTTTTTAACATCTTTGTTAGTGATATAGCGGAAGGGCTGTCGGGTAAGGTTTGCCTCTTTGTGGATGATGCCAAAATCTGCAATAGAGTAGACACCCAGGAAGGTGTAGATAACATGAGGAGGGATCTAGCTAAGCTTGAAGAATGGTCTAGAATTTGGCAGCTGGAATTTAATGTTAAAAAATGTAAGGTCATGCATTTGGGCTGCAGCAATCCAAGGGAGCAATATAGTATAGGGGGTGAAGTACTTTTGTCCACTAAAGAAGAGCGGGCCCTAGGCGTGGTTGTGTCTGATGCTCTTAAAGTAGCTAAACAGGTAGAAAAGGCATCGGCAAAAGCTAGAAGGATGCTTGGGTGCATACGGAGAGGAATGGCTAGCAGAAAAAAGGAGGTGATAGTGCCTCTGTATAAGTGCTTGGTGCGACCTCATTTGGAGTATAGTGTGCAATTCTGGAGACCGCACCTTCAAAAGGATGTGAACAGGATGGAGTCGGTGCAGAGGGTGGCTACTAAAATGGTTAGTGGTCTTCATTATAAAGCATATGAGGACAGACTTAGGGATCTTAATATGTACACCTTAGAGGAAAGGCGGGATAGAGGGGCATAAATGTTCAGGGGGAGAGCCTCTTTCAATTGACAGCAAGTTCTGCTACGAGGGGACATGGGATGAGGGTGAAAGGGGATAGATTCAGGAGTTATATGCTGACTCCTCCCAGATCAACTTCTTTGCACCTGAAATCTCTCCAGGAATCCAGTCCCGGATCTCTGCCTGTTTATCCAACATTGCTGCCTGGATGTCTCACCACCATCTGAAATTGAACATGGCCAAAACTGAGCTCCTTAACTTTCCCCTAAAAACCCATCTCCCCGTTCCTCCCTTCTCTAGTCCCCAGTTTCACTATGTGTTTTGTCTTTATTAGACTGTAAGCTCTGATGAGCAGGGACTGTGTCTTACATCTATATGTACAGCGCAGTGTCCACCTTGTAGTGCTACACAAATGATTATTATTAGTAGTAGACTTCCTAGGGCGAGTTCTGATCTGGTCTAGCAGGATAAAAGGAAAGAAAATCATCGTGTCAAATTTCTCCTTCCTTATCTTCCACTGCTTGGGTGTGTCCTACAGAGAGCGGAACATACCCAAGAAGTAAGGACCCAGGGTGAGAAAACTGTGCCCTGGACAGCACTGTTTTGCCAAAGGCACCAGCCGCATCAGCTCCCACATTCAATCTATAGTCCTTCACAAAAGTGCTCAGGGAAGAATAGGCAGCTGCCCACTAGATGTCTTCCAAAAACGCTAAGGCAGAAACAACCCAGGACGAGGTTCATGCTTAGTGGGGGTGAGTTATGCTTCCCTCCCACACTGTCTATGAAATAAAAGACAGGTTGAACTGAACAGTCATCAAGCTAGCCAGCAAATCAGAAACATGGCCACTGCCTGTCCTGTTCTCAGACCACAGGAGAGGGACAAAGGCCCAGCAATGGGAGGAATTAGAATCTCAGATATTTTCCAATCCTACAGGGGGCATATGTGTATCCTGACCCAAAACACCCATTCCAGGGTCAAAGTCATTGAACATGGGAGCATCAGGAAGACCCATGCTCTAGAAGCTGCCTGAAAGCAAGGACTCCAGAACTGCAACCTAGCCTAACCAAACATCTTGGGATAAGAAACACGCTGTCTAAGCATGTACTAAACACTAAGCTCCAGATGGGAACTAGACTGCTCTTGGGGTCGCACCCATGCCTGTGCCTCCAGTCACTGAACTACCCAGGACTGTGTTCTTTTTCATACTAGAAGGGAGAGGTACACCGCCCATGACCTTGGTGTGCAGGAGCCACAAATGCAACAGTCTGCTATGGCAGAAGGTGTTAAATAGTTTTCTTAACTGTTGCTCCTTTGGCCCAAGAGCCATAAAGAAACTTCATGAATGTGGTCCAGCGAGGCTCTACCAGCTTTAGAACACATCCTGATTTGAGGACCTCTAGGACCCAAGAGCTGATATGAGCTTCCAGGTAGCCAGTCAGACACCCGCCAACCACCTTTACCTCTGAAGGGACGTGTAAACCTCACTGTGAGGGTGTGCCAGCCCTCTCCCTCCCAAGGAAGTACCCTACTGAAGGCACCAAAATCTCTGAAAAGACACTTCTCAGACTGTGGCCCATGGGAAAAAAGCGGCACCAAAACTGTTCTCAATCTTAAGCCGTCACCATGCTCTCCATCAACCTCTACGCAAGCACAGCCCATCATTCAGAAACCTCCAAGGGCGAGCATCACCAAGGACTTCCACCAGGTATTGCAGGTCCTCCCAAGGAAGCAAGCTACCCTTAAAATCAAACTTACTGAGCCGCAGCTGGGATGCAGCCTCTACAGAGAACAACCACTGCCAGGGTTATCGTTGGGTCCCTCACAGTCTATGTCACAGTCTGAGAGGAAATACTGCTCAAGTCGTATGGGGCATTTTTTTTTGTTGTTAGTTATCACAAGCCAGCCTCAACACAGTGAAACTTGGGTTTGCAAAGCAGGTATCTTGAAGGAGGAGTTAGTATATCTCCTCAGAGTTATTCAGCAGTTTCTGGAACCACCCAAAAAGCACTTGGGCTACCAGGTCTGATCAAGGCACTGCCAGAGCACCCATGTCTGAACATGGGAGGGGTTCCCAGGAGTGGTTGCATGCTACACCACCACCATAATCAGGGTAACCCCTCCTCGGGACTCCAGGGCTGTTACAACTCCCCTGAGGTAGCTATAGCCAAATCTGGACCAAAATGCCCCTCTGACCCAGAACCAGTGTCTCCCTTGAGAGGGGAAGAAAGCAGAGGGTTGTCTCTAACCCTCTATGCTAGGGTCCACTTACAGAACTGCACTTGGAGGTAGCTCCGCAAAGTGTAGAGGCCCCCAAACAGCCTGAAAAGGGGTGGAGAGATCCTCTTCACGAAACAGACCAACTCTGAGAGAACCTTTTCCATCACCAGGGAACGCTCCTCTTCCCCTGTGTACTCGCCTATCAAAAACTGGAAAATTGCCTCCTGTCCCTAGAACACCCAAGTCAGGCACTTGGAGACACAGTTTAGCCATAAAGCCAAAAGGGGCACTGAATTCCCTGCTGCTAGACAGCCCCGAATCCCCTGTAGGGAGTAAGGGCCCCAGGCCCTCAAGGGAGGCTGTCCTGCAGATATTAAGGACCAAAAACAATCCCCTTCACCTTCTTAGCACTCTTAACCCTTCTCTTCTCAGACTCTCCCCTCCCTTGGCATGACAGCAGTCTCTTTCCTATCATACTCCAGCATTCCTATCTGATTTCAGTTTTCTCACTTGTTTTAATGGTACACCACCATGGTGCAACTAATAAAGGGCGGTATATCAAATGTAATAAACTGTGAAGGTACAGGTTGGCTGCTGGAAGAGCGAACAATTTTTCAGCCTGAGAGTGGGTCACCTGCACGAGCAAATACCTTTGCAAATTAATTGACAAATTACTCGGGTCTAATTGTCAACACTAACAACAAACTGTACCCTCTGTCTATGGCATCCAGTGGGGGGACCTAAAAAAAAGGTATAACATGATCTCTTGGTACTGAACCTACTAATAACTTTGCCACCACCATTTGCAATCACCTCAAATTCTTCACAAAAAGCCCTCAATAGAAGGCATCAAACATAAGTACCTGCACCATGGTGGCCAAATCCTGCTGATTAAAAAAAAAAAATCATCCTTAGCCAGCAAAGACTGAAAAAACAAACCTTAATCTGTATGTTTATTTATTTATTTATTTATTTATGCTTTTCTTCTATACCGCTTTTTCCAAAGATCAAAGGCGGTTTACATTTAACATATAATGAACATGGTTTTACATGGAACAGTGTTTTTCATAACTATGTACATTTAACTATTTGTACATTATTAAAATTTGATATACCACCCTTCAATACCCAAGTTTGATTCCCACTGGCACTCCTTGTGGCCTTGGGCAAACACTTAACCCTCCGTTGCCTCAGAAATGAGTCCTGGCATTTACTTCAGGTCATACTGCCAAGAAAACCCAGGAGCTGCTGGGTTGCCAGGCGTCAGCATTGACTTGAAGGCACGCACAACAAAAAGCCATCATTGAACTCAAATACTGAACTACACATTTTATTCCTGACCTCTAACTACAACCCATTCCAACATACAATGAGTGGCTCTAGGCACCGTTTACCCACTGGACCCAAAAGACTAAGTTTTTTGACAATTCAACACAAACTGAATTTTTCCCATCCACTTTTCAATAGCCTATAAACAGTCAACTGAACTGTGTGATATTTCTCCAAAGAGATATAAGTCTGTATATGTCAGCAAACATGGTTCACCCCTCTCTTCTCTCCCTATACCTCTCCTTGGGTAAGTCACTCTTATCTGTGCTCTTCTCCTCCATTATCATTCTTTACACCTTTGCTGTGCCATACACTTGGAATAAATATCTGCAGGTGTGTCATGCTCCCTCTGTCCCTATTCAAATCCAGAATACAAGCCCATCTTTTTCAGGGCTGTTTTTACATCTTAACCCATTATTGTCATGCTTGTACCCATATTAATCCAATAACAAAGGCTCACTCTTATAATCCCTATCCTATAATCACTAACGTGTTTTAGCAAACAGTATATAATATCCTACAGATCGTCTGTAATGAGGATGTGAAACATACTCGTGTAACAGACCCTCCTTTTTATTCGGTTTTAAAAGGTCACATCGACAAAAAAATACTATAGGATATTATATACTGTTTGCTAAAACACGTTAGTGATTATAGGATAGGGATTATACGAGTGAGCCTTTGTTATTGGATTAAATTGCGGCTTTACTTCAAAAGGTTTTGTAGGTGAATGTACCCATATTAAAGCAAACTCCCTAATTCTCTCATTTGTCTTGTCTTGAATAAATTGTGAGCTCTGTTGAGAAGGGACAGAGTAGTTACTCACCTATAACAGGTGCTCTCCAGGGACAGCAGGAATCAGTCCACACATATGGGCGACGTCGGCGTCGACTGAGCTTGTGAAGAAGCATTTCCCCCAGCTTTCAAAGAAAGCTTTTGGGAGATGCCACCACGCATGCATGGTCCCCTTCTAGCTCAAGGGTGCTATCTTGCTCAGTCATATGACATAGCTAAGACAGCAAAACACAAATTGGTATAGTTAAGGCAACTCTACGGGGAGTTGGGAGGGTTGTGAGGACTAATTCCTGCTATCCCTGGAGAACACTTGTTACAGGTGAATAACTACGCTTTCTCCAGGAACAAGCAGGAAGTCAGTCCTCACATATGGGATTCCCTAGCTACAGGCTACAGAGAACCTGTAGAAAAACATGGTCAAGCCGTGAGTAGCAGCTGGTGAGTCCGAAGGACAGACTCTGAAAGGATCCCAGTGTCCAGCGAGAACCATCACTCTGGTAGCCTGAACACAGAAGGGTCGGAGTTGCCTAAACCCCATAAAGATTACAGAGTAAGGCCTGGCCGAAGGCGCTGTCCCATCAGGACTCCCTCTCCAAGAAGTAGTGAGCTGAGAAGGTGTGGACTAAAGACCAGGTGGTGGCCCGGCAGATGTCTGTCACTGGGACAGAGCACAAGTTTGCAACAGAGGTCGTCATAGCCTTGACACTGTGAGCTGTGACTCGACACTGTGAGCTGTGACTCAGCACTCCAGCGGGAGCTCAGCCTATTCGTAGGCGAGAGCAATGCAGTCTGTGACCCAGGTGGACAGGGTCCGCTTAGTCACCACCTCCCCCAGATGGCTGGAGTCATAGGAGATAAAAAGCTGGGAGACTTTGCGGTGGCCCTGGGTACACTGCAGGTAGAAGGACATGGCCCTCTTATAGTCCAGAATATGAAGTGTAGCCTCCCTGTTGCTGGCATGAGACAATGGGAAGAAGGTGGGGAGCACCACCTCCTGATTTAGGTGGAAGGAGGAGATCACCGTCGGCCGAAATTTGGGGTGCGTGCAAAATACGACTCTGTTCTTATAGAAACTTGTATATGGTGGCTCTGCCACCAGAGCCTGGAGCTCGCTGACCCTAGCAGGACTAGCTGCACCATGCAGGAGAAGGGTCTGCCCGTTTCTCTGAGCACCACGCAGAGAATCTCCACCATTTGAAGGCGTAAGCATGACTTGCGGGAGGCCGGCAGGACTTTCTCCACCTCCACCGAGAGGTTAAAGGGAGCCAAAGCTACCCGTTCAGCAGCGACGCTGTTAACGCCAGAGACCCCAAGGTTGGCGTGAAGGAGGGAGACCTCCTCCTGAGTCATCAGCCCCGGGGAGTTCCCGAGAGGGACCAGGGGTTCTGTCACTAGGCGGAGGAGCAATGGGAACCACGGCTGCCTGGGCCACTGAGAGGCTACCCTGTCCCGAAGGGCCTTGGCAAAAGAGGGATTAGGAAGGCATATTGAAGACCTTCTGACCATGAGAGGAGAAAAGCGTCCGCCGCTACCCAGGATGGGTGAGGTTGGCGGAAGCAGAAGCGGGTCAGCTGGGCATTGGCTGGGCTGGTGAAGAGGTCCATCTGGGGAGTCCCCCAGAACCAGAATAGCCTGTGGGCTACTCCGGAGTTTAGCTGCCATTCATGCAGTTGCAGGACTCTGCTTAGTCTGTCCACGAGGACATTGTCTTGGGCCAGCAGATAGACCGCTCTCAGGAGCATCCCCTGGCTAACTGCATAAGAGCAGAGGGCTACTGCCTCCTGGCAGAGGGCGTAGGAGCCCACGCCTCCCTGTTTGTTCACGTAGAACATCGCCACTTGGTTGTCCATCTGGATGAGCACTGGCCAGTGCTGTAGACTGTGGCGGAAGGCCTTGAGCACCAGGAATATGGTCAGAGCTCCAAGAAGTTGATCTGTTGGTGGGCTTCGGCTCCAGACCAGGTGCCCTGGGTGCATAAGTTCCCGCAGTGGGCTCCCTAACCCAGCAATGAGGCATCCATGGTGAGGACCTGCTGAGGAGTGGGGGATTGGAAAGGCATGCCTGTCCTCAGGTGTTGCATGACCTGCCACCAGCAAAGCGACTCCACCAAAGGGCGGGTCACGTAGACCTAGTCCCGGAGGCAGCCAATGATCTACATCCACAGACTTGAGGCACAACTGAGCCGCCCTCATGTGAAGGCGGGCATTCAGTGTGACGTGTACCATAGAGGCCATGTGGATGAGCAGGCAGAGAATGCCGCGTGCTGGCACAGAGCATCTTCCGTCGACTTTTGTGGCCAGGGCCATGAGATGCCCGGCTCTGTCACTGGGCAGGAAGGCCTTCACACCTGGAGGATATCCAGGTGCACCCTAATGAACTCCAAGCTCTGTGTTGGGGTGAGGTGAGACAAGGGGTTGTTTATCACGAACCCCAGGTATTGCAGAATGCTGATGGTTCAGCTTGTGGCCTGTTGCACCTTGGTGGCTGTGACCCCTCTGATGAGCCAGTTGTCTAGGTAGGGGAAGATGAAGGCTCCTTGGAGGTGCAGGTAGGTCACCACGACCGCCAAGCACTTTGTGAAGAATCTGAGTGTGGAGGCGAGGCCAAAGGGTAGTACCCTGTATTGGTAATGATCACCCCCAACCATGAATCTGAGGTTCTGCCTGTGCCTGGGGTGAATGAGGATGTGGCTATATGCATCCTTTAGGTACAAGGAGCATAGCCAGTCTCCCTGCTGGAGGTATGGCAGCAAGGTTCTAAGGGAAAACATCTTGAACGTCTCCTGCACCAGAAACTTGTTTAGGTCTCTCAGGTCTAGAATGGGCCTTAGGCCTCCTGTCCTTTTGGGTACGAGGAAGTACCTTGAATAGAATCCCCTGCCCTGTTGATGTTTATGTTTATTTGGAGCTCAATATACTGCCCGTAACAAAAGCATCTAAGCGGTTTACAGTAAAACAAGCTGCTGAGAAATAGAAAGGAACGCCAATAAAATAGACAGGAGAGGAGAGGAAAAGGCTACAAGAAACAGCAGACTAGACAGGAACTAAAAGGAGAGAACAGGACTAGACATCAGCGGGGCGGGGGGGGGAGGGGGGGAAGGTCAAAGGCAGAACAGAAGAGGTGAGTTTTTAATCTGGCCTTGAAAGTGTTAAAGGAAGGTGCCAAGCGGAGGGCTGGGGGGAGCAAGTTCCAGAGCCGGGGGACCAAGAAAATAAAAGGCAGATGAGCGGGTGGATTCCAGATGGGCCTAGGATGGGGATGGGAGGGACATGCAATTAGCGTGAATGGATCTAAGGGAACGGTGGGGGGTGTGGAGACGAACCAGATCAGCAAGACAGAGAGGAGTACCGGTGTGGATTGATCTATGAATGAAGATGAGAAATTCATACGGAATCCAGAAGGGAATCGGGAGCCAGTGCAGACATATGAGAAGAGGGGTGATGCGACTGGAGCGAGAGGCATGGGTCAGAATACAGGCAGCTGTGTTTTGGACACGTTAAAGTCTGTGGAGTTAGGTCTGGGGAAGACCAGCCAGGGAGACATTACAGTAGTCCAAACGTGACATGACAAGGGAGAGGAGCAATGTGGTCATGGAGGGGGTGGGGCACTGGTTGCATAGCCATATCTTTGAGAAGACCTGTGAGTTCCTGCGGCAGCAGGGCCTGGTGCAGTGGAATCCTGGGGAGGGGTTCTCACAGGAAGAAAGGAGGGGGCGTCTGGTCCAGGTGGAGGTGGCAACCCTTTGACAACCTGGAGTGCCCAGGTGTCGGTGATGATGGTCAACCACCGATGGGGCAAGGACATACTCCTGTGGGCTGCTGGTCTCCTGGAGAGGGAGAGGATATGCCCAGCGTCAAAAGCTTGGGCCAGGCTGGGCCTGGGCTGGAGTCAGAGCCCTGGGGCCTTTTTGCTTGAGGTCGTTGCCCAGGCCCTCGGGGACTCTGCTGAGGGGTCTGTGGGGCATGGTATTGTTGGGTAGCTCCAGGATCCCGGGCCCTTCCTGAAGAACGGGGCTTTCTTCCTGGGCGATTTGTGCTTTGGGCCTGAGGACGTTTTTTTCAAAAACCGGGTCCTTGTCACATATTTGGCCTCAAGCTCCCTGGCTTTGTCCGCCATGGCCTTGCCAAAGAGGTTCTCTCCCAGGCAGGGGATGTCCAGGAGCTTTTCCTGGACCAATTGCTAGAGGTCGGAGGATTGGAGCCAAGCCTGTCTCCTAGCGCTGATACAGGCGCCAGTGACCCAGGCCATGGCCTCGAAGCCATCATAGATGGCCTGGGTGATGAATTTCGAGCAATCAGCGGCAGTTTTGGCCAGTGTCTGTAACCTCTGGAGGGGTTCCCCGGAGAGGCTGGCAGAGTAGCCCTTTAGCTCCTTCATGGTGTCCTGGAGGAACATTCCCAAGTAGAGGAGGTATGCCTGGACACGGCAGCCCAGCATGAAGCCCTGGTAGCATTTTCTGCCAAGGGTTTCAAGGCTGACTTAACCACCATGGAGTTGTGTGGTAACTGGCTCCTATGGAAGCCTGGTCTCAGGCAGACCTTATACACGAGGTCGAGCCAGCGACTAACTGTGGGTACTGTAGCTGGTGTCTCTCACATATGGAGAAGCAGCCTCTCAAGGATCGCTGGGATTGGCACCGATGGGGACTCCTTCGGGAGTGGGGGGGGGGGTTGAATTGGAGGATCTCGAGATCCTCTGACCAAGGGTGAAGGCCAGAGCTTTGGCCATGTCCCTCACAAAGTCGAGGAAGGCCTTGCCCTCAGGCGGGGACCGAAGCCGGGCTCCCACTGGGGATGGGTGTGACAGAAGATCTCAATGCCTCTTGGTGTCTGGGGAAGCATCATCCTCTATCTCGCAGTCATCGGAGGTGGACTCGACGACTGAACGGACCCGGGTCGGGGTCAGAGGCTCGAAGGCCTTGGCAGCTTGGCCAGAGCAGCAGCCGCTGGCTAGGGAGGATCGGGGTCCTGTAGAGCAGGGCCGTGAACATGACCTCCATCAGTGATCGGCCCAGGCGAGGGAGCTCTGGGGGATCAACTCGATGCCAGGGGAAGTCTGAGGTCGAGATCCTGGTGTTTTTGACAGATGAACTGGTAGAGCCGGACAGCGCTGCCTGCTGAGTGACCAAGAAGGCAGACAAGCTGCACTCCAGGGCCTCCATACTGGTCTCCAGCCCGGAAGGAGGTCACAGCAGTTGGTGCGAACACCGAGGGTATCAGGTCCAGTGCCATGGAGGAGGAGAGTCCCTGGTGGGGATGGCCGCAGGGACCTGGGCCTGACTGCTGAGGTCCGAGTCCTTCTGGGGACGTTTTGGCAGCCGCTCCTATTCAGACACCTCTGTCCTTCTCTGGGGGCTCCTATTCAGACACTTCTGTCCTTCTCTGGGGGCTCAGGGTTCTGGCGTGTGACTTACCCACCTTGCCTGATTCTTGTGAGGAGTCCTGCGAGGCTTTCTTTTTCTTTGGTATCCAGATAGTCGAAGGGCTCGCGACCCCAGCTAGTGGTCAGAGTCACTGTGCGATCCCGGGGTTCAAACTGGGCTCTGGAAGGGGTTTCCAAGGTAGAGTCTGACCTGAACATCCAGTCGGGCTTCTCCTGCCTGCTTCTGACTGCTTTGGGAGTCAGCCTCTTGCAGGACCCACAAGTCTCCGGGGTGTGGTCAGGACAGAGACAACGGAGAGAGCAGTCGTGTGTGGTAGAAAAATTACTGGCACACCGATCAAACTTTTTAAAGCCGCTAGCCGTCGGGGGGAAAAGGGCCCCGGCAAGGTCAAAGACCCGAGGAACTGCAAGTGGGAAAAAGGGCACGAATAGCGCTAAAAGTAAAATTCATGGGCCCAAGAACGCAGTGCCAAGGCAAACAAAACTCAGGGGCGAGAAAGTGACCAATCGCAGCCGGAGAGAGAGAGAACTACTCTAAGGGAAAATATCAACTTTTTCCAGGGAATCAGACACGACTGCTAGGCTCCATGGAAAAAAAGAAACTGAGCAAGATAGCACCTTGGGCGGGAAGGGGACTACGCATCCGTGGTGGCATCTCGCAAAGGCTTTCTTTGAAAGCTGGGGAAATGCTTCCGCGCAGGCTCAGTTGGCACTGATGTCACCCATATGTGAGGACTGACTTCCTGAATTTTCCTGGAGAACATCTCTAATATCTTGTGCAATGCTGCGCATGTCTAGTAGTAATATTATACCCTGTAGATTTTGAGCCACCTCCAAGACCAACTACTGCAAGGTAAAGATTTTCTGGTAGACAGAATTCTCACATATATCACACACAGTACAAGATCAGACCTAAATTTCCACAGGAGACCATTTTAAAGTGTGAAATGTATGATCTTAATACATACAGGGAAGCATAAGATCAAAACTGAAGAATGCAGGCAATCTTATGTCAGTCTACTTGTTAACGCATCCCCTTATGTTTCAAGTTACCTGGCTCTGGATCAGTCCTTACCTCCAACTGCAAGAATCTCCCTTCATAGCCAATATCACCACCATCTGAAGGCTAGGTTCATCCAAGAAAAGGCTGCCATCTCAGCACAGCAGCCCACGCTGCCTCACAGATTCATTCCAGTGCCATGGCAGGTGGAGAATTCAATGCCACAGACTTCGGGGGGCTCTCTGAAGAAAGAAATTGAGTTTAAATTGTATCTTCCAAAATCAGCACCATGTTTTCCAGAAGAAGAATCCATCTATCTCCCCGGTAACAGATTGTGACAAGCTTATTGCATAACACAGCAGAGACTTTAAAGTACACTAGAATAAGGAGTTACAGCATTCTCCAAAAGGGAAAGGGTCTTCTTAGTCTATTTTAAAAACCACAGGTCAGACTACCAATTTTTACTTTCTTTCATCTTTCAATTGGGTTGTGCTCCTTGATATTTTATACTATGAATAAAATGTTCATATTTTTAGATTCCCAGAACAAAACACTTCCATGACTTACAGAAAAGGCAGAAAATGTTTTGGAAAACTTGGGCACGAGGCTAATTTTTAAGAGGTTGAATAAAATAATAATTTTTTAAATTTTGCTTTTCGTCTTTAATCTTTTACTTTCTTTGTCCTACCCCCTAGTCTATCGCCCTCTTCCTTCCATCCTCTCCAATAACGCCTCATATGTGTCCAGCCTGTGGCAGCTTCAACTCCACCCACAACTCCCAAAGAGTTTATCTCCTATATGTCAACAGCAACTACTCCCCTGCTCAGGCCTAGTCATCCTGTAACCACCGATGACAGCTCCTCTCCCAGGCACAGATACCAGCTGGCAAATAGGGCATCTGAAATTTCCAACCCTGACTAGTAGTCTAAGATGTAATTAGACTTACCTGCTAATTGTTGTTCCTTAAGGAACTCTAGTCCAGTCCCGGAACCTCTGAGTTTAGTATCTCCTCCAGCAGCTTTGGAGACTGAAACACGTCATCGCTTTGATGACACTGGTATAAGTAGGCCAGGTCCGCCTCTCTCCTCCAGTACCTATTGACAAAGCAGACTCAACAGAGCAACAAATAAGTAGTTAAATGACAAACAAATACAGTCCTACTGACCATCACTGAAATTAAAAAAAAAAAAAGTTTTAACTGTCTGTAACCGCACCCCTAAGGTACAAGATCAAAAACGTAGGATACGCTCTTCTGGAAGCAGAACATACCCAAAGAACAAAGTACTGCATAGAAAGGATTCCATCTGCTCTTTCGAACCGAGCCCTTACGGAAGACCTTCCAAATACCTCAGTGCCCTCTTCGAACTTCAGGCTGACAGAAAAAACAACACCGGGTGGGATCCGGGACTGGACTAGAGTTCCTTAAGGAACAACAATTAGAAAGTAAGTCTAATTACATCTTCCTTTTTGTCCCTCTAGTCCAGTCCCGGAACCTCTGAGGATGTAACAGAGCACTGAATATCAACGGGAGGGCTCTGCAAGACCAGCCTGAAGCACAGCCGATCCAAAACACACATCTCTAGAAGCGTGCACATCTAGCCTATAATGCTTGACAAAGGAATTCAATGACAACCAAGTTGCCGCCTTACAAATATCCTCGGCCGGCACCAAACTGTATTCTGTCCAAGATGCTGCCTGTGATCTAGTAAATGAGCCCTAAGACCCTCCGGTACCACTTTACCTTTCAAAATATATACTGCTGCAATGGTTTCCTTCAACCATCTGGAAATGGAAGACTTCGCTGTAGCCTCCCCCTTCCGTGGACCCCCAAACACCACAAACGACCTGTCCGACCTACGGAAGGACGCTGTCCCGCGGAGGTACCTCTTGAGCACCCGACGAACATCCAGAAGATGCAATTTACCTCCTGTCGCTTCCTTCTCCTCGCCCGAAAATACCGGCAACAAAACTACCTGGTTGACATGAAAGACCGAAACCACCTTAGGTAAGAATGCAGGAACCGTACGCAACACCACCTTCTGATCAGAGAAGGAAAGATACGGCTCCTTACATGACAAAGCCTGCAATTCCAAAATCCTGCAAGTGGAGCAAATAGCCACCAGAAAAATTGTCTTCAATGTCAAATCCTTTCAGAGACGCCCTACCTAACGGCTCAAAAGGTTCTCTGACCAACACGTCCAACACCAAATTCAGGTCCCACACGGGAACCGAACACCTGCGTGGCGGTCGCATGAGCAACATGGCCCGCAAAAATCTTTTAACATCCGCGTGAGCTCCTAACACCTGACCTTGTACCTTACCCTGGTAACAAGACAGCGCCGCCAACTGAACTCGCAAAGAACTAGCCGTGAGGCCCTTCTCGATGCCATCCTGCAAAAACAAAAGGATCTGCGGAATAGATGCCACTGAGGGCCGCACCCGCCGTTCCGCACACCAGGCCTCAAAAATGCGCCAGACCCGTATGTACGCTAAAGACGTAATGATGTAGATCGCCATCGTGCCTTCAACAATGTAGAAATGATTGCTGCGGAATAGCCCTTGGCTTTCATCCTAGCCCTTTCAAGAGCCAAGTCGTAAGCGAGAACCGACTCACCTGCGGCATACGTAACGGTCCCTGAACTAACAGGTCCTCCCACGGTGGAAGCTTCCACGGCCTGTCCATCAGCAGACGAACCATATCCACATACCAAGGCCTTCTGGGCCAGTCGGGCGCCACCAGAACCACCAGGCCCCCATGCCTCTCTATTCGCTGTACCACACGGCCGATGAGAGCCCAAGGTGGAAAAACGTAGAGTAGACCCTCCACCGGCCACTTCTGCGCCAACGCATCGAGACCCTCCGACATACTTTCTCACCTTCTGCTGTAAAATCGGACTGCCTTTGCAGACTCAAACATTGCCATCAGATCCATTAGCAGCATCACCCAGTGCCGTACAATTAGACCAAACATGTCCGGGTGAAGCACCCACTCTCCTGGATCTACCTTGCGCCGACTTAGATAATCCGCCTCGATATTGTCCACTCCAGCCACATGTTGAGCCGAAAGGGCCCGCAGATTTAACTCGGCCCAGCCTAACAGCTGTCTCGCCTCTGCCTCCAATGCCGCACTTCCTGTGCCACCCTGTCGATTGATGTAGGCTACTGTAGTCGCATTGTCGGACAGTACACGCACCGCCGACTGCCTCAACTACGACAAACTCCAGGAGGGCCAAATACACCGCCCTCATCTCCAATCTATTGATGGACCACTCCTTTGCTAACAGCGACCACTGTCCCTGTGTCAACCTTCCTTCGCAGTGCGCTCCCCAGCCCGATAGGCTTGCATCCATCGTCAAAAGCCTCCAGGCTGGGGCCTCCAGAGGCATCCCTTTTTCCAAACTCTCCGGCTGTAACCACCAGAGGAGTTCCTGCCTCACCTCCGGTGGGCAGACCAGCCATTGAGATAGCGCATCCGACTGATGGGACCACCGTCGGAGTAGAGCCCTCTGCAACGGTCTCATGTGAGCCCTGGCCCACGGCACCACCTCGATCGTGGCCGCCATCGTTCCGAGCAATTGAAGATACTGCCAAGTTGTGGGCGCCATTCGGGACAAGAAACTCTTCATGACCGCCCTCAATCCCTGTGCCCGCGGAACCGTAAGAAACACTGTTCCCTGCGCTGCATCGAACCGCGCCCCCAGATATTCCAAAGACTGCGAGGGAACCAACTTGCTCTTTGCAAAGATGACCACCAAACCTAGGCTCTGCAACAGCTGCACTACCCGGGCAGTGGCCGCGTTGCTCTCCTCCTTCAACTTCGCTCGAATCAACCAATCGTCCAAATACAAGTGTATCAGCACTCCTTCCTTGCGGAGCGCCGCCGCCGCCACCACCACCACCACCATGATTTTGGTGAAAGCTCTTGGCGCCATCGCCAGCCCAAAAGGCAAGGCCCGGAATTGAAAATGCCCCATGGGCACCGCAAACCAAAGAAACTGTTGATGATCTCGCCAAATGGGGATGTGCAGATAAGCTTCCGTGGGGTCCAAAGACGTAAGGAACTCTCCCTTCCTGACTGCCGCAATCACGGAGCGCAACGTCTCCATATGGAAATGAGCCACTCGGAGACACCGATTCATCCTCTTTAAATCCAGAATCGGCCGAAATGCACCGTCTTTCTTTGGCACCACGAAATAGATGGAGTATTGACCACACCCGCACTGATCCGACGAGACGGGCATCATCGCCCTGAGTTGTAGCAGCCGCTGAAGCGTCTCCTGAACCGCCTGGACCTTGAGCGGGGCTCTGCAAGGTGACTGGACAAAGGAGTCTAGCACTGACCGATGGAACTCCAGCACATAACCCTCTCAAATGACCTCCAACACCCACCAGTCTGATGTAATCTGGACCCAGGCAGGGTAAAAATCCCGTAACCGTCCTCCCACGGCCACGCACCCCACCTGCGTCCCCCTCATCTCATTGAGGCTTCTTAAGGTTTGAGGACGCGAAGGGCGCAAAACCTCTGCCTGCCCCCCGAAAACCTTGAAACCCCTGGCCTCAGGCAGGAAACCTTCCTCGCTGAAACTGGCCGAAGCGGGAAGACCGAAACCTACAAAACTCTCTCTGAGACCCTTTGGGAGCTGGACTAGGGCGGCCCTGCTTAGGCTTATCTTCAGGCAACCGCCCCCCCTTGGACTCCGAGATCCTTCACCAACTTGTCTAAATCCTCTCCAAACAAAAGTTTCCCCTTAAAAGGAAGCTTGCTGAGACAAGCTTTCGAACTGTCGGCTGACCAGTTTCGCAACCATAAATACCACCGGGCTGCCACCACAGAAGCCATACCCTTTGCTAGTCCCCGGATGAGGTCATAATGGATATCCGCGGTCCCCGACTCCAGACGTGCCACTTCATCCACCTGCTCTCCCAGCTGATCCCCCTGTAGTCGTTGGGACCACCTAAGCCAGCCTCTCACCATCCATGCCCCCGCGATAGAGGCCTGCATGGAAAGAGCGCTTATATCAAAAATCTGCTTCAACGTTGTATCTAACTTCCTGTCCTGAACATCCTTAAGCACCGTGGACCCCTCTACCGGAGTCGTAGTCTTCTTAGTAACGGCCGACACAGCCGCATCTACCTTAGGGGAGCAAAAAAGATCCCTATCCTGGTCTGACAGTGGATACAGCCGAGCTATTGCCCTAGAACCCTTCAGAGCCAACGCGGGCAAATCCCACTCCTCCTGAATCATGTTCCTAAATACCCTGTGAACAGGAAACACCCGTTGCATCGTTTGGACGGCCTGCAGCAGCGGATCCTCCAACGCTTCATCCGCTGTAGGAACCGCAGACGGCATGTTCAGCGTCTTGAGAATTTTGGTAATCAGCGCTGGCAGCTCCTCTCGCCGAAACACCCTGACTACCCTAGCCTGCTGCTCCGAGTCAGGCAACTCACCCTCTTCTAACTTGTCCCCCGAGACGTCCTCTATATCCCCGTCTCCGGATCCTCCCAGGGCGGGGACGCTGAGCTCTCAACCCCCGCCACCTTACTTCTCTTGACAGGGGCAGCCCCATTCTCGGACCGCAGCGGACTCCCCACCGCTTCTCTCCCCGCGCACCTGGAGAAAGTGTTGCCATTCTGGGCTGCAACAACGAAAATGCCTGATGCATGAGCACAAAGAAATCCGGAGGGACCACGGGAGGCCCCCCCACCTGACCCAGTCCCAGCGGAGACGGCCCTACCACAGCAGACAGCCATGTGAACCGCTCCGAGGAGACCACCGGAGAGGGCAGGACTTCCCCCTCTTCCTGGGGAACTGCAAACTGACCCCCGGTCCCCAAGTCAAGCGCCTTCTCCATGACGGCCGCCTCATGAGTGCAGCCCCTGCACACACCCTGAATCCAAGACAGCGCCGCGCCTCGTGCCACAGACCAAGCAGCAAGGTCTGGCTGGCATGCTATCACCGCCGGAAGGCTGGCAACCTTCAGCAGCCAAAGCCAACCAGCAATGCAGCTTAAAAAATTTTTTTTTTTTTAATGAGTAGCAGCACGCAGCTGACCTCAGCCTAGGCCGCCCCCCCCCCCCCCCCACTGTAAATGAGGCCAAAACGAGCCTCGGAGGACCAAGGACATCTTAACAAATGGCTCCCCTGCCTGCTGTGAAAAATTACTGTAAAATGTCCTCCGTCGCGCTTCCCGCACGAATACAAGCAGCCAGGCCTGCTGCCCCCTAAGACTCGGGGAACCGCGTGATCGCGGCTCCCCGTCCTCCCCGCTCCTAACGCCGAGCCAACAGAAAATGAAATGCAGACTCACCGCCGCTCCTTGGAGGCCTCAATCCAGCGCTGGAGCTCAGCCGAATCAGCGGCTTCAGCTCCGGCACGGAAAGACACAGCGTGTCAACTCCTGGCTCCTTCTCCTCCACGACCCGTCTCCAGCTGTGCCTGCCACCTGCTTCTCACCCGTTCATGCGAGTTCGGGAGCAGGGAGGCTAGTCCTGCCGGTCAGCACCCCGTTGCTCATTCTTCAGCACGGGGGAAGAAATCAGGGGGGGGGGGAGGAAGAATCGAGGGAGGAAGGGGGTAACGTAAAAAGAAGAACAGAGAGACAGAGAAGGAAACCTTTAACTAGCAGCACCTCTCTGATCCCTGAAACAAAAATCAAAAACCAAAATTGAAAATACTAGCTCTGTTTATTTGTGCTTAGTGAGCCCAGTCCCAGGCTCACCACCTTCTCCAGCTGCTTGGAGACAAACTACAGGAGAGAGGTGGACCTTGCCTACTTATACCAGTGTCAAAGCGATGACGTGTTTCAGTCTCCAAAGCTGCTGGAGGAGATACTAAACTCAGAGGTTCCGGGACTGGACTAGAGGGACGAAAAGGAAGGAGAAATTTTAAGATAAGGTCGAACACACAAGGGCTTAGCTCCCACTAGCTGGAATCCACAGTGTTCTGACTCAAGAAGCTGGTTTGTACATTGACTCACACAATGTGTGCGCCGCCAGATGAGCCTCTGCCCATCTTCAAGAGTTCCGTCACCTCCATGGTGCTGCAAGTTCCATTTTGTCTGCTGATATATGCCACTAGTGTGGTAATGTCTGGGAACACTGAACATCTTGCCCTCCAGGAGGGTCTGAAACCTCTCCAGAGCCATGTGAATTGCTCTAGCCTCTAGCCTGTTGATAAACCAAGTAGCTTCCTGCAGGGATCAGTTCCCTGTGGAAACAGACCCAGACAGAAAATAAGCTCCTCAGCCCAAGAAGCCGGCATCTATGGTGACTATACAATCCAGTGTCTCCAGAGGCAATCCATCCATCCATCAATCAGAGGCTAAATCTGCAGCCACAAGGCCGGCTCCCCTTGGTCTTTCAGGGAACAGGAAGGCACTGGTTGTACAACTCAGAGCAAGGAGACCAGCAAGTCAGGTGGTGTCCCTGAAGGGGGCGCATGTGTGCTCTGACCAGAGGCACTAGCCTAGCTCAAAAATCTAAGACATCAACCTCAGGAGTTATTAGGTAGTCCCACGCCCTGGGAGCTGCCTGATAGAAAAAGCCCTGAGCTGTACCTATAGCTTGACCAATCTTTCCTGGGTGAGAAACACACTGCCACATGAGTGTCGAAGCGGGCCCTCAAATGATCCACGACCTGAAAGGGAGTTAAAACTGCTTTTGGAGTAGTTGATCACCCAATCTGTCCTTTCCAGCTACTAGATCAAGAAGGCACTGAAGATACACCTATTTGAATAGCCATTCAAATCCCTCTAACGTGGACTCCCTTAACCCAGACATCTTTTAGGTCATTGTCTGGCAGAGCTTAATTCCCCCCTTACTCCCTACTTTACTTTTCCCTCTATTTTTTTTTCTCTCTTTATTCTCCTTTCTTATTACCAAAGATGGTGTTCCTTTCCTTTCATTTTCAAACCAATGTATTTTATGTAAACCGCATTGCTTGCTTGCAGATATTGTGGTCTATCAAACAAAGGCAAAGGCAAACACAAATCACCTAGGACATAACTGTTATGGACTTCTCCAAGGAGTCAGGTACATGTGAACTCTTAACCCCCTGCTAATGCAGAAAGGCTGCCATGACTACCGCGACCTTCTAGAAAGTGCAAGGGGCATGGCAAGTCCAAGGGCAGTGTCACAACTGGAAGTAGAGGCCAAGAACACAGAAGCAGAGAAACCACTAATGATGTTCCGAAAGAAATATGGAAATACATCTTGAAAAGGTTCAAGGATGTTAAAAACTCCCCTCGCTGGACCAACGCTATGATAGATCTGGAGGGTCTCTGTGGAAATGGGACACTCAGCTTGATGTTAACAGTCTTCAAAACCAGAATGGGACGAAATGAACCACCTTTCTTCAGTACTATGAAATAAATGGAATACCACCTGACCTTGTTCTGCAGAGGGCACAGGTACTATAGCCTGCAACTGCAGGAGGCACTGAAAAATTTCCGACTGCTGCTCTCTTGGCTAGGGAGCCATAAGTAGACTCTAGAAAGGCATGTCATATCATAGAGGCTCTTCACTCCAGGGCATACCTCTTTTTGAGGACCTTGAGGACCCACTGGTCCGATGCAATGTGGGTCTATTCTGAGCAAAAAAGTCAGAGACCAGCTCCCAAGAGGCTCCTGCTTAGTCTGGGTTTAGATCCATTGGAAGAATAGGTCACACCAGAGCTCTTTCTGGCCCACCCTGTGAAAAAGGTGCATCACTGATTGATCTTCACCCTCCACAAGAATCATCTTCTCCCCAGCATTCCCCCATATAAGACTGGGCTCCCAAAGGAACAGACAGGTGAAAATGAAGAGAAAGCTTAACCCCGTTACTGCCAAAAGGAGAGACCTCGGAGAGACCCCCTCTCTCCTCCCCCCCCCCCCCCCCAACGTCCTTCCATAGGCAGAAAAATCAGCATGGGATCCCAACATCGCTGAAAAAATAATGCCCTGAGGCTTCTCCATCATATTCACAGCAGTCTCTGAGCTCACTCCATGTGAGTCGCAAGCAGCACACTTCCATGCACCAGGTATGACTTACAGAACTCATATATGGTAGAAGAAAAAAAGCCAAATAGGCAAGAGGATTTTTCTACCAATCAGGCTGGCCAGAGAAACCCCAAGAAGGGCCTTCCCAGTTGCCTACACAGGTCTGGGAAAGCCTGTATGCCTGAAAGTAAGTTATTTATTAATTTTAATAATTTGAAGCTGCTTATTTTCCCCCTCAGGGGCCCCATGTGGTGGGGGTGGGGGTGGGGGTGGGGGGGTCCTGCCCACTCTCCAGCCCACCTGTGTTGGAATCTATGGGTAAGTGCACTGGATACGGGGTGGCCGTCAGCTCAAAGACGATCATATCCAGGGCAAGACTAACAGATCATATCTCCCGTATCCTCTACAACCTACACTGGCTCCCGGTGGCCAGTACGATAAAATACAAATCCTTAGTCACCACATTCAAACTTATCAATAATATTTCCCCATCTTTTCTTACAACCAAGATACAAACCCAAGCAGAAAACAGAAATAGGAGAAAAGGTAAGTTAAACCTACTAGCAACTCCAGCCTCATTCCACAAAACAAAACAAGTAACTAGTAATAGAGCCTTTTCGTATACAGCGCCTACGCATTGGAACTCCCTCCCAGACCCAATCAGATCGATAAAAGACCTTCAAGCATTCAGAAAAGAACTGAAAACACTGCTATTTACTGAACACTAACACAACCTCTCCTTCAGCGATACAATCATGCAACCCAGCAACTCAACTACCTCCCAGCACATCCTCCTAGGCTGAGCCTCCCTCTCAGCCACCTCTGTTCACTGCGCATGTTGCAAATTCTTTTATGTACATAGTTAAATTAACCAATCCCCACTATACCCATATGCTCTCTGTATATAGTTTAAATATTGTTCTATGTAACTAACTATTCAATGTAAACCATCCCTGATCGTTGGAAGAGGCGGTATAGAAAACTGTTTAAATAAATAAATAAATGAGACAATGGGCATACCCAAGCTCCGAGCAAATGTTGGACCAAAGGTCTCAGTCACACAGGCCACAAGGAAGACAGACCTATCTGCACCGCGGCATTAGTCCACATATCTTGCCACCTGCTAGAGGCAGACAATACTGGCTTCTCTCAGTGATGCACCAGTGGATGTCATCCCTGAAAGTTTGCCTCCACTTGAACCCACTCATCTGGACTAGTCTAGTAGGATGATTAGAAAGGATTTCCTTAACACATTTCCTGTTCTATTAATTTCAACATCAGTCAGGGATCTGTGGGCACAGCTGCTCAAGGAGTGTAACAGACCAGCAAATACACAGAATCTGCAGCACAATACTTCCTTTCTTGTGGTCTCCTTCTGCAGTGGAGTCAGTGAAGCAATTATCCAACAAGTCACAGTCTCCAATGTATATTGTACTATGTTCTTTGATATCATTTCAGTCTATATATACTATATACACAAACATGTCCCATACAGACAAGAACATACCCAAAACATTCATGGGAGGGTGTCATGAAAGAAATGAAAGCTGAACTCTTTCTGGTAGCCTTGATCTTCCTGTACCTCGTGAGATGAGATCTCCTAGTTGCTGTAAATCTTATCTGACAAAAGACTAGGTTTTTGCTGCACTGAAGCAAAAATAATTGTTCACCATGCCTGAAGCAAACTTGAGAGGACAACGTGATTCTCTTTGACCTGCCAGTTTCCACCTGTTCCTCTGTACTTCCAGCTTTCCAGCTCAACTGGAACTAGCACTGGGTTCTAGTACTAGAAGCCTTCATTCACAATTACTGGGAATTTCTTTTCGGCTTATCTTGTTGAGAGGACTATAGCATCAACTCCTATAAGTAGAAATTTTATATACCTGATCATCTTCTATCCTTGAATACTGCTAGGCCAGTTCAGATGAGTGGGATGTGCTCATCAGCCAGCAATTGGAGACAGACTTCACAAACTAAGTTATGCCATTTTTATTTATTTATTTATTTGTACAACTTTTATATACCGCTGCTTCCAAGGATCAGCAGGGGTTTACATTACAACAAAAATCAAACAGATACATAGAACTTTATGGAACTATATTACATTATAACAAGAAATGTATAGTACAATATTACAATATAACAAGAACATTATTGAACTATATTACATTAAAACTGTATAACAGGTATAAGAGTGAGCTTAAACCTATTATAGGAGTTTATGTTGATTTTTATATATATGTGTGTAGAATCATTATAATGTTAGTTATCACTTACAGTTGACTGTTCCAGTTGTATATATACATTTGATGAGGTACCATCATTTCGTATATCCACTGGTATGGCACTGACAGAACCCAGTATGAAACTTCCCAAGCAGCAAGCAAGACTGAAAAACTCTTAAAAAATAAAACAAAAAACCCAAACAAAACATCTCCCCCCCCCCCCCCCGAAACTATGAATGTTATTAAACAAGCATCATAACTTGGAACAGTCATTTGGAACAAGTATGTGTGTCTCTTACCACAAATGACTGTCAGACACTGAATCTGGCAGCAGGGCTCCCAAACCTTTAGGATGGGTCCTGGATTGGTTGAGCAGATGTCAAAGAAAGAAAATTATCATATATGTAAAATTTCTCCTTCCTTATCCTGCTCGACCAGTCCAGACAAGTGGAATGTACCCAAGCAGTACAGACCCAGGGAGGAAGAAGCTGCTGCTCTGGACAGAACTACTCTGCCAAAGACGTCATTTGCTCCAGCACTTACATACAACCTGCAGTGCTTCACAAAGGTGCTCAGAGATGAACAAGTACCCGCCTCATCGATGTCCTCCAGAAACACCAAGGCAAACCCTGCCAAAGAGGATGCCTATGCCCTAGTGGAGTGAGCTCCAACGTCCTTTAGCATGCGCTTTCCAGCCAAAAGGTATGCTGAACCAATTGCTTCCTTACTCCAGCAGGCAATGGAGGACTTTGCCACTGCCTGTCCTTTTCTCAGACCACTGAAAAAAAAAAAAGAGATGATCCAACCAACGGAAGGGCTAGCAACCTCCAGGTATCTGACTAATACCCTCCGTATGTCTGATACAGAGGGGTCTGTCTGAAGTCTCTCCTCTGAGGAGGACATATTAAGGTGAAAGGGAGGCAGCATCTTTGGGAGAAAAGGAATGCACAGTTTGTGAGGAGACAAACGTCATCGCAAAATCCAAAAAAGACTCCCTGCAGGAAAAGGCCTGTAGATCAGATACCCACACGTGAAGGGGCAATACTGGACTTGGAGTCGGGAGTGGTGCCAAAGGACTTGAGAGAGGCTCATGTCGTGCCTTTATACAAAAGCGGAAGTAAGGATGTGGTTGAAAACTACATGCCGGTTAGTATAACTTTGGTGGTGAGTAAATTATTGGAAACGCTGCTGAAAGAGAAAATAGTGAGGTTTCTGGAGTCCAGCGGATAACAGGATCCGAGGCAGCATGGATTCACCAGAGGCCGGTCTTGTCAGACAAATCTGATTGATTTCTTTGACTGGGTGATCAGGGAGTTGGACCGAGGCAGAGCCCTAGATGTGGTATATTTAGATTTCAGTAAAGCCTTTGACACTGTTCCTCACAGGCGACTTATAAACAAACTGAGCACCCTAGGGATGGACCCTAAAGTTACTGCTTGGGTTAGAAATTGGTTGGGTGGGAGGCGACAAAGAGTACAGGTAAATGGAGCTCACTCTGAAGAGAAGGATGTTACCAGTGGTGTGCCCCAGGGATCTGTCCTTGGTCCAATTCTTTTTAACATCTTTGTTAGTGATATAGCGGGAGGGCTGTTTGCCTCTTTGCGGATGATACCAAAATCTGCAATAGAGTAGACACCCAGGAAGGTGTAGATAACATGAGGAGGGAACTAGCTAAGCTTAAAGAATGGTCTAGAATTTAGCAGCTGGGATTTAATGTTAAAAAATGTAAGGTCATGCTTTGGGCTGCAGCAATCCAAGGGAGCAATATAGTATAGGGGGTGAAGTACTTTTGTCCACTAAAGAAGAGTGGGACCTAGGCGTGGTTGTGTCTGATGATCTTAAAGTAGCTAAACAGGTAGAAAAGGCGACAGCAAAAGCTAGAAGGATGCTTGGGTGCATACGGAGAGGAATGGCTAGCAGAAAAAAGGAAGTGGTAATGCCTCTGTATAAGTCTTTGGTGCGACTTCATTTGGAGTATAGTGTGCAATTCTAGAGACCGCACCTTCAAAAGGATGTGAACAGGATGGAGTCGGTGCAGAGGGTGGCTACTAAAATAATTAGTGGTCTTCATTATAAAGCATATGAGGACAGACTTAAGGATCTTAATATGTACACCTCAGAGGAAAGGCGGGATAGAGGTGATATGATTGAGATGTTTAAATACCCCACGGCATAAATGTTCAGGAAGAGAGCCTCTTTCAATTGAAAGCAAGTTCTGCTACGAGGGGACATGGGATGAGGGTGAAGGGAGATAGATTCAGGAGTGATCTGCGGAAATATTTCTTTACAGAAAGAGTAGTGGATCCATGGAATAGTCTCCCAGTGGAGGTGGTAGAGATGAGGACAGTAACTGAATTCGAAAAAGCATGGGACAGAGGATCTCTAAAGGTAAAAAGGGGACTGTTGTAGTTGTTGATATTGAAGGACAGACTAGATAGGCCATGTGGTCTTTTTCTGTCGTCATATTTCTATGTTTCTATGTTTATCCTATAATCAAAGTGGTCACATCACCATAGGAGGGTTACATTTAACATGAGGGTGCTTAACAACATTTAGACAGAACATTTGGAGGGCTACATTTAACATGAGGGTACTTAACAACATTATACAATGAACTCGTATGTCTAGTTGGGATGAGTGGGTATCGAGTTGGCGGTGGTAGTTGCATTGCCGTTCGGATGGAGACTGTTGTCTGTTTGCTCATAGGCTTCTGTAAAAAGCAGGGTTTTAAGGGCCTTGCTGAAGTCTATGATGTCATTTAATGCCCTCAGGCTCATTGGGAGTTCCAAAGTGTGGACGCCAATAGTGAAGGAGCTCTTTTTGAAGCTGTTTATTTAGTTTTGTGATATTCCTGCAGGTGTGTCGATCATGTTATCATTATTGGTCCTTCTTGGTCTATTGCTGATATCCCTTGTTATGATATCTTGGAGTGCATCTGCCGAGAGATGGTGAATGATTTTAAAGATAAGGTCTGTTTTAAATTTTGCTCTGGCCAGTCTACTTTTCACTGTAGCTTGTGCTGTTTGTTTTTTTTCTCTCCCAGTGATGCCCTATTTTTTGGCCTGTGCTGTTTTTGGTGGTCGTGAGTTGGTTTTTTTTCTCCCCACTGTGGTTGGTGTGGATTTTTTTTTTTGGTGCTGTGTGGAGCATTGCAAGCATGCCTGGTACCTGACATTGTGCCTTTTGTGGCTCTTAGTGGGTCAACTTGGCCACAGGATGTGCAGAGCCCAACTTTTTTTCAGCATTGTGGGGACCCCAGGGCCTGATACCACTTTAAATGCCTCCTCTGAGCTCTCTATATCTCCCTGCCTGTGGGGCAAATGGCCCTCTTGGAGGCCTATAAGACTGAGGGAGGCCTCGGGCTGTAGCCAGCATCTCCCCTTGAGCTCCATGGGATCCCAGGGTGCACACTCTGCTGGTTTTGAGCAGCAGTAGCAACTGAAACTGCTCATGGGCTGTTTTCTGTCCTTTCTTTCTTATTTTCTACTCCCTTTGCAGGGAAAGACTAGGGGACATGCAATGAAGCTACAGGGTAACCTATTTAAGACTAATAAGAGAAAATATTTTTTCACTCAACGTGTAATCAAACTATGGAATTCGTTATCGGAGGATGTAGTAAAAGCTGTTAAAGTAGCTGGGTTTAAAAAAGATTTGGACAAGTTCCTGGAGGAAAGGTCCATAAACCATTATTAAAAAAGACCCCGGGAAATCCACTGCTTGCCCCATTACAAGCATTGTGGAACCTGTGTCTTTTGGGGAAACTGCTAGGTACTTGTGACCTAGATTGGCCACTGTTGGAAACAGGATACTGGGCTTGATGGACCTTGGTCTGACCCAGTATGGCATATCGTATGTTCTTATGTTCTTGTATGTTATGTCTGAGATCCATGCCTCCCCTAACTGGGATTCTGAGTCCTTGGGTGGCTCTGCCTTAGCTGGCAAGGGGGTTAAGCACCCACACTTTACTTCTTCACTCAGGTGTTCTTCCATGAGCTCAGTTTTGTTCCTTACAGGATTTGGTTGGGATGCTGCAAAGGACTCTTTGACATCAGAAAATGAGTCTGAGGAGGAAGGGGAGCTCCCCCTTGTTGAAGGCGAGGCTCTTTCTGTGATCTGCCTTTTTCACCGAAAGTACCTTTTGATTTTGATTTAGGATACAATGTGGCCTTCTGCATTGAAGAGTAAAGATCCATGCTGCCTTCTCTGGTGGACACCATATTGGAGAGTATTAGGCATCCTTTTGGCTTTTTTCCTTTGTCAGAAACTGTGGAACAGCTCCTTGGCTCTCAATATAAGAATCTAGAACTGGGCCTTATGTGTTGGAAGGACGTTTCTTGGTTGTGGAGATGACACCTTTGGCAAAGCTGTTTTGGCCAGAGTGTTGTCTTCCTCCCACCCTGAGTCCTGACTGCTTGGGTACATCCCACTCGTGTGGACTGGTCTAGCAGGATGATAAGGAAGGAGAAAATTTACATACCAGATACTTTTCTTTTCTTGAATCACGCTAGATCATTCCAGGACTTGCCTTTGAAGACTTTCATGCAGAGTGGGAAGTCCTGCTGCCTTTGAAATGTGGTGTTTTTATGCATTTTGCAGAACGAGGTAAGAGAGCCAGTGTTTGTTCTGGAACAGGTGTTTGGTTCTCTTATTGACTGGTGGTTGGTTCTAATAGTTATTGAGGTTTTTTTCTGAGTTTTCCAGTTTTGCATACTGCTTGGGAAGCGTGTCTTACTGGCTTCTTTCAGTGCTGCATCAGTGGTTATGCCTCCTGATGACATCACTGAAAGATGCTTAACTCTATCTCCACCTGCTGGCAAGGGAGCATAAACCCACTTGTCTGGACTGGTCTAGCAGAAGTCGAGGAAAGTTTCCCTTACACAGTACAATAAAATCCCAATTCAGAATACAATAAAATACAATAAAATCTATATATTTTAGGTATGTGGGAATGCTAACACATAATGTGGAGCATTTTGCCCTCCTTATACCCTTCAGTGGGTTTCTGGCAGGGTGCCCAGTCAGTATGAGAACATTATCCCCTCATGATTGCACAGCAGAGTGGTTGGTCCCTTGAATAATCTGCCAGAAGTAGTAATGGAAGGCAGAAATGGCCCATACAGTTTACTTAGTAAAACGTTATCCACTTTGGATAGATGCACACAAAAATTCCCACTTGGAACCCGGTACAAAAGATGCAATGAAACTGCGGTGCTTCTGGGGATGCTTAGCATCTATTTTTCATCTCTGCTGTGTCTCCCTCATAGTGGAGCCCGGTCATTATAGCAACTTTCCTCTAATATATAAGAATGTAGATGATGCTTTGTTATACTGAATAACTTCTAGAGTGAAAACGTCTACTGATGCAGTTCAGGGGATGCTTATAGCATTCAAATTCTATATGCTCTTTCAAAGTACCTCTCTTAGCATCACAGGGAAAGTGGTGGAAAGGCACTAAGGCATTTTAAAAAAGTCAACGATACACCGTAAACTTAGAATGCTGACATTATAATGTTATATAGTTGGTGGAATTAGAAAAGGTAACCAAAATGATAAAGAGGAGAAACAATACTCTTGTAAGGACGGGCTAAAGAAGTTAGGGTTCTTCAGCTTGGAGAAGAGACAGCTGAAAGGGATATATGATAGAGACCTTTAAAATGAGTGAAGTAATATAGTATATGATAGATAAAGAACAGTATGGTCTATCTAGTCTGCCCCGTAAGGTGGCTAGAGTGGTTGTAACTGCAACTCCGTGCAGGACACCCCTTCTATGCCTGTGTTTAGAGTTATACCTGCTGTTCCATACAGGTCAGCCCCCCTCTATTTATTGAAGTATAAAAGATATTTTTCTTTGATTTCATTCTCTTTTATAAAGGGCTCCACTGTGTCTGTCCCATGTCATTTTGAATTCCGTCACTGTATTTGCCTCCACCACCTTGGTCAGGAGGGCATTCCAAGCATCCACCACCCTTTCAATGACAAAGTATTTCCTGATTTTTTTTTTAATTTACTGCCTTGCAGCTTCATCCTATGCCCTCTAGTTTTACAGCTTCCCTTTGAAGGTGGTTTGTTTGTTCATTGATATCATTTAAGTATTTAAAGGTCTGTATCAGTGTGGCCTCACCAACAACTTGTGCAAGGACATTAATACCAACTCATTTCTGCAAGTTATTCCTCTCTGTATGCAGCCAAGCATCTTTCTGGCTTTCCCTACCACCTTGTTGCATTGTTTTGCCATCTTGAGATCCTCAGATACTAGCACTCAGAGGTCCTTCTTCTGGTCCTTGCACACCAACCTCTCACCCCCTATCATATACGATTCCTTTGGATTTCTGCATTCCATGTGCATGACTCTGCACTCCACGTTAAATCTTAACTGCTAAGTGGAACGGATAAATGCAAATCGGTTGTTTACTCTTTCAAAAAGTACAAAGACTAAGGAGTATGCAATTAAGTTACTAAAAGAAGTACATTTAAAACAAATTGGAGAAATAATTTTTTCTCTTAATGCATAATTAAGTTCTGAAATTTGTTGCTGGAAGATGTAGTAGAAGCTGTTAGTGTAGCTGGATTTAAAAATGGTTTGGACAAATTCCTGAAGGAAAAGTCCATAAACCATTAATAAATGTGGACTGTGGGAAATCTACTGCTTGTGGAATCTGTCTACGTTTGGTATCCTGCAAAGTATTTGTGCCCTGCATTAGCACTGTTGGAAACAGGATGCTGGGCTTGATGGACCTTTTGGTCTGACCCTGTATGGCAAATCTTATGTTCTTATGGGCGTTTTAACAAGAAAAAAAATAATCTAAAAGGTGCCACTTGTTAATTGTGATCCAACAAAATCCACCCCACAAGTGAAACAAATTAGGTAACTAGTTAATAAGGAACACTTATGTCAAGAACCTCTTTCTTTTTTTCTATTTATATAAATTATGTTTAAAATTTATGTTTGAAACAAAATTTTTGTCGGAGCTAGGCCGTAGGAAGGGTTGGGGGAATCCAGACCTCCACCAGGCTGTCAGCTTCTTTTATTTTATTAATGGTTCTTTACCAAAAAAACTTTTTCACTTATCTCAAATCCTTTGTTGACCATCCACAAAAGCGTCGCTCTTCAGAAATGTGTATCAGCACGACGTGCACGTTTCGGGGAATTAAACCCTGTGTCAAGTGCTTTTCCAAATTGCAGAAATTAAGGCAACAAAGAGACCAAAAAACGCCGTCATAGCAGCTAAGGTTAAATGAATTGTGGGCCATACAATCGCTGTATTTAAAGGAGGAACCAACCAATAGGAACTGGACAAACCCCATTGAAAGGGGAATCCCAGCCCCGATTGGAGAACAGAGAAATGAGGTCACAGAACACTCATCCACTCAATTTCCTGATTTAGTCCATTCGGTTCCACTGTGTTTAATTTATAGATCCATCGCTGTTCCAATCTTTGTAATTTCATTAAACGATCTCCACCTCTAGGGTCCTCGGGAATGTGGTCAATCACCGACCAACGTAGATCATCAAAACAGTGGCCATGTGAAATACAATGAGAGACGATCGGAGCTGTCAGAACCTGTTGACGTAAACGGGATGCGTGTTCTGAAAGACGAATCTTTATTGGACGTATAGTCCGGCCTATATAAAATAAGGCACAAGGGCATATGAGAACATATACTACATAGGTTGAACAACAAGTAGTGTCCCAATGACGATTATATGATTGAGGTATTAGAGGATAATGCCATTCTATCCCAGACATAGTAGTACAACAATAGCGGCAAGAGCCACATGGGGAATGTCCTGTAATCACTGGTGGATGGGTAACCCGATCAGTTACCAACGATGTTTTCATCAACCAGTCTGCTAGATTTCGACCTCTAGAGAACGCTAGTCTCAAAGGTTTTTTAAAACAGTCAGATAGTTGGTGTTACAAACCCTTACTGATTACCAGACCTCATTACATCAGCATCTGGATGATCGTCGCACATATAAGATACTGGAAAACAACCCTACACCAGCTTTAATTGCAGAAATTAAATTGTTAGTTGGAGAAGCTCTACAAAATGGTTGGATCACCTCTAGAGAACATAGGTTCTTGATTACCCAATCTCCAAAGATTCCTATTCTGTATCTGGTACCTAAGATACACAAATCTTTGAGTGCACCTCCGGGTCGACCAATAGTCTCTTGTAGAGGCTCAATCTTAGAACCCTTATCTATATTTTGCGACATTTTTCTCAAGCAAGAAGCCTGTCAAGTAACCTCTTGCCTCAGGGACACAACGCACCTTTTACAGATACTGGCTACTGTTCAGATCCCTTCGAATGCGATATTAGTCACTCTTGATGTGATGTCGTTATATACGATGATTGATCAACAAGAGGCGCTTGCTTTATTGACGGATTGTTTTACCTGTGCCCCGTCCCGATTGCCAAAATCTTTCTTGTTACAACTTATTGAATTAGTTCTAACCAAGAACTACTTTTTATCTGAAGGGATTTATTATCAACAGGTCATGGGAATAGCAATGGGGGCCACTAGTGCACCTTCCATAGCTACTCTATATATGGATCGTTTGGAAACACAACACATTTACAACTCTTTGATGTATTCAAATGTTTTATTCTGGAAACGTTTTCTAGATGATGTGTTTTTTGTATGGACTGCTGATGTCCCCTCTCTGACTGATTTTCTAACATGGTTGAACACTCTACGATCTAACATCAAATTTACGGCACATACTAGTGCATCCACGATAGATTTTTTAGATTTGAGAATTACTGTATTAGATGGCCATCTTTCGACTACTCTATTTCGTAAGAACATTCAACGAAATAGCCTGCTACACTATCAAAGTTATCATCCAGGCCCCTTACGACGTGGCTTACCATTCGGCCAATTTTTGAGACTCCGCCGTATTTGTCAAACAACAGCCGAATACAACATGCATGCTTTTGATCTTTGTGAGCGTCTTGAAAAACGTGGTTATCCACACATAGTCATCAAAAAAGCAATGAGAAGAGCACGCTATACCCATCGTGAATGGCTCCTAGATCCGAATTATCAACGTATGAATTCCCATTCAGAAGACTCTATTACGGGCATACTTCCATACATGGAACAAAGTTCGGCAGTGTTGCATATTTTGCAGGATCATTGGCCTATTCTCCAACTATCTGACTGTTTTAAAAAACCTTTGAGACTAGCGTTCTCTAGAGGTCGAAATCTAGCAGACTGGTTGATGAAAACATCGTTGGTAACTGATCGGGTTACCCATCCACCAGTGATTACAGGACATTCCCCATGTGGCTCTTGCCGCTATTGTTGTACTACTATGTCTGGGATAGAATGGCATTATCCTCTAATACCTCAATCATATAATCGTCATTGGGACACTACTTGTTGTTCAACCTATGTAGTATATGTTCTCATATGCCCTTGTGCCTTATTTTATATAGGCCGGACTATACGTCCAATAAAGATTCGTCTTTCAGAACACGCATCCCGTTTACGTCAACAGGTTCTGACAGCTCCGATCGTCTCTCATTGTATTTCACATGGCCACTGTTTTGATGATCTACGTTGGTCGGTGATTGACCACATTCCCGAGGACCCTAGAGGTGGAGATCGTTTAATGAAATTACAAAGATTGGAACAGCGATGGATCTATAAATTAAACACAGTGGAACCGAATGGACTAAATCAGGAAATTGAGTGGATGAGTGTTCTGTGACCTCATTTCTCTGTTCTCCAATCGGGGCTGGGATTCCCCTTTCAATGGGGTTTGTCCAGTTCCTATTGGTTGGTTCCTCCTTTAAATACAGCGATTGTATGGCCCACAATTCATTTAACCTTAGCTGCTATGACGGCGTTTTTTGGTCTCTTTGTTGCCTTAATTTCTGCAATTTGGAAAAGCACTTGACACAGGGTTTAATTCCCCGAAACGTGCACGTCGTGCTGATACACATTTCTGAAGAGCGACGCTTTTGTGGATGGTCAACAAAGGATTTGAGATAAGTGAAAAAGTTTTTTTGGTAAAGAACCATTAATAAAATAAAAGAAGCTGACAGCCTGGTGGAGGTCTGGATTCCCCCAGCCCTTCCTACGGCCTAGCTCCGACAAAAATTTTGTTTCAAACATAAATTTTAAACATAATTTATATAAATAGAAAAAAAGAAAGAGGTTCTTGACATAAGTGTTCCTTATTAACTAGTTACTTGTTAATTGTGAGCTTCTGAGAACTAAAAGTGTTTTTCTCCTCTGGTAGTGCTCCAAAATCATGTGAAAATTTGGGAGCTTTGTGCTTCCACACCGCAGCTGCCTAACTAGGCTAGCGAGGGCGTGGAGGCGTTATGATGGTCTCCAGAAGATATACTGCCTCATTCTGTACTGCTGTGTAACATCTCTAGGCATTTTAACTTGCCTTTGTTGTATTGTACATGGAAAAATCTTTTTGTTTCACAGATGCAGTATTAAAAATGCAACTTTTATACTTCTTACCAAGCCTAGCGACCCAGCAGACTGATCATCTCTGTGTGCAGCAGTGATCTGAAAAATGTGAAATGTCTTGGTTATGACAGGAACTCGAGCTGCATACTGGGAAGTGAATAATGGTAACATAGAGCAAGCAGCAATGTTGCTTCCTAGACTGGTGAGCTTTTAAACTTGAACCATCACCTTCCTTAGGCATTGTACCACTCAGAAAGGGGGGGGTCTCCCTTGAGGGAACATAAGAAGAAGAAGAAGAAGAAAACCTCAAAGGTGTCATCCCTGGACGGTTTTGACAGGTTGGGTAAGCCCCGAGCCAGGTCCCGCAGTCCTAAACGACGCCAGAACCTATCCTTGTTGAGAACTCCTGCTCGGGGGAACTGGCACAGGGCTCGAGTTCCTCACTGCCCATGCCGATGGCTGTGGAGCCTTCTGGAATTGAAACCAGAATGGCGGCCCTGGAGCGCATGTTTGTCTGCCTTCATGGTCCAGCAGTGGGCGTTGTCCAGTACTACTGGTTCCTCCGCCCAGACCACCAGGCCATCAACGTTGAGGACGTCCCCAGAGGCTGAGCCGATCCTCTAGACCATACGACCTTGAGTTGATCCTCGGCTGAGGTCTCGATCTACCTCCTGTTCCAAGGTCTTCCCAGCTAGCGCACATGGCTCCAGCCTCAAGGTCTCCGAGGGACATGGGCAGGGCTCAGGCCCGGAGCCCGCAGGCTGTCCTTCCCTCGATTCTTCGACTGACTGCTCGGAATGGGAGGACGAGGAGTTGCTGGACACCTGTCGCCAGCGCAACATCCCTTCGGACTGTCCTCCTTTTGAGCCCCGGTGTCCGTCCCCGCCAAAGGACATGGCATTCCTTGACTTTGTGGGACATATCGAAGGCTCTAGCATTCCTGACGGGTTCAGAGGAGGACCCTTGGACGGAGGAGCTAGAAATCCTCTATTATGAGGCCCCTCCGAGGGAAATCGCTAACGGTACCCATTCCACCCATCCTGGAATGGCTAATGCTCCATATGTGGGAAACACTTGCATTTGTGCCAGTTGTGAGCAAGCAGCTCGACGTGATGTATCGGGTATGCCGGAGCCCTGGCTTTCAAAAGGCGCAGCTGCCACATAACTCCATGGTGGTGGAGTCAGCCATGCCTCAGCTGAAAAGCCAAGATGCGCTCCTCGGTGCCCCTGGATAGGGAGGCCCGCACCTTGGATGCTCTTGGCAGAAAGTGCTACCAGGGCTTGATGCTCATCGGCCGGATCCAGGCCTACCAGCTGTACATGACCATGTACCGGAGAGACCTGGTGAAGGAAATCGCAGGTTCTTGGCTGGTCTCTCCAAGGAACCCTTGCAGCAGTTCAAGAACCTGGCCAAAGCCATCCATGAGTTCTCCAAATGTATCCCTTGTGCAGCCTATGACTGCTTCAAGTCAGCGACTCGAGTAGCGGCAGCGGGCATCGGGGCCTAATGCCAGGCTTGGCTGCAGTCTTCTGACCTCAAGAAATGGGTTCAGGACAAATTGGTTGATGTCCCATGCTAAGGAGAGAGCCTCTTTGGCATACCCGTGATGGAAAGGGCTGCTGAGTTGGAGACCGAGTTCATGACGAAGACTAGACTCTCTAAAAAGACCATAGCCCCTCCCTGATGGAAGGGCCTGGTTAAAAAGCCCTTTTACCTGAGGAAAGGGGCTGCTTACAAACACTACCCACATTTTCAGGCCTCCCCAGCAGGGTTAGCAGGTCAAAGGACATGGGCAAGGCCCGCGTAAGCAGAAGACTCCCAAGCCCCAGGCATCAACTCCGGCCTAGCCAGGGGGGAGCTTTTGACTACTTGGGCATAGCCTCTCTACCCCAAGGAGGACAGCAGCCCACAGGGGGACGTCTGATCCACTATGCCCACAGGAGTCCAGGCATCACCACTGATTCCTGGGCACTCCAGGTGGTCAGGGAGAGCTACCTCCTCCATCTGGCTCAGACACCTCACCTTTCTTCCCGGGAGAGCCCCCCAGGTCTCCCTTCACCAGGACCTCCTAGTGAAGGAACTCGCAGGCCTTCTCAAGGTCAAAGTGGTAGAACCAGTACCCCAACATCTCTGGAGCAAGGGGTTCTACTCCAGGTATTTCCTTGTGCCAAAAAGAACAGGGGCCCAAGGCCCATCCTTGACCTGCGCAATCTGAACAAGTTCCTGGTGAAGGAGAAGTTCAAGATGCTTGGTCTTAGAACATTGCTGCCTTATCTCCAGCAGGGAGACTGACTATGCTCCTTGGATCTGAAGGATGCCTATACCCATCCTCATTCATCCCAGCCACAGGCAGTACCTTTGCTTCATGGTGGGGAGCAGCCACTACCAGGACATGGTACTACCCTTCAGCCTGGCCTCTGCCCTCAGGGTCTTCACCAAATGCCTGGCTATAAGCTCTTCCGAGAGAAGTGGAAGTGATCCTGCTGGCCTCCCGTAAGGCCTCCACCAGGAGAGCTTACAAGAGGCCAGCAGCCACGCCATCAGTGATAGGGACTCTAGGTTGGGGTGCAGGAAAGAGCTTTCCTCCTGAGACAAGAGCCCTGGGGACCTTCCCAATGAGATCGGAGTCTCCACTGACAGTCGGAGGAGCAGCGGGAACCATGGCTGCCTGGAGCCACCAGGATCAGTGAGGCTTTGTTGTGAAGAACCTTGAAGAGTGTTTTGGTGATCAGCGGCGTGGGTGGGAAGGCATACATGAGACCTTCCAACCACAGAATGAGAAATGTGTCTGCCGCCTGCCAGGACAGGTATGGCTGCCAGGAACAGAAGCAGGGCAACAGGTAGTTGTCCAGGCTGGCAAAGAGGCCCACCCATGGGGTCCCCTAGAGCAGAAGAGCAGGGTGGCTACTCCGAGGTCTACTGTAGCAGCACTGAAAGAAACCTCCAGCAGGTGGCATGGTGTTTGGACTGATGCAGCAGTACAGATGGGTCTGTTTTCCCTTGACCCAGACCACGATTCTGCAGCCTGTGTGATTGAGACCTGTAGGCCCAACATTTGCTTGGAGGTATGCCCCTCTCCTCGAACCACAGCTGTCCTGTGACTAGCACTGTTTCCCATGGGTTCCAGCACTGCTGGTCCAGTGAGCAGATGAGAGGACCCCCTTCCTTCTTGCTGTCCTCTATCTGCTTGCTGAGCTTTCTAATATTTTTTTCTCTTCCCCCATTCAATTCAGTTGTCCGTATTTAGCTCTCTTTTAGCTAGATGCAATAAAGTATCTTCAAATTATTATTGTTTTCTTCAGTAGCTGGTTCAGCCCTTCAGGTTTCCCTTGCCAGCTGGATAAGTGCTGGGATTCCCCTTTCAAGCTGCTTTTTTTCACACCATAGTTTTCGCTCTTTGCTAGCAGTTTTTTCTTTTTTTTTGGAGGTGTGGTTGTGTTTCTTTGTTTTATTTCTCTCCTATGACTGTTGCATTTCAATGCAGCCTTCAGTCTTTTGCCCTGGAAGCAGTGGAAATACGTCTGAGTATATTTTTGTGGCATGTTCAGATCCCTCCTCTCCCCATGGTTGATGTGGGGCCTAATGCCGTGTTTGGGGCAGTCCTTCCCCCCCCCCCCCCCCCACCAGCAGGTTCCATGATCATTTTGAGTGGCTGCATGGTCCCTGCAGAAGGACGCATGTAGTGAGGCAGCTACAACATCAAGCTCATAGGCCTCTGAAGAACCTCTGGGGCCCTGGCACTCTTCTTTTAATCAGCTTGAGCAGTAGTTTCTGAAATAGCTTACAAGCTGTTTTCAGTCTTTTCTAACTGGTTGACAGACTCCTTTGTGGAGTTCAGAGGTCTACACCTGCCCTGGGGGGCAGGGACCTGGGACCATCATAGAAACACAGAAATATGATGACAGAAAAAGACCACATGGCCTATCTAGTCTGTCCTTGGTGGTAAGGTTGCTAAGTGCCCTGCTTTGCACTTTTTGCCCGTCTGTTCCTTTGGGAGCCAAGCCTCATCACTTATTGGGTTTGCTTGGGATGCGGGTGTGGAATCCTCTTCTCCTGATGGTAAGTTGGAGGAAGAAGGGGAAATTTCCTAAATTTATTTATTTAGTATTTCCTTTAAACCGTGCTATTATCATCAGTGCAGTGTACATCAAAACGGAACATATGCATACAGGGTTACTGAAAATGCATTTACATTTGAACAGGGATAGGAATTTGGATAACAGGGTAATTAACAACAATGAAAGTTGATGATCCATCCAAGATCCTCCCTTAGAACCAAGAGGACCTTCCTGTTCTCATTCAGGACGTTATGGTGGCTTTTGCATATTGCAGAGCTGCTTCCATACAAGTTTCTGAAATAGACACTATTCTGGAGGATATACGGCATCTTGTGGGGGGGAAGGGTTGCCTTTTTCTGTGCAGCAGCTCATAGTTCTCCTCCTCCCCCCAATTGGAGACTTCTGAGCTAGCTCTTAGAGGCTCTGAGGTAATTTTTCAGCTCTACCCTCTGCTCCAGGGTAAGCTGTTTGGGTGGATGCTCTTGGCACAGTGGTGATAAAGTAAATGACCATCCCATGGAAGGGGAGTGCTGTACTCAGGGACCCTAAAGATAGGAGTATAGAAGTCCTCCATATGAATGCTCTCAAGCAACATAAGAATATAAGAACATAAGATATGCCATATTTGGTCAGACCAAGGTCCATCAAAGCCCAGTATCCTGTTTCCAACAGTAGCCAATCTAGGTCATACGTACCTAGCAGTTTCCCCAAAAGACACAGGTTCCACAATGCTTGTACTGGGTCAAGCATTGATATCCTGGGTCCCTTCTTAATAATGGTTTATGGACCTTTCCTCCAGGAACTTGTCCAAACATTTTTTAAACCCAGCTACACTAACAGCCTTTACTACATCCTCCGGTAACAAATTCCAGAGTTTGATTACACGTTGAGTGAAAAAATATTTTCTTTTTATTAGTCTTAAATAGTTTACCCTGTAGCTTCATTGCATGTCCCTTAGTCTTTCTATATTCTGATAACGTAAACAATTGATCTATGTTTACCCGTTCCACTCCGTTCATGAAAGAGTAAACAACCGATTTGCATTTATCCGTTCCACTTAGCAGTTAAGATTTAACGTGGAGTGCAGAGTCATGCACATGGAATGCAGAAATCCAAAGGAATCGTATATGATAGGGGGTGAGAGGTTGGTGTGCAAGGACCAAGAGAAGGACCTCTGAGTGCTAGTATCTGAGGATCTCAAGATGGCAAAACAATGCAACAAGGTGGTAGGGAAAGCCAGAAAGATGCTTGGCTGCATACAGAGAGGAATAACTTGCAGAAATGAGTTGGTACTAATGTCCTTGCACAAGTTGTTGGTGAGGCCACACTTGGAGTACCATGTTCAGTTTGAGCCCAAATCTCACAAAGGATATTAAAAAAAAACTTGAAACAGTTCAGAGGAAGGTGATCAAAATGATTTGGAGCCTGCATCAGAAGACGTATGAGTAGAGACTTGAAGACCTAAATATACCTCGTATATATCCTAGAGGAGAGGAGAGGAGAGACAGGCAGATATGATACAGACCTTTAAATACTTAAATGATATCAATGAACAAACAAACCACCTTCAAAGGGAAGCTGTAAAACTAGAGGGCATAGGATGAAGCTGCAAGGCAGTAAATAAAAAAAAAAAATCAGGAAATACTTTGTCATTGAAAGGGTAGTGGATGCTTGGAATGCCCTCCTGACCAAGGTGGTGGAGGCAAATACAGTGACGGAATTCAAAATGACATGGGACAGACACAGTGGAGCCCTTTATAAAGGAGAATGAAATCAAAGAAAACTAATATCTTTTATACTTCAATAAATAGAGGGGGGCTGACCTGTATGGAACAGCAGGTACAACTCTAAACACAGGCATAGAAGGGGTGTCCTGCACGGAGTTGCAGTTACAACCACTCTAGCCACCTTACGGGGCAGACTAGATAGACCATACTGTTGTTTATCTATCATATACTATATTACTTCACTCATATTAAAGGTCTCTATCATATTTCTCCTTCAGCTGTCTCTTCTCCAAGCTGAAGAACCCTAACTTCTTTAGCCCGTCCTTACAAGAGTATTGTTTCTCCTCTTTATCATTTTGGTTACCTTTTCTAATTCCACCAACTATATAACATTATAATGTCAGCATTCTAAGTTTACGGTGTATCGTTGACTTTTTTAAAACGCCTTTGATGCTTAGTGCCTTTCCACCACTTTCCCTGTGCCGCTAAGAGAGGTACTTTGAAAGAGCATAGGAATTTGAATGCTATAAGCATCCCCTGAACTGCATCAGTAGACGTTTTCACTCTAGAAGTTATTCAGTATAACAAAGCATCATCTACATTCTTCTATATTAGAGGAAAGTTGCTCCAATGACCGGGCTCCACTATGAGGGAGACACAGCATAGATGAAAAATAGATGCTAAGCATCCCCAGAAGCACCGCAGTTTCACTGCATCTTTTGTACCGGGTTCCAAGTGGGAATTTTTGTGTGCATCTATCCAAAGTGGATAACGTTTTACTAAGTAAACTGTATGGGCCATTTCTGCCTTCCATTACTACTTCTGGCAGATTATTCAAGGGACCAACCACTCTGCTGTGCAATCATGAGGGGATAATGTTCTCATACTGACTGGGCACCCTGCCAGAAACCCACTGAAGGGTATAAGGAGGGCAAAATGCTCCACATTATGTGTTAGCATTCCCACATACCTAAAATATATAGATTTTATTGTATTTTATTGTATTCTGAATTGGGATTTTATTGTACTGTGTAAGGGAAACTTTCCTCGACTTCTGCTAGACCAGTCCAGACAAGTGGGTTTATGCTCCCTTGCCAGCAGGTGGAGATAGAGTTAAGCATCTTTCAGTGATGTCATCAGGAGGCATAACCACTGATGCAGCACTGAAAGAAGCCAGTAAGACACGCTTCCCAAGCAGTATGCAAAACTGGAAAACTCAGAAAAAAACCACAATAACTATTAGAACCAACCACCAGTCAATAAGAGAACCAAACACCTGTTCCAGAACAAACACTGTCTCTCTTACCTCGTTCTACAAAATGCATGAAAACACCACATTTCAAAGGCAGAAGGACTTCCCACTCTGCATGAAAGTCTTCAAAGGCAAGTCCTGGAATGATCTAGCGTGATTCAAGAAAAGAAAATTATCTGGTATGTAAATTTTCTCCTTCCTTATCATCCTGCTAGACCAGTCCACACGAGTGGGATGTACCCAAGCAGTCAGGACTCAGGGTGGGAGGAAGACAACACTCTGGCCAAAACAGCTTTGCCAAAGGTGTCATCTCCACAACTAAGAAACGTCCTTCCAACACATAAGGCCCAGTTCTAGATTCTTATATTGAGAGCCAAGGAGCTGTTCCACAGTTTCTGACAAAGGAAAAAAGCCAAAAGGATGCCTAATACCCTCCAATATGGTGTCCACCAGAGAAGGCAGCATGGCTGTTTACTCTTCAATGCGGAAGGCCACATTGTATCCTAAATCAAAATCAAAAGGTACTTTCGGTGAAAAAGGCAGATCACAGAAAGAGCCTCGCCTTCAACAAGGGGGAGCTCCCCTTCCTCCTCAGACTCATTTTCTGATGTCAAAGAGTCCTTTGCAGCATCCCAACCAAATCCTGTAAGGAACAAAACTGAGCTCATGGAAGAACACCTGAGTGAAGAAGTAAAGTGTGGGTGCTTAACCCCCTTGCCAGCTAAGGCAGAGCCACCCAAGGACTCAGAGTCCCAGTTAGGGGAGGCGTGGATCTCAGACATAACATACAAGAACATAAGAACATACGATATGCCATACTGGGTCAGACCAAGGTCCATCAAGCCCAGTATCCTGTTTCCAACAGTGGCCAATCTAGGTCACAAGTACCTAGCAGTTTCCCCAAAAGACACAGGTTCCACAATGCTTGTAATGGGGCAAGCAGTGGATTTCCCGGGGTCTCTTTTAATAATGGTTTATGGACCTTTCCTCCAGGAACTTGTCCAAATCTTTTTAAACCCAGCTACTTTAACAGCTTTTACTACATCCTCCGATAACGAATTCCATAGTTTGATTACACGTTGAGTGAAAAAATATTTTCTCTTATTAGTCTTAAATAGGTTACCCTGTAGCTTCATTGCATGTCCCCTAGTCTTTCCCTGCAAAGGGAGTAGAAAATAAGAAAGAAAGGACAGAAAACAGCCCATGAGCAGTTTCAGTTGCTACTGCTGCTCAAAACCAGCAGAGTGTGCACCCTGGGATCCCATGGAGCTCAAGGGGAGATGCTGGCTACAGCCAGAGGCCTCCCTCAGTCTTATAGGCCTCCAAGAGGGCCATTTGCCCCACAGGCAGGGAGGCACAGAGAGCTCAGAGGAGGCATTCAAAGTGGTATCAGGCCCTGGGGTCCCCACAATGCTGAAAAAAAAGTTGGGCTCTGCGCATCCTGTTGCCAAGTTGACCCACTAAGAGCCACAAAAGGCACAATGTCAGGTACCAGGCATGCTTGCAATGCTCCACACAGCACCAAAAAAAAAAAAATCCACACCAACCACAGTGGGGGGAAAAAAAACAACTCCTCACGACCACCAAAAACAGCACAGGCCAAATATAGGGCATCACTGGGAGAGAAAAAAACAAACAGCACAAGCTGCAGTGAAAAGTAGACTAGAAAAGGGAATCTCCATGTCTGAAAGGCTGATTGAGGAAATCTGAACAGCTTCCCCATCTTCCTGCAAAGGCCTAGGAGGCCCTGCTGCTGAAAGAGACAAGGTCTGACCTTTTTTAAATTTTAATTTGAAACTGCTTTACCAAGCAGCATAGTGAGCCAAAGTTGCCTACAAATGTTTTCAATTGTTCCATGTAAACCGTTTTGCCTGGTAGAAAAACGGTATATAAAACCAGTTAAATAAATAAATGCAACCTCATAGAAGTGAATGGGCAAAGAAAAAATTTTTAGAAAAAAAATTAAGAAACAAGCTAAGCAAGCAGATAGAGAACAGCAAGAGGGACTGTCCTGTCTCTGGGCCCCCAGAGAGGACCAAAGGGTCTGACAGAAGAATTAGTAAATCTCAGATACTTTACCTATGCCCTCTTCACATGCACCAGATGCAGCAAGGGGCTTGACCAAAGGTCCTTCCCTCCACATCTTAGAAAAGGTGAAAGAAAGACAGAACTTTGGAGGAAGGAGATCATCATCCTCAGAGAAACAGTCACTGCCAAGATGAACAGAAAAGTTTCCCTACAGGACAAGGCCTGTAGCACTATCCAACAGATGTGAAAATTGTCAGAAATACTGCACATCTAGGAATTGAGCTTCGAAAGAGGCCACCCAAGAAACCAAAGTGGAGCCTTCCAGCATCTTCACGTACCAGAGATGGACTTTGTTGTAACCCCAACTTGATGCACATACAGACAGAAAATTAATACAGACCAAACCTGAGTGAACTGTCCGATTCTGCTGGAGGGGAGGGAGGCTGTAGTAAGCCATTTCCTATTTCAAATAGCCAATCTCACAACTGTTGAACAAACCTGAAGGAGGACAATGCGTGCACACTAGCTGAGGAAGCAACTTGACTACACATTTTGAAAAGTAGAAGTTGCCAACATCGTAAAAAGAACCTAAGGATTAGCAACAGTTCAATAGAATAAGCATAATCACCTGGAAAGGCGGCTCAAAAGCACAAGCCATCTCACCTCCGTCATTTCTAAAGGCGGCATTTTTTTCCTGGTTCTTGCAAACTGGTAAATTATGGCGCCATGATGCATTTGTTATCTATTTAAAGAGGCCTGGGAAAATTCAGTAAGAAATTCAATTTCTAGCAAAAGTAGTGATCCTTTATGTTCTCTGTAATCAAAAGGGCAAAAAGAAAAAAAAAAGTCAATTCTCTGAATGTTCCTCACTAAAAAGATTTGGGTGCTACCGACCTTATCTTTTCCCCATTGTCAGATGGTGCTCTGTAGTTTAGCGCAAGTCAAAATTATTATTGCTACTATAAAATGCTACAAACTTTGTACATTGATTTAAAAAGGAAACTAGGACCTGTTCTGTTTGTTCCAAGTAGCAAGGGATGCAGCAAAGCCTGCCTCGCTTTCTGCTCCATGTCTGGACACAAACATGCCCAACATTCTGCCTGACCATTCTAAATGTAACAAAGCATGGAATGCAGCACAGCCAATGAAATGCCAAGATTCAGAATGCCACTTTCTTAGGCAACCAGAGGTGCTGGAACAAAAGGAGATCTTACTAATTTTAACTGAATTTTTTCATGAGCTGATAAGGGGGCACAAGGCAGCAGATGTTACTTCTATTGAGTGCAGACGAGACTTTTGACACTTTTCCACCTAGCAGACTAGTAAACAACGTGGCCAATTTTGATGCAGAGGAACAGAAATACTTGAAGTTGGAAAAAAGGTATGTTGAACAACACAACCCAGGCTGGTGAAGGGTACATGACTCATGGGTACACAAGATTAGTGCTAGAGCTGGTCTTTAATGTCTGTACAGGTAATGCAATGTGCCTTTGTATACATATGAAAATCTGCAACAGATAGGCATGCTGGAGCACAACTGGCCAATTAATGCCTGACCTTTGGACCTCCAGCGAAACCTTGGATCTTCAGGCAAGCTTTGCCAACTTGAAGTTCTTTGTAGTGGCTGAGTTAATTTTCAATGATTGTTTAGACTGTACACACTATATATATATAATATGATGTTCCTGTAAATATGTTCTGTTATAATATGTCGTTCCCTGTAAAACAAACTTGCTTTGTTAATTGTTGTTCACTGTGAACCGCATCTGAACTTTGGAAGATGCGGTATATAAATATATGTATAAATAAATAAATAAATAAATAAAATGATAATTTGGGCTTGCTAATTTTCTTTGTGCGCTAGGTCTCAGTAGCCCTCATACTGCTTTCATTCCATTGATCAGCAGGTCATATATACTGTATGTTACTAAAGCATTAATTGCTTTTGACTAAGGCTTTAGGCATGCATATTTTAATAACTCTTATACTGCTGTTTTCTCCTATGCTGCTGGATTGTATTGTTCTTCAGGAACGAGCAGAAGTCAGTTCTCACATATGGGTGACATAGGCGCCGGAGCCCCTGCGGAAGCATCTCCCCAGCTTTCAAAGAAAGCCTTTGGGAGATGCACCATGCATGTATGGTCCCCTTCCCAGCCAAGGATGCCATCTTACTCAGTCTCCTTTTTTCCATGGACTCCAACAGATATCCATCTTGTTTCCCCAGAAAAAGTTGATTTTTGTGCATTTTCTTTCTCCAGTTAGCACCGGTCCCCTTTTCCACCTCTGAGCCCGGTTGCCCCGGCATCAAGTCTCAGACCCGTTTTTCAGTGCGGTTTTATGCCTTTTTTCTATCCACTGGCCGCGTCGAGGGTCTTCGACCTCACAGAGGGTTCTTTTTGCCCCAATGGCCAATGGGTTCAAAAAGTGTGATCGGTGTGCAAAACACCATATTCCTCGCCGATACACACGACTGCTGCCTCTGGTATCTAGTGCCAACCATGACCCAGAGGTCTGCACCCTGTGCAAAAAGATGTCTGCGAAGGCCATCCAGCGTTGTCAACAAAAGCAAGACAACATCCTCCACAGGTCAGATTCTTCCCCAGTATCCCCAGTAGCCTCGCGCTCTAAGATCCCAAACGGGTCCTCAGTCATGTAAAGCCCCTGCGGCGCCCGATCGGGTCCGCAGACATTCCGACAAGGATTCCCCAGAGCAGGAACACAAGACGATGAAATCCTTGAGGACTTCATCCTGAGACTCAGACACACAGGGCAAGACCCTTGCCAGGTCCCACAGTCCATGGAGAGTACCTGAATCCGAGTGAGAGCAGCCAGCGAAGGATCCCCAAACAGACGCAGAGGCCTCTGGTGACAGGTCCTGGACCCCCCCCCCCCCCCCGAGGCCTGTCCCATCGAGGATTCCCTCTCCTTACCGACACCGGACTTGGTAACCCCAGTGTCACAATCGAAGGCTGAAACTCCTGGGTGGGAAGCCAGGATAATGGTGCTGGAGGCACAGTGTTACTGCCTTCCTTGCCTTGAAGGCAGGTGTAGACACCTGACCCCACCAGTGCTCATGCTGAGACCACAGGGACCTCGTCCTTGAGGACTCCCCGGGCTGCCGAAATGATCCTTGAGAGCTCAGAGCCTCGAGCCAATCCTCAGCTTGGGGTCTCCATCTCACTCCCAATCCTTGGGAGCAAGATCCTCCCCAGCAAGATCTTGTGGCTCCAGCCAAGCAGCAGCCGCAGTGAATCACAGAAGCCCTGACCCAGGCCCTGCCCCCTAGGTGCTGTCAGTCCTCGGGTCCTCGACCAATTACTCCAACTAGGAGTCCGAGGACAAGGCATCCCTGGAAACATGCAAACACTGCGATTTCCCATCAGACCTATCTCCCCCAGCAACACAGCACCGGTCCCCGCTCAAGTACACATCGTTCCTTGAGTTTGTTTGAGACATGGTGAAAGGCTTGTCCCTCACCACAGTTTGGAGAAGGATCCTTGCACAGAAGAGCTTGAAATCCTCCAATACGAGACCCCACCCAAGGAGGCCCCGACGGTCCCTGTCCCCACCATCCTCAGGCAGCTCCTCCTTCAAATGTGAGAGACACTGGTGTCAGTACCCATAGTTAGTTAGTCAACACCTCGACAGCATATACTAGGTCCAGCAGGGCCCTGGCTTCCGGAAGACGCAACTGTCACACACCTCTATGGTGGTAGAGTTGACCATGTGCTGGCAGAAGAGCCCGAAGACTCACTCCCCCGGGCAGGAAGTACCATGCCCTCTGACACAAATGCTACCAGGGCTCGATGCTGGGTTGCCAAATCCATGACCACCAGCTGCATATCAGCAGGTATCTCCGGAACCTGGCAAAGGAATTCACACATTTCTTGGCGAGTCTCAGTGGAGATCACCTCCAGTGGTTCCAAACCCTCATGAAGCGTGTCGGGAAGTGTTCAAAGTACATGTCTCGGGCCGCCTATGATGGCTTTGAATCAAACACAAGGGGGCCGCTACAGGCATCTGCACTTGACGCCAGGCCTGGCTTCAGGCATCGGACCTCGAGCAATGGGTCCAAGAGAAACTCCTCGACGTCCCCTGCCTCAGGGAAAACCTCTTCGGTAAACCAATGGAGGAAAATGCGGCAGAGATTGAGACAGAGTTCCTCACGAGGACGACTCTCCAGGAAGACCTCCACCCTTCTTAAGAAGAAACTATTGGGGAAGAGGCCCCCTTTTCAGAGAAAGGGCCAGCCTTATCGAGGCTACCCCAAGTACCAGGCCCTCCAGACCCCACAATAGGATCACCAGAGCAAGGGAGCAGGCCAAGGCCCACGCAAGCCTAAGTGCTTCAAACCCCAGACCCCAGCTCCTGCTGCAGTGGGTTTGACTCCCTAAGCATAGCCTCCCAGGGCTACCTCCTTCACTTGGACTGGACGCCTCTCCCTTTCTTTCCAGGAGAAGCCCCTCGGACTCCCCTGCACCAGGTCCTGCTACTGCAGGTACTCGCAGGCCTCATCAGTCTTAGTGTCCCACCAGCTAGCAGTCACTTGACTGGTGGCAGGCCACACAGCACCTGCAGGAGGGCATGCCCTTCAAGTCCCCAAATCCCCAGATCCTCCTCACCATGGATGCCTCCTTACTGGGCTGGGGTCCCCACTGCACGCAGGGAAACTGGTCTCTGAGCTCAGGGCCATTTTCCTGGTGATCAAGGTCTTCCACCACCGCCTGCGGAACCAGTCGGTGCTAGTCCAACAGACAACCAGGTCACGATGTTCTACCTGAACAAGCAGGGGGGGCACAGGGTCTCACCGCCTCTGCCAGGAGGCAGTAGCCCTCTGCTCATATGCAATCAGTCAGGGTATGCTCCTCAGGGAGGTATGTCATCTGACTGAGTAAGATAGCACCCTTGGGCGGGAAGGGGACCTCGCATATGTAATAGCATCTCCCAAAAGCTTTCTTTGAAAGCCAGGGAGATGCTTCCATAGGGGTAGTCAGCACCGACAACATCCCCATATGTAAGGACCGATTCCTGCTGTCCCTGGAGAACACCTGTTACAGGTGAGTAACTATGCTTTTTATTATTTATTTTATTTATTTAGTATACATTTGTATACCGCTACTTCCAGCGATCAGCAGCGGTTTTGATTACAGATAGGAAATTGTCAAATCATGACAGGAAATTTTTGAGGTATAAACACATTGATTAGACAGGAAAGCACAGCACACAGAGAACTATTTTACAGGGAACATGGGCTATGGAGGGTTAAGTGGCTTGCCCAAGACCACAAGGAGCACCTGTGGGACTAGAAACCCCAGTCCTTCCGGCCCAAGGTTGCTGTCCTCTAGTGGGATTTGAACCCCCGACCTTCCGGCCCGAGGTACCTTGCCCCAACCACTAGGCCACTCTCCTCCACTTTTCATTCATTATTAGCATTTAGAGATGTCAGTAAAAAAAACAAAAAGGGCAACACAGCACTGCTAAAGCCCTGCAGATTCCCCTTGCTAGAGTGCTGATCTCCTGTAGGCTTCCACTATTACTGAATTCACCCTATAAGCTGTTCGTGATCTCAGTAAGCAGTACCACCTTAAAGCCTCTGAGTGGCTCCAGTTTCTCTAAATATCAAGGAAAATGGCAGCAGTTGAGCAACAAACAAAAACACCCACCCCTATCCAACTTCTTCATGCCTTGGTTTGTTCCACCCATATCCTTTCGTTATTGTGAAAAGTTTTAGAGGTTTTATTGGCTCATGCATCAAAGTGACGGCTTGCATTATCACAGGATAGAAAAAACAGAAATACTGTTTCTATATCTACTCAAGCAGCACACAAGCACACCCCGATTCACATCTTAGTGATTTCCTGCTTGGACTACTATAATCCCATCTACTAGGAATGAGGGGTCACTGACATCAAGTGACTGTAGATTGCCCAAAATGTGGCTATTAGATTGCTTTGAAATGCCTCGATAAATTTTCTTAGAAATCTAGCAGCCTGCACAAAAATTTAAGGGCCAGATCTATGACAGATTTGAAATTGTATTAATGTATGCACAGTTAAAAAACTGTCTATTCATAGCAGTTTAAAACATAAAAAGGTAAAAAAAAAAATAGTGCAACACAAAATCAGCAATAAAGGCAACCTCCTTCATACAGTAACCTCCTAGCCATTGAAACAGGCATGCTTCCTGTCCATGTTCTTGGAGATGCTGGAGGGAGGAGTGCCCTAGTGGTTGGGGCAAGTGACCTCAGGCTGGAAGGTCAGGGGTTCAAATCCCACTAGAGGACAGCAACCTTGGGCCGGAAGGACTGGGGTTTCTAGTCCCACAGGTGCTCCTTGTGGTCTTGGGCAAGCCACTTAACCTTCCATTGCCCATGTTCCCTGTAAAATAGTTGTCTCCAAGTTATAAATGCCTTGTTCAATGTAATTTCAGTTTGTTCAATGTAAACCACCTTGATATCATATAAGAAATGTTAAATAAATAAATATCTTTAGCAAATCTCCCCCTGTTGGCCACAGAGCACATTGCAGCAGCTGTAGCATCGGAGGCAGTTCTAGCAGGCAAAGATAACAAGTGAGAGCTGTTTCACAGCGCAGCCATGAGGCAGAGCAAGGCTATCACTGGTGGGAAGCTCTTGCCCTTTAGGATTGCTGGCAGGGCAGACACACCCCTCCGCCAGCCACCTTCCCTACAGGGTCAGTTACACAGTGGTTCTCAACCTAGTCCTCTGGGACCCCCAGGCCAGTCAGCTTTCCCAAATATCTGCATGCACTGCTTCCACTGTATGCAGATCTTATGCATATTCATTGTGGATATCCTGAAAACCTGACTAGCCTGGGATCCCAGAGGACTGGGCTGAAAACCACCGAGTTAGAGAGACAGAAGGAGAGAAAGCACAGTTACTTACCTGTAACAGGTGATCTCTGGGAACAGCAGGAATAAGTCTTCACATATGGGTACGTCAGTACCGACGGAGCCTGCGCGGGAACGCTCCCCAGCTTCCCAAAAAGGAAAGCTTGTGGAAGCATCCCACAGCGCCTGCGCGAGCATCCCACAGCGCCTGCGCGCTGCCTTCCCGTCTTTCCTAACTGCCTCTCCTCAGTTTGAGTTTTAAAGCTGAGACAAAAGAGAGAGAGAGGAAAGGAAAGACAGATAGAGAGATACAACTCCTAGGGGAGGTGGGTGGGTTGTGAAGACTTATTCCTGCTGTTCCCAGAGATCACCTGTTACAGGTAAGTAACTGCGCTATCTCCAGGAACAAGCAGGAATGAGTCTTCACATATGGGGACTCCCTAGCTAAAGATGCCTGGGAGATCCCCAAGGATATGAGACCCTGTGAAGGGTTCTACGTCCTCCTATGGATCTCAGGCATCCATCCAGGGAAGGAGGGTAGGAGTTGATTAAGAATGGAACAGGTGTTTGAGAACAGCCTGACCAAACAAGGCATCCCGGCGGGAGTCCTTGTCCAAGCAGTAATGGGCTGTGAAGGTATGAACCGAGGCCCAGGTGGCCGCTCGACAGATCTGGTCGATGGACACAGAATTGAGATGAGCCATAGAGGTGGCCATGGCCCTCACATTATGAGCTGTGACATGGCTCTCCAGAGAAAGGTTCTTACTCTGGTAGGCGAAAGAAATACACTGAGCAATCCAATTGGACAGTGTCCTTTTAGAGACTGGACGTCCCAAATGAGAGGGATCAAAAGCAACAAAGAGCTGGGAAGATTTTCTATGTTGCTCTGTCCTTTGTAAGTAAAAGGCAAGAGCTCTTTTACAATCCAGAGTATGAAGATTCCTCTCTGCACTTGATGCATGAAGAGCTGGAAAAAAGACAGGTAAATATACCTCTTGATTAAGATGAAAAGGTGAGACCATTTTAGGCATAAAGTGTGGATTGGTCCTAAGGACTACCTTATCATGATGGAACCTTGTATAAGGTGGATTAGCCACTAATGCCTGCAGTTCACTGATGCGGCGAGCTGAGGTGACTGCAATGAGGAAAATAACCTTCCAGGAAAGAAATTTCAAGGAGGTGGTGGCTAAGGGTTCAAAAGGAGGCTTCATAAGCTGACCAAGAACCAGATTTAAATCCCATGCCACCGGAGGAGGCCTAATGGGAGGTTTAGTTAAAGTTAGGCCTCTCATGAATCTTACAATAAGAGGATGAGAGGAAATAGGTTGTCCATTGATAGGCTTAAGGGATGCTGCAATAGCACTCAAATGGACCCTTACTGAATTCATCTTAGGGCCTGCATTGGAAAGATGCAGGAGATATTCCAATAAAGAATTCAAAGGTAGTGCTAGAGGGTCAAGACCCTTTTCAGCACACCAAATGGAAAACCTTTTCCATTTAAAAGCATAGGAACGCCTAGTGGAAGGTTTTCTGGAAGCATGGAGGATATCCTTCGCTTGTTGAGAAAGATTCCAGCCTTGAAGGTCTAGGCCTTCAGTAACCAAGCTCTGAGGTGAAGGGACTTGGGGTTTGGGTGCCACAAAGTCCCCCCCTCCTGGGACAGAAGGTCTGGAGCAGCTCCCAAGTCCAGGGAGGGGGCTTGGGAGAGATGCAGAAGTAGAGGGTACCACACTTGGCGTGGCCAGCGTGGAGCTATGAGGATCATAGATCCTTGATCCCTCTGGAGTTTGAACAGAGTCTTGGGAATCAAGGGAATGGGTGGAAAGGCATACAGGAAGCCTTGACCCCAGTGAAAGAGGAAGGCATCCTTGGCCTGAACTCCCTGACATGGATTTCTGGAACAGAACCGGGGAGGTTTGGCATTCCACGGACTTGCAAAGAGGTCTATGTCCGGGGTTCCCCATTCTTGGAAGATTCTGAGTAACTGATCCGTGTGCAGGGACCATTCGTGTGGAAGCAGAACTCGACTGAGTCTGTCTGCCCAAGAGTTTTGAATTCCTGGGAGGTATACGGCCAGGAGATGGATTTGATGCTCTCTGGCGAAGGCCCACAATCTTAAAGCTTCGTTGCAAAGCGACAGAGAGCCAGTTCCTCCTTGCTTGTTTATGTAAAACATGGCTACTTGATTGCCCGTATGAATGAGGACTGTCTTGTAGCTGAGCAGGGTATGAAGACCTTGAGAGCCAGAAAAACTGCTCGAAGCTTCAGAAGGTTGATATGAAGAGAGGTCTCCTGTGGAGACCAAGTACCCTGAGTGGAGAGGTCTTGTAGATGAGCTCCCCAACCTGTTTGGGAGGCATCTGTTGTGAGGGTTGCCTGGGACAACAATTGTTGGAAGGGGGACCCAGGCAACAGATTTTGGGTGGACATCCACCATTGGAGAAACCAAAAGAGACGTTTGGAGGTTGCTATTTGGTCTGAGAGAGCTCCTGATGCTTGAGTCCACTGGGTGGACAAAGTCCATTGAGCTGCTCTCATGTGTAGGCGAGCATAGGGTACCACATGCACTGTGGATGCCATGTGGCCTAACAGTTGCAGCATCTCCCGGGCAGTTAAGTGGTTCTTTGACTGAATCTGGGAGGCTAACTGCACTAGACGTTGGCAACGGGCCTGAGGAAGGTAGGCCCTTGCAGTGGTAGTATCCAACCAGGCCCCTATGAACTCTAGGGACTGAGTAGGGGTGAGCTGAGACTTTGGGAGGCTTACCACAAGTCCCAGATACTGCAGAATGCGTCTTGTGCGGTCTAGGGAAATCTGGGCCTCTGACTGAGATGGAGCTCGGATGAGCCAGTCGTCCAGGTATGGGAATACAAAGATTCCCAGAGTGCGTAGAAATGCAGCTACTGTTGCCATGCATTTTGTGAACACTCTTGGAGCAGAGGCCAGACCAAAAGGAAGTACCCTGTATTGGTAATGTTTTCCTTGGAAAAGAAAACGGAGGAACCTTCTGGGAGATGGATGAATGAGGACATGTGTGTACGCATCCTTGAGATCTAGAGAACAAAGCCAATCCTGACTGTGAAGGTATGGAAGGAGAGTGCCCAGAGAAAGCATCTTGAACTTCTCCTTGCATAGAAATTTGTTCAATTCCCTGAGATCTAATATGGGTCTGTATCCCCCTGTTTTCTTTGGAATCAGAAAATAGGGGGAGTAAAACCCTGACCCTTGTTGAAGAAGAGGTAGTTCTTCTACTGCCCCTTGGGCAAGAAGGGTAACCACCTCTTGACCTAGAAGGTCGAGAAGAGATGTTGGAGAATTGAAATGTCTCACCATGGTGTGAGGAGGAAGGTTTGAGAAATGAAGTTTGTAGCCCTCCCTTATGATGGAGAGGGTCCACTGCTCTGATGTAATTTGCTCCCATCTGGGAGCAAAATGAGCTAACCTTCCTGGAATGGTGAGAGGCTCTGGCTGTTTTAAAGTCAGAAAGGCTAAGTTCTTTAGCATCAAGTCAAAAACCCTGAGGAGGTTGGGTCTGCTGAGTTGCAGCAGCCCCTGTAGACTTAGGCCTGGCCTGTTTAGGTTGCTGACGCTTAGTGGCAAAGCAAACTGTAGATGATTGTTGGCCACAAGCAGAAGGGAATCTGCCCTTTTTGAAAAAAGACTTCTTGAAGGGTTTTTTCTTGGCAGGAATGGAGGTTGACTTTGAAAGTCTATCCAGAGCAGAATTTTCTGCATCCATTTGAGTGGATTTTATTTGCCATTCTTTGCCAAACAGGTTTTCCCCTGTACAGGGAAGATTTCCTAAGCCATCTTGGACCCAAGGTTCTAAATCAGAAGCTTGGAGCCAAGCAATTCTGCGAGCAGCTATGGCAATGCCAGAAGCTCTGCTGGCACCTTCAAAGGAGTCAAAGGCTGCCCGGTTGGAAAACTTTGAAATGTCTTGAGTATGCTTAAGCCAAATGAGGAATTCTTCCCTTTTATCCTCTGGAAGAAAAGGGAGGAAAGTGTGCAGCTTATCTGCAACTTCTTTTAGAAACATACCCATGTAAAGACTATAGGAGTTGATTCTGGCAATGAGCATACTGGCTTGGAAGATTTTCCTACCAAAAGCATCCAAGGTCCTGCATTCTCTTCCTGGAGGAGCAGAAGAGTGTCTCTTTGTACTCTTTATCCTCTTCATAGCTGAATGCACCACAATGGAATGGTGAGGAAGCTGTGTTTTATGAAAACCAGGACAAGGAGGGACACGATACATAGTGTCCAATCTGCGAGAATGAGGAGAGATAGTGAGAGGAGTCTCCCATAAGTCAATCATGTGTTCATAAAGAATCTCATGAATTGGTAAGGTGACTGCCTCTTTAGGAGCCTTAGAATAACCTAAAATATCTAATTTTTTTGCTCTAGGCTCTGTTTCAGAGGTTACTGAAATAGAAAGTCCTTTAGCTACTTCTCTTATGAAGTCTTGAAAGGACAAGTCCTCTGGAGGAGACATTCTTCTTTTTGGAGAAGAAGGCTCTTCAGGAAGGGCTATGGATACTTCAGCAGACTCCTCTGATGTATCAGAATCATCAGAGGAATCAAAGTACCGTCTGTCAGGGTGCTCTTCTAAAGCTCGGTACGCGTATCGAGCGGTATCGACATCGGGCGTCATCGGTACTGGTTCGGTACCGATGAGCAGCCCTGGACAGGGAACCGCTGCAGTCGGTATCCTGGTCGATGCCGATGCAGTCAGTGCCGGTACCGGCGCTGGTGCCGGTACCGGAGCCGATACCGACAACGGAGTTTGTTGTGGTATCAGCGGCGTCGCAGCTTGAATAAAGGCCTTGATAGCCTGCTGAATGGATAGAACATTCTGATCCATCGACGCCATGAATGCCTGGAATTCGGTACCGGAAGGTTGCGCCGGTACCCCAGAGCATTCTAACAGGTGATCGGTCGAGGCCGTGCCATCGATGTCAACCTGTAACCCCATAGGTGGAGCTTTGGAAGCCGGAGCTTCCCGCCGGGGTTGTTTTGCCGGTGCAGGATCCTCGAGGGCAAGCCCGGAGACATCTCGATGCTTATAGGTAGATCTACCCTTCGAGGACCGGCTGGATTTATGTTTGGTTACCTGAGATCCATGGGAGGAAGAAGAGGCCCTGGAAGACGTCGATGCTACTGAAGCTGCATCAGAGGGAAACAGCACATGGAGCTTGGCTGCTCGGTTCTGTAAACCCCGTTTAGACATCAAAGATCAGGACGGACAATCCGAAATGGAGTGTTCAGGACCCAAACATTTAAGACACCATTCATGGGTGTCAGTAACAGAAATAGTACCGCTGCACTTAGTGCATTTCTTAAACCCGGAGGCTGGTTTTTCCATGAGGAAAAACTTCTTGAGAGGCCTAAGGCCCAAAGAAGAAAAATACACTAAGTGAGGGAAAAAGTATATTGTTTTTTTGGGGTTTTTTTTAAAAAGAAAGAAAAGACCGGCGGTACCGGTCCGGAATCGGGGGAGGCAGACACGCGACCAAAGAAATAAAATAAAACAAAGAACTTCTTCAGCGGTGACAGGACTCGACCTGCTGGCTCCATGGCAAAGAAGAACTGAGGAGAGACAGTTAGGAAAGGCGGGAAGGCAGCGCGCAGGCGCTGTGGGATGCTCCCAAAAGCTTTCCTTTTTGGGAAGCTGGGGAGCGTTCCTGCGCAGGCTCCGTCGGTACCGACGTACCCATATGTGAAGACTCATTCCTGCTTGTTCCTGGAGATAATCCCTTACTCGAAAAGTGGCACCAATAGGGTATAAGAAATGAAAGACACTACCTGAGAAAACCCCTAAAGACATGGTGGGGTGGCAGGGGGGGAGGGAGAGAGGGCAAGGTAAGGGATTACATGGTGGGAGGAGGCAAGGGACCAAAGGGAAAAAAAATAGATTAGGGGTGGGCAAAGCTTTTGGTTCCAAAGCTGTACTAGGAATCATGACAAGTTTCGGGGACCTCCCCCTTCTTACTGACTGGACCCCAAGCACAGACTCATCTTCCAGTATAGCACTTGAACCAAAATGTATGCCCATCCCTGGGTTACTGAGAGACCTGTGTGGGGTAGATGGGGATAATGGAATGTGGATTAGAGTTTTGGCAGTATGTTCAGAAAGAAGGGAGAAATGACAGTACCACTTACCCCAACAGCTACAGCCTCGGCTACCATCCATCACCCACCCCCAACCTTTTCCACACTGTCCACTTATCTACCCACAGCCGCTGCCTCCCCGAATGATGCTACTGGCCTTTAGTCAGCACAGGCCAAAGACATCTGCCCTTTCTATGCACAGCAAGCTCCTGCTCCTGTCACAGATGTTTAAGGCCCGATTCTGAACTTCTGCCTGGTATTTGAAACCCAGGCGGCAAGGTCGATTTTCTATTCATTCTGGCGACCTGGTGCCTAGGGTTTGTTGAGCCTTGCATTATGCCTCTACTATATTACAATCATTGCCTACCCATCTTATACTGCTCCGGGTTTAAAACTGTAATACACACTCACAAGGCTTTCTAGTCCCCTTTTATTTGTCCTCCGTGCTCATACAGTTATTGCCCATCATGAGCTCTATGCTCCGAAACTACAAATCTACAGCCAGTGTCTCCAGTCTCACTGTCTAGGCAGGAGTCAACCTGAAATTTGGAGTTTTTCTTATGGAATGTTTTACTGTCTTATATCTATGCTGAATCATCCTTTAATAACTTCAAAAAAGCCCTAAAGAAACTATTTTGAGGCAGCCTTCAAGAAGCAGGTTTGATGGGTGCGATCCAAACTGCAGGTGCCAACAACTTCTTCCTTCTCCTTTTCCCCTCTCTTTTGTCCTCTCCCTATAATATGGACTATCACTTGTAGACAGGAAGAAAATTGATGCTTTTGAAATTATGGTGCTGGCGATGAATACTGTGTATACCATGGACTATCCGAAGAACAAACCAGTCAATCAGTAAAAGAGGAGATTAAACCTAAGCTTGCTTGCTTTCTTTATTTTATTTCAGTACACTTATATACCGCTCCTTCCTGAGATCAGGGGCAGTTTACATTAAACGTAACATTATACATTAAACATCGGTGAACATCAAACTAGAGGGGGGGGGTAAAAGTGGAGTAAAAATCGTATTTAACTGTGTACAGGATGTGCAATATGCAATGCAGCCATTCACTTTCATAAAGGGGAAGGGGGAGTTGGGTTGAGTAATTTGGATATACGGAGTGGGAGGGGATGTTATGTAGCGTGATAATTGTTGTTTTTGCCAAAATGCTTTATGAATAGATGGGTTTTGATGTGTTTTCTGAATGACTGAAGGTCTTTAATGGATCTTAATGTGTCGGGGAGAGCATTCCACAATGTGTGGGCTGTGTGAGAGAAGAAATTAGACCTTACCTGCTAAAGCACAGTTACTTACCTGTAACAGGTGATCTCTGGGAACAGCAGGAATAAGTCTTCACATATAGGTATCGTCGGTACCGACGGAGCCTGCGCGGGAACGCTCCCCAGTGTCCAGTAAGAAAGCTTTTGGGAACATCCCACAGCGCCTGCGCGCTGCCTTCCCGCCTTTCCTAACTGCCTCTCTCCAGTTCGAGTTTTAAAGCTGAGACAAAGAGAGAGAGAGGAAAGGAAAGATAGAGAGATACAACTCCTAGGGGAGGTGGGTGGGTTGTGAAGACTTATTCCTGCTGTTCCCAGAGATCACCTGTTACAGGTAAGTAACTGTGCTATCTCCAGGAACAAGCAGGAATGAGTCTTCACATATGGGGACTCCCCAGCTAGAGATCCCAGGGAGATCTCCAAGGTTGTGAGTCCCTGAGAAGGGCTCTACCTCACCCCATGGATCTTGGGCATCCAACCAGGGATGGGGAGTAGGAGTTGATTAGGTATGGAACAGGTGTTTGAGAACAGCCTGACCAAACAAGGCATCCCGGCGGGAGTCCTTGTCCAAGCAGTAATGGGCTGTAAAGGTATGAACCGAGGCCCAGGTGGCCGCTCGACAGATTTGGTCGATGGACACAGAGTTTAGATGAGCCATAGAGGCTGCCATGGCCCTCACATTGTGAGCTGTGACATGGCCCTCCAGAGAAAGGTTCTTACTCTGGTAGGCGAAGGAAATACACTGAGCAATCCAATTGGACAGAGTTCTCTTAGAGACTGGAAGTCCTAAATGAGAGGGATCAAAAGCAACAAAGAGTTGAGAGGACTTTCTATGTTGCTGTGTCCTTTGTAAGTAGAAAGCAAGTGCTCTCTTACAATCCAGGGTATGAAGATTCCTCTCTGCACTTGATGCATGAGGTCCTGGAAAAAAGACAGGTAAATACCTCCTGGTTCAGATGAAAAGGTGAAACCACTTTAGGCATAAAGTGTGGATTAGTCCTGAGGACTACCTTGTCATGATGGAACCTTGTATAAGGAGGATTAGCCACCAAGGCTTGCAGCTCACTGATACGGCGAGCTGAGGTGACTGCAATGAGAAAAATAACCTTCCAGGAAAGGAATTTCAAGGAGGTAGTGGCTAAGGGTTCAAAGGGTGGCTTCATAAGCTGGCCAAGAACCAAATTCAAATCCCATGCCACTGGAGGTGGTCTAAAGGGAGGTTTAGTTAAAAAGAAGGCCTCTCATGAATCTTGCAATAAGAGGATGAGAGGAAATAGGATGTCCATTGAGAGGCTTAAGGTTTGCTGCAATAGCACTCAAATGGACTCTTACTGAATTCGTTTTAAGGCCTGCATGGGATAAATGCAGCAAATACTCTAGTAAAGAATTCAGAGGTCTTGCAAGAGGGTTAAGACCCTTCTCTGCACACCAAATGGTAAACCTGCATGAACGCTGCAGCAAGGGTCATCCATGGAGCCCCCAGAAGCGACCACGTGACACCTCTGTTGATACAATTACATTGGCTACCTATCCAGGCTAGAATCGTTTTTAAGACTCTGTTACTCACTTTTAAAGCTATTAACAAGCTCTCCCCTGAATCAATAATGGCCCTCATCCATACCATATCTCCTAATAGAGCAAGGAGATCCACAGCTACAAACACCCTAAAAGTCCCGAAAGCATTAACAGTTTGCACTTCATCTACAGCCAACAGGGCGTTTAGTATCAGCGCACCAAGATGCTGGAACGCATTACCTCCAGATATCCGGGCTATTAAGGGCCTTACGCAGTTTAGGAAAGCCCTCAAGTACCATCTTTTCAATAAGTACCTCATAGAACCCAACCTCACCCACCGAGACAGAGATGCAACCCACTAAGCAAATATATGGTTTCCCAACAACATGCCAAGAAAGATTCTCTAACCCTTAGTGGTGCATTTGTTTCTATAGAATTCATGATCATACAACCTTATGTAGCAATATTTGTAAATAGTTTACAAGCTTATGTAGCAAGTTTTTGTAAATAGTTTACCCCTGTTATCTAAGTTACTTGCCCTGTTATCTGTAAACTCATACATGTTAACTGTACTGAGCGTTTCTGTTCCATGTAAACCGCGCTGATGCTGAATAGTGCGGTATATAAGAGAATGTAAATAAATAAATAAATAAATAAATTTAAAAGCATAGGAACGTCTAGTGGAAGGCTTTCTGGAAGCATGAAGGATATCCTTCACTTGCTGAGACAGATGCCAATCTTGAAGGTCTAAGCCTTCAGCAACCAGGCTCTGAGATGAAGAGACTGGGGATTTGGGTGCCATAACGTTCCCTCCTCCTGGGACAGGAGGTCTGGAGCAGATCCCAAGTCCAGGGAGGGAGCTTGAGAGAGATGAAGAAGTAGAGGGTACCACACTTGGTGTGGCCAACGTGGAGCTATGAGGATCACAGACCACTTGTCTCTCTGAAGCTTGAACAGTGTCTTGGAAATTAGGGGAATGGGTGGAAAGGCATAGAGGAAGTCTTGCCCCCAGTGGTGGAGGAAGGCATCCCTGGCCTGAACTCCCTGACACGGAATCCTGGGACAGAACCGGGGAAGTTTGGCATTCCACAGACTTGCAAACAGGTCTATGTCTGGGGTTCCCCAAATTTGAAAGATCCTGGCTATCTGGTCCCCATGGAGGGACCATTCGTGTGGGAGCAGAACTCGACTGAGTCTGTCTGCCCAAGAGTTTTGAACCCCTGGAAGATACACTGCCATGAGATGAATCTGATGCTCTCTGGCAAAGGCCCACAATCTCAAAGCTTCGTTGCAAAGCGACAGAGAGCCAGTCCCGCCCTGCTTGTTCACGTAGAACATGGCTACTTGGTTGTCCGTATGGATGAGGACTGTCTTGTAGCTGAGCAGAGTGAGAGCTAGAAGAATTGCTTTGAGCTCTAAGAGGTTGATATGTAGAGATGTCTCCTGTGGAGACCAGATGCCCTGGGTGGAGAGATCTTGTAGATGAGCTCCCCAACCCTTTGGGGAGGCATCTGTTGTGAGAGTTGCTTGGGGTAGCAACTTTTGAAAGGGGGACCCCAGCAACAGATTTTGAGTGGACTTCCATACTGGAGGGACCAAAAGAGGCGATTGGAGGTTGTTATTTTGTCTGACAGGCAACCTGATGCCTGGGTCCATTGGGTGGACAGAGTCCACTGAGCTGCCCTCATGTGAAGGCGAGCGTAAGGAACCACATGCACGGTGGATGCCATGTGGCCTAACAGTTGTAACATCTCTCGAGCAGTTAAATGGGATTTTAACTGAATTTGAGAGGCTAACTGCACCAAGCGTAGGCAACGGGCCTGGGGAAGATAGGCCCTTGCAGTTGTGGTATCTAGCAAGGCCCCTATGAACTCCAATGACTGAGTAAGGGTGAGTTGTGATTTTGGGATGTTTATTACAAGTCCCAGATACTGAAGAACACGCCTTGTGCAGGCTAGGGAAGTCTGGGCCTCTGACTGGGATGGTGCTCGGATGAGCCAGTCGTCCAGATATGGGAATACAAATATTCCTAGAGTGCGTAGAAATGCAGCTACTACTGCCATGCATTTTGTGAACACTCTTGGAGCAGAGGCCAGACCGAAAGGAAGCACTCTGTATTGGTAGTGCTTTCCCTGATAAAGGAACCGAAGGAACCTTTTGTATGTTGGATGGATGAGGACATGGGTGTACGCATCCTTGAGATCTAGAGAACAAAGCCAATCCTGACTGAAGGTATGGAAGGAGAGCACCGAGAGAAATCTCGAATTTCTCCTTGCATAGAAACGTGTTCAATTCTCTGAGATCTAATATGGGTCTGTAGCCCCCTATTTTCTTTGGAATAAGAAAACAGGGGGAGTAGAACCCTGAACCCTGTTGAAGAAGGGGTACTTCTTCTATTGCCCTTTGGGCAAGAAGGGTAGCAATCTCCTGACCCAGAAGGTCGAGGAGAGGTGTTGGAGAATTGAACTGTCTCACCATAGTGTGAGGAGGAAGGTTTAAGAAATGAAGCTTGTACCCCTCCCTTATGATGGAGAGGGTCCATTGCTCTGCTGTGATTTGTTCCCATCTGGGAGCAAAATGAGCTAACCTTCCTGGAATGGTGAGAGGCTCTGGTTTTTCTAGAGCCAGAAAGGCTAAGTTCTATAGTTGTAAGTCAAAGGCCCTGAGGAGGCTCAGAATGTTGGGCCATAGCAGTCCTTGTAGCTTTAGGCTTGACTTGTTTAGGTTGTTGCTGACGCTTTGCAGCAAAACGACCTGTAGAAGATGCCTGGAGACCATAACCAGGATAATATTTCCCTTTTTTGGGAAAGAAAGTCTTTTTGAATAACCTTTTTCTAGCAGGAGCAGAAGTAGACTTTGAAGTCTATCTAAGGCAGAATTTTCAGCATCCATCTGAGTGGCCTTTGCTTGCCAATCCTTACCAAAAAGGTTTTCACCTGTACAAGGAAGATTTCCTAATCCATCCTGGAACCAGGGTTCCAAATCAGAAGCTTGCAACCAAGCAAGTCTGCGTGCACCTATGGCAATAGCCGAGGCTCTGCTGGCACACTCAAAAGAGTCAAAGGCTGCACGGTTGGAGAATTTGAAAACATCCTGGGCATGTTTAAGCCAGGTGAGAAACTCTTCCCTTTTATCTTCTGAGATAAAAGGAGATAAAGTTAGCAGATGATCTGTAACTTCTTTTAGAAACATCCCCATATAAAGACTATAGGAGTTGATTCTGGCAGTAAGCATATTGGCCTGGAAAATTCTCCTGCCAAAAGCATCTAAGGTTCTGCATTCTCTTCCTGGAGGATTAGATGAGTGTCTTTTTGCACTCTTTATCTTTTTCATAGCAGACTCCACCACAACAGAGTGGTGAGGAAGCTGAGTCTTATGAAAGCCAGGACAAGGAGGAACATGGTACATGGTGTCCAACCTGCGAGAATGAGGAGAAGTAGTAAGAGGTGTCTCCCATATACCAACATGTGATCATAAAGAATCTCATGAATTGGTAAAGTAGCTGCCTCTTTAGGAGCCTTAGGATATTGTAAAATATCTAATTTCTTGGCTCTAGGCTCTGGTTCAGGGGCCACTGAAATAGAGAGGCCCCTGGCCACTTCCCTAATGAAGTCTTGAAAAGACAAGTCTTCTGGAGGAGACATTCTTCTTTTTGGAGAAGAGGGCTCCTGAGGAAGGAGTACCGATGCTTCGACAGAAGCCTCTGATTCATCAGAGTCCTCGGAGGAATCGAAGTATCGCCTGTCTGGATGCTCTTGCAGAGCCCGATACGCGTACCGAGTGGTATCGACATCGGGAGTGATCGGTACCGATTCGGTACCGATGGGCATCACAGGACAGGGTACCGCTGCAGTCGACACCGAAGCCAATGTCGATGCAATCGGTACCGGCACCAGAACCGATATCGGAGCCGGTGCCGGAACCGGTACCGCCAACGGAGTTTGTTGCGGTACCGGAGGCGTCGCAGCTTGTATGAATGCCGTGATGGCCTGCTGCATGGTCAGAATATTCTGATCCATCGACGCAACCAATGTCTGGATGTCGGTACCAGTGGAGACCACCGGTACCCCAGAACATGGCAACAGGTGATCGGTCGAGGCCGCATCATCGATGTCACCCTGTGACCCCATAGATGAAGCTTTGGAAGCCGGAGCCTCCCGCCGGGGTAATTTTGCCGGTGCAGGATCCTCGAAGGCAAGCCCAGAGGCATCTCGATACTTAGAGGGAGATCTACCCTTCGAGGACCGGCTGGACTTATGTTTGGTTACCTGAGATCCATGGGAAGAAGACGAAGCCCTGGAAGATGTCGATGCCACCGAAGCTGCATCAGAGGAAAACAGGGTACTGAGCTTTGCCGCTCGATTCTGTCAACCTCTTTTAGACATCATGGAACAGGACTCACAATCGGTGATGGAGTGGTCAGGACCCAAACATTTTAGACACTAGTCATGGGTGTCGGTGATAGAAAGAGTACCGCTGCACTTCGTGCACTTTTTAAATCCGGAAGCGGGCTTTTCCATGAGGAAAAATCTTCTAGGCCCAAGGCCCAAAAGACAAAATTGCACAGAAGTGGGAAAAACGGTAGGTTTTTGTTTTTGGTTTTTTTTAAAGAAGAAAGAAAGAAAAGACCGGCGGTTACCGGTCCGACGTCGAAGAAGGCAAACGCGTGACCAAAGAAATAAAGAAAAATAAAGAACTTCTTCAGCGGTGACAGGAACACGACCTGCTGGCTCCGCGGAAAAGAAGAACTGGAGAGAGACGGTTAGGAAAGGCGGGAAGGCAGCGCGCAGGCGCTGTGAGATGCTCCCAAAAGCTTTCTTACTGGACGCTGGGGAGCGTTCCCGCGCAGGCTCTGTCGGTACCGACGATACCCATATGTGAAGACTCATTCCTGCTTGTTCCTGGAGATTTGTCTTTCCTTGAGTTCTCTCCGGGCCAGTCCAGAACATTTGGGTGGTTAATCCGCTCCAGCAGCTGAGGAATGAAATATGAAAGTTTTCTTGACAGTGTACCCAGCTACCCCTGGTGTCAGATAATCAGTCGTACGGTAACAAAGCAGAAAATACTCAAACTATTATTGTACGCAAAAACAACAAAACCTAACTAAATAGACTACTGTGCCCATAGAACAAACAGGTCTGCTTGAAAAAGAAAAAAACCATTCCAGACAGTCATACGCACCCCAGAGGTGCTGTAGCCTTAAACATCGGTCTTTTTTTTTTTTATTCTTTATGTTTCCCAAGGGATCCCCAGCATCCCCCTTCCCTGAAACTGGAAACTCCATAGCAAACCTACCAATCAATCTGTAAACCTCGCAGACAAACTAGGGCGCGTCCTGGACTGGCCCGGAGAGAACTCAAGGAAAGACAATTAGCAGGTAAGGTCTAATTTCTTCTTCCTATTCGTCTCTCCGGGCCAGTCCAGAACATTTGGGAAGTACCAAAGCAGTACCTAAATACGGGAGGGTCCTGGGAGACCTGCCACAAGCGCCGCAGCGCCCACTCTGGCGTCCTCCCTAGCTTGTACGTCCAACCGATAATGCCTTGCAAACGTATGCAAGGAAGACCACGTTGCTGCCCGACAATTATCTACCGGCGGAACTAACGCATACTCCGCCCAAGAGGTTGATTGACCTCTAGTGGAATGAGCTCGGAGCCCCAGCAGAACCGGTTTTCCCTTTGCTTCATACGCGGCGCGGATCGCATGCTTCACCCAGCGAGCGATAGAAGCTTTAGTGGCAGCCTTACCTTTCGCTGCTCCTCCGAAGAGAACAAATAACCTGTCTGACTGACGAAACGACTCAGTTACCTTAAGATACCTACGCAACACTCGGCCCAAATCCAGCCGTTTAAGCGATTTAAGCGACCGATCCAATTCACTGCTTCCTAACGCCCCAAACATGGGAAGGGAAACGACCTGATTGACATGAAAAGAAGAGACAACCTTGGGTAGAAAAGATGGCACCGGCCACAACACCACCTTTTCTGCCGAGAATTGCAGGTACGGCTCCTTGCACGAAAGAGCTTGCAGATCTGAAATTCTTCTAGCCGAACACAAAGCCACCAAAAAGGCCGTTTTCCAAGACAACTCTCGCAGATACTCAGATGAGCGATCTACAAACGGCGGCTCTGTTAACGCTTGTAGCACCAAGTTCAAATCCCAAGAAGGAACAACTGGTCGCACTGGAGGTCTAATGTTTCTAGCGGCTCTCAGAAAACGGAGAACATCTGGATGTGAAGTTAGCTGCCTACCCTGCACTCTACCCCTGTAGCAGGCCAGCGCCGCCAACTGAACCCTCAGCGTACTAAGAGCCAAACCTTTATCTAACCCGTCCTGAAGAAACCCTAAGGTCTCAGGAAGCAGCGCCCCCCAGGGCTTTATCCGACGCTCGCCGCACCACGCTTCAAACACTCTCCATACTCTAATGTATGCCAACGAAGTCGACCTCTTTCTGGACTGCAACATAGTAGCTATTACTGAGCTTGAGTATCCCTTGCGTCGCAACCTTTCCCTTTCAATAGCCAAGCCGTAAGACAGAATCGATCCACCTGCGGCATGAGCACCGGTCCTTGCCTCAAGAGGTCGCAGCGAACAGGCAGCCTTCAGGGAGGAACTACGAGAAGTCTCATCAGATCGGCGTACCAAGGATGCCTGGGCCAATCCGGAGCCACCAGAATCACAGGCCCTCTGTGATACACCACTCTTTGAATGACTCTCCCTAAGAGCGGCCATGGAGAAAAGACATACAGAAGTTGATCCTGTGGCCAAGGTTGAACGAGACCGTCTAGTCCCTCGACATGTGATCTCTGCGCCTGCTGTAAAACCGCACTGCTTTGGCAATGGCTTGGGTAGCCATAAGATCTAAGATTGGCTGCCCCCACCTTAGCGAAATCTCTCGAAATATTGCCTCGTCAAGTTCCCACTCCCCCGGATACAGACGATGACGACTGAGATAATCGGCCTGAATGTTGTCCTTTCCTGCCACGTGCGCCGCCGATATCGCTGAGAGATGGTCTTCCGCCCAGTGAAACAACTGCTGACTTCCCTCCAGCAACACTGCACTGCCCGTGCCGCCCTGTCTGTTTATGTAAGACACTGTCACTTGATTGTCGGAAAAAACTCAAACCGCTTTTCCCTCGAGCACTCCGACAAACTCTAGTAACGCTAGACGAACCGCTGTGAGCTCCAAGCGATTGATCAACCAGCTCCTCTCCTCCGCAGTCCACGTTCCTTGTGTCACTCGATCCAAGCAATGAGCCCCCCAACCGAAGAGGCTTGCGTCCGTTGTGAGCAATACCCAGTCGGGCATCTCTAGAGGAACTCCCGCTTGCAGATGGGCTGGCACCAACCACCACTGCAAACTGAGACGCACCTCCTCCGGACAGACCAGCCTGCGGGAGAGAGGGTGATCCTGTGGAGACCAATGGGACAACAACGCTCACTGAAGAGGCCGCATACAAGCTCTGGCCCATGGAACCAGATCTAAAGCCGCCGCCATCGACCCCAACAGTTGCAGGTACCGCCAAGCAGTTGGCACCTTCACACGCAGAAACGCCGACACCTGCCTCAGAATCTTCTTCACTCTGTCGTTCGGAAGAAAAACTGAACCTGCCTCCGTGTCGAACAACGCTCCTAGGTAAGTCAACCGTCTGACTGGTTCCAAATGGCTTTTTGCGTAGTTGATGACCCAACCTAACTGTTCGAGGAACTGCACCACTCGCGCTGTGGCCGCCACCGATTCCCTCCGAGACGGCGCTCGAATCAACCAATCGTCTAGGTAGGGATGAACCTGAATCCCCTCTTTCCTTAGCACTGCTGCTACTACTACCATCACCTTGGTAAAGGTTCAAGGTGCTGTAGCCAGCCCAAAAGGTAACGCCCGAAATTGAAAATGTCCCAAGGGCACCGCGAAACGCAGAAACCTCTGATGTTCAACCCTGATTGGAATATGCAAGTAAGCCTCGGTGAGATCTATGGATGCAAGAACTTCGCCCTGTCGAACCGACCGGATCACTGAACGTAACGTTTCCATCTGAAAATGGGGCACTCTCAAACAACGATTTACGTGTTTGAGATCTAGGATAGGTCGAAAAGAACCTTCCTTTTTGGGAACCACAAAATAAATCGAGTATCGACCTAAGCCGCACTGGTCTGCAGGCACCGGTACTACGGCATGAAGATGCAACAAGCGCTGTAGAGTCTCCCTGACTGCTTCCCTCTTTGCCTGCGGACCACACGGGGACAGAATAAAAGCCTCTGGGACTGGCTGAGCGAATTCCAATGCATAGCCGTCTCTGATAATCTCCAGAACCCAACGGTCCGTGGTTATGCTGGCCCAGGTGGAGAGGAACTGCTGTAAATGACCTCCCACTGGAATGTCTACCTGGACCGGCCTCGCTTCATTGGGACTTTTTAGCTGAGTTCTGCTGAGCATTAAAGTAGCCTCTGTTGAAACCTCTGGCACTTCAAAAGGACTACCCCCTAGCTACAAACTGTCCCCGCTGATAAGGAGTGAAACGTGCTCCCCGGAACCTGCGAAATTCCCGACTTTGACCCCTCTGTATGGTCCCTAGCTTTGACGCTCTTGGACGATCCTCCAGTAGCCGACCCCCTTTGGAGTCTCCCAAATCTTTAACAATCTTCTCTAACGCATCTCCAAACAACAACTTGCCTTTGTACGGAAGCTTACTGAGACGCGCTTTTGAAGACGCATCTGCTGCCCAATTCCTAAGCCATAGGAAACGTCTAGTGGCAATAACTGAAGCCATGGACTTCGCAGAAATGCGAACCAAATCATAAAAGGCATCCGCTTGATAGGCAGCTGCAGACTCTAGCTTAGCCACGTCCGCTGCAGCTTCCTCTATCCTTTCCGTAGTCTGCTCCCCTTGCAGCCAGCGGATAGAGGCCCGGGAAACATAAGCCCCACAAATAGAAACTTGTAGAGCTAACACACTGGAATCAAAAGCTTGCTTTAGCAGCGCCTCCAATCTACGATCCTGCAAGTCTTTGAGAGCTGCACCCCCTTCAACGGGAATGGTGGTTTTCTTAGTGACCGCTGAAACCAACACATCCACCTTAGGCATCCGCAATAGGTCCTTTTTGTCCTGAGGCACAGGGTATAGCCAAGCAATCAAGCGACCCCCTCTTAGGGAAGCCTCTGGGAACTCCCATTCAGACTCTATCATCTGTTTGATAACCCTATGTACCGGGAAACACTTCTGCTCAGATCTAAACCACTGCAATAAGGGATCCTCTAGGGGTTCCTGTTGCACCAATGGAAGGACTATATTTAGAGCCGCCAGCGACTGAGAAATCAACACTCCCAGCTCTTCTTTACGGAACATCCTAAAGACATTGGGATCTTCTCCCAGTCCCAGCTCACCTTCCTCCAATTCTCCTGGCCAGGCTTCCACCCCTGCCTCCAAGAGAATTTCCCCCTCCTCAGCCCCTTGAGAAAGAGAAATAGGTGGTTCCTTGGCCTCCACGCTCTTGTCCCTACCCTTCAGTACCGAAGAGCTAGCCTCCCCCAGGTCTTCAGCTGAAGGACCGACAAACTGGGACCCAAAAAGGTTGTCAGAACTAGTAGTGTGAGACAACTGAGACTTCTTTAGAAGATAAGCATTATGTAATGATAAAATAAAATCCGGAGAGAAATAAGATCCCAGAGCCTCCTGCAGCGCCGACACAGGCTGCTGCTTCAGTCCTACCGGCTCAGCCTGTTTGACTGACTTAGATTTCTTTTTCTGGAGCTTGCTGTGCAGCGTGGGAGAAACAGCTTGATCAGTTAAAATGGCCGCCGTTCCCGCTCTCTCCACGGAGCTGTGAGCCAGAGACAAAACCCCCTCAGAAGTCTTATCCTCCATTGCCTGTACTGCTCGACTGCTAACCACCCAAGAAATAGGCTTTACACTGCAATCGGGCCCCTCCGACCTCCAAAGTAATGGCCCCACGGAAACCCAAAAAACACGTGTTGACTGAGCCGCCAGAAACAAAGATCATGAAGGAACTTCCGCGCCGGCGAAAAACCAAAAAACTCACTCTAAAACAAAAAGGCACTACGGAGAGAAACAGTCTCCTTAAGGAGTCTTACCGGAACTGACTGATCAAAGTCTCACAACCCCCCTCCACCGCTTTGCTGCTGCTAGCGGTAAGCTGGTGAAGGGCCGTAATCCAGCGGTAGGAAGAGGATCCTGGGGCTCCCAGGCCTGCTTGTACTTTCTCCGATCCCCCGCTACTTGAAGAGGCAGGCTCTACCCCCAGAAGTCGGAGCACAGCTGACAGCAGGATAAGGGGAGCTTCCCCGAATCGCTCTTGCTTCAGCTTTAACACCTTTTCCTTTTTTTTTTTTTTTTAACTACTTATCTAATCGTTAGAGAAAGACATCGTGCTTGGCAAGGTAGATGGTCAACGCAAAAGAGGAAGGTCAGTAATGAGATGGATCAATCAATAACAGCAGCTATGGGTGCCACTCTGTCAACAATGAAACACCTGACTGAAGACCAAACATAGTTTAGGTCAACTATCTAGAGGGTCTCCAGGAGTTGACACCAACTCGACAATACTTAACAACACTTTGTATTCTGAATGGAGTTCTTGTTACTTTCAGCAAAGGTGGTATAGAAAATTTTAATACAAATATACATAGTGAAGGGGAGAAAAAGGAAGATGCAGAGACTCCGAGTTGAAAAACAAACAAACACCAAAAGACAGACAACTGATGGGAGGGGCAATAAAAGAAACCCAGCAAGCAAGAGAGAGAGAGAAAGGAAAGAAGACAGATACATAAGAGCAAAAAAGCACCTAGCATTTCAAAAAAGCCCATTTTATTTTATTTATTTTATTTTTATTTATTTAGACAGTTTTGTATACCGCCTTATCCTTCAATCAAGGCGGTCACAACACAATTGGGGGATACATTTAACACGCAGGGATATGAGACACATACACTAATACTTACAGGGAACATGGGCAATGGAGGGTTAAGTGGCTTGCCCAAGACCACAAGGAGCATCTGTGGGACTAGAAACCCCAGTCCTTCCGGCCCAAGGTTGCTGTCCTCTAGTGGGATTTGAACCCCCGACCTTCCAGCCTGAAGTACCTTGCCCCAACCACTAGGCTACTCCTCCCTAAATTTAAAAAGCTTTCCAAGCAGAAGAGTATTATCAAGCACTCTTAGGCTAGGAATTGGTACAGAAAGCTTCCTAGCATGATGAAGGACTCTCCTCTCAAGCTGCTATTTAAGTGTCATGAACTCCATAGTAGATAAGCTGCAGAAAAACCCAGACACAAATGAATCAACTAAAGCAAACAGAAAATCCCACATCCTACTCATGTCCCCAGGTAAAAGAAGCTCCTGTTCCTGCCCAGCTCTAGGACCCATCTGTTTGTTGTAACTGTGAAATGTGTTTTCAAAACTTTGAGACAACCCATCTAGTTATGTGCTACTGCCTATGCAACAAAGGCAATTTAAACTCTAGGCCGGAGATTTTTACCTTTCTCTCTCTCCGTTGCAGTTTAAAGACTGCTTTTTCTCCAGAAAACTCAGGTTTAATTAATTAATTTATTTATTATTTATTTATTACACATTTGATATACCGCTTAGGCCAAAAGGCATTAAAGCGGATTACAATACTATCATTTGAGGAAATAGGAAAGGAACGCCATTATTAGATAGGACAGAATAGACGAAGAAACAGGCAAACAGATAAGAAGAGGAGATAGATAGAGACAGCAAGTTACCACAAATGCAGGCATCATGATCCAATCCATATTACTACTGTGCATCGCTGGTACCTTTGAGTATTCTCTCTCTCAACACAAAATCTAATGGTTTATTTCCTCACAGGTTCTTCTTCCTACCATCTACAACTGACGAGATTTACTAACTAGCAAGCACATAGCAGGCAGGGTGACAGGCATGAACGATTTGTTGCTAGATACAACTGTATACAATTCCTCCTTTGCCCTACTATATGAATTACATCATCACAGGTGCTGAGTTGAATAATGATAAAGACAAAGATGTTTTAGAAGAATACATCAAAATTAGAAAACCATAAGCTGAAAACATGCAATAGAACCATGCATGCCCCAGGGTATTAAAAGCCCAGAAGAAATAGCATAAATACTGTCAAATAAAGAAGTCCTATGACAAAGCCATTCACACAGCAAGAGCTTCCAGGATATGAAAAATAGTAATTAGATCTTACCTGCTAATTAGTGTTCCTGAAGGAACGACAGTCCAGTCCCTTTACTTCTGGGTTACGCAACCCTTCCAGCAGCTTGGAGGCTGAGCCCAACCTTTTTGGAGGTGGAGCGGTATAAATACCACTGGGACCACCCCCTACCTCCAGTATTCGAATGAAAAAGCAGATCTAAAGAACTTCTAACCAAAACTCCATAACGTAACATAATATAAAACCTCAAACCTATGCAACAGGCATATATATTCCTTTTTTTTTTTTTTTTTAATATAATAAGGGGAAAAGGAGAGGAGGCCTGGGAACAGCCTGAGGAGATGTCTGCTTCTACCCGAGCCGGCTTCAATCTGCTCTCCTTCCCGCCCTCCCGGCCGTACGCCCGGCCCGATGCGTTGCCCTGGACCTGAGGTCTGAACGGTTGCCGGAAGCGGGTGGGATCAGGGACGGGACTGTCGTTCCTTCAGGAACACTAATTAGCAGGTAAGATCTAATTACTATTTCCTTATCGTCACTCCAGTCCAGTCCCTTTACTTCTGGGAAGTACCAGAGCAGTTCAACACTGGGTGGGATCCGGCATACCGGACTGAAGAACCGCTAGCCCGAACCGGGCGTCCGCTGCACTCTGCACGTCCAGTCTATAGTGCTTGGAGAAGGTATGCAGCGATGACCAAGTCGCTGCCCTACAGATGTCCAGCGGAGGCACCATGGAAAACTCCGCCCAAGAGGCAGCCTGAGCCCGAGTGGAGTGTGCCCGCAGCCCCACCGGAACCTGCTTCCCCTTCAGGATGTAGGCGGAGGCAATCGCCTCTCTGATCCACCTGGAGATGGAAGCCTTGGCAGCCGCCTCACCTTTGTGCGGCCCTCCAAATTGGATGAATAGTCGGTCAGACTTTCGGAATGGAGCTGTGCGAGAGAGGTAACGTTTCAAGGCCCTCTGGACGTCCAGGAGACACAGCTTGTCATTCCCACTTTCCTGCCCCTTGGTCTCTAAGACTGGCAGGGTAACTGTCTGGTTCACGTGAAAGGGAGAGATAACCTTGGGTAAAAAGGACGGCACTGTACGCAGGACCACTTTGTCTTTGAGGAAGGACAGGAAGGGGGGCTGGGAAGATAGCGCCTGTAATTCCGAGACCCTTCTGGCCGAGCAGATGGCGACCAGAAACACTGTCTTTAGGGTTAAATCCTTTAAGGAGGCTCTTTTTACGGGCTCGAAGGGTTTCCCGATCAAGGCATTTAGCACTAAGTTAAGGTCCCAAGGGGGGATGACCGATCTCCGTTGCGGACGCAGCCGACTAACCGCTCTTAGGAACCTGGAGACGTCCGGGTGTGCCCCTAAAGGTTTGCCCCGGACCTTTCCTCTATAGCATGAGATAGCCGCCAGCTGGACCCGCAAGGAGCTGTGCGCAAGACCTTTATCAAAACCAGCTTGCAAAAAGTCCAAAACCTCCGGGACAGAGGCCGAAAGGGGCTTCCGCCGATGCTCTGCGCACCAAGCTTCGAAGATGCGCCAAACCCTTACATAAGATAGACAGGTCGAGCGCTTCTTGGCCTTCAACAGCGTCGAGATTACAGCTCCTGAGTAGCCTCGTTTTAGGAGCCGCGCCCTTTCAATAGCCAGGCCGTAAGCGAGAATCGATCCACGTGGGGCATCCGGACCGGACCCTGCCTCAGCAGGTCTCTCTTGTAAGGAAGCCGCCAAGGACGGTCGGCGAGTAGTCTGATCAGATCGGCATACCAGGGGCGGCGAGGCCAATCCGGAGCTATGAGGATTACCAAGCCCTGGTGAGCCTCCACCCGTTGGAGAACTTTTCCGATCATAGCCCACGGAGGGAATACATAGAGAAGACCTTCCGAAGGCCACTTTTGTGACAGAGCATCTAATCCCTCGGACATCCTTTCCTTCCTTCGACTGAAGAATCTGTCTACCGTGGCTGTAGAGAACCGTGCCATGAGGTCCATGACTGGGCGACCCCAAAGGACCACTATCTGGTCGAAGATCTCCTGTTCTAGTTCCCACTCTCCATGGTCTATCTTGCACCGGCTGAGGAAGTCGGCTGTGACGTTGTCCTCGCCCGCCACATGCTGCGCTGAGAGTGCCAGAAGCTGGGACTCCGCCCACTGGAAAAGAGTGTCCGCCTCCTTCTCCAAGGCGTGACTGCTGGTGCCTCCCTGGTGGTTGATGTAGGCCACCGCGGTGACATTGTCGGAGAGAACGCGAATTGCCTTTCCTTGCACTAGGATCCTGAATGCCTTGAGAGCCAGGGTGACGGCCCGCAATTCCAGTCTGTTGATGGGCCATTGTGATTCCAACTGTGACCAGCGACCCTGGACGAACTGGTCCTCGCAGTGCACTCCCCAGCCCGACAGGCTGGCATCCGTTGTCAACAGCAACCACTGATGGGGATCGAGGGGCATTCCGCGGTCCAGATTCTTCAGACACCTCCACCAGTGGAGGGACTGTTTGGTCCGCGGAGCGCAAGGTAACTGCATTGAGAGAGGCTGATGCTGGGGAGACCAACGACGCAGAAGTGCTCGCTGTAGCGGTCGCATGTGGGCCCTGGCCCATGGCACTACCTCTATTGCCGCCGCCATAGTTCCCAGGACCTGAAGATAATGCCACGCCGAAGGATTTCGTCTGCCTAGAAATTGCGAGATTAGAGCTCTTAGTTCCCTTGATCTTGACTGAGACAGGAATACTCTGCCCTTGAGGGTGTCGAATGTTGCTCCGAGGTACTCGAGTTCCTGAGAGGGAGTCAACCTGCTCTTGGCCCGGTTGATGACCCACCCCAACTCCTCTAGGACCTGAATCACTCTGGACGTTGCCGAATGACTTTCCTGTTCCGACTTTGCGCGGATCAGCCAATCGTCCAAGTAGGGATGCACTAATATTCCCTCCTTCCGGAGGAAGGCCGCCACTACGACCATTACCTTGGTGAATGTTCTGGGAGCCGTAGCTAGGCCGAAGGGTAGGGCCTGGAACTGAAAGTGGCCTCTTGGCACTGCGAATCTCAGGAACTGTTGATGGGACTTCCTGACCGGGATGTGTAAGTAAGCTTCCGTCAAGTCGAGAGACGTTAGGAACTCTCCTCCCCTCACGGCCGCTATGACTGAACGTAGGGTCTCCATCCGGAAGTGAGGCACCCTGAGGCAGCGGTTGACCTGTTTTAGATCTAGGATTGGTCGAAAGGAACCTTCCTTTTTTGGCACTACGAAGTAAATCGAGTACCGACCAGATCCGCACTGGTCTGGAGGTACTGGAATCACCGCCCCCAAGGCTATTAGGTGGGCAAGAGTTGTCTCTATTGCCGCCCTTTTCGCTGGAGCGCCGCAGGGCGACTGAACAAATGCTGGTGGAATTTGTTTTGCAAATTCGAGCGCATAACCTTCTCTGATCACCTCTAGAACCCATCGATCGGACGTGACCCGGGTCCAGGCGGGGAGAAACAACCTCAGGCGGCCGCCTACCGTCCGTCCTTCCCCCTGGACCCCCGAAATTTCATTGTTGTTTCCTGGGGCCCGAGAAGGAGGAGGAGGAGGAGGAGGATGCCCCAAATCCCCTACCTGCCCCTCGAAAACCTCTGAAGCCTTGGTCCTTGGAGGGAAACCGGCCCTTGGGAAAGGGATTTGATCTGGCCGTGCGAAATCTCCGCGCCTCCCTAAGCTTGGAGCGGCCTGGGGCTAGGGAGCGGCCTAGTTTTGGTCTATCTTCTGGAAGTCTGCCTCCCTTAGACTCACCCAGGTCTTTAACCAACTTCTCTAAATCCTCCCCAAACAATAGTTTCCCTTTAAAGGGGAGCCGACTTAGGTGCGTCTTCGAGGAAGCGTCAGCTGCCCAATTACGTAGCCACAGATAACGTCTAGCTGCCATCACCGACGCCATGTTTTTGGCTAGGCTTCTGATGAGGTCATACTGACTATCCGCCAAGTAGGCTGCGCTGGATTCCACTCTGGCCGAGTTCGCCTGAATCTCGTCCGGAGAGCCCTCTGACTGAAGCTGTTGAGCCCACCTTAAGCAGGCTCGAGCCACCCAAGCTCCTGACACGGAGGCCTGCAAAGCGAGGGCGCTTACATCAAAGGCTTGTTTCAGGAGTGTATCCAACTTCCTGTCTTGTGCGTCTTTTAAGGCAGAACTTCCCTCAACTGGGATAGTCGTCTTCTTAGTAACTGCTGATACCGCTGCATCCACCCTGGGCGACTTCAGTAGATCCTTATCTGCCTCCGGGAGAGGGTATAGGCGAGACATGGTTCTGACACCCCTTAAGCTGGATTCTGGCTGGTCCCATTCTTCCTGGATCATCTGGCGGACCACCCTGTGGACCGGGAAGACCTTCTGGGATCTTCTAATGGCCTGTATTAAGGGGTCCTCCAACGCCTCTTCCTGTGATGGTATGTCTGAGGCCACATTGAGCACTTTTAAGGATTCATTAATTAAAGCCGGAAGCTCCTCACGCCGAAAAACCCTAACTATTCGTGACTGATCTTCTTCCGGGATCTCTCCTTCTTCCAGCTCCTCCTCATCCTCGTCCAGATCCTTAACCGAGCTATCCTCCTCAGGAGCCCCCTGGGAAAAGGACGGTAGGAGGTCTTCTCCATCCAGACGTGGACGCTTGGAAGGGATGCTGGATTACGGGTAGATAGCCCCGAGGAGTCTGGCTGATTTGTCTTCCCCTGGAGTGGTAACCTCCTCTGTCCCTAGGCCCTGCTTGCGCAGGCAGTAGGCCTTATGAAGCAAGAGGATGAAGTCAGGGGAGAAAAATTCTGCGTCCCCCCCTGCACTCGAGGGTGGGGGAGTCGGAAGGGAAGGAGGCGTGGGTAACTCAGAAGGGGTAGAGATTGAACCCTGGGACCCCCCCCCTCCCCTACTAAAGGGTCTGTTGACCCCTGGGAGGGCTGCAATATTTCCTGTTCTACTGACGCAGCCACTGCGGCGCAGCTCCTGCAGATTCCTGCCTCTGCGGAGGTGCCCCTGCGCATTCCACAGGAAGGGCAGCGCGGCTTAGATGCCATGGGAAAAGGCTGGGGCTTATCCTTGCAGGCCCCTAACACCAAGGCCCGATTAATGTTAGGAAACAATCCTTTAAACACCTTTAGCAAATTCAACCAAATTAGCTGGAATTAAGCTCAACAGGACTGTAACAAATTAAGAGAAATTAAAATTAAAATTAAAGTAAAATTAAATTAATTAAATTAAAGTTAAATTGAACATTAAAATCGTAGTTGAAACAAGCTAAGACCCCTTTATCCCCTAAGGGAGGTACTTGCGGTTTTCAGGGCTTGCAGATCCTGGGCCCGATGCTGCGATCACCACCCAGAGGCTCAACACGTGGTAGGCCTCACCACGTGGAGCCTGACCGGGGAGACCGTGAGTGTGCTCCTGGCGCCTGTCTGTGCTCCGGTGCAGAATCTGGCGCTGAGCCCCACTGCAGCACGTGTGCGATCACCGTCTGATCGCACCGTGTGTTAAGCCGGGGACCGCGCGGTTCGCCTCCGCGGTCACTCGCGTCGGGCCGGGAAGGGCGTCTCAGTCCGGCTGGCGTTGCAGCCTCTAGCGCTCAGCCACCTTCAGGGCTTCGGCGCGAAGCTGTTTCCCCCCGAAGAAGGCAGAAATAGACGCACTGGAAGCTGGGCAGAGCAGAGCACCTCCTCTGTGCTGCAGATCCGAAATTCTCTCTGCGAGTCGTGCCGGATCCGGGCGGACGGGGGGGGGGGGGGGGGGGTGTGGTAAGTAAGCCTTAAAGGAGCAGAGCCCCCGAACCGGAAAACAAGTAAGCTAAGGAAATAAAGGTAAATAAAAGCAAACACTTAAGTAAAATAAAGTAGATTAAATTAAAGAAATAAGTGAAGGTAGGACTCCAGTAAGCCCAAGGCTTACAGAACCCTCCAGCTGCTTGGAGGCTGAGAATACTGGAGGTAGGGGGTGGTCCCAGTGGTATTTATACCGCTCCACCTCCAAAAAGGTTGGGCTCAGCCTCCAAGCTGTTGGAAGGGTTGCGTAACCCAGAAGTAAAGGGACTGGACTGGAGTGACGATAAGGAATTCATTATATCTCATTTCCTCCTAGGCATTTGCTTTACTACATAGGTTTCAGAAAAGCTACTCACACTGTAAGGAAGAGAGAAGGGTGTTTTTATTTTAAGATTCTGTTTATTAAATTAAATATGTACCAGGACATGCATGGAAGATGAGTGAAGGAGTAGCCTAGTAGTTAGAGCAACTGCCTACTACCCAGAATATCACTCCTTGTGACCTTGGGCAAGTCACTTTATTCTCCATTGCCTCAGAAGAAAAGGCCTGGCAATCTACTTCTGGTGATATATTGCCAAGAAAACCCAGAAGCAGCTGGGTTGCCAGGAGTCAGCACTGACTTGAAGGCACAAAAGAAAATGCATGAAAGATAAACAGAGACCTCACCAAGCATGCTGCTATGAATTATAGAGAAAGAAAATGCAACAAGAATTACGTTTCTGGTGGATCAGACTGAAGCTGTGTCATAAAAGAAAGGCGAGATCTCTCTCACTCTTACAGCCCACTGAACAGACTTCTGCTCTCTTTTGTGATCTAGGAGTAACAGCTGAATATATCTCAAATACATCCTAGCAGCAAGTCTTACACAGTATAAAAATACTGCTCCAAAGAAGCAGTAGGGAATAGCCTGAAGTCATCCATTTATTACAATGTGATTCAGGCCTGAAGCATACTCCTACTCTGCTGAAGGATCATGTTATGGTAGCATGGACTTCCCTTGGCGGAGGATCACTATTGGAACAGAAACATATGAAGTAGATCTTCAGCTGACCAATGGCCATGAGTGTCAATGCCAGCACTAAAGGACGGGGGGGGGGGGGGGAGGGGTGTTCCAAACTGATCATTTATTGTCTTTCAGTTCCCAAATATCCATTAGTCAGGTGATCCTTTAATACACTAAGGGGCTTGTTTACAAAGCCGCGGTAGCAGCTTCCGCCCGATATCGGAGCCCCTAAGATTCACTCAGTATGCCCATGTATACAACTTGTAGACCTCCAAAACAATATGTCTAGATTACTGTAAATCGCTCCATCATGGTCTCAAACAATACCTCATAAAACCACATGTACGGACAGATATTTGACCAGCAGCCTGAATCCTCGACAATAGGAGCTACGCCTAAGCAACATACATCTTAAAACAAACCCATAACGTTATTAACAATTCAACCATGCAACAAATATATTTAACAAGTATTTTCCCTTGCTATAACTGACTCTGCATCAGGCATTAATATTGATAATGCAATCAAGGGGCAGCAGGGCTTCCAAACCTGTAGGAAGTATCTTTCAGGACAAGACTGGCCTAGCAGGATTCAAGGAAAGAAAGTTATCAAGTTCATAAAATTTATCCTTCCTTATCCTGATATTTGACTCTGTCAAAAGGCACCATCCACTCCAGCTCCTACATGCAACCTGAAGTGTTTTACAAAGTGCTCAGCAAAGACGAGGTAACCCATCTTACAGGTGGTTCCCTGGGGACACCAAGGCAGATTCCACACAGGTGGCTTGCACTCTAGCAGAGTGAGCTCTTACTCCCTCCAGCACATGCTTACTAGCCAGAAAGTACACTGACCCAATGGACTCTTTTTTTTTTTTTATTATGCATTTACTTGTATACATATATAAGAAAAAAGAAAGGAACAGCATCTTACAGTACAATCCAAAGAACACGAAACTCATTCAAAAAAAAGACACTAGATATTAAACCTGCTAGAATGCTAAAGTCCACATCAAGGAGAACATCAGAAGCCTGAATTATCCCAGAAAGTAAACCGACCCCTTTTAAATAGCCCAACTCACTACCTAACACTTAACTAGAAGAAAAAACTCTAAATGAGATACATCTGTAAACATATTTTGAACCAGAATACAATATAACACATTTACAAGGGAACTTCAAAAATAAGGTCCCTCCAATGACCAGAACTTTAGACTTAATTGCAGAAAACCTTTCCTACAAAGCTGAGTAAGTCGAGCCACATCAGGAAAACTATTTAGAGGATATCCACAAAAATGGACATACTTCTTAGGAAAATCCAATTTCAATATGGCTGACTTATCTGCTTTATTTTTTTTATTTATTTATTGTTTTTCTATACTGCACTATTTTTCATCAGCGCGGTTCACAGGTAATGAGAATTGTGCAATGCAGATCAGTCTAACATTGAACTTACAATAAACAGGGGATTTAAACATGGTGAACAGGTGAACTATATACAGATTAGTATCCAGGATTCACATGAGATTTTGGCATTATTTACAAAATAGGCAGTATAACTATATACGCATACATAAACATTATGACTATATACGCATATATAAACAGTATGACTATATACCATACATAATTGTGTTGTTAATCCGGGGTTCCCGGGGGGGGGTTATCGGGGGAGGTTAATTTAAGTGAACTGATCGCAGTGTGAGAAGCGGTTATTCTTTGGGAGCTGCATTGTGTCAGGGTGCGGGTGGCTAGGTGATGTTGCCTGGATTGGAAAAGTGCTGAAGGAAGAGATGATGTTTGAGTGCCTTTCTGAACTGGGGGAGGTTGTTTATGGCACGAATGTCAGATGGAAGGGAGTTCCAGCAAGAGGGTGCATATAGTGCAAAGGCACGCTTTCTTGTAGTCTTGGAGCATTTGGTGATAGCTTTCGGGAGAAATATGGTGTTGCAGGCTATTGATATCCTTGATCTATTGAGGGGGGTGGACTGAACGAGGTCTGAGAGGGAGGTGGACGTGCATCTGTTGATTGCCTTGAATGTCATTGTTAGGATCTTAAAGGTAATCCTGTAGTGGACCGGGAGCCAGTGAAGACATTTTAGGATGGGGGTGATATGGTCTTTTCTGGATGCTCCGTAGAGGGTTCTGGCTGCAGTGTTCATTGCGAGCTGCAGGGGGTTCAGCGAGCTCTTTGGGAGGCCGTGCAGTATGGAATTGACGTAATCGAAATGAGGCATTATTAGAGCTTGAAAGACTGTTCGGAAGTCTTTTGGCTCTAGGATCTGTTTAATATGGCGTAGCATCCGAACTTTGTGGTAAATCGCCTTTACAGTATTGCCTATCTGGGCGTTCATGTCGAGGCGCTGGTCGAGTGTTATGCCCAGGTATCGTATCGTCGTTTTAGAGATGAGCTCTGCATTGTGTACCTTAAGCGATGAAGGTGGAGTGAATGTCTGGTCTCGGCTGATGAACAGGACCCTCCGTCTTTTTGAAATTTATTTTGAGCTTCTGAGTTTGTAGCCAGTCTGTGACAGCGTCGAAGCATGTAGACAGCTGAGATAGGTCTGGGTGATCTCTGGATATTGGAGTGAACATTAGGACGTCATCAGCATATACTAGGCAGTTAATGTTGAATGACCGGATGAGGTTGAAGATGGGCTGCATATAGATGTTGAACAAAAGGGCTGAGAGTGACGATCCTTGCGGAACACCCTTCTCTTGCGGGAAAGGAACGAATATGGAGGAGCCAGAGCGGACATGCTGCCATCTGTCGTTCAGATATGAGGCGCACCAGGCGAGTGCCCTGCCTTGGACGCCCTTATCGGCGAGACAGGATAGGAGTAGTTTGTGGTTGATGGAGTCGAAGGCTGCCACTATGTCAAGGAAGATGAGAGCAAAGCCTTGTCTGATATTGTCCAGTCCTATGGTTAGTGTGCTAAATAAGGTTGTCAACAAGGTTTCTACGCCATGTGACTCCCTGAATCCATGCTGGCAGGTGTCGAGGGGTGCGTTATTTTCGATATGATGATTCAGCTGATGTTGGACTATTTTTTCCATGATTTTGGCTAGGAGCGGGATGCTCAATATTGGCCTGTAGGAGTCCATCTTTGCGGGGTCTAGCTTACTGTTTTTCAACAACGGTCTTATTGAAGTTTGCTTTAGGCTCCGGGGAAAGGTTCCAGAAAGGAAAGAAGTACCTATCAGTTTGGACAAGAAAGGACTAAGTTCAGACCGTAGGGGCTTTTATCCAGTGTGCTGGGCATGGGTCATTTGGTGCTGTGGTAGTATTTATACTCATGAAGATGTCTTGGATATCTTTTATAGTTGGGGTTGAGAATGAGGTAATGATATGTTGGGCATCCAATGGGGTTTGTGGGGGGGAGGGGGAGGGGGGGGAAGTACAGGTGCTTCATCCGGGGGATGAGTGCTTGAGGGAGTGGTGGGTTGGCTTGTTTTGGCTCGTAGGTAATCTGCATATTCCTGTGGGTCTGGGAGGTTAGATTGGCCAGGAGAGGGTTCCTTTGCTAAAGTTTTGTCAAGATTGAAGAGCTCATGTGGTTTATTTATGGAACGTTGCAAGACATCTGCATGGTATTGCTTCATTCTAGTGGAGACAGCTGCTCTGTCCTAAAGGTGACTACAAGAGTTGCCCTTTTGTGGACCTTCTCCAGAGATTACTCTAAAAACTGAGTCAGCTCCATCGGATGGAGAGAGAGGTCCTTCTGAAGATCCTCCTCCGAGAAAGGAGGGCGAATGACAGTCTGGTTAAGATGAAAGGATGACAGTCTGCAAGGAGACAGAAGCCATCGAGAAGTCCAAGAAAAGCTCCCTACAAGCCAAGGCTTGCAATTCGGACACCCGCCTGGAAGAGGCTATAACCACCAGAAACAACATCTTCAGGGTCAAATCCTAGAGGGAGGCCTTATGAATAGGCTGAAAGGGAGGCCCCCTTTCAGTGCCTTCAACACTAGAGAGATTCCTCAGAGGCAAAAACTGAGCACACAAACAGGCAGATAGAACAGCTTCACTCCCTTAAGGGCATGAGAGACAGTAGGGTGCATTGCCAAATCCCTTGGATGCAACCCTTTAGCATGTCAGGACTGCCATCTGAACCTTGAGAGTTCAGGGACACCAAATAAAACACATACAGGATAAAAAGTTACAATTTATCGACCAGAAATGACAAACAAGGGGGAATGTTTACAGCCACAATATCACCAAACCATGTACCTCAATCATCTACTTCTAGAAACAACCAGGTCTTTAATGTATTTTTAAACTTTAATTTGCTTTCATTTGTAACCTGGCAAGGGAACAACCCAAAATAAAGCAGTTCTTGTGGCTTCATATCTAACCTTCATTGCCAAGGATAGTGTGAGCAAAGAAGTCTCATGAGGGGACCTGACAGATGCTTCTGAAAATTCAAAGAGACTATATCAACAACTACTCACAGTTATCCACTCGTTTGTACACCTTTAAAACATGCAATATATTGGTAAGGCATGAGTTGCTTTTTCCAAACCCAAGCGGACTCAATTCCTGTCATATACTGACCATCTAGGCAGACATGGCTTTTTTTCAGTATAGCTTCAACCATTTTGCCCAGCACTGATAAGAAGCTCACCAGTTTCTAGTTTACAGGATCACCACGGGAGCCCTTTTAAAAAACTGATGATACACTGGCCCACTCTCCGGTCCTTAGGAGTAGTGGCCATTTTTAATGATAATTTACACATTACCAGTAACAGGTTAAGAACATAAGAAATGCCATACTGGGTCAGACCAAGGACAAGCAGCCCAAAATTCTATTTTCAACAGTGGCCTATCTGGGTCAGATTGGCAGATTACCAAAAACATACATGGGTTCCACAATGCTTGACCCAGGGTAAGCACAGATTTCCTGGGTCCTCTTTAACAATGTGTTATGGACCTTTCCTCCAGGAACTCGCCCAACCCTTTTTTTAAACCCAGCTACATTAACAGCTTTTACTACACCCTCTGGTAACGAATTCCAGAGTTTGATTACACATTGGGTGAAAAAATATTTTCTCTTACTACTCTTAAAATTGTAGTTTCATTGTGTGTCCTAGTCTACTTTTTGATGGAGTAAACAACCTATGTTTACCTGTTCTACTCCATTTATTAATTTATAGACCTCTATCATATCACCCTTCAACTTCTCGTTTCCAAGTTGAAGAGCCCTAACCTTTTAAGTCTTTCCTCATAGGGGCATCCTTCGATCCCCTTTACCATTTTGGTGGCTCTTCTCTATACCTTTTCTAATTCTGTTATATCCTTTTTAAGATAGGACAACCAGAATTGCACACAATATTCAAGGTGCGGTCGCACCATGGAACGATACAGAGGCGTTATATCATCCTTGTTTTATTCTCCATTCCTTTCCTTATGAGTCCTAGCATTCTATTTCCTTTCTTGGCTGCCAATGCACACTGGACAGAGGGTTTCAACATATTATCCATGATGACGCCTAAATCTTTTTTCTGAGTGGCGTTTCCTAATGTGGAACCTTGCATCGTGTAACTGATCTTGGAGATTCATGTTGGAGCTCTGTCAGGACTCAGGGGTAAATGTCGTTTTGTTCTTGAAATAAGTTACCGCTGAGTTTGTCAGTTTTTTCTTTGATCTATTACATCTTCTACATTTACAGTGATGTCACTTAGCTGCTCTGAATCGTTGCCATCAAAGACAACGTCTGGTGTAGGTATGACCTACCAGCATCATTTTCAGTAAAGACGGAGGCAAAGAAGTGATTTAGCTTTTCTGCTATTATTTTATTCTCCCCAAGTACGTTTTTCCCTTGGTCATCCATTAGTCCAGTCGACTCATTCATGGACTTCTTTGGGTGTACTTAAAAGGTTTTTAGTTCTTGCCTTTAAAGCAAGCTTCTTTTCAAAGTCACTCTTGCCCTGACTTATGACCTTATTGCTTCTGGCATGCCAATGCTTGTGCTCATCTGTTTCCTTGATTAGTCTGTTTGACTTCCACCCCTCTCTGACGCCTGATGCAGACTTCCTGTTTGCAAAGGAAGTTGTTGGGCATCAGAGGGGATGGACATCAAACAAACAGTCTCCTAGTGCTGGAGGTTTAAGGTAAGCTCTGCAGAGCTATTTGAAGCCATTGTCAATGCTGAAAGCCCAGAGGGGTGGGAATGGGAGCAGGAGAGGCACAAGGGATGAGGTTCACCTAACATATGTAGCAACATAGTATATGACGGCAAATAAAGACCAGTATGGTCCATCTAGTCTGCCCAGTTAGGTGGTTAGAGTAGTTGTAACTGCAGCTCCATGCAGGTCGGCCCCCTTCTATTTAAGTTTGCTTTGATTTTATCCTCTTGTTATAAAGGGATCCACTGTGTCTGCCCCAAGCTATTTTGAATTCCATCACTGTTTTTCCCCCACCACCTCCATCGGGAAGGCATTCCATGCATCCACCACCCTTTCAGTGAAAAAGTATTTCCTGATGTTGCTTTTAAGTTTACTGTCTTGCAGCTTCATTGTATGCCCCTCTAGTTTTACAGCTTCCCCTTCTTTGAAAAAGGTTTGTTTGTTCAGCGATACCCTTTAAGTATTTAAAAGTCTGTATCATATCGCCCCTGTCCCTCCTCTTCTCTAGGGTATACATATTTAGGTCTTCAAGTCTCTTCTCATACATCTTCTAGCACAGGCTCTGAATCATTTCAGTCGTCTTCCTCTGAACCGTTTCAAGTCTTTTTATGCCACCTAGGATGCCTCATCTCCTTGCACCAGTCCTGCAGAGTTCTCAGTGCCAGAGTGGCGCTAGAGGTCATGAAGCTGTGTTGCTGAGTGGAAGAGCATCTTATTGTCTTTCCAGAGCACAAACCGCAGGCATAAACAACATACAGACTGACTTCTGAAGTTGGAACTTGATGGATCTGAGTGAATGGGAGCTCGGCCCTTGCACATGCGACCGTATAATGCAGAGATGAGGCCTTCCAGTGTTCCACTTGATGGCCACTCAGGAGAATGCCAGATTGGGCAGCTTTTCAGCTATGTTATGTGGATCTTTTGAATCTGATGGCAGGAGGCTCTCTTCTCTTGCTACCACAAGAGAAGAGCCTTCTGCGGTGAAGCTTCTGGTAATGGATCCCATTCTCATTTACGGCCTGGCTATTGGGATGCATAGGCTCTCCAAGAAGGGTTACTCTAGAGAGATAGTAAACATCCTCCTTAAGGATTGGAGGCCCCTTATGTCATTAGCTTATATGAGAGTCTGGAGAGTTTTCAGGAGATGGTGTTCCTCTTGATCTGTGGAAGCCAGGAAGGCAGACATTGTCACATTTTTTGGTCCTCGTAGTCTGAGCTGGACCAGGGCTTGGCCCTGAACTCTCAAGGTTCAAGTAGCAGTTCTGACGTGCTAAGGGGGTTGCATCCAAGGGATTTGGCAATGCACCCGTCTCCCATCTGTTTTGTGTACCCAGTTTTTTATCTCTGAAGAATTTAACGACTGGGTTGAGAACCACTGAGTTAGAGGAACTAGCTCAATTGTTTAGGCAGTTTTATTCTAGGTTATATGTGGAGGGCAAGAAGCAGCAATGAGGAATTTTGTGGATGCACTTCCTCTGCTGAGACTCTCTTCGACACAGCAGGTGTTAGAGGCCCCCTTAACAGCTACTGAAATCCAGCAAGCCATAAAGAATGTGCCTTTGGCAAAAGTTCCCATCCCTAATGTATTGCCTTACAAATATTATAAAAATTATGCAAGAGCTGGTGCATCTTCCTATGCTGGAGGTTCATCCTGAGGCGCAGCAGTGAAGAGTGTTTCCTGATGAGATAAATCAACCCATTATAGATATTTATTTAGCTGGACCAAAACCTGGGAAAGACTCCAATCAGGTGAGGCCCTATAGGTTAATCTCTTTAATATATTTTGATACAGGATTTTTTCTAAGGTTCTCACTAACTTGTTGGTGGAAATCCTCCTGCAGAGAAGCGGTCTTAGTTGTTCAGTTATCTGACATCTTACATGCTTCATACGTCATCAAAAAAGCCATAGTAATGAACACCATTTATCTGAATCAACTAAACTCCCTACACAGCATGTGACGCCGTCCAAGGCATTTCGCCACTGCTTCCTCGGGGGGGGGAGGGGGGACATCATTACTTCACAAACTTCTTTTATGCTGTTCAAAGTTGTAGTGATCAAGAATCTCACATGAACACAACCAACTAAACCCTGCAGAAGCATTGGGAGTGTGATTGATTCAGATAAGAGCCGTTCATTACTATGGCTTTTTTGATGAAGTATAAAGCCTGAAGATGTCAGATAATTGGTGAACAGACATGAACAGATAAGACCGCTTGCTCTGCGAGAGTAAAGGCACTTGTTTGATTAAATGAAATTCAATTAAATAAAAAAATTAAACAAAAAGATTAATATTAAAAATAAAAGGGGAGTTTTTTTGAATCATTGATGTTTAAGTTTCAACATAAAGTCAAAGTGGTGTCTAATTCACAAGGGCTGGTTGGTGGTGTTCCAAAATCCTCTTCTCCTTGTATTTTATTCATCTCTATGCAACCTTGGAGCTCTTGTATTTTTTATGGAATGATGCTTTGCTGAGTGATTTGAATAGCTATCTTCATTCCTTTAATTGGCATCTAGTAGTGGCAAATATATTGCTAGGCATCCATTAGTCTCTTCTGTGTGGAAGACATAGAGATGGACCTCTAGAAGGCCTAGTGCACTGCAACCTTCTTGGATGCCTATTCAAGGGAATTTGGATGTTATTTCAATGAACCTTTGTGACACGGCAGAAGGCAGAGTTTCAAGTTATAACAGATTGCATTAATAAGGGCAGAATTTGCCCTTTACAAGATCTTAGTACTTTATTTGATCTTTCTAGGAAAGATCCTTTTGCTTATTATCAGTTGAAGCACTATGTGGAAGCCCTAGATAGAATGGCTTGGAGTGGTCCAGGCATGGAGGACTTGGCTGGCTTATTTTTGGAAGCAGAAGAAAAAAAAAATCTATAAATCACTGTGTAGCCTTGGAGAAGCTATGACTTTGGAACCTTTGCTGATCTACTATTACTACTACTACTATTGAACATTTATATAGTGCTACAAGGCTACGCAGCGCTCGTTCCAGCTAAGATGGTAGAGCTGGCTATTTGACGATCTTCGTTACAGACTATTAACAATGACTTCTGTGAAACCCAATTTAAGTTCTTATGGAGACTATATAAGTATATGTATGTATCTATCTATCTATATAGATAGATAGATAGATAGATGGCAACTGACCTTCAAGAAACATATCCACAGCATCACCAAAGCAGTATACTACAAGCTAAAAACCATCCAGAACCTATGCCTCTTCCTATCCGCCGATACTTTCCGTACAGTCTGCTAGGCCACCATCACTCCTCTATTCAATTACTGTAACTACATTTATCATGGACTACCCAAATCCATCTGCTGCAGCTCGCCCAAAACACCATTGCTAGAATCATCTTCCAAGCCACATCACTCCATTCCTCAAACACCTCCACTGGCTCCCCATCAACTCAAGGATACAATACAAGGTTGTAACCCTCATCCACAAAACTCTAGATGGGAAATCAGCGGAGCAACTACACGTCCTAATTCATAACTCGAACTCTAATAGACCAAGGAGAAAAGGCACACAGAACATCTTCAATATCCCACCACATACTCCCAATTGCAAGCAGGCCACAAGAGCACAAGCATTCTCACTATACGCCCCCACCCTCTGGAATGCACTACCGCCAGCAATTCAAACCATCAAGTCTTCCACAGACTTTTGCAAACAACGCAAGACACACCTATTCCAGAAGCATTTTGGCAATGAGTAACTAACACAGCAAAACAAATTCATGCCCACAAGCACATCCTTCCCCTATCCCACCCTCATGAAACCACTATGATCTCACCCCCTCACCCCATGAAACCCCTATGACCCACACTGCCTCCACTCCAACTCCTCATCCCCCTGTACATAAATTTGTTTGTTCTGTTTCACATAATGTTCATTGCAAAAGTTCTAATGTTATTCATAACTTGTTCATTGGGAATGTATCCAATACCTGCTTGTAGTGATTGTAAACCACTCTGATGCTCTTCAGCCTGGGCGGTATATCAAGAAATTGCATAAACAAACATTGTAAATCACTTTGACTTGTAGAAAAGCGATATATATATTTACTTTATTTAACAAATTTTGATATGTCTTACAGATGATGTGACCTCCTTTGGAGTATTGTATGCAATTCTGGAGACCACACCTTCAAAAGGATAAACCGGTTGGAGTCTGTGCAGAGGGTGGCTACTAAAATGGTTTGTGGTCTTCATTATAAAGCATATGGGGACAGAGTTAAAGATCTTAATATTTATACATTAGAGGAAAGGCAGGATAGAGGAGATATGATAGAGATGTTTAAATACCTCTGTGGCATAAATGCACAGGAAGAGAGTCTCTTTCGACTGAAAGTAAGCTCTGCTACGAGGGGCATAAGATGAGGGTGAAAGGGGATAGACTCAGGAGTAATATGCAGAAATATTTATTTACGGAAAGAGTGGTAGATCCGTGGAATAGCCTTTCAGTGGAGGTAGTAGAGACGAGGACAGTATCTGAATTCAAAAAAAGTATGGAATGAACACAAGATCTTTAAAGCAAAAAGGGGACTATTGTAGTTGATATGGAAGGCAAACTAGATAGACCAGGTAGTCTTTTTCTAATGTCATGTTTCTAGAATCAAATCATAAGACAATCCCCTCCACGAATATTCAGAATAGTTCTGATGATGGTAAATCAACTAGCTTTAACTATAATGCCCTTAATACCTAAGAAATTCCAGTGAATGAGGTCTCAGACTCACAACGGCAACGCTCAGATTAGTTTCCCAAGCAATGTGCCTGAACGCAAATTATCTCATTTGTAATGATAAGCTAAGCACAATCTTCAATATTTAAAACATACCTTACAGAAAAGAGTTTAAAAATTCCAGAACAGTGTGATGTATGGATTAAGACAAATGCCCATAATATGAAAATAGCAGTCTATTAATGAAAATATCAGTGAATATGTATGGTCATTGATGCGATTTTTATGGTCATTGATGCAATTTTTTTTTTGAGCAATGGAGGATTAAGTGGCTTGCCCAAGGCCACAAGGAGTGCTAGTGGGAACTGAACCCTGGTCTCTTGGTTCCCAAGCCAGTGCTCTAACCATTAGGCTACTCCTCCACGCCACTTTGCTGATCCAATTCTTTGAAGAGGTTTTTTTTCTCTCGTTTTGCAAATTCTGTTGCTTCCTTTCCTGTGTGCTTGTGGATTCTCACTCATTCCTTCTAGTCATCAGAACTCTTGTCCAAGTTTCATGATGGAGACAGATTCTGAACGTTTACTTTCATATTTCAACATTTTTTGCATATTTAGATCCAATGATGCTGTTAGGCAGGCCTGGAGGCCTATGATAGTAGCTATGTATGTGTAATCAACCTCTATAAAAGTCCTAGCCTCCTTCAGCTCTAGGAATGTATGGTCTTGGCATATCCTGATTCTTGTAAATTACCTCATGGGCATGGAGTTTTCTTGTTCGCACATCCAGGTTTTCAAGATCTTTAAGAAGCCAGTCCACAATCCCAAAGCTATATGAGAGTATAGGAATTGCTAGCTGACTGGCGCTAATAAAGAGAATATCTTTTTAAAAAGAGCAGCAGAGAACAAAATGTTAAGGCTGTTGGTTTGTATCACCTATAAGTTTATACTTAGTTACCAACACACAACAGAAATGGGTGGGGGTATATCCATCAGGGGAAGAGGAGGCGGAGGTAGTGGGATTGTTCTGAGGATAGTGATACGTGTTAGTTTATTGCAGTTTATTTTTGTACAGTTGTGCTGTGTTTTGCCTATTGAAGTACTTAATAAAAATTTCAAATTAAAAAAAAAAAAAAGAGCAGCAGATTCAGCCTCTCTTTTCAGGACATGAGGTAGAAGAAAAGCACCTAACACCTCGCCACCTCAAGGAGTCTTTTGGAAGCCAAGTCTCCTCAGTTCATATCATCAGAACTGTCTTTATGGTTTACAGATAAGATGACTCACAGCAAACAGAAAAAAAAACAAAAACAAAAAAAACCCGGTAAACCAGATAATGCAGATTCTGTAGCAAAGAGGTGGACGTTGTTACAGATCTTATTGCTGACTGGAACCTGAAGATAGAAGAAAATATGTATACAAAAAAGCATAAGGAGGTAATTGTAGACTGCATGTGAATTATGCTGAGGTTTATTTTTATAGCAGGCATTTTATAGCAGGGGGGGGTATTATTTTATGTTTGCCTACATCTGTGCATGTGAAGTAGCAGCCTAGTGGTTAGAGCAGCAGCAGCAGCAACCTGGTGACCAAAGAAACCAGAGTTCAAATCCCACCAATGCTCCTTGTGGCCTTGGGAAAGTCACAAACCTTCATTGCCTCAGGGGCCGATGCAGAAACACCGAGCTATGCTAGCGATTTTCCTGTACTGGTCTTGTTCTGCAATACAGAAAAACAAACTAACACGGGGAAATTGCCAGCAAAACCACTGTGCTAAAGCATAGCGCAGTGGGCATAGCAGCATGTAAAAGAATGAATAGTTAATTGCACCAAATGTAAAAAAAAGTGCTAAAACTTCCAAAAAACTACACTATTTGTTTTAATGCTGGATCTTTACACCATCTTCAAGCAGGTGTAAAGATGCAGCAGGACTCAAAAGATCATCCGAGGTGAAGCTTGACACTTCACCTCATGATTCAACACCCTCCGCTCCCCCCACCCCCATTGCAGATCCTAAATATCTTAGTGGCCCCTAATCCCCACCCTCTAGAACCAAGGAAATGCTCTGGTGGCCCAGTGGCCCCTAATCCTCACCCTCAAACCCTCCCATTAAGTTCTGCCTGCCCCCCCCCCCCCCACCGGTACCTTAAACGTCAGGGGGTGAGAGTGATGCCCACATACTCTTGCCCTGACATCACCAACTTGAAAAATCAAAGCACCTTATTTATTTATTTATTTATTTAGTATACATTTGTATACCGCTACTTCCAGCGATCAGCAGCGGTTTGATTACAGATTGGAAATTGTCAAATCATGACAGGAAATTTTTGAGGTATAAACACATTGATTAGACAGGAAAGCACAGCACACAGAGAACTATTTTACAGGGAACATGGGCTATGGAGGGTTAAGTGGCTTGCCCAAGACCACAAGGAGCACCTGTGGGACTAGAAACCCCAGTCCTTCCGGCCCAAGGTTGCTGTCCTCCAGTGGGATTTGAACCCCCGACCTTCCGGCCCGAAGTACCTTGCCCCAACCACTAGGCCACTCCTCCACTATGGCAGAGTGACCCATAGGTTGCATCCTTGAGGGGAACAGAACGTACTAGAAGGATTCGGGGGGGGGGGGGTAGGGGCCACTAGGACATTTTCTTGGTACAGGAGGAGGGGAGTAGGAGCCACTAGTTCACTGATAAATTTTATTGGTTTGGGGAGGGGAAGACTGCAATCAATGTGTCTGATCATCTGAGGTGAAGTGTCATACTTTACCTCAGATGACTTCATTTTTGGGATGCAAACCAGCATGCGCACAGACACCAGACTTAAAACGCAGGCCCCCTATATGCATATGTCTGCCTTGTTCCCATTGTCTAGCGCTGACTTTTGCATAGAGCAGATTTGCATGCTGTTTGCTTACAGCGTCACAGTACGGCACAAAAGATCAGCATTAAACTTGCATTAGGAAACCGTGACCTAGAGCTTTTGAGCAAGGCTCTGGGTGCAGGATTTCTGCATCGACCCATTAGACTGTTAGCCCTCTAGGTACAGGGAAATATCTACTGTACATGACTACTATTGGAAAGAACTGCTGAGAGAAGGATCCATCACAAATCTGTTTAAAATATATAAATACATACACATTCCATTTCAACACTCTGATGCTTTATAATGCATCAGCACATATCTGCATATTCTCAGAAAATCTGCTATGGCAGGTTATGTTTAGCAATGTGTTCTCCACAAAATCCTGTCTCAATCAAACTCATTCTAAAACTGCCATCCTAGAAATACTAATGAGGTACCATTTTCCTTATAAGCCTGTATCTAAACAACAAATTAAGCGCTACAATCCAGAAGACCCAAGAAGGATTTCCATTTAACAATACATCCAAGGGCGATGAAAGAACTGGAATATGAGATTGCAGATTACTAATAGCAGGTCTGCAAACTATCATTAAAATTATCTGTAATACCTGAAGATTGGAGGATGGCGAACATAACGCCAATTTTTAAAATGGGTTCCAGGGGTGATCTGGGAAACTACAGACCGGTGAGCCTGATGTCAGTACCGGGAAAAATGGTAGAAACCATCAATAAAGAACAAAATTGCTGATAGTCATGACTTAATGGGAGATAGCCAACATGGCTTTCGAAAAGGAAGATCTTGTCTTACTAATCTGTTATGTTTTTCTGAAGGTCTGAATAAACAGGTAGACAAAAGGTGAGTCGGTTGATATAATGTATTTGGACTTTCAGAAAGCCTTTGACAAGGTCCCTCATCAGAGACTTTTGGCAAAACTAAAGAGAGTCATGGTATAGGAGGCAGTGTACTATTGTGGATCAGGAACTGGTTAAAAGATAGAAAGCAGAGGGTAGGGCTAAATGGCCAATTTTCCCAATGGAGAAAGGTGAATAGTGGTGTACCCCAGGGATCTGTGCTGGGTCCGCTGCTTTTTGACATTCATAAATGACCTGGAAAAGGGAACAACAAGTGAGGTTATCAAATTTGCAGATCTGTCCAGCAATCACCAATCAGGCTGCTTCAACAAATTTAAACTGATCTCCAGCGCAGAGGCGCGAGCACAGAGGTGCCTACACCGATCAGCAGTCTCCCGCCACCTCTCTCAAAGAGCATTAACTCCTGCCAGCATTACAGAGATCTTGAGGACACTTGATCGCTCCACCATTAACCAGCCACATGTTTTGCATATGTACTGACCAGACCAATATAGATACATTCCTCTAGTCTAATAAACATACATTGCTGCAATATATATATACCGCTAGATTGCTTTTGACTGCTAGTACACATTACTAGTCTGCTATGCTAGTCCTTGCACTCCTACATACCCTCTCTGCTTAAAACTTACTAACATTCACCCCTCTCCCTTTGTCACATTGTATAACCTGAGAAGCACACCTACCCTAGTACCCTCTCCATATCACAATAATGCCTGACATAATTCCACTCTTGTTATTCCTATATGTGCTAACTCATTCCACCATACCAAATGCTGCCTATCACCAACAGGGTCTAATCTCCACAATACATGGAAACGGTCGGAACAAACATGATGACAGATTCACCTCATCATGAACTCCCCACGCGATAAGGTATCAACATCTCATTCACATTATATGCCAACACCCAACAAAATCTCTCACACGGAAGCCTACCGAAAACAAACATCTGGCTTGCATGTTCATAAATGCCAGATCAATACGAAACAAATGGCTAATTATTGGAGACTATGCTGAGAATCATAATCTTGACATTCTCTTTATTAAGGAATCTTGGTTCATGGACTCTGACACTATCCTCACTAACCAACTCAAACTCCCCAACTATGACATATTCAACTGTCCAAGAGTGGGTAGAAGAGGGGTTGGTACTCTCATCTTAGCCAGATCCTCACTTCAGTTCCAATGCCTATCCTCTCAGAACTACAACTACCTTGATACCATCATGACCGCAAACAAATATCTAGCTACAGTGTTCTTCTGCCGTGCCCCTTCTAATGATGCTGATGACCTATCCATGGCCCTGGATTTAGCATGCAATCTCTCTCCGAAAACAAAACCTCTCTGGATTCTGGGCGACTTCAATCTTCCAGCTCTTGCTAAGAAAAAATCCCCAGCATTTATCTACAATCAACTTATACATACCACAACGCACATGAAGGGAAATACCCTAGATTTGATCTTTGCTCCTTCTGATACGCTAGAAACCAACAACATTCCCCCACCTCAAGTTTTTCCAGTTCCTTGGTTTGACCATATGGCCATCCTATTCCAGATCCCATCCACTCTTCCAAGCACTAAATCCTCTTCCGCTATAACACCACCTCCAGCCCATCGCTTCAGACCTTTCAATAAAGAAGCTTTCCTTGATGAAACTCTTCCTAACCTCAACCTTAAATCTACAACCCCAGAATTAATCGACCTCATTCATAATTGGAACTCCTCGTTAAGTAAGGCAGCACTTCTATCTCAGCCCTCACAACCCAATAAAAGAACATATTCTGCCATCTGGTACACAGCAGATCTACACGCCTCTCTACGCAACCTGACGAAAGTGGAAAGGAAATGGCGCCACTCTAGGCTCCCCAGGATCGTGATAATTACATAAAGAATCTCCAAGAGCACCGCATTAGGATCACCCAAAGAAGGAAAGAATACCATACCAACATTCTGATGCACTCCCTCAACAGACCTCGTGATCTCTTCCGACTAATTCAGTCACTCACAAAAGATGCCTCTTGTCAACAATCTGAGAATTTTCTTCATCCCCAAGTCCTAGCCACCCATTTTTATAATAAAACTAACATGCTCCCCCACAATCCTGGAAATACATGCACTGTTAGTCCTGATAGCGATAGCATCAATATTCCTCCATTAATCTCCTTCTATCCATACTCATCTGAACAGTTTGAAAACTTATTCAAAGGTCTCAACTCAACCAACTCACCTGATGATCCATGCCCTTCTCACTGGATTAAATCAGCATGTTCCGAATTAAGCCAGCATATAGCGAGAATAGCGCACCTCTCCTTCTCCAAAGGCCTGGTTCCATCACCACTGAAAACTGCCACCATCAGACCCCTACTAAAAAAATCAGAAGTTGGACCTGCAAGACCCAAATTCCTATCGTCCTGTAGCTAGTCTACCCTTCTTGGCTAAGATATTGGAGAAGGCAGTCCAACAGCAGATCCAAGACCATATTGATGCATATTCTCCTTTGGATCAACATGGGTTCCGGCAACAACATAGTGTTGAAACACTGCTTACTTCACTGATGAACAACCTGGTAAGAGGCACGTTAAAAAAAAACAAGGCTTCATTTTGATCTTTCTAGATATCGCTTGAGCCTTCGACACAGTCTCACACAACCTCCTACTTGATCAACTTCAGCGAAAGGGCATCAAGATTGGTGTCGCTCCTATCTAACAGATCGCCAACAACAAGTTTGTTTAGGCACTCAAACATCTTCAAAATACCAGCAAACCCAAGGAGTACCTCAGGGCTCCTCCTTATCAGTGTTATTCTTCAATTTATATATTCAGCCTATCTGCAAAATCATCCAGGCCTTCGGCATACTCTACCACATCTATGCTGATGATGTGCTACTCTATTCTCCATTCTCTACAAACGCCCCTAATTACTCAAAATAACAAAATGCTTCAACGCAGTCACAGACTGGTTAAATTCACATAACCTTAAAGTGAACTGCAAAAAGACTATTTATCTCAAAGGACTCGGCCTTCACACCACCAGCTACAATACAGGTTAGAGACACGGAGCTGAAAACTAAGCAGGAGATCCGCTATCTAGGGGTTACTCTAGACCAGCACCTGAATCTGGATTCGCACATAAGCAATATCACCAAGGCGGTCTATCTCAAAATTCGCTCCCTCCGTCATCTTAAGCCTCTACTCGAACCTATGGACTGCAGATCTGTCTTCCAAGCCCTCATTATGCCTCACTTCAACTACACCAACATCATTCTCCATGGCCTTCCCGCCCTCTCACTCCATCCACTACAAATGGCCATGAATACAGCTGCTTGAAACATCTATGGGGTCTCCAAATACAAGCATGTGACACCTTTACTAATGCAACTTCACTGGCTTCCTATTTCTGGACACCTCAAGTTCTAAACCCTCTTGATTGCATTTAAAATCCTCCACCAGTCCTCTGCAACCGCCTTAGAAGACTTCCTACACTGGACACCAGACAACGGATTCAGGAGAACAAACATGATAAATTATCTTGCCATTCCCACTGTGGCCAGTAAAACCTCCCAATATATCTGGAATAGAGCCTTCACTTTATTTGCCCCGCAGCTCTGGAACTCCCTCCCCACACCTATTCAACTTATCACTGACCTATCCACCTTTAGAAAGTCAATAAAAACATACCTCTTCCAGTTATACTTTGATCATGTCACATAACTCACTATAGCCTGTCAGACAGCTGCCTGGGTGAGAATCTTCACAGTCTTGGCAAGTGCATATATCTATATGATTTGCAAGGGATTGTGGGCAATGCAGTTCATTCACACCAGACACAGCTGCTCACAATAATTAGTTGTGCTTTTAGGTAAAGCCAATAAGATATTTATTTATGGGGTTATTTCTCCCAACACAGATATGCTTGGTAGCACATAAATCAGGTTACTTACTTTCAGTGTTAAACTTGGAAAAACAAAATCAAAATCAGGAAAACAACATTCAAACTTGTCAGGCATTAGCTAATGTTTTCTTAGCATATATCAAACAACAAACCAAAAGCTACAAAGAGAAAAAAAACTGTTATTTTCAGGTTAACTTCTTATATCTTCCCACATAGATTCAGAAGTGATTCTCTCCTAGCTCACAAGCAATTAGGTAAGGCTCAATTGCTAGCAGTTATCCAGCTGAAACCCCTTAGCTGGTTTGCTTTCTACTGCGTGGCTAGAAATCTTACTTAGGACCTTTTCTGAGTAGATTAAAGAACAAGTTTGTATTTCTTTGTGATGGTTGCTGTACTTTATAACAGAAAATCACCAAAGGAGTTTGGACAGAGCAGTCCATATAAAAACATTCTTCATCTGCAATCATTCCCCCTTCTTCAACAAGCATGGGTTCAATATCATGGATTGGCACAGATGAATCTCTCAATGGAGCACTTTCAGGAGAATACTTGTTTCCCTGCTGTCTTTCAAGGTTATAGCTAGGGCATAGATCAGTGTTCATACCTGAGCTTCCATTGCTGTTAGAGTTCCTCTCTATATAGCCTGGCCAGTATGTAGTCCAGTTCTTATGTCCAGCCTTCCAATCCAGATCCCTGGACACTGGATCTCTCTTCACATACCTTCTGGCACGGGTCTTAGGGTCCCTTCCACGTGCAGCCGTCTCTCTCACAGGTATCGTCTGGAGATTCCTAGCTCTGCAGCACCATTCCTCTGGCTTTCCCCAGTCCAATGGTGTATGCTGGCCCTTGAAATGCCTCCCAGTATACGTACTGCTCTGGACTCTTCTAGACCTCTCAAAGGCTTTTCTCTTCCTTCTTCCAAAGGGTTTCTTTCCCTCTCTGTCCGTCCGGTTTGGCTTCTGCTTCTGATGATCTTTCAGATGAAACTGATGATCAAGCTCAAGCTGATTCTCAGGATAATGAGGATGATTCTCTGTAGAATAAACTCTACCTTTATTCTGCTTAGATGAGTGCTCCTCCCTAACACAGCGCAGCTGTGCTGAATCAGGCCCTGCCCTTTGAGATGAGTGCTTAGGGATTACCTCATAGCCCTCCTGATTGAACACACGTTTCCCCACTTCAGCTCCTCTAATGGCTGTTGGAAACCTGGTGCATTCTGGGACTGGTAGTCTTTTATGGGAAAATTCTGTTTTCTTATTTCTACCAGAACTGACAGGTTGCTTGTTCAGAGTCACTTCACCTTTTCTATAGCTCCTTCCTGAGCTATGATAAGCTTCCTTATCACAAGCCTTGCCCTGTCCAACGACGGACACCTCCCCAATCCGGTCTGTAAATAGCTTCGGATGATGTATTTATTTCAGTTCATTTGTTAACTATGTTATCTACTGTAAGCTCTGTTACCTGTTGCTTGTTCAATGTAACTACGTTCAATGAAAACATGTTATATGTATCAAGTTGTTATATTGTAAACCGCACTGTATTTAAAGAGTGCGGTATATAAAACCAAATAAATAAATAAAATGACACGAAACTATTCAAAGTTGTTAAAACCCATGAGGATTGTGGAAAATTGCAAGAGGATCTTGATAAATTGGAAGACTTGGCATCAAAATGGCAGATGAAGTTTAATGTGGACAAGTGCAAAGTTATGTTCCTAGGGAAGAACAACCCAAACTATGGTTACACGTTGCAAGGTTCCACATTAGGAACCACTACCCAGGAAAAAGATTTAGGCGTCATTGTGGATAACATGTTAAAACCCTCCACCCAGTGTGCGGTGGCGACCAAGAGAGCAAATAGAATGCTAGTTATCATAAGGAAAGGAATGGAAAATAAAACAAAGGATATTATAATGTCTCTCTATCGTTCTATGGTGCGACCGCACCTTGAATATTGTGTGCAATTCTGGTCGCCGTATCTTAAAAAGGATATAGCGTTATTAGAAAAGGTTCAGAGAAGAGCCACCAAAATGGTAAAGGGGATGGAAGGATACCCCTATGAAGAATGGCTAAAAAGGTTAGGGCTCTTTAACCTGGAAAAGAGACGGCTGAGGGGAGATATGATAGAAGTCTATAAATTAATGAACGGAGTGGAACGGGTAAACGTAGATCGATTGTTTACGTTATCAGAATATAGAAAGACTAGGGGGCATGCAATGAAGCTACAGGGTAAACTATTTAAGACTAATAAGAGAAAATATTTTTTCACTCAACGTGTAATCAAACTCTGGAATTTGTTACCGGAGGATGTAGTAAAGGCTGTTAGTGTAGCTGGGTTTAAAAAAGGTTTGGACAAGTTCCTGGAGGAAAGGTCCATAAACCATTATTAAAAAGGGACCCAGGATATCAATACTTGACCCAGTACAAGCATTCTGGAACTTGTGTCTTTTGGGGAAACTGCTAGGTATGTATGACCTAGATTGGCCACTGTTGGAAACAGGATACTGGGCTTGATAGACCTTGGTCTGACCCAGTATGGCATATCTTATGTTCTTATAATGCTCTTGGCTGCTGGGAACTGCTATTTGGCAGCAAAGACCTGTTGGGCTCCACTATAGAGCCAATGGGGCAGATGAACCACAGTGCACCAGGGGCTGGACACCTGAGAGTTTATTAAATGGAGGTCTATAAAGTCTCTTATTACATTCCCCTGCTACTGAACATCCATGCGCAACTGGGTTCAGTTTTCTAAAATGCCGTTGGGAGTAGGGAGTACAACAGGCCTTGGTATATGAACAAATATTTGCTATGTGAGGATACTATGGGAAAAAAGTGTCTCAAGACCAGTATGGTACATAATCCTGAAACAAATCCCACGCAGTATCTGGGATGTCGTCTTCAACCACCCCAGCAGCTTGTGAGTTTCTGGCCTGTGAATTTTAATTGTTGAAGGTTTTCTATTTCTTTACCAATGATCTTGGCTTTTCTTCACAAAGAGCCTTAGAATAGTTACATTAGCGCTGATAGTCTCTTTGGAATAGCGGTGGGTTATATACTTCTGTCTAACAAATAGCAGGTGCTTTGACTTTACAGAGTATGCGAGTTTGCAATGGCTCTGCTGCGTGTGCCATTTCTAAATGTTTCCAATCAGGATTAGAAGATTCTTTGTGATGAATTTAGCTGCTTGCATGGCAACAGCAGTCACCACAGAATTATAGCTTCTTAGTCTAGTATCAGACTTTTTTAAAAAGCCATAAATCTAGTCAGAGACCACTGGATGCTACAAGCACACAAGCAGCCTTAATAAAACATTACTTGCAAAACTTCTGAGACAAATAAGAGTTGCTATTTAAAATGATGAGAATCTAGGAATCATTTTAATGCTAAAGCAGGGGTGGAGGTGGAATGATCAACCCTTGGATTACATTCTGATGTCTTCTGTACTTATCGGTCACTTTGTTCATGCAATTAAATTTTGCCAACTTCCAAAATGCTTACAAAACTTGCAAAATAGAGACAACCCACACAGACAGCAAATACAAAATATTCAGGGGATGTAAAGGGTGAGCCAGTCAAACCTGCATTTTTGAAAAGGGCGGGAGAGCCGTGAAAGTGGGCGGAGCGAGTTAGCAAGGTTACCATTGTGTCCCCCACAACTAAGCATTTCAGTCGCCATGGAGCAGTGGTCTAAACAACAACGTTCATTCGCTGTGAAAGCGTTTTACCAAAGTGGTAGTTATGCAGCCGCTCAGCGTCGTTTCCGGACGAATTTTCAAATTAATCGAAATAAGCCAGTGCCGTCTGTTAATTCAATCAAATTGTGGGTGACAAACTTTGAAGCAATTGGTGAAACGAGAAGCAGAAGGGGTGGCAGTGCAAGATCAGTGCGAACTCCCGCGAATATTGACCGCGTGAGAGTTGCTGTGGAAAGAAGCCCTCGGAGATCGGCGCGTCGACAGAGTGCTGCGCTTGGCATGGCAAACACGAGCGTCCGAAGAATCTTGAGGTTAGATTTACACCATCACCCGTACAAACTTCAGGTTGTTCAGGCTATGAATGAAAACGATTTTGCAGCTCGACGGTGTTTTTGTCAAACGTTGTTGGACATGTTTGATGAAAACGAGGACCTTGTTCACAACCTGTGGATGAGCGATGAGGCACATTTCCATCTCTCCGGTTTTGTGAATAAACAAAATTTCCGATATTGGAGTGATGAAAACCCTCAACAACTCCATCAAAAACCACTCCATTCAAGCAAGGTAACAGTTTGGTGCGCAATGTCCTCATTGGGAATCATAGGCCCGTATGTTTTTGAAAATGACAGGGAGCAAGCAGTTACTGTGAATGCACAATGCTATTCGGAAATGTTGCATTCGTTCTTCATTCCTCAGCTTCGTCAACATGGAATGAACAATGAAACCTTATTCCAGCAAGACGGTGCCACAAGTCATACAGCCCGTGTGAGCATGAATGTTCTCAACAATGTTTTTCCAAATCGGGTGATATCCCGAAATGGAGCAATTTCTTGGCCTCCCCGATCGCCCGACCTCACAGTGTGCGATTTTTTCTTGTGGGGGTACCTGAAGAGTAAAGTCTTTGAACAACGACCTCCAACGCTTGGGGAACTCAAGAGGAGAATCCGGTTGGAAATCGAGAGAATTCCTCAGCGTATGCTCCGTGATGTGATGGGCAGTTTCAGAAATCGCCTACAAGAATGTCTCAATCGGGAAGGACACCATCTTACTGGCGTTATTTTTAAACAGTGAATGTTGTTTCTTAAATGCTTTTTAATGTACATTAAGATAGTAACAATAAAATTTTGAAATATCCATCCGTTTATTTTTTACAGTCATTTCAAAAATGCAGGTTTGACTGGCTCACCCTGGTATAAGCAATCCTAGAATCCTATAAGGAGACTTAGTAGGCAGATGCCCTCTATTGACAGCTAAATGTGAGGTATGACACTAGTCTTGCCATGAAGACTTGGGTTACAATCCCCGCTCTGCTGCTAACAAGTTGTTTAGATACCTATGCTTCAACTTAGCTAATTTTGTTATTTACGTAACAGGAAAATTACTTAAGCTTTCCTCTAAAGTTATAGAGCAGTATGTCATCAACATTAGTTATGGCTGCACACATGCTTGCACATGAACTGCTAAGACTGTAGTGCATACTGTTTCCTACACAAAAACACCAGTATACAAGCAAAAGATGCTTCGCCATTCACTTTGTGCTGGATGAACATAAAATATAAAGCATGTTTCATACTATATTCATAGATTTCCAAACAAATACAGCAGTATCTCAAAAGAAAAATTGTTTCAGTTTAAAAATAGGAGTTACCTGGTAATTGTGGTTCCTTGAGTGACTCCAATTTAGTCCTCAACCTCTGGGTAGTGAACCTCCTCCTACAGCTTGGAGACTGGGCATGTCAAACTCATGACATCACTGGATATAGCTTGCTGTTCTCTCTCACCAGCCCCCAGTGAACTATTGACAAAGCAGATTCAAAGGAGCAAAAAATCAGTAACTTGTTTTTTTAAACTTAACATTATATTCAAGGGAACGCAGAACATATAACCTATCTACCCACTACTCCCCTTCCAGAAGGAAAGGGACTGCTTCCTGCATGCTCTCCTTTCCATCAAATGCCTAGCCCTGAACAATCCAGAGCAATATAGAAATATATATAACAATATATAACAATACCATAATATAATAATAAAACAATATAGCGCAAAACAAATGGAAGCATCAAAAGGACTGAACACCAGTGAAGGCCTACATCCACTTTTAACCTTGCACTTCCCCCAACAGAAAGACCACTGCTAAGACCCCATCCCCGAGTGGGAATGAGGACTAAACTGGAGTCACTCAAGGAACCACAATTACCAGGTAAAGCACAGTTACTTACCTGTAACAGGTGATCTCTGGGAACAGCAGGAATAAGAAGAAATTAGACCTTACCTGCTAATTGTCTTTCCTTGAGTACTCTCCGGGTCAGTCTAGGACATTTGGGTGGTCAATCCGCTCCATCAGCTGGGGACTGAATACTGAACGGTTTTTCCTGACAGCTTACCCAGCTCCCCCTGATGTCGAGAATCAGAAAAAACTCAAACTAGTACTGGAACCAAAAACAACAAACACTAACTGTCGGACAAGCCGTCTTTAGAACATACAGCATAAGGAGAAAGAACCAGGTTACGCGTTGTCTGTCATTCCCTATGCTCCCCACATTCTGCATTCTTTTTTTTTGTCTGGAAAGAACCCCTGCTTTCTGAAAAGGAACTCCCGCCCCCCCCCCCCCCCCCAGGATCCATTTCCAATATGGTACACCTTGCTGTAGCTCCGAAACGAGCGACAACCCCTGCGAAATCTGCCAACACACCCGCCGAGACTGCACTCCTCTAAAAGCTCGCAGATAACTGGGGAGGGCACTGGACTGGCCCGGAGAGTACTCAAGGAAAGACAATTAGCAGGTAAGGTCTAATTTCTTCTTCCTAATCGTCTCTCCGGGCCAGTCCAGGACATTTGGGCAGTACCAAAGCAGTACCTAAATCCGGGAGGGTCCTGCGAGCCCCGCAACGATTGCCGAGGCCCCAACGCTAGCATCAGCCCTGGCCTGAACATCTAAGCGATAATGCTTCGCGAACGTATGCAACAAAGACCACGTCGCAGCTCGACAGATGTCCACCGGAAGTACCAACGCATATTCCGCCCAGGAAGCAGCTTGGCCTCTAGTGGAATGCGCTCCGAGTCCCACCGGAACAGGCTTGCCCTTGGCCTCATAGGCCGCCCGTATGGCATGCTTCCCTCTAGCCGGTCCCCCGTAGAGGACAAACAACCGGTCCGATTGCCGAAAGGAGCCTGTTTTCCTGAGATAGGTACGCAACATCTGACCTAGATCCAGCCGCCGAAGCGCACGATCCACACTACCGCCGTCCGGACCGTGAAAGGTGGGAAGCGAGACAACCTGGTTCACGTGAAAACTGGAAACCACCTTAGGAAGAAAAGACGGCACCGGCCGCAACACCACCTTTTCCTGCGAAAAATGAAGATAAGACTCCTTGCATGAGAGAGCCTGCAGATCGGAAATTCGCCTAGCCAAACACAACGCTACCAGAAAGGCCATCTTCCAGGACAACTCCCGAGGATGTCTCGACGACGTCGGCACGAAGGGAGGTTCTGTCAAAGCTTGTAAGACCAAATTCAAATCCCAAGGTGGAACCACAAGCCGCAGCGGGGGCCGAATGTTCTTGGCCGCCCTCAAAAAGCGTATAACATTGGGATGTGTAGAAAGAGTAGCCCCTTGCACTCTCCCTCTGTAGCGGGCCAGAGCCGCCAGCTGCACCCTCAGCGTGCTAACTGCCAGGCCTTTTTCAAGCCCTGCCTGAAGAAAACCTAATATGTCGGATAGGTGCGCCCCCCCAGGGCATAATTTGGCGATCGCTACACCAGGCCTCAAAAACGCGCCAGACCCTAATATATGCTAACGAAGTGGATCGTCTCCTGGACTGTAACAAAGTGGCTATCACTTCCCCTGAGTAGCCCTTCTGGCGCAATCGTTCCCTTTCAAGAGCCAAGCCGTAAGCAAGAACCGATCTACCTGTGGCATTAGCACGGGACCTTGCCTCAACAGATCGAACCGAACTGGCAGTCGCCAGGGAGGAGCCACGGGAAGTCTCATCAGGTCGGCATACCACGGTCGTCTGGGCCAATCCGGAGCCACTAGAACCACTGTCCCCCGGTGACTCGCAATCTGCTGCACCATTTGCCCCAAGAGCGGCCACGGAGGGAACACGTAGAGCAGCTGATCCTTCGGCCAAGGCTGCACCAGGCCGTCGAGACCTTCCGACATGTGTTCTCTGCGCCTGCTGTAAAACCGCGCCGCTTTGGCATTGGCTTGGGTAGCCATGAGGTCCATTACCGGCTGGCCCCAACGCTAAGAAATCTCCTGAAATATCGTCCAACTCAACTCCCATTCCCCGGGGTCTAGGAGATGACGACTGAGATAATCAGCTTGAACATTGTCCTTGCCTGCCACATGGGCTGCGGAAAGCGCTACGAGATGGATTTCTGCCCAATGAAACAAAAGTTGACTTTCTTCCAACAACGGAGCACTGCCAGTGCCCCCCTGCCTGTTTATGTAAGACACGGTCACCCGATTGTCGGAGAACACCCGAATGGCTTTCCCCTCGAGTACCTCGACAAAGTCTAAGAGTGCCAAGCGCACCGCTCTCAGCTCCAACCGATTGATCGACCAAGTTCTCTCTTCCGCCGCGACAAACAATGAGCCCCCCAGCCGGAGAGACTCACATCTGTCGTGAGTAAGGTCCAATCCGGCAGATCCAGTGGAACTCCTGCTGTCAAATGGACGGGAACCAGCCATCACTGTAGACTGTCCCGAACCACCTCCGGATAGGGAAATCTCCGAGAAAGAGGAGGATCCTGCGGCGACCACCGAGACAGCAACGCCTGCTGCAGCGGTCGCATATGGGCCTTGGCCCACGGAACCAGATCTAAAGCCGCCGCCATTGACCCTAACAACTGTAGATACCTCCAGGCTGTCGGAGCCTTTAAGCGCAGAAAAGCCGACACCTGAGCGAAAATCTCTCTCACTCTGTCCTGCAGAAGAAACACCGAGCCTACCTTCGTGTCGAAGAGAGCTCCGAGATAAGTTAACCGCATGGCCGGCTCCAAATGACTCTTCGCGCAGTTGATGACCCAGCCTAACTGTTCGAGGAAGTCCACCACACGAGCAGTGGCCACGACTGACTCCGCTCGAGACGGCGCTCGAATGAGCCAGTCGTCGAGGTAGGAATGGACTTGAAATCCTTCCTTCCGCAGCGCTGCAGCAGCCACCACCATCACCTTGGTAAACGTCTGTGGCGCCGTCGCGAGGCCAAAGGGCAATGCTCGGAACTGAAAGTGGCCCATGGGGACTGCAAAACGCAAGAACTTCTGATGCTCTTTCCTGATGGGAATGTGCAAATAGGCCTCTGTCAGATCTATGGACGTAAGCACCTCGCCCTGCCTGACGGACCGGATAACTGAATGCAAAGTTTCCATCCGGAAATGTGGCACCCGCAAAGCCCGATTTACGTGTTTGAGATCCAGAATAGGTTGAAAAGAACCTTCTGTCTTGGGAACCACAAAATAAATTGAGTATCGACCTAAGCCGTACTGGTCAAGGGGAACAGGAACCACTGCTTGAAGACGCAACAAGCGTAGCAACATTTCGCGGACAACCTCCAGCTTCGTTTGGGGACCGCATGGCGAACGAACAAAGGCGTCCGGTAAAGGCTGCGTGAACTCCAGCGCATATCCGTCCCGGACAATTTCGAGAACCCACTGGTCCGTAGTTATGCTGGCCCAGGCGGAGAGAAACTGGTGTAACCGTCCCCCTACCAGAATCTCCACCTGGACCAGCCTCCCTTCATTGCGGCTTCTTAACTGCGGTTTGTTGGGTGTTAAAGAAACCCCTATTGAACGATCGGGCTCCTCGAAAGGACTGCCCCGTGCCACAAAACGGCCCCGCTGATAAGGAGAGAAACGCGATCCGCGGAACCTACGAAAATCTCTGCCATGACCTCTCTGCACGGAAGACAACTTCGCCGCTCGTGGATGGTCTTCGGGAAGACGCCCTCCTTTGGAGTCCCCCAAATCCTTAACTATCTTCTGTAACGCTTCCCCAAATAGCAACTTGCCCTTATACGGGAGCTTACTGAGACGCGCCTTAGAAGATGCATCGGCCGCCCAATTCCTTAGCCATAGGAAACGCCTGGCAGCAATTACCGAGGCCATGAACTCTGCGGAGATACGCACTAAATCATAGCAGAGATCCGCTAAATAAGCCGCCGCCGACTCCAACTTGGTGCCGTCTGAGGCATTCTCCACCTTATCCGGACTCTGCTCTCCCTGGAGCCAACGGACAGAGGCCCGGGACACATAGGCGCCACAAACGGAAGCTTGCAAAGCCAAGGCACTGGAATCAAATGCCTGCTTTAGCAGCACCTCCAATCTACGATCCTGCAAATCCTTAAGTGCTGCCACGCCTTCCACGGGAATGGTGGTCTTCTTAGTGACCGCCGAAACTAACGCATCCACCTTAGGCATACGCAATAAATCCCGCTCTTCCTGGGGCACGGGGTAAAGGCGAGCAATAGCGCGACCACCCCTTAAGGACGCTTCCGGGCACTCCCATTCCGACTCAATCATTTGCTTAATAACCCTATGAATCGGAAAACATCTTTGCTCCAAACGAAAACCCTGTAACAAGGGATCTTCAAGTGGCTCCTGCTGTACTGCTGGGAGCACTATATTTAGGGCCGCTAGCGACTGAGAAATCAACGCCCCTAGTTCTTCTTTACGAAAAACTCTAAAGACATTTGGATCCTCACCTGGTCCCAATTCACCTTCTTCCAGCTCTCCTGGCCAGGCGTCAAACCCCGAGTCTGAGAGAATCTCGCCCTCCTCAGCTACTTGGGACAATGCACTAGGTACCACTCCTGCATCCAATGCAGCTTCCAAACCCTTCTCCCCCGAAGAGCTGCCTTCCCCAGGGTCTGCCACTGTCTGTACCACTGTCGGGGACCCAAACAGGCTGTCTGGGGCAGAACTGTGAGACAATTGATCCCTCTTTAACAAATAGGCATTATGCAATGATAAAATAAATTCGGGGGAGAAGGTGGTACCTAAAGACTGTGGCAAGGAAAGGGAAGCCTGCTGCTTCGATTCCACCGGAGAAGGAGCTCTCCGCGACTTAGATTTCTTTTTCTGAGGCTTCCCCTGCAGCGCGGGAGAGCCGGCCGGCTCACACAAAATGGCCGCCGTACCCGCTCTTTCTGAAGAGCCGAGAGACAGTTCCCCACCATCCTCTGCTACTTTGCCCTCCATTAGCTGACAAAATAAAAACAACCCCGGCCAAAAAACAAGTAAAACCAGCAACAAGAGGCTTAAAACACCGAAGGTCTCGCTGCCTTCCAACCTGCTGTAACTGGGACTCCAAGGCAACGCCGGTAGCTATGCTCTCGCCTAAACACTAAACCGCCAACACAGAAACCACGTCTCTAAACACAACCAACCTCGCGAAAACCACTCCGGAGTAGCTAGGGCTGCTCTTGTTCCCCTCGGAAGCTTACCTACCGTGTCCCCCAGGAGCACAAAACCCCCGGAAACGCTGTGCCGCTGCTAGCGGTAAGCCAGTGAGGGACTGCCTTCGGGAATAAGGAAGAAGTAATTAGATCTTACCTGCTAATTAGTGTTCCTGAAGGAACGACAGTCCAGTCCCTTCACTTCTGGGTTGCGTAACCCTTCCAGCAGCTTGGAGGCTGAGCCCAACCTTTTTGGAGGTGTAGCGGTATAAATACCACTGAGGCCACCCCCCAACTCCAGTAATCGAATGAAAAAGCAGAATAAACGAACCTCTGTAAACAATCTATAACCCAAACTTAACCCCGAAGGGGTGACAAACAAGCAAACTCCGGAAAGGGGAGGAAATATACCAACTCGCCTTTTTTTTTTTTTTTTTTTTGTAGAAATAGATAAAAGGAGGGAGAGGAGGAGGAAGGCGCCGTAAGAGGATTGCCCGATACTGCCCGCGCCTACTTTCACCTGGCCTCCCTCACCCCGACCTGCTTCCCGGCTCGGTGCGCCGCTCCGCCCTTTAGGCCTTCAGGTCCGGCATAGCCGGGTGGGATCAGGGACTGGACTGTCGTTCCTTCAGGAACACTAATTAGCAGGTAAGATCTAATTACTTCTTCCTTATCGTCACTCCAGTCCAGTCCCTTCACTTCTGGGATGTACCAGAGCAGTTCAACCCTGGGTGGGGTCCGGCAGACCGGACTGAAGAACCGCTAGGCCAAACCGAGCGTCCGCTGCACTCTGTACGTCCAGCCTGTAGTGCTTGGTGAAGGTATGCAGAGAGGACCAAGTTGCCGCCCTGCAAATATCCAACGGGGGAACGAGACTGAACTCCGCCCATGAAGTAGCCTGAGCTCGGGTGGAATGTGCCCGCAGCCCCACCGGGACCTGCTTCCCTTTCAGGATGTAGGCGGAGGCAATCGCTTCCCTAATCCACCTGGAGATGGAATCCTTGGCCGCCGCCTCCCCTCTGTGTGGACCTCCGAACTGGACAAATAGCCGGTCTGATTTCCTAAACGGAGCTGTTCGGGAGAGGTACCACTTTAAGGCCCTCTGGACGTCTAGCAGGCGAAGCCTGCTATCCTTATCTACCAGACCCCCGGATGGGAAGGCCGGGAGCGTGACTGACTGGTTTATATGAAAGGGAGAGATGACCTTGGGTAGGAAAGAAGGTACCGTGCGTAGGACCACCTTGTCCTTAAGGAAGGACAGGAAGGGGGGTTTGGAGGACAGCGCTTGCAACTCGGAGACCCGCCTGGCCGAGCAGATCGCGACCAGGAAGACTGTCTTCAAGGTTAAGTCCTTCAGGGAAGCTCTCTTTACTGGTTCAAAGGGTTCCCCCCTATCAGTGCATTCAGAACGAGATTGAGGTCCCGGGGGGGATGACCGCCCTCCGCTGGGGACGCAGACGTCTAACCGCTCTCAGGAACCTGGAGACGTCCGTGTTAGCCCCTAACGGCTTGCCACGGACCTTCCCCCTATAGCAAGAGATAGCGGCTAGTTGGACTCGTAATGAACTGTGCGCCAAACCCTTGTCAAACCCCGCTTGCAAAAATTCCAGGATTTCCGGGACCGAGGCAGAAAGGGGCTTCTTTTGACGCTCCGAGCACCATGCCTCGAAAATGCGCCAAACCCTAATATAGGAGAGACAGGTAGAGCGCTTCTTTGCGTTCAACAGCGCTGAAATCACTGCCCCCGAATATCCTCGCTTCAGGAGCCGCGCCCTCTCAAGAGCCAGGCCGTAAGCAAGAATCGATCCACGTGAGGCATCCGCACCGGGCCTTGTCTGAGCAGGTCCCTCCTGCAAGGTAGTCGCCAGGGCTGGTCGGCCAACAGCCTCACCAGGTCCGCGTACCAGGGGCGACGAGGCCAATCCGGAGCTATGAGGATTACCAGACCCTGGTGGGACTCCACTCGTTGAAGAACCTTTCCAATCAGCGCCCATGGAGGGAATACATAGAGAATGCCCTCCGCCGGCCACATCTGAGACAGGGCATCCAGACCTTCGGACATTCTCTCCTTCCGTCGACTGAAGAATCGGTCCACCTTGGCTGAGGAAAATCTTGCCATGAGATCCATCACTGGGAGCCCCCACCGGGCCACTATTTGTTCGAAGGTCGATTGCTCCAGTTCCCACTCCCCGTGGTCTATCCTGTGCCTGCTGAGGTAATCGGCCGTGACATTGTCCATGCCTGCCACGTGCTGCGCCGAAAGCGCTTCCAGGCGGATCTCCGCCCATTGGAGGAGAATTTCCGCTTCCTTCTCCAAGGCGGGGCTGCTGGTGCCGCCCTGGTGGTTGATGTAAGCTACCGTGGTTATGTTGTCGGAGAGGACGCGGACTGCCTTTCTTTGCACCAGGGACTCTAGCGCCCTGAGCGCCAGGGTGACGGCCCGCAATTCCAGTCTGTTTATGGGCCATTGAGATTCCAACGGAGACCAGCGACCCTGGACAAACTGGTCCTCGCAGTGCGCCCCCCAGCCTGCCAGGCTGGCATCCGTTGTCAACAGCACCCACCGATGGGGCTCGAGAGGCATCCCACGTTCCAGGTTCCTTGGGCACTGCCACCAGCGAAGGGCTTGTCTGGTCCGTGGAGCACAGGGTAACTGTGTTGACAGGGGATGGAGTTGCGGAGACCACCGCCGCAATAGAGCTCGCTGTAATGGACGCATGTGGGCCCTGGCCCAAGGTACTACCTCTATTACCGCAGCCATTGTGCCCAGGACCTGAAGATAATGCCATGCTGAGGGGGATCGCCTGCTTAGAAACCGCGTGACCAGTAGTCTTAGATCCCTGGCCCGAGTTCGGGACAAGAACACTCTGCCCTTGCCGGTGTTGAATCTTGCGCCGAGATACTCGAGATCCTGGGAAGGAGTCATTTTGCTCTTTGCTCGGTTGATGATCCATCCCAACTCTTCTAGGAGATGAACTACTGTGTCCGTCGCCTCGCGACTTTCCTCCTCCGACTTTGCCCGGATCAGCCAATCGTCTAGGTACGGGTGAACCAGAATTCCCTCCTTCCGAAGGAAGGCCGCTACAACCACCATCACTTTGGTGAAAGTCCTTGGGGCCGTCGCTAGGCCGAAGGGAAGGGCCTGGAATTGAAAGTGGCCCGCTGGCACCGCGAATCTTAGAAACCGTTGATGGGATCTCCTGACCGGGATATGCAAGTAGGCCTCTGTCAGGTCGAGGGACGTCAGGAACTCCCCGCCCCTTACGGCTGCGATGACTGACCGCAGAGTTTCCATCCGGAAGTGTGGTACCTTGAGACAGCGGTTGACCTGTTTTAAGTCCAGGATTGGCCGGAAGGCGCCCTCCTTCTTTGGCACAACGAAGTAAATTGAGTATCGACCCGAGCCGCACTGATCTGGAGGTACTGGAATCACCGCCCCGAGTGCAATTAACCGAGCGAGGGTTGACTCCACCGCTGACTTCTTTGCCAAGGTACCGCAGGGGGACTGAACAAAAGCTGGAGGTATCCGCTTTGAGAATTCGAGAGCGTAGCCCTCTCTGATCACTTCTAGAACCCATTGATCCGACGTGACCCGGGACCAGGCGGGAAGAAACTGCCTTAAACGTCCTCCCACGGGCAGCTCTTCCCCCTGGGCCCCCGCGGCTTCATTGTTGTTTTCTAAGGCTCGAGGAGGAGGAGGAGGAGGAGGAGGAGGAGGAGGCTGCTCCAAAACCGCGGCCTGCTCCCCGAAACCCTCGAAAACCCTGACCCCTAGAGGGGAAACGCCCTCTGGAAAAGGAGCTGGATCTGGCGGAGCGAAACCTCCGGGAGTCCCTCGGCTGGGAACGCGCCGGGGGCGGGGGACGGCCTTGTTTCAGTCTATCTTCCGGGAGCCTGCCTCCCTTGGACTCGCCGAGATCCTTTACCAGCTTCTCTAAATCCTCGCCGAACCGCAGTTTCCCCTTAAAGGGGAGTCGGCTCAGGCGTGCTTTCGAGGAGGTATCCGCTGCCCAGTTCCGTAACCACAGATATCTCCTGGCCGCCACCACTGAAGCCATGTTCTTAGCCAGGCTTATGATGAGGTTATACTGGCTATCTGCCAAGTAGGCTGTTCCGGATTCCGATCTGGTCGCGTTGGTCCGCGCCTCGCCTGCGGAGCTCTCGTCTGCCTGAAGTTGTTGTGACCACCTTAAACAGGCCCTAGCTACCCAAGCTCCAGAGACCGAGGCCTGCAAGGCGAGGGCGCTTACATCAAATGCTTGCTTCAGGAGAGTATCCAACTTTCTGTCTTGAGGGTCCCTTAAGGCTGTACTGCCCTCAACTGGGATAGTGGTCTTCTTAGTGACTGCTGACACCGCCGCATCCACCCTAGGAGACTTCAGCAGCTCCTTGTCTGTCTCTGGGAGAGGATATAGACGAAGCATGGACCGGACCCCCCTTAGACTTGACTCAGGTTGGTCCCACTCTTCCTGGATCATCTGTCGCACCACCCTATGCACAGGAAAGACCTTCTGGGATTTCCTAATGGCTTGGATCAAAGGATCCTCCAACGCTTCATCCTCTGCCGGCGTATCCGAGGCCATATTGAGGGCCTTCAGAGACTCGTTAATCAATGCCGGTAGCTCCTCCCGACGAAAGACTCTAACTATCCTGGACTGGTCTTCCTCTGGAATCTCCGCTTCTTCCAGCTCCTCTTCATCCTCGTCGAGGTCCTTGTCTGAGAGCGTCTCCTCCAGAGACCCCTGTGAGAGGAGCTCCTCTTCAGACATCCGGGGGCGCTTCGGTGGAATGACGGAATCCGGGTTGCTCGCCCTCGGGGGCCTGGTTGGCTTGACCTCCAAAGCCGGGCCGGCCTCTACTCCTGCCCCTGAACCCTGCTTACGTAAGCAATATGCCTTGTGAAGCAAGAGGATGAAATCCGGGGAGAAGAAGTCACCTGCCCCACCCTTCCCCGCAAGGGGGGGGAGGAGGGTAGGGAAGGGGTGGGTAAGTCCGAGGACGTTGAAGGAGGGACTTGTGACCCCCCCTCCCTGACTAGGAGATCGTCAGACCCCTGAGAGGGATGGGTCATGGCTAAATTAATCTGTTCCGCTGAAGTCGCCATCGCGGTACAGCTCCTGCAGATCCCTGTCTCTGCGGATGTACCCCTGCGTATTCCACAGGAAAGGCAGCGAGACTTGGTTGACATGACCTAGAGCTGAGGACTTCTGCTGCAAGCCCTCCAGGCCCGAACGGGGAGAGTCTCCCCTTACTGTGGAGATAGCTCTGTCTCCGGCTGATTTACCCCCAAGGTTTCCCCCAGGAGGGTAAACTAATAGCCTATTAGCCTTGGGGAAAGACAAAAATAAAGAAAGAAGACTCTACCCGAGTTTAAACAAACAAAAATTTAAACAGGATACTAGAAATAAAATCTAAACGCAAATAAGAGATAAAATAAATTACATCCCTAATCAATTAGGAGTACTTGCGGTTTCCTTTATTCCCAAGGCTGTGCTGGCTTCAGGGCCGCCTCAGCGGTGCCCACCCGCTGGCTCTACACGTGGTAGGCCTCACCACGTGGAGCCTGAACGGGGGATCCTGAGACTCTCCTCCGGAAGATGGCTGAGTCTCCTGCTGCCCTCCGGAGCGAAAAGCTTCTGCTCCCGTTGAAAATCGCTGCTCCAATGCTCCCCCGCGGTCCCCGAAGAGATCGGGTTTCGCCGCCGCGTCCTTCCGATCTTGGACGGGTCTGGCTGTGCACGCGGTCTAGCGGCGCTGCCTCCAGCGCTCAGCCTCCTGGAGGGCTTCGGCGCGAGGCAGCAGATGTGGGTGAGGAAGGCACAGGATCTGTGATCTCTGCAGCAGAGAAGGGCAAGAGGGCCCTCCTCGATGCTGCGAGCAGCGGCTCTCCTCCGACGCTCGATCCGGCGGTGAGGGGGGGGGGAGAGCAGGAGCAATTAAAGGGGCAGAGCCCTAAAAATTAAATCAAATTAAATTCAAATAGTCAACAAATAAATAAATACAGTGGAATCAATGAAATAAAGGCAAAGTAGGACTCCAGTAAGCCCTAGGCTTACGGAACCCTCCAGCTGCTTGGAGGCTGAGATTACTGGAGTTGGGGGGTGGCCTCAGTGGTATTTATACCGCTCCACCTCCAAAAAGGTTGGGCTCAGCCTCTAAGCTGCTGGAAGGGTTACGCAACCCAGAAGTGAAGGGACTGGACTGGAGTGACGATAAGGAAAAGGATCCTGGGGCTCCCAGGCCTATTTCCAATACTGCGGGCTGCAAACCCCCTAGGAGACAGGCTCTGCCTCCACCAGCCGGTCACTGCGCCGGCAGGAGAACCGGGGCTCTTTTACCGCTGAAGAACTGCCCTGCTAGGACAGAGAATTCAGCCAAAGAGAAGTGCAAACAGCGTTATGTTCTCCAGTTTTGTTTTTTTTGTTGGTTTTTTTTTGTAGGCCCGAGTCATAAAATAGCCCTTCTCAGCTTATGTTCTGGTTCTCCTTCCTTTCTTTTATTTATTTATTTTTTAAAATAGTTTCCTAGATCTAAAAATGACCAATCTGTCTCTCTGGGGAGCTGGTGAAATCGACGTCCTATCCAGCTGCTGAGGACTGAAAGACTGGTTCTCTGACACCAGGGGGAGCGGGGTAAGCTGTCAGGAAAAACCGTTCAGTATTCAGTCCCCAGCTGCTGGAGCGGATTGACCACCCAAATGTCCTAGACTGGCCCGGAGAGACGATTAGGAAGTCTTCACATATGGGTACGTCGGTACCGACGGAGCCTGCGCGGGAACCCTCCCCAGCGTCCAGAAAGAAAGCCCTTGGGAGCATCCCACACGCATGCACGCTGCCTTCCCGCCCATTCACTTCCCCCCTCATCAGTTGGGTTTGTAGCTGAGACCGAAGGAGGGAAGTAGACAAATTAGAGAGAGAGAGAAACACAACTCCTAGGGGAGGTGGGTGGGTTGTGAAGAATTATTCCTGCTGTTCCCAGAGATCATCTGTTACAGGTAAGTAACTGTGCTTTCTCCAGGAACAAGCAGGAACGAGTCTTCACATATGGGGACTCCCAAGCTAGAGATGCCTAGAGGAGGTCCCAGCATGTTGCAAATCTAATGGATGGGCCATGCTATTTCCCAGAACCTCAGGCATCAGAGGGATGGAGGGTAGGAGTTGAATTAAAAAGGGTGTGCTGTGGAACAGCTTGACTAAACAAGGAGTCTAGAGGGGAGTCCTTGTGTAGATCATAATTGTTAGTAAATATTGAATTCCAATTTTCTAATGTGGACCTTACTCAAAAATATTGTGAAAGCATTTGTTGAGGCTAATATGGGTCTGCTGCTAAGAGCCAGTACATTATCCTCAAAGAAATTACCTCACTGTAAAGTAGAGGAAAATAAATTTTGCAATACAGGCAGAGGTCAGAAGCCTTAATGGCTAGAACTAATCCCAGAAGAAAAAACTGGGGGAGTTTAATGAGGTTGGACTTTGGAGGAAAAGCTAAAGCTTCTGTAGGCCAAAGTTTAAAGCTCTTTGTCCTTGGAGCAGAATAAGGCTCTAGGAAAGAGAGGAGATAAATCTGACTGGTTTGGACGAAAAGGTAGAAATAGACCTTGCAGGAAAAGGATGGGTCTTTAAGACCCCTTTAACCAAATGAAAGAAAAAAACATTTGTAGTAGGCACTGTAGCCTCCAATTTCTTGAAGATCACTAATGTCTTCCCTAAGTGATGTCACTCAGGATAATAACTTTACATGGAGAGCTTCAGATGTAACGTAACCGGAAAGGTTACGGTAAAAGAAGGTATTTTCTAATTACCATAGAAATTGGTTGTCCATTTAAACCCCTAAGGTATGCTGGAACAGCATTAATATGGACAGTAACAAATCTTTCAGAGAGAGAGAGAGAGAGAGATTCACTTAATAACAAGAAGGGGTAAGATCTGCTTGAGAATATGGATAGAGAATCTCTTTCTGGTTACAAGTGGAAGAACAATGGAGAAGGTTTCATGGAAACCAGTGGAATGTTCTTACTTATAAGGAGAGGTCTAGATTTCTTTAAAAATTCTAGCCTTTGAATAACCAGGAATGGAGACCTATGTGAAGGGGTGCAGAGGAGATCCTTAGTCTTAAGACAGGAAGTCTGGATCCTTCTAACTTCAGTGTAGTAGCTGGAGAAGAAGACGCAATATAAGGGGATACCATGTTTGCCCCTCTATGAGGGCAATATGAGTATCGTGCGTTCTTTGTTCAGCATAAGCTTCAATGAAGTATTGGGAATTAGAAGGAAAGCACTAGACAAGGACCGACTGCAGTGAAAAGGAATGCATCCCTGTTGTAAGAGTTCCACTGGAGATGTGGAACAACCCAGGGAATTGAGCAATTCTTTATGCTTTCACATGGTCTAAGCCCTGGTTCCTTTTCCTTAAAAGGAAATTTTAAGGAAGATGGTGAGCGTAGGAAAAAACCCAGCCATGTAGGAGCATGACTGGGCAAAGCCTTTTTAACCATATGGAAGTTATCTACTAGGAATGGCTCTGACGCTCTCTGGCAAAGGCCCATAGTTGCAGAGCTTTTTTGTAAAATTGCAGAGAGCATGTTGTAGGTTGCTTAGGTGAGATCTGGCTGTTTAATTGCCAGTGTGCAACCTAATCTATTCTGTTGGAGCCAAAAAGAATTGAAGATGGCTAAGAATAGTAGACAGGCCGGTTGCCTGCAATGATAAATTGTCCAAGTGGGTTGTAGAACCTCTCTTGGAATTATCTGTTATTAAGGAAGCAGAAAAGTTAGGTCCTATAGATTGGAAAAGGACCGACAGACATAATTAGGAGTGGTAAAACTCAATTATCGTCTGATAAGCTGTCTTAAAAGAAATATTTGAGAAGATTGCAAAGGGGAAGAAAACTGTATGGAAACCACTTACTGGAGTAAGTATTGAAGAAAATCCTATGGGCTTAAAGTGTAAGCCCTCCAGTTGAATAGTATCACTCTTAGAGGCTGAATGACTCGACTAAGAGGGATAGAAAGTAATACAGAGTTGAGAAGACTTACAATTTGGTAAGTTCCTGAAAAGGTAAAGCCCCCTTGCAGTCAAAACTATGAGATATCCTCGTACAGAAAAACTGTCAAGGTGAAGGGCATAGCCTGCCTTGTTGTTACTCCTCTTTTTCCTTCAAAAAGGAGAGGAGAAGCCTGTTACTTGTAGGGCATGATTGTCCTCAATAGCTCTTAGAGCTAAAAGAATGGATTTCTCTTGTGGCAAGAGGATTCATGCCTAGAGTCGAGGATTGAGTCAGTGTATCACTGATATCTCAGTAAGAATGAGATGAACTGTAGATGCTTCTGTTGATAAGAAGTAGGTTACCGGTTCTAAACCTCAAACAGGAAAAAGAGATTTAATGAATGAAATATCAGAAACCCTGCGACTGCTGGGTTTGCTGAGCCTGTTGAGGTTTTGATTTTCTTAGCCTGGTATGATGTTGCCCTTCTTTGGAAACATCTATGGGTAGAAGATGGATAAAACCTTTTTCCCCCTAGGGGGATAAAGTTTGTTAGGAGATTTTTTACTAGCTGGGATAGAGGAAAGTTTTGACAATCCTCTGAAAGCAACAATATCAGTGTTTAACTGATTCTCTTGGAATAAAGCATCCTTGTTAAAGAGATTTTCACCAGTACAAGGAGTATTTCCCAGCCTTTCTTGTACCCATTTGTCCAAGTCTGAAGCTTGGAGCCAGGCCATGCGTCATGCCCCTATGGTTCTGCTAATAGACTCAAAACAGTCCAGGGAAGCACGATTAAGGAACTTAAAGAGACATTTTGAGCATGACTGACTAATAAGAAATAGTCTGCTCTTTTATGTTCTTGAAGAAAAGGGTTCAAAAGCTTTAAGTTCTTTGTGACCTCTTCAAGAGATAATACCATATAGAAAATATATGAGATAATTCTTGCTGAAAGCATGGATGCCTGGAAGCATCGACGTCCAAAGGCATCTAAAGTCCTAGACTCACGACCTGGCGGATAAGAGGAGTGCTTCTTTGCACTCTTAATACGCCTCGTTGCCGATTCTACAAGAATAGAATGATGAGGAAGTTGTGTCTTTTGAAAACCTGGAGAAGGTGGCTCCTTGTACACAGTGTCAAGTGTCTTACAATGTGGGGATACCGTTAAAGGAGTTTCCCACATTCTTAATAGTAGATCCTGTAAGATCTGATGCAAAGGAAGCATGATCACCTCCTTTGGAATCCAGGGGAATTGCAGAGTTTCTAAATCCCCCGCTATGGATTCTTTACCAGGTATAGAAATGGCAAGTAACTTTGCCATATCAAGCAGAAAAGCTTGAAAAGAAATCTCTCCTGAGGAGGACCCTCTGAAATGAGGGGTTAAGGCTAGAATTGTTGAAAATTCAGCCTTGGTACCGATAGATTCATCCCAGTCTTCGGGATCGGAAGACTTGAAAGGATGAATCATCGGATTTTCTTTAAAGGAGATGTCTTTGGTACTGCGCAAGGTCGGTACCGAGACGAGTCTGTACCGAATCCTCCATGCTAGAGAGCGATTCCAGGCTCAGCATTGAAGGAAGCGAGTCTGTCTAAGCAAGAATCGACGGTCCCGATACCAGTGCCGATGTCGATACCGATAGTCGAGGAACAGTCTGCAGAGACTCTAGCGGTACCGAAGTAGCTGAGAGATTCGCTAGACTACGTTCATCGGTGAGGAATATCTCATCCATCACCATAGCTGATGCCGGGGTGTCGGTACCGCTTGAAGTGGCCACAACCACCGAGCATGGACCAGGTATGTCCATGGAGGTAAGAACCCCGGGAACAACCTGAAGCCCCGTTAATGCTTTGGAGCCCAAAGACTCCCGCCGGGGCTTTATTGCCAAAATGTCCTCAAGGGCAACGCCAGAGGCATCTCGATGCTTAGAAGGAGATCTACCACTCGAGGACTGGCTAGTCTTAACAGACTTTTGTTTGGTTACCTGATCCTGTGAGAAAGAAGATATTCTGGCTGGTGACATTGAGTCTGATTTGAACCGAGCATCGAGTTGTGCTCGATCCTGAAGACCTCTTCTATTCAAGCTCCAGCAGAAGAGACACTCCAGTGGGCAATGGTCAGGACCTAAACATTTTAGACACCAAGAATGAGTATCTAAAAATATATTTATACCGCCACACTTTGAGCATTTCTTAAGGATAGTGGCTGGCTTTTCCATAATGGAAAGGATAAAAAAGAAGAATTTTCTGTGGTGACAGGAATACGTCCTGCCGGCTCCGCGGAAAACTGATGAGAGGGAAGTGAATGGGCGGGAAGGCAGCGCGCATGCGTGTGGGATGCTCCCAAAGGCTTTCTTTCTGGACGCTGGGGAGCGTTCCCGCGCAGGCTCCGTCGGTACCCATATGTGAAGACTCATTCCTTCTTGTTCCTGGAGATGTGTAATTCCTATTTCCTTATTGTTCCTCCAGTTTAGTCCTCAACCTCTGGGATGTATCAGAGCAGTAATCATTGGGAGGGACCTTTCCAGCTGGATCTCAACACCGCCTCCCTGAAAACGGCATTCTTAGCCGCCAGAACATCTAGGTGGTAGCGCTTACTGAAAGTATGGAGAGACAACCAAGAGGCCTCCCTACAGATGTCCATTGGCGGAACCAAACTGTGCTCCATCCAAGAAGACACTTGCACTCTGGTAGAGTGAGCTTGTAAGCTCTCTGGGACTGTACGGTCCCGCAGAAGATAAGCTGACGCACTCGCCGCTCCAATCCATCTAGAAATGGACTCCTTCACCACCGCTTCCCTTTGCGGGGCCCTCCGAACATCCCGAAGAGAGACGATCCGCCTTGCAAAAGTTTCTGAAACCTTTAAACACTGCCACAGCGCTCTCTTGACGTCCAAACAGCGCAAGCTATGGTTCAATACGCTCCCCTCCACCACACCTAGTGCTGGAAGAGAGACCATTTTAGTTAGGTGAACGTAGAAACCACTTTTGGCAACAACAACGGAACCAGCCACCAGGCCACCTTCTGTCTGGAGACAGACCAAAAAGGATTCCTGACAGGTCAACGCGTGCAACTCCGAAAATTGCCTCGCCGAACAGATGACCATCAAACATACCGTCTTCAAGGCAAAATCCTTAACCTATGCCTGTTGCAAGGGCCCCAATGGTGCACTAGCTAACGCTCCTAAAACCAACTTGAGCTTCCCCGGTGGAATTAATATCCTACGACAGGGCTACAGTCTGGTAACCGCCTGAGAAAGCATACCACATCGACTTGTGCATGAGAGTCACTCCCTGTCTTTTGCCCCTATAGCAAGACAGAGCTGCTAACTGAACTCTCCAGGACCTGCCTTTACCAAACCCGTCCTGCAGAAAACTTAATACCAAGGGAACTGACACTGTTGTCTCGCAAGCGTGCCTCCGTGAACACCCGTCCTCAAAGATGCACCATATACGCAGATATGCAAGGGACATAGACTTTTTTTCCTTTTTTTGCGGCAAGGTGGCAAAGACTGCTGTCAAGCAACTCTTTTTCCTTAAACTTGCCCTTTCAATGGCCACCCCGTAAGCAAAAACCGATGCACCTAAGGCATTCGAAGGGAACTCCATAGTAACAGAATCTCCAATGTCGGAAACCTCCATGGATTCCTGTCGAGCAACCATATGAGGTAGGCATACCACGAGCGCCTCGGCCAGCCCGAGGCCCCTAACCACACGTTTCCCCGAAGCGCTTCGATACGGAGAACCACTCAACCTATGAGTGCCCCCGGTGGAAAGACATAGAGAAGACCGGACAACGGCCGCCGTTGAAACAGTGCGCCGATGCCTTCCTACCTCCTTTCGCATCGTCTGCTGAAGAAGCGACCTGTTTACGCAGAGTGAAACGCCGCCATGAGGTCCATTACTGGCTGTCCCCATATGCGACCGATCTGTGCGAACACCTCTGGATGCCACTCCTATTCTCTGGCATCTACTGGGACCCAGCTGAGGAAATCCGCCATCACGATGTCCTTACCCGCAACATGCGCCACTGAAAACGCTGGTAGCCAAAGCTCCATCCACATCCACAGACCCTCTGCCGTGGCCTCTATGGCCACACTTCCGGTTCTGCCCTGCCGATTGATGTAGGCCACCGCCGTGGAGTTGTCGGACAGTACTCGCACCGCCTGACCTGTCACCGTAGCTTCGAACGCCTGCAACGCCCAGCGTATCGCTCGCATTTCCAGTCGGTTGATTGACCACTGGGTCTCCTGTGTACTTCAAGAGCCTTGCGCGAAACAATCTCCGAATGTAGCGGAGTTTAACAAAGTTTTTGGCCAAGCTCCCAGAGGAAAGGTCCATAACCTTTTATTAGAGAGAAGCTGGAAAATTATATATATATTTTTTTTTATACCAACTTTCACCAATTTAAGATGTTCGACAAGGCACACAACCCAACAGAGCATCACATCCGTTGTACATGCAACGGAACCCTTAAAATATGAGCATACATGAATCCACTGCTTGCCCTGATACCAGCATTGAGTAGCCTATTCGTCTTTTAGGAAACCAGCCAGGTCCTTAAGACCTCGATTGGCTACCCTAGGAAACAGGATACTGGACCTGAAAGAGCTTGGTCTGACCCAGTATGGCATTTCTCATATCCTTATGAACGGAACCTCCCCAAGGTCTCTGCCTTGGAAGTAACAGGCTGCGCTTGGCCCTATGGCTAGCTCACATGGAGCAGTGCGGCCTAGTGGTTAAGGCAAGTTGCCAGAGGACCAAGGGTTTGAATTCCAATCGAGACCACCAACCTTGGGCCATAAAAACTGGGGTTTCTGGCCCCACAGGTGGTCCTTCTGGCCTTCGTTAAGCGATTTAACCCTCTGCCTCAGGTACCAAAACATAAATTGTGAGCCCTTCAGGGACAAGGGAAATAGAAATACCGTAATCGACTGTATGCCACCCTGACCTGTAGGCAATCAGTATACTCAAATAAATAACTGACTGGGAATATGTGACCGTAGCAAACAATGGCAGTGGAGAGACATCAGAGCTGGTGCTGGTTCCTGGTCTTCCTTTCTCGCTCTCCCAGTCCTTCTGCCAGCATTGAGAAAAGGCTGAGAATAGACTGTCCAGTGGGCCAGGGACCTTGCGTCCTGGACATCAGAGAGAAAGAGGGGCTAGCATCTGGGAGCAAAGCCCAAAGAGAAAGGGAAACTGGTGACTGACACTGTAGCTCCTCCGGACAGCTTACTCCACAGCGGATCCCACGACTGCATCTCCAACCCCATGTAACACCATGAGGACCTCATGCACTTTATTACAATCGACATCCCCCCATTAATGGAGAAATTACCTTAGTCTGATAATACAGTCTGAGCAAAGAAATGCAGTCTCACTCTGCAAAGAGTGCACCCAAAAATCATGCCTAAGCAATTATGAGCACATACAAAATGCACATCTACATATACGGGTGACCCAGCACCCGTCACCCAAACACAGTGCAGTGAGCACACTTGAACATAGGCTGAATGCATGGAGCATACACAGAATATTGACTTCCTCTATGAAACCTTCCAGTGCCATGGAGCGCTAAGCCCCAGACTGTGCTACCTAGACTCCTTCTCTTCACCCTCAGCACGGGCCCTTTAACAAGATGGCACAGATTGGTCAGTGCCCCTGCTAAGTGCTTAAAGCCCTGCTCTGACAGCATAGGCTCTAGAAACAGATGAGAATTTCCTGGGAAGGGCATGCTAAGTGGAGCTATGAAACACACAGGCACCCCCCCACCCCCCCTCCCCCCCGGCCTTCCTGCAGTCAGAGAAATAGCAGTGGGATACACCGACAACCTTGCAAGTGGAGGTCTTAGAGGTTGCTGCCTGTGTGAACCTGATGAAGAATTTTATTTATTTATTTATTTACATTCTCTTATATACCGTGCTATTCTGCATCAGTGCGGTTTACAGTGAACAAACTGAAATTACATTGAACATTATAACTTGGAGATAACTATTTTACAGGGAACATGGGCTATGGAGGGTTAAGTGGCTTGCCCAAGACCACAAGGAGCACCTGTGGGACTAGAAACCCCAGTCCTTCCAGCCCAAGGTTGCTGTCCTCTAGTGGGATTTGAACCTCGACCTTCCGGCCTGAAGTACCTTGCCCCAACCACTAGGCCACTCCTCCACTCCAGCACATCATGCAGGGGGAGAATCACCCACCAACACAGATTGTGTGCTGTGTCCAAAGCAATTCAGTCAGTCCTTCTTCATTCATAGCCAGCCCAGAAAGTTCAAGTTCACCAACAAAGCGATTGCTTCTGTTTCAGAATGTCAAGGCTTTCTATCCAACTACAGCCCTGAGAAGGAATGAGGGCTCATCACAGGAAGATGGAGTATTCACAATGGCTAAAAAAATCCCAGCCTGAAATTACACATCGAGTTACGTGCAAAATCTGGTTTACATTAACTAGTGTAGCAGCAGCTGTAATATTCACCACACTGCCACACACATATTTCAGAAATATCATTTACGAACACTTGTGACTTCCTTACCAATACTGATCAATAGGGTCCAGTGTATACTGCAATGTAACGTGGGGTATTTGTCACTAAGGAAAGACAGTACAAAAGAACTCAGAGTAGGGGAAAAAATATTTTTAAGATATCAGTGTCATCCTCGTGCATTTGTCTTGCAAGACCAGCAGTGGTGGAGACATGTCATTCTATAACCATGGCATATTAACTACAGAGGGGTAGCCAGTAAAACTGACTTTACTAACAAATTTACTGAGATATTAGCTTCCAAGGACATGCCTGAAGAAGTACATTTCCTGTCCTTGAAAGACTAGACCTCAATAGATCTGTCAGTCAGCAAGGTGCCATTATGGTATTTCATTGCACTCACAGTTGATTGGCACCATAAAAGGTTCTGAACAGTAAGGAGAAAACTAAGAAAATGAGGGAAATTCAAAGCAGCTTATTCTGGGAAAGCATAACATTTCTTTTACAAAAAGAAAAATTCCCAGAAACAGAGACCATGATAGAAGCCCATCTTAACCAACAACCTAACTCTACAGTCTCTTTGGATTTGGGATTTTAGATTACTCGCTTTTTCCAAATCTGAACTCAAACTGAGTTACACTCCTTCTTCTCCCTCTGAGATCCTGTGTTTGCCCCATGCTTTTCTGACTTCAGATACAGTCCTTATCACCATCACCTCCATTGGGAGGTTGCTCCATTCATCCACCACTCTTCCCATAAAGAAATATTTCCTTATATTACTCCTGAGACTATCCCTTTTCATCTTCATTGTTTGTCCTCTCAATCTGGATCTATTCAACTGGAGGCCTACCTCCTATGCATGTATGACATGGAGGTATTTAAATATCTCCCCTCTCCCACTTTTCTTCCAATGTATACATATTGAGTTCTTTAAGTCTCTCCCTATATGCCTTATGACAAACACCACTAACTATTTTAATAGTCGCCCTCTTCACAGACTCCATCCTGTTTGTATCCTTTTGAAGGTGTGGTCTCCAGATCTGTACACAGTCCTCCAAATGAGGCCTTATACAGAAGCTGTATCTTAAAAAGGATACAGCAGAATTAGAAACGGTACAGAGAAGATCCACCAAAATGGTAAAGGTGATGGAAGGATACTCTTATGAGGAAAGGATTAAAAGGTTAGGGTTCTTCAACTTGGAAAAGAGACAACTGAGGGAAGATATGATAGAGGTCTATAAATTAATGAATAGAGTAGAATGGGTGAATGTAGATTAGTATTTCTACTTTTTGATGGAGTAAACAACCAAGGGACATGCAATAAAGCTACAATGTAACCCATTTAAGACTAATAAGAGAAAATATTTTTTCACTCACCATGTAATCAAACTCTGGAATTCGTTAAAGCAGTACATTAAGAGAAGGAAGTGACGTCACCGAACCCGATGGCGGTGTGAGGGCATCGCTCCGGGCCAAACCTACCTAAAATGCACAAAAAGACCCCTTGAACGTGCAAGGAAACGGGCTGACAAAGCAGTGGAGATATCCAGGAGAGGTCTGGGAGTGCGGGGTAGGAGAGAACAGCCGATGAAAAAGGCGCTGAGCCTGATCGCGTCGGGCTGTGGCGGCAGAGGGCCAGTGTGAGAGAAGCGGAGGGGATCGCTGGCGATACGACGGATCACAGGAGTCGGAGGAGCGGAGCAGGGGAGAGTTGGAGCTGAGCAGAGGAGGTACCTGGAGGCCCGCAAGAAGGCGAGCAGTGGAATCGGAGGTGAGCGGAGCGTGGAGGAGCGGAGAAAGAAGTGAGGAGGTGGCATGGAAGCCAGAAGGGAGCTGAAAATGGCAGCGGACAGCCACGTGGTCTGAAAAGTGGCAGCAGGAGCCAGTAAAGACCGTGGCAGGGGCAAGGAGAGCAGAAGAGGCAGAAAATAGAAAGGCAAGGACGCCAGGGGAGGCGTAAACACTAAAATATCAGGACTGAATGAATCCCATCTTAAGCACAGGACTCATCATAAGAACCAACTACAGCAAGGAGGAGTGCGGTGGAAAGCTTGACAACTTGAGCAACTTGTTCTATTACTATTGCGTATTTGTGTAGTGCTGCTGGTCGCATGCAGTGCTGTACTGGCATAAAAGAGAGAATTCCTGCTCAGTAGAGCAGGAGGAGTGCGGTAAAGGGCAGGAGCCCACAAAAAGCCAGTGGTACAAGTGGGGGGAAGTGGCTGGAGAGTGAAGACCACATTAACCACAAAGGCAGCAGGAGCCGGGAGAGAGCGGAGAACCCGCAGAGAGGAGTAGCAATTGTTCGGGACGACGGTGAAGCGATGACCACGAGAAGGAAGGCAGCGGATCTCAGAGAGTATGTATACTCGGGACCAGAAGTAGGGAAGAGTGATATTGGGCAGAGCGAGAATAAACCAAACCACGGAGGCACAGGAGAGCGGGAGACGGATGTGGAGATGGGGAGCGAGAAGGTATCAGGAACAGAACCCCCACAAAATATTACTAGAGCGTAACTCAGAGACTGGTTCCTCAAAATTAAAAAAAGAGGTGCAGTCAGTGAAAATTTATTTATTTATTTCTCTTATATACTGTGCTCTTCAACTTAATGAGCTCTTGGGGCCCTTGAAGGAAGAAATCGGAGAGCTGGTGTGTAGGATGGGAGATCATGAGAGTAGGCTGCAAGAACTTGAGCAGCTGCAAGAAGAAGGGGCACAGAGAGGTGTAAAGCTAAGCTCCCAGCATGAGGCCCTACTATATAAACTGGAAGATTTGGAGAATCGATCGCGTCGTAACAATCTGAGAATCCGAGGGATCCTAGAGGAGAAAGAATTTCAAGATAGTGAAAAGGTGGCAGTGTCTGTGTGCCTAGAGGTGCTAAAGAAAGGGGGAGAGGAAGTGACAGCTGTGGACATACAAATTGAAAGAGCACACAGAGCACTGGGGTCACCAGTAGGAAACAGACCAAGGGACATTATAATCTGCCTGGCAAGATATAAAACAAAGGAGAAAATCGTCAACAAAATGAGGGGTGTCAGAGTCCTTATGTGGCAGGGCTATACGGTGCATATATATGAGGACTTGTCCGCTGGCACATTGCAGAGGAGGGCAATGCAACCAGTGACACAGCTATTGCGGAAAGCGGAAGTTAAGTACCGATGGCTGCACTCGTTTGGAATATCTTTCATTCTTAAGGGAAGGACATGGCGGATGCAGTCACCAGAGGAGGCGCTGGGGGTCATACGAGAAGCGGGACTGCGGCCCCAGGAAGAATCCAGGGGAGCAGGATCACCGGCCCGGCAGAGACAGCAGCAGCGGCGAGGAGATAGCCAGGAGAGGAGGGACACTCGGCTGACAGGACAAGAGCCGTGAGATGATCGGACCGTGGCAGGAACCTGAGGAAGGACTGATATTATGTTGGGTAAACATGCTGGGGGAGAAGGAGGAGTGTCTTAAGCACTGTATGATTTGGAGTGGTGGAGCGGGAAGGAATAAAGGGTGAGAGGTGGGGAAAGGGAGAATGGGGATGCAGGAGGAGCTAACAATGTGAATGTTTGGGGCGGCATAGAGAGGGAAAGCTGGTGGGAGGCGGTGGGGTGGGTTTGGGTGGTAGGAGGAAGGGTTTAAGGTGAAGAGTGCGTTGGGGAGCGGAAGGGCTTCCCCCCCTTTTTGGAATGCGGGCCGAGGGGGGGGGGAATGAGAAGTATGAGGTTGGGGGAGGTAGGGGGCGCACTACTCCAGGTGTATCCTTTGGAAAGGAAGGAGGATATGGGGGGGAGGGAGGGGTTGGGGAAGCAGAGGGCGGATGTGGGAAGAGAGACTAGCAGAAGGAGGGATACCCGGGAGAGTCGGGTGGGAGCACGATGGAGGGGTAGTGGGAGGGAGGGAGGGGAGGGCAGGGCCAGGGGCTGATGGGCCAGAGGGGGAAAACATTAACGATTGCGACATTGAACGTAAAGGGGTTGCACACGAAGCAGAAACGTAACATGGTAGAGCTGGAGGGCAGAAGACTGGGAGCGGATATTCTGTGCATACAAGAAACCCACCTGCGTGTGGGGTAGGAATATCTATTGGAGTCTAGGCAATACCCTAAGGTGGTCCTGGCGGGACAGAGGGCAAACTCGAGGAAAGGGGGGGGGGGTTGGGATCTTGGTGGGAGGTGATCATCATCATATGGTGAAGGGTACGTGTAGGGGGAAAGGAGGTAGATGGGTGGGGGTGCACTTACAAATAGAGCGGGAAGAAGTGTGGGTGATTAGCCTATATGGACCAAATGAGAAGCAGGGAGGTGTATGAGCAAATCCTGAAGGAGTTGGAGGAATTTGGAAATACCCCCATAATCTTGGGAGGGGATTTCAATCTGACATGTAATCCCCAAATGGACACAAGTGGGCGGCAGGGGGGGGGGGGGAGGTCGAGGGGATAGGCGTAGTTTGCATAAAATGTGGGAGAGATTAGGATTGGTAGATGTCTGAAGAAGCTGGCATCCGGGAGAGCGGAAGTACACGTTTTACTCTCCAGTACATGGAACCTATAATAGGTTAGATATGATATGGGGGGGGGGAAGACAATGGGTTGAGAGGGTACGAGAAGTGGAGCATGGCCTAATTACATGGTCAGATCATGCCCCAGTGAGAGTGCAGTTTGATATGGGTGCAACAGATGACAGTTTAAAATTCTGGAAACTCAATGATTCCCTACTCGAGGAGGAGCGGTTTGTGGGGAAAATTAAGGATAGTATAAAGGAATATATCAGGTTGAACGACACAGGGGAGGTGTCCATGGGGGTGTTGTGGGATGGGCTAAAGGCGGTACTTCAGGGACAGTTGGTAAGTCGGGGCGCGCAAGTAAAGAGAGAGAAAGGGGCGGAGGAAAGAGACTTACTGCGGAAGTTGGGAACACTTCAGAGAGCGCATCAAAGGGTGCAGGATCCACATACTACTGCAGAGCTGAGTAAATTGCAGGCTCAAGAGATGGCGCACCGGTTGGCGGTGTTGAAGCAGGCCCATTTTGAAGGGGGGAATAGGGTGGGGAGGCTTTTGGCCTGCCGTCTAAAGGCGAGGAGACAGGTAGCTTTTCTAGCTGGCATTCGGAACAATAAGGGGGAAATGGAACACCAAACCAAGGGTATTAGGAAAGTCTTTAGGGAGTATTATGAGAGCTTGTATAAAAGCAAAACGATGGCGGGGGGGGAGGAGATAGCAGAGTTCTTGGAAAGTGTCAACTTCTGCAAGTGAATGGGGAGGAGAGGGACCGCTTAGGGCGAGAGATTCAAGAGGAGGAGATAAGGAGTGCCATAGCCACTTTAAAAATTGGGAAGGCGCCGGGTTTGGATGGGTACACTGCAAAGTTTTATAAGGTAATGTTGGAACTCATTACGCCCATCTTCACTCAGGTAGTGAATAGGGTTCTTCACGGGGAAGGCCTCCCAAAGTCTATGGCAGAGGTTGGCATAACAGTACTACCAAAACCTGGTAAAGATAGGGGGGTATGCGGTTCTTACACGCCAATTTCTCTAATAAAATATAGATGCCAAAATCTTGGCTAAAGTATTGGCAAATAGGATCCAAGAAGTAGTGCCACAGTTGATTCATCCCGATCAGACGGGGTTTGTCAAGGGAAGACAGGGAAGCGATAATGTGAGAAAGATTTTGAATATAGCGTGGCATCTTCAGAGATCTAAAGAAACGGCAGTAATGGTCACGGTTGACGCAGAAAAAGCTTTTGACTGAGTGGAGTGGCCATATATGTTCCAAGTATTAGAGAAAATGGGGTTTGGAGTGAAGTACGTCAGCTGGCTAAGAGCATTGCACCAGTGGCCATGGGCTAGAGTTAGAGTGAATGGTGGGTATTCAGAAAGTTTTGAGCTTCATAGGGGCACCAGACAGGGCTGCCCGCTGTCGCCTTTACTGTTTGCACTGGCTATAGAACCGCTGGCCGCACACATAAGACGGGAAGCGGATATAAAAGGGGTAAGGATACGAAGGAGTGAGGAAAAGATTGGGTTATTTGCAGACGATATTATCTTTACCTTAACACAACCACTTACAACATTACCGGTGTTAATGAAGACTATTCAGCGATATAGCCGGATAGCCGGCTATAAAATGAACCAGGGTAAAACGGAAATGTTGGGATTTAACTTAGCACCTAGAGTGGAAGAGAGCTTGAGACACACTTTTAGGTTTCGGTGGGTGGCAGGTAGCTTTCGGTACTTGGGGATTCAGCTGAGGACGCCTTTATTTAGGATTAAACAATGGAATTATCAAGGACTGGTGGAAAGTATTAGGCAGGATTTATCAGGATGGAGGGGGTTGTATTTGTCATGGTTGGGCCGTATAGCGGTTGTGAAAATGAATATACTGCCGAGGTTGCTGTTTGTATACATGTCCTTGCCGTGCAGGCTGGCAAAAAAAGAAATCGGTACGATGCAAGGCCTGCTTATGCAGTTTATTTGGGATGGAAAGCGCCCGAAAGTGGCTAGGACCACCATGTATAAGACGAGGGAGGAGGGGGAGTTAGGGGTTCCGTCTTTACTTACATATTATGAAGCAGCGCAACTCCTGCGCTCTTTGCGTGGAAAGAGGGGTTGGAGCGCCCAGGGTGGGTAGGCATGGAAGGGGAGGAGGAGACAAAACCAGGGGCTTGGATCTGGGATCCTGGGATTGGCAGGCGGGGAAAGGGGGAGGAGAACCCGTATATGGAACTCACGAGACAGGTCTGGGTGAAATGGAGGTGAAGAAGTTCTCCAGAGAGACTCATCTACAGACGGTGGCAGAGGGTAGGATGGGGGAGACAGCGGGGGCTTTCAAGAGATGGGGGTGGAAGGGGTTGTGGAAAATCGGTCAAATGGTGGGGGATGGGGGAGGCATTCGGAGCTTTGAGGATCTCCAACAGCAGTACCACCTGGAAGAGCGGGATAGATATGCATATGTTAGTCTGTGGTACTGGCTACAGCAGAAGGAGGTGAAAAAGGATTGGTCGGCGCAGCCCACGCCATTCGAGGAGATGATGGGAAACAGGGGGATGCCCACTCGGATAATATCGCGGATATATACGTTTCTGGGGGAACATAAGCCGGAGGCCATACGTAGCCAGCGGCAGTGGGAGAAGGAGTTGGGAGGTCAATGGAACCCCATGAGGTGGGATAGTATTTATCTTAGAGCTCACGGATTGGCCCCAGGGACTGCAATGTTGGAAAATAGCTATAAGCTACGATTGAGAATGTAATGGACCCCGGTGTGGCTCCATGCGCTGTATCCCAACAGCTTGGAGCTCTGTTGGAAGGGATGTGGGGCAAGAGGGGACTTGTTACATATGGTTTGGAGCTGCCCTATTGTACGGGACTATTGGATGGGTGTAGAAAGGCTCACTGTAGACATTACGAAGATGAAGGTACAGTTCACACGGGGTATGGTAATATTGAATGAGGAAGTGGAGGGAGGGGGAGGTGGGGAGTTGGGAAAGCTACAGGGGTACTGTGTAATCGCGGGCCGGATGAGCCTTCTCCATTGGTGGAAGAAAATTGGGGTACCCCCCCTTAACAGAGGTGGTGGGGAGACTGGAACAGCTATGGGGCTTCTGTGCGATCGAAGCTCACAGAAAGCATACCCTTAACAAGGTATAACAAGGTGTGGGAGCAGTATGTATGGTGGAGGGTGGGTGGAATATTGGTGTGGGGAAAAGAAGGGGAGGGATTTGTAAGGGGGTAAAGGCTTGGTTTTACCCTTGCCTGCTTAACTGTATCATTATTGGAATGTTTATAAATGTCTATCACTGTGAGCCCGGTTACAGAGAGTATAATGCCCATGAGGCTCACCAGGAGGATGGTAGAAAGTTAATGGTTAATGTTCAATATTAAATGATTAATGTTGCACGTAGATTTTGAGAAGAGCGTACAAATGTGGGAGTTTCGATAGAGGGGGGTAGGATAGGGAGGTTGGGAGGGAAAAGGAGGGAGGGAGAGGGATGGGGGTGGACCGCCCTAATATTTTATATTCATCTGTATAATTGTGATTTTTAATATGGTTGGAGGTTCTTAGCTTGTTACGGTATAGGAAGGAAGAACTTGATGGACTGGTTGCGGTCCTCAGATTGGTAAATGTATGTTTGCGCTGAGAAATGAATAAAGAATAAATTAAAAAACAAAACAGTACATTAAAAGAAACTAATTAGTTTAATCTAAAGTGTATGGTTATATTTATTGACTTCTCCTCAGTCTATGGCATTGTTATAGACATTCACAGCTTCTTCTAAAGCTGCAAGATTGTCTCTGGAATCGCCATATTATGAGTAGTCCAAGAAATAAACACAATTGCTGCTTCCAAGTTTTAGCTCATGGACAGATTTAGTCTTGGCTCCTGCACTTCTCAGTCTTCATATTGCTGATCTTCTCCAAACCTTGGGCATGAAAATTGCATATGTTGCTGGTATGGAAGATAGCCATATTGTCAAGTCCTTTTATGGTCTCTGCCTGGGGTAGGAGAGAAAACACATCAAAAATTGGCTATACATCTGGATCTGCCACTTGTAGGACCGACAGCTAACTATATCCAATATCAATCCATAATTTGCATATTCTATCAGGCATTCCATGTCAACATCTGAAGCGGTTAGCTGCACCAAGGGCAGCAACATTTGTAGCTGCTAAGAGTCCAGCCCACACTTTCATGATAGCAATCTTCAAATATTGGCAGCATGATGTCTTAAGCACTACAGACCCTTCACCATTACAGCCCAGACTATTATTCAGCTCAACAAATGCCATGGCGGCAATCTTCTGGCAAGCTGTAGCAATTGCTGCCATCTTTTTAACCCTTTACAAACTACTATCCAAGGAATGATGCTGTTTAAACTACCTGCAAATCGGCATTGGGCATTTCAAGTCCTGTATATATTTCATTACAAACAGAGCTTGTAAATGTGAAGAAACACAAAAGACGACTTTCTGGTCAAGGAATGCCATGCTAGTCGCCTTGAAGGATGGGCATTGCTCAGCCAAGAGTTATCTAAAAACAGGGATTCACAACATTGTCCTCAGGGGAACACCCAGTCAGTCAAGTTTCAGGATAACCACAACAATATGCATGAGAGAGATCTGTATAAAATGAAGACAGTACATGCAAACCTCTCTCGTGCATATTCATTGTGGTTGTCCTGACAAACTGACTGGCTAGGTGCATCCAGAGGCACAACACAATAAACTTGAGAACTCTTGAGGATTAAGAACATAAGATATGCCATACTGGGTCAGACCAAGGTCCATCAAGCCCAGTATCCTGTTTCCAGTGGCCAATCTAGGTCACAAGTACCTAGTAGTTTTCCCAAAAGACACAAGTTCCACAATGCTTAAATTGGGGCAAGCAGTGGATTTTCCAGGTCCTCTTTAATAATGGTTTACGGACCTTTCCTCCAGGAACTCGTCCAAACCTTTTTTAAACCCAGCTACACTAACAGCTTTTACTACATCCTCCGGTAATGAATTCCAGAGCTTGATTACACGTTGAGTGAAAAAATATTTTCTCTTACTAGTCTTAAATAGTTTACCCTGTAGCTTCATTGCATATCCCCTAGTCTTTCTATATTTTGATGGCGTAAACAATCGATCTACATTTACCCATTCCATTCATTAATTTATAGACCTCTATCATATCTCCCCTCAGCCGTCTCTTTTCCAGGTTGAAGAGCCCTAACCTTTTTAGCCTCTCTTCATAGGTGTATCCTTCCATCACCTTTACCATTTTGTTGGTTCTTCTCTGTACCCTAAATAACACTATATCCTTTTAAAAATACGGTGACTAGAATTGCATACAGTATTCAAGGTGCGATCGCACCATGGAACGATAGAGGCATTACATCATCCTTTGTTTTATTCTCCACTCCTTTCCTTATGATTCCTAGCATTCTATTACTAATTTTAATAGACGACCCGACACGGCTGTGTTTCGGCACAATATTGCCTACATCAGCAGTCCAATCAAAACAACAACAAATCTCTATGTATAAAAAAATAACATACATAAAATCATATATAAATATAAAAAGTCATACGTAACACAAAAAATATATAAAAATCAAATATATCCCATGCAGATAAAACAAAAAAAAACATAGAAATAAAAGTGGAAAAAAGGCACAACAGTAAAAATCAATATAAATCATATAACACTTACTGCTGTGAGAGCCACTCTGGTCCCCAATGTGACATGTTTGTATGCTGCCAATTTTGAGAACATCTTTATGTGATATGCCTTTAAGGACCATTTTATCTTGTTTGTGAGTTTTATTTTATTATTATTTTTATTATTGTTCAGCTATTCTGTTATTCTGACTGTACACCTGTAAATTATCCAACAGTGGTATAACAAGTTGTTGTAAAATAAATAATTATGATGAAAGAGATACTGATGACATTTTGATGACTTAAAAAGGTAGTGTCTCTTGGTATGTTGCATGAATCTCTTAAGACAACAACTTGGAATCTCTTTTATACTGCTCTGCATATTGAATCTCATTTTTAGACATACTAATACAACTAGAAAATAGTAGAATTCACACTTCCATCTACAGAAAATTTACTAATAAAAACAAATTATTGCACTTTGAAAGTCAACACGACAGACATCTAAAATTTAGCCATTGTGAGAGTAATTGCCCATGCTACACCCCTATTCGTTCAGCATCACTGGCTACCAGCACTGTCTCATATTCAGAACAAAATCCTCATCCTTGTTCACAAACCTCTACACAAAGACAACAGCCTCAAATTATGTTTCCGAAACTGATTCTCCAGATATACAATCTTTTTGGGGCTCACAGTTGTTTCTTTAATCCTGTCCTCCTCCAACCCACACAGCTGTTGACATTTTTCTTCCAACTTTGCCTCCTTCACCCCCTGTCCTCCTGGATTCGGGATATTTCAAGAAATTGATTCTTAAATCTCATAAAATCCATACTCAATTCCAGCAATTGTCCTCAAGGAGATATTCATGACTGTAATAGCGCCCCACACCATTTCCAAAGTTATCTGTGTAGGTCTCACCAACTCCCCAGTGCTAACACCAGGGCTTCCAGCGCCAGTTACCTCCACTGGCCCGAGAGCAGCTGGGGACGGGGAATGCAATGCCAGTGTGCCCTCTTCACTCCCATTCACCAGCATACTCACCGCTCAGCTGAGGGGAAGCACACCACCAGCCAGCACATCACTTCCGGGTTACAGCAGAGGGGGTCCGCATTTTGGGAGACAGCCAAACTCCCAACATGTTCAGAGTCTCCGGCTCCACACCCAGCAGACCTGCTATAGATGCCACTCCGCCTTCCAGCCCAAAACCGCATGCTCCAGCGTCCACTGAGCTGCGCCAGTCTCGACATTTCTCGAGGGTAGGTAAGCCAGTTTTTGCTTCCTCCAACCCATCTCAGCTGGTCGGGAAGACTTTGCGCTGCCAACAGAGGACCTCAAAAGCAGGGTTTTCACTCTGAGTAGTTCAGCCGCCATCTTGCCCCTCGTATAATTTTATATATATTATCAATTTTTATAGGTAGAAATTGGTTTTCTTCTGCCTGCTGGTATAGACAATACTGTGCCAAAACACAGCAGTGTCTGGTTGTTTGATAAAATCTGCACTGTAATCCTCAGTGTTCTGATGATTCCCCTGCTTTTTGGTTCCATGTGGTGGATCCATCTCCTCAGTTGTTGTTTGCTAGGTATGTCCCAAGAACTGGGTTAAAAATCCCTCATTTAAGATCTGCCAAATTCTTCTGAGCAGTCAGCTGCTGAAATGTCTAATCATACACAAGGAGGTTATATTAAATCAAAAATAATGCCAGAACCACACAAAGCTTGACAAGTCCAACTGATCTAAGTCTACTGTCCTGTCAGAATTGAAAAATAAGCTTGGAAACCATACATTCATTTTATGATCACCCAAAGAAAAGGCCTGGCAATCTACTTCCGGTCATACCTTGCCAAGAGAACCCAGGGGTTGCTGGGTCGCCAGGAGTCACCATTGACTTGATGGCACTTAAAAAAAAAAAAAAAAACACACTAGATAGTGCTACAGTGATGCAGTAAAGTCAAGTGACAAAAATATAATTTCACAAATTCAGGAAATATTGCATTTATTCAATTTGCACAAGTTTCCTAATATGAAAAATATTTCAGTTAAATTATTCCCGTTTTTTTCCTAAATGTTTTTCCCATTATTCTGTCAATGAATTTACATCTCTGAGCATATCTGGAGAGAGCAGCTGCCTGGGATCACTGATTTTTGGAAGCTCCTTTCATCAAGGGCTATCACAGGACAGAAGATCCCACTTTTTGTGGTTGCATGGACCCTTTATTAACCTCCAAAAGGTTCAGAGACCCCTCCCCAGTTCATCCCCAGACTCCTTTCCTCAGCACCAAGCCTGTCCCCACTAGCCCTCTTTAACTCCCCCCTTTCATGTTTCCACCAATCTCCTTCCCTCTAACCCAGTCCCCACCAGTCTCAATCTCTCTCTCTTCCCTCAGAGAATCTCCTTCATTCTCTTTTTTTTCCTTATCCCATTGGTCCCCTAGGGGTCCTCTGACCATAGGCCTAAGGCAAAGTCTAGAGTGGTTGCAACATGCAGTCATAAAACTGAGACATCTCAAAATACCTTGTGATTACTGCTAAAAATGAATGGTACGGGGGGGGGGGGGTTCGCACATGAAATTTTGTTTTGTTTAGAACTTATTCTCCTGTATTTTCTGTGCATAATAGATCTTTCTTTACTGTAAAATTAGTGAACGTTTACTGATAGAAACATAGAACATGATGACAGAAAAAGACCACATGGCCTATCTAGTCTGTCCTTCCATATCAACAACTACAACAGTCCACTTTTTACCTTTAGAGATCCTCTGTGTTGGTCCCATGCTTTTTTGAATTCAGTTACTGTCCTCATCTCTACCACCTCCACTGGGAGACTATTCCATGGATCCACTACTCTTTCCGTAAAGAAATATCTCCGCATATCACTCCTGAATCTATCTCCCTTCACCCTCATCCCATGTCCCCTCATAGCAGAACTTGCTTTCAATTGAAAGAGGCTCTCCCCCTGAACATTTATGCCACGGAGGTATTTAAACATCTCAATCATATCACCTCTATCCCGCCTTTCCTCTAAGGTGTACATATTAAGATCCTTCAGTCTGTCCTCATATACTTTATAATGAAGCCCACTAATCATTTTAGTAGCCACCCTCTGCACCGACTCCATCCTGTTCACATCCTTTTGAAGGTGCGGTATCCAGAATTGCATACTATACTCCAAATGAGGTCGCACCAAAGACTTATACAGAGGCATTATCACCTCCTTTTTTTTAGTATTTAATATTGTTTACTAAATGCAAATGAAAAGAAACATAGGGTCAGCTTGGGGGGGGGTGTACAGCCATAAGCAAAAACTCATTGCATTTCATTTGTATAGATCTGTATGCTGTATGGACTGAAAAGTAAGACCACATGCAACAAACAGTTGCTTGCTGATAAGTCCCATCCTGAAGGTATATTATTGGAAGTCATGCCAGAAAATATTTCAAACTGAACAAAATCCTAGTCAAAGCAAAATTAAGTCATTAAAAGGACTAGAAGTGGGTTTGAATTTTAGATGTAATTACATACCTTTGCCAAGGCAAGTTACAAGCAGATATACAAGTTACTTCCCTGTCCAAGTAGGCTTACAGCCTAAGTTAACATGAGGCAATGGAGGGTGAAATGATCCATCTATGGTCACAGGGAGAGCCAGTGGGAGAAGCAAGATTTGAACCCCAGCTTCCCAGCCTGTTGTTCTAAGTATCAGTCTACTCCTAGTCAGTATTCTTGCTCTCCTTACCCTCCTACTCACAAATGCAAACACTTGCACTATTCCTGCAACTAGTGTGGGCAGCACGCAGGAAAATGGAGCCATGCCAGTGTGTGCGCACCCACAGACATGAATCATGCAGGCAGCATGCCAGGGGCATCCTGCACCTTAGTGTGAACCCTAGGCAGACAATAGACTGAGAAGACATGAAGACAATACGAAACCATATAAAAAGGAACTTTAAGTTGAATTTATGGCCAAAGTGTTTTTGTTAAGGTTCTAATTTTAAGCAACATAATAAATTGGTGAGGCAAATGTGCCATGGAGACATGCAAGAGAAAACGAGATTATTTCTTGAGAAAGGTGTTCAAGAATTCAGGAAGAAAATATACTACTGAATAAAATGGCTCCATGAAAGGGTCAGCAAAGGGTGGAACAGAAGGGACACAAATAAAAATATGCCATTGTGCAGTTAGTGGAGGGTGGGGGAGAGCAGAAAACCACTGCAAACACGATGCAGCAATATCATGAACCCAACTTTCATCTTATTCCTCAGAAAAAAAAAAAGTTGTTCCATGATCTGAAAACTGCTTCCTCCCAACATTAAGCACATTTTTTAAAAATTTATTTTGCAGCGTATTCATTGTATTTGATTTTTTTAATTCATTTGTATACTGCTCTGACTTGTAGGAGAAGCGGTATAAAAATGTTAATAAAAACACAAACTAGAACAGTTCCAGTAGCCTTCTGAAAGAAATCAAAAACCTGACTCTTTATACAAGCTATCTTAACACTGCATCAAAGACTTCAAAGGAGCTTTTAGGTATCTAAGACAGACTTTTATTAGTCACAGAATTCAGAAAATGTAACAAGGGATCCAAGTAGATGGTGTTAGGAGAGAGAGAGGTTTTGATTTTTTTTTATTGGGTTAATATATGTAACTTGTTTAATAACATGCTAAACATAACGTCCAGTATTCAAGAGTTGTGGACAGGTCCTTCTGCTCCTCACCTTACGCTTGATGTATAAATGTGAGTTATAAATGCTATTATTTTGTAACACACTTCAACTGAACATATGCAAACGATATAGGTTAGCTGTTCCCACATGTGTTACAACCCCCAAATGGGGTCACAAGCCTGTCTATCCAAAACAAAAACTTCACAGGACATTAGTATCAGCAGTAGCCCTTCTACTTTGGCTCATAGCACTGCAGCCACCCACACTGCCTGTTGAACCTGAGCAAGGTGATTTACACCGTTCTACTGGCATGCATGGACTCAAAGAAAGATAGGGACTATAGTAGCATTTCACTGAGGCCATCAGGACACAAGATTCAACTTGTGCAGTTTCAACCAAACAGCAGAAAACAAAGGAAAAGGTAGGGAAGGAGGACTACAGTGCAGGTAGAAGTAAAGAAAGAGAACTGAGGATTAGAGAAGGCACCTATATCCCATTTACCCTCTGCCCACCACATTTAGACACATACACCCCCACCAGCACTTCATGCTCATTTATACACATATATGCACACCGTGGCATGTGAAGGGAATAAGAGAGAGAGAGATTGCCTTTGATTAGTATCTTGAGTTATTTGAATTGTCAACTGTTAAAATGTCAGAAAAGTGTACAGGTGGCCAAAAACTGACCTCTAAGGTGTGTAAAGCATAACCACATGTTGGAGGAAGAGTGGCCTAGTGGTTGGGGCCGGAGGTTTGAGTCCTGCTGGAGGACAGTGACCTCAGGCCCGAGCGAGGGACTGGGGCTTCTAGTCCCACAGACGCTCCTTGTGGCCTTGGGCAAGCCGCTTAACCCTCCCTTGCCTCAGGTACAACATGTAGATTGTGAGGGACAAGGGAAACATGCACCTATCTGACCCGGCTAAAGAAGTACAAGCAGCATGTAAAAGGAAAGGGATGGGATCGGGAACAGCGCGAGAGGCTGGATGTCTCGCGCTGTCTTTCGCAAAGGTTTAGCGCGCGCTCTCCGAGAAGCCGCCCGCGAGTCTCTTCACAATGACGCCTCACAGGGAGTAAAGAGAAGGCCCCGGTCATCGGCGCGAGCGGACAAAAGACTTCTTCCCCTCTCCCGCCGGACCGGGAAGTACCAGCACGGAGAGGCGGCGACCGGCTACCCGTGACGAGAGACCGACCCGCCTCCGCCCCGTCCTGTCCTACGGCTACTCACCGGCGCCCCGGCCGCACCGCCGCTGCAGCTCCGCCGCCGGCCCCGCCTCCTCACGCTCTGCCGCGCGCTGACGTCAGCGCGCAGAGGCGGGGCGGGCAGACGCACGCGGGTCCGTACGCCAGACGTCCAGGAAAGGAAGCACGAGCGGTGCCGATGCAGTGCAGCGCGGTAGTTCTAGTCCCTGATTTTACCCGGTGGAATCGGTGCATCGGGAGGATCAGCTTGTTAAATTCTCACTCCTGCACCTGGGACTTAGCAGCTCTGTAATAGTAAATGGCATGAGCTCCAGCGAGCTGCCCCCAGGCTCAGCGCAGGGAGACGAGGCACCGTGGGGGAACCTCACCCCAGCGCTCGCTGCCATCCTTCTCTGGGACCAGCAGCGGCCGCAAACAGCCCCACAGAGCAGGACTAGCCATGAGGGACCCCTGAAGGGCTGGCGCTTTAGGCAACCGCCTAGTTTGCATAATGGTAGTGTCAGTCCTGGGTGCCACCAAGCAAATCTTGCCAAGGGTCCCCCATTGTTGCAGCATCAGCAGCATCCCTAACGCCTATGGTAAACTTACTTTAGTCTTTGCCACACTGCTTCTTGCTCCTCTTTTTCTTAAGCTTTCAAACCCGGTAGCTTTCATCTCCCACCGCCAAGACAGTCTCAGAAACTGCGGCTGTTATTGCAAGACTTTGCCCATTGGAAACAACCATTCTTTGCGAGACTTTAGTCTGGTGGTGGAAGGTGAAGGCCGCCAGACCTGTAAACTTAAAAAGAAAAAGAGGAATGGGGCAGTGCTGTAAAAATTGTAAAGCAGAAGTGTCAGAAAGGGGTGGGCCACTAAAACTGTGCTGCCACGATCACTGGCCTTCTCTTTCTGTCTACCACTGGGGATCCGATCTCTCGCAGCAGACAGGAGGAGAAGTCCGCAATCATGACCCAGCAGGTAGCAGGCTACCCAAGGGGATCCTATCACCCGCAGGCACAAGAGTGCAACAATCGCAGCAAAGACTCCCCTTGTCTGGCTACAAGAGACAGATCCCCTTGAGCAGACAAAAAGGGAGTCCAGCGATCATGACAGTGCAGTTTGACTGGCCAAAGAGCAGGGCTTGACCCCTAAAGAGAATAGCATTCTGCCTTCACCACTGCTGTGTGTGCCCACTTCCTGCCTAGGCCCCCCTACATTACAGGGACTGCTTGGGTGGAATTTAAGCCACTACTAATAGTGCACAAATGCTCACGCACAAATTTATACCTACTGTGAAAAAAAATGAAAAGGTGGGAGTGTGAACCCATGTACTCATGCATTTTATAAAATATAAACATAATTACAACCCTTCCCCAAACTAGGTCTCTGGGAACATCTGTGCTTAGCAATGAAAGAAGAGCTAAGAAGCCACTAAGCTTGAAACACTACGTGGTGTTGCAAGACCTGGTCTATGAATATTTGGACATTGGATCTTTAACACAAGCGATCCCAGCGCAGTCTACATAAAGATAGGCTTCAATGGCATGACAAATTATTTTTGTTAAACCAAGTTTGTTGCCACAGTAGTCTCGCTAAGTATTGCTGTGAAGAGTCATATCAAGACAAGCTTATTCGGCACGATAAGGAACTTTCATCGCTAAGCTAAGTCTGTTGCCGCAGCAGTCTTGCTAAATATTGCTATGGAGAATTAAGAATATTTTTCTGTTTAAAGTAAGTGGAAGGGCACGCTTTCATACGGCTTTCCCCATATTGTCTTTTGGTCTTTTATACTTTTGATTAAAAAGGAGGACCTGCTACGAGAGAGGGGTACCTCTCAAGGCAGGTGATCCGACAAAAATTATCATATATAATATAGATTAGTTTTTCACATAGGTACATATCTAAGGAATAATCAGGGGGTTGTCACCTTAATTTAGAGATATATATGCGGTGATTCCTTAGGGCTTGATTATTGTCAGATTAAGGTCACGATTACTGGCACCCTTATAAACAATTCAAATCAGTTTGAACAGAAGAACCACATTCCCATTGCAGTAAAATAAGACACACCTATGATCAATTGTCAGTACTCACATGACTTAAATAAACCAATGAATGATGGCTCTAATGTTTAAAATGGCCACATTCCCTGTTCCATTTTCACAATGGCAGACACGAGGTCTGCCCTAGACCATAAAAAAAGTCATTATCATCAAACTTCAAAGGGGTACAAGGCCATCTCCAAAGACCTTGGGATTCCTGTGTCTACAGTTCACAATGTTATTAAGAAGTTTTCTGCTCATGGAACTGTCAAGAACCTCCCAGGACATGGTGGGAAGAGGAAAATTAATCCAAGAATTCTTCAAAGACTAGTGTGAACTGTTGGAAATACACCACATACAACATCCAAAGAGCTTAAGGCTAATGTGGAGTGGTGGTTTCAACTCACAGCATATGCCATGCACTAAACAAAGAAGGACTTCATGAGTAAAGATCAGACGTGCCTTTTTATGTCTGTCTTTGAGCAGTGGGGTAGTAATATTAGGATAGTTAATACTTGGGGGCATGTTTACTAAGCTGGGCTAATAGCACGTGCTATCTAGGTCCAATTGAATAACATGAGGCCTAGTTAGAAATAGCAAGTGCTAACCCCTGGCTTAGCAAAGTGTCATCAGCATAGAAGAAAAAAAGAGACTCCAGAGTTTTGAACGATCTTTGGGCTAGTCCCTGAGGTATTTCACTAATCACCTTCTTTGCCTCAGAATGAATCCCATTTCCCAGCACCCTCAGTCACTAAACCAATTTCCGATCCAGTCCAGAACCTTGGGGCTCATCCCCAGATTGCTCATTTTATTTTTCAGCCTTTTGTGCTGGACAGTATCATAAGATTTGCCCAAATCCAAGTAAACCAGAACCAATATACTCTCCCATGGAATTCTCTAGTCACCCAATTGAAAAGATCAGTCAGATTTGTTTGACCGATCTCCAGGGCCGGATTTAAGACTGGGACCCATAGGCAAGACCACACAGCAGATCCCAGAGAGCAGAAGGTAGGGGGATTAATATCAGAGATCTTAAAGACTGGAGAGAGAGAAGAGGAACAGAGGAAGGTCTGTAAACCGTGTAAATGCCTTTGAATACCACTCTCCCCCCTCTATTCTCAGCTTAGACAGGGCCGGCCCAACCATTGGTCAAACTAAGTGGTTGTCTAGGGCAGCAGCTTCTGGGGTTGGCAAAGAGCAGGGTATTCAAAGCTAAACAATACATTCTGGCAGCCAGTGGAGCATAAGGCTTAAGATTTGCCTAGGTGCCAACAGCTTGAACCAACTCTGGGGCCGGGACTGAGCTTAGACCAACTGTCCTGTGGTTTCTAACTTCCTCTGTTACTGCTTGTAGGAAGGGGAAAAACATCTGCCCTTCTTCCATCACATGCGAACAGTCTCCTCCAAAAGTCTACTGAGCTAGTGGTAACATGGCCCAGAGTATGGAAAGGCAGAAAGTATGATAACATATGGGGGGATCTTAAGGCCTATTTACACAAATCATAATACAGAGAGAGAGGTAACAGAAAGGTTAGCTCTGAAATAGATAAAACAGATACCACATGCTCTCAGCTAGAATACACTTGGCAAGCATTTCCACATGCTAGGCTGAATATATGAGTTCTTCTCTATTAATAACAGGGTCAAATGTGCTGTGGTCTGGTGATCCATTCGCAGCTTGAGGTCCATGTGACTCCTAGACATGTTAAAAGATGTAACATCTCTTAGCAGTTTCACAGGTTTCGTCATGACTTCCCACAAGTGTAGTGCTGCTTTCAGTGGTTTGTGACACAAAGTTCAGTCTCAGTGTCTATTTCTGGTCTTGAGTTGTAACCTCTGGCTCTGTTTTTCGTATGTATAGGATGCAGAATACCCTGGATGCACAACCTTGCCCAGAGAACAGATCCTTAACATATTGAGGAGCAGCAAAGGGCTCAAATTGCTTCTCCAAGTCCTTTGGGGGCTCTCTTCTCCACATTCGTTTCAGGAAACATGACAAGACCTTGTAATATTGTTGTATAGGGCTCCAGCATTGCTCCTATCCTCAAAAGATCAAGCTGGGGCCGAACATCAAATTTCTGAAGCTTCCGTGGTGGTCAGTTTGGGGCATTGACATTCACAAACAATTTCCAATAAGTGTCTATTTTATTATTGTCAAGCTAATTCAAGAGAAATCTCCAGCAAAGCATTTGGGGAGATGTCACTTGGGATATGGGTTTGTTGGGGAACAACTGTAACTGTAGTTTGGGATTTGTTCAAATACCAACCTGATGGCAGCTGCTATTGTGACATTTCTTAACTCTCAATGTGAACGTTACTGCTTCACATGTACGTGGTAGACAGCTGGTGACTCTCTCAAAGTTGCCAAGTTACCCAGTTCCAGGAGTGAGATTTTTTCCTAGTTCTGGCTATAAATTTGTATTACAATGTATTTCTGGTCCCTGACTTTACTCATTGGAATGAGTGCTGAAATTCCCATCATGGTTCAGAATGAGACAGGACCGGCTTAAAATTTCACTCCTGGAACTAGGTAACTTGGCAACTCTGCTCTCTTCTGTCTGGTGTTTGGTGGCTTAGTACAGCATCCAAAGCATATGAGTGAAGAATCATAGGGGGGTAGGACTAAAGCCTCCTGCTCTAGGTGAAGGCAATAATACAATAGTAATCAAACTACTTTACCATCAGAATGAATTTATTTTCCAAAGACTTGTGTTGATTACAGAGAGAGACCTCATACGTGTCAGAGAAAGTGCCTGGCATCTGATAAAAGTGCTTGAAACATTCTTCCAGCTTCTCTGGTGGTGGAATCTACTACATGACTATTGAGATCTCCAAATAACAAATTGGTAGTAAGCTAAAGTCTAAAACTAAGAATTTTATTTCATCTAAGGATGATTGAGTAATGGGAGGCAGGTTATAGATTAAGAGACAGTTCAGTGGAGGATTAAAGGAAAGCTGATCTGGAAGTACGTTAGTGAATCTGGTTGGGTAATTGGGAAGCTCTTTTGCCTGGATTCCTTTAGCTATGAGAAGTACAACACCACTCCCAGCTTTGGAAAGTTAGTAATTAGCAAAGATTTGATAGGAGGATAGGATTGTGTTAGATAGTGTAGATCGCTTTCTTTCAACCAAGTCTGTGATCACCATTCCATTGAAGCGATGAGAATAAGATCTAAAACAAGCAAGCATTTGGTTTTGATGGAATGGGTGTAGAGTAGATCTACCTTAAACTGGTGTGTTGCCACAGTGTTCAAGGTGGGTTGAGGATCTCCATTTTGGTGTGGTGGGTTAGTGAGTTGTCTGGGTTGCAAACTGTTATTCCTATCGCCAAGTTCTGTTTGGGTCATAGAGGCACAGGGTCTATGCACCAGACAAACAGAAATATGTAACTGAATAATCATTAGGACTGTGAACAAAAAGATTAAAACTAGGGTCAAACAGCATAGCACTGGCAGGAGTGTCCAAGGCGCTCTCTAGGTGAGCTCCGGTGTGCACCAGAGATGTGTGTGGCAGTTTTAAAATAGCCCTCTGCGAGGTGTCACCTTTGGCATTGTTATGGAGAGTGGGCAGAGCTTTGAACACACATGAGAGGTCACAGGGATCAACCACAGAATATAAATGAACAAAATAAAACTACAATTAAAATGGGTAAATAGCTTTAAAATTACTATACAAACGTAGATAAAATGCGTAGGTTACTTTTTCAGACATGGTTGGCTGCAGTGACTATCTGATGCGTTTGTACAGTTCAAAGACACAGGAATGAACAGTGTGTAAGATTTGGACACAAAGACACATATATCTTTATTGATATAATTGTTTCAGAACCTCTCTGCTGTTCAGGAGGAGAGTGAACAATAAAGTCTTTTATTGCTTTGCTGTTACTGATGGACACACATAATACAATACTGTAGACGGTGATTCTTCTTTAATCATTTGAACAAGGTTCTTTGTCATAAGGTGGTCTCCTACCACTCTCAGTGAGGGGCTGATTTCTGCTCAAAGAAGAAGTGGCGAGGCTGAGGAGCATTCAAGACAGTGAGAAGTACATTGATGAGATGCTTCTTGAAACATCCAAACTCTCCAACAGAGGTGAAGATGGGATCCTACAGAATGACTAAAGTTGGACACGAGTCATCAGGGCCTACAGAATCATCAATCCAACTCCTCCAACCCTTGAAATGAAAGAACTATTACGCAGTCCTCAAAGTGAAGGAGGTGAAAGCATCCCAGAAAAGGGAAGAACTAGAGCTCAGGCATCCCAAAGTTGCAGAATCGGTGACCACAAGAAAGCAAAGGGTAGTGGTGGTTGGTGACTCTCTTCTGAGAGGTACTGAGGCATCCATCTGTCAATCAGACTTGATGCCCAAAGAGGTATGCTGTCTGCCAGGTACCAAAATCCGAGATGTTATGGAGAGTTTGCCAAGATTCATCAAGCCTACTGACTATTATCCAATGTTGCTAATCCATGTCGGCACAAATGATACTGCTAGGTACCCCTCTGAGCGTATCAAAAGTGACTTTGTGGCCCTAGAACAGAGGGTGAAGCAGATAGGGGTGCGGGTGGTGTTCTATTCAATCCTCCCTCTTGAGGGTAAAGGCCGAGGCAGAGAAGCTCACATCCTGGAGATGAATGCATGGCTGCGTCGATGGTGTCATCAAGAGTGTTTTGGTTTCCTGGACCATGGGATGATATTTCAAGGGCTGCAGAGCAGAGATGGCGTCCATCTGTCCAAGAAGGGTCGATGTGTCTTCAGTAGAAGACTGGCTAACCTACTGAAATTGCTTTAAACTAGATTCATTGGGGATGGGTGAAGATAGCCCCCAGGTAAATGAAACATTAAAAACCTCTGGTTAAATTTGGAACCCAGCAGAGAGCTTGTAGTTTAAATTTAATTCTCACTCGGGGCCTAGTATCAGCAAAGTACTTTTAGTTTAAATTTAAAACACAGAAGAGAGCTTTCTGGTTAAATTTAGAACCCAGCAGAGAGCTTGTAGTTTAAATTTCATAATAAGTCAGAGCCTAGCAGCAGCAAAGAGCTGTAATTTAAATCACATCATAATATAGCTTAGCATAAAAGGCAAAACAGAGTCAGTACTTTTTGAGCAACAAATAAAGTCTTCTAGAGACCTTTACAAAGAGGCCTTCTACCTAGGGGGCAAGAGACCTGTGAAACGTTTTCAATAGGTGTTAACACCGAGTGGCAAGTCAAAAGGCCATTTTGAAAGCCTCCTTCTATCCAAGCAAGGACTGTTAATCACGTAGGAAGTTGGTCACAGCTTACCTCCGCAGCACAGGCATACATAGCTCAACCAGAGCTCTGTGATCCTCAGTCTTGAAGGACTAGAAAAAGGGACTGCTACTTCTGGAGAGAGAGCTGCAATTGTGAGTATATACTTCTGGGAATTTTCTAAAAGGATTTATTTGTATTAAAGCTAATTAATCTGTGAACCTAGTGTTTTTTGTTAAATCAGTTAGGGCCTAGTAGCAGCAGTTTAAGTTTAAATTTAAAACACAGAAGAGAACTTTCTGGTTACATTTCATACCCAGCAGACAGCTTGTAGTTTAAATTTCATAATAAGTCAGAGCCTGCTACTTTTGGAGAGAGATCTGCAATTGTGAGTATATACTATTGGGAATTTTTCTGAAGGGACTTCTTTGGATTAAAGCTGATTAATCTGTGAACCCAGTGTATTTGTTAAATCAGTCAGGGCCTAGTAGCAGCAATTTAAATTTAAAACACAGAAGACAGCTTTCTGGTTAGATTTCATACCCAGCAGAGAAGCTTGTAGTTTAAATTCAATACTCACTCAGGGCCTAGTATCAGCAAAGTACTTTTAGTTGAAATTTAAAACACAAGAGAGCTTTCTGGTTAAATTTAGAACCCAGCAGAGAGCTTCTAGTTTAAATTTCATAATAATTTATCAGAGCCTATCAGCAGCAAAGAGCTTTCATTTGAATCAAATCAGAATATAAATTAGCATAAAAGGCAAAACAGGCTCAGTATTTTTTGAGCAACAAATAAAGTCTTCTAGAGACCTTTACAAAGAGGCCTTCTACCTAGGGGGCAAGAGATCTGTGAAACCTTTTCAATAGGTGTTACCGCCAGGTGGCAAGTCCAAAGGCCATTTTGAAAGACTCCTTCTATCCAAGCAAGGACTGTTAATCACCCAGGAAGTTGGTCACAGCTTACCTCAGAAGCACAGGAAAGGGTAATGTGTAGCAGCTCTCTTTTAATAAGTGTTATTTCCTCCCTCCCTCCCCAACACCCACCCACCCCTGGGATAATCATAGCTTTATAGGTACTTACACATCTTAAAGGGAAGGAGGTGCTCTCAGGTGCAGCTCGTTATCCAAATCACTCATACACAAAGGACCTGAGATTAATTAAGCTTCAGGTGAACAAGGTATATTAAATGTATTAGGTACAATTTTATTAGTATAAGTATCCACAGCAACCCTTAGTAAGTAAAGAACTTAAAGATCTAAACACAAGCTTAAAACTAAGATGCAGACAGCAGTTCAGCAGCAAGATGGGGGCTTTCCAGTCACATTGAGTGTCATATATATGATTTTCTCCCAGTTGGTGAGAGGTCTTACATGTGCAAGGAGCTCTTTGCTCTCAGGGAACGAGTCCGTTCTCTAGAGGCTAGAGTAGCAGACTTGGAAGATATAAGAAAGACAGAGAGGTACATAGACGAGACCTACAGGGATATAGTCCTGAAGTCCCACCTCCGGTCTGGCAGCATCCCTGTTGTCATGGAGGAGAAAGGTCACGTGACAGGAGAGCATCACCCTGGTGTGGCAAGAAGTGATCCTGTAACTAGGACCTGTCCTCCAGGTGATGTAAAACCCTCCCGCACCGAGGAAGTTTCTCCAGGGCCATTTGCCCATGAGGGAAGGGTTAGGACAGCTGTTATAGTTGGTGATTCGATCATTAGGCATGTAGATAGCTGGGTGGCTGGTGGACGTGAGGATCGCCTGGTAACATGCCTGCCTGGTGCAAAGGTAGCGGACCTCACGCGCCACCTAGATAAGGTCTTAGACAGTGCTGGGGAGGAGTCTGCTGTCTTGGTTCATGTCGGTACCAATGGCATAGGAAAATGTGGTAGGGAGGTTCTGGAGGCTAAATATAGGCTTTTAGGTAGGAAGTTGAAAGCCAGAACTTCCAAGGTAGCGTTCTTCGAAATGCTTCCCGTTCCACGTGCAGGAGCCAAAAGGCAGGCAGAGCTCTGGAGTCTTAATGCGTGGATGAGACAATGGTGCAGACATGAGGGTTTTGGATTTGTTAGGAACTGGGGAACATTCTGGGGAAAGGAGGGGCTCTTTTGAAGGGATGGGTTTCACCTTAACCGGGCTGGAACCAGGCTGCTGGCATTAACCTTTAAAAAGGAGATAGAGCAGCTTTTAAAGTAGATAATAGGGGAAAGACGATGGTCACCCAAGAGCGCATGGTTCAGAAGAATGTATCCTTGAAGGATACTACCAAAAGCAGAGAGGTTCCAAAAAAGAGTAAAGTAGCCCAAATGCCCTTGAGTATGGAGCAGACAGAGCTTAAAGATCCCAAATTGCTCATGCCTACCAATAGTCAGATTAATATGAATACAATACAGTCTCTAAAATGCTTGTATGCAAATGCTAGAATTCTAAACAATAAAGATGGGAGAGTTAGAATATATAGCACTAAATGAGAGGTTACATATGATTGGAATGTCAGAGACATGGTGGAAGAAGGACAACCAGTGGGACACTGTAATACCTAGGTACAAACTATATCGTAATGATAGAGCTGGTCAAATTGGTGGAGGGGATGCGCTCTATGTTAGGGCATTGAGTCAGAAAGGATTAAAGTTTTGAAGGAAACAAAATTTTCTGTAGAATCTCTATGGATTGAAATTCCATGTAAAAAGGGGAAGGCGATGGCAGTGGGGGTGTACTATCGACCGCCTGGCCAGAATGAACAAATGGATGATGAAATACTCAAAGAAATCAAGGAAGCTAACAAATGTTACAGTGCAGTAATAATAAAGGGTGATTGTAAATAATAATTTATGTAAATGTATATAGTTTTCCCCAGTTCAAACCTAGTTCATACTTCCTGTTATCTGTAAACCTATTTCAGTTTTTCTGTCTAGGTAATTTATCTTCAATGTAAACCGCACTGATGATAAATAGCGTGGTATATAAAAACTGTTAAATAAATAAATAAATAAATAAAATTTCAATTACCCCGGTATTGACTGGGTCAGTGTCACGGCAGGACATGCGAGGGAGATAAAGTTTCTAGATGAAATAAATGACTGCTTCTTGGAGCAGCTGGTTCATGAACTGACCAGAGGGGAAGCCATATTAGACCTATTCCTTAGTGGAACACCAGATCTAGTGCAAGAGATAAGGGTGTTGGGGCCACTTGACAATAGTGATCATAGCATGATCGCATTTGATTTAATTAGTGGAGGAGGGATAGTAAGGAAATCCACAATACTACCTTTTAACTTTTGAAAGGGAGACTATGAAAAAATGAGGAAAATAGTTAAGAAAAAACTAAAAGATGCAGTTGCAAAGGTTAAAGACTTACATCACGCTTGGGTGTTGTTGAAAAATACTATCATGGAAGCCCAGACCAGCTGTATTCCATGCTTTAAGAAAAGTGGAAGGAAGTTCAAAAAACTGCCAGCATGGTTTAAAGGTGAGGTCAGAGAGGCTGTTGTTGCCAAAAAAGCATCTTTCAAGAAATGGAAAAAAGAGCCAAACGACGAAACCTGGAAACAGCACAAGCACTGACAAATCAAATGCAAGGCATTGATAAGGCAGGCAAAGGGAGAATTTGAGAAGAAGCTTGCTGCGGAAGCAAAAATGCAAAATAAAGACTTTTTCAAGTACATTCGTAGCAAAAAAACTGTGAGAGTCAGTTGGTCCATTAGATGATAGAGGGATTAAAAGGGCACTAAGAGGCGACAAGGCGATAGCGGAGAGATTGAATGAATTCTTTACTTCGGTATTTACTGAGGAAGAGGTAGGGACGTTACCCATGACTGAAGTGGTATTTAAAGGTGCGGAAGAATTGAAGGAAATACCGATACATCGGGAATATAGATACAACTATTAGATAAACTGAAGAGTAGCAAATCACCTTGGTCGGATGATACACAGCCAAGGGTGTTGAAAGAACTGAAATATGAGATTGCAGACCTGCTATTAGTAATGTGAAAGCTGGACAGTGAAAAAGATAGACAGGAAGAAAATTGATGCCTTTGAATTATGGTGCTGGCAGCGAATACTGTGTATACCATGGACTGCCCGAAGAACACACCAGTCGGTACTAGAGGAGATCAAACCTAAGCTTTCTTTAGAAGCTCAGATGACAAGACTTCGACTTTCATACTTTGGACACATTATGCAAAGAGAGAGATCATTAGAGAAAGACATCATGCTTGGCAAGATAGAAGGTCAGCGCAAAAGAGGAAGGCCAGCAATGAGATGGATCGATACAATAACAGCAGCTACGGGTACCAGTCTGTCAACAATGAGCCACCTGACTGAAGACCGAACACAATTTAGGATAGCTATCCAGAGTCGACTCCGACTCGACGACACTTAACAACAACAACATTAGTAATCTGTGAACTTTCATTAAAATCATCTGTAATACCTGAAGATTGGAGGATCGCCAATGTAACGCCAATTTTTAAAAAGGGTTCCAGGGGTGATCCGGGAAACTAGAGACCAGTGAGCCTGATGTCAGTACCGGGAAAAATGGTAGAAACCATCATAAAGAACAAAATTACTCAGCATGTAGATAGTCATGGCCTAATGGGAGACAGCCAACATGGCTTTAGACAAGGAAGATCTTGTCTTACTAATCTGTTATGTTTTTTTGAAGGTGTGAATAAACAGGTGGACAAAGGTGAATCGGTTGATATAGTATATCTGGACTTTCAGAAAACCTTTGACAAGGTCCCTCATCAGAGACCTTTGGCAAAACTAAAGAGTCATGGGATAGAAGGCAGTGTACTATTGTGGATCAAGAACTGGTTAAAAGATAGAAAGCAGAGGGTAGGGCTAAATGGCCAATTTTCCCAATGGAGACAGGTGAATAGTGGTGTACCCCAGGGATCTGTGCTGGGTCTGCTGCTTTTTGACATATTCATAAACGACCTGAAAAAGGGAAGAACAAGTGAGGTTATCAAATTTGCAGATGACACAAAACTATTTAAAGTTGTTAAAACCCAAGAGGATTGTGGAAAACTGCAGGAGGATCTTGATAAATTGGAAGACTGGGCATGAAAATGGAAGAGGAAATTTAATGTGGACAAGTGCAAAGTTATGCACATAGGGAAGAACAACCCAAACTATGGTTACACGATGCAAGGTTCCACATTAGGAACCACCACCCAGGAAAAAGATTTAGGCGTCATTGTGGATAACATGTTAAAACACTCAGCCCAGTGTGCAGCGGTGGCCAAGAGAGCAAATAGAATGCTAGGTATCATAAGGAAAGGAATGGAAAATAAAACAAAATATATTATAATGCCTCTATATCGTTGCATGGTGAGACCGCACCTTGAATATTGTGTGCAATTCTGGTCGCAGTATCTTAAAAAGGATATAGCGTCATTAGAAAAGGTTCAGAGAAGAGCCACCAAAATGGTAAAGGGGATGGACGCATACTCCTATGAAGAAAGGCTAAAAAGGTTAGGGCTCTTTAACCTGGAAAAGAGACGGCTGAGGGGAGATATGATTGAAGTCTATAAATTAATGAACGGAGTGGAATGGGTAAACGTAGATCGATTGTTTATGTTATCAGAATATAGAAAGACTAGGGAACATGCAATGAAGCTACAGGGTAAACTATTTAAGACTAATAAAAGAAAGTAATTTTTCACTCAACGTGTAATCAAACTCTGGAATTTGTTACCGGAGGATGTAGTAAAGGCTGTTAGTGTAGCTGGGTTTAAAAAAGGTTTGGACAAGTTCTTGGAGGAAAGGTCCATAAACCATTATTAAAAAGGGACCCAGGATATCAATGCTTGACCCATTATAAGCATTGTGGAACCTGTGTCTTTTTGGGAAACGTCTAGGTATGTATGACCTAGATTGGCCACTGTTGGAAACAGGATACTGGGCTTGATGGACCTTGGTCTGACCCAGTATGGCATGTCTTATGTTCTTATGAATGGATAAAAAGAGCAACATATGGAAAGTGGTGTGTATAAATGCTCATAGCATGGGAAATAAGATCCCAGATGCTGAGACATTAATGGAAGAGGCTGACTTACATTTAGTGGCGGTTACAGAGACATGGTTCATGGACAACCATGACTGGGATGTAATTATATCATGCTATTCTTTATTCAGAAAGGATAGGATAGGAAGAAGGGGAGGAGGAGTGGCACTATATGTAAAAAATAATGTAAAAACTATAGAATTACAGGGCTTAAAGGGGAGAGAGGAGGCACTGTGGGTTAAACTAGAAAGAGGGAAAGAGAAATCCATTTGCATTGGTGTGATATACAGACCACCTTCACAGGGAGAATAAGTGAATGGAGATTTAATAGAAGACATATACAGCATTGCTAGGAAAGGGGAAGTGCCAGATGTTGATTGGTGCATCCCTGCTGCGGTGTCATCTAGAAGCAAGAAGATCCTGGATTCTTTACAGGAAGAAGTATTCAGGCAACTGGTAACAGACCCACACATGAAGGGGCCGTATTGGTGCTTACCAATGGGGAAAGTGTTTCTGATTTTTTCAGATATATTAGTAAGAGAAGGAAGTGCAAAAGTCAGACTCGATGAAGTGGACGAACATGTAGAAGCCAATGAGAATAAAGCGGACTTGCTTAATAAATATTTCTGTTCTGTGTTCACAGATGAAGAACCAGGAGCAGGACCTCAGAAAACACCCACAAACAGGAACAGAAGTGAGGGGCATCTTGAACAATTTTCAGAAGACTGTGTTCGTGAGGAACTAGCTAAACTAAAAGTAGACAGAGTGATGGGACCAGATGGGATACATAGAAACATAGAAAAATGATGACAGAAAAAGACCACATGGCCTATTTAGTCTGTTCTTCCATATTAACAATTACAACAGTCCAAGAATACTGAAGGAACTTGGGGACATTCTAGCAGCTCCACTGACTGACCTTGTCAATGCCTCTTTGAAGTCAGGGGTGGTGCCAGAGGACTGGAGAAAGGCACATGTGGTCACTTTACATAAAAGCGGAAGTAAGGATATGGTTGCAAAACTACAGGCTGGTTAGTTGCGGTGCTCCTGCCCGGCCTTAGGGCTAAAGACAGGAGCGGCGGTCTGATGCTTCGTGAGGAAGGAGAGTAACCTGTATCAAGGGAATGCTGGGTATTGTAGTTCCTGCTCCTCTTGCTCCGAAATAAAGAGTTGTAGTTATGGGGTTTCCAGTATATTTATTATAGTAAAGGATATTGTTCCATCACATGGCAAATAAATGCAAACAAAATAGGTGCTTCAAATGCTAACAGGAAAACTTAGGCTAAAGGCAACTTAAAGTATAACTGCTTCTTTTCACTTCTAAGCCAATTACTCACTTTGCCCCAAGAGGTCAGTTAGATTCACTGCAGCCTCTTTCAGCCACTGTTACCTTCACAGTGCTGGGGAAAATCAGGGGCACATAATTAGAGCTTTCTCAGCAAGGCAATACAACAGCTCCGTAGCATTCAATTCACATACGGTAAAAAGCAGTTTCCTTCAGCTTGGCATCTCTACACAGCAGACCGTGCAATCCATGCTCTCACAATCTGGTAAGTCTGTATTATCTTGTGTTAATTCTTCAAGCTGTATGGAATTACTGGCTTCTGGTAACACTGGCTGTCTTCTAGCTTGCAACTCTAAAAACTGCTTAAAACTCTGTAGGAGCAATTCAGCCTGCTGTTTGGGAGGTAGGGAATTGCTATCAGCTAGACAACTTCCCTCTGGCTTAAGGCTGTTTATTTTCTCCTCTCTTAGATTAATTGTGTCAGAGTAACTGCTAGTCTCTTTTGCTAATGTTTCACATACAGGAGAATTAGCTTTACGTTCAGCCTGGAAACATTGTGGCAATTCACTTACTTGTTGCCAAGCCGTTCTGACTTCAGTTGGCTCCAACGTTCTCCAGCTGTTAGAATGTTTGTTGCTCTCTGGCTCAAAGGGTACTTCACAGAATGATTGTTTTCTTTCTTGTGCCTGCCTTGAAGGCTTCCTTTCCCAGGGCTGTGCCTTCCAACGGTTGTCTATTTCAGGGCTAGGTCCTCTCTCCTTGGGACTTCTACTCACTGCCTCTGAATAGAACTTTGCAGGTCTCCTTCCAATGCCAGGTTCCCAAGTATCAGCATACTGTCTTCTGGACTTCCAATCATTCTCCTTCTTAATCCTCCTCTCCTTCTTCTGACTAGCAAAGCCATGCTCTGGTTTAAAACCACGTTCTCTCCTGGACACGCCCCTTCCAAGGGCAGGGTGTGCCCAATCAGGACTGCAGGACTCCTCCCCTGGGCTGGTCTCCATGCTCAGCTCTGTGGAATAGAGTCTTTCTTTCTTCCTTGGTTTCTCGGAGCTGCAACTAGAATTGGCACCAACTCTTTCTCTCCAGCTGCCGTCTCTCAAATGGTCAGCATCAGCTCCAGCCTTTTCTCCTCCCTCAGCTGCTCTCCCTGACTTTCTAAAAGCCAGCGTTTTAAACTGCTTTCCTTTCTGTGCCACGCCTTGCTCCCAGCCCATGTGAGAAGAGTCAGGCTTCTCTCTAACCCTGACGTGCTACTGTGGGCGGGGCTTAAGGGTGACTGTGTTGTGAATCAGAGACTCCTGGTTACCGGGGAAACCCTGAATGTTTTTAAAGGTACAGGGCTCATTTTCCTGTGTATCCATAGCCTCAATAGTGGTTTCCTCACCACACTTGTGAAGCTCGCGCCTCCCCTCTCCCTCCAGCCACATGCTGGATCTTGCTGTTATCAGATTTTCTGGAAGTGCTGTGATGTCGTCAGCGCCCCTTCCATACTTGTGGCTTGTGTGGCCGCACTGCTCACACAGCCCTTGGTACAGCCACTGGTCACGTGAGTGTCAGGAGCATCCTACCGAATGCCAGACCAAGAAGGGCGGATACAGAAATGAAGGTTCATGAGGTGTGACAGAATCAGGAGCTACAGAGGATGGAAGAGAAGAAAGAGGAAAAGCCAAACAATGTCAGGAAAGAGCGACAACTGGACAGCAAAAGAAAAAAAAACATTTTTCACGTTTTGCCATGGGCAGAGATTGAGAGCGTGAAGAAACGTTTGTGACTCTTCCTACTGACTGGGATGGTTAACAGTGACTATCAAAAGACTAGCCAGAGTTCTTCAAATACACTACGGGATCCATGAGTGTCCTTCTTGGCCCTCTCATCTCCTTTTTTTAGTCCCATTCCTCAGTCTTTTGTTTTTCATATCATCATTGACTTTTTGAGCAGCACACTAATAGGGAAATTCAGAGGTATTCATGATTAAAATAAGCAGACATTTCAATATAAACATAAGCAGTTGAAAAGTGTGAGCATTGCCAAAAGGCATGTTTCAGTGGGAAAATGCGTGGTTGCCATATATAAGTCAGTAGATGGAGCACTTAGGACTTGTATCACGCCGCCCGCTCCCTAACCTTGAGGGTTAAGGAGGGGTTGCCTTGTGATGCCCTTGAGGCAGTTAGTTGTAGTTGTGTTATTGTGCTTCGAGCAGTAAGGCAGGCAAAGAGAAATTTATTTTTCATGAGGTTTATTTTTCATGAGGCTTACTTTGCCATTTGTGCAGTTCAAAAAGGCTACAGACGGTGCAGAAGTATAAACCAAAAACAAGATTAACTGAAACTTGCCAAACAGGCTTGCAATGCTGTATTATGTCACATTCACTTCATGTGGTTCAAACATACAGGATGCAACAGAAAAGTTCCTTTAACAATAGTGCTCTGGTTCTACCAATCACTGGTACCTTAATTCATTCACCTTCCACAAGCTTTCTTGTGTAGGCCAAGTTAAGTGCCACTGCTATATTTCTTCATATACCAGAAAATCCTTTTCCCTTAATTGCCTCTGTCAATTAAGCATGTAGAGCAGTCCATTAATATATATTCATCAGGGTAAAGCAGAGAATTAGAAACAGGCGTTTCTTCATTACAGCCAGTAACTGGTTCTGGAATACTGTAGTTAAAACTTGTCTTCTGTTCTAAAAACTCTTTGAATTCTTTGAGAAGTGATTCAGATGGTGACTTCCCTTCACTTAGCTGTCTTCCCTTCCCCTCGGTGAGCAAATGTTGGCTGAGCCTCTCTATCTCAGGCTGCTTATCAGGTTTGTTTGTATCAGGAAAACAAACATTTGCTGTGCTTCCATTATCTCCCCACCTTTCTCTACACGTGGGTGCTGTGCATAAAAACTTAGCAGTGCTAGGAGGGTACTTAAAAGCATTTACGTCAGCCCTTTCTTGGCTAGGTGTTTCAGCTAGCTTATAGGAATAATTAGTGTTATTCAAAGCTTCTCCCTGCTGACAACAGCTGCCACCATTTTGCCTGACTTGGCTTTTAAAACTAGAACACAATCTTTCTGGCTTTAGAGCATAAACTTCTCCCCCACTGGGTACTTTATACAGAAGCTTTTCCTTTGGAGAATTCTTTGTCCTTCTGCCTTTATTCCATAGCTCTGCCTGGTCCTGTAGCCTTGGATCTCTCAGCGTTCTGAAAGAGTTCTGCCTCCAGCAGTTTCTTTCCTCATCTGAATCTTCCACCACGCTACCTGCCAGCTGCAGACTATTAGAGGAATTACCACAGCAAGGATACTTCCTTTCAGACTTTCCTTCTGAAGCACTTGTGTCTCCCTCTCGGAATTCTCTTAGCCTCCGTTGCTCTCTTGGCTTCTGCCCTCTTAGCTTCTCTCGGTCCTGCTCTTGCTCCCGGTTCTGTTTGTCTTGCCTCCATTCACTTCCTGGTTTCTGAGTATTTAACCAGGTGCTTCTAGCTTGCACTGCCCGCCTCCCCTTGGGGTGTGCCCAATCAAAAGCTTTCCTACTCTCCTCCCTCGAGGTGAGCTGTTCTGCTTGATTGAATCTGGGTTTTTTTCTTTCTGCAAAGAAATCCCTGCTTTCTCCTGCAGTACCGGCTTCTACCACCGGATGCTCATTCGTGTCCATCTGTTCCTGGGGAGCTACTGTGTCACACTTGTAAGAGGTTGAATAAACAAAACAGCAGGTTTTCCTCTCCTTCCTGTGCAGACTTACAGGACTGGAGGGAGGGGAGTGAAGTGATATGATAAAGTGTGTCTCCTTAGAATAGAAGGGGCTGTGGGGCTGTATGAAGCACCCTCATAACTGGTGTCGTCTATATATTTGTGTCTATCTTGAAATAGTGTGTGGGTGTATGTGGTGCGGGGGTGGTGTGTCTATTGTCAACCTCTCGGTGACCAGCCCAGCGCCTAGGGCGCTGAGAGTTGGTCTGCCTTTGTATTCCTGACTCAGAGAGTGTGACCCTGCATTGGTCCTGCAAGGCCCTCTGGGAATGGTAGTCCCTTTTACCCTTTGAGAACAGAAGAGTTGTAGTCGAGTGTTTCAGGCAATGACAAGAATTTATTTTTCCCCTTCCCAACGGATTTCTGTGCAGGTAAATAACTTAGGACAAACTGCCATACAATTGGCTTGAGGGATATGTACAAGAATTCTGGTAAATTAGCCCTATCAGCTTCAGGCTCACAACGTGCAGTGCTCGGTACAAACAAAACAATAACAGCTTCCTTCAGCAAAAGAAAATGTTGCTCATTCTTTCTGTTGCTTCACCAGCTTTCTCAAACCAGTGTTCAGCACAGAGACACAACGTGGTCAGCAAAACATAACGTGCAGTCCATCTGGTTATCCACTATTTCACTGCTATCAGAGTCAATCTGCATTTCTTCAGCGTCAGCAATCGCAGGGTGTGTCAGTGAGCTGCTATCCTGAACTTTAAAACAGACGTCTTCACTATCCTCACATGGCTTCTCTCGGTAGCACTCTAAAGGATAGGACTGTGAATTACCGTATATACTGAAGTTTCTTTTTAGAGAGTCTGCTACATTCTGGCAACTGCAGGGAAATACTTTATAACTAGGTTCAACTCTATGTAAGTTGTGAAGCCTACCTTTCGGCTTTGGAGGGAAAGGAATTCTCAGCTCTGCAGAGTCAGACTGATTCCCAAACACAGCTTGTGTTTGTTTGTCTCTCAGCCTCGTAGCTTCAGCCTTAGAGGTACAAGTATTGTCATGCCAGCAGGTTTCTCTCTCTGGAGCATGTGAGTTTTCCCAAGCCTGCCTTCCAGGAAATATCTTATCCTTCTTGCCTTTACCAGACGTCACCTGTCCTGTGCTGCTTCTTTCTGGCGTTAGGACTATGGCTCCCTTGGTTCTCACCTCTTGACGTCTTCCTTCTTTCTGCTCCCCCCCTTTTAGTCCAAGCTAATGACCACTTTTTATCATCCTGTTTTTCCGGGCTAAATTGTGCCCCTCCCTTAAACAGGTGTATCTCATTATCTCCTGAACTAGGGACTACGTCACAGCGTGGGAGTGTCTTTCCAGCTCGTGACTCTCTTTGTTTACATTCTCTCTGAAAACACTGAGCCATGTGCTCAGACTGCCTGTCAGTTTCTGCAACGGAATCCTTTTCTCTCACCAACTCCATAGGCTCAGAACAACTTAATGAGTTCTAAGGCTATCGTCCTAGCGGAAGTACTCCGCAAGGGTATCGCCCAAGGAAAACGCGTGGCCTGATCTATTATCACCAATATATATTGGAACCCCCTTGGGGTCTTAATCAGGGGTCCTACAATATCCATTGCCATACGGCGAATTGGAGTTGATATCGCGGGCGTAGGTATCATAGGCACTGCCCGTGGGTTGGCAGAGGTAACACGCTGACATGTGGGGCATGACTCACAGTAGCGGGCGGTTTCTTTAAAAACCCCCGGCCAATAAAAGCGGGACAAGATTTGATCCAGCGTCCCCTGGATCCTTTATGGCCACCTACAGGGTGATCATGGGCCAACCTTAGAACTATTGCTTTAAAGATAGTGGGCACTACCAACTGCTTCCTTACCGCTCCTGTCTGTGGCTCATTGGACTCTCTGTACAACACCTCTTTATCTAGGAGGAATCTAGGAAGGGTCTCTCTATCAGTTTGAGCGTATTCAAATGCTTGTCTTAGTGCAGGGTCGCTTGTTGTTCCTTCGGAAAGGAAGGGAATTTCCTGACAAGATCAGCAGGCACCCAGGGCAACCCCTCTCCGGCCTCCAGTTCAGCCCTCCCTTGGGTCCTACGCTGTCTCTCCTGGTGCCTATCTGCTTTTCCTTTCCTGACCTTTTTGGAAGGGGCATTAACTAGGTCATCATGTACCTCCTCTACCAACTCATCTCTGATACCTCCTCTACCAACTCATCCTCACTCTCGGAGGGTTCATTCCTATCCTCGGGGAGTTCCTCTCTTCCCTCTGGTGGGTCAACCCTTACTCCTTAGGTTCCGGCCTGGGACCTAGTGGAGACCATGCTTATTTTCACATTTAAGCCCTCCTCTATCCCTCTGCAAAATGGGGGCCAGTCCCTCCCCAACACAATATCGTAGGAAAGCCGTGGGACAACGGCCACCAAAACCTCTTTTTGGGTCCCCAACCCTTTTACTGAGAGCCTGTATAGTGGATAATGAGAGGAAGCACCATGTACACAGCGTTTCTTAACCTGACCTTCTGCTTGCCTCGGTGCAGACCTACCCCGGGCTTCAACGGCCTGCCAGAGCTTTTTGGAGACCATGCTCTGGTCTGCACCCGAGTCAAGCAGTGCATTGGCCACAATGCCTTGAACTTCCACCTTTAACAGGAACCCTTCTCGCACCTGTTTTCCTTTTCCAGACATTAGTGCCGTTCGCACTGTACAATTCTTCTGGAAATGTCCCCCTTTTCCACAATTATAACATTTTCCTTTTTTCATAAACAAAACAGCATTTCCAGTAGTCACATTTGCTTTCATACCCCTTTCTAATCTTCCAAAGTTGGTTATTCCAGCCAGCTTCAGAGCGCCTCCTTTTGGTTTTCCCACCAACTCTGCTTCAAAATAGCGCTCTGTGAGGTCGGCTGCCTCTGCAGTGGACTGGCAACTTTGTAAAATTAAGAAAGATTTCACCTCAGGAGGTACTGCCTCCATGAATTGTTCCAGAATGACCGTGTCTAGCACAGAGTCAAGGGTTTTTCCTTCTGGAACAAGCCATTTCCATGCTAAAGCCTTGATCCTCTGATACAACGCTTTAGGTGTCTCATTAGGTTTAAGTCTGGCCTCTCTGAACATTCTCTGATAGAACATTGGGGTTAGACACAATCTGTCTTTAACTGCTTTTTTAACCTCCTCTAGCTGGTCGCGAGAACAGCGGGCATCGTTTTATATGCCGCTAAAGCCTCTCCCATTAGGGAAGTGGCAAATCTCACTGCCCATTGCTCAAGTGGCCATTTGACTGCTATTGCAACCCTTTCAAAGGCCTCAATAAAGTCATCCAAATCATCATTAGTTGTTAACTGGCCAAAAGTTAAGGCTCCACAGCCTTGTGGTCCTACCACCGCAGCAAACGATGGGTTTGTTTCTTCGGTAGCCTTCTGCTTGGCGAGTAAAGCCTCCATTAGCTCTACTAGGGGCTTCTGCTGGGCATACATAGCCACAGCTGTCTGCTCTTGCGTGCGATGTGCCATTTCCATTTGCTTCTCGAACTGATTGGACATCCACCGCAACACCTCTTGTGTATCCATTTTTAAGGATTGTTGTTCCTGCAGAGAAAGCAAAAAGAAGAAGCCCACCAAGTGCGGCACCAAACTCTCAAATAAATCCTAACTAGTTGTACTGCAGAACAAAGACTCCCCTTTCTCTCTTAAATCCTCTACACCCGTGCCCAGTTACCCATTACCTTCGCACGGTGTAGACTCAGGCCTTGAGAAAGGAGTCTTATCCTCGGTGTCCTGATCCTCCTGGCACGATTTTTCCAGCAAAATCTCCAACCACTCTCCACCAGCAGCTTAGCAGATTTTCTCTCCGTACTTTCCAGATGTGGAAAAACTTCTGGTGTATCCTGATGTTTTTCCTTTCTTTTCCCTCAGTTGGGATGTCCTTTTGTATTCCAAGCAAAAATCCGAACAGACTACGCCACTTGTCACCCTCTCGGTGGCCAGCCCAGCGCCTAGGGCGCTGAGAGTTGGTCTGCCTTTGTATTCCTGACTCAGAGAGTGTGACCCTGCATTGGTCCTGCAAGGCCCTCTGGGAATGGTAGTCCCTTTTACCCTTTGAGAACAGAAGAGTTGTAGTCGAGTGTTTCAGGCAATGACAAGAATTTATTTTTCCCCTTCCCAATGGATTTCTGTGCAGGTAAATAACTTAGGACAAACTGCCATACAATTGGCTTGAGGGATATGTACAAGAATTCAGGTAAATTAGCCCTATCAGCTTCAGGCTCACAACATGCAGTGCTCGGTACAAACAAACAATAACAGCTTCCTTCAGCAAAAGAAAATGTTGCTCATTCTTTCTGTTGCTTCACCAGTTTTCTCAAACCAATGTTCAGCACAGAGACTCAACGTGGTCAGCAAAACATAACGTGCAGTCCATCTGGTTATCCACTATTTCACTGCTATCAGAGTCAATCTGCATTTCTTCAGCGTCAGCAATTGCAGGGTGTGTCAGTGAGCTGCTATCCTGAACTTTAAAACAGACGTCTTCACTATCCTCACATGGCTTCTCTCGGTAGCACTCTAAAGGATAGGACTGTGAATTACCATATATACTGAAGTTTCTTTTTAGAGAGTCTGCTACATTCTGGCAACTGCAGGGAAATACTTTATAACTAGGTTCAACTCTATGTAAGTTGTGAAGCCTACCTTTCGGCTTTGGAGGGAAAGGAATTCTCAGCTCTGCAAAGTCAGACTGATTCCCAAACACAGCTTGTGTTTGTTTGTCTCTCAGCCTCGTAGCTTCAGCCTTAGAGGTACAAGTATTGTCATGCCAGCAGGTTTCTCTCTCTGGAGCATGTGAGTTTTCCCAAGCCTGCCTTCCAGGAAATATCTTATCCTTCATGTCTTTACCAGACGTCACCTGTCCTGTGCTGCTTCTTTCTGGCGTTAGGACTATGGCTCCCTTGGTTCTCACCTCTTGACATCTTCCTTCTTTCTGCTCCCCTCTAGTCCAAGCTAATGACCACTTTCTATCATCCTGTTTCTCCGGGCTAAACTGTGCCCCTCCCTTAAGCAGGTGTATCTCATTATCTCCTGAACTAGGGACTACGTCACAGCGTGGGAGTGTGTCTTTCCAGCTCGTGACTCTCTTTGTTTACATTCTCTCTGAAAACACTGAGCCATGTGCTCAGACTGCCTGTCAGTTTCTGCAACGGAATCCTCTTCTCTCACCAACTCCATAGGCTCTGAAGGGTCTTCTTCATGACACTATGTGTGTGTTAAGGGTGGGGTATCTGTGTGTGTGTGGTGCTGGGATGGGGTATGTGTGTGTGTGTGTGGGGGGGTGGGTGTATGTGGTGTGGGGTGGTGTGTCTATGTGTGTGTTAAGGGTGAGGTATCTGTGTGTGTGTGGTGCTGGGATGGGGTGCCTCTCCATGCCTGATGCTGGGGTGGGGTGTGTGTGTCTGTGGTGTGTGGGGGGTGGGGAGAGGGATGGTGTGTGTTTGGTGTTGGGGTGGTGTGGGTGAGGGTGGGAGGGGGTTGGTGTGTGTGTGGTGCTGAGGTGGTGTGTGGGGGGGAGGGGGATGGTGTGTGTGTGGTGCTGGGGTGGTGTGTGGGGGTAGGGGGATGGTGTGTGTGTGGTGCTGGGGTGGTGTGTGGGGGAGGGGGATGGTGTGCGTGTGGTGCTGGGTTGGTGTGTGGTGGGGGATGGTGTGTGTGTGTGTTGCAGGTAAGGGATGTGTGTGATATAGGGAAGAGGTGTCTGTGTGTGAGTGTGTGTCCTGTGCTGGTTTGTGTGTGTGGTGCTGGGGTGGTGTGTGTGTGGGGGAGGGTGATGGTGTGTGTGTGTGTGTTGCAGGTAAGGGATGTGTGTGATATAGGGAAAAGGTGTTTGTGTGTGAGTGTGTGTCCTGTGCTGGTGTGTGTGTGGGGTGCTGGGGTGGTGTGTGGTGGGGGATGGTGTGTGTGTATGTGTGTGTGGTGCTGGGGTGGTGTGTGGTGGGGGATGGTGTGTGTGTGTGTGTGATATAGGGAAGAGGTGTTTGTGTGTGAGTGTGTGTCCTGTGCTGGTTTGTGTGTGTGGTGCTGGGGTGGTGTCTGTGTGGGGGAGGGGGATAGTGTCTGTGTGGTGTATGTAGGGGGGATGGTGTGTGTGTGTGCATGTGGTGCTGGGTTGGTGTGTGGTGGGGATGGTGTGTGTGTGCGTGTGTGCATGTGGTGGTGGGGATGGTGTGTGTGTGTGTGGTGTATGTAGGGGGGATGGTGTGTGTGTGTGCGTGTGGTGCTGGGTTGGTGTGTGTTGAGGATGGTGTGTGTGTGCGTGGAGTGCTGGTGTGTGTGTGTGGTGCTGGGGTGGTGTGTAGGGGGGGAGGGGGATAGTTTGTGTGTGTGTGTGTGGTGCAGGTAAGGGATGTGTGTGATATAGGGAAGAGGTGTCTGTGTGTGAGTGTGTGTCCTGTGCTGGTGTGTGTGTGTGGAGCTGGGGTGGTGTGTGTGGGGGGGGGGAGTGGGATAGTGTCTGTGTGTGTGTGTGTGTGTGTGTGTGTGTGGAGTGCTGTGTGTGTGTGTGTGTGGGGGGCGGGGGTGGTGTGGTGGGGGGGAGGGGGATAGTGTGTGTGTGTGTGCGTGGTGCTGGGGTGGTGTGTGTGGGGGGGGGGGGAGGGGGATAGTGTGTGTGTGTGTACGTGGAGTGCTGGTGTGTGTGTGTGGTGCTGGGGTGGTGTGTGTGGGGGGGAGGGGGATAGTTTGTGTGTATGGTGCAGGTAAGGGATGTGTGTGATATAGGGAAGAGGTGTCTGGGTGTGAGTGTGTGTCCTGTGCTGGAGTGGTGTGTGGGGGATGGTGTGTGTGTGCGTGGAGCTGGGGTGGTGTGTGTGTGGTGTATGTAGGGGGGATGGTGTGTGTGTGCGTGGAGCTGGGGTGGTGTGTGTGGGGGGGAGGGGGATAGTTTGTGTGTATGTTGCAGGTAAGGGATGTGTGTGATATAGGGAAGAGGTGTCTGTGTGTGAGTGTGTGTCCTGTGCTGGGATGGTGTGTGTGTGTGCGTGGAGTGCTGGTGTGTGTGTGTGTGGTGCTGGGGTGGTGTGGGGGGGGGGGAAGGGGATAGTGTGTGTGTGTGTGTGTCATGTTCTGGGTTGGTGTGTGGTGGGGATGGTGTGTGTGTGTGGTGAAGGGGTGTTGTGTGGGGTGAAGGGGGATTGTGTGTGTGTGTGTGTGTGTGTGTGTGTGTGTGTGTGTGTGTGTGTGTGTGTGTTGTGCAGGTAAGGGATGTGTGGCCTGCTGAAGGGGATAGTGTGTGTGTGTGTGTCCTGTGCTGGGTTGGTGTGTGGTGGGGATGGTGTGTGTGTGTGGTGCTGGGGTGGTGTGTGGGGGGAAGGGGGATAGTGTGTGTGTGTGTGTGTGGTGCAGGTAAGGGATGTGTGGCCTGCTGAAGGGGATAGTGTGTGTGTGTGTGTCCTGTGCTGGGTTGGTGTGTGGTGGGGATGGTGTGTGTGTGTGGTGCTGGGGTGGTGTGTGGGGGGAAGGGGGATAGTGTGTGTGTGTGTGGTGCAGGTAAGGGATGTGTGGCCTGCTGAAGGGGATAGTGTGTGTGTGTGTGTCCTGTGCTGGGATGGTGTGTGGTGGGGATGGTGTGTGTGTGTGGTGCTGGGGTGGTGTGTGGGGGGGCGGGGGTGAGTGTGTGTGTGTGTGTGTGTGTGTGTGTGGTGCAGGTAAGGGATGTGTGGCCTGCTGAAGGGGATAGTGTGTGTGTGTGTGTCCTGTGCTGGGTTGGTGTGTGGTGGGGATGGTGTGTGTGTGTGGTGCTGGGTGGTGTGTGGGGGGGAAGGGGGATAGTGTGTGGGTGTGTGTGTGTGTGTGTGTGTGTGTGGTGCAGGTAAGGGATGTGCGGCCTGCTGAAGGGGATAGTGTGTGTGTGTGTCCTGTGCTGGGTTGGTGTGTGGTGGGGATGGTGTGTGTGTGTGGTGCTGGGGTGGTGTGTGGGGGGAAGGGGGATAGTGTGTGTGTGTGTGTGTGTGTGTGTGTGTGTGTGGTGCAGGTAAGGGATGTGCGGCCTGCTGAAGGGGATAGTGTGTGTGTGTGTGTCCTGTGCTGGGTTGGTGTGTGGTGGGGATGGTGTGTGTGTGTGGTGCTGGGGTGGTGTGTGGGGGGAAGGGGGATAGTGTGTGTGTGTGTGTGTGTGTGTGGTGCAGGTAAGGGATGTGTGGCCTGCTGAATTTCATCTTCATAGGGATAGCTTGTGTACGGACAGATGGACTGACCCTCAATAATAGGCTTATGGAGAGAAGGCTTTGAAATTCACTTGCATGGCGCCTCTGTTACCTTCTTATGGCTATGCGCGCCCCCCTGCCCCCCTCTGACTCTCTCCAGTTCCCCCTACTACCATAGGAGTATAACCTGTGAACATCACCCCCCCCCCCCCACCTCCACTTGCTCATTCAGTTTTGATCAGGAGGGGTGAGACTTCTGGAAGCGGGTCAAAAGTTGTATGAAGTTAGTTCAATAACAATTTCTATCACCTTTTTTGTTTGTTTTAAACCCTTTATTTCCATCTTTGAAATGGATTAGCACAGCAATTGCACTATTTTATCAGAGAGTAATTGCTCAGTTTCTGGCTCTGGGATACAGAGCTGCTCACCCTGGACGTCTTGCGAGTACGGGCAGGAAATTTAGAATCCTAGTGACAGGGAACTATATAAATGTGTCTAACCAAAAGATCTTAAGAGATCCCTGGAGAGCAGAAGCAGAGGCGAGGGAAGGTTCTCCAGCGGGACCCCTCTGAATGAATGTTTGAGAGAGTGAAGCTCCCTGTCCAGCAGAGCTTTGCTCACCTCCTGCTCGAGGTAGACCATGTACACATACGCTCTCTCACTCTTTTGGTTTGGTTATCACACAGCCTTTTTGTAAGAATGTGTGGGCCCATGATAGCCACATTAAAATGAGCACTGTCAAACTGAGTGCTGCTGACCCAGCAAATGGATAAAATATTAGATTCTGGGACAGACAAAGTTCTGAGACAGTTTCAAAACTCTCTTCGTCCACAACTTTCTCTGTGACCTCAGACAAGTCACTTTATCTCCCTGTGTCTTCAGAACTCAGCTGAAAACAAAGTGTTGGCCTTGACCTGGTTAGATATTTCACTTGTTTTGTCTTGTTTTATCTCTGTTTTGCTCTGCAGCTGTGGAATCCTTGCACAGATGTTGTTTATCACATATCTGTAATGCCGCTACATCCAGGTTAATTTCCTGTTATTGTAAACTTCACAGTCTTTTCAAAAAAGGCTGCGTAAAAAATTGCAATCAATCAATAAGCATAGTGAAACCCTTATTTAAAGGACACATTAGGAAGTGGAGACGAGGGCTGTATGTGAGTTTAAGAAAGCATGGGAGAAGCACAGAGGGTCTCTAAGGGAGAGGAAAGGATAGTAGAGCTAGGCTGAATACTCTTTACCTGCTGTCATCTTCTAGGTTTCTATTATTAAACATTGAATGCATTTGTGTGTCTTAGGGGGTCTTTTACTACGTGTTCTGGCACACACTGAAGGTGCATTGAGACTCGTGTTGCCAGCTAACGCAGGCCTTGGCTGCGCAGGAAAATTCCTGAGCTAACTGCAACTTGCGTGAAGGTTGTGAGTGGATGGGTTGGGGTGAAGAATGGGCATTGTGGGCTCAGAGCAATTAGCACTGTGTTCACACCACTTGCTAATTGCATTAGCACAGGTTCACCTAACGCCACTTCAATAGGCAGAGTTAAGTGCATCTGACACTTAGAGGTATGTTTACAAAGAAGCAGTAGCTCTGATATCACACAGAGGCCACTACCGCTGCTTTGTAAACATACCCCTTAATACGGAGGCGATGCACCTAATGTACCATAGTTTTGGTGCTTTTGACGCGTTAAGAGCGGCATCCTCCTTTCCTTTAGTAAAAGACCCCTTTAGTCTTCTGAACACCCACACGGAAATGGCATGCATGTGTAAATGATGATTTTAGAAAGGGGTCAGTTTAATACATGGCTCCAAATCTGGTGTAAACAAGAAGGAACTAGATATATAGGTGACTGGGGAAATAGATGGAACAACAAGAGACTATACTGTGTTTATGGACTATATCTCTGTCACAGGGAAAAGGATCCTAAGTGAAAAGTTCAGGCAATATGTGGACAGGCATTTAAACTAGGGAAAGGAGGTGACTGATGGAAAACAACAAGTTCAGGATGTCACTCCTAGCAAAACAAAATAACATTGGAAACAACCACACTATTAGCCCACGCATCAATGGCAAGTGGGAAGAGGTGTGTAAAACAAAATCCATGCAAAATACAGGCAAGCCAGTCAACAAGGTTCCTGACCTGGAAGCCCTAATGGTGGAAATGGACTTGGACATTGTGGCCATTACAGAAACATGGTTTAACAAGTCGCATGAAGAGGAGGAAGTGACGTCACCCGGGAAGATGGAAGCCTAATTTCTGTGCTCCCGTCGGGACGCTAATTTATGCGGTGAAAAGTGCTTGATTTACCCCATCTTTCCAGGCAGAACTGGTGCGGGAAGTGACAGTTTCTAGGAGTGATGTTGGTGAGGAAGAAACTGGCAAAATTCAAGTCCTCATATGCGGAGGGAACGGAGAAGCAGGCCCGGGACCAGCCTGACCGCGTGGCCTCAGGCGAGGACTCCGATGAGGAGCCGGATAGGGCTGCGGAGACTTGCACTCGCGGAGATATGTGGGGCTGGATGCGATCCCTGCGAAAGGAAATTATCGCTACCCGGGGAGAGCTTAAGGAAACCCTATCTGGCATCCGGGCTGATATTCGAGACTTAGGCCACAGAGTGGAGGTGTTGGAAGAGCAGGCCGACCAACTGGCTGAGCGGGACACGGACATAGAGGCGTCTATGAAGGGCTTGCAGGAAGAGCAGCTTAGCCTTAAAGATAAGCTAGACGACCTCGAGAACCGTTCCCGTAGAAATAATGTACGCCTGCGAGGTGTTCCGGAGACGGAGGCCTATGTGGATGCTGTGGCGGTAATTCAAACAGTCTGCCAATATCTACTGAGGGGCGACAATGGTGAGGTAGAAGTGCCCGAGATTTCGGTGGAAAGAGCGCATCGGGCACTGGGCCCGGTACGCAACAGGAAGCCGCGTGATATCGTGGCTTGCTTGACCTCTTTTGCAGTGAAGGAGAAGATCATGCGGACGGCGGCGGCCCGTAGGAGCTTTATGTGGGACGGCCAGTCCGTGGAACTGTACCATGACTTGTCCGCAGGCACTTTGCAACGACGCCGGGATATGCGACCGGTGGCCCAATATCTACGGAATGAGAATATGAAATATAGATGGCTCTTCCCCTTTGCAATGTTGCTGGACGTTAATGGCCGAAGCTTTCGGGTTCGAGGGGAGGAGGAAGCCTGGAAAGTTTTGAGGCAAGAGGGGGCCCCCCGTCTACCTGATCAGGCTAAGAAACCAGTGCCGGAAGGACATAAAGGGGGGACCTCCAGATGGGAACGTAAGCCCTCAAAGGGACAGCGTTTGCAGAGGAAGGCGGGAGAGCCTGGCCAAGGAGACTTAGAGAGAGCCTCGCCGGTTCGGACCACCTGAATGCTTCCTGGACAGTGTGGGGGTTACGGTTAGTCTTGGAAGCAGGCCTGTGGCTTGCCTTTGGTGACTGTGTTCATCCTTTAAAATTGGCGGACCTTTGGGGGGGGGGGGGGAGACCCTCTGAACGAACTTTGTTCCTAGAGGAGAATGCAAGGGGGAGTGGGGGGGGAGAGTTATTGGAAGGGTTGTTGAGGGTTACTGTTGTGGGATATTTATAAGAGTTGTATTTTGTGTGCTTTATGGGGGAGCGGGGGGGGATTTGTTTAATGATGCTTGATGTTAATGTTGGCTTATTGGAGGGAGGGGGGTAGGGATGTTGTGTAAGGGATCGATGCCAGGAGGGGTGGGGAATAGCGTTCACGGGTGGGTTTCTTCCTCGATGATAGGCAGAGTGGAGCTCTGCGTGAGGGGTAGGGGGAGGGGGGGAAGGGGAAGGGGTGGGGGGAGGGGAGGGAGGGGTGGGGGGGAGGGGGGAGGGGTGGGGGGAGGGGAGGGAGGGGTGGGGGGAGGGGGGAGGGGTGGGGGAGGGGTGGGTTGGGGGGGGAGGGGGAGGCCTTGCAGAAGCATGTTGGGGGTAGCCTTGTGGCCCGATTGAGGTTATGGCTGGTGTGAAGGTGGGGAGTCTGAATGTTAGGGGATTGAACTCCCCTCAGAAACGGAAGCTGCTTTGGAAAGAGGCCCGTGAGTGTCGGTGGCAGGTGGTGTTTGTGCAGGAGACCCATTTGCGTGCGTGTGATGAGCGATTGATGGGGGGGGCTCCTTTCAGGGGTTTTTTGCAGCGGAGGGGGGCGGCCGGAGGAGGGCTGGAGTTGGTATCCTGATTCGGAATGATGTGCCCTTCATTACTGGGAAGGTGTTCTGGAAGAGTAATGGGAGAGCGGTGGGGGTAGTAGGGGAGTTGGGGGGAGAATTAGTAACTTTTCTTTCAGTGTACGGGCCAAATGTGGCACAGGGCGCATTTTGGGAAGAGCTGGGGGGGTGGATGGCGGGGAAGGTTCAGGGTAGGATCTTGGTGGGGGGGGGGGGGATTGTAACCTTGCCCTTGATGGGAGGAAGGGGAAGGGTGATGGGGGAATCTTGGGTTAAAGCAGTTTCAGGAGTGGATGCAGGCGTATGGGGTGGAGGACCTATGGAGGCTGGCCCACCCATCTGCCAAAGATTTTACTTACTATTCGGCGGTGCATGCGTCATATAGCAGAATTGATTACCTCCTGGGTGACGCTTATTGGAAGGAAGTGCTGGACGAGATTTCCATTGGGGTGGCCACCTGGTCGGACCATGCTCCGGTGGGGGCGGCGTTTGGCCCTCCCAGGGAGCCTGAGCGCAGACGATTCTGGAGGCTAAATGATTATCTTATACAGGGGGAGGCGGCGAAGATACGGCTTCGGGAGGTGATTCAGGACTATCTGGCCAACAATGATACGGGGGAAGTGTCCACAGGGGTACTCTGGGATGGGTTGAAGGCGGTCGTGCGGGGTCATCTGGTCCAGTTGGGAGCGCAGCGGAAGAAAGCGCGAGCCCTGGAGGAGAGCCATCTTAAGGAACGGCTGGAGCGCCTGGAGCTGGCCCACAAACGGACCGGGGGTGTGCGGCTGAGGGGACAACTTGAGGAGGTCCGCAGGCAATTAAATAGCCTCCAGCTGGAGCAGATCTCCCGCCAACTTGATTGGGCCAGGCAGCGCTACTATGAGTTTGATAACAAAGCGGGGCGTCTCCTAGCAACTAGGCTTGCTTCCCAGCGGCAGCGGAGGACTATTGTAAAAATTAAGGGACCGTGTGACAGATTGTTGTTCAAAAATGGCGCCATTAGGGAGAGGTTCCGGTCCTATTATGAGGCTTTATATACCGCGGACTCCCCAGGGGATGCGGAGGAGCTCCGGCAGTATCTGTGGAATGAGGGGAAGGGCAGTGCGCGGCTGGAGAGTTCCATGGGGGAAGGGTTGGAGGGGGAGGTCACTCTTGACGAAGTGCAGGGGGCTATCAAGGCTTTGGTAGCGGGCAAGGCCCCTGGTGTTGATGGATTCTCAGGGCTCTTCTACAAATCCTTTGTGGCTGAGTTGGGCCCCCTGATGGTGAGAGTGTTTAATGCAGTCTTGCAGGGGGAGGATCTCCCGACATCAATGCGCCAGGCGGCAATAGTTGTACTCCCTAAGCCCGGGAAGGACCCGGCAGTGTGTGGTTCGTATCGACCCATTTCACTTCTGAACATTGATGTTAAGATTTTGGCCAAGGTGCTGGCACTGCGACTGGGGCCGTGTATGCCGGGGCTTATTCACCCAGACCAGTCTGGGTTTATTATGGGACGGCAACCGGCGGATGGGGTGCGGCGAGTTCTCCAATTGGGTTGGTTGGCTAGGCAGGAACATCAGAGGGCCATGTTTCTTTCAATTGATGCCGAGAAGGCATTTGATAGAGTAAATATTGATTTCCTTATGTCAGTCTTGGAGTATATTGGCCTGGGTACTAACTTTCGGGCGTGGATTAGGGCGCTGTATACGGCTCCAGAGGCGACCGTCTGTCTCAATGGGGGATACTCCGACTTTTTTTGTTTGGGCCGGGGGACCCGACAGGGATGCCCCTTGTCCCCGCTTCTTTTTGCATTGGTCATGGAGCCTCTGGCGGCTCGGATCCGCTCGGTGGCCGATATCCACGGGATAGTGGTGGGAGACTCAGAGCACAAGATGGCCCTTTTTGCTGACGACTTGATGTTTTCACTGACTCAGCCGCTGGTTTCTTTGCCGTGCCTCATGCGGGAGTTGGGGGCCTACGGGACCTTCTCGGGCTTCAAGGTCAATTGGGACAAGACTGAGGCCATGTCCTTGATGCTTTCCCCCCAGGTGGTGGCGAGCTTGAGGGCTTCGTTCCCATTTCGTTGGGTGAGTACTTCACTTAGATATCTGGGGGTACAAATCACGGCGCACCCACTTCGGTTGTATGGGGCAAATTACCCGGCCTTGTTCGGGCAGTTGCGAAAGGATATGGGGCGTTGGAAAGGGGTGGAGTTGTCCTGGTTGGGCAGGATTGCGGTGCTGAAAATGAATTTGCTGCCTCGTCTCCTATATGCCTTTCAGACGCTCCCGGTGGGAGTGGGAGCTAGGGATCTTAGGCTGTTGCAAAGCCAGATTTTTGCTTTTGTTTGGGGGAGTGGCCGGCCGCGGGTGAGTCGGAGGGTGTTATATGCCACTCGCAAGAGGGGTGGGCTGGGGGTTCCTGATGTGGGTAGATACTATGCAGCGGCCCAGTTGCGGCAGGTCTTTGAGTGGCGGGACCTGGGTGAGCCCTACAAGCGATTCCGGGAAGTAGAGCAATATTGGGCGGAGACGCTTCCTCTGCGATACTTGCCATGGATTTGGGATAAGCTGCCCGAGGGCAGATGGCGGGATAACCCCTATATATGGCATTTACTCATGCAATGGTGGAAGGCTAGGAGGAAGCTCTGTCCAGGCGCCAGTTTCTCGTTGATGGGGCCGTTGAGGGGGACTGTGGGTTTTATCCCCGGCAGGGAAGGGGTTTTTCTAAGGTGGGAGAGTTTGGGACTAGATACCTTTGATAAGTTTCTGGAGGGGGGAGAATTTATCCCCTTCCCGGATCTTAGAGTGAAATATCAGCTGAAGGGTGGTGATTTTTATGCACATATGCAGGTTCTGCATTTTCTAGCTACTAAATTAACGCCAGAACTCCGTGAGGGGGCACAAGATGTTCGGGAAGGGCTCTGGCGATGTTGGGATAGTTCCAGGGGGCTAATAACCCAATTGTACCGGGGCTTGGGGGGGGGGACTTGGGGGAAGTTTAAGCATCACCTTGACTGGGAGCGGGACCTGGGCCGGGAGTTGGATGAGCAGGAGTGGCAGCGTGTGCATTTGAATATTGGCCGGCAGGCGTTGTCGGTAGCAATCCGGGAGACATCCTATAAATTGCTCTATAGATGGTATTATACACCTTCGAGGTTGCATAGGATGTTTCCGGGAGTGTCTGATAGGTGCTGGCGGGGGTGTGGTGAAGAGGGGTCCTTTATTCATGTGTGGTGGGAGTGTCCCCGGGTTAGAGCATATTGGGAGGCAGTGCAGGAATGTCTCCGGAACACCTTTGGGAGGGGAGTGGAAGTGGATATGGGTTTTGGGTTGCTGGGGATTTGGCCTGCACGGAGTGCTCGGGTGGCGGAACGTCCTATACGGGCATGTATCCAGGCCGTCCGCAGTGAGATCGCTCGGGCCTGGAAGCAGGTGGACCTTCCGAGCCTGGCACTATGGCGGTGCCGACTGCGGCGGATAGTTTTGATGGAGCAGCTAACAGCGCTTAGGCGCCAGCAATATGAGAAATTTACTGGCCTTTGGTCACCTCTATTGAAATTTCTTAAGGATGGCTAGGCCTCTGGGGGGGGGGGGGCTTGTTGAACTGCTGGGTAAAGTTGATGATGTTAGGGGTTATACTGTTCTGGGGCTTCCAGCTTTGTATGCTGTCTATGCTTTTGGATGCTATGGGGGGGGGGGGGAGGAGGGAGGATAACTGAAAACGGGTGTGTTTTGAAGGCATGCTACTCCATATAGGGTGTAGGAGATTGTACTGTATATATTGTTTCATGTTTACTTGCTTTGGATATTGTGATCTGTAGTTGGATTTGTGCTTATAAAAATTTAAATATTAAAAAAAACCAAAAAAAAAAACAAGTCGCATGAATGGAATATAGCCATAGCTGGCTATAATCTATTCAGAAGAGATAGAAAAGGCAGAAGAGGAGGAGGAGTAGTGCTATATGTCTAAAAGCAATATTAAAGTTGCTGAAATGCAGGTGACGTGGGGAAAAGAAGAAGCGCTGTGGATTGTGTTGGAAAGAGAAGATGGCACTGTCAGCCATACTGGTGTAGTCAAAGGCCTCCAACTCAAACCAAAGAAATGCATAGAGACTTGATTATTGATATTGCAAACATAGCCATGAAGGGGGAATTGATCACATTGGGTGACTTTACCCAATGTGAATTGAAGTATTCCTTCTGCAAATCTGGAAAGAAGTAAAGAAATTGTGGCTGCCTTCCAAGATGCGTTACTTAGACAAATGGTGATGAAACCAACCAGAGAAAGCTTGATGCTGGATTTAGTGCTCACCAAGGGAGATAGCATGTCAAAAATTCGGGTGGGTGCCTATGTGAGCAGCAGCAATCATCACGGTGTTGTTTAAGATAAAAGCCAAGGCAGAGTCCAATCAGAACAAGCTCAAAGTCCTAGACTTCAAAAACACTGACTTCAGTAAAATGGCCAAGTACCTGACGGAGGAGTTGGTAAAGTGGGAGGGGATAAGGGAAGTGGAATTGTAATGGGCTAAACTAAAGGAGGCAATAAAAGGGGCAACAGATATATATGTAAGGAAAGTAAATAAAATCAAGAGGAAAGGAAGCCTATATGCTTCTCCAAAGAAGTGTCTGCACAAGTGAAGGCAAAAAACACAGCTTTCACAAAATTTAGACATTCACTCCTTGGAGACAGGAGAAGTTCCACAGGACTGGAGAAGGGCTGATGTGGTGCCTCTTCAGAAAAGTTGTAATAGGGAAAAAATGACAAATTACAGGCCAGTAAGCCTTACCTCAGTGGCGGAAAAAGTAATGGAGGTTCTCTTGAAAGAGAGAATAGTGGACTTTCTCAAAACCAATAGGTTGCATGATACGAGGCAACATGGTTTTACCAAAGGATGATCTTGCCAAACAAATCTGATTGAATTCTTTGACTGGATGACCAGAGAACTAGATCAAGGGCATATGATGGATGTGATCTACCTAGATTTCAGCAAAGCCTTTGATATTGTTCCTCATAGGAGGCTTATCAATAAACTGAACAGCCTGGGGATGGGTCCCAAGGTGATGAACTGGATCAGAAAGTGATTGACTGACAGACAACAGAAAGTGATGGTAAATGGAACCCACTTGGATGAAATGAAGGTGTGTAGTGGTGTGCTCCAGGGACTGGTCCTGGGACTCGTACTGTTTAATGTATTTGTGAGTGATATTGCTGAAGGACTGAAAGGAAAAGTGTGTCTTTTTACAGATGACATGAAAATTTGCAAGAGTGGACTCACCTGAAGGAGTGGATAACACAAGGAAAGATCTACAAAAGCTGGAAGAATGGTCTAATGCTTGGAAGATAAGATTTAATGTGAAGAAGTGCAGTGTCATGCACATGGGATGCCAAAATCCAAGGGAATTGTATGCGATGGGGGGCGAGAGGTTTGTGTACACAGACCAGGAGAAGGACCTTGGAGTGATTGTTTCTGAGGATCTCAAGGTGGCGAAACAATATGACAAGGCAGTGGCCAAAGCCAGAAGGATGCTGGGTTGCATATAGAGAGGAATTATCAGCAGAAAGAAGGAGGTATTAATGCTACTGTACAAGTCACTGGTGAGGTCTCACTTGGAACATTGTGTTCAGTTTTGGAGACCATATCTCACAAAGGATATAAAAAGATTAGAAATAATTCAGAGGAAGGCAACCAAAATGATTTGGAGCCTGAGCTAGAAGACATACAAGAAGAGACTTGAAGACCTAAATATGTATAATACTCTAGAGGAGAGGAGGGATGGGGAGATATGATACAGACATTTAAATACTTAAAGGGTATCAATGACCAAACACCTTTTTCAAAGAAGGGGAAGCTGTAAAACTAGAGGGCATTACATGAAGCTGCAAGGTGGTAAACTGAAAGGCAATGTCAGGAAATACCTTTTCACTGAAAGGGTGGTGGATGCTTGGAATGCCCTCCTGATGGAGGTGATGGGGGTAAATACGATGATGGAATTCAAAATGGCATGGGACAGACACAGTGGATCCCTTTATAGCAACAGAATAAAATCAAAACAAACATAACTATCTCTTATATCTGAACAAATAGGGCTGACCTGCACGGAGCGGTGGTTACACCCCTAAACAAAGGCATGGGGAGGGAGTGACCTGCATGGAGCGGCAGGTGCACCTACACTTGTCATCTTGCTGGGCAGACTAAATGGACCATGCTGGTCTTTATCTGCTGTCATATACTATGGGTGGCATTTTTGAACGTATTTACATGGGTAACTGCCCTAGTTACCCATGTAAATGCCTTATGCGGGATTTTTGGATAGTGCCTTTCATGGATAGTGCCTTTCGAAAATCCCATATAAGTCCCTAATGTGCCCCGATGCTATCCGGTTAGCTTTGGGGTGAGTTGGGGGCATTCAGGGTTGGAGCGGGGGTGGAGGAAAGGGCTAAATGGGTAGCAGTGATTTTCGATGCTACCCGCTTAGTCTTTTGTGCCTTTAAGGACGACATGTAGGGCCCGATATATTCAGTTCGGCAGGCTATGTGCCGCTATGGCACATAGCCCTACCCTCCGACCCTTAACCCTGGATATTCAATGCTGGGGACATATCCGTGGATCGCCGCACGTGCCAGAAGCCGCAGTAGCTAACCCAGCAGCGGCGATATTGCATGCAGCCCGGTTAGCTCCTGCACTTTAAAGATAGGCAAGGGTTTTCCTCACCTATCTTTTAGGCGCAGGTCACTAACCGGGCAGCATGCAAAATCGCCGCTGCCCAGTTAGCAATAGTCTCCGCTTCTGGTCTGCCCTGTAATGCCCCCAACACACCCTTATGCTAATCGCATAACATTGGGGTGTGTAGTGGGGTTAGAGGGAGATGTTCAATGGCACTAACCGATTAAAGGCATTTACTTGCTTTACTGGGCTGTAAGCCATGTAAATGCCTTTCGAATATCGGGCCTGTAAATTATAGGATTTTAGAATATACACATGTAACCCCATGCTCTGCCCACGCTGCCCCCAAACGCTGTCCCTGTGCACACCCAAAGTGAAAGTACACACAATCGGCTTGATACAACTATCTACAAAATAGCAACTGGCTATGTGTAAATCATTAATATACTGTGATTGAAGGCACATAACATTACTCAGCTCTCTATAAAATTACCCCCAAGTGGATTATGTCCAGCACTGTTCCTACCTCTCCCCCCTTGTTATCCAGATACAATCTGGCCATTTTGCAATTTCAAAAGTCCAATTTTATCCAGATAAGTTTTGAACATGCACAGATAGGCGAGGTACAACTTCTCCATCTACTGGTGAACACATTTCTCAGTCAGAATATCAAGTGAAATAGGATAAAATAAACTAATAGGTATCAATATAAAAAGAGAGAAGTAAATTCTCTAAAAATTCAAAGAAATCTGGAGTTTGAGGGGATATTTGCTGGAGAACACCCAGAGAGTTTTGAATGTGGTGCTATGTATGTGTGACAAGATGATGATCCGCAGTCGATGGTGAGTTTCTTCAAGTTAAATGCTTTCATGTGCAAATAAAAAAGTAAAACAACAAATAGAGAAGAGGGGATAGTTGATTGCATGAGTATGATTAAAGATTGGACAGATGATTATATAAATAAAAACGTTAGGTGTCCATGAAATAATTGCCCTTCTAAGTTAGTAATAACTTTTGTAAATAATTGCCCTTCTTAGTTAGTAATAACTTTTGTAAAAAAAAGTTATTACTAACTTAGAAGGGCAATTATTTCATGGACACCTAACGTTTTTATTCATATAATCATCTGTCCAATCTTTAATCATATGGCCCCTTCACGTGAGGGTTGTTACCTGTTGCCTGAATAGTTCTCCCTGTAGAGAATCCAGGATCTCCTTACTTCTAGATGATACTGCAGCAGGGATGTGCCAATCCACATCTGGTTTATTGAAATCACCTATCAGTAGCACTTCCCCTTTCCTAGCAATGCTGAGCATGTCTTCAATTAATTCTCCAGCCACTTCTACTCCCTGTGATGGTGGTCTGCATATCACACCAGTGCAAATGGATTTCCCTTTCCCTCTTTCTAGTTTAACCCACAGTGCCTCCACGCTCCTTTTTAAGCTCTGTAATTCTATTTTATTTATTTATTTTATTTGTAACGTTTTTATATACCACCTTTTCCTAAGATCAGTGGCGGTTTACATTGAACATAAGTCAAAATACAGAGAACAATGTGAAATACAGAGAAACAATAATTAACTATCAACAAAATACATGTAACTTTAAGCTATAGCTTTAATATTATTTTTTGCATATAGTGCCCTTCCTTCTCCCCTTCTTCCTACCCTGTCCTTTGTGAATAGCCCGGTATAGTTACATTCCAGTCATGGTTTTCTGTGAACCATGACTCTGTAACCCCCACTAAATCCAAGACAACCTCTTCCATTAAAGCCTCAGCATCTGGGGTCTTATTTCCATGCTACGGGCATTTCTAAGTGTAGCCAATGAGGAAGCCTTGTAAAAAAGCTTTTCTTTCAGATATTTGGACATCAGGGCCGGCACTATTTTAGGCAAATAGGGGGGTCATCTAGAGCATTAAACTTTGGCGGTTGGTAGAAAGAGTCCCAGGATGGCCTCCGCTTTCCAACCCCCACCATTACCGCTGCGGGTACATCTCTCCAGGACAATGCAACATAACAGAAGCGCTGTGCTCCAAAAGTGCAGCTGGTCCCAGCCCCTCGGATGCAGATGTCCTGTTTGAGTCGGAGAGGAACTGACTGCGCTTTGCGAGTGCAGCGTTTAGGGGTTCAGAAGATTCCCCTCCATGTTACGCGTCCTTTCTGCTTTGTTGCCATTGCCACCGCTGCTGGTGCTGAAGTGATGGGGGCGGGGGCAATAAGAGTGGGAGCTGCCTGGGTCTTGCACTGGCCCTATAAGACAGTGACTGACCAGAGAGGGAAATACAATGAAAGCCCAGGTCCAAAGGTGCCCTCACTATACACTTACCAAGGAACCCAAGAGCTGATGTCCAATTCTTGTTAAGTGCACATGTATTCCTGTTGTAAAATCAAGAACACATGCAGAATTTATATTTTATTTAAACTTATTCTTATACCGTCTTTCTACTATTCAAAGCGGTTTACATAGAACAACAACCTGATGGGGCATGAAGATGCAACAAAACAACATAGTAAATAGTCTATCGGTGTTTGCACAGCGCTCTGTTTGCCTTGTAGTGCTTTACAAATGTTTAACAGTAGTAGTAGTAGTAAATGGTAACAGTACCTATGTACAGGGTACACCGCGCTTGATCTTTGGAAAGCACGGTATAAAAATGTTTATTAAATAAATAAAATAAATAAATAAACATGAGCGTGCAGTCAATCAGCGTTTATAAAATGAGCAGCTCCTGCGTCTGCTGGTCGTGCGTCTAGACTGAAGAAGGGGCTCTTAGGGGTTTGTTTACTTAGCTGCGGTAGCGGCTTCTGTGCGATATCAGAGCTACAGTCCCATGGAAGCCACTACCGCAGTTAAGTAAACAAACCCCTTAGTGGTTGTTAGGTGGCTTGTGTCTCTGGAGTTGAAGTTGTATTGAAGTGATGTAGACCATGTCCACAGCCCAGCACCTTCCAAAAGATGTCTCCCATGTCTCTTACATGTGTCAATAGCAGTTTTCTAAAATCAGTTTACACATGTTGACCCATTTACACAAATAAAGGCAACTATTGACACGTGCAGGAGTTGTTCATGCCTTCCAACTTGACCCCTTTACGTATTCCTTTTGCAAAATATGTGAAACTGACATGCTAGTAACGTCATCTGAATCTGAATGTCTGACCGCAGAATAACCCTGCCTAGACAGAGGCTGCATTCAGCTGGGAGCAACAGAAGGCTGTACCAGGATTTGCTTTTCCGTGGAAGGGGAAGGTGTAGAAAACTAAAGAGGCCACAGCTGACAAGTCTTTGATGAGAGATGGCTGGTAGATGAAAGATGAGAGGACTTGTGCGCTGTGTGTGTGTGTGTGTATGTGAATCCAAATGAAGGTAAAAACCTATAATACTCTTTGGTTTGGTTTGTAAAGCTCTTTTTGACAATGTGTGTTGTTTTTTTTCAGACATACTCTTAGTTCCGGTAGCTCATCTGTTTCAGGCATCACAATAAATACAATTTTGCGTCTCAGAGCTAAACTAGCAGTGGGGGGTTAGACCTAACCTCAGCCTCCCAGTTAAAGGGATTTTGCTGAGGTGGTAGAGATGAAAGCTGCATAAACAGAGACTCAGTGCTTACCTTCCTATCAGAGGACAGAGAAAATGCCCCAGACAAGACTCAGGACTGTTGCGATACTGATCTAGGACAATGGTTCCCACGTTTGACCTACGGACATGCGGCCAGTCAGGTATTCAGGATATCCACAGTGCACATCCTGAATATTCAATTGGCTGGGGGGTTCACCACGACTAGTTTTGGAAGCACTAATCTAGAAGTGTGGAGGTTAATTTTATAACCGGGTGCCTGCTTTTATGGCAGCCAAAATGTGCCTATTTTATAAAGAAAGGCAGACACCTATTTTTCTTTGTAAAATCCTAGTGCAAGTGGCTGAAAATGAGCCATAATTTAAGACGTGATCATTTACACCCCTCCTAGAGCTCTATCCAAATTCCAGCCCTGTGCACACTCACAGTGAAAGTATGACAATGAAATTAATTGCGCACTTTCATGCTGGCCACTACTTTATAAGAGACCAGTTTTGCATGTAAGTGACTAAAATGCACTTTATAAACTTACCTTCTAATAGAGAAATGAGAGTCAGGTGCTGCAGTCACTGATCGGGGAAAAGATGTTCCAAACCCGCTGATTTATAACTACTTAATTATAAATCATATTTTTTTATTAAGCACAATTTCATCATCAGAAAATTACTGGATATGTGTATGTCACATCATGAAGATATTGATATACGCGATGCAATCAAAAACTATCGAGACTTGTACAATAACACAAGAAGTATAACACTGACAGTTATTGCGCTCGGTCTCCTTCAAAGTAGTTCCCTTCTGATGAAACACACTTCCTCCAGTATTCCTGCCACTACTGGAAACACTTTCGATATGCCTCTTTCGTTATGCTGTGAAACTGCTGTGTCAAATTTTGCTTAACGGTCTCCAAGTCGTTAAATCTCCTTCCTTTAAGTGGTAATTTCAGTTTTGGAAACAAGAAAAGGTCATAGAGTGCGAGGTCAGGTGAGTATGGAGGCTGATGGACTTGCTCGATTTGGTGTTTGGTCAAGAACCTCTGGACAGGATGTGATGTGTGAGCTGGAGCGTTATCATGATGAAGCAACCAGTCACCATTCCTGTGCAACGCTGGCCTCTTACGACAAACTGCATCTTTCAAACAAGTCAAAACTTAAATGTAGTACTCCTTTTTGATGGCTTGACCTCTTGGAGCATACTCATGATGAACAGTACTCTGGTAATCAAAGAAAACTGTGAGCATGACCTTGACATTGCTCCTCACCTGACAGGCTTTCTTAGGTCTGGAAGGGTTTGGAGTCTTCCATTAAGAACATAAGAACATCAGATATGCCATACTGGGTCAGACCAAGGTCCATCAAGCCCAGTATCCTGTTTCCAACAGTGGCCAATCTAGGTCATACGTACCTAGCAGTATCCCCAAAAGACACAGGTTCCACAATGCTTGTATTGGGTCAAGCACTGATATCCTGGGTCCTCTTTAATAATGGTTTATGGACTTTTCCTCCAGGAACTTGTCCAAACCTTTTTTAAATCCAGCTACACTAACAGCTTTTACTACAACCTCTGATAAGGAATTCCAGTGTTTGATTACATGTTGAGTGAAAAAAATATTTTCTCTTATTAGTCTTAAACAGGTTACACTGTAGCTTCATTGCATTGGAGTGATAGGCGGACCCCATCCCCCTCACAGGGAGAAGAAGTGGACGGAGATTTAATAGAAGACATATGCAACATTGCTAGGAAAGGGGAAGTGCTACTGATAGGGGATTTCAATATCCTGGATGTTGATTGGCACATTCCTGCTGCAGTATCATCTAGAAGTAAGGAGATCCTGGATTCTCTACAGGAGAACTATTCAGGCAACCGGTAACAGAACCCACACGTGAAGGAGCCATACTGGACTTGGTGCTTACCAATGGGGAAAAGATTGAGCTTCAGTTTCTGGGTCATAACCATAAACCTATGATTCATCACCAGTAATAATCTTTCTGAGGAAACCTGAGTCATTTTCAACACATTCTAACAACTCCCTGGCTGCAGACAGTCAATCTTCTTTTTGGTCAGGGAACAGGAGTTTCAGCACAGATTTTGCAGACACACATCTCATCCCCAAATCAGCAGTAAGAATTGACTGTACCGACCCAAAACTGATGTCCATATCTTCAGCAAGCTCTCTGATATAGTCAATCGATGATTTGAGCAGATTGCAGCATACACTGCCTCAACTTTATCCTTCATTCCTGTGCGTTGACAGCCTTCCAGAGTGTTTGTCACTGTCAACACTTTGGCAGACCTCTTGGAAACATTTGTACCAGTCATAAACCCGAGCACGACTCGTGCATTCATAAGAACATACGATATGCCATACTGGCTCAGACCAGGGTCCATCAAGCCCAGTATCCTGTTTCCAACAGTGGCCAATCTAGGTCATAAGCACCTAGCAGTCTCACCATACACTTAGGGGCTTGTTTACAAAGCCGCGGTAGCGGTTTGCGATCGTAATCGGAGCCGCGGCCCCATTGATTTCAATGGGGCCGCGGCTGCGATCGCGATCGCGAACCACTACCGCGGCTTTGTAAACAAGCCCCTTACTGTGACTTGTCATAAGTCTCTGCACGAATATCAAAATTTCTGGAAGAATTTAATGCAAATTCGCTGTTCAGTTTTTTTACTCATCGTAAATCTGATGAACTGCTTTAACACGATACCAAACATCACATGATTAAAAAAATACAGGTGTGCTGCTGTCACGCTACACTGTACACATGCAGAGCACATAACTAGGTCACTGCATGCTTAATAGCATCATTGTGCGACATATTGTTATATAGCTACACAACAAGTCTTGATCCTTTTTGATCACACCTCCTGGTTTTGACAGTTGTGTCCCATTTGTAGATATAAAATGTTGCATATTTTGGTCACTAGATGGCAGCAGAGTCACAACTGCGTAATCTTGTAGTACCTCTCTGGCCTCCCTCCTATATCTCCCAGAGACGTTTCCTTGAATTTTGCTGCTTTTATAAGGGTCTCACGTATGCTACCCCACTTTAGAGGCAAGAGGGGAGGTGGTCATTCCTTCTTCATTCTGCTTTTCTTTCCTAATACCTGCCATGTTGGGGCAGAGTACAAAAGCTTCATACCTATTTGGGCAGGAGGAAGGGACATAGTGATGCTTCTCAGATTTTAAACTGCATTTCACAGAAACAGCTTTTGCAGAGGGAATGCAACACTCCTAGGGAACACACCCAGAGCTGGAGAAAGGACCCAGAAGACAGAAGGTGGAACGCCAGAAATAGGACACAGACAAAGGGCAGAGTTTGGTTCTCCAGCGTGACTAAAGTTGGCATCTCCCAATAAAAAATCCTCAAAATCTAACTTGAAGCAGTAGCAGAACCTCTGGTCTTTTCTAGCAGTTTACTGGGCAGATGAAGCCGTGGTGCTCCTCAGGTGCTGAACTGTGTATTTTTGGGTAAAGGCTGAGAGTGACTCTGGACCAGCACCGCTGTCGTTCACGCTGCTTTCTTTAATTGCTGATCCCTTACTGAAAGTCAATTTAAAATGGAACTTTAATGACATTATTTAGTCAGCATTAAGTAGACATTAACAGAGCCTGACTCTGCCCCAGGGTTGTGTTACTGCTCGGAGAATCTCAGCTGTAGTGAGTGAGTTTATATCTGACTTTCCCGGCCACATTCCTTCTGGGTGCATACAACTTCAAGCAGTCCTCCAAATGCTCTTTATTTCTTCATTATGCTCATCAATCAGTGCAATCTGGAGATGTCAAGGCTTGCATCTCATGGTTACCTTGCTCACAAGGGTTAAGTCAGGCTTTTAGTACATTTTAGTTTTTGACTTTCTGCAATTTTGAAACCCTGACGAGACATTAGAGACACAGCAAAAAGCTAAAAGGATCGTGGGGCTTTCTGACCCTCGTCCGTGCCGCTGTCTGTGCTCTACCTGCTTTGTGCCAGCATGACGGGTTGTAGTTTCCAGCTGAGCTGTACCTGACAGGTGCAGGCTACGTGGAGACACAGGGCTGGGGAGTGGCATCTAATGCATTGCCCTGAGTCTCCATGGCACAAGGGATCTGAATTAGCCATAGGCTGAAGGTGGGCTGTGGGGTCTCTTGTCCAGTTTCTGACATGGACACCTCTGTGTCTAACACCGGCCCTGCAGCTTTGAGGCAGCCTGGTCTATCTGTGACAGCAGCAGAACTATTATTGATGCCAAACCTTACTACACCCCCTTTTTCCTCTTGCAGTCACCAGCTGTTACCATGATGTCATTGTGTGTTCTTATGGAACCATCAGGTCTTTATAGGGATTCCAGCATGACACAATTATGATAATCCAGCAAAATAATCTTATTGACTTAGATTTGGTCACTGATTCATGAAGGGGCACATCTAGGCCGTCCGGATGGCCCCGAGCAAGATGGACTTGTTAAGACCTGATTCTGGGCCATGGGAATGTACACAGAATTGGGCCCAAGGACGGCCTGGCGTGCCCCTGCCTGCATGTGGGGACATCCTCTCTGCAGGCACCCATGCCTCATGTGGTTAAGACCCCCCTCTTACCCGCTGCCTGAACCACGGCTGGCTAACTGGGGCCTGATTGGGTGGCGGTGACCCCCCTGCACCCGGCTCTAGCCCCAGGAAGGGATCCCCGGGCCCAATTGCCCCACCGGAGCAAGGTGGAATAATCAGCACTTCCCCTCTGACCCATCAGGACGTACAGGACTGTAACCTGAATCGACCTGTACATCCTGCCAGCTAGGCCTGACCCTGGTCTACCAGATCCTGCAACCTCCCGCCCCCCACCGGTTCTCCCCATCCTGCTGCTCTAGCCGTGCAGGGAGAGCAGGAGAAGGAATAGGGTCCGGACGGCTTGCAAGGCTGCATAGCCCACTGGGACCTGCAGCACCGAAATCCACGACTCGGAATCAGGTCCTAAGTCTCATCCAGCTGTTATATTCCTTACTAGTGGGCTCCATAAAATGGGGCAGGGTATTTCCCTGTATTCCAGTGGAAAGCAGCCACTTCCCAATGCTAGACACAAAACCAGTATAAAACCGAGGATATTATAATGCCTCTGTATCATTCCATGGTGCGACCGCACCTTGAATAGTGTCTACAGTTCTGGTTGCCGTATCTTAAAAAGGATATAGCAGAATTAGAAAAGGTACAAAGAAGAGCCACTAAAATGGTAGAGGGGATGGGAGGCTACTCCTATGAAGAGAGGCTGAAAAGGTTAGGGCTCTTTAACCTGGAAAAGAGATGGCTGAGGGGAGATATGATGGAGGTCTATAAATTAATGAATGGAGTGGAACGGGTAAATGTAGATAGATTGTTTACGCTATCAGAATATAAAAAGACTAGGGGACATGCAATGAAGCTGTTTAAGACTAATAAGAGAAAATATTTTTTCACTCAACGTGTAATCAAACTCAGGAGTTTGTTACCGGAGGATGTAGTAAAAGCTGTCAGTGTAGCTGGGTTTAAAAATGGTTTGGATAAGTTCCTGGAGGAAAGGTCCATAAACCATTATTAAAGAGGACCCAGGATATCACTGCTTACCTATGTGCCTCTTTGGGAAACTGCCAGGTACTTGTGACCTGGATTAGTCACTGTTGGAAACAGGATACTGGGCTTGATGGCCTTGGTCTGACGCAGTATGGCATATCTTATGTTCTTATGTTCAGTACCTCCCAACATTTCAGGAGATGGGTACCCCAAAACTACATACATGGAGCCACCTTCTCCCACTACTAACAACAAACATCTCTAAAAATGTCTTGGAAACTCTCTAAATGTGGCACGCGCTTACATACACACTCGGGTTTGCTTTCTTTTTTTTATATTCACTTTCTTATTCTGCAGGGGATCTCCACAGTGCTCGGCATGCACTGAGTGCTGGGTGACTGATGCGACATTACAGTGGATGACAATTAATCAAAGGCAAACCTGGGAGTCATTGATCTGACCTTATCTTAATGACACTGCTCAGGCAGCATCAGTCAGGATTTGAGGGCTGCCTCCTTGGGATAATTTACAGCTTTTCATCCAAGCCCGAGAGATTTCATGCCCCTCCACCCTTAATGCAACAGAAGCTGTGCTTTCTTCTCCCAGCAAAACAACATTGCGGTGAATCAACCCATCAATCCTCGAGCTTAGACTATAGACACAGAAGACTAGTTACTTTGTCCTGGGGAGAAGACGGTGTTTAAGAGGCCGTCAGCCCTTCGCAGCACCTTCCCTGACCGAATGCGCCTTTCATTTAGCACCATGGGTGAATGCTGAAGCGGCAGATGAGGAATATTGCACAAGAGCAGCATGTTATCTGCCACTTAATGCCCCTTTTCTCTCTGTTAACTGAGGGGCAAATTGTAGCAAACACCCCCATCAGTTAGTGTGGAGGGTTTGTGGGAACCACATCTAACTTTTGACAGTAATTGGAAAATCTTACTACACGTTAGTAAATAGGCCCCTTAATGTTTTTTTTTTAAATCATATTTATGATTTGCGATCTGGTTAGGAATTTTGATGAGTGGAATATAAATGTTTGAATTAAACAAAATAAAAAAATATTGATGTGGTAATCTGCCTTGCTTTTACTAATTGTTAGAAAAGTGAGGAATAAAATTACAATTAAATTAAATTGTCTGGCACCAAATCTACTGAGTGGTTTTCTTAACTCTTTGAGCTATGAATTTAGTATTAATCCCAGAGGCACTAATGATCTTCTATCACAAAGGATATAAAAAGACGGAAAATGGTTCAGAGGAAGGCCACCAAAATGATTTGGTGCCTGCACCAGAAGACATATGAGAAGAGACTTGAAGACCTAAATATGTACACTCTGGAGGAGAGGAGGGACAGGGGAGATATGATTCAGACCTTTAAATACTTGAGGAGTATTAATGAATAAACAAACCTCTTCCAAAGACGGGGAAGCTGTAAAACTACAGGGCATAACATGAAGCTGTAAGGGGATAAAACTGAAAGGCAAAGTCAGTAAATACTTTTTCACTGAAAGGGTGGTGGATGCTTGGAATGCCCTCCCGATGGAAGTGGTGGGGGCAAATACAGTGACAGAATTCAAAATGGCATGGGACAGACACAGTGGATCCCTTTATAGCAACAGGATAAAATCAAAATAAACATAACTATCTCTTATATCTCAACAAATAGGGGTGACCTACACGAAGCGGTGGGTTCACCCCTAAAAAAAGGCATAGGGAGGGGTTACCTGCACAGAGCAGCAGGGGCACCTATTCTTGCCACCTTGCTGGGCAGACTAGATGGACCATACTGGTCTTTATCTGCCGTCATATACTATGTTACTAGATAACATCACACATACTGTTTGCAAGTTGCTTCAAGTTTTTCAGGTCCTGTGATCCTCACTTAGTGGAATAAAGTAAAGTAGTGACGTGGGCTCAGATGACATCAGCGACGGCAGTCTGTCTGGACCATCATACTAGGGTGACCTTACTTAAAATGAAAACGTCTCTCTGAAGACTGGAGTGTAAGAGAGTTTGAGCAGGAAGTTGTAGAAGCATTGTAGGACTAGAAGAAAGATCAACAATCCAGCACAAAAAGATCAGCAAAGAATACTACAGGAAATGGAAACTGCTACTGAAAAGTGTTTTAGCAGCACAAAATGCTGTAAAATACAAGCTATTAATTAGTTGGCAATCCCCACACTCTCCTAAGGTTCTGGACTTGTAAAGTGGCCTTACAAAGATCTCTAAGAACAAGAACAATCTTCTATTCCCATCAGGTAATCTATAAGCACTAATGTGTGCTGAGACTATAACAGCAATAACTGCAGCACAGGACAATGGACTGTGGACAAGATAGTTTACAGTCAGTATAGAAAACAGCTTGTAAATGAGACAAATGCAGTTTACGTAGCAGAGACTTGGAAAAGGGTTACCTATCTCAACATCACGGTGTAGAAACTCTCCTGCTAGCCCTAATGGACAACCTACTCAAAGGTCTAGAAAACAAGTGCAAGATGTATATGCTTATATTCATAGATATATCAGCTGCCTTTGACTCCGTGCATCACCCCACACTTCTGGAGAGACTCGCGTGCATAGAAATTTCAGGAACTCCGCTAAAATGGTTCTCTTCCTACATAACCAACAGAATGCAGCAGGTCCAATTCAACAATGACAAGGCAGCCCCCTTCCCACAAACTCAAGGCATTCCGTAAGGCTCTGCCCCTCTCCTCCCTCCTATTCAACTTATACCTACAACCTGTATGCAAGATGCGAGATCAACTACCATATATACGCAGATGATCTAATGCTATATACACAACTCGACGTAAATAACCCAAACCTCAACAAACTTGAAAAATGCCTACTTGAGCTACAAACCTGGCTGCAACGAAATAACATGTCCATAAATCACAAAAAAACAGAAGCAATGTGTATCTCCAGGAAACCGGGCTTCAAGCCCTCAGCAACGGTCACCATGAACAATAACATTTACAACATCAAGACTGAGATAAAATATCTAGGAGTGATGCTTGACAACAACCTATATATGGACAAGCACCTTCGAAATACCAATCAGGCCATCTTCCACAAATTAAGAGTCTTGCAGCCCTTACGTAACATCCTCGATCATGCCGACTTCAGGTCAGTCGCACAAGCACTCATCATTCCACATCTAGACTATTGCAATGCCATACTGCAAGGCTTGCCAAAGAAAACTATAAATATTCTTTAATTGGCACAAAATGTTTCTGCCAGAATCATTATGCAAAAAGGCCTCTCTGAGCACATTACACCTGTACTAATTGAGCTACATTGGCTCCCCATTGCGGCCCGCATTCAATACAAAATGTTAGTCACTACATTCAAACTCATTCATAACTTAGCACCCTCACATCTCAACAGCCTAATCTCCAATCTACCCAACAACAGGAGTAAAAGAACAGTAAACCTCAATACCCTCTGTCCCCCAAAGTGCATCAGAACTGTTAATGCATGTACAAGTAAAAGAGCATTCTCACTTATAGCTCCACTACTCTGGAACCGGCTGCCATGCGAACTGCGTGCAAACTGTGACTTGAAAGACTTCAGAAAAAAACTTAAGACGCACCTCTTCCAATCGCATTACAATGTAACCTAGACACTGTACCCCACTACCACTGTATCCCACCACCAATTGTCTACCATGCGTGGGAAAGCTACTGTACCCCATGTAACCTCACAACGAGAAATGCATTCAGGTAATGTGTAAATATGCACATAATATATCCTGTGTGAAGTGTATCCCATCGATCAACTGTAATCTGTAACCCTATGTTTGCTGTGTACTATCTCTTTCTCCCAATCACAATGTATATCCTTCTAATTCCTGGCCGGTACAGCCACCCTTACCATGTATAGCAACCGCTGCTGATCGCTGGAAGCAGCGGGATACAAATGTACACTAAATAAATAAATAAATAAATTGCTGAGTGTGAAACGCTGAGGTCAGAAGGCCCCTATATATGTAGAAAGGTATAATAAGTTAGCACAGGTCACCCACTGGAAATTGTATAAATCCTATCACATCTCTGTACTGCAAAAATACTGGTATCAAGACATTGAGAGAACTGTAGAGAATGCTGCTTGCACGTCAGGGAGTTCTTGTTCCAGGTATGGTTGTAGTCTCCACTGAATGATCTGGAGTGGAATCTTGCTGGTGTGTGAGATCTGAGCGATTGTGCGATAATTTCCACAGTTAGTCAGATCACCTTTCTTCAGTACTGGTATGAACACACATCTTTTCCTGTCAGCTGGCCATGATGTCGTCTTTCAAACTTTCTGGCAGAGCCTTGTGAGTATTGTATCAGCTACATCTGATTACTGTAATACTTCAGTGGGAATGCCATCAATGCCCGGTGCCTTGTTCTTTGGTAAAGGCTTCCAATGCTGCTTCAACTTCTTTCATCACCAGTGGTTCTCAATTGTAAGGTACAGGTTGAAACAGCCATTTTCCACTTGATCCTTATGGTAAATTGACTCTTGTCCATTCTTTCCACATTTTTTTGATCTTCTCAGCATCATTCAACACAAATCCTTGATCATATTTTAACATTCCAGTTTAGGGAGGAATTTTCTCTTTAACTCTCATAGCTTTAGGAAAGCCGATCTTTTTCTTCCTCTGATAGTTCCTACTTCTATTTCCTTAATGCATCATTCTAATACCTTTCCTTGTCTCGCCTTGCTGCACGTTGGAAATCTTGGTTGAGTTCTGTGATTACCTTGCTTTCTCCTCTGGCTTTGGATTCTCAGTGTTTCTGAATAATTTTTAGAGTTTCTTTGGTCACTTGTTTTGACTGCTTTTGCTTTTCCTCCTTTTGCAGAGACTTTTCACTTTCTTCAAGAACAACTGTCTTCATGTTATCCCATAACCCTTCTGGTGCTCTGTCATTTGTATCCAAAGGAATGAATCGATTTTGCAGGCGGTCTTTAAATTCCAAGATCACACTTAGCTACATTCATGTGACAAGCTCTTTACAGCTTTAGCTTGAGTTTGCGTACTAGTCACTGGTGATCCTGTACCACAGTCAGCTCCAGGTTTTGTCTTTGTTGATGTTTTTGAGCTTTTCCATCGTTGACTTCCACAGATGTAGCTGATTTGTTTTTTGTGCAATCCATTGGGTGAAGTCCATGTGGACAGTCGCCGCTTGCTTTCCTCAGAGAAGGTGTGAGATGAATAGAATTCTATCGGTCTTTTTTCAGATTCATTTCTACTACTACTATTACTAAACATCTGTATAGTGCTACAAGACATACGCAGTGCTGCACAGATACATGTAAAAGACAGTTCCTGCTCATCAGAGCTTACAATCTAGTCAAGACAGTCAACACAGTGGCTGTAGACATAAAATACATCTAGAGGGAATGGTAAGGAACCACAAAGAAGATTAGGCAAATCAAGATCTGAAAGCGGCAGAGAAGAGGTAAGTTTTCAGCCTGGATTTGAAAAGGGCCAGAGAAGGCACCTGACGTACAGACTCAGGTTGTTTATTCCAGGCATAAGGAGCAGCAAGGTGAAAGGAGCAAAGTCTGGTGTTAGCAATACAAGAGAAGGCTATTTGCCAGAAGAGTGGAGTTCTTGAGGAGGGGTGTAGGGAGAGATGAAAGGTAGTGAGGAGCTGCAGAGTGAATGCACTTATGGGTCAGCAGGAGAAGTTTGAACTGGATGCGGAAACTGATAGGAAGCCAATGAAATGACTTGAGAAGAGGGGTAATATGAGCATTATGAGACTGTCAGAAAATTAGCCACACAGCAGTGTGTTGAACAGATTGAAGGGGAGAGAGAAGATTCAGAGGGAGACCAGTAGGGAGTAGGTTACAATAGTCAAGATGGGAGGTGACTAAGGAGTGGATAAATGTCTTAGTAGTGTGTTCAGAAATAAATGGGTGAATTTTGGTGATATTGTAAAGAAAGAAACAGCAGGTTTTAGCTATCAGTTGAATGTGTGTGGAGAAAGAGAGACAGGAGTTGATGACGACCCCAAATTTGCACGCTGAGAAACAGGGAGGAGTAGAGAGTTATCCACAGAGACTGAGAAAGGAGGAAGGGGAGAGTTTAGGGGGGAAAATAAGAAGCTCAGTTTTGGCCATTTTCAATGTCAGGTGGCGGTGAGACATCTAAGCAGCAATGTCAGAAAGGCAGGCACAGATCCTAGCCTTGATTGCTGGAGAGATTTCAGGTGTAGAGAGGTAGATCTGGGAGTCATCAGTGTAAAGATGGTACTGAAAGCCATGGGAAGAGATGAGCGCACCAAGGGACTGAGTATATAGAGAGAAAAGGAGCGGACCCAAGATAGACCCTTGGGGTACCCCAACTTAGAGTGGGATAGCAGTAGAGGAGGATCCACCAGAACAAACACTGAAAGAGTGATGGGACAGATAAGAAGAGAACCAGGATAGCACAGAGCCCTTAAAACCAAGCAAAGACAAGTTATCAAGGAGAAAGTAGTGGTCAACAATGTCAAAAGCAGCAGAAAGGTCAAGAAGGATGAGGATCCAGTAAAGGCCCTTGGAGTTTGCTAGCAACAGGTCACTGGAGACTTTGGCAAGAGCCGTTTTGGTAAAATGTAAAGGATGAAAGCCAGATTGTAGAGGATCCAGAAGGACTGGAGAGGAGAGAAAGTTGAGGCAATGGCAGTGAACCGCATGTTCAAGTAGTTTAGAAATGAAGGAGATGAGGAAGATGGGTCGATAGTTAGAAGGGCAGGTAGGATCTAGTAAGTGTTTTTTGAGGAGAGGAGTGACCACAGCATGCTTAAAGGCTGCAGGGTAAGTTGCAGTGGAGAGTGATGGGTGAAAATATGAGTGATGGAAGGGACAACAGTGGAGGAGATGGAGCTAAGGAGATGGGTAGAAATAGGATCAGAAGAGCAGGTAGTGAGTTTGGAGGAGGAAAGAAGGTGAGTGGTTTCTTCCTCAGAGATCATAAAAAAGGAAGAAAGGGTAGCAGAGGTGGGGGGGGGGAGTTGGGAGTGAAGAAGGGGAGGAGGGGAAGTAGCTGACCTTGTGGGGAATTGGAGTGTGATCTTGTGGATTTTGTCATGGAAGTAGTCATCTAGGGTTTGGGCAGAAAGGGAGGGGTGTCGGAGGTGGAGGCACATTGAGGAGAGAGTTACCTCAGGCTGGAGGGCCAGAGGTTCAATTCCCACATAGGGACAAGAAACCTGAGGCCGGAGGGACTGGGGTCTCTAGTCCCATGGCCACTCCTTGTGGCCTTTGGCAAGCCACTTAACCCTCCATTGCCTCAGGTACGCTTAGATTGTGAGCCCTTCAGGGACAAGGGAATAAAAAGTGCCTGTTATCATATATCTGTAAACCGCTTTGACCCAGTGAAAAGCGGTATGTAAGCACAGCTAAATAATAAAAAAAATAAGTTGAGAGTTGTAAAGAGAGGGCAAGGATCAGAGGCAAGAAAGTTAGTCAGATGGACATAATAGTCTTGTTTGGCAAATGCTATGTCTGACTGGAAAGAGACAAGCATGAATTTGAAGTGTAGAAAGTCCGCAAGGATGCAAGATTTGAGCCAAGCAGGCTCAGTTGAGCAGGCGCAGGAACATAGGTAGTGGGTAGTGGAAGACAGTCATGGTTGAGATACAGTATGCCTCACAGGAGCAACAGCATCCAGAGCAGAGGAGAGCGCAGTGTTACAGGAACAGACTCAGATGACTTAGTGGAGGAAAGAGGTGATGAGACAGTGGAGGAGAGAGCCAATGGATCAATAGCATGAAGATTTATAAAGAGGTTGGAGGAGACAGGGGAGGTTGAGGTGGCAGGTGATGGTCCGATAAGGGAAGAAGTGAGGTACTGTCACTACCACCATCCCATACTGGGTGGTATGTCTTTCGCTGGCACCTCAGCTGAGAGCTGTCTACCTTGGGAGACCCTGCCAGTAGTTAAGTTACTGATAGCATAGCTCTCAGCATCACTGGTGCACACAAGCCTTCATGGCACAGCAAGTTGCAAACCAAGCAAGGGGCATACTGGTATGCATGGCAGGATTTTATAGAGGTGAAAAATTCTTTATAAAATGACCCTCAAAGAGTCACAATTTTCAGGGTCTCAGAGTCCTTTCAATAGGGGAAATTAACTGCTAGCAAGGGAGACTACAGTCAAACCTCGGTTTTCGTATGCCCTGGTTTTCGTACGATTCGGTTTTCGTTGACTTTTTTCATCAAGATTTTGTTCCGGTTTTCATACGTTGTCTCGGTTTTCGTACAGTTGAAAATGGAGCACCATCTTGTGGCCAGAAGTGGGATTTTCTTTATTTTGATTTTCTTGCTGATTGACTGTCTTCCATATTTATTGGCGCTTCTCTTTTACAAGGCAGGCTGGAGCCCCGATTGTGCAGACGGCCAAGATGGCTGTTCCCGCCTCCGCTTCTGGTGGTGATTGCTCGATCCCCGGAGGGGAGAGCAGCTGGAGCTGGCTGGAGTGCGTCCCATATGCCAACAAAAGTCTTCAATAAAGGTAAAAGTGATGTTACATGCTCATTTATCCATTTCATTAGTCATTTATATGTATTTCTCATTGTTTTCTGTATGTAAAAATATAGTTATTCTCTATAAAATGTATTTTTTGTCAATATTTTTGGGTGTCTGGAACGGATTAATTGAATTTACATTATTTCTTATGGGAAATCTTGCTTCGGTTTTAGTCCGTTTCGGTTTTAGTCAGACTTTTTTGAACGGATTAATCATGAAAACCGAGGTTTGACTGTATATCCCACAGATGGTGCTTATTAATGAGTGAGCTCTTTCCATAGTATAATAGATGATTCAGTTTAATTCATTAGAATCTGCTTAAGCCAAATAGATTCAAGGAAGAAAACCATCAGAATTTAGAACTCAGCAGATTAATGACAGTGATACTGTGCGGCAGGATCAGCACTATGTCCACACAGGGGAACTTTCTGGAAGTTCTGCTGCAAATCTGATCTGTCTCATGGAGCAGGGACCAGCCTACCAGACTTGGGCAGAGGGTGTATCCTTCTGTGATTTTGGAAGGAAGAATAAATAGTCCTGCAAGCAGGAAATAGGTGTCTTCCTCCAAAGGAGATTGGGGGGGGGGGGGGAGCGGGGCTGTAAGAGCCCATATAGGGTGCTGCCTTCTTGATAGCCAATTTTGAAAGCTGAGTAGTCTGGTTTATTCTCATATATGTAGGAATTGAATTCCATAAATGAGGCATCACATGGCAGAAGGCTAAACTTCAGCTGAATTCTAGTGGAATGACTAAAAACTGAGCTGTGAAAATCGTACAGAGCCCACCATGGAGCAGGAAATGCGAAATGCCCCTGGGCACTCAGTGCAAGAGGGCTTTGAAAGTCAGTATTTGGGTTTTGCATTTAATCCTGAAGGTGAAGGAAAGCCAGTGAACTTCATAGGAAAAGGTCGTATTTATGAGCATTATACAGAAGTTTGGCAGCACTGTGGATGGTCCCAGTCCAGCTGCCAGCGGACAGAGGTACACATCATTAAAACCAGTGTTATTGTTCGACACTGACTGGCACATGACTAAGGAATAGGCCCTTGATCCGTGGTCCTTTCTTTCCTCCTCTCTCTCTATTGCTCCCATTCCAGGTCCTCTCCTCCTCTTCCTCCAGTCTCCTGCCCCCTCCTCCATGGCCCTTTCCTGGGTACCCCATTCTCCAGTCCTCTAGCTCCCACTGTATCTCCCACATGCCAGTATTCTGAACACCTTGCACTCACAGGAAATGTGATGGCTCCCCCCCCCCCAACCCCCAGAAGTTTCTTTACTAAATCCCACATCAGTAAGGTCAAAAAATGCCCAAGCATCATAGATAGTGGAAAGGGGTGGACCACAGAGTCCATGGCCACCAACATATTGCACAACCCAGCATCAGCAATAGGGAGCTTTGGGGCAGGCCGGACCCTACGACCAAAAAGATGTTGCGCTATCCCTGCCGGGCCCTGAGTTTGAATTGCCCTCTCAGTCTTAAACCTAATCTTTGTAGAGCAGGGCTGAGATGCATTGGCAGGGGAGTGGGGGAGGGGAGGAGGGGGAGAGAGTTTGCACTGCCTCTAACCAGGCTCTTTCTCTTCTGTGCATGTGTTTGATTTGGGTTTTCACTGCCATCAACCCAGCACCTTTCACAAGTACTAAATTAACTAGAAAAAAGTCAGCCGGGACTACGATTATATAACGTCAGTAATTATACTGTTTTTAATTATATGCATGACCCTTCCTTATCAAGTCTGATTCCTGGGATGTATAATTACTGTTTCAGATCATCTCACACTCTCTGCCCCATCTCTTCGCGTGCTCAAATTAATTTCTTCTGTTTCGTCTTGCTCTTCGAGTGTTTTCAGGATGCAGTATAAGGAGGCATGTCGCACAACCTTCACTCTAACACACGCAGTTCCCAGCCCCAGGAGGGAGAGGATTGTCTCTCTGAGCCCAGGTCTCAATGGACTGTCCATACAGAGCTGACGATGTGAACAGGAGTGGGAGAAGGAGGCTCAGGGCTTGAGGCACCCTCAGTTCATCCTTGCCCCCACATCAATTTTAGGAAGCCCAGAATGAGGTCCCTCTGTGCCTGTGGTGACTTGCTGGGCAGCAGAAAAGCTGTTGGTGGTCTGAAGCCCAGGAGAAAGGTTTTCCTTGTCCTAAAGTATCATAATCATAACCCTGTGACCCTCATTTACTCCTGCCCTCAAACTGATCTGTGTAACCTCTCCTTCTTGATCTTTTGCTCTAAGGAAAACTGATGCAAATTAAATTAATGTGTCAGAATCTGTCCCATTTCTGTTAGCAATGAGCCCGAGAGGATGGTGGTTATTCAGATACTGTGTTTGCAATATGAATTTTGGGTTGTAGCTGAGATGGTATCATGTGACTATTACAGCCACTAAGACCCTCCACATTGTAAATAAAATTGTTTTTGGCCTTGCTTGCCTTCCTCCATATCTGAGCTTCCAGCCAAATTCAAATCTTCTCCTGTCATTTATTTCAGGAGAGTGGATCCTACCTAAGACCTTCTTTTGCACTCTTTGGGGTTTATATCTGAACCTTCCCCCTTCTCCAATGCAGTCACCACATCTGTAGGAGCGCCTCAAGTATCAGACCCTGATGGGTTGATGACCAAAAGCCAAGCCTAGGAATCTGCTACACACTGGAACATCTAGAAAAAGAAACCGGTGAGTTCCTGAAAGCTCATGGATAACATCCTTGTCCTGTGACTAAAAGCTATAACTGGTTAGTACATTGTATAGGACATGTCTGCAGAATGTTTCAAAATTGCAGATGTTTATTCATAGCTGGGTCTTTGGCATTTCCTGGATCTTGTAATATAGTGTTGGTCCTGGTGTACCCCTAACCGGTCTGGTTTTCAGACTACAATAAATATGCATGAGATAGATTTGCATGCAAGTCTGTTTCATGCATATTCATTTTGGATATCCTAAAAAACAGACTGGCTGGGGGGTGCACCAGGGCTGTAATATATAATTTCTGGGACTGTACCTTACTTAGTCTCCTTCAAACATGCAATATCTATTGTCAGGCTCAGAGCTGAAATCCATGAATCTTCATTTGTAACTACCTGAGATTTCTTCTTTATTGTTTAAATGTCTCCAATATACTTGCTCTGGACATTAGAGTGACTGTCTTGGGTCAGGCCCCATGCACCAGAATTCCACGTGGCGCTGTATAGCATTACCACTGGCCAACCTACAATGCAGAGTTCTAGTATCTGCATTGACCTGGAGAGTAGCCCAAAGATATTGTACAGGAACCTTTCATGATGACAGAGATCCCTTTATGTGCATATGACACAACTTGTGAGGGGCCTCTCATGTTTTATAGCTCATTTGAGATCATGGACAGATACATACTTTTCCCTAGCCCCCCTTATCTGTTCTGTTTTAGGCTCTTTGCATAGTGAGTTTTGAGCTGTGTGGGTACCCTATGGTAGGAGGGCTTGAGTGAAGACTAGGGGAAAGCAGGCATACATTAGTGATGGGACATTTTCTTCTTGATGCTGCTGCTATGGCAATCAGAAAAGGCAAGGTGTGTAAATGGGATGGAGTTTTTATTTTGTGTTTCTGCATGCATATAAGTCTATTATAATATTCTCCTTAAGTTCCTTTGCTCGTTTCCAACAAAGGATGAAAGATTTGCAATTTTTTCTTTCCATTTCTTTACCTTCCTTGGGCTCTGTGTAACTGGGCTGAATAAGTGGTTCTGAGCACATTTAAATGAGGCAGTGTGATATGTGAGCAGGACTTAGTCTGAGCTGACATCACAGCTGGAGCATGGTCGGTCTCAGATGCTGGTGAAACCACGAGAGTCACTGCCTGTAGGGAAGGCGATGAGGTTCCTACATACTGTAATGTGCAGGGCTTGTGCAGTCAGAAATTGCTTTAAAAGCCCATGTGAAGGGGACTGACTCCTCCTTTCCTGAAATCTGCAAAGATTTGTGACTGCTTATTTTGCTTTTTGCATAACAAGTGTTTCCTTCTATTTGTAGAAATCACCTAATACCTTCCAGCTGTAAATCTTCTGAAATTCTGAATTTGAGTGACTGGATCATTTTGTAACATATTGGTTAGCCGACTAGAAATCTCAGAAAGGGACTCATTGCTTTGTATTCTAATATATTTTAAAATTCTACCCCAAGGACACGTTTTCCTTCTCTTAAAATAAGATGATGAGTTTTCACAGATTAACCACCGTGGAGCAGATATGGGATGGGCAGAAGAATAAAGATTTGAGGGATGTTAGAGGAGTGATTGGAGCCAGGGAGCAAAGGCAGCGAGAAGGGCAGGACGCAGGAGGCAGGATGGGGACCTTGACGGAAGCCCTCCAGGACAGAACTCATGCATCCGTTACTAGTGACAAAGAAAGCTTACAGTAAGGATCTCAAAATGTATTCAGTCTTGGCCTTAGATTTATATCAAAGCAAAGAATCATAGAGAATGATGGCAGAAAAAGTCCATACAGCCTAACCAGTCTGCCCAGTCTCTACAATCATTACCTCTCCCTCAGAAATCCTCTGTGAATGAGAAAAACCCACCACCTTCCCCTACTCTTGCCCCTCCCCTAGCCCACCGCCAGACCACCTCTGCAGTAAGCAGGCAAGAGAACGCACATTGCTGAACGTCACAAATCCTTTTACCCACTGACAGGTGCTCTGGGGAAGAAGCTACAGAGAGAGGCAGGGAGAAGAAGCATTGCTGCAGCACATATACGACACCGCTGGGAACGACTGCAGCATTTAATTGTGTTCATAAGAAAAAAGACTTGCTGGGACATCTAAGAATAGCCAAAGGTTAAATCCCATTGCTGCTCTTTGTGATCTTGGGAAAGTCACTTAACCCGCCATAGCCTCAGGTACAAACTTAGATTGCAAGTCCTCCTCTCTACACCCTCCAGCCTAAGAGTTGGAGCAGCAAGTTAGACCATGAAAGCATAGTTCAAATCCGATTGCTGCTCTTTGTGATCTTGGGTAAGACGCTTAACCCTCTATTACCTTAGATTGCAAGCCCTCTGGAGACAGAATAATGCTTAAAACTTCCATGATATATAGCACAAAAGTCTGTTTTGACTGGTAGAAAAATGGTATAGCAAAAGCCTGTTAAATAAATGAATAAATAAATATGTATACCCTAGAGGAGAGGAAGGACAGGAAGGAAGAGGGATATGATGTTGTTGTTAAGTACCATCGAGTTGGTGTTGATAGTTCTCCTAAACTGTGTTTGGTCTTCCGTCAGGCGGCTCATTGTTGACAGTCTGGTACCCGTAGCTGTTGTTATTGTATCGATCCATCTCATTGCTGGCCTTCCTCTTTTGCATTGACCTTTAACCTTGCCAAGCATGATGTCTTTCTCTAATGATCTCTCTCTTTGCATGATGTGTCCAAAGTATGAAAGTCGAAGTCTTGTCATTTGAGCTTCTAAAGAAAGCTTAGGTTTGATCTCCTCTAGTACTGACTAGTTTGTTCTTCAGGCAATCCATGGTATATATAGTATTTGTCACCAGCACCATAATTCAAAGACATTGATTTTCTTCCTATCTTTTTCATTGTCCGATTTTCACATCCATATGACGTTATTGAAAATACCATGGCTTGAACAAGTTGACTCTTTGAGAGAGACATTTTTGCTCTTGAGAATCTTGTCTAGGTCCTTCATAGCCATTCTGCGAAGAGCAATGCGCCCTTGGAGTTCTTTACTGCTTGTCATTTCTTTATTGATTATTGATCCAAGCAGGTTAAAGTTGTCCACTATTTCAATTTCTTCTTCATCAGTGATGAAGTTATTGATTTTACCAGTTGTCAGGATCTCTGTCTTCTTTACGTTAAGGTGCAGGCCCACTTTAAGACTGTTCCTTGATCTTGAGAAGCAAATGATTCAGATCGGCTTTCCTCACAGCCAGTATTGTGGTGTCATCAGTATAGTGAAGGTTGTTGGTGAGTCTTTCACCAATCTTCACACCTCTGTTGTCTTCATACAGTCCTGCTTCTCTGATGATTTGCTCTGCATATAAATTAAACAGGTAGGGGGACAGTATGCAGCCTTGTTGTACACTTTTGCTGATTTTGAACCATTCTGTTGATGCAGACCCTTAAATACATAAAGGGTATTAATAAACAAATAAACCTTTTTCAAAAATGGGGAGGCTGTAGAACTAGAGAACATGAAATGAAGCTGCAAGGAGGTAAACTTAAAAGCAACATCAGGAAATACTGTTTCACGGAAAGGGTGATGGATGCCTGCAATGCCCTCCTTAAGGAGGAGGTGGGAGCAAAAACAGTGACTGGGATTCAAAAAGGCCTGGGACAGACACAGTGATCCATTTATAGCAAGAGGGTGGACTCAAAGGAAACGTAAACAAGTTCATAAACAGAGAGAGCGGCAGGCACAACTCCACGATTCTAGCACCTTAATGGGCAGACTAGACGGACTATGCTGGTCTTTATCTGACGTCATTGACTGTGTTACTCTGACTTTGGGCTCAGCCTGTGTTTGTGTAAATGCCTCACAGTTGGCTCAGAACTCTGACTGTCTGCTCGCACTGTCACACTGTTTTAATAACCTTTTGTGTTGTTTTCAAAGTCTGACATTTAATAATGCCGTATGTACACCCTGGAGGCTTCCAGTGCTGTGCTTTCTCTCTCTGGTTCACTTCCCATTAACGGAGTTGTATGTGAAAGTTTATGTAAGCTCCGAGAAGGAGGATACATTTAGAACAGGTTGTCTAACCTTTATTTTATTTATTGTATGAAGCTAATATGTGCATATATCGCAGCAGGTTTCTAAGGGGGAGTAAGCACATACTTTCCCCTTGAAAACGATCTCACATAAAGCACCCGCACACCTTTACCCTAGTTCTTTAATAAGCACAAACTCTTCTCAAAAATGGATCTAACTGCACTTTTTCTTTTGAAAATCCAAAAGGATAAGTTTGAATCCCATCCCAACTCCACCCCAGGAATGCCGCTGCTCATCACAGGTAAACGTGCACATGAAATACATTGCGCACAGACTTTCTCCCATGGCAATTTTAAAACAAAACCCTCTACTTTGTGCAAAGAAATGTTTTTTTCAAAATGAACCTTTTGTTTTTCCAGAATTATGCTGCTGTTGACTGCAGCCTATGTCAAAGGCAGCTCGCCTCTACAGCACGGTCTCCAGATTATGCAAATCATGCTGTATCTTCAATGTACAGGCTTCACGCGCAAGAAAGTGAAACAGGAACATTGTGTTATTTCAACTATTTTGCTTAGTTCATTTTATGGACGATTTTCTTGGCCAGTAACTTCTAAAATTCTGTTATAATAAATCACCTGCTGAGAATTAAGAGTTTTTCGGTGGTGTTTATATTGATTGCTTCATCAGACCAGGGAATATAGGCCACTCATGGAAAGACATCATGTATTGTGCAGCCAAGGAAGATGTGGCCAAGAAATACTCAGGAAGTCTTAGGAAGATTATGTCTGTCAGACAGGGTGACATTAAGGGTGTTTTATACCTTGAATGATGCCCAGCCGTAGGCCTCCCTTTGCCCCACTTCTTCCTACATCACTTATATAAATACTGTTTATCTTTACCTTGTTGTTGTTAAGTGCCGTCGAGTCTGTGTCGACTCATGGCAACCCTCTGGATAGATATCCTAAACTGTGTTCGATCTTCAGTCAGGCAGCTCATTGTTGACAGACTGGTACCTGTAGCTACTGTTATTGTATCGATCCATCTCATTGCTGACCTTCCTCTTTTGCATTGACCTTCTATCTTGCCAAGCATGATGTCTTTCTCTAATGATCTCTCTCTTCGCATGATGTGTCCAAAGTATGAAAGTCGAAGTCTTGTCATCTGAGCTTCTAAAGAAAGCTTAGGTTTGATCTCCTCTAGTACTGATTGATTTGTTCTTCGGGCAGTCCATGGTATACACAGTATTCGCCGCCAGCACCATAATTCAAAAGCATCAATTTTCTTCCTGTCTATCTTTTTCAATGTCCAGTTTTCACATCCATATGATGTTATTGAAAATACCAGGGCTTGAACAAGTCGAATCTTTGTATGGAGAGAGACATCTCTGCTCTTGAGAATCTTGTCTAGGTCTGTCACAGTTAAATCCTTATAAAGAGCATGCAATCTATAGTGCAGCCACTAGATGGCACTAATATGTTTAGGGGTTGAAGTGTTTTGGGTTAGTTCCTGTTCTCGCTGATCTCTGTGCAAAGGTGATGCTTCTCAATTCGATGCATTGTTCTGTGCGTACTATGATGTGATAGGTTGGTGTCAGTTTTTGGATTGTTTATGTCTGTTCCTCTTTAAATTGCCTAGAAATATGCTGATAGGTGGGTAATGATTGTGGGCTTTTCAACCTGGAAAGAGACAGCTGAGGGGAGATATGATAGAAGTCTATAAATTAATGAATTGAATGGAATGGGTAAACATAGATCGATTGTTTACACCATCAAAAAGTAGAAAGACTAGGTACTTGCAATGAAACTACAATGTAACCCATTTAAGACTAACAAGAGAAAATATTTTTTACTCAATGCATAATCAAACTCTGGAATTTGTTACTGGAGGATGTAGTAAAAGCTGTTAGTGTAGCTGGGTTTAAAAACGGTTTTGGACAAGTTCCTGGAGGAAAGGTCAATAAACCATTATTAAAGAGGACCCAAGAAATCCACTGCTTGCCCGAATACAAGCATTGTGGAACCTGTGTGTCTTTTAGGGAACCTGACAGGTATTTGTGATCTGGATTGGCCACTGTTGGAAACAGGATACTAAGAACATAAGAACATAAGACATGCCATACTGGGTCAGACCGAGGTCCATCAAGCCCAGTATCCTGTTTCCAACAGTGGCCAATCTAGGTCATACGTACCTAGCAGTTTCCCCAAAAGACACAGGTTCCACAATGCTTGTACTGGGTCAAGCATTGATATCCTGGGTCCCTTTTTAATAGTGGTTGATGGACCTTTCCTCCAGGAACTTGTCCAAACCTTTTTTAAACTCAGCTATACTAACAGCCCTTACTACATCCTCCGGTAACAGATTCCAGAGTTTGATTACATGTTGAGTGAAAAAATATTTTCTCTTATTTGTCTTAAATAGTTTACCCTGTAGCTTCATTACATGTCCCCTAGTCTTTCTATACTCTGATAGCGTAAACAATTGATCCACGTTTATCCGTTCCACTCCATTCATTAATTTATAGACCTCTATCATATCTCCCCTCAGCCGTCTCTTCTCCAGGCTAAAGAGCCCTAACCTTCTTAGCCTCTCTTCATAGGAGTAGCCTTCCATCCCCTTCACCAATTTGGTGGCTCTTCTCTGTACTTTTTCTAATAACACTATGTCTGGGCTTGATGGACCTTGGTCTGACCCAGTATGGCATATCTTATGTTCTTAAATAAATAAAATTCTTGTCTTGAGCTATAATAAGCTGAAAAGTCCTGTATACTAAATGAAAGCCTATGTTCAGATTCCTGTTGCATCTTGTTCATGAGTATATTAGGACAAGCTCACTTGGTAACAAATCCAACCTTGTGTGGGGCTAGGATGGCTATAGGGTTGCCAACTGGCTCCAGATACACCAGACAGGCTTTATCCAGTCCTGGGTTTACCCTATTGTGGCATATTTCTAGGTAATTTAGAAAGGAACAGACATAATCCAAAAATCACACTACCACCCTATCACATCATAGTACACACAGAACAATGCATTGAATGAAGAAGCATTTTCCCCCCTTTATTTTCTGCCTATCTAGGTTAGTGATGCTGATATTTAAGATATTGAATTTGAATGTTGAGATTCCTTGGAAGGTTTTAGTTACTGTCGGGTCTTTAAGATTTCAAGGAACAGGTCAGTTATGATATCCGGCATCCCCTGCTGCCGTTGGCTGTCCATTTCAGGTCCTTTACTTTAGAATGGGCTCCCATCTGATCCAAAGACCTTTTGTAGTTTAGATAGAAGCTTAAATCCTGCTATTTCACTAAGACTTTTACTTAATTTGGTTTGTATTTTATTTTATTTTAATTTAACAAAGTAACATAGTAACATAGTAAATGACAGCAGATAAAGACCAGCATGGTCCATCTAGTCTGCCCAGCAATACGGCAAGAGTAGGTGCACCCGTCGCTCCGTGCAGGCCACCTCCCCATGTCTTTGTTTAGGGGCGGACCCACCACTCCATGTAGGACACCCCTATTTGTTGAGAAGTTAGATAGTTCAGTTTATTTTGATTTTATCCTGTTGCTGTAAAGGGATCCACTGTGTCTGTCCCATGTCATTTTGAATTCCGTCACCATGTTTGCCCCCACCACTTCCATCGGGAGAGCATTCTAAGCATCCACCACCCTTTCAGTGAAAAAATATTTCCTGACATTGCCTTTCAATTTTCCACCTTGCAGCTTCATGTAATGCCCTCTAGTTTTGCAGCTTCCCCATCTTTGGAAGAGGTTTGTTTGTTCATCCTTCCTCTTTAAGTATTTAAAGGTCTGAATCATATCTCCCCTATCCCTCCTCTCCTCCAGAGTGTACATATTTAGGTCTTCAAGTCTCTTCTCATAAGGTTTCTTACGCAGGCTCCAAATCAATTTGGTCACCTTCCTCTGAACAGTTTCCAGTCTTTTTACATCTTTTGCAAGATACGGTCTCCAAAACTGAACACAGTATTCCAGGTGAGGCCTCACCAGCGACCTGTACAGTGGCATAAGTACCTCTTCCTTTTTGCTGGTAATCCCTCTTTGTATGCAGTCCAACATCCTCCTGGCTTTTGCCACCACCTTGTCGCACTGTTTTGCCACCTTGAGATCATCAGAGATAATCACACCAAGGTCTTTCTCGTGAACCATGCACACCAACCTCTTGCCCCCTATTGCGTACATTTCCCTTGGATTTCTGCTACCTAAGTGCATGACACTGCACTTTTTCACATTAAATTGTAATTGCCAAGCATTAGACCATTCTTCCAGCTTTTGTAGATCGTTCCTCATGTTATCCAGTCCCTCGGGGGAGTCCACTCTGCTGCAAATTTTTGTGTCATCTGCAAAAAGACAGACTTTTCCATTCAGTCCTTCAGCAATATCACTCACAAATACATTGAACAGTGCCGGGCCCAGGACCGAACCATGGGGCACCCCGCTAATCACCTTCCTTTCATCCGAATGAGCTCCATGTACCATCACCTTCTGTTGTCTGTCAGTCAACCAATTTCTAATCCAGTTTACCATATTGGTACCCATTCCCAAGCTACTGAGTTTATTGACAAGCCTCCTATGAGGAACAGTATCAAAGGCTTTGCTGAAATCCAGGTAGATGACATCCATCGCATGCCCCTGGTCTAGTTCCTTGGTCACCCAGTCAAAGAACTCAATCAGATTTGTTTGGCAAGACCATCCTTCAGTAAAACCATGTTGCCTTGGATCTTGCAACCTGTTGGTTTTGAGAAAGTTCACTATTCGCTCTTTCAGGAGCGCCTCCATTACTTTCCCGCCACCAAGGTAAAGCTCACGGGTCTGTAGTTTGACACTTCTTCCCTGTCACCACTTTTGTGTAGAGGTACGACATCAGCCATTCTCCAGTCCTGAGGAACTTCTCCTGTTTCCAAGGATCTGTTGAATACATCCTTTAATGGCCCTGCAAGAACCTCTCTGAGCTCTTTCAGTATCCTGGGATGTATCCCATCTGGTCCCATGGCTTTGTCCACTTTCAGTTTAGCAAGTTGTTCCAACACCTCATCTTCTGTGAATGGTGTGGTATCTACTACATTCCCATTTTTATATTTGGAATCACAGCTGGTCCATCTCCAGGATTTTCTTTAGTAAAAACAGAGCAGAAGTATTTGTTTAGCAATTTCACTTTTTCTATGTCACTTTCCACAAGTCCTTTCCCAGCACTTCTGAGTCCTGCAAGTCCAACTCTGTTCTTCTTCCTTTCTCGAATATACCTGAAGAAAGTTTTGTCGCCACCCTTAACATCTTTAGCCATCTTTTCCTCTGCCTTTGATTTTGCTATCCTTATTTCTCTTTTTGACTCTTTGAGTTTGATCCTGTATTCATTTCTGTGTTCTTCTGTTTGCAAGCTTTTGAATTTTGTGAAAGCTGTGTTTTTTGCCTTTATTTGAGCAGCCACTTTGGAAAACCAAATAGGTTTCCTTCTCCTCTTGTTTTTGTTTACTTTTTTTACATATTTATCTGTTGCCCCTTTTATTGCCGCCTTTAGTTTAGCCCATGGCAATTCCACTTCCCTTATCTCCTTCCACCCTGTCAGCTCCTCCTTTAGGTACTCGGCCATTTTATTGAAGTCAGTGTTTTTGAAGTTTAGGACTTTGAGCTTGCTATGATTGGACTGCACCTTGGATTTTATCTCAAACCACACCGGGTGATGATCGCTGCTGCTCACAGGGGCACCCACCCAGACATTCGACATGCTATCACAGTTAGTGAGCACTAAATCCAGCGTTGAGCTTTCCCTGGTTGGTTCCATCACCATTTGTCTAAGTAATGCATCTTGGAGAGCATCTACAATTGTTTTGCTTCTTTCCATATGTGCAGAAGGAGTACTCCAATCCACATCAGGTAGATTAAAGTCACCCAAAATGATTGCTTCCCCCTTTGTGGCTATCTTGGCAATATCTATAATCAAATCGTTATCTATCTCTTCGATGTGAGTTGGAGGTCTGTAGACTACAGCAGTATGGATGACAGTGCCATCTCCTCTTTCCAATGCAATCCAGAGCGCTTCTTCTTTTCCCCATGCATTTCAGTAGCTTTAATATTGCTTTTGACATACAAGGTGGCTACTCCTCCTCCTTTTCCATTTTCTCTGTCTCTTCTGAATAGATTATAGCCAGCTATGGCTATATCCCAATCATGTGATTCATTAAACCATGTTTCTGTAATGGCCACAATGTCTAAATCCGTTTCCACCATTAGGGCTTCGAGGTCCGGAACTTTGTTGGCTAAGCTTCGAGCATTTGTGCTCATTGCTTTCCAGCATTTACCTGGCTTGTGTGTATTTTGCATTGATTTTGTTCTGCCCACATCTTCCCACTTGTGTTTGATGTGTGATGTAAAAGTGTGGCTGTTTCTGATATTATTCTGCTTTTGCAGGGGGAGGCGTGCCGGTCTTGACCTTCCACATCCGTTTCCACATAATGTTTCTGTAATCTTATTTTATGATGTACTTTTTTATTATTTAGCTTTTACTGTGGACCGTGCTATAGGATGCATGGTATAGAAGTTTAAATAAATAAATGCAACAATCTATTCTTGGACTTATCTCCATTTCCCAGGGCTGCTTTGCTCATTTCCAAAACTGACAGAAATTTTGCTTCTGCTGCACAGTCAGCGAAAGCATCGAGGCAGAGACACCACCATAACCAGCAAAGGATAGGATAGGGCTCAAGTAGAAACCATGCGGCTTGTGAATGTAGCTTTTCTTCTGTGCTTTGTGATGTTCATTTACAGAGCCTGAACTTTTTTTTTTTTTACCAGAGATCAGGGGATTGGGAAACCATGAACAGGCTAATTGCATGCAGGGACTTGTAGTTTTGAGTTTCTTGGGACACTTAGTGAGACCGTCAGAACTCCAAGTCCAGGCATGCAACTGAGTAAAACCAGCACTGGTCTAATTCGTTCCTTATGACATGGAGTCAGATGGCAACTCAACATGTAGCAGAGACCGCAGGCATTAGGATTGTACTTCCCTATGTCTTCTATGATCCTCCACAGCTGGAAGCTTTAATTGTGGCTCAGGAACAAAAGTAGTTTATGGGGGTGGAGGGGGGGGGGGGGTTTCTCATTTTATTTGGGATCTCTGACTGGCTCTGTATAATGGGCAAAATATGATTGCTGAACTTAAGTTTTTTTTAAATTGACCTACTACTTTGCTTGTTTTTCCTTTGTACGCTGCCCTCTATATTTATTTTAACATTGTAAAGTACAAATTTCATTCTTTTTCTTGTGCCCTTCTTACTGATATTGTCTTGGTTTTTTGTATCTACAATGTATTGCTATTTTCTTTATTGGTCAGGTATGACCATAATTTACTTTTTTTCTTTTGTAATGAATTATAAACTGAATAAAAATAAAGTAAAAAATAACAAATGGATTGCACTGTCTTCAGCAGGAAGGAGTCTTGTTTGAACCTGTGAGGTTGCTAATGAATGTCATTATACATTAAGAACAGGTTCCCAGCATATGGGTTCTCCAGCTGAGCCCCAAATGAATGCAAGGCAGCCCTCCAGCATTCTGCCAAATTATCCCAAATTATGTTCTTATATCCCACAACCTGCTGCCCAATGAGAGATAGCAGAGCACTGGAAGACATGGGGGGTGGGCAGGAAAAACTATTGATCTGGGCTCTCAGATGAAATGTGACAAAAGAATTATCTTCTCCCGCAGGGCTACATGATGAGTCATTATCCAATGGCAGACAATCAATCCAGTAAACAGCCCTGCTTCCTTGTGAGGCACAAAGAGGAAAGTAACCATCTCCTCCTCGTTATTTATATAGTGCTACAGGCATATGCAGCACTCTACACATACACATAAAAGACAGTCCTTGCGCCAAAGAGCTTACAGTCTGCTAAGGCACTAGGGAGTTCTTAAGGGACATGATTAAAATACATATGGATATAGGCACCACCAAGACTGCAGATTCACTTATAGTGCGCTCAAATATCTTGGACCACAATGTCAGTGTTCCATGGAGTCTACAGTGTACTCACATCCCAAACCATGGAAGTCTTTCCTGTCCTTTTGCAGCTCTCTCACAAATTCATCCATGTACAGCAAGTTGATTCTCTAAATGATTTTACAGGAAATCTCATTTTCCCTGACCTGGATTTGATTGAACACAGTGTCCCTCATTTCAAGAGCTCTGTAATAAGTTTGGCTCCTCACTTCACTATATAGCACTTTTTATTCCTTCTTCCTCCTCATGTGATGAACAGAATGAGGTGTGAGAAGATCTGGGCTGAAGTAAACCAGGAGTGTGTATATGACATGAGACGTTTGCCCACCGCACCTCCTTAGCACAGAGGCAGGAAACATTGGCTTGTTTTGTTTCTTTTCCTGTACAGATCTGGTCTGATGTTTTACACTAAAGCCCAGGTAGACACATCCTCCATCCCCAACAGTAACTGAGCTTTTTAATAGACTGCAAAAAGACCCAATTCCTTGCAGCCTTATTCAGTTAATCCCCCCCCCCCATAACCCAGTCACTCTTCTATCTCTTTTTTTTTCATCTCTGTGCTTTGTCTGACTGTCAGCTGCATAGCTCTGTACAGACCTGGTAGCACTATGTGTTGTGTGATGTCAAGCTGATGTTGATGTCTGGCAACCGGTGGATAGTTGGATAGGTGGATAGTTGTCCATGTTGTGATTACCCCTTTGGTTTTCTTGGCAAGAAGTGATGGAAGCTGGACTGCCAAGCCTTTCTTCCATGCAGGAAGCCTATAGCATCTGGTCTTCCAAGGAGTAACCGGCTCAACCCTGTCTAGTTTAGGAGATCAGACAACATCAGGCATATTCAGTGTGGCGTGGTGGTAATATTATTAAACGTCAACATTCCACTTAGAGTCACACTGAACTCTAAAGAATATTATTAGTTTTTGCCTTACGTTTTCAGCAAGAAGGAGAGTTATACAGGGTCATATAAGGAAATTCAATCATTTTCCAGTTGTCAAATTGTTCATTTCTGTGTCTAAGGGTAGAGACAGCCTCAGGACTGTGACATGAGCAGGGGTGTCTAACCCACAATGAACAATCGCTCAAACATCCCAGCCTCTCACACTTGAAACATTCCCTCTGCATTCAGTCCTCAGCTCTTCTACTAATATCTAAAGAGAGAAGCCGGGAGATAGTGTGAGTGCTACTGAAGGATTCCTTCTCCTTCATAAGCAACTATTATAGTTTATGGTCTGTCCTATGTTCTGGTTATTTTTGGAAACTCCAGAGTGGCCAAGTTACCCAGTCCCAGGAGTGAGATTTTAAGCCAGCCTTGGATTTCTGACATTCTGATGCATTATGGGACCCACAGCACTGATTCTAATGGGTAAAATTAGGGACTGCAAATACCATACTGCATTGCAATGCAACTTTAAAACCAGAACTGGTAAAAAATCTCACTCCTGGAACTGGGTAACTTGGCAACTCTCTAACTAGCAATTTCTGGCATGGATTCCCTTTTCTTCTGACATCTAGTTACTTACTGGAGCTGAAGAAAGGGGAAGGGGATGCTGCAACAGAAATTCATTGCTTGATGGAGGGAAGATTGTATCTTGGTCCAGTGTGCTTTGGAAAAGTCTCTCATGGCTTGGCTGAGAAAGGAGCCGCCCATTTGCAAGAGCAACTCTACTTTGACAAGAGTAAGAGCCTTCGCAGATGGGATCCAAGCCTGAAGCCAGGGCACCACTGGATTCCTCTAGGACTGGGAGCTCATCTGTGGGCCCTTTGGATTAGGCATGCAGAGGTGCAGTTACCTAGTTCCAGGAGAGAGATTTTTTTGCAAGTTCTGGTTTTAAATTTGCATTGCAATGCAGCATGGGATCAGTGCTGCAGGTCCCATAATACATCAGAACGAGATTGCCAGAAATGCAGGACCGGCTTAAAATCTTACTCATGGAACTGGGTAACTTGGCAACTCTGAGCATGATAGAAATCCAGAAGAGGAGGGTCTAACAGGTGTGCCTGTGCTGGTTTGAAGACTTCCTGTGAAAGAAAGACGCGGCCTTTCGAGACTATCTCTTGGTCTTCATTATAAAGCATATGAGAACAGACTTAAAGCTCTTAAGAACATAAGAACATAAGAAATGCCATACTGGGTCAGACCGAGGTCCATCAAGCCCAGTATCCTGTTTCCAACAGTGGCCAATCTAGGTCATACGTACCTAGCAGTTTCCCCAAAAGACACAGGTTCTGCAGTGCTTGTACTAGGCCAAGCATTGATATCCTAGGTCCCTTTTTAATAGTGGTTTATGGACCTTTCCTCCAGGAACTTGTCCAAACCTTTTTTAAACCCAGCTATACTAACAGCCCTTACTACATCCTCCGGTAACAGATTCCAGAGTTTGATTACACGTTGAGAGAAGAAATATTTTCTCCTATTTGTCTTAAATAGTTTACCCTGTAGCTTCATTACATGCCCCCTAGTCCTTCTATATTCTGATAGCGTAAACAATTTATCCACTTTTATCCGTTCCACTCCATTCATTAATTTATACACCTCTATCATATCTCCCCTCAGCCGCCTCTTTTCTAGGTTAAAGAGCCCTAACCTTTTTAGCCTCTCTTCATAGGAGTAGCCTTCCATCCCCTTCACCAATTTGGTGGCTCTTCTCTGTACTTTTTCTAATAACTCTATGTCCTTTTTAAGATACGGTGACCAGAATTGCACACAATATTCAAGGTGCGGTCGTACCATGGAGCGATACAGAGGCATTATAATATCCTTTGTTTTATTCTCCATCCCTTTCCTTAGGATACCTAGCATTCTATTTGCTTTCTTGGCCGCCGCTGCACACTGGGCGGAGGGTTTTAACATGTTATCCACGATGACTCCTAAATCTTTTTCCTGGGTGGTGGTTTCTAATGTGGAGCCTTGCATCTTGTAACTATAGTGTGGGTTGTTCTTTCCTAGGTGCATAACTTTGCACTTGTCCACATTAAATTTCATCTGCCATTTGGATGCCCAGTCTTCCAATTTATCCAGATCCTCCTGCAGTTTTCCACAATCCTCTTGGGTTTTAACAACTTTAAACAGTTTTGTGTCATCTGCAAATTTGATTACCTCACTAGTTATTCCCTTTTCCAGGTCATTTATGAATATGTCAAAAAGTAGCGGACCCAGTACAGATCCCTGGGGTACTCCACTATTCACCTTTTTCCATTGGGAATATTGGCCATTTAGCCCTACCCTCTGCTTTCTATCTTTTAACCAGTTCCCGATCCACAATAGTACACTGCCCTCCTATCCCATGACTTTTTAGCTTCGCCAAAAGTCTCTGATGGGGGACCTTGTCAAAAGCTTTCTGAAAGTCCAGATACACTATATCAACCGACTCACCTTTGTCTACCTGTTTATGCACACCTTCAAAAAAACAGATCAGATTAGTAAGACAAGATCTGCCTTGTCTAAAGCCATGTTGGCTGTCTCCCATTAGGCCATGACTATCTACATGCTGTGTAATTTTGTTCTTTATGATGGCTTCTACCATTTTCCCTGGTACTGACGTCAGGCTCACCGGTCTGTAATTTCCCGGGTCACCCCTGGAACCCTTTTTAAAAATTGGTGTTACGTTGGCGACCCTCCAATCTTCAGGTATTACAGATGATTTTAATGAAAGTTCACAGATTACCAATAACAGGTCTGCAATCTCATATTTCAGTTCTTTCAACACTCTGGGATGTATACCATCCGGTCCAGGTGATTTGCTACTATTCAGTTTATCAAATAGTTGTAATATATCTTTCCGGTGTAGCGATATTTCTCTCAATTCCTCTGCAGTATCACCTTTAAATACCACTTCAGTCTTGGGTAACACCCCTACATCTTCCTCAGTAAAGACCGAAGCAAAGAATTCATTCAGTCTCTCTGCTATAGCCTTGTCTCCTCTTACTGCCCCTTTTACCCCTCTATCATCTAATAGTCCAATTGACTCTCTCACAGGCCTTTTGCTACGAATGTACTTGAAAAAGTCTTTATTTCGTGTTTTTGCTTCCGTAGCAAGTTTCTTTCTTCTCAAATTCCCGCTTTGCCTGCCTTATCAATGCTTTGCATTTAACTTGCCAGTGCTTGTGCTGTTTCCAGTTTTCATCATTTGGCTCTTTTTTCCATTTTCTGAAGGTTGCTCTTTTGGCAGCAACAGCCTCTCTGACCTCACCTTTAAACCATGCTGGCAGTTTTTTGGACTTTCTTCCACTTTTCTTAATGCGTGGAATACAGCTGGTCTGGGCTTCGAGGATAGTATTTTTAAATAACACCCAAGCTTGCTGTAAGTCTTTAACCTTTGGAACCGCTCCTTTTAGTTTTTTCCGAACTATATTCCTCATTCTATCATAGTCACCCTTTTGAAAGTTAAAAGGTAGTACTGTGGATTCCTTTACTATCGTGCCTCCACTGATTAAATCAAACATGATCATACTATGATCACTATTGCCAAGTGGTCCCAACACCCTTATTTCTTGCACCAGATCTGGCGTTCCACTAAGGACTAGGTCCAGTATGGCTTCCCCTCTGGTCGGTTCATGAACCAGCTGCTCCAAGAAGCAGTCATTTATTTCATCTAGAAACTTTATCTCTTTAGCTTGTCCTGCTGTGACACTGTCCCAGTCGATACCGGGGTAATTGAAATCACCCATTATTACTACTCTGTTGTGGCTTTTGTTAGCTTCCTTGATTTCTTTGAGCATTTCATCATCCATTTGTTCATTCTGGCCAGGTGGTCGATAGTATACTCCCACTGCCATCACCTTCCCCTTCATAAATGGAATTTCAATCCATAGAGATTCTACAGCATATTTTGTTCCCTGCAAAACTTTAATCCTTTCTGACTCAATGCCCTCTCTAACATAGAGCGCAACCCCTCCACCAATTTGTTCAGCTCTATCATTACGATATAGTTTGTATCCAGGTATCACAGTGTCCCACTGGTTATCCTCCTTCCACCATGTCTCTGAGAGTGCAATCATATCTAACCTCTCATTTAATGCTATATATTCTAATTCTCCCATCTTATTGTTTAGACTTCTAGCATTGGCATACAAGCATTTTAGAGACTGCATTTATTAATATTAATCTGGCTATTGGTAGGCATGGGTAATTGGGAATCTTTATGCTCTGTCTGCTCCTTACTCAAGGGCATTTGGGCTACTATACTCCCTTTTGGAACCTCACTGCTTTTGGTAGTATCCTTCAAGGATACCTTTGTCCGAACCGTGCGCTCCTGGGTGACTGTCGGCTTTCCCCTATTTTCTAGTTTAAAAGCTTCTCTATCTCTTTTTTAAAGGTTAATGCCAGCAGTCTGGTCCCATCCTGATTAAGGTGAAGCCCATCCCTTCGGAAGAGCCCCCCCTTTCCCCAGAATGTTCCCCAGTTCCTAACAAATCCAAAACCCTCATCCTTGCACCATTGTCTCATCCACGCATTGAGACTCCGGAGCTCTGCCTGTCTTTTGGGTCCTGCACGTGGAACAGGAAGCATTTCGGAGAACGCTATCCTGGAAGTTCTGGATTTCAACTTCCTACCTAAAAGCTTAAATTTAGCCTCCAGAACTTCCCTACCACATTTTCCTAATATGTATATGTTAGACCAGTGGTTCTCAACCTAGTCCTCTGGGATCCCCAGACCAGTCAGGATTTCAGGATATCCACAATGAATATGCATGAGATAGATCTGTATACAATTAGGGTTGCCAACTGGCTCCAGATGCACCCGACAGGCTTTATCCAGTCCTGGGTTTACCCCATTGTATGTAGGGACATGTGGTCTTGCTTTTCTTATGGAATGCAATGGAGAAAACCGATCTACATATCCCTTCATGTAATGGGGTAAATCCAGGACTGGATCTAGAGCCAGTTGGCAACATTCAATGGAAGCAGTGCATGCAGATCTATCTCATGCATATTCATTGTGGATATCCTGAAAACCTGACTGGCCTGGGGTTGCAGAGGACTGGGTTGAGAACCACTGCGTTAGAGGAAAGGTGGGATAGAGGAGATATGATAAAGACTCCAGAACCTCCTCTCTCAGCCTGCACCTTGCCTATTCCCAGGAACAAACCCTCTTCTCCTCTCTCCATCTCAGTCCCTCCCTCTCTTGTGACGGTAGCAGCAGCATTACCTGCCTCTCGTCCTGTCCCCTTTCCCCTTAGGTTGCGACCTTCCCTTTCTAGTCTACCATCTTACGTTCTCTCCTTATCTTTTCCTTCTTTTTTCTTTGATCATCTTCTACATTGTAAACCATATAGCTTATATACAGTATTGCGGTATATCAAATAAAGAGTAACCAGAACCATCTCTCCTCCCAGCATCATGTCTGTCTCACCTTCCCAGGTTCTGCTGCATCTCACTAGGCTGATCCAGTGAACAAAATTACTGAACATAGAAATAGGCCAAAGCCAACATGGAGTTAGCAGCGGGGAGTCTTTCCTCACCAATCTGCTGCATTTCTTTGAAGAAGTGAAAGGTTAGGGCTCTTTAGCTCGGAGAAGAGATGGCTGAGGAGAGATATAATAGAGTGAAGTGGATCCAGTAAATGTAAATTAATTGTTTATTGTTTCAACAAATAGGGGGCATGCTATGAAGTTTAAAAGTTGTACATTTAAAACAAATAGGAGAGAATATTTTTCTCTCAACATATAATTAAGCTTTGGAACTGGTTGCCAGAGGATGTATTAAAAACAGTTTGCATAGTTGGGTTTTAAGAAGGTTTGGACAAACTGCTGGAGGAAAAGTCCATAAACTGTTTTTAAGGTAGACCAAGAGAAATCCATTGCTTATCCCTGGGGAACTGGCTACATTTGAGATATGACAGGTACTTGTGACCTAGAATGGCCATTGCTGGAAACAGGACACTGGGCTTGATGGACCTGTGCAGTGTTGCAGTTCTTATGTTTTAGGACTTGGCAAAGATCTTCGGACAGCACTGGCCCCCATTCTCAGACCCTGCTCCCTTTCAGGTTCCCATGGGCGAGGTTCTGAGAGCACGTGGGTCAGCTCACAGGTCCTGCACTCATTTTGGGTCAACTCATAGACCCTGCAGCTTCCACCATGACCAGAGGGAGCTGGGTGACACCCAGGGCAGCAGGCTTCACTCACCTCTCTCCATTAATTCTGACACAGTGATTTGACAGTGGTAGTGGGAATGTTTGGGGGTATTTCACACTTCATATTCCTGCCCCCCCCCCCAACTACATGTTTGCCAGTAAAACATAGGGATTTCTATCTTGGAAAGTGCAGTTTGATAGTTCTGACCTCGTTCCTTCCTCTGAATGATATAATCTGCAATCCTTACACTTCACATCTGTGCAAAGCTTTCTGAAACACACTGCGGGTCTGCCGGGGGAGATTTAAATATGTCTGTTCCCTAACATCCGTGCTGGCGTACAACCCCTAAGCCTTGGGGCTGAGCAAGAGAGGTGCCCATAGTTTGCCGAATATTCAGATAACTTACTGGGCTTGTGTTCACTCATATTCTACCTTTTATTTTTATTTGCAGCCTTTGAACTGCACCTTAGCCTCTGTTGCTGCATTTTATTTAGGATTCAGTATTTGCTTAAAGCTTGTTCCTGGTACGAGTCTAATGTCCTTTGTGTTTCCTTACCATTCCTCCTAGACGTATCCCATATCTACAGCTACTACTACTATTACTAGTTATCATTTATATAGCCGTACGCAGCGCTGTACAGACATAAAAGAGACAGTCCCTGCTCGTTGGAGCTACAGTCTTACAGCTACTGTGTTGTCTGTCTTGACTAGACTGTCCGGAGTGTCTCTAGCATGTGTGTGTGCAGTGCTGCGTACGCATTGTACACTATACAAATGTTCAGTGGGGGGGGGTGTTTTTCAGGTCTCTACCATAGTGTTAGGTCCCACCAGCTTGCTTTGCTGACTGTACCATGGTGAGAGAGCTCCATTGACAGCTCACCCGAAGTTGGGCTTTCTTGGTATCAGAAGAAATTGCCTGTGGTTATTGGTATGGAGAGTGATTACCTCTTATTTCGTAAGCTGGTGAAGGGATGGCTTTGGGGTCTGGCCTTTGGAAAGGTTATGGATTAAGGGGGAGTGGTTTATGGGGGTTAGAGCTGTTTTAGTTCTAAGGGTAGGTGGGGGGAGAGGTTGGGGTTTGTTATGCGATTGTTCATCTTGCTTTGTTATTTTGTTATAAATTGCCAGGCGTTTTATGGTAGTGGAAATCCACAAATCAAATTAAATAAATAAAGGAAGAAATAGTTAGTCAGCGTTGCTTCTGGCTTATCTCATCGACATACGAGTAGTTAAAATTATGATGGGGAGAGATAGTAAAGGTTTCATAAGTGGCTAAATCTAAATATTAATGCAGTCATGAAAATTCATCGTGCTGGGAAATCGATTTACAGCGTCGGTGTCAGACCCTCCTAGACACAAAGAGTGTGGTTGGGTTTGTTGCTCTTCGATCAGCTCTGCAAGGCTCCAGACCTTCAATGAAGTGCTGCGTCTCTATATTTCTCATCTATAGGGGAAGCGAGGTATAAAAACTGTAGGTGAAAGAGAAAGAAGGGTGGAATGATGCTGACTCTGTCTGTGGGTTGAATATGACACTATTTCCCTTTGCTGTGTGGACTATGGAGGAATTTACACTTAGCCACAAGCTGGTGACTCTGTGAAAAATACACATAGAATGGAGAGCACAAACTTCAGAACCAAAAGTGTACTTCTACCAGTGTGAAGAGGCCTTAGGGACGGTTATATATAGGACTTTGGATCATCCCAGTGGAGACTTTGGGGTTCCTGGTTATAACAGAACCCCGCCCCTACCGAAAATCATGCTTCTTCAGGTGCTCCATTGTTGACATTTGGCTGCTGCCATCGCAGTCGGATGACATCATTGACCATGTCTATTATCTTTCCTTTCCTTCTCTCCCCCCCCCCAAATGCCCAGCATATCCCCTCTTTCCTCTGCCTCTGTGCTCATCAACAGGAAACATAGGGCAACACGGGTCTTTAAGCACCTCTGTGTGTGTTCAAGGCCTGCCGCATCCCTCCTCCTCCGAAGCAAACTTCCTATCAGAGGGCATGGCTTGAGCACATGCAGGTGTTTATTTATTATTTTATTTATTTATTACAAATTCTTATATACCGCGCTATTTAGTATCAGTGCGGTTTACATAATAACAACATTTTGCATTAGAAACAAGCTCTTTTGCTTACATTGTAACAGGGATTGTAACTTAAAAGGCCCACCAGGGCTGCTGTCCTAGGAAAGCAAGATCTACTTTTTGGGATCTGCCGGGCACTTGCAATCTCGACTGGCCAATGTTGGAAACAAGATACCGGACTTTTCTTTTGCTCTTAATCGGCTCCCGCTTCTCCACATGTTCTGCGCTGGTCTCTTCCTCTCCTGTCTCTGGTCTGAATGCTTGATGTCCTCACAAGAACAGCTCCGGGATGTAAATTCCCACTCTGATCCTTCAAACTGACCCCCATGTCCTCTACGCTTACTTAGGTCTCAGTTCCCATATCAGCAAACTGTATTAAGCTACAGAATTTCTAGAATCATTCCTCATTTTCTGGATTTTATAGGGAAAGGCAGAGTAGCAGTTGCTGCCAGCAGGGTTATATTCTGCTTCTCTTTATTTACATTCTCTTATATACTGCGCTATTCTGCATCAGTGCGGTTTACATTGAACAGGGCATTATAACTTGGAGATAACTATTTTACAGGGAACATGGGCTATGGAGGGTTAAGTGGCTTGCCCAAGACCACAAGGAGCACCTGTGGGACTAGAAACCCCAGTCCTTCCGGCCCAAGGTTGCTGTCCTCTAGTGGGATTTGAGCCCCCGACCTTCCGGCCTGAAGTACCTTGCCCCAACCACTAGGCCACTCCTCCACTCTTGATGTAGGGATTCCCTCAGTTAAAGTGTTAAGGCTGTAGACTACTTAAAGGATTGAGAGCAAACTCTTAGTTTGTGTATATGATTAGATCAGCTGAGTGGGGAGGAAAGGAGAGAGAGAGCAAATTGTCACTTAAATTGGCAGGTGAGTTCTCTGCTGATATAAAATGTAGCCTGGAAGCCAGACTGCCTAGTAATTAGGGGTTGGAGGGGGGCTCTGCTGCGAGGCTGCTGGTGAGATTCTCTGCACTTTGAAGAGGTAACTATAAGAGGAAGGAAGGAAGGAAGGAAAAGAGTGAGAGAGAAGAAAGACAGGGGAATGTTAGTGTAAGTGAGAAGAGAGAAATGAGAGAGGGTGTGAACATCTGACTCCTCCGCTTCCCCCAACCTTTCAAGCTTCCGTCTCCAAAAGAGGCCCTCTCCCCCAGTGTAAAGAGGAGCAGCTCCCCTCGTTGAGAGTGTGCCTCTCCCCCAGTGTAAAGAGGAGCAGCTCCCCTCGTTGAGAGTGTGCCTCTCCCTACTACTACTACTATTAAACACTTATATAGTGCCACGCACGCAGCGCTGCACAGACATAAATACAAGAAACAGCCCTGCTCATCAGAGTCTTGCTCGTCCGAGCTTACAATCTAAACATGACAATACAGAGCATTAGTCAATTCAGTGCAAAGCACCAAGTGGTCATTTACAGTTCGGTTAAGAAAATAATGGGGTTAGGTTAAGATGAAGGATAGGAGTCAGGATCTGAACACAACAGTGAAGAGATGGGTCTTTAACCTGGATTTGAAGAGATCCAGTGAGTGTGCCTGGCGTATGGACGGAGGTAGGCTGTTTCAGGCGTAGGGTGCAGCAAGGTGAAAGGAGCGAAGTCGAGAGTTAGCGGTGCGACTGAAAGGCCTAGATAGAAGTAGTTTGTCAGTGGAGCGAAGTTGCCGAGAGGGGATGTAAGGCAAGATGAGAGGTATTGAGGGGCCATAGAATGAATACATTTATAGGTCAATTGGATGCGGAATTGGATGGGGAACCAGTGAAGCGACTTGAGAAGAGGAGTAATGTGGGCATAGCAAGGCTGGCAGAAAATTAGTCGAGCAGCATAATTTTGTATAGATTGAAGGGGGAAGAGATGGCTCACAGGGATACCAGCAAGGAGAAAGTTGCAGTAGTCGAGGTGAGAGGATATTAAGGAGTGGATAAGCATTTCGGTAGTGTGTTTAGACAGGAAGGGGTGGATTTTATTGATGTTGTACAGAAAGAAGCAGCAGGTTTTAGCTACGAGCTGGATATGTGTGGAGAAGGAGAGAGAGGTGTCAAAGAAAACCCCCAAATTGCGGGCAGAGGAAACAGGAAGGATCGTAGAGCCATCCATGGAGACTGAGAAGGGGGGAAGAGGAGGGGAGGAGCTGGGGGGAAAGACGAGGAGTTCAGTCTTGGCCATGTTCAATTTCAAGTGACGATGAGACATCCAGGCAGCGATGTCAGAAAGGCAGGCAGAGATCTTGGTCTGGATCGCTGGAGAGATCAGGTGTAGAGAGGTAGATTTGGGAGTGATCGGCGTAGAGATGGTACTGAAAGCCATGGGAGGAGATGAGCACGTCGAGGGATTGGGTATAGAGAGAAAAAAGGAGGGGGCCCAAGACAGATCCCTGGGGTACACCAACATGGAGTGGGGTGGGAGAGGAGGAGGAATCGCTAGGGCGTACACTAAAGGAACGATGGGAGAGGTAGGAGGAAAATCAGGATAATACGGAGCCTTTGAAGTCAAGCGAGGAGAGGCTGGTGAGGAGAAGATTGTGGTCAACGGTGTCAAAGGCAGCAGAAAGGCTGAGAAGGATGAGGACAGAGTAGAGGCCCTTAGATTTAGTGAGGAACAAGTCATTGGAGACCTTTGTAAGGGCCATTTCAGTGGAGTGTTGGGGACGGAAGCTGGATTGTAGTGGGTCCAGGAGGGCCTGGGAGGTGAGGAAGTCCCTGCTTTAGGTTGTTTGCTTCTGCCTTTACCAAAGTCCCAATGAAAAAGTGCAACAGAGAAGGGAGAAAAGAGGCAGAAAGATGGTGCAATGAAAAGGAAAATGCAAAGTGAGAGAAAAAGGACATTGGGAAAGAATAAAAAGAGAGAGATGAGCAGAAGCAGAGGGTGCAGGAGAAGGATGGGGAGTGAGCGGGACATACAGAGAAAGAGAGGAGACCAAGGGGGAAATTCTCCAGACCTGTTTGAGCTGTAGTCCATTTGATCAGATTTCCTTAAATAGTGTCTGAGGTATTTCTAGTAAGATCATAGGTAATGTGTGTGCCCAGAGCAGGGAGGCTGACCTAACAATTAGAATTTATGGTATCCATTCAATGAAAATGATAATATGAAGGGATGAGCTTGATTATTTTCTAAGTTAAACTGGCTCCGCCATGGATCATTCTGTAGGATCTCAACCTCGAGATGCTAAGAAACCTCCATTCGGTTCCTGGTTTCTGTTGCTCAATAACAATAAAAATGGGATGGGCATGTAAACAGGGACCTGGACTACGCTTTCGCTGACCTGGAGCTAGTGTCCCCTTAATGCTACTCCTTTAGTCATCCTACGAAGGCTTTCATTCCTTGCTCTTTGGGTTGGAATTCTTGTTCATATGATCGACGGTGAAAGGTCCATTTTCTTTCCTTCTCTTCCTTTTTCAATTATTAATTTAATGCTACTGTTTCGGAATAGCTCTCAGGTGACCATTATGACCTTCACCATCCACATCTATAAAAGGAATGCATGCAATACCATGATTCATGCGACATGCAGAAATATATTCAAAACATGATGAAACCCAGTTAATTTGAGACTGAGGCTTAATTCTGTAATAGTCTGAAATTAAGGCTGTGAAATACATTTTTCATGCTACTGTAACCTCTTAAAGAACAGTTAGAGCCAGAACCGCTGATATTTGCTTGATACTTATAACATATCTTAGTCACTCTACTAAAGTAATACTTAGGGGTATGTTTACTAAAGCGGGCTAACAGTTAACCTGGGCTATCTGCCACTAGGTCCCATATTATTCAATGGGACCTAGTTGCAGATAGCTCGGGTTAACCGGTAGCCCGGTTTAGTAAACATACCCCTTAGTCTTGCACCTTCAAACCAGCACAGGACCCATGAGACTTAGGCAGCTAACATCAGTTGCACTGTGACACATTCAAGTCACCAAGATTTGGGAGTAGAATTACGGGGAGTGGAAACCGTCATTTATTCATCTGAAAGCACATTATAGAAAAGTCATGGCGGTTGGAATTGAGGTGGCGATATTTGGGCAGGTACAGGCGTGCAGGTATGTGTGCCGATACGCGGAGCTGAGAAAGCCTTTCTACAAACATCACAACTTGGAAAAATTCATGGTGCCATTTTGGCACGTCCCACATGTAAGCGCCAGAAGTTACACTTGGAAGTTGTAAAATACCAGAAGTGCCCATTTTGCAAGCCTACACATATAAATGCTGCCAATGAACTACAAAGGCCACTTTTTAATCTAAATTAAATTTGGAGTGAGAAATTAACTTTCGGGGATTAAGGAGGTTGTTGTTGTTAAGTGCAGTTGAGTCGGTGTCAACTCATAGTGACCCTCTGGATAGTTCTCCTAAACTGTGTTCGGTTTTCAGTCAGGCGGCTCATTGTTGACAGCTGCTTTTATTGTATCGATCCATCTCATTGCTGGCCTTCCTCTTTTGCGTTGACCTTCTACATTGCCAAGCATGATGTCTTTCTCTAATGATTTCTCTCTTCGCATGATGTGCCTAAAGTATGAAAGTTGAAGTCTTGTCATCTGAGATTCCAAAGAAAGCTTAGGTTTGTTCTCCTCTAGTAATGACTGGTTTGTTCTTCGGGCAGTCCATGATATATACAGTATTCATCGCCAGCACCATAATTCAAAAACATCAATTTTCTTCCTTTCTGTCTTTTTCACTGGCCAACTTTCACACCCATATGACATTATTGAAAATACCATGGCTTGAATGAGTTGAATCTTTGTATGGAAAGAGATATCTCTGCTCTTGAGAATCTTCTATAGGTCCTTCATAGTCATTCTGCCAAGAGCAAGGCATCGTCTGATTTCTTGACTGCTTGTTGCTTCTTTATTATCCAAATAGGTTAAAGTTGTCCACTGTTTCAATTTCTTCTCCATCAGTGATGAACTTATTGATATGCCAGTTGTCAGGACCTTTGTCTTCTTTACATTAAGGTGCAGGCCCATTTTTAGATTACGCTCCTTGATCTTGAGAAGCAAATGTTTCAGATCATCTTCACTTTTCAGCCAGTAATGTGGTATCATCAGCATAGCGAAGGCTGTTGATAAGTCTCACACCAGTCTTTAAACCCCTGTTGTCTTTATACAGTCCTGATTCTCTGATGATTTGTTTTGCATAAATTAAACAGGTAGGGGGAAAGTATGCAGCCTTGTCATACACCTTTGCTGATTTTAAACCATTTTGTTTCTCCTAGTTCCGTTCAAACTGTTGCTTCTTGATCAATGTGAAGGTTGTGCAAGAGAACGATCAGATGTTCTGGTATACCCATGCTTCTTAATGTGGCCCAGAGTTTCTTATGATTTACACAGTCAAAAGCCTTGTTGTAGTCAATAAAACACATATAGATATCCTTTTGGTATTCTTTAGTCTTTTCAAGGATCTATCTCACATCTGTGATGATGTCTCTCCTTCCTCATCCTTTCCTGCACCTCAGGCAGTTCTTGTTCTGGGTGGGGTTGTAGTCTCTGCTGAATAATCTTGAGTAGAATCTTGCTGGCATGTGGGATCAGAGCGATTGTGCCATAATTTCTACAGTCAGTTGGATCACCTTTCTTTAGCATTGGTATAAACACAGATCTTTTCCAGTCAGTTGGCCATGATGTTGTCTTCCAAATTTACTAGCAGAGCCTTGTAAGTATGGTAACAGCTGCATCAGATTGCTGTAATACTTCTATGGGAATGCCATCAATGCCAGGCGCTTTGTTCTTTCATAAGGCTTTCAATGCTGCTTCAACTTCTTCTTTCATCACCAATGGTTTTGCATCATAAGGTACAGATTGAAATGGTTGTTGGTCCACTTGATCTTTATCATATAATAATTCTGTATATTCTTTCCACCTTTTCTTGATCTTCTCAGCATCATTCCACATGGTCCTTGAGAATCTTGTAACATTCCAATTTGAGGCTAGTATTTTTTCTTTAACTCTCGTAGCTTTAAGAAAGCTGATCTTGATCTTCCTCTAATAATTTCTGCTTCTATTTCCTTGCATGCACTTCTCCTTGTCTCACCTTGCTGCATGTTGGAAATCTCTGTTAGAAACATAGAAACATAGAAATATGACAACAGAAAAAAACCACATGGCCTATCTAGTCTGTCCTTCCATATCAACAACTGCAACAGTCCCCTTTTTTCCTTTAGAGATCCTCTGTGTTTGTCCCATGCTTTTTTGAATTCAGTTACTGTCCTCATCTCTACCACCTCCACTGGGAGACTATTTCACGGATCCACCACTCTTTCCATAAAGAAATATTTCCGCATATCACTCCTGAACCTATCCCCCTTCACCCTCATCCCATGTCCCCTCGTAGCAGAACTTGCTTTCAATTGAAAGAGGCTCTCTCCCTGAACATTTATGCCACGGAGGTATTTAAACATCTCAATCATATCACCTCTATCCCGCCTTTCTTCTAAGGTGTACATATTAAGATCCTTAAGTCTGTCGTCATATGCTTTATAATGAAGACCACTAACCATTTTAGTAGCCACCCTCTGCACCGACTCCATCCTGTTCACATCCTTTTGAAGGTGCGGTCTCCAGAATTGCACTCTATACTCCAAATGAGGTCGCACACAGGCACTATCACCTCCTTTTTTTCTGCTAGCCATTCCTCTCCGTATGCACCCAAGCATCCTTCCAGCTTTTGCTGTCACCTTTTCTACCTGTTTAGCTACTTTAAGATCATCAGACACAACCACGCCTAGGTCCCGCTCTTCTTTAGAACTGCTGAGTTCTATGATTGCCTCTCTTTCTCCTCAGGCTTTAGCTTCTCTGCGTTTCTGCAAATTTCAGAGTTTCTTTGGTCATTCCTTTTGGCCATTTTTGCTTTTTCACCTTTTGTAGAGATTTTGCACTTTCTTCCAACACAGCCTTCTTGATGTCATCCCATAACTCTTCTGGAGCTCTGTCATTTGTATCTAAAGCAGCAAATCAATTTTGCAAGCAGTCTTTAAATTCTGGTGGTAAATTCTCAATGTCATATTTTGCTATATTTATGAGTGACAGGCTCTTTTTCAACTTTAGCTTGAGTTTACATATTAGTGGTTGCTGATCTATACCACAGTCAGCTCCAGGTTTTGTCTTTGTTGATGTTATAGAGCTTTTCCATCGTTGACTTTCACAGATGTAGTCAATTTGATTTTTGTACAATCCATTGGGTGAAGTCCATGTGTACAGTTGCTGTTTGTGTTGCTGGAAGAAGGTGTTTGAGATTAATAGATCATTGGTCTTGCAGAATTCTATCAGTCTTTCTCCAGCTTCATTTTTGTTGCCAAGTCCATATTTTCCAACCACTTTGCCCTCTTCTTTGTTGCCGACTTTTGTATTCCAGTCACCCATGACTATCAGGATATCCTGTTTGCATGTTTTGTAGATTTCAGCTTGTACTTGTTCATAAAACTCATCAACTTCATTCTTTTCTGCAGCTGTTGTTGGGGCATATATTTGAATTATGCAGTAGTTGTGTTGATGGGCATTCCTTGTAGATAAATATAAATTAAGCAGTCACTGTTTGCATTGTATTTCATTGCAGTTCTTGTAAATTTCTTCGGGGGGGGGGGGGAGGGGGAAGGGGGTGATCTGCACTGAGCTGTAGTTACAACTACTCTAGCCACCTTACCGGGCAGACTAGATGGACCATACTGGTGTTTATCTGCTGTCATATACTATGTTACTCTGTTAAATACATAGTAAAAAATACTCAGGCAGATAAAACACACATAAGATGTCACTATGTCTTTATTGCCATTGATAAGTTGCCTCCTTGTAACAGAACTGCAGGCAGTATATAAGTAACATCAAATAAACAAGATGCGAGCTAGATAAAATAATCAAATGCAAGAAGAAGTCAGAAGGCAATGGTCCGTTATTTCAGCCCCCTCCCTTCTGCTGATGTGGTGGTACCATTATCCTGGCAGAGAAGAAAGGTCTGCTACATCCTGTCTCTGGAGCAGTGGAAAGAGCTGCTATGAACAGACAGTGCAAATGTTTTCTCATCTAAAGGGAAAAGTGTGACAACGGCAGTGACTTTCTCTTTGACCAGGGCTGGATTTAAGATTTTGGCACCCACAAGCAAGGCCAGATGGCAGATCCCATAGAGCAGTGGGGAGGGAAAGGTGTTATAGATCCCAAAGATTGGGGAGCCAGAAGACGGGCAGAGGAAGGCCATTGTGCCACAGTGGTCCCCATTAGAAGGGAACAGGAACCTCTCTAGTGTTGCCTGAACCTACATCTGTGCTCGCTTGTGATGTATTTGATAACCGCACCCCTGTAATCTCCCACTCATAGGCTAATTCCCTTCACACTGTCTCCTCTCACCCTTACTTCTTTGTCCCGCTATTGGGCTTTCACCTTTCTGTAGAAATATTTGCTAGATTTTGTTTGTAGCTTGAATGAAAGATTCTTTTTCCCTCAGAGGAGAGCCGTCAGTCATCTGAGAATCAAAGCAATACCTGGACTCATCTTTCAAGGGCTGGAGCATAGAGGTTGCCTTCTAATTAATACTTCTGGAACGTGTGAATTACATGGCCCCGTGTTAATTGCTGAAAATTTTCACTTTCTCAGGTGCAGAGATGGTTCTTGGCGAATACAATATTTATTTTCAGTGTTTCATCTTCTACAGCAGGAAAGAAACTGTTTTTGGCTTACAGGAATTGAATTTTGGTCTTGACTAGCAAAGAACCTATAAATACAGTGCAAAATTGTTTTCAAAAGAAAGCTAATTGTATTTTGTTTTTACTACAATTAGTGATGTATAAATCAAATGAGCAATGTATCATCTGTCTCAGCACTGCAGACAGGTGCAATGTGTCTTCTCCAAACCCAGGAAGACCTGGAAGCTTGGCTGCTTGTGAGTTTTTTGTGTTTTGAATTTTATTAGTATAAGGAGCAATTGCATCTAAGGAGGTCCTCTGTGTTCTTGAAATACCTTTGCATCGTTCAAACAGTCTCCATTAGAAGGTATCACAGTCTACAAGGGTCTTGAGCTATGATAATGTGTAACTAGCACAAACTTCCCTGCCCCCCCCCCCTTCTAGTGCAACAATACTGACACCATCCGATCTCCTCAAGGCCTCCCTTCCCTTGATCCTCACTGCTTATCCTAGGCTTGTCTAAATTCTCTTACGGTCTTTGCTCCCCCAAAGAAGCCATTCAACGTGTTTACCAAAGCACACTACAGAAATAAATACCAGGACCAGCAGAGACCTTGTGTGTGTGGCACAACATGGAATAACGAGGTATTGCTAATATGTCCAGAAACTACCAGACTCTCTAGAAACACCTTAGTCATGGCTTAGTCCTTGGGACTCACCTAGGCAGTCAGGTTTTCAGGATAATCACAATGAATATACATTGCACTGCCTCTGTTTATGCAAATCTCTCTTCTGCATATTCATTGCTCTTATCCTTAGAATCTGACTGGCTAGATGTATCCCAAGGACTGGTTTGAGAACTTCTGCACTGAACTAACATTTTAGCAGAAAGAAGCCTTGATACTTCACTGTCCCTGGGTGTGTTGCCTACTTTCACAAGTAAGTTGGCATTACCAGCAATACCTTTGTGGCAGAAGAAACCATTTTTTGTTGGCTAAGTCCCAAAGGACCTCAGAGCAAATGGAGTGGTTCTATAGACCTCAACCAGAGAATAGCAACATCTCTGCAGAGCAAAACGTTCACCAGGGAGGTAGGATGCTGCACAATCCTACTCACAGAGAAGGGGATACCACATGGAAATCAGACAAAATCCAGACCATTTTGTGATTTCTCACTTTTGAGGTTCCACTGTGACATGTCAGATCCTTCCAGAAATCCGAGCATCTCCCTCATGAGGTGTAGGGTGCAACTGAATGGCCAATGGGCTTTCCTTGCACTCTATAAATGCAAAGGTGCATTGTCCAGGAAATCTCTCTGTGGTATGATTCCATGTCAAACCTCCCTAGAGAGGTTTCAGCTTCCAGATCTCACGCAGTCTTGAGCTGAATGAGGGCAGCTAGTTTCTGTCTTAAATTATTCATCTAATAGGGCAGTTTGAAAATCTTTGGGCAGAGAGACATGTGGAGAAGTTACATCTCAAACTGTTACTTAAGGGGACATAAAGCCCCCTTAAAGTGCTCTGTATTGAACTGACAGTATTTATTCAGCTGCAGGAGTGATTCTTCCCCTTAATGGCCCAGTTTATAAAGAGTCCAGGTGCATTATCCGCCATGTATGACTCACCCAGGCACTCACACACAAAGGCAGGTCTGCGTCTGAGTGCGCTTTCCGCCAGCTGCCCCAAAGAGACTATAACCTCTGAAGCAGCCTTGAAGCATTGTCACTCGCTTTCATTGTTTGGGTTGCACTCAAGAGAATCAATGTGAAAACATCTCACTTGGTTCCATCACAATATTCTATCTGCCAGGGATGGGGAAAGGGGTGGGGGTACACCTTCTCTTTTACCCTGGGGAGGGGGGGCATTAGTACTAGGTCAGGTTATGAAGTGTTTGGGGAGTAATTGGAAGAGAGAATGCTTAAAAGCATCTCTGTTGCCTTCATCTCTGCCTTAATTAGTGAAGCCTCGTTTATAGCCGGAAGGAGGGTCAGGGACGAGGTGCCACTGGGCTCAGGCTCTTTTCATCTTGCTCTTGAAAAACTCTCTGCTTCATTTCTCAAGATTTTATGTTTTGCTGCTGTCACTATTTAACAAGAGGTGGGGGGAGGCGGGTTCTCTCTCCTAGTGCCAGCTATTCATGTTTAATGTTTACAGATTTTTCTATACTGCACATCACACAATTCTGCGCAATACAAGGCCAGTCCACAACAGGCAGCTTCCTCCCCAAGACACCTGCTGGTGAGTTTCCACATTTCTCTTCCTCGGAGTTCCCCATCACTTCCACTGTATTAATATCTGACTGTGCTGGGTGAGGAAGCCTTCTCCGATCCAAGATACAATGCAGGATTAATCCATCGCATAGGAGTTAAAATAAATAGTTTGAATGGGGAAAGAGAGATGTAGAAGAGAGGTCAGGGTGGATCCCTCGAAGCAAGGGACAGGGCCCAGGCAGAGACAAAGAGGACAGCCTGTCAGTTTCAAGAGAGAGGGAGCTACAGAGCAGAGGCACAGCCTGGAGATGAGGAACAAGACACTCATGCTCAGTGCAAGTCGCTTCACACTCGGTGAAACTCAACTACTGAGCATTTGTATAGCGCTACAAGTCCTACGCAGCGCTGCACAGACATGTAAGAGACGGTCCCTGCTCATCAGAGCTTACAATCTAGTCAAGACAGACAACACAGGAGGTGCAGACAGGGATAAAACAAGGGGGAAAGGAAAAGAAAAAGGAGATCAGGTGAGTCAAGATCCAAAAGCAGCAGCGAAGAGATAAGTTTTCAGCCTGGATTTGAAAAGGGCCAGAGAAGGTGTCTGGCGTACAGACACAGGTAGTTTGTTCCAGGCATAAGGTACAGCAAGGTGAAAGGAGCAAAGTCTGGAGTTAGCAATAGAAGAGAAGGGCACAGATAGAAGCAGTTTGCTGGAAGAGCGGAGTTCCCGAGGGGGGTTGTAAGGAGAGATAAGAGAAGAAGGGTAGTGAGGAGCTGCAGAGTGAATGCATTTATAGGTCAGCAGGAGAAGTTTGAACTGGATGCGGAAACGGATAGGGAGCCAGTGAAGTGACTTGAGAAGAGGGGTAATATGGGCATGACGAGGCTGGTGGAAGATTAGCCGCGCAGCAGAGTGTTGAACAGATTGAAGGGGAGAGAGATGATTCAAAGGGAGACCAGCAAGGAGTAGGTTACAGTAGTCAAGACGGGAGGTGATTAAGAAGGTGATAAGCACCTTAGTAGTGTGTTCAGAAAGGAAAGGACGGATTTTGCTGATGTTATAGAGAAAGAAATGGCAGGACTTAGCTATCAGACAAATGTGTGTGGAGAAGGAGAGAGAGAGGAGTCAAAGACAACTCCAAGATTGCGAGCTGAGGAGACAGGAAGGAGTACAGAGTTATCCACAGAGACTGAGAAAGGAGGAAGGGGAGGGGAGGTTTTAGGGGGAAAGATAAGAAGTTCAGTCTTGGCCATGTTCAGTTTCAAGCCGCGGTGAGACATCCAGGCAGCAATGTCAGAAAGGCAGGCAGAGATCCGGGTCTGGATTGCTGGGGTGATTTCAGGCGTAGAGAGGTAGATCTGGGAGTCATCAGCATACAGATGGCACTGAAAGCCATGGGAAGAGATAAGCGCACCAAGGGAGTGGGTATAGAGAGAGAAAAGGAGCGGACCCAAGACAGATCCAAACTCACTGGAACATCTCATGGAAGAGCCCAGAACACTGCACACTAAGCTACAGATGAGGCCTGATGAGAAGCAGCACCGCTGTGTGAGTGCACAATGACACCTGCCAACATGGGGCTTGCAGCTTGCTCCACTAGTCCTTATTAGCCAAGTGGAATGTTAATTAAACCTGAAAAGAATAAGATGCTCAGCCTGTCACGAAACAAAAAGAGAGAAAGCTTTAGAAAGCACAAATCTGTTTAATGAGGGGGAAAATTTCTTACAATTAAATTTACATTTTATAGGTCAGTTAAACAGCGTTTGTGCATCTATCTTATAAACCCCTACTGGTGCAGGCAGGAGAGAGGAAACAGGGGTCTGGCAGACAGCCATTTGCAATCAGGAGCTGCCGTGCATATAGATGAGGAAGTGTGGGGATGGCTGAGGAGAAGCAGCCTCGGCTTCATTACCATCTCAAATCTGCCAAAAGCTTCTTTACTATTCATGCAAGAGGCAGACAGCAAAGAGTCCAGAGTCTAGTGGAATACATTGTGCAGCTCGTTCTGCATCCTCTCTGCTCATAGCATTCTCTTGCTTGGTTCTGGAAGGGGTCATGGTCATTTCTGGAGCTTTTAGCTTTTTCGTTCCTTCTGTGGAGATCAGGTGCTAGAACTGGGGCCTGAGGGGTTAGGAGGGCGATACAGAGTAGCCTAGTGGTTAGAGCAGTAGGTGGGTTTCAGGGAAGCCAGGACTCGACCCCCATTGATGCTCTTTGTGACTGGGGTTAGCCTAGGGCAGTGATGGCTAACCTTTTTGAGCCCGAGTGCCCAAACTGCCGCACAAAACCAAAGAATTTCCTCAAAGTGCCAGCACGTCAATTAAACCTCAGCTCAGTTACACATGCAGAACATAGACCATCACCAAACAAGGAATCACAATTTAGAAACAGGAAGACAATAATGAAACTGGGAACCCCAAAAGCCAAACTTGGAATGTACAACACTGTAGAAATAAAACTATAAATTAATTTCCTCTTGTACCAAACAAAGCACAGACGTTAATGATGCACATTTCCCAGAGGTTTCATATTCCAGTTAATAAATTCAAAATAAAGAGATATCTTTCTACCTTTTGTGCATTTTTTTTCAGTTGCAATTGCTCCAGCCACTTTCTTCTGGTTTCTTCATGTTTTCTGCTAACTCTCCATCGTCTGCTGTCCATTTGTTCTTTCTTCTCTCTTCTAGTCTTTTTTTCCATTCTCTCTCTCTACATCTGCTTTAACATACTAATCTTTCTCCTTTTGCTCTTTCCTCATTCCTATTTCATCCACACAAATTTTACCGCTCCATCCTCAATCCCCACTTACTCTCCCAATACCCGGCCAATTGTAGATTTTTCATTCCTCCCACACAAAATATTTTTCCCCTCTCCATTTTACTCTCCCAGCCCCATCCCATTCTAATCCTCCCCCAACATCAGCTCCCTTCTAGTTCCAGTCTCACCCAGCATCCATTCCTTTCTAGTCCCTGCATCAGCCCATTTCCAGTCCTAGCCCCCCATCAACCCATTTCCAGTCCTAGCTCCCCCATCCATTTTCAGTCTGAGTCCCTTCATCAGCTCATTTCCAATCCTAGCCCCCCATCAGCCCATTTCTAGTCATTTCCTAGCCCCATCATCAGCCCATGTCAAATCATAGCTCCCCTCCACTCAGTACAATTCCAGTCCAAGCCCCCCCCATGAGCCTACTTCCAGTTCTAGCCCCTCCATGAGTCCATTTCAATTCAAGCCCCCACCACAGCCCATTTCCAATCTTAGCTCCCCCCAACAGCCCATTTCCAGTCCTATCCTAGCTGCTCCATCAGCCCATTTTCAGTCCTAGCTCCCTTCCCTCACAGCCCATTTCCATTCCAAGCTCCCTCCCCATCAGCTATTTGCAGTTCAAGCCTCCCCTTCCACTCAGCCCATTTCCAGTCATAGCAACCCCCCAACCCATTACCAGTCCTAACCCCCCATCAACCCACTTCCAGTCCTAAACCCCCATCACCCCATTTTCAGTTTAAGCCCCCCCTATAACCCATTACCAGTCCTAACCCCCCATCACCCCATTTCCAGACATCCCCCATCAGCCCAAAGCCCATTACCAGTCTTAACCCCCCCATAGCCCATTATCAGTCCTAACCCCCCCATAGCCCATTACCAGTCCTAACCCCCCACCAGCCCACTGCCAGTCTTAACCCCCTCAGCCCATTTCCAGTCAGCCCCCCACAGCCCATTGCCAGTCCTAAACCCCCCCCATCAGCCCACAGCCCATTACCAGTCCTAACCACATCAGCCCACCTCAAGTCCTAACCCCTCCCCATCAGTCCATTTCCTGTCCTAGCCCCCCCCTTAGCCCATTATCAGTCCTAACCCCCCCCCATAGCCCATTAGCAGTTCTAACCCCCCATCACCTCATTTCCAGACAGCCCCCCCTCAGCCCACAGCCCAGTACCAGTCTTAACCTCCCATAGCCCATTACTAGTCCTAACCCCCCCAACAGCCCACAGCCCATCCAGTCCTAACCCCTCCCCATCAGCCCATTTCCTGTCCTAGCCCCCCCCCATAGCCCATTATCAGTCCTAACCCCCATCACCCCATTTCCAGACAGCCCCCATCAGCCCAAAGCCCATTAGCAGTCTTAACCCCCCCATAGCCCATTACCAGTCCTAACCCCCCATCACCCCATTTCCAGAAAGCCCCCATCAGCCCACAGCCCATTAGCAGTCCTACCCCCCATAGCCCATTAGCAGTCCTACCCCCCCCAGCCCATTAGCAGTCCTACCCCCCCCCCTAGCCCATTAGCTGTCCTAACCCCCCCCCCCGGCATATTAAAAAAAAAAAAAAGCTGGCTTTGGCTGCTGCCGCTACCGTGGCAGCGGCAGAATGCAATGTCCCACGGGGCCCCCTCCGCCCGCTAAGCCCCTCGGCAAGGGCTTTCAGATTCGCGAGGGAGAGCTTCTCCCTCGCGTCTCTGTTAAGCCCGCAGGGGCTAATGGGAAATTTCCCATCAGTCCCTCGCGTCTAAAGGGGCTGATGGGAAATTTCCCATTAGCCCCTGCGGGCTTAACAGAGACGCGAGGGAGACGCTCTCCCTCGCGAATCTGAAAGCCCTTGCAGAGGGGCTTAGCGGGCGGAGGGGGCCCCGCGGGACACTGCACTCTGCCGCTGCCGCGTCCGCGGCAGCAGCCAGAGCCCGCGTCCGCGGCAGCAGCCAGAGCCAGCTTTTTCTTTTTTGCGGACCTACCCGCGTGCCAGCTGCAAGGCCTTCGCGTGCCACAGCTGGCACGTGTGCCATAGGTTCGCCATCGCTGGCCTAGGGGTATCTGATGCCCTAGGTGAGCCATTGGCTTCCTCTCCCCCTCTGCCCTACCCATAGTCCAGCATCTCCCCCTTCCCCTAAAGTATCCCCGCTTTCAATACCCCACCCAAGATGTCCAGCATCTCCCCCCTGTTCCTTCCTTCCTACCACCATTATTGCCCCCCCCCCATCCTACTTTTGCAGGAAGCCCAAATATAGAGTTTTGGGAGGTGACAGCAGGGCACTGACATAACATTAGGAAAGCTCTTTAAAAGCACTCTCAGTGCTAGGCTTTTGAGTGCTTGTGTGCATGCATGTGTGCTTCCGGACTTCAATGTGCGTGCATGTCTGCATCAGGACTTGAATGTGCGTGCATGTGTGCTTCCGGACTTCAATGTGCGTGCTTGTGTGCTTCAGGATTTGAATGTGCATGCATGTGTGCTTCAGGACTTGAATGTGCATGCATGTGTGCATCAGGACTTGAGTGTGCATGCATGTGTGCTTCAGGATTTGAATGTGCATGCATGTGTGCTTCAGGACTTGAATGTGCGTGCATGTGTGCTTCAGGACTTGAATGTGCATGCATGTGTGCTTCAGGACTTGAATGTGCGTGCATGTGTGCATCAGGACTTGAATGTGCATGCATGTGTGCTTCAGGACTTGAATGTGCATGCATGTGTGCATCAGGACTTGAATGTGCATGCATGTGTGCTTCAGGATTTGAATGTGCGTGCATGTGTGCATCAGGACTTGAATGTGCATGCATGTGTGCTTCAGGACTTGAATGTGCATGCATGTGTGCTTCAGGATTTCAATGTGCGTGCATGTGTCCTTCAGGAATGTGCGTGCGCATGTGTGCTTCAGGATTTGAATGTGCATGCATGTGTGCTTCAGTATTTGAATGTGCATGCATGTGTGCTTCAGGACTTGAATGTGTGTGCATGTGTGCATCAGAATTTGAATGTGCGTGCATGTGTGCTGCAGGATTTGAATGCGCATGCATGTGTGCTTCAGGACTTGAATGTGAGTGCATGTGTGTTTCAGGATTTGAATGTGCGTGCATGTGTGCTTCAGGATTTGAATGTGCATGCATGTGTGCTTCAGGACTTGAATGTGTGTGCATGTGTGCATCAGGATTTGAATGTGCGTGCATGTGTGCTTCAGGATTTGAATGTGTGTGCATGTGTGCTTCAGGATTTGAATGTGCATGCATGTGTGCTTCATGCCTTGAATGTGCATGCATGTGTGCTTCAGGCCTTGAATGTGCATGCATGTGTGCTTCAGGATTTGAATGTGCGTGCATGTGTGCTTCAGGCCTTGAATGTGCATGCATGTGTGCTTCAGGATTTGAATGTGCATGCATGTGTGCACCAGGACTTGAATGTGCATGCATGTGTGCTTCAGGACTTGAATGTGCATGCATGTGTGCATCAGGATTTGAATGTGTTTGAATGTGTGCATCAGGACTTGAATGTGCATGCATGTGTGCTTCAGGACTTGAATGTGCGTGCATGTGTGCTTCAGGATTTGAATGTGCGTGCATGTGTGCTTCAGGCCTTGAATGTGCATGCATGTGTGCTTCAAGATTTGAATGTGCGTGCATGTGTGCTTCAGGCCTTGAATGTGAATGCATGTGTGCTTCAGGATTTGAATGTGCATGCATGTGTGCATCAGGACTTGAATGTGCATGCATGTGTGCTTCAGGACTCGAATGTGCATGCATGTGTGCATCAGGATTTGAATGTGTTTGAATGTGTGCATCAGGACTTGAATGTGCATGCATGTGTGCTTCAGGACTTGAATGTGCGTGCATGTGTGTTTTTCAGGATTTGAATGTGCGTGCATGTGTGCTTCAGGACTTGAATGTGCATGCATGCGTGCTTCAGGATTTGAATGTGCATGCATGTGTGCTTCAGGACTTGAATGTGAGTGCATGTGTGCATCAGGATTTGAATGTGCGTGCATGTGTGCTTCAGGATTTGAATGTGCGTGCATGTGTGCATCAGGATTTGAATGCGCATGCATGTGTGCTTCAGGACTTGAATGTGTGTGCATGTGTGCTTCAGGATTTGAATGTGCATGCATGTGTGCTTCAGGACTTGAATGTGTGTGCATGTGTGCATCAGGATTTGAATGTGCGTGCATGTGTGCTTCAGGACTTGAATGTGCATGCATGTGTGCATCAGGATTTGAATGTGTGTGCATGTGTGCTTCAGGATTTGAATGTGCATGCATGTGTGCTTCATGCCTTGAATGTGCGTGCATGTGTGCTTCAGGCCTTGAATGTGCATGCATGTGTGCTTCAGGATTTGAATGTGCGTGCATGTGTGCTTCAGGCCTTGAATGTGCACGCATGTGTGCATCAGGACTTGAATGTGCATGCGTGTGTGCTTCAGGACTTGAATGTGCATGCATGTGTGCATCAGGACTTGAATGTGTGTGCATGTGTGCATCAGGACTTGAATGTGCATGCATGTGTGCTTCAGGACTTGAATGTGCGTGCATGTGTGTTTTTCAGGATTTGAATGTGCGTGCATGTGTGCTTCAGGACTTGAATGTGCGTGCATGTGTCCTTCAGGATTTGAATGTGCGTGCATGTGTGCTTCAGGACTTGAATGTGCCTGCATGTGTGCTTCAGGATTTGAATGTGCATGCATGTGTGCTTCCGGACTTGAATGTGCATGCATGTGTGCATCAGGATTTGAATGTGCATGCATGTGTGCTTCCGGACTTGAATGTGCATGCATGTGTGCGTCAGGATTTGAATGTGCATGCATGTGTGCTTCCGGACTTGAATGTGCATGCATGTGTGCATCAGGACTTGAATGTGCATGCATGTGTGCTTCTGGACTTCAATGTGCATGCATGTGTGCTTCAGGATTTGAATGCGAGTTCATGTGTCCATACAAATGCTGAAAAGTCCACTGCTAGAGCAGTTTTAAAGGGCTTCCTGCTGCCTCCTGAAGCTGCTGAGAGCAGCGGCAGCAGCGGTGGTAGAAAGGAAGGAAGAAAGGGAAATGCTGCAGTGATACCCTAGGTGGCTGCCTGGTCTACCTAGTGGCAGTGCCAGCCCTGCTTGTGACCTTGGGCAAGTCACCTAATCTTCCATTGCCTTAGATTGTGAGCCCTCTGGAACAGGGAAGTACCTGCTGTATCTGAATGTAACCTGCCTTGCACTGCTATTGGAAAGGTGTGAGCTAAATACATCTAAAATACTTTTCCTTCCAAGCCACTGAAGGGCTCTGATGAGAATAAGCTGAAACCTTGTCTTAAAGGTGAGACCAGACCCCTGAGGAACCAGCTTGGTCCCAGGGACATTCAAATGCTTTATGTGGCTTTTGCTCTGGTCTTTTCAGTGATAGTGCAAGGAAAGTTACAGTTGCTGTTTCCCTGCCTCTAGAGGGCGTACGATCCAACCAGAGTCAACAGACATTAGTCTAAGCTCCGTTATTCTCGACAGTCCATTTACTAAGAAAGGGCATAACTCACACTAATGCAGGCTAGAAAATAAAGAGATGGCTGAGGGGAGATATGATAGAGGTCTATAAATTAATGAATGGACTGGAACGAGTAACGTAGATCGATTGTTTACGCCATCAAAAAGTAGAAAGACTAGGGGACATGCAATGAAGTTACAATGCAACTCATTTAAGACTAATAAGAAAAAATATTTTTTTTACTCAATGTGTAATCAAACTCTGGAATTCGTTACCGGAGGATGTAGCAAAAGCTGTTAGTGTAGCTGGATTTAAAAAAGGTTTGGACAAGTTCCTGGAGGAAAGGTCCATATACCATTATTAAAGCAGACCTGGGAAATCCACTGCTTACCCCTGGGACAAGCAGTATGGGATCTGTCTACCTTTTGGGAGCCTGCCAGGTCACTGGATTGGTCACTGTAGGAAAGAGGATACTGGGCTTGATGGACCCAGTGTGGCATTTCTTATGTTCTAAATACAGAAGTGACAGCAGATAAAGGCCACATGTGGAGTGGAGCAGTAGCAGCCTCGTGATCAAGAGATTCCCACTAGCAGGCTTTGGGCAAGTCACTCTGTCCTCCATTGCCTCAGAAGGAAGACCTGACATTCTACTTCTTGTTACACCTCACCAAGAAAACTCAGAGGCTGCTGGGTCAGCAGTGACTCAACAGCACTTAAAGAAGAAGACCATCGTCCTATGCAGTCTGCCCTTCCATATCAACTACTTTCCCATAGAGATCCGACTGCTACCACTGATCATTTCTATAGTGAGGCACTGCACAGATACATATAAAAGAAGGTCCCTGCTCATCAGAGCTTACAGTCTAGTCAAGAGAGCACAACAGCTGAGGACAAGGACGCATCTAGGGGGATGGTAAGGAAACACATAGGAGACTGAGCAGATCAGCATCCCAAAGCAGCCTCGAAGGGGTGAGTTTTCAGCCTGGATTTGAAAAGAGTCAGACTCTGGTAGTTTGTTCCAGGCATAAGGAGCAGCAAGGTGGAAGGATCGAAGTCTGGAGTCGGCATGCTTTCTTGAATTTTGATACAATCCTCATCTCTACTACCTCCACAAGGAGGCACCTTCAGATAGCTCTTTTAAAAAATATTTCAATTTCAATTTAAAATTCATTTATGACTTGCTTATCATAAATTTCTAAGCAAGGTATATAAAAACATATACATACTGATGACATCCAGCACCTTTTCTGCAGGATTGTAGCCACAGGCCCCTCCTGCAACTCTTCCCATGACAATGCCCATCCCATTCAGGATCTCGCAGGCTGTGACTCCCATGACGTCTTAACGTGCGTACTGCAAAGGAAGGCCTGATAGGCTCCTGCCTTGGGATGGTTGATGTGGCATGAGGGGAGGCCCTGTATGACTACTGTCTCCACCCCCCACCCCCAATGTTTACCCTGGTCCCTTCCACATCCCCCCCCCCCCCAAAAAAAAAATTGCCCTTGTTTTTCTGTAAAGAAATATTTCCTTAGATTACTCGTGAGTCTATCCCCTTCCTTCCAGGGCTTCCTTTCAATTGAAAGAGGCTCACCTCTGCATTTATTTAAACGTCTGCATTAGCAGCTGCCCTCGGAACCACTTAAATCTCAACAGAGAATTACACAGAGGCACCTTCACCTCCTTTCTCACACTTCCCCTCCACACCTCTCTGGCAGTTTGGTCACTCTAAAAATATCAGATAAACCCAACCCCTGCCCCCATCTCAGCTGCCACGTTCTAGACCATTCTTCAGCTTCACTAAATTCCTCTACTACTACTGATCATTCGTATAGCGCTACAAGGCATATGTAGCACTGCACATATAGACATCAGACACAGTCCCTACTCATGCTATCCACACCTTCTGGGATTTTGTTTTTTGCTATCATCTACAAAGAAGCAAACTTTACTTGACAGCCTTATCCAATACCACTTATAAAAATGTTGCAGAGACTAATCTATGTGGAATACTACTGGTAACACCTTTAACCTCCGAGTAAACTCCATTTACCACGACCCTTTCTCACCTCCCAGTCATTCACTTTATGACCAATACCAATGGCACTCAGTTGTCTATAAGTCGCTGTGTCAAAGGTCTTATTAAAATCTAAATACACCACTTGTAGCTCTCTGTCTTGATCTGTTTTTCCCGGCAACTTGAGAGCTTATGAAACACGCTGCATAATACAGACGCTGAATGGAAACGTACTCAGTGATGATCTGTGGAGGGCTGAGCACTGAGGGCACTTGCATATTCTGACCGTGGACTGGACTCTGAACTGAATGCGCTCATGGAGGTCATTCCAAGGGTCAGGCAGATAGCAGAGCTGCATATGCGAATAGAAAAGCTGCTACTTACGGGCGTCTGTCACAGCAGAGGGCTTGAGAAGTATGTGCGCATTTCCGGTTTTACCAAAGACATACATGTCTGCTTCCTAAAATCTTGATGCCAGCAAACGTGTAGTTATGAATACACTTCCTTAAGGCATTTACTCTTGTGACCTGGATTTTGAGAAATGATGGGGGCTGGGAGGGGGGCAATTGTGCTAACGAACTGGCATTAAAAACCATGTCCAAAATTTGCATTGCATAGCTTGGCTCCTTTTGATATCCAGCTTTGTAAAATCTGGTACTTCCAGACATAGGTTGCAGCTTTGCTGCTTAGACCTTTTTTACGCTGCCTCTGACGCATTCAAAGCCCTGTATGACGTTGTGAGTTTTAGGTATCCTTCTTTGTAAAATAGCTGCTCCACTCCACGCATCACCAAATGCACCTGCGTTTCCCATGGGCTTGTAAGTCTTATTAGTGTCGTGCAATCGTTTGAAATAATATTTCCTATATTATTTCATGTCGTTTTCAAACAAAAATGGAAGAAAAAGCCTAAAAATGTCATCACTTCCTCTGTCATTAATAGTAATGGGGCTTTACGGCTGCTTTTGGATCCTGACCCTTTATGTTCCTGTTTCTCATCCATGTGTGTCAAGACCATCTCTAGTCCCCTCTCTGTTGTGTGTCCATCCTGTAAGCTCTATGCAGCAGACACTGTCTACCATGTGCATATACCCAGCGCTGTGTACGCCTTGTAGCTCTATTATATAGTAGTAGTAGAGCTCACTAGTCACGCATGTGCGGATAGTGGGCACTGTTGCTGAATAGTGCTCACTATCACGCTAGTGCACACACTAATGTTCAGTACTTAGACTCATGAGCGTTATGCACACTACTAACGATATTTCCCCCCATTCAAAATTTAAAACCCAAACAAAATGAAAAGTCTTACAAACAACATAGTAAGCTAAATAAAACAAACATTTTTGGCCTGCCCACTTCTAAGTATTATACAAAAGGCGCCATGTTCAGTGAGCCTTTCGTAAAATACTCTGGAAATCTTGAAATCCTGTCTAGAGTGTTCCTTTCTTACCTAGATGACCTAAGCAAAACTGAGCTGCACTAAGAGACTGTCCCTGCCTCATGTCCTGTGAAAGCTGCAATTCCGTTTGAAATCCCAGAGGTGGGAAAACCTGGCACCTTATAGGGTTTCCAGATTGCCTAGTGGAGTCACAATAGTGCTAGTCCTTCGCCAGAGGCCGCACATCAGGACTCCTCGCAGAACCCTGCAATCACTAGAGGCTGCCATTGAACAGCTCCCTTCCCCCGGGACTGTGAATGGCACTTCTGCGTTGCCCCTATCCTCAGTCAACCAGAAAACATGAGTCTGGAATCAAATACAGGTTCCTCCATCTATCTGCTACCACTGGGCCATCAGGCCAGCTAGCCGATTCTGGTAACACCGTTGTTTAAAATAAACCCTGTTAGAACTTCAAAGATTCAGAACCAGAGAGGCAGACATCTTGCCTATGAGCCCTACCTAAGACAGGGCCTTTACATGTTGACACCATCTACAGTAATTAATAGAGACCCAAAAGTGAAAATAAGAGTGAATCTGGTCTAGAAACTGACTGGGACCTTATGGGATTGTACAGTGTGTACGGTATCTGCTGCAGAATACTGAACCACTTCATAGGTCTGCAACCAGCACATGTGTAAATGCAGCTCTGTGGACACTGATGGGGACCCTGGTGACGGCTTATCTTAGCTCTCCTGCTCTCCAGGATTCGACTGTGCTCTGTGAGTTGGACCATCTCTTGGGCAATAGCAACTCTGCCATTCACAAGCACTTTACAAACCCATCACTAAAGTGCTTCAAATTACAGCGGCCATTTTGGAAAACAGCGCCACTGGTACAAACTCCCTATCCTGATGGAATGAACTGTGGAAGCTTCAGTGCAGGAAAGAAGCGCCTTATTACTGGTCCTCACTGTTCCCTCTAAGCTGTGCGCGTGTGCGCGCGCACACACCTCGCCGAGCGAGCGCACATACTTTACAACAGAGCGCACAAAAATTACGGTTCTGATTCTGATAGAAAACAACACAGACGTCTTAAAATTGAAAAGTTGTTGTGTATTTACGGTTTTCACAAGTTCTACAATATTTTCTAGTGCAATCAATGTGGTGTACATACTGTATTCTGACGTGTAGTCACATTTTAAAGTATATAACTCCAAGTGTCGTTATGTGGCGCACAAAAATTTAACCTTTCTTCAAAAGCTGCACAGCTGATATTTTATGCGCACACAGCCTACAGAAAATTAGAGGGAACATTGGTCCTACTACAGAGTTTCCTGGCTTTGATCTCACTTGAAGATAATGGACTGGGCAACACTCAAAATAATTTGCACAGGGCACGGATGATACGTTCAGCTGTTCTAGACGTGAAAGACGAAAGTTGACCCAAAGTGTGATTGTGGTCATGAGTCTCAGACCATGGAGCACATCCCTGTAAAATAGTTATCTCCAAGTTATAATGCCCTGTTCAATGTAATTTCAGTTTGTTCAATGTAAACCGCACTGATGCAGAATAGCGCGGTATATAAGAGAATGTAAATAAATAAATAAATAAATAAATAACAGCCTGCCGGGACCGGCCCTAGAGTTGGTCCAAAGTGTTGGAGACCTAGGCAGACCTGAAACTTTACATCCCCTCTGTCTGTCAAATTCTCTTATTTAGCTTTGAATGCTCTACTTTTGCTGCCCTCCAGAGATTACTGCTCCAGGCCACTGCCTAGTCAGAGGATGGCTTATTATCCGACACTGAATAAAGCATAACTTACCCTATGATGTTTGAATTTTAGATTTAAATACTCGCCTTTCCAAATCCAACCTCAAGATGAGTTACAAATTCATGTAAAGGAGATGGGTCCCTTCCAAAGAGAGAATGGCAGAAAAGCCTTAGTAAATCAGTATTCAGGGTAACAGAGACCTAAAAGACTCGCTGATGATCACAAGGACAAGATATGACCGGTGACTTCCCTGTGCACAGGGCGCTGCTTTAATCTCTGCACTAACATAAGAAAAGCATTACAGGCCGCACAGAGCCCTCTGCAAGTTCACTGGTGGATATGGGGGGCGCATGAGAGCCTGTGTGCAGCAAAATACAGTCTGAGCTGCACATTTCTGCAGTGCACCACATTACAAGATAAAGTTTAATCACAATCCAGCCTCACCACTTCCTTTTGTGTGTCTCTGGATCTTTCATCCTCAGAGGCTCAAAACTTTCTATGGTGTGGGAAGAATATTCTTCTACACCATTAAATAAAATGAGATGCAAAATCTATTTTTTATTTTACCTCATTTTTTAAAATATTTTCATGCTAATACATCTGTGCAGCCCCAGACAGGAGCTGCGGGTGGAGGTTTGGATTTAGAACACCGAGTTCCCATAGCTATGGTTCTTCATCAAAGAATTATTAGCCTTGTAACCGCAGTCACAGCACCCACAGCTTATGAAAAATAAATTACTTGGGACTGAAAACTAATAGCTTTCATACTTCATATTCAGAAACCAGAATGGCCTGTTGTGAGAAGCTCTTCTGTTCTATTAGAATGTCATAGCTGGGAAACTCTTCCTTGCAACGTATTTCAATTGCAAATGTGATGTTCTGTAAACTTAGCAAAGCAGAGAGAGCATTCAACAAACTTAGGATTCATACCGTGATGAATACGTAGTGTCCAGAGGGAGCTGAGAGGCAATCGGGTGTGACTCTTGCAAAGATCTATCCTTATTTCCAGGGGCAAAATAGCATTTAGGTGCAAGGAAAGTTACACACCAGTAACATGCGTAAGTCCCTATTCTAAAGGACCTCTGCGCATTGATGGACACTTTCACATGTGCTTTCAACAGTGGCTATTCTGTAAGTCCTCTATTGCATACTTCCGGTTTGGGTGTGCACAGGGGCGGAGCTTGGGAAGAGCATAGATGAAGCCTAAATTTATGTGCAAAAGTTGTGAATAGAATAACTTCTGCATGATGCTGACCAACTTAGGCATGAGTGTTTAGGTCTGCTCTAGAGCAGGAATAGTCTTCGTGACTAGGTTTAGGTACATCTGTGCACCAAGGGCACCCATTGCTGCTGCTGTCGCCCCTCTCAGGACAGGCATCGGCGCCAATGGCCACAAACCAGCTCCTTGGTGCTTATCTTTAAATGTCAGTGTTCTGGGGCTGTTTGTTTCGCTCCTTTAATACTCAATGCTGATTTTTGGTTGCAAACAGGAAGCTGGCATCGGGTGTCGGAGAGGGGGGTGGAAGCAAACAGCCCCATGGCAGCGAAGTTTAAAGGTAAGCGTGCAAGGCTGCTTGGGGCCGCCGCCGCTGCTGCTGCTGCTGCGCACCCTGGAAACGTGGTGCCCCCGGAAGGCCAGCTCTCCAGGTGACTGCCTAGTTCCCTAATGGTAGCATGTAACTTCCAGTGAAGGTGCCTGAAACACAATTTTCAAAAGACCTTAAAGAAACAGCCAGGAAGTGATGATCTTTCATTCATTGAGGAAGCAGAGGTCATGACCTCTTCTCGGCAGTGAGCCACCTGCTGCCCGCCTCTGTCCTGACCGTCTGGCGCTGCACTGTAGAGTCCTGATCCAGAACACTGATGCACTTTTACCAGGGCCGGATTTACGTATACGCCATGTACGCCATGGCGTAGGGCCCACAACCGGCAGGGGCCCACAAAAAATAGAACCAGGTTTTTTTTTTTTCAATTCGATTAAAAAAAAAACCTGGTGGCTGCCGCCGCGGGGCCCCCTCTGCTGCCGCGGGGGCCCCGTCTACAAGATGGTATGGTCTGGTCCGGTCGGGTCGGGTCGGGTCGGGTCTCGTCTCCCTCCCTCCCTCCCGGCTGCGAGAGACGCGAAGATAGAGCGTCTCCTCGCGTCTGTGTTAAGCCCGCAGGGGCTGATGGGATGTCCCATCAGCCCCTGCGGGCTTAACACAGACGCGAGGAGACGCTCTCCCTTCGCGTCTCTCGCAGCCTGCAGCGAGGGAGGGAGTTTGACCCGACCGCACCCGACCCGACCGGCCCCGCCCCGACCCGATGTTAGACGGGGCCCCCGCGCCCGCAGCGGGGGCCCCGCGGCGGCAGCCACCAGGTTTTTTTTTAAATTAAATTTTACTTTAGGCCGGGGGGGGGGGGGGAGTCCTATCCCCCCCGGCCTAAAGTAAAATTTAATTTAAAAAAAAACCTGGTGGCTGCCGCCGCGGGGGCCCCGTCTACAAGCTGGTCGGGTCGGGTCGGGTCGGGTCCGGTCGGGTCTCTCTCCCTCCCTCCCTCGCTGCAGGCTGCGAGAGACGCGAAGATGCGTCTCTCGCAGCCTGCAGCCTGCAGCGAGGGAGGGAGAGAGACCCGACCGGACCCGACCAGCTTGTAGACGGGGCCCCCGCGGCAGCAGAGGGGGCCCCGCGGCGGCAGCCACCAGGTTTTTTTTTTAAATTAAATTTTACTTTAGGCCGGGGGGGGTAGGACTGGTAATGGGCTATGGGGGGGGGGGGTAGGACTGGTAATGGGCTATGTGGGGGGGGGGGTAGGACTGGTAATGGGCTGGGGGGGTCGGGCTGGTAATGGGCGATGGGGGGGGGGTAGGACGGGTAATGGGCGATGGGGGGGGTATGAAGGGTAATGGGCGATGGGGGGGTAGGACTGGTAATGGGCTATTGGGGGGGCTGGGGCTGGAAATGGACTGGGGGGGTAGGGCTGGTAATGGGCTATTGGGGGGCTGGGGCTGGAAATGGGCTGGGCTGGGGGGGTTAAGGCTAGAGGTGGGCTGATGGGGTTAGGACTGGTAATGGACTGTGGGCTGTGGGGGGGGGGCTTAGAACTGGCAATGGGCTTTGGGGGGGGTTAGGACTGGTAATGGGCTGTGGGCTGAGGGGGGCTGGCGGGTAAGGGGCTATGGGGGGGGCTAGGACTGGAAATGGGCTGGGGGGTTAAGACTGGAGGTGGGCCGATGGGGTTAGGACTGGTAATGGGCTGTTGGGGGGGGATTAGAACTGGTAATGGGCTTTGGGGGGGTTAAGACTGGTAATGGGCTGTGGGCTGATGGGGGTTGTCTGGTAATGGGCTATAGGGGGCTAGGACTGGAAATGGGCTGGGGGGTTAAAACTGGAGGTGGGATGATGGGGTTAGGACTGGTAATGGGCTGTGGGCTGATGGGGGGGGGTAGGACTGGCAATGGGCTATGGGGGGCTGACTGGAAATGGGTTGATGGGGTTAGGACTGGAAGTGGGCTGATGGGGGGTTAGGACTGGTAATGGGTTATAGGGGGGGCTTAAACTGAAAATGGGGTGATGGGTTAAGGACTGAAAATGGGGTGATGGGTTAAGGACTGTAAGTGGGGTGATGGGGGGGCTAGGACTGGAAATGGGCTGATGGATGGCTAGGGCTGGAAATGGGCTGATGCAGGGACTAGAAGGGAATGGATGCTGGGTGAGGCTGGAACTAGAAGGGAGCTGATGTTGGGGGAGGATTAGAATGGGATGGGGCTGGAAGAGTAAAATGGAGAAGGGAAAAATATTTTGTGTGGGAGGGATAAAAAATCTACAATTGGCCGGGTATTGGGAGAGTAAGTGGGGATTGAGGATGGAGGGGTAATATTTGAGTGGATGAAATAGGAATGAGGAAAGAGCAAAAGGAGAAAGATTAGTATGTTAAAGCAGATGTAGAGAGAGAATGGAAAAAAATCTAGAAGAGAGAAGAAAGGACAAATGGACAGCAGACGATGGAGAGTTAGCAGAAGACACGAAGAAACCAGAAGAAAGTGGCTGGAGCAATTGCAGCTGAAAAAAATGCACAAAAGGTAGAAAAATATCTCTTTATTTTGAATTTATTAATTGGAATATGTCAGCTCTGGTAAATGTGCATCATTAACATCTGTGCTTTGTTTAGTACAAGAGCAAATTAATGTATTGTTTTATTTCTACAGTGTTGTACATTCCAAGTTTGGCTTTTGGGATTCCCAGTTTAATTATTGTCTTCCTATTTCTAAATTGTGATTACTTGTTTGGTGATGGTCTATGTTCTGCATGTGTAACTGAGCTGAGGTGTTCTGTTTATATAATTCCTATTTGACATTGCCACTTGTTCTCTTTCCCCAGTAGGTCATGTATTGTTGTTCTCTGAAATGTATTGGTTTAATATTTGCAGTGTTGCCTTTTGATTGGTAGAGTATGGTGCTTTGTGAGTCCTGGTAGTGCTGTTAGGATACGGCGGGTTTACTATGGGCAGTGTTTGTAGTAGTTCCTAATGTGTCTGGCAGTTGGCACTGGATTATAGTAATGTAGAAATCTTTTAGTCTTTCTTTATCCATACACTCATTAAGAGGCACGTTTACTAAAAGTTAGTATATGGTAACATTATGCAAATATTTATGCAAATGAGGCCCCTTATGCAAATGAGGTCCGCACCCCCCTTGGGCCGCCCCTGCTGGGGGCCCACAATTTTTGTTGGTGTAGGGCCTCACTCAAGGTAAATCCGGCCCTGACTTTTACTGACCCTGCTGAAGCCCAAGCCAGGTATTATCATTATCTAATGTTCACCTACTAAAGTCAGACGTTATTACATCAGAAACAGCTTCTGTCGCTCACCATCTTCCTTGTTGGCCTCAGGCTCTCATAGACTCGCTTTTCTAAAATAGTTAAAAACTAACTTGCAGAAGCCAGTGACATCCACCCTGAAACTTTTAGAGGTTTTATTATAAATATTTTTATATATGAAAAACACCCAATTCAGTCCTGAATATAAAGACGGGGGTATTTTCAAAATGTTTAATGCGGTTAGTAGAGCTGCTAACCAGATTAATGGTAGCGAGTGGGCTATTGGTTAGGGCAACTGAATGTCCCCAAGGGCCGCCACTAGCCAGCTAGCTTTGGGGTGTTCTGGGGTGGGTCAGAAGCAGCACCTGGGGCTAGGCGGCTAGCAGTGATATTCAGCTGCTAATCCCTCAATGGTGAAAGTTAGTCACCTGAGAGGCTCGCTGAACATTTGCCCCTGTAGCTAACCAGGCAGTGCTCAGTTAACTTCTGCGCTATTCGGCTGACCCAGATATTCAATACTGGGGGCTGGATGTGGCCTTGGAATTGAATATCCAGGTTTAAAGTTCAGCAGCGATGGCTAGCCACTGTAGAAGCACTAGCCACTGTAGAAGCACTAGCCGCTGTCACGCAATATCCCAACCCCCCCCCCCCCCCCACTGTTTATATTCTCTTATTTTGGAAATCAACACTGGAATCAAACCCATTCCACACACATGGGCATGAAGCTGTCTCTGAAAGGGTTAAGGACGGCCTTCTGTTGTCGTCTTACTCGTCTCATCTATGTTATGTCAGCTAATGACTCCAGAAGTGTGTAGAACACAGTCAGTCACTGACTGGTAATAAGAATCCAAACGGCTTCCAGAGAGCCTAATAAATTCATTCTCAGGGAGGTCACACACTGCACCGTGTCTGCTCATTCACTTTCCAGGCACAGTAAATGCACACAGAGGGTTTCAGACCCTCCTTTCATACCAGCTAAAAAATAATAGTATTTAATCCTCTTCAGCGCACACACAGAAGCATTGTGATGGGAGCAGAAATATCTAAAATATAGGTGGACTGCCCCGAGAGATGGCCCTATCTACGTTCTGAAGTCTTTGTGTGGGGCATTTGCCGCACTGCAGACCTGAAGGCTTTATTGACATAGATGACCATGTATCCAATATTTGCACAGAGCAGCTTCCATACTTTGCAGGGTCCTCATCGCACGGCTCCATCCCTCCCATTTTAATTCCTCTGCTGCCGGGGACAATTCAGCTTTTGAAACAAGAGGCCAAGGTTACGTGATCTGAAGGACCTTCTCTATTTAGTATTTTAAATTTATAAACAGCTCATCTTTAATAACACTCAAAATAATCTACAGCAATTTTAAAAAAGCTCATGTATGATCCTGAGGTTAGGAGAGCGGGCCGAGAACCAGCAAAGCCGTGGTTACAATCTTGCTGACATTCCTTGTGACCTTGGGCAAGTCACTTCATTTTCTATAGCCTCAAGGATAAACTCAGGAGCCTGTTTGCTAAAGATTTTCTCTCATGTTGTGTCTATAGGAAAAATAATTAGTAAATAGGGCCCTTAGATTGTAAGCCTCTGGGGAAAGAGAAGTTTTATTCATTTATTTGTTTATATCAAGTTCTTAATCACCTTTATCAATAGACCCAAAACAACTTACAATATATATATATTGTTACACCTACAATAAGTTACAGAATACCTTTCAGCCCCATCCCAAAACATCAAAACTACTAGTAATTTGTGAACATTATGGGGATGCTTGTGTAAAAAGCCGTGCTTTCACCATTTTCTTAAATTGTAAGTAGTCCAGGCAGCTCCTCGTACTCAGAACCACCAGTAAACCCAGAAATGCCTACTGTACTTAAAATGTAGCTCATCTTGAGCTCCCAACAAGAAGGCATGAGCTAAATCTAAACAAATAAAAATATTGCACCCTCAGCCATCCCATAACTTTGTGTCAGCTAGAAAAGTGCAGCCAGAACATTGTTGAATTTTGGCTTCTGCACACCTGCAGCCCTTCTCCCTATGGTGCCTCAGCCTGCCATTTCCTAGAGGGCTACACAATCTCCTGATCACAACTGGAGTGCAGAGTAGGATTTGGCCAACAAGAAGCTGGGGAGGACAAAGTTTCAAATCTACCCAGACTTGTAAGTTCTGAGAGAGATCGGGCAGGAGTGGAGGACCAGCCTAGTGGTTAGAGCACAAGCGACCAGGATTTAATTCCCACTAGCACTCCTTGTGACCTTGGGCAAGTCACTTAACCCTTGGAAGAAAGGCTTGGCAATCTACTTCTGATCACACTGCCGCTGGGATGTCAGGAGTCAGCCTTGACTCAAAGACACACATTGCATTTTGCAGAGATGCTCCTTGTGACTATTTCAAATTAGGCTTGTTGTCCCCCTGCAGGGATCCCACAGAAAAAAATCCCACCTAGGCTGGGCGGCAGGAGAGAAGTAGATGACTTAGGACAAGACTAGTTGTAACACACTAGGAATAATGGCGTCACTTCACTTCTGATGCCTGTCGTTGCTGTGGTTTCTGACTTGCTCGCTAACCCCTGGGATACGTTGCCGGAATGTTATTCACCACGGCCCATGTGCAGAGAGTAACGGCTCCATGGAGAACAGAAAACTAGTCAAGTGAGGTCCTTCCAATCTAACGCAGTTTTATAGACCGCAACACTCCCACACAATGTAGTGCTTCTGTGTGGATTTACAGCAAAATAGAAAAACAGCAATAAAAAGATAATGAAACAACTTTAGTTAAGATTGAACACATTTTCAATCTTTTACAAAATTGATAGAAAGAGGGGATACATTTCAAATTTTTGGGCAAATTAGACCAATGCCGTGCCACCAGGTAGGGGACAGTATGCATAAAGCATAGTTTGGAACGAGTACCTCTACATGGTGGGTACAGTAAAGTGCTGGCCAATTGTAGGCGCTTGGATCTACATAACATTAGTGGAAGAAATAACCAAGAAAAATATTCAGGGACAAAGTCATTGAAGAATCTACATAAGAAGGTAAAAAATTTAAATTCTATCCGGTTAGAAACTTTTAACTAATGCAATTTGTGAAATAGGGGAGATGCTGCCGTTTATCGAGAAGTGCCAAAAATAAAACAAGTGGCCATGTATTGGCACAGCTATAGCCGATCAACCTGACGTTGAGAGCAATTCAGAAATAATAAATTACCATAAGCCAAATATGATAAAATACAGCATTGAACCACAAGTTGAAAGTGTTCATTAGAAAAGTAACCCCTTAATCTACGTAATTGATGTAGTTCATAGAAGACCTTTGAAACAGAGTTGACATACGGTTCAAATGCCAGATCTACATCTATCAAGACCCCTAGGATTTTTAAAACAGGAACTATCGCCAAATGCAATTGTGCCAACGCACACAGTAACAGTTCTGGAATAGGTTTGTTGTTAAAATATATGACTTTCGTTTTGACAATATTTACTTGTTGTCGCAACGATTTTGCCCATTCCTCCAAGTTTGCCATTACAGCACTGATAATCGTATCGAAATCCGTAGTGGATGGAGTAAACGAGATGTCAGCTGCATATTCATTTGCTCAAAAGCGTGTCCTAAGGTTGCCATCATCAAATCTCCATTTCCCCATCTTCTTGGCAGAATGGAAACACTTCGGATACACATACGGGGATGAGATATATGTGAGGCTTTTAGACAAATTAGTGAGTCCTCAGATTTCACTCTAGTGATATCTATCAGCATCTTAAAGATACTGACCATGATAGTCAAAGGATTTGTGCTCCTGGCTTTGAAAGTTATGCTCCTAAATTGGCCTCTCTGAAAATTTACTAGGGCAGAGTTTCTGAATACTTTTTACAAATTTAATTAAACTTCTAAATTTAGGAGCATTAAAATGTGGGAGGCAAATGGGGCAGACTTAGAACCGGGAAAAGAAGTTGGGAGCTTAGCACTGATTTTCAACACTAGGTTCCTAAAGAAGGCTCATAAATCTAGGCAAATGAATGGCAAGCCTAAATTTAGGTGCACACATTTTAAGCTCCTAAATTAGGATGAATGTTCAGCTGACAACTAAGGCTCCTAAGTGTGGCAGTAAATAGGGTACAAATTTAGGAGCTTAACTTAGGAGTCCAGCTTTTTTTGGAATATCAGGCCCCCAGTTTTTCATCTGCATCTGAGCCTGTGGGTTACCGCTAAATCCAAGTTCTGTGTTTCCAAATGCTGTACGGTTGAATCCCTGGTCCCATCACCACCGTAGGGTGCAAGAGGTATCCCTGTGGACACACCATGTTGCAGTATTACCTGGTGCTTTTCGAAGCCCTGGGGACAACTGTCTATGTTCATGAATGATGTTATTGTAAATATATTACCGCTGCGGGTTACGTTTGCTGGTACCAACCCTTGCTACCAGCAAATCTACATATCATTCATCATTTATGTTCCTCAGGGCACCCACTGAAAACTAGTCTGCCCTGAATATCAGAAGCCCCTTCCCCTTTATATGTAGCTCTCTTACTGCAGCCCTAGTTTCTGAAGTAACGCAAATCTTGTTTTATCATGAGGTGTTTATTGGCTCACAGATGTAGGGGTTGGGTATGCTATGAGGACAGTATCTGATTTCAAGAAAGCATGGGACAAACACAGAAGACCTCTAAAGGAGAAGAGCTTAGTGGGTTGTATGGATGGGCAGACTGGTGTTTATCTGCTGTCATTTTCTATAAGACCAATATTCAGAGCCCTGAGCCGGCTAGACAATGGGGGGAGGGACCGACTGACTAAGGAGGCTCAACGGCACAGTCTGCTCCAGCATTATCTGCTCAACACAGGGGCAATTCGTGGGCAGAACAGAGGTGGTACCAGCACTATCCAGATAGCAATTCCCATAACTTATGCATATGCGGATTGGCTATCTGGATAGTGGCACTGCTATCCAGGTACATTTCAGTTCCACCCCTCCGGTTAGTGCCAAAACACTCAGAGATATGTTCTTATAAGATCCATAAACCATTATTAAAAGGGACCCAGAACATAAGAACATAAGAACATAAGATATGCCATACTGGTTCAGACCAAGGTCCATCAAGCCCAGTATTCTGTTTCCAACAGTGGCCAATCTAGGTCATATGTACCTAACAGTTTCCCCAAGAGACACAAGTTCCACAATGCTTGTACTGGGTCAAGCATTGATATCTTCGGTCACCTCTTAATAATGGTTTATGGACCTTTCCTCCAGGAACTTGTCCAAACCTTTTTTAAACCCAGCTACACTAACAGCCTTTACTACATCCTCCGGTAACAAATTCCAGAGTTTGATTACACGTTGAGTGAAAAAATATTTTCTTTTATTAGTCTTAAATAGTTTACCCTGTAGCTTCATTGCATGTCCCCTAGTCTGTCTATATTCTGATAAGGTAAACAATCGATCTACGTTTACCCGTTCCACTCCGTTCATTAATTTATAGACTTCTATCATATCTCCCCTCAGCCGTCTCTTTTCCAGGTTAAAGAGCCCTAACCTTTTTAGCCTTTCTTCATAGGAGTATCCTTCCATCCCCTTTACCATTTTGGTGGCTCTTCTCTGTACCTTTTCTAAAATCGCTATATCCTTTTTAAGATACGGCGACCAGAATTGCACACAATATTCAAGGTGCGGTCTCACCATGGAATGATATAGAGGCATTATAATATCCGTTGTTTTATTTCCCATTCCTTTCCTTATGATACCTAGCATTCTATTTGCTCTCTTGGCCGCCACTGCACACTGGGCCGAGGGTTTTAACATGGTATCCACAATGACGCCTAAATCTTTTTTCCTGGGTGGTGGTTCCTAATGTGGAACCTTGCATCGTGTAACCATAGTTTGGGTTGTTCTTCCCTAGGTGCATAACCTTGCACTTGTCCACATTAAATTTCATCTGCCATTTTGATGCCCAGTCTTCCAATTTATCAAGAACATCACTGCTTGACCCAATACAAGCATTGTGGAACCTGTGTCTCTTGGGGAAACTGCTAGGTACGTACGACCTAGATTGGCCACTGTTGGAAACAGATACTGGGCTTGATGGACCTTGGTCTGACCCAGTGTGGCATAGCTTATGTTCTTATGATATTATTCAGCAACACCTTCCAGGGTGTGCGGCTGATTGTTAGGTGCTACTGACTGGATAATGTCTTTGAATATCAGCCCCAAAGTTTTTACTGGGTGACTAAAATCAGAATAAAAGCATGGAGAAAAAAGACAGGTCTGTGTAGAACACTGGGTAATTCTCCTTGTCTTCTCTGGGAACTCCCCCTTCCCACTTCCAAGCCAGCACTTTCCCTTCTCCAGATGCTGGGAATCGTTTTCTTTACTGCAGACTCCTAGTTAGAGTCGCACTCCTCTGACCTGTAAGACACTCCAATGACTCCTTTTCTCACAGCTGTCTCGTGGAGTTCCATGAACCCAAGGGGGCATCGAACTAGATGCTTCCCAATTTCTTTTCTCTGTGGTTCCCTGAACTTCAAAGTGTTAACTGGATTGCTTTTGGCTTTTTCAGTCTCTCAGGACATATCATTGCCAGGACTCTGCCACTCTGACCCTATACAGAACTAGGAATGCCCTCTTCCCAAATCTTGGAAGTTCTTCCATCCAGACCTCCTTTCTCTTCTACTTTATTGCTACACTCTTTGGCACGTTTGGGTCCAATGCACACTAAGTTGGAGACTCCAGTCTGCTCAGCTCTCAGTCTGCCCCTAGGTGGCAGAAAGAGGATAAAAGACAATTTTCCCTCCCAAACTAGGAACTTCTATACTCTTGCTTGACAACATCATATTTCCATATCTCCTCCCATGGCCATTCCCAGTGGGAAAGCTATTTCCATATCCATGTCCACACTATACCTTACACAGCTGCCGGGGCTAGTGGGACCCTGCAGCACCAAGCGCCCATTGTCACCAGCCACTGATTTCTGCAATGCACAGTGATCCGGCTCACACTTAGGATTCTAACTTGCTTTCCTTGGCTTGGCCTCACCCACTGTTTAGATGCTAAGGAAGAGGAAACGTTAGCCATCTGGCCTCACAGTAAGGGGAATATTGGCCTCCCAGAAACAGAGGAAATGATGAGCCCATCTGGTCTATGCAGTTGACACCCACTATGGAGAGTAGTGCAAACAAATTCAGATACTGTATGCAATTGAATACCGTCTCCTCCCTCACCCATGTCTTACCTGATCTCTTAACCATTTCCTTAGCACTGTCCTCCATATCTGTCCCAAGCATGCCCAAAATCTTGCTGCAGTAATAGCCTTCACCACTTCTACTGGTTGGCCATTTCGGCTCTTGCCGTCATCAGCTTTTGCTTGTTACAAAATAAAAGTCAAACACCCCATTTCTTATTAAAAGCAATTTTGGTATCATCAAAACTAGTGAAGCTTGAGACTGTTACAAATATCTGCTCTCCCCATGCATCTTGAAGTTTGGATTTCAATCATGGTCCTTCCATGCAGGCCATCCAGTTTTCTGTAAATCCCACTGCAAGAAGGACATGTGTTGACCATATTCATCCATCATGTCCCCTTGCCATGTTATACAATTCTTTCTGATAGGTCTCTGCTCAGGCCATGATTAAGAATAACAAGCAGGAGCCCAGGAGCAGTTTGCCTAGTGATAGCCTGTAGATAGCTCCTCAGGGGCTGCATTCATTGGAGTGCACAGAACCAGCGGAAGAATTCCAAAGAAGAGCTAAATGAAGAATTATCGGTCTGGGCCCAGCCTTGAGGAGCTCGCAGACAGGCTTCTCAGCACAGGGCTAGCAGCTGCCACTTCAGCTTCGTCTCGTGCTTTATCTTGTTTAGATAGATCATTGCTCACTACTGTAGAGGTGTTTTTTTTCTCAATTATTTTTTATTGCTTTCTTGACAATAATAAAGAAAGTCGTACACACCAAAACGGTTGTAACCAATGCAAGAAGACTTCAGTGGAGGGGGCAGAGAAGCAGCTGACTGTCACCTTTGCCCTTATCGTCTCCTCGAGGGGTGCCAGTAAAGGCGCCCATGTGCTGGTTAGCGTAGAGCTAAATGGTTGCCGTGCACTAACTGAGAAGGACATGCTGGGGACGCCCCAGCAGCTAATGTAATGCTAATTCTAGGCCCTGATTGTGTGCAAATGGCACACCCATAGTAAACATGCCCCTTAGTCCGTAAGCCTTCTGGGGCAGGGGATATTCATTTATTTAGTTTATTTATTAATTGTTTTTATAAATCACCAATCTTGATATTTTTAGCAGTTAACACAGTGCAACATTGATAACAAATATATCCAGTGGACAATCAGACACATATACAGACAAATCGTCTTCCTCACATAAGCTAATTAATCATTATAAAATAATATGTAATTCCATCACTGAACACTCAAAGGCCCATTTTATCTGAAAGGAATTTGTCTGAAGCTCAAATTTAGAAAAGGCAAATAATTAAATCCAAATTATTCTTAAGGTCTTATTCTAAATATATTTCCTCCACTCTGTACCTATGGAGCAAGGGCCTTAATATAATAGAGACAGGCAAAATGTCCTCTGTCATTTTGCATTTTAATATTTATAATCCCGGCAAACACCATATAATGCAATTTTATCACTTACAGCCATGTCGGATCCTTTTGCCTGGAATTTGTCTGTAATCAGGGGGTGGGATACTGCACTTTCTTTTCACTTTCCACCTTAGTCTGTTACTGGCCTGTTACATTTGAGTCATTAGTACAAGGGAAGAGCACTGGGGACAGAAACAGATGATGATGGCTGGAGGTGAGCTGGGGAAATAAATGACTTCAATAGCGTCAATCACAGTCCAGCCCTTACTTAGCACACCATGATGGAAAAGGGAGCGTGAGCAAACTCAAGACTGCAACTTTTTGCATGGAGCACAGAGTTATGCCTGTATGACAAAGGACATAAGAAGAACTCTCAGGTGGGGTCATAGGTCAGTTTCTGCCTCTTTAGATATTTTCATTTAGGAAGAAAGGAAGAAAGATATTAGCTGGCCTGAACCACTAACCATTAACCTACAATCTAAGACAGATTGGATGTCAGGGGCAAGAAGGCTATTCTAAGAGCCTCCGTCTGTGGCAGTTCACTAAAACTCATTAATTACTATACATTTCTGTAGCAGGACCCCAAAAATGCTTCCTCTATATTTTACAGTGAGACCGCTTCTGGATCCTTTCTCCTAAGTGTCTCTTTGTCTGTAGTGATGTAATAGAGAACGACTGAGAGATTCATTACTGTCAGTGGGCATATCCTCTCAGGCTTTTTGGAAGGAACTGTAGTAGACCCTCTTTTTTTGGAGAGTTGCCAGTTCTGGGCAAAGGCTTCCAGAGCCCTCAGGAGGCGCTGAGGAGCAGAAAAGGGACTGGCCTTCGGAGGAGGAGAGGAGGTTCCTCTGGCCGAACAGAGAGGAAAGGAATGAGAGGACCACAGAGCCAAAGAGGATCCAAGCAGGGCACCAGCCTTGAGCAGCTTGCGAAAAGTAAAACTCTGAAGGGACTCAGTCAAGTGTCACTAGAGGAGTCAAGATGCAAGAAGGAGTTTTTGGCAACCCATGGAGCTTGGTGGGACATGGAAGGTGAAGATATCTAAAACCCAAGCAGAGGATGAGAAAGATGTTGAATACTGTGGCAGTATTTGTCAGTGCCAGTGTTTTGAGATTTCTGGGTGGTTTTTATTTTTGGGGAGATATTGTACTTTTATCTATTTGTATACCTTCCCCAAAGGCCCTGCTTTTGAGAGAGGTTATGGATTTCTATACAGTCTAGTGTATAAGTGCTAAAGAGATTTTGTGATAGTTTGAGGAAGTAGAGACGAGGAAGGGGTGCACATCGCAGGGTCCAGAGAAGCAGGCAGGACCCCGCATGCGAGAGCAGCACAGTGATCTTCAGTAAGGAAGAAAATTATACCAGAAGATTCAGAGGGAAACCCGGTACCTATTGCGCTCTTCTGTTTGAACTGTACCAATGACTTTTGCTGATTTTCTTTCCTGCTGCTTGGCTTGTAAAACCCCCTATTTTCGGAATACACCAAATAATAAAAGGTGCTTTTAAGAAACTACCCCCTGGGCTGGACGTCAGTTCTCTTAAGGGCAGAACAGTATGAGAGGGTCTTTGTCCACCAGAACCCTTTTATCACATTTTTACAAATTCTTTATGTATCCTCTGGGGTTGGCAAGCCTGGATCCCCCCCCCCCCCTCCACCTCATCCCTCCCTGTGAACTCTGCACTTCTCTTCTCTGTTCTAAACCTGCTTCAGCTTTTCCTAATAAGTGTCATTCAGTGCCTAAGAAAGTTTCCAGATAATGTTTTCCAAGGGCTGAAGGGACACCGGCTCTTCTCTTATCTACGTGAGAGCATGGTGGGGTGGAGAATGAATGAATCTTCCAACACAGTGGCCCCTGAGGGAAGGAGGTACAGGAGGTAATAAATGATTTGTGCACCATGTCCTTGCATATAGAGATGTAGGGGAGGGAGGTGAGCACAGTGCAAGCCAAGAGAAACAGCGGACCTTTCTTGGAGACGGTGCAATTAGAGTGGGGGTCATGGAAAATAGAAAGAAATATTACATTTCCCGTGATAATAAGCAATATGTTACCTCTGATTTGATTTAGTCTCTTGTGTTTGTTCTGTTCAGCTCTAGGTTCACAGGTAGACCACACCCAAAGATGTTGCAGCCTAATGGTGAGAGCTCTGGTTTGGGAACCAAGTGACCAGCATTTAATTCCCTCTAGCACTCCTTGTGACCTTGGGCAAATCACTTAACCTCCATTGCTTCAGAAAAATCCAAGTTACCAATGTCCCTGTTTAATTAAGTTAAAATGTAAACTGCTTTGACTATATGATAAAGCAGTATAAAAAAAACCTACCTGTTAAAGCAGGCAGTTTGACAAGTGCAGAGAAAGTCTGATATTAGCAGATTCTATCATGTTTCATGTTTTCAGAACAGTTCACGTGGACAGTTTTATAATTTGAGAGAAAGACAGAAAGGAGCAGCTCACGGCTCACAGAAGGAAATACAGTAGCTCACTTCTAGCGCTTATCACAACATATTCTAATATTTTCTATTTCATCAGGATATGTTGGGACAGAGTTTAAAAAATGTCCAGTTTACCATGAACATGGGAATGAGAAAGCTACGTGGATAGATAGATTTGGATAAAAGGGAGCTGATATTTAGTGACGGTGGCCAGTACTTTTAAAGCACCTGACTGCCGCTGCTTTAATTAAAACCAGATATTCAGTTTTGGAGCTTATCCAATGTGCATTTCTGCCAAACAGAGCGATTACTGTTTGGTCAGCTGCAATATTCAGCCTCCAACTGAATAACAAAATCTGCATTAAATTAGAACAGCCATTGACCGGCCCTAACTTTATGAAGTTTAGCAGCTGAATATCACCATTGACTGGACAGCAACTGAGACTACCACTGACCTGCTCACATACCGGCTCAGTTGGAAACAGGCTTCTTGCCTGCAGACTATAGGGACATTCAGTGACAATATGGAGCCCTTTTACTCAAGGGTGTTGGGTGTTAGCACAGATTCTGGCACATGCTAAAGGCATGCTGGGACATGCGTTACAGCACAGGGCTGTGACAGGTGGCATGGCTGGATTTTAGCATTAAGGTTGAAAGTGGGCAGGTTAGAGGTAGAGAGTGGTCGGGGTGAACGCGTTGCAGTCAGTGCACCAATGCAAAATGCAAGGCGAGCAATTCGCACTTACTGCCACCTCGATAAGTGGGGGTAGGTGCAAGCTTCAATAGGGCGGGATGCACTGTGTTAACAGCCAGGAGCATGTTTTCCATGCCCCCAGCAGCTAACGCCGTAGTGTTGCACCTAATACACTAGGGCTCGAGAGTTATTGGTGCATTAGGTGCAACACCATGGTGTCCTATACTGCCTTTCTTTTACATTTCAGAGTGGCTCACAACTTATTAAAAGACAAGAAGTAATAAGAAAAAAAATGAAGGAGAGAAAGCAGAAATGGAAATAGGAAATTTTAAAAAAATTTACAATTTTCATTTTAGGAATAAATCCCAGAAATAAAGTATGCTGCTGAATATCGGGATTGCTATGGTTTAGCTGGTTTGCAAGTCCTGCTAGCCAAACTCTTCTGAATATCTCCTCCCAAGGTTCCTTTAGCGACCTTGTCTTTAATGATAGTGGATGATGAAATCCACAAATTCTTCATTAATATATCTGAAAGAGGAAGGGGAAATGAGCGAATAGGGTACCATGAAGAGAATCCCAACATTATGAAACAAAGTTCCAGCTTCAGCAGTGAGTTACAATGTTTCTGCCACGTGCTGTTGTCACGGAAGCTCAATGCTTTACGATATTGTAGGTCATTATTTCAATATCATGTCAGACTCCTCCAAATTACTGCTGTCAAGTAGGCATACTGCCCATGTCAGTCAATAATTCCCAGAACACCTCCTTTCTGCAAAGTGAGCCATCAGAGGCAAAAGACTGAGCAGAGAGCGAATGAGGAATAGAGGTGCTCCTGCAAAGATGAATTGTATATGGGGGGCGGGAGGGGGGGGGGGAGGGATGGTCTTTAATTGCATTTCCTCCCTGAGACTAACTTCCAGCTCCCAGGTGACTCACTAGGAATTAATACAAGGCACAATTTGGGTTGCCAAACACCACCTTTCCTGGTGCATGTGAGTTGAGTAGGGCAATGGCATTATGTCAACTGGGAAGCGCTGCAGACAGAAAATCATTGAAATGAATTTCTAAGCACAGACACTGCATTTACGCTACACCTAGAACATGCCACTGACTTTTAAGGATTACTTAATGCCAGTCACTAAGGAGCTGAAAAAAATGTCAGCTGGAAAATGTAATTTCCAAAAGTTTATTGCAGAAGAGTTTTCAAGCAAGGATGTGGAATGTGCAAATGTCAGTTTGCTTCTAATTACAGAACATCTGCCGCCTTGTAAGTTTTCAGAAACTACTTAGCAATCATAAATATGTATAAATCAAGGAGCAGCTTGGATTAACTGAGAACAGCGATATGAGCAAAACACCTTTGACATGAAGTGCATTGATAACAACGTGTAACAAAGAAAATTCCTATTCATGTTTTAACAGATAATGTATCTCTTCCCTCTGAACCAGGGGTTCTCCATCCAGTTCTTGGGAAACCCCAAGCCAATCAGGTTTTCAGGATATCCACAATGAATATGCATGAGATAAATTTGCATACAATGGAGGCGGTGCATGCAAATCTCTCTCATGCATATTCATTGTGGTTATCCTGAAAACCCGACTGGCTAGGTGTCTCCCGAAGATTTGGTTGAGAACTCCTGTTCCAAAGGTGAAACGCCTTCTGAAGAAAACTGTCATGCAGAATATACACAATCTCTTCTTCAACCTTTGCTGTATTTATTTTGGCAATAGAAATATAATTTCCAATACTAGTGAAGTTCTTTCAGGTGGCAAAATGGATTTGTTCAGATTTAAAACTTGTGGACAGTAACTCTGTTAACAGGACTGGGATCATGTGACTTTGTGCCCCTTTTACTAAAGCATGCAAAACAAACACTGTTAACTACAAACCCTCTGTGCTAGCTCTTGCCACTTCCCAGCAGTTGACGCTTGACTGGCTACCTTAAGGTGCGTCGCACTAACCTGGGTGCACCTAATGAAGCCCATAAAGGTGTCATTAAATGCACTTGTGCTAATTGCCCCATTGCCATTGAGCATGTGGCAATTACCCTCATGCTAGTGGCAATGTGCTCTCCACACCCACACTCTGTCCCTTCTCTGCACCATTGAACGATGGCCAATTATTGTGAGCTTTACTGTGCAGTCGCTGGCATGCCCCACATCAACCAGTTTCTGGGCTTTAGTAAAAGAGGCCAGTGGTCAGTGTTCAGGAACATCTTTCTTAAGCATTTGGTGCCCACATCCAGGTCCTAAAAAGGACAGTGATAGAGCAATGAGGCAAGATAGAGCTGGACTCAGAAGTGGAGTCTTCGATTTTCCTTAGGGTGCTGTGACATTAAGGGTGGGAGGAGGACAAGAGTTACTGGATCCAGTGTGTGGGAGGCAGTAGAAGGACATGGGTAGGGGGAATAATGACTGTAAAGAAAGAACAACTTTACATAACTTAGCAACTTTAAATAGCTAAAAGAAATCTTTACATTTAGCATGCAGACAGTAGTTCAGCAGTGAGATGGGGGCTATCCAGTCTTTTGCACTGAGTGTTACATGTATGATTTTCTCCCAGTACGCGAGAAGTCTTGTGTGCACAACTAGACTGCAGCCCTCTCCAGCCACATGGAAGGCAGACAAAGTCCCCCCTCCACGTCAAAGAACACCCATGGATCCCTATCAATTCTCACATGTTCAAAAGCACCAACCAGAACTGGCAATTAATTTAGAAAACAAGGAGCACCACTAAAACTCACCTAGCCAAGCACAAGCTGAGTGAACACCACAGGAAGTAAAATACTCACACTTGGGAAATCTCCGCCATCTTAGACAAGGAACAGCAAGCCTCTCTGCATTGTGATACCTAACTCCACCCACCAGTGGAATCACCACTCATCACTGCACATGGGACACATAAGAACCCACCACCAAGCAGACCTGCACTGGCCAGTCAGTGCCTAAGGGTAACACCAGACCGACGAGTGGACCAAAACCCCTGATACCACCACCACCAAACATCCAGATCAAAAGAGTTAAGCCCCAAAATTACCCCTCACTCCTTTCACCACCTCTTCAGTCAAGCATACTGTAGAACAAAAAGCACACTAAAAAGCACCAAAATGATACTCACCACCTACTTCACCATTCTGCTTCTCCTACTCAGCCTAATGACCAAACCAGAAATGGCATTTCCACACAATGGAATCATACCCATCAACTTACATTACACAACCCCTCTCCTCACACCGGCTTTAGGAAGCAGCACCAACTAATATACATCACACCAAACAAGACCCTCACACCCTCCACACCTCTTCATTATGCCCAACTCAACGACAGCATGTGGACTCATCAACGAATATTCTGTCAAGAACACAATACACACAATAGCTAACTATGTTCAAGACCAAAACCTAGAAATCATGTGTGTCACCGAATCATGGTTCACAAACTCGGACAATGTCCTACTCAAAAAGACAAACCACTCATCCCACTGCCTCCATGTTGCTGCCCAAGAAAAATCAGGAGAGGCGGAGGTATTTTCATCCTAAGTAACAAATGGTTGAACTTCACCACCACTACATCTACCTCAACTGATAACTCAAATATCCTGGAAACTGAAAACAAAAACTGGACAACATGCCTCACGTACCACTCACCAAACACCAACACATCCTACTAGAAACAGCTTGCGCACACACAACAAAAAAACAAACTGTTCATCCTGCTAGGTGACCTAAACCTCTCCTCAGCCCCTGCCAGCCAAACTAGTTCATTCCTTCAAGCCATGGACATGATAGGCCTCATTCAACTAATTGATGTACCCACCCACAAAAAAGGGAACATCCTCGATTTCCTCTTTGCACCCACTGAACTCACATCTAGCAACCCTTCCATCCCAATCAAAGTAACTCCAACCCCATGGTCGGACCACCATATGATCACATTTGAACGTCTGCAACACCCCTTCACAGATACCTGGAAAAACAGCCCAATGACACTTAAAGATTCATGAAATTCGATAAACAATCACTCCTAGACCATGCAATCCCAAGACTGAACCGCAACTCCACTGACCTAATAGAATTGGTTGACAACTGGAATGAAACCATAGCTCCATTCTCCACAGCACCACAATGGAAAAACAACACAAGAGCTCAACAAGCTCCCTGGTAATCCGCTAAAATAAGACAAACTAAACGCAACCTAAGACAGATTGAATGACAATGGAGATCCACCACAGCAACAAAATGCAGGAGTAGAACCACATGACATAGCGCTCTTCCTTCAGAATAAACAATGACCTGATTCCGACATAAACCTGCTCCCACCACCAAACAACAACCAACCACTACAGAGATGGACAGCCTTTAACCTACTTACAGTCAAACAACTAGAACATACCCTTGCAACCATCAACACCACTATCTCTCCACTCGACCCATGCCCGGTATCATGGATCGAGATGGCTAGACATGAACTCTCCCAAACCTTACTCAACATCATCAACTTATCTTGCACAAAAGGTCATATGCCCACTAATCTCAAAACCACCTCCATAAGACCCATCCTAAAGAACACCTCCCTCGATGCCTCCCTCCCAAGCTCCTACAGACTAATCGCAAGTATACCCTTCCTAGCCAAAATAATAAAAACAAAATACAACTTCAACTGCAGGAATACATTAACCCATCTGTTCCCCTCAATCCACAGCAACATGGATTCAGATCTCAGCAGTATTCGACTCCATAAATCATAACAAACTCATTGAACGCCTTAAGGAAATTGTGATATCAAAAACTCCACCAGCATGGTTCAACTCCTATCTCACAGACTGCACCCAACAAGACAAGATGGGAACCCAACCATCACCCAAGTTCAATCACCTTCAGAGAATACCCCAAGGCTCCTCACTATCTGCACTCCTATCCAACCTCTACCTACAACCATCTGCAATCTCATAAAGCAACACAACATACTTTACACCTCTACGCAGATGACATGATGTTGTATGCTCCATTCTCCACAAAAAACCTAGTCCACACCACACTCAAGGAGTGCCTTAAGGTGATGACACAATGGCTAACTGAACACAAACTTATAATCAACTACACCAAAATGGAAATTCTGCACATAACCAATGACCCAACATACACACCCCTAGCAAGCATCACGATTGACAACAATGAAATAAAAGTAAAACCTGAAGTCAAATACCTAGGAGTCACACTGGACCAACGAATAAACTTCCAACTCCACATCAAAAATATTACCTCAACAGTAAACCACAAAATCAGGACCCTCCACAAGCTACGCCCTCTGCTAGCTGCCGACCTCTTCAGAACAGTATGTAAAACATTAATCACTCCACACTTCCTCTATTGTAACACAATTCTCCACGGACTCTCAAAACATAAATTGCATCCACTTCAACTAGCCCAAAATACAATAGTTCGCCTAGTCACTGGAACACAAAGACAAGACCACATCACACCCACCCCCAAGACACTACACTAGCTCCCAATCCAAGCATGGATTAAGTACAAACAATAATGAACACTTTCAAGGCAATTCAAAAACCAATCATTAGAATACTTAAAAACTCTCCTCCAGTGAAGCCCAGAAATAAGAACAAGAAGACAGTGCACCAAAACTTACTCAACATACAAATCTGCAAAACCTAGAGCTCACAGACTACCTGCAACAGAACAAGATCACTCACAACTTATCTGCCAACTTCTTAAAACAACTAATGCAGTGTCCTTCTCACTTCTGATTTTCCTCAGGGATATTAGCTCTGCCTCGGTGCCCAATTAGGTTACCAGCAGCCAAAAAGCCTTTCATCCATAATACTCATTGCAGTGCCCACGGTGCTGGAATGTCTTTGTGTAATTTTTACTTATGGGCCTTACACTGATTTCCGCACTTCCTTTCCCTCTGAAATTGCCAAAGAACACAAAGGGGCCCTTTCACTAAAGGGTTTTTTCAGTGGTGGGATCCGAACTGACTAAAAACCAGTTTGGTCCCAGCCCTCCCTTGTGGGTGATGGCAGGTTCTGCACCTCGCTTGGAAGCACTGCAGTGGCTGTATGCTTGGGCCGCTGCCCTCCACCGATCCCCTGCCTGACGATGCTTTGACAGCATTGGGGGCTTCTCCCGATGCTGTGATCCCCTGATGCCGTCAAACATTGACAGGTGTGAGGGCTTCGTGTCACTGCAGTGCCGGCGTTTCCATGCTGTGTTCGGCCCGGTTTGGTGAACACATGTTAATGAAGTTAATGTGGGTTAAGGGCCACGGCTCTGTTATTTCTATGGGTGCAACAATACGTAACGTGCATTAACCTTTAGCAAAAGAGCCCCAAAGTGTCCACAGACATTTCCACCCACTTTATCCGCGGATCATGTTGAAGAGGCAAACCCCAGACCCCAGGCCTGAACACACCCCTGGAAATTCTTCTGCCTAACCCAGCTTAAACTACAATTGACATAAAACAGTGCACACTATCAGCTCCTAAAGGGACGAAGTTTTCAGAAAGATGATTGACCCAGCTAAAGGAGCTAGTTATCAAGCAGCAGTAAAATTTCACATTTTACCACAAGTTAATTTACTGAGAGATTCGCTAACTTGACTTACATAATAATGAGCGGCCTGATTTCCATCTGGGTGGTGCTATGTGCCACGTTGGCGCATAGCCCGCCCCCTTCCACCTAACCTGGATTTTCAGGGTGATATGTGGCCCCGGCATTGAAAATCCGGGTCTCTCCAAACAGCCCAGAAGCCCCAGGAGCTAGCCAGGTAGCACCGATTTTCTGTGCTACCCGCTTAGACCCTGTGCCTAAAAGATAGGCAAGGTTTTCCTCATCTTTCAGGCACAGGGGCTAAGAGGGTAGCATCGAAAATCAGTGCTACCCAGTTATCCCTTTCCTTTACCCCCACTCCAAATAAATAAATAAATAAAATGTATTTGGAAGGCATTACTAAATGAACAGAGAGCAGTGTATGGCAGTATTGGTTTAAGAAAGCAGTTATAAACGTATTTATTTGGCCAGGCTTGTGGTTAAGTAGAACTGGACATGTATGAGTAATGACCATACTCCACGTCGATGTGATGTTAGTCTTTGTATATTATGTGCTTATTGATATTTTTTGTTCCCAGCTCTGACCTAGAGTGATAGGGTTACAAGTAGTTTAAATAAATAAAATTCCACCACCATAGCAATACAACCAGTCATATGTGATCATGAATCTTGTACGTTATCGCTTGCTGGTAGTAACATTCATGGAAATATGACACGCCACTGTCAAAGTTCACAGGGCAGGAAGTACACATTAAACAGGACAGCTGATAGAGATGAGCCTTGGAGACACCATGCACCATTGTAAACCAATCAGACATACTAGCCCCAAATTTTACATACTGCTCACACTCAGACAGAAAGGAATGAAACCACTGCAGGACCCCGCTCCCACACCTAGAAGAGCAAAACTTTGCAGTAGAGCAGGAGGTAAATCAGAATCAAAAGCCGCAGTGATATCTACAAAAGCAGCCACCACAACTTGCTACTGTCCAAAGATAGGTGATTTCAAAATGCTGGATGTTGATTGGCACATCCCTGCTGCAGTATTACCTAGAAGTGAGGAGATCCTGGATTCTCTACAGGGAGAACTATTCAGGCAATTGGTAACAGACCCCACACGTGAAGGGGCCATACTAGATTTGGTGCTTACCAATGGTGAAAGTGTTTCTGATGTTATAGTGGGAGATCATTTTGCATCCAATGATCACCAGATGGTGTGGTTCAGTATTAGGACTAGGGCTGATAAAATCCATTCAAAAGTGAGGGTCTTAAACTTTAGGAAAACTAACTTTGCCAAGATGGGCCAATACCTCAGGGAGTCGTTAGTGGGATGGGAACAGCTGGGGGATGTAGAAAAACAGTGGGCAAAACGGAAAGAGGACATTTTAAGGGCAACCAACCTTTTTTTTAGAAAGGTAAATAAATGTAAAAGAACAAGGAGGCCACTATGGTTCTCAAAAGAAGTAGCTGAAAAGGTGAAGAAAAAGCGGGAGGCCTTCATGAAATACAAGGCATCACAAAGAGAGGAAGACAAGCATCTATATTTGGAAAAATTTAGAGAAGCTAGCAAAGTAGTCAGGAAAGCAAAGATACAAAAAAGAAGAAGAAATAGCCAATGCAATAAAATGAGGGGATAAGACATTTTTTAGATATGTTAGTAACATAGAAACATGACGGCAGGGAGAATCAGCTGGGCTGGAGACCGGAGCTTGGCGGCAGTGTGTGTCATCGTGATTGGCTGCAGTAGTTCCCTCCCGACTGCCCCGGTTGGCTTCCTGCAGCATAAATCAACTTCGGCTGCCTTCGGGGGGTGAGAATCAGCTGGGCTGGAGACCGGAGCTTGGCGGCACTGTGTGTCATCGTGATTGGCTGCAGTAGTTCCCTCCCGACTGCCCCGGTTGGCTTCCTGCAGCATAAATCAACTTTGGCTGCCTTCGGGGGGTGAGAATCAGCTGGGCTGGAGACCGGAGCTTGGCGGCAGTGTGTGTCATCGTGATTGGCTGCAGTAGTTCCCTCCCGACTGCCCCGGTTGGCTTCCTGCAGCATAAATCAACTTCAGCTGCCTTCGGGGGGTGAGAATCAGCTGGGCTGGAGACCGGAGCTTAGCAGCAGTGTGTGTCATCGTGATTGGCTGCAGTAGTTCCCGTCTGACTGCCCCGGTTGGCTTCCTGCAACATAAATCAACTTCGGCTGCCTCGCGGCTGCGGTCGCGCGCCCGAAGGGGGCGTGACCAAAGGGGGATCGCCCCTTCGGTGCCATTTCGGGGCCTTGAGCCCTTGTCGCTGTTTGAAATGCCACGCGGCCATGCGAAAAGAAAGAGTAAGAAATCTTTGGGGAGCCAGTCTGATATGTTGCCAGCAGTTGTTGCTTCTACTCCTTTGGCCATTACCGGTCCCATGGATCAACATGTGGTGGTATTGCCAAAAACTGTGCCTTTGACTCAGCACTCTTCATCGCCTAGGTCTGGTGTTTCATTGAGTTCCATCGATAGGACTCCTCCACCTAATCCAGGATCTTCTCGGACCTCTGTTGAATCATCGTCCTCTTCCGTGGTGTTCTCATCTTCGGGGGAGAAGGAGGAGGAGATTCCTGTTTCTGTTCCTACTATTTCTAGTGAGGCACTTTCCTTAGCTCCTATTACTGTTGTTGGTGGTTCGGAGGCTTTTGTCTTACCTCAAGTTGTAAATCCTGATGAAGTTACTCTTATGGATATATGGAATCAAGTTTCGGCCACTAACTTAATGTTATCACAATTTATGAATCAAACTGCTGGTTTTTCATGGCAGGTTGTTCACAAATTACAAAATATGGAAGCTTCTGTTACCCAATTGTCTCAGCGTGCTGAGAGGCTTGATACACAAGTTGCCTCTTTGCAGTCAGCTTCTGAATCAGCCTCGAAGGATAGTTTACTTTTTTATCAGCAGTTTGAAGCTTTAGAAAATGCTTCTAGGGCAAAAGATTTGCGTATATTAAATTTTCCAAAAACTCGTTTATTGTCACCTAATTTGTTATTTCAACAGTACTGTAAAGATATCTTATTACTTTCTAATGCTGACACTGTTGTTATTGATCGTTTATTTTATTTGCCTGTTCGGAAGTCTTCTGGGGAATCGGATTTGGCACGGGAGGAGGAGGGCACTCTTATGGATTTGACTGATTTTTTGGAAAATTCTCAGACGCCTATCTCCACTCGTGCCACTTTAGTGGTTACTTTAGCCAATTTTTTGGACAAGGCTTCTATTTTGAAGGCCTTTTTTCCTAAAAAGGATTTTCTTTTTTATGGCCATAAGCTTTCCATTTTTCCTGATGTCTCCAGACAGATGCAGAATCGGAGGAGGTCCTTCCTCCAGCTTAAATCTAGAGTTTTGGCTGGGGGGGGTACCTTCTTCCTTCGATTTCCATGCAAATGTTTATTGACTACACAGGTACACTACCAAAAAACTGCCTCCAGTTTTGCAACTGATTCCTATAGATTTTGGGGTGCTGAATCCAGGAAAAATAGCCAAAATGTTCCATCACGTCACGTTTTCTTGCAAAATTAGATTTCTTACCCATATAAGGAATGTTCACATAATTTCTTTTTAGCCGACTGCAGTTTATTTTCTTGGCCCAAAATAGAGGTTGTAATGGTTAACTAACTAGAAACACTCCCTCATGATATTTTAGAGTGTTTTGTATTCATTTTATACATTAACAGGACAATTGGGAGGCGGGGGGCTAAATCCAGTACTCGCGCTGGCGCATGTTCTTTCCTGTTCGCCTCGCCTCGTTCGCTCGCTCAAACACGGTGGTTGCGACATGAACGTTCCTGTCAAATTTCAGTTTCTTGCAAGTTCATTATTACCTTTTGTTTGCTCAGTCGTAATCCAGCTTTATTCCGAAGTGGTTCACTACAGTTGTAGTTTGCAGTGCTGTGTATTTGTGATCAGGGCCGGATTTACCTTGAGTGAGGCCCTACGCCAACAAAAATTGTGGGCCCCCAGCAGGGGCGGCCCAAGGGGGGTGTGGGCCTCATTTGCATAAGGGGCCTCATTTGCATAATGTTACCATATACTAACTTTTAGTAAACATGCCTCTTAATGAGTGTATGGATAAAGAAAGACTAAAAGATTTCTACATTACTATAATCCAGTGCCAACTGCCAGACACATTAGGAACTACTACAAACACTGCCCATTTAGAACCCATAGCAAACCCGCCGTATCCTAACAGCACTACCAGGACTCACAAAGCACCATACTCTACCAATCAAAAGGCAACACTGCAAATATTAAACCAATACATTTCAGAGAACAACAATACATGACCTACTGGGGAAAGAGAACAAGTGGCAATGTCAAATAGGAATTATATAAACAGAACACCTCAGCTCAGTTACACATGCAGAACATAGACCATCACCAAACAAGTAATCACATTTTAGAAACAGGAAGACAATAATTAAACTGGGAATCCCAAAAGCCAAACTTGGAATGTACAACACTGTAGAAATAAAACTATACATTAATTTGCTCTTGTACTAAACAAAGCGCAGACGTTAATGATGCACATTTACCAGAGCTGACATATTCCAATTAATAAATTCAAAATAAAGAGATATTTTTCTACCTTTTGTGCATTTTTTTCAGCTGCAATTGCTCCAGCCACTTTCTTCTGGTTTCTTCGTGTCTTCTGCTAACCCTCCATCGTCTGCTGTCCATTTGTCCTTTCTTCTCTCTTCTAGTTTTTTCCATTCTCTCTCTACATCTGCTTTAACATACTAATCTTTCTCCTTTTGCTCTTTCCTCATTCCTATTTCATCCACTCAAATTTTACCCCTCCATCCTCAATCCCCACTTACTCTCCCAATACCCGGCCAATTGTAGATTTTTTATCCCTCCCACACAAAATATTTTTCCCTTCTCCATTTTACTCTTCCAGCCCCATCCCATTCTAATCCTCCCCCAACATCAGCTCCCTTCTAGTTCCAGCCTCACCCAGCATCCATTCCCTTCTAGTCCCTGCATCAGCCCATTTCCAGTCCTAGCCACCCATCAGCCCATTTCCAGTCCTAGCAACCCCCCAACCCAATACCAGTCCTAGCCCCCCCATCAACCCACTTACAGTCCTAACCCCCCATCACCCCATTTTCAGTTTAAGCCCCCCCTATAACCCATTACCAGTCCTAACCCCCCATCAGCCCACTTCCAGTCCTAACCCCCCATCAGCCTACTTCCAGTCCTAACCCCCATCAACCCATTTCCAGTCAGCCCCCCATAGCCCATTGCCAGTCCTAACCCCCCCCCCATCAGCCCACAGTCCATTACAGTCCTAACCCCATCAGCCCACCTCAAGTCCTAACCCCTCCCCATCAGCCCATTTCCTGTCCTAGCCCCCCCCATAGTCCATTATCAGTCCTAACCCCCCATAGCCCATTACCAGACAGCCCCCATCAGCCAACAGCCCATTACCAGTCTTAACCCCCCCATAGCCCATTGCCAGTCCTAACCCCCCCCATCAGCCCACAGTCCATTACCAGTCCTAACCCCATCAGCCCACCTCAAGTCCTAACCCTTTCCCATCAGCCCATTTCCTGTCCTAGCCCCCCATAGCCCATTACCAGTCCTAACCCCCCCCAACAGCCCACAGCCCATTACCAGTCCTCTCCATCAGCCCACCTCCAGTCTTAATCCCCCAGCCCATTTCCAGTCCTAGCAACCCCCCACCCCATTACCAGTCCTAGACCCCCATAGCCCACTACCAGTCCTAATCCCACCAGCCCATTTCCAGTCCTAATCCCCATCACCCAAGTTTTAGTTTAAGCCCCCCCATAGCCCATTACCAGTCCTAAGCCCCCATCAACCCACTTCCAGTCCTAATCCCATCAGCCCATATAGACTTATCTCCCCCATAGCCCATAGCCCCCCCATAGCCCATCACCACTCCTAACCCCCCCATAGCCCATTACCAGTCCTAACCCCCCCAACAACCCACAGCCGTTACCACTCCTAACCCCCCCCAGCCCATCACCAGTCCTAACCCCCCCAACAGCCCACAGCCATTACCACTCCTAACCCCCCCCAGCCCATCACCAGTCCTAACCCCCCCAGCAGCCCACATCCATTACCACTCCTAACCCCCCCAGCCCATTACCACTCCTACCCCCCCCCAGCCCATCACCAGTCCTAACCCCCCAACAGCCCACAGCCATTACCACTCCTAACCCCCCCAGCCCATCACCAGTCCTACCCCCCCCAGCCCACCCCAGCCCAGCGAATTTTTTTTTACAAAAGAAGCTGTCGCTGCCTCTGCCGGGGCCGGGGCCGCCGCGGCAGAATCGAGTGTGCCGCGGGGCCCCCCCTGCCCAGCAGGGCCTGCCCTCCCCGGTATCACCTCTCTCAGCTGCCTCCCTCCAGTCACACGCGCCGGCTTTCAGAGCACGAGGGAAGAGCGCGGGCTTAAACAGAGCAGCGAGGGAAAAACTCTTCCCTCGCGCTCTGAAAGCCGGCGCGTGTGACTGGAGGGAGGCAGCTGAGAGAGGTGATACCGGGGAGGGCAGGCCCTGCTGGGCAGGGGGGGCCCTGCGGCACACTCGATTCTGCCGCGGCGGCCCCGGCAGAGGCAGCGACAGGTTTTGTTTTGTTTTTTAATTTTAATGATGTATCAGAATGTTTTTTGCGCGGGGCCCCCTGAAACGCGGGGCCCTGTGCAAAAAACATTCCCGGTGGGCCCTTGCCAGCTGTGGGCCCTACGCCACGGCGTACGTGGCGTATAGGCAAATCCGGCCCTGTTTGTGATGGCTCACAGAGCCAGAGGTTGTGTCAACTCTCCGGACAGTTTTTGTTTTATTTGTGGGGAATATACCGTGAAAAAGCGGCAGAGGAACATTTCTGCATTTATTAAAAAAGTATATTTCGCCTATTTCGGTTTGATGTTAGGCGATCAAGACAAACCGTGGGCTCCTCACAAAGTGTGCAAGACATGTGAGGAAGATCTACGCTTATGGATGAAAGGTAAAAAACAAGCATTTCGTTTCGGAATACCTATGATGTGGCGTGACCAAAGAGACCACAGCAGTGACTGCTATTTTTGCTCTTGCATTGTGAAGGGATACAACTTAAAAAATAAGAACGTAATAAGTTACCCCAACCTTCCCTCAGCAATTAGGCCTATGCCTCATAGCAACGAAGTACCTGTGCTTGAACCACCAAAATCTTTGGATCATATTTGTGTGGACGGTTCTGATCATGATGAGACTCATCAGATGGCTTTTCCCGATGAGTCCAGTACTTCCGAGTTTGAAACTGAACCAGATCCGAAACCTGAACTTTTCTCTCAAGCTGAATTGAATGATTTAGTCCGGGATTTAGGACTCCCAAAAGATGCTGCCCAACTGCTAGGTTCTCGGCTTAAACAGAAAAATCTATTGTCACCAGGAACAACTTTTTATTGGTACCGCAACCGCGAGACACAATTTTTGAAGTATTTCAGCAAAGAGGAAGATTTGGTATTTTGCAACGATATATACGGAGTGATGGAAAAGTTTAAACTCAAGTATGATCCTGCTGAATGGCGGCTGTTCATTGATTCGTCAAAAGACAGCATAAAAGGTGTTCTTCTTCATAATGGCAACACATTCGCTTCAGTTCCTATTGCTCACTCTGTTATTCTCCAAGAAAAATACGAGAATTTGGCCCTGATTCTTCAGAAGATTCGTTATGATGAGCATAAGTGGATGATTTGTGGAGACTTTAAAATTCTATCCATGCTATTAGGGCAGCAATCCGGTTTCACCAAATATCCCTGCTTCCTTTGCTTGTGGGATAGCCGGGCCCGCGACCTACACTGGGGGAAAAAAGACTGGCCAATTCGGGAGTATTTGAGACCCGGTGAGAAAAATGTTCTTCATGAGAGCTTGGTACCTCGTGATAAAATTCTATTACCACCTCTCCACATTAAGTTGGGTCTCATTAAGCAATTCATCAAGTCCCTTCCAAAAGATGGTGAGTGCTTTCGGTACCTTTGCTCAAAGTTCCCCCGACTTTCTGAAGCAAAGCTAAAGGAAGGAGTGTTTGTTGGCCCTGATATAAGGAAACTCATTTCAGATGGAGCATTCGCTGAAACGATGTCTGAGAAGGAAAAAGAAGCCTGGGATTCCTTCAAGGATGTTGTTTTCAAATTCTTGGGGAACAGGCGGGATGAGAACTATAAGGATATTGTTGCCAGGATGCTCAATGCCTTCAAAGAACAAGGCTGTAACATGAGCCTGAAAGTCCATTTCTTGCACTCCCATGTGAACTACTTTCCCGAAAACTTGGGGGCGTACAGTGAAGAACAAGGTGAAAGGTTTCACCAGGACATCAAGGACGCAGAGAGAAGGTACCAAGGAAGATGGAACACCACTATGATGGCTGATTTCTGCTGGTTGCTGCTGCGGGAAACCCCAGATGAAAAATACGCCAAGCAGCGCACCAAGAGAAGCATTCGGGGGAAGAAGAAACGGGCCCACCAGGAGATTGATTGACCCAAGAATGACTTTAAAATCTAAACTGTGTTGACAAATATCGTGTTTTTACTAAACTTTGAAATAAAAATTTGCTAGTTATTACCACAGTGTCGGATCTCATTTATTAGAATTTTATTTTCACACCATCGGGTGTTTGTCTTCATGTATTGCAATGGTGTGGTTTGCGTTTTCTATTCTTACATACATACCTGTACAACATTTTTTGCACATTTCTTTGCTTTGCTTTGTGTCTAACCTCGCTCTTATATGCTCAATGTTTGTGCACATGTATGTGGCTGTTTTAAGTGCAGACAATTTTGCTACCATCACAGTGTGTTTTGTTGACATTACTCTATTCTTATGTGCTGCCTTGTTACAATTTTCTTTATTCTTATTTGAATAACTACTAAACAATTAGTATAAAGAATTCATCCAAGAAACTTTTATCTCGATCGCACTCAATCTGAAACGTTCACCTCAAACTGCTAACCCAATGTAGCAAAAAATCTGTACGTGATGGAGCAAATTGGTTACCAGATTTGGATTCAGCGCACCAAAAAACGTAAAAATCAATCAAAACATTAGAGGCAGTTTAAAAAAAAAATTTTTTAGTGTACCTGTGCTATTCAAGGGGTCAGTTATGTCTTTTCTGACCCCTCTCAATTGGAATCTCTATTGGTTTCATTACAGGTCTGAGAGGTATTATTAATAGTTTTCCTGTTACTTTAGATTTGTGGTTAGATTGGGGGCTGTAGCCTTAACAATAATTAGCTCCGGAATTCTCCCTTATGCTGTATTCTTCATGATGTGCTTTAGTGGTGATATTAATTATGGAAATTTTTTTGGTTTATATATTTCTTTTGGAATGTTGTGGATTATATTGCCCAATTTTTCAATGTATATTTCTAATGGTTGTTAAAATTTAAAAAATTCAATAAAAAAAAAAAAAAAAAAGAAACATGACGGCAGAAAAGGACCACATGGCTTATCAGGAGTAATAGGCGGAAATATTTCTTTATGGAAAGAGTGGTAGATGCGTGGAATAGTCTCCCAGTGGAGGGAATAGAGACAAGGATGGTATCTGAATTCAAGAAAGCATGGGACAAACATAGAAGATCTCTAGAAGGAAAAAGGGGACAATTGTAGTTGATATGGAAGGACAAACTAGATAGGCCATGTGGCCTTTTTCTGCCATCAAGTTTCTCTGTTTCTAAGAGCATGAGCTAGTGCATGGTCCAAAGCTGTGGAATACACCACCTTCCTTTCTATGGTTCATATACTATGTTGCTATGTTCAAAAAGGATTTCAATAAATTTCAGTGAAACTTGAAAACTTACTTATTCCCAATGTTTGGGTACAAATAAGTAGATTGGGATGAAGTCAATAGGTGAGAGTGCTGAAATCACCGCTGCTATTTTAATTTTACATTGTTGCTTATATATACTGCTTAATCCTGCACTATACAAAGAACTCAACATAAAGTATTACATTGAGCCACTGGAACATTCAGCATGTGTACATTTAACAATGATAATTCAAACATGAGAAAGTAGAATGTAGCGCATTTGAGCATTTAACATTTAACTGGAACTTGGATCATGAACTAACAAAGTGTTATGTTAATTACAGAGAGCCATTGCTCAGGAGATAGTGTTGTTTTGCCTATTCGATTTTGTCTCCAAAATGCTCTCTGAAGAGGTGTGTCTTTAGTTTTCTTCTGAAGTTAAGTTCTGTTGTTGCTCTTATGTCTACCAGGAGTGAGTTCCAGATGGACGGTGCATATAGCAAGAATGCTCTCTTGCATGTCATTTGTGAACTTTTTGCTTTTGATATAGGTATAGTAAATGTGTGTTGAGTATTCGATCTCCTGGATCGGTTGTTTTGAGCCTTGTGTAACAGAGATTGAAGGTGGTTGGCGGATGTTGTTGTTGTTAAATGCTGTCAAGTCGGGATCGACTCAAGGCGACCCTCTGGATAGATGTCCTAAATTGTGTTCGGTCTTCAGTCAGGCGGCTCATTGTTGACAAACTAGCACCCGTAGCTGCTGTTATTGTATCGATCCTTCTCATTGCTGGTCTTCCTCTTTTGCGTTGACCTTCTATCTTGCCAAGCATGATGTCTTTCTCTAATGATCTCTCTCTTCGCATGATGTGTTCAAAGTATGAAAGATGAAGTCTTGTCATCTAAGCTTCTTAAAAAGCTTAGGTTTGATCTCCTGTAGTATTGACTGGTTTGTTCTTCGGGCAGTCCATGGTATACACAGTATTTGCCATCAGCATCATAATTCAAAGGCATCAATTTTCTTCCTGTCTATCTTTTTCACTGTCCAACTTTGGCATCCATATGATGTTATTGAAAATGCCATGGCTTGAACAAGTCGAATCTTTATATGGAGAGCTGTTGCCCAGATGGGTGGTTTGTCTTAGTCTGGCATCTCTGCTGAGACCTGTCTATCTTGGGACACCCTGCCAGTAGCTAAACTACTGATAGCTTAGCTCTCAGCATCACTGATGCATACAAGCTCTCACAGCACGACAAGCTGCAAACCAAGCGAGGGGGTTGGCGGATAGTTTGTATGATATTTTGAATATGGTGAGTAGGGCTTTGTTTTCTTTCTTGCTGCTTTTGTTTCAATTGATACTGCTTTTTTATTTATTTTATTTATTTATTTAATACTCATATACCGCGCTATTCGACATCAGTGCGGTTTACATGGAACATCAAAGAAGTTTTACGGTGGGGTTACACCGTAAATTACAGATAACAGGGAGATTAACTTGGATAACATGTTAACTATTTACACAAAAAGCATAAGATGAAAACCCTATGTACATCACATTGTGGAATGGTTACCGGGTGATTAAGGATCTGTGTTACGTGCAGGGCGCTTTGGCTTGCCTACTTCAGGGTAGCACTTGAGGAAGAGGTGATGCTTCAGGGCCTTCCTGAATTTAGTTATCTCTGCGATTGCTCATATGCTGGGTGGCAGGGCGTTCCAGCTTCTAGGTGCACAGAGACTGAAAGCTCTGTTTGCGGTTGACTGTGTACACTGGGTTATTGTTTTGGGGATTACTATAGTATTTATTGCTGCGTGTCGTCTGACTCTGGTAGGGGGAGTCATGAGCGTAAGGCTTGCAAGTGATGAGGGGGAAAGTCCATTGATGGCCTTGAATGTTAGTAGTAAGATCTTGAAGGTGATCCTACCGTGAATTGGGAGCCAGTGGAGACTTTTGAGGATCCGTGTTATATGGTCACGTCTTGAGGCTCCATTTAGAACTCTGGCTGCAGAGTTCATGGCGAGTTGGAGTGGAGTTAGGGTGGATTGAGGTAACCCTTGCAGAATTGCGTTTGCATAGTCAAGATGTGGAATAGTTAACGCCTGAAAGATCGTTCTGAAATCATCCGGTTGCAGCAGGGGGCGTAGATGTCTGAGTGTTTTGATTTTTAGATATGTTGCTTTGACCATGTTGCCAATATGAGATTTCATGTCCAGTTTCTGGTCCAGTGTTACACCCACGTAACGGATTGTAGATTTGGTTTGAAGCTCTACATTTCCGACTTCAGTCTTTTTGTGTTGTATCCGGAGATTCTGATTTTGGAGCCAGTTTTCCACTGCAATGAAACAGTTCGCTAGTGATGAGAGATTGATCTGGTCAGTCTTGAAGAGTGTGTATAGCAGTACGTCGTCGGCATATATCATGCAGTCAATGTTGAATGAACATATGAGATTGCAGATGGGCTGCATGCAGATGTTAAACAGCAGGGCTGATAGGGAGGATCCCTGCGTAACGCCTTGTTTCTGGTGGAACGGTACAGACGTTGAGGTCTCTGTTCGCACATGCTGCCATCTATCAGAGAGGTATTATTTGCACCATGCTAGAGCTAACTCGCGGATGCCTTTCTCTTCTAGCTGTCTCAGGAGGGTCATGTGGCACACTGAGTCGAAGGCTGCGGCTATGTCCAAAAATATAAGAGCTACACCGTGATGAATGTTGTCTATTGTGTTGAGAATGTTGTTGAAGAGGGAGGTGAGTAGTGTCTCCACACCATGGGCTGCTCTGAAGCCATGTTGACAGTGGTCTAGAGGTGCGGTATGATTGATGTGTTGTTGTATCTGACATTGGACCTCTTTTTCTATTATCTTGGCTAGGAGTGGAATACTGGCAATTGGTCTATATGACTCCCTTTCTGAGGGTCGAGTTTGCTGTTTTTTAACAGGGGTCTGATGGATGTTTGTTTGAGATTTAGGGGAAAAACTCCTGAGCTGAATGATGTGTCAAAGAGTCTGGCTATGAATGGGCTAAACTCTGTTTTTAGTTCCTTTATCCAAAAGGCTGGACAAGGATCAGACTGCGCCGTGGAGGTGTTGATTGTGGAGATGGTGCCAACAATTTGTTTAAGTGATGGAGTGGAGAAGGTTGTTAGTTTCGTTGCATTGCTTTGCACTTTGTTGGGGGCAGGTGCTTCAAGCTTGCTGGTTTGGCATAGTTTTGATTGAAGGAAGTTGGTGTAGTCTTGTGCGCGGATCTCAGTTTTTTGCACCGGTCCTGGTTCATTTGTGAGGTTCTTGACTAGGCTGAATAAGTCGTGTGGTTTCTTTAGTGATCATCGTAGAGTATCTGTGTGTGCTTGTCTTATTTTCTCAGTTATCGCTTTACGGTGAGATGCTAGTTGGAGGTTATAGGCTTCTTGGTCTTCTGTGGATCGTGAACTCCTACATCGCCTTTCGAGTTTTCTGAGTTTGAGGAGGGAATCCCATAGTTCTTTTGAGTACCAGGGCACGGCAGCCCTTTTCCTTGGGGCTTTGTTGTGCTCCATGCATAGTGCAATGGAGCTAAGGCTATCATTCCAGCTGGAGACAAGGTTATCAAGGTTAGTTGATGTCGTGCTGAGGAGTGGCTGTGTGTGATTCATAATGATTTCCCTGTTGAAAGGATGAAAACTACGAGGGGGTATTCTTGTGGCATTTGTTTTGTTATCAGGGGGCTTCCTGAAATGGTTTTCCATGGGAATAAGGAACGTGATTAGCTTATGGTCCGACCAAGGAACTTCAATGTAGGTTGGTGAGGAGTAGGGGGCTGCGTTGTGGACGGTTAAAGGAGCGAAGATCAAGTCTAGTGTGTTCCCTTTTGTGTGAGTTGGTTCGTTGATTAACTGCTGATATCCTAGGTCTGTCAGAGCAGCAAGGAATGCTGTCGCTTGAGAGTCATGCAGGGATGGCAGGTTGAGGTCTCCCAGTATCCAGTTTGGGGTACGCAAGTTCGGAGTATTGCAGGCTAGCTCAATTATCGTGGCAAGGTCCTCATGGGATGGAGTTGGGGCCCTGTACAGCAGATTGATGGAGCAGTGATTATTTGCTATGGTAACTATGTCAAGGTTGGGAGTGTTGGTACTGTTGGAAAGATGGAAATTGAGGTCAGCTTTGGCGAGTATGAGTACTCCGCCGACTCTTTTGTCACCTCTATGACAACAGTGTATTGTGAAGTTGGGGGGTAGCAGGTGGTTGAGGAGTACGGTGTCAGTATTTGTTAGCCAGGTTTCTGTGATTAGGAGAATGTCAAGGTTGTGGAGGGCAATTAAGTCGGTGATGATTGGCCATTTGTTGCGGACTGAGCGTGCATTTATGAGAGCAGCCTTTAAATCTTGTGGGGGTGGGTTGATCTTTTTTACATTTGTGGTGTGCTGAATTGCAATGTGTAGTAGGTGCTGGTATGTAGGATGCGTGTCATTTACTGACTTGTGGGGGGTGTCTCTTGACCATCTCCTCCCATATCCTTGTAGAGTAGGTATCTGGTTGTGAGTGCCTGTTAGGGCTAAAGTACTACTGAACAGCCCTAAGAGAAGGTAGCTACATATTAGTGTTATCGTGAAGTGATCCATTGCAATGATTGAGCTGGCTTGAGATTATAGAGCCTTAGTGAGTGAGTAGGACACAGAGTTGAGCGGTTTCGGGAGTATACAGGTGATGTCTTTGGCTTTGGGTGGTTAGATGTAATGCTACAGTTAAGTACCGTAATCATGCGGCTAGCAGTGATAGAATATACAGCTGGGTATGTTAGCTATACATAGACTCATAGGTATATGGATACAACATCCAGTTCTAAAACTCTAGGTAACATATGACATAGATCTGCAGCGTATACTATCTAATCGTTTGTAGACCCGCTAGGTTTAAAGCGTGATCCTGTTATTCTTTATCATACCTATTGTGTCCCGAGGTTCAGTTTGGGTTCTGCTTCCTAGGAGTCTTTGTTGTGATGTACCATTGTGGGGCCTTAGACGTCCGGGAGAGAGCTCAAGGAGTTGAAGCGCGGGTCTGGCGGTGAGGAAGAGGGTGGATATCCGGTGGACTTGGAGTGGTTCATGCGGTAGCTACTGCTGGCGGAGACTGTAGATGGATGTGCTCATCGGGTGGGAGGGGGAGATCGAACTTCATTTGCAGAGCTGAGAGATGGTCGTTTCGTTGGGCTGCTGCCTAAGGGCCGCGCCAAAGGGCCCTCTGGCGAGGCCCTCAGGCGCGTTGATTTTAAATCCGGGTGGCTGCCCCGATTGGGCAGGGATGGCTGCTGCTCCTCCCACTGCTGGAGGCTCGATCCCCCGGAGGGGAGAGCTGATGATGGTGGCGGGAGAGTTCTTTTTGTATTTTGTTTGTTGTTTTGTATTTTGTTTTATTATGTATTTTATTGATCCAAGCCTTGAGCTTTTTGTAAAAACAGATTAAATACCTAAGGGTGGCATTTACATGGGTAGTGCCTTTAGAAAATCCCAGATAAGTCTCTAATGTGCTGAGATGCAATGCGATTATCATCGGGGTGTGTTGGGGGCATTCCAGGGCGGAGTGGGGGCAGAGGAAAGGGCTAAATGGGTAGCAGCGATTTTCGATGCTCCTTAAATATAGGCAAGGTTTTTCCTTGCCTATCTTTAAGGTGCAGGGGCTAAGCAGGTAGCATTGAAAATTGCTACTACCCATTTAGCCTCGGCAGCTCCGGGCACATCCAGCCAAACCCGGATTTTCATTTACGTTGCCATGGAAGTGGAAATCCAGGTTAAGGGGATCAGCGAGCAGGCTATGTGCCGATGCAGCACATAGTCTACCTAGACAAAAATCGGGCCCTAAATAAATATTATGAAATGAATGAAATAGGTTTGCATTTGGATTTGAAAATATCTGAAAAGAATTTGAGATGGACTGGATTTAGTTTTTCTATTCATCTAAGGGAAATGATTCTATGCACACTTTAAAGATAACTCTTAGGGGGGTGTTTACTAAATGGCGGGAGTGGACTCCATGCGATATCGGAGCTGCGGCCCCATTGAAATCAAGGGGCCACGGCTCGGATACTTCTGGAGAGAGATCTGCAATTCTGAGTATATACTTCTGGGAATTTTTCTGAAGGGACTTCTTTGGATTAAAGATGATTAATCTGTGAATCCAATGTATTTGTTAAATCAGACAGGGCCTAGTAGCAGCAGTTTAAGTTTAAATTTAAAACACAGAAGAGTTTAAATTTAAAACACAGTAAAATCATGTATATACCATAAATTTCCTGTTTTGATTTGACAGCTTTTTTATGTAATCATACCCGCTTCTGAAGGAAGGAAGTGGTATACAAATGCTTGCTAAATAAAATAACTAAATAAATAAATAAATAAAGCCTTTGACACTGTTCCTCACAGGCGATTTATAAACAAACTGAGCACCCTAGGGATGGACCCTAAAGTTACTGCTTGGGTTAGAAATTGGTTGGGTGGGAGGCGACAAAGAGTACAAGTAAATGGAGCTCACTCTGAGGAGAAGGATGTTACCAGTGGTGTGCCCCAGGGATCTGTCCTTGGTCCGATTCTTTTTAACATCTTTGTTAGTGATATAGCGGAAGGGCTGTCGGGTAAGGTTTGCCTCTTTGCAGATGATACCAAAATCTGCAATAGAGTAGACACCCAGGAAGGTGTAGATAACATGAGGAGGGATCTAGCTAAGCTTGAAGAATGGTCTAGAATTTGGCAGCTGGGATTTAATGTTAAAAAATGTAAGGTCATGCATTTGGGCTGCAGCAATCCAAGGGAGCAATACAGTATAGGAGGTGAAGTACTTTTGTCCACTAAAGAAGAGCGGGACCTAGGCGTGGTTGTGTCTGATGATCTTAAAGTAGCTAAACAGGTAGAAAAGGCGACGGCAAAAGCTAGAAGGATGCTTGGGTGCATACGGAGAGGAATGGCTAGCAGAAAAAAGGAGGTGATAATACCTCTGTATAAGTCTTTGGTGCGACCTCATTTGGAGTATGGTGTGCAATTCTGGAGACCGCACCTTCAAAAGGATGTGAACAGGATGAAGTCGGTGCAGAGGGTTGCTACTAAAATGATTAATGGGCTTCATTATAAAGCATATGAGGACAGACTTAAGGATCTTAATATGTACACCTTAGAGGAAAGGCGGGATAGAGGTGATATGATTGAGATGTTTAAATACCTCCGTGGTATAAATGTTCAGGGAGAGATCCTCTTTCAATTGAAAGCAAGTTCTGCTACGAGGGGACATGGGATGAGGGTGAAGGGAGATAGATTCAGGAGTGATATGCGGAAATATTTCTTTACAGAAAGAGTAGTGGATCCATGGAATAGTCTCCCAGTGGAGGTGGTAGAGATGAGGACAGTAACTGAATTCAAAAAAGCATGGGACCAACACAGAGGATCTCTAAAGGTAAAAAGTGGACTGTTGTAGTTGTTGTTATGGAAGGACAGACTAGATAGGCCATGTGGTCTTTTTCTGTCATCATGTTTCTATGTTTCTATGTTATTTCCCTCCCTCCCTCCCCAACACCAACCGAACCCTGCGATAATCGTAGCTTTATAGGTACTTACACATCTTTTTTTTTGTATAATCTGTTTATTAAAGAACCAACAGCATAATAACAATCAACAGGTTCACAAAACAACAGCAGAAAAAGTTTTTTCCCATTTTCATTGCGGAACCCCTCCAGCGTGGTTTTGTCTGATCCACCGCCGGAGGCTGCGAACCTCAAACAAGGCAAGCAAACCGGTCAGAGCTATCCCCGCCATATAACCCCCCTGCCCACCCCCCCCCCGAAACCCAATAAACACCATTCACACTAAACCAGGAGCATCTCTATCCAACCTGAAGCACCGCGCTGCGGGCAATAGGGCTCAAAGTTTGAACATAGGGCAGCCAGACCAAGAGGAAATGGGCCCAGCGCCTGGGAGACCCCAGCGCACGGCGGCGCTCAAAGAGCATAAGCTGGTGAAAGCTATTGCGCCATTCACAAAATGTAGGGGCTGCTGCCTCTCTCCAGCGATGTAGTATCGGTCCTTTCCCCACCAGACAAGCCTTACGCACCAGAAAACGCTCCCACCGCCCCTTAGGGTGGAGTGGTCCCAGGCAATCCAACACGACTAATAACCCCGTCCAAGTAACCCGCTGCCTCAAAAGTCCACTAAGATAATCTCCAATGCGCCGCCAGTAAGATTGGATCGCCGGGCAGTGCCACCACATATGACCCAGGTCAGCTAGGGAGCACAAACACTTAGGACAGCCGCCAGACTCGGCCAGATGACTCCGCAACGCCCTCCGCGGGGAGAAATGCGTGCGCAGAATAGACTTATATTGCACCTCCCGCCATCGGGCCCCCTCCGCTAAGTATCGGATCTGACGCAAAGCGGCCGATAAGGAGCCCGGGACGACCGCCCGGCCCAGGTCCCGCGCCCATGCCTGCTCCACGGCTGTAAAATCCGCGGGGGTCCCAAGGCCGTCCAAACGCTTTTTCAGGTCAGCAATAGATGGGGGGCTCTCTGCACCCAAACTCAAAAATTCCAAAATCTGCGTCGAGTGCTCCACCCGGAGCTCCAACGGGGACAGAGAACCTACGTAGTGGGAAAGTTGGGCATACGCAAAACCAGAAGTGACCCGATTCAAGCCAAATTCCGCAGCAAGCTCCTCCAATGGCTTACACTTCCCCGTCAGATCTACTACATTCCCTAAATGGCCAATGCCTGCTCTCTCCCAGTGCAAGAAAGCAGACGAATCGGAACCCGGGGTGTACTTACACATCTTAAAGGAAAGGAGGTACTCTCAGGTGCAGCTCGTTATCCAAATCAGTCATACACAAAGGACCTGAGATTAATTAAGCTTCAGGTGAACAAGGTATATTAAACGTATTAGGTACAGTTTTATTAGTATAAGTATCCACAGCAACCCTTAGTAAGTAAAGAATTTAAAGATCTAAACACAAGCTTAAAACTAAGATGCAGACAGCAGTCCAGCAGCGGGATGGGGGCTTTCCAGTCTTTTGCATTGAGTGTCACATGCATGATTTTCTCCGAGTTGGTGAGAGGTCTTACCTGTAGATTAGTTGCAAGGAGCTCTTTGATCTCAGGGAATGAGTCTATTCTCTAGAGGCTAGAGTAGCAGACTTGGAAGACATAAGAAAGACAGAGAGGTACATAGACGAGACCTACAGGGATACAGTGCTGAAGTCCCACCTCCAGTCTGGCAGCACCCTGTTGTCATGGAGGAGAGAGGTCACATGACAGGAGAGCATCACCCTGGTGTGGCAGGAAGTGAACCTGTAACTAGGACCTGTCCTCCAGGTGATATAAAACCCTCTCGCACCGAGGAGGTTTCTCCAGGGCCATGTGCCCATGAGGGAAGGGTTAGGACAGCCATTATAGTTGGTGATTCGATCATTAGGCAGTAGATAGCTGGGTGGATGGTGGACATGAGGATCGCCTGATAACACGCCTGCCTGGTGTGATGGTAGCGGACCTCACGTGCCACCTAGATAAGGTCTTATGTAGTGCTGGGGAGGAGTCTGCTGTCTTGGTACATTTTGGTACCAATGACATAAGAAAATATGATAGGGAGGTTCTGGAGGCTAAATTTAGGCTTTTAGGTAGGAAGTTGAAATCCAGAACTTCCAGGGTAGTGTTCTCCGAAATGCTTCCCATTCCACGCGCAGGACCCAAAAAGCAGGCAGAGCTCCAGAGTCTCAATGCGTGGATGAGACAATGGTGCAATGATGAGGGTTTTGGATTTGTTAGGAACTGGGGAACATTCTGGGGAAAGGAGGGGCTCTTCCGAAGGGATGGGCTTCACCTTAACCGGGATGGAACCAGGCTGCTGGCATTAACCTTTCAAAAGGAGATAGAGTAGCTTTTAAACTAGATAATAGGGGAAAGCCGACAGTCGCCCAAGAGTGCATAGTTCAGAAGAATGTATCCTTGAAGGATACTACCAAAAGCAGAGAGGTTCCAAAAAAGAGTAAAGTAGCCCAAATGCCCTTGAGTATGGAGCAGACAGAGCTTAAAGAATCAAAATTACCCATGCCTACCAATAGCGAGATTAATATGAATAAAATACAGTCTCTAAAATGCTTGTATGCAAATACTAGAAGTCTAAAAAATAAGATGGGAGAGTTAGAATATATAGCACTAAATGAGAAGTTAGATATGATTGCAATCTCAGACACATGGTAGAAGGAGGACAACCAGTGGGATACTGTGATACCTGGGTACAAACTATATCATAATGACAGAGCTGATCAAATTGGTGGAGGGGTTGCGCTCTATGTTAGAGAGGGCATTGAATCAGAAAGGATTAAAGTTTTGCAGGTAACAAAATTTGCTGTAGAATCTCTATGGATTGAAATTCCATGTAAAAAGGGGAAGGCGATGGCAGTGGGGGTGTACTATCGGTCACCGGGCCAGAATGAACAAATGGATGATTAAATGCTCAAAGAAATCAAGGAAGCTAACAAAAGTTATAGCGCAGTAATAATAATGGGTGATTTCAATTACCCCGGTATCGACTTGGTCAGTGTCACGGCAGGACATGCTAGGGAGATAAAGTGCCTAGATGAAATAAATGACTGCTTCTTGGAGCAGCTGGTTCATGAACCGACCAGAGGGGAAGCCATATTGGACCTAGTCCTTAGTGGAACACCAGATCTGGTGCAAGAGATAAGGGTGTTGGGGCCACTTGGCAATAGTGATCATAGCATGATCGCGTTTGATTTAATTAGTGGAGGAGGGATGCTAAGGAAATCCACAGTACTACCTTTTAACTTTCGAAAGGGAGACTATGATAAAATAAGGAAAATAGTTAAGAAAAATCTAAAAGGAGCAGTTGAAAAGGTTAAAGACTTACATCAAGCTTGGGTGTTGTTTAAAAATACTCTTGGAAGCCCAGACCAGCTGTATTCCATGCTTTAAGAAAAGTGGAAGGAAGTCCAAAAAACTGCCAGCATGGTATAAAGGTGAGGTCAGAGAGGCTGTTGTTGCCAAAAAAGCATCTTTCAGGAAATGGAAAAAAAACAGCCAAACGACGAAATCTAGAAACAGCACAAGCACTGGCAAGTTAAATGCAAGGCATTGATAAGGCAGGCAAAGGGAGAATTTGAGAAGAAGCTTGCTACAGAAGCAAAAACGCATAATAAAGACTTTTTCAAGTACATTCGTAGCAAAAAACCTGTGAGAGAGTCAGTTAGTCCATTAGATGATAAAAGGGTTAAAGGAGCATTAAGAGGCAACAAGGCTATAGCGGAGAGACTGAATGAATTCTTTGCTTCAGTCTTTACTGAGGAAGATGTAGGGATGTTACCCATGACCGAAGTGGTATTTAAAGGTGCAGAAGAATTGAAGGAAATATCGATACATCGGGAGGATGTATTACAACTATTTGATAAACTGAAGAGTAGCAAATCACCTGGGCCGGATGATATACATCCAAATGTGTTGAAAGAACTGAAATATGAGATTGCAGACCTGCTATTAGTAATCTGTGAACTATCATTAAAATCATCTCTAATACCTGAAGATTGGAGGATCGCCAATGTAACGCCAATTTTTAAAAAGGATTCCAGGGGTGATGCAGGAAACTACAGACCGGTGAGCCTGACGTCAGTACCGAGAAAAATGGTAGAAACCATCATAAAGAACAAAATTGCTGAACATCTAGATAGTCATGGCTTAATGGGAGACAGCCAACATGGCTTTAGACAAGGAAGATCTTGTCTTACTAATCTGTTATGTTTTTTTGAAGATGTGAATAAACAGATAGACAAAGGTGAGTCGGTTGGTATAGTGTATTTGGACTTTCAGAAAGCCTTTGACAAGGTCCCTCATGAGAGACTTTTGGCAAAACTAAAGAGTCATGGGATAGGAGGCAGTGTACTATTATGGATCAGGAACTGGTTAAAAGATAGAAAGCAGAAGGTAGGGCTAAATGGCCAATTTTCCCAATGGAGAAAGGTGAATAGTGGTGTACCCCAGGGATCTGTGCTGGGTCCGCTGCTTTTTGACATATTCATAAATGACCTGGAAAGTGGAATAACGAGTGAGGTTATCAAATTTGCAGATGACACAAAAATACTTAAAGTTGTTAAAACCCATGAGGATTGTGGAGAATTGCAAGAGGATCTTGATAAATTGAAAGACTGGGCATCAAAATGGCAGATGAAATTTAATGTGGACAAGTGCAAAGTAATGCACCTAGGGAAGAACAAACCAAACTATGGTTACATGATGCAAGGTTCCACATTAGGAACCACCACCCAGGAAAAAGATTTAGGTGTCATTGTGGATAACATGCTAAAATCCTCTGCCCAGTGTGCAGCGGCAGCCAAGAGAGCAAATAGAATGCTAGGTATCATAAGGAAAGGAATGGAAAATAAAACAAAGGATATTATAATGTTTCTATATCGTTCCATGGTGCGACTGCACCTTGAATATTGTGTGCAATTCTGGTCGCCGTATCTTAAAAAGGATATAGCGTTATTAGAAAAGGTTCAGAGAAGAGCCACCAAAATGGTAAAGGGGATGGAAGGATACCCCTATGAAAAAAGGCTAAAAAGGTTAGGGCTCTTTAACCTGGAAAAGAGACGTCTGAGGGAAGATATGATAGAAGTCTATAAATTAATGAACGGAGTGGAACGGGTAAACGTAGATCGATTGTTTACGTTATCAGAATATAGAAAGACTAGGGGACATGCAATGAAGCTACAGGGTAAACTATTTAAGACTAATAAGAGAAAATATTTTTTCACTCAACGTGTAATCAAACTCTGGAATTTGTTACCGGAGGATGTAGTAAAGGCTGTTAGTGTAGCTGGGTTTAAAAAAAGGTTTGGACAAGTTCCTGGAGGAAAGATCCATAAACCATTATTAAGAAGGGACCCAGGATATCATTGCTTGACCCAACACAAGCATTGTGCAACCTGTGTCTTTTGGGGAAACTGCTAGGTACGTATGACCTAAATTGGCCACTTTTGGAAACAGGATACTGGGCTTGATGGACCTTGGTCTGACCCAGTATGGCATATCTTATGTTCGTATGTTCTTAGTAAGCACACCCCCCCTATATCCATAAGAGGATCATCATATATAAATATGGAGACAGTGGAACTTGATTTACCAGTTCCGAACCAAGCCAACACTTTTCCAGGTCTGCAAACATCAATCCATTTGGCACCCCTAGAATAAAGCATCTCGAGTCTTTCAAGATTCACAGGATCCTCTCCGATGAAGAATCTCAAGGAGATATAAGTATTTATCAGTCATCACTCACAGAGGTCAGGCAAATGAGCAGCCAGGATGGCCCTAGGGCTCCTCTAGCAAGATATAATAAGTATCTGGGGTCTGGGGTTTGTATATTCTATTGCTGGTATACGATGCATGTTCAGTGTTTACCACATAATTTAATTATATATATTGAGCTTGAGATGACTGGAGAAGAAGTAGGGTCTGCAGTGACAGAGTGAGCAGGGGACAACTGGACAGAATGGGAAGGCCAGGAGGGTGGATTTAGAAATAGAATAAGCAAGTGCCTATGGGCAGCTGGTCTGCCTGTGTACAGGACCATTGGCAGGAGCAGAAATGTAGAAGTAAGCTCCACCAATCATTCATAGATCGGTTGTTTACATCATCAAAAAGTAGAAAGACTAGGGGAAACGCAAAGAAGCTACAATGTAACCCATTTAAGACTAAGAAGAGAATATTTTTTCACTTAACGCATAATCAAACTCTGGAATTCGTTACCGGAGGATGCAGTGAATGCTGTTAGTGTAGCTGGGTTTAAAAAAAGGTTTGGACAAGTTCCCAGAGGAAAGGTCCATAAAGAGAACCTGGGAAATCCACTGCTTGCTCTGGGACAAGCATTGTAGAACTTGTGTGCTTTTTTGGAAACCTGCCATGTATTTGTGACCTGGATTAGCCACTGTTGGAAACAGATACTGGGCTTGATGGATCTTGGTGTGACCCAGTATGGCATATCTTATGTTCTTGTGTTGATGTGGCTGCCAATAGGGCAAGGTGACTGGCAAGCCCATTGGGGCATAATCAGAGGGAGATCCATTCTGCCCTGAACTAGCTGCTGCTTTGGTAGATGCGGCCAGCTGTCTACATGCCTAAGGGCACACAGGGTTCTAAATGCACTACTGGGACCAGGAAGCCCGTGGTGTAACGAGATATTGATTGTAGCAAACATTCAATACAAGTCTTACAGTTTTCTCTATTAATATATGAAGGAGAAAGTGCAATATAATTTTAAACAGAGGCAGGAACCAGGAGCAGAAGGATGTTAGCTGCTACCATGGGGCTAACGCAGAATTAACACCTGGTGGTAGCGGCAAACGTGAGAAAAGTGCAGACATCGTGGTACTTTTCCATGTTCTCTGCATGTTGCATGGTGGTTGCAGGCTTGGGTGGAGGGTGGGAGAACCTGCAAGGCACAGTTACCACAGGTTTTACCATTGCACAGTAATTGCTAAATTTTGCAGGCTTCGTGGATGCAGCTATTGCTAGATCAATGGGTGACATCCATGATCCCTGCGTTTTCTCCATGGTATCTGCAGGGGAAAAGCTGCGAATGCCCTCCTGCTACTACTTCAGGGCTTTTGCTGTTAATGCCGGCATTTTGCAGTGATCACCCAGCATTACAAGCATTCCCCTTAGATTCTACAAAATTAACACCTGGCACTGTAAGTAATCACATTATCATGCAGAAGTAAGATGTAAAATAAGGCTCATGGTGAATGTGATTTAGAGCCTTAAAATTGGCAAGATGTGAGATCACAAGCTCTGAATTTATTTCACATTTATTTTCTCTATGGATTTACACAGTCAGAGTTTTTTCTTCCTTAGTTCTAAGATTTTCCTGCCCATATTGAAGAATAAGTGCACACGGACAGACAGACAGAGCTGGCATTGCGGACAGGACTTTGGAATGACGGCAGTTCAAATAAATGTCTCCCCCTCACATAATGCCACCTGCAGAGATGAGGGTCCTGAAGCACTCAGCGGCTGAGGCAGGCAACAGGTTTCCAAGCACAACTGGGTAATTGATGTCTGAGGTCATCCAAAGAAATCATCATTTAAAACAAAACTGGTTTTGATAATCTATTATCTTCAATCTGCACTGACCTCACAGCTTCTACTCATAGCTGTAACAGGAAAATTATCCCCATAATTGGTTATATTGCTTAGGTGTGTTTCGGGCCACAGTGTGAAATGGAGTGAGAAGATCAGCAAATTGGGTGATAAACTCCTAGAATATCAATGCTGTGGACTAGGAGTAGGTCTGCTCCAGAAAGGCCACAAACCAGTTAGATTTCAAGGATAAGTATTCTGAAAGATTTGAACTAAGAAAGGGGTTCATTTACATGGTTTGGCTGGCCTGAAAATCCCAAATATAGACCACCTTTGAGGACTGTCTCTCTTTGCTTGTGTGTGCGATGAAGGAAGGCAGACGTGTGTATTATTGACCCAATGCAAAGAGGTTTTCTCTGAGGGAGCTAATATGAGTTGCTAGTCATGGGGGAGATTTTAAACAGCACTTCCATGGGTAAAAAAGTATTTTATGCACGTCAATAGCCTTTTTTAAAATCTAGCCTAGACTATATGGGCCTAATATTGAGAGGGCTTCATGAGGCCGGCAGACTTGCTAACCGGCATGGTTAGTGCTTCTGAATCTCCATGGCTTCCACCGCTGCACAGCCCAGTGCTAACTGGTTAGCGGTGATACTGAGCAATTGCTAAGTGGTTAAAGTTGGGCAAATCTTCCACCACAGCAGCTGAATATCGCCACTGCCTGGTTAGTTTCAAGGCAATTCAGCAACCCAGATATTCAAGGCCAAGCGGCAGGCCACAATTGCGCACGTGCATGTTTAAATGCCTGCTGTGGTGCCGAAGCAGCGACTGAACTGCCGCCGCTTCAGAGGAAGGATTAGCAGCAGCTTTGCTGCCCTAGGTGGCTGCCTGGTTTGCCTAGTGGACGCACCAGCCCTGACAACACAGCTAGTGACTCACTGCACATCTCTGAGGGGGAACAAATCATTTTCCCCGGTCTTGCTGACCCCATTGTATAAATTTATACCAAATCTCAGCAAGACGATGCTACAATGGAAGTATGGTAGGAAAGAAAATGAAGAATGCATGCTGGCCACACGTTGCCCATGCTAAAAAGGCTCCATCTGTAGCTTACGTACTACGGCTGGACATGGGGCTAATGGCAGCACAGGAGTAAAAGACATCTGTGCTGCAGCGATAGGCTATGGTGAAGTGTTCACAGACCCACTGGAGCAGGCGATAAACCACAGAAACTAATGAAAATGTCTAGAGGGCTAGAATGCTTACGTGGGCGCCTGAAAATGACTATTACTACTACTACTGTATAGTGCTATAAGGCGGATGCCGCACTATACAGAGACATGCAAGAGACAGTCCTGCTCACCAGAGCTTACAGTCTAGTCAAGACAGACAACACAACTAGGAACTAGAATATATCTAGGGGAATAGTAAGGAAACACATAGCAGGTGAACAGGAGACTGGGGGGGATCAGGATCCAAAAGCAGTCTTACAGAAGTGAACTTTTAGCCTGAATTTGAACAGGGCCACAGATGAACTCAGGTAGTTTGTTCCAGGCATAAGGAGCAGCAAGGTAGAAAGATTGAAGTCTGGAGTTAGCAGAGGAAGAGAAGGGCACAGATAGAAGGGATCTGCCAGAAGAGCGGAGTTCCTCAGGAGGAGCATAGGGAGAGATAAGAGAGGACAGGTAGTGAGGAGCAGCCGAATGAAGGCTCTTATAAGTCAGTAAGAGAAGTTTGAACTGGATGCAGAAATGGATAAGGAGCCAGTGAAATGACTCGAGAAGAGGGGTAACATGAGCACAGCGACGCAGGCAGAATTTGAAGAAATTGAAGTGGGAGAGATTAGTCATAGGAAGACCAGTGAAGAAGAGGTTGCGGTATTCTAGACAGCAGGTAACCAGAGAATGGATAAGGGTCTTAGTAGTGTGTTCAGAAAGGAAGGCCCACATTTTGGCAGTGTTATAGAAAAGAAGCAAAACATATGTGGCGACATAAACCATAACCCCACATTAAGCCCACATTAAGGTACTGAGCTGGGAAATTCAACAACTATATATTTCAAGTAACTAAAGACATTTCAAGTAACTAAAGACATTAAACATGCCCACATAAGAGAAGATAACAAATTAATCCATCACCACAAATTCCTCACCCTACAAGGAATTTATCCAATTGAGACCTGTCAAAAAAGGTATCTCTCTACCCTGTAGTGTCACAAGGCAATTAACAGGAGAACTTCAAATAAAAAGTAGCACCTAAAGCCAGCACTTTAGACTTTAACTGTAAGAACTGCTTCCCGTGAGCCTGAGTGATTCTAGTAACATCCAGAAATATCCTCACAGTTTGACCACAAAACATTACAGCTTTATTTTTAAAAAACAATCTCAAAATTCACACTTTAACAGATTTTGCCATAAAGGTCACAAGTAATGTATTATGTCTAGTAATATTATAAGTGGAATCTTCTAGAAAACGAGATAAATTCTGGCTAACTGTAGGGGCTAAGAAGTCAAACCCATCCTCCCCAACAGGGGGCGCCCTAATCTTAGCTGCAATGTAGAATGCTTGAGCAATTTCAGTATTATCTGGTATTTTCAAAACTTCTTTAAAATATTTTTGTAATAAACACTCTGCCGAAAATAAATGTGTATAAGGAAAATTCAATATTCGTAAATTCCGCGATTTAGAGGCACTCTCTAATGTCTCAGTTTTAGCATACTAGAATCTTTAACAAAATTAACATTCACATTCACAAAAGAAGAAAGCTGAACACTTAGCTGAGAAACAGCTTTATCAGTTACCATTACCCTGGTTTCCAAATCACACAGAAAGCTGATAGTACTGGTGACTTTAGAATCCATAACTCTAATTGCTCCAAGAATATCTTTCAGTGTAATCTCCCGATCGACCTCTTCAGAAGACAGAACTAAAGGCTGCACATTACCAAGAATAACTGGCTTTGGAACCAGAACAAAAGAAACAAACTTTTCATCATCCAACAATGGAGTAGAAGACATGGGAGGAGATGGATATGGTAGCGGAGTATGCCCCCCAGGGCTAAGAGAAGCCCTCTCGTGGACACGGCTTACCAGCAAAGAATAAACATGCCTGTCCATTGGCCCCACCAGGGCTCCCAATGAGGCAGAAGAGGAACCGTCCTTCACTGTACCTTTATTCTTTCTCTTTCCCATAGTACTACGCGCCAAACACTTCCAGGACCGTTCTACTCTGTCACCTATGGTGCACCAAAGGGGCACATCTAGCCCTTTCAGACCACATCCCGCGACACACGGTTGCGTGTAAAGCTGCAGGTTTTTTATGGGGAAGAGCCTCCACCCAGCAAACTGACCACGCCTTTGTCTGCTAGCACCAAACAGACAGGGAAACAGCAAACAGGAAAAAACTGCAGACAAGCCAAAGGTTCTTCTCACGTTCAGCCCCAGCACAGACCTCCCGTATTTGATTAAAGAAAGTATGATACAAAATGGAAGAAAGAGGAAAAGAAGTCCTCTGTTAGCAGTAAATATGAGAGACTGAGATCACACTGCACATATTCTGGATTAGAAGAGAGGCGCATTGTTATCATGGTATGCACAAAACAGTACAAGCTGAAATCGAAAGAACTGGCACATAAGATATACTGAGTCATGGGCGACTGTAATGCAAAAGTTGGGAACAAAGAAGAAGGTAGAGTGGTTGGAAAATATGGAATTGGCAACAGAAACAAGGCTGGAAAAAGGCTGATAGAATTCTGCAAGACCAACGATCTATTCATCTCACACCCCTTCTTCCAGCAACGGTAGACATGGACTTTGCCAATGAATTGCACAAAACTCAAAATGACTATATCTGTGGAAGTCAACAGTGGAAAAGCGTAACACAATCAATACAGACAAAACCTGGAGGTGACTGTGGTTCAGATCACCAGTCACTAGTATGCAAATTCAAGCTAATACTGAAAAAGAGCAAGTCGCTCATGAATGTAGCAAAATATGACCTTGTGAAATATACCACGAGAATTTAAAGGCTGCCTGCAAAATCAATTTACCACTTTAGATAAAAATGACAACACACCAGAAGAGCTATGTGAGGACATTGAGAAAGTTGGGCTGGAAGAAAATGAAAAGTCCTGCAAATGGCAAAAAAGCAAAAATGACAAAAATGGATGATAGAAGGAACTTTGAAAACTGCTCAGAAGCTAAAGCCAGAGGAGGAAGCAGAGAAGAAAAAAGCCAGAGGAGGAAGCAAGATAATATGGCACTTAGCAGAGATTTACAACATGCAGCAAGGCGAAGCAAAGAAAAGTACTATGACGCATGCAAGCAGATAGAATCAGAACAAGATCAGCTCTCCTAAAACTACAAGAGTTAAAGAGAAAATTTCAGCATTGAATTGGAATGCTAAAAGATGTTCAAGGATGCATGATGAATGATGCTGAGAAGCTTAAGAAAAGATGGAAAGACTACACTGAGTCATTATACCGTAAAGTGGATCAACAGCCATTTCAAACCTCTACCTTACAATCAGGAAACCTTGGTGAAGAAAGAAGAAACAAAAGCAGCATTGAAAGCATTATCAAAGAACAAAGCACCAGGCATTGATGGCATTCCCATAGAAGTATTACAGCAATCAGATGCAGCTGTAACTATACTTACAAGGCTCTGCCAGGAGGTTTGGCAGACAAATTCATGGCCATCTGACTGGAAAGAATCTGTATTCATCCCCATACTGAAGAAAGGTGATCTGACTGACTGTGGAAATTATTTTATAATTGCTCTGATCTCGCATGCCAGCAAGATTCTACTCAAGATCATTCAGCAGAGACGTCAACCATGCTTGGAATGAGAACTCCCTGAAGTGCAAGTAGGGTTCAGGAAAGAGCAAGGAACAAAAGGCATCATCGTAGATGTGAGATGGATCCTTGAAAAGACAAAAGAATACCAAAAGGACAACTACTGAATACGCATTTTATGTGTAAATCATGAAAAACTCTGAGCCACATTAAGAAGCATGGGTATACCAGAACACCTGATAGTTCTCATGCACAACCTTTACATTAATCAAGAAGCAACTGTTCGAACAGAGCAAGGAGAAACATAATGGTTTAAAATCAGCAAAGGCGTATGACAAGGCTGCATACTTTCCCCCTACCTGTTTAATTTATATGCAGAGCAAATCATCAGAGACTCAACAACCTTCACTATACTGATGAAATCACATTACTGACAACGTGAAGATGATCTGAAACATCTGTTTATCAAGATCAAGGAGCATAGTCTTAAAATGGGCCTGTACCTTAACACGAAGAAGACAACTGGCAAAATCACTCATTTTATTCTTGATGGAGAAGAAATAGAAGCATTAGACAACTTTAACCTGCTTAGATCAATAATCAATAAAGAAATAACAAGCAGTCAAGAAATCTGATGATGCAGAATGGCTGAGAAGGATCTAGACAAGATTCGACTTGTCCAGGCCATGGTATTTTCAATAATGTCATATGGGTGTGAAAGTTGGACAGTGAAAAAGATAGACCGGAAGAAAATCGATGCCTTTGAATAATGGTGCAGGAGAAGAATACTGTGTATCCCATGGACTGCCCGAAGAACACTCAGTCGGTACTAGAGGAGATCAAACCTACTTTCTAAGGAAAAATTATGCACAGAGATTTGTGCCTGCGTAGTTTGTGGGTAAGTTTCCTATCAGCTGTTGCATAAACACAATTACGCATAAGAGATCATTTAGAAACATCTCCACATTTATCTAGCAGCATTTACATGTTTTGACCACACATTTAAATGGTGATTTCAGAAAGACACTATTTATACAGCACACGGAGATTTCATGGGCTCATAGTTGGGGCGTGTTGTCAGAAGGCCAAAAATTTACATGTGTATTCCCTAGTTTCTATTGGGAATATACAGCTCTATAGAAGATTTCTCCATTGGCGTTTCCAACAGAACACACAAATTTGTAAAAAGTGCTTGTTTTGGCCAAGGCTTTGCACAAGGAATTGAGGGAATAATTCTCCGTAATTCCCATTCTTTATTTGCCCCTTAAAATTTTGCTAAATTCTGTGGCTTCACTGAGCAATAGGCAGCTCTTCTATGTCTAGGTTTGTACAAGGGCGCCACTATTCATATAACTGTCAGCATGTCCGCGCGGAAGCTGCATAATCGCCACTTCCATGTCTAAGTACCGGCAAGTAAATTTATAAATTTGCTGTATGTGTGGCAAATCCACGTGCAGTCCTGCACCTCCTTATACGTATTTTACAAAAGGTTCCGTATTCTGCGAGCCTTCTGTAAAGTACAGGGGCATATCCAAACCTGGGTGTCTCATTTCTGATCTCCTGCCTAAAATGGACCGTACACTATTCTAATCTCCACCCCGAGGAGCAGCTCTTCAAACTGTGGGTAAAAGCTCCCCTGGCGACCTTCATCAGCGGATGGGCTAGGAAATAATAAAAATTCCAGTTTCTGCAGGTAAAGTCCATTGAGCCTGTTTAACTTATTGTTTGCACAAATATTATGCCATTTTTTACCAACGACTAAGATCTTAATATAAGTAAGCAATGATGCCTATCATTCCTGGAACAATCATCATCACCGTGTCCTTCCATTGGAGTCTGAGTATAATATAACCCTAAGGAATGGACTCGCATCTTGTCCTGAGGAATGACAACCTTTTTCACCATCCAATGACTGCACGATATCTCTGCCTGTGCTCACGAGAAGAGTAGAAAAAAATCACCTCTACTGTAATAAACGTTTCTACCTTGTGATAGACTTTCTGTTTGAGACAACTACAAATGCATTTTCTTAAGTCCTGTTTAATAGCTTGCAGGGGTCACAGATTGACGGCTCTTTTCTATTGTTTTTTATTGTGATAATGACTCCTGGAGCTTTCATCTCTCAGAATAATAATTTATGGAAATAGCTACCTTTCCAGGTTAATGTCTATCATTTTCTGTAATTCTATTATGCAATTACTTTTTAATGACCAGCAAGCAATTAGAAGTGGAAGGGCTGCTTACCTTCAGTTCTTACTGCATTCTGTGTCTTTTGGTAGGCTAATAATATTCTCCTGATGAGAGTCCATGGAGGAATGGCAGGGAGGGGAAGGGCACAGCTGATTCCTTCTTTGTCTGGTCCAGCATCAGATCTCAGAAAATAAGAAATGAATCAACAGTTTTGATCTAGACAATAGAAACAGTCCGTTAGGTCTATATAATCATTATAGGTCGGTGGGAGTGTATAAGCCAAGCTACATACCAACATGGCCAAATAAGTGTAATGTTCAAAAGGAGCACCTCAACAATAGTAGTAGTCAAACAGGCAAGCCCTCGCAACAGGCGTCCCCTACAATGTAAAACACCAAACAGTGTCCTTTCTCATTACACCTCCTATGTATATAGTTTACCCTGTTCTCCAAGTTCCATTTCCTGTTAAATGTAATGACCAGACATATGTAAGTTGTCGGATGTTTCTGTTCCATGTAAACCGCGCTGATGGCAAATAGTGCGGTATATAAGAAATGTTAATAAAAAAAAAATAATAAATCTAACCATTTGATTACAGCATGGAGGTGTAGCCTAAGGGCGAAAAGCCAGGTTCAAATCCCACCGCTGTTCCTTGTGGCAAGAAAGATATCTACAGTGCTGGAATGTAACATTCCTTGTCTTTCTGAGAAAAGGAAGAGCTAAATCCAATTTTCCCTTCCCTAGATACGATAGGCTGAAAATCCTCCCCTATGAATCTATTATCATTATATTTAGCAGTTTTAAAAGTAGATGCTGACTGAGGCATGTTTATGATGGGGCACAAACTGAGCCCCCTAACTCACATTTTTAATGCTAACAATATTAGTCAGCTATGTCTGAATGAACGAGAACAGGCCTGCCTTTAGCCGACTACATTTTGGTGAATTTTCAACTGCTTGTGTAGGAGTGGAGGAGTAGCCTAGTGGTTAGAACACTGGCTTGGTAACCAAGCAACCAGGGTTCAATTCCCACTAGCACTCCTTGTGGCCTTGGGCAAGTCACTTAACCCTCCATTGCCTCGGAAGAAAGGCCTGGCAATCTACTTCCAGTGACACTGCCAAGAAAACCCAGGAGCTTCTGGGTCGCCAGGAATCAGGACTGACTCGAAGGCACACATTGCATTTTTGTAGATGGCAATTTACTTAAATGTATCTCTCAGCGCTTACTGCAAATGTCAGTAGACAGAGACTCTGTGGTCCACCCAGCTGCCCAGCTGCCCATGGAGCCCCTGTCTCCTGTCTTTATCCTGACCACCTACTTCTGGGTCTTTCGCAAGCATGCTTAAATTCTGTCCCTCTGTTAACTGTTCCCACCTCCGCTGGGAAGAGATTCCTGCCCTCCAGGAAAGAGACGTTTCTGCACACCCCTCTTTTCATATCTTGATTCCTTGACATTTGAAAACCAGGCTCAGTTTAACCACTGGGCAAAGAAGGCAGCTGCCTAAATCAGCCACTTCTGGGGGGGAGGGTGGCAGAGGACTAAGAGCATGTGAAGTAAAAGCAAAACAATAGATCCTAATAGCCAGGCAACTCAAGGACGCATTAGTGTGTATGGAGGGAGGGGGGGTTCAAATAGGCCATTTTTAGATCGATAGTGAAGGGCTTTTGGAAACTGCCCTCATTACATATGTACACACAAAACAAAGCTTAATATTTAATGAGTGATGTTTATCTCTGCATTTTTACAGGATTGTACGGGGAAGGGTGATGCTGGAAGAATCATGATTACTGAGCTGAATTATGAAAAACTTGGAGGGGGAGGGGCCCAAGGGGCATGCAAGGCTGAAGGTTCGCCTACGGTATCTGGTACCCGTGCACCAGCCCTGCTGAAAGCTTTCAAGAGAAGCTACAGGGAATAAGGGTGGAGATGAGGAAACCAAATGGCATTTTGGATAATGTTACATGGGAAGTATTTTGGTGTGTCTGGAAATCAGACCCTGCTGCCTGGGCAATTTAGATTTTGCTGGTTGATGATCAGGAGGGCTTAAAGAGTTCAAGTGCCCATCATTTTAAGCACCGCTCTCTGATAGCTCAGGACAGAGCTTTCTTCCATTATACACAGAAACAGAAAACATACAACTTTTACCTGAAATTCAAGTGTTTATTCCAATTCTAGCATGCAAATAACTTGTGGTCTAACAACAGAGAAAGACTTGGAGATTCATATCATGGAACTGGAAATGCGATGAGCTGCTCTCGGTTTTCCATTCCAGACCGATCAGATAATACAGTACTTGCAATCTGATTTAGCAAAAGGGCTGAAATTGTGCAAAGCTGCAATCGTATAACGTGAAAGAAATGAGGTAAGAGCGATGAGAGGGTTGGGGAGAGGGGAGAGAGGTAAGAGGGGAGAGAAGGGAGAGAGGAGAGAAGGGAGTGGGGTGTGGGGAGGGGGAGAGAGGAGAGGGGAGAGAGAGAGGGGAGAGAGGGGAGGGGGAGAGAGGAGAGGGGAGAGAGGAGAGAAGGGAGAGGAGAGAGGGGAGGAGTGGGGAGGGGGAGTGGGGAGAGGGGAGGGGGAGAGAGGGGAGGGGGAGAGGGGAGAGAAAGGAGAGGAGAGAGGGGGAGGAGGGGAGAGAGGGGGGAGGGGAGAGAGAAGAGGGGAAGAGGGAAAGAGGGAAGAGGGGGAGAGAGGGGAGAGGAGGAGAAGGGTGAGAAGGGAGGGGGAGAGGGGAGGGGGAGAGGGGATAGGGGGGATAGGGGAGAGAGGAGAGAGGGGAGGGAGATGGAAGAGGGGAGAGGGGGAGGGGGAGAGGGAGAGGGGAGGGGGAGGGGGGAGAGAAGGGAGAGAGGAGAGAGGAGAGAGGGGAGGGATGGGAGGGGGAGAGAGGGGAGATGGGGAGGGGAGAGAGGGGAGATGTGGGAGGGGGAGAGGGGAGAGGGGAGGGAGAGGGGAGGGAGAAGGGAGAGGGGAAGAGGGAAAGAAGAGGGGGAGAGAGGGGAGAGGGGAGAGGAGGAGGTGAGAAGGGAGAGGGGAGGGGGAGAGGGGAGAGAGGGGGGATAGGGGAGAGAGGAGAGGGGAGAGGGGAGAGAAGAGAGGGGGATAGGGGAGAGAGGAGAGGGGAGGGAGAGAGGGGAGGGAGATGGGAGAGGGGGAGGGGAGAGGAGAGAGGAGAGGGGGAGGGGAGAGGAGGGGAGAGAGAAGGGAGAGGAGAGGGGAGAGGAGAGAAGGGAGAGGGGAGATGGGGAGGGGGAGAGGGGAGGGGAGATGGGGAGGGGGAGAGAGGGGAGGGGAGGGAGACGAGGGGAGGGGGAGAGAGAGGGGAGGGGGGGAGGGAGGAGAGAAGGGAGAGAGGAGAGAGGGGAAATAGGAGAGGGGAGAGAGGAGAGAGGGGAGGAAGGGAGAGGGGAGAGAGGAGGGGGAGGGGGAGAGGGGAGGGGAGACGGGAGGGGGCGGGGAGAGGGAGGGGAGGGGACAGGGAGGGGGAGAGAGGGGAGGGGGAGAGGGGAGAGAAGGGAGAAGGGAGAGAGAGGGGAGAGAGGAGAGAGGGAAAGAGAGGAGAGGGGAGGAGAGATGAGAGAGGGGAGATGGGGAGGGGAGGGGAAGAGGGAGGGGAGACGGGGAGGGGAGAGAGGGGGAGGGGAGGGAGAGGGGAGAAGAGAGGGGAGAGGGGAGAGAGGGGGGGGAGGGGGCGAGGGAGAGAGAGAGAGGAGAGGGGGGGGAGAGGGGGAGGGGGAGGGGGAGGGAGGGGGAGAGAGGGGGAGAGGAGAGGAGAGAGGGGAGAGGGAGAGGAAGGGAGAGGGGAGATGGGGAGGAGGGGGAGGGGGAGAGAGGGGAGGGGAGAAGGGAGGGGGAGAGAGAGAGGGGAGGGGGAGACAGGGAGGGGGGAGAGGGGAGAGGAGAGAGGGGAGGGGGGAGGGGAGAGAGGGGAGAGGAGAGGGGAGAGAAGGGAGAGAGGAGAGAGGGGAGAGAGGAGAGAGGAGAGGGGAGAGAGATGGGGAGGGGGAGAGGGGAGGGGGAGGGGGAGAGGGGAGGGGAGAGGAGAGGGAGGGGGAGAGGGGAGGGGAGAGGGGGGGAGGGGAGAGAGGGAGGAGGAAGAGGAGAGGGGGAGAGGGGAGGAGAGGGAGGAGAGAAGGGAGAGGGGAGATGGGGAGGGGAGGGGGAGGGGGAGGGGAGGGGAGACGGAGGGAGGGAGGGGGAGAGGGAGAGAGGGGGAGGGGGAGGGAGGGGAGAGAAGGGGGAGAGGAGGAGAGGGGGGGGGGAAGGGGAGGGGGAGAGGGAGAGAGGAGAGAAGGGAGAGGGGAGATGGGGAGGGGGAGGGAAAAGAGGGGAGGGGAGACGGTGAGGGGGAGGAGGGAGGGGGAGGGGGAGAGGGGGAGGGAGGGGGGGAGGGAGAGGGAGAAGGAGAGAGGAGAGGAGAGGAGAGAGAGGGGAGAGAGGAGGGGAGAGAGGAGAGAAGGGAGAGGGGAGATGGGGAGGGGGAGGGGGAGAGGGGAGGGGAGACGGGGAGGGGAGGAGGGAGAGGGGAGGGGAGAGGGGGAGGGGGAGGGAGGGGGAGGAGAGGGGAGAGAGGAGAAAGGGGGGAGAGGAGAGGGGAGAGGGAGAGAGGAGAGAAGGGAGAGGGGAGAGGGAGGAGGGGGAGGGGGGGGGGGGGGAGAGGGGAGGGAGAGGAGAGGGGGGAGGGGAGAGGAGAGGGGAGGGGGGAGAGAGGGGAGAGAGGAGCGGGGAGGAGAAGGGGGAGAGGGTAAGAGAATGGGGAGGGGAGAGGGGAGGGGGAGGGGGAGAGAGAGGGGAGAGAGGAGAGGGGAGAGGGGATGAGAGAGGGGAGGGGGGAGATGGGGAGGGGGAGAGGGGAGGGGGGGGAGGGGAGAGGGGGATGGGGGAGGGGAGGAGGGAGGGAGGAGAGGGAGAGGGGAGAGAGGGGAGGAGGAGAGGGGAGGAGAGGAGGAGGAAGGGAGAGGGGAGATGGGGAGGGGGAGGGGGAGAGGGGAGGGGAGACGGGGGAGGGGGAGAGGGGAGAGAGGGGGAGGGGGAGAGGGGGAGGGAGGGGAGAGGGGGAGGAGAGAGGGGAGAGAGGAGGAGGGAGGAGAGGGAGAGAGAGGGGAGAGGGGGGGAGAGGAGAGAGAGGGAGGAGGGGAGATGGGGAGAGGGGAGAGGGGGAAATGGGGAGAGGGGAGACGGGGAGGGGGAAGAGAGGGGAGGGGAGAGGGGGAGGGGAGAGGAGCGGGGGAGAGGGGAGGGGAGAGGGGAGTGGGAGGAGGGGGAGGGAGGGGAGAGAGGGAGGGGAGAGAGGAGAGAGGGGGAGAGGGAGGAATGGGAGAGAGAGGGGGAGAGAATGGGAGAGGGGAGAGATGGGGAGGGGGAGTGGGGAGAGGAGGGGAGGGGGAGAGGGGAGAGAGGGAGGGGAGATGGGAAGGGGGAGAGAGAGGGGAGAGAGGATGGGGAGGAGGAGAGAGGAGAGGGGAGAGGGGAGGAGGGGAGAAGGGAGGGAGGGGAGACGGGGAAGTGGGAGAGAGGGGAGGGGGAGAGGGGAGGGAGAGAGACGGGGAGGGGGGAGAGGGGAGAGAGGAGAGAGGAGAGGGGGAGGGGAGAGGGGGAGAGGGGAAGAGGGGAGATGGGGAGGGGGAGGGGATGAGAGAGGGAGGGGGGAGGGGGAGAGGGGAGGGGAGAGAGAGGGAGTGGGAGAGAGGGAGGGGAGAGAGGGGAGGGGAGAGAGGGGGAGAAGGGAGAGGGGAGGGATGGGGAGGGGGAGGGGGAGGGGAGAGGGGGGGGGAGGGGGAGAGGAGGGAGAGAGGAGACGGGGAGAGAGGAGAGGGGAGAGGGGGGAGGGGGAGAGGGGAGGGGAGAGGGGGAGGGGAGAGGAGGGGAGGGGGAGAGGGGGAGATGGGGGGGGAGAGGAGAGGGGAGAGGGGGAGGGGAGGGGGAGGGGGGAGGGAGAGAGGGGGATGGGAGGAGAGGGGAGGGGGAGAGGGGAGGGGAGAGAGAGAGGGAGAGGGGAGAGAGAGGGAGAGGAGGAGGAGGGGGAGGGGAGGGGGAGGAGAGGGGAGGAGGGGAGGAGGGGGGAGGGGGGGGAGGGGGAGGGGGAGAGAGGGGAGGGAGAGGGGAGGGGGAGAGGGGAGGGGAGAGGGGGGAGAGGGGAGAGGGGAGGGGGAGGAGGGGGAGGGGAGAGAGGGGAGGGGAGAGAGGGGAGAGGGGGAGAGAGGGGAGAGAGGGGCGAGGGGAGGAGAGGGGAGAGAGGGAGGGGGAGAGGGGAGTGGGAGGGGAGGGGGAGGGGGAGAGGGAGGGGAGATGGGAGAGGGGAGAGAGGGGGAGGGGGGAGAGGGGAGGGGAGGGAGAGAGGGGAGGGGGAGAGGGGAGGGGGAGAGAGGGGAGGGGAGAGGAGGGGAGAGGGAGAGGAGAGGGGAGAGAGGAGGGAGAAGGAGAGGGGGGAGAGGGGAGGGGAGAGGGGGAGGGGGAGAGAGGGGAGGGGAGTGGGAGAGGGAGAGAGGGGGAGAGGGGAGAGGAGGGAGAGGGAGAGGGGAGATGGGGGAGGGGGAGGAGAGAGGAGGAGAGGGGAGAGAGGAGAGGGGGAGATGGGGAGGGGGAGGGGGGAGGGGAGGAGGGGAGACGGGGGAGTGGGAGAGAGGGGAGGGGGAGAGGGGAGTGGGAGAGAGAGGGGAGGGGGAGAGAGGGGAGAGAGGAGAGGGGAGAGAGGAGAGAAGGGAGAGGGGAGATGGGGGAGGGGGAGGGGGAGACGGGGAGAGGGGAGAGAGAGGGGGAGAGGGGAGAGAGGGGGGAGAGGGGAGAGGGGAGAGGAGAGGGGAGAGAGGGGAGGGGGGGGAGGGGGAGAGAGGGGAGGGGGAGGAGGGGAGAGGGGGAGGAAGAGGAGAGGGGAGATGGGGAGGGGGGAGGGGAGAGGGAGGGGGGAGAGGGGGAGGGAGGGAGAGAGAGGGGAGAGAGGGGAGGGGGGGAGGGGAGAGGGAGGAGGGGAGAGAGGGGAGGGGGGAGGGGGGAGAGGGAGAGACGGGGAGTGGGAGAGAGGGGGAGGGGGAGAGGAGAGGGAGATGGGGAGAGGGAGAGGAGGGGAGATGGGGGAGGGGGAGGGGGGAGGGGAGGGGAGACGGGGAGGGGGGGAGAGAGGGGAGAGAGGGGAGAGGGGAGAGAGGGGGAGAAGGGAGAGGGGAGTGGGGAGGGGGAGGGGGAGAGGGGAGGGGAGAGAGGGAGGGGAGAGAGGGAGGGGGGGGAGAGAGGGAGGGGAGACGGGGGAGGGGGAGAGAGGGGAGGGGGGAGGGGGAGAGAGGAGGGGGGAGAGAGGGGAGGGGGAGGGGGAGAGGGGAGGGGGGGAGAGGGGAGGGGAGACGGGGGAGTGGAGAGGAGGAGAGGGGGAGGGGGAGAGGGGGAGTGGGGAGAGAGGGAGGGGGAGAGGGGGAGAGAGGAGAGGGGGAGAGGGGAGGGGGAGGGAGAGGGGGAGATGGGGAGGGGGAGGGGGAGGGGGGGGAGAGGGGGAGGGAGACGGGGAGTGGGAGAGAGGGGAGGGGGGGAGAGGAGGGGAGGGGAGAGGAGGGGAGGGGGGAGAGGGGGAGAGGGGGAGGAGGGAGAGGGGAGGGAGGGGAGGAGAGGGAGAGGGGAGATGGGGAGGGGGAGAGGGGAGGGGGAGATGGGGAGGGGGAGGGGGGGGAGACGGGGAGGGGGAGAGGGGAGAGGGGAGATGGGGGAGGGGGAGAGGGGGAGAGGGGAGGGGGAGGGGGGCGGGGAGGGGGAGAGGGGAGAGGGGAGGGGGAGGGGGAGGGGGAGAGGGGAGGGGAGAGGGGGAGGGGAGGGGGGAGAGAGGGGAGGGGGAGGGGGGAGGGGGAGAGAGGGGAGGGGGAGAGAGGGGAGAGGGGAGGGGAGAGAGAGGATAGGGGAGAGAGGAGAGGGGAGATGGGGAGGGGGAGGGGGAGAGGGGAGGGGAGACGGGGAGGGGGAGGGGGGAGAGGGGAGAGGTGGAGAGGGGGAGAGGGGAGGGGAGGAGAGAGGGGAGGGGGAGGAGAGGGGAGGGGGAGGAGAGGGAGAGGGGAGGAGAGAAGGGGAGAGAGGGGAGGGGGAGGGGGGAGGGGGAGAGGGGAGGGAGACGGGGAGGGGGAGAGGGGGAGAGGGGGAGGGAGGGGGAGAGAAGGGAGAGAGGAGGAGGGGAGAGAGGGAGAGGGAGGGAGAGAGGAGGAGGAGGGAGAGAGGGGAGAGGGGGAGGGGGGAGAGGGAGGGGGGGAGAGAGAGGGGGAGGAGGGGAGGGGGAGAGGGGAGGGGGGATGGGGGGAGAGGAGAGGGGAGAGAGGAGAGGGGAGAGGGAGGGGGGAGAGGAGGAGAAGGGAGAGGGAGAGATGGGGAGGGGGAGGGGAGAGGGGAGGGAGGAGAGGGGGAGAGGGGAGGAGGGGGAGGGGGGAGGGGAGAGAGGGGGAGGGGAGAGAGAGGGGAGGGGGAGGGGGAGAGAGGCGAGAAGGGGAGGGAGAGGGAGGGGGAGGGGAGGAGGGGGAGGGGGAGCGGGGAGGGGAGAGAGGAGAGGGGAGAGAGAGGAGGGAGAGGGGAGAGAGGGAGAGGGGAGGGAGGAGAGAGGAGAGAGGGGAGAGGGGGAGAGGGGGAGACGGGGAGGGGAGAGAGGGGAGGGGAGGGGGAGAGGGGAGACGAGACGGGGAGTGGGGGAGGGGGAGGGGGAGGGAGTGGGGAGGGGGAGGGGAGAGAGGGGGAGAGGGGAGAGAGGAGAGAAGGGAGAGAGGAGAGGGGAGATGGGGAGGGGGAGAGGGGAGGGGAGACGGGGAGGGGGAGAGAGGGGAGGGGGAGAGGGAGAGGGGAGGGGAGACGGGGAGGGGGAGAGAGGGGAGGGGGAGAGGGGAGAGAGCATTAACTGTGACTTGTCTTGGCCTCACCTAGCACATTTTTTCAGATACCACAAGGGTTGTTTGTATTATTTCATGAATCACAGAGAGGAAGGAAATGCTGAAGGGGGAAGATCACAGACAAATGGGAAACTTTTAAAATGAGATCCATGAAAATATTCTGTTATCGAAACACGGTGAAACAGAAAATTGTATCCAGATTTCTGTACTGTTCTTATTTATTTTGCATATATCTCACATCCAAGGGTGGCCCAAGGGTGATGTGGGGCATCTGCGGAGACTCATTATGGGGCCTCATTTGCATATCCACTGGACCTCATTTGCATACGTTTTATTTATTTTATTTTAAAATGTATATGTTGTCCTTCTAAAATTTCAGTCTGCTTTCGAAGGAGCCCTGCACAAGCCTCTTTCTTCTACTGGCAATGGACTTGGGGCATATTTACTAAGTGCCACTGCACCAATAGAAATAAATGGGTGTTCCTGCACTTAGCGCACTTCAACATTTGTGTATTTATTTATTTAACAGGTCAAAGCAGTTTACATCATACATTAAACAGGGAGATCATTAAGTGTGGGCGGGAAGGGTAAGGTGTGGTGCAAGCTTCGGAGGGGGTGAAGAAGATGAATCGGGGGCTGGTTGAGTGAGGTTGTCAGTGAAGCAGTCTTTGAATATGCAGGTTTTTAGGGCCTTTGTCTGGTGTGCTCCATAGCTTTTGGGGAATAGAGTTCCATAGAGAGAGAAGGTTCTCTTTGAGGTGCTAGTGCTGGTTTTAGTTATTAGTGATGATTTGTGTAGCATGTTCTGTGAGCCAGTTCATCTTTTTCTGTTTTCGGGTAGGACCTCAGGTAGAGACTGTAGGTGTGCTGCGGAAGAGTTATTGATGATCTTGAAGATCATGAGTATAGATTTGTATTATTGGAAGCCAGTGAAGTTGTCTCAGTAAGGATGTTATGTGTTCCGTTTGTCATGTGTTGAGGAGGGTTCAGGCTGCAGTGTTGAGTGCTGGAGCAGGTGGATAGTTGCTTTTGGAAGACCTTAGAAGATGATATTGCAGTAGTTGAAATACAGGAAAATGGTTGCTTGGAGGACTGAGCAAAAGTCATGGTCAGATAGGAGTGGTTTAAGGTTATTGTTCTCAGCTTGAAATAGATGCTCCTTGTAATGTCCGTATATGTCCTGTGAAGGTGAGGTGTTGATCCAGTTTAACTACAAGGTATCATACATCTTGTTTTACTTATATTTGGGTCCCGTCAATGGTTATGGAGCTTAGTGGTGTAAAGTTGTTATCTCTGGTGATGTACATGGCCTCTGTTTTCTCAAGGTTTATGGCCAAGTTATGTCTTCTGAGCCATGAGACATGGTTATTGTCAGTTCCCTTAAGTAGATTGTCGAGAAGGGCAATCATTAGGGATTCTACTCCATGGTATAGTCTGAAACCGTATTGTTGTTGGTCGAGTGAGTGATGTGTTTCTATGTGATTGTTAAGCTGTTGATAGACAATTTTTTCCAGTATTTTGACCATGAAGGAAAGGCTGGCTATGGGTCTGTAGGAGTTTGGTTGATTGATGTCATTCGAGGTACCTTTTCTTACAGGGCAGATAGAGACAGTCTTGAGTTGGGGGGGGGGCACCTATCCTTGATGTAATGATAGGTGGATAACTTTCAGTATTGTGGGAATGAGTGTCTGTCTTGCTAGCTTGATTCAGCTGACTGGACAAGGGTCAAGTGGTGAGGTGGTCATGTTGATGCTTGTGATGATTTTCTCTAGGTGGTCAGGTGTGATGTTACTGAACACTAGGTATGCAAATAGAATGCTAGGTATCACAAGGAAAGGAATGGAAAATAAAACAAAGAATATTATAATGCCTCTGTATCGTTCCATGGTGTGACCGCACCTTGAATATTGTGTGCAATTCTGGTCACCGTATCATAAAAAGGATATAGCATTATTAGAAAAGGTACAGAGAAGAGCCACCAAAATGGTAAAGGGAATGGAATGATACCCCTTTGAAGAGAGGCTAAAAAGGTTAGGGCTCTTCAACCTGGAAAAGAGACGGCTGAGGGGAGATATGATAGAAGTCTGTAAATTAATGAACGGAGTGGAACGGGTAAACGTAGATCAATTGTTTATGTCATCAGAATATAGAAAGACTAGGGGACATGCAATGAAGCTACAGGGTAAACTTAAGACTAATAAGAGAAAATATTTTTTCACTCAACGTGTAATCAAACTCTGGAATTTGTTACTGGAGGATGTAGTAAAAGCTGTTAGTGTAGCTGGGTTTAAAAAAGGTCTGGACAAGTTCCTGGAGGAAAGGTCCATAAACCATTATTAAAAGGGACCCAGGATATCACTGCTTGACCCAATACAAGCATTGTGGAACCTGTGTCCCTTGGGGAAACTGCTAGGTACGTATGACCTAGATTGGCCACTGCTGGAAACAGGATACTGGGCTTGATGGACCTTGGTCTTAACCAGTATGGCATATCTTATATTGCAGATTTATAGAGTGGACAGGGCCGGCCCTAGAGTTGGTCCAGAGTGTTGGGGCCCTAGGCGAACCTCAAGCTTTACATCCCCTCTGGCTGTCAAAATCTATTATTTAGCTTTGAATGTCCTGCTTTTGCTGCCCTTCAGAAGTTGCCACCCTAGGTGACTGCCTAGTTTGCCTAGTGGTTGGGATGGCCCTGATAGTGGACAACCAGAGAACCATCTGAATAGGTTTAGTAGACTGGGGCAGCATCATCTGTTTGTGGTCCAGGTGAGAAATGCCAACAATTTCTGCCTCAGACAGCTCCCTATTTGAAATTGACTGGTGCCTCAGTAGAGGGGGTGTTCATATCACTCTCTCATGATGTCCCTGTCATGAATCCTCCCTCCTAAGGATCAGAGTGGGGCTACAGTGTGACCCTCTGCTGTGGCCCCTCGAACTGGGCCAAGATCACCATCTTTTTCACACAGGCCACCTGAGCAGGGCTCTGAACCACTGATCTAGAGGCAACGGGCTTTATACTCTGCTGCATTTTCCCTTGACCCATCTAGACTTGAGCACCACTGCTGGGGAGGATGCAAACGCTACAATGGGCGGCTGATGCGGAATTAGTCACCCATCCCCGCTCTATACTGCAGTGTTACTTAGCCTGATGGTTGCTTTCAAACAATAGAAAAATAGAACAAGTGTAAACACAAATACCTTAAGACGTGAAGTTTACAGTTTTTAAAAACCATTATCATTAATCTGGTAGGTGTGTTGCGGACTTGGCTGTCTTAGTGACAGCTGGTCAGTCTCAAGGTGACTTCCTGCTTCATATACCATATGTGGGAGGTGGGACAGATACGGTCACATCACTGGTCTCTCGGTCTACTGCCCTTCCACCCCCCAAGCCATGATTGATGTTACTTGAAGCTCCGAGATGTATCTCTTGCCCTTCATGAACTAGCACTTCTAAGCAGAATTTGGAATAAGGGGAATTGCAGTTTATTATGAAGCAAGATTTTTGGGCTGTTAGACTTCAGTGTTCAATTTTCTAACTTGTTTATATATGTATTTATTCTATTTCTTTACAGCATTGTATCACATGCCTCTGCAAAAAATACAAAGCTGGAACAATAAAATAAACCCCCACATAACATAATCAGAGACTTGGAAAGAGGTTGAGATTTACAAAATCTAATTGGTCTCCCAGAGTCAGCGTGGTACTGCGTCCAGGAAGCCCCTGAGCCGGGTTAGTGTTACCCCGAGTTTATGTTACAAGAGATTGGTAGCAATAGGCACTACATTTATGGAAAAGGTTCATACTTTGAGGAGCCCTTGTTAAAGACGCAATTTAACATTTTTAACTGGTCTGTAGTTTTGATGTTAGTCGGTTTGTATTTGTCTGTGTAACTAGAGATTTGGAGTCCACAGTATATTTAATAATTACACATCTCTAGCAGCTTCTGCAAGGAACCGTTAGCAAACATGACAATGGCTCAGGCTTTTTTTTTCTTTTTACTAAAATCCAAGTATATAGGACCTGAGCTATAAGCTTTTATATTTTGGCTGAAATAGGGACAACGTTAAAAGCTCAGACTTACTCTAAGCTCTGATTATTCAGATACAGAACAAAGAAAATTGCCTATTTGTGGTTCCCTACTGTCAGATAAATTAGGTTTCAATTCAGGTGAGTGGTGAGAGAAAAAAGAAATGCAGATTTGAAAGCTGCAGAGATGCAGAACAGGCTCCTGCTGGCTCAGTATATGTTGGTGCAGACACACTTCGAGATTTGGCGAGTGTGGGGGAAGTCTGAGGGGCACTACTGTACCCATGTCACTTGGTGAGGTTTCATTTTGCTATGTCATGTGTCCAAGTCAGGAAACCAGTTTAGGAGGAAAGCAGGAAACCAGAAAAGAAAATGTTCTTTATTCACGAAATGCACTGAACCTGAATCTTCCTCCACTTCCTCACTAACCAGCCTGGGATCCAGCTTAGCAAACAGTTTGTATTCTTGTCCTGGGCAATTAATGGACAGGGACCTTTTAGCCATTATGTAAGAATGTCCCCACAGTGTCCCTTAGTAATAGATTGTGGGGGTTATTTTAGAAGTATTTCCCTGTCCAAAGAGCAGCATTGAGACATGTAGATTGAAATACAAATTTCAATACTATTTTAGACCCTGCTCACCACGTCTACCCAGCCAGGGGGAGCGATGGGGGTGGGGAGTGGGAGTAGTGTGGGCAGAGCCTACCATTCAGATGTGGATTCCCCATTTTATAAAGGAATCCATGTCTGAAGAAAAAAATGTAGACATTGACACTTACAGTTGCCCCCGGGCACAAATAAATGCGTGCTGACAGGGGCAGATGTCCATGCTGACATTGGCCCCACAACCCTCCCTCCCTCAAAGCAAAAGGCAATCAGTAGCCCCTCCTTACCTGAAGACCTTCCAACCAAACATTAAATCAGTGCCTGAATATCTCTCCTCCCTGCCTAATTGGGACATCCCCCTAACCCCCATGACACCAACAATTCCTCCTAGCAGCCCTTGACCTGTTTCCCCCCTCCCTACATAGATCCCCTGGAGCAGGAAGCAGATCCCCCTCCCTCCTTCCCCTAAAGGCAATCAGTAGCCCCTCCTAACCCTGAAGACCTTCCAACAAACACCAAATCAGCACCTCCTCTGACTATCTCTCCTCCCTGCCTGATCGGGACATCCCCCTACACCCCCTCCCCTTGATAAACACCCACAATCCTACCAGGGTTGTTTGTGTTCAGCAGGAGCAGGAGCCCAGAATCCAGATCATCAGAGAAGAGAAGATTGAGCCACAAGTAGAGAGTTTCAGCATTTGTAAACTTTTTTCTTTAATGTTTGTTTCCCACATGGTTATCTGTGAACAGGTGAACTGATTTTAATCACCCAATTAATTATATTTGTAACCAGGTTGCAGAGGTTATGTTCATTGTGGTTGCACTGAAGACACGTAAGAGGTGAATGACTAGTCCTGGAAGAGAAAGCCTTTCTCCCACCCTGACATCTCAGGTCCTTGGCTTCAGCTCTTCAGGCCTTCAGAGGGTGAGAGCCGGGAGATCCCAAAAGGGAGAGAATCCAGAAGTAATTTACTCTGACCTCTTGCTTAAAAGGGAGACCTCCAGTTCTATTCTGAGGAATGGAATTTCCCTATTGGCGTCAGAAGAAAAGCTATCAGGCTTGCAGAGCTGTTTCAGGGAAAGCCAGTACTATCTCTTGGTAATTTAGGTGCATTGGTGAGTTTCTTCTGCTGAAGAAGGGGATCTGGACCATTTTAATCAGAGGGAGTGGGGAGTTTCGTGAGGAGGGGGGCATTCACTGCAGCAGGGCCCTGGGACTATAACTGCCTGTGTGCCAAAGTTTCTTTTTTTCTGTATGCAAATGTACGAAATGTGCCTAATTAGTCATCCGAGGGCCACCATGAGTCGACACTGACTCGACAGCAGTTAACAGCAACATCAAGTACCCTGGGAAACCCTTTCATTTTGGAACAACTCTTCTGGAGTGATTGTGCAGTTCTTTTGGTTTTTCATCTGCTGGAAGGGCCAGTAGCTGATCCATTCGCCTAAACACCTCGAAGAATTCACTTTTCCCCCTGCCAGGAAAGGATCAGGGATGATTTAATGGCCTCAGATCCAAGCAGCGTCCCTGCATCTGACCAGAGTGGAGCAGGGGTTACTTCTACCTCTCGCACTCTCTCTCCAGTCCAGTGATTTTGGGAAAAGTCGGATCTATGAGCTTCCCTCAGTTGCAGCACTGATGGCGAAACTCTTGCCCAGCTGCTGAAAGAGGTTATTACATTCAGGACACCTAAAAAAATTCTCAAAAATGTTCCTATTGTATAAGGGCTTGTTCAGAAAAGAAAAACCGACACTTAGGGGACCTAGTTACAAATAGCACATGCTAACCATTAGCCCAGTTTGGTAAACATGCTCCTTAGCTAGCTAAGATGAATGCATCGATTCTAGATGATACCTAGCATCAAAGACTTCCTGTTTTCTTAGAGGACCATCAAATATAGAGAGCATATGACTATATTCTCAACTCTCCCAATCTCATCCTTGGTCTGATATTGGTCATTTCTCGTACATTATAGCATTTCCCAATTGTTCTTTATTAAAGCCTTATATATATCACTGATCTTCCTCAGCATCAGGGAGATTCCTTATTCCTCGGTCCCCATGTAGCTTTAGAAAATAGGTTTTTACCATACCTCAATAATTCCGAAATACTCATGCACAGATTTACGCTGCTCTGAGGCCAGCGTCAATGTGTACGTGTGCGGGTGCATTTCATACATTACAATTCTGTCTTTGCTCTGCCCACAATATACCCCCAGGAAGGGCTACGTGCAAATCACATAAAAGTGAGGATGCTCTTGTTACATGCATTTATGTGCACATAGAGCTGCAGAATTATAAGAGCCCTTCAACTCATGCAAAATATGCTTTATAAAACTTACCTATTGGTGCCCCCTGTTATACAGGCACAGAAGCACCTGTGTGCGTTGGAATCACGGCTATACTGAGGTTGATTAATGTCTGTGCTTGAGCAGGTGGAAACGTCTGTGCACAGATTACGCAAGTACGCACAGAGATTGACGTATTTTATAACCAACAAACATGGGTAGTTCAGGAATCTGCCCATAATCCACTCAGACTGCACCGCCGGCAATGCCTACAGTAAGACTACGCACATTCATACTGCCGCACGTACCTTTACGTCTTAGATAGTTTCATAAGAGCCCTGCTACATGCAACGTGTGCCTTCGAGTCAATGCTGACTCCTGGTGACCCAGCAGCCCCTGGGTTTTCTTGGCAGTGTGCCTGGAAGTAGATTGCCAGGCCTTTCTTTGAATTTCCAAAATTACCCCTACAAGGGCTGCAGGAATCTTGGTTTAAGCTACTCATTCCTGGTGCAATCTCTCTCTCTCTATCTGTGCATCTATTGCTAATACATCTGCATAACCTGAGGTGGAACACCAATAAGCTAAAAAGCTGGCATCATTTTTTTTTCTCTTGAAAGAAGCTTGAAAAACAGAAATTCTGAATTGTATTACTGTGCAGACATGCACTGCCAAACTCCCAAATCTCTGAAGATGTAATGAAGATATAACAAAAACAGCTTCGCACAAATTGACAGAAATATACTGTATTAGAGAAAGCAATGAATTTTTATGAGCTGCTTCTATGGACAGACCCTTCATCCCAGCTTCCTCTAGTAAATTTGGTTACTGAAGAAATTGCAGGGTTGTAGATGTTCTTAATTTTTATATCTCACACAGCAAGTAATAAAGCAGTTTGAATTTATACAATGAAGACTACAAATCAGAAAATCTATTTTCGGCATTAACTGTGGGTAAATCTCTGCATTATACTTTGAAATGAAAACTTTCTTATATTGATATTCATGCTGGAAAGCGCAGCTGTGGAACTGTAGTGTCTATGGATCTTAGGTACTTCAGAAACAAATCTGTTCCTCTTTATCAAGGTGACTTTTTTGCTTTGAGGAAGAGATTATCTGAAGATGTTTTCCATTAAGATCAATTTTTGCCCCATTGTTGTTGTGTGCTGTTGAGTCAATGCTGACTCCTGGTGACCCGGCCTCTGGGTTTTAAATCAAAAAAATTAACTGGACACCAAAAGAAATGTCAGAAAATGACTATTTTTATGAAGTAAAAACAAATTTACATTGTTCAGTGTGCAAATGTATGCAAACATGGCAAATAATTGGCACAAAAATGTAGCAGGTTTAGCACAGAATTTTCTAAGTGGGTCAGAATTTTCTAAGTCGGCCGCACTGAAATAGGAATTTCTGCATGTTCTTTGGGCCAGTAGCTGTGTCACCCTGCAATAGTCTTTGGAAAGTGGGGTGACTATGTAGCATCGGGTCGTAAGGAAGTGGACAATCAGTCCTAAGTTTCCATTCCTTTTCTCCAAGAATTCTGGATGCGATTTCTCATTAGGGATTGTTGTTGGGGAGGGAGGAGGATGACAGAGAACTGGATGGGAAGAGGGAAAGAGGAACTTTGGAGGAAGGAGGTGGAGAAGAAGAAAGATAGGGGAGGAAGGTGATGAGGGATCGAGGATGCAAGAGGGAATGGGGAGGGCGTCAGGAGGAGAGAGAAGATCCACTTTACACATCCCTCCTGCCAATGCTGATTCACAGACCCCCCCCCCACACAATTTAAAGCCCTCCCCAAGCCATCAAACTAGGCTTAGCAATCGCAGAGCAGCAATGGTGCAGTGGCTCATAGTCAGCTTGTGTTAGATGAGTATGAACCTGGAAAGATGCCCTAGGCCACCATGCTAGAGGGGGCCCCGTACTTGGCCAAAACTAAAGGAGGCACAGTTTGCTGGTAGGCTTTAGGGGCCCCTTCCAAATTTCTGTCCTGGACCCCAGGATGTCTAACAGTAGCCCCGAGCTGAAGTTCCTGTAAATGGCTTTGCAGTTTTGTGTATCAGGGGTTGAGGGGGAGATACCCATTGCCAGTCCTAGTTATGTAGATGTAGCCAGCATGAGATGAGTTCCTTGATAGAAAGTATTAATGGAGTGGATACAGGGGCAGCTTCACACTCATAGGGCTGATATACAGCAGCATCTGCTACCCAGATAAATGTCTCTAAGACAGATATTCAGGAGCCCTCGGTATCATTACAGATAGTGCTGAGGGGAGGGGTTCCGGGGGCAAAGCTGGGCATCTGCATAATAATGTTTTTTAGAGGAGGGGGATCCAAGATGGCGGATGGTAGGCGTTTGTGAGCAGCACGAATTTCCTCATGGGAAGGAAGCGGAAGGTTAAGGGTGCAAAGCAGCCTTCTCCTGCCCCCTCGACCTCCACTCCTTTACCTGCTGTGGGTCCTATAGACTCCTATCTACTTTGGCTGTCTCATGGACCGGAGAGTTTGGTGGAATGTGGCCCAGCTGCAATCCCACTCATTTCGGGTGATTGGGCAGTTTCTTCAGGCAGAGATTCTGTCTCCCCCATGCCTCAGCGTACTCCAAAGTTAGCATGCCTGCAAGTGTACCCAGAAGTGCTGTGTCAGAGGGTTTGTCTGTGGAAGCAAATCCTGATGGCCAGCAAGGGTCAGCCTTGGGGATGTCACAGGTGGGGGTTTTGGCCCTTCCCGATCCAGGACTTGTAAGCTCTTACTGTGCAGCAAATTGTGGAGAGCTAAGCAGCAGCTTTGGCTGATGTGGTGGGAACGGCGGTGAGCGCGATTGAGGGGAACTCTGTGGAGGTGCAATTTTCCTTGACTTCTACTGCCTTCTCTCTGCAGCGACCCACATCCTTCATGTTGGAGGCAATATGGACTGCAGTTGAACCGCTAGGAGCAGTCTTAGGTCCCCAGGTATCTTCTTTGACTCAGAAGGTGCAGAGGAATTTGGTGGCCATAGATGCAAATGCCAGGAAGGTACTTTCTCTGCAAAATTTGGTTGTGGCAGCACAGTCGCAGTTTAAAGTATTAGAAGACCACTCAGATTCTTTTATTAAAGACTCTCTTGCACTAAAAGGGAAGTTGGAGACATTGGAAAATTCAGTTAGAGCTGCTAATTTAAGACTGATTAATTTTCCCAGATCTTCTTTGGTGTCTGCCAGAGATATGTTCCGGTTATATCAGACTGATATTCTAGGGGTTCCAGTGGACTCACTTCCACTGCTGATTAAGGTTTACTATCTCCTTGTGGCTAGGAAGTCTTCAACGGCTGCGGAATCTGGGTTGGCGCAAGCTGATGCAATTAATCTGACTGCGATGTTGGAGAACTCTCAGGAGGAAGTTATATCTCCTGCCACACTCCTTGTTACCCTTGCTCTATTATTTGATAAGGAGTGGTTGATGAAGGTTTTTTTTTTTTAAATAAAGGATCCTGAGGTTCAAGAGAATTCTTATTTGTATGTTTCCTGAAGTGGCTCGGGACACGCAGCGGAGGAGGCGTGAGTTTCTTCTCTTGCGCCCTGGAGTGCAGCAGCTGGGAGCTCTTTTCTGTTTGAAATATCCTTGCAAGTGCTTGGCTAAGCATTTGTCTAATTCTTATGTTTTTTATGAGCTGTCCCAGCTGTTGGCCTTCATTAACACTCACTGTCTGGAGAATCCCCCAGGATCTCCAGGAGATCCACCCTCAGGCGATTGGTATTCCAGTTGATACTTGCGCTTATTTTGATTATTCTTGCATATTTGGTTATGATTTTCCTAACTTGGATTCCCTAGCTTGAGGGCTAGAGTGGGATTGATTGATTGCAATTTTTTTTCTTTGTAGTTATGTTTCCTTGTACAATGTAATTATTTCCCAATTTTTGTACAAGATTTATTCTTGGTCTTATATGTAAAAATGGCATAAATATAAAATTACAAAAAAAAAATGTTTTTCAGCAAACAAGCCATCTTTAGTGCTAGCAGGGGCAACCCAAGTGTTTCTGCAATCCAGGCAGAAGCCCCCTGCCGCCAGCATACCCCTCCTCCCTGCTGCTGCCGCCCCCAAATCCGTTAACTCGAGTCCCAGGGCAGATTACAAGTAACATACATAAGAACAAAAGATAAAAAGCCCAGTCAGCTATCCCTGAGACCATTTTTTAGTTGTAAAGAAGATCCATATTTATACTGCTGTTTAACATTTCTCTAGCTCAGGGATTCAGAAGCCAGTCCTTGGGACACACTTAGCAGGTCGGGTTTTCAGGATAAGCACAATGACTATGCATGAGATAAATTTGCATACAATGGAGGCGGTGCTTGCAAATCTCTCTCATGCATATTCTCTGTGGCTATCCTGAAAGCCCGACTGGCTAGATGTGTCCCAAGGACTGGGTTGAGAACCCCTGCTCTACCTCCAGAGTGGGCAACCCTGTCACCAACTGCCACAAGTGAATTTTTCATGAGAGCATGGCAAATGTGAGTTTGTCATATTTTGACTTTAACAATAAAATGTAATAAAATAGAATCAACCAATGAGAGAGCTCCATTGTTATCACGTGATCACTCACTCATTCCATTCCCCCCTCTGACGGACTCATTGACGCAGTCCTACCTGGCACAGTCCATGGCGTGGCAAATTTTACTTTTCATTCGCTGAACCTGCCTAGCTACATGTGCCTGGTAGCACCATAGACATATAAGAAGCACTAGAAGTAATAGTAGAAATACATTTTGTCACTGGTTGCCAAACTTTCTTCTCTCCTTTTGGCATCCTGTAGTGATATACTGTACATTGAGCTGTACCTGAATGGGATCCCGAGCAGTCTTGTGCGACTTGTTTCACTTCTCACATTGAATAATTGTATCCCCTGGAAGCAATATGCATGACTTTCACATTTGCTGTAAGAATACCCACAGGGTCCTGATTTCTGAAATACACTGAGACACTACACTGACCCCCAAGCAGAATTAACATCTCTGTCCACTTCATATTCTTCTCCTTGCTCATGCACAGCAGAAAAATGTTTAGTTAGTGCCAAAAAGGATGTTCTGTAGCACAGAGCACCAATAAAAGTCCTATCTTGTACTGTTCATATAGAACCATTGGAGGGTTATCCTACTGTTTAGTCATGTAACCCCGTCATTGTCAATTGACCCTTTGTCCACAGAGGAAGGAATTATGTGTCACTAATTGGAGCTGACTTCTATTGTCTCTGAAGGAGCTTATGCAGCACACTGCCCACGGCTAGAACTGGTATAATCATCAATCACCGCCTTAATGATGATAATTATGATTATTTACAATGCCTTTTATGTAAATGGGCTCACAACATTTCATAGCACGCTGCTTCGGACACCTCACTGCAGCCCACTTTGGGTGAAGGGCCTGACACAGCACAGTTCCAAAATCCAAAAGGAAGAGTGGACAGGAGCAATGTTCTCATGGCACGGTGGGGAAATGGAGACTATGGCATAAATGTGCTGGAGGCAGGCCTCTTCTGGAATGAGGGACAGAGGATGAAGATGAGACGGGCAGACCCAGGAGACATGTAAGGAAATATTCTTTAGGGAAAAGATGGTGGAGCAGCCTCCCAGCAGTGCTAACAGGGACAAGAAACACATATGACTGCAGGAAAATGTGGGATAAGCACGGAGGATCTCTAAGGGAGAGGAGGGGTTATAGACGTTACTAGTTTGTATGCATGGGCAGGGCAAATAGGTCCTATGGAGTGGACGAGTAGCCCAATGCTTAGAAAAGAAGCCTTATGACCAGGGTTCAAATCCCCTCCATGTAACACTCCATTTCTTCAGGTACAAGTATAGATTGTAAGCCAGGCAGGGAAGGACCTGATTGTAACTAACGCTGAACTATTTTTGGAAAGGCATAAGCTAAATACTGATCATTTTCTGTTTCTCATGGCATCTGCTTTGCATAACCAAATTAACCAAAAAAAGACCTTACAAAATATCTGGGAAATCAAACTAAAAAGAAAACAAAAACCCATAGTGCTACAGCTTAACGAGGGAGCCCTACTGGTCCTCTAGTATGAAAGCCTCAAAGGCCACTGCTAGTTATGCTCACTGGTCCATTGTTTTATAGTGAACAACAAACATAACACCGGGTAAAAACATAACAGGTATCAGTTAAATTGAAATTCATAAATGTGATCTACCAAAAAATGATATCAACAAATCCGACACAATATGGTGTTTCAGTAGGAAAACACGACTTATTTACATCAGGGAAAGCCTGACGGAAAAACCCAAAGCGCGCTACTCCAGCCAGCTGTGCGCATGCTGTGAGGTCTCTAGAGTAATCTGGGGTTTTCCTTATCTCCTAAACTGCTCTGTTTTCCTTTCCTCTCACAGCTACTGAAATGTCGTGCTTTTTAAGTTTATTTTTCCTGCTTTGGTGCTCCATTGCTGTTTCTCTATGCCTCACATGCGTCTCCTACTGGAAGGGCATGGTAATGCAGCTGCTCAGAATAGATTTATACTGCTGGGAGGAGAGAGGTGGTGGATGGGTGGGGGCCACAGTAAGGAAATTGGGGAGGGGGAAAGGGCTTCTAATTCTGCTTGGGACTCCAGGCATGACAGATAGACAGACTTAGTTCAGATTGAATGCCCATTTTTAAAATGTATGCCTTTGATTTATCTTTGCCCATCCACACAGGCTCAAAGCAGCTCACTTTGAAAGGATTAGAGGATAATTGCAGTTTAAATAAGTGAAATGTTACAAGACTTAATAAAGGAGGTGATAACGTTCCAGCTGGCAGCTTTAATATGATGAATATGTTCTTTATGGTTATTTGATTGCATTTCTTAATTTTGTAATTGCTCAGATCTTGGTGTCAGTGTGTATCTTGTTAAACAGTGGTGCTGGGCTGAGGTGCAGCATTAACCAGGAAGGCTGAGAATGGAAATATCTTCAGTTGGCAGGAGCTGTGACATAAATTTTTGCAGAAAGAAGAGAATCACAGAGCTGGCCTGAATAATTGTCTTGAAATAATTTTTATAATTAGATTATTGGGGCCGTGTTTACATTCTGACAGAGAGCGATTTATCAGAAGATGCAGCACCCACAATAAGTATTAAATATACATTTAATGCACCATCCAACGAGGAGCTAACAGACACTACAAGTTTACATAACATAACAAATTCCACCCATTCCTTTCTGCACACACTACTAAGACACTTATCCACTCTTTAGTCACCTCCCGTTTTGACTATTGTAACCTTGTTGGTCTCCCTCTGAATCATCTCTTTCCCCTTAAATCTGTTCAACACTCTGCTGCATGACTCTTCTTCCCCCGCCTCATCATGCCCATATTACCCCTCTTCTCAAGCCACTTCATTGGCTCCCTATCCATTTCTGCATCCAGCTCAGACTTCTGCTGACCTATAAGTGCATATACTCTGCAGCTCCTCACTACCGTTCATCTCTTATCTCTCCCTTCACCCCCCCCCCCCTGGAACTCCGCTGTTCTGGCAAGTTGCTTCTATCTGTGCCCTTCTCTTCTATTGCTAACTCCAGACTTCGCTCTGTTCACCTTGCTGCTCCTTATGCCTGGAACAAACTACCTGAGTCTGTGCGTCAGGCGCCTTCTCTGACCCTTTTCAAATCCAGGCTGAAAACTCACCTCTTTGCTGCCGCTTTCGGATCTTGACTCATCTGATCTCCCTCCTGTTTCCTTACTATTCCCCCTAGATGTATCCCATGTCTACAGCTGCTGTGTTACATAGAAACATGATGACAGAAAAAGACCACATGGCCTGTAGTCTGTCCTTCCACATGAACCACTACAACATTCCCCTTTTTTCCTTTAGAGATCCTCTGTGTTTCTCCCATGCTTCTTTGAATTCAGATACTGTCCTCATCTCTACCACCTCCACTGGGAGACTATTCCACGGATCCAACACTCTTTCCATAAAGAAATATTTCCACATATCACTCCTGAGTCTATCCCCTTTCATCCTATGTCCCCTCATAGCAGAGCTTGCTTTCAATTGAAAGAGGCTCTCCCCCTGTGCATTTATACAATGGAGGTATTTAAATGTCTTGATCATATCACCTCTATCTTGCCTTTCCTCTAAGGTGTACATTTATTTATTTACATTCTCTTATATACTGCACTATTCTGCATCAGTGTGGTTTACATTGAACAAATTGAAATTACATTGAACAGGGCATTATAACTTGGAGATAACTATTTTACAGGGAACATGGGCTATGGAGGGTTAAGTGGCTTGCCCAAGACCACAAGGAGCACCTGTGGGACTAGAAACCCCAGTCCTTCTGGCCCAAGGTTGCTGTCCTCTAGTGGGATTTGAACCCCTGACCTTCTGGTCTGAAGTACCTTGCCCCAACCACTAGGCCACTCCTCCACTCCATATTAAGATCTTTAAGTCTGTCCTCATATGCTTTATAATGAAGACCACTAACCATTTTAGTAGCCACCCTCTGCACCGACTCCATCCTGTTTATATCCTTTTGAAGGTGTGGTCTCCAGAATTTCACACAATACTCCAAATGGGTCACACCAAAGACTTCTACAGAGGCATTATCACCTCCTTTCTTCTGCTGGCCATTCTTCTTCCTGTATACCCACGCATCCTTCTAGCTTTTGCCATCACCTTTTCTACCTGTTTAGCTACTTTAAGATCATCAGACACAATCACGCCTAGGTCCCGCTCTTCTTTAGTGGACAAAAGTACTTCACCCCCATCATGTTGTCTGCTTTGACTAGACTGTAAGCTCTGATGAGCAGGGACTGTCTCTTACATGTCTGTGCAGCGCTGCATACGTCTCGCAGTGCTATACAAATGCTCAGTACATAAGGGTAGAAGGTTATTCAGATGTTTAGTACTGGTCACTGGGCACCATTTTTATTATTGTGGGGTGTCATCTTCCTCTTAAAACCAAAGTTTGCAATAGCACTGGGCTTTCCTGTCTCCGACGACCACGATCGCTGCATTTCCTATAGCTAGTAGGAGAATCGTAAGAAAAGATTTGCAGGTCCCAAGAGCAGAGTATATTAAATATTTTAAAATAAATATTGCATTCATTGAAACACCAAAATGACTGAGCTGTCTTCATCATTGCATCTTTTACTAGAGATTGCTATAATTCCAAATTATGGGTGGCAAAATCCTCATTTGGGGTCACAACCACGGCTGCAAAAACAAGCTAACAGAGTCCAAAGAGTAACATCCTGAGCCTGTATTGTCTCAAAGGGACACTGCCAAGGTACTGGGTGCCCTGAGTGAGCCTTCAGTCTTATGCCCCCACTACCCCCCCTGCAATTTTCATAATTAAACTCAACAAGCATTATCATGCAAACACTGCCCCTCCCACAACAATCTTATAAAAATGCATAACGGGACATCATACTTTAATAACCTTTGCTCTGTAGGTATCTGTGTTTGCCCCTCTCTCTGCAGGGAAAGGAATGTGCCGAGGGCTCTTTGAGGCTGTCGGGATCTGCCGCTGCTCAGAACCTAGTCTTGCCTGATGCTCGGGCCGGACCTGGTTAGCCGATACTAGAAGTCAGCGTGCAGCACGGCGCAGGAGATGAGAGGTAAGGCTAGGCATGTATGAAAGCTTTACACTACGAGAAGGGGTCACAGCTGAAAACAGTTTGCAAAGAAAAGACTTTCTCGTATATCTTGGGTGGAATTGTCCCTCTTGTTATTTAGCTGCTCTTCTTCGGTCAGTGGCTTGACTTTATTTCACATAGAAAGAGTATTACTAGCAGACAGACAGGAGCAGTCACTGGCATCAGCCGGGAGAAATCTTACACAATAGCACCAAACCTTTCAGCTTTCCAGACCAATTACTTTCTTTACAGGAAGTTGCCCTTGTCCCTTTTTCAAGGTTAAACTGTAGTAATTACTGCAGCCACACAGTTTGTTCTACTGCTGTCTCTTTCTATACCAAACATTCATAGCTGTTCTGCCTCGGCTGCATGGCTACTTGCATTTCCCCAGGATTTCTAAAATTTCCTATTCCCCATATGCCAATCATTCTGGCACCCCCAGCACTCATTGCTGAATTCTTACTTACATGCGGTTAGGTCGTATTTCCACCTCTTTTCACTATTTTACAGCTAAGGATTAGTATCAACAGTTTAGTTGAAATTTAAGGTCAGTAATAACTCCATGATTAGCATGTATGTAAAATAAGCTTTACTATGTGTACACAGCACTGCACATATACACATAGGAGGCAGAAACTGCTTCACAGAGCTTACATCTGTTGACAGGCAAATGCAACAAACAGGGAACTAGGGCAATTCTTTAAGGGAAATGATTAAAACACACATGGGTGTAGACAGGAAGATAAGGGGTCAGGATCCAAAAGCAGCCTCAAAAAGATGAGCTTTTAGCCTGGTTTAAAGTAGCTAAACAGGTAGAAAAGGCGACAATGAAAGCCAGAAGGATGCTTGGGTGCATAGGGAGAGGAATTGTCAGCAGAGGAAAGGAGGTGATAGTACCTCTGTATAAGTCTTTGGTGCGACCTCATTTGGAGTATTGTGTGCAGTTCTGGAGACCGCACCTTCAAAAGGATAGAAACAGGTTGGAGTTGGTACAGAGGTGGCTACTAAACTGGTTAGTGGTCTTCATTATAAAGCATATGAGGATAGACTTAAATATCTGAATATGTATACTTTGGAAGAAAGTGGGAAAGATATGATAGAGATGTTTAAATACCTCTGTGGCATAAATGCACAGGAGAATCTCTTTCATTTGAAAAGAAGCTCTGGGTCATACGATGAAGGTGAAAGTAAACTAACTCAGGAGTAATTTGCGGAAATATTTCTTTAAGGAAAGAGCGGTGGATCTGTGGAATAGCCTCCCAGTGGAGGTGGTAGAGACGAGGACTGTACCGTATATGAAGGAACACAAGGAGAGCAAGGCCCTTGCAAAAACAGCAAACAAACACAATAGGCGAAGGCACCTGTGACCTCTACTGGCCTTCGCCTATTGTGTTCCTATACAGTATATGAATTCATGAAATCATGGCACACACACAGAGGATCTCTAAGTGATAAAAGGGGCTGTAAAGCTTAGTAGTTGGTATGGAAGGGCAGACTCAATAGGCCATATGGTCTTTATTTGCCATCATTTTTCTCTGTTTCTAACATAACATAAGCACATAAGATTTGCCACACTGGGTCAAACCAAAGGTACATCAAGTCCAGTATCCTGTTTCCAACAGTGGTCAATCCAAGTCACAAGTACCTGGCAAGATCCCAAAAGGAAGACCAATTCCATTCTGCTTATCCTGCAGCAAAAACAGCCTTCTTTTAACTTCCCTTAAAAAAGCCCAATTTAGACAATCTATCAGTGAACCAATACTATGGAGCCCATTTTCCAAATTGTGCTGTCGTTAAACCGTGTTTTAGTGCGTGGTAACTGTTAGCCTGCGACAACAATAACTGCTACTGCATTGGCATGACAGCTATTATGCATTGCACAATGGGGAGGGAGGGAATGGGCGGGACAAAGAGTGAGGCACGGCGAGCACATTGCAGAGCTACAGATCACAGGTAGCGCAGCTGCACAATGTCACTTCAATGGCTAGCGTTAAGTGCACTTGTGTTAATTGGGCCTCAGCCGTCTCTTTTCCAAGTTGAAGAATCCTAACCTTTTAAGCCTTTCCTCATAGAGGTATCCTTCCATCCCCTTTATCATTTTGGTGGCTCTTCTCTGTACCTTTTCTAATTCTGCTATATCCTTTTTAGATATGACAACCAGAACTGCAAATAACATTCAAGATGCTGTCGCATCATGCAGCTATACAGAGGCATTATAACATCCTTGGTTCTATTCTCCATTCCTTTCCTTATGATTCCTAGCATTCTACTTATTTATTTATTTATTTAACAGCTTTTATATACCGCACTCTTGACATCAGCGCGGTTTACATTTTAACAAATTTTGTACTTAAACATAAAACAAATGTTAAGTTTACAGAGAACAAGGAATAAAAACATGGATAACAGGGATTAACAATTAACAGATATTTTCAATTATTTACAATAGGTTCTTAAATGCTCAAGTTCTAAAGGTAGGATTTGTGAGGCTTGGTCTAGATCGAGTAGTATGATTTCGGGAGCTTATTTGGCTAGCCGTGATCAATGGTTTGTGTGAGAGGGGGGTCAGTATATTGAGAGAAGTGTTGTAGGAAGAGATGCGTTTTTATGGATTTTCTGAACTGGGACAGGTCTTTTTGGCCGCTGCTGAATACTGAGTAGAAGTTCAAGATTTTATCCATGATGATGCCTAGATTCAATCATTTGTATAGTGCTACAAGGCATCTCTGTACAGCACTACATATGCTTTGTAGCGCTATATAAATGATTAATAGTAGTAGTACTTAGCTTGGGTGATGATTCCTTATTGGAACCTTGCATCGTGTAACTATAATTTGGGTTGTTCTTTCCTATGAGAGTCATTTTAAAAGTCTTAGTCATGATTTGGATATCTGAAGACGTGCATGTCCAAATCATGGCGACATCTCCGCAGCCATTTCACAAATGGCTTTTAAAGAGGTGTGGGGATGTCCAAGCAGGCAGGAGATGTGGTGAAGTCATATCTGGGGAGGTGCAATGGACTTATACACCCCCATTCAATTTCAGAAAAGTCAGGGATATCTGCAGGCACGACCATGTTTAGACCTGCTCCAGGCACAAAGAGGCATCAAGGAAGTGCTTGTTTTGCCCTTGAAACATCCAGAGAGTGCAGAGAAGGTGGAGAGTTAAGTGACTAACCTAAGATCACAAAGGTCCACATTGGGATTGGAATCCTGGCTAACCTGCTCCTAACCCACTGCTCTAACCATTATGCTATTCTGGGGATGGTTCTGTAGATGTCTCCATAGATGTCCATATTGGGCATGATCAAATTTGTGACATCATCTGAACTTGCACGTGTCTGCTTTTTGTTCAGACGTTCTGGCTTTAAAGTGCCAGACTGCACTAGGATGTCCTTTATAAAATGTGCTTTCAAGTGCATAACTTTGCACTTGTGCACATTAAATTTCATCTGTCATTTGGAAGCCAAGCTGACTCCATTGGGGAGAGGCAGGCAGCGGCAGTGTTTCCAAAAGCGGCGGGAAAAAGCCACCGCTTTTGGAACTACTGCCTCTGCCCGCCTCCCCCTCCTGAGATGGAATCAGCAGCAGGCAGGGGGAGGGATGGTGGAGAGGCAGCAGCAGGTGAGGGGGCAGTATCAGCTGGTGGGCTGGTGAGGTCAGGATTTCTGCCTAGGGCAGCAGAAACCCTTGGCCAACTCTGCTGTCTGGCTAATAATTTCAATGGACTTTTCCTCCAGGAAGATGTCCAAACTTCTCTTGACCTTGCTATGTTAGTCATGGCAAAGGGGGCCAAAAATATATTGAGCTAGATGCTACTAAAATAAGGACTGGGGTGAACTCTCATGGGGCAGTACTATCAAAGATTCTGCTGTGCGCACACAAATCTATGGACCACCTACATCTGTTGCCCACTTATTCAAAATGTTTACACAGATTTAAGCCTAAATCCCTCTCTGTCACCATCTTCTTTATTATGCAGTTTGCCCTTTGAAACATGTCTGCCCTCCTACTTTTCAAATAGGGAAAGACATAATGAGGGGCCCTGATGATTTTTAAGCACTAGAAATGCCACAACAAAAAGAAAAGGGAAGCCAAATAGAATTTTTCTTTGCATATAGTTGCCATTATTTTAATAAGGTGTCTCTCTGACTTAGGCTAACAAATTTCACGGCAAAGCTACAGTAACATTTGACTCTGAATTTCCATGCATTATCCACCTGGCTGTCTACTATGCGATAATCATACTGACATATTTTTGTATCAGAAATGAGAATATTTTGATAGCACTGGAAACTTATTTGGTCAGACAAACATCAAGTCATCGGTCTACTGATTTTTCATTTAAAAAATCTTTCTCACAATATTGCAACTACTAAATATGTGAACATAGTAATTGCTTAGTCAGGCATCCAGAGATCCAGCTGTCGGGTTTGAAGTCAAGTTGAATGGACTGACAAAGGGAAGGATTATAGAGCAGCAAGTTAAATTTTTCCTTCCTGAGAATTCTGCATAATACACCAAACTTTATTAGTTTCTTCAGGAAAACAGTAACATAGAAACATGAAGGTGAAAAAGAACACATGGCCTAACTAGTCTGTCCTTCCATATCAACTACAATAGCCCCCTTTTTACCTTTAGAGATCCTCTGTGTTTGTCCCATGCTTTTTTGAATTCAGATACTGTCCTCATTTCTACTACCTCCACTGGGAGACTATTCCACTCATCTACCACTCTTTCCATAAACAAATATTTCCACATATTACTCTTGAGTCTATCCCCTTTCACCCTCATCCTATGTCCCCTCATAGCAGAGCCTGCTTTCCATCAAAAGAGGCTCTCCTCCTGTGCATTTATGCCACAGAGGTATTTAAACATTTCTATCATTTCTCCTCTATCCTGCCTTTCCTCTAATGTATACATATTAAGATCTTTAAATCTGTCCCCATATGCTTTATAATGAAGACCACAAACCATTTTAGAAGCCACCCTCTGCACCGACTCTATCCTGTTTATATCTTTTTGAAGGTATAGTCTCCAGAATTGTCCACATTACTCTAAATGAGGTTGCACCAGAGACTTATATAGAGGCACTACCACCTCCTTTCTTCTGCTGGCCATTCCTCTCTCTATGCACCCAAGCATCCTTCTGACTTTCGCAGTTGCCTTTTCTATCAGTTTAGCTACTTTAAAATCATCAGAAACAATCATGCTCGAGTACTGCTCTTCTTTCATGGACAGAAGTACTTCACCCCCTATACTATACCACTCCCTTGGATTTTTGCAGTCCAAATGCATGACCCTGCATTTTTTTAGCATTAAATCTCAGCTGCCAAATTCTTGACCATTCCTTCAAGCTTAGCTAGAACCCTCCTCCATGTTATCTACTCCTTCCGGGTATCTACTTTATTGCAGATTTTGGTATCATCCAGAAAAGAGGCAAACCTTACCTGACAGCCCTTCCGCAATATCACTAACAAAGATGTTGAAAAGAATCAAACTAAGGACAGATCCCTGCAGCACACCATTGGTAAGCAATCCTTCTGAATTTAGTGTTTTACAGCTTTTTGGGGAGTCTGAGATATTTGGCATTTCCAGAGACTCTGGAACAATAGATATCGCTAAAGTTTGATGAATCACTGCAGATGTCTAAACATTACTTCCTTAAGGTGACCTGTAAAATATTACCACTTCTATATAGCTCCTTATATTGCCCCAGCATTGATCACTCCTGCTGCCCCCTTCAACAGTTCCTTCTTTGCATTTAATGCTAGGGATGAATCTGGCATGATATGAGTTGCGGGAATCTTACAGGAGTTGAAAAGGTTTCCTTTTCTAATCCATCTTATCTTTGCTTTCTATAGTCTCTGCAGCAATATTTAGGCATTTTAGGTCCATCAGGGCTCTCGAACTTGTGCTGGAGAGATCTGTGATTTCAGGATAACAGAAAGGGTTAAATTAACTGGAAATAAACTGTATCTTAATACCCTAAAGAGGAAGCAGTTGATATCCTGATGCAAAGGAGAAGCCTGAGGGGAAAACCCAGCTCCAGAGAGGGGAAGAAAGACCAGATAGTGTCAAAATATATTTAAATCCAACATATTCAAGGGAAGAGTTAAAATGGGAAGACTTGTTTGCATCATCCTAAAAGTTGCTCCCCTTTGACCACACCATCCTGTGTATGCCTGATCTTGGAAGCTAAGCAGCAATGAGGCTGGTTAGTACTTGGGCAGGAGACACCTTGGAATAGCAGGTTCTGTGGGCTTATTGCATGGAGGAAAGGTCTGGTAATCACCTGGCTAAGAAAACACAGGGGACAGTCTCAACAAGGACTATCCACAGAGACTCAATGGCATTTAACAACCACAGTGTAAAAATAAGATGGGCACATTGCCTTTAGCAATATTTCCTAACTGGAATCACTTTTTTATATGTAGCTCTTGCACACAGAATATGAATTAGCAATCAGAATTTTTTAGACAATAGTTATCTCAGGTTGATTTTTTGAGAGGGTGCATTGTGGTACCGAGTACTGGCACCTTTTCTATTGTCTGCTAAATCTGACCCATGGTGCTCATGTATTAATGAAAGAGCCTGGCATATGAGGACTGGCACCTGTTCTGCTAGGAAAAAGATGCTGGGTTATCGTACCATGTGAAGACAGAAAGAACATACTCTGTATTAAATGTTTGCATTGACATTTCTTTTATTTTGCTTTTAATTTCATATTTTTTCTTATCATTTGTAGTTTCATTTTGTTTTATAAAAATAAAGGGAAAGAAAAATTGTTTGGGTCTTGCCCTGCTACCCACCCTCACCTCTAATGTTTACAGGCTGCCTGGGCTCACTGTCCACCCCCACCCACATGGCACTTCTTACTCCATATGAAGGTCTTCACTGAGTAAGAGGAATTCTGCTCCACCCTCCTGACCTCTCCCTCTTTGCTTGGTAATGTAGCAGGAGATCTATTATCTATTCAAAGTCTGTCCCTCCAACCCTCAGATGAAAACACAGAGACAGACCGGTATGCAAACACATGCTGTTTATTGTTCACACAGTCTCAGGCAGAGCCGGCACCCTGAACAAAACGATCTGAGCCCCCCAGTGGTGTCACACACTGTCTTATATACAGTACGTTTTCAAACCCATACTAGCTTCTCATTTGTCTCAGGTATCCCCTCTCCACCAATCAGTAGCCCCTGGGGGGGGGGGGGGGTTGTGGGCTATCATATAGCATGCCTAAATGACCTGTCTAAACTGGTATGCTCCAGTCTGCTGGACTCTGGGTGAAAGGGTATGTGTTTAAGCTTTGTTTCACTGTAACTCAGGCTGAGAGGGGAGGGGTTACCCTCACAGCTACCTTCCTGGCTGCCTCACTCCCCCCTTTTTAGTTGGACCTCAACCGCTAGGGTGGTAGAGGGCAGCAGTACTAGAGGCAGGCCGCAAGGGGGTACTGCAATTGCTGAACCCAAATGGCTTGTAGATTTCAGTTACTTTCTAAGAAAACAATAATAAAAAGATAACAATACAATCATTCACAAAAGCCCCCAAAAGCTCCCAATCAGTCCAATAGTCCTCTTCCCATTCTCAGGCAATTTGGTCCTGCCTCTCAGCAGTTCCTCAGGACCTCGCAGTGTGCTTCACCTTTCTCTGAAGTTTAAGTTCTGTTTTTCTCAAAATTTGGACCTCTCATTCTCATAGGCAAATATTTTTTCCCTTCTTTCAATGTGACACACGGATCCAGGTAGGGATTCCTTCACACATTTCTGTGGTGTGTATTTCTGAGTTCTTGGGATGGTCTGTTCCATCTGGACTCTGGCCAATTTCTTCTGTTGTACTCTCTGGATTGCAATTGGTGGCATGGCTCCAGGCCTCATTCAGAAAAGCAGCACCAATGTTAAGTGAAAAGACTAAATATTCTAGATTAGATTTCACAATGAGACAATGCAATGCGACAAACTTAATTTCATCCATATTTACTAAGATGATATCCTATAAATATTGCTTTATAAACTTTCAATGGTTTACCGGTAACTATCTCGTATGGTGTCAATTTTGTCTCGCAGTTTGATTAACTCCTTGTCTTTCTATCACTGGAGATTCATTTGCTGATAGGAAATATTCCATTATGCCCTTGACTGATCTTTTCATGTTTACAGATCAGACAAGTTGCACACACGTGTTCTGCAATTTTGGCAAGTTTTAGAATTATACCAATTTTGTGAGAATTTGCCATCAATTTATCCCCTTTTGCCCATGCATGCCTGGCCAGGACATACAGAGGCAAAAAGGAGGCAAAAAAGCATCTGGAAGTACCACATGGCCAGTGTAGGTTTTCCAAAGCTCATCAGGGTGCAAGATGCACCTAGCCTGTCTCCAGGTGTCTATTTCTAATTGTTGAGTAGGTGTTGGGGCTTAGATGACTTCCTAAATTGAAGATTCTGGAGAAGGCATAGTTGAATAAAGTGCTCATCATTTTTTTTTCTTCGTTTACATATTCATTAGCCAGACACATCACTTCACATCACTAAATTACCTTCATCAGTTTACTGTCCATCAGAGTCCCTCCTCTTAATATCCCACTTCATCCCTCACAACACTCCTCCATCACCTGCATCATTCCACCAACTACATACATAGTCCTTTTCATGTTTTTTATACCATACTAATGTATCCTTATTTGGCAAGGCTGCTAAGAATATCAAACAATTGTTAAAAACTTAGTATTGGTGTAGTTCTAAATGGACATATGTGCTCATTTTCAATAGCAACTATCTAAACAATCTAGGTAAAGTCCTTACAATATAAAACTATTATTTTGCAACATTTTATAATATCAAACCCAATCTTGAAATTGAAGTGTCCACAAGGATTTGTGTAAGCTATTCATTAATTATGGTGTCAAAAGAGATCCTTTTGAGGTTAGAGACCTAAGAGGGTACAAGGCATTGGTGGTTGGGCCTCATTGCGATACTTCTTCAGGTTCTTCTTGGCCTGCAAGGCATTTGTGGCTGGGCCTCATCGCGATACGTCCTCGGGTTCTTCTTGGCCTACTCTCTCCTGCCTATTCATGTCTCTTCAGAGGCATAAATATACAAGGTTCATGTTCTTCAGGCCTTGTGGGTCCTCGAGGAGTCTTAGAGCAGTCAGAATTCTGGTGGCCCAGATCATCAACCACCTTCTGCCCCCCTCTTTCTCTCTTTCTCAAACCTCTCCTGGATCATTGCTAACAAGCAAGATTTGGTTTTGTCCAATCAACTCAAGTTAATGTTATTGTTTTTATTTGTAACTAACTTTACAAATATTCTCATATTTTCTGGGACCTCAGTTCCATCTTTCCACTAAATGTGCTCTATATACTTGGGAATAAAGCAATTTCAGATCAGCCTCTTTCCAAAATTTCAGCAAACTTATTAATATTTACTCATCTTGTAATTGCTGTGTGTGTACTGGACCTCTGCATAATGTACTACTACAAGTGTATTTGGTAACATAAGTGAAAGTGTATAAATTACAGAAAGTTAATATCTCACAGTGCTGCAACATATATCTGTTTTCTCAGGAACTGTACTCCTGAAACTGAAATAAAAACTTTCAAAACAAAGTACACTTTTTCTCTGGACACCAACACGTAAAATTCAAATACAGAAAAACAGGTGAATTTATCCTAAAATCTAATATTGTAACAAATAAAACTGTGATATTACTGTCCTGTTCATCAGTCATCAGCACAGAGCTTAACAAGGCAAAGTAATTACCTTGAATCTTACAGTTCAGGAAACAGGCATTCTCAAATGACATGAAACTGCAAAGAGGTGAATTAAAAATAATGCTTTGTCACATTTAAATTAAAACCTTATACCTGAAACTGGTATCAAACTGATCTGAAATGTTATCTTCAACACAGACAGCAGAACAAACAATAGGTCTCTCTTGTGTCCAGATTCTTTCAGGCAATTGCAGATTACTATATAGCTGAACAATTAACCTATAGTTATAGCTGTTTATAGTTCTGTAAAATATAAACAATAACTATGCCCTCTTTGAGGTGCTTGCCACAATATATAAAATCCCCTTTTAACTTTTAAGTTTGCTTGATAGCATATACAGTCAAAGACAAAGAATAGATGCATAACATACTAATGATACAAATTAACCAGGATTACCTTCTTATTTACTCAGGATTTAAATCATTTGCAAACTGGCTCAGGATGCCCCATTGTCCTGTCAGGGCTCTTAACCTCTACTTTGAAGGTCACAGAAAAAGCAAAAACAGTTTTTCTTAGTTTCATGCCTTGTTTGTTTGGTCTAGCCACTTCAGCATCAAGGGGCACTTGAGTAGCCAGCAATGAAAGAAAAACAGCATTCACTTTTAAACACAGGACATATCAAAGCTTACAAGTGCTTTATGTCTTGAAGGACTAGAAAGGGGGACTGTTACTTCTGGAGAGAAATCTGCAACTGTGAGTATATACTTCTGGTAATTTTCTAAAAAGAATTCTTTGTATTAAAGCTACTTAATCTGTGAACCCACTGTTTTTTGTTGGATCAGTTAGGGCCTAGTAGCAGCAATTAAAGTTTGAATTTAAAACACAGAGGAGAGCTTTCTGGTTACATTTCATACCCAGCAGAGAGCTTGTAGTTTAAATTTAATAGTCACTCAGGGCCAAGTAACAGCAAAGTACTTTTAGTTTAAATTTAACACACAGAAGAGAGCTTTCTGGTTAAATTTAGTACCCAGCAGAGAGCTTGTAGTTTAAATTTCATAAGAAGTTAGAGCCTAGCAGCAGCTAAGAGCTATAATTTAAATCAAATCAGAATTTAGCTTACCTCAGCAGCACAAGACAGGGTACTGTGTAGCAGCCCTCTTTTAATAAGTGTTATTTCCCTCCCTCCCACCCCTGGGATAACCATAGCTTTATAGGTACTTACACATCTTAAAAGACAGGAGGTGCTTTCAGGTGAAGCTCATTACCCAAATCAGTCATACACTAAGGACCTGAGATTAATTAAGCTTCAGGTGAGCAAGGTATATTAAACGTATTAGGTACAGTTTTATTGGTATAAATACCCATAGCAACCCCTAGTAAGTAAGAACTTAAAGATCTAGACACAAACTTAAAACTAAGATGCAGACAGCAGTCCAGCAGCGGGATGGGGGCTTTCCAGTCTTTTGCATTGAGTGTCACATGTATGATTTTCTCCCAGTTGGTGAGAGGTCTTATGTGTGCACTAGGTGCAAGGAGCTCTTTTCTCTCAGGGAACAAGTCCATTCTCTAGAGGCTAAAGTAGCAGACTTGGAAAACATAAGACAGACAGAGAGGTACATAGACGAGACCTACAGGGATATAGTCCTGAAGTCCCATCTCCAGTCTGGCAGCACCCCTGTTACCACGGAGGAGAGAGGTCACATGACAGGAGAGCATCACCCTGGTGTGGCAGGAAGTAATCCTGTAACTAGGATCTGTCCTCCAGGTGATGTAAAACCCTCTCGCACTGAGGAAGTTTCTCCAGGGCCATGTGCCCATGAGGGAAGGGTTAGGACAGCCATTATAGTTGGTGATTTGATCATTAGGCATGTAGATAGCTGGGTTGCTGGTGGACGTGAGGATCGCCTGGTAACATGCCTGCCTGGTGCGAAAGTAGCGACCTCACGCGCCACCTAGATAAGGTCTTAGATAGTGCTGGGGAGGAGTCTGCTGTCTTGGTACATGTTGGTACCAATGACATAGGAAAATGTGGTAGGGAGGTTCTGGAGGCAAAATTTAGGCTTTTAGGTAGGAAGTTGAAATCCAGAACTTCCAGGGTAGCATTCTCCGAAATGCTTCCTGTTCCACGCGCAGGACCCAAAAGGCAGGCAGAGCTCCGGAGTCTCAATGCGTGGATGAGACAATGGTGCAGAGATGAGGGTTTTGGATTTGTTAGGAACTGGGGAAACATTCTGGGGAAAAAGGAGGGGCTCTTCCGAAGGGATGGGCTTCACCTTAACCGGGATGGAACCAGGCTGCTGGCATTAACCTTTAAAAAGGAGATAGAGCAGCTTTTAAACTAGATATTAGGGGAAAGCCGACAGTCGCCCAAGAGCGGATGGTTCGGAAGAATGTATCCTTGAAGGATACTACCAAAAGCAGAGAGGTTCCACAAAAGAGTAAAGTAGCCCAAATGCCCTCAAGTATGGAGCAGACAGAGCTTAAAGATCCCAATTTACCCATGTCTAACAATAGCCAAATTAACATGAATAAAATACATTCTCTAAAATGCTTGTATGCAAATGCTAGAAGTCTAAAGAATAAGATGGGAGAGTTAGAATATATAGCACTAAATGAAAGGTTAGATATGATTGGAATATCAGAGACATGGTGGAAGGAGGACAACCAGTGGGACACTGTGATACCTGGGTACAAACTATATCGTAATGATAGAGCTGATCAAATTGGTGGAGGGGTTGCGCTCTATGTTAGAGAGGGCATTGACTCAGAAAGGATTAAAGTTTTGCAGGAAACAAAATCTGCTGTAGAATCTATATGGATTGAAATTCCATATAAAAGGGGGAAGGCGATGGCAGTGGGGGTGTACTATCGAGCACCTGGCCAGAATGACCAAATGGATGATGAAATGCTCAAAGATATCAAGGAAGCTAACAAAAGTTACAGCGCAGTAATAATAATGGGTGATTTCAATTACCCCGGTATCGACTGGGTCAGTGTCACGTCATGACATGCTAGGGAGATAAAGTTCCTAGATGAAATAAATGACTGCTTCTTGGAGCAGCTGGTTCATGAACCGACCAGAGGGGAAGCCATATTAGACCTAGTCCTTAGTCGAACACCAGATCTAGTGCAAGAGATAAGGTTGTTGGGGCCACTTGGCAATAGTGATCATAGCATGATCGCCTTTGATTTAATTAGTGGAGGAGGGATAGTAAGGAAATCCACAGTACTACCTTTTAACTTTCGAAAGGGAGACTATGATAAAATGAGGAAAACTGTTAAGAAAAAACTAAAAGGAGCAGTTGCGAAGGTTAAAGACGTACATCAAGCTTGGGTGTTGTTGAAAAATACTATCTTGGAAGCCCAGACCAGCTGTATTCCACACCTTAAGAAAAGTGGAAGAAAGTCCAAAAAACTGCCAGCATGGTTTAAAGGTGAGGTCAGAGAGGCTGTTGTTGCCAAAAAAGCATCTTTCAGGAAATGGAAAAAAGAGCCAAACGACGAAACCTGGAAACAGCACAAGCACTGGCAAGTCAAATGCAAGGCATTGATAAGGCAGGCAAAGAGAGAATTTGAGAAGAAGCTTGCTGCGGAAGCAAAAACGCGAAATAAAGACCTTTTCAAGTACATTCATAGCAAAAAACCTGTGAGAGAGTCAGTTGGTCCATTAGATGATAAAGGGGTTAAAGGAGCACTAAGAGGCGACAAGGCGATAGCGGAGAGACTGAATGAATTCTTTGCTTCGGTCTTTACTGAGGAAGATGTAGGGATGTTACCCATGACTGAAGTGGTATTTAAAGGTGCGGAAGAATTGAAGGAAATATCGATACATCGGGAAGATGTCTTACAACTATTAGATAAACTGAAGAGTAGCAAATCACCTGGGCCGGATGGTATACATCCAAGGATGTTGAAAGAACTGAAATTTGAGATTGCAGAACTGCTATCAGTAATCTGTGAACTATCATTAAAATCATCTCTAATACCTGAAGATTGGAGGATCGCCAATGTAACACCAATTTTTAAAAAGGGTTCCAGGGGTGATCCGGGAAACTACAGACCGGTGAGCCTGACGTCAGTACCGGGAAAAATGGTAGAAACCATCATAAAGAATAAAATTACTCAGCATGTAGATAGTCACAACCTAATGGGAGACAGCCAACATGGCTTTAGACAAGGAAGATCTTGTCTTACTAATCTGTTATGTTTTTTTGAAGGAGTGAATAAACAGGTGGACAAAGGTGAGTCGGTTGATATTGTGTATCTGGACTTTCAGAAAGCCTTTGACAAGGTCACTCATCAGAGACTTTTGGCAAAACTAAAGAGTCATGGGATAGGAGGCAGTGTACTATTGTGGATCAGGAACTGGTTAAAAGATAGAAAGCAGAAGGTAGGGCTAAATGGCCAATTTTCCCAATGGAGAAAGGTGAATAGTGGTGTACCCCAGGGATCTGTGCTGGGTCCGCTGCTTTTTGACATATTCATAACTGACCTGGAAAGTGGAATAACGAGTGAGGTTATCAAATTTGCAGATGACACAAAACTATTTAAAGTTGTTAAAACCCAAGAGGATTGTGAAAAATTGCAAGAGGATCTTGATAAATTGGAAGACTGGACATCAAAATGGTAGATGAAATTTAATGTGGACAAGTGCAAGGTTATGCACCTAGGGAAGAACAACCCAAACTATGGTTACACGATGCAAGGTTCCACATTAGGAACCACCACCCAGGAAAAAGATTTAGGCGTCATTGTGGATACCATGTTAAAACCCTTGGCCCAGTGTGCAGCGGCGGCCAAGAGAGCAAATAGAATGCTAGGTATGATAAGGAAAGGAATGGAAAATAAAACAAAAGACCCAGTATGGCATATTTTATGTTATCTTATGTTCTTATGTCTAACAGCCTATCTGATCAGAATATAAGAAATTTCACTAAACCCTCCCCTCTGGGTAGTTCTGAAAAGTAACATGCTTTAACAACATTTTGGGAAAAACAGGGACCTTAAAAAAAGTAAAAAAAGTCTTTATTTCTTCATAATCTTATAAGGATTTTTCTCTCTCTTTTTTATAGACTGTAACAAATGGTTTGCAGGCTAGCTCTTACACATGAGCTTTGCCCTACAGATATTCCCCACCCCATACATCTTTGCTAATAGTAATTTGACCAGCCTTTGTTTGATCCCAGCCTTACACAATCAAGATGCTGGTCAGACATCTGAGGATGCTCAAAGGAGACACACAAATGGCTTTAGAAGCTCAACATTCTACAATTAAAATTGATGACAAGAGGATTGTTTAGAGCAGGGGTCTCAAACACGCGGCCCACGGGCCGCATGTGGCCCGCGAGAGAACATTGTGCGGCCCGCGACGGAGGGAAATAAAAAAGCCTTGCTTCTGCTTCTGCCGTTGCTGCCGTGGCAGCGGCAGAATCGACTGTCAATTTTTTTTTTTTAAACCTGGCTTCTGCTGCTCAAGCAGCAAAATCAGCTGTGCTGCGGTCCCTTCCTCTCTGCCCGGAGATCCCTCATTGTGCTCCATCAGCGTGTGCTTTTCAAGCCGCGAAGAGAGTATTCCCCTCTCGCGAGGCTTGAAAAGTGAATAGGATTAAGCCGCGCGAGAGGGAAATACTCTCTTCGCGGCTTAAAAAGCACGCCGCTGATGAAGCACAATGAGGGATCTCCGGGCAGAGAGGAAGGGGCCGCGGGACAGCTGATTTTCTGCTGCAGCAGCAGAAGCCAGGTGTTTTTTTTATTTACCGGGGGGGGGGGGGTAGGACTGGAAATGGGCTATTGGCAGGGGGGGCTGTAGGACTGGAAATGGGCTATTGGCAGGGGGGGTAGGACTGGAAATGGGCTATTGGCAGGGGGGGGGGTTATGACTGGAAATGGGCTATTGGCAGGGGGGGTGTAGGACTGGAAATGGGATATTGGCAGGGGGGTTATGACTGTAAATGGGCTATTGGCAGGGGGGGTTATGACTGGAAATGGGCGATTGGCAGGGGGGGTGTAGGACTGGAAATGGGCTATTGGCAGGGGGGGGGTGTAGGACTGGAAATGGGCTATTGGCAGGGGGGGGTTATGACTGGAAATGGGCTATTGGCGGGGGGGGGGGGTTATGACTGGTAATGGGCTATGGTGGGGGCTAGGACTGGAAATGGGCAGGGGGGGGTTAGGAAGGACTGGAGGTGGGCTGATGGGGGGAGTTAGGACTGGTAATGAGCTATGGAGGGGCTGACTGAAATGGGGTAATGGGGGTTAGGGCTGGAAGTGGGCTATTGGCAGGGGGGGTTATGACTGGTAATGGGCTATGGTGGGGGCTAGGACTGGAAATGGGCAGATGGGGGTTAGGACTGGAGGTGGGCTGATTGGGGGGTTAGGACTGGAGGTGGGCTGATTGGGGGGTTAGGACTGGTAATGGCCTATGAGGGGAGGTAAGACTGAAAATGGGGTGATGGGGGTAAAACTGGAAGTGCGCTATGGGGAGGTTAGGACTGGTAATGGGCTATGGGGGGGGTTAAGACTGAAAATGGGGTGATAGGGGGTAAAACTGGAAGTGCGCTATGGGGAGGTTAGGACTGGTAATGGGCTATGGGGGGTCTAGGACTGGTAATGGGCTGGGGGGGGTTGCTAGGACTGGAAATGGGCTGAGTGGAAGGGGGGCTTGAACTGCAAATGGCTGATGGGGAGGGGGGCTTGGAATGGAAATGGGCTGTGAGGGGAGGGAGCTAGGATTGGAAATGGGCTGATGGGGGGCTAGGATTGGAAATGGACTGATGGTGAGGCTATGATAGGACTGGAAATGGACTGATGCAGGGACTAGAAGGGAGCGGATGCTGGGTGGGGCTGGAACTAGAAGGGAGCTGATGTTGGGGGAGGATTAGAATGGGATGGAGCTGGGAAAGTGAAATGGAGAGGGGAAAAATATTTTGTCTAGGAGAGAAGACAAATCTACAATTGGCCAGGTATTGGGAGAGTAAGTGGGGATTGAGGATGGAGGGGTAAAATTGGAGTGGATGAAATAGGAATGAGGAAAGAGAAAAAGGAGAAAGATTAGTATGTTAAAGCAGATGTAGAGAGAGAATGGAAAAAAAACTAGGAGAGAAGAAAGGGCAAATGGACAGCAGACGATGGAGAGTTAGCAGAAGACATGAAGAAACCAGAAGAAAGTGGCTGGAACAATTGCAACTGAAAAAAAATGCACAAAAGGTAGAAAAATCTCTCTTTATTTTGAATTTATTAACTGGAATATGTCAGCTCTGGGAAATGTGCATCATTAATGTTTGCGCTTTGTTTAGTACAAGAGGAAATTAATTTATAGTTTTATTTCTACAGTGTTGTTGTACATTCCAAGTTTGGCTTTTGGGGTTCCCAGTTTAATTATTGTCTTCCTGTTTCTAAATCTTTTAGTCTTTCTTTATCCATACTCATTAAAGAGGCATGTTTACTAAAAGTTAGTGTATGGTAACATTATGCAAATATTTATGCAAATGAGGCCCCTTATGCAAATGAGGCCCCGCGTCTTATGCGGCCCCCGGGTTACTTTACAAGTCCTCATTTGGCCCTCAAAGCAATTTGAGTTTGAGACCCCTGGTTTAGAGGCTAGGTTAATTGTTCTTTTGTCCTCTCTAATGGGTCACCATTCTCTGCTAGAAGAAGAACTCCTCCCTGATCTCCCAGTATGTAGCCATGCAAACAGTTTCACTCCCAGTTTCATTCCCATTATCTTCCTGTAGTTATGCAAACTGTCTCAACAGTTTCAAGTACCCCTATCTCAGCAGTTTCAACTGCTCCTTACTTACTGCTGAGAGGTATGATCAAAATTTGATTCTTTGACTGTTGATTATGCATGAAACATAGTAATGAAACTGGATATGCATTAAATAAAGAAATTGTCTTCCTTCACTTCTATACTAGTACAACAGTCTAGTATAGAAGTGAAGGAAGACTATGATAAAATAAGGAATATAGTTAAGAAAAAACTAAAAGGAGCAGTTGCAAAGGTTAAAGACTTACAGCAAACTTGGGTGTTATTTAAAAATACTATCCTCGAAGCCCAGACCAGCTGTATTCCACGCATTAAGAAAAGTGGAAGAAAGTCCAAAAAACTGCCAGCATGGTTTAAAGGTGAGGTCAGAGAGGCTGTTGCTGCCAAAAAAGCATCCTTCAGGAAATGGAAAAAAGAGTCAAATGAAGAAAACTGGAAACAGCACAAGCACTGGCAAGTTAAATGCAAAGCATTGATAAGGCACGCAAAGCGAGAATTTGAGAAAGAACTTGTTACGGAAGCAAAAACACAAAATAAAGACTTTTTCAAGTACATTCATAGCAAAAGGCCTGTGAGAGAGTCCGTTGGGCCATTAGATGATAGAGGGGTAAAAGGGGCAGTAAGAGGAGACAAGGCTATAGCAGAGAGACTGAATGAATTCTTTGCTTCGGTCTTTACTGAGGAAGATGTAGGGATGTTACCCAAGACTGAAGTGGTATTTAAAGGTGATACTGCAGAGGAATTGAGAGAAATATCGCTACACCGGGAAGATATATTACAACTATTTGATAAACTGAATAGTAGCAAATCACCTGGACCGGATGGTATACATCCAAGAGTGTTGAAAGAACTGAAATATGAGATTGCGGACCTGCTATTTCTAATCTGTGAACTTTCATTAAAATCATCTGTAATACCTGAAGATTGGAGGGTCGCCAACGTAACACCAATCTTTAAAAAGGGTTCCAGGGGTGACCCGGGAAATTACAAACCGGTGAGTCTGACGTCAGTACCGGGGAAAATGGTAGAAACCATCATAAAGAACAAAATTACACAGCATGGCCTAATGGGAGACAGCCAACATGGCTTTAGACAAGGAAGATCTTGTTTTACTAATCTGATATGTTTTTTTGAAGGTGTGCATAAACAGGTAGACAAAGGTGAGTCGGTTGATATAGTGTATCTGGACTTTCAGAAAGCTTTTGATAAGGTCCCTCATCAGAGACTTTTGGCAAAACTAAAAAGTCATGGGATAGGAGACAGTGTACTATTGTGGATCGGGAACTGGTTAAAAGATAGAAAGCAGAGGGTAGGGCTAAATGGCCAATATTCCCAATGGAAAAAGGTGAATAGTGGAGTACCCCAGGGATCTGTACTGGGTCTGCTACTTTTTGACATATTCATAAATGACCTGGAAAAGGGAATAACGAGTGAGGTTATCAAATTTGCAGATGATACAAAACTGTTTAAAGTTGTTAATACCCAAGAGGATTGTGGAAAACTGCAGGAGGATCTCGATAAATTGGAAGACTGGGCATCCAAATGGCAGATGAAATTTAATGTGGACAAGTGCAAAGTTATGCACCTAGGAAAGAACAACCCACACTATAGTTACACAATGCAAGGTTCCACATTGGGAACCACCACCCAGGAAAAAGATTTAGGAGTCATCGTGGATAACATGTTAAAACCCTGTGCCCCGTGTGCAGCGGCAGCCAAGAAAGCAAATAGAATGCTAGGTATCATAAAGAAAGGGATGGAAAATAAAACAAAGGATATTATAATGCCTCTGTATCGTTCCATGGTACAACCGCACCTTGAATATTGTGTGCAGTTCTGGTCACCGTATCTTAAAAAGGACATAGCATTATTAGAAAAAGTACAGAGAAGAGCCACCAAAATGGTGAAGGGGATGGAAGGCTACTCCTATGAAGAGAGGCTACAAAGGTTGGGGCTCTTCAACCTGGAAAAGAGACGGCTGAGGGGAGATATGATAGAGGTCTATAAATTAATGAATGGAGTGGAGCAGGTAAACGTGGATCAATTGTTTACGCTATCAGAATATAGAAAGACTAGGGGACATGCAATGAAGCTACAGGGTAAACTATTTAAGACAAATAAGAGAAAATATTTTTTCACTCAACGTATAATCAAACTCTGGAATTTGTTACCGGAGGATGTGGTAAGGGCTGTTAGTGTAGCTGGGTTTAAAAAAGGTTTGGACAAGTTCCTGGAGGAAAGGTCCATAAACCACTATTAAAAAGGGACCCAGGATAATCAATGCTTGACCCAGTACAAGCATTGTGGAACCTGTGTCTTTTGGGGATACTGCTAGGTATGTATGACCTAGATTGGCCACTGTTGGAAACAGGATACTGGGCTTGATGGACCTCGGTCTGACCCAGTATGGCATATCTTATGTTCTTATATACAGTAAACCCGGCTTCCCTTTTTTATTATCACTCCTCTCCTTGGATTTCTTTGTAAACATTTTCTAAACTGTCTCTCTCCCTGCAGTCAGTAGACCTGATGTTTTTCACTGTTTCAGGTGGTCAGCTCGCACTAAGGCTGGCCACTCCCACTCACACAGTACAACTAGTCTGGGGGCAGTGAGCCTAACTCCATAGTCACCCCCAAAGGCAGTTTTAAAATGGCTTAGCATGCATTTCAGCGGAGTCCTATTCTTGGATCCACTAGACCCCATACTGTAATTATTCCTGATCCATATACAACACTCGCATTTATAACACAGAACGAGACAGCAGAGGGGAGACAACAGGCAGGGACACAGACAGACAGACAGACACACATATATAATATATATATATACCCTCCCAGACTCCCATTTCCCGAATCCAGACACCAGGACAGGCGGTGGTTTCAGAACCCAATATCTCAGTTCTTACTCGGACCGCCCGTAGGGGGTGGCCAATCCCGTACCAGACTTTTCAACGCGTTTCAGAAAACCAGACTTTTCAACCCGTTTCAGAAAATTAAGAGAGTGAGTACTCACCGTCCTGAAAAGTTTGGATGCCATTCTATCAAGCCGGATTTCTGTACCCAGGGAGTCGGCCGTCCAGGACCGAGTGCGCAGGATACGCCGAGGGATCCCTCCGGAACAAAGGGTCCAGTGGCGTTGGGGACCGTCGACGAACAGGAAGTCGGTCCCGGATCGGGCAAGTCCTGGTTGCGCAAACCGCGATGCCTTCACCTGGGGATGCGAAGAGACAGATGGTGGTTTCCTGGCCAATGCACCAGGAAATGTAGCAGGAGATCTATTATCTATTCAAAGTCTGTCCCTCCAACCCTCAGATGAAAACACAGAGACAGACCGGTCTGCAAACACATGCTGTTTATTGTGCGCACAGTCTCAGGCACAGCCGGCACCCTGAACAAAACAATCTGAGCCCCCAGTGGTTTCACACACTGTCTTATACACAGTAAGTTTTCAAACCCATACTAGCTTCTCATTTGTCTCAGGTATCCCCTCTCCACCAATCAGTAGCCCCTGGGGGGGGGGTGTCGGCTATCATATAGCATGCCTAAATGACCTGTCTAAACTGGTATGCTCCAGTCTGCTGAACTCTGGGCGAAAGGGTATGTGTTTAAGCTTTGTTTCACTGTAACTCAGGCTGAGAGGGGAGGGGTTACCCTCACAGCTACCTTCCTGGCTGCCTCACTAAGGCACAGACCTCGGTCAGATGGCTCTTCTCTACCTTGGGACACAAAGGCAGACTGGCCTTCAGTGCCACTCACCTTAACCTCCTCAGGTGGGGAGGGTCCAGAATTCAAGTGCATGGCCTGCCCTTTGTATTCTGGAGAAGGGGGGGGGGAGGAATGGGGCGGCACCTTATCTCTCCACTCATTTTCTCCTCCCTCCCTCCCCCCCCCCCCCACACCCTCTGCAATCAGGGCCAGCTTAACCTTTAGACATACTACATGGTCACCGAGGGAGGCGGCTTCTGGGGGACAGCAAAGAGTGGCTGCAATGAACAGAGTGGAACGGGTAAACGTAGATCGATTGTTTACCTTATCAGAATATAGAAAGACTAGGGGACATGCAATGAAGCTACAGGGTAAACTATTTAAGACTAATAAAAGAAAATATTTTTTCACTCAACGTGTAATCAAACTCTGGAATTTGTTACCGGAGGATGTAGTAAAGGCTGTTAGTGTAGCTGGGTTTAAAAAAGGTTTGGACAAGTTCCTGGAGGAAAGGTCCATAAACCATTATTAAGAAGGGACCCAGGATATCAATGCTTGAACCACTACAAGCATTGTGGAACCTGTAATGAGGCAGCCATGAGGCTCTTACACAAGTGCCTGACCCTTCCCCCAAGCCATGAGGCTCTTACATAAAGTAATCAGTGGACACCCTTCCCCCACTCCAGGTCTCAGCACAGTGTCCCCTAGCCCAGAAACCAACAGACCAGAGCACACCGGTTTGGACAGGTCACCCAGGTACCTTCCCCAGGGGCTACTGATTGGTGGACAGGAAATACCTGTGGCAAATGGGATTATAGAATGAGTTTGAAATTATACTGTATTTAAGGCATTGAAGGACGTCCCTCGGGGCTCAGACTTTTTGTTGGAGGGTACCGGCTCTCTGTCTGATCCTGTGTGCACATTAAAGATCCTGTTTGCATTCCAGCCTGTCTGTGAGTTTTCCTTCTGTGGGTGAGTGATTGAATAAGAGCTTTTCACAGCATTTGCTATAACATTTCTGGTGCATTGGCCGGGGAAATTTAAAAGAAAAGCCTCTCTCTCATCGCACCCACAGTGGGAAGACTACTGCTTTTTGCAGGATCGGGGCCTCCACCGGTCAGGGACCGACCCCTCCAGGTGATTAACGATCCTTGGTGCCACGGGGCCCCTTTGTGCTCCGAAGGACTCTTTGACTTGTGTGGTCAGTCGGTCCCTGCGGCTGAATCCCCGATTGAAAACCGGCTGGATAGACTGGCATCCAAACTACCTGTCTGATCAGAGTTCTGGTGAGTACTGCTACTTTCTGTACTCTATCTGTGAGTCCTGGTAATTTCTGGGAACCTGTAGCGGCCCGATCAACCGCAATGAGCAGTCCTAATAGGGGCCTTAGTGGCCCTGAAACCATTGCTCGTCCTGTCTGTATCTGTATCTGAATCTGAATAAGAAAAAAAATGGGGGGGGGGGGGGCGCTTGCTTGCGAGCGCCAGTAAATGACTGCAGTATAAATTTAACTTTGCCACCTCGGGCCCCTTAAAGGTATTTAAAGTGCAGCGCTGCTAAAGCTATTTTAAAAAATTGCCTAAAATATTAGTACTTAACCCCCTTAAGTGTGCCTTTCAAGAATAATTGCGCTGATCGCAATTCTCCGATGATCGGGGTGATTTATTTAGAGCCTTTGCCCCATGTGCTCCTATAATGGGGGCTTCTTTTGTGTTGCCATGTGCTTCTAGTGCTGGGGGCTTCTTTTGTGTTGCCATGTGCTTCTAGTGCTGGGGGCTTCTTTTGTATTGCCATGTGCTTCTCGTGTTGGGGGCTTTTTTGTGCTAGTGATCCTGGAGCTCCATCTAGTGGACATTAGAAAAATAGCTAGCTACTATTATCCTCATGGAAAAAGTTAAATCCTATGCTAGTGTGTGTAATGTGTAATGTGTATTTGTAACGTATTCGCTGCTGAGACGTTTCTGTTTTCTGTTTTCCCTTTTTCTTTTTCCCTTTGTGGTCCTGTGTTTTGTGCAACCAAACTCTGCCTGTTGCCTGGATTATATTGTATATTGTATTCCCAGAAGTGGGATTGGAAAATTTACACTGAACATTGCATTCCTAGAATTGGGATTACAAGATTTGCACTGTAAATTGTGATTTTGCAAATTGTGATTAGAGCATGGGGTCCGGAGGCTGAATTGTGGTGGGGGAGTATCCGGACCAGCTTCCCTGTATAGATTCATGGCTGGCCCATGTGGTAAATGTGCTGTTATGTAAAAACCTTTAGTGTCTCTGTGTTTAGTTGTGACATTAGGGAAAGAAAGTTTTTGTCCAGACATTAGGTCTTTATATTTCAGGATTGATTTTGATACTCTATCAGTAAAAGGTGAAGTTATTGACGAGTCGCCCCTGTGTCCCCAAACAGTGAAAAACACCAGGTCTACTGATTGCAGGGAAGGGGACAGTTTGGAAAGGGGGGTGGGGTTTGCTGTGTGTGGACTGTAGTACTGGTATAGCAGTGAAGGAAGACAATTGCTTTGTTTGATGCATATCCAGTTTCATTGTTATGTTTCATGCATGATCAGTGGTCAGGGAACCAGGTGTTTTGGTCACACCTCTCAGCAGTGAGTGGGGGGTGATTGAAACTGCTGAGATAGTTTGCATAGCTATAGAAAGATACTGGGAGGAGTTCCTTCTTCTAGCAGATAAATGGAGGCACATTAGAGAGGACAAACAAAAAAATCACCTAGGAGTCTTTCTCCTAGCAAACGCCACACCTAGTCTCCAAACAATCCTCTGGTCATCAATTTAGATTGTAGAGTTTAAGCTTCTGGAACCATGGGGGGTGCCTCCTTTGAGCATCCTCAAAATGTCTGAGTGGCATCTTGACTGTGTAAGGCTGAAGAAGGACTGTCAAATTACTGTTAACAATATCTGTAGGGCAAAGCTGATGTGTGAAAATTAGCTGCAACACATTTGTTAGAACTTAAAAGGGGAGAGAAAATCCTTATAAGATTATGAAGAAATGAAGATTTTTTTACTTGTTTTTTTAAAGCCTGAATTTTATCTCTGGTACATATATTTGGTTTTGACTGCATATACAAAATTAAAAATTAAAAGGGATTTTATATCCTGTGGCAAGCACCTCATAGAGGGTTTTCAGATCAGTTTGATGCCAGTCTCAGGTATTATTAGGTTTTAAATTAAATGTGAAAAGTACATTTAATTTATTGGGAAGATGGAACTGAGTTCCCAGAAAAATATGGAAATATTTGTAAAGTTATTTACAAATATAACAATAACATTAACATGAGTTGATTGGACAAAACCAAATCTTGCTTGTCAGCAATGATCCAGGAGAGGTTTAAAAAAGAATGAGAGAAAAGAAACAATACTAAGTTTTTAAACAATTGTTTAATGTTCCTTAGCAGCCTTGCCAAATAAGGATACATTAGTATGGTATAAAAACATGAAAGGGACCTATGTATGTGGTTGGTGGAATGATGCAGGTGATGGGGGAGCGTTCTGAGGGATGAAGTGGGATATTAAGAGGAAGGACTCTGATAGACAGTAAACTGATGAAGGTAATTCAATGATGTGAAGTGATGTATCTGGCTAATGAATATGTAAACAAAAAAATGATGAGCACTTTATTCAACTATGCCATCTCCAGAATATTCAATTTAGGAATTCATCTAGGCCCCAACACATACTCAATAATTGGAAATGGACACCTGGAGACAGGCTAGGTGCACCCTGATGGGTTTTGGAGGACCTACACTGGCCATGTGGTACTTCCAGATGCTTTTTTGCCTCCTTTTTGCCTCTGCATGTCCTGGCCAGGCATGCATGGGCAAAGGAGGAGCATGTAAAGGTCAGTCAAGGGCATAATGGAATGTTCACTACCAGCAAGTGAATCTCCAGTGACAGAGAGACAAGAAGTTAATCAAACTGCCAGATAAAAATTGACACCATACGAGATAGTTACTGATAGACCATTGAAAGCTTAAACAGCAATATTTGTAGGATGTGATCTTGGTAAATGTGGAGGAAGTTAAGTTTATTTCATTGTGAAATCTAATCCAGCATATTTAGTTTTTTTTTCATTCAATATTGGTGCTGCTTTTCTGAATAAGGCCTGGAGCCATGTCACCAATTGCAATCCAGAGAGTCCAGCAGAGAGAAGTGGCCGAGGTCCAGATGGAGCAGACCATCCCGAGAACTCAGAGCTGCCCACCGTTGAGATGTGTGAAGGAGTCCCTATCTGGATCAGTGTGTCACATTGAAGGCGGGCCAGGGTGTCTGCCTATGAGAATGAGAGGTTCAAATTTTAAGAGAGACAGAACTTGAACTTCAGAGAAAGGTGAAGCACACTGCGAGGTCCTGGGGAACTGCTGAGAGGCAGGAAAAAGAACTGTTGGACTGACTGGGGGGGTTTTGGGGGCTTCTGTGAATGATTGTATTGTTATCCTTTTAATATTGTTTTCTTAGAAAGTAACTGAAATCTACAAGCCATTTCGGCTTCAGCAACTGCAATACCCACACCAGCTCAAGTTTTTGCTGTACTATTCTCAGAACTTTATTTATCACATTATTAAGCACTGCTGCTTTTGACATACTTTCATGTTATGTGTTTTCAATATTATTGACCAGCTGCAAGAAAATGATGTTACAATGTATGTTGTCTCTAGGGAACAGTACCAGAAGCTGCTTTTCTGATGACCCCTATCTGTCTCAATATCTGTCTCAAATGGTTGCTTGTCCATTGCCCTTAGTGGGATTACCTTTGCCTCATAAACAAGAAAAGAAAAAGAAAAATTGGGAATGGAGGGAAATTGGCTGATAGGTATGTCTAGTATGGCTGCATCCTTGCCTGAGGCTGTAATACATTATGATGGCACAGAAAAAGCATGTGGGCTAAGAAAATGAGTACCCAGAGCCCAGCACAACAAGAGTAAAGCCAGGGGGAACCATACTCTGAACAGAAGTGCACAGAGAATGGACCTAGCTAAGAAACAGGTCAGGCCTGAAAGTGCACAGAAAATGGACCCAGCACAAGAAAAGACATGCCAGGCCTGAACAGGTTAAACAGGCCTGAGCAAGCTGGGCAAGCCTGGACAAGTTAAACAGGCCAAACAAAGCTGGTGATACAAAGTACTCATATGCCCTGAAGACTACAGTGCCAGTGATTAATGAAGCAAAGGGAATGGCAGGGTGCAGCCAGAATGACTCAACACTAGCAAGAATAAAAGCCATTAATATGCTGATAAGGGTGGATCCCAGGGAAAGAGCCTTTGCCCCAAAGGAAAGAGGCCTCTGCAGACTTTTTGCACACGGCCCTCCTTTGTCCCAAAGGAAAGAGGCCTCTGCAGGCCCTGCAACCTTTTACAGTCAGAACAGCAACTTGTGCACACGGAACAAAACCTTTTGTGCAGGAGTTGCTATAGAGGGTATAGGGTATGTGTTGTTTTAAACTCACTGATGCAAGTGTTTCCATTAAACACTCTATCCAAGATCTAAGTGATCTAGTTAATCATATTACTGACCCGTCCATGGGTCCTGGGTGGTTTATGAAGTAGTTCAGTTGGCCAGGGGGACTAAAAATCCCAGTGGTAGGGGTTCTTTTTATTTACTGCTATGTGCCATTCTGCCATGTTGTATCCCCATTCTTTACTGCTTCATTACCACCACCCTTGACACCCTGGTAGAACGCAAGGCGATTACCACTGTCATGGCCCTGACCCAATACACCCCTCTGCGGCTTGCCTCCAGTAATGCAGCCCTCAACCGCCTCTAGCAGTTGAGGTCTCACTTAAAAAGGGGGGAATGAGGCAGCCATGAGGCTCTTACACAAGTGCCTGACCCTTCCCCCAAGCCATGAGGCTCTTACATAAAGTAATCAGCCTGCTATTTCAGTGGACACCCTTCCCCCACTCCAGGTCTGAGCACAGTATCCCCTAGCCCAGAAACCAACAGACCAGAGCAAACCAGTTTGGACAAGTCACCCAGGTACCTTTCCCAGGGGCTGCTGATTGGTGGACAGGAAATACCTGTGGCAAATGGGATTATAGAATGAGTTTGAAATTATACTGTATGTAAGGCATTGAAGGACGTCCCTCGGGGCTCAGACTTTTTGTTGGAGGGTACTGGCTCTCTGTCTGATCCTGTGTGCACATTAAAGATCCTGTTTGCATTCCAGCCTGTCTGTGAGTTTTCCTTCTGTGGGTGAGTGATTGAATAAGAGCTTTTCACAGCGTTTGCTATAACATTTCCTCTTGGGGAAACTGCTAGGTACGTATGACCTAGATTGGCCACTGTTGGAAACAGAATACTGGGCTTGATGGACCTTGGTCTGACCCAGTATGACATATCTTATGTTCTCATGTTCTTATGTTCAGTCAAAGCTAATTTAGCATTAAACACATGTTAAATGTAAAACACTAATAGACTTTAGTAAAAGGGTCCCAAGGTTTGTCTTGGGTTTCTTACACTGGCCCTGCCTTTAATCCCCTCAGAACCCCTGTGATGTCCTCACTATTTACACATCTCTCCCTTATCCACTCCCAACCTCCCCCTACCCCCACTCGGTTCTCCTCCCTCACACTCCCCCTACCCCCACTCGGTTCTCCTCCCTCACGCTCCCCCTCCCCCCACTCGGTTCTCCTCCCTCACGCTCCCCCTACCCCCACTCAGTTCTCCTCCCTCATGCTCCCCCTACCCCCACTCGGTTCTCCTCCCTCACGCTCCCCTACCCCCACTCGGTTCTCCTCCCTCACGCTCCCCCTACCCCCACTCGGTTCTCCTCCCTCACGCTCCCCCTCCCCCCCACTCGGTTCTCCTCCCTCACGCTCCCCCTACCCCCACTCGGTTCTCCTCCCTCACACTCCCCCTACCCCCACTCGGTTCTCCTCGCTCACGCTCCCCCTACCCCCACTCGGTTCTCCTCCCTCACGCTCCCCCTACCCCCACTCGGTTCTCCTCCCTCACGCTCCCCCTCCCCCCACTCGGTTCTCCTCCCTCACACTCCCCCTACCCCCACTCGGTTCTCCTCCCTCACGCTCCCCCTACCCCCACTCGGTTCTCCTCCCTCACGCTCCCCCTACCCCCACTCGGTTCTCCTCCCTCACGCTCCCCCTCCCCCCACTCGGTTCTCCTCCCTCACGCTCCCTAGGAGAGCTGGAATTGATTTACACCACTGACTCGGCATGAGACCTGCTATACACCATTAACTCTGCTTCATTTCCCAGAGTAGAACACTGTTCTAGATTGTTCCAGCAGAATTTAAGCCCTGAATATCAGGTAGAAGAAGGGTTGAATTTCCTGAAGTTTTGATCCTTGAGGTTTGCTCAAAATTTTCAAACTTTTGATAATCCAGCTCCTTTTTGTGTCTGTTGTACTACAATGTCTGCTTCAGGATAATACTTATTTTATCGTGCTAGTAGAGCTGTGCAGTGGTGATAAGCATTTGGGTACAGTATGTTCCAGCCTCAAAGAGCGTACACTCTTAGTGCATACCTGTGGTAATGGGAGGTGAAGGGACTCGCTCAAGATCACAAGGAATGTAATGGCAAAGGTGTGATTCAAATACTGGCTTTTGTGACTCTTAGTCCACTGTTCTAACCACTGGGACTCCCCCTCCCCTCTCTTCCTTGCATAATGGGAGGGAAGAGGGGAACACAGGAGGGGAGAGGCTTGCTTTTGTTTTGATCGACTCCAGATTCATCTCTGCCCTCCTTTTCCTAGAGGGGAGGGGCTGGAGCAGGATATTTCCTGTTACTCTCCCTACTAAGTCTGAAAAGAATTGGCAGAACTCTATTTTGCGATGTTCCCCCCCAAAATTACTATTGCACTATATGTCTACAAATTGACGTAGCATTCCTTCATTGATATAATAGTGCATGCATCTATCTAGAACAGCAAAGTTTCTCCAGTTCATACCTCTATGTCTAGGTACTAGGCAGTCCAGAATCTGAACTATCCTAATAGTGGGTCACTAAATCACTCTAATGTATGAAACCTAAACTGCTGAACTTAGAAGTCAGGGTGAGGTGATCCAGAATTACAGTGGTCACCCTGTTTACTACTACTTCTAATCATTTCTATAGTGCTACAAGGCAAACACGATGCAAAGTTCCACATTAAGAACCACCACCCAGGAAAAAGATGTAGGCGTCATCATGGATAACATGTTGAAACCCTCCTTCCAGTGTGCAGCGGCAGCCAAGAGAGCAAATAGAATGCTAGGTATGAAAGGAATGGAGAATAAAACAAAGGATATTATAATGCCTCTGTATTGTTCCATGGTGCGACCCCCATCTTGAATACTGAGTGTGATTCAGGTCACCATATCTTAAAAAGGATATAGTGGAATTAGAAAAAGTACAGAGAAGAGCCACCAAAATGGTAAAGGGGATGGAATGCTATCCCTATGAGGAAAGGCTAAAAAGGTTGGGGCTCTTCAACCTGGAAAAGAGATGGCTGAGGGGAGATATGATAGAGGTCTATAAATTAATGAATGGAGTAGAATGGGAAAATGCAGATCGATTGTTTATACCATCAAAAAGAGGAATGACTAGGAGACATGCAAAGAAGCTATGGTATAACCCATTTAAGACTAATAAGAGAAAATATTTTTTCACCCAAAGTGTAATCAAACTGTGGAATTTGTTACCAGAGGATGAAGTAAAAGCTGTTAGTGTTGCTGAGTTTAAAAAGCGTTTGGACAAGTTCCTGGAGGAAAGGTCCATAAACTATTATTAAAGAGGACTCGGGATATCCATTGTTTGCCCCAATACAAGCATTATGAAAACTGTGTGTCTTTTTGGGAAACTTCAAGGTACCTGTGACTTGGATTGGCCACTGTTGGAAACAGGATACTGGGCTTGATGGACCTTGGTCTGACCCAGTCTGGCATCTCTTATGTTCTTATGGCATACACAATGCTGCACATACAGTATAGATGTAAGACACAGTCCCTGCTCATCAGACCATACAATCTAATCAAGATGAAAAAACATCACAAAACTGGGGACTGGCGTATGGCAAAATACACATAAGTAGTGAAAAAGAGAGTGAGGAGCATCAGGATCCAGAAGCAGCCTCGCAGAGGTGAGTTTTAACTTGGATTTGAATAGGGCTAGGGAAGGAGCCCAACACACTGACTCAGGTAGTTTGTTCCAGGCATATGGAGCAGCAAGGTGGAGTGAATTAAGTCTGGAGTTGGCAGTGGCAGAGAAGGGCAGAGATAAAAGGGACCTGCCAGAGGAGCGGCATACCCGAGGAGGGGTGTAGAGTGAGATAAGAGAGGAAATGTAGTGAGGAGCCGCAGAGTGAATGCACTTGTAGGTAAGTAGGGGAAGTTTGAACTGCATGTGGAAATGGATAGGGAGCCAGAGACGTGACTTGAGAAGAGGGGCGACATGAGCTTAGTGACACTGGTGGAAGATAAGCCGTGTGGCTGAGTTTTGAACAGATTGAAGGGGAGAAAGAGGATTCAGAGGGAGACCAGTGAGGAGCAGGTTACAATAGTCAAGATAGGAAGTGACTAGTGAGTGGATGAGGGTCTTAGTAGTGTGAGTAGAAAGGAAGGGACAAATTTTGCCAATGTTATAGAGAAAGAAGCGACAGGTTTTAGCTATCAGTTGGATGTGTGCAGAGAAATAGAGAGTAGAGTCAAAGATGACCCCGAGGTTGCAAGTTGAGGGAACAGGGAGGAGTATAGCGTTATCTACAGAAAAAGAGAACGGAGGAAGGGGGAGGTGGGTTTAAGGAGCTCAGTTTTGGCCATGTTCAGTTTCAGATGGCAGTGGGCATGGTTATTACCGTTTCAGTGTTTGTTAGCCGGAAGATGTGATGGGATGGTACTTGATGTCTACCAGAAACAAACTGAGCCCTCCGGCTGACTCTAGGAACTGAAAAAGCTGGCTTCCCCCTCTAAAATCACAGCCAGCCAGGAGAGTGCCCCCCTCTGAAATTGGTGTTGTAATAGGCTGAGGGATCCCTTCTTGATGCCATGTTGATCTACCATAACAAAATAATGATGTAGCAGCACAGAATTGTTCTTTCTTATGAGGGTGCAGTTGCTCCTGGGCAGTTTCCTACTCTGTGTCTTGGAAAATCCATCATGATGCTGGTTGTCTGCAGATCTGTTTATCTAGGCATAGCCAGCCACTCCAAGTGAGAGGTAAGGGAACCCTTCTCCCAGGTGATTTTATGACATTTAGCAGCTGGAAGATATAGGTAAGGTGTGGCTGGAGTGACAATGTGTTAGAATTTCTCTGGATCATTTGGTAGATTGACATCATTTATAATTTTGTCATTTCACCTCTGAAGACAATACTGTATATGCTCTTAAAAATTCTGCAAATAAAAACGGATCAAAGAGAAATACCTTAGTTGTGCTGCTACCCACTAAGATAATGGTCCCCTACACTGGAAGCAATTAAGAGATCTCATTGCTGTGCTATCGGTAATAAAAATGCATGAGATGTGTGCATTTTTCTGCCTTCCTACAGCGAGGAACTTAGTCCATGATATAATAGCGTTTGTAGCCGAAGCACATAAGAAAACATTATATATGTTGCGTATTTTGAACAAATACACCTTATCTCGAATTTATCATTGTGCCCTTTCTCATGTGTTGGAGTCATTTAGCCTTGAGTTATCGTAATATCGTAGAGTATCTGTCTGGTATCATCCGGAAGGCAAGATATATATATATCTGGCCTCAGGATTTGACGAGCAGTGATCACCAGCGGCGGCCGGCTCCGTTCAGCACCTTGGACAGAGACCGTGCAACTGGCGCTTCATGAGATCACACAAGCAGCAAATACGAAAATAAGTAAATACATGACTTTAGTTTTGCCACCCAGTCTTGCAATAACGAATCAGTTTCCTCAAGTCTGCCCTTCAGAAAGAGGCTGATATGTACATATAGAGTAAAACTCAGTTTTTAAAGCATTGTCTTAGAATGTACCTTTTTTTACTGCAACTTTAGGAAACAATATGCACATAACAATTTCGATATTATTTGTTAGTATTATTAAAAATCGCATACTTTTTATATTAAACTATGACTATTAATATTTATACTATGCAGAAGTTAAAAACTGTCTTCCTGGTAAAAGAGAGATTTCCCAAAGATTAATTGTAATTACTCTGGTCAGTTAATGAATGTATATTTTCTTGCCACTTAACTAACCAGCTTATTTAACTAACCCGCACCATTACATATGCACAGTGTTCATTGTAGTCACACGATATCTTTGCACTAAAAAGACATTTGTACTGTAGCTGGGTGTCACGTTCGTTGTGTTTTTGTTGTGTTGTGTTTTGTTTTGTTTTCCCTCCTTATTTTCAGTTTATTATCTGGCTACTTACATGGCGATTGTAATATTGTGGGGGGGGGGGGGGGGTTTAAGTGCCCTCAAGTCAGTGATGACTCCTGGCGAGCCAGCAGCCCCTGGGTTTTCTTGGGAAGGTGTCACCAGAAGCAGATGCCCAGGAATTTTCTTCCGAGGCAATGGAGGGTTAAGTGACTTGCCCAAGGTCACAAGGTGTTGTTCTCTTCCACACTAAGATTGCGCAACATGATATATAAGCTGACTGACAAAGGATGTCGCCGAGGTGTTTTGTGAATGTTGACTTCTGTGCCCGGAGAAAAGGAAAGAGAACTCTTTGCCATGTGCGTGCATTCTAGAAATGAACTGCCCGCAGCCCCTTCCGTCTAGATAATTAGCACCCCAGGGACCCAGATTTCACACCAGGAGACCAGACTTTTCATGTCCGTCTCAAAGCGCAGCTTCCGAATCCGAGCAGCAGCTCACGTCAGCGACCGCGGCTTATTTGCATAAAGGGCTGCAGGCGCTATAAGAGGGAGGCGCAGGCTGAGCAGAGTTCTATTGGCCGCTCTGTGCGCATGTGGGGCTGACTGGGTGCGCGCACTGGAAGCACAGGCTGAGCGGAGAGCGGATCTGCAAGCCGAGCGGCAGGTAACCGGAGACACTTGCTGAGCACAGGGGAAGCAGGACTAGCTCCCGGGGCGGATAGTTTGCAGACTACTTACACGAGTTTCCGCGTACAAGAGCACGTTTAATATCTATGAGACAGCAGTAGTGTCGGGGGACTTATTTCATAAATAGCAGGTTGTGCTTTTCTGCATTATTGTGTTTTATACTATCGGATTTACAGTGAGCCGTTTTGATTGCAGCCACAAAGATAGCATTTAAATGTAAAGTACGAGAAATGATAGTTTCATGGAAATGCTAGAAAGATGCCTTCGTAAGCGGAGTGTCGTTCTTTACAACTGTCGTCCCGTAACTTTGAAACTGTTACCAAAATAATCGACCTTCAACGTGCAATCAATTGTAACCTCTTCATGTTAGAGGATGCAATGTTAACCTTTTTTTCAGTGCATTCAGACTAAGAAATAAAATAACGTAATACTGTTTATTATTTAGTCATCTTTATAAAGACCTTTTTTCTGAGTATTTGATGATGCATTATTCAGGCTTATCTTAGGCTCTTAAGACCAAAGTCTAGCAACCCAGCATCCTATTTGACAGTGGCCAGACCACTCCACAGATCCCAAAAAGTAAATCAACTTTTATAACTTACTTTCACAGATAAGTCGATGGCTTTCTAAATCTACCTGGCTAATGATTTGTCTGGACTTTTCCTCCAGAAACATATCCAAACCTCTTTTGAGCTCCACTATGTTGGTTGCCTTAGGCACATCCTCTAGAAAGATTTAACAGCATCAAAAGCGACATTGTAGGATTTGTTTGAAATCTACTGGTTGTTAGCGTCATGAAGTGGCCTCTTGTTTTAGTGTTTGAAAGGTTAAACAACTGTTCCATCCCACTCATAATTTTATAAACTTTTATCATGTCCCCTCTGTCATATCTTTTACGAACTGAGGCCTAATCTTTTTAGCATTTTTGTCGCCCTTCTCTGAATCTTCTGCTATGTCCTATTTTGAGATGGGGCTACAGCAAAGCATCGCGAGACGCCCAGTTTTGTTCTCTATTTCTTTAAATAATCCCTAACATCCTATTTGCTTTTTTGGCAGTCATGGCCCACTAGGCTGACAAATGGCAACGTATTTTATGTCTTGCATGTGTACACGTCTGTTGTAATTTTATTTATTTATAGTTCTTCTATACCGCACTCTTTTCCATCAGCGCGGTTCACATTAAACAAGAATTCTCATTACAAGCAACAGGCTGTTGTGAGTTTACATATAACAGAAGAGTTCAACTGGGATTATAACTTTGGGAAACTTTGTACATATTCGTTATGAACCTATATACAATGAATAGCATTTATTATTAACATCTTGAGTAAATCAGGTATTTACAATTTTACAATTTTTACTATGAGGGCTTGGAATGTGTTAGAGGGTTGTTGATGTGCCTTGGGAGAAGTGTAGAAGGAAGAGGTGGTGTGTTATGGCTTTTCTGAATTGCTTGAGGTCTGTAATTGCTCTGATGGTGGGAGGTAGGTTATTCCAGCTTCTGGGTGCGTAGTATGCGAATGCCAAAATGCATCCAAATGACTCTAAGTGTATTATCCACAATGAGTCCCAGATCTTTTTCTTACAGGATGGTTCTTATCTTGGAATCCGGCATGCATCACTACACTTTGTCTACGTTAAATTTCATTGTCCATTTGGGTACCCAGTCTCCTAGTTTCACAAGATCCTTCTGCAATTCTTCAGTACTATGCTGTTTTAACATCTTTGAATAATTTTGTGTCCTCTATGGATTTGATCACTTCTTTCAATGTTCCAGATCATATATTAAACAGCACAGCTTCCAGTACAGACTCTTGGGAACTCCGCTACTGACCTTTTTCCATGTGGATAAATGTCTAGGAGGAGAATTGCTTTCAATTGAAATAAATCTCCGCAATGAAGGGGCATAGGATGAAGGTGAAAGAGGATAGACTCAGGAATAATTTAAGGAAATATTTCTTTACAGAGTGATAGATGCATGGAATAGTCTCCCATTGGAGGTAATAGAGACAAGGGTTTTATCTGAATTCGAGAAAACATTGGACAAACACAGAAGGGAAAACAAGGCACTAGAAAGCTTGGTAGTTGATATAGAAGGGCAGACTATGTGGTCTTTATTTACCATCATCTTTATCTATTTTCTATGGATAACTGAGCTTCAGTCCTACTCTGTTACCTATTTTGTAACCAATTTACATTAAAAAAAAATCTCTTAGGAGGAACTCTGTCAAATTGTAGTATTTATTTATTTATTTTCAGTGGTTTTCTATACTGCCCCTTCCTGAGATCAGGGGCAGTTTACAATGAACAATTACTTTACATAGAACAATTTTATAATCCCAACATAGAATGCAACTATTTACATATGAACCTATTTACAAGGATTTCAGAATTCCACATTTGTCTTGGGGATGTGTACAGTGGCCCTTACAGGATTCAGTGAGGAACTGGTTGTATGTCATTATTACTGTTTTCACTGTACTGTTCAATGAATAGCAGCATTTTTAATTCCTTTCTAAACGTTTGTAAATCTTTGATGGAGCGCATTGTGTCTGGTAGGGCATTCCACGACACAAATGTCGTCTTCAAATCCAAATAGACTATATCAACTGGCTCACTTTTAGCTGTGCATGTTTATTCCTTCAAAATAAAGTCTATGGAATTAGAAAGGGAATATTTTCCTTTATTGAACTCATTCCCATTAAAGCGTGTCTGTTTACATGGTCAGTAATTTTGTTTTCCACCATTTTGCCTGGAACTAGCATCAAACTCACTGGTCTACAGTTTCCTGTGTCATCCCTGGAGTCTTTTTTAAAAATTGGTATTATAGTGGCCATTTTGAGGTCCTCAGGTATTGTGGCTATTTTAAATGACAAGCTACAGATTATTAGTAATAGGTTAGCAATTTCATGTTTGAACTCTTTCAGGACTCTAAGGTGAATACCACCTAGTCCTGGCGATGTTTAGTTTGTCAATTTGCTCTATAAATCCTCTGGATTTACAGCGACTTGCTTTACTCTGAATCACTGGCTAAAATACCATCATTCTCCTCAGTAAAGACCAAGGCAAAGAATTTGTTTAGTTTTTCTGCTATTAACTTATCCTCCGAGTACTCCTTTTACCTCTTGTTCCAGTTTAGAGCCATTCAAAAACGCTAAGTATTTTTTCTCAAAAATGAAGCCCATAAATGTATTGTTAGATAGGTTTCCCTCAATAGTTTTCTATAGAAAACAGTGAAATACTAACATTGTTCAGTTTTAATATGGTACAATTCCGGAGTTGTTTTTATGTACATCACTTTGGACATTATTGAGAAAGTGGTTTGTAAATTTAATAAGTAAATACATTTGATCTGAGTTAAAATTATTGATGCCCTAACGTCTGCATCTTGCAGTTTTATTTCTGATTTCAGTCACAAGCTTAATCTTGTAATTTGTCTGTAATTCTTCAGCAATGACTTCTGCATTCTGAAGGTTCATGATTTGTGGCATATTTATTTATTTATTTACATTCTCTTATATACCGCACTATTCTGCATCAGTGCGGTTTATATTGAATATAACTTTTACATCTTCCAGAATGTCACAGACTGTGAGTTTAAAATGTCCATGAGTTAGGAAGAGTGAATTAATTTGCAGAAAAATGAAGCGCAAGACAAAGTGAGAGAATTTAATATTTATAATTTATCATATTTTTAATTGGAATAATTTCAATTTCAATATTCGACATTATCAAATGACAGCATAACACAATAACTGACATTAAAACAAAGATATACCAAAAACAGCTTAAAATTAAAAGTAAAAACTCCCTGTACTGTGTAAAATATTTCAAAATACGGCAGGGAGAAGAAGTCAAAAATGAGAGAAGGTAGTGAAGATGAAATGGTCAAACCCAGGAGCGTGGAAACTTTCACAGTGACCCTGATGCAGGGAAGATTTTCAAAAATCTGGATCTTTTGAAAGTGGAGCAAATAAAAAAATTCTTAATGAAATCAGTGGGCAGGACAGATTATTTTGGTGGTAACTTCCCTCTAAAGTAATCTGCCCATATGCAGCATTGTAGAGCAGATGCATCACAACAGCCGGGAATTCCCTTGCACATGGTATAAGAGCTACGTGGACTTTATTCTCTTCTGCTCTTGTTTCAGGCACAAAAAGAAAAATCTTCTCTGCTAGAGTGCGACCTTGTTTGTGGTATGTTGGCCCTTAGGTACATGCGGAGAGTAATCAGGAATGCTTAGGAGCAAAGTGCCTGCAGACATACAGGACAGGAGATCAGTCCTTGTGCTTATTAAACGGGAGCTCAGCCCATGCACTTTATATACAGTGGGGGCCCTGTCTCCGAGCTGCTCTGTCCCTGTGCTGCTTATTACACAGTGGAAACTCAGTTCTCTTGGTTATTTTAATACAGCAAGCTCTCAGGCCCTCTGCCGAATATGCAGCAGGTACACAATCCTTCATCTTCCTTTTCATGTCCTTTACAAGTCAGTAGGATCGATATCTAAACACTGATCAACATTTTCTAAAAATGGCCACTGTGGTGACCTGGATGTTCCACGCTGACTATCCATACGGCATGGTGGGCGTGGGACAGGGGTCTGAATACTGTTATTATCCAAATATCTTGCTGTTCCACCAACGTATCTGAGAAGTGGGAAGGCAGTCTGTAAGGATATTCATGCCACTATCTGGATAAATGACTCGGAATATCAACCTGAATATTTTTTTCGGAACTTACACATGTGGCTGCAATGAGGTCCTCATATGGCCCTGTACTACTTATTACAAGGTGGGAATTCAGCCTCTCTGCTTATTATAGAGAGGGACACATACAATAGGAACTGAGGTCCTATGCTTTATATATGGTGGGAGCTCTGTCTGAGATTATCAATATATGGTGGGAGCCCAATTTCTGTAAAGAAAGTTGTTAAGCCAATAGAAAATAGAAAAACATCTGATGAAAAAAAAAGATTCAAGGAACAATTTAAATTTATAAAGGGTAGAGTGTGATGGAGGAAGAAGAAACAGCAACCTGACACTTCCCTATTCCATTTCCCTCCTTCTGCTCTGCCCCATTTCCTGAAACCTACAGCCCAAGAGGAGAATTAGCCCCCTGTTCCATCATTCCCACACGGAGACATCTAGAGGCGATTAAAATGACAGAAGATGGGACTAGGCAATGGGATCATTGAAAAGGTCAGTCAGTCAGTGGAGCTGCTAGAATGTCCCCAATTTGGCAGCTGAGATTTAATGTTAAAAAATGTAACGTCATGCATTTGGGCTGCAGCAATCCAAGGGAGCAATATAGTATAGGGGGTGAAGTACTTTTGTCCACTAAAGAAGAGCGGGACCTAGGTGTGGTTGTGTCTGATCTTAAAGTAGCTAAACAGGTAGAAAAGGTGACGGCAAAAGCTAGAAGGATGCTTGGGTGCATACGGAGAGGAATGGCTAGCAGAAAAAAGGAGGTGATAATGCCTCTGTATAAGTCTTTGGTGCAACCTCATTTGGAGTATAGTGTGAAATTCTGGAGACCGCACCTTCAAAAGGATATAAACAGGCTGGAGTCAGTACAGAGGGTGTCTACTAAAATGGTTAGTGGTTTTCATTATAAAGCATATGAGGACAGACTTAAGGCTCTTAATATGTACACCTTAGAGGAAAGGTGGGATAGAGGTGATATGATTGAGACGTTTAAATACCTCCATGGCATAAATGCACAGAAGAGCCTCTTTCGACTGAAAGCAAGTTCTGCTACAAGGGGACATGGGATGAGGGTGAAAGGAGTGATATGCAGAAATATTTATTTACGGAAAGTGTGGTGGATCGGTGGAATAGTCTCCCAGTGGAAATGGTAGAGATGAGGACAGTATCTGAATTTACAAAAAAGCATGGGACAAACACAGAGGATCTCTAAAGGAAAAAAGGGGACTGTTGTAGTGGTTGATATGGAAGGACAGACTAGATAGGCCATGTGGTCTTTTTCTGTCATGTTTCTATGTCTATTATTAATACTCCAGAGTTTATGTTTTTTCTGAAGAGAGGCATGGAAACAGGTAAAAAGAATTATCCTCTCTCATTCCTTCTCAGGGCCTGGGGCCATCATGATAGCAACCTGGCTTCTGCTGCTACTATCTTTGACCTTGTCCAGCATCACTGTGGCCTTAGGGCAGGCAGTACCACAAGAAAATGAGACTGCGGAGAGGAGCCACATGGATGAAATACTGCAGAGAGCTGAGAACATCATCATCAGATCTATCCTGAAGAAAACGGAAGAGGAGGATGAAGGTGAGTAGAATCCTTCCCCATCACCTCACCTTTTGCCGTATGTGTGTTAATAGACGTTTGGCAGAAACTTACTAAATAAGAAAAATTATTACTTTCTTTTGACATAGTAGCATCCGGTCAAGAATGTAACTATATAACATGCCGAAGAGTAACCTTTCACTTAATGCAGGTCTCTGCCAAACTGAACAGAAATGACAAAAGCTAGACGTTGTTAAGACAGTGTGGATGGGGGAAGGGTTCAGCACTGGGTGCTGGATTAAGTATGGGACCTTGTCTGCTCATCTACCCATTATGCAAGAGAAGCAAGAAGGAAGACAACAAACACTGTCCTGGATAAGAAGCAGTAGCCCACCAATGGGCAACTTCTGTGGCAGGCTGTTGGGTTATATCCTTGGTAGACTGGATAGGCCAATACATCTATATCTGCTATCATCTACCATGCTACTCTGCTTTGCGATTTAAAGTTCGTATATTCTCTGGGGGAGGGGGAAAACATACGACAATGTAAAATCTGCCATCTGATGCATCCCATGACACATTTATTCCTAAGACAGGGGGAGAAAGAAAGCGGGATCTATCTTAGCGATATTCTATATTCTTGGGACAAAACCACAAAGGACGTTTTGCAAAGAAATGAGCTCAGTGGAAGCTGCCTAAGATTGGGAATTTGAATGTGCCATGGGTAGGCTTTTATACATTGCATAGGTAGGTGCTTATCTTCCAGTTAATTAGGGATCACTGCTTCTTGGTGTTTTGTAGCATAGATGCTGTTGCTCACAACCTCTCCAGTTGAATCAAATACTTATATTTGTGCAGCTGAGGTGTCGTCAGGACGAAAGGTACAACAATAACCGAGGGTCCAAAGCAATCAAGGGGAGGTGGAAGATTACTAGGGGAAGAGTGTAGCCAATAAACTCCCATGCTCAAAAAATTAGGTGTTTATCTATTAAAAACCAAAATCAAAAAAGCCCTAATTATGTTACAGATTATGCAACAAAAAGTGCATAATGAAAAAAGGGAAAATGGCTGAAAAGTTCTGTGATGCTTTGGGAATGAAATAAAAGATGCCAGCTCAGGAGAATTTTCTAATAAAAATATTCCATGACAAGATGAAACAAGCTGAAGCGCATCACATGATGAGGGATGCTTTAACTATTCTGGGGCAGAGTGTGACATGAGGCGGAAGACTCACATGTTGTTAACATTGCCTGTGAATTAATCGCTATTACTAAAAGGTGATGCTAATATGTAAATGAGCCAAGATAGTAAAGCAGGCACATAATTTCTGCAGGGGTTTTCTAAAGCACATCTCCCTGCAGTTAATTGACTCACAATGACACGTCTGCACAAGTAAGTGCATATTTATTGCTGCACTAATAGGTAATGAGCTATTTTTCATAATTTTGCATCCTCTGACCTCTTTGTGCTTGTCAACTTGAATTAGATCATCAAAACATTTACTCAATTAAGATGGGCTACTAAATATACCCTGGTAAAGGTAAATCATCCAGTTAATTCAGGTCATACAAAATACCTGCCTAAGTTTAACTGAGGAACACTAAGCATCAGCTCAATTGCATAAGAGTATAACAGCACCTGACGCAACTCTCCCTCCTCTTCCATTTAAGCAGTTTAATTGTGGTTGTATGCAATTAACTGATCTGCAGATTATAATTTTGAAAAGCCTAGATAACTCCCAAAATAACCCAGACAATTCTTTTGAATATTGATCTTATTGTTAACATGCAAACACTTAGCCTGGACCCTCTAACAGTGCTGTCCAGGAATTTAAGTGCACGTCAGGGCATTGCTGTCCGAGTGGGCCACTCACCATAGGCGTGCTGTAAGAGCAGACTGAAGCGGAATATTCTAATGATATTGTAGTGCAGATTAACGTGTGTTGACTTTCCTGGTTCATTTTTGATTGGAAGGGTTTGTGAAGTCACATCAGTGAGATCTCAAGTACACTCATTAATCAATCTGATTTCATTTATGGTTCACTTACCCAGTTCATTTCCCTGCCTAGAATCCAGTGCTCCTCAGTCCGAGTGGTTCTCCAAAAGACAGCATCCCGGCAAGAGATTCCTAGAGGAGCTGGAAAAGAGGCAACATCCAGGGAAAAGAGAGGAGGGGGAAGAGATGCTTTTTATGGAGACCCAGAAGAGACAGCATCCAGGGAAGAGAGAAGATGATGATGGTGATGGGTTCATGGAGATGCAAAAAAGACAGCACCCAGGCAGAAGGTCCCCTCAGGATCACTACTGGGATAGTCCCAGCACTCAGATGACATCAATAAATGAATTATCAAAAAGGCAACATCCAGGGAAGAGGACCCGAGGGTCCAGTAAGCGCCAGCATCCTGGCAAAAAAAGTTGGGATGAGGGGCTGGAGGCCCTGGAGAAACGTCAGCATCCTGGCAAAAGGTATCTGGAGTTAGGCGACCTTGACGATACCCTTCCCTGTGACACCCAGGACACCTTGAATTGCACCAAGGCCAGATTACTTTTGGAATTGTTAGATAATGTGAACAAAGGCAGGGAAGAGGAGAAACGACAACATCCTGGCAGGAGATCTAAAGTGGAAGGAGATTTAATTTCTGAGGAGTAAGAGAAACCCCTTTCATTCTTCCAAACCAGCTGTTAGATCATGTGAAGGTCCATTTCCCTATTTCTTTTTGCTTCTCCATTCTCTGTTAATGATTTTTTTCCTCCCCCCCCCCTTCTTCCTCTACTACATTGTTCATTCTCTTCTCTTCTTCTCACCAGTCACTCTTCAGTTTGTTTCCCGTTACCCTCTACTCTCTCCAGTCACGCTTCAGTTTGTTTCCCGTTACCCTCTACTCTCTCCAGTCACGCTTCAGTTTGTTTCCCGTTACCCTCTACTCTCTCCAGTCACGCTTCAGTTTGTTTCCCGTTACCCTCTACTCTCTCGTCACGCTTCAGTTTGTTTCCCTTTACCCCTCCTCTCTCCAGTCACTCTTCAGTTTGTTTCCCTTTACCCCTCCTCTCTCCAGTCACGCTTCAGTTTGTTTCCCTTTACCCCTCCTCTCTCCAGTCACTCTTCAGTTCGTTTCCCGTTACTCTCTACTCTCTCGTCACGCTTGTTTGTTTCCCTTTACCCCTCCTCTCTCCAGTCACTCTTCAGTTCGTTTCCCTTTACCCCTCCTCTCTCCAGTCACGCTTCAGTTTGTTTTCCGTTACCCCTCCTCTCTCCAGTCACTCTTCAGTTTGTTTTCCGTTACCCTCTCCTCTCTCCAGTCATGCTTCAGTTTGTTTCCCTTTACCCCTCCTCTCTCCAGTCACTCTTCAGTTTGTTTTCCGTTACCCTCTCCTCTCTCCAGTCACTCTTCAGTTTGTTTCCCGTTACCCTCTCCTCTCTCCAGTCACTCTTCAGTTTGTTTCCCGTTACCCTCTCCTCTCTCCAGTCACTCTTCAGTTTGTTTCCCGTTACCCTCTCCTCTCTCCAGTCATGCTTCAGTTTGTTTCCCTTTACCCTTCCTCTCTCCAGTCACTCTTCAGTTTGTTTTCCTTTACCCTCTCCTCTCTCCAGTCATGCTTCAGTTTGTTTCCCGTTACCCTCTACTCTCTCCAGTCATGCTTCAGTTTGTTTCCTGTTACCCTCTACTCTCTCCTTCCTGCACGAGTAATGTGCCCTGTGTAGTAAGTTGAGTTTTAAACAAAAACACATCCCCTTTAATCTGTGTCCACAAAATAATAAAAAAATAATGTTACAACATATCTCCCCCCAAATCTCAAACTCTAACCCTGACTTCTTCAAAGTAAAATGATAAAGGAAAAGAGGTGGGGGGGGGGGAAAGAGATTAACTGTCAAGTCTCACAGTCACGCTTGGCAGTCCAGAATCTGAATTATTTCATTACTGAGTCGCTCTAGATATATGAAAGCAGGATGTGGTCCAGCACTACAGCAATCGCTGAATTACAAGCACTGTGAACATTACCATGTCATCACTGAGGAGTGGCGAGGTGGGAAGGAATGGATCATTCACTACCACACGTGAGGTGTGAGGGGCTCCCTCCTGCCAAATACACCCATGCTGTATGTCTGACAGATAAAAAAAGAACATTTTAAGACACTTGGCAGTTGGAGGATATAAGCAAGGTGTACACAGAATAATAAGGGGTTAACATTTCCCTGGGTCATTTGGTACACTGATTTACATAACTGATGTTTGTACTTCACTGCTGAGGTCTATGGGGGCAATTTTATGATGCCTATGTGGAAAGTCCAAAAAGACACCCAATTTTTAAATGTAACATCAGTGCATCATTAAGCAGCCCCAACAGTGTGCAAATTCCCATGATCATATTAATACCTATTTTATAGAATACGCAGATACATTCATAAAGCTCACACACATCTGCATATTTTATAAAGTACCAACATGTGTCCCAATTTCAGCTTCGCTTGTCTATTCACAGATCGTGTGCCTTGTCTTACACCTGTGCACATCCATACAATTTTAGAAGAGCCCTTTTATGCACATGCAGAAAAATTTATTTATTTAGCTGTATTTATATCCTGCTTTTCACTGGGTCAAAGTGGTCAATTGGGAGATACATTTAACACGAGGGGATGAGACACACATACACTAATACTTACAGGGAACATGGGCAATGGAGGGGTAAGTGGCTTGCCCAAGACCACAAGGAGTGCCTATAGGACTAGAAATCCCAGTCCCTCCGGCCTGAGATTGCTGTCCCCAGGTGGGGCTTGAACCCCCGGCCCTCTGGCCTGAAGTACCTTGTCCTAACCACTAGGCCACTCCTCCCATCCAGAAAAAGCTTTAGAAAAATTACCCCCAGTCTGGAAATGCAGTCAAATCAGATTTAGGTTGATATCACATATAATTCACTTTTCTGAGAAATAACCACAATGGTGAACAGCCCAGGAGCTGCTGGATCACCAGGAGTCAGCATTGATTTGACAGCACTTAAAAAAAATATTAGCATAGCCCCACAGTAGTGTTCCTCAACCCTTGAGATGCAGATATCCATAATACATATGCAAATATAGTTTATGCATATTCAGCTAAGTCAGTGTTATTAGGTAAAGGAAACATCATCCTGGCTGTGTTCTGAGGAGAGACTCAGTAATGAAATAAATGGACTATGTCAGGATAAAGGTCCACAAACAGGGGTGGGTGAAGGGGATCCTCAAGTGTATTGGTAGAGCTGGGGGTGGGGTTCAGCACTGGAATAGCAGAAAGTGCTGGTGCTTCAGGACACGTGGAATGTGCATTGACACAGTTGTGAGGTGGGGGAGGAGGAGAATATTAATATAGAAATAGCTGGGGGTGGGTAGCTCGATTAATGCTTTCTTTAAAGATGCCATCAGCTGCCTTTAACAAGCACCTTTGGTTCCTAATTTTCGTACTAAAACTGAGGCTTTGTACAATGTAAAGCAAGGCTAAGTCAAGATTTCCAAAAGAAATTCCCTAGACTTTATTCCCTACTTGATGGGATCAACCAGAATGCATTCAGTCATTGCTGCTCTACAGAGAGGCAAACCTCTGCCTAATATATTGTATAGGAACGTCTTCATTTCACCGTCCCTGACGTCACTGTATTAAGCACTAAAACTGGTCTCTCTTTATTAGCATCATCTCCCGCTGGAAACAGCTTCACTTTGTACAGTCTGCAGACCGCAACGGGTGTCTAAGATTAATGTATCATTCAATAAAGATTTTATACCCACTCTGGGCATCACATTCAGTTCGTGTAAATAATCCAGTGCAAGAAATGCAAAAAATTTAAAAAAGAATCTAAGCTCTCTTCTGACTAAAGGTTTACTGAGTACGAAAAACTATTTTTTTAGGCAAAGATCTTTTGTGTGGTGTTGGTTACTAAATGTTTATTCTGTACATAACTATTTTAATAATATGGTATCCACTCTGTAAATATGGCACAGTCCTGCTGGAACCCTCTGTCTGCCTATTAGAAGAATAAAGGACGCATCTGCAGCACGTTTGTGAGAATCCTTATTAAAGCTGCCACAGGTATGTGGAAGGCGAATCTTACAGGCACACAGCTCACGGTTCACTTCACGGTAGCTCTCTGGGGCAGAGAAAATAAGTTTGCTTGGTTTCCATTTGCCTTTGACACGTTTTCTGCCTCTGCCAGCAACACACAACCGATCTTTTCTTTAGCGCTTTTCAGCCTGGGCTGACAGGACCATAGCAGTCTCTCTGGCGCACAATCATCTCCATAAAAGGTAACCAATGGACTTTAAACAAATGTCCTGCAATGTCCGCCATGAAAATGGGCAGCGTCAAACCAGAAAGTGAAACGCGCCAAAAAATAATATGTGAAAATACCCATCACATTGAGTTGTTGTTTGTGCATATTTATTAAAGGAAGAATCTAGAGATTGCGGTATGTATATGTTAAACAGGCGAGCCTACTATTGTAGTTTTCTATAACTTGCTGCATTCCATAGGTAGCTCTTACACTATTTTGCAGCACTCTTGCTATTCAGCATGGAAGACAAAGGGCATTTGGATTTAGCTTGCCCCTTTTTCTACAGTAGCTCAAGGTGAGTTACATTTCGTGTCCCCAGAGAGCTTACAATCTAAAGGCACAAGGGAGCAGTTGTGGGATTTGAACCTGCTACCAGGTCTCAGCTCAGCAATCTGATCATTAGGGTACTTACTTCCTGAGGAAAGTAAAGAATGTTGAGCTTGTGATCCTAGGTCCACAGAGGAAGAGAAAGTGATACGACCTCATGGGCTTCAGCAATTTTTACTACAATTTGTTCACTTATAAACCTGAAGAGTATGGCTGTCATATAGCGGCCTGGCTCCTTACGGCATCGGGGAGTGAGGCTCCGGTGGAGGCTGCATGGTCTGGTGAACCGGGGAGACGGTTGGCCGGTGTTCGGCAGGCTTTGGGCAGTCAGGAAGGCGGCTGTCAGTGGGGCCAGGCCACGAGGGAAAGGCTGTCTGTTAGCTGGGCAAGCGGGGCTGGAATCGCTGCCGGAGGGGGTGAGACTGTGAGGAGTTCCGGAGGGGGGAGGGGAAGGAGCAGGTAGGTGCGGGCAATATTGATTGGAGGAAGCCATTCAGCCTTGGGTTCCTCATTGGAGGTAGGGGGGGGTCATTGTGAAGGGGGGGGGGGTCAATAAAGGCTGTGAGAGCTTGGTAATTGGAGCAGGGGTAAGATATATTAAAAAAAAAGAAAACAGAATCTGAGGAATAATCCTAGGATTCTGACTGGGGTTTAGTGGCTTAATCTGGGGACATGGTGCGCTCGGGAAAGGGGCAAATCGGGCGAGAGCAACATGGGGCGCAGGGTCACAACCCGGTGGAAGAGGGGGCAGGTCACGGGGGGCGGGGTCACCCAGGGGTTCTAGAACAGGTGGGCTGGCTGCTCGACGGGCAAAAGGGGTGGCAAGACCAGTTTCTCGGGGGGGGGGGGGAGGAGAGGTAGGTCGGGCTCTGAGCCGGAGTGGGGGTTGTTGAGTAGGGGGGTGGTCAGTGCTGCTGTCGCGGAGTCCACACGGCCGGAGCAGAGAGGCCGGGGGTCTGTAGGGGTGGATGCGGTTGGTGGGATTGTGCCAGGTATTGATGGCACTGCGGGGCAGTTGGCTGGTGTAAGTGTGTTGGGTGGGGGAAGGGGGAGGCTGGGGGGGATCAACAGAAGCGTTGGGGGACCCAGGGGTTGCGTCGGATGGGTTGAGCCCAGTAGGGGTCCCAGCAGCTATGAGTTTTCCAGGCATTTATATTCCATGGCATCAGGGGGGGCAGTTTATGCAGTATGTGCCTGGGGGGGGGGGGGGGGAATTGGTCAACTGGGGTGGGTCAGCATGGGGGATTGGGGCCATGGGGGTATGGCTGGGGTGCCTGGTGTGGAGTAGGGTTTCCGGGTGGGGGGTCAGCAACTGTGGCAGGGGGGGGGGGCCGGGTGGGCCACGGGAGGTTTAGGCACTTCCTCATGGAATTGGGGTAGTGGGGCAGATGGGGGGGGGCCTAGGGGCTTGGGACGGTTTCTGCGGGTGTTGGTACTTCTCTCCCTGTGCAGGTGCCAGTGAGGGGAACTGCCAGGACCGGTAGAGCTGACATGAGCCAGACTTTGATGGTGCGGATCCCGGACCCATCCAGTCCTGCGTCGGAAGCGGCAGTTTCAGGCGAGTGAGTCACTTTATTTATTTAGTAAACACTTATATACCGCTACTTCCAGCGATCAGAAGCGGTTTGATTATAATTTTGGGATTTGTCACAAATCAAGACAGAAAATTTGGGGCATAGATAGAGAGAATAGGGGTAATACACAGCACACATAATAGGGTCTAAATATAGACCTTAATGTACCAACATACATTTACAAAAGAGATTGCAATGCTGCAGAGGGTGAGCGTGTGGGGGTGGAAGGTAGCATAGGTGGGGTGGTGGCGTCTGGCAGAGAGGTGCTTACTGCTGGCCGCAAGGCCAAAGCGAAGCGGAAACATGGGCGTCGATGTCGTCATAGTTCGTTGTCATCGTCATCCTCCACTTCAGCGAGTTCCTCGGCAGGTTCAGCTGAGGCAGTTGGCGGTAAGGGAGATAGGGCAGCACCTTCGGTGGTTCGTTGTGCGGAATTGTGGGAGGGCATCCTGCGTAAACTGAGGAATAGAATCAGGAAGCGTAGATACATTGATATATTTCGGCTTTTGGACGGGAGAAAGTGCTCGGGTGAGAGCAGGAAGAAGCGCAAAGAGGATGAAAAGGCGGGTAGGGTGCGGAAGGTTTCCCGCAATACCTTGAATTGGACTCAGGCTTTTTTGAGATTAGCAAGTGTGTGTGGGCATTACGACCCGGGCCAGTATGGGGCGTTGTTGGCCTTTGCGGATGCTATATTGGTAGCGTCGCAGGCTCACGAGGGTTGGGCATGGCTCAACTATGATGAAGACTTCCGTGATATGATGGAAGAAAATATGCAGTTATCGTGGGGAATGAAGGATATTAATTTGTGGCTGACTCAAATGTCTGCCAAAAAAGGTATGGTGGGTGGTGCAGGTGGTCCGGTTAAGACAGCCAGACAAACATCGTCAGTGGGCCTTAAGTCCTTTTGTGTGCCGGGTGGTCTACCCGCATTGCCAAAGGATGGACCAGAGGGAGGGGACCTCTGGCGATTTAACAAATCGTCCTGTCCCTTTCCGGATTGTAAGTTCTGGCATGCCTGCTTGCTCTCTGTGTGTGGGGGGGGGAAACACCCCGCCATGAAGTGTAGTTGGAAAGGAGTGGCTGGGGCTGTGGTTGGGGACAAATGAGGATGGGAGTTCAGAGTTAGCACCTACTCTATCAAGATCAAAGCATTATGGCCTTGGTTGGTGCGTTTTGGAAGGAGTCAGCAGGGTAAGGCGTGGAGGCTGTTAGGGTTCGGTTTTACAGAGGGATTACGTATACCTTTTATGGGTGAGGTGTATGATGCGGTTGCCAAAAATACTAGCTCGGTTCAGTTGCTGGGGGAAGTGGTCCGTAAGAAGATTGCGGCGGAATGTGCGTTGGGCAGAATAGCTGGTCCTTTTGGCAAACCGCCATTTTCGCCTTTTATTGTATCACCTTTGGGGGTCATTCCTAAAAAAGAGCCGGGGCGCTTCAGGCTGATACACAATTTGTCATTTCCGCCGGGGGACTCGGTTAATGACCATATCCCTCGTGAGTTGTGCTCGGTGCGGTACGCATCGCTTGATGCTGCCGTTGAGCTGGTGCAAGAGGGGGGTGAAGGTGCTTTCATGGCAAAGGTGGATATTGAATCGGCCTTCTGGCTTTTGCCGGTTCCCCCATCAGCATTTCCGTTGCTGGGATTTAAGTTTGATTCACAGTTTTATTTTGCCAAGTGTTTAACTATGGGCTGTGCGATATCGTGTGCTTAGAGGCTTTCAGTTCGTTTTTGCATTGGGTTATGGTGCAGCGATCGGGGTGCCAGTCCATCGTGCATTACTTGGATGATTTTTTTGTTTGTGGGTCCAGCGCAGACTGCGACTTGCGCTACTTTGCTGAGGTCCTTTGAGGAGATGGCCAGCGACTTTGGCATCCCATTAGCGGCGGAAAAGACGGTGGAGCCGGTAACATGCCTTACCTTTTTGGGAATCGAGATAGACTCTGCGGGATGGGTGGTCTGCCTGCCGATGGACAAGATAGAACGGCTTAGGGAATTGGTGGCGGTTGTGGGGTCTTCTTCAAAAGTAAGGCTTAAGGACTTGCAGTCACTAGTGGGTCACCTTAATTTTGCTTGCCAGGTTATTCCAATGGGGAGGCCTATTGCGCGGCATTTGTTGCTAGCAATGGTGGGGGTCTGACGTCCATATCATCATATTAGAGAATCATCAGGGATGCAGGAGGACCTGCAGGTTTGGGATTCGTTCCTGGCTGATTTTAACGGCTGCTCAGTGGTGCAATTTCTAGAACTGTCAAATGTAGACTTGCAGTTGTTTACTGATGTGGTGGGTAGTTCGGGTTTTGGCATATACTGTCAAGGGTCTTGGTGTGCTGAGGTTTGGCTGCCTGCTTGGAAAGAGTCGGGGTTGATGCGTAATGTGGCGTTTTTGGAGTTGTCTCCCATTGTGGTGGCCTTGTGGGTCTGGCTTGAGAAGTTACGGGATAGGAGGGTTGTGTTTTGGTGCGACAATGCGGCGGTAGTGCAGATTATTAATAGGCACTTGCCCAAGTGTCCGAGTGGCAGCATTGATGAGAGTATTTGTGCTAGCTTGTCTGCGTCTCAACGTCACGGCCAGGGCATGCCATGTGCCAGGCATGCAAAATTCAAGTGCGGATGCTTTGTCTGTTTTCAGTGGTCACAGTTCCAGGTGTTGGCCCCGGGGGTGGAAGAAGCAGTGTCGGCGGTTCCGGAGCACCTGTGGCAGATTGGGACCCTGGAGTGATGGCGTTGTTACGTTCATCAGTGGCTCAAGGTACGTGGTCATTGTACCTGCGCGGTTATGCCAAGGTGTGTGACCTTTTAATGGGGAAGGGTTGGGAAGGGGGGAGAGTAGTTGATCAGTTGTTAGGTTTGTTCGTAGTGTGGGCAAAAGATGAAGGTTGGTCTAGGTTGGTGGTTCTTGCGGCATTGGCAGGGTTCTCCTTTTTTAGCAAGGCTGCGGGTTGGGGTAATCCCAGAAGGTCATTTTTGGTACAGCGGCTGTTGGCGGGGTGGACGAAAGCACGTCCCAAGTTGCAGGATTGGCGTCGCCCAGTATCGCACAGGTTGCTCTTGTGAATATGGGAGGTGTTGCCGGGCGTGGCGGTGTTGGAGTTTGAGGTGGTGTTGTTTCATGCTTTGTTTGTTACTGCTTTTTTCGGGGCTTTTCGGGTCAGTGAGTTAGTTCCGCGGTCAAAAAAGCAGGGGGCCTTCGGAGGTTTGGATGCTAAACATGTAGTCCTGAAGGCGACGCAAGTGCAATCTTTTTTTTTTGTGTAAGTGCAAATTTTTATTGCGCAGTCCAAGACTGACCAGCAGGGGACAGGAGGGTGGATGTCGCTTAAAGTGATCCCGGCATTGAGTTCCTGCCCGGTGCTGAATTTGTTTGCATACCTGCACCGGCGGCCGAAGGTTGCGGGCTATTTTTTTTCGCCAAGAGGATGGTAGGCCTGTCACGCAGTTCCAATTTACTGCAGTTATGCACCTGGCCTTAGGGCAGCTGGGTTGCGATGAGACGCAGTTTGCGTCGCATTCATTCAGGATTGGGGCTGCTACTAGTGCGGCGGCAGCTGGGCTGGAAGGGGACGTGATTCAGAGGATCGGTCGATGGCGTTCGGGGGCATATGCGAGTTATGTCCGACTTGAGAAGTTGTGAATTAGAGTCCAGGGGAGGGATTGAGGGGGGCGGGGTTGGGAGTGCACTGGGGGATGTGGGGGGGCATTGATGATGTTCTTCATGTTGCAGGGTATCAGACGGGTTTCAGCCCATGGATTGGAGTGGCAGGTGGTGACCAAGCTGGCGAATGGTGGCTCATTGGACATTCATTTGTGTATTGGGTGGAACGGAGGGTGATGTTGTGTCCTCTAGGAGTGCACTTGGGCCTGGCAACCTGCAACACTCAGTTGATCTGGATGGGCGAGCGAGGCATGCGATGGTGGCAGCTTCTTCCATTGGTGCAACGGCAAGCCAACCAGCGACAGCGACCTGTGGGATTGGTGCTTCATTTGGGAGGCAACGATCTCTCCAACTGGACTTGTAGACAGTTCATTTGTGCTGTCCAGCGGGACATTAGCTTGCTTCGGGAGGGGTGGCCGGAGGTGGGGATTGTCTGGTCTGACATCATCCCGCGTCCTGCCTGCCAGTTGCAACGTCGGTTGTCGAGGGGGCCTGGTAAAGGTCAACCGGCAGATCGGACGCTGGGTGCAGCAGACTAGCAGTTGGCAGGTACAGCATACCTGGGCGGAGGTGAAGTGTGCGGGGCTGTACCGTACGGATGGGGTGCACCTGTCTCCAGTGGGTCAGGATTTATTATTAAATGATTGGCAAGAGGCACTGGAGGGGTTGGTCGGTCGCAGCTTTATGGGTGGGGGGCAACGCGAGGATAGGTAGACTACTTTGCGCTGGTGGTGGGGTAGAGAGCTAGTGCTTGCCGAGGTGGCGGGGCTTTAACAGATTAAGGCGCATTGGGGGGAGCGGAGTGCTCCCCGGGGTGGAGCGAGACATCCCAGTTGGGGGTCTCGGCCCGGTATAGGGGAGTGGAGCCGGCCTTTGCTACTAACATGGCAAGGCAGGTGGCGGGGTTTGCTCCACCTTGCTAATAATATGGCTGGAGGGGGCATTGTCCAGTGTCTGGGGTGGGGGGTTGTGTAGGATGTTATAAATTTTGGGCCCATGTTTATATGTGAAATAAAGCTGTGACCAAAGTTCTTCCATAAATGGTGTGCAGGTCTTTTGTTATGCTGAAGTGTGGGGGTGCGTGGCAAGAAAGGGGTGAGGAGGAGGCCTCCGGGATACCCTGGTTACTGCTCGTTTCCAAATATGCCCTGGGCAGTCTTTGGAAATTGGCTTTAAAAATCTAGGTTCATAAAAAAACAACAGCTTGTTGCTACTAATGTCTCCTTTATTCTGTTTCCAAACAATATATTTCTGTTTGTAAATTGTTAATTTGTTCTTTTAATAAAAAAGTGTGCACTTTTCAGTGACGGCCAGACACTCCTTCCCTGAGTCCTTTCCATGCTGTATTTGCATTTGAAGGAGGGTCAGGAGAGTAGCTCAGTCCTTGCCCTGTTCTCCTGCCTCCATTTACTCAGACTCATAACATAGGCAGTAAATAAGTAGCTTTCACCCACTTGAACCAGTAATGTCTCCTCAAACTAATACAAATAAAAAAGAGCCAAATGACGAAAATGGGAAACAGCACAAGCACTGGCAAGTTAGATGCAAGAGCCAAATGACGAAAATGGGAAACAGCACAAGCACTGGCAAGTTAAATGCAAAGAGAGAACTTGAGAAGAAATTTGCTGTGGAAGCAAAAATGCGTAATAAAGACTTTTTCAAGTACATTTGTAGCAAAAAACCTGTGAGAGAGTCAGTTGGACCATTAGATGAAAGAGGGGTAAAAAGGGAAGTAAGGCGATAGCGGAGAGACTGAATGAATTCTTTGCTTTGGTCTTTACTGAGGAAGATGTAGGGATGTTACCCATGACTGAAGTGGTATTTAAAGGTGATACTGTGGAAGAATTGAAAGAAATATCGATACACCGGGAAGATGTATTACAACTATTAGATAAACTGAAGAGTAGTAACCTATTTAAGACTAATAAGAGAAAATATTTATTCAATCAACATGTAATCAAACTCTGGAATTTGTTACTGGAGGATGTAGTAAAAGCAGTTAGTGTAGCTGGGTTTAAAAAAGGTTTGGAGACATTCCTGGAGGAAAGGTTCATAAACCATTATTAAAAGGGACCCAGGATATCAATGCTTGACCCAATACAAGCATTGAAGAATCTGTGTCTTTTGGGGAGACTTCTAGGTACTTATGACCTAGATTGGCCACTGTTGGAAACAGGATACTGGGCTTGATGGATCTTGGTCTGACCTAGTATGGCATATCTTATGCTCTTATATAAATCACCTGGACAGAACTGAAATATGAGATTGCAGACCTGCTATTAGTAATCTGTGAACTATCATTAAAATCATCTGTAATACCTGAAGACTGGAGGATCGTCAATGTAACGCCAATTTTTAAAAAGGGTTCCAGGGGTGATCCGGGAAACTATAGAGCCTGATATCAGTACCAGGAAAAATAGTAGAAACCATCATAAAGAACACAATTACTCAACATGTAGATAGTCATGGCTTAATGGGAGACAGCAAACATGGCTTTAGACAAGGAAGATCTTGTCTTACTAACCTGTCATGTTTTTTGAAGGTGTGAATAAACAGGTAGACAAAGGTGAGTCAGTTGATATAGTGTATCTGGACTTTTAGAAGCCTTTGACAAGGTCCCTCATCAGAGATATTTGGCAAAACTAAAAAGTCATAGGATAGGAGGCAGTGTACTATTGTGGATCAGGAACTGGTTAAAAGATAGAAAGCAGAGGGTAGGGCTAAATGGCCAATTTTCCCAATGGAAAAAGGTGAATAGTGGGTCCGCTGCTTTTTGACATATTCATAAATGACCTGGAAAAGGGAATAACGAGTGAGGTTATCAAATTTGCAGATGACACAAAACTATTTAAAGTTGTTAAAACTCAAGAGGATTGTGGAAATTTGCAAGAGGATCTTGATAAATTGGAAGATTGAGCATCCAAATGGCAGATGAAATTTTATGTGGACAAGTGCAAAGTTATGCACTTAGGGAAGAACAACCCAAACTATGGTTACACGATGCATGATTCCACATTGGGAACCACCACCCAGGAAAAAGATTTAGGCGTCATCATGAATAACGTGTTAAAAACCCCCGCCCAGAGTGCAGCGGCGGCCAAGAGAGCAAATAGAATGCTAGGTATCGAAAGGAAAGGAATGGAAAATAAAACAAAGGATATTATAATGCCTCTGTATTGTTCCATGGTGCAACCGCACCTTGAATATTGTGTGCAATTCTGGTTGCCTTATCTTAAAAAGGATATAGCATTATTAGAAAAGGTACAGAGAAGAGCCACCAAAATGGTAAAGGGAATGGAAGGATACTCCTATGAAGAGAGGCTAAAAAGGATAGGGCTCTTCATCCTGGAAGAGAGATGGTTGAGGGGAGATATGATAGAGGTCTATAAATTAATGAATGGAGTGGAACGGGTAAAGGTAGATGGAGTGTTTATGTCATCAGAATATAAAAAGACTAGGGGGACATGCAATGAAGCTACAGGGTAACCTATTTAAGACTAATAAGAGAAAATATTTGTTCACTCATTGTGTAATCAAACTCTGGAATTTGTTACCAGAGGATGTAGTAAAGGCTGTAAGTGTAGCTGGGTTTAAAAAAGGTTTGGACAAGTTCCTGGAGGAAAGGTCCATAAACCATTATTAAAAGGGACGCAGGATATCACTGCTTGACCCAATACAAGCATTGAGGAACCTGTGTCTTTTAGGGAGACTTCTAGGTACTTATGACCTAGATTGGCTACTGTTGGAAACAGGATACTGGGCTTGATGGACCTTGGTCTGACCCAGTATGGCACATCTTATGTTCTTACAAGTCAGGTTAATGTTTCACTCAAAAAGAAATAATTTATTGCTTAACTGATGATTTTATTTAATTAACCGACATTTTGATATTTTCCAAATAAAAACATTGTAACATACAATTTAGAAGAGAGTGCCCTAGTAGTTACCATGCTTGTATCTGACATAATGAAGCCATGTGTGGTAGTGACATACCTACTGTATCTGGATTGTAACTCATCCTGAGCTACCAATAAAAAGCTAAAGATAGCAAAAGAATCAACCACAAGGCTCTGCAGAAGTTTGTTCCTCAGTCAAGCCGCTTGCAAACCTACACTATACTTGCAAACATCCTACAGGTCTGATCTCTCCAGGGCCTATTTATTAAAGTGCAATAAACAATCCATGTGAGAATTAGTACTGACAGTGTGGTGGAGGAGTAGACTGAAAACCAGGGAAGCTAGCCTTCAAATCTTGTGCTAGACCTTGTGTTCTTGGGCAAGTTGCTTACCCTCCATTGCATCAGGTACAAAATTAGGTTGCAAGCCTCTGGGGACAGAGAAATACCTACTGTACCTAAAATATACCTTGTTGTTGCTATTAAGTACCATCAACTCACGATGACCCCTTGGACAGTTGTCCTAAATTGTGTTCAGTGCTCAGTCAGTAAGCTAATTGTCTTTTTATTTATTTTGAGATAGCTCCATTTGAGTAAAAAATAGTCATAAAAGCAGTTTACAAAAAACTGACTAAAAGCAGAATGTAAAATTGACAGTATAAATTAAGACAGGGAGACATAACAGAAGAGATGAAAAGTGTAATGGTTAATCCAAATACTTAACATAACATCAGAGAGACAAGAGGTAATTAGGGAGAGCCCAGGTACGAGCTCAAGCAACGAATGGGGAAGAGTCAATAAATCAATCCTCAGCAAGAGCTTTCAAAAGATTCAACTGTGAGGACATCAAAGAATGTCTTGGACGATATGGCATAATCAATGAATAAAGGTAAGAAGGAATTCCAGAGTAGTAAATTCTATGTGAAAGACGTAGGCTCTTATATCTGAGTCTACAGGACATCCAAAGCCTCAACAATTTCTTCAACAGTCATGAAATATGATGAAAAGGTATAGCTCCATGGTTAATTCTTTCTGCAGTATTTTGGATGTTATCTCTCCGTACAGTGATAAAAGGTTACATCAGCCAACAGGGAGTTACAATTATCCACTAAAGATGAAAATGTGCGCCAAGATATTCATTGCTCCCTGATTTAAGCTGGATCATAGTGGTCTGATGAGTCTGAAATCAGAAAAGGAATTTCTGATTATCATGGAAATATAGGGTTGGACGATCCAGTAGGACTCCCAAAGATCTGATACAATGGAGTACCAGCAAGAATGGGATGAACATTGGAGAAGTTATTTTTTTACTCAGCCAAATAGCTTGATAGCGTGATATCCGTAGCTGCTGCTATTAAATGAATCCTTCACATTGCTCGTCTTCGTCTAGTGTTGACCTTAAACCTTGCCAAGCATGATATCTTTCTCTAATGCTCTCTCTCTTCACATGATGCATCTTAAGTATGATAGTCAAAGTCTTGTCATTTGTGCTTCTAAGAACAGCTTCCATTTGATTTTCTATAGTACTGACTGATTTTTTCCTTTGGGCAGTCCATGGTATACAGGGTATTCTTCGCCAGCAACATAATTTGAAGGCATTGATTTTCTTCATGTCTGTCTTCTTCACTATCCAACTTTCACATCCATAAGATGTTATTAAAATTACCATGCCTAGGACAAGTTGAATTTTAAGCATAGATACATCTCTGCACTAAAAATCTTTGGTGGCAAATTCCAAGGGAGTAAGGCAGTTAGCCTCACCGGGTAAGTGAAAAAACGATAAGAGTAGTGGTATTTCACCGGCGGCCCGGGCGGGCCTCCCACTTATCCTACACCTCTCATGTCTCTTCACAGTGCCAGACTAGAGTCAAGCTCAACAGGGTCTTCTTTCCCCGCTGATTCCGCCAAGCCCGTTCCCTTGGCTGTGGTTTCGCTAGATAGTAGGTAGGGACAGTGGGAATCTCGTTCATCCATTCATGCACGTCACTAATTAGATGACGAGGCATTTGGCTACCTTAAGAGAGTCATAGTTACTTCTGTTGAGGGGGATATTCAGTGGCACTGAATATCAACTCTGCTGAATGCCTCAATGCTAACCACTTAATGGGATATTTTGGGAATGGGGCAGAGGCAGCACCAAGATTAGCCAGTCAGCAGCAATATTGAGCTGCTGGCTGATTAACCCTAACCAACAAAAGTTAGGTCAAAACAAAGCTGGTGTAACTTTAGATGGTTTAGCTATCCGGCCAATATCGCTGCTAACCAGATAGCTAATTCACGATTCGGCAGCCTGGATAGTCAATGCTAGTGGCTGGATATGGCTCCGGTACTGAATATCCGCTTTAGGGGTGCTGGCTGCCACCACTGAAAATTCCCCTCCCCCCCTTTGAATACGTCCCTCACAGCTCTTCTGCCAAAAGCAATGTTATTGGATTTCTTGACTACTTATCAAGGTCTTTTACCAGCCTCTCCAGCTCCTCCCAACCAGCAGCCTGCCCTTAAAGGGGAGTTTACTCAGTCACAGTTTCGAGGCTACATCTGCCACCTAATTCCAGAGCCAGAGCCATCGTCAGGTTACCACAGCTGCTGCCATGGCCTTAGAGAAGCTCCTGATCCAGTCCTAGAGAGCACCTACCACGAACAATGCTCTGGACTCTGACCTTGCCATCTCTGGGCTATCCTACATTTCCCGGATTCAGTGCAAGAACGCTTGGATCACTAGGACAGCAGAATGTGCTGTCTAAGTGCTCGCAGCCAAAACCAGCAAGGCAAGGCCAGTGCTACCATTAGGTGAACTAGACAGTTGCCTAGAGTGCTGGCCCTCCTGGAGGGCCACTGCTGCTGCTGCCCCTCTTGGAACACGCAGCAGCAATGACCACAAAGAGCCTCGCGGTGCTTACCTTTAAACTTCTGCCCCCCCTGATGCCCAATGCCTATTTCCTGTTTACAAACAGGAAGTTGGCATTGGGCGGTCCAAGGGGGCAGAAGCAAACAGCCCTGTGACACCAAAGTTTAAAGGTGAGCACTGTGGGGCTGTTTGTGGTCATTATTACCACTGCAGGTCCCGGAGAGGGATGGCAGCAACAGAAATGGGCACTGGAAGGGGTAGGGCACAAGGGATGAAGTTCACCTAGGGCACCTCATCTCCTTGTGCCAGCTCTGCAACGACATTCTTGTTTACACTTTCCCTTCATGGGCTTCCTTCAGTGCGATTCCACCTTCCACTGGAATGGTCATGTGCTTCGTTACTGCAGTAAGTAGGAAGCCCGAAAAGCTGCTTCATCTCCCCTGGGGCAGAGGATACAACCGAGTGAGAACCTTAGTGCTCCTCAGCATCTCCCATTGAGAAGACATGAGCTTTCACAAGGGTTCAAATAGGGCAAAGAAGTCAGAGGGCCATCTCAGCCCCTCCAAGATCAAGTGTACTGTACAACCTTCCCTGGAGGAGGCTCTGCAATGGACAGAGCTGCCATGACATCCTAAATCACGGAGGAAAGGTCCTTTCTGTGGCATAGCTGAATCACCAAAGGTTCCTCACCCTTTGTCAGGGGCAGCTTCCTTTCCTCCACTGACTCACCCGAAGGAGACAGGGCATCTTCCTCTTCTCCCCAGCCTTCCTCCAGGGAAAGGGGGGAGGAAGAGTAGCTTGGATTCTCGGAAGAATGAACAGCTAAAATGAGGGGTGGAAGTGTTTGACTCTCTTGCAGCCAGAGGGGAAGAACCCAAATGACCCCAAGTCCCCTATAAAAGAAATCAGGGCCCCAGAGCCCCTCAGGGGGAGCTGCCATGTAGCTACCAAAGACTGAAAACAGACCATAAGCTCTTTCAGGAACTGCTGCTCCAAGCTGGCCCCTAATGACCATCAGGAGTCTGCTAGCATGAACTGCAGCCATCTCACCATGCTCCCTTTTGGCAGGGAACAAACAGCCATCTAAGATGGCGACCATTCCCACCAGCACGAAAGTTGCAGGAGACTTGGTGGGGGCAGCAAAATTAGCATTGGACTCAGAGTCCCCGGTGGGGGCTCCTGATATTGCCAAAAAAACTGCCCCAAGGCTTCTCCATCACACTTCTCCAAGGCTTCTCCATCACTGACAAAAGGGACCAACCACAGAGTTCTCCTGATGGAAGCTGATAGTATACCTCCATTCACCTGACATTGCAGTTCAGTTCAATGGGGTCAGAGAAAAAAAATGCCCAATGGTAAAAAAACAAAGCAGCAGCAAATAAAGGAACTCTAAATGGTGAGGAAATTCCTGCATCTGTCAGGCCAGCCAGAGAAACCCAGAGAGTCCTAAGGATTATAATTGCATGATGTATATAGTTCTGATGCCACTGTTATAATATATTTTGCATTTGCTCCATGTAAACTGCCTTGACCCGGTGAAAGACGGTATATAAATATAGCTAGCTAAATAAATAAATAAGAAAGAAGGGTCTCCCCAGCTGCCCACACAGACCTGGTGAAATTAGAAGCTGCTTTATTAAATCAGCACAGAAGAGAGCCAATTACAGAATTAGGATCAAATTAAAAATGTACCAAAAACAGCAAAATATCTGAACAAGCAGATATAGGACAGTGAGGTGGAAGGGGTGGTCTGGACACAAACTTACCAACCCCCCTCAGGGATCCCATGGGGTCCTCTTGCTTGCTCTCCAGCCCACCAGTGCTGAGATCCATGGATAACAGCGCTGGACCCAGGGCAACTGTTGGCCCTAGGAGACGGGGCAAACTCAAGTTCTGAGCAAACACTGAGCCAAAGGTCATGATGTGAGCTAGGGCTGACAGATCTACCTGCATTGAGGATATGCTAGTGATGTCATCACTGAAAGATGCTCAAGTCTGCCTCCTTCTGGTGGCAAAGGAGCATAAACCACTCATCTAGACTGCTCTAGCAGGATAAGGAAGTAATTTTCTTCTCCCTACCTCCCTAAATCTCAACTGATCCTTCCTTCTTTCATGCACAGTATTCAGCAAGAGTCAGTGTACCCCACGTGCCTCTCTGCGAAGGTCCTTCCAACTCCATCCTTTCCATTTTACCCCATTGCATAAACATGGAGCCAAAGTCCTACTTCTGTTAAAAGAAATCAAAACAACGTATTTGTCTAGAAAAAAAGGAGTCAATTGGCAACTTTATCCCTAGCTTTTACATTTAAAATCACTTAATTTTATAATCACTGGAAAACTACACACAGAGATGGCATTTTCAAATTGCCTTACCTTCTTTCCCCTCAAACCCCACAGAAAAAAAGCAGGTGCATGTGATTGCATATACTTTCATTTTCAGAACTGGTGCAAAGCCTGTGAGTAAAGTTCATACAGTCTTTGCTCCAAAGTGAGCAGTTTGCCCCGTAAATGTGAGGCGACTAGCTTCTTCCAACCGAGAAATGATGTGTAAAGGTTGGTGGTTGCTCTGGTAACCTATCATGGGTGCCATGTGAGATGTTTTCAAGCTTCAGGAGAATTAGCCATGGAATACGCTTGCTACCAATCAATTCATGGCAGTGAACTGGAGAAAGATCTTCCAAGGCTTTGGGTTTACTCTGTCTTGACATGTTCCAGGGCTCCTGGGGTAGGGAACCTCGCTGCACTACTCAAAGGCGTCCAGACAATTCCTTGCACCTGATTGCATAGCTCCCCTCCTGTATCAGTAAATGAACTGCACATGTTAAGCAAGACAGAGCGCTGGGACTCAGTGATGGGTTATGACCAAACATATAACATCAAGTGGGAGAAAGTCCTCAGCAAATACGCCACCTGAGAACATGAGGCAAGACCCCATTCGAGCCTCCTTATAACAACTGCTTTCATTTTATTAAAAGAAATAAAAAAAATTATTCATTGTCCTGCATACAATTCACCGCTGTGTTTCAGTGGGGTTTTCTCTTCTCCACAGGTACGTGCTGTAGCACTTCCCTCTCTAGATCAGTTCACATTTGATAGTCAATGTGAGATGTGACCCCTGCTTTTGTACCTAGGACCATGCACCATTCTTTCTTGCAACTCCTCAATGTCACACAATTAAATTTAGACACCTATGACTTATAGCACCATCTGCTGCTGACAGCTATTCCTGCATTCAGCTAAACTGAAAAACGGGCTTCTTGATACATACTTGTAATCCATCTACTCTCTGCTTGTAGTTTCCATATTTTGCTGCTCTGATTTTGCTTGCTTTAATTGTTTCCTAAAGTTATCCTACACGCTCATGCTGTCCTCCAGATCATTATCAGGGAGTTTCTGCTTTTAAGACTGTGACGGTATGTGAGGAGTCTGGATTTTGTATTGTTCGGGGCAGCAAAGGCAACTATTCCTACAGCACTGAATGTGAGGCGTCTTCAGAATAATTCCACTTTGCATACTAATTTCCTTTCTCAGCTGATGACAGCTCCATTCATTTTTTTCTTCTGCTGACGGCTTAATAGTGTTACTTTGTCAATACAGTCAAATCTCCCATATTCCCTCTACCTGTACCTCCTCCAGGTGAGGGCACACTTCACTTCATCATGGACGCCTGAGGCTCTAGGAAACTCTCTCTCCATTTTATGGTTCTCTTTCTGAAAATAAGGAGAAATTAGATCTTACCTGCTAATTGCTTTCCTTGAGTCCCTCCAGATTAGTCTAGATGTATGGGTCTGTGCTCTCCTACTAGCAGATGGAGACAAGGAACTCTTGGTTTGATGACATCACCTTAAATAGGGTCCCATTAGGTCCACCCCCCCCCCCCCCCCAGTATGTCTATAACAAAACAAGATAACCATAATCCTCTTTAAGCCCCAAGAAAGCAAGAAACACTAATCAGACAACATAGGCTCTATAATAATAATTAAAACAAAAAAAGACTAGTGGAATTAACCTGTACTAGCTCCAAGGCACTGACACAGATCACACAATGAGCCACTTTGCAGGATGCACGTTCTGAGGGGAGGGATTTCCAGAAAGAAAAGCAGAAGGTAAGATCTCCTTTCTCTTCATCCCTCCAAAGCAGTCCCGATGCATGGGAAGTGTCAAAGCCCCAGACAAACTGTGTCCAAAAACGGAATCCTGCCTTTTTGGACCTTCCAGTCTGCCATAATAAACAAACACACAGTGATGACCATGGGCCATCCCACCACACCCCTGAGAAGGAACTAAATTTGACACCATCCAGGAATGAGCTTGCGGTCTCGTACAGAAAACGTCCATCTCTGCCGGCACTTTAAGCCCACTGAACATACACTAAAGTAATAGTTTATTGAATCCAGTGGGCAACCAACATTGTGAGGCTACCTCACCTGTCCTGGCCCCACAGCAAAGGAAACCAATGTCCAGACTTGCAAATCCTAAGTCCTCCTCTACTAAAGTCTTAAGGCTCGTCTCACATCTAGTTGATGGAAAGCCTCTGAGGAACTGTTCTCACCAGTCAGCCTTAAGGCTGAGAGAACAAGGACTGATGAACATGAAAGGATTAGACAACCCAGGCAAAGGAGGAGGAACCCAGGCCAATGATAACTTTCTTCAGACTTCATGGGAGAAAGAACCTGAAGTTCTGAATTACTTCCAGCTGAGCTGATAGTCACTAGAACACAGCTGACATCAGGTACTACAAAGAAGCCTTACAATGAAGTTCAAGCACTTCTTGACCAGGGTGGCCAGCCACAAAACACAGATGATGCCACTTAGACCATAAGGAGCTCAGCTTGAGGCCTTTATCTATTCTAATTAGCACAAAGGCCAGTGCCCAGGTAGATGCATAATGAGAGATGAACACCAAACTTCTCTAGCCTATTTGGTATGTGGAGAGCTTTGAAGTTTACCTTTCCCTGAATGGTTAAACGACAAATCCCATCCGGGAAGAGTGGAAGAAGCTACTGCGAGTTATAGCCTTGAGATTTATTGTACCAAGTATGGAACCAAGAACATCTCCTGTGTTGGGAACAGCCCACCAGTACTCGACCAAGATCAGCAGCTGCCTGTGCAGTTAAAACCTGTTTATACCCATAGTACCAGAAACAAAACCACAAAAAAGGAATAGGGGAAATAAAGTAAGGAAAAAAGATTTTATTGTACCCGACATGGCTGTGTTTCAGCAGATGATGCCTGCATCAGGGGCAAATATGTCAGAACACAAATTAATTAAAAACAATCAACCAATATGATACTGAACATGTGTGTGAACTCACACAGGAGATTGAGAGATCATATATACACATTCGGTATCATGTTGGTTGATCGTTTTTAATTAATTAATTTGTGTTCTGACATATTGCCCCAGAGGCAGGCATCATCTGCTGAAACACGGCCATGTAGGGCACAATAAAATCTTTATACCCATGGTAGCCAGTACTAAAGACTACAACTATAGAACATTTACACTACACTATGGTTCCCATGTTCCAGTGGAAATTAACAGATATAAAAGGCCACTAGCTGATATACTTGCAATAAGCAGCCGTCAAGATCATCTCACAAAAATCATTGTAGCACATCTGACTTGATAACCACATTGGGCCGCCACCCAGGAGCATCTGTGACTAAATGCTTCATGCCTGCACTGCCTAACCATAACCATACTGCATGGTCAAGCTTTGGTGCAAGGATCTCACACACTTCTGATCGATGTGCCATTCAGTTGCTAGATGAAGTGCAGCTGAGAACCCATATCCACAGGTGTGGAATGCTGCATGGCTTTAATCCAATCCTCATCTGCTCTCAGACCCTGAGAAGACAGGATATGAGCAAGGAAATGGACCGCTTTCCCCGTGAATGTACTTTCTTCACACTGAGTCACAACTCCACCTGTCTGCAATAATCCTTGACAGTAAGCATTTAATCCTAGAGGCATGTACTCTGCTACTGTCTCAGTGCCACTGAGCCACATCCAGCCGACCATGCTGTTTCCACGGATACACATCTGAGCCCTGCTTTCCTGTCACAGGGAGAATGTGGGCCAGAGACTATACTCTTTGAACTCACATTGCAGGAATGCAACACGCATATCAACCAGTGCCAACCAGCAAGCTTTGGACATGATGCACAAAACATATTTGAGTGTTATCCTGATAAAGTGAGACTGCATCAGAACAAGTATTAGAAACCTGGACTCCCTGTTCATTCCCAGCTTCCTAGAGCTTTATTTTACTTTAATTTTCTTTTTATTGGGCATCTGTGTCCAGAGGGCATGGACACAGGTGCCCAATAAATACCAAAATATAATATTCCAAACATTTTTTTGATTAGAGTGGTCAAGAACTGGGAAGAAAATTGTAAAAAGAAATTTATGGGAGAAGGAAGGAAAAAAGATGCCACTCTAAACCAGGCATGTCCAACTTCGAACAGGTTGTGATCTACTTTTTCCGGCCAAAAGTGCCGGTGATCTACCACCATGAAAATTAAGTTTCAAATTAGTTTCAAATTAAATTTTAACCCAATAAAGTTGGAGGATTCCCCCCACCCCCCATTTTTAATGAACCTTCTGTCATATACTTGGATGTGATCAGCTGTTAAGCAAATTAAGCAAAAACAAAACAGAGAGACGAAGATCCAGTAAGAACTGTGAGGGGAAATGGAAAGTACATTTTTTCTTAAAGTTTTATTGAGTAATAACTTTCTTTAACTTTTATTGAGTAATTTGTGTTAAATTTAGGTTGAGTATTGATCCAGGCTGATCTTGCACAATCTTTAATATTTCGCTCTTGCTCATTAGTGAGACATCTGAGCCTGCATTTCATCCACCAGCTTTTTGAAGTTGGGTGAATATTGCGTGAGGGCCAGTCTCAGGGAATCCTGGAGATGTTCATCTGTCATGTTGGAACGTTGTGTACTCTGTCATTTTCAGATGGGAAAACGCAGATTCACACAAATAAGTTGAACCACACAGGAGTGTACAGCTTCACTGCATCTTCTCAAGTTGGGAAATTTGTCTCTAAGCACTAGCTTCCAAAATGATTCTTGCTCAGCACGAGTCTTGAGAAAAATGCCATTTTTAAGGGTTCATATTTCATTTTCAAGAGATGGCTTGTTCAATGAGTAATTTTTACTGATAGCAGCTGCATTTTCTTTAATGTCCACATCTACTTTGAATGGGTATGACAAGTACTCCACAATGCAATGTGTGCCTTCAAGTCAGTCCTGACTCCTGGCGACCCAGAAGCTCCTGGGTTTTCTTGGCAGTGTCACCGGAAGTAGATTGCCAGGTCTTTCTTCCGACTTACACAAGAAAATGCGTTCAAGTATAACTGGATGCTTACTTTATCTTCAAAAATTATAACAAAGAATATATCTGCTAATTTGAACTATTGAGGTCTCAGACTTATTGTAGCTCTGCCATAAGGACTAAACGTCCGTTATCGTGGCAGCGAGCCCTTTTGCATCAACGACCTCGTGAGTGTGAGTGGGTAAACAAGCACAGCCCTACAGACCCAAATCAATTATTTAAAATTCCAAAACTCGTGTTCTTATCTGTGCTAAAAAACAGCCCACTCTCATGGATTTGAGTATTGATCCCGACGCCTCCCTTTGGTACCAGTCTAGCGTTTCACAACGCTAACTTTCATCAGGGGATCTGTCCACTACTCCGATCCAACTCTGCAGTTCCTAATAAACCAAACATAAAAAGAATAATCAACCCTCTATTAAAAACATCCTAAAATTAAAACTTATTAACCACCCTAAAACCTATGTTCCAGCTACTAAAAAGAACTAAACCCACCTTTTAAAACTCCATAGCTGCCCACGTTTCACCAAGAAAATCTCCGAATCAATGAAATGGTAACACGAAACGCCGCGCATGCGGACTAACGAACGTATCTCCTATCATATAGGAGCCACTCCTACTCATACAGCCAATCAACTATCTCCACATCACCGTCGGCTATACCTACTCACTAAATGTGTCTCAGGCAAAACTCCACACAGCTGCCAACCCCACATTTAACTCCCAACACACAAAAACCCAGGAATCCCCCTGTATTAACACCATACTCACAGCAGACAAGCTCTAAAAAAACGATTCCTAAAGATTGATAACAATACCCATTAGTACAACAAATACCAAGGGGTCTCACACTCGAAACCTATCCGTGGATACGTCCCATCCCCCATTCAATCCATTATCGGAGACATCGAGCCCATTCCACCTGGGCATTCAAGCCCTTAGGAGATACAGTATCACACGTATAGATCCACCATTGTTCCCGTCGAATGAGAACCTGATCTACTGGTGCTCTAAAATCATCTTGTAACACCTGATCTACACATAAAACACGAAGCTGTTCAAACTGATGTCGCTGCTCCACACAATGTTGAACTATGGGAGCCTCCATTACTACATGTTTTAAGCGGCTCTTATGTTCACGAATCCGAATCCGGAACGCCCGCGTGGTCTTCCCTATATACGCTAGACCACAAGGGCACAAGATAACGTACACCACATTATGGGAACCGCAGGTCGTAGAAAATCTTAACGTCCTACGGAAGCCATTGTATTCAAAAACAGAGGCCTCCATAGTCAGCATACAAATATCACAATCTCCACAGCATCGATGACCTGCTTCTGAGGGCACGACCATATCCATCTCAATTGGTCGCAAAACCGCGGGACTTAAAAACTCCTTCAGATTACGATCTCGAGTCCAAACACACCTTACTGTCTTCCCGGTTAAACCTGGGACAGCCATCAAAACATTAGAATGTTTCTTAATGATTCTCTGTATTTTAGAACTAATCGGGGAATACTTCGTAATCAAATTTATATGGGAAGTGGCTACTACTCCAATAGACGTTTTCTCACGGGACTCCAAAAGTAAAGCACGATGATTGAAACGTGCCCGAGTATACGCTCTCTTCACCACAGATTTGGGATACCCTCTAGCTATAAAATCAGCAAACAATAATTTAGCTCGCCGTTTAAAATCTTGTAAATCAGAGCAGTTCCTGCGAAAACGCAGGAACTGCGAGTAAGGGAGGCTCTCCTTCAATCTGCGGGGATGTAAACTGCGAAAATGCAGAAAAGTATTCCTATCAATCTGCTTTCTAAAAACAGAAGTATTCCACCCTTGAGAAGAGCGACGAATTTCGACATCTAGATATTGTAAAATGTCTTTATGAAACGTATGAGTAAATGTAATGTTAATATCTAAGCGGTTCAACCACTCAAAAAAACTCAATTAATGACTGTTCCGTGCCATGCCACATCAGAAAAATGTCATCAATGTATCTACACCATAGTAAAATCTGAGCAATATAAACTGATGACAATATCCACTTCTTCTCAAACAACCCCATATAAAAATTAGCCACAGATGGGGCGCATGTTGCGCCCATGGCCACCCCAGTGACTTGCTGATATAAATTCCCCTGAAACAAAAAATAATTATGTTTGATCGCTAATCGGGCCAAAGACATTATAAATTGTTGTTTGGGCTCGGATACATCTCCTCGCAGCTGAAGTACTTCTAGAATAACTTGTAGCGCCGCATCCTGCGGAATATGTGTGTACAAGGACACCACATCTAGTGTTACTAGCAGGACATCCTCATTTTGAGACCATGAATTCATCTGCTTTAATTCTATTAAAAAGTGGGTTGTGTCCCAGATATAGGAGGGAATAGTTGGCAGAAGAGGACGTAAATAAGAGTCTATATACGTGGATAATGGCTCTAAGATGGTGCCTCGGGTGGATACAATAGGACGACCCGGTGGGTCTTGAAGGCGTTTGTGCACCTTAGGAACAAGATAGAATTTTGCAGTTGTAGGCGCAACCACATTTAAATATGAAAACTCCTTCTTAGATATAAACCCTGCCACTAATGCTTGTTGAGTGAGGGAATGAATCATCTTTTGCAAAAACTCCCGTGGATCGTATTGCAATTTATTATAGACTGTAATATCCCGTAGTTGTGTCAAAGCTTCTTGTAAATAGCTTGTTCGAGAAAGAACAACCACGGCTCCCCCCTTATCCGCACGTTTTACAACAATATCTGGACGATGTCGCAATTCCACCAAGGCCTTCTGTTCTTCTCGGGATAAAGCTGTGTTCCTCAGATTATGATTCTTTTCCAGCTCCCGCACGTCTGCTAATACTAGACGTTTGAATATTTCCAAAGCCGGATGTAGTGGGCCTGGAGGAGACCAGGTAGACCGAAAGGGCAACGGTACCCGTGGCACCACGTCTTCACCCGTGGAGGGATTAAGCACTGATTCACACTCTCCAAAAAACTGCTTAAGGCTTAATTTTCGCAACAAACCCTCAAAATCTAGCCTAAATTGAAAAGAATCAAACCGAATGAAAGGTACAAATGATAAACCTTTATTCAAAACTTTTGTGGCTGCAGTGGATAACGGGGTTCCAGAAATGTTTAGCAAAAGAGCTTCCTGAGAGACTATTTCTTGCGAGTGTTGTAACGCTGTTTCGTTTGCCCTTGACCTTGTGGTTCTGCTGCTTTCTTCAACTTCTCTTTGTGTCCCGAGCCGTCCTCGAAAAAAGCACGTGCACCACGGTCCGAGGACACTGAATCAATTGAAGACGTATCCTCCGAAGAAGTGTCAAAAGTAACCCGCCTTTTAGACTTTTATTAAAAGGCCGCTTGGTATTCATCCAAGGGTAAATGTACCCAGTGGTATAGTCGGAATTATCCCGCTTCAATTTCTTGATCTTCTTTTCCTTCACCTCCTGTTGTAACAATGAAACTTGCCGATTCAAACTTTCCACCTTGGAGGCATAATTCTCAGCTGATTCATCTCGTTTCAAGGTGTCTAAAGTGGAATTAATCTCCCCAGTCAGTTGATCCAGTTCTAATTTGGTTGTATCCACTATCAAAACCATTAAATCAAGTGAACACTTGTTGAGGATTTTATTCCACTGATCAATGAAATCAACATCCATCTTAGGCATACGGGGTTCCTTATACACTCGTAACCCTCGAGGGATTTGCTGGCGATGAATATATTCAATAAGGGACAGACGATGTAGTTCAATTCGAACCTTCCTCTTTTGTATTCGGAGGAGAGACTCCCAGGATGCATCAGATGTCGAGGATTCCTGTAGGTCCAAAGATGAAAATGGAGTCTTTTCCTTAGTCAAAGTCATTATGTGGTCTTGAGAGAAACTCAAGATATTTGTCCAACCTGTCAGACCTTCCATTCTGATGTAGTCACACTTCCTCTTTGGTCGAATTACTGAACGTCTTAATCACGGCTTACACAAGAAAATGCGTTCAAGTATAACTGGATGCTTACTTTATCTTCAAAAATTATAACAAAGAATATATCTGCTAATTTGAACTATTGAGGTCTCAGACTTATTGTAGCTCTGCCATAAGGACTAAACGTCCGTTATCGTGGCAGCGAGCCCTTTTGCATCAACGACCTCGTGAGTGTGAGTGGGTAAACAAGCACAGCCCTACAGACCCAAATCAATTATTTAAAATTCCAAAACTCGTGTTCTTATCTGTGCTAAAAAACAGCCCACTCTCATGGATTTGAGTATTGATCCCGACGCCTCCCTTTGGTACCAGTCTAGCGTTTCACAACGCTAACTTTCATCAGGGGATCTGTCCACTACTCCGATCCAACTCTGCAGTTCCTAATAAACCAAACATAAAAAGAATAATCAACCCTCTATTAAAAACATCCTAAAATTAAAACTTATTAACCACCCTAAAACCTATGTTCCAGCTACTAAAAAGAACTAAACCCACCTTTTAAAACTCCATAGCTGCCCACGTTTCACCAAGAAAATCTCCGAATCAATGAAATGGTAACACGAAACGCCGCGCATGCGGACTAACGAACGTATCTCCTATCATATAGGAGCCACTCCTACTCATACAGCCAATCAACTATCTCCACATCACCGTCGGCTATACCTACTCACTAAATGTGTCTCAGGCAAAACTCCACACAGCTGCCAATCCCACATTTAACTCCCGACACACAAAAACCCAGGAATCCCCCTGTATTAACACCATACTCACAGCAGACAAGCTCTAAAAAAACGATTTAGGCTAGATTTTGAGGGTTTGTTGCGAAAATTAAGCCTTAAGCAGTTTTTTGGAGAGTGTGAATCAGTGCTTAATCCCTCCACGGGCGAAGACGTGGTGCCACGGGTACCGTTGCCCTTTCGGTCTACCTGGTCTCCTCCAGGCCCACTACATCCGGCTTTGGAAATATTCAAACGTCTAGTATTAGCAGACGTGCGGGAGCTGGAGAAGAATCATAATCTGAGGAACACAGCTTTATCCCGAGAAGAACAGAAGGCCTTGGTGGAATTGCGACATCGTCCAGATATTGTTGTAAAACGTGCGGATAAGGGGGGAGCCGTGGTTGTTCTTTCTCGAACAAGCTATTTACAAGAAGCTTTGACACAACTACGGGATATTACAGTCTATAATAAATTGCAATACGATCCACGGGAGTTTTTGCAAAAGATGATTCATTCCCTCACTCAACAAGCATTAGTGGCAGGGTTTATATCTAAGAAGGAGTTTTCATATTTAAATGTGGTTGCGCCTACAACTGCAAAATTCTATCTTGTTCCTAAGGTGCACAAACGCCTTCAAGACCCACCGGGTCATCCTATTGTATCCACCCGAGGCACCATCTTAGAGCCATTATCCACGTATATAGACTCTTATTTACGTCCTCTTCTGCCAACTATTCCCTCCTATATCCGGGACACAACCCACTTTTTAATAGAATTAAAGCAGATGAATTCATGGTCTCAAAATGAGGATGTCCTGCTAGTAACACTAGATGTGGTGTCCTTGTACACACATATTCCGCAGGATGCGGCGCTACAAGTTATTCTAGAAGTACTTCAGCTGCGAGGAGATGTATCCGAGCCCAAACAACAATTTATAATGTCTTTGGCCCGATTAGCGATCAAACATAATTATTTTTTGTTTCAGGGGAATTTATATCAGCAAGTCACTGGGGTGGCCATGGGCGCAACATGCGCCCCATCTGTGGCTAATTTTTATATGGGGTTGTTTGAGAAGAAGTGGATATTGTCATCAGTTTATATTGCTCAGATTTTACTATGGTGTAGATACATTGATGACATTTTTCTGATGTGGCATGGCACGGAACAGTCTTTAATTAAGTTTTTTGAGTGGTTGAACCGCTTAGATATTAACATTACATTTACTCATACGTTTCATAAAGACATTTTACAATATCTAGATGTCGAAATTCGTCGCTCTTCTCAAGGGTGGAATACTTCTGTTTTTAGAAAGCAGATTGATAGGAATACTTTTCTGCATTTTCGCAGTTTACATCCCCGCAGATTGAAGGAGAGCCTCCCTTACTCGCAGTTCCTGCGTTTTCGCAGGAACTGCTCTGATTTACAAGATTTTAAACGGCGAGCTAAATTATTGTTTGCTGATTTTATAGCTAGAGGGTATCCCAAATCTGTGGTGAAGAGAGCGTATACTCGGGCACGTTTCAATCATCGTGCTTTACTTTTGGAGTCCCGTGAGAAAACGTCTTTTGGAGTAGTAGCCACTTCCCATATAAATTTGATTACGAAGTATTCCCCGATTAGTTCTAAAATACAGAGAATCATTAAGAAACATTCTAATGTTTTGATGGCTGTCCCAGGTTTAACCGGGAAGACAGTAAGGTGTGTTTGGACTCGAGATCGTAATCTGAAGGAGTTTTTAAGTCCCGCGGTTTTGCGACCAATTGAGATGGATATGGTCGTGCCCTCAGAAGCAGGTCATCGATGCTGTGGAGATTGTGATATTTGTATGCTGACTATGGAGGCCTCTGTTTTTGAATACAATGGCTTCCGTAGGACGTTAAGATTTTCTACGACCTGCGGTTCCCATAATGTGGTGTACGTTATCTTGTGCCCTTGTGGTCTAGCGTATATAGGGAAGACCACGCGGGCGTTCCGGATTCGGATTCGTGAACATAAGAGCCGCTTAAAACATGTAGTAATGGAGGCTCCCATAGTTCAACATTGTGTGGAGCAGCGACATCAGTTTGAACAGCTTCGTGTTTTATGTGTAGATCAGGTGTTACAAGATGATTTTAGAGCACCAGTAGATCAGGTTCTCATTCGACGGGAACAATGGTGGATCTATACGTGTGATACTGTATCTCCTAAGGGCTTGAATGCCCAGGTGGAATGGGCTCGATGTCTCCGATAATGGATTGAATGGGGGATGGGACGTATCCACGGATAGGTTTCGAGTGTGAGACCCCTTGGTATTTGTTGTACTAATGGGTATTGTTATCAATCTTTAGGAATCGTTTTTTTAGAGCTTGTCTGCTGTGAGTATGGTGTTAATACAGGGGGATTCCTGGGTTTTTGTGTGTCGGGAGTTAAATGTGGGGTTGGCAGCTGTGTGGAGTTTTGCCTGAGACACATTTAGTGAGTAGGTATAGCCGACGGTGATGTGGAGATAGTTGATTGGCTGTATGAGTAGGAGTGGCTCCTATATGATAGTAGATACGTTCGTTAGTCCGCATGCGCGGCGTTTCGTGTTACCATTTCATTGATTCGGAGATTTTCTTGGTGAAACGTGGGCAGCTATGGAGTTTTAAAAGGTGGGTTTAGTTCTTTTTAGTAGCTGGAACATAGGTTTTAGGGTGGTTAATAAGTTTTAATTTTAGGATGTTTTTAATAGAGGGTTGATTATTCTTTTTATGTTTGGTTTATTAGGAACTGCAGAGTTGGATCGGAGTAGTGGACAGATCCCCTGATGAAAGTTAGCGTTGTGAAACGCTAGACTGGTACCAAAGGGAGGCGTCGGGATCAATACTCAAATCCATGAGAGTGGGCTGTTTTTTAGCACAGATAAGAACACGAGTTTTGGAATTTTAAATAATTGATTTGGGTCTGTAGGGCTGTGCTTGTTTACCCACTCACACTCACGAGGTCGTTGATGCAAAAGGGCTCGCTGCCACGATAACGGACGTTTAGTCCTTATGGCAGAGCTACAATAAGTCTGAGACCTCAATAGTTCAAATTAGCAGATATATTCTTTGTTATAATTTTTGAAGATAAAGTAAGCATCCAGTTATACTTGAACGCATTTTCTTGTGTAAGCCGTGATTAAGACGTTCAGTAATTCGACCAAAGAGGAAGTGTGACTACATCAGAATGGAAGGTCTGACAGGTTGGACAAATATCTTGAGTTTCTCTCAAGACCACATAATGACTTTGACTAAGGAAAAGACTCCATTTTCATCTTTGGACCTACAGGAATCCTCGACATCTGATGCATCCTGGGAGTCTCTCCTCCGAATACAAAAGAGGAAGGTTCGAATTGAACTACATCGTCTGTCCCTTATTGAATATATTCATCGCCAGCAAATCCCTCGAGGGTTACGAGTGTATAAGGAACCCCGTATGCCTAAGATGGATGTTGATTTCATTGATCAGTGGAATAAAATCCTCAACAAGTGTTCACTTGATTTAATGGTTTTGATAGTGGATACAACCAAATTAGAACTGGATCAACTGACTGGGGAGATTAATTCCACTTTAGACACCTTGAAACGAGATGAATCAGCTGAGAATTATGCCTCCAAGGTGGAAAGTTTGAATCGGCAAGTTTCATTGTTACAACAGGAGGTGAAGGAAAAGAAGATCAAGAAATTGAAGCGGGATAATTCCGACTATACCACTGGGTACATTTACCCTTGGATGAATACCAAGCGGCCTTTTAATAAAAAGTCTAAAAGGCGGGTTACTTTTGACACTTCTTCGGAGGATACGTCTTCAATTGATTCAGTGTCCTCGGACCGTGGTGCACGTGCTTTTTTCGAGGACGGCTCGGGACACAAAGAGAAGTTGAAGAAAGCAGCAGAACCACAAGGTCAAGGGCAAACGAAACAGCGTTACAACACTCGCAAGAAATAGTCTCTCAGGAAGCTCTTTTGCTAAACATTTCTGGAACCCCGTTATCCACTGCAGCCACAAAAGTTTTGAATAAAGGTTTATCATTTGTACCTTTCATTCGGTTTGATTCTTTTCAATTTAGGCTAGATTTTGAGGGTTTGTTGCGAAAATTAAGCCTTAAGCTGTTGTTTGGAGAGTGTGAATCAGTGCTTAATCCCTCCACGGGTGAAGACGTGGTGCCACGGGTACCGTTGCCCTTTCGGTCTACCTGGTCTCCTCCAGGCCCACTACATCCGGCTTTGGAAATATTCAAACGTCTAGTATTAGCAGACGTGCGGGAGCTGGAAAAGAATCATAATCTGAGGAACACAGCTTTATCCCGAGAAGAACAGAAGGCCTTGGTGGAATTGCGACATCGTCCAGATATTGTTGTAAAACGTGCGGATAAGGGGGGAGCCGTGGTTGTTCTTTCTCGAACAAGCTATTTACAAGAAGCTTTGACACAACTACGGGATATTACAGTCTATAATAAATTGCAATACGATCCACGGGAGTTTTTGCAAAAGATGATTCATTCCCTCACTCAACAAGCATTAGTGGCAGGGTTTATATCTAAGAAGGAGTTTTCATATTTAAATGTGGTTGCGCCTACAACTGCAAAATTCTATCTTGTTCCTAAGGTGCACAAACGCCTTCAAGACCCACCGGGTCGTCCTATTGTATCCACCCGAGGCACCATCTTAGAGCCATTATCCACGTATATAGACTCTTATTTACGTCCTCTTCTGCCAACTATTCCCTCCTATATCTGGGACACAACCCACTTTTTAATAGAATTAAAGCAGATGAATTCATGGTCTCAAAATGAGGATGTCCTGCTAGTAACACTAGATGTGGTGTCCTTGTACACACATATTCCGCAGGATGCGGCGCTACAAGTTATTCTAGAAGTACTTCAGCTGCGAGGAGATGTATCCGAGCCCAAACAACAATTTATAATGTCTTTGGCCCGATTAGCGATCAAACATAATTATTTTTTGTTTCAGGGGAATTTATATCAGCAAGTCACTGGGGTGGCCATGGGCGCAACATGCGCCCCATCTGTGGCTAATTTTTATATGGGGTTGTTTGAGAAGAAGTGGATATTGTCATCAGTTTATATTGCTCAGATTTTACTATGGTGTAGATACATTGATGACATTTTTCTGATGTGGCATGGCACGGAACAGTCATTAATTGAGTTTTTTGAGTGGTTGAACCGCTTAGATATTAACATTACATTTACTCATACGTTTCATAAAGACATTTTACAATATCTAGATGTCGAAATTCGTCGCTCTTCTCAAGGGTGGAATACTTCTGTTTTTAGAAAGCAGATTGATAGGAATACTTTTCTGCATTTTCGCAGTTTACATCCCCGCAGATTGAAGGAGAGCCTCCCTTACTCGCAGTTCCTGCGTTTTCGCAGGAACTGCTCTGATTTACAAGATTTTAAACGGCGAGCTAAATTATTGTTTGCTGATTTTATAGCTAGAGGGTATCCCAAATCTGTGGTGAAGAGAGCGTATACTCGGGCACGTTTCAATCATCGTGCTTTACTTTTGGAGTCCCGTGAGAAAACGTCTATTGGAGTAGTAGCCACTTCCCATATAAATTTGATTACGAAGTATTCCCCGATTAGTTCTAAAATACAGAGAATCATTAAGAAACATTCTAATGTTTTGATGGCTGTCCCAGGTTTAACCGGGAAGACAGTAAGGTGTGTTTGGACTCGAGATCGTAATCTGAAGGAGTTTTTAAGTCCCGCGGTTTTGCGACCAATTGAGATGGATATGGTCGTGCCCTCAGAAGCAGGTCATCGATGCTGTGGAGATTGTGATATTTGTATGCTGACTATGGAGGCCTCTGTTTTTGAATACAATGGCTTCCGTAGGACGTTAAGATTTTCTACGACCTGCGGTTCCCATAATGTGGTGTACGTTATCTTGTGCCCTTGTGGTCTAGCGTATATAGGGAAGACCACGCGGGCGTTCCGGATTCGGATTCGTGAACATAAGAGCCGCTTAAAACATGTAGTAATGGAGGCTCCCATAGTTCAACATTGTGTGGAGCAGCGACATCAGTTTGAACAGCTTCGTGTTTTATGTGTAGATCAGGTGTTACAAGATGATTTTAGAGCACCAGTAGATCAGGTTCTCATTCGACGGGAACAATGGTGGATCTATACGTGTGATACTGTATCTCCTAAGGGCTTGAATGCCCAGGTGGAATGGGCTCGATGTCTCCGATAATGGATTGAATGGGGGATGGGACGTATCCACGGATAGGTTTCGAGTGTGAGACCCCTTGGTATTTGTTGTATTAATGGGTATTGTTATCAATCTTTAGGAATCGTTTTTTTAGAGCTTGTCTGCTGTGAGTATGGTGTTAATACAGGGGGATTCCTGGGTTTTTGTGTGTCGGGAGTTAAATGTGGGGTTGGCAGCTGTGTGGAGTTTTGCCTGAGACACATTTAGTGAGTAGGTATAGCCGACGGTGATGTGGAGATAGTTGATTGGCTGTATGAGTAGGAGTGGCTCCTATATGATAGGAGATACGTTCGTTAGTCCGCATGCGCGGCGTTTCGTGTTACCGTTTCATTGATTCGGAGATTTTCTTGGTGAAACGTGGGCAGCTATGGAGTTTTAAAAGGTGGGTTTAGTTCTTTTTAGTAGCTGGAACATAGGTTTTAGGGTGGTTAATAAGTTTTAATTTTAGGATGTTTTTAATAGAGGGTTGATTATTCTTTTTATGTTTGGTTTATTAGGAACTGCAGAGTTGGATCGGAGTAGTGGACAGATCCCCTGATGAAAGTTAGCGTTGTGAAACGCTAGACTGGTACCAAAGGGAGGCGTCGGGATCAATACTCAAATCCATGAGAGTGGGCTGTTTTTTAGCACAGATAAGAACACGAGTTTTGGAATTTTAAATAATTGATTTGGGTCTGTAGGGCTGTGCTTGTTTACCCACTCACACTCACGAGGTCGTTGATGCAAAAGGGCTCGCTGCCACGATAACGGACGTTTAGTCCTTATGGCAGAGCTACAATAAGTCTGAGACCTCAATAGTTCAAATTAGCAGATATATTCTTTGTTATAATTTTTGAAGATAAAGTAAGCATTCAGTTATACTTGAACGCATTTTCTTGTGTAAGCCGTGATTAAGACGTTCAGTAATTCGACCAAAGAGGAAGTGTGACTACATCAGAATGGAAGGTCTTTCTTCCGAGGCAATGGAGGGTTAAGTGACTTGCCCAAGGCCATAAGGAGTGCTAGTGAGAATCAAACCTGGGTTGCTTGGTTACCAAGCCAGTGTTCTAACCAGTACTCCACAACTGTTCCAATATTTTGGAAGTCACAGAATCTATTTTCGAATTCCTGGATAACAGAACAGATATCTGTCACATACTTCTCGTTCTGAAAAACAAAAATTTGAATATTGTCCCAGATGGTCTTGTGTATTAGGAAAATGATCAAAAGTGTTATTTGCAAGGTCAGTCATCATTAGCTCAAATTTGCTCTTGTAGGATGAAACTATACTCATCATCTCGCCAATGCATTTGTTTTTACCTTGTAGTTCACTTAGTTCGCATGTAAAGTCAGCAAGAAATGCCAGATCACATAACCACTCCTCATCTTCCAACTCTGCTTGGTCATCTCCCCTCTCCATCAAAAAACTTCTTATTTCATTCAGCAAATCACAAAATCTTTGCAGAAATTTGTGCCTACTTAGCCACCTTACATCTGTGTGCAAAATGATTTCCGCTGCCCCTTCATCAAGAGTAAGATTGAAAAGCCGTCTTTGAAGTGATCTTCCACGAACTGAATTTACAATTTTAAAAGTGATGTCCATGACAGTCTTTGTATTGAGTCTCTTGCTTGCCAAAACTTGCTGGTGAATGATGCAGTGGTAAGAAAGGAAATCTGGAAGTCGTTGTGCTGTCTACAGAGGGCTATGAAACTGTTAACCTCACCTGTCATTTCTCTTGCTCCATCAGTAGTGATGGAAACAAGTCTATGCAATGGAAGATTACACTTTGTCACAAAAGAATGGAAAGAACTGAATATTTCCTGACCAGTAGTTCTCCCTTTTAAAGAAATCATTCCAAGTAGTTCTTCTTTAACACTGAAGTCTTCAAAAACCATCCGGATAAAGATTAGTAACTGGGCTATGTCTCTTATGTCTGTAGATTCATCCAGATGGAGTGAGAAAGCAACACAATTTGAAACATCCTCCAACAAATGTTCAATTGTATCTCCACACATCTTTTCTATTCACTGCACGATGGTGTTTGACAATTGTACATCTTGAATAGCAGCTATGATCTCTTTCTTATTTTTAAATCCTTCAAAAAGATTGTCAGCTGCTTCAAGAAAACAATCTTTTACAAATTCCCCTTCAGTGAAAGGTTTGTATTTCTTTGCGATCAGGTTGCTGACCTTGAAGGATGCTATGGTGGTATTGACCGAATGTGACCTTGACTTCGCCATCAACTGTTGCTGAGTAGCCAATTTCGATTTAAGTTCTTTGAGCTTCAGTTTACGAATTTCACTTTTGGGTGGAAAAGCAGCATCAAACTTATTGCTATGCAGAGCCTTATAATGACGTTCCAGATTACCCTTTTTGGGCAAGGATACTGGGGCGTTACAAATTAGACAAAAACATTTGTCTTTCACTATGATGAAGAAGTAGTCCATTTCCCATTGCTCATGATAGTAGTAGGTTTTGCTCTTCTTTGGAACACTCATCTTCGTTATACTTGGGTGGCTGGATGTAAGAAGGCCAAATCTGCTAAGTTGGTATAAACACTGGCTGAATCTGGTCCAAAACTGTCACTGTCCCAAAGTATTAAAGATCAACAGGAACTGAAGATCTCTGGATGATGTGCAATACAAGGACTGGAGATGCAAAAAACACACATGCAGTTCTAAAAGTAAAAATAAGAATTCATCATACTGGCACCAATAATCAAATACCACCAAACAATCATCAAAAAACTCAAACACCTGTCCAGCAAACCAGATAAAATCAAATACCGCCAAACAAGTTCAAATACCACCACACGCGATTTAATAAATTCTGCACACAGTGTATAATCAACGCAAAGGCAAGGCGAAATAAAATTGCAGTGTAGAATCAAGACAAAGGCTAGGCAAAATAAAATTGCAGAGGCAAGCAAAAGTCACAGTGGTTTGAAACAATTCGAAGGCAAGGCATAGGCAAGTTAGAACAAAATTAGAAAAGCAAGCCAAAATCACCAAATTCTTGACACTTTGTTGTGTTATGCCCGAAAACGTTTAATGAAAGTGAACTATAAAGCGACCAATGACCAGCACACGACACAACTAATACAGTAAGTATATTCAGGTAAAGCCCGGGTGAGTGGATATCGCCCGGTATACAACACACTTCTAAGGGGTGTTGGGGCAGGGGCAGGAATGGGTAATTCTGAGAGGCAAGAGACCAGGTATGACGCCGGGCCTGTGGCGTCTCGTCAAGGGGTGCGGGCAGCAGCCCCCTGGGGTACCCACAAACTATTGGCACGAAAACAACAAGCACCCCCAAGACACCCACAGGCAGGGAAAAAAGACAGGCAAAAGATCAGCAGCGGCGGCAAGCCCTCGGCAGACGACCTGCCGGTACGAGCTCTCTCCTAGTGATGGGGCGAGCTGCTGGAGAGATGGGGCCAAGTGGGGCTGGCAATCTACCTCTGACCCCTCCGCGATCTACAGTTAGATCGCAATCTACCTGTTGGACATGCCAGCGCTAAACAATTTGTCTTATCCAAGGCTTTCATATTACCAGTCAAAAACCTTCCATCAACCAGTCTTTTTTTCTTTATTAAAGTCATTCTATCTAATTATTCTCAGTAGTCTTTACTTATCACTTCTCTTTTCTTTATCTTGCTTAATTCATCTGCTGTCACTCCTGTGCTGGCTGTGTTTTGCAAGAGCTGCATCAGGGAGTTTTCCCCGAAAAATATTTGGGCATCTTCAACCAATGTTGTCACATACAGACCAACTCACAGAGCCCATTATCTGCTTCTCACTACTTCAAAACCACTGGGGATAATGAGATTGAATGACTTTAATAAAGAAAAAAAAGAAAGATTGGTGGAAAGTTTTTGACCAGTGATATAAAAGTATTGAAAGCCTGGATAAGGCAAATTGTTTAGAATGACATCTTTTTTCCTTCCACTATAAATTTTTTTTATAACTTTTTTCCCAGTTCTGCAGCACTGATATCAAAGAATTCTTGGAATATTATCTTTTGAAACAGAAGATTGATTTTGTATTTATTGAGCATTTATATCCTCTGAGAGTATTTGTATTGTATTGTATGAACACAGGTGAGAAGGACCCTGAAATTCCTGTTTGTCTAGTGACCTTCCCCTCTGATTTTATGGCCACTGGTACCTTGCATGGAGTACAATATACTGGAGAATTCCAGAGATGGAAAGCAAGCAAACATCTCTCAGAACGAGCTCCACTAGACCAAGACAAATGCCCTAAGCACCATCCAGCTATTGACATGACAAATGTCTGGTGCAATGAAGACATACAGTTCAGTTCTGCAAGAATGGTAAAGTATTTCAGTCCAAAACACTCACATGTTGAACCAGACCACAATAGCATCCTATTTGCTTTCACCCTCCCAAATGAAGCGCTGCCCACATATGTTACTTTACTTATAAAAAGGTTCCAAGGTGTCACCAAGGGATTCCCTCAGTGCCCATCTCTGCTGCCAAGGATGGCAGCATTCATGCTGAAGTGATTGCAGAATGGCTGAAGGCCAGATAAAAGGAGAGATGAGACAACCACAGCCTATCCCTTATAGGATTAGACAATCCATGGTACAGCATTTCCACACTGCAAGGAAACGTCAGGAGGCAGCCACAAGTTTGAAGACGGATCCCAGGCAACTCCTTGGCCTTTTCGCATTGAAGCCCCTGCTGAAGGGTAGCTGAAGGGCAGAGCACCATGCTACTGCAGAACCTGCCAGATCCTCACTGCTGGGACTAAACATCTTCACACGCTGCAATGGGCACGTGCAAGACAGCAAGAGCTGCCCAGCGTATGGTGGCCACCAACAATTCCAAGGCAGAGAGCTTTTAAGCAGCCTGAAGAGCAAAAAGCACCATCCCAAGCTGACTACAGAGGGGGTCCTGTGCCAGCATACAAGCTACAGAAGCACGCTGGGTTTAAAAAAGGTTAGGACAAGTTCTTGGAGGAAAGGTCCATAAACCATTATTAAAAGGGAGCCGGGAAATCCATTGCTTGTCCCAATATATTGGGAAAACTGCTAGGTACTAGTGACCTAGATTGGCCACTGTTGGAAACAGGATACTGGGCTTGATGGACCTTGGTCTGACCTAGTATGACATATCTTATGTTCTTCTGCTCCCAGGGGCAATGCCCCCCCCCCCTCCTCTAGGAGGTGCTATAAATGTTCTGCCTGATCCCTCCGAAAGGTCACTGAGAAGCCCTGAAAACCCATGACAGATATAAAGGATTGACATGGTCTATTCCTTCTGCAGGCCAACTAGTGCCCTAAGGACCCTCTCCAGGCTATGTGATAAAGGAATGGCTCTTCTTGGCCATCACCCCCCTCGTAGGGAAGCGGCCTGGCACCTCAAATGTTTACACTCGGGACAAACCCTAGCCTTAGCTCATGGGCCTGACTTTCGCCAAATGGCAAGGATGTCTTTTTCTGAGCTTCTGACAGGCTTAATCCAGTAGTCTTTCCACCTGGCTGTGCAGAGAGACAGATGCTGGCAAAAACACTCCTCGCCCACTTCAGGTGAATCTCCTGCTGCTTCAGTTCATGCTGGGTCCACTGCAGCATGCGCTTACCTCAGTTCAGCAGCTGCCAAATACAACCTCTCCTTGGCCCAGGAGCCTACTGTTCAATTTTCTGCACAGCACCACGGTCCCAGTCATAAGCTCCGAAGCTCCTGCTGCAGCAGACTCCAGCTGTGCAGCCCCTGGTCTGCTCTCTCCATGCTGGTATGGCATTGCAACTTGGCTCTCCTGGCCGGTGCTCCTACAGCCTCAAGCGAAGGTAGTATGGCTCCAGCTGCCCATCTATCCAGGGCAGCTCCCAGGGAGCTCAGCAGTAATGCATTCTCTGCTCTACCATGGCTCCAGTCGCAAACACCATGCCTTGAAATCCTGAGCTCCTTGTTGAACCCTAAATTAGCATGTTACTTCTGTATCTTTGCATTATTTTATCACAACTCCTTTGTTATATTTTGGAGGCCATTTTAAAAGCACCTTCATGTGTAAACAGCAGCATTTAAGCATGTAGATAGCCTAAACATGTATGTGGTGATTAAAGAAAGCCACTATTAACATGTGAAGGTTTCCAGGATGAAGAGATTTCAAGGAGATATGTTTTAGGTATGGCTAAGAGGGATCCAAAATTTCTACATGTATTTGCAGTCTTACTAGGAGAATACATGTATATCCAAATTTCACCACTGAGATTCCTCCACTCCGAGGCATGCACAGATTTTAAAAAGTGCTCATTTAGGCCAAGGCTTTACATGAGGGATTAAGAGAGTAATTCTCCTTAACCTGCCTGTTTTTATTTCTGTCTCCAAATTAAAACAAATTGCAGCGTCACTAGTTAATTGACTGCAGTTATAGGTTTGTAAACTGCTGCCATCTATACCCTGTACGGGGGTTACAAAATCACCGCTTCCACATATAAGCGCCACACTGCTGCCAAGCTGATGCCGCTCTGTGTGTGTGTGTAGCTGCTTCCGCTGGCATGTACATGGGCACGCCTACAAAAGACTCGGCATTCAGCAGAGTTAACTGACAACCCAGAAAGTGCCGGCTTCCATAGCCTCTTCCACCCTTCTTCTCGCCTCCTGATATTCTCCTTTTTCTCTACCTCTTCCAATTGGTGATTGGCAAATTATAAATGATCTACACTAGATATCACCAGTGTCTAGCTAAACTAAATCATGAGAACATAAGAGATGCCAGACTGGATCAGCCTGAGGTCCATCAAGCCCAGTATCCTGTTTCCAACAGTGGCTAATGCAGATCACAAGGGTACCTGGCAGGTTCCCAAAAAGGCGCATATGCTTGCCCCGGTGTAAGCAGTGCAATGCCCCAAGCTCCACCTTCATATCATTTTATCTGCTTATCCTGTTGGCAGAACGGAGGCTTTTCAAACTGCCAAGAAAGGTCAAAGTTATACCTCAACTAACCTCCAAGTTGTAGACCCCTGTTCTATGTAAAGCTGGTTGCTGTAACTGTTCCATGTAAACCGCTTTGAATGTATGATAAGGCGGTATAGAAGACCTGTTAAATAAATAAATAAAAAATAAAGTGACTGGTGCAGCAGACTGGTTAACCTACTGAAGAGGGTTTTAAACTAAATTTGTTGAGGATAGGTAAAGAAAGCCCCCAGGTAAGTAAAATATTAAATACCTCTGTAGAAATGGGTAAAATGGACAACATCTGGAAAGCGGTGTGCATTCCTGCAGTATGGGAAATAAGATCCCAGATGTTGAGGCTTTAATGGAAGAGGCTGACTTGGATTTAGGGCAGGTTATGGAGACATGGTTCATGGAAAACCATGACTGGAATGTAATTATACTGGACTATACTTTAATCATGAAGGACAGGGTAGGAAGAAAAGGAGGAAGAGTGGCACTATATGTAAAAAAGAATATTAACACTATAGAATTGCAGGGTTTACAAGGGAGCGAGGAGGCACTGTGGCTTAAACTAGAAAGAGGGAACAGGAAATCTGTTTGTATTGGTGTGATATACAGATCTCTTACACAGGGAGACGTGGACTCAGATTTAATAGAAGACATATGCAGCATTGCCATGAAAGGAGAAGTGCTACTGATCATGATTTCTATATGCCAGATATTGACTGACACATCTCTGCTGTGGTGTCACCTAGAAGTAAGGAGATCCTGGAGTCTGTACAGGGATAACTACTCCAGCAGCAGGTAACAGAACCCACACGTGAAGAGGCCATACTGGGCTTGGTGCTTACCAATGGGGAAAGTGTTTCAGATGTTTTAGTGGGACATCTCACATCCAGTGATCTCTAGATGGTATGGTTCAGTATAAGTACTAGGTCTGATAAAATCCATTCAAAAGCGAGGGTCTTAGACTTTAGAAAGACTAACTTTGCCGAGATGGGTCAATACCTCAAGGAGTCGTACTAGTGGGATGGGAAAAGCTGGGGGATGTAGAAAAATAATGGGCAAAACTGAAAGGACATATTTTAAGGGCAACAATCCTTTCTGTTAGAAAACTGAATAAATGTAAAAGGAAAAGGACCCCACTATGTTTTTCAAAGGAAATAGCTGAGAAGGTGAAGAAAAAGAGGGAGGCCTTCATGAAATACAATACCAATACCAGTAATGCTTCGATACCACAGGATCCCAAGCTAAGTGGTTCAATGCGGTTCACAAAAAAATAGAAAAAAAGAGAAATAACAAACTAAATCCACATTAAGAGTCAAAAAGCCACGTTTTTAAATGTTTCCAAAAACCATAATAGACTGGGAAACCTTAATCTCCAATAGCAACTTTGTCCATAGTTCAGCTGCTTTATAAGGCCAAGTTAAAACAAATCTAGATTTAAGGGAAATCGCAGAGTACAATACGATTGCAAACGTTGAGACTGTGGGAATAAAAGCAAGGAAAAACGCACTGGCACAATATCATTAAAAATTTATATAAAAATACATTAAATGTAAATACCATTCTGCTGAAAACTTTTGAGCCAATGAAGTTCCCGAAACAAAGGAGTCAACGCCTTATACCTGGAGATACCATATATGAGTTGGGCCGCGGTATTCTGACACAATTGAAGATGTCGCAACTGAGTTTTTGAACAGTTTATAAAAAGTAAATTTTGATAATCCAGACGTACTAAAATAGTAGCTTGTACTAGTAACTGAAAACAGTCAAAAGAAAGAAAAGGCCTAAAAGTCTCAACCGGGGCATCTGAAAAAAAGAACTAGATACCATTGAACTAACATGTGCCTCAAACTTTAAATCAGCATCTAAAAAGGCCCCAAGAACTCATAAAACTGGTTCTGCAGAAAGATTTAACTTAGATAATGTGTCCAATAATGGATCAGGTAAAGGTCTACCATTATTAAAACATAAGACCTTTGTTTTAGACATATTCAGTTGCTGGCGTACACTATTCACTCATCTTCCCAACAAACACTGAATATTACTCAAAGCTGAAAAATAATCATTAGATTGTGATGGCAAGGTCACTAGTATTGAAATATCTGCATATGTATAATACGAATATCCTGTCTGTTCCACAAACCAATTGAACGAAATCATCAAAATTCTAAAAAGAATAGTGAAAAGTGGAGATCCTTGAGGAACGCTACAACTTGTTTTCCAACTGTCTCAAAGCTTCCCATTAGCTCATACTTGATAAGATCTATTCATTAACCCCCCCCCCTTCGAAACCAGTTATAGACAACACCCAAAATTCCTAAATAACCTAAAATAATTAAAAGAATCTCATGATCTGTCACATCAAAAGCTGCAGTCAGATCAAATTGGAGTAAAACAGCAACATCACCCTTGGCTAAACAAACATTAAATGTCTGAAATTAAGAGACCCAAAAGCATCTCAGTACTATGAGCCTTACGAAAGCCAAATTGCAGATCATCTAAACAATTAAATTTCTCTAAATACAAGAGATCACAGAAAGAAGAAGGCAAGCATTAATATTTGCAACCACTTAGGGAAGCTGGGAAATCAGTCAGGAAAGCAAAGATATAAAAATAGCCACTGCAATAAAATGGGGGGACAAGACATTTTTCAAATATGTTAGTGAGAGGAGGAAGTGCAAAAGTGGTATTGTCAGATTCAAGGGTGAAGGGGAGGAATATGTAGAAGCCGATGAAGATAAAGTGGAATTTTTAAAAAAATATTTTTGTTTTGTGTTCATAGATGAAGGGCCAGGAGCAGAACCTCAGAAAACACCCACAATTAAGTACAGAAGTGAAGGGGATATTGAACGATTTTCAGAAGACTGTTCGTGAGGAACTAGCTAGACAAAGCGATGAGGCTGGATGGGATACATCCGAAGATACTGAAGGAACTTGGGGAAGTTCTAGCAGCTCCATTCTCTGCCCTTTTCAATGCTTCTTTAGAGTCAGGAATGGTTCCAGAAGACTGGAGAAATGCACATGTGGTCCCTTCACACAAAAGCAGAAGTACGGATGAGACTGAGAACTACAGGCCAGTTAGTCTGACCTTTGTGGTGAGTAAATTAATGGAAACGCTGCTAAAACAGAGGACAATGAGTTTTCTGGAGTCAAATGGTTGTAGAATCTGAGGCAGCATGGATTTACCAGAGGTAGGTCTTGAGACAAATCTGATTGATTTCTTTGACTGGGTGACCAGAGTTGGACCGAGGGAGAGCCCTAGATGTGGTGTGCTTAGATTTCAGAAAACCTTTTACAGCGTTCCATACAGGCGACTTATAAATAAATTGAGCACCCTAAGGATGGACCCTAAAGTGACTGACTGGCTTAGAAATTGGTTGAATGGAAGGTGACAAAGGGCACAGGTAAACGGAGCTCATATTGAGGAGAAGGACGTTACCAGTGGTGTGTTGCAGGTCTGATTCTTTTTATCATTTTTGTTGATGATATTGTTGAAGGGCTGTCAGGTAAGGTTTGCCTCATTGCAGATGATAGCAAAATCTGCATAGAGAAGACACCCAGGAAGGAGTAGATAACATGGAGAGGGGATCTAGCTAAGCTAAGAATGGTCAAGAATTTGGCAGCTAAGATTTAATACTAAAAAATGCAGGGTCGTGTATTTGGGCTGCAAAAATCCAAGGGAGTGGTACAGTATAGGGGAATGAAGTACTTCTGTCCACGAAAGAAGAGTGGGACCTGTGTGTCATTGTTTCTGATGATCTTAAAGTGGCTAAACAGGCAGAAAAGGTGATGGCACAAGCCAGAAGGAAGCTTGGGTGCATAGTGAGAGGAATGGCCAACAGAAAAAAGGTGATAGTTCCTCTGTATAAGTCTTAGGTGAGACTTGATTTGGAGAATTGTGTGCAATTCTGGAGATCATACCTTCAAAAGTATATAAACAGGATGGAATTTGTGAAGAGAGTAGTTACCAAAATGGTCAGTGGTCTTTGTTATAAGCCATATGGAGACAAAGATATTAATAGGTTTATGCTAGAGGAAAGGCAGGATAGAGGAGATATGATAGAGACGTTTAAATACCTCCATGGCATAAATGCCAAAAGGAGAGCCTCTTTCGATTGAAAACAAACTCTGCAACGAGGGGACATAGGACAAGAGTGAAAGGGGATAGACTCAGGCATCATATACGGAAACATTTTTTTATGGAAAGGGTGGTACATGTGTGGAATAGTCTCCCAGTGGAGGTAGTAGAGATGAGGAGAGTATCTGAATTCAAGAAAGTATGGGACAAACACAGGACTCTAAAGAAAAAAAGGGACTATAGTATTTGGTATGGAAGGGCAGACTGGATATGCTGTGAGTATATGGTCTTTTTCTGCCGCCATGTTTCTATGTGTCCAGGCAACTTCCAAAGTTATCCAGACAAATCTTTTGAGTATCGGCCTCCTAGTGCCTTATGGTTCAAAGCAAAAATCCAGTCCTAGAGGCAAAGGATACACATATCCTGAGACAGGAGTAAGGATTTATGTACATTGGCATGCGTGTCTGCCCCCTGCACCTATCCCTGGGCTCCCAGAATTCCATGGCAGGGGATGAATTTTGTAGCCCTTATTGCAGGCACAGAATTGTGGGATGCCAGAAGCCCTGATCTAAATTGGAATGATGGACATTTATTCATGTAAAAGTGTTTATATACCCCCCCCCCTTAGTCACTTCCAGGGAATAACAATATTTTAACACTTTTTCTAAATCTTAACAGGTTCATCTACTCTCTTAAATCTATTGAAAGAGAATACCATTGCTCTGAGCCTGACACAAATTTATCCCTTTGCTCTAAAAAGTTAATGCAAGAGCTTGTAGTCTGTTAGTTTCAAGTAATTGAACTATTTGCATTTTTATATAATAAAAGTCATTCAACTAGTTTTACAATTCTAATTTTTAAAGTTCTCCCTATCAAACTCCCTCCCCTTCTCTCTATGTCTTTTAATATTTATTTTGTAAACCATTTATAATGTAATGATAGATAATATGTATATACTATGTTATAAATAAATAAATAAAATTCTCTTCATGCACAATTATAACATGGTATTCAAATGCTCTGCGACTTCACAATTTTCCCTCCTGAGTTTAGTAGTTAAAGAAATGGGGATTCCAGAAAAATAAGCACCATAAAAAATGCATTTCTGTGAAAGAACCAATTCCAGCTTCTGCAGCATAAACACTGACACAGCACAACACAGTAGTTATGGAATGGCTTCTTTAAAACTGCCTCTTCCTTTACTCACCCACTCACACACATACACACAGCCAGCGGGACTGGAAATAATTTCCCCAACCCACCCAGTACTGTCCCTGATGGGTTGCTCCTTAGTCATTTATTTTCTTTGCTGTAAACTCTATTGTGAAACCTACTGACTGAATCATACAGCTTTCTTAATGATTGCTCTGCGTACTGCCAACTAATACCTGTTGCTGTGGGACAGTGGCACGTTGTGGTTAAATGTAATATCCATTCTTTGAAATCTGTTGACAATGGCATCTAATAGTTTGATGTAAAATGAAACCAAGCACGATAATAAAATTCTTTCCAAACCAACAAAATATTTGGGTACTGCTTAAACCATGCCTCCCCTCTCTCCTCCAGATGAAAGACACACAGAGACAAAGCACATATACAATGCACTCCCACAAACAAACATATATTTCCAAAATCCCCCAACTGGCGGACAGGACCATGCAAATGGAATATAAGATTTGTCTGGGTCTCCACATCTGGTATGATCAGCAGAGGGCATTACACGAGCCTTGCAGGCCCATTTAAGTACATATGTAAATGGAAAAACTGAACCTTCCTTAATGCTGCACATTGAGCAATGTGTAAGTCTGCATCAGGTTCCTTTGAAAAGCATCAAAGGGCAGCTCAATGTCAAGATGTCTTACCCTTTCCTGACTCTAGTCTGACATGGTTCCATTTTTAAATTGCCCATAATCATTCTATATTCATATGTGAAAGTGCCCCTCTTTTAATAAACCTGAGGCTAGAGAGTCCCTTCAAATTTGGGGGTAACAAACATCCTGTATTCTCCCACCTAGCCAACAGTCAGTATAATGAAGGACTAGTACATGTGCATGAAAACCCCTATTAAGTTATAGTTCTGCCTGTAGTCTTCCGGCTATATATAGGCTTCTCTTGTGAATGGCAGAATTATTTTATCATCTATCAGTAAGTATCAAGCTCTCAATCCAGCTGTCTTTCTGACTTCACTGTATCTGTCAATCTCAGCATGGTTTGTGAAAGCTTTGTTACTCACTGGTAACAGGTGATCTCCGGAAACAGCGGGAATCAGTCTTCACATATTTGTGATGTTGGTACTGACGGAGCCTGCGCAGGAACACTCCCTAGCATCCAATTGGAAAGCCTGTGCATCTTCCTTCCCAACTCCTCTCCTCAGCTGAGTTTGTAGCTGAGAGATAGAGCAAAAAAGAGAATACAGTAGACTCCACTTAAGTGTACGTTGGTTTAGCGTACGCTCTGTTTAGCTGCAAGTGACTTGCACGGTCCCTGTTTTATTTAAAGTTAAGTAAAGGGAAAATAACTTTGGATAAGCACACTAGCGATAAGCGCACAATCCGCTTATGCGCATGTATGATATCGATCCCATTGCCATTCTCTCCAGCCATATTCACGCCGGGTAACTGCAACACTCAAATGACGTAAAGCATGCAATGATGGAAGTACAGTACTGTACTAAGTAGCCCAGCTCTTGTGACCGGCCGAAGGTGGTTGGTTCAGGCTGCTGTCCAATCACATGACTGTGGTTCAGGCGCTGTTGTCCAATCACATGACTGTACTGAGGACTATAACATATGGATTAGCCTTACAACTCAACTGTCATAAGTTAGCTGTCGCGACTACTGTACACTGTACTGTATTGACTATGGCATTGACTTTGTCATTTTGTGCACAAAAATCGTCGTCTCTGGCTGAACGTTTCGATGTCTTAAGCAGACTTGACAAATAAGAGAGTCAAGTCTCTGTTGCGAAACATTACGTTTATCCTAGCCAGATTTCTCGGATTTACAAAAATAAGGAAGCGATATTGCAAGACTGGCAGAACAGCAGCAATCTGGACAGAAATCGAAAAAGAACAGGGAAGGCTGAAGACGTAGAACAGGTGCTGCTGCAATGGTTTGCAGAAGCCAGAAGTCGACAACTGCCGATCAGTAGACCTCTGCTGATGAAGAACGCAGCACAATTAGCTGAAGGAATAGGTGTACAAGACTTCAAAGCGACAAACGGTTGGTTGGAGAGGTGAAAATATCAGAATGGCATAAAGTTTAAGAAGCAGCACGGCGAAAAACAAGATGCAGATGATTTTGGAGCTGAAAGATGGGTTGTGGAAGTGTTGCCGTCAATCATCAGTGGATATGAACCATGTGACGTCTTCAACGCGGATGAGACTGGGCTATACTGGTGCGCCATACCTAATGGAACATTGGCTTTTAAACACAGCGAAGCCATCGGCTGCAAAGTGCCAAAGGAACGATTGACACTGCTACTCAGTTGCAATATGGATGGCGGTGAAAAGCTTGAACCACTGGTTATTGGAAAGAGTAGAAATCCACGGTGCTTCAAAAACATTAAACGACTACTTGTTGAATATAAATCAACAAAAACACCTGGATGACTATGACGTTGATCGGATGGCTGAAGAAGCTTGACAGTCTGATGAGAAAGCGTAGGCGGTAAATTGTAATACTGTGTGATAACTACGCAGCACACAGTGATTATGTAAGACTAACCAACATCAAACTTGTGTTTTTGCTGTCAAACACGACATTTTTAATCTAGCCGATGGACCAAGGAATAATCGCAAACTTCAAACGCCATTACAGATCACTTGTTTTACGACATCTGATGACAGTAATTGATGCAATCACGAAGTCCAGCAACCAGGCCGCTGATCTGGCGAGAAATCTGACAGTGCTGGACTCCCTTCATATGGTACTGGAGACATGGAGTCGAGTCGCATCATCGACGATTTCAAGCTACTAGCGACGGGCGAGCTTCGTTTATGCATCTGATCAGACAACTGAAGCCAGTTCGACTTCAAACGACGATGCCCAAAGCCAAGACAATGCAGATAATTTGTCCATTGAGCTCCCAATCGGAATATCGTCACAAGAATTTGCGCTGTATGTTGCCGTTGACAACGATCTGCCCATGTCAGCCGACATCTCTGATGCTGATATCTGTACAGTCATTAAGGACACTGCCAACAATCAAGACTCCGATGAAGATACTGCTGCTGTAAGCTCGACTAATGAGCCACGTGCAGAGACTGTTTCCTTCTCAGATGCCCTGAAGTCCCTACGCACGCTGGAAATAAACAGCTGTCAGGACTATGGACAGTTTTACAGACTCTTAGAGTACGCAAGGTCTTGCCCAAGGTCTTGCGTACTCTAAGAGTGAGAATACGAGAGCATAGGAGCAGATTAAAGTGTCGAAAATTAGAAGCACCAATAGTTCCACATTGTATAGCAGTTGGACATACTTTTGAACAGCTTCACTGCTTTGGTATAGACCGGGTAGAGAAGGGTATGGCAGGAAAAACTTTGGATAAAACCCTTCTTATTAGTGAACAAAGATGGATCCATAGATTGGGATATGTCATTCCGAAGGGTTTGAACACTGCCATTGACTGGACAGTATGTATGTATATGAGGGAAGTTCATTTTAATCATTACAGGGTTACTTCAATATAATTTTAAGGAACATCAATGCATTATATATTTGTATCGTTATTCTGTGATTTTCATTCCATGGTTGGTATTGGGTTGAGATATGACCTCGCGTGTTAAGAGATATAGATCCGCAAAAAGAGGGGGTTGGTCTGAGCCCTAAACAGCTGTAGTTAATTAGGTGAAGATGAGCAGGAGTTTTAAGGGCGGTTAGAAACCAATAGCCCGCATGTGCGGCGTCTAAGAGGAATTTGGAAAGACTCTGTTCACAGGAACGGTTTTCTAGTCTTGGATATTTTGGAAACATTAGGAGACGTGGGCAGCACAAGTTTTGTAAGTAGAGAGTGATTTTATTGGTTTGGGATTTTAAAGTAGTGTAGATGTCGGGGAGTAGTAATCACATTTTTATTTTACATTTAGCACACAGATTCGATGGTTAGGATTGATCTCCTGAAGAAACTGCGGCAGTGAAACGCCTCAGTGGTGCCCAGGGAGAGCGTTGAGATCTGAAGAAGCCCTCAGTTGGAAGGCGGCTAAGTGTTACTTCATAAATTCAATTGAGCCATCATACTGTTGGAACAGAAGAAATTAGTACTTAGCAACTTTCTTAAGAGGAATATATTGAAAAATACAGTGGTAATTGTTTTCATAACAAAGGTCGTTGATGCTATAAGACGCATTAAACCAAGACGAAAGTCTATGTTTAGCGTCGCTGTAAGTCTGAGACCTCTTGTCCACTGTCAGGTTGTGTGCTTATAATAAGAATAGAGTTATTTCATGATTCTACAAGTTTAATTAAGCTGTTTGAATTGAACGAAAATCTAATCTGTTACATCAGTAAGCGTTCAGAGAGAGACCCAGTGAAGGATTGGTTCTGTTCAAGCCAGCGCTCATTTACAGTCTAGAGTGTGTAGTGCTGCTTTGGCCCGAGAGCCATGTGGTTTCGAGAAAAAGACCAGTAAGATATCAGACTGGTTCAGGTGGAAGGCTGAAACCACTTTTGGAAGGAGTACGGATGGGTACAGAGGACCACCTTGTCATGGTGGAACCGGGTGTACGGAGGGTCTGCCACGAAAGCTTGCAGTTCGCTGATGTGGCGAGCTGAGGTCAGAGCAATGAGGAAGAGTACCTTCCATGTAAGAAACTTGAATGAAGCAGTGGCTAAAGGATCAAAGGGAGGCTTTAGAAGTTACGCTAGAACCACATTGAGATCCCAGGCCACCGGTGGTGGTTTGATAGGTGGCTTGGCCAGTAGGAGACCCTACATAAAATGATGCACCAAGGGGTGTGAAGAAATAGGCTGTGTGTCCAGGGGCTTGTGATAAGCCATAATGGCACTGAGATAAACTCTGACTGAGTTAGTCTTGAGACCTGCTGAGGACAAGTGTAGGAGATATTGTAGAAGAAATTCCACTGGGCAGGTAGAGGGGTCAATTTGCTTTGGGGAACACCAGAGTGTGAACCTCCATCATATGAAGGAGTCCAAACAAAGCACGTAACCTTGCAAAACTAAACAGGAGCAACAGGAGCAAGGAGAGCAGCACACCCTCCCAAAACCGGAATAGACTTTATTGGTAAACTCCTTTTTTTTTTTTTTGAGGTGGAGGCACTGTAGAATGGGATGGAGAAGCATCCCGTGATCTTGAGAGGAGGCTTGGGTGCGTGTCCCAGGCTGAGATATTGAGTCTTCGCTAGTCAAAGCAGCAAAGGAAACCATATCTGACGGGGCTATGAGAATCATGGAGCACTGGTTGGCCTGTAGTTTGAACAGGGTCTTAGGTATCACGGAGATGGGTGGGAATACATAGAGCAGATCTTGTCCCCAGTGGACAAGGAAAGTATCAGTCGCCTGTCGGTGCAGAGAGGGAAGCCGTGAGCAGAACAGTGGGCTGTGATTTCTCCTGGGTGGCAAACAGAACTATGAGTGGGGTCTTCCACGTGTGGAAGATCCAAGATGCCATTTTTCATTTTAGGGTCCACTCGTGTAGGCATAAGATATGGCTGAGTCTGTTGGTGTGGTGTGGTGTGCAATTGATAAGAACGAGAGGCGAAGCGCTTCTTGGCAAAGAGGATAGGATCCTGTACCTGCCTGCTTGTTCACATAAAAACATGGCCACCTGGTTGTCCATTCTAACTAAGACCTGTTGGCCTGAGAGTTGGGATTGAAAAGCCTGAAGGGCATTTGTAAGTGCAAGTAGCTCCAAGAGGTTTATCTGTAACAGAGATTCTTAGTGTGTCCACTGCCCCTGTGGGGTTAGATTGTTCAGATGTACTCCCCAACCCAGCTTGGAGGCATCTGTTGTCAAGGTGCATTGAGGTGGAGGCCTCTGAAAAGATGACTCCCTGAGTAGGTTTTGAGGAGAACACCACCACTGAAGAGAATTGAGAAGTGGAGGGTGATGCATATCTTGTCTGAGAAAAGAAAGAAAAATATCGGGGCCAGTGTTGGTGATGGCACTGACGTTGACTGAAAGGCAGAGCACAGAATTTAGCCAAAAATAATATTTTTCAGCGGTGACAGGAAAGAAACAACCTGCTGGTTTTGTGGAAAATGAAGAACTAAGGAGAGGCGTTGGGAAGGCAGATGCACAGGCGCAGTGGATTGCTACCAAAAGCTTTCAAATTGGATGCTGGGGAGCGTTCCTGCGTGGGCTCCATTGGTACCGATGTCACCCATATGTGAAGACTGCGTTACTTTTTGTTCCAGGAGATACTTATCTTGAATGCTGTCCATCAAAAAGTCAGATTAAGAACGTAGAAGGCCATGAGTCCACCATAAATACTGGATTCACATTCTGGAAATACATCTTACTTTTCATTTAAGTAAAACAAACAGATATGTTTTTGTCTGTGGCCTTAATCTGTTTTGCTAGATTTGGCAGCTAGGAGTAAGCTACTACTACTACTACTGAGCATTTGTATAACACTACAAGATGTACACAGCGCTGCACAGACAAGTAATGCAATGGAAGACCTAGGTCTCAAACAAATCATCAATGAACCCACACACTCAAAGGGGAACATTCTTGACATGGTATTTGTTCCACACCCAGTCTTGGACCAAAACCACTATCCTCCAATATCAGTCATGGATGTACCCTGGTCCGACCACAAATTGATCATCATCCAGATACCCATCAACAATGACCAACCGGACAGAAGCCGACCTTCGAGCATATCCTCTCGAACTGCCACTAGATGCTTTCGCCCCTTCGATAGGGAACACATCCTGTCGGAGACCCCATCACTCATCAACAAAACCACACCAGACCTTGATGAACTAATCGCTTACTGGAACTCTAGCCTGCTTGCCATCTCACAACACTCGAACCCGAAGAATACAGCTAGGTCAAAAAGAAGCTCCGCCCCATGGTTCTCCCCTGAGCTGCGATCGTCCCTTACGCAACTACGTAAACTTGAACGCCGATGGCGCAGATCCCATTCAACTGAAAATCAGACCGCTTACCGAACCCACCTTGCAATACACCGTGAATCAATCACTACCAAAATGAGACAATATCACACCGACACCCTAAAGAGGTCTCTGAACAAACCACGCGATCTCTTCAATCTGGTCAAATCCCTCTCAAAAGAACCTTCCCCTGAACAACACAGCGAAATTCACCCGCAGGAATTCGCTGATTACCTGCAATCCAAGATCGTGCAAACCAACAAGGTGTTAGCGGCCCATTATCAAGAACCAACGGGCCTATCCACACTTAACATATTTTCCACACCATCCACTAAATGTATCGAGGACACCATAGCCTCTCAACACCTCCACCGCACAGACTGACCCATGTCCAGCTTTTTGGATCAAGGAGCTACGTGATGTGTTCAGCCCTGTCATCGCAAAAATAATGAAACTCTCCTTCAAAACAGCATATTTCCCCACTTCACTCAAGCAGACTTCCATTAGACCACTATTGAAGAACCCCAAACTTGATCCACAAAGAGTTGACTCCTACCGACCAATAGCCAGCATTCCCCTCTTAGCCAAAATAATTGAGAAAGAAGCACAACGGCAAATTCAAGATTACATCGATGCCGCTGCTCCTTTAGACAGCTGCCAACACGGATTCAGAGAATATCATGGGGTCGAGACCCTACTCACTGGTCTATTCAACGACATCATCACTGGAATTGACAACATCCGTCAAGGTTTTGTGCTCATCTTTCTAGACATCGCCGCGGCGTTCGACTCCGTGAGTCACGAAATTCTCCTAGGAAGACTGAAAGAGAAGGGCGTCTGCAACAGTGCACTAGGATGCTGCAAATCTTATCTTGACGGCAGATGGCAATATGTAAAATCTGGATCAGAAGAGTCAACACATTTCCATCAAAAGCAAGGGGTACCCCAAGGCTCATCGTTATCCTCCTTACTTTTCAATATCTACATGCAGCCCATCTGCAATATCATAAGATCATTCAATGTGAAATGTTTGATATATGCAGATGATATTCTCTTATACATGCCCTTCTCCACAACTCACATGGACCTGACCCCACTCACAGACTGCTTCAATGCAGTTTCAACTTGGCTCCAGACACAGAACCTACGCATTCAACATAAAAAAACAGAGGTGCTATTCATCACCAGAGATGCCAACTTTACTCCCCCATCCCACGTCAGTGTTAACGAAGCTGATTTGCAAACCAAAGATGCAATAAAATATCTGGGCGTTACTTTGGATCAACATCTTGACATGAAACGCCACATAAGCAACATAGTCAAAGCCGTCTATTTCAAAATCCGTTCACTCAAGCACCTTCGCTCCCTTTTGGACCCAGATGACTTCCGAACCATATATCAAGCATTGATCCTGCCTCACTTTGACTTTGCAAATGCCATATTACAAGGTCTCCCCCAATCCACACTAACCCCCTTACAGTTGGCCATGAATGCCGCAGCTAGGGTCCTTTACGGAGCATCCAGAAACGACCACGTGACCCCCATTCTCAAACAGCTACACTGGCTACCGATCCATGGGAGGATCACCTTCAAAACCCTTCTATTAGCTTTCAAGGCAATCAAAGGTATTTCAGCCTCCTCACTCACGCATCTTATCCACATTGTCCCTCCCAACAGATCCAGAAGAACAACAGCTGTCAACTTGCTTGCAATACCAAAGGCTTCGACAAAGTCCAACACGACAACCACAAACAGGGCTTTCAGTTTTTATGTACCCAAATGCTGGAATGCTCTACCCCCTGACATTAGGGCCATAGCCAACCTATATCAGTTCAGGAAGGCTCTCAAAACTCACCTGTTCCTCCAACACTTACCAGACAGCAATTGATCCTAGATATACCTCTCAGGAAATGACCCAATTTAGAAAGGCCCTTACATGCATTATCTGACTTTTACCTATCCTTCCAGTGTAAATAGCTTATGTATATAGTTAACCCTGTTATCCAAGTTTGTACTCCTGTTCGATGTAAAACCTGACAGCTTGTTGTTATGGTCGTTAAGTTATGATGTAAACCGCGCTGATGCTAAATAGCGTGGTATATAAGAAATTGTAATAAAATATAATAAATAAATAAATAAAGAGACAGTCCCCGCTCATCAGAACTTACAACCTAGTCAAGGCAGACAGCACAGGAGGTGTAGACAGGGATACCTCTAGGGGAAATGGTAAGAAAACACAACGGAGATCAGGTGACTCAAGATCTGAAAGCATCAGCGAAGAGGTGAGTTTTCAGCCTGGATTTGAAAAGGGCCAGAGAAGGCATTTAACATGCAGACTCAGGTAGTTTGTTCCAGGCATTAGGAGCAGCAAGGTGAAAGGAGTGAAGTCTGGAGTTAGCAATAGAAGAGAGGGGCACAGATAGAAGCAATTTGCCAGAAGAGCGGAGTTTCCGGGGAGGGGTGTAGGGAGGTATAAGAGAGGAAAGGTAGTGAGGAACTGCAGAGTGAATGCACTTACAGGTCAGCAGGAGAAGTTTGAACTGGATGCAGAAATGGATAGGGAACCAATGAAGTGACTTAAGAAGAAGGATAATATGAGCATGATGAGGCTGGTGGAAGATTAGCCATGCAGCAGAGCGTTGAACAGATTGAAGGGGAGAGAGATGATTCAGAGGGAGACCAGCAAGGAGTAGGTTACAATAATCAAGACGGGAGGTGATTATAGTGGATAAGTGTCTTAGTAGTGTGTTCAGAAAGGAATGGGCGGATTTTGTTGATATTACAGAGAAAGAAACGGCAGGTCCTCCAACTTTGCTCCACTGCCCCCACACACCTACACGGCCACTGCCTTGACCTAACTCTTCTCCAATTCCTCTCCCTCAAACTTCCGCAAATCAATCCTTCCCTTACGAGTATCTAACCATCACCTCTTAACTTTTACTCTACAGCTCCCACCATCCCAACCTCATCCTGTCTCCTCCGACCTATTTAGAAATCTGCATAATATTGATCCCCCGACTCTCTTCTCCACCATTTCTCCAACTCTTTCCTCCATTTTATCATCCGAGTCCATTGATGAGGCATTATCCTCATACAATGCTACACTATCCTCAGCCCTTGACACTCTTGTCTCTTCCACCCCATGTCCTGTTAAACAATCTACTCCCCAACCCTGGCTTTCACCCAAAATCCGTTACTTACGCATCTTCGCCCGTTCTGCCGAACGAGCCTGGTCCAAATCCTGCTCCCCAGAAAACCTTCTACACTTCAAATTCATGCTGGGCTCCTTCCAGTCAGTCTTAGCACTTGCCAAACAAGACTACTACATTAATCTAATTCCCTAGCCTCTGATCCTCGCCGTCTCTTTAACACCCTCAATTCTCTCCTCAAGGTCCCCCCGCCCCAATCCCACCTCCCTCTCCGCCCAAACCCTAGCCGACTACTTCCACGACAAAATCCTCAAAATTATCCTCCAATTCCCTACCCCCTCATCTACCTCCCCTCCTACACATTTCTCCTCCCCCATCCATACCCCACCGCCACTCTCCTCCTTCCCTTTGATCTCTGAAGAAACCACACTCCTTCTTTCCTCCTCCAAATCTACCTCTTCTTCAGACTCTATCCCCACCCATCTCCTATGTTCCATCTCCCTCACCATTATCCCCTCCCTCACCATTGTCCCCTCCATCACTCATATCCTCAACCTTTCACTCTCCACTGCAACTGTCCCCGCTGACTTCAAACACGCTGTTGTCACACCCTCCTCAAGAAACCTCACTTGAACCCACATGCCCTTCTATCGACCCATCTCCCTCCTTCCCTTCATATCCAAACTATTAGAATGAGCAGTCCACCGTCGCTGCCTTGACTTCCTCACCTCCCAGGCCCTCCTGGACCCACTTCAATCCGGCTTCCGTCCCCTATATTCCACTGAAACGGCACTCACTAAAGTCACAAATGACCTGTTCCTGGCTAAATCCAAGGGCCTCTACTCTATCCTCATCCTTCTTGACCTTTCTGCTGCCTTTGACACCAGTGACCACGACCTTCTCCTCATCATCCTCTCCTCGCTTGGCTTCAAGGATTCCGTACTATCCTGGTTCTCCTCCTACCTCTCCCATCACTCATTCGGTGTATGCTCTGGTGGCTCCTCCTCCTCCCCTACCCCACTCCATGTAGGAGTACCCCAGGGATCTGTCTTGGGCCACCTCCTCTTCTCTCTCTATACCCAAGGCCTTGGCGCGCTCATCTCCTCCCATGGCTTTCAATACCATCTCTATGCCGATGACTCCCAAATCTATCTCTCTACACCTGATATTTCCCCGGCAACCCAGTCCAAGATCTCTGCCTGTCTTTCGGACATCGCTGCCTGGATGTCTCATCGCCGATTAAAATTGAACATGGCCAAGACTGAACTCCTTGTCTTTCCACCTAACTCCTCCCCCCCCACTTCCACCTCTCTCAATCCATGTGGATGGATCTACTATCCTTCCTGTTCCCTCAGCCCGCAATCTGGGGGTTATCTTTGATACCTCTCTCTCCTTTTCTGCTCACATCCAGCTTGTAGCTAATACCTGCCGCTTCTTTCTCTACATCAGCAAAATCTGCCCCTTCCTCTCTGAACACACTACCAAATCGCTTATCCACTCCTTAATCTCCTCTCGCCTTGATTACTGCAACCTACTCCTTGCTGGTCTTATTGCTAGCCACCTCCCCCCCTCCAATCTATACAAAATCATGCCGCTCGACTAATCTTCTGCCAACCTCGACATGCCCACGTTACTCCTCTTCTCAGGTCACTTCACTGGCTCCTTGTCCAATCCCGCATCCAATTCAAGCTTCTCCTGCTAACCTATAAGTGCATCCACTCTAAGGCCCCTAACTACCTCTTATCTCTCCCTACATCCCCTCTTGAAATCTGCGCTCTGCTAACAAATTACTTCTATCAATGCCTTTCACATGCACTGTGAACTCCCGACTGCGCTCCTTTCACCTTGCTGCACCTACGCCTGGAACAGCCTGTGTCTGTGCGCCTGGCATCCTCCTTGGCCCTCTTCATATCCAGATTGAAGACCCACCTCTTCACTGTTGCATTCAGATCCTGACTCCTTCCTTATTTAACCCTAACCCCCGTCATCATTTATGACCAAACTACTGACCAACCCGTACCTTGCGCAGAACTGACTAATGCTCTACCTTGCGCAGAACTAATGCTCTATACTGTTCTAACTTATGTTTTGTTCTAAGTAGATTGTAAGCTCCGATGAGCTTGACTCTGATGGGCAGGGACTGTCTCTTGTATGTTGGCTACCTCTTGTTAAGTCAGCTGTGCAGCGCTGCGTGAGTGGCGCTTTACAAGTGCTGAATAGTAGTAGTAGGTCTTAGCTATCAGATGAATGTGTGTGAAGAAGAGGAGTCAAAGATGACCCCAAGGTCGCGAGCTGAGGAAACAGGGAGGAGTACAGAGCTATCCACAGAGACTGGGAAAGGGGAGAGGAGGTTTTAGGGGGGAAAAAATAAGAAGCTCATTTTTGGCCATGTTCAATTTCAAGTGGCGGTGAGACATCCAAGCAGCAATGTCAGAAAGGCAGGCAGCGATCCGGGTCTGGATTGCTGGAGAGATTTCAGGTGTAGAGAGGTAGATCTGGGAGTCATAAGCATAAAGATGGTACTGAAAGTCATGGGAAGAGATGAGTACACCAAGGTATAGAGAGGGAAAAGGAGAGGACCCAAGACAGATCCTTGGGGTACACCAACTGAGAGCAGGATAGCAGCAGAGGAGGATCCACCAGAACAAACACTGAAAGGGCGATAGGAGAGATAAGAAGACAACCAGGATAGTACAGAGCCCTTAAAACCAAGTGAGAACAAGGTATCAAGGAGAAGGTTGTGGTCAACAGTGTTAAAAGCAGCAGAGAGGTCAAAAAGGATGAGGATTGAGTAAAGGCCCTTGGAATTTGCCAGGAACAAGTCACTGGAGACTTTGGCAAGAGCCATTTCAATAGAATGTAAAGGATGAAAGCTAGATTGTAAAGGATCCAGGAAGATTTGAGAGGAGAGAAAGTCAAGGCAACGGTGGTGAACCGCATGTTCAAGTATTTTGAAACGAAGGCGAGAGAGATGGGTCGATAGTTGGAAGGACAAGTATTTATTTACATTCTCTTATATACTGTGCTATTCTGCATCAGTGCGGTTTACATTGAACAAATTGAAATTACATTGAACAGGGCATTATAACTAGGAGATAACTATTTTACAGGGAACATGGGCTATGGAGGGTTAAGTGGCTTGCCAAGACCACAAGGAGCACCTGTGGGACTAGAAACCCCAGTCCTTCCAGCCCAAGGTTGCTGTCCTCTAGTGGGATTTGAACCCCCGACTTTCCAGCCTGAAGTACTTTGCCCCAACCACTAGGCCACTCCTCCACTCCAAGTATAATCAAGTGAGGGTTTCTTGAGGAGAAGTATAACTACAGTATGCTTGAAGGCTGCAGGGGCAGATGCAGTGGAAAGTGATAGGTTGAGAATATGAGAGGTAGAAGGGACAACAGTGGAGGAGATGGGGATTAGGAGATGGGTGGGAATAGGATCAGAGGAGCAGGTAGTGAGTTTGAAGGAAGGTGTGCGGTTTCCTCCTCAGAGATCATAGAAAAGGAAGAAAGGGTAGCGGAGGTAAAGGGGGAAAGTTGGGAGTGAAGAGGGGAAGTAGCTGACTTTGTGGGGAATTGGAGGGTGATCTTGTGGATTTTGTCATGGAAGTAGTCAGCCAGGGATTAGGCAGAAAGGGAGGGAGGGGTCAGAGGCGGAGGCACCTTGAGAGAGTTGAGAGTACTAAAGAGACAGCGCGGGTTGAGGCAAGACATCAGAAAGATTTTGACCAAGTGCGTCTGCAAAGATTTTTAGCAACACTATCTGTATAGTGCCACCTAAAATCCATGGAAAGACTGCTATCCAAAGAAGTGCTTCTGAATATCAGGCCATAAACATTTCAAACAAAATCTTTAAAAAATCCCTCTGCTAGGTTTCTTTGAAGTTTGTTTAATGATGGCTCAAAATAAAACAGCAAATAAGGTTTGATTATTCTGATCTGTAAAATGCACTTTAAATATTTTATTTCTAGTAAAGCTGTGTAATTAGTGGCCTAATTGCCTACTGTAAATAAGGTTCAGTACTCAAGCAATCCGACTGACACCAATTGTTACAAGCTCTTGGCTTGCATTTAAAAAAAACACTATAATTAGCATCTACTGAAAAGTTGTTGGGAAGATACCGAGCAAACCCTTTATTACTTATTTCATGAGTGATCATCTAAAAGAGGAAAAAACTGCAAAGGTAGGAATGATGCCGTTACTCAAACAGCAGGGATGACTCAACGAGTTGATATCAATTGCTAACCACCTTTGTTTAAAAGCATCTCCCATTGTGCACCAGCCCACTTCCTAGTAACAAAGTCAAATAGGCAGTGTGACATGGCGGGGGTGCAGAGACCACGTGCCTGGGGTACAAACCCAGTGCAGAACTGCTTAGAAAAAGTTCAGCAAAGCAGAAGCGATAATGTTTTTCATTATTTAATAGTAATTTTTTATTTGCTGATCAGGAAAAGAAGATTCAGAGAAATGCCCTACTTTGGCAGGCCCTGGAGTACAGGGTCATACTGAGAGCTAGTGGCAGAGAGAAAACTTGAACTCCCGATTTAAGAATTTTCCTGAGTCATGGGCTTAACTTCTAACCTCTTCCTATTTTCAATGCATGACCTGAGGAAAGAATTTTCTTCACTCTCCAACATAATTGCCTGAATTTACACAGATCTCTGCCCCTCATTTTTATCATAAAACATCTGGAGACAGGCTTAAAGATCTAAGCATGTACACACTGTAGGAGAGGAGGAAAAGAGGAGCTATGATAGAGACATTTAAATATAGGCTTTTTTCAGTGGAAAGGAGGCTCTGCAATGGGGGGGGGGGGGGTGAGTCATAGGCTCGACAAACCCCAGATGCCAGGTTACCATGGCAACTAAAAAAACCTGACCTGGCGCCTGGGGCTTGTAATACCTGTGCAGTTGCATGAAGATCAGGACTGGCCCTGTCTGCCCATGGGGAGGAGTGGCCTAGTGGTTGGGGCAAGGTACCACGGGCCGGAAGGTTGGTGGTTCAAATCCCACTAGAGGACAGCAACCTTGGGCCGGAAGGACTGGGGTTTCTAGTCCCACAGGTGCTCCTTGTGGTCTTGGGCAAGCCACTTAACCCTCCATTACCCATGTTCCCTGTAAGTATTAGTGTATGTGTCTCATATCCCCTCGTGTTAAATGTATCCCCCAACCGCTTTGACCCGGTGAAAAGCGGGATATAAATGCAGCTAAATAAAATAAAATAAGTATTGCCCAGATCCATGATCACTGTGGGAACCAGGCCTAGCTGCCTACAGAGATCCCATCTCATAAGAATATAAGATATGCCACACTGGGTCAGACCAAGGTCTATCAAGCCCAATATACGGTTTCTAACAGTGGTCAATCTAGGTCAGAAGTACCTGGCAGGTTCCCAAAAAGACAGAGGTTCCACAATACTTATATTGGGGTAGGCAGTGGATTTCCTGGGTCCTCTTTAATAGTTTACAGACTTTTCCTCCAGGAACTTGTCCAACCTTTTTTAAACCCAGCTACACTAACAGCTTTTACTACATCCTCCAGTAAAGAATTCCAGAGTTTGATTAAACGTTGAGTGAAAAAATATTTTCTCTTATTAGTCTTAAACGGGTTACATTGCAGCTTCATTGTATGTCCCCTAACCTTTCTACTTTTTGATCGCGCAAACAATCAATGTTTATCCGTTCCACTACATTCATTGATTTATAGACCTCTATCATATATCCCCTCAGCTGTCTCTTTCCAGGTTGAAGAGCCCTAACCCTTTAAGTCTTTCCTCATAGGGGTATCCCTCCATCCCCTTTACCATTTTGGTAGCTCTTTTCTGTACCTTTTCCAATAACGCTATATCCTTTTTAAGATATGGCGAACAGAACTGCACACAATATTCAAAATGCGGTCGCGGCATGGAACGATACAGAGGCATTATAATATCCTTTGTTTTATTCTCCATTCCTTTCCTTACGATTCCTAGCATTCTATTTGCTCTCTTGGCTGCTGGTGCACACTGGGTGGAGGGTTTCAACATGTTATCCACGATGACGCCTAATTCTTTTTCCTTGGTAGTGATACTTAACGTAGCACCTTGCATTGTGTAAACATAGTTTGGTTTGTTCTTTCCTAGGTGCATCACTTTGCACTTGTCCACATTAAATTTCATCTGCCATTTGGACGTCCAGTCTTCCAATTTATCAAGGTCCTCTTGCAATTTTTCACAATCCTCTAAGGTTTTAACAATTCTAAATAATTTTGTGTCATCTGCAAATTCAATTAACACACTTGTTATTCCCATTTCCAGGTCATTTATGAAAATGTTAAAAAGCAGCGGACCCAGCACAGATCCCTGAGGTAATCCACTATTTACCTTTCTCCATTGGAAAAATTGGCCACTTAGCTCTATCCTCTGATTTCTATCTTTTAACCAATTCCTGATCCACAATAGTACACTGCCTCCTACCCCATGAATATTCTGAAAGCGTGGAATACAGCTGGTTTGGGCTTCCAAGATAGTACTTTAAAATAACAACCATGCTTGAAGTAACACAGTATATGACGGCAGATAAAGACCAGCATGGTCCATCTAGCCTGCCCAGCAAAGTGGCAAGAGTAGGTGCACAACCGCTGCGGGCAAGTCACTCCTCCCCATGCCTCTGTTTAGGGGTGCACCCACTGCTTCGTGCAGGTTACCGCTACTTGTTGAAATATCAGAGACAGTTAAGCTTATTTTGATTTTATTCTGTTTCTATAAAGGGATCCACTGTGTCTGTCCCATGCCATTTTGAATTCTGTTACTGTATTTGCCCCACCACTTCTATCGAGAGGGCATTCCAAGCATCCACCACCCTTTCAGTGAAAAATAATTTCCTGACGTTGCCTTTCAGTTTACCCCCTTGCAGCTTTATGTTATGCCCTCTAGTATTACAGCTTCCCCATCTTTGAAAAAGTTTTGTTTGTTCATTAATACTCATTAAGTATTTAAAGGTCTGTATCATATCTCCCCTGTCTCTCCTCTCCTCTAGTGTATACATAGTTAGGTCATCTGGTGCAGTCTCCAAATCATTTGGTTGCCTTCCTCTGAATTGTTTCTATATCCTTTGTGAGATATGGTCTCCAAAACTGAACATATTTTTATTTTATTTTACATTCTCTTATATACCGCGCTATTCTGCATCAGTGCGGTTTACATTGAACAAACTGAAATTACATTGAACAGGGCATTATAACTTGGAGATAACTATTTTACAGGGAACATGGGCTATGGAGGGTTAAGTGGCTTGCCCAAGACCACATGGAGCACCTGTGGGACTAGAAACCCCAGTCCTTCCGGCCCAAGGTTGCTGTCCTCTAGTGGGATTTGAACCCCCGACCTTCCGGCCTGAAGTACCTTGCCCCAACCACTAGGCCACTCCTCCACTCCCACATAATATTTCAAGCGAGGCCCCACCAGCAACTTGTACAGTGGCTGGTAATTCCTCTCTGTATGCAATCCAGCATCCTTCTGGCTTTGGCCACCGCCTTGTCACACTGTTTAGCCATTTTGAGATCTTCAGAAACAATCACTCCGAGGTCCTATTCCTTGTCTGTGCACAAAAACGTATTGCCCCCTATCTCATACAATTCCCTAGGATTTCTACATCCTAAGTACATGACACTGCACTTCTTCACATTAAATCTTAACTGCCAAGCATTAGACCATTCTTCCAGCTTTTGCAGATTTTTCATCATGTTATCCACTCCCTCAGGGGAGTCCACTCTATTGCAAATTTTTGTGTCATCTGCAAAAAGACAGACTTTTCCATTCAGTCCTTCAGCAATATCACTCACAAATACATTGAGCAGTACTGACCCCAAGACTGATCCCTGGGGTATGCTATTAATCACCTTCCTTTCATTTGAGTGAATCACGTATACCATCACCTTCTGTCGTCTGTCAGTCAACCAATTTCTGATCCAGTTTACCACCTTGCGACTCATCCCCATGGTGGTCAGTTTAATGATAAGCCTCCTATGAGGTAGATCACATCCATTGCATGCCCTTAATCTAGTTCTCTGGTTACCCAGTCAAAGAACTCAATCAGATTTGTTTGGCATGATCGTCCTTTGGTAAAATCATGTTGCCTCGGATCATGCAACCTAATGGTTTTGAGAAAGTCCACTATTTTCTCTTTCAGGAGCACCTCCTTTACTTTTCCCGGCACCAAAGTAAGGCTTACTGGTCTGTAGTTTGCCACTTCTTCCCTATTACCACTTTTTGTGAAGAGGTACCACATTGGCCCTTTTCCAGTCCTGCAGAACTTCTCCTGTCTCCAAGAATCTATTAAAAACATCCCTTAAAGGCCCTGCAAGAACCTCTCTGAGCTCTTTCAGTATCCTGGGATGTTATCCATCTGGTCCCATGGCTTTGTTCACTTTCAGTTTTGCAAGCTGTGCAAACACATCATCGTCTATAAATGGTGTAGTATCTACTCCATTTCCATTTGTATATTTATCAATCACAGGTAATCAGAAGTATTTGTTTAGCATTTTCAAGTCACTTTCCACAAATCCATTCTCAGCGCTTTTGAGTCTTGCAATTTCACCCACTCATCAATGCAAGCTCTACCACCATGAACTACTGGAGGAACTTCAACATCCCAGCAATGGAGCAAATAGCCCAAATCATAACTGCCTTAAACACAACCACATCCCCGTCGGATCCTTGCCCAGTGATGTGGATCAAATCCGCCAAGGAAGACCTAATCAAATACATCCAAAAGATAATAAGCACCTCACTTACCCAGGGCTACATGCCCAAGGCCCTCAGGCAAGCCACCATCCGCCCTATTCTAAAAAGCACCTCAACCAATGACTCGGATCCAGCATCCTACCACCCAATAACCAGCCTTCCATTCCTTGCCAAAATAATTGAGAAGATCATGCAGTGACAGTTTCAGGACCATATCGATCAACACGCCCCCCTGGATCTACACCAACATGGATTTCGTCCAGATCACAGTGTGGAGACACTACTCACCCACTTATTTGACAACTTACTCAAAGGAATAGACAAATTAAAAAAGGGTTTCCTGCTAATCTTTATTGACATCTCATCTGCCTTCAACACAGTCTTCCATGACATCCTGCTAAAGCGCCTGATGAAGATCGGCCTCCAAAACACAACCATCAAGTGGTTCCAGTCCTACCTCAAAGACAAACAGAGAGTCAAATCCGGTCACCTCACCTCAGAACCATTCCACACAATTTAAGGAGTACCACAAGGGTCCTCACTATCTGCCCTTCTTTTTAACATTTACAAACAACCTGTATGCAAGATATTCAACAAACACAAGATCCAATATGCAATATATGCAGACGATATTATGGCCTATACCCCCAATCCAGTTGGACACCACAGACTTCACCAAAATCTCAACTTGCCTCCATGAAATAAGAGCCTGGCTTATGAACAACAACCTCAACATTAACATCAAAAAACCGGAAGCAATCATCATCACATGGGAAACCACGTACACACCCCCCACATCTATCAATATTGCCAATATACCAATTACAATAAAAAACGAAGTTCGGTACCTCAAGGTCATCCTTGACAAGCACCTCACGCTACAAGCGCACATCAATAAGACCTCCAAGACCGCCTTCTATAAACTTGCAACGATCCGAAGACTAAAACCTTTCCTCAGCCAAGAACATTTCCGGACAGTATGCCAAGCCATCATAACACCAAACTTGGACTACTGCAATACTCTTTTCCAAGGATTACCCAAACAAACCATCTGGCCCCTTCAACTAGCCCAACACACCGCTGCCCAAACCATCATTGGAGCATCACAACATGACCATATAACTCCCGTCCTGTATGAACTTTACTGATTACCAATTACCTCACGAATTAAATACAAATCCGCTCTTACAATCTTTAAAATCAAAAATAACATCTCAGCAGGAATTTTACATGACCTCATCTGCACCAAATCCAGCAGCTGACCTGAGAGAAGCAGCACAATAAACACCATACAAACCCCCAGCTTATTCACAAAGGCCAAAAAAACACCACTAAGAGGGCTCTTTCTCTTGCTGCTCCCACTATCTGGAACTCTCTCCCGGAAAAGCTAAGGTCAACCACAGACTTAAAGGACTTCCGGAAACAACTCAAGACTCTTCTTCACTGAACATTTCAACGAACACTTCCAACACCCCAGTTAACCACTGACATCATTCCCACAAATCATGAACAACTGATCACATGTCACAATGTACAGAAGTTTTGCTTTTAGCACCACCCATTCACCCCTCCCTTTGTTCCCTAAAATTGTTACTATTGTTGAGTTTTTTAAGTTGTTATTGTTCCTTACATACTAGTTCTCTGTAACAATTGAAGTTTCAATGTAAACCTCCTTGATTATAAGATAAGGCGGTGTAAAAAAAATTGTTAAATAAATAAATAAATTTGTCTAAGCAATGCATCTTGGAAGGCATCCACAATTTCTTTACATCTTTCCAGTTTTGCAGAGAGAATACTCCAATCTTCATTGGATAAAGTCACCCAATATGATCACTTCCCCTTTCATGGCTACCTTTGCAATATCAATAATCAAGTCTCTACCCATTTCTTTGGTTTGAGATGGAGGCCTTTAGACTACACCAGCATGGATGATGGTACCATCTCCTCTTTCCAATACAATCCACAGCGCTTCTTCTTTTTCCCATGTCCCCTGCATTTCAGCAGCTTTAATATTGCTTTTGAGATTTAGGGCGACTCCTCCTCTTTTTCTGCCTTCTCTGTCTCTCCTAAATAAACTGTAGCCAGCTATGGCTATATCCTATTCATGTGACTCATTAAAACTATGTTCCTGTTTCCAGGTCAGGAACTTTGTTGGCTAGGCTGAGCATTTGTGCACAATTGCTTTCCAGAATTTGTTGACTTGCCTGTATTTTGCGTGGATTTTGTTTCCACACACCATTGATGTGTGGTTTAAAAGTGTGGCTGTTTCTAATGTTATTATGCTTTTGCTGAGAGTGACGTCCTGAACTTGCCCTTCTCCATCTGTCATCCCCTTCCCTAGTTTAAATGCCTGTCCACATACTGCCTGAATTTTTCACTTAGGATCCTTTTCTCTGTGACAGAGAGATGTAGTCCATCAGTGCAGTATAATCTCTTGTTGATCCATCTGTTTCCCCAGTCGCCTATATATCTAAATCCTTCTCATTTGCACCAGGTTTGGCGCCCTGTATTAAAGTTGTTTATGCGATGCAGCCTTTCTAACCCCCTTACCAAGAACAGGTAGAACGTCTGTGAATGCTATAGTGTTAACAATGGACTTGAGTTTCTCTCCCAGAGTCTAGAAGCCCCTTTGAACTGCAGAGGCAGTTTCTAGCCAGATCATTTGCACCCGAGTGACAATGTTAATTTTGGAGTGCTCACTTTCTTCACTAACTATACCAACAATTTGGTTTATATTTCTGCTGGCTGAAGAGCCTGGGAGGCATTTGACCATCTTCTCTCCTTTGAACCGTGTTCCCAAGTTGGTGCCTCTGATGATGGAATCTCCAAGTAGCAGTAGGTTTTTTTTGTGATTTTGTCTTCATATTTGCTGCATTATCAGTAGATTGGGCATTGACTTTCTCATTTAAGGGCACTTCAGTTTCCATGGATTGAGCACCCTCAATATCCAAGGCAGAGAAGGCATTATGCAGGGATATCTGTTGATGGAGAGGGTGTCTCTGTGTTATAGGTTGCAAACCTACCAGAGCCCACCGTGATCTATTGGTTCCTGGGCTGTCTGATTCTTTGTGGGAATTGTAGATTTTGTTCAGTTTGTACCCTAGAAGAGGTGTGTTTAATTGCAGCTAATTCTTTCCTTGAGTAGGAAAGACTCTACTCTTAGTTTTTTCTTTACTATTTTCCTCATTTTATCAGTTTCCCTTTTGAAAGTTGAAAGGTAGTAGTGTGAGTTTCCTTGCTGTCCTTCCTCGATTTATTAAATCAAACGTGATCATGCCAAGTGGCCCCCATACCCTTATGTCTTGCACCAGAACCTATGTTCTGCTGAGGACTAGGGCCAACATGGCTTCCCCTCTGTTTCATGAACCAGCTGCTCCAAGAAGCAGTCATTTATTTCATCTGGAAAGTTTATCACGTCCTGCCGTGCCAGTGAACCAGTCTATAGCGGGGTAATTGAAGTCAGCCATTATTATTATTACTGTGTTGTAACTTTTGTTAGCTTCCCCTCCTCCCCGAAGTCGGCAGCATCTTCCCTTCCTTCCTAGTTGTTGATATGGAAGGACAGACTAGATAGGCCTTGGGGTCTTTTTCAGTCGTCCTTTTTCTCTGTTCCTATCTGCATCCCCCAGGTGTAGGGCATCTCCCCGCCCCTCCCCCCGCGGCGTTAAACGTGTCTGTCACACGGAAACCATCATTACATAAGTCAGTGGACACCGGGCACAAAGCCGACGGAACCCTCTCGGATTAAGCAGCCGCAAACCAACCCGCGCTTCCGGTCTTCTTTACGAGGAGGCGGCCGCCGCAACCTTCGATCCAGTGATGTCACCGGAAGCGCGGGGAACGTCACGGGCCGCGCGCCCTACCCATGATGCCTAGCGGCGGAAGCAGGGCAGAGCTGCCGCTGCTGCTGCTACTTTTCATAGAAAACAAATCTTCAGCGCCGCCGCAGCGGGGTTTAGGGCTCAGGGACGGTAGCGCCCCCGGTCTAAGCTCGGGCAGGTCGGCGAGGCGGGTGAGTGACTAGCAGCGGGTTTAAAGGGCAGGGAGCCCACCGAACTGCCTCCCCCATCGCCCAACTGTCATCAGCCCTGCGAGTATTCGGCCGCTGCAGCCCTTCCCCGGGCTCCCAGTTACATTGCACTGGCCGTTACTGGGCTGCCACCCCCCCCCCCTCCTCCAGCCTTGCAGAGATTGACCCAGAGATCGCAGGTACCCCGCAGCCTGACCCTGGCTATCGGGCTATGTCTCTTTATAAATTCCCTTGATATATTTGTGTTTTGCAGGATCCTTCTGGTCAAGAAAACTGACATCAACATGGGGATGAGGACAATGCGGTGCTTCCCTTCAGCATTTTACCTTTATTATTGCTGAGGTGCTCCTTTCATTCTTCCTTTCCTCTTCACTACTGGCATAGCAGCAGGTTCTCCTTCTTAAGCAAACTCAGATGGCAGCAAACTATCCACCCCCATTTGATGACCAGGGAGAGGTGAGGGAAGGTTTCCTTTGCCCCCTGTGTTTAAAAGACCTGCAGTCTTTCTATCAGCTTCACTCCCACTATGAGGAAGAGCATTCAAGTGAGGACAGAGATGTTAAAGGACAGCTGAAAAGTAAGCAGAAGCCCTTTTAGCTATTAATAGAAAATGTGGTAAATGGATTTATGTCAAACAAGGTACTTTTTAAATCATCTTGAATAAATTGATTTATAAAGAGGCCAATTAACAAATGGAATTTAACAAAAATGGGTAATAGAAAAGATAAAGTGCTTCCTTTTTGTTGACCTAACTTAATACATTTCTTTGTTTAGCTTTCAGGAGCTGGCAGGTTCAAAAATTAGAATGAGCAAAAGACTGCATTGCCATAAATAGATTCCAATGAGAGTAGAGGAGAAAGGGGAGGAAGATTTGAGGGTCAGAGTGATCAGAATGTTATGGCTGATAGTGAGACACCCAGGTCTCTAACTCCTTTCTGTACACTTGGTGCAAAGAGCTCCTGGCTCTCAGAAAATGAGTCTGATCTCTTGAAGCTAGAATACCAGACTTGGAGGAGCTGAGCAGACAGAAAGGTATATAGTGGAGGCCTACAGAGACATAGAGAAAAGTCTCACCTCTAGTCTGATAGCCTCAGTGCTGCCTTGGAAGAGAGAGGTTACATAGTAACATAGTAAATGACGGCAGATAAAGACCAGTATGGTCCATCTAGTCTGCCGAGTACGATTCCAAGAGTAGGTACACCTGCACTCCGTGCAGGCCCTCCCCTCCCCATGTCTTTGTCCAGGGGTGATCCCACCACTCCATGTAGGACACCCCTATTTGTTAAGGAATTAGATGGTTCAGATTATTTTGATATTTTCTTGTTGCTGTAAAAGGATCCACTGTATCTGTCCCATGCCCTTTTGAACTCCTTCGCCATATTTCCCCCCAGCACTTCCATCGGGAACACATTCCAAGCATCCACCACCCTTTCAGTGAAAAAATTGTTTCCTGACATTGCCTTTCAATTTACCACCTTGTAGCTTCATGTTATGCTTCTAGTTTTGCAACTTCTCCATTTTTGGAAGAGGATTGTTTGTTCATTATTTCTCTTTAAGCATTTAAAGGTCTGAATCATATCTCCCCTGTCCCTCCTCGCCTCCAAAGTGTATATGTTTAGGTCTTCAAGTCTCTTCTCATAAAGTTTCTGACGCAGGCTTCAAATCATTTTGGTCGCCCTCCTCTGAACAGTTTCCAGTCTTTTTACATCCTTTGCAAGATATGGTCTCCAAAACTGAACACAGTATTTCAAGTGAGGCCTCACCAGTGACTTGTACAGTGGCATAAGAACCTCTTCCTTTCTGCTGGTAATTCCTCCTCCCCTTCTTCCTACCCTGTCATTTCTGAATAAAATATATGGAGGGAGAGCATCACATTGGCAGGAAATGATCTTGTAGCCAGTATGTCCTCCAGGGGATGCAATATCCTCTCAAATCGAGGATGAGTCTCCAGGTGCTTCTGCCCAGGAGGGAAGGGCTAGAACAGCCATCTGAGCTGGTGATTCAGTTATTAGGCATGTACATAGCTGGGAGGCTGATGGGTATGAGAATCGCTTGGTTACGTGCCTGCGTGGTACAATGGTGGTGGACCTCACGCGTCGCCTAGATGGGATTCTAGATGGTCCTGGGGAAGAGCTAGCTATCTTGGTAAATGTGGGCACCAACAATATAGGAAAGTGTGGGAGGGAGGTTCTGGATGCCAATTTAGGCTTTTAGATAGAAAGTTGGAACCCAAAACCTCCAGGGTACCATTCTTAAACATGCTTCCTTTTCCACACATAGGACCCAAAAGGCAGGCAGAGCTCTGACATCTCAATGCAGGGAAGAGAGCTTTAGATTTGTTAGGAACTGTGCAATATTCTGAGGAATAGGGAGCTTTATCCAGAATGATGGCTTCTACTTTAACCAGGGTGGAACCATGCTGCTAGCATAACCTTTAAAAAAGGGAGAGAGCAGCTTGTAAACTAGTTATTGGGGGGAGGGGGGAGCCAACATAGGGCTGTAAGTCAATTGGGATAGGGAATGGAATTTACTTAACACTCTGGAATTAGTTCTTTTCCTTTGGTTATGCATTCAGCTTGAGTCTGAGGACAAATATTGAGCAAGTAATGGCTTTTGATAATTTAATTTATTGAGATAACTCCAATCAGGGACTAATGAGGCTACAGAACTAGTTATAAAATGCATCTACACATAACAAGAAACATAAGAGAAACATTCAAGTATAGGAGAATTTACTAAAATCACTTATCCTGACCTTCCCATCTATAAATAAAATACAAGCTCTTCTGTCTAAATAACAGATCCTTGGAAACAGGAGAGGTTCCTCAGGACTGGAGAATAGCTGACATCGTACCTCTACACAAAAGTGGTGATAGGGAAGAAGTGTCAAACTACAGGCTCGTGAGCCTACCTCGGTGGCGGGAAAGGTAATGGAGATGCTCCTGAAAGAGCGAATAGTGAACTTTCTCAAAACCAGAGGGTTAGAGGATCCGAGGCAACATGGTTTTACCGAGGGGTGATCTTGCCAGACAAATCTGATTGAGTTCTTTGACTGGGTGACCAGAGAACTGGATCAATGACACACGATGGATGTCATCTACCTGGATTTCAGCAAAGCCTTTGATACTGTCCCTCATAGGAGGCTTATCAATAAACTCAGTAGTTTGGGGATGGGTTCCAAGGTGGTAAACTGGATCAGAAATTGGATGACTGACAGGCGACAGAAGGTGATGGTAAATGGAGCTCACTCGGATGAAAGGAAGGTGATTAGCGGGGTGCCGCAGGGTTCAGTCCTGGGCCCAGCACCGTTCAATCTATTTGTGAGTGATATTGCTGAAGGACTGAATGGAAAAGTCTGTCATTTTGCAGATGACATGAAAATTTGCTACAGAGTGGACTCCCTTGAGGGAGTGCTGAACATGAGGAGGGATCTGCAAAAGCTGGAGGAATGGTCTGATGCTTGGCAATTGAGATTTAATGCGAAGAAGTGCAGTGTCATGCACTTGGGTAGCAGAAATCGAAAGGAAATGTACACAATAGGGGGCGAGAGGTTGGTGTGCATGGACCAGGAGAAGGACCTTGGTGTGATTATTTCTGTAGATCTCAAGGTGGCAAAACAGTGCGACAAGGCGGTGGCAAAAGCCAGGAGGATGTTGGGATGCATTCGAAGAGGAATTACCAGCAGAAAGGAAGGGGTACTAGTGCCACTGTATAAGTCTCTGGTGAGGCCTCACTTGGAACACTCTGTCAGTTTTGGAGACCGTATCTTGCAAAGGATGTAAAAAGAATGGAAGCGGTTCAGAGGAAGGCGACTAAATGATTTGGAGCCTATGAGGAGAGACTTGAACACTTTATGTACCCTTTGGAGGAGAGGAGGGATAGGGGAGATATGATTCAGACCTGTACGCTTTGGAGGAGAGGAGGGATAGGGGAGATATGATTCAGACCTTTAAATACTTAAAGAGAAATAATGAACAAACAAACCTCTTCCAGAGACGGGGAAGCTGTAAAACTAGAGGGCATGACATGAAGCTGCAAGGTGGTAAATTGAAAGGCAATGTCAGGAAATACTTTTTTACTGAAAGGGTGGTTGATGCTTGGAATGCCCTCCCGATGGAGGTGGTGGGGGCAAACACAGTGATGGAATGCAAAGTGGCCTGGGGCAGAAACAGTGGATCACTTTACAGCAACAAGATTAAATCTAAATAAACTGAACCATCTAATTTCTCAACAAATAGGGGGTGTCCTACATGGAGCAATGGGGGGAGGAGTGGTGGGTTCACCCCTAAACAAAGAAACAAAGATATGGGGAGGGGTACACCTGCTCCTGGTGGGTGCACCACTAAGCAAAGACATGGGTAGGGGTGCACCTACTCCTGCCATATTGCCGGGCAGACTAGATGGACCACACTGGTCTTTATCTGCCATCATTTACTATGTTACTATGCTAACCCCGAGGCAAAGGAGTTCTCATCTCACTTGCAGGATGCTGCAGATGGCCCCTTCTTGTAGCAGCAGAGCTTAGGCACACACACACAGATACCGGCTCCCAGCCTTGCGGGCGAGCTGAAGGAATATTTGACAGTTCAGAAAGGGTGAGGTGCAGAGCTTGATACAGACTCAAGCGACCTCCCACCCAGGTCAGCTGGATGTGTATGTAGCCTTCAGCCATATGCGGTGCTCAGGCAGACAGTGGACTAAAAGCTACACTCTTTCTTCTCCAGGTCCATTTATACCCCCTCGGGAAATATTCACACCTCTCCTGGGGCATTGAAGGATTGATAGAGGGTGTCATCCAGGTTCCAGTTCCACATATCCCAAAGTTACTTTGTTCTCTGTCTGAGGCAGAGAGACCCCAGTTAACAGGCCAGAGCTGTCTTTGCTCCTTAATTATCCTCCCTTTCTCTGTCAACTTGATTATTGTTGTCCCCCCCCCCCCCCACCCTTTCTGTTAAACCGCTTTGACCTGGTGAAAAGCGGGATATCAATGCAGCTAAATAAATAAAAATTTACAATGGCTTGGCTCTGTAGTCAACTGGTACAGTTTCTTGTTAGCTAGGTTCAGGCGTATAGCGTATATCAAAGTGATAAGAAAAAGTCCTGGTATCTTATAATTCACACCGCTGTATTTGTGTAGGCCTTTGATTAGCCTCATGGTAGGACAGAGTGCAGAGACTCCATTTTGTCTTTGTTTAAAATGTGCAGCCGTATTGTGCATATAATCCTAACCAGCCCGCAACTGATAAATTCATGCACAAAACAATCCCTGGAAAGGTATACTAGTGTATATAGTTATGACAAATGACTATTTACATTCAACTGTTCTAATGTTCCATGTAAAAACTTTGTTACAATGTAAACTGCCCCTGATCTCTGGAAGGGGCGGTATAGAAAATGGTTTTAAATAAATTTAAAAAAAATCAATATTGCAGGGCATCCTGATAGTTAGCAATGAAGATAAAAGTAGTCCGGCTACCTTTAAGTAAAATCAAACAGAGTTAAAATATTCTAAATCGCCCCTGTCATCTGATGACAAGACTGTCAATATGATCAAACAACAAACTTTGAAGTGCCTGCATACAAATGCTAGAAGTTTAAAAAATACTATGGGAGAATTCGAATATATAGCACTGCATGAAGAGATATAATATTGACATATCAGAGATCTGGTGGAAGGAGGATAATCTGTGATCAACACCACTACGGCACAAACTGACCCCTGCCCCGCCTTCTGGATAAAAGTGCTACGCTGCAATTTCAGCCCGTTCATAGCCAGGCTCATGGACCTATCCTTCGCAACAGGCTCATTCCCCCAATGCTTCAAACATACGTCCATCAGGCCTCTGCTGAAAAACAGCAAGCTCAACCCCCAGAAGGTGGACTCGTACAGACCTATATCCAGTATACCACTTCTGGCCAAGAGAATTGAAAAAGAAGTCCAAAGACAAATACAAGAGCTCATTGAAACCGCTGCTCCACTGGACCCCTGCCAACACGGATTTAGAGAGTCCCATGGTATCGAAACACTCCTCACCATCCTCTACAGTAACCTAATTGCTGGAATTGATAACATTCATCAAGGGTTTGTCCTCATCTTCATGGATATAGCTGCTGCTTTTGACTCAGTAAGCCACGAGCTTCTCCTGGGACGCCTCAAGGAGAAGGGTATCCGTGACACAGCAGTGGAATGGTGAAAGTCATACTTGTCTGACAGATGGCAGCACGTATGATCCGGGGCCTCAACATCAAAACCTTTCCACCAGAGGCAAGGCGTGCCGCAAGGATCCTCCCTCTCCGCCCTGATGTTCGACATATACATGCAGCCCATCTGTAACCTCATCCGATCATTCAATGTCAACTTCTTAATATATGCAGATGATGTACTGCTCTACATGCCATTCTCAACAGAGCAGCTGGACCTCTCCCCACTGACAGACTGCTTTGACGCAGTATCCAACGGGCTCGAATCTCAAAACCTCTGAATACAGCACAAGAAAACAGAGGTCCTTTTCATTACGAGGAACTAAAACTTCACCCCGCCACCCCACTTAAAGATTAAGGAAGCAGAGCTACAAACCAAATCCACAATCCGATACCTTGGAGTCATATTAGACCAACGACTGGACATGAAGGTGCACATAAGCAACATAGCAAGAGCAATTTACCACAAAATCCAAACACTCAGGCACTTACGCTTCCTACTAGAGCTGGACAACTTCCGGACACTCTATCATGCGTTGATTATACCGCACTTTGATTACGCTAATGCAATCCTACAAGGGCTCCCACAATCCACCCTGAACACGCTCCAACTCACGATGAATGCCGCGGTGAGAGTTCTACACGGGGCTTCTAGGAGCGACCATGTTACGCCCATCCTGAAGCACCTCCACTGGCTCCCTATACATGGCAGACTCGCTTTCAAAACCCTGCTGCTGACTTTCAAGGCCATCAATGGGCTCTCCTCCACATCACTAGCAGAGCTTATCCAAACCATGTCCCCCAGTAGGTCCAGAAGATCTGCAGCAGTCAACACACTGGTAATCCCGAAGGCAATAACCCAATGCACCCATGCAACAGCAAAAAGGGCTTTCAGATTCTGTGCACCCAGATGCTGGAACACCCTACCACCCAGCATCCGGGCAATCCCTGACCTAACCCAGTTTAGGAAGGCATTGAAGCACCACCTCTTCCTCAAATACTACCTGGAAGACAGCGCTCAAATAGCACCCTCCCCCATCTAGTACAGCCACAGCAACATACCTGCAAGCAATCCATGACTACGATTACTTTTGACACGACATGACGTGTCGCCTAGATGTAAATAGTTACCCCAGTTTTATCCAAATTGTAGTACCTGTTTGTAAACACGGATCAGCTTGCTGCACTGTGCTGGTCATTCTGTTTCATGTAAACCGCACTGATGTTGAATAGCGTGGTATAAAAGACTGTAAATAAATAATAAAAAATCAATGGGACAGCATGATACCAGGGTACAAATTATATTGCAATGATAGAACACATTAAATTCTTAGAGGGGTGGCGCTATATGTTAAAGAGGGCATAGAGTCAAACAGGATAAACATTTTGCAGGAAACAAAATACACTGTAGAAACTCTATGGATAGAAATTCCTGTTAAAAAAAAACAAAAAACTGGAAGGAAGTGGCAGTGGGAGTGTACTACCGTCCCCATGGCCAGAATAAACAGATGGATGGTGGAATGTAAACTTTGATAGCTTTCCTAATTTCTGTTAGCAACACAATAATAATGAGTGATTTCAATTACCTCGCTCTCAATTGGGTCAATGTCACATCAGGACGTGCTAGGGAGATAAAGTTTCTAGATGAAATAAATGACTGCTTCATGGAGCAGCCGGTTCAGGAACTGGCAGAAGGGGAAGCTTTTAGACCGTCCTTGATGAAATGCAGGATCTGGTGTTAGAGATAACAGTGTTCGGCTGCTTGGCAATAATGATCATAACATGATTGAATTTGATTTAATATAAGGAGGAAGGAGAGGTACTTGTGACCTGGATTGAACATAAGAACATAAGATATGACATACTAGCATGTACTGATGTGCACGTCCTGATGTGACTGACCCAATTGAGAGCGAGGTAATTGAAATCACTCATTATTATTGTGTCTCCTGCCCAATCGGGGCAGCGGGAGTGCTCCTGTCCAATCGGGACAGTGGGAGCAGAGAAGGGCCGGCTAAACCACCGCATATAAGCGGCGTCCCTACCCCGAGGGAGCCGCTTTAGCCTCCGATAGCCCCTAGCCGTCTCCTGCCCAATCGGGGCAGTGGGAGTGCTCCTGTCCAATCGGGACAGTGGGAGCAGAGAAGGGCCGGCTAAACCACCGCATATAAGCGGCGTCCCTACCGGGCGCGCCCGTGCCTGAGGGCCTCGCCAGAGGGCCCTTTGGCGTGGCCCTTAGGCGGGAGCCACTAGGCGCAAAGGAAAAACAAGGCTGCACATCGCCCCACGAGAAGAACCCCGGAAAAATCCACACCAACAGCCACAACTGGCTTGAAGCTCCCCTGGATGGGTCTGAGATCGCCAGCGCCGGTCACTATCAACAGCGCGTCCACTCAAAGCGCCAAACAATCACGGATAAAAGAAGCTACAAACCATCACAGATCACGAGAACAATGAGGACCAATACATCTTTGAATCCATGAAGCAACAGCACAACACGGCTCGAGCTCCCTGACCCAGGTTGAGCTCGCCCTTCCCAGATAGTCACACCACAGCTCCTGACCAGGTAATCGCAGTAATATCGAACTTTAATTTCAATTCAAACTCAATAACACAAATCAGCTGCCCTTTCTGACCTGCCGGAGAAATAGCAGCCTCCTTTTCTTAGCTCTGTACATTATATGAATGAACTCCGATCTGTCTCATACTACCAGAACTTCGCAGTAATTAGCTGCAATAACCCTCTTGCCAGTAATCCCTGCAATATCCAAGCTATTTATTGTGCATCTCTCACATATTTATCAGAAGTTTTTACCTGTTATTCTTATTGTATATATACTGATTGATCTATCTCATGTGCGACAACTATCAATTTATCTTAGACCATAAGTAACTAACCTCTGCCACATTCACTCAGTTACCCCTCCAAAGATTCCATAACAAACATTGCATCAGACTCAACCACACAAACCATGGCTCCCATTACCTATATGGTAATTCTCTGCCTCTACTTATCTCTAGCCGCATACGCTTACATACCACACTTGACGCAACACCAGACAATAGTATGGCATCCAATCCTCAACAATGGCAAAATACTGTTACCCTTCCTACCACTGATAGGTCCAACCTACATAGCTCACGATGAAATCATACCCAACCCAGACCTGACCGCTGCGTTAAAGGTCACTGGCAAACCCCAGAAAAAACGTAGCCCCAAACCAAAACACAATAAACACAGGAAACCGACAGCCACAAGGACCAGAAACAAGCAACACCAACCACACCAAATATCTCAATCCCCCACTACATTCTGTCTTATCAACGCCAGATCCATTAGAAATAAAACCCACATCATACACAACATCATCACTGACAACAAACCCGATATCCTCTGTGTCACAGAGACATGGCTCACAGACAGTGACCCAGCAATACTAAACCAACTACCCCTACCCAACTACACTTTATTTAACTGCCCCCGGCCCAACAGGAGAGGAGGAGGAGTACTTATCATTGCCAAAACCTCCCTAATGTTCACAAGCCCTTCCCTAACTGAATCCAAAGGCATTGATATACTCAAGATTGAAAACAAAACATCAATACTTTGTTTAATCTACAGACCCCCCTCAGCACACCATGAAACCCTGGCCACCGCACTGGAAATTATCTCAACCTCTGCAACCAAAAAACTGCGCATCATTCTGGGTGACTTGAATCTCCCTTCAATTCCCCTGTACAGGCAGACGCTTTCTCAGAAGCCATGAACCAGCTCGGATACGTACAAATCATTCAAGAACCCACACATAACAAAGGTAACACCCTCGATATGGTGTTCTTATCACACAACATCCAACAAAACACCAAACCTCGAGTAACCCCGGTCCCATGGTCCGACCATTTCCTAATTAAATTTGAAATCCATCTACCATCACTAAAGGAAAAGCCACAAGCCGACCCGAAAACACATCAACAGAGGAAATTCCAAAAATTCAATAGTGAAGCATTGATAACTTCTATATCTACACATTTTGAGTACACCACCACAGACCTAGACAAACTGGTAGCCCAATGGAACTCAGGGATCGAGGCAGCTGCAAGACCAACATGGAAAGGCACAAACGCTGCAACAAAAACAGGAACCGAACCTTGGTACTCTCCCACACTATCTAAAATGAAGAGAGAGCTACGCAAACTGGAAAGGAAATGGAGGAAGAAGCAAACCGAAGAAGGCAAGCAACTATACCTAACACTCCTCTCAAAATACAAGAATGAGGTCAACCTCGCTAAGAAGAGTCACCACACCAACCTACTCAACAAAGCTCTCAATAGACCCAGGGAGCTTTTTGAGCTCGTAAAATCTCTTACCAAAACTTCGCAAAACCCCATCTCCTCAGACGATATAAAGGCCCAGACACTTGCCGACCACTACGCCAAAAAACTAAACCCGCAACTCCCCACAATCATTAATCAAAGCATGCCATTAGTCATCACCACTCGAGAAACCACCACTGCCTCTCAAGCAGACCTGGAACCGGAATGGAACACCTTCCAGCATTTAGGTGAGCAACAAATCTTAAACATCATAACCAACTTAAACACCACTACCTCCCCCCTCGACCCATGCCCAGCCGCCTGGATGAAAGCTACTAAGAAAGACAACGCAAAACCCATCGCGCACATTGTCAACCAATCACTGCAACAAGGAAGCATGCTGACTCATCTCAAGAAATCAATTATAAGACCCATATTAAAGAACAAGTCGCTCAACAAAAGTGACCCTGCATCATACCGCCCAATTTCAAGCATAGCGTTCCTAGCAAAAACGATTGAAAAAGCGGTTCAGCACCAACTACAAGATCACATGGATGAGAGAAAAGCCTTAGATGAGCATCAATATGGATTCCGTCAGAATCACGGAGTAGAAACACTACTGCTTGCACTCCTTGATAATCTACTTAGGGGCCTAGAGAACAAAAACTCCATGTTCATACTCATATTCATTGACATCTCAGCGGCATTCGATACAGTACATCACAACACCCTCTTGGACCGTCTGGCCTCGCTGGGTATATCAGGGACCCCCTTAAAATGGTTCGCTTCATATATATCCAATAGGATGCAACAAGTGCAATTCAACAACGACAAAGCTGATGCTTTCCCCCAAACCCAAGGGATCCCTCAAGGGTCCGCCCTATCATCACTACTGTTCAATTTGTATATAAAGCCGGTCTGCGATATCTTCCAGAAATGCAACATCAAATACCACATATATGCCGACGATGTGATGCTATACACACAGCTTGACATAACACAGCCTAACTTCAGTCCACTAGAAGGATGCCTTGACATGCTCCAATTATGGCTTCAACAAAACAACATGTCAATAAACCACAAAAAACAGAGGTCATGTTCATTTCCAAGAAAGCCAATTTCGTCCCACCCACCACAGTCACACTTAACAAAAACATATACTACACGAAGCCTGTAATAAAATATCTAGGAGTCTTACTAGACTGCAACCTCAGGATGGACAAACACCTCAGAACAGTTAACCGAGCCATCTTTTACAAACTCAAAATTCTACAACCACTTCGCAATATCCTAGACAAATCCGACTTTAGGTCTGTTGCTCAAGCACTAATCATTCCCCACCTGGACTACAGCAATGCCATTCTACAAGGGCTTCCAAAGAACACACTAAGCATCCTGCAAATGGCCCAGAACGTGGCTGCAAGAGTCATCATGGAAAAGAAAGTCACCGACCACATAACCCCAGTACTAATGGAACTGCATTGGCTCCCAGTGGCCGCCCGCATCATCTACAAACAGCTCATCACAACGTTTAAGCTCATCCACGGCATCGCACCATCCTACCTCAATAACCTAATCACTATCCAACCATGCAACAGGAGCAGGAGAACTATGAATCTCAACACCCTATGTATCCCGACCAGCATTCGATCTGTCAAGGCCGAAACAAGCAATAGGGCGTTCACATACACAGCGCCAATCCAATGGAACCAACTACCGCATGAATTGAGACTCACAAACAGCCTGAGTGAATTCAGACGAAAACTTAAAACATATCTGTTTCAAACCCACTACAACCTGATCTAACTGCAATACCCTACCTGAACCAGATAAACTCTGCCACCCTCGGCAGCATAAAATCTAATAGCATATAGTCATGTATAGCCTGTACTCTTTGGAAATTAACTCTGTATAAATTGTATATATGGGGCCCCTCCCAACCTATTGAAATCAAATGTATACCCTGATCTGTGTGCTATAATCAACTGTATATTGTATCCAACTGTTTATCCCGTGTTACGTAAATCATTGACTAATCAAAATGTAAAACTGAAAAATCTCAATGTACTGTACAATGCATTATGATTCTGTAAAGTAAACCGCTGCTGATCGTAGGAAGCAGCGGTATACAAGTGTTTACTAAATAAATAAAATAAATAAATACTGGGTCAGACCAAGGTCCATCAAGCCCAGTATTCTGTTTCCAACAGTGGCCAATCTAGGTCATATGTACCTAGCAGTTCCCCCAAGGGACACAGGTTCCACAATGCTTGTATTGGTTCAAGCATTGATATCCTGGGTCCCTTCTTAATAATGATTTATGGACCTTTCCTCCAGGAACTTGTCCAAACCTTTTTTAAACCCAGCTACACTAACAGCCTTTACTACATCCTCCGGTAACAAATTCCAGAGTTTGATTACACGTTGAGTGAAAAAATATTTTCTTTTATTAGTCTTAAATAGTTTACCCTGTAGCTTCATTGCATGTCCCCTAGTCTTTCTATATTCTGATAAGGTAAACAATCGATCTACGTTTACCTGTTCCACTCCGTTCATTAATTTATAGACTTCTATCATATCTCCCCTCAGCCGTCTCTTTTCCAGGTTAAAGAGCCCTAACCTTTTAAGCCTTTCTTCATAGGAGTATCCTTCCATCTCCTTTACCATTTTGGTGGCTCTTCTCTGAACCTTTTTCTAAAATCGCTATATCCTTTTTTAAGATACGGCGACCAGAATTGCACACAATATTCAAGGTGCGGTCTCACCATGGAACAATACAGAGGCATTATAATATCTTTTGTTTTATTTTCCATTCCTTTCCTTATCATACCTATTATTCTATTTGCTCTCTTGGCCGCCGCTGCACACTGAGCCGAGGGTTTTAACATGGTATCCACAATGACGCCTAAATCTTTTTCCTGGGTGGTGGTTCCTAATGTGGAACCTTGCATTGTGTAACCATAGTTTGGGTTGCTCTTCCCTAGGTGCATAACCTTGCACTTGTCCACATTAAATTTCATCTGCCATTTTGATGCCCAGTCTTCCAATTTATCAAGATCCTCTTGCAGTTTTCCACAATCCTCTTGGGTTTTAACAACTTTAAATAGTTTTGTGTCATCTGCAAATTTGATAACCTCACTCGTTATTCCCTTTTCCAGGTCATTTATGAATATGTCAAAAAGCAGCGAACCCAGCATAGATCCCTGGGGTACACCACTATTCACCTTTCTCCATTGGGAAAATTGGCCATTTAGCCCTACCCTCTGCTTTCTATCTTTTAACCAGTTCCTTATCCACAATAGTACACTGCCTCCTATCCCATAACTCTTTAGTTTTGCCAAAAGTCTCTCATGAGGGACCTTGTCAAAGGCTTTCTGAAAGTCCAGATACACTATATCAACCAACTCACCTTTGTCCACCTGATTATTCACTCCTTCAAAAAAACATAACAGATTAGTAAGACAAGATCTTCCTTGTCTAAAGCCATGTTGGCTGTCTCCCATTAGGTCATGACTATCTACATGCTGAGTAATTTTATTCTTTATGATGGTTTCTACCATTTTTCCCGGTGCTGATGTCAGGCTCACCGGTCTGTAGTTTCCCGGATCACCCCTGGAACCCTTTTTAAAAAATTGGTGTTACATTGGCGATCCTCCAATCTTCAGGTATTAGAGATGATTTTAATGATACTTCACAGATTACTAATAGCAGGTCTGCAATCTCATATTTCAGTTCTTTCAACACCCTTGGATGTATCCCATCCGGCCTAGGTGATTTGCTACTCTTCAGTTTATCTAATAGTTGTAATACATCTTCCCAATGTATCGATATTTCCTTCAATTCTTCCGCACCTTTAAATACCACTTCAGTCATGGGTAACATCCCTACATCTTCCTCAGTAAAGACCGAAGCAAAGAATTCATTCAGTCTCTCCGCTATCGCCTTGTCGCCTCTTAGTGCCCCTTTAACCCCTTTATCATCTAATGGACCAACTGACTCTCTCACAGGTTTTTTGCTACGAATGTACTTGAAAAGGTCTTTACTTCGCGTTTTTGCTTCCGCAGCAAGCTTCTTCTCAAATTCTCCCTTTGCCTGCCTTATCAATGCCTTGCATTTGACTTGCCAGTGCTTGTGTTGTTTTCAGGTTTCGTTGTTTGGCTCTTTTTTCCATTTCCTGAAAGATGCTTTTTTGGCAACAGCCTCTCTGACTTCACCTTTAAACCATGCTGGCAGTTTTTTGGACTTCCTTCCACTTTTCTTAAAGCGTGGAATACAGCTGGTCTGGTTGCTGTAGGAAGCAGGATCCTGGGCTTGAAGGACCTTGGTCTGACCCAGTCTGGCATCTCTTCTGTTCCTGAGAAGTGGCTTTATCCTCTCACTTGTAGCTGTTGTGTGCAATGCTGTGTACCATTTTTGCTTTTCTAAGAAAGGCATTATACAAATGTTTTAAATATAAAATATTGAGGAGCGTGTTGAGGCAGTTGTGACAGAACTTGCACACGTGCTCAGAAAGATTTCAGGCTGTGAGAGGGAACTGGCTACCCATGTTGGTTTCATCAGATGGCATCATCCACGTGTGTGGCTGATTCATCATTTTTATCAGTGGAGAAAAATATAAAAATAATAGTAACACAAAGCAAAAAACAAAAGGTTATATCAATTTTCTTCTGGTTTCTAAGAATTTTGATTGGTGTCGTAGGTTTTCTACTTCTGGATTTAAAAGGAGGAGTAATCTTTTATAAATTAACATTCATCCTTATTGCACTGTAGTGTCCACATCAGCCTCAACTTGTATACTGATACTGGGACATGATTAATCGGAAAAATATCATTTAGGACCTATTCATTTTTGTTTTAAAGCTTTGTATTTTCTGGATGATGATATCCGTTATGTGATAATCATCGCTCCAGTTGTGACAGTTTTAGAAGGGAAGCAGGAATTGTTTCCCCCAGGACGGTGACATTTACATCCCCATGGGTGTAGAGTTGGCATGGAGCGGGAGCCACTAATGTTAATTTTATTTGGGAAGAGGATGCAATTGGTTGGGGGATTGTATCGAGAGGGAGAGATTCTCCATTCTTCTTTGACCTTTGCCGATCTGTGTTTAATTACTGTTCTTTCAAGGTTTAGTTCAGAAGGCCAAGAACAAATTGCTGAGGCGAGAAGATGAGAAGACAAATTCTGGGAATCAGGAGCACTACGAGTCTTACAGCTATGGAGGCGTGGATCCTTGCATGTGGGAGCCCCAGGAGCTCGGTGAGAGATGACAGGGATATGGGGTGTACTGCTAACTTCCTTAGCACTGGGCACACGCTATTCAGCTCTTATTAACAAATCAAGATCCTAGAAAATCTTTGCTCGGGGCATTTTCTCCAAATGCGTTAAATAAAAATAAAATATCTGCAAAATTATTTTATTGCTTTTTTATATACCGCGCTCTTTAAAATCAGTGCGGTTTACAGATAACAGTTTTCAGTGTGCAGAACAGGAGAACTGTTGAGCACTTTCATTGAACGGGAGATACAACTTGAATATCATGACAGTCGTGAACCTGGCTTCTAAGCCAGGGTATGTGGAGTATGATCTTAGGGGTCTGTTTACTAAATGGCGGTAGCGGACTCCGTGTGATATTGGAGCCGTGGCCCCATTGATTTCACTGTATAGTGTGTGCCCATTGATTTCAATGGGGCCGCGGCTCCGATATCGCATGGTGTCTACTACTGCCAGTTAGTAAACAGACCCCTTAGTCTCTCAAATTTACTGCTAATGCTCGGCGTAATACTTACATCATGCCAAAGAGGCTTCCTTCTGGCGTTCGTAAGATGTAACATGTATGGGTAGTTGGTCAAGATGTGCTTGGAAACTCTTCTTTATCAAGCCCGTGGCTCCCAGTACAATGGGAACGATTTTTGCTTGTGTAACCATGGCAATGCTGTCAGTGTTAATTCAGTAACATGATGATTTGTAGGGCATCTCGCTCATAAATATTAAAAACCTGGGCCCCAGGCTACCTGTTGTCAGGGGAAGAGCTTGGGCTGGGTATGGAGGGGGCAGCCTGAGTTTGAAAGTGGCACATTGGCAGCCATCACTAGCTTGCAGAAGACCCTTTTTTAAATAATCCCTGCCTGAGTGATTTGGGTGACTTGTAACCATATGCGATTTGTTTAAGGAAGATTGCTTTGTAATGTCCACTTGCTTTTTAGATAATTTTGCCACTTTGATTTCTATAGCTACTGTATTTTTGTGTTATACATGATCTATAATCTGGGTAATGAATGCATTTTTAATGTTATTACTTATTACGGCATGCATTCGACATTAAACAAATTTATTTTGAAATGGAGAAGAGAAATACTTCAAGTCAGGGAAAGCGTTATTGGAGAGGTAAGAGAAAGCAAAAACATGTAAAAACAAAAGCTATTACATCCCCCATGGCTCCGAAGAACTTTGGGTTTTCTAAAAAGTCAGTGTCTGTCCTCTGGAAGACTGCTTAAATGAGCACTGGCCTTAGCTTGTGAAAATGCTGTGTGCCTGGACACAGATAAAGTCTTACATATGCTGTTTTATTTTGAGCAGGTGCCACTAAGAGTCACCTGTTTGATTTCAAGAAACACAGAGCTGCAAGGATCGACCACTATGTCGTGGAAGTGAATAAATTAATTATCAGGCTAGAAAAGGTAAATTTGTTGCTTTGATTTGAACCCTAACTAGAATTAGGGGGAGAAAAAGTGCGTGTGGGGAATATTTCTCCCTCAGCACCTGAAAAATCAACTTAATTTATAATAAATGAGACTTACCAAACTTGCGCGTGCGCGCACACACCACCACGCACTACTGACATTTTGCTGATGTACTTTTTAATGTAATCTCTGCCCTGTACAGTGATCTGGCTATTTCTGCTTGTGTCATACCTGCAGTTCTCTTGCTTTGTTTGTCAGATTTTAAGCTCAAAAACGGTTGTTGTTTTGGGAAAACCTGCAACTCACCTGGTATTTTTCCCCCCACCCCACCCCCCTTATATCAGTTGACGTCATTTGACAGAACAAACACAGACTCTGCAAAAATCCGAGGTTGGTACACTCTTTCCGTGCATGAGATGGGCTGTCCTTCAGTGCCAGGTGGAAGTGATGCTCAGGGAAACCATTTCTGTATTTATTTTGAAATTTAAAGCAATCGAGAAGTCAGTTGTGCCCTGGGTGAACGACCAGGACGTGCCATTCTGTCCAGACTGCGGGAACAAATTTAGCATGAGGAATCGGCGTCATCATTGCCGGCTTTGCGGCTCCATCATGTGCAAGAAGTGCATGGAACTGATCCTGCTTCCCTTAGCAAGTGAGTACGGACTGATGTGCTGGAAGCTGCATACCAGCTGCTATTCCACAAGGATCAGCTCATGGGGAGCAGCTGTACCATGTATCCATTTGGAATGTGATTTTTTTTTTTTTTTTTTTTTTTAAAGATCTTTTTGAAGCTCTCCCTCCAAGTTGCCTTGTTAGGAAGTGTTTCATGCGTTCATTCACGTGTGCTGATGTCTTACTGGTCCATCCTGGACTTGCTTATGCATGGTGAACCTTAGATATTTTGGATCTTGGATGGTACAGAAAAAAAAATTAATTTCCTTGTTGCTGCCACTACTATATTCTCAAAAGAATTAGCAACAGTGCTAGATGTTAACCAGTACCTTTCTTTTTGTACACTGCAATTTTATGTATTGTGGTTAGAAGAACTTTGGATTTTGTGCTCTCCTTAAATAATTTTATGACACTGCGCTACTTTGACATCACAGGAAAGGCTTCTCCAACTGCACTCTGTTCAGCCTGCTTGCAAGGGCGAGGTATCATTTCTGCTACTGCAAGGACAGTTTACCAATTGCCAACCTTTAAACAAATATTTACGTAATGAACATGAACATTTTTCTATCAACATTTATTGAAAAAGTCAGTCAAAAGGGAACTTTTTTTTTTTTTTTTTAACTTGCTGAGGTTCTTTTTTACTCTTTTCAATATTGATAGAGAAGGTTTCTTATGCTCCTTTTGGGGTCAGTTCCTTCTGTAATATTTATATTATTCCCTGACAGTGTGAGAGGTGGGTTTTTTTTTTTTGTTAGTTTGCTATATGTGCCAGATTACTGTGGTCTACTCCCAGCAGTCCTGATGTCTCAACTCGTTTTCCAACCCTCACTTTGAGTTTTCCATTCTGCACTGTGTGACCTTGCTCTGTCAGTTTCTCTCCTTTTTCTCTTGTCAGGTAAACTAACCAGCAGCAATAAGCCAACCGTTGCATCTCAGGGGAGCCCAAACCTTTCTCCTAGCAGTACCCAGGCCTCGCGTAGGGGCAGCATTAGCAGTTTGAGTAGTGTAAGTTCAGTACTGGATGAAAAAGATGATGAGCAGATCCGCTGCTGTCAGCACTGTAAGAAAACTCTGGTGAAACGGGAGCAGCAGATGAATGAAAGGCGTCACACCCCAGACATCATCAAATTCTATGAGGTGAGCGTTTGTAGCGGGTGGTGCTGTGAGACCATTGAAGACTTACTTCATTTTATATACTGAAGTTTTGTCTTTTCAAAATCTTTTTTACAAGAAACTTCGTCTGTGCATGGAGAGAATTGACCTGAAGGCCCCTGAATACATTAAGATGGCCCAGTCCATAAAGTAAGCATCACTTATACTGCAAAGGGTTTTCAACAGAAGGCAACAGCTAGCCAACTCAGTCCACCACAGTGTAACCAAATAAAGAAAACAGTGGCAAAATGTATTGTGAATGTGATTGGAAAGTATGGGAAGCATATGCCCAAGCTGTGGTGGAGGTGCTGCAGTCCCATTGCTGGCTCGCAGGTGAGGGGACCCCTACAGACATCTATTTCGTATTGCTTTGTGAATATCTGATGAGGTTGTGGCAAGCTGTTGAGACAGCATCTTTCATGTGTTATTAGTGGTACCTGACTACAACTCAAACATTAAATAGACTGAGCTGTGTGCAGTAGTGCAAGATGTATACTTGGTTTCTGCTCTGCAGTAATGAGGGAAAACTGCTTCTGCCCAGTCTACTGCAGGACTTGACAAACCCCAGTGCCAGGTCGCCATGGTGACTAGAAATTTGCCTTTGGTGCTCTGTTACTACTGTTGCTGCTACTGAAAACACCACCATAGGTGCTGCCTCTTCTGTGATCTGTGTAGCTGAGAGTAAACCTGAGCCATGCAGTGCAGGAACACTTGCATTAGTCTGCATCTCAAATCTTGAGACCAGCAAGAGACTTTCTCCACCACATGGCACATGCTAACTCAAAGCTGTGCAGATCAGAGAAGAGGAAACTTTTATTCCATAGTGTCCCATCAGTCCAGTCCAGACTACCAGGTTTTCTCCCAGAGACTGAGAATTCCAGGCTTTTGGTGATGTCATCTCATAAAATGGACTGAACTCCTCCCACCTAACCTAAGTCTCAGTCTCCAGCAGATGGGGAAGAGCTTTGTGTAGTTGAACTACTCTGGAGAGAATTCCTTCAGTTAAATAGGGGAGGTTAGCGATTAGCAGAGCTTGTGTACCAGAAGACTGTCTCAGATGCTGAGAGGACCGGAGAGGTGCGAGAGTCCAAGCCCATTGAGTTGGGGGAGGACCAGGCCTGAGAGCACACCTGGTGGGGCCAGGTCCCTGCTTTCCTTTTCTTGAACAGCCGACTCAGTCTCTACCTTCAGTGGCAGAGGTATGAATAGCAGCGACTGGCCCCTTAAAGTTTTCCTCCGCATTGGTATTGAGGAGATGTGGGGGCAGTTTTCTTCCTCAGGCAATTCTGGTCGGCCCCGGAATGCATGTAAGTGTGATTATGTGGGGGATGACTTACTGCTGGGCTTGGTTAGGCACGCGTGTTGGTCTCGGCATTTAGTTGACTGCACTTTCGGCTTCAGGTGCCTCTGCGGCGGTTCCAGCTTTTGCGGCCTTGTGATCATACCGTCTGTTAAGACTGTGTGTGGGCTGCAGCATGCGCAGAGGGTGCTTTTCTTCAGTTGGTCTTTGCAGACCATGTGAGCAGGCAGACCGAGAATGTGGGGATCGTTTGTGCCAGTCTTGATTTATTGGGGGCGGGGGGGATGGCAGAACTGCTCAGTCGGTGAAGAACTTTGCAGGCCCGGCTTCAATGGCAGTTACTTCAGTTTTGGTGGGAACCACAGCCATAACTGAGATGAGGTTCTACTGGAGGGTGGGATTTAGCCCGTGTAGGCCAGCAATCTTCCCAGGAGCTCTTGTTTGGGTCCGATGGGGATCCCTTTTCACCAGACTTTTCACCTTAGAGGAAAGGCGGGATAGAGGTGATATGATTGAGATGTTTAAATACCTCCGTGGCATAAATGTTCAGGGAGAGAGCCTCTTTCAATTGAAAGCAAGTTCTGCTACGAGGGGACATGGGATGAGGGTGAAGGGAGATAGATTCAGGAGTGATATGCGGAAATATTTCTTTACAGAGAGTAGTGGATCCATGGAATAGTCTCCCAGTGGAGGTGGTAGAGATGAGGACAGTAACTGAATTCAAAAAAGCATGGGACCAACACAGAGGATCTCTAAAGGTAAAAAGTGGACTGTTGTAGTTGTTATGGAAGGACAGACTAGATAGGCCATGTGGTCTTTTTCTGTCATCATGTTTCTATGTTTCTATGACTTAGGCCTGATGCATCAAAAACACAATCTTATGAAAGACTGTGGCACAAACCAGCAGACTCCAGGGTCTTCAGTTCGGGTCTAGGCGGGTTCTGCTTCCATAGGGACATCCCGAGATGCATTGTTATCTCAGGGGGGCGGAATCTCACATGCTATATATCTCGATCAAACTTTGGAACACTCCGGGGGGGGGGGGGGAGGAGGGGTCTTATGACTCCTTGGAGGGCCCCTCAGGGCTAGGGACTATGAGGTCCCAACTGGATCTGGATGAAGGCAAAGGTTTGGTGGGGAGGTCCCTCATATTGTCTGGGTCTCCTGCAAGGAAGAACTTTGGGCACTCGTTGATCATTCGCTTGGGGCGCTTAATATTCCCTTTGAGCCCCAGGCCCTGGATCTGCCTCTCGAGGATTCTTTGTTGCAGGGCATCTGCACATCAGAGATGGCCTTTCCTATCCACAGAACCATCAAACAGATGATTGAGGCAGAGTGGGAGGTCCTGGAGGTTGACCTGTTTGGGGGACGGGTGATGGCCCATCTGTACCCCATTCTTTTCGGGGAGAAGGAGTTTCTACATTTGCCTAAGGTGGATGCCTTGGTCTCAGCCATCACCAAAAAGGACCACCATGCCAGTGGAAGGTGGGATGGCATTGAAGGATCTGCAAGACAAGAAGTCTGAAACATTGAGGTAGTTCTTTGAGGTAAATGCCTTTGTCATTGGCATTGGCTTTGCTAGAGCTTGTTTGTGCTGGATGCAGACGCTTCCAGATTCGTTATCCCTGTGGGCTCAACAGCTGCCCGAAGTGGCCAAGTTAGAGTTGGGAGCGGCGTGCCTGGCGGATGCCCATTACGTCTTTTGTAAGAGCTTCTGCTAAGAGTATGGCCTCCATGGTAGCTGCTCACCAGCTGCTCTGGTTACGGAACTGGTCGGTGGATGTGTGCTCTAAAGCGTGGTTGAGTAAGCTGCCTTTTTGAGGGGAAACTCCTGTTTTGGAGAAGCTGGTAAAGGACATGGTCGAGACCAAGCCAGCTCTGGCTGCTGGAGGATAAGCCCAAAGCAGGTAAGGCCTCGGCAGCACCCAAGGGCCAGTCTCTGGATTTTTGCTATTATTGGGCAACTCTCTTCTCGCCCTACCAGCAGTCCCCATACCCATCAAGGGGCCAGCCCTTTCTTGGGGGCAGAGACTCCGGGCACGGCTTCTCCTCTGGGGGCAGGGCCAAGAAAGCCCAATGAGATATGGCGGGCTCAGGCGGAGCTTGTTATGGTAGGTGGCCACTTGTGCTAGTTCGTGGTCTTGGTCCGAATAACATCCAATTAGTGGGTGGTGGAGGTGATTCACGAGGGTTATGCGTTAGTTTGCTAAACTGCTCAAGGAGGCATTTCTACTGTCTCCTTGCAAAGCACTGGGCATGCGCACGGCTGTTGAGTCGACCCTTCAGTAGTTCCTTCAGCTCCAGGCAGTCATGCCCATACCTGCAGACCAGTTAGGTTCCCGTCAATACTTCATCTATTTTCTGGTTCCAAAGAAGGATAGGTTCTTTTGTTCCATTTTGGATCTGAAGTACATCAATCGGACACTACAGGTGCTGCACTTTTGTATAGAGATGTTGCACCTGGTGATCACTGCAGTGCGAAAAGGCGAGTTTCTCATCACTGGATTTCACGGAAGCATATTTGCATGTTCTGATTTGGGGAGAGCACCAGCACTTTCTGTGGTTTGTGGTGCCGATGGGACACTTCCAGTTCCAGGCATTACCGTTCAGTCATGCCAGGGCACCATGTAACTTCACAAAGATCATGGTAGTGGTGGTGGTTGTGCTTCGGCAGGAGGGAGCGATGGTGCATCCTTACCTTGGATGATTGGCTAGTAAGAGCAAAACTTTTTTTTTCGGAGAGTCACTCAGCGATGTCAAGAGTGCTTGAAGTGTTGCAGGAACTCGGCCGGGTAGTCAACAAAGCCAAGAGCCCATCTGAGTCCTTCGCATGATCTCACTACCTGGAAGCATGGTTTGACACACTATCGGAACGACCTTTTTATCAGAGGAGTGAGCTCACAAACTGCAGAACCAGATTCATCAGTTCCTCTGACGATGGGCTCCCACGGCATGGTCGTATCTATAAATGTTGGGGTCCATGGCGGTGATGTTAGACCGTGGGCTTGGGTGCATATGCATCCTCTCCAGAGGGCGTTGCTCTCCCGCTGGTCCCTGCAACGCCATCTGCTCTTCCATAGGTTGGGCTGTCTATCGGATGTTCAGCACAGTCTGGAGTGGTTTACGGTTTATTAAAAATTTGATATACTGCCCTTTATTACATCAGGGTGGTGTACAATAAAAACATCTAAATTAAGAAAACAGAAACGGAATGCCATAAAATTGATTAGGATAGGAAAGGAGGCAAAAACAAAGGAATTGTGAAGGGGGAGAAATGGGAAGAGAGCAGAACCCTGAGAAAAGTGAAGTGAGGCCCTATGGAAATCGAGCAAAGGGATTCAAGGGACCTAAAAGGTAGTATTTGGAAGGTTGAATGCTAATTGAAATAAATGTGTTAAGAGACGCCTTGAACTTGTGGAAAAGAGGGCTCAAAACAGAGTTCCTTCGGGAGGGAGTTCCACAGGGATGGACCTATAAAGAAGAATGCAGAATGTTGGATGCACTCCAAGCAGGTCTTTGAAGGGAAGGAGAGCCATAAACGATTTGCTTGTATAGACCTAAGAACCCGAGTTGGTGCATATAGAGTAAGGAACAAAGACAGAGATGAGGGGGAGCCTGTGTGTAAAGTTTTGTGGATGATGACAAGAAGTTTATATTGAGAGCGGTGAAATAGTGGGAGCCAACAGTGAGTGATACCTTTGGATCCGCCAGAGTGGATGGTGGTGACGATGGACATCACTCTGACGGGCTGGGGAGCCCATTGTCAGGCACAGATCATCCAGGGCTTCTGGTCTCTGGAACAGCAGACATGGTCCATCAGTTGGCTAGAGATGAGAGCCGTCTTCTTAGCGTTGCAAGAGTTTCGGATGCTCCTGGACGGGAAAGCGGTGTGTATCTTCTCCAACAGTGTGAGCACAGTAGCATACATCAATCGCCAGGGTGGCACAGGGAACCCGATCTTGACCCAGGAAATCATACCATTGCTTCAGTGGTTGGAGGCACATCTTCTGATCTTAGTGGCCCACATCACAGGCAAAGAGACTGTGGAGGCTGACTTTCTCAGTCAACATAGTCGATCTGGGGGAATGAACGTTGGCGTGCTCGGTGTTTCTTTGGATAACGCAGCAGTGAAAGCAGCTGGTGATGGATCTGATGGCCACCTTAACGTCAAAGCGCCTCATTTCTTCATTTGCCAGCGAGAGTGAAAGTCAGAGGAATTAGATGCCTTAGCACAGCTGTGACTGACAGAGGGTCTGCTATGTGTTCCCACTGTGGCCTTTGATCGGTCAAGTGGTCCAACTGATAGAAGCATACCATGGGCTAGTAGTTCGCATGGCACTGGACTGGCCTCGCCTCGGAGGTCCTGGTATGTGGATCCTCATCAGGCTGCCTGCGGACGAGTCTTGAAGGTTGCCGGCTCGGGCCGATCTGCTGTCGTATTGGCCGGTGTGCATGCCATAGGTGGGTCAGTTCTTGCTTACAGCCTAGCTTTTGAAAGGGAGGGGCTGAGGAAGAGAGGCTATTCTCCCATGGCAACTTCTACTCTCTTGCTGGCGTGAAAGCAGTCTACTTCCTTGGCCTATGTTCGCGTTTGGGGGTTGTTTGACGCCTAGTGCATCGACAGAGGGTCTAGTACCTTTGGGGCTTCTATTCCAGATATTTTGACCTTTCTGCAGTTGTGCATTGACAAAGGCCTGGCATTGAACACACTTTGGGTGCAGGTGGCGACCTTATTGTGCTATGGCGTGTATACCGCTGTATGTCCTTTGATTTAAGCAGTATAGCAAATGTTTGAATAAAGATATAGGGGTCATGTTCAAGGGATTGCCTTGATGTCATACCCAGATGCTGCCTTCTTCATCAGGGCCGTATGACACATTTGTCTACCCATGCGTACTCCGGTCACCCAGCTGGGACGTTAACTTGGTCCATTCGGTGTTGACAGAAGCTCCGTTTTGAGCCTTTGGGGTCAGCTTCTTTTAAAAGATCTCACCTTGAAGATGGTGGTCCTGGTGGCGGTGTGTTTGGCCAGACTGATTTCGGAGTTACAGGTGTTATCCTGTTGGGGGTCCTTCCTTATTCTAAGGAGAAGGTGGTTTTGAGGCCAGTGCTTTCATTTCTGCCCAAGGGTGGTCTTGGCCTTTCATTTGAATCGGTGGTGTTGCCAGGCTTTACCGAGGAGAGGGAACAGCAGCTGCTCTACTTGAACATGTGCCACATGCTACATCGATATCTGAAGCGCCCACAACTGTTTCAGAAGTCGGATCGCTTGTTAATACTGTTTGGGAGGGCCTCGTAAAGGGGAGGTCGCGTTCAAGGCTTTTATTGCTCGGTGACTAAAAGAGGCTATAGCTTCCATGTATCCATTGCGATGTAAGGAATTGCTGTTGGGGTTACAGGCACATTCCACCAGGGTGCAGGCATCCTCCTTGGCAGTCTAGCCTTGTTCCTCCTAGAGATGTTTGCAGAGCGGTGACTTGGTCATCGCTGCACACCCTTGTGAAACATTATCTGTTGGATGTGCAGGCGAGATCGGATGCTCTGTTCACGGCTTGAGTCTTGATGGCTGGTCTTGTGCATCCCACCCACGTCCGAGTATTGTTTTGGTACATCCCGGTAGTCTGGACTGGACTGGAGGGATGCTGTGGAAGGTGAAATTAGACCTTACCTGCTCATTTTCTTTCCTTTAGCCCCTCCAGTTCAGGCCAGAACCTGCCCGAGGTTTCAGTTTGGATATGGTGCAAGCCCGAATCAGGTTATCAGCCTGAAGGTTTGCATCGGTGCTCGTTGCATCTGCTTTATCATTTGGATACTGGCTGGGTAGGAGGAGTTCTGTCTCTCTTATGGGATGACATCACCAAAAGCCTGGAAGTCTCATTTTCCATCTGCTGGAAGGGGGAGAAAACCTGGTAGACTGGAAGGACTAAAGGAAAGAAAATTAGCAGGTAACATCTAATTTCACCCTTTGCCTCATAGCCTGTTACTAATGCTGCCGCTGAAAAGAGGAAAGTGGCTGCGATCCTGGCAGCCACCACCCTCAAGTTGCTGGGACTGTGGAGAGTTGACTGGTTTGCTAGGATGGGGAGTAGGGTCTGGGGAGAGCTGACTGGCTTGTTAGACTGGGGGTAGTCCGTGTTTTTTTTTTTTTTTTAAAGGGAGGTGGGAGATGGTGGAAAGAAACAGAATAAAAACAAGACTGTGTAACAGCAGGGTTGGAGGGGTATGGGGAGGGGATAGGCTGTATATTTCTGTCAGAGGCCTTCAGTGTTGTATTAAGGGGCTGATTTACTAAGGGGTTTTTTTCCTCTTAGACAGAATAAATCAGGCTCTAAAGGAGCAGGTTCCCGTCCAGCTCCTCAGCTTTGGTGGAGTCTGGAGACAAGGAGTGAGGTATCTGGGCCCCTGGCTACTACATGCAAGCAAAATTTGGCAAGGCCTGATCTACTGTGTTATTTCTTTAAAAAAAAATTATATAAAAACAAATCAGCAAAAGTTGCAGGTTGAGACCTTTTTTTATTGGATGAATTTTGTGTTACCAATTTTATTTCAATAGATGAATCATTGAACTATTGATGGAAACTTGACCTCCCTTTAAAAAAAAAAAAAGTTTGCCATAAAGTTTGCCATAAAGTTTGGCAAAAAAGTTTGCCATAAATGTATTTAGTCCAAAGGTCTCACCTAGAGTCTATTTGACCTTTTATTTCCATGTGTCCAAGTGGACTAATATAGCACTCGTATTGTGGTGTTAGAACAATGTGTTAAATCATTTTGAGTGAACGATATGCAGAGTAGAGGTTCATCACCCCTAGAGCTTATATTGTCCCAGCCTCCCAATGCTTCCTCATGAAGAATGAGGACCAGCATTGTCCCCTATAATTCTGTGTTTTCCAATACAAGCTTGAAACCCATGAGCAGCAACACCACAACCCTAGCTACTGTCAACTGATGCTAAAGCCCCCATACGTTTCAAAATTGTACTGATTCAGCCCTTGATGTGTTACCCCATGTATCCAGTACATGCAAGGGTATTTTTCTGCATAGGTTCAGCCAGAGATAAAGGTCTTACGCTTGCTAGGCAGAGTTGATGATTTGCTGGCCTTCACATTGTTTACAAATCCACCTATGTATATACTAGGTCAGATTTCAAATGGCTTTATGTAATATTTAATGAATCTGCTGTTTCTGATCAGGAATCTCCTTGAGATTCACCCAGGTCTGCACATTTCAAGAAAACACAGTAAAAGCAAGATTTGACATGTTCTAAGAAATTTAGACAGTTTTAAACCAAGCTAAAGAAAAGCTGTAGCTTAATCAACAATAATTCTTCAACAAAGCTCTTTATAGTTTGTGAAATGGGTGTTCCACAGTTCTAGCATAATAACCTTACTTCAGTTCTGAAATATTCTGCAATTAGCTGGGTTTCAAACATTAATTACCTCTTGTCCTTTTCTTGTCTGCTTACTAAAAGTTGATTTTACAGAGGTTTTCATCCTGATCCAGCTTATATGTGTGTGTGTGTGTGTATGCTGATGAGGCATACTTCAGCATTAAACTGTCTCTGGTTTTCTCTGCATAGTGCTGGGGAGACGACTTACAGCCTAGAGCATGCTAATTATCTGAGGGTGGAAGTACAGAAGTTGTATGAATTAATTGATTCTCTCAGGTAAGAAAACCTTATAAATATCTTGATGCCTAAATTTTGGGCTCCCTCTCTATTCCCCTGAGAAATATGAAGAAAAGCACAGGGGCGGTGGGAAGAGACACATTTACATAATCAAGTTTGTTTGCTGGTTTCATCCTCAGTAAGAAGATCTTGATACTTGGCATGAATGAGGAGCCTAAACCTCCCCCCAGAACCCAGCAGCTGCAGAAAATGATCCGCTGCTCAGCTACCCTCTTTATTCAGGTACAGGGGGAGCTGAGGGCAAGGGATATATACCGGGAACATTAGTGTGTAATCGGATACGTTTTATATGTCCTCAAAACTAGGCAGACTGTGTGAGCTTATTAGTCCTTATTTGCCCACATCTTCTATTACTATTCTGCTGAATTACTGTGTCTTTTTTACAGTAATAAATTATACAGAAAGTTCTTTTAGTGATTTGTAAATACAGTTTCTGGGTTCCTGTCTATCCTTAAATAATTTATATTCCTATTAGAGAAAGGGGAGAGTTGTGCTTTGAATATACTATAGAAAGCATTAGAAAATGTGGTTCCATGCTGTTCCTCTGTATTTCATTTATCTGCCTGATGTGTTTGAATTCCCAGGAAAAGCTACTAGGTCTGATGTCGCTGCCAACCAAAGAAAAATATGAAGCACTAAAAGAGAAACGAAAGCTCCAGCTAGAGAAACGGGTAAAGTGTCTGTGCAGCTCCAGAGTAAAACCAGCACTAATGGTTTGTGAATTCAGATCACTGTGTGGAAATGGCGTTTGATGCAACGTTCTGCAAAATTCCAGAACTGAACAAATAATCACATCTGGCAGTATCTGGGCCACAACGATGATTCAAGCTGGCTCGAGGGACATTTTTCCTTTACACACAATTTTTGTTTTTGGGGGTGGGGGGTTGGGGACCTGGCAATTTTCTCCTTTTGGTGGAGTTATTTGCTCAAAGTTTCAAATACATGACTAAAGTGGGACTGTAATGTGGTGCTCGGTCCCCTGCCACGAGGTTGTAGTGCAGATATACCTCTTAACCCTGTGCAGTTTTTGCCACTCCGAGAACAGGATCAGAGCTGCACTAGCTCAGAAACAAATGCTGAAAGCCGAGTTGCATTTTCTTGGGCTCTTCATTTTGTTCTGCTCCTTTGGGCTTGAATCAGCCTGAGCCATGAGCTTTCATAGAAAATGACTCGCAGCAAAAATAGAACCTGCTAATTACCACCCTTTTCAAACATAATACCAAAAAATATTGTTTGTATGTAGGACCAAACTTTCACACCGTGTGCTACAGTCCCGATACACTCCAAATTAATGATAATCAAAAGTGAACTCTCATGTATTTTGAAAAACAAACACTTAGCTGCAGCTGACAGTTCTTACTCCAATAGTAATTATTGCAATAGTATGATCCATACTCCACATGCTGGTCACAAAGAGTATGTGGATCATGTTAGTTTTTCAAAATATATAACAGTTACTTTTTGATTATGGACCGTATGGGGACTGTGGTGTTTTAATTGATCACATGGTGTGCAAGTTTGGTCTCACACACACACACTTTTTGGTATTATGTTTGAAATGGGTGGTAATTAGTGGGGTTCAGTTTTTGCTGTGAGTTATTTGAGGTGATTTCCCCATAATTTGTGTTTTCTTTAGCTATTTGACGTAGAATAAAGATCATATCACATGACTTATCCAATTTACCCTCCAGCACCAATTACTAAGCGTTATAGTTCTTTCCCCTTGCTTAAAGATCTTCTGTACTTGTCCCATGCTTCTTGAATTCAGATAGTCGTAGTTCCACCACCTCGGTTGGGAGGCTGTTCCACGCACCCACCACCCTTTCTGTTAAAAAATAAAATATCCTTAGATTACTCAGAATCTACCCCTTTCATCTTCATCCTATATCTTCCTCAACTTCCTTTCAACTGAAAAGGCCCTCCTGTGTATTTACACCTCGGAGATATTTAAATGTGTCTTTCTCATATCTCCCCTCTCCTTTTTCCAAAGTATACATATTTAGATCTTTTTCTGTCCCCATATACTTTATGATGGAGACCACACACAGTTTTCCTTATCGTCCCTCCAGTCCAGTCCTGACCTCCTGGGTAGTCAACCCCAACCAGCAGCTTGAAACTGAGCATGTCCACTTTTGATGATCTCGGTGTACATAGGCAGCTGGCACCACCTACCAGCCCCAGTAAGGTCAGTCTCCAAGCAGGTGGAGCAAGTGATCCCCACACACTGTTTTACTAGCCGCCCTCTGCACTGACTCCATCCTGTTTATATCCCTTTGAAGGCGTGGTCTCCAGAACTGCACACAGTACTCCAAATGAGGTCTATACAGAGGCACTATCACCCCCTTTTTCCTGCTGGCCATTCCTCTCCCTATGCACCTAGGCCAGTAAGGCAAGATAAAGTTTTTTTTTTTTAAATTTGTTGCAGATTTCACAGTCTAGTTGTGTGTCTTTTTTTACAGGCAATGTTGGAAGCACAAAAACGATTGGATTCCAATTCCCGATTAACTCTGGCTGCTAATGGAGATGTGTCCCTTTCCCAAAGAGGCCAAATGAGGAAATCAGAGGGCTGGCTACCAATGTCAGGTGGACAGTGTGATCAGGAAATTTCTGATCCACTTCTTCAGCAGATTGATAACATTACATCTTTCATCAAACAGGCCAAGGCAGCAAACCGGAGTGACGAGGTGAACATATTGCAGGAGAACCTGCGCCAGCTGCAGGAGGAGTACGACCAGCAGCAAATGCAGAAGGCCATCAAGCTGTCCCAGAAAACGGCAGAGGCGGAAGCTATGCAGCGGGAGCAGCTGGAGCTGCTGCTGAAGAGGGAAAAGCACAGAGGTATAACTCAGCATGCAAGGACCCGTTCTCTTGACTTCAGAGAGGTTCAGCGGCAGCAGCAGCCTGATACCAGCAAAGAACAGCAAAACGAGATCACTCAAGCTCTAGATCTAGACACTGCTCAGTTCAAGCACAGCCCAGTGTCTAAGTTACAACCTCCAGATTCTCTTCCCCAACTATCCAGCCCCCGGGATCTGAGTAATCACCAAAAAGCCACTGTAAATAGCCCTCAGCCATATCTGAACCATAATGAATCTCTCAATCCATTTGAAGAAGAGGCTGGTACTCCATTAGGAGCTGATCCCTCCAATCCATTCAGTGAAGACATTTCTCCAAGGCTTGGTCAGTCAAGCAAAGATCTGTACAGCGGGAAAAAGGAATGCAATCCTTTTGATGAGAACGAAGATCAGCATGTGAGGGAGGTGGCCAGTGCATCTTCAAACAAATTCAAAGACCAGTCCAATTCAACCTTTGGGAATCCTTTTGAAAACTCATCTACCAATCCTTTTGAGGTAGATGATGATGATGTCATAGGCATGCAAGGAGACGAGGCAATAGATGAAGACTTACTTCTGCAGCAGATTGATAACATTAAGGCCTATATTTTTGATGCAAAGCACAGTGGACGCTTGGATGAGGTGGAACTGTTGACAGAGAACCTGAGAGAGTTGAAACGTACTTTGGCTAAACAAAAGGAGAAAAACAAGTGATGAAGATTTAGTTCTGTTTTGAATGTAAATGAATCTCTGGCTCACTTTAAGAACTTGGAGGAAGGGAATGAAACAGTCAAAAAAGAAACACTTAGCAAAACAGGTTACTAGGGAGTCTTGAATTCCCTGCAGTGCACCTTCCACTGTAGTACTGCCACTACATGTGCTCAGATCAGATTTCTAGGAATATACATTACCAAAACGAAGGCACTTTGAATTTAAATTCCACTTCTTAGATAGATCTGCTAATGTATTTCATGGTGTAGGGCCATGGTTTCCTGATGTGGCCGTCTAAATGGGAGCATTTGGAAGTAGCTCCTCAGCATCCATTAGCAGCTCCCTGTATGAGCCCTCTCTGCTGTTAATTCCCCTCCCACTACTGTTACTTTTCTTCCTGCAGCTAGAGGGGACTCCGTGGCCTGGAAAGGCTGATAAATTGCAATATACCCTAATTGCATTCTTAGAGTGAAACAGCTCTGGCACAGTTCCCTTTTCTAAGGCCTCCACATGTGCTTTGGCCTAGGAAGGCCTTGCTCACAGACAAGGCGGAGTAGAAAGTCACTTACAGAAATGGGCTATAGCTTTACTATAAAAATATTGCCTCGTGCACAAGCATAGAACGGCTGAATGTAGCACTTGTAATTCACCTGCTGACTCTTCTCCTCCCCTTAGAAGACGGCTTTTAACTAGGCGAAGGGGCTGAATCAAAATTGCCCTTCCCCCCACCTCCTGAAGTGTGGCTAGGAGTACTTGAAAGTTCCCTAGCTTTCTTACTTTTAGCTGCAGGAAAAAGAGCTCTCATGGATGTATTTAGGTTGGGGCAGAAAAACAGCATGTGTATATTTGATTGTCAAATGCATGTGAACTATTTTGCAAAGTGCGTGTATGTTCAGAATGTAAAAGCCAGTGTAGGCGGCGTCTCTTCAAAATATGTGGGCTAAAAGTGCCTGTGAAGTCTGTAACTTTATGGACTATTGCAAAGGAGTACAGAAAGGGAACAAGCAGAGTATCCTGAAACGGCTGATTTTGTGGTCCTACAATTGTTTAGGAAGTGAAGCATAACACAACTCTAAAACTATGTGCTCATTTTAGAATTAAATTGCCATGAGCAAGGGGCTGTGCCAACACCTTGTTGCATCTGGTCAGTATTATAGGTCAGGATTCAAATCCAGGCCTTCTACTAAGAACAAAATGTCTGTTATAATTATTTGACATAAACCTGGTGTAAGCCTAACCTGATTTGGGAAAGACCAGTGTATAATAAGCTCTGGGGACTGCTGCAGTGCAAACTGTCATCTATATATATGAATCGCTATGTGCAGTGCACAGGAGCAGACACTGGGGAACCTGGGACCAAGGTGAGTTACTTAAGCAACACCTCCTTTCCCCTGAAAAAAACTCACCCTGTTCTTCTGGAATTAACCAGAAATCTGAATAATCACTTCTGGCTCCTGCCTTTATGTACACAAACTGTCAAGCTGAAGCGTTAGTAGTATAAGCATGTGAGTGCTCTATAGAGAAACAGCACCTTGTTAAGTGTATAAGCTAAATAGCATTTGTGTGATTCCAAACAATCTGATTATTAGGAACACAAAGTGCTAGTTTCCTTGGAAATGCCCCATTTCACACACTGAAAGTTTGGCTTATGTTAGCTATTTATTTGGAGATAATAAAAGAATTCACAGGATAGCAGTAGCATAAGTTCCATCTGAGGAGGGAGGAGGGGGGGGGGGCGCGGTGCACTTGCTGCTCTGGGGGCCCTTAATATGAACTTCTACCACTAGAACAGTTTCTAAGAGGAGGGCATTTCATTATTCTAAGGAACGCATTAGGCACAAAATGAGGATTTTTGAATGGTCCTATTTTCCTTATCATCACTCTAGTCCAGTCCAGACGTGTGGGTTATGCCCTATTACTAGCAGATGGAGACTAAAAATCACTGACTTTGATGATGTCACCCTATAAGGGATCTGTACATACCTGCAGAAGCTAGTATTTCTCCAGCAGATGGTGAGCTCCTGTACAGACTGGACTTCACTGTAGGATGGGAAAAAAAAGGCAAAGGAAAGTGTGGATACTATTCCACAGAGAGCTGAGTTGGTCACTTTTTGGGCTTAGAGGTACAGGACCTGGTGGTCTGTGTCTCTTCCCCTAAATCCTCCTCCTCATGCCCAGGTGCTTTTGGTCCGTGGGAGTAACTTAATCCTTCTCCCCAACTTCTGGGAGAAGGTTTGAGAATAGAGTTGCTGCCAATCCTGGCCCTTTAAGATCTTGCTTTTTTTTTATTTTTAAAAGAGAGAGAGAAACCATAAGGCCAAGTTTGGTGTTTTTTTCTTGCAGTGACATTTAAGGAGCACTGGCAGACAAGCAGATGGTATGATTGGCCTGAATGAAGGGCTGGTCAGCCAGGTGAGGCGAGAGAGGTCTCACTAAGTTTGTGGAGAGACTACATGGCTGCAGCTGGGCTATGTCATTGGGCCACATGGCCTGCAGGGGTCGTTGGGTTTTGCCATGGCTGCAACTTCCGATGGTCGGGCCGCAGAGTATTTTCTCCAGGGGACAATGCAAAGAGAAATGGATTCTCCAGTGACCCTGGGAAGTAATTTGGAGAGCGAGCCCATTTCTCTGCAGCTGTGGGAAACTGTGGTTCTGGCAGGAAATGCGGCCATGATGCAGGCAACCATGTCAGAGGCTGAGGAACACTCCAGAGACCTGATTGCCACTTTGGGAGCCTCTGGATGGCAATGGGGGCTGGCAGATGTCCTGGAGAGTTTGGCTGAGGGGCAGGGAGTTCTCTTCTGAATTTGTGTTCCTTTTGCATGAAGCACGGCTTGGTGCAGAGTCTTCCTCTTAGTACCAAGGGCAAGGGCAGCGTGGTGGTCCCCAAGCCCAGAGTGCAGGTTCCAGGGGAGCTGGTGGCTAAGTGTCAAAGACTGGAGGAAGAACCCAGGAAGGACCATGGTTCGGTATGTTCTGTAGGCTTGTAAGATCCTCTGAAGGGCCGTTGGGGCTCTAGGAGCCTTTGGGAGAGGAGCTGCAAGATGGTGTGCTTCCTTCAGGGGAGGATCTGTCGGTTATTAGGGTCTTTAGGTGTGAAGAATTGGCAGCTCATATCTCCCAGTCATTGGCAGTTCTGAATATTGTGGAACCTTCCCCTGCAAAGGAGGGGACTCTGGAGGATCCCATGTTACAGAGAATCCACAAGTCCTCCAACCTTTTCCTGCTACATAGTGCTATTAAGGACTTGATTTTGGCACAATGGGAAGTCCCAGAGACCAGTTTACGAGTTAGCTGTTCCATGGTGCGCCTTTATCCCCTGCCGGATGAAAAGGATCTCTTGAGGTTTCCAAAGGTGGATGCTCTGGTTTCAGCCATAATGAAGAAGACAGCTATCCCAGTGCAGGGTGGAGCAGCCTTGAGGGATGCCCAGGATAGGATGTTGGAAACTGTGCTGAAACCAAAAAGAAGGAAGGAGGAAACTTCCATAGATGTAGCAAGAATCAAACAAACAGCAAGCTGAAGGCACACAGGCATATAAAAAGAACTTTATTCTATAGGCTGACCTGGCCAAGTTTTGACTGGTTAGCCTTTGTCAGGGGCCTAAGGTATTGCAACCAAATTACATTGCTATTAGCAGTGCAGTTGCAATATCTTAGGCCCATGATGAAGGCTAACTAGCCGAAACTTGGCCAGGTTGGGCCATAGAATAAAGTTATTTTTATATGCCTGTGCCCCTTCTGCTTGTTTGTTTGGAAACTGTTAAAGTAGTCCTTTGAGGTCTCAACTTTGGCTTTACAGGCCTCGGTTTAGCTAGGGCATGCTTACTCTGTGCTCAGAGTTTGCCTGAGGCTGCTATGGGATCTCTTGAGGGCCTTTTGGAAGTGGTTAAGCTAGAGTATGTGTCGGCCTATCTCTAGCAAATGCCTGGTATGATCTCATTAGGGCCTAGGCCAGGAATATGGCTTCAGTAATGACCGTGAGGCCTCTCTTGTGGCTCTGTAACTGAGCAGCGGATGTGGCTTCCAGGACCCGGCTTAGTAAGCTTCCTTTCAAGGAGAAGCTGCCTTTTGGTGAGGCACTGGAAAAGTTGGTAAAGGATCTAGGAGAGCCTAAGGTCCCAAGGTTGCTGGAGGATAAGCCTCGTGGGGGAAAGTCTATGGCTCCTTCTTGGGGGTTACTTTAGAGAGATTCAGAGAGGCAGGGAGGTCACAGTTTGCCCTATTTTGGAGGTCCTGGAATCCTTCAAGGGGCCAGCCTTTTTTAAGGGGTTGGGGGAGGACAACTATTCAGCTGGGGCTTCGGGAGGCCCCAAAAAATCCCAATGAGGCATTGTGGGCACAGGCAGGAGTGGTGCTAGTGAGGGGTCATCTGCAGACTTTTTATTCCACCTTCTAACTGTGGGTCCTAGAGACCATTTGTGAGGATTACACAGTCAAGTTGGTGTGACCCCTCTCAGATGCCTTTATGCTGTTGCCCTGGAAGGCTCCAGCCAAGACAGAGGTAATCAACGAGAAATTAACCCCCAGCGGTGATCAGAATCAACCAACATGCACAAAATCACCAAAGTGTTGTAAAACTCTCAAAATGTATTATTTTTTTGTCAGACATACCATCAGGAGAAGAGACTCTCTCAATCTCAAAAGCTGGCCATGTCCATTTTAATCATATATGGTTCTAAAAACAATTTAAACAAATCAAATGTACTTATCTGAAGTCTCCAAAGGCAGAAAAAGCTTCTTCACTTTAGGAAAGGAACATGTAAGCTGTACGACGTGCACGTTTCGAGTCTCCAACCGACTCTGCTTCAAGTGCCATGAAAATGCTCTGTTAGTTCCTCCAAACCTTCCAGCATAACTGCCGGCAACCATATCAGCCATAAGAAAATGGCCGTTTGAGAAGCTGCTTGCTTATTCACTAGCTGAACAATGATGATGTCATCTATTAGAACCACCAGTGGGAAAGGGAATCGCCCCACCACAACATGGAAACCCCCCTGCTCATTCAGAACAAGCTCAACCAGTCAATCTCTCGGTTCAAGCTATGAGGATGTACTGTGTTTAAGATGTAAATCCAGTGTTGTTCCAGCCATTGAAGCCGGGAGACCCTATCACCCCCATAAGGATCATGTAGTATATGGTCTATAATTCTCCACTTGAGATCATTAAAATTGTGGCCAAATGACAAACAATGTTCAACAATCGGGGAAGAGCGAACATTCAGTTGCAAACGAGAAGCATGTTTGCCTAATCATTACACGAGTGGTGCGACCGATGTACAATAAATTGCATGGGCATTGTAATAGGTGTACCACAAATTCAGATATGCAGGTGGTCAACCATTAAAACCAGTATATATGTCCTGTGCTGGGATCTTCCCAAGTATTTCCCGATTAAGGTTGTAAAACAAAAGTGACTGGCCAAATGCTATATGTCCAGAATCATCTCCATATACTCACAATGGATGATCACTAGGTAAAGCAGACTTGACAAGAATATCACATAAGTTTGATCCCTGGGAATATGCTACGGTAAGTGATTTTGAAAAACAAGTGTGAAGACACAGGATAGGCCAGTGTTTTCAGAGTAGTTTTACCTCCGTAAAAGAATTTTGCAGGAAAGGCAAAACTCCTACCAGGCGATCCTCTGTATCTGATATACTCATCATGAATGGCTTCTAACGTGTCCGCTGATAAGCTTTCTTGATCACCGTCATGGAATAACCCCTGGCCAACAAACCAACCTTAAGATGATAGCATGAGTGTGAAATGCTTCCTATCTTAAGGTTGGTTTGTTGGCCAGGAGTTACCCCATGACGGTGATTGAGAGCTGCAGCTGTTAGGGTTGATGGTAGCGACGCTGGGACAGAGCTCACATGTGCCCTCTTCAGGGGATGACATCTCTGTGTGCGCCTCAGAAGCATTCGTTGTGGCGGAGGTTGCACTGTTCGGAGGAGACGAGAGAGTTTTCAATGGTGGTTGGCCTCAGCCAAGTTGATGACAGGCATGTCCCTGGAACCTCTGGATTGGATCATGGTCACCACAGAGCACACTGCTAGTGTTGGGTAAGGCAGGGACAGTAGGAGGAACAGAGCTGGTCCATAAATCGCTTGGAGATGCGAGCAGTGTTTTTTGGCTCTTCAGGTCTTTCGCCCTTTGATTCAGCACATGACGGTGAGGGTCTTTTCAGACAATGCAACCACAGTGGCTTACATCAGTTACCAGGGCAGCACTGGAAGTGTGTTGGCAGCAGAGGTATAGAGCCTTTGCTTCAGTAGGTAGAGACTCATCTCCTGGCATTGTTGGTGGCCAGAAAGGAAAAATGTACAGGTCGACTTTCTCAGCTAACATCTAAAATTGGACCCTGGGGAATGGGCCCTGGAGGACTGACTTGGTGGTTTAACAGAGAATGCATCGTTGGTGGATGCCAGTCATGAACCTGATGGCAGCCGCCAACACCAAGATAAATTGTTTCTTCAGCTGCAGGCGAGAGAGGATGTCTGAAGGTCTGGATGCTCTAGCTCAAAGAGGGCCAAGCAACGGCGTCCTGTACATTTTCCCTCCCTGGCCTCTGATAGGCTGGGTTCTCAAGAGTAGAATCCCATTGGGGGCTGGTGATTTTGGTGGCACTGGATTTGCCTTGGAGACCATGTTATGCAAATCTGGTGTGATTTTAAGGTGGTCAGGCCATGGCACCTTCCAGTGATGGACAGTCTGCTTCCTTAAGGGCCCATTAGCATGTAAGATATGAGTTGATTCTCTCTTACAGCCTGACTCTTGAGAGGGCTAGGCTGAGGAAGAGGGGCTACTCTGCTCAGGTTCTTTCTATCTTCCTGTGGGCTTGTAAACAGTCTACTTCGTTGGTGTATATTTGGGTATGGCAGGTGTTTGAGAGTTGGAGTGACGAGTGGGGTCTTCGTCCCCTCTTGACTTTGCTCCCAGATATCTTGGCCTTTCTACAGGTGGATGTAGACAAGGGTCTTGCCTTAAATATTTTGCGAGTTCAGGTGGTGGCTCTAGCCTGTTTCCGGGGTCGGACTCAGGAAGTTTCTCTGGCTTCGCATCCAGATGTGTTCTGTTTTTTGAGGGGTGTGAAGCATGTGTGGCCTCCTGTGAGGCAGCACCTCCTGATGTGGGATTTGAACCTAGTTTTGTCGGCCCTTGTGGGAGCTCCATTTCAACCTCTGAAAAGTGCTTCCTTGGAATATCTTACCTCAAAGGCATTTTTTTTGGAAATTTGCTCAGCTCATCGGATTTTTGAGCTGCAAGCACTGTCATATACGGAGCCCTTCGACTGGTTCCCTCCTTTCTCCCTAAGGTGGTGTCGGCATTTTACTTTAATAAATCAGTCACATTGCCAGTGTTTGCGAATTTGGGAAAAGCTTCTGAGTCCCGTCAGCTTCGGCTGCTGGATATTTGACTGGTCCTTATGCAGTATCTAAGGCGGACCAGAGACTTTAGGAAGTCAGATCAACTCTTTGTCCTTTTTGGGGGACCCCACAAAGGTGAGGCGGTTTCTAAGGCAGCAATTGCATGCTGGCTGAAGGCTATTGCTTCTGCCTATTTGCTTAAGTGTTGCTTGGATTTGGCAGGATTGCAGGTGGCCTCATGGGCGGAATATGGGCTAGTGCCTCTGATAAACATTTGTAAGGCAACAACATAGTTGTCACTTCATTCCTTTGTATGCCATTACCACCTGGATGTTCAGGCGCAGGGTGATGTGCTGTTCAGTGTGCGAGTGTTGCAGGCCATGCTTGCCTGTCCCTCCTGTGGTTTTGTACTGCTCTGGCACACACCACGTGCCTGGACTGGACTGATGATGAGAAAAGAGAATTAGCAGTTAAGGTCTAATTTCACCTTCATTGAGTCCCTCCAGTCCAGAACCCGCCCGATCAGTTTTTGGCAAGCCCAGATGTGTAAGAATTTTGATTTGTGCGTTGTGCCAATCCAATGCTACTTTTGCAGGGGTTTCCTGGAGGAGATCCATTTGTTCTCAGATTCAGAGGGAGAACTCTGTTCATGGTCCTGGATGGAGCAGTGTCTTTCCATTCCAGCCATTTCTCGTGGTACAGAGTTGTTTCATTGGTTCACAGTTAGGCTAAAATTGTAGTGAAGTCTGCTTTGTTGTCCAAAATACAGGCTTCAACAGGTCTGTCAGATACCTTTATAGAGTGACCGCATCAAAATCAGTGGTTCTTAGTCTCCATCTGCTGGTGATAGGGTATAAACCATGTTCTAGACTGGATGGACTCAAGGAAAGACAATTAGCAGGTAAGGTCTAATTTCACCTTCTTGAATGTCAGTACATGCTGTACCAGAAGGAATTCTTGGGGAGAGGACCTAGTATAGAAAGGCTGGGAATCTTTTATCTTGACTGGCTGACAGTAGAGATGCTTCATTACTAGCATAACCCATAGCTAAGGACTTCTGAAATAATAAACATAAAGGAATGTGTTTCTGAGGTGGCCAATTAAAACCATTTGTATCTCTTAGCAGGTTTGATGGGAGGAAGTTACACCAAAGTGCTTCCCTGCACTTAAGGAAATGGAGTGGTAGAAGGCATCAAGGGGGTCTCTATTGCTTAAGTACAGCTTAATTTTACTAGAGCACCTGTATTTACCTAAAAAATTCTACAAATATTCAGACATTCAAAACACTTTTGTAGTTAGCATCAGAGGCAAACCTTTTTTTTTTAACTGTAGGCAAGCTATCTGATATATTTTGGCTGCATAAAATCCCCAAAAATGTATCAATAGAAAATTAGAAGGGGCAGCGACTTTTCCCATAAATGTGCCTTTTAAGGGGGCCACCCAACAGCAGTTTACCTTATCCATCTAAGTCTGACCAGCTTCGAGTCTGAATATTACGCCTATTCTGTCCACTGGGATTTGAAGGTTTGGTACCAATACTGGATGGCCTTTAGGTCATTTGTGGCTGAAGGGTCTTAGGTCAAAAATGCTTTTTCTCAGCTCACCTGCATTTATGCTGTCGCTTAATGTTGACTCTCAAGCCCTGCTAAAGCTCACCCTCTGCACTTTTAGGTAAGTAAATAGCCAGGGCTTTGTATTTATCAAAAGCACTTTTAGGAGGTGATTTTATAAAGGGGTTCCTACATGTAAAGCTGGTTTTACATGCAGAAAAGACCTTTTAGAAATCCATCTGGCCAGTTACACATGTTTATGTTAGCGCAACAGCCTGATGGAGTGTTCAGAATACATTCACACCCTTACACACAACTTAAGATTTTGTGTAAATGTGTGCACTGGTGCTGTCCACTACTGGGAGTGGCTTTGGGGCGTCTGTTTGAGAAAGGCACATAGGTTGCCTTTTTGGAAGAGGCTTAAAATAGGTGCCTTTTTTGGCTGTCTCACATAGGTGTCCTGTTATAACAATAGGCCCTTAGTGGCTGGTTCTGATGTGGGTTTGTGGCATTTCAGGTTCTGGTTTTCCACTACAATTTACATATTACTTGTATTTTATGGCCTAATACACTAACTGTAAATGTACTTCTGCTATCTGTAACATAAGCCTTATGAAAACTATATACTTTGTATGTAAGTGAGGGTGACATACTGGAATGTATCTTTTGGTCTTTACCCTAGTAAACATTACTAAAGATAGGGGGAGGCCTCGGCACTTAAAACAGCATTAATGGCTTTCAGTTCCTATCTTTTCATACTATTTTTAATAAAGAGTGCACATACTTTGTAATAACTAGACCCCCCCCCCCTCTTCTTCCCCTTCCCTTTGTGTTAGGCATGTAGAGATGATGCCAACAGTGGGATTCTGATTAACTTTCATGCATTATGATGAGAGGATATTCTAAAATCTGTAAACACTAACACTGCCTATGGATTTAAGCATAAATTTATGATACAAAAATGGAAACCATTTTATTTTTTACTTGCTCTGCTGCTTTTAAGGCAAAGGGACTCTTCCTAACTACACTGTAGCTGAACATGCTGCCTTCCAGGTAATAAGTGTTGTCTGTGGTATTGATAAACTTGCATGTCTTGTCATATTTGCTTATGTAATATGAGAAACTAAAAAAACAAAACACCTAAACCACATAACTCCATAATAAAGCAAGACCTGGTCTTCTGTCTGATGTGTCTTTAAATCACTTGGAGATGATCTGTTTAGTTTGAAATGGTAAAGAAGAAGCGAGGTACTGTACAAAAGATAAAACAAAAACCAATAGTAGCAGAGTGTAAACGAATTAAATGGAGACATTCTTCATTTATTTATTTTGCTTGCTTGTAGCATTTTTAATGCTGCTAATGGTAAATAACATCTTAGTGGTTTACAGTGACTCCTTATAAAATATTAATTTATTGGAGGAAATTTGTATAAAATATAAAACCATCAATTAAAACCAATGTATTTTAGACAAATACCAAACATTCTCAGTGTTTTGACATACATCTTCATCAGTGGTACAAATAACATTTAAAACATAAATATAACTGAATCTCAATCTTTTAACTCTTAATGCTTACAAGAATAAAAACAAACTACTGGCCCATACGTAATGAAGGGACTATTAGAAGGAACATCCAGGTGCAGACACGATTTCACAAACATGGACGTCTGCATGACATCCCCAGAACGTGGATGTCTAGGATAGCTTAATGGTTAGGGTGGTGGACTAGGAATAGGACAGCCAGGGTTCAAATCTCACTGCTGCTATCATTAACATTATGCTGAGTACTGGGGATGATGGACTGCCTTCTCTACACCCTCTGGATGTTTTTCAGCACTTTTCAGATGCTTGGAGCAGGTCTAAACTTACAGGTGATGTTTCTGAAATCAGGCAGAGACAGCCAGGGAACACTCTGGCCATGCCTCCACTACATTCCCCCCCCTTCAGACTTGGACATCCTCACACTGGGGATGTCACCAGAGCTGGCTTCTAGAATGGGACTGGAGAGGTCTCTGCCTGTTTTTGGATGTCCAAAGCATGAATAGGGCTTCTAAAATGACCCCCCTCTCCCCCAATAAATACCAAATCAAGAATATATACATGTATAAAAGTAACATTGTAATCCAATAAATTATAGCTAAAATTAATCATTAATGCATGTATGTTATATTTAGCTTGGATATGCATTGTTCCCAAATGTCATAGAAAGAGGGCTCGCCTTCCCTATGAATCTTCACTGTGATCTATGCCCAGTAGTTAAGTCAACATGGAGGCTTGTAAGTCAATGAACACTGACAGGTCCTATATCCTCTTCCTTTGTGGGCTTCCTCTCAGACTGGAAACCTATGTACAAACTAGGGTCTGTGAGGGCACAATGACACAGGGCCCTATGCAGACTGCTGCCACCTTCATGTTGGGGGAGAGTGGAGCTCTGCTAGTTTATCTTCAGTATCTGAGTTGATATGACCCCCTTTTAACATGTAAAAATTCACATTAGATGAAAGTTTTGGGCAAGCAGTGGGCTAATCGTTCTGTATTATGACCATACCACCTTGAGTGCTCCAATTTCATCCGCTTCCGGAAGCTAAATAGGATTGCACATGTACTTAGATGGGAGACCACCTTTGAATACCAGTCCCTAATCATCCACCAGCAGATGGAGACTTAGAAAACCAAACTGAAACCCTCTATCTTAAGAAGCCTGTGCACCCATGCAGTCAGTATGGCTCAGTCTCCAGGCGGTAGATGAGCGTAGCCTGTGCTAGCTTGATTTTTCTTTGGTGCTGGGCTGCAGTTCTTTTGAGGTGTAGATCCCGGTCCCCCCCCATCTCTAGCTGCTCCTCAGGGACCCCTGGGGTGGGCAGGAGGTGGTAGTTCTCTCTTCCCCAACTCCTGGGAGGGAGCCAGAGGTTGAGCTCCTGCTGTGTCAGTGAGGTAAAGTTCTTACTTACCCCCCCCAAACAAGCAAGGCAGCATTGGGAAAAAGCAGCAGCACAGCAGCCCTCAGGCGCCAGTGAAGGGGCAAGTTGGAGCAGGGGTGTTCCGTGGCAGTGGCACATATGGCTGAGTTGGAGCACAGCCTGCAGCAGCCACTGATCTCTGCTCTCCGCTGTCAGCCTTTGTCATGGCTATGTCAAGGAGAGTTTGGTTGCTGCAGAGTTTTTGGCCAGTGGCTCGGGCGCCTCAGAGGTAGCTGCAGGAGGGTCCAGAGCACCCATGGTTTTGGCAGGAACAGCTGTCATTTCGAGTACTGCTTCCTTGCCTGCTCTGAAGAGGGAGCCTCTGGTTTTGCAGCCCTTGTACCTGGACCTTATGGAGGCCTGGGGAGGGGGAGAGCAGGTCTCCCTTTTCCCCAGAATTTGTCTTGTGGCTGCATCAGACCTTCATTTTGTAATAGAGTCTTGGTGAGGGGGCTTTCTTGCTGGTCTCACCCTCCTTACCAGGGGGAGGAGGGGAGTGATCTTGACTGCAGGCAAGTGGCCATGTAGGAAAAGGTTCTCCAAGTTTGAGGATGGTGCGTCATTGGGGCTCCTGGAAAGTCCTTTGGACCTTCTGGATGCTCCTGGCCGGAGAGAACTTGTCTGCAATACATATTTTTCATCAGGATGAGCCTACTGCCCTTATTGTGAAAACCCTGGTGACTCTGCAGACTTTGGAGGAACTGTGGCCTGAGCCTTCAGAGCAGCAGAGGATCCTCTGCTTGAAGGTATTCGTAAGTTGCCCCGGTCCTTTCTTATCCATCGGGTGGTGAAGACTGACAAGGAATGGAAGTTCCCTGATGCAGGATTATGGATTGGTAGAAGTATGGACAGGCTTTACCCCATCCTATTGGACAAGGAGTGCTTGCATCTTCCTTGGGTTGACATGCTGGTGACAGCAGGTACCAGAAAGACTACCATTCTGGTGGAAGTGGGCAAGAGTAGTAGAAGGGCTTTTTCTTTGGGGAGGCCCAAGTCCTGCCCTGTAGGCTTCCTGTTCGTAGACAGTATGGGTCTTTAAACAGGATTGTGGCTTTTGTTCTGCCCATGGATGATAGACTGCTACTTGCTGACTGCGATCATTGCAAAGACCATTCCTGTCTGCTTGTTATCTGTGCGGACAGACAGGAAGGGTCTTTGCAATAATCGCAGCCAGCAGGCACAAGAAGAGAAGCTGAGATCGCAGCAAAGTCCTTTCCTGTCTGCTTGCAGGGATCTGCTCTCCCATGGGCAAACAGGATGGGGTTTTTTTTCTGCCCATGAGCAAATGGATCCCCATGGGCAGCCCGCTGCCTACCATGCCATGATTTTTGGTAGGCCTGTGTGTCCCACCCCTTTCCAACACCTATGGAAAAGAGTGCAGACTTGAAGGCGCTGGATGGAGGCGCTGCTTAAGCAGACCTTCAAAGTCTCTGCCTTAGCCTTACAGGGTGCCATCTCTGGCTCTTTTGTAGCCCAAGCCTGCTTGCGATGGTCAGAGAAGATTCCAGAGGCAGCTCTGGCTTTGGTTGCAGCCTATGAGGAGGCAGCCCAGTTGAAGTCTGGAACTGCCTTTTTGGTTTACCTTTACAACTTGCTTAGAGCGTCTGCTAAGTCGATGGCTACTGTGGTGGCTGCTTATTTCTTGTGGATACGGAATTGGTCGGTGGATGTGAAATCCAAAATGCGGTTGAGCAAACATTCTTTTTTGGGGAGGATCTGGAGAAGTTAGTGAAGGACCCGGGAGACACTAAGGTTCCTTGGCTTCTGGAGAACAAGCCCAAAAGTGCTGGTGAATTTGCAGAGGTCCCTGTTTCTCCCAAAGGGCTCCTCCTTTTGTGGAGGCAGTCGAGATGGTACAGGCAGGGTCACAGGCACTGTTCCCTCTAAGCTGTGCGCGTGTGTGCGTGCACACACCTCGCCGAGCGAGCGCACATACTTTACAACAGAGCGCACAAAAATTACGGTTCTGATTCTGATAGAAAACAACACAGACGTCTTAAAATTTAAAAGTTGTTATGTATTTACAGTTTTCACAAGTTCTACAATGTTTTCTAGTGCAATCAATGTGGTGTACATACTGTATTCTGATGTGTAGTCAAAATTTTAAAGTATATAACTCCGAGTGTCGTTATGTGGCGCACAAAAATTTAACCTTCCTTCAAAAGCTGCACAGCTGATATTTTATGCGCACACAGCCTATAGAAAATTAGAGGGAACATTGGTCACAGGTGATCCCAGAGCTAACAAGTCCTCCCAATGAAGGTTTGGGGGCCCTGGGAAGGGGGGAAATGGATAGGCTGTCACCTACATCAGTTTTATCCTGCCTGGAACCAGATCACAACAGAGGCTTGGGTACTGGAGGTGATCCACAAAGGATACGCTCTCGAGTTTTCCAGGCCTCTTGTGGATGCCTTTATGGTGTCTCCTTGTCAAGCTCCCACCAAGGTATATGCTGTCTTCTGCAGCTCAAGACAACTATCCTTGTGCCCCAAGAAGAATGGGGCACAGGGAGTGGCATTATTAGATTGCGGTGCCCAAGAAAGAGGTCTCTTGGCAGCCCATCTTGAATCTCAAAGGGGTCAACAAGGTCCTCCAGATGCCTCATTTTCATATGGAGACTCTGGATCGGTAATAGTGGCTGTTCAGCGGGGGCAATTTTTGACATCTCTTTATCTGTCCGAGGTGTATCAGCATATTCCCATCTGTCCAGTTCCTGTAGTTCAGAGCCCGCAGGAGCATTTTCAGTTCCAGGCTCTCCCTTTTGGCCTCGCTTCCACTCCCTGGGTGTTCACCAAGGTAATGGTGGTGGTAGTTGCAGCCTTGTGGAAGCAGGGCGTCCCCAGTGGATGAGAGAGGACTGTATTAGGATAAGTGGTTGATCCAAGCAAAGTCCTTGCAGGAAAGTCAGGAGGCAACAGCCTGCATGGTTTGCCTGCTTCAGGATCTAGGTTGGGTCATCAATTTTGCCAAGAGCAGCCTGTCTTCATCTCAGTCCTTGGAGCCCGCTTTGACATATAGTGGGCCATGGTGGTGTGTTTGCCAGAGGGCAAGCTAGTAAAGTTGCAGGGACAGATGTGAAGACTGTGGAAGGTTCCTCATCAGAGGGTGTAGGATTAACTTCAGATGCTTGGCTTGATGGCAACCTCCCTGGAGTTGGTGCTTTCGGATCAGCTTCATATGTGGTCTCTCTAGATAGCACTCTCGGCGCGTTGGTCCCTGCAGGTGCAGTTGATGGATGTCAGCTTCGCTCTTCGGGGAAAGGTCAGGAAAGTTTGAGTTGGTGGCTGGATTTGTCAAAGCTTGCAGTGGGACTGCCCCTCTAGACCCTGGACAGATGCTAGTCAGTGGGGGGGGGGGGCTCATTGTCAGTCTCAGATGGCCCAGGGCCAGTGGTACATAAGAACATAAGATATGCCATACTGGGTCAGACCAAGGTCCATCAAGCCCAGTATTCTGTTTCCAACAGTGGCCAATCTAGGTCATACGTATCTAGCAGTTTCCCCAAGGGACACAGGTTCCACAATGCTTGTATTGGTTCAAGCATTGATATCCTGGGTCCCTTCTTAATAATGGTTTATGGACCTTTCCTTCAGGCTGTAGTAAAGGCTGTTAGTGTAGCTGGGTTTAAAAAAGGTTGTCCAAACCTTTTTTAAACCCAGCTACACTAACAGCCTTTACTACATCCTCCGGTAACAAATTCCAGAGTTTGATTACACGTTGAGTGAAAAAATATTTTCTTTTATTAGTCTTAAATAGTTTACCCTGTAGCTTCATTGCATGTCCCCTAGTCTTTCTATATTCTGAGAAGGTAAACAATCGATCTACGTTTACCCGTTCCACTCCATTCATTAATTTATAGACTTCTATCATATCTCCGCTCAGCCGTCTCTTTTCCAGGTTAAAGAGCCCCAACCTTTTTAGCCTTTCTTCATAGGAGTATCCTTCCATCCCCTTTACCATTTTGGTGGCTCTTCTCTGAACCTTTTCTAAAATCGCTATATCCTTTTTAAGATACGGTGACCAGAATTGCACACGATATTCAAGGTGCGGTCTCACCATGGAACGATATAGAGGCATTATAATATCTTTTGTTTTATTTTCCATTCCTTTCCTTATCATACCTAGCATTCTATTTGCTCTCTTGGCCGCTGCTGCACACTGGGCCAAGGGTTTTAACATGGTATCCACAATGACGCCTAAATCTTTTTCCTGGGTGGTGGTTCCTAATGTGGAACCTTGCATCGTGTAACCATAGTTTGGGTTGTTCTTCCCTAGGTGCATAACCTTGCACTTGTCCACATTAAATTTCATCTGCCATTTTGATGCCCAGTCTTCCAATTTATCAAGATCCTCTTGCAATTTTCCACAGTCCTCTTGGGTTTTAACAACTTTAAATAGTTTTGTGTCATCTGCAAATTTGATAACCTCACTCGTTATTCCACTATCCGGAGGAGAATCAGTGGTCCATCAATCGCCTGGAGACCTGTGCAGTGCATCTAGCCTTGGAGGTCTTTCTCCCCCTCATTCATCAGCAGGCGGCGAGTCTTGTGATAATAGTGGCCTATATCAATCAACAGCTCGCTGGTGGTGGCATAGCAATTTACACTTCTGCAGTGGGCGGAGGTCCAGCAGGGAAGGAGAATGTTCAGATGGATTATCTGAGCCATCATCTGTTGGACCTGGAGGAGTGGCCCCTTTCTGAGTCAGTGTTTCAGTCGATTGTGGAGCACTGGGGTGTTCCAATAGAATTGGTGGTGAATGCGAAGGTTCAGCAGGTACAAAGAGCACATAGCAGAGGGGCTCGATGCGCTGGTTCAGCCTCGGTCCAGTGACTGGCTTATCTATGTGTTTCCTCTGTGGCAACTGATTGGTCATGTTCCACACAAGGTGTGTGATATTGGGGGCCCCGGATTGGCTCAGGCAGCCATGGTATGTGGATATACTGTGTCTGCTGGTAACGGAGCCTTTCCTTCTTCCTCTGGAGGAGGACCTTCTGAAACAGGGTCCTGTATGGATGCTGGACGTGGATAGATTCTCGCTTATGGCCTGGCTCTTGAGAGGGCACTTTTAAGGTGTAGGGGTTACTTCCCTCGGTTGATATCTTGTTGCAGGCTCAGAAGCGGTCCTTGGCCTATGTGCACATTTGCCGCATCTTTGAAGCTTGGTGTGGAGAGAGGCAAGTGTGTCCTCTGGGGCCTCCCTTCTGGAGATTCTGGCCTTTTTGCAGACTAGCATTGATAAGGGTTTGGCCTTAAATTTCTTGAAGATGCAGGTTGCCGTCCTGGCTTGCTTCCAGGGCCATGTGTAGGGAGAGTCTCTTCTCATCGAGATGTTGTCTGTTTTCTTTGGGGGCTGTGTTTGAGACTCTCTTGTCATCTGATTGTTTCATCCTGGGATCTTAATTTGGTTCTCTCAGCACTTCCATTTGAGCTTCTTGGAAAGATTTGACGCTGAAGGTTGTGTTCTTGGTGGCCACTTGTCGGCATGCCATATTTTGGAGTTGCAGGTTCTATCATGTAGGGAGCCCTATTTGGTCTTGACAAAGGAGAAGGTGCTTTGTCCAGTCCCTTCCTTTTTGCCGAAGGTGATTTCTGCATTCCACTTGAACCAGGTGATGGCCTTGCTGGTTCCTCAGGGTTGGCAGAGTCCAGGAGTTTGCATTTGTTGGATGTCCGCAGGTCGCTTAAGTGGTATTTGAAGAAAAAGGATATTTTTTGGTGTTCAGAGTACCTCTTTGTGCTGTTTGGTGTGCCTCAGAAGCCTCCAGGGAGCCATCGAGTTTGCATATTTGTTTAAAAGGGCACATGATCCTGGCAGGGTTGTAGGCACACTCTACTAGAGCTCAGATTTCTTCTTGGGCAGAAGTCAGACTTATGCTGCCTCAGGATCTTTGCACGGCGGCAACGTGATCATTGCTTCATTCATTTGTGCATCATTACAGGCCAGATGCTCAGGCTCACCAGGGTGTGAATTTTGGGGCTCGGCTGCTGAAGGCTGGCGTCTCGGTACCCACCCTGCAGTAGCACTGCTTTGTTACATCCCACATGTCTGGAATGGACAGGCTATTAGGAAGGTGAAATTAGGACTTACCTGCTAATTCTTTCCTGGAGACCCTCCAGTCCAGTTCAAAACCCACCCAGGACTTGGATGTTGTCTTATGTTGGTCTTGCATCTGTTCTGAAAGAAGGCTATTGCAGGAACAGGCAATTCGGGCTTTGCTGTTTTAACTGGGCCTCCCATTGTTATTTTTGTTGATTCAGGGAATTCCGCTGTGTTGCTGCACTGCTTGTTCTCCCTGGTTACAGACCTTTGGTCCTGGCAGGGGAGAGCGGGGAGTATTACAGTTATAGTGTTTGAAAAAAGGGGAAAAAAGCCATATCTCTGTGTTGTGAGACTGGTTGCAGGGCTAGAGGAGAATAAAGGGTTTGGGACTCTGTTCTGCTTTGTAAGGTTCATACTCCCTTACAGGCCACTCGAGAGAGAGGGTTTCAGTTTGGTGTTCTCAGTCTCCATCTGCTGGTTGATGAGCATAACGCATGTGTCTGGACTGGAGCAACTCCAGGAAAGAAAATTAGCAGGTAAGACCTAATTTCACTGTGCTGTAGACTTACTGCTCAGAGGAAAGGCCTGGCAATCTACATCTGGTCACACCTTGTTAAGAAAACTCAGGGAATAATCACAGCATGGACCTATAGGGTTGCCAGGAGTTGCCATCAACCTTGATGGCATTTACCAACAACAGTGGTTCTATGATTTATTTTTGTGTATTATTATTTTTATATTCGTTTAATTCTTATGGTATTTATTTCATTCAGTAGATTTATTGACCATACATAAAAACCATTTGAACAATGTATATGTCTTACGTGTACTTACAAATAATTTATTCTTTGCTAATCAAGCTCCTTATTATATTTTTTTGGGGGGTTTGGTGTTAGATTACCTGTTTTTTATGTTTGTTTCCTTCCTTTTTGATTTCCACTTTGCACATTGAATTGTTAATAATAGAGATTATTTCTTCCACCTCCATAGGCACAGTAAGGAATACCATCAGCACAAATATTTTATCATCCTGCCCTCCACCGTTGTATCCCTATCTCTAAAGCACTGACTTGTGTGTCGGGTGTTCCTTGCGTAACGCGGCATTTAATGCTGTTAAGAACATAAGATATGCCATACTGGGTCAGACCAAGGTCCATCAAGCCCAGTATCCTGTTTCCAACAGTGGCCAATCTAGGTCATACGTACCTAGCAGTTTCCCTAAAAGACACAGGTTCTGCAATGCTTGTATTAGGTCACGCATTGATATCCTGGGTCCCTTCTTAATAATGGTTTATGGACCTTTCCTCCAGGAACTTGTCCAAACCTTTTTTAAACCCAGCTACACTAACAGCCTTTACTACATCCTCCGGTAACAAATTCCAGAGTTTGATTACACGTTGAGTGAAAAAATATTTTCTTTTATTAGTCTTAAATAGCTTACCCTGTAGCTTCACTGCATGTCCCCTAGTCTTTCTATATTCTGATGACGTAAACAATCGATCTACCTTTACCCGTTCCACTCCATTCATTAATTTATAGACTTCTATCATATCTCCACTCAGCCATCTCATTTCCAGGTTGAAGAGCCCTAACCTTTTTTAGCCTCTCCTCATAGGAGTATCCTTCCATCCCCTTTTACCATTTTGGTGACTCTTCTCTGAACCTTTTCTAATAACGCTACATCCTTTTAAAGATACGGCGACCAGAATTGCACACAATATTCAAGGTGCGGTCTCACCATGGAACGGTATAGAGGCATTATAATATCTCTTGTTTTATTTTCCATTCCTTTCCTTATGATACCTAGCATTCTATTTGTTCTCTTGGCCGCCGCTGCACACTGGGCCGAGAGTTTTAACATGTTATCCACAATGACACCTAAATCTTTTTCCTGGGTGGTGGTTCCTAATGTGGAACCTGGCATCGTGTAACTATAGTTTGGTTTGTTCTTCCCTAGGTGCATAACTTTGCACTTATCCACATTAAATTTCATCTGCCATTTGGATGCCCAGTCTTCCAATTTATCAAGATCCTCTTGCAATTTTCCACAATCCTCATGGGTTTTAACAACTTTAAATAGTTTTGTGTCATCTGCAAATTTGATAAGCTCACTCGTTATTCCCTTTTCCAGGTCATTTATGAATATGTCAAAAAGCAACGGACCCAGCACAGATTCCTGGGGTACACCACTATTCACCTTTCTCCATTGAAAAATTGGCCATTTAGCCCTATCCTCTGCTTAAAATGGAAATTACACTTACCTGGTAATTGATGTTCCTTGAGGGAGTACAGTTCAGTCCTCCACCACTGGGTAGTGCACCTCCTCCTGCAACATGGAGACTGGACAAGTCAAACTTGTGACATCACCAGGTATATCCTGCTGGTCTTCTCCCATGATCCCCCAGTGACCTACTGTCAAAGCAGACTCAAAGGAGCAAACAAACAACCAGTTAAAGTACTAAATACAAAGCTATGCTCAAACTTCAACTTTAAAATCACAGTGCCCCAAAAAGAAAGGCCGAAAACACCCTCCTCCGTGCCCCTGTCCCCCTGCGCACCAAACAGCGGAAGACAGAGAGCTAGAAGGAAGGAGAACTAAGGAAGCGTATAGGCAGAAAGGGTTGCTCTCGCGATTACCTGCCAATCAGAGCCCGTTGCCGACGCTAGGATCCGAAAGCACACTCGGAACTGACGCCTCGCGTCTGAAACATCCATCCCCGGGCGGGAATGAGGACTGAACTGTACTCCTTCAAGGAACATCAATTACCAGGTAAGTGTAATTTCCATTTCCTTATCGGTCCTACAGTTCAGTCCTCCACCACTGGGATGTACCAGAGCAGTAATCATTGGGAGGGACCTATCCAGTCGGCTCGGCCCCTAAACGAACAGAGCAGGCACCGACGCTAGCCCGCTCCTCACGTCAACAGGCGGTAAGCCAACCAGGAAGACACGACCGAGAGCCCACTTGGATCCTCTTCACTGGTGAAAACAGCACAGAACTCTGCCCCAAGCAGCACTAGTGCTTCAGAAAGACAAACTTGCCATCGCAAACACACTGAACGCCCTAGAAACAGACCTACTGAGAAGGCTACCGGAGCTCCGCCTGAAAAATCCGCTTGAGCTCCCCCTTGGCTCTCGACCCCACCAGGGTGTCAAGTGTTAGCAACCGCTGCTCTCCCGCAGAACCCGCCTCCACGGAGGGACAGGCAGCGAAGAGACCTCCCAGAAAGCGATGGAACCTTCACCTAAGGTCCAAGAAACGCAGGTTACAAGCAAAGTGTTCTTGCGTAAGTCCCAAACCGACAACTAGACAGGCACAGCCGGATTCCACGAGGGAGAACGGAACCGAGGTCCATCCAGACAGAGGTGGAAAGCAAAATGAGGGAAATGGAAAAACCACCAGCGTCAAACACCCTATTTGTCACACCTCTTAAGGGCTTTATTCTTTGCAACACAAAGTAGCTCTACAGCTATGTCCTGGACCAGTTGGAGTCTTTTTAATTGAGAATGTGAAATGCAGCTAAGCAATGAGTTGCAATAAACCAAGCGTGATCCACCAAGGGCATATAAGAGGGTGTCAAGTGCCCCAGAGTCCAGCGTTGTTTCAGAAGATGTGGAGTCTTACATGGTGTGACAAAAAAGAAAGGAGACTCTGGTAGCCACGCCCACGGCACAATGCCAGTAGGCCAACCGCTTACATCACCTGGATATGCCCTCCGGAATTGGAGGAACCATGCAGAAGTAGCAATCGCCGACGTGATCCATGGGCCCTCTCCAGATCATTGGAACCGCAAAAGACTTTGATGGTCTTTTCCCATCCATCCACAGCCTGAGATCTGCTACACATGTATTGCAGCATATGTGTGGCGCCTAGCTTTTATCCTGATCTTTTATTCTGCAGCCAAAATATAAATTGTAGGCTTTCTGAACTGCCACAGTCATATGCCATTTTTGTGATGTAAAAGTCACATCACCACAACTAGAGCAGAAATTATCTGCATGATTAACACCAGTACGAGGAATCGCCAAATATGCTGTGAGTGACCTATCGGTATAAAATAAATATGTCTTTTTTTTTTTTTTTTACTGTCAAGCGAGGCAAATTTAAGTAGTGACTGCATCAACTGGTTTTGGACAGTTATTTCGATTGGTTGCAAGTAAAGATTATGCAAGCTCACGCAAATGTTGCAGAATACACTGGTAATGGTCCCCACTGACTAATGAAGAGCACATATCTTAGCAACCAGACCCAGTCGGCCATTTTCACTATGACCTCTGAAAGGCATAGAATGGACCGGGCCACGGACCCGTACCAATGCGTCGACGCTATCCAGTAGCCTCATATGTCCTCTGCTAAATATCGACCTGTCGCCGCAGACTGACAGGTCGCCATGAGGTCCAATATGGGCTGACCGCATCTGAGCACACGCGGCGCGCACACCGCCTGATGCAATCTCACTCCTCCGGCAAACACTCGGACCCCGCTAAGGACATTCGCCACCACAGTGTCCCCACCGAAAGGCAGGCCGCCAAGGCTTCAACCGCGCACGCTGTCCCTTCGCTCGGGCCACCCTGACCACCCGACCGACTCCACCCTGCCAATCGAAATAGGCCACCATCCCGGAGATCTCAGACAGCACCTACAGCGCTCGATCCGCTACCGTGTCCGCGAACGCCTGCCACGGCTGACGTACCGCGTACCGTTCCAGTCAGACGATGGAACACTGGGCGTGCTGCGTACATTAAAACGCCTTGTACATAAAGGATCCCCAAAATGTAGCTGAGTCTAACCACGCTCCGGCCAAGCTCCCGGAAGAAAGGGACAGAACCTTATAAAAAAGAAGTGGGGACAATTAGGAAGGCTTTCCTGTTTGATTATTCTTTTTTTTTTTTTTCCTTTTTACAACTCCATAAGGGCCACAAGGCACACAACCGAACAGGGCATTGTCCAGAGAACGCAAGGCCCCTCCTCCAGGCTGACTCCACATCCACAGCCTAAACCGGCAGTCACCTTGGCTGATGCCAAGCAGTGCGGAAGCCAACTTGTAAGCCCAGCATATGAAGTATGCCTACTAGTACAGCATTCCAAAATGGAGGGACATGTAACCGGACGGCTTTGAATATGAACCTACAGATATCCCGCGCTTGCTCCAAGACAAGCACTGTGCAGCCTACTGGTCTTCTCGGAGCACCGCCACGACCCGAAGACCTAAACCGGCCAGCAAAAGACGACGTACGCTGGGCCCGAAGGAACCTGGTTGAACGGATCCCAGCACTCCCTGTATCGTTAGGATCGGAGCCTCCCCCCAAGGACTCAGCTCTGGCTGGAACCGGCTGAGCATAACTCCAGGCCCTGCGGCGAGCCCCCACGAAGAAGTGGGACGCAACGATGCCTTGAGGAAAGGGAAGGCGCAATGGGTGAAGCAAGTTGCTAGCCGACCAAGGGAGTAAACCCCACATGCGCACCTCAACGGAAGGACGGAAGAACCGAGGATTCTGGTCCCACAGGTGCGCCTGCTAGCCTTTAACAACATACACCTCCGCAGGTACAAAAAACTTAAATTGTGAGCACCTTCAGGGGTAAGGGGAATAGACGACAGCCTCCGACTGTGGACCACCTTGTCTTGCACAACAGAAAGCAGCACCCCACCAAACAAATGATTGGGCAGATATGACCTCAGAACCCCAAGGCAGAGGTAAAACAGTAGAACGTGCAGTGGACGTGAATTTCCAGATCTGCCAGCCCCCCTGCCCACATTGAGAAGAGGCAGAGAAGAACTGGACCGGCGGATCTGGAGGGGTGCCTCCTGGACAGCCGGGCCACCGAAGGGAAAGCTGATGACTGAGGCCCAAACTCCTCAGGATGGCCCCGTCTTGCATTGGCAACCCCATGCAACACCATGACAACCCCGCTCACGATATCCCAAGCGATCTCTGTCATTGCTGCAACAATCACCTGAGCATGAGATCACAGACGGAACACGGACATGCAGACGCACTCAAGGAGAGTGCACCTAAGAAGTATAAGCCTATCCAACATCCAGCACCACATGTCCAGGTGTCCCACACTCCTGTCACCCAAAACATAGGACGCTTGAACCTAGGTGACCGTCATAGCAAAGACAGGGAGGCCTGACTGCCGCTCTCAACCCTTCCAGGACCCTGGAACACTAAGCCCCGGACTGTGCCATCCAGCAACACGTCTCACGATCCCCAGCAGGGGCCTTTCCCCAGATGGCCCAGATGGGCAGTGTTCCCGCCAAATGGGCAAGCTGCGCTCTGATAACAGTGCAGAAAACCAAATCAAAGTGTCTTAACCTAGCTAATTTTTGTCTAATAGTGATCATTCATAATATCAGCCAGGCTCAATCATAACATTAGTATTAATGATCTCTAAAGATTGAAGAGTTACTAATGTAACACTAATTGTTTTCTTTTTTTTTTTTTTTTTAAAAGAGCTTCAAAGGCGATCTTGGAAACTGCAGACCAATGAATCTGAGTTCAGTGCCAGTTAAATGATAGAACTTGTTCTGAAAAGCAGCACCAAGCTGTCTTTTCAAAGGGTTAATAAACATGTGAGTAAGCCAAATGATATGGATCTGGATGTTTTAGAAGGTACTTGACAAAGCCCCTTATGAACTTCTCCTGAGGAAGGAGATGATGTGCTATTATAGAATGGGAAATGGATCAAAAACAGGAACACAATAGGACTAAATGGCCAGTTTTCTCACAGGAGACCCGTAAATAGTGGAATGTCTCGGGATCTGCACTGGAACTGGCATCTGGTAACATCTACTGCACTGAAATGATCTGGAAAAGAGATCAGCAAGCATGGCGATCAAATTTGCAGATGGCATAACGACATTTAGAGGCTGTCTGCACAATTTCCAAGTGTATAAACATGGAAATAGCATCCTTATGTAAATGACAATTTCAGAAAGGGCTCAATTTGTAGGTGGTTGTGCCGCCGATGACCCTGAATGGCCAAATCCTAGCACGGAAACCTGCTGCTGACAGACGTCGCTAACTGTCAGAATGCAGACAAAGGTAAAGGCACCCCCCAAGAAGTAAAACCCAAACCAATCACATTGCATTCAAAGAACTATAAACTATCATGAAATTAAAATTAGAATTAAAATTAAAAGTAACAGCAAAAGGAAGTCCTTATCTGGGTGTAGCCGCGTGGAACAGCGTCGTCTGCTCAAACGCGGGGCTGCTCCGCTCTCCGCCACGAGGCCTCAGCCCTGCCGAGAAAATAGCGCCAATCCGAAGCAGGCCCGTTTGGCGCCAGACACCACAGAGGCGGCAAGAGCTCAGAGCCCCTCCATGCGGACTCGAGAGACTCCCTTGTGGCGTCAGGATGCAGCAGTTACCCCGCTGTAGCTGCGGGGTGAAGAGCTGTCCAGACACGCTGCTGCCTCGCGCCACCAGAAGTAGCAGACGCTGCGAGCCCCGGCCCACTGGCTAAAGAACCTCGAACGGCCTGAGGCTCCCACCGCGATGGGAATCTGCCGCATGGACACTGCCAAAATGCAGGTGTTCCACAGAGCTCTCCCCTGTACAGTCCTGGGGGAGAGATCATCACCGGGCACAGAGACCGAAGAATCCCAAGCAGAGAGGCTAGCTGGCAGCGTGAACTTTGAAAAGGGACAGAACCCCCCTTTACACTAAGGCAGACTAGGTGAAAATAAAGTAAAAGTAAATGAAATTAAATGAAAATGAATACAATTTACAGGATTACACCTAAAGAAGGGCAAAAGAAATGCAAGGTAAATCAAATCCTGACTAACTGCTCCTAAACTGCTTCTCAAGTGAGCCCAGCACCTAGGCTCACTACGTCCTCATGCTGCATGGAGACTGGACACACTGGGGGATCATGGGAGAAGACCAGCAGGATATACCCGGTGATGTCACAAGTTTGACTTGTCCAGTCTCCATGTTGCAGGAGGAGGTGCACTACCCAGTGGTGGAGGACTGAACTGTAGGACCGATAAGGAATGTGTTATTAAGCTTGATTTGTGTGCACAGTCATTTGTTTTCAACAAGAGGTCTTGTTTTATGAATTTTGCTGTTTTTGTAATATGAATTTTTTAAATCTCTCTACCCATTTTTGTCCTCACTCCATGATTGTTTGGGATATCCCTTCTAAGAGAATGATGTTACCTTGTTGCACCCTTGCTGACATCATATTGATCAATGCTTTCAGCATGATGTCACTGTTAAAAAAAACAAGCTGGTGAGACAAACTTTTTAATTGCTGCTAGTGCTGTGCTGAAATGGTGTTTCTTCAACAATGTGACTGTACAAGGTAAGGGGCTTCTGAAGATACAAACTGCTGGACTAGTTTTTACTTTTTGACATTCCTGTCCTTTGATTTTATTGAATTTGCTGTCTCACTGCATAGACATTGGACACTTTTATTCACTCCTTTTTCAACAGTTTGTTAATTAGTAGATGTTTATTTCTATTTTTTACAACTTTTCTTGTAGTTTTACTTCTAAATGCCTGTATATCTATGCAGCCAATTCTGTTTAATTTGAGAATTGTGATTTCACATTGGTAAATTTTTGTTCTTTCTAAATACATTTAAAATGCAGAAAACATCATGAGATACATTTATTTAAATTTCTTTAGAAAGATCAAGCTCTCGGGAGGTTACCAGTGGAGCATAGATGTACTAAGATTAAATGATTTAATACATCACAGTATGTATATTGACGAGAACATAAGAATTTTTATTTTAATATTTTACATACATTAATAATTTTAGCTATAATTTAGTAGATTACGATTTATTTTTAGACATTTATATTGATTCGGTATTGACTGGTACTTTTTGCTTTTATTGTTGTAGGCATTAAGGATATTTTTATAAGTTTTAATGTCACACATACCCAGATGCAGACAGGTTGAAACATGCCCCATATTGGGTTTTTATGTCTAAATACATTGGATCTATTCTATCTTTTTATAATTATGAATCGTTTCATAAGGAGATAATGGTCTCCTTTATTTCATTTGCATAATGGTAATGCCAGTACAGGGTGGTATTTTGGCTCCTGCTTGCCCAGGAGATGGCGTCCCTTCACGGATGCTCTGCCCTCGCTGTGTTTCAAGCAGAAAATTAAAAGCTGAAGGTTAAGAGTAACTGTATTAACTCGTGCAGCAGCATTTAAAGACGGTAACATTTCTTTTTTCATGGCAAATCTAAGAGTAAATGACTAAAAGAACCGAGAAACAAAAAATATCAAAAGATACTATATAATTTAAAAATAATATAAAGTTTTGTATTTGTTTAAAAAATAGTAATAGAAGGTAGGGTATCAAGCAATATTCTATTAGGCAAGGCAGAGCTAAATCAGTGCAACGAGCACTCGCTAGGTCCCCAAACATCCACAAGAAATGTATATATCCAGGGAGATAGTGTCTGCTGTGCGGCATTATCTCGCTGGATGTTGGTGGTGTTACCTTACAGTTTGAAGCTGTGGAGTACATGATGATGCAGCGCTCTGAGGGCGTTTGGGGACCTAGCGAGTGCTCGTTGCACTGATTTAGCAGAACGTTGGTTGATACTCCTACCTTCTATTACTAATTTTTGTATATAGTGGGAGAAAGGTTCTTTGGGTGGCTCTGCTATTATACTTGTCTGTTTTACTGTAAGCAGAACCATTGCCCTTTATTTTTCTTAGGTAATGTTTTTTTTCCTAGCATCTATAGTACTTGGTGGACTATTAAACCCCCCACCCCCAAATGGATATGTCTCTTTTTGCTTCATGCCCCGCTGTGAAGAAAAGTGAGAATACATTCAGTAACTTTTCTTGAATAGTCGTCGAGAAGCCTGTGATTTTCCTGCACCTGTTAACCCTGCCCCCTTGCGCTCCTTTGCTGTAATCTGGTGGGCAGCCCGGTGAGGCGTGTTTCTCAAGCCCATGCACCTGCAATCACTCTTTGGCACTCTCTCTCTGAACAGCCTGGTATTTTCCTGTTAGTTCCTTTGGTAAGGGTACAAGGCCCGGGCAGGGTACCTGGCCTTCCACCTCACACATGCATTCCCGCAGGCAGTACTTCCGTGGTCCAAAGTGGGCCGGGTGGGATTTCATCATTTTTGTTTGCTCTTCTGCCCTGAGTGTATCCCTGTATCAAAAAAAAAAGGGGAGAGGGGTGGCATACAAATTGTAAATGAGTCATCTTGGGAGACACAATTAGACATTCTAAATAACTTTCTGTAGCTTTAACAAGTTCCAAGACCTATAGCCTGAGCAGTTGGGGAGAGTGTATGCTACAGGCTAATTTCTCTGATCCTCCATACCAGAGATTATATAATCAAAGCAGAGTCAAAAGTACAGCAGCGCACGCCAAGGACAGGAAATCGTGTTTCTGAGCTAGACTGAGGAAGATTATACTGGGGAATGTGCGTGTGAGAGAGAGAGGGAGTCAGTCATTTCTCCTGAAAGAAAATGACATTTCCAATTCATCCTACTATACCAGTCCGGGCAAGTGGGTAATGCCCCCTGCCAGCAGATGAGAGAGAGAAAAAAACCTAGAAGTTTCCAGTGACATGATTGGCAGCTAGGGGCACCCTTCAGTGTTTCACCGTCTTCAGTAGATGGTGGCTGTTGGCCTGGTTTTAATGGCAATGCAGGCTAATGCCAAGATGGGATTCTTTTACAGTCAGATAAGGGAGTTCTAGTCCAATGGCATAGATGTGCTCTTGTAACCATGGCAATGCCGGGATCTTCTAAATGTGTTTCCACCGTGGCCATAGGCTTGTGTGCTCACCCCTGGCCAAAAATGGCCTTTACTCTGTCCTCGTCCTCCTTGACTTATCTGCTGCTTTTGATATGGTTGATCATAATCTTCTTCTTGCTACCTTGCTCTTAAATGAATTTCAGAGCTCTGTTCTGCCTTTGTTTTTCTTCTTCTCTGAATGCTCCGATGGATCCTCCTCCACTGCTATCCTGCTTTTAGCCTGTGTACCTCAGGATACTTTTTCTCTCTCTGCATTTCCTTGGTAGCCTGATCGCCTTCTACAGTTTCAGTACTATTTGACTCTCAGCTTTACCTCTTTACATCAGAAATCTCTCCAGGAATCCAGGCCCGAATCGCAGTCTGCTTATCCAATGTTGCTGTGTGGATATCTCGCCACCATGTGAAACTGAACATGGCCAACACAGAGCTTCTTATCTTTCTCCCTAACCTACCCCATTCATAGTAATATACTATTTTGACAGCAGATAAAGACCAGTATGGTCCATCTAGTCTGCCCAGCAAGGTGGCAAGAGTACATGCACCTGCCGCTAAGTGCAGGTCACCCCTCCCCATGCCTTTGTTTAGGGGTGTACCCACCACTCTGTGCATGTCACCCTTATTTGTTGAGATATAAGAAATAGTTATGTTTATTTTGATTTTATTCTGTTGCTATAAAACAGATCCACTGTGTCTGTCCCATGCTATTATGAATTCTGTCACTATGTCTGTCCCCACCATTTCCATTGGGAGAGCATTCCAAGCATCCACCACCCTTTCAGTGAAAAAGTATTTCCTGACATTGCCTCTCAGTTTACCCCCTTGCAGCTTCATGTTATCCTTCTAGTTTTATAGCTTCCCAGTCTTTGAAAAAGGTTTATTTGTTCATTAATACCCTTTAAGTATTTAAAGGTCTGAATCATCTCCGCTATCCCTCCTCTCCTCCAGAGTGTACATATTTAGACCTTCAAGTCTCTTCTCATGTGGCTTCTGGCGCAGGCTCCAAATTTTGGTCATCTTCCTCTGAACTGTTTCCAGTCTTTTTATATCTTTTGCTAGATACAGTCTCCAAAACTGAACACAGTATTCCAAGTGAGGCCTCACCAGCGACTTGTACAGTGGCATTAGTACCTCTTCCTTTCTGCTGGTAATTCCTCTCTGTATGCAACCCAGTGTCCTTCTGGCTATGACCACTGCCTTGTCACACTGTTATGCCATCTTGAGATACTCAGAAACAATCACTCAGAGGTCTTTCGCCTGGTCCATGCATACCTATCTCTCGCTCCCTATCCCATACAATTCCCTTGGATTTCTGCTTTCCAAGTGTATGACTCTGCACTTCTTCACATTAAATCTTATCTACCAAGCATTAGACCATTCTTCCAGCTTTTGTAGATCTTTCCTTGTGTTACCCACTTCCTCAGGGGAGTCCACTGTTGCAAATTATCATGTCATCTGCAAAAAGACAGACTTTTCCATTCAGTCCGTCAGCAATATCACTCACAAATACATTGAACAGTACAGGTCCCAGGACCGGTCGATTGGGCACGCCACTAATCACCTTCCTTTCATCAGAGTGAGTTCCGTTTAACATCATCTTTTGTGATCTATCAGCCAACCAATTTCTGATCCAGTTCACCACCTTGGGACCCATCCCCAGGCTGTTCAGCTTATTGATAAACCTCTCGTGAGGAACAGTATCAAAGGCTGTGCTGAAATCTAGATAGATCACATCTACCTCATGCCTTTTGATCTATTTTGTGGTCACCCAGTTAAAGAACTCAATCAGATTTGTTTGGCATGATCGTCCTTTGGTAAAACCATGCTGCCTCGGATCATGCCGCCTATTGGTTTCGAGGAAGTCCACTATTCTCTCTTTCAGGAGCGCCTCCATTACTTTTCCTGCCACAGAGGTAAGGCTTACTGGCCTGTAGTTTGTCACTTTTTTCCTATTACCACTTTTGTGAAGAGGTACCACATCGGCCCTTCTCCAGTCGCCAAGGATCTATTAAAAACATTCTGTAACAGCCCTGCCAGACCCCCTCTGAGCTCTTTCAGTATCCTGGGATGTATCCCATCTGGTCCCATGGCCTTGTCCACTTTCAGTTTTGCAAGCTGTTCAAACACATCTTCTGTGAATGGTGTGGTATCTACTCCATTCCCATTTGTATATTTGTCAATCACAGGTGGTCCATCTCCAGGATTTTTCTTTAGTAAAAACAGAAAAGTAGTATTTGTTTAGCATTTTCACTTTTTCAATGTCACTTTCCACGAGTCCGTTCCCAGCACTTTTTGAGTCCTGCAATTCCACTTCTGGTCTTTCTCTTCTCCTGAATATACCTGAAAAACGTTTTGTCTCCACACTTCAAATCTTTAGCCATCTTTTCTTCTGCCTTTGTTTTTGCTGTTCTTATTTCTCTTTCTGTCTCTTTTAGATTTATCTTGTATTATTTTCTGTGTTCCTCTGTTTAAGAGCTACCTAATTTTGTGAAAGCTGTGTTTTTTGCCTTTATTTGTGCAACCACTTCTTTGGAGAACCATATAGATTTCCTTTTCCTCTTGTTTTTATTTACTTTCCTTACATATCTATCTGTTGCCCCTTTTATTGCCTCCTGTAGTTTAGTCCATTCCAATTCCACTTCCCTTCTCCCCTCCCATCCTGCCAGCTCCTCCTTCAGGCACTTGGCCATTTTACTGAAGACAGCGTTTTTGCAGTCTAGGCAGGGCCGGCCTGTCCATTGAGCAAGAATGTTTGCACAGGGCCCCGCATTTCAGGGGGCCCAGCGCAAACAACATTCTGCCCATCAGTCACGTAAAAAGAAACTTGCTGCTGCTGCCGTGGCAGCAGCAGCAGAATGTGTCGTCTCCCGCAGGGCCCTCCCACCTCTGGCTGCCCGGCAAAGCCTGCCTCAATCACTCTCCTCGGCACGGCTTTCAGAGCCACGAAGGGAGAGTTTCCCTCTCCTCGCGGCTCTGTTAAGCTCGCCGGGGCTGATGGGAATTTTCCCAGAAGCCCTGGCAGGCTTAACAGAACCACGAGAGGGAAACTCTCCCTTTGGGGCTCTGAAAGCCACGCCGAGGAGAGTGATTGAGGTGGGCTCAGCCGGAGGTGGGGGGGGGGGGCCCCCGCGGGAGACACGTCATTCTGCTGCTGCCACGGCGGCAGCGGCAAGTTTCTTTTTTCTTTTAAGGTTTCCCTGGGCTGAGGGGGGAGGGGGTTATGACTGGTAATGGGCTATGGGGGGGCTAAGACTAGAAATAGGGTGATGGGGGCTAGGACTGGTAATGGGCGGGGGGGGTTGCTAGTACTGGAAATGGGCTGAATGGAAGTGGGGACATGAACTGCAAATATCTGATGGACAGGGGCTTGGAATGGAAATGGGCTATGGGGGGGGGGCTAGGACTGGAAATGGGCTATGGGGGGGGGCTAGGACAGGTAATGGGCTATGGGGGGCTAGGACAGGTAATGGGCGGGGGGGGTTGCTAGTACTGGAAATGGGCTGAATGGAAGGGGGGACAAACTGCAAATAGCTGATGGGGGGGTTAGAGCTGGTAATGGGCTATGGGGGGGCTAAGACTGGTAATGGGCTGATGGGGGGTTAGGACTGGACGTAGGCTGATGGGGGGTTAGGACTGGTAATGGGCTATGGGGGGGGGCTTAGGACTAGTAATGGGCTATGGGGGGCTAGGACTGGTAATGGGCTATGGGGGGGTTGCTAGTATTGGAAATGGGCTGAGTGGACTTGAACTGCAAATAGCTGATGGGGAGGGGGGCTAGGACTGGAAATGGGCTGAGTGGTGGGGGAGAGCTAGGACAGGAAATGGGCTGATGGAGGGGCTAGGATAGGACTGGAAATGGGGGTTCTAACATTGGAAATGGGCTGTGGTGGAGGCTTGGAATGAAATGGACTCATGGAGGGGCTAGAACTGGAAGTAGGCTCATGGGGAGCTTGGATTGTAAATGGGCTGATGGGCTAGGAAAGGACTAGAAATGGGCTGATGGGGGGTTGGGATTGGAAATGAGCTGATGGAGGAACTCGGATAGGACTGGAAATGGATGGGGGAGCTAGGACTGGAAATGGGCTGATGGTGGGGCTAGGACTGGAAATGGGCTGATGGTGGGACTAGAAGGGAGCAGATACTGGGTGGGGCTGGAACTAGAAGGGAGCTGATGTTGGGGGAGGATTAGAATGGGATGGAGCTGGGAGAGTGAAATGTAGAGGGGAAAAATATTTTGTGTGGGAGGGAAGACAAATCTACAATTGGCCAGATATTGGGAGAGTAAGTGGGGAATGAGGATGGAGGGGTAAAATTTGAGTGGATGAAATAGGAATGAGGAAAGAGCAAAAGGAGAAAGATTAATATGTTAAAGCAGATGTAGAGAGAGAATGGAAAAAAACTAGAAGAGAGAAGAAAGGACAAATGGACAGCAGACAATGGAGAGTTAGCAGAAGACATGAAGAAACCAGAAGAAAGTGGCTGGAGCAATTGCAACTGAAAAAAAAATGCACAAAAAGGTAGAAAAATCTCTTTATTTTGAATTTATTAACTGGAATATGTCAGCTCTGTGAAATGTGCATCATTCACGTCTGCGCTTTGTTTGGTACAAGAGGAAATTAATTTAGTTTTATTTCTACAGTGTTGTACATTCCAAGTTTGGCTTTTGGGGTTCCCAGTTTAATTGTCTTCCTGTTTCTAAATTGTGATTCCTTGTTTGGTGATGGTCTATGTTCTGCATGTGTAACTGAGCTGAGGTATTCTGTTTATGTAATTCCTATTTGACATTGCCACTTGTTCTCTTTCCCCAGTAGGTCATGTATTATTCTCTGAAATGTATTGGTTTAATATTTGCAGTGTTGCCTTTTGATAGGTAGAGTATGGTGCTTTGTGAGTCCTGGTAGTGCTGTTACGATATGGCGTGTTTGCTATGGGTTCTAAATGGGCAGCGTTTGTAGTAGTTCCCAATGTGCCTTGCGGTTGGCACTGGACTATAGTAATGTAGAAATCTTTTAGTCTTTCTTTATCCATACACTCATTAAGAGGCATGTTTACTAAAAGTTAGTGTATGGTAACGTTATGCAAATATTTATGCAAAAGAGGCCCCGCACTGAGTCTCCGCACATGGTCCTGCACCCCCCTTGGGCTACCCCCGAGTCTAGGATTTTGAGCTTGCTGTAATTGGACTCTGCTTTGGCTTTTATCTCAAACGAGACTGTGTGATGATCGCTGTTGCTCACGTGGGCACCCACCCAGACATTTGACACGCTGTCTCCACTGGTGAGTTCAAAATCCAGCAGTGAACTTTCCCTAGTCTATTCCATCAGCAGCACACTGCCTCCAGCCCAATCAAAGTCCTTTTGAACTGCAGAGGCGCTGTTTCTAGCCAGGTCATTTGTACCCAAGTGGATAACATCAATTTTGAGTGCGCACTTTCTGCATTGACTATGCCAACAATTTGGTTGGTATTCCTGCTGGCTGAAGAGCCTGGGAGGCATTTGACCATCCTCTGTTCTTTAGACTGTGTTCCCAAGTTGGTGCCTCTGATGATGGAATCTCCAAGTAGTAGTAGTAGTTTCTTGTTTTGTGATTTTTTTCCTTCATATTTGGTGCATTATCAGTAGATTGGGCATTAACCTTCTCATTTAAGGGCACTTCAGTTTCCACTAGTTGGACACTCATTTTCCAAGATAGAGAAGGCATTATGTAGGGATATCTCTTGATGGAGAGGATGTCTGTTACAGGTCGCAACCTATCAGAGCCCACTGTGATCTATTTGTTTCTGGGCTGTTTAATTCTTTGTGGGAGCGGTGGTGGATTGCTTTCAATTTGTATCCATAAGGGGGTGTGTTTAATTGCAACTAATTCTTCTCTTAATAGAATTGATTCTTTATGCATAGCAGATAACCTGAGACATATAGGGGAAGCTCTTAGGCTCCAAATAAATCTTCTTAAAATGAAGGCACCACAGCTATGCATTAAATACATAACATGCTGATTAATACAGTTATAAAGCAGTCTAGGACAAGGAGAAAAGGTGGGTGTGACACCTAATTGGAGGACCAATGTCAATCTAGGATATGAAGACTATACAGTTGATGCAAATCTGGGGTGAGAGGTAAGGGGTAGGGTGACTGGGAATAAGTGTTCCTGGCCAGTAGACCTTATATGAACTGAGAGTACACTCGGATTTCTGATTTTAAAAAGGCTATGCAAAGAATGCAGGCAAGCTAAATTTCCTAAAATTATAACCAAAATTTAGGTTATTTGCCACTAGACTGTAGCTAAAGGTGGCTGTGAACAGATAGAGTAAGCGTTTTTCTGTGTTTGTCCTCGTCCCTTGGTGCAGTTACCCTAACACACTTTCTGTCTTGCTGTGGAAAACCTCGTCATCCTCCCTATCTCCTCAGCTCACAATCTTGGGGTCATCTTTGACTCTTCTCTCTGCACACATCCAAAAGAGAGGTTTTGACTATTGTTTCTTTCTCTATATCATCAGCAGAATTCACTCCCAAGACCCTCAACCACTCTCTCATCAACTCCCATCTAAACTAAACTATTGGGATTCCAAAAAGATAAGGATTAGGTTTGTATTTATTAGGAGTATAGATGGTGGTTATGCTCTGGGAATGGATTGGGTTTGATGTTTTTTCCTTGCACCTCCTTGAAGTGGTCTTACAACTTAATTGCTTCATGTTTGTTTCTGCATTAATTTTTTTTGATGCTTTCGTAATTAAGTGTTTCTTATATTGTAATGACAACTTTATATAAAAAAAATTCATCTGCATGGCTAATCTTATGCCAGTGTCGCTTTGCTTATGTAACACCTCTTCTCATATCACGTCATGTCATTGGCTCCCTATCCGTTTCCGCATACAGTTCAAACTTCTCCTGCTGACTTATAAATGCATTCACTCTGCAGCTCCTCGCTACCTTTCTCTATACCCCTCCTCGGCAACTCCACTCAAACAAATTTGCTTTTATCTATTGTCAATTCCAGACTCTGTTTTTGCCACCTTGCTACGCCATATGAGCTGAGTAGACTATCTGAATCAGTACATCAGGCTCCATCTCTTGTCCTATTCAAATTCAGGCCAAAACCAATCTCTTCAAGGTTGCTTTTGGATTCTGATCCCTTTATTCTCTTGTATTCACCCATGTGTGTGCTAACCATTCCTATAACAATTTACCCTAGTCGCCTGTCTGTTTTGGTTGACTGTCTTAACAGACTGTAAGCTCCTTAAAGTAGGGACTCTCTCGTATGTGAACAGCACTGTGTATGCCTGGTAGCTCTGTATAAATGATAATTAGTGGTAATAATAGCTTGGATTTCACCATTCCAGGGTTGATCTCCTCTGGGATGTTTGATTCAAAGGGCCTTGTCATGGGAATACTGAAGGGTGCCTCTAGCTGTACAAATCCTTATACTACTAGTGGTGATGTCACTGGGAACTTCTAGTTTTTCTCTGATTCCATCATCTGCTTGCAGGGGGGACATTACCCATTTGTCTGGACTGATCTAGCAGATTTCTAGGAAAGGAAATTATCAGGTAAGTAAAATTTCATCTCTGTGGGCTTAGTGCATTATATGCTGTTGCTATAATACTCCTCCCCCTCTCCCCAATTTTAGAAGGGCAAGATTTCAATGAGTGAATTTTTAGTCAATAGAAGTAAACATATACAGACCAAAGATCCACCAAGTCCAGTATCCTGTTTCCAGCAGTGGCCAATCTAGGTCACAATTACCCGGCAGGATTCCAAAATATAGATTCTGTGCTACTCTATCCTCCCCCCCCCCTACTTGGTTAATAACAGTTTATTGTCATTTCCTTCAGGAATGTAAACCTTTCTTTGAACCCCTGTTCGGGGCGAAGGGTCGGCCAGACAGTTCCCAAGTTGACACCTTCCTCCGTCCAGAAGGGGAACCATTCAGGGAGGACATATCACTTCCCAGTAAAAGAAACATCACAGAGAGGACCTACACTTCCCAATAAAAACTCACCCTATGCAGAACACCACGCTTGTACATGGTAACTATCTCTCAGATTTTTCTTCCAAAAGGATCCTTTTATTATTCCCTATCGTACAGAAACAGAAAACTGTCCAGTGGAATTACAGATCTTTCCCCCTCTCACAGCAAGCAAACAGGGTCATTCTGTCTTGTCTTAGATGCAGATTTCTAAACAATTACAAGTCAGAATGTCTGGTCCTGCCTGCATGATTCTATCTTACTTCCTGACTCAACAGCGAGTATGACAGGCTTTCCTGGACACAAGAGATCAGTGTAATAAACATACACAAGACAAACTGCCATGCACACAAAACTCTCAGACACGACAGGGATACTGGGGCCATAGAGAACCCAGGAAATCCATACCCCACACAGCCTTCACTGCGTAGGAGATAAACTCATCGTGTATCTGGTCCTGTCACATTATATACCCTTGCTCAGGACCATTCTTACTATTGGGGCATTCTTCTCTAATTAGCTCGTTCTTGTTCCAGCTGTCTGGGGCCCCACTTGTGTGATTTAGAATGTTATTCTACTCATGTCTGTACCCCTCTCCATTGAACTTTCTTGGGCCCATGTCTGCAATTATCACTCTGGGCCTTGTCAGATTTATATTGTTATCTGACCTCTGCCCCCCTCACTCATTTCTTTACCTGGTTCTCTCCCACCCCTCAGTTCCCAAGAAATATATCTCTTCAACGCCCTGTGTTCTGACAACTATACTGAGGGCCATATGTTCTTCATGCTAAGCTGGCATGTTTCTCTCTCATGATTGCCTTTCTACCCTCGCTCACGGTCCACCATTTACTGCTAAGTGTGTTTTCACATCTTTTCCATATGATGTCATATACCTCTGAAAGCTTCACGTCCGCACCTCAGTACAAGTCCAGCATTCAGACATTTCAATGATTTTTCTTTGTGTTACTGTGTTAACTCCTTCTCTGGCTCTCACACCCCGCTATGCTAACTGCTTTTATCATATCTTCCTGCAATGAATTTCAGATCTCAACTGTGCATAGAGTAAAAAAATAGTCTCTACTTTGTTTTAAGTGTGACTAAAGACCTCCCAAACTAGGAGGAGAGGTCAAGTACTGGTTGGTGTCCACCTAGGTAAACATTAGCTGTTCTGCCAGACATGCAGTCAGTTATGTAGCTGCACTTGGCAGGCTGCAATAAGACAGCAAACTAGCAGCTGGTTCTGCAACTGGAAAAAGAATTGGACTCACAGAGCAGGGTCTCTCAGGCCAGCTATATGGTGGTTCTGAGGCAGATGTTTGGCCAACAGCCACGCTTGCATTGGTAGTTAATTACATCATTACAAAGCTTTGTGGTTAGACTGGATACAAATTAAGTGCCGAACCACATATGCTGTTTCTGCTGTGGGAAAAGATATTTTACTAGCAGTCAAATTTTATGCTGGCTGGGAATAACTGGATAGATCAGTTGGTCTTTCTGCCATAATCTACTATAGCTCACTGCTCCTTCTATAAAGTTCACCGCAGAAACCAAGTAGAATCTTGGTCAGTGTCAAGAGATATAACGTATTCCAGTAAGGTTTATAGACTGGTTTACTGGCACCATTAGGATTCCCCGACACATGCATGTGAAAACTACCAACAAACTCATTAGCAAGAACCAAGTCTTATGGAATAGGTCACCTACAGACACTTCCATCCCCTTCTGGTAGGCCAAACACAATTAAGCTGGGGCAGGTAGAGTTCCAAGTTATCTCAGTACATGGAAAGTTTTCTTCTTTACTTACTCGCTCTTCCCTAGGATCTTTTTCACATGATGAACAATGTCTTGGCTGCTTTTATCTTCAATGTCAACTAGTACTTGCTCGCCACTATCTGTTGGGTGAGAAAAGAAAGAGATGATAAAAATGGGGAGGAGTGGCCTAATGGTTGGGGCAAGGTACCATAGGCCGGAAGGTTGGTGGTTCAAATCCCACTAGAGGACAGCAACCTTGGGCCGGAAGGACTGGGCTTTCTAGTCCCACAGGTTCTCCTTGTGGTCTTGGGCAAACCACTTAACCCTCCATTGCCCATGTTCCCTGTAAGTATTAGTGTATGTGTCTCATATCCCCTCATGCTAAATGTATCCCTCAACCGCTTTGACCCGGTGAAAAGCGGGATATAAATGCAGCTAAATAAAATAAATAAAACACGTTCCAGTCCGAAGCAGATGCACAAGAAGAAAATGCATTACATTATTATGAAAAAGAAATATCCCATCTGCTGAACAAGACAGAAACAAACTGTGTGTAAATGAAGCAAAAGCAGCTTCATTACAAATTACATGATTTCAAGACTCTTGCAAGGGTCTTGGGCTCACAGCTGGTTCTAGCTTTTGCTATTACAAGGCTGATCAGGTTCTAGCCGAGTGGCTGACTGGGACGTCTCGGCATTGTGATGTAGTGTCAGGGTGCCTCAGCATTGTGATGTAGTGTCAGGGTGCCTCGGCATTGTGATGTAGTGTCAGGGTGCCTCGGCATTGTGATGTAGTGTCAGGGTGCCTCAGCATTGTGATGTAATGTCAGGGTGCACTGTTAGCAGCAAACCATAGTGCAGAGCAGTAAAGCTGCCTACTTGTAACAGGTGTCCTCTCTGGAAGTAGGATGAATAGTCCCACCTCTGGGTGCTATATGGTTAGGGTTCCTAATTTTTCTTAGCAGTTCGCTGTGGTTTTTCTTCTTCATCAACCAGCTGTAGGCAGTAAGCTCCCAGTGTTAGGTTACTATGAATTCCAGCAGGCATGCTGACGGTCACATGGGGCTTCCGATAACTGACTACAAACACCAGACCTTCCAAGAGGTGGGTGGCTTCACTCAAGGCCAGTTTATGTGAGGAACTGGAACTGCTCTAGATACCATTATTTAGATGAAGAATAGAAGAACCTCTAATGCAGTGACTGGTCCTTTTTCAGAGTTTTTATTAGACGTTTTTAAAGAGCCATGGAACCTTGCCAAAAATATCTATACCTTTTGTTTTGTTTTACTGTATCTTACTTTAACTTGTAGCTTTTTTGTTTTCTTGCTTTTATAATTTTTATAAGTTGTGTAAACCACATAGATATATTATGATTTAAAGGGCCTTGTTACTGCTCTCAAGGCCACCCACTCCCAGGATATAGTCCTACCAAAGGAATGCAGCAAACTTAAGTAAGTAAGTGAGAGCCTGTGAGTGTGAATTTTTGGCAGATCAGAGTTTGTGTTTATGAAGCCTTGATAGGCAAAGAGGACAAAGTCCAGGAGATCTGCCCTTTGAAGGGAGCCAAGCTGGTCAGTTTGCCTTAGGTTTTATTGCCAGCAATGATGCAATCAGTACTGACTCTCATCCCATCTTGTCTTAACATAACCCAAGTTGTTGATGTCTAGGAAAATCCTGCTGCCATCAAGAGACCATCCTCAGCATTGAACATTTTGTTAACAGCAAGAAAATCTCCCCAGACGATGACCATATCCTCAACACTGCCCCTTCTGATGTCAGTTTCTGCAACGTCCTTTGGTGTTGATTGCAATGCCTGCTTCCATGCAGGAGACCATGGGGTCCCTACCATCCTCCTTTTTAGCTGGCTTATTCCCATGCTACTTAGGATAGACAGCAGTCTGCCTCCTATATGCAGTCATGACACTCTCTAGAGTGTTGTCTGTCATAAGGACCTTGAGAAAATTATCCCAGAGACCCATGTCGGGCATTTCGCACAGTTACAACTGAAACCCAGAGTTGGGGCATCACTGGAGCTACCAGTTAGATCTGGAACATTAATGGGACTGCTCCCTGAACATGAAAAGGCTGTAAAATTGTCCAGCTTTAACTATAAAAATGTTCTACAGGCCCTTCTACTGAGGCCTCAGCTGCAAATTCTCACTTGAGAGAAGTTACTTGTCCATGGATAACTCTTGGGATCAGGAGGACTCCCCAGAATTGCCTTCAGACCCCTTACTGCCACTTCCTAGAAACCGTTTGCCTGCCTATAGCACATTTGTCAAACAAATGGTCCAGGCCATCCCCTTTAAATCACAAGAGGCTGTGATGAGAACTAAGACATTGGGCTGAGCGAGCCCCAACAACACCTCCATCCTCCAGCTCCCCCTGATCGGGGTTGAGCGCCAGAGCGGGACAGGAAGCCTTTCTTCCCACGCTGAAGCTCTAGCCCAATTGGGGCAGAGAAACCAAGATAAAAGCAGCCGCCTCCAGGTGCGCCACAACAAAGGGCCCTTTGCCGGAGCCCTAAGACAGAGAAACAGGTCTTCCATCCACACATAAGCCACCCCACGAAGAGTGCCAAGCTCTTCCAAACATCAACGAGGATGGAGTCAAGGGGACGGAACCAACTGCAAGCAGCTTCTTCACACCGTACAAACCAGCAAAAGATCCAGAAACCGCCACAACAGACTTAAGGCAAGCAAACATGCAGGCAAACTAACAGCTCCTAATAGCATACTGCTCCCTACTACTCCTCATACAGGGAGGCCAGCCAAACACAATCACGCCGATACCTTCAGACCCTCTCCCACCTTCCTCAGAATGGACCGCCACCACACGAAGGTGCCATCGGCACAAGCAACCAGCCCACCCAACAGAATGCAGGCCCCAACACCACGGGCGAACACAGCAAACCCCATACTTGCTACAACTATCAAATGTGCACTAATAAATGCAAAAATCGATCAATCCATAAAGCGTAGTTACTCAACTGTAACAGGTGTTCTCCAGGGACAGCAGGAATCAGTCCTCACATATGGGTGACGTCGGCACCGACGGAGCCCTCGTGCGGAGCAATTCCCCAGCTTTCAGAGAAAGCCTTTGGGATTGCATCGCTCATGCACGGTCCTCTTCCCACCCAAGGGTGCCATCTTGCTCAGTCAAATGACATAGCTAAAAAGACGGCAAAATGAATAAAACCAATTATAGGACTGCAACTCCAAGGGGAGGAAGGAGGGTCGTGAGGACTGATTCCTGCTGTCCCTGGAGAACATCTGTTACAGGTGAGTAACTATGCTTTCTCCAGGAACAAGCAGGAAGTCAGTCCTCACATATGGGACTCCCTAGCTATAGGCTACCGAGAACCCATAGCTGAAAAATGGCTCCCTCTAGAAGAGCGGCAGCAGCTGCAATAGGAATTCAGCTGAGAAATCAACACCCCCCGGTAGCCTGACACCAGGGGGTTGGAGTTGCCTAAACCTCAAATAGGTTACGGAGTACCGCCTGGCCAAAATCACTGTCCCGTCGGGACTCCTTATCCAGGCAGTAATGGCCCGCAAATGTCTGGCTTGAAGACCAAATTGCGGCCCGGCAAATGTCTGCCAGCGGAACAGAGTGGAAGTGAGTCACTGATGCGGCCTTAGCCCTGACACGGTGGGCTGTGACTCGACCCTGCAATGGGAGGTTGGCTGCCCTGTACGCCCAGGCAATGCAGTCTGCGACCCCAGTGGACAGCGTAGGCTTGGAAACAGGTAACCCCAGCTTACTGGGGTCATACGAGATGAAGAGCTGAGTAGCCCTTCGATGTCCCTTCGTACACTCCAGGTTACAATCCAGGGTATGCAGGACTGCCTCTGCCCGGCTGGAATGCGGCCTGGGAAAGAAGAACCACCTCCTGGTTTGAGGTGGAAAGAGACCACTTTTGGAAGGAACTTGGGGTGAGTGCGGAGGACCACCCTATTCCTATAAAACCTTGTGTATGGTTTATCCGTTACAAGAGCTTGCAGCTCACCTCACACGTCTGGCTGATGTGAGTGCCACCAGGAAAAGCACCTTCCAGGAGAGGAAGCGCAGATGGCAAAAGGAGATCGGCTCAAAGGGTGGGCAAGTAAGCTGCTGCAAGACGACATTCAAATCCCACTCAGTTGCCGGAGGACGAACTGAGGGTTTCAGCAGAAGCAGACATCTGAGGAATCTGGACACCAGGAGGTGAGCCAAAAGAGGTTGCCCGTCCACTGGCGAGTGGTTTGCTGACAAAGCACTCAGGTGGACCCTGACAGAGTTAGACTTGAGACCTAATTCTGAGAGGTGAAGCAGGTACTGCAGCACCACTTGTACAAGGCAAGAGAAAGAGTTTGCATTGTGCTGGTTACACCACACCTCAAATCTACGCCACTTGAAAGCATAGGATTTCCTAGTGGACTGCCTCCTTGAGGCCAGTAACACTTCTTCTACATTCCGAGGTAGAAGGAGAGGAGCCAGCACTACCCTTTCAGCAACCATGCCATCAGGTTGAGAGCCCTGCTCCTGTGAAAGGAGGTCGGGCTGCGTACCCAGTGGAAGTGGGGTCTCCACTGCCAGCTGAAGAAGAAGCGGAAACCAAGGCTGTCTCGGCCATCTGGGGTCTACCAGAATGACAGAGGCATTGGCCCGAAGGATTCTGAATAGAGTCCGGGCCACCAGAGGCGTGGGAGGAAACGCATACACGAGGCCCCTGACCAGGAGATCAGGAAAGCATCTACCGCCACCCTCAGGGGATGTGGCTGTCTGGAGCAAAATCTGGGCAGCTGGTGATTTTGCAGACGGGCAAATAGATCTATGGACGGATGTCCCCAGTGGTGGAAAATCCGCTGGGCCACCACTGGATCCAGTTGCCAACCGTGAGGCTAGAGAATCCTGCCTAGTTTGTCTGCTAGGCAGTTCTCCTGAACAGGCAGGTACACTGCTTTGAGAGACATACCCTGCCCGATGGCAAAGAAGCAGAGGTCCAGTGTCTCCTGACAGGATACGAGACCCCGTACCGCCCTGCTTGTTCACGTAGAACACTGCTACCTGGTTGTCCGTCTGTATCAATACAGACTGATGTGAGAGGACATGACAAAAGGCTTGAAGAGCCAGGCGAATCACCCGCAGCTTTAAGAGGTTGATTTGGTGTGCAGACTCCTGAGGAGACCATAACCCCCGAGTGCATGATCCTTGGCAATGGGCTGCCCAGCACAGCACAGCCCAGCAAGGAGGCATCTGTTAGCACTCTTGTGTGCGAGGGAATCTGAAAAGACACACCCTCGAGCAGATTGGATGGTTGACTCCACCGCTGCAATGACTTCACCAGATGTCTGGATACTGTTATCCTGTCTCTGAGGCTGCCGGTGGCTTGTGTCCACTGATCCCTGAAGCACCACTGAGCTGTTCTCATGTGGAGACGAGCATTCGGTGTCACATGTACTGTGGAGGCCATGTGGCCCAGGAGGCGTAAGAAGTGTCTCGCTGAAACCCGAGACCTGCGCCTGAACTGTTGTGTCAGTGCTAGCAGCCTCTGTGCCCTGTCTTCCGGCAGGTAAGCCTTCGCCTGAAGGATGTCCAATCTTGCTCCTATGAACTCTAAGTTTTGAGTGGGGAGTAAAATAGACTTTGCGTGGTTTATGACAAAGCCTAGATGTTGCAACAGGTTGACAGTGCTAGAAGTGGCCTGTTGGGCCTCCTGAGGTGAATGGCCCCTGATGAGCCAGTCGTCCAGGTAAGAGAAGACAAAGATTCCCTGACTTCTGAGGAAGGCTGCCACTACAGCCAGGCATTTTGTAAACACTCTGGGAGCAGAGGCTAGACCAAAGGGTAGAACCCTGTATTGGAAATGTTTTCCTTCCACAACAAATCTCAGATATTGTCTGTGGTCTCGATGTATCAGGATGTGTGTATAGGCACCCTTCAGGTCTAAGGAGCATAGCCAATCTCCCTGGTGGAGGTAAGGCAGCAGCATTCCAAGGGAAAGCATCTTGAACTTTTCCCTCACCAGAAACTTGTTTAAGTTTCGTAGGTCGAGGATGGGTGTGAGGGCCCCCTGTCCTCTTTGGTATGAGAAAATACCTGGAGTAGAAGCCCTTCCCCTGCAGGTGGTGGGGCACCGATTCCACCGCCTGATCCTTTAGAGGACCTGCCAGCTCCTGCAAGAGGAGGTCCCTGTGAAGAGGGGATCTGAGAGGCTCCCCTGGAAAGGAGGGGGGTGGTAAGTGGCTGAAGTGAAGCATATAGCCCCTCTGGACTATTTGCAGGACCTAGATATCAGAGGTGATGGCTGGCCACCTGTGAACGTACAGGGTTAGCCTGCCCCCTGTGCATGACCTTACCACTGGTGGAAGAGAGACTATATGCATAGGGAGTCAAAAACCCCCACCAGGCTGGGTAGGAGCCGGGGCCTGGGGGTCTTCTGCTTATGTGGGCCATGCCCCTGTCCCTTGGCCTGCTGCCTATGTTGGGGAGCTGGGGTGGCCTGGTAAGTGGGGTAGTTGCGGTAAGCAGCCCCCTTCCTCGGGGAAAAAGGGCTTTTTACCAGAACCCTTCTTCTTAGAAGGGGCAGAGGTCTTCTTTGAGAGTCTTGTCCGGGTCAAGTATTCATTAGCCAGGCCTGGCGGCGTGCACCGATGCTGGCCGTGGCTACTCGGGCCGAAGCCTCGAAGCCATCATAAGCTGCTCAAGATATGAACTTCGAGCACTCCCGAATCCCGGTGGACAAGGCATGGAAGCACTGCAAGGGTGCCTTGGAGAGGCCAGCTGAGAACCCAGCAATCTCCTTTGCCAGGTCCCTTAGGTACATGCCCATGTACAGCTGGTAGGTTTGGACACGGCATTAAAGCATCGAGCCCTGGAAGCATTTTCTGCAGAGGGCATCCAGGTTCCGGGCCTCCTGGCCAGGAGGCACCGATGAGTGCATTTTCTGGCTCTTGAGCCTATGCATGGCCGATTCCACAACCATGGAGTTGTGCGGCAGCTGTGTCTTTTGGAATCCAGGGCTCTTGCGGACTCGATAGATGGAACATAAGAACATAAGATATGCCATATTGGGTCAGACCAAGGTCCATCAAGCCCAGTATTCTGTTTCCAACAGTGGCCAATCTAGGTCATATGTACCTAGCAGTTTCCCCAAGAGACACAAGTTCCACAATGCTTGTACTGGGTCAAGCATTGATATCTTCGGTCACTTCTTAATAATGGTTTATGGACCTTTCCTCCAGGAACTTCTCCAAACCTTTTTTAAACCCAGCTACACTAACAGCCTTTACTACATCCTCCGGTAACAAATTCCAGAGTTTGATTACACGTTGAGTGAAAAAATATTTTTCTTTTATTAGTCTTAAATAGTTTACCCTGTAGCTTCATTGCATGTCCCCTAGTCTTTCTATATTCTGATAACGTAAACAATCGATCTACGTTTACCCATTCCACTCCGTTCATTAATTTATAGACTTCTATCATATCTCCCCTCAGCCGTCTCTTTTCCAGGTTAAAGAGCCCTAACCTTTTTAGCCTTTCCTCATTGGAGTATCCTTCCATCCCCTTTACCATTTTGGTGGCTCTTCTCTGAACCTTTTCTAAAATCGCTATATCCTTTTTAAGATACGGCGACCAGAATTGCACACAATATTCAAGGTGCGGTCTCACCATGGAACGATATAGAGGCATTATAATATCTTTTGTTTTATTTTCCATTCCTTTCCTTATCATACCTAGCATTCTATTTGCTCTCTTGGCTGCCGCTGCACACTGGTCCGAGGGTTTTAACATGGTATCCACAATGACGCCTAAATCTTTTTCCTGGGTGGTGGTTCCTAATGTGGAACCTTGCATCGTGTAACCATAGTTTGGGTTGTTCTTCCCTAGGTGCATAACCTTGCACTTGTCCACATTAAATTTCATCTGCCATTTTGATGCCCAGTCTTCCAATTTATCAAGATCCTCTTGCAATTTTTCACAATCCTCTTGGGTTTTAACAACTTTAAATAGTTTTGTGTCATCTGCAAATTTGATAACCTCACTCGTTATTCCACTTTCCAGGTCATTTATGAATATGTCAAAAAGCAGCGGACCCAGCACAGATCCCTGGGGTATACCACTATTCACCTTTCTCCATTGGGAAAATTGGCCATTTAGCCCTACCCTCTGCTTTCTATCTTTTAACCAGTTCCTGATCCACAATAGTACACTGCCTCCTATCCCATGACTCTTTAGTTTTGCCAAAAGTCTCTGATGAGGGACCTTGTCAAAGGCTTTCTGAAAGTCCAGATACACAATATCAACCGACTCACCTTTGTCCACCTGTTTATTCACTCCTTCAAAAAAACATATCAGATTAGTAAGACAAGATCTTCCTTGTCTAAAGCCATGTTGGCTATCTCCCATTAGGTCGTGACTATCTACATGCTGAGTAATTTTATTCTTTATGATGGTTTCTACCATTTTTCCTGGTACTGACGTCAGGCTCACCGGTCTGTAGTTTCCCGGATCACCCCTGGAACCCTTTTTAAAAATTGGTGTTACATTGGCGATCCTCCAATCTTCAGGTATTAGAGATGATTTTAATGATAGTTCACAGATTACTAATAGCAGGTCTGCAATCTCATATTTCAGTTCTTTCAACACCCTTGGATGTATACCATCCGGCCCAGATGATTTGCTACTCTTCAGTTTATCTAATAGTTGTAAAACATCTTCCCGATGTATCGATATTTCCTTCAATTCTTCCGCACCTTTAAATACCACTTCAGTCATGGGTAACATCCCTACATCTTCCTCAGTAAAGACTGAAGCAAAGAATTCATTCAGTCTCTCCGCTATCGCCTTGTCACCTCTTAGTGCTCCTTTAACCCCTTTATCATCTAATGGACCAACTGACTCTCTCACAGGTTTTTTGCTACGAATGTACTTGAAAAGGTCTTTATTTCGTGTTTTTGCTTCCGCAGCAAGCTTGTTCTCAAATTCTCTCTTTGCCTGCCTTATCAATGCCTTGCATTTGACTTGCCAGTGCTTGTGCTGTTTCCAGGTTTCGTCATTTGGCTCTTTTTTCCATTTCCTGAAAGATGCTTTTTTGGCAACAACAGCCTCTCTGACCTCACCTTTAAACCATGCTGGCAGTTTTTTGGACTTCCTTCCACTTTTCTTAAAGCGTGGAATACAGCTGGTCTGGGCTTCCAAGATAGTATTTTTCAACAACATCCAAGCTTGATGTACGTCTTTAACCTTTGCAACTGCTCCTTTTAGTTTTTTCTTAACTGTTTTCCTCATTTTATCATAGTCTCCCTTTCGAAAGTTAAAGGGTAGTACTGTGGATTTCCTTACTATCCCTCCTCCACTAATTAAATCAAAGGCGATCATGCTATGATCACTATTGCCAAGTGGCCCCAACACCCTTATCTCTTGCACTAGATCTGGTGTTCCACTAAGGACTAGGTCTAATATGGCTTCCCCTCTGGTCGGTTCATGAACCAGCTGCTCCAAGAAGCAGTCATTTATTTCATCTAGGAACTTTATCTCCCTAGCATGTCCTGCTGTGACACTGACCCAGTCGATGCCGGGGTAATTGAAATCACCCATTATTATTACTGCTGTAACTTTTGCTAGCTTCCTTGATTTCTTTGAGCATTTCATCATCCATTTGTTCATTCTGGCCAGGTGGACGATAGTGCACCCCCACTGCCATCGCCTTCCCCTTTTTACTTGGAATTTCAATCCATAGAGATTCTACAGCAAATTTTGTTTCTTGCAAAACTTTAATCCTTTCTGACTCAATGCCCTCTCTAACATAGAGCGCAACCCCTCCACCAATTTGATCAGCTCTATCATTACGATATAGTTTGTACCCAGGTATCACAGTGTTCCACTGGTTGTCCTCTTTCCACCATGTCTCTGATATTCCAATCATATCTAACCTCTCGTTTAGTGCTATATATTCTAACTCTCCCATCTTGTTTTTAGACTTCTAGCATTTGCATACAAGCATTTTAGAGACTGTATTTTATTCATATTAATTTGGCTATTGGTAGACATGGGTAATTTGGGATCTTTAAGCTCTGTCTGCTCCATACTCGAGGGCATTTGTGCTACTTTACTCTTTTTTGGAACCTCTCTGTTTTTGGTAGTATCCTTCAAGGATACATTCTTCCGAACCATGCGCTCTTGGGCGACTGTCGGCTTTCCCCTATTATCTAGTTTAAAAGCTGCTCTATCTCCTTTTTAAAGGTTAATGCCAGCAGCCTGGTTCCATCCCGGTTAAGGTGAAGCCCATCCCTTTGGAAGAGCCCCTCCTTTCCCCAGAATGTTCCCCAGTTCCTAACAAATCCAAACCCCTCATCTCTGCACCATTGTCTCATCCACGCATTGAGACTCCGGAGCTCTGCCTGCCTTTTGGGTCCTGCGCGTGGAACGGGAAACATTTTGGAGAATGCTACCCTGGAAGTTCTGGATTTCAACTTCCTACCTAAAAAGCCTAAATTTAGCTTCCAGAACCTCCCTACCACATGTTCCTATGTCTTTGGTACCGACATGTACCAAGACAGCAGACTCCTCCCCAGCACTATCTAAGACCTTATCTAGGTGGCGCGTGAGGTCCGCTACCTTCGCACCAGGCAGGCATGTTACCAGGCGATCCTCACGTCCACCAGCCACCCAGCTATCTATATGCCTAATGATCGAATCACCAAACTATAACTGCTGTCCTAACCCTTCCCTCATGGGCACTTGGCCCTGGAGAAACCTCCTCGGTGCGAGAGGGGTTTACATCACCTGGAGGACAGGTCCTAGTTACAGGATCACTTCCTGCCACACCAGGGTGATGCTCTCCTGTCACGTGACCTCTCTCCTCCATGGCAACAGGGATGTTGCCAGACTGGAGGTGGGACTTCAGGACTATATCCCTGTAGGTCTCGTCTATGTACCTCTCTGTCTGTCTTATGCTTTCCAAGTCTGCTACTTTAGCCTCTAGAGAACGGACTTGTTCCCTAAGAGCTCCTTGCACCTAGTGCACACGTAAGACCTCTCACCAGCTGGGAGAAAATCATACATGTGACACTGAATGCAAAAGACTGGAAAGCCCACATCCCGCTGCTGGACTGCTGTCTGCATCTTAGTTTTAAGTTTGTGTTTAGATCTTTAAGTTCTTTACGTACTAAAGGGTGCTATGGATATTTATACCACTAAAACTGTACCTAATAAGTTTAATATACCTTGTTCACCTGAAGCTTAATTAATCTCAGGTCCTTAGTGTATGACTGATTTGGGTAATGAGCTTCACCTGAGAGCACCTCCTGTCTTAAGTTGTGCAAGTACCTATAAAGCTGTGATTATCCCAGGGGAGGGTGGGATATAACACTTATTAAAAGAGGGCTGTTACATAGTACCCTGTCCTGTGCTGCTGAGGTAAGCTATATTCTGATTTGATTTAAATTATAGCTCTTTGCTGTTGCTAGGCCCTAACCTATTATGAAATTTAAACTACAAGCTCTCTGCTGGATTCTAAAGTTAAACCAGAAAGCTCTCTTCTGTGTTTTAAATTGAATCTTAAACTGTTGCTACTAGGCCCTGACTGATTTAACAAAAAATAGTGGGTTCACAGATTAATTAGCTTTAAAAGAAAAAAAATTCCTTTCAGAAAAATTCCCAGAAGTATATACTCACAATTTCAGATTTCTCTCCAGAAGTAACAGCCCCTCTTTCTAGTCCTTCAAGACCCACTTGCTTAGAAGCGGCATCGAGGCCGGTGACTCCCACATGCGGAGTATCAGCCGTTCCAGAATCGGAGGAATCGGCACAGTAAGGGCTTCCCTCGGGGGAAAGTCATACTGGAGGGTATCGAGCTCGAGGGTATCGAGCTCGAGGGTATCGAGCTCTTCAGCTCGAGGGTCCTCCTCGGCATCCGCCAGGAATGCCAAAGCCTTGGCTGTGTCCCTGACGAAGTCCGAGAACAGGGTATCCTCTGGAGGGGACCTTCTCCAAGGCTCCGAACCCGGTGAGTCCGATGGGTGTCAGGTGATTCCTCCTCGCATGGGAGACGGAGGATGAGGTATCGAGGGGCTCCGGCCACGACCGCCCCGACGCTGAGAGCACCGGTGTTGACGACCTCGGTCCCGAGCAGGAGATCGAGGGAGATCTTGGCTGAGGATCGACTTGAGTCCGAAGAGTCTCGAGGATCAGCTTGGCCTCCGGGGTCAACTTGGACGTCAAGTTCCTGGTGGTCGGGGCAGATGGACCGGCTATCAGTGCCCCGCTGCTGCTCCATGAAGGCAGACATGCTGCGCTCCAGGGCAGTCATCCTGAGACCGAGCTCAGAAGACTCCGGAGCCTCCGGCTCGGGCCCCCAACATCGGCTCTCCTGGAGGGGAGTCCACGAGGACAACACCACTTACCCGCCTCGGCGTCTCCGGCTCCGTGCGAGGTACCTTTGCAGGCCGCTCCGACTGAGGACCCAGGGCGGTGGTCAGGACTCCACGACCTGGCTTTCAAGGGCCCAGGGCGATCGGAGGCATCCAACGACGCCGCCCTCATGGGCTGCTTCTTCCCCTGGTGTTCCTGGGAGGGAGATCCCCCACTCAGAAGACCCCCGATGCTGCTCGGGTTCAGACAGCTCCCGAGATGTCGAGGCTTCTGATGAGGTCCGGATCTGGGGGGGGGGGGGGGGGGGATGCGGACTCTAAGAAAATCCTTTCACGCTGCTGCTGCCTACTTCGAAGTGCCTTAGAGGACATTTTCCCACTCGGGTCACAGATTTTCGGGTCATGGTCGGGCCCGAGGCATCGGAGACAGCAGTCATGTGTGTCGGTGAGGGACATTAACTTCTTACACCGATCACACTTTTTAAACCTGCTGGCAACCATCGGGGGAAAAAGGGCCCCTGCAAGGTCGAAGGACTGAGCTGCCAGTGAAAACAAAAAAAAGAGCTTGAACGCTAGTCTCTAAGGACAAAAACGAAAAAAAAAATTTGACTGGACTCGATACCGGTGTAATGAGCTTTAGGCGGGAAGGGAAACCAGCGCTGAACCGGTCAAGGATCCAAAATTTCTTCCAAGTTTTGACACACTTTTTCCGCGAGGAATTAGGGACAACGTCCATTGGGCTCCGTGGAAAAAGGGAGACTGAGCAAGATGGCACCCTTGGGCAGGAAGGGGACCGCGCATGCGCGATGCAATCCCAAAGGCTTTCTCTGAAAGCTGGGGAATTGCTACACACGAGGGCTCCGTCGGCGCCACCCATATGTGAGGACTGACTTCCTGCTTGTTCCTGGAGAATAAACCAAATACTATCTATGACTACATTCTGGGACCATAAGCTGGACATCATATATATATATGCAGCGCAATATACTGTATGTGCAATCATCCGCTACTTCAACATCTCCTGCCTGATTTATGCAGATGACGTTCTACTCTTCACCCCATTCACTATCGACCAACCAGACTTCTCTTCACTAATAAAATGCTTTGATGCCATCACTGACTGGCTCCACTCACAGAGTCTCAAGATAAACTTCAGTAAGACAGAAGTCCTGTTCATCACGAAAAACCAAACCTTCTCCCCACTGGCAACATTAAAGACGAGAGAGGCTGAGCTCCTGAGTCGATCCACCATCCGCTACCTAGGAGTCACACTGGACCAGCACCTCGACTTGAAAGCGCACATAGGCAACACCGTCAAGAAAGTCTACCATAAGATGAGGACAATTAGACATCTTCAACCCTTGCTGCAACCAGATGACTTCCGAACAGTTTTCCAGGTGCTAGTAACCCCCCACTTTGACTACGCCAATGTGATCCTTCATGGACTCCCTAGGAACACGCTAAACCCACTACAGTTAGCAATAAATGCTGCTGCCCTCTTCCTACACGGGGCCTCTAGAAGGGACCACATTACTCCAATCCTAAAAGAGCTACACTGGCTACCAATCTACTGCCGGCTCACCTACAAAGTAGTAAACATTCAAGGCCATCAACAAAACTACCTCTAGCTCCTTGACGAACCTTATCCACCCCACAGCTGCAACCAGAGCAAAAATGTCCTTTGCCACCAACACACTAATAACTTCTTTTTTTTTTAAACTTTTATTTTCATTTTGCAACAGACAAAAGAAACAACACACCAAAAGAGACAAAACAAGTATACAATAAGGAAAAGTAAACCCATTACCCCCCACCCCGATGCTTCTTCTCTACCCGATTATATCAGCATGTGAGCGCTTCCAATTAACAGTGATTATACATCAAACGATCAAAAGAGTATCTACAATACAGCATGATCATGGGACAGAGATATATACAAAGTTAGACAGTCAGATGAGAGCATTTAACAAAATGTACATAGTCATTGAGCATCTTCCATTGAGACCAATGAGAAGGAGTCTGAACGGAGGAAGCGAACAGACGAGGTATTTGTTCATATTTACTGTAAAGACAAGCATGATTCCACCATTCATTGGGGCTCAGATGGGAGCTAATTTTCCAGTATTACTTAATTAGGGAAATAGCAATGCCAAGCATAAAGTTCGAAAGGAGATAAGCCATTTTTGGGAGAGAGGGGATCCCCGCAACTGGGCGAAGTCCCACTATCCTCCAAGAAAGGGGCTCCTGAGAGTGCGAGATAGACTAAATACGACCCCAGACCCGACGCCAGTAATACTGTAGTGCGGGATATTCATGCATAACATGAGGCAAGGAACCAATGGCCGCAGGACATGTCCAGCAACCATTGCCCTGAGTAGTGTTCCATTTGTCTAATCTGTGAGGAGTGTAAAAACACCGGTGGGCTAGAAAGAAGAGGGTCTGAGTGAGTGAGGCGGGTCGGGAACCCGTGTCCCTCTACTCCAGATAAGGCTCCATTGCTCCGAGGTCAAAGTCACATGCAATTCTCTCTCCCATACTTTCTGCGCTATAGGGGTATCTCTAGTTATAGCATTACATAAGGTTTAGTAAAAGTGGATGCTACACCCGGTGAACTACCGAGAGATCGGAAAGTCTCCAAGCAACCTTATGTAGAGAATGCCGATGGCGGGAGTCCTCTAGTGCTCCGAAGGCGATGCTGAAGTTGCACTGACCAGAGTCGGGAGTCTAAAGATTGCATAAGAGTATTAAAGGCACCTAAAGTGTCTAAAAGCATTGGTGGATAGTGGGAGTCTGATGGGAGAGTCATACCAGGGAGAAAGGTAAGAGGAATCGGTTTGCAAAGGTCCGCTTCTATATCTAGCCACACAGGTCTACTCGGTACTGGATCTTCCAACCAACGAGCACCTTGTTTGAGAAGAAAAGATTGAGGGAACACTTGAGTAAAATCGCCACCAAGTATTAATGGAGCATTGGCAGAGGCCAAGGCCAACTGCGCAATACTTGCATAGTAAGTAGGGTTGTCCACATTCGGGGCATAATGCAAATACACGTGAATTCACTATCTCCAACCTCAAGGTGTACACGGGCCCATCTACCCTCCTTGTCAGCGCTAATATCAGGTACAGTAGCGTGCAAAGACTTCCTAACCAGAATGGCTATCCCGTACCATTTGGAAACGGTGGGAGAATAGGCAGCTACCATGTGAGGCTTAGCATTGAGTTTCAGTGTTTCAGCAGAGTTTAAATGCGTTTCCTGAAGAAACACTAAATCAACATGCTCATGGCTAAGATAGCTAAGGATTTTCTTTCCTTTGAGTGGACCATTAATGCCTTTGACGGTGAATGATAAGATTTTACATAAGGCCATTCAAAAAAGTTAAAAATTCTGAGCATGATAGCACACATAATTTCACTATGTCCCTCAAACTGACTGTATCTGGCTGTACACATGACATAGGAAAAATAAACTAATATAATACAATGAAGCGCCCCACATTAACAAAGAAAACCGCAGTACGGTAGAGGAGAAGCAAAACCCCAAAATTACTGGCGACCATGTGTCTGCGGGGAGAAACCCCAGAGAAGGCCGAAATTGAAAAAACACATAACCTGTAGGACTGTGCGTGCTCCGAATCCGACCGAGGCACACATCATGAAGGGATAGGAGACCAAAAAACAAAAGTCATATAGAGAAAGAAAGAAAGTCCAGGCTATTTCTGTGCTTGGCTATGACCGCCGCATCGGGCCCTTCAAAATGGCGGATAGAGCCGGCAGATAAGAGTCCAAGATTTGGGATCAGCGCATCTGCTCTGCTTCTTTGGAGTCTAAAAATGTTGATAGTAGATCAGGATCTTCGAACGTCCTGGTTTGGTTGTGGAGAGTCACTCGGAGCTTCGCTGGATACAGCAGGCCAAAGCGAGCCTGTAGCTGTTGAAGTCGAGGGCGAAAAGCAAGGAGTTTCTTCCGACGGTCAACGGTAGGCTTTGCCAAATCAGGAAAGAAGGATACCTTACGACCTTCAAATTCCAAATGATGATTCGCTCGGGCAGCATGTAAAATTTGTTCCACTTGTTGATATCGTAGCAAGCTAAAGATAATAGGCCGGGGGGTCGTGCGGTTGAGCGCCATGTGGGCAGGAACACGGTGTGCTCGATCGATTTCCAGTTCTCTGTGAAAAGTGATCTTCAGCAAGGAGGGAAGAGTTTTGAGCAAGAATTATCTTATATCTCCTGCTTCCACCCCCTCCGGCATTCCGAGGAGCCTCACATTGTTGCGACGGGCTCGATTATTGCTATCTTCTAACTCCTTTTGAAGATTCTGTATCTGGCGCTCAGCCTTGTCCAGTTTGCCCAAGCGCACCTCGTGCGAGTCGAGGACCCCGGCCATGTTGTCCTGCCGTAATGAAAGACTTTCAAGTCGGTCCTGGAGCACTCCAAAGTCTTCTCGCATGGCTCGAAGCGCTTCTCCATTGGACTGCACCAATTCCTTCACGCCGCGTATTTCCTCCAAAATCTCCAGGTGCATTTCGGGGTTTTCACGAAATGGAACCATCTTCTGTGGGGAGGACACCTCTGTTTTGGAGCGTTTTCCGTGAGAAGAAGAAGGAGACCCGAAGTCTAAGCGCGCTGGTTTATGGGCCGCCATCCCCCCCGAGGTGCCCCGGTCAGCTCGGAGCGAAATAGTAAATTTGTATAGGTATTAAGTCAGGATTCTAAGTAGGCCTCTCGGGAGCTTCAACGCAAAGCGTCCTACCCGCTGGACATCAGGCTCCGCCCCCCCACACTAATAACTTCTAGTGAAGTAACAAAATGCACTCAGGCAACAAAAAACAGAGCCTTCATGTTCTACGCACCTACCTGCTGGAACGAGCTCCCAGTGACCATCCATGTGATCACAGACCTTGCCCAATTCAGAAAGGCAATAAAGCACCACCTCTTTCTCCTACACTACGCCCAGGCCAACAACACGTCCTCACCTAACACAACCCTACAACTTAACCGTAAAAAACAGACAACCCAGTAAACAAATTACATCCCTGTACATAGCTCTCAGGGCAAGCCATGTCACAACAACCGCATAGCGAATTCCTGCCTAGACTGTATATAGTTACCCCCGTTCAATGTAAGTGCAGAGCAGGCTCTTCCTACTCTGTACAAAATGTTAACCACACTGATTTTAAAGAGCACGGTATATAAAAGCAAGCAATAAATAAATAAATTTCATTTTATTTATTTGATTGATTAAATAAATAATCATCTGCATCACCGAGACTTGGCTCACGGACACAGATCAGGTCATATTGAACCAAGCGATCCCTCCGGAATTCACAGCATTCTGCTGCCACAGAGATCTCAAGAGAGGAGGAGGTACCCTCATCATAGCCAGAAAGAGCTACAGATTTAAAACTGTCATTACCAGCACCTCAAGTGAATCCAACACAATCGGCATATCAACCATTACATCAGCTTCTGCCTCACCTACAGACCCCCCAACTCTAAGAAGGATCACCTGTCAGCAATACTGGAATCCATATGTGCAGGTAACACCAAACACAAGCCATTGATTGCCCTGGGCGATTACAACCTAACCTCCGCACCCACCAAAGCATTCCTCAAGGCCATGACTTCCCTAAATTACCAGCAGATGGTCGTAGCACCATCACACCAACATGGAACCACATCAGACATGATCTTCATACCAATACTGCTGGTAAAGCAAAGGCAAGCTACCATCCCAGTGCATACCCCGGTTCCATGGTCAGATCACCACGTACTCTCCTTCACCCTACTGCTTGAAACCACCACCCAGCAAGCCAGAGGTGAAACCAAACCAAGAAGGTTCAAAGCCCACAACAACGAGACCTTCCTTAAAGAAATAATGCCACAACTAAAACTAGACTTCAATAACATAGACAAAGCCATAACCAAATGGAATTCAAACCTATCCAAAGCGGCATCAGTGACAAGCAAAGAAAAGACAGACACCCAAAGAAAAACCAACGCACCCTGGTACTGAGGTGAGATCCGAGAGGTAAAACGGACACTCAGAAGGCTGGAGATAAAATGGAGACGTACCAAATCACAAGAAGCAGCACTCAAATACAGGTCCGAACAACAAGTCTACAACAACCTGATCAACAACCACAAACAGCAATATCACACCAACCTCATACTGAAGTCAGCCAACAAACCAAGAGAATTATTCAACATAGTACAGCAACTCACAAGGGACCCCACCACACAGTGGACACCAGTTAGACCCCCAAGAATTTGCAAACTACCTGATAAACACGAACGCAAACCCACCACCCACCACAGACTACCCCAACGTCGACGGCTCACAACCAACCTCATGAAGAAACCCACCAAACCTGGAACGACTTCTCTATACCAACAATACAGCAAATAGAAAACATTGTGGGATCCCTCAACACAACAACCGCTCCAGCAGACCCATGCCCAGTGGAATGGATCAAAGTATCCAAGAACCAACTAAGCCACCACCTACACAAAATAGTACAGCAGTCGCTCCAACAAGGTCACCTCCCACAGATGCTAAAAGCAAGCTACCGTACGACCAATCCTTAGAAACAACTCGCTAGATTCCTCTGATCCAAAGTCTTACTGACCAATATCCAGCTTGCCATTCATCTCCAAAATCATCGAGAAAGTAGTGCAAAAACCACAGGACCACGTAGACCTCCATGCACCGCTAGACTTGCATCAACATGGCTTTCAACCACATCACAACGTGGAGACTCTGCTCCCATCCCTCTTCGACAACCTACTGAAGGCAATAGACAACATAAAGGATTCTTACTAATCTTCATCGACATCTCTGCTGCCTTTGACACGATATCACACCCCATACTCCTATGGCGCCTTCAAGAAATTGGACTACGTGACAACACCATGAAATGGTTCACCTCCTACCTAAGCAACCGCACACAGCAAGTAAAATGCGGGCAGAAGAAATCAACACAATTCCCCACCACGCAAGGAATACCACAGGGGTCTGCCCTGTCATCCATACTATTCAACATCTATATCCAACCCATATGCAACATCAAACACCACAACATGCAATATCACCTATACGTAGACGATATAATGGTGTACACCCCAATTGACCTGAGCACCCCTGGCGTATCAACAATGACCAACTGCCTCGAACATATGAACACTTGGCTCGCCAACAGCAACCTTAAAGTAAACTTTAATGAAACTGAAGCAATGTTTGTTACCAGGAGCACCACATTCAACCCACAAGAAAACAACATACTACACAGGACAATTGTAACAAAGGAAGAAGTAAAGTATCTCTGTGTCACCATAGACATGAACCTGAACCTACAATCTCACATAAACAAAAACTGCAGCGAAAGCATACCACCGTTTAAAGATCAGACGACTCAAGCCAATCCTCAGCCAAGAAAATTTCCACACAGTGTGCCAGGCAGTCATCACCCCCATACTGCACTATGGAAACTCACTATATCAGTGACTTCCCATAAACGCTGTACACCCACTTCAATTGGTACAAAACACCACAGCCCGCATAATCACAGGCATGCCCAAATTCGAGCACATAACACCAGTTCTCCGTCAGCTGCACTGGTTACCCATAGTACGGGCTAAATTCAAAGCAACACTAACCATATTCAAGATCATACACCAATGCTCAGCAGAAATTCTACAAACCACAGTAACCAGAGACACTAGCAGCAGACCCAGAAGAACCCAAGGCAGCAATAGACTCCTCACCCCAGCCGGATACCACAAAACAAAGCAATCAACATCCAGAAGAGCCATCTCATTTTCAGCGCCGGACCTTTGGAACACCCTCCCTGAAGAACTAAGAGCACAAAGGGACCTCAAGGACTTCCGAAAATCCCTCAAAACCTATCTGTTCAGGGCCTCATTTGAACAAGAACCTTAACTCCCACCCTGCCAATGAGAATCATCTAGCACCATCATCCCTCCTGGGGCACAACCCCCCAGAATATACGTATGTATTGTCTCCCATGTTAAATGTACTACCTCGTCCCCCTTACCACTTTGATTGAAGGATAAGGTGGTATACAAATTTGGCTAAATAAATAAATATAAGATGCTGGAATCCTGTAGTACATAGATTCGACAGCACTTAACAGTTTATGTTGACTCATGGCAGCCCTGCAGATAGTTGTCCTAAACTGTGTTCGATCTTCAGTCAGGTGGCTTACTGTTGATAAAGTGGCCTCTATAGCTGCTATTATTGTATTGATCCATCTCATTGACGGCCTTCCTCATTTGCATTGACTTTCAACCTTGCCAAGCATAGTGTTTTTCTCTAATGATCTCTCTTTTTGCATGATGTGTCCAAAGTATGAAAGTCAAAGTCTTATCATCTGAGCTTCTAAAGAAAGCTTAGGTCTGATCTCCTCTAGTATGAAAGAAAATAAAGCAGTATCGGTACATCAATTCTTTTCTCCAGAAACTGTGGGAAAAACAGAGATCTCAGACATACAAACCATCTGAAACCAGGTTTCATGAGACCACAACTGCCCCACCACTTTGTGGTATTGGAGACTGTTCTTTCTTGCCTTTCAGCATACTAACACCATGCCTCTGCCCCACCCCTCCCCTACCTCCAGGGAGAGACTTGTAGGCCTTTAACATGTTTGCAAGAAAAATGTTTCAAGTCATCATACTAGCTGCTTATGTTATAGTATCTGCATGCTGTCGTCAAGAAGTGCAGGAATTCTCAGTTAACCTGTTAAGTACTCTTGAAGCCAAGCTGCTAACTTTCCTAGGAAATGTCAGAGAATGTGGCAAGCACCCAATAAAGGCTGCTTATGACAATTTAAATATGGCAATGAAAGGCTCTTTTCTGTCCATCAGAGCTTGATGTATGAAACTGCAAGGACGTAAACTTAAAAGCAAGGTTAGGAAATACTTTTTCACTGAAAGGGTGGTGAATGCTTGGAATGCCTTCCTGATGGAGGTGGTGGGGGCAAATAAAGTGGCAGAATTCAAAATGGCATGGGGTAGACACAGTAGATCCCTTTATAGCAAGAGGATAAAATCAAAACAAACATAACTATTTTTCATACTTCAACAAATAGAGAGAGGTGATCTGCACAGAGATCGGCAGGTACACCTACTCTAGCCACGTTACTGGGCAGACTAGGTGGACCATACTGGTCTTTATCTGCCTTCATATACTGTTTACTATTTGTGGAGGTATCTGACCTGAGAAAAGAGGCCCATGAACATCTGGTCAAGCAGGTGTAGTAATTAAGTTAAGGAACGTATGGCGTTTGTTAAGTACCCTGCACCGTCTTTTGTTAGGCAAGAAGGAAGCCTCATCCCATGTAAAGGAGCCAGTACTCCCAGCAGAGGCGATTGCTTATGAAAGGAGACAATTAGTCCCAGATTACTTTAGTCTCTGAGATCTGCTAGATTATTCAGCAGAACTACTAACTTCAGTTCTTAAACATCCCAATTGGTAGTTCCCCCAAGAAAAGGGCTGATATCAGGACCACAAGGACTTTGGAGCGGAAGAGCTCGGCTATGCTCATCCTAGACCGTGGAGCCCTGAACAAATGCTTCCTTAAAAAAAACAATTCGGAATGGTCACCCAGGTCTGACCCATCCACTAGGCCTCCACCTAGGGCGGCAGAACCACAACTCCTCCAGCATGCTTTGAAGCAGCAGTAGAATGAGTCGCTTTGGGGGCAGAAGAGGTGGGCTGTGAGGGTGTGTGCAGGTGCTTCATGGCCACCATGATACTGAAGCGGCCTGCTCTGTTGCTGCTTTCAAGTATTGAGGGATTATGGTATCACCCCCCCCCCCCCCATTAGGGACCTGGGCCATAGTGGGGGGCGTGTAGGACTGAAGATTTGTCTAGGGCAGCAGATACTCTTGTGCTAGCCCTGTGGCCACCCTGCCCATGATTCTGCCATCGTTGGACAAGGGGGATTGGTTTTGCTCTCTGAACCCAAAGTAGGCTTATACACACTTTCAGGTCACATAGGTTTCAACCCATTTTAAGTAAAATTCCTGCTCTTCAGACTCCTGTCGGTGCTACAGATATTCCTTGAGCGCTCAGTAGTATGAACTGCGTGTTTCTTTTCACTTGATTTACCGCATAGGAAAGATCCTTAAGGAACTTGGACTTTGACGAGTGGGGGACTTTGGGCTCTAGGGCTGTTTGAAAAATATCCTGAAGGCAGTCTCTGCCTACTCGCAGGCCCTAGGAGACACACCCAAGGATACCCTGCTCCTGGTAACATCATGCTCTGCACTAAGGCAGTGGGCGCATTCATGCTGCATGTCTGTAATGGGGATTTCAGTGCTGTAGGCAGCGCATCTTTTAAACCTTTTTATCCACCACTGAGGGGCAGAGGCCCCTGCCACATTTAAGGGAATATTTTTAAATTTAAGTTATTTGGAAGGAGAATAATAAGGAGAAAGAAAAGATAGATGAAAAACTTTAGGAAGCTTACAAGTGAGGGAGTGTAGTGGCTAAGCAGATGTGAAGGAGACAGAGGAAAACACACGGGGGGGGGGGGGTCTTGCCCACAGCCGCCTGGGCAGCGCTTTCTAGGCATCTTTACCAATACTAGGGCAACATCTGTATAAATGCCATGTGCAGATGTCACCCACATGTACAACTGTTTATCCTGCTGCTCAATGAGATGTCAAACGTTTATTCTTTTGTTAATTAATTTATTTATTCATATTCTCTTATATACCGCGCTATTCTGCATCAGTGCGGTTTACATTGAACAAACTGAAATTACATTGAACAGGGCATTATAACTTGGAGATAACTATTTTACAGGGAACATGGGCTATGGAGTGTTAAGGAAGTTAGACCCTCCACAAAAGTCTACTTTTTGTTGTTTGTTTTAGCATTTGGGTGATGCTGAACATCAGGAGGTACACAAGTAAACTCCCACAGCAGGAACACCTTGTTAATTCTGAAATGAAGAAAAAGATGGCAAAACACTTCAGCTGTAATTGAGTTCTGTAAACATTCTGCACCGACCGCAGTGGAGCTTGTGAAATGTATTAATCTAATAAAAAGGTCTCGCCTATGGCTTCTTGGTTTTTATTTCTATCAGAAACCAGGCAAGAGAGCAGCACCAGATACTTTCATGTCTGCGTGCAAATCCATAATATTCCCAGTGTGTGTAACCAATGCCATCAAACTTGGGCAACATGGGTGAAAGCAAAATGTGTATTCTTCTTTTCTGGAATTCACACCCAAACTCGGCCAAGTGGTTTATGGTTTAAGCACTTGATATACCACCCTTTTCCCTGTGTATCAGAGCAACTTACAAACTTATGCTAACAGGCACTTTTTATTCCCTTATCCCCAAAGGGCTCACGATCTAAGCGTACCCGAGACAATGGAGGGTTAAGTGTCTTGCCCAAGGCCACAAGGAGTGGCTGTGGGATTAGAGACCCCAGTCCGTTCGGTCCGAGGTTGCTTGCCCCTATGTGCGAATTGAACCTCCAGCCTGAGGGAACCTGTCCCAACCATTGAGCAACTCCTGTCATGAAATTAGGTGACAGAGACTAAGCACCACATTTTGGTTAAGTAAGAACAGAAGAGAGCAGCAAAACTTACCCACCTAAATAAAACTTTAGAAAGGATGATGGCGTCATATTCTTAAACATCATGATCTGGACCCAGGGATTTTTGTACTGGATCTGAGGTATGTTGAAGAAAACAAATTTTCTGAAAATAAACGGAAATATTTGAAGAAGTCAAATTTATCATTGACGCTTTCTTCAGAGATGATAGACAACAAACAGCACATCTTGGTTCAGTGGGAGGGTTGGGGTTTCTCAGAATTTAAAAACGTTTTCTAGGTCTCCCAAGATATATCTCTGGGCTATGTAGGGAACCTATGTTGAAGATGGTTGGGCTGTTTCTTAGAATTTAGTGACTAACTTTGAAGAGATTTACCAAAGGTAGTATTCAGAAGGTAAAACTAGAAACAAACAAATTAAATTATAATGTATTATAACAATAACATGATACAATATTAGCATAAATGCACAGGAGGACTGCGGCGAGGGGGGGAGATGAGGAGATATACTTGGGAGTAATCTGAGGAAATTATTTATGGAAAGAGTTCTGGATGAGGAGAACAGCCTCCCATTGGAGGTGGTAGAGACTGGGACTGTTCTGAATTCAAGAAAACACGGGATAAACACAGAGGATATCTAAGGGAACAGAAGGAATTGTAGCGCTTAGCAGTTAGTATGGATGGGCAGACTGGATATCTGCTGTCATTTCTCCCCATTTCTATGAAAACCTGAGCATACCGATTAATAAATATGCAGAAAGGACATATAGAGGTGCTGTAGCTGTTAAAGCGGCAGATAGCGCTTTCCAAGTGCACCACATTAACAGATAATACAGATAGTGCAATCATTTTCTACAGTATTTGCAGAATATGCATTAGCGGCATCTATGGGTGGAGTGAGGGCAGAGAGTGGGCATGGAATAACTGCATGCTTTACAAACAGCATGGGTGCAACTATGCCACCTCAATGGGTGGCCTTAGCTGCTGTCAGACTGCGCTCTCCGCATGTTTTAGTGGGGGAATGCTGAGCACATGGCTTTTGCAGCTAGCACGGCGCCATTTGCACTAACATCCTGTGTTAGCAGCAAAAGCAGAGCACGACTGCAGGGACAGTTTTTGGCATTCATAGCCCCGAGGTACTTTTAGTCTAAAATATGGACTTTGAGGACATTATTAAAGACTTTGCTGAAAAGAGAAACTGAAGAAAAAAAAAACCTAGGAAATGCCTAGATATTCTGGAATTCAGATTTTGAAATGTAAATTTTAAGTTTTAGTTGTATTAATTTTAGATCTTTTTCCCTTTTTTCAGCTTTTTAAAATTTTCTCTCTCCTAATGGGATACAGCACCGCATGAGTGGGTTTCCTTTTAAAATACATTTCTAAGGAAGTGTATGTATAGTCAAATACAAGAGGTGCAGCTGATATCACAGCATACGAAACAAGTTAGACAGCTGTATCACTCATTAAAGACTTAGAAAAAGAACCAGGCTGCCACCCATTTTCTGTGCCGAAGATGCCAAGATTGTGGTATAGAAATGCTGCATACTGACAATTAGGTACCTGGATATGAGTATGTCATGCTGAGAGTGGGGAAGATGTGTAGGCTGTCCCAGGTGTCTGTGGTATATGACTTACAGTCAGATAAAGTAGGTATATCCTTGTCCCAGAAGGTTTAGAATTTAAAGTTTTCTGCCCGAGGCAACAGAGCATTAAGCAACTTGCCCAAGACCACAAAGAGAGGAATGAGATCCGAATCCTGGCTTCCCAGCCTGCTGTTTTAAGCACTAAGCTACTTCTCCACTATAGAGGTGTACCATGCAGAGAGAGTCTGAGTTGTGTAAGTGACCCATGCAGAGAATATTTAGAGTATAGAGGTGCTGCATGCAAAGGAGGTCCAGGGTAAAGAAGTGCAAGCCAAAAAAAACGCAAGGAGTGTAAACCAAGAATGCTTTAAGAAACAGCCTAACATGGCTGTGTTTCAGCACAGATGCCTTCCTCAGGGGGAGCTCTAAGGCAAAACACAAAATCAAAAACACATAAATAAAGCAAAAATCATAACCAAATTAACATCAATAAATAACTAAAAAAATACTCTTTGGACCAATGCAAAAGTCATAAAAAAATGCTTGTTGGACCATATTGCAAACCATGTCTACTAAATATGAACATAAAAAGCAATGCAAAAATCATAAAATGATAAAAGCATGTGTAAATAGAGTAAAACACAGAGGATTGTAGGACAATATAAAAGAATGACTAGAACATTTAAAATGTACATCAACAGATTTCTCACATGGGGAAGTGTAACACATCTTAAAAAGGAGGGAAGGTATTTTGTTAAAGAAGGAGGTATATATGTACAGTGACAAAGGGAGATCAAATGAATAATTCAAATACGGGAACACGCTTACTTCATGTACAAAGGAAGTCTGTGACAACAGCAACTAAGCAATCACAGCCTACGCAGTATTATGATCTGCTTGTCGGAGAGAGACACAAATGTTAATGAAAGCCATATACTCTATAAGGGAGGAAAAAAATAAAGGGACATGCCATTGAAAACAGCGGAGTTATACATGATCTGGCAATAGATTTAGAAACCATAGTTTTTGTATAAAGAGAGGAGCCGCTTGTATTTATAGCTGATTAACATTTGTGTCTCCCTTGGTCTGGATGGGGAGTGGCCCTCACTGTACATATATACCCCAGCTGCTTTCCCTTCTTTGTAAGACCTTACACTTCCCCACGCGAGAAATCTATTGATGCACATTGTACATGTTGTAGATATTCTTTTACACTGTCCCTGTGTTTTACTCTGCTATTTACACGTGCTTTTATCATTTTACGGTTTTTGCATTGCTTTTTATGTTTATATTTAGTAGGCATGGTTCCCAATATGGTCCAACGAGCATTTTGAGTTATTTACTGCTGTTAATTTGCTCCTGATGCTTTGCTTTGTTACTGGTTTGCCTTCGAGACCTGCCCGCAGCCCTGCTGGCTGTTTTTTGAATAAAGGGCTCTCGGTCTTGGATGGTATACATCCAAGGGTTTTGAAAGAACTGAAATATGAGATTGCAGACCTGCTATTAGTAATATGTGAACTATCATTAAAATCATCTCTAATACCTGAAGATTGGAGGATCGCCAAAGTAACACCAATTTTTAAAAAGGGTTCCAGGGGTGATCTGGGAAACTACAGACCGGTGAGCCTGACATCAGTACCGGGAAAAATGGTAGAAACCATCATAAAGAATAAAATTACTCAGCATGTAGATAGTCATGACCTAATGGGAGACAGCCAACATGGCTTTAGACAAGGAAGATCTTGTCTTACTAATCTGTTATGTTTTTTTTGAAGGAGTGAATAATGAGGTGGACAAAGGTGAGTTGGTTGATATTGTGTATCTGGACTTGCAGAAAGCCTTTGACAAGGTCCCTCATCAGAGACTTTTGGCAAAACTAAAGAGTCATGGGATAGGAGGCAGTGTACTATTGTGGATCAGGAACTGGTTAAAAGATAGAAAGCAGAGGGTAGGGCTAAATGGCCAATTTTCCCAATGGAGAAAGGTGAATAGTGGTGTACCGCAGGGATCTGTGCTGGGTCTGCTGCTTTTTGACATATAAATGACCTGGATAGTGGAATAACGAGTGAGGTTATCAAATTTGCAGATGACAAAAAACTATTTAAAAAGTTGTTAAAACCCAAGAGGATTGTGGAAAATTGCAAGAGGATCTTGATAAATTGGAAGACTGGGCATCAAAATGGCAGATGAAATTTAATGTGAACAAGTGCAAGGTTATGCACCTAGGGAAGAACAACCCAAACTATGGTTACATGATGCAAGGTTCCACATTAGGAACTACCACCCAGGAAAAAGATTTAGGCGTCATTGTGGATACCATGTTAAAACCCTCGGCCCAGTGTGCAGCGGCAGCCAAGAGAGCAAATAGAATGCTAGGTATCAAAAGGAAAGGAATGGAAAATAAAACAAAAGATATTATAATGCCTCTATATCGTTCCATGGTGAGACCGCACACCTTGAATATTGTGTGCAATTCTGGTCGCCGTATCTTAAAAAGGATATAGAGTTATTAGAAAAGGTTCAGAGAAGAGCCACCAAAATGGTAAAGGAGATGGAAGGATACTCCTATGAAGAGAGGCTAAAAATGTTAGGGTTCTTTAACCTGGAAAAGAGACGTCTGAGGGAAGATATGATAGAAGTCTATAAATTAATGAACGGAGTGGAACGGGTAAACGTAGATCGATTGTTTACCTTATCAGAATATAGAAAGACTAGGGGACATGCAATGAAGCTACAGGGTAAACTATTTAAGACTAATAAAAGAAAATATTTTTTCACTCAACGTGTGATCAAACTCTGGAATTTGTTACCGGAGGATGTAGTAAAGGCTGTTAGTGTAGCTGGGTTTAAAAAAGGTTTGGACAAGTTCCTGGAGGAAAGGTCCATAAACCATTATTAAGAAGGGACCCAGGATATCAGTGCTTGACCCAGTACAAGCATTGTGGAACCTGTGTCCCTTGGGGAAACTGCTAGGTACGTATGACCTAGATTGGCCACTGTTGGAAACAGGATACTGGGCTTGATGGACCTCGGTCTGACCCAGTATGGCATATCTTATGTTCTTATAGTCCCTGCTCGCATACCTGGCCCCTTCGCTCAGCTCCCCGTGCGTCCTGTAGTTGACAGTCATTACTTTCACTGCACTTTTGAACACGATTTCTCCTTGTTGCAAATACTGCAACGTTCTGCGGATCGGAAACCTCCCTTTCATCGGCATGCCGGCGGCCCAGCTCCTTGGCTCCCTGCACCCGGAAGCGGAAAGGCAGCGCAGGTTGTTGGGAGTTGTATTTCCATAATCCTCCCGCGCCCAAATAGCTTATTTGTACGCTAACTAGATCTATTGTCGGATGCACAATCAATACATTAAAAAACTGGGCAAAATTTCAACTCATTCCTTCTCAAGCCTTTTGGGCAAGGCAAAAGTTAAGTAAGATTAACTTCAAAATGCCCAGTCCGCCGTGACGTGTTCCGCTTCCTCATTGCCTGCAGCCAATCAGCTGAAACTGAATCCTGCTACAACCAATCCACTGAGCCTGAGCTAGTTGAGGCATTCGGCTAACGCTGAGCGCCCGCCTGCTTGTGTCCTTCAGCCAATCAGCTGAAAGGGGCGGGGTTAGTAGAGCTGGCACGCTGGTCGGGCTGCAGCAGGCATTGCAAATTGCCATGTGTGCGTGCAGCCTTAGTCTATCTGGGTATGTAATGCGGTTGGCCTATGGTTCCACTTGAATGCCCAACATATGTAGACTTTTTAACTCTTTCTGTAATAACATAAATGTGTTAAACTGTATGTGGTACCTTATTGTTATTATCCTGATTGCTGAGCACAGACCAGATGGGCGTAGTTAGTTCGACTTGATATTCCACCCTCCTGTTGGAAAGCACAGGACAGATACACAAGCAATACACATAAACACATTTTGTTCAGACACTAAGGGCCAGTGCCTGCTCCTTAGGCTTACGCTCTAGTCAAGACACGCAGGACATATATATATTAAAACCTCCCCCCAGAAACTTCCCTAAGCCACAGTGGAACGAATTCCGTGCATCTACGAAAGTCTCGCCTACGGTTTGCAAACCTTACCCAATTAGTATCACCTGCCAACCAGCTAAGTGTCACTGAAAGTGATTTTTAGTGGCACTATATGGATTAATACACCATCTTGGCGCTATGCAAATACTGCCTGGGTGAGTAGCGACAGGGGTAAAGCAGGGCAGAGCTGCAATTTACCTTTATCTTGGTGATTTTCAGCACCACTGTTTGGATAGCTAGCTAGTAGAAAAGCACCTGGGCAGTTTCTCCAAATGGGTTAGTTTTGTGAACCTCACAGGGCATGGGGAGTATGATCTCAAATTTACTGCTAAGATTCAGCGTAGTACTTACGTCGTGCCAAAGAGAGACTCCTGCTGGAGTTTGTAAGATGTAACATGTATGAGTAGTTTCTCAAGATGGTCATGGGAATACTTCTTTATCAAGCCTATGGCTCCCAACACAATAGGAAATATTTCGGGTATCTGTCTCTGCATTTCCTGGTATTTCAAGATCTTCTGCACTGGATAGTGCAGTGGCTGCATACTCAGTATCAGCCATTATCTAGATACTGGTGCTGAATATCTGTGGTTTGTTTTTTTTAAATTTAGGTGCAACAGCTGGTGTTTAAAAGGAACTCTCTGACCACTGTGGTTAAATATTGACCTGCTTATTTCTACACAGCAATACATAAAAAGGTAAATAACAGAAATTATAATATTATTTATTTAACATGTTTTTATGTATTGCCCCTTCCAGAGATCAGGGGCTGTTTACATAGAGCAATTAAGAACACTTTACATTGAACATAACTTATGTACAGTTAACTTATGGGAACTATCTTACAGACAATTATGTACAATGTTGGAGTAACTATATACAATCTTGCAGTAAAGGTTATCATTCTTAATGAGCCAGAGAAGCTAAGTGTGTCTATGTATCTGGAGGTTGGGCGGTATTATGGCAGCTTCCATAATTCTCAATGAACAAGTATGACTTTAGGTCTTTTCTGAACTGAAGGAGATCTTTGACTGCTCTTAGGTTGTCAGGGAGGGCATTCCATAGCATTGGGGCAACATAAGAAAAGGCTCTGGAGCTGCTAGAGTGGTTGTATTACGGATGTGATTTGATATAATATAGGTGTTTTGTGAGCAATTTCTTCAAAGTCTGGATTCGGTAGGGGATATGAGGAGGGATGACAGGACGGTTAAGGCTATTTTGTTATGATGCTTGAATATAATCATCAAACGAAAGAACTTATATAACTGAAAGCACAATACTCCTGATATTCATACAAGCTGTAAAGTTAACTGTTATACTAATCATACATATTGATAGCCTGTTGTTCCATGTAAAATGCTATGATTAATAGATATGGCGGTATAAAAATCACACAAATAAATACATATTTGTATTTTACCCTTGCTCCAACTGGTAGCTAATGAAGGTTGTAGAGGTTTGGGGTGCTGGCAGCACACATCTTACATAAGGCACACCGCAGTGATCACAAGTTCTGCCTCATGCTGGATGGCAGGACCATAGAAAAGCTTGTGTGGTGGTGTGTGTACCAGCATCTGGTATTTGATTTAAGATCGTATGATCTACCATGCTGGGTCTGACCAAAGATTCATCAGTTCAGCAACCTGTCTCTGACCGTGGCCAATATCAGTAGGATCCCAAAGATTAGATCCATGTCTTCTCCCTCACTTCCATGGACAAGCAGTGGCTTTCGCAACTCTATCTGGCAAATAAAGGTTTAGGGACTTTTCCTCTAGAAATTTGTTAAACTTCTTTTAAAACCAGCTATGGCACTTGCCTTGACCACATCCTCCAGCAACAAATTCCAGAACTTGATTTTAGTGCACAGTCTACCTGCTAGTTTCATGGAGTCCTCTGTCCTAGTACTGTCTGAAAAGATAAATACCCTTCTCTGCTTATCTGTTCCATCTCACTCATGATTTTATAAATCACTATCATATCCCACTCCCCCCACATCACCTTATCTCTAAGCTTGGGAAGTCACTTAACCCTCCATTGCCTCAGAAAATTCCATAAGATATGCCATACTGGGTCAGACCAAGGTCCATCAAGCCCAGTATTCTGTTTCCAATAGTGGCCAATCTAGGTCAAATGTACCTAGCAGTTTCCCCAAGGGACACAGGTTCCACAATGCTTGTATTGGTTCAAGCATTGATATCCTGGGTCCCTTCTTAATAATGGTTTATGGACCTTTCCTCCAGGAACTTGTCCAAAACTTTCCTCCAGGAACTTGTCCAAACCTTTTTTAAACCCAGCTACACTAACAGCCTTTACTACATCCGCTGGTAACAAATTCCAGAGTTTGATTACACGTTGAGTGAAAAAATATTTTCTTTTATTAGTCTTAAATAGTTTACCCTGTAGCTTCATTGCATGTCCCCTAGTCTTTCTATATTCTGATAAGGTAAACAATCGATCTATGTTTACCCGTTCCACTCCGTTCATTAATTTATAGACTTCTATCATATCTCCCCTCAGCCGTCTCTTTTCCAGGTTAAAGAGCCCTAACCCTTTTAGCCTTTCTTCATAGGAGTATCCTTCCATCCCCTTTACCATTTTGGTGGCTCTTCTCTGAACCTTTTCTAAAATAGCTATATCCTTTTTAAGATACGGCGACCAGAATTGCACACAATATTCAAGGTGCGGTCGCATTATGGAACAATACAGAGGCATTATAATATCCTTTGTTTTATTTTCCATTCCTTTCCTTATCATACCTAGCATTCTATTTGCTCTCTTGGCTGCTGCTGCACACTGGACCAAGGGTTTTAACATGGTATCCACAATGACGCCTACAACTTTTTCCTGGGTGGTGGTTCCTAATGTGGAACCTTGCATCGTGTAACCATAGTTTGGGTTGTTCTTCCCTAGGTGCATAACCTTGCACTTGTCCACATTAAATTTCATCTGCCATTTTGATGCCCAGTCTTCCAATTTATCAAGATCCTCTTGCAATTTTCCACAATCCTCTTGGGTTTTAACAACTTTAAATAGTTATGTGTCATCTGCAAATTTGATAACCTCACTCGTTATTCCACTTTCCAGGTCATTTATGAATATGTCAAAAAGCAGCGGACCCAGCACAGATCCCTGGGGTACACCACTATTCACCTTTCTCCATTGGGAAAATTGGCCATTTAGCCCTACCCTCTGCTTTCTATCTTTTAACCAGTTCCTGATCCACAATAGTACACTGCCTCCTATCCCATGACTCTTTAGTTTTGCCAAAAGTCTCTTATGAGGGACCTTGTCAAAGGCTTTCTGAAAGTCCAGATACACAATATCAACCGACTCACCTTTGTCCACCTGATTATTCACTCCTTCAGAAAAACATAACAGATTAGTAAGACAAGATCTTCCTTGTCTAAAGCCATGTTGGCTGTCTCCCATTAGGTCATGACTATCTACATGCTGAGTAATTTTATTCTTTATGATGGTTTCTACCATTTTTCCCGGTACTGATGTCAGGCTCACCGGTCTGTAGTTTCCCGGATCACCCCTGGAACCCTTTTTAAAAATTTGGTGTTACATTGGCGATCCTCCAATCTTCAGGTATTAGAGATGATTTTAATGATAGTTCACAGATTACTAATAGCAGGTCTGCTATCTCATATTTCAGTTCTTTCAACACCCTTGGATGTATACCATCCAGCCCAGGTGATTTGCTACTCTTCAGTTTATCTAATAGTTGTAATACATCTTCCCGATGTATCGATATTTCCTTCAATTCTTCCGCACCTTTAAATACCACTTCAGTCACGGGTAACATCCCTACATCTTCCTCAGTAAAGACTGAAGCAAAGAATTCATTCAGTCTCTCCGCTATCGCCTTGTCGCCTCTTAGTGCTCCTTTAACCCCTTTATCATCTAATGGACCAACTGACTCTCTCACAGGTTTTTTGCTACGAATATACTTGAAAAGGCCTTTACTTCGCGTTTTTGCTTCCGCAGCAAGCTTCTTCTCAAATTCTCCCTTTGCCTGCCTTATTAATGCCTTGCATTTGACTTGCCAGTGCTTGTGCTGTTTCCAGGTTTCGTCGTTTGGCTCTTTTTTCCATTTCCTGAAAGATGCTTTTTTGGCAACAACAGCCTCTCTGACCTCACCTTTAAACCATGCTGGCAGTTTTTTGGACTTCCTTCCACTTTTCCTAAAGCGTGGAATACAGCTGGTCTGGGCTTCCAAGATAGTATTTTTCAACAACAGCCAAGCCTGATGTACGTCTTTAACCTTTGCAACTGCTCCTTTTAGTTTTTTCTTAACTGTTTTCCTGGACTTCCAGAACTTGATTTTAGTGCACAGTCTACCTGCTAGTTTCATGGAGTCCTCTGTCCTAGTACTGTCTGAAAAGATAAATACCCTTCTCTGCTTATCTGTTCCATCTCACTCATGATTTTATAAATCACTATCATATCCCACTCCCCCCACATCACCTTATCTCTAAGCTTGGGAAGTCACTTAACCCTCCATTGCCTCAGAAAATTCCAAGTCATCAGTGTCCCTGTTTAATGTACATTACCAAGTTTAAGTTACAATGTAAACCGCTTTGATTGAAATGATAAAATGGTATAAAAAACCTGTTAAATAAATAAGCAAGCAGAAAAGCCCTAACCTGTTTAGTCTTTTTTCAAATGGTAAGTCAGTCCACCCCCTTTAACATTTTATTGCCCCCTGTACCAGTTTGAGTTCCACTGCATCTTTTTGTTTCTTCATTCTTCTATATGTGGTAGCCAGCATATCACACAGGTTCAAGATGCAGTTGTACCATGGATCAATAAATGATATCAGCTCATTCCTTTTATCATTTTTGGTTGCCTTTCTCTGTACTTTTTCAAGTTCTGCTATATGTTTTTTGAGATGGATCAGCTAGAACTGCCCCCACTACTCAAAGTATATTCATATTATAAATTGATACAGAGACATTAATAACATTTTCTTTTATTCTTCTTAACTTTCCAAATAATTCCTAACATTATATTTGCTTTTCTAACTGAAAATCTCAGCTCAGTGTGCAGTGGTAATCTATTGGTTATGTGAAAATAAGGGCTCCCAAGGCTGCCCAGCCACTTGGTGGACACCTAGAGCTGCCGATCCCAGTGGGTGGCAGAGCAAGCTGCTTTGGTGGGCCTTGAAGCACCCGTGTGCGTGCGTGCATGCGTGAGTGCATTCATTGCCTGCTGCTACTACCTCTTCCAATGCAGACTTTCTGGCGGAGGGGGCAGGGGCAGCAGAGCATGCACCTTCAAGCCCACTGGGCTGCTGCTTTGAAGAATGGTGGAAAGGTTACAATGCCGCCTCCCCCCCTCCCCGGTCAAGGTGAGGGAGAAGGGAAGTGAAGAGATGATGGATGGCCAGGGATGGGAGAGTAGGACCTGGGCCTACTTAGGGTGGCAGAAAGCCTTAAATGTACCCTCCATCTTCTTAGGTACAAAATGGGGGACAGGAAAATACCTCCTTTACCTGGATGTAACTCACCTTGAGCTATCACTGAACGAGGTATAAGCTAAATCCAAAATCCTTCACTAAACATGTTGTAGGCGATACCTCTTTATTTGACTAACCTAATGTATTTTCATATTTTCCTAGTGCCTACTTTTATGTGTACACACCTTGAACATGCAAAACAATGTTCTACATGATCAAGTTGTTTATAACATTCCCACCTGAAAGTGATGGCTTATCCCCTTCTTGATAGTAGTACAGTAAAAGGTGACAGAAGAATATTAAATAATGTTTTTTTGAATTTTGATTTGGAAAATAAGCTAGATTCCCTATAGTTGGGCATAGAATCTAGCTTAGAAAAACCTGTCTGTATATAAGACAATTTATGTAAAGAAGATAGATTTCCTTGATGGAATGTAAAAGGATGCTGTGTAATATGGGATAATATTAAACATTATTTTGGGATTGTGACACATTGCTTTATTTGAACATATGTCATCAATCTTCCTCAATTTACATCAAGAAGATGGCTGGGATAATAAGAGTTAGATAAATAGAGGAGAGTTCTGAAAGTGTTTTACCATCTTTTTAACAGCTTAAAGGTTTAGGACCTGATAGTCAAAGGGCGTTTACGTGGTTTACAGCCTAGTAAACCATGAAAATGCCTTAGATGGGGATATTCAACGGCACATACATGGCTAATGCTGTTGAATATCCCCATCTATGTCCCAACGTTCCCCAATGCTATCTGTCTAGCATCGGGGCGGAGCAGAGGCGGGGGCGTGAGAGAACCAGGCAGCAGCCATATCACCTGTCTTTACAGAGCAGGTGCTAATCGGGCAGCATGCAATATCACTGCTGCCCAGTTAGACTCCATTAATGCTATGACCTCTGTGGATGATCACAGGACTGAAAATCCTACTTATTAGCTACAGCTTGAATGGGAGCGAGTTCTAAGCCTTTAGAAATTCTTTGTAAAAATTTAGGGTATGAATAGTCATCAGAAGAATTCTGTGGAGAGGTATCTTCAAGACTTATCATGATGCTCTAGAATAGGTGTAGCTACGTTTTCTTGTATCTGCGCCATCTTGAAAATTGGCTGTTAAGGACATCTCTGGGGACCAGTCTACACGAGTGGATAGACTGTCTAGGAGAAGAGTCTGGCAGGTGAGACTGGATAGTGTGTCATGCAGAAGAGGTGTATAGAAGGTTAACCATAGTTACCTGTAACAAGTGCTCTCTGGGAACAGCAGGAATCAACTCTCACATATGGGTGACATCGGCACCGAAAGAGCCCTCGCGGAAGCATCCCCCCAGCTTTCAAAGAAAGCCTTTGGGAGAAGCCACCATGCATGCATGGTCTCCTTCCCGCCCAAGGGTGCCACCTTACTCAGTCAGATAACATAGCTAAAAGATGGCAAAAATAAAAGTTAGTAAAGGAGCAACTCCAAGGGGAGGAGGGAGGGTTGTGAGGACTGATTCCTGCTGTCCCCGGAGAACATCTGTTACAGGTGAGTAACTATGCTTTCTCCGGGAACAAGCAGGAAGTCAGTCCTCACATATGGGACTCCCCAGCTACAGGCTACCGAAAGTTCATAGCAAAATTAGGGGCTCCCTCATGGGGAGCCGCAAGCAGCAGCAATTTAGTCTGTGTACACAGACCACAGTAGGACCCCTGTGTCCAATGAAACCAGCATTCCAGTAGCTGAACACAGAAGGGTCAGAGGGTAGGAGTTGCCTAAACCCCGAAAAGGTTACAGAGCACAGCCTGGCCGAAGGCACTGTCCTGTCGGGACACTTTCCAGGCAGTAATGGGCTGCGAAGGTATGGACTGAAAACCAGGTGGCGGCCCGGCAGATGTCCAACATCGGGACAGAGTGCAAGTTTGCCACTGAAGCCGCCATGGCCCTGACATGTTGCGCCGTGATGCGGCCGTCCAGTGTGAGCCCTGCCTCTTCATAAACGAGGGCAATACAGTCCACCATCCAGGTGGACAATGTACATTTGGTCACCACCTCCCCCAGCCTACGGGGGTCGTAGGAGATGAAAAGCTGAGAAGCTTTGCAGTGGCACTGAGTGTGTTGAATATAGAAGGACAAGGTCCTCTTACAGTCCAAGGTGTGGAGGACTGTCTCCGCCCGACTGAAGTGAGGTCTGGGAAAGAAGGTGGGGAGGCGTACATGAGGTCTTCTGACCATGAGATCAGGAACACATCCGCTGCCGCCCTGGAGGGGTGGGCCTGCCGGGAGCAGAAGCAGGGCAACTGAAAGTTATCCAGGCTGGCGAACAGGTCCATCATGGGTGCTCCCCAGAGTCGGAAAAGCCGACTGGCTACCCTCGGGTCCAGTTGCCACTCATGAGGCTGGAGAACTCTGCTGAGCCTGCTGGCCAGCAGGTTGTCCTGGCCTGGCAGGTACACTGCCTGCAGGAGGATACCCTGTTGGATTGCATACGAGGACCAGTGCCTCCTGACAAAGGGTACGAGAGTCTGTGCCACCCAGTTGTCCATCTGGACCAGCACCAGCTGGTGACACAGGTGGTGACAGAGACCCTTAGGTCTAGGTGTATGGCTCGGAGCTCCAGGAGGTTGATCTGCTAGGTGCTCTCGTCTGGTGACCAGTTGCCCTGAGTATGGAGATCTCCACAGTGGGCTCCCCAGGCATTTTGTGAAAACTCTTGGGGCAGAGGCAGGCCGAAGGGGAGCACCCTGTACTGAAAGTGCCTGCCCCCACTACAAACCACAGGTACTGCCTGTGGTTGGGGTAGATGAGGATGTGGGTATAAGCATCCTTGGGGTCTAAGGAGCATAGCCAGTCTCCCTGCTGGAGGTATAGCAGCAATGTTCCAAGGGAGAGCATCTTGAACTTCTCCCTCACCAGGAATTTGAGGTTGTGCAGGTCGAGGATGGGCCTTAGGCCTCCTGTCCTTTGGCACAAGGAAGTATCTGAAGTAGAACTCCTTGCCCTTGAGATGGTGGGGCACCGGTTCCACTGTTTTGTCCTAGAGAAGACCTGCCAACTCCTTCCGAAGAAGGTCCCAGTGGAGGGGATACCTGAAGGGCTCTCCCGGGAAGTACGGGATATTTTTGGCAGGCCTTGGAGTAGACTATTACAATAGTCAATGTGTGGGATTATAATGGCTTGCATAATAGATCTAAAATCTGAGTGCTGCAGTAGGGGTTTTATGTATTGTAGAAGTCTAATTTTGCTATATATTGTCCTTGTGTTTTTTATATGGGTTTTGAAAGATAGATACCTCTCCATTGTTATACCTAGGTATTTTACCTCTTCTTTGACTTCAAGGCTAGAGTCATCAATAGTTAACAATTGAGGAGGGTTATATTTTGGTTTCTTGTGATTATTAAAACTTCAGGGTTTTTTTTATAGTTGATGTTTAGACCATAGCTTATGAGCCATTTTGCTATTTCTTTGAAGCATGAAGTGAACAAACTCTCTAAGCTCGGCCAGAAAGGGCATGAAAACCTGCACACGGAGAAGACCCCCGAAGGGGAAAAAAAAAAGATAAAGAACCCAAAGAAAAATGCGACGCCAAAGGCAAGTGAACTTGGGAGGCGGGAAGGCACCAATACACGACCGGAAAAGAATCAAAGAGAAAAAACAACATGAAAAAAAAATCAACTTTTTCCAGGGGGAAAAGACACATGTCTGATGGAATCCACGGAAAAAAAGAGACGGAGGCATGATGGCACCCTTAGGCGGGAAGGGGACCATGCATGCATAGTACATCTCCCAAAGGCTTTCTTTAAAAGCTGGGAAGAGGCTACTGCGCAAGCTCAGTCAGTGCCAACATTACCCATATGTGAGGACTGCACCCAATATTCAAGGTGCGGTCGCACCATGGAGTGATACAGAGGCATTATGATGTCATCCTTTGTTTTATTCTCCATTCCTTTCCTTATGATTCCTAGCATTCTATTTGCTTTCTTGACTACGGCTGCTCACTGGGCAGAAGGTTTCAACGTATTATCAATGATGATCCCTACATCATTTTCCTGGTGTTTAATCTTGCATTGTGTATCTATAATTTGGGTTGTTCTTCCCTAATTGCATTAATTTAGCAGATGAAATTTAATGTGGACAAGTGCAATTTGGACATCCAGTCTTCCAATGTATCAAGGTGCTCTTGCAATTTTTCACAATCCTCTTGTGTTTTAACAACTTTGAATAATTGTATTATGTGTTGTTGCTTCCATGGCAAGTTTCTTTCTCTCTTTGCCTGCCTTATCATGCTTTGCATCTAGCTTGGTGAACTGGATCAGAAATTGGTTGCCTGACAGACGACAGAAGATGACGGTAAACGGAACTCACTCGGATGAAAGGAAGGTGATTAGTGGCGTGCCCCAGGGTTCAGTCCTGGGACCGGTACTGTTCAATATATTCGTGAGTGATATTGCTGAAGGGCTAAATGGAAAAGTCTGTCTCTTTGCAGATGACACCAAAATTTGCAAGAGTGGGGAACATGAGTAAAGATCTACACAAGCTGGAAGAATGGTCTAATGCTTGGCAGTTAAGATTTAATGTGAAGAAGTGCAGTGTCATGCCCTTGGGAAGCAGAAATCCAAGGGAATTGTAGGTGATAGGGGGCGAGAGGTTGGTGTGCACGGACCAGGAGAAAGACCTTGGAGTGATTGTTTCTGACGATCTCAAGGTGGCGAAACAGTGTGACAAGGCAATGGCACACAGAGGAATTACTAGCAGAAAGGAAGAGGTGCTAATGCCATTGTACAAGTCGCTGGTGAGGCCTCACTTGAAATATTGTGTTCAGTTTTGGAGACCGTATCTCGCAAAGGATATAAAACGGCTGGAAGTGGTTCAGAGGAAGGCGACCAAAATGATTTGGAGCCTGCATCAGAAGACTTATGAGAAGAGATTTGAAGACCTAAATATGTACATTCTGGAGGAGAGGAGGGGCAGGGGAGATATGATTCAGAGTTTCAGACCTTTAAATACTTAAAGAGTATTAACGGACAAACAAACCTCTTCCAAAGACGGGGAAGCTGTAAAACTAGAGGGCATAACATGAAGCTGCAAGGGGGTAAACTGAAAGGCAATGTCAGGAAATACTTTTTCACTGAAAGGGTGGTGGATGCTTGGAATGCCTTCCCAATGGAAGTGGTGAGGGTAAACACAGTGATGGAATTCAAAATGGCATAGGACAGACACAGTGGATCCCTTTATAGCAACAGGATAAAATCAAAATAAGCATAAATATCTCTTATATCTGAACAAATAGGGGTGACCTACATGGAGCGGTAGGTACACCTCTAAACAAAGGCATGGGGAGGGGTGATCTGCACGAAGCGGCACCTACTTTTGCCGCCTTGCTGGGCAGACTAGATGGACCATACTGGTCTTTATCTGCCGTCATATACTATGTTTTGTGTCATCTGCAAATTTGATCACCTCACTCGTTATTCCTATTTCCAGGTCATTTATAAAGATGTTAAAAAGCAGCAGGCCCAGCACAAATCCCTGGGGTACTCCACTAGTCACATTTTCTCCATTGAGAAAATTGGCCATTTAGCCCTACCGTCTGTTTCTATCTTTAACCAATTCCCAATCTATAATAGTACACTGCCTCTTATCCCATGATTTTTTTAATTTCCTCAAGTCTCTCTCATGAGGGACTTTGTCAAAGGCTTTCTGAAAATCCAGATATACTATGGTGGTCATTTTAAAGCCTTATTTGTGATTTGGATGTATGTAAACGGCAAGTGGACGTCCAAATCTTGTGGGAGTCTCCAGAGCCATTTTGCCAACGGTATTTAAAAATGTCCTCAGCGTGGCAGTGTTCAGGAATGTAAGAGGTATGGTGCTAGGGACTTAGACGTCCCTGCTTGATTTCAGAAATGTCCAAGATTTCTGCGACCCTAAGTTTAGACCTGCCCCATGCACAAATAGGCATCAGGAAAGTACTCTTTTGGGACGTTAAGCCTTTAGAGTGCGTAGAGAGGATGGCACACCACTATCCCTGGTACTCTCCACAATAGCTATGATATTTGTACTGTGATAGGGTAACTTTTGTTGTGTTTGAGCTACCGCTGCATGTCTCTGACATCTCCAATATTGAATATTCTTCCAGGGACATTTATGTTGACTGCACTAAAGACATCCATATTGGGCACATCCACATCTGTGAAATCGGGCCCAATCTAGGAAATGCCTTGCTTTTTTTCAGACATTCTAGCTTGGACGTCCCAGATTGCACTTGGATGTTCTTTGTAAAATGTGCTTTCATATAAGCTGGCTCAGTTTTATCTACTTGTTTATTTACACCTTCAAAAAATATAACAGATTAGTTAGACAAAACTTTCCTTAGTAAAATCCATGTTGGCTTTCTCCCATTAAACCATAACTATCTATATATTTAGTAATTTTTGTTCTTTCTAATGGTTTCTACCATTTTGCTTGGCATGAACGTCAGGCTCACCAGTTTGTAGTTTCCTAGATCATCACTGGAATGTTTTTTAAAAAATTGGCATTGGCTACTCACCAGTCTTCAGATACTATAAACAATTTCAGTGATAGTTTACAAATGTCTAATAGTAGGTCTGCAGTTTCATTTTTGAGTTCTTTCAGCACCCTGCGGTGTATACCATCCAGTCCAGGTGATCTGATATTCTTTAGTTTATTAAATTGGAATATTATATCTTCCCAGTTTATCGAGATTTGTTTCAGTTCCTCTGCTACATCATCTTTAAATACCATTTCTGGCATGGGTCACTTTCCTACATCAGAGGAGAGGGAGTCCTCTGCAAACTACAACAGTACACCAGAAGAGAGGAGAAGGAGCACAGCCACACCAAGGATATCTTCACGACCACAAAACTTTATTTAAAAACCTGACTTGGCCACATTTCGGCATACAAGCCTGCATCAGGGCTCAGTGGATAAAAGGCACTTTGCTCGACATTCAGGTTCTGGGTTATCTGCGATATTTCACATACTCTTTGTCAAGTCAAAGCTGATGAAGATTCTCACTGACCCATGACACAGGCTTATATGCCAAAATTTGGTCAAGTCTGTTTTTTAAATGAAGTTTTGTGGTTGTGAAGTTATCCTTGGTATGGCTATAGTCCTTTTCTGCTCCTCCGGTGTACTAAATTCGCTACATCTTCAGTAAAGCCCAAAGCAAAGAATTAATTTGGTCTCTCTGCTATGGCCTTGTCCTCCCTTGGTGTCCCTTTTACTCCTCTATCATCTAAAGCCCAACTGACTCACAGGTTTGTTTGTTTTTTTGCTTGAATGCACTTTAAAAAGTTTTTGTTTTTGCTTCCATGGCAAGTTTCTTTCTCTCTTTGCCTGCCTTATCAATTCCTTGCATCTAGCTTATCAGTGCTTGTGTTTCCCGTTTTTGTCAGTTGGCTCCTTTTTCCATTTTTTGAGAGATGCTTTCTTGGCTATAATAGCCTCTCTGTCCTCACCTTAAAACCAGCCGTTTGGCCTTCCTTCCACCTTTCTTAAAGCCTGGAATACATCTGATCTGGGCTTCCAAGATAGTATTTTTAAACAATACCCAGGCTTGATGTAAACTCTTAACCTCTGCAGTGGGATCTCTTTCTCTCAGGACTGTATGGAGATGGCCTAGATTGTTTGTTTGTTTTTCTTTTAGTTTTGGGTTTTGTGCTGCTTTCCTCATACTGTGCCTGTTCCTTGACATGCTTACATTTGGTTTTGTTTTATTTTACCTGAAGGCTCCACTGGGGATGCTAATTTGCCTCTAATTGCTTTCTTTGGCAGAGTCAGTCAGATGGAGCCATGATTCTGATTCGGAGGGGGGGGGGTGTCATGTGAGAACAGCAGTCCTGCATTTTGATAGCAGGGAAGCTGTTGCTGTCGGTATGGCAGTGGCCATCATCAAAAGGTTCTGACTGCGAGTGGAACTGCTTTTCCAGAAAGTGCTGCCATCAGTATGGTTCCATAGGAACCAGCTGCTCCACTCTGAGGAGAAACTACAGTGCAGAAAAGGAGGGGGCCTGGCTTTGCTGTTCCATGTTCAGAAAAAGACTGGCTGAGGCGAATGAAGGCAGAAAGTAGTAATTACACTTACCTGGTAATTGTAGTTCCTTGAGAGACGACAGCTTAGTCCTCAACGAATGGGTTGTGCACCTCCTCCTGCAGCATGAAGACTGGACCAATCAAATTTCAGCACCACTGGAATCAGCATACCAGCCATCTCTGGAACTCCAGTGAACTACTGTCAAAGCAAACTCAAAGAAATAGCTAACCTTTAAACAAAGTGTTTGTGTATGTTTTTTTTTTTTTTTTTTATACACGGTAGCCAATGGCGCAAAACCAACAGACACAGAATGTCCCGCGCCTGCCACAGCTTAAGCAAAGAGCGAAAGAAAAAGGAAAATAGTGGAGCGAAAGAAAGAAACCAAGAGACACACACACCTGGGAATACGGACTTCTGAACCCAAGGCGTGCCGAACCAAAAAAGGTATAGGGAGGGAAGGAGGACTAAGCTGTCGTCTCTCAAGGAACTACAATTACCAGGTAAGTGTAATTACTACTTCCTTATCGTTCCTCCAGCTTAGTCCTCAACGAATGGGATGTAACAGAGCAACCTAACGGGCGGGATTCCTCCAGCCGGCACGCAAAACCGCGGAACCAAAACTGGCATCGTCCGCCGCCAAGACATCAAGTCTATAGTGCTTACTGAAAGTGTGTAAAGAAGACCACGTTGCCGCCTTACAAATTTCCACTGGCGAGACCAAACTAAACTCGGCCCAGGACGCCGCCTGCGCCCTGGTAGAATGAGCGCGCAATCCAACAGGCGGCACCCGACCATGCAAAAGATAAGCCGAGCCAATCGCCTCCTTAATCCACCGAGCGATGGAGGCTTTCGCCGCCGCCTCACCTTTCCGAGGACCTCCAAAGAGCACAAACAAGCGATCAGATTTACGAAATTCGCTGGTAACCTTCAAATAGCGACGTAAAACCCTCTTGAGATCTGTCAGACGGCTGCCTAGGGTGAGAACTTACACAATCTTGATGATGCATATATTCATATGATTCTTGCAAGGTATTGTGGGTATTGTAGTTCATTCACTCCCAAACACAGCTGATGACAATAATTTGAGTTGTGAAACCAAGTGGTAAGATCAATAAAATACTTCTTTTATTGATGGGGTTTAATTCACCCAGCACATGTATGCTTGATAGCACTATAAATGAGGTTACTTGCTTGCAGTGTTTAAAATGGATAACAAAAAGTCACAAAGTAAACCAGAAACAACCTTCAGCTTGTCAGGCAATTAGCTAATGTTTTCTTAGCAAATAATTACCAAATACAAAGGCACAAAGTAAAGAATAAACTTTGCTGGTTAGGTTAACTTCTGCTTATTTTCCACGCAGATCTCAGCAGTGATTCTCCCTTGCTCACACACACAATCAGGTGCAGCCCTAATTACTATCAATGGACCAGCTGAAAGCCTTTAGCTGGCTGGCTGCTACTGTGTGAACCCAAATCCTGCTTTAAGAGCTGTTTGCAGTGGAAATAAAGAACAAAGTTAGGTTTCTTTGTGATGGCTGATGTGTTTGCTCACAGAAAGCTAGCAATAGCATTTAGATAGAGAACAGTCCATATAAACTGTATTTTCATCTGCTGTATCAATCAGCATATGGTCACTATCTTACATTGGCACAGACGAGTCTTTCATTAAGGCACTATCATGAGAATGCTTATTCCCTTGCTGCCATTCTCTATTATAGATAGGGTCTGGATCAGTGTTCATACCTGAGCCTTTCCTGCTATCATTATTCCTCTCTGTATAGCCTGGCCAATATGTAACCCAATTCTGATGTCCAGCCTTCCAATCTTGATCCCTGGACACTGGATCTCCTCTCACATACCTTCTGGCCTTGGTCTGAAAGTCCCTTCCACATGCAGTCTTCTCTCTTCCAGGTAGCCACTGGTGATTCCGATCTCTGCCAATCCATTCCTCTGGCTGAATCCAGTCCAATGGACTCTGCTGGCATTTGGAATACCTCCCAGTATGGGTACTGCCTTGGAATCTCCCAGACCTTCCAATGGGCTTTCTTCTCTTCCTTCCAGAGAGTTTCCTTCTTTCTCTATCCGCTTGGCTTGGCTTCTGTTTCTCCAGGTGATACTGGTGCTTGTAGCCGTTGCTGAAGCTCTTCTTGAAACTCTCCCTGAAGCTGGGCTGGAGCTTTTTGTAACTGTTATCTGAAGAATAATCTCTATTCTTATCCTGTTCTAATGTGTGCTGCTCCCTAACACAGCGCAGCTGTCTTGAATCAGGCCCTGCCCTTTGAGATGAGTGCTTAGGGATTACCTCATAGCTCTCTTGATTGCACACACATTTTCTCACTTCAGCCCCTCATGGCTGCTGGAAACCTGGTGCATTCTGGGACTGGTAGTCTTTTATGTGAAAACTCTGTTTTCTTGCTTCTACCAGAACTGACAGGTTGCTTGTTCAGAGTCACATCATCTTTTCTATAGCTCCTACCTGAGCTATGATAAGCTTCCTTATCACAGATCCAAACGACTAAGACCGCGATCGGATGCCTGCTCCTCCGACGCGGGAAACACCAGGAGCGATACCACCTGATTCAAGTGAAAAGGAGAAGACACTTTGGGCAAAAAGGAAGGCACTGGCCGCAGAACCACTTTCTGAGCCGAGAAAGACAGGAAAGGCTCCCTGCAAGAAAGAGCCTGGAGCTCGGAAATACGCCGCGCCGAACAAATTGCCACCAAGAACACCGTTTTAAGGGTCAAATCCTTTACCGAACTCTGAGAAAGAGGCTCAAAGGGCGCCGCTCTGAGAGTCCGCAAGACCAAGTTAAGATCCCACGAAGGCACAGAAATCCGGCGAAGTCTAGAAACGGCCCTCAAAAAACGAACCACATCAGCATGGGTCCCCAGGGAAACGCCGTGAACCTTACCTCGGTAGCACGAAAGCGCCGCCAACTGCACTCGCAAGGAACTGGCGGCCAATCCCTTAGCAAAACCATCCTGCAAAAAATCGAGTACCACCGGAAGAGATGCCGTAGCAGCCCGAACCTGACGTCGAGAGCACCAATCCTCAAAAATACGCCAAACCCGAACATAGGCCAGCGAAGTGGATCTTTTGCGTGCCTGTAACAAAGTTGCCACGACAGACTGGGAATAACCCCGCTTTCTTAGCCGTGCCATTTCAATAGCCAGGCCGTAAGAGAGAATCTCCCCACTTGCGGCATGCGAAGAGGACCCTGACACAACAGATCCGAATCCAGGGGAAGCCGCCACGGGGATCCATCCACCAACCTCATCAGATTGGCATACCAAGGACGTCGAGGCCAATCCGGTGCTACCAACAGCACCCGACCCCGGTGAGCTTCGATACGCTGAATCACGCGACCCAGCAGGGGCCACGGAGGGAACACGTAAAGAAGACCCGTGGATGGCCAATTCTGCAATAGAGCATCGATGCCTTCGGACATCGGTTCCCTTCGGCGACTGTAGAACCGAGCTGCCTTTGCTGAGTGCAACGTGGCCATCAGGTCCATGACCGGTTGGCCCCAACGCTGAACCAGCTGTGCGAACACCCTTGGGTGGAGTTCCCATTCGCTGGGATCCACCTGAACTCTGCTGAGAAAATCCGCCGTCACGTCTTTCCCGGCAATGTGCGCTGCCGATATGGCCTGCAGTCGGGGCTCGATCCACTCGAACAACATCCGAGCCTCCGTTGCCAAGCCCACGCTTCCGGTACCGCCCTGCCTGTTTATGTACGCCACGGTCGCAGCATTGTCGGAGAGCACCCGCACTGCCCGAGTTGATATCAGGGTCTTGAAGCGTTGCAACGCCAACCGCACGGCACGAAGCTCCAAGCGGTTGATCGACCAAGTGCTCTCCTCCGGGGACCAGAGACCCTGAGCGAACTTCTCGCCGCAATGAGCGCCCCAGCCCGTCAGACAAGCATCCGTCAAGAGAGGAACCCAGACCGGCTGTTCCAAGGGCATTCCCGCCTGGAGCGATGACGTCCGAAGCCACCATCGCAGATCCCTCCGAACCGCTAGCGGGCAAGGGAGGCGTTTGTTCAGGGAATCGGACTGGTTGGACCAGCGACGGAGCAATGCGCTCTGAAGCGAACGCATGTGAAAGCGAGCCCAAGGTACTACTTCCAGGGAAGCCGCCATCGTCCCCAGCAACTGAAGGTAGTGCCAGGCCGACGGAGCGGGGCTCTGCCGAAAACGCTGCATGAGAGACCGAAGTGTCAATACTCTGCGATCGGGAAGAAAGACCGATCCCACGCAAGTATCGAACCGAACCCCCAAATATTCGAGAGTCTGCGTCGGGACCAAATGGCTCTTGCGCGGGTTGACCACCCAGCCGAGAGACTGCAATAGACTTTGGAAGTTGCCGCCAGGCTCTCTGCGCGAGACTTTCCGCGAATCAACCAATCGTCCAGATAGGGATGGACAAGCACCCCTTCCTTGCGCAAGGCTGCCGCCACCACCACCACCATGATTTTGGTGAACACTCGCGGCGCGGTCGCGAGACCGAAGGGCAATGCTTGGAACTGGAAGTGACCCCACGGTAGAGCGAAGCGGAGATACTGTTGGTTGTCCTCCCGAATAGGGATATGGAAATAGGCCTCCGTGAGGTCGAGGGAGGTGAGGAACTCGCCCCTGCGGACGGCGACCAGCACGGACCGTAGGGATTCCATTCGAAAGTGCGGCACCCGCAGACAGCGGTTCACGCCTTTGAGATCCAGAATGGGGCGAAGAGCACCATCCTTCTTTGGCACCACGAAATAAATGGAATATCTTCCGAGACCATATTCCGCCTGCGGAACGGGAACTACCGCCCCCAGCTGGACAAGACGATCGAGGGTCTGCCGAACCTGAGCTGTCTTGCGAGCTCCCTGGCAGGGAGACGCCACAAAGGAATCGAGCACGGGTCTGGCTAAGTCCAGAACATACCCGTCCCTGATGATGTCCAAGACCCACTGGTCGGAAGTAATCTGGGCCCAAGTGGAGAGAAAGCGTCGAAGACGGCCTCCGATCACTGGAATCTCCACCTGGACCCGCAGCTCTACATTGGGGCTTGCGGGCGGACGAAGGGGTGGCAGCCGCGAATCCTCTACTGGCTCCCCGAAAGCCACGAAAGCTCGAAGTCCTCGAGATATATCTGCCCCGCTGGAATCCACCAGAACGGGGTGACCGAAACCTACGAAAGTCCCGAAACTGCCCCCGAGCGGCCGGAAGCGACCGTCCTCGCTTCGGCCTATCCTCCGGCAGGCGACCGCCCTTGGACTCACCCAAATCTTTGACCAGCTTATCCAAATCCTCACCAAACAGCAATCTACCCTTAAAAGGCAGTTTGCCTAATCGCGACTTGGACGAACCATCGGCCGCCCAATTCTTCAACCAAAGGGCTCTGCGTGATGCTACCACGGATGCCATGCTATTGGAGAGAGCTCTGATGAGATCATAATGGACATCTGCCAAATACGCCGAACCAGATTCCAAGCGGTGGAGCTCACCTAACATCTCGGCCTCCAAGGTGTGTGTTTGTTGAAGCCGCTGAACCCAGTGCAGACAGGCCCGGGCAACCCAGGCTCCACAAACAGAGGCCTGCAACGCAATCGCGTCCGCCTCAAACGATTGTTTCAACAGACTGTCCATTTTCCGGTCCTGTGGCTCTTTCAAAGCCGCACTACCTTCCACCGGAATCGTGGTTTTCTTAGTCACCACAGACACCGCCGCATCGACCTTCGGAGAACGGAAACGCTCAAGATCGTTGTCCGACATAGGGTAGAGCCGACGCATGACCTTTACCCCCTTGAGACCCGACTCAGGAGTATCCCACTCAGACTGAATCATCTGATCAATCACCCGGTGAATGGGAAAAACCACGTTAGTTTGACGTACCGCCTGAATAATGGGGTCCGCTCCGTCCGCCTCCTCCACCGGAGGCGTAGGTGCCAAACCAAGAGTCTGAAGTGCCTCTGAAACAAGAGCGGGCAATTCCTCGCGTCTGAACACACGAATAATCTTTGCTTGATCCTCCGGCTCAGGGAGTTCGCCCTCTTCCAAGGCCTCCCCATCCACCTCTTGGTCGAAGTTCGGCTCCTCTCCTGCCGGCCAATCTGCCTCCGACTGGAAGGACTCTTGCAGACGTTGTCGTTTAGGAGCCCTGACGCCGGCCAACAGGCTCTCCGCCGTCACCCCTGGCACCGAAAGGGAAGTAGCGCCCATGCTCTGGCGCCTACGGCAGAACGCCTGATGCATCAGCAAAACAAACTCGGGAGAAAAATCCTCCAAGGGCAAGACTCCGCCTAGGTCAGACTGCGCCCCCGAGGCTAAAGAAACCGCAGAAGGCATCCCCGATGTACCCTCCAGGGGCGACTCCAACTCCCCCGCTGCGGAACCAGGTTGCGTCCCCGCAGCCAAGGAACTCTCCAGGTGCTGCTCCATAGTGAGAGACACTGACGTACAGCGTTGGCAGACGCCTGTCTCAGAAGCTGCGCCCCTCCGAGATCCACAAATCACACAAAGAGACCCCGCTGGCATGGAAGCACCCTGAGTCAGATTTGGAAGCGGCATAAACTGCCCCACAAAACTGAAAGGCAAAAATGTTTAACTGACCCAGAAGAACCAGCACACAAACTGGGAAACTGGGCAGCTATTAGTCAACCGATAGGCAGTGAAGTGATGTAAGGAAAGAAATGCTGCCGTTCCCTTTTTCCCGTTTTTTTTTTTTTTTTTAAAAACTCCCCAAAAAGCTGAGCCCGGGGTTTAGGAAATGCTAGCATAGCTGAAGAGGAACCGACAGCCCTGGAAAGAATAAGGATGAGGAGAGGAGAAGCCTCTCTCCCCCCCCCCCCCCCTTAGCTGAGGGAGCTAAGTCCTCCGAAGGCAAGGGAACCAAAAATGACTGAAAACAACTGAAAAGAATGAAATGAGGACAAGAAAATGAACGAAAATGAACAAAAATGAAAGCAAATGAAATAAAATTAAAAGAAAACCGCCGCGTGATCCACACGCTGAAAAGAACCGGGAAGCTGAAAATGGCCGCGGCAGCAAAGAAAATTTTGGCGCGCTTTTGCTCCGCGCTGGCGAAACAGCCAGATAAACAAAAATCCCCGCTGCCGACTGACCACCGCAATCCGGGAACGCTAACGACCCGGCGGCCCCCCGAAAACAACAAATCAGCAGGGAACCCCCGACGAGCTTAGCAGGGAGACAGAGACTCTGAGGCAGAACAGGCTCCGACCCCCGTCAGCTGCCCGTACTTACCGGCACTCAAAGAGCAGGCTCTCTACCCCCCCGGAGAGTAGCCGCTGCATAGCCGCCGCAGGAGCTCTGTCCCGAACAGCCCTGGGACAGAGATCCTAATTTAGAAAAAGCAACAGGGAAGAACAACACAAGCGGCTTAGGCTGGGCAGAAGAGAGACCTTCCTCCGGTCCCCCCCCCCCCACGGAGTGCCGAAATGAGAAGGGAAATTTAAAGGGACAGCAACCCCTAAATTAAGAAAGCAAATAAGTCCTAAGAGGACCCAAAAATTTTTTCAAAAGGTTAGCTAGAGCAAAATAACTAAAACTGAGTAACTAGTGAGCCCAGCTAGGCTCACTAACGTCTTCCTGCTGCATGAAGACTGGACACACTGGAGTTCCAGAGATGGCTGGTATGCTGATTCCAGTGGTGCTGAAATTTGATTGGTCCAGTCTTCATGCTGCAGGAGGAGGTGCACAACCCATTCGTTGAGGACTAAGCTGGAGGAACGATAAGGAACTGTCATTTAGCTGCACAAAAGTCAAAAAAACTTCACACTGGCTCCATCGAGGATGTTGTATGTGGTATGTCTGCAATTTCCATGCTTGTCTGTGGAGAAAGAGTAGTTACTCACCTGTTATCTGCTGTCCCTGGAGAACACCTGCTATCAGTCCTCACATATGGGTGATGTCAACGCTGACGGAGCCCTCATGAAAGCATCTCCCCAGCTTTCAAAGAAAGCCTTTGGGAGATGCCACCATGCATGCGTGGCCCCTTCTCACCCAGGGGTGCCATCTTGCCTCAGTCATATGACATAGCTAAAGATGGCAAAAAATGATAGAAAAGCAACTCCATGGGGAGGAGGGAGGATTGTGAGGTCTGATTCCTGCTGTCCCCAGAGGACACCTATTACAGGTGAGTAACTATGCTTTCTCTGGGAACAAGCAGAAAGTCAGTCCTTGGATATGGGACTCCCTAGCTACAGGTACCGGATGCCCCCAAAGTGAGCCGTGAGCAGCAACAAATGAGTCCAAGGATACAGACTCCAGAAGGACCTGTGTGTCCAGTGAGGAACCAACACTCTGATAGCCTGAACACAGAAGGGTCAGAGGGTAGGAGTTGCCTAAACCCCGAACAGATTGTGGAGCACAGCCTGGCTGAAGGCACTGTCCCATCAAGACTCCCTCTCCAGGCAGTAATGAGCTGCGAAGGTATGGACTAAAGACCAGGTGGTGGCCTGGCAGATGTTAGTCATCGGGACGGAACGCAGGCTTGCCACAGAGGCCGCCATGGCCCTGACATTGTGTGCTGTGACCCGGCGCTACAGCAAGAGCCCAGCCCATTCATAGGTGAAGTCAATGCAGTCCACCATCCAGGTGGACAGAGTCTGCTTGGTCACCACCTCCCCCAGCCGACTGGGGTTATAGGAAACGGAAAGCTGTGAAGCTTTGCGATGGCCCTGGGTATGTTGAAGGTAGAAGGACAGGGCCCTTTTACAATCCAGAGTATGGAGGACATCCTCCATCCTGCTGGTGTGAGACTGCGGAAAGAAGGTGTGGAGCACCAACTCCTGATTGAGGTTTTATGGGGACACCATCTTTGGGAGGAATTTGTAGTGCTTGTGGAGCACAACCCTGTTTTTTATAGAACCTGGTATAGGGCGGCTCTGCCACCTAGGCTCGGAGCTCACTGACCCTGCGAGTGGATGTGAGTGCCACCAGGAAGATGACTTTCCATGAAAGATACCTCAAGTGGCAGGTAACCAGGGGATCGAATGGCGGCCCAGTGAGCTGCGTTAGCACCACATTGAGGTCCCATTCCACTGCTGGTGGGTGGATGGGGGGCTTCGACAACAGGAGACCCCACAGGAAGCGGGTGACAAGAGGCTGCACTGAGAGGGGCTTGCCCTCGATAGGGTGGTGGTGTGCTGCAAGAGCACTCAGGTGTGCCTTGACGGAATTGGATTTGAGCTCAGATTGCAACAAATGAAGTAGGTATTGCAGCACCAGCTGCACCGAGCAGGAGAACGGGTTCGCCCATCACGCCATGCATCACACCGAAAACCTGTGCTACTTGAAGGTGTAGGCTCATCTGGTGATCTTATGGGAGGCCAAAAGGACCTCCTCCACCTCTCCCAAGAGGTTGAAAGGGGCCAAAGCTACCCTCTCAGCACCCAAGTTGTCAGAGACAGGCACCCCAGATTGGGATGCACAAGGGAGCCCTACTCGTGAGACAATAACCCTGGAGCACTCCCCAGGGGGACGGGGACCTCTGCCGCCAAGCGGAGAAGCAGAGAGAGCTATGGTTGCCTGGGCCACCAGGATCAGTGATGCCCTGTCGTGAAGAGCACTGAAAAGGGTCTTGGCAATCATCAGCATGGGTGGGAAGGCATACAGAAGGCCCTCTGACCATGGGATGAGGAAGGCATTTGCAGCCACCCAAGACAGGTGGGGCTTCTGGGAGCAGAAGCGGGGCAACTGGGAGTTGTCCATGCTGGCAGAGAGATCCACTAGAGGGGTCCCCAGAGTCAGAAGAGCTGATTGGCCACTCTGGGGTCCAGCTGCCACTCGTATGGCTGGAGGACCCTGCTCATTCTGTCTGCCAGGGTGTTGTCCTGTCCTGGCAAGTATACCACTCGCAGAAGCATCCTTTGGCGGATCACATAGGAGCAGAGAACCACCGCTTTGTGGCAGAGAGTGCGGGACCTCATGGCCCCTTGTTTGTTTACATAGAATATTGCCACTTGATTGTCTGTTTGGACCAGCACTCACTGGTGCTGCAGACATCCCGGAGAGCCAAGTGTATGGCCCAGAGCTCCAGGAGTTTGATTTGCTGCTGACTTTCCACCTTGGACCAACTGTCCTGAGCGCAGAGTTCCTCGCAATATGCTCCCCAGCCCAGCAAGGAGGCATCCATAGTGAGGACCCTCTGGGGGGGTGGGGGTCTGAAAGGACATACCCACTCAAAGGTGCTGTGTGTTCTGACACCAGTTCAGTGACTCCACCAGCTGGTGGGTCACTGACACTGTCTCACAGTTGGCCTGTGTCCACTAGGCATGGAGGCACCACTGGGCCACCCTCATGAAGACAGGTGTCTGGGGTAACATGTTGTTGAGGCCATGTGGATGAGTAGGTACAGCAGAAGGCGAGCGGACACAGTGGATCAGTGTGAATGTCTGCGGCCAGTGCCCTGAGATGGTTGGCCCTGTCCAGGAGGAGAGAGGCTCTGGCCTGGACTGTGTCCAGCCTTGCCCCGATGAACTCCAGACACTGTGTCGGGAGGAGGTGAGACTTGGGGCAGTAAGAGTACCAGTGCAAGACTGGAAAAGACGAGTAAAAATAAATAAAAAGTTACTTTTTCTGGGGGAGACAGACGTCTGGTGGGCTCCACGGAAAAAAGGAGACAGAGGCAAAATGGCACCCTTGAGTGGGAAGGGGACCATGCATGCATGGTAGCATCTCCCAGTGGCTTTCTTTGAAAGCAGGGGAGATGCTTCCGCGTGGGCTCCATCGGTACTGTCACCCATATATATGAGGACTGACTTCCTGCTTGTTCCCGGAGAAAGAGCCTTTCAATAAAGAAAGAAAGGGTTTTTTATATACTATCTTTCTACAATTCAAGATGGTTTACATGGAATTCAACAATAACAGTGTGGATACATCTGTTTTACATAGAACAAAAACTTAGGGGGAACTTATCTAAGAACAGCAAAAATAACAGTTGGTTATAATATCGGAAGAGGCAATTATATATATGGTGCACTGTCTGGGAAGCATCTAGAACTAGTTCTTGTGTGGGCTAGGCTGAAATGTGACTTTAATTGCTTTATGCAACAGCTCGGCAGTGAAACGCAGCAGCGCTGAAACTGGCGTTGGGCACCTTTTTGAAGATAAGCACATATTCATTCTCTTTTTACAAGTTCCATCTTTTGAAATTACCATATAGGTTAAAAGTTGAAATCATCTTACAAGTCAAAGGCTGATGGTATAGCAACATAAGGGTCATTGATGCAAAGCAGAGCATTAGGTCGATACCAGATAAAGACCGTAGCTCTTTGAAGTCTGAGACCTGTTGCTTCAATAATATTTTATACTTTACATTTTGTGTTCAAGTATTGGGAATGAGTAGTAGCTTGAAGGTTTGGGTATTGGAGCAATAAGGTTTTATACATACGGCTCAACAGTGAATCTGCTCCTATAGAATAGACCATACAACTGTGTTATGCATATGTATAGCAAGGAAAACACATTTTGCATGGAAATAGCGATTCAAGGTAAAGATTTAGAAGTAAAAAATAGAAATAAATCAAATGATACATATAGGGCTGTAGTTCACTTTAATAGTATAAACTTCATTTAGGTAGTAGTATGAAGCCACAAGGTAATGCCACATTTAAACAGCATTTAATGAAATGCATATAAGCTAAGTCATGCACTGCAGTACTCTATATACAAAAACAACAATGCAAATTCCCCTTCATAACTGAAGACGTTGATTGGATATAAAGTTCATATTAAAAAGAGCGTGCTACTGTTAATTTTTTAAAATGCCAACACGTATACAGAGCTGATTCACAAAAATGTGCAAAAACAAATATTTTGACAGGTGTGAAACCTGGAATTTAAAATTCAAAGCTATGAACAATGTGTACTAAACTAGGAAGGAAAAGGGTTACAGAAAACAAGGCAAAGAAAGAGAGCCTTGAGTTCTCTGAGAGCACATATGGTATGCATGGGCTCACCTTTGCAGAAATGCATAATGTACAGAGTGAAATTACAAATCTGGCAAAACAAAAACTTGCAAGAAAACAGTTTAGCACTGGAAAATCAATAGCTGCAGTATGAATTTCACACGAGAAACATCTAATCATATAGATCTGATAATAAAACAGTACACAAAAAAGAAAAAAACAAATTTAGATGGCATCCAATCTAAATATTTTTAAATGGTTAGACTCCAGTCCTTTATGCAGTAATACAATTTCCCATGGTAACCCCTCCTGGAGTATAAAGATCTTTGCCCAAGCTCAAAATGGATGAAACTCCCTTGAAGAAAGCAAAGGGAGATGAATAGAAAATAAATATCAGTCTAACTAATCCCATCCAAACCTGGAGCTCTAAATATAACTGTCTTTTAATAAGAAGAAACACAATGTGAGAGTTACCAGTGTTTAAAGGAAGAGACACAATGAAGGAACTGAGACATTGATGTAAGTGAAACATATTGATTAGTGCATACAGGCTGGGTGGTAATTTCGTAACAGAATGCCTATGTGCTTTTATAAAAATAGGGTTGTACAATGCCCCCAGTATGCACAATTGCTCTAAAGAAGATGCAAATGTGTGTGCATGTACTCTATAAGATATGCATATACGCAGCAGCTCTGCCCCAGCTCCACCCACACTATGCCCCTATTTTTTACACATGCATACCTGCACACAATTGTATGTCATTTTCTACATGTAAAACATTTTTAATGCTTTTTAACATTGATCCCTGATTGTAAACTGATAGACTTCCACAGAAAGTGAAAAAGCTTTTGTTTTTTTATTGTGAACTTTTTTTTAAACTATTTATGTGTGTAGCATGTTGGCTGTTTTTGAAATTTTATACTGTTTGGGGCCTGTTAACTTTTTTTTGCACTTTCCACATTTTCACTGGCAAGATTAAGGTGCTGTAAGTGCAGAGCTGGTGCAGTAAATGCAGAAGGCATGCCCAGTATCAGCCCTACATTTACTGAGCATGGGAGCCATGTTCTTTGCCTCGGCGAGTAACGTGAGAACACGTATGCAGCCTGTTGAGGCAGAGAACGCAGTCCTGGGTGCAAGTAACGTGAGAACACGTATGCAGCCTGTTGAGGCAGAGAACGCAGTCCTGGGTGCAAGTAACGTGAGGACACGTATGCAGCCTGTTGAGGCAGAGAACGCAGTCCTGGGTGCAAGTAACGTGAGGACACGTATGCAGCCTGTTGAGGCAGAGAACGCAGTCCTGGGTGCAAGAAGCTGCAAAGATCTCATCCCACTCGATTTCCCCCCCCCCCATTTCGATTGTTGACAGCACAGCATGGCGCTGAACTACCCCTCCCCCCCAAGCATTCCCCAACATAGGAAAGTATTGGCACCAGATCATTAGGGAAGCAACATATCTTCCAAGCCCTTCACAGGTCGCTCCCTCCCTTGAGCCTTGCTGGGGTCTCCTGACTCTTACACAATGGCAGTAGTAAACCCTAGTGGTAGTGTCACGATGCCACCACTAAGGGATACCACTTACATTTTCAAATCCTCCACGGCTAGGGAAGGAGCAGAGGGGGACTGCTCCTGCCCTGTTCATCAAACAGCCAGGGAGACCTCAGTAAGTATCGGGGGGTGCTCTGCAGACTTGGGTTCTGGTATTGAAGTTTTCCTTTGCTGGATTGGGGGGTGGGTGAAAGTGGGAATCACAGCACTGGGTACAATGTTCTCACTGATCGGAGCTGGGTGATCAGAGTGGGGGGAGGGGGGGCATCTTTGCAGCCACCACTGGGATGCTGTACCATGGACAGCATTGAACACTTTCACCAGTAGCTACCACTGGAAATTAATAATCCCACAACCGCTATTTTTTGTCGGGGGCTATCGGTTGGAGAGGAAGGACTATACCATTCCCCTCATTACCGAAAGAACCCTTTTAATCAAAAAGGCCACAGCACGCCCAATCAACTTATATTTATTCCCAAGTTGATTGGGCGCGCTGTGGCCTTTTTGATTAAAAGGGTTCTTTCGGTAATGAGGGGAATGGTACAGTCCTTCCTCTCCAACCGATAGCTCCCGACAAAAAATAGCGGTTGTGGGATTATTAATTTCCAGTGGTAGCTACTGGTGAAAGTGTTCAATGACTTTCTTTTTTGAGTGTGACTTATTTGTCATTGGACTTGGGGGGTTTACTTTATAGTACCATGGACAGCAGCCACATTACTGGACTGCATGGCTGCTAGTTCAGCTACACTTAACACTATCTCTTGAGATTGCATTAAGCTGCTCTATAAGCAGCTGTGACAACCCACAGTGCCATCCCGCATGCCAGCTGTCACTGTCTGACCCACACACTGTCCATACCCCACCCTGCTTCTCACTAATCAGTTAATGTGGGATTTTTACTATGCTGAGTGAATTTAGTACGTGATGGTGTTTATTGCAGGCCTGCAGTAACAGCATAAACTAAAACGTGTGCTAGCCATTACCTCGCTTTAGTAAGCATGCCTCTTTGTCTTTATGGAAGGACAGACTAGATAGGCCATGTGGTCTTTTTTTGTCATCATATTTCTATGTTTCTATGTTTATTTTCATTTACTTTTGCATTATTGTGACCTTCATTTGTAGACTGTGCAGCCTATAATTTTTTGAAATAAATAATGCACAACAGAAGATCTTAAAATCTTATAAGACAATTAACGTCAGTATTTAGAAGACCTGCTTGGCCACTAAGCTTTCAAGATTTGAAGCAGTGGGGTAGGTCTGTGACTTAGTGGCAGTGCTGAGGAACCTGGGTTTTGGTCCCAGGGCAGGTGTTCTGCTCTCTGGGATGCCACATCGGCAGCACTCAAAGCCCTGGGTGGAGTCCTCATCATGCAGCAGCAATCCAAAAGGAGTGGATTTGGGGTCCACAACTGTAGGGTTTTGGAAGGAGCTTCAATGTACGGCCCATGCAAAGACTATTGCTGAAATGATTGGAGTTATGTTTGCAGAGGAGAAGATCTGAAGCAATACTGTCATTATTTCCTGAGAAATGAATCGATCATATGAAGGAGGGAAAATGATCACAATCACTTTACACACTGATGAAAGCACATTATGGTATTTTATCATCTGTGCACATAAGTCAAAACACTGGCAAAGTATGAACATTTATGCCAAAGCAGATACTTTTATGCCAGTTAGTCATTTACACATGTATGTGATCACATGCGCGCAAGGCAATGACTTTACAGAATTACCTCTCATGCGTTTAATACAGCAGTTAACGTGCTCTTACTGCAGTGTATTGACTGTTTTTGACTTCCAAGTTAACATGCATTAAAATCCACGTAAAACAGCTAACACAATATTTCTTCTTATTAAAAGACAATTATATTTACAGCTTCTATTTTATTTAGAAAACCTCTCCACCCAGATACAAACATTCAAATTGGACTCGGTCCTTCCCATATTGGAAAACCGCAGAGCAATGGCCCAGATCTTCTGCACCTTGCACAGCAGGAAATTCTTAATGTGTATCAGGCCGTAATGAATAGGACCTAGATATGATTTTCTACAGCTTTTCTCTACATGTGAAGGCCCATTTACATAACACATTGAGACTGGAATTAAGACTGCTCCGTTCCAGTAGTATTTTAGAAAAGGCTCTGCTGAATATGGAGCCTTTTGTAAAATGTATAAAGATGTGCAGGGCTGCACATGAATTTGCCACCACAGAGGGGGCCGTTTTACAAACCTACGTGTGCAAAACCTGAGTGTAAGTATCACAGCAGCTTTCACGTGCAAGTGATGTGCAATTTCTATATGTAACTGGGCCATTTTAGAAACCTACACATCTGCATCCCACCAGAGCCCACAATTTTGTACCTTCTACCTTTTGTAAGCGGCAATAAACAGAAGCACTTTATAAAAATCTATTTGTGGCTCAGAGCAAGTGTAAACCCAATATGGACGTTTTTTGATTGATATATATATATATATATATATGCATTGCCTTTGTAAAATGAAGATTTTTTTTTAAGTGCCTTCAAGTCAATGTTGACACCTGGCGACCCAGCAGCTCCTGGGTTTTCCTGGCAAGATATGACCGGAAGTAGATTGCCAGGCCTTTTCTTCCAAGGCAGTGGAGGGTAAAGTGACTTGCCCAAGGCCACGAGGAGTGCCGGTGGGAATCGAACCCAGAACTCCTGGGAAGTAGGCTGCTATTTTAATCACTAGGCTACTCCTCCACTCCCAAAAATGAGGAACACGCGTGTAGATTTTTGGTCTGCCCAAGCGGTTCCCAAACTGAACTTCCACCACTTGTCCTTGAAATCTCTATGTGGTGCGGACATCCACACATAACTAACAGCTTTCCGAAATCACATTTACACGTGAATTCCAATCTACATGGCTAAATGCTGCTAATTTACATGCAGAGGTGCTTCTAAAAAAACCCTCCTAAATGTGCTTAAATAGACATCAAATTATAAACCATGTATTCATCTGTGTATTTTAATTTTTCCAAGATAATAAAGTTCATTTGCAGTTTTAATACTGCAACAACCTGCTGTTTACACTGATCACACACATACTCTCCTTTCTCCCATTCCTTTGGCAGAACTCTCAAGTGATCTTTTTAAGTTAATGACACTGAGGACTGCATGCTATTATCTATTAGGAAAGAAAAGAAGACGTTGCATATCATCTCAAGGCTGGCCACTTTAAATTGGATTGTTGCATTTTGGTGCCATCCTTTCTAGTCCGTGGTTACACAGTGCTTTGATTACATTGACATCTTTTCTGGGGCAGTCTTAGCCAGAAAACTGTGAAAACATTAACTTAATGTATAAAACTGAAGAGCACAATGTCACTGAGCAACACCCTGCAGCACAATAAACCTACTTTTCTGTACCTCTATGACTTTATTTGAGTTTAAGGACCAAATTTACTAACTTGCCTCAACATGTCCATGTACGTTAATGCAAAATATGTGCTTAGTTAGTAAAAAGGTCCCACACAGAAAAATGAGGCTTGTGCTAAAGAAAGTGCGTTAATGCATGTTAGTAAATGAGTCCTCTATATGTATTTTTCCTTAAACATTTTGAGTTCCTTAGCCAAATAACAAAACATAGTGTTTTATTCTGACCAGACAGATTGAGGTTGATAATTTAATAAAAGACCTTGAAACCATCATAAAATGCTACAAACAAAGCAAATGTAACACAAAACATGAGTGACTCATTGATAATCTTAATTTCAACAAATATCTACGAGTACATAATACATATTATATACTATATTTATATATATATATATTCACATTTTATATACAGGGTATATATATATATATATATATATATATATATATATATATATATATATATATACACACACATATGCATTAATACACACATGTATATAGCTATGTACAAATACATTAGGTGCTTAGTTTTTAGTAGTGAACTTGCAGAAATGCCACAGATCTATAGAAAAAAATACATATACACAAAATCCCATTTTTAGAGTGCATATACACAAGCCCCCAACACTGAAAGGAAGATGGATGGATAACAATAACCTCTTAACACATCTCTAGAACCAAATGAAAAGTAATAATATTTTATAGGTCTATCCACGAATTTAAAGTAACTCAGGGGATGTAAAAAAAGAAATCTATTCAAAAGCAACATAGGATTACCGAGTTTGTGTCATAGCTGTTTTTAATGACAAGTCCAAATAACTGTCCCCAACCACAAAAATCCCAGTCATTTACTGAATATGCATATTCCTAAACTGTCTGCATAGATACTGACCTTAAGCTGCTAGTGACAAATGATGCCATAGGACATGCAGGAGAAGCTATAACGGTAGCGTCTGTGTATTGCTTGAATCTGGCTGCTGAGGGTGGCAAGAAATTAATAAACATGCTGTAACAACTGGGTTGTTTGAGACTAAAAAATCTATGATTCCAATGTCCCTCCAGTCCAGACGTGTGGGTTGTCGCCCCTTTCCAGCAACTGGGAACTGAGCATGTCAGATTTTGGGGGAGGGGGTGAGGCTAACAAAACCTGTAAAGGAAAAACACCTTTCTATTAAGGGGGTGATTGAATGATGGAATCAGGAGGGGTAAGGTTAAGCAAAAACAGACACCAAAAGAAAAAACTCGGAAAGAAAAATCCTGACATTAGCTCTGATTTCAGGAGAAGTGCTTAACTTTCGGTCAGGTCTGGGGCAATAGAGTCTGCCCAGTAAGTGGGGGCGCAGTACCTGCTGGTCCAGCAGAGTGAATGCAGCCTGAACGCAGGTCAGTTGCACGTCTTCTCGCTGCCGCTGTGGTTTACTTTTGTTTTCTTTTCAGTTTGGGGTTTCTCATGCCGGCAGGGCTTGTGCATACGTTGGTCTGGGTTGCATGTGGCAGCTGCTGCATCACCCTCTCAGCTGGCAGTCCTGTCACAAGGCAGGGGGACATCAGGAGAAATGCCCTATGGGGTCAGAAGATGGGTCTCTCATGGCAGAACGCCATTTTGTGGCTGAGAAGACACCTGCGGTTTTGGCAGGAACAGAAGCCATTTTGGGTCAGGCTTCCACCTCGTGGCCAGTTTCCACGGAGGGGCTCAATGCTGGCTCTTCACCCATAGGACCTATGGCAGTTGCGGGAGCAGTGAGACCTGGGTCTTCTACATTGCCTTTTTCCCCCAATTTCATTTTGTTAATGCACCAAGTCTTTTGCTTGAGTCAGGAGAGGGGGAACAGTAAGAGGGGCCCAGTGGGGCCCCCGTGGAGAGAGGAGCCCTGGGTCTTGTCTCTCAGAGGGTGCTGGCAGCATGTGAGGAGCCCGTGGCCAAGAAACAGCGTATGGAAGTGGACTTTTGGACAGACCAAGGCTCTGCCCATTCTGCTGGATCTGAGGATCCGTTAGAGGGCCCATCGGGTCTGGGAGAGGATCCAGGGGCAGAGGAATTGGAAGAAGGGGAGATCTCTTAGGGGGACGACTCCAATGTGACTTAAGTCTTCCAGGAGGAAGAGCTGACCACGCTGACTGCACACACTCTCTTGGCTCTCAATATTCCCCTCAGAGCTCATCCTAGTGAAGAGCTTTTGGAAGACCTGTTGCTTCAGAGTGTCTTCGAGGCCAGCGTGGTGTTTCCGGTACATCCGTCTGAGTGGGAGGCTCCGGAGGCCAGCTTGCATGATGGGAAGATGGCTCATCTGTACCCATTGCCCGCCAAGGAAAAAGAGTTTCTGAAGCTTCCGAAAGTGGCTACTCTGGTGACTGTGGTCACCAAGAAGACTACTCTCCCCTTTGAGGGGGGAGCAGTGCTGAAGGACCCGCAGGATTGTAAGCTGGAGGCCATGTTGAAGCAGTCCTTTGAAATCCGTGTTCTCACGCTGTAGGCTGCAGTCTGTGGAACCTAAATAGCACGAACTTGTTTGCGATGGACGCAGGAGTTACTGGAGGGAAGTCCCCAGCAGCCCATAGCTGAGGTAGCGAAGCTGGAATCCGGTTCCACTTATCTCGTCGACACCTTCTATGACATGATTCAGGCCTCAGCTAAGAGCATGGTGTTGGTAACAGCGACATGGCATGCTCTTTGGTTCCGTAGTAGGGGGGCTGAGGCATCTTCCAAGATACGCCTTGGGAAGCTGCAGTTTAAAGGGAAACTCCTGTTCAGGGAGGCCCTGGATAAGTTGGTGAAAGATCTAGGTCAGTCAAAAGGGGCACAACTTCCAAAGGCCAAGCCCAAGTTGAACAAGCCTTCTGGAGTAGGTCATGGACAAGCCCATGATTTCTACCGGTTTCAGGCGGTATGGTTTGTCCCTTATCAGAGGGCATTTCCCAGCGTGGGACCAGTCCTTTTGTGGCAGCAGAGGAATCTGCTGTGGCTGTTATACCGGGGCCAGCTCCATGGCCAAGAAGCCCTAATAAAGTGAGGGGAGCCCAGGCGGTGTTAGTGCCTGTAGAGGATCGAGTTCAAAGGTTTACTCCTTCTGGGTACAAACAACCTCCGACCAGTGGGTGTTGAAGGTGATTCGCAAGGTCTATGCGCTGGAACTGGCGCGTCCCCTCCCGAAAGCATTCCCGCAGTTGCTCTGTGGGGCTCTGCGCAAGCAGTGAGCAGTCTGAGATACTCTGCAGCTCTTACTGCAGTTAGAGGTGGTGGTGCAGGTGCTCATCGACCAGTTAGGATGCGGTCAGTTCCTCCATTTACTTTGTGGTGCCCAAAAAGGAGGGTATTTATCAGCCCATCTTGGATCTCAAGCAGGTAAACCACGCACTGCGAGTCCCGCACTTTAAGATGGAAATGTTACACACCGTAATAGTTGCGGTGTGGAAAGGAGAATTTCTCACGGCTCTTGACCTCACCGAGGTGTATCTCCATATACTCATCCGTCCAGAGAATCAGTAATTCCTAAGGTTTGCAGTGCCCAAGAAACATTTCCAGTTTCGAGCGCTGCCCTTTGGACTTGCCACAGCCCTGCGCATGTTCTTAAAGGTAATGGTGGTTGTGGCAGTGGCACTCTGGCAGGAGGGGGGTCCTGATGCATCCCTACCTCGATGATTGACTGGTTGATCAGGGCAAAGTTGGAGTGTGAGAGCCATGAGGCCACTCAGCAAGTGGTAAACTTTCTGCAACAGCACAGCTGGATGGTCAGTTTAATGAAGAGTAAGCTACACCCAACTCAGGACCTACTATATCTTGGGTCAAGATTCAAGACCAACAAGGCTTTGGAATTGCTGCCAGAAGAGCAAGCCTGGAAATTGCAGCAGCAGGTATGGCTCTTCCTCTGCATGGGGGCACCCATGGTCTGGCACTACCTGCAAGTGCTAGGGTCCATGGCAGCGACATTGGACTTGGTTCCGTGGGCCAGAGCCCGTATAAGACAGCTGCAGCGGGCCTTATTCTCTCGCCGGTTGCCATGGCACCATGCATTGGTAAGGAGGTTACCTTGTCTAGTGGAGGCGTGGGTGTCCCTACACTGGTGGCTCAGTAAGCCAAATCTACTGGTGGGGATGGTGCTGGAACCCCTGGTGACGACTGATGCCGGGTGGGGGGCACATTGTGAGACACAGGTGATCCAGGGAGAGTGGATGGAGGAGGAATCCTCCTGGTCCATCAAATGCCTGGAGTTAAAAGCAGTATTCCTGGCCTGCAGACTTTTCTGCCCCTACTCAAGCACAAGACAGTGAGTGTTTTCAGATAATGCAATGGCCTTGGCCTGCATCAATTGCCAAGGTGGAAGTGGCAGCACACTGTTGGCGGCCGAGGTCGAGTGGCTCTTGATTTGGGCAGAGGCGAACCTGGTGGCTCTCTCAGTGACTCACGTGGCCGGCAAAAAAAAAGTGCAGGCAGACTACCTCAGTCATCATCGTCTGGGTCCAGGCAAGTGGTTGCTAGAGGAATGTTCCACAGTATGATAAGACGCTGGGGGATGCCCCTTGTAGATTTGATGGCAATGGCCGACAATGCCAGAGCTATCTGATTTTTCTGCAGGTGCCCGGAGAGGATATCGGAAGGGCTCAATGCCCCTGTACAGCCTTGATTGACTGAGGGTCTCCTGTATGTGCTCTGCCATAGGCTCTCATCGGTCACCTCCTCCAGAGGACAGAGGTGCATAGGGGACTCGTCATTCTGATTGCCCTGGATTGGCCGCAGTGTCTTTGGTATGCAGATCTCAGGTGGCTGATGACTATGGCGCCATGGCGACTTCTGGAGGGGCCACTCTGCTAACACAGGGGCCCTTGCCTCAGATGGATCGATTCTTGCTTACGGCCTGACTCTTGAAAGGTCGTGGTTAAAGAAAGGCTGTTCAGTGCCAGTCATTGCTACCTTTCTCAAAGCACACAAGTGGTCAACTTGGAAAATTTGAGGACTGGTGTGCTGTGCAGGCCTGTCACATCCTGGGGACATCGGTACTGGAAGTGCTTGCCTTGAATTCCTTATGGGTTCAAGTGGTGGCTCTCACATGTTATCGCGGCAAGGTATGAGGGATTTCCCTGGCAACTCATCCTGATGTTGCCCAAGTTCCTCTGGGTGGTCAAGTGGCTCAGTCTGCCATTGCGGCAGTTGGTCCCTTTCAGCCTTGAAGGGACTACTTTTTGAGTCTCTGCGGGAGGCCATTCTGAAGGATCTTACCATAAAGGCAGTATTCCTGGTGGTGATTTGTTTGGTGAGGAAGATTTCAGAGCTACAAGCCTTATCTTGCAGGAAACCATTCTTGATGATTTCTAAGGAAAAGGTAGTGCTCCAGCCAGTGCCTTCCTTTCTGCCAAAGGTACTTTCGGCCTGCCATATCAATCGGCTCGTCTCTTAACCAGTCTTCCCGGTTCAAAGTGATTTGCTGGAGAAACGACAGCTACATCTGCTGGATGTTCGGTGAGTACTGTGTCGGTACTTGAAGCATACGAGTCCCTTCTGCGAGTCCGATTGTCTATTCATGCTGTATGGGGGGCTGCGCAAAGGGGAGGCGGCTTCCAAGGCTTTGATTGCTCAGTGGTCGAAGGAGGTGATTTCCTTGGCATACTTGATGAAGCACCACACACCAATGCGGGGGTTGCAATCACATTCTACCAGAGGGCAGACAGTCTCTTACTACTACTACTACTACTACTACTAATCATTTATACAGCACTACAAGGCATACGCAGCGCTGTACATATATATATATATAAAAGATAGTCCCTGCTCGTCAGAGCTTGCAATCTAATCAAGATCATCACAAGAGATGAGAAAAAGGGTATAAAAGGATGATAAGGTGTCGCAAGGAAAAAAGGAGATTAGGATCCAAAAGCAGCCTCAAAGAGGTGAGCTTTTAACATGGGTGGAGTCTAGCCTGGTCGCACTGGCGAACATCTGTTGGGCAATGACTTGGTTGTCCTTGCATACCTTTGTGCGTCACTATTGCCAGAATGTGCAGGCGAGGTGGAATACCCACTTTTGGAGCTGGGGTTCTGCAGGCTGGGCTTGCGGGTTCCTCCCTGGCTTGAATACTGCTCTGTTACATCCCACACGTCTGGACTGAACTGGAGAGACCATATGGAAGGAGAAATTAGACCTTACCTGCTAATTTGCTTTCCTTGAGTCCCTCCAGTCCAGTATAGGATCCTCCTGTTCTTTAGTTTCTGGGAAGCGAGCCTCCCCCAACAGAGACATGAATCCTTGAGGAGCAGGGGCCTGAATGTCTAGTAGTAAAGCTATCCAGGGGCGTTCGTTAGTACATATGGCCTGACCATTTGGGCAGAAAGTGGTTCTCCTGAACTCGAGAGCTAATGGTGTCTGGTCTGGAAAAAAGAAAGACGAAGATTCTACGAGGTACAGGAGTAGAGAGAGAAAGTTGACCAGAACTCTGGCGGGCCGTTTGGCTCATTTTGATTAAGTAGACCAGATGGTACAGGTTGAGAGTAGACCCTGTTGGGTGTTTTTTGTTTAGCCTTGCTCTGTTTGGAATCTGCTTTGATAATAGGATACTGATCTTGGGATTAGTGCACACTGCCCTTCTAGCATGACATCACCAAAATCTGACATGCTCAGTTCCCAGCTGCTGGAGAAGGGAGACAGTCCACATGTCTGGACTGGAGGGACTCAAGAAAGCAAATTAGCAAGTAAGCTGTAATTTCTCCTTTGTTTGTGTTACAATATGTGCATTATGGGTCTGATTCAAACAGCTGTGCAGAGTGTTTCACAGAAACTCCAGGTTGTCTCATTTTATCGTAGATTTGGAGTTTGGGTCTCATTTGACCTTTTCTATGCTATTGACAATTATGAAGAGGAACTGACACCCTTCCTAAGCAGGTTCAGCTTTCTGTCAGACATGAAGCCACTCGTGAGCAGCACATAGTAAAAATAAAAAATGTCCTTATAACATTCATATCCAGGTATCATTTTTGTGGAAACTTGGCAGGTGACAAACCTGACATATAATTACAAAACTTATTTTGAGCTACCTGGTGTATTTATTAATATTTTGTAGATATGCAATTAATGGCAAAAAATATTAATTCATTTACAGATATTTTTATTTCTATTCAGTGGCAATGTGTTTATAAATATTGCTTTTTAGTAAGTGCTTGGCCTCTTGAGATATGAGTAACTAACTAAAATTTGGCAATATACTTCTGCACCATATCCTTTATCTCCAATATTTATACATCTATTAAATGATTAATAAACACTTGATTGAGACATCCATGTGGTTTCTTGGCTTTTTGGTGCTATAGAAAGGTAAGTAGTGGGGATGTATTTTACCAGTACTTATACAAATACTAGGAATGTCTTGCAGTTCAGGATGGGCTATGATGTACGCTTCCTATCAAGCATTATCTGAGGCACAACACTTTTACTCTGAGCTTGGACCCTTTTTATAGATACTTTAGACACCAACCATCATGGACTCTTCAATAATAGACACAATCAGATTTTATTTAATTAGTTTCATGTGATCCTTATGAAATCAAACCTGTCACTGTTTAAATAATAAAACCACACAGTTATGCAGATATTATCACATTTTTATAGATAGATTAGCTAATTTGATTTTGATTGTTTAAAATAAATGTCTCTACGTATAGAAAATTGCACTAAAGATGAAACAGTACTTGTAACAAATCCTGTCCTACTCTAGCAAGCAGCCCAAAAAGGTCACTCAGTGCCGCGTGAAAGAGAAAGGAGTTAAAGCAGAAACACTGCTGTCTTTTTTAGATACATTATCACTGAATTCCTTTTATATCTCAATGCGAGTTAATTCCAGAGGCAATATTAGCATTCAGTGTTTTGGAAGATTCTCCTGTGTAGTCACACGTAGCTTTACTGGACTGCATCAGGGGTGCTGCTGTGCCACTTCTCATCAGATGCATGTAATATAAATGAAATATGAAAATGGGACAGTGATGTAAGATACAAAACCTTTTATTCCTCAAAGCACAGCACAGGAAATCTATCATAAAAAAATAGTAAAATCTAGTAATTAGACCAAAAAATGCGGCAGCATGGGCAAATTTGTATTTTGTATATTTGGGCTTGTACAGCTCTTTAAGTAATGAGACTCCAATCAGCTATTAGTTAGAATAGGCAGTGGTTTTAAAGATTTATACTAGCTTATTTTAAAGTGTAAGTTCTTGGTTGAATGTCTCTCTGCTGTGGAGTGGAAGAGACATGGAAGTTGAGAGGGCAGGAACTTCTGTAGAGCCAAGAATACTAGACACCCCACAGAGGCCCGAGATCCTACACACATCTATATTAAAATCACTTGGAGCTCTATAACTGCCTTACATGTTGTTGCATAAGCCTGAAAAGCTGTTCCTAAACTGTGACTAAATCAGAACAAACGCTAGCATACTGGTGGGCAAGTGTATTTCTGAAGTATACAGCTACTATGACCACACATGCCCAAATTCCTTACTGGCTACAATCCAAATACAAATGCTGAATATCCAGATCATGAATTTAGGCATGTGTGGTCACAGTAGTCGTGTACTTCAGAAATATCCGGAATATTGTCCCTATCCAAATTATGCAGATATTCCATACTGGCTGCGATCCAGATACCAACACTGAATATCCTGATATTTCTTTTGACAGCCTTTTGCTCTCCTATCTCGTCTAAGAAGATAATACAAGATCTGCCCACAGAATGCACTGCTACTATCCAGACAGTGCTGCTGAAAAGAGCAAATGGACTTTATCCAGACAGCAAGTGCTGCAATCTAAGTATCTACCTTCAATTACATAACAGGCAACAGAGGCTCCTGCAATAACCCTCAGCAGCACACTGATTCTCTTGCACAAAGAAGGTTTAAACGTGTATGTACTCTATGGAGCTAATTTTTTTAGAGGCTTTTCCATGCCTATATGCCAAGAATGCGCAAAGATTTTACATGACTAGAGTACAGGTATGCTCAATGCAGATTCTGGGTGAAGACCAGGTGGAACTGTGATTTACATGTTAGGGTCTATTCTGACACGCGAATAGCGGGGATGGACGTTCTATTTTCCCCCTTGCCATCCCCAACGAAAGCCTCCCCGTACAAACAAGGAGTTTGTATAGAGAGGCTTAGACAGGGGCGGGCAGTGGGCAGTCCGTGGCCCCAGATGTACAGGACCAATTTTGAAGTCGGCCCTGTACATTCAGGGTCGGCAGACTGGACGGGGAACGGTAGGCCCGGGCAGTGCCAAAAAGGTGAGGGGTGCAAGGGATTCCCCGCAGTCCAACCCTGGCCATGGGAGGCCAGATCAGGGGTCGGGCTGCATGGAAAGGAACTTCTGGTAGGCGGAGCCAGACTGAGTTAGCCAGGCATGGCTCTGTATGTGAAGGCTGATTGGAATCAGGTCCTGGCCTGTGCGTACAGACATTATACCAGATTCTGATCCCATGGGGCACGTCTAGCCCCTGCGCAGGATGCACACATTAGAATGTGCCTCGTTGTATATAAAATACATGTACACATTTACACCTCCTGAACAGACAAAAATGTACACAAGTTCCCTTTATTTGTGATTTCTGGAGGGTTTGTGCTAGTATTGTATAAAGGCTCATACATGCCTATGAGTCTTTATAAAATAGTCCCCAAATAGGCACCTGGACAACTCTCTCAGTACATATACAGACCTTTGCGGATACGTGTAGCTCGATTCTGTTGGCACATGTGAAATACCTTATAAAATTAGCCCCTAGAAGGACCCGAGTGCTTCTAAGCTGGCACAGCCCAGCAATCTTCAGACATGGCTTTGGAAACTGCCCTTGACATAAGAAGGAAGATGTATTCTAGTGGGATGGGTCTGCCTTTAAACTCCAAACACTCCGACATTTACTAGAACAGCCAAGTCAGCCATAGAACATTACAAAGCCTTGTTTTTTCCGTCTCTTATTATCATCACACGTGTGTAAACACCATCTCGCTGTATCCTTTACAAGAGTAATTTTGAGCTGACGTGGGAAGCTTGCAGATTCAAAGGTACTTTGTACCCATAGGCCTGCAAGGCAATTTTTATAGGGAAATTCCCTGTGGAGTAAAAACCTGCTCACCAATGGTAATGCAGCTATCTCGTTCCTCGCAAGCACTGCAGGTGCAATCTATGCATGGAAAAATATGCACTGGGATTTCAAAATGAAATTCTGGAGTGTAGTTTACCCAGTCTGCTCACCCTCCTCCTCTCCACAAAGGAGAAAGACAATGACAAAAGGGGTTTTCTTGTTTATCCATGTAAATTGCTCTCCAAACGGACACAAACTGCAAAGCTAATGAGTGACCTTAGGGAAAGAGACTCTTAAAATATTTACTGGGCGCCTTAAGAATTCCACTACCAGTTCAAAAATGTTTACAAATTGTGAAATAAATTATAAATATTTGAGGATAATATTCAGCAGGAAGGCCACCACACAGATATCCACATAAAGTTATACAGCTATCTTTATGCATATATTCAGCCAATCTCTCTGTGTAAGTTGGTCTGCTGAATATGCAAAGTCCTAACTTCTACGGCTATCTTATCTGTAAAATTAAAACTTATACGAAGTATGACGTACACAGATAAGTGATCTGTGTAAGTAAGGGCTGCTATTTATGCAGTCCACTTATACAGATAATTCTGTAGAGAACTGCTGAATATTGCCTCTTTTCTGCATAACATTACGCCCTGATTCCAGAACACCTCTGGCCCCTCCTCAACTTATATGGATAAATTATGCCTGTATATCAACTTGTGCAGACAAATATATCCATGAAGAGGGTACTGTTTATAAGGAAGCGCCTAGTTTTAGGTGCCAACAACACGTGTAAATGTCTGTATTTAATTGTTTTATGCATGTAAGTGGCTATTTATAAAATACCAACTATCATAAAAGCAAGCACATTACTTGCATCATGCATGCTTTCACCATGGGCATCAGCATAGGTGGCACAAGCAAGTATGCGCGTAATTGTAAAATACAACTATTTATGCACACACTAGTAAAAAGTGCGAGTAGTCATTTACACCTGTTCGCGTTCTCTGACACTCAAGTACATGTACCCGTCACTTTATTAAACAGGCATAAAATACACATTAACTAGGCAAAATGTCATAAAATTACCCTCTTAATGACTAAAGCAACCAGTGCTAGCTGCATAGCCGCTTTGGAATATAAACCCCCCTTGTAAAAACACAGTAGTGTTTTGAAAAGAGATGGTGAACATTTTCACCAGCAAAGCAGCTCTGCTGCCTTAATAACATGTCTCTGCAGCTGGAAAGGGCACAAGTCAAGTAACAGTTTCTCATGGCCAGCACAATCATCAATTTCAGAATGAAGAGGCATTAGAAACTTGAACTTTTCAGCATTATGAGTCCTATCAAAGGAGGACTAGATTGCCATAGCCAACAAATTGGAGAAATTCTTTAAGGAATCAAGATCTATCCATACTTTTCAATTTGCATAATTCCTTCAATATTTACTAATTCATAGAAAAATAAAATATGAGGGCAAACAAGGAACCTAAGGCCCGCCTAGTCTGCCAAGGTATTTTTCCCTACATTGCCCTAGATCACAGCTGATCTCTGTCTTTCCCTACACTTCGTTACATCTAAGGATTCCCCTATGCTTATCCCAGGCTAGTCTCAATTCCATTACTGTTTCTGTCTCTACCATCTACCTTGGGAGGCTGTTCCTTGCATTCACCACCCTTTCCTTAAAGAAGTATTTCTTGATGTTGATCCCGCATCTGTTTCCTTGGATTCTCATACTGTGACCTCTTGTTCTAGAGAATATTTCCATTCGAAAATGTTTGCATCTTGTGCATTTTTATACCTTTTGAGGTATCTGAATTTCTCACTGATTGTGCTACAGCTGTTTCACTAATTCCCTGCTGCAAATCAAACCAAAGGTCAGTTGAATATTACTTTACCAGTGCATATTTACCAATAAACCTCAAAAGTTACAAATATGGACATCTTTTTTCTCTGCATAAATGATTGTCTGTTGTATCCATCTCTGTTTTCACAGAAAGCACTAGCATTTTGGCTAAAGACATACCAAATTTTTCATGTGCCCTCTTCTCTTAGCAGGATATTGAAGTGATCATTTTGACAGGAAGTGCTCAGAAAAGTGCTAAAATCCTTATCACCCTGGTAAGTCCAAGGACATTTCTTATATACATATACTGTTCTTTATTTCAGTACATTTGAATACTAATATTAATCTCTGACATTATTTTTAAAGAACTCTAGTGTTAATTCACTGGCTGCCCCAGGTTCGACATTACAGGGAATAAATAGATGAGAAGTAATCTGATAGGAAACATATAACAGTACTAGGACTAAAAATGTCTGCATGGGCTATAGAGTCACTACGTTTGCTCATGTAGCTTCTTAGGTATATAGTTTACCACTTCCAAACAATTTTTGATTCTTCTAAGATGCTGTGCCTGTTATCTGGCCATTATATTCAGCTGTCTCCATTTTTAGGATATAAGGGATTATGCTATCAATTGGAACATTGCCAATGAGACCAGTAAAAAAAAGTTCTTCTGTAATGCTGGAACTCATGAGTCGGAGTGCTGGGAGGCGCACAAGGATTCGGGCGAGCCTAGAAAAGATATTCCAGAAAATTAGACCAGAGGATCTTCTATAGTTGTGATTTATACACAGCATCCCTGGGGTATCAGTACGGAATGCTTTTGACAGTCATTGTTTATCTCCGTTCAGTGATACCTGGTGGTCTTTCAACTCACTCTCAGATCTATCATGGAGCAGTGTGCAGGTCTGACCCTAGGCAGGTGTGAAGCCAGAAGTGATACAGCTGGTGCAGTCCTCCCCAAGAGTGGTGGTGAAGGGGTAACACAGTCCCTCCTGGCCTAGCATTGAAATCTCCGCTTTATGGGCTTCTGCAGCTCCTGAGTGATGTTAGCGGCAAGTCTATCATGGTAGTACAGTGCCCTTGGCACTTATCTCATACCCCACCCACACCCAAGGAGTAAATCAGGTTTTAAATGCCAATAAATAATAAACTTTGTTCTTACAGTTTACAGATTTATAGAAATACTACTATTTCTGTGCAGTTGGCTTAAAACTTTAGATGTCACTTTTCAAAAGTGATCTAACTGAGTAAATAGATACTTACCCAGGTAGACTTCCCAGGCCGAGAATTGTCTAAGATATGCATGGGCTCCACAAATTGTGCATACTTTCTGCACATCAAAAATGCATACTTCTAGAGACTGTTTAGGTTGGGAGAACAAAGTTCATGCACATTACTCTGATAAAAAGAAGGTGCAAAGTACATGAAGACTTTTCTCTTTGGAAACTGCTTAGAAACGCCTGGGTGGCCTACAGAAGTACATGCAGACAATGACTCATATAAAACTGCATGGCTAAGTACACATGTATAAATATGCATACTTACACTTCTTGGGGCTACAGTTTGGATGGAAAAAAAGCACAATTGCAGTGTACATGTGCCTTTTATAACATATGAGTATATGCAGAGGGGCAATATTATAAAGCATCTTCTGCACACAAAGCATGTTTTACATGCAGAAAATGACACAGAAAACTGCACAGCTAAATACATGCTTTCACGTATGTGTGCTGACACAATTGTATGTACTTATAGTATTATTTATTTATTTTATTTATCTAACAGGTCTTTTATGCTGCCCTATCTTCAATATGAAATAAATACGCCTATGTTGTACAATGGGAAATGACATAAATTTATGTCACTTCCTGTCAATAGTACGCACTTTTGAGTAATAGGTCTCACTATTACATAATAGCACATACTGTTCACGTAGGTGTGAAGAGTGCGCACTATCACATATGCACAAATAGCACATACTATTGCATAATACTGCACACAATTGACATGATGCAAAATGTTTTTAGCCTGCACGTCCTACTGCTTATATGTACACTATATGTAAGCATTCCTGAAGGTAGAGTTGCCATGTATGCACTTAGTTTATAAAATACACTTTATTTAGTATTTAGCTCATGCCTTTCCAGTAATAATTCAAGGTGAGTTGCATTCAGGTATACTAGGTATTTCCCTGTCCACTTGTACATGCACAAATATCCACCTTTTATGGAGCATGTGTAATTATACGAGATTTCGGCACTGCTGGGATTGGCTCTGGCTATCTAATAAAGGCACATAGGCTCCTTTTTTTTTTTTAAAGTGCCATCAAGTCAATGCTGAGTCATGGTGACCCAGCAGCCCCTGGGCTTTCTTGGCAAGGTATGACCAGAAGTAGATTGCCAGGCTTTTTTCTTCCAAAGCAATGGAGGGTAAAGTCACTTGCCCAAGGTCACAAGGAGTGATAGTGGGAATCAAACCCTGATCTTTGGGTACAAAGCTACTGCTCCACTCCACATAGGCGCCTATGTTGTCTTTATAAAACAGGTGCCTTTTTGGACATTCCATACAAGCACCCTTTCATAAAATTACCCCCAAAGATTAGACAAACACACACCTTGTGTGAGGCATCTGAGTGCAAGGGGGGAGGGGTTATACAAACTGTAAGGACATATAGATGTTTATGTGCCATATAATTTGTCATTAAGACAATGATCCCTGAAGCAGACCCACTATGTCAGATGAATGTGAAGCATAGTGGATAAGTAAATTTTGAGCAATGAATGACTGAAGATTATTAGAACTGTAGTGTGGGTTTCCACTATGGACACTTAGAAAACATGAACAAATATGTTTTTGGACCTATGATTAAAAATGTGTTAAGAGCTGGCTGGGACATTACATGAGAAATTGTGTAATTACTCTTTGTTGCCTATGACTGTCCAATTTCATGAAATTGAATTAGTGATTATTTATATGTATTGGAAGTACTGAGATTGACAAGAGTGTTTTGTTATTAGCATGGTCAACACTCAGCAATTGAGCCACTGTGAGCCAGCCTTTATAAAACATGCATAAGATATGTTTTCTTCTGGACATTTCACATAGATGTCTTGTTATAAAATTACCCTGTTTGGGCTTCATTTTTTTAATAGGACACTTAAGTGAAAAGTCCAGAAATACAGTTGCGGTCAATATTATTGACACCCTTGCATTTTAGGTATGTTGTGTACAATATCTTGAGAAATAATTGGAAATATTCCAACTGTATGTCATCATAATATTTTAACAGTATGTTCAAAGGTATACAACAAAGAAAACAAGTCTGTGCAACTTAGCCATAGTAATTTCTGAGAGAAAAAAAAACAAAATATGACCTGGACAGGATTAATGGCACCCTTCACTGATATTTGGTTGCGCAACCCTTGGCTACAGGAAGCACTTGGAGGCCGTCATCACTGCCATCTATCAGTTTAAAACAGTCCATTTTTTCCTTTTTAACCATTCTTTTGCACTTTTGGATGTACAGTTTGGGTCATTGTCCTGCTGGAGGACCCGTAACCTTCAACACAGACCTAGTTTCCTGACACTAGGTAGCATATTTTGTTCCAAAATACCTTGGTAGTCTTTTGACTTCATGAGTCCTTTAATACAGGGGCGGCTCAAGGCAATCTGCTGCCTGAGGCGAAGGATGAGATGGCGCCCCCCCCTGCCCACCGTAGAGGAGGGTGGGCCTTTTTCAGAACTCCAGTCAGGGACTGAACCAAACCAAAAAGACGATTAGATTATATGGAGGAAATGCAAGATGTTTGCACACCAAGGAACTTAAAGAGAGCGAGAACCAACAGCACAGTTTATAAAACTAAATTATAACTCATTTTTATTTTGTTGTTATAAACTGCGTTATGATTCTTGCTTTTTCTTTTTCAACATATATTTTGCATCCACAGTGGGTGCAGAGCAGAACCAGGACATTCACCCACAGAACTCAATATCTTAAAAAAAAGATCTGATTCTGATCATCTCACTAACAACAACAACAAATATTCTTCAGTACCAGGCATATTGTGAACTAATATAAAACCCTGCAACAAAGAGCAAACCTACCATACCATACTATATCAGCACAAACTTCCAAAACTCACATAAGGAGCCCATCTAAAAAAAGGTCATTGTAAATACTACAGTGGGCCCTGGAACATCCATACACCTATATGAAAAGCTGAACAAGTCAAATTACTACAGTACAGATCTTTATGTACAAACTCCATGTTAACAGAACACCTGGCCTCAGTCACACACTCAGAACACAGACCCTTACCAAGTACAGAATAAATAACCATAATCTAAAGTAAAAATAAAAATATGTAGACAAATTTTAAACTGAAACCCCAAGAAGCCAGACTTCATGCAGTGCAACATCAGATAAATACAAAATAAAAAATGCTTCCACTAATCTATTTAGAAACCTTCTTGCTATTGATCCCTTAGCTCTCTCCACTATTTCCTCACCCCTTTCATCCATTCTTTCTTCTATTTCTATTGATGAGGCTGTGACCTCCTATAATGCTGTACCTCTCCTCTGCTTTGGATTCTCTTGCTCCCCTCATCTCACGTCCTGTTAGGCATTCTCCTCCACAGCCTTGGCTCTCTCCTTTTGCCCGCTATTTGCGCTCCTGTGCCCGCTCTGCTGAGCATGCCTGGCTCAAATCTCGCTCTCATGCTGACTTTCTCCACTTTAAATTCATGCTCTTCTCCTTCCAATCAGCCATTGCACTTGCCAAACAAATCTACTTCGCCCATCTGACTAACTCTCTTGTCTCTAATCCTCGTCGTCTTTTTTATACACTCAATTCTCTCCTCAGTGTGCCCCCACCTCTGGCTCTTACCTCCCTTCCTGCCCAAACCTTGGCACAGTACTTCCATGACAAAATCCATAAAGTCACCCTCCATTTCACTACCTCCTCTTCTTCCCCCCCCCTTTTTTCCCAACTCTCCCCCCTTACTCGTGAAGCAGTAACTACCAACCTTAGGCAATTTCACATAGATTCGCTGAAGCGGTCATTGAACAAACCTCATGACCTTTTCAGCCTCGAAAAGAAATTAACAAAGGAACCAGTACCCGAACAATCAAACGATATCCACCCTCAAGACTTTGCTATCTGCAAACAAAGATAAGCCATACCAACAAATCTCCAGTACCCTCAAGGCCAATAGTACAAAACAATATAACACCCTTGACCATGTTCTCTACACCAGCTAAGAAACACATTGAAAACACCATCACTACGATCAACACCACCACTGCCCAGACTGACCCATGCCCTGCCTTCTGGATAAAGGAGCTACGGTCTGATCTTAGCCCATTTATAGCCAAGCTCATGGAAAGATCTTTTACAACAGGGGTGTTTCCTCAATCCCTCAAACATACCTCCATTAGACCTCTGTTGAAAAACAGCAAGCTCGATAGCTTGGAAGTGGACTCTTACAGACCGATATCAAGCATTCCACTTTTGACTAAAATAATAGAAAAAGAGGTACAAAGACAAATCCAAGACCCTGTCGACAACAACTCACCACTAGACCTATGCCAACACGGTTTTAGAAGACAACACAGCGTAGATACCCTCCTCACCACACTTATAAATAACATATCCACAGGAATTGATAACATCCGGCAGCGCTTTGTCCTTATATTCCTTGACATAGCAGCTGCTTTTGACTCAGTATGTCACGAGCTTCTACTGGTGCGCCTCAGGGAGAAGGGTATTTCAGAAACGGCGATAACCTGGTGTGACTCTTATCTCACAAACAGATGGCAACATGTAGGTTCAGGGGCCTCAACTTCTAAACCTTTCCACCAAAAGCAAGGAGTCCCGCAGGGATCATCCTCTCCGCCCTGATGTTTAATATCTACATGCAACCTATCTGTAATCTCATTCGCTCTTTTGGGGTAAACTACCTGGTATACACGGACGACGTCCTACTTTACATGCCCTTCTCAACAGAAAGCCCAGACCTTTCACCAATTACAGAATGCTTTGACTCCAATTGGCTTCAATTTGACTCCAATTGGCTTCAATCACAAAACCTTAGAATTCAGCACAAGAAAACGGAGGTGCTTTTCATCACGAGGAATTCAAATTTCAAAACACCAACACATATATTTTATTATTTATTTTATTTACATTCTCTTATATACCGCGCTATTCAGCATCAGTGCGGTTTACATTGAACAAACTGAAATTCCTGAGCGGTCCTCCAGTTTAGTCCTCCACATCCGGGTAGTGCACCTCCTCCCGCAGCCAGGAGACTGGACCAATCAAAACTCTGCCAAGTATGATGTATGCAGTCGGAGCTCCCATCAGCCCCCAGTGTGTCCAGTCTCCTTGCAGCTGGAGGACGTGTGTGCCTGGTTCAGGCTCACTTAGGATCTTTTTAAAGAGCAACACTGGGGTTTTAAGTTAGAGGGTTTTACTTGGTTTCCTGTTTTTTTCCTTTTATTCTTACAGGTAGCTGTCCCTTTAATTTCCTTCAGTTTAATTTCATTTCCTTTTCTTTTACAGCCCACTAGGGGCAGGCCGGTGCTGAGAAGCCAGAACTGCAGTAAGCCTCTACCTGCACTCCGGAGGCTTTAGCAGTTTGTCAGGCTGCATCTTTCCCCTTGACTGCACGGGGAACAGAGCTGCCTTGGGCCAGGTCTCCCTCCTCTTTACAGCCTGTGGGTGAGTTTGCGGGTCCCTGCCCGCTCCAGTTTTTAACAGGGAGAGCCCGGTTACAGTAGAGCTCCTTCTCCTTCGCGGGTTGTTGCTCGGCACGATTCGCGAGTTTTTATAGACCTTGTCCCTTATTTCCTTTTTTAATTAGTTGTTAATTTATTTTCCTGCGCTCTCTTACCCGTTTTTTCTCCTCCGGGGATTTTCGCGCCTTTTTTCTTGTACCGGGAGAGACTGCCGGCGGCCATTTTGGATTTTCTCAGCTGTTTCTCGGGGGCACATTAGATGTGCACGGGCCCCCCTTACGGTTTTTTGGGGGGTTTTCGTGGCGAATTTGCTAGTCTCCATCTCTGCTTCCTGGCCATATAATTTTTAAACGTTAACAAAAAACAAAAACAACAAAAAAAAAAAACGGAGTTTCACACAGGAGGCTATTTTTTTACTTTGATCTTTCCTTGTGAGTGCCTCAGGGCAGAATTTGCTGTCTGCAGCTTCTCCAACGCTGGAATGGCCGCTAAACTGCAGTGCATGATCTGCGGATCGCGCAAGGGTGCGGTGGCTGACTCTGGACTCTGTCGGAGCTGTGTCTCTGTTCCTGCGGTCCTGGAGCATCAGGCGGAGTTGAAAGAAATGCCTGACGCTGTTGGCTCCCCGGTGTTGCCGGTGGTGGAGCCCACGACTGGCCAGCTGCCCTCTCCGTCGCAAGCCCTGGCTAAAGGGCTAGCTGAGGGTCCTTCCCTGGAGTCGGCGGTCTGCCCTTCCGGGGATTTTTCCCCGGAGTTCGTGCTGCTTATGCACCAGGCATTCTGCTTAAGCCGGTCGGGCAAGCTTCCGGGGGCCTTGGCTGCTGCGCTCCCCTCCGACCCGGCGGCGGAGTCCCGCATTGTTTCTCAGCCTCCGGCGAAGCGCCTTCGGACTATGGACCAGGATCCGGAACCGGAAGATCTAACTTGGCAGGAGTTGGAGGCGGATCTGGAACCTGAGGCTGATCAGGAGAAGTTGGAAGATGGTGAAATTCCGGAACCGGAGGATCAGGTCCGAATTATTAGGGTTTTTCGTAGGGAGGAGCTGGTTCCTCTGATCACGGAGGCCCTGCAGACCCTAAATCTAGCGGTAGCGCGGCCTCTGGAGGAGGAAAGCTTGGAGGATCCCCTCATTCAGGCCGTGCGAGACTCTCAAGTAGTGTTCCCAGTACACCGTGTGGTAGAACAAATGATTCAGACGGAGTGGGATCAGCCTGACTCTGGACTGAAGGGGATACGGACTATGAACCGACTGTATCCCTTGGCCGACAAGGACAAGGACAAGTTTAAATCACCACGGGTCGATGCAGCGGTTTCGGCTGTGACAAAGACCACCATCCCAGTTGAGGGCAGTGCGGCCCTAAAGGATGCGCAGGACAAGAAGGTGGATAACTTGCTGAAGCAGGCCTTTGATACCAATGCCTTATCCTTGCAGGCTTTTATCTGCGGCGCATGGGTCGCTAGGGCCTGTTTGTGCTGGGCTCAGCAACTGCGGTCGCTGGTCGGTTTGGACCCCCAGGGTTTGCTGCAGCTCACACGTCTGGAATCTGGGTCAGCGTACCTAGCCGATGTGCATTATGATCTCATCAGGACTTTGGCGAATAGCATGGCCTCGTTAGTAGCGGCTCGCAGATCTATTTGGTTGAGAAACTGGGCGGCAGACGGTTCTTCTAAATCCCGCCTCAGTAAACTTCCTTTTAAGGGCAAACTATTGTTTGGTGAAGCCCTGGATAAGTTGGTTAAAGACCTCGGTGAGTCTAAGGGTGGTAGGCTACCTGAGGATAAGCCGAAACCCAGCAGGTCCGCTCCGCCCACGCGGGGCTCCTTTTGGGATTTTCGCAAATTTCGTTCTTCCCGCCTCTGGTCTGCCCAACGCGGCCGCTTTGGTTCCCGATCCCAAGGATTTCGTGGGTTTCGCGGAGCGGGCCGAGGCTTCTCCGGAGCCTCTGCCTCCTCCGTCTCTTCCTTTAGTCGCAAGCCGCAATGAAGCGAGGCGGGCTCCGGAGGGACTTCTTTTCATTGGGGGTCGCTTGCGCGATTTCCTTCCCTCTTGGGCCCGAATTACATCCGATCAGTGGGTGCTGGAGATCGTGAAAGACGGTTACGCGCTCGAGTTTGCTCGACCGCTTCCCGACTCCTTTGTTCTCTCCCCCTGCAAGGGCAAGCGGAAACTAGAGGCGATCAGATTAACGTTACGCCGCCTGTTAGCCTTGGGAGCCGTTATCCCCGTCCCTCCTGTCGAGTGCGGCGCAGGTCACTACTCCATTTATTTTGTGGTACCAAAGAAAGACGGGTCGCTTCGCCCCATCCTAGACCTCAAGGGGGTCAACCGTGTTCTCCGAGTTCCTCATTTCCGAATGGAGACCTTACGGTCCGTCATTGTGGCGGTACGTCGCGGAGAGTTTCTCACGTCCCTCGACCTCACGGAGGCCTATCTGCACATCCCCATTCGTCCGTCACATCAGAAGTTTCTTCGCTTTGCGTTTCCGTGGGGCCACTTTCAGTTTCAAGCCCTGCCCTTTGGGTTGGCTACCGCGCCTCGCACCTTCACGAAAGTTATGGTGGTGGTGGCGGCGGCCCTGCGGCGAGAGGGCATCTTGGTTCACCCGTACCTCGACGATTGGCTGATTCGCGCGAAATCCAGGGACAAGAGTGTGCAAGTCACGAACAGAGTGGTTACTCTCCTACAATCTCTGGGCTGGGTGGTCAACGACAAGAAGAGTCACTTGTCACCGACTCAATCCCTGGAGTATCTCGGGGTTCACTTCGACACGGCACGCGGCTTGGTGTGCTTACCAGAGCGCCGTGTACTAGCATTGACGGGCCTGGTACGCGCATTCCTGGCGATGCCCGCTCCATCCGCCTGGTGGTACCTCCGGCTCCTGGGCACTATGGCGGCGACCCTGGAAGTGGTGCCATGGTCGCGTTTTCACATGCGACCCCTCCAGAGCGCCCTGTTGCGGCGCTGGTCCAACCAGTTCGACTCGTTGAGCAAGAGATTGCCCTGCCCGAAAGCGGTGCGTCGCTCGCTCCGGTGGTGGCTGTGCGCGGAGAACCTGATGAAGGGGCTCCCGTTGGAGACGCCCCTATGGGTCCCGTTCATCACGGATGCCAGTCTGTCGGGCTGGGGAGCCCATTGCGAGGGCCGCTTTGCTCAGGGGAAGTGGTCTCTCCTCGAAGCCTCTTGGTCGATCAACCGGCTCGAACTACGAGCAGTGCGTCTCGCGCTTCTTGCCCTCGAAGACTTGATAGCGGGGCGACCGGTGCGGATTCTCTCAGACAACTTGGCGACGGTAGCCTACATCAACCGCCAAGGCGGCACTGGAAGTGTGGCTCTCGAGGCCGAAGCGGCGGCTCTATTCAATTGGGTTCAGTCCCGTCTGCCAGCCATCTCGGCGGCCCATATCGCGGGACGGGACAACGTTACCGCGGACTTTCTGAGCAGGGTGCGGGTAGATCCCGGGGAATGGGAACTAAACCCGCAGATTTACTCCCAAATAGTTCGTCGCTGGGGGATGCCCGTCATGGACCTTATGGCAACGTTTCAGTCGGCCAAATCCAGCCGCTTCTTCAGCAGGCGCAGGGAACGCATGTCGGAGGGGATCGATGCCCTTCTGCAACCGTGGCCGGAGGGAGTGCTTCTTTATGTCTTTCCTCCTTGGGCGTTAATCGGCCGCGTCGTACAGCGCATCGAGGCTCACAGGGGTCGAGTGTTACTGATTGCTCCGGATTGGCCTCGCCGACCGTGGTTCGCGGACTTGGTGCGGTTGCGCGACGGAGTTCCCTGGCATCTGCCATCGGTCCCGGATCTTCTCCTTCAGGGTCCTCTTCGAATGCCCCAGGTGGATCGGTTCTCGCTTACGGCTTGGCCATTGAAAGGGCTCGGCTGAGAAAGCGGGGTTATTCCCCGGCAGTTGTTTCCACTCTCCTTCAGGCAAGAAAGACTTCCACCTCCCTCGCATATGTTCGAGTGTGGAGGATTTTTGAAGACTGGTGTTCCCGGAATGGGATCCGGGCTGCTACAGCGTCCGTGCCTGTGGTTCTCAGTTTTTTACAGGATGGGTTCGATAGGGGGCTGGCGGCCAGTTCACTCAAAGTGCAGCTGGCGGCTATCGCTTGTTACCGGGGCAAGGTGCTGGGTATTAGTCTAGGGTCTCACCCCGACGTTCTGCGGTTTCTCAAGGCTGTCTTTCGCTTGCGACCGTCGCGTCAGGTGTCTATTCCATCCTGGGACTTAAACTTGGTGTTGCGAGCACTGGCTCGCGAACCCTTTGAGCCTCTCCGGAGAGCGTCTCTTAAGGATCTGACCCTAAAGACCGTTTTTCTGGTGGCCATCTGCTCGGCGAGACGTATTTCCGAATTGCAAGCGCTCTCATGCAGGGAGCCTTTCTTATCCTTCTCTAAGGATCGTGTAGTACTTCGTCCCGTTCCCTCCTTTTTGCCCAAGGTGGTGTCGCCTTTTCACTTAAATCAGGCGGTATTTCTCCCTGTTCTGCGGGCTGGTCCGGAAAACGCTGATGGCAGTACAATTCACTGCTTGGATGTCCGGCGTGTGCTTTGTCGTTACTTGAAAGTCTCTGAGTCTTTTCGGAAAACTGACCGCCTCTTTGTACTCTTTGGAGGGGCTCGGCGTGGTGAGGCAGCGGCTAAGGCCTCCATTGCTCGGTGGATTAAGGAGGCGATTGCGTCGGCGTATCTTTTGCAGCGGCTGCCGGTCCCGGCTGGTATTCGCGCCCACTCGACCAGGGCCCAAGCAGCCTCTTGGGCGGAACATAGTCTGGTTCCTCCTGCGGAGATCTGTAAAGCGGCTACATGGTCCTCATTGCATGCCTTCAGTAAGCATTACCGCTTGGATGTGCTTGCCACTCAGGATTCTCGTTTTGGGGCTTCAGTGCTGCGCGCCGGATGGCAAAGTCCCGCCCGGTGTTGACTGCTCTGTTACATCCCGGATGTGGAGGACTAAACTGGAGGACCGCTCAGGAAATGGAAATTACACATACCTGGTAATTGTAGTTCCTGGAGGGTCCAGTTTAGTCCTCCTTCCCTCCCATATTTCAGAGTAATTTTTCCGAATCCTTTCGCGGCGCGTTTTTTGCGTCAGGCGGTCGGAGCGCTCCTCTGGCGGGCGCCCTTCTTTCCTTTTTCCTCTCTGACCCGCACTCAACTGTCTGTTTCTTCCGGAGTGAGGGTAGAATCGCTATGTATGTTCTGGCTTCCTCGTTTGGGGAGGGAGCCGGTGTGTTCATTTAGTGCTGGGGGGTCTAGATGTTTTTCCATATTTATTCTGGTTTCATAGTCTCAGGTGTTGCTTCTGCTTTGAGTCTGCTTTGTTACTAGTTCACTGGGGGCTGATGGGAGCTCCGACTGCATACATCATACTTGGCAGAGTTTTGATTGGTCCAGTCTCCTGGCTGCGGGAGGAGGTGCACTACCCGGATGTGGAGGACTAAACTGGACCCTCCAGGAACTACAATTACCAGGTATGTGTAATTTCCATTTACATTTAACAGGGCATTATAACTTGGAGATAACTATTTTACAGGGAACATGGGCTACGGAGGGTTAAGTGGCTTGCCCAAGACCACAAGGAGCACCTGTGGGACTAGAAACCCCAGTCCTTCCGGCCCAAGGTTGCTGTCCTCTAGTGGGATTTGAACCCCCGACCTTCCGGCCTGAAGTACCTTGCCCCAACCACTAGGCCACTCCTCCACTCTATAAAAGTCAAGGAAGCAGAACTTCAGACTAAATCCTCGATCAGTTACCTTGGAGTCACTTTGGACCCGCGCTTTGACATGAAACTCCACATAAGCAATGTAGTCAGAGCGATATACCACAAGATCCGTACCCTCAGGCACCTTCGTTTCCTACTTGATCCAAGCGACTTCCGAACTATCAGGCACTTATCATGCCTCATTTTGACTACGCAAATTCAATCCTGCATGGTCTCCCTCTGTCTACTTTAAACCCTCTACAGCTTGCAATGAATTCTGCAGCGAGAGTTCTAATCGGAGCGCCTAAGAAGAATCATATCACACCCATCCTAAAACATCTTCACTGGCTCCCCATTCAGTCCAGACTATCGTTCAAAATTCTGCTGCTTACTTTCAAGTCAATCAATGGTCTAGCTTCTACATCACTAGCGGAACTCATTCACACCACACCATCCAACAGGTCCAGGAGATCAACAGCGATAAACTCATTAGTTGTCCCAATAGAATTAACCCACTGCACTCACGCTACAGCTAACAGAGCTTTCAAACTATGTGCACCGAGAAGCTGGAATTCTCTCCCACCCAACATACGAGCAATCACTGACTTGGCCCAATTTAGGAAGGCAGTGAAACACTACCTATTCCTTCAGTACTACAAGATAGACGAAGATACAGTAACGTCACCTACAGTCTAATATAGATATCATGACAAAACCTCCGCTATAAGACACTTATAAGTTTAGCTTGTACAATATGAAAATCTGATGTAAATAGTTACCCCAAGTTATCCAAGTTCTAGTTCCTGTTACCTGTAAACACTGTTTCATTATATGCAACGTGTATGTTTTATGTTCTATGTAAACTGCACTGATGTTGAATAGCGCGGTATAAAAGAAATGTAAATAAATAAATAAATAAATTACTTCTTCCCTTTCTTCCTTCCCTCTGGTCTCTGATGAGGAAACAACACTCCTCCTTTCTTCCTCTTCTGCCCTTCTGATCCTATGCCCACCCACCTCCTTAGCTCCATTTCTTCCACTATCGTCCCCTCCATCACTCATATTCTCAACCTATCGCTCTCCACCGCTACCTTCCCTTCTGACTTCAAGCATGCTATTGTCACACCCCTCCTCAAGAAACCCTCACTCGATACCTCCTGTCCTGCTAACTATTGTCCCATCTCTCTCCTTCCCTTCATTTCTAAATTACTTGAGCGTGCTGTCTTCCACCGCTGTCTCGACTTCCTCTCCTCTCATGCCCTCCTAGATCCTTTACAGTCCGGTTTCCGTCCCCTACATTCTACCGGAACTGCTCTTACCAAAGTCGCCAATGATTTGTTTCTGGTTAAGTCCAAAGGCTTTTATTCTGTCCTCAATCTTCTGGATCTCTCTGCTGCCTTTGACACCATTGACCACAATCGTCTTATCACCCTGTCTTCACTCGGTTTCAAAGGCTCTGTACTTTCTTGGTTCTCCTCCTATCTCTCCCACTGCTCTTTCAGTGTGTACTTCGGTGGCTCCTCCTCCTCTTCTACCCCTTTACCTGTGGGTGTACCTCAAGGTTCTGTCTTAGGTCCGCTCCTCTTCTCTCTCTATACCCAATCCCTTGGTGCCCTTATCTCTTCCCATGGCTTTCACTATCATCTCTATGCTGACGACTCTCAAACCTACCTCTCTACGCCTGTTATCTCTCCTGAAATTCAAGCTAAGATCTCAGCCTGCCTCTCTGACATTGCTTCCTGGATGTCCTACCGCCGCTTGAAGCTGAACATGGCCAAACTGAACTCCTTGTCTTTCCCCCTAATGCCTCCCCTCCTCCTTCCCCTTTCTCAATCTCTGTGGATAACTCTGTTATCCTTCCTGTCTCTTCGGCATGGAACCTTGGTGTTATCTTTGACTCATCTCTCTCCTTCTCTTTACATATCCAAAACATTGCTAAAACATGCCGTTTCTTTCTTTAGAATATCTCCAAGATTCACCCTTTTCTCTCAGATAATACTACTAAACTGATTGTCCACTCTTTAATCACCTCCCGCCTTGATTACTGTAACCTTCTCCTTGCTGGCCTCCCTGCTAACCACCTTGTTCCTCTCCAGTCTATTCAACATTCAGCAGCTCATCTGATTTTCCATCAGTCTCGTTTTTCACACATTACTCCTCTTCTCATGTCACTTCACTGGCTCCCCATCCGCTTCCGTATCCAGTTCAAACTCCTCCTTCTAAACTATAAATGTATTCATTCTTCTGCCCCTCATTACCTTTCATCCCTCATCTCTACCTACACCCCCTCTCGCCTACTTCGCTCATCTAATTGTCTTTGTTTATCTATGCCTTTTACTCGTACTGCTAATTCTAGACTTCGCTCCTTTCAACTGGCTGCACCCTTTTCCTGGAATTCTCTACCTGTCTCTGTCTGCCAAGCCTCCTCCCTGGCCATCTTCAAATCCAAACTGAAATGCCATTTCTTCACTATTGCTTTTTGTTCCTAACTCGTCCTTTCTTGTTCTCTCCATAAACATTTATTCTTGTCTTGTTAATTGTTATTTGTATTATCTAATTTATTTCATATTTTGTCTTGACTAGATTGTGAGCTCTAACGGGCAGGGACTGTCTCTTTTTATGTTTGTACAGCACTTCGTATGTTGAAGCGCTTTATAAATGCTTAGTAATAATAATAATAATAATAATCATAATAAATAAGAGATGTAGTTCCCCCATACTGTGTAAAACATAAATATAGCACAAAGTCCAATCACTAAAATGAAATAAAATTATTTTTTCTACCTTTGTTGTCTTGTCTGACCATTTTATTCTCTAATCATGCTGGTTCCGATCTGAGGCTTCTGCTTTCCTGTCTTCTCTTAGCTCTCTTTCTGTGGTCTATGGTCCATCTGCCATTTCTTATCTCTTCTTTTGTTTTCCTCACTTCCTTCCATCAGCCCATTTCCAGTCTCAGTAACTCTCCCCAGTATCAGCCCCCTTTCCAGTCCTCTCCTCCCATTACCTTCCAATGTCAACTGCCTTGTATTCCCACAACTGCCACTGGTGTCCATTCCCTTCCAGTACCCCTCCTTCCCCACTGTCCAGCCCCTTCTTGTCCAAATACCATCCCAGGTATCAGCTCACATCCACTCCCAGTGCCACCCACTCCAGTCATCCCCCTTCCAGTGCCATTCACACATGTCAGCTCCCTTCCAGCCTCCTCCCCATTACCCAGCCACCTTCCACTCCCATCCCCAAGTGTCAGCTCCCTTCCAGTCCCCCTTCAGTACATCCCAGGTGTCAGCTCCATTCCAGTTCCCTCCTTCCCCAGCCATATCAGTTCCTTCCCCCTCCTTCGCCTGGCAGACCCTCTCAGTATCCGCTCCCTTCCAGACCTATTTTCCCATCCCCCCCGCATCAGCCCATTTGTAGCCCTAGCCCCTAGTTTTCTTCCAGGGCCAGGAGCACAGTCCTCCCCTCCCCCATTAGCCCATTTCTAGTCCTATCCTCCTTATCAGCCCACTCCAGTCCTAGCCCCCCAATCAGCCCATTATCAGTCCTAGTTCATTTCAAATGCTAGCCCCCCCATCAGCCACCCGATCGGCATCATTGAGGGAGGGTGGGAAGGTAAGCTCCTCCCCGCTCCCCTCCGACAAGGCCAATCGGGCCCGATGACCACTGCAGCACTGCTGGACTTTAAAAGGCAGCAGCTGACACAGGAGAAGCCTCTCTTCCTCCTTCCTCCACCTGATCAGCATCATCGAGGGAGAGCGGGAAGGTAAGATCCACCCCGCTCCCCTCCGACAAGGCCTCTCCTCAAGAAACCCTCACTTGATCCTACCTGTCCTTCTAATTATCGACCCATCTCTCTCCTCCCCTTCATTTCTAAACTACTTGAACGTGCGGTTCACCACCGCTGCCTTGACTTCCTCTCCTCTCATGCCCTCCTGGATCCCTCACAGTCTGGCTTTCGTCCTTTGCATTCTACTGAAATGGCTTTTGTCAAAGTCTTCAGTGACTTGTTCCTAGCAAAATCCAAGGGCCTGTACTCTATCCTCATCCTCCTCGATCTCTCTGCTGCTTTCGACACTGTCGACCACAACCTTCTCCTCGACACCCTGTCCTCACTTGTCGTTAAGAGCTCTGTATTGTCCTGGTTCTTCTCCTATCTCTCCCATTGCTCCTTCAGTGTGTGTTCTGGTGGCTCCTCCTCTTCCGCCACCCTGCTCCCAGTCGGTGTACCCCAAGGATCTGTCTTGGGTCCTCTTCTTTTCTCTATACCCAGTCCCGTGGTGCGCTTATCTCTTCCCATGGCTTTCAGTACCATCTGTATGCTGACTCCCAGATCTACCTCTCTACACCCGAATTCTCTCCTGCAACCCAGACCTGGATCTCTGCCTGCCTTTCTGACATTGCTACCTGGATGACCCACCGCCACTTGAAACTGAACATGGCCAAGACACGAAGAAACCAGAAGAAAGTGACTGGAGCAATTGCAGCTGAAAAATAAAATGCCCAAACAACAAAAGGTAGAAAAATACTTTTTTATTTTGAATTTATTAACTGGAATATGTCAGACTGGGAATGTGCATTGCTAATGTCTTTGCGTTTTTGTTTAGTACAAGAGGAAATTAATTTATAGTTTTATTTCTCCAGTGTTGTTGTACATTCCAAGTTTGGCTTTTGGGGTTCCCAGTTTAATTACTGTCTTTCTAGTTCTAAATTGTGATCCCTTGTTCCTTGTTTGGTGATGAGCTATGTTCTGCATGTGTAACCGAACTGAGGTATTCTGTTCATGTAGTTTCTATTTGACAGTGCCACTTGTTCTCTTTCCCCAGTAGAAGATGTATTATTATTCTCTGAGATGTATTGGTTTAATATTTGCAGTGTTGCCTTTTCAATAGGTAGGGTTTGGTGTTTTGTGAGTCCTCGTATGATATGGCGGGTTTGCTATGCGTTCTCAATGGGCAGTGTTTATAGTATTTCCAGTGCAGAGGTGGGCGGGAAAGGTGGGTAACCCTGGTAAGGAAGCCCTTTTCCTTTTGAAGAACAGCTTTTTGGGCTGCTGCTTCTTCCTAGGGAGAGAGGAGGTTTTGCGCGAGAGACGAGTTCGAGTCATGAACTCTGTTTCTATCTCAGCGGCCTTATCCTCCATAGGCTTACCGAACAGCTGTTTGCTGAGGCAAGGGATGTCCAGGAGCTTCTCTTGGACCCACTGCTCCAGGTCCAAAGACTGGAGCCATGCCGGGCCCTGATGCCAGCCGCCGCCACCTGGGCGGAGGACTCAAACCCATCATATGCGGCACGGGAGAGGTACTTCGAACACTCCGCGACGGATTTGAGAAGGGTTTGGAACCTTAGGAAGGGTTCACCCCTGAGAGCTGCGGTGAAGCTGCCGAGCTCCTTAGCAAGGTCCCGCAGGAACATGCCCATATAGAGTTGGTATGCCTGGATACAGAAAGCGAGCATAAAACCCTGATAGGCTTTATGCCTCAGGGCATCGAGAGCTCTCAACTCCCTACCTGGGGGGACCGAAGAGTGAGACTTCGGACTCTTTTGCTTCCGCATCGCCGACTCCACTACCATGGAGGTGTGTGGGAGCTGGGTTTTCCGGAATCCCGGGCCACACTGAACTCTATACATGGTGTCAAGGCGCTTGCTTGCAATGGGGACCGAAGCAGGTGTCTCCCAAATATAGAGGAGCAGCCCTGACAATATGGGGGGAACCAGGACAGTAAGAGATTCCTGAGGCAGGGACTTGTACTGTAGAATATTGAGCTCCTCAGCTCGCGGTTCCTCTTCAGTCTGCATAGCCAGGCTGAGGGCCCGTGCCATGTCCCGCACGAATGCCAGGAACCATGTGTTCTCAGGCGGCGAATGCCTCTGATAGGTGGGCGGGGACGAGTCAGAAGGGAGGTCCCTGTGGGTACGGGTCTCCGGGCAAGTATCCCCATCTGACTCCCAGCCCGAGAGGTCCGAAGAGGAGTCCAACTCGGGCAGGGAACCCCGTCCAGAGGCCGAGGTTCGCCTGGAGCCAGAGGCCTTGGAGGATCGCGCTCCTGAGGACCTGGAAGGCGAACGAGACCAACGCCGAGGACCCTCACGAGGCCCGTGGTTCTCAGGGGTTGGGGGGGGGGGGAGTATCCAGAGGTGATTTTGGTGTCCCTCTCAAGGGAACCTCAGTCTCGAGGCGCGGGCCAGCCATGCTGGCGCGAGCACCTGCTGGACAGCTAAAAAGGCAGAAACATTGTGCTCTAATGCCAGCATTTGGGACTTCCATGCAGGCGTGGGACCCTGCGACGCAGACACTGGGGTTACCGGGTCTGGCGTGGAGGAGGAGGAGACCGGGCGCCATTGCTGGAGGCTTCTGTATCTGTATGACGTACCTTTTGAGGCCGCTCCTTGTCCGACTCTCGGGAATGCCGCGGGGGACTGAGCGACCGAGTACGGGAGTGCCCGCGCTTATCCGGAGCCCCCGACAGTTACTTCGAGGCCTTCTTCTTCTTCTTGTGGCACTTCACTTCAGGGGACCCCTTGTTGGAGAGCCGCCAAAAACGCGGAACCGAATTGGGGGATCCCACCAGCGGAGGGGGTGACCGAGGGTGCCACTGAGGATTCCGGGGACACCTTTTGGAAAATGTCATCAGACTTCTGCTTACGGCTGAGCAGGGCCTTGGAGGACATTTTCTTGCAAAGAGAGCAGAGCTCCGGGTCATGGTCGACCCCAGCACACCGAAGAAAACAGTCATGGGTGTCCGTGAGCGACATGTTCTTGGAGCATCTGTTACATTTTTTTAAAACCAGTGGCCATAGGAGCAAAAAGGACCCCTGCTAGGTCGAAGACCTTCGCGGCCAGCGGTTGGAGAAAACAAGGGCGTGAAGCCCATAAAAGGGAAAAAAACCCTTTAAAGAAGAGTATCCACTCGCTCGAGGAAAAATGGAGAGCAAGGGGGGATGGAAGAGGACTGGTGCAACTGGAAAAACCACGGCCCAGGGGCTGAAAACAAAGCACTTTTTCCGAGGGACGAGTATGTGCGTCCGAAGGGCACAGCGGAAAAAGGAAGACTGAGCAAGATGGCACCTTTGGGCGGGAAGAGGACCATGCATGTGTGGCAGTAATTCCAAAGGCTTTCTTTGAAAGCTGGGGAATTGCTCTGCGTGGGCTCAGTCGGTGCCGACATCACCCATAAGTTCAGACTGACTTCCTGCTTGTTCCTGGAGAAAGGACATTATTTGGTAAGTAAAATGTCACCTTCTATATCGTCCTGTTAGATCAATCCAGACAAATGGGATGTACCAAAGCTTACAATATCACTTGGCAGGAAGAAGACACAGCAGCTCACAAAACTCTTAAGCCAAAGGTCGTGTCTGCCCGTGCGTAGACATCCGAGTGCTAATGCTTGACAAAAATGGAAAGAGATGCCCACATTGCTACCAGACAAATGTCTGCAGGGGCCACTGAGCTCCGTTCTGCCCACAAGGATGCTTGTGCTAGGGTAGAATGGGCATGTAACCCCTCCAGAACCGTCTGGTTCTGTAACAGATACGTCGAGGCAATGGCCTGCTTAATCTAGTGCCCCAAGGTCGACTTGGCTGCCACCTCACCCTTGTGTGGGCCAGCAAACAGCACAAGATGATGGTCAGACTTATGAAAGGAATTCGTAGCCTCCAGGTTCTGAAGCAGCATGCTCTGGACATCCACAAGGCGAAGATTCTTATGCTTCCTCCAACACTGCTCCTTAGAGAAGGAGGGGAGACAAACCACCTGGTTCGTGTGAAAGGGAGACAGCACTTTAGGAAAGAAGGAAGGCACAGGCCGAATGGAAACAGCCTCAGTCGAAAAGGACAGATAAGGATCTCGGCAAGACTGCAGCTCTGAGATCCACCCTGCAGAACAAATTGTGACCAAGAAGAAAATCTTGAGCATCAAATCCTTCAAGGTAAAATGCCTCAATGGCTCAAAGGGAGCCGCCATCAGGGCCCTGAGCACCAGAGAAAGATCCCAAGAAGAGATCATGGACTGAAGGGGAGGACACAGACGTCAAACCTCTTGGAGAAAGTGGGAGACATCTGGGTGCAAGGCCGAGGACTTGCCCGCCACTGGACCACAGAAACAGGCCAATGCTGCCACCTGAACCTTTAGGGAACTAAGAGAGACTCTTCTCGAGACCATCTCGCAGAAAGGCCAACAAGGTTGACACCTTTGCCACCTCAGGAATCAAGTGCCACGTGCCACACCAGCGTTCCAAAAAGGTGTCATATTCGTATGTATGCTAACTTACATAGTAACACAGTAAGTGATGGCAGATAAAGACCACCATGGTCCATCTAGTCTGCCCAGCAAGATGGCAAGAGTAGGTGCACCTGTCGGTCTGTGCAGGCCACCCCTCCCCAATGTCTTTGTTTAGGGATGAACCCACCACTCCATGTAGGACACCCCTATTTGTTGAGACGTTAGATGGTTCAGAAGTTAGATGGTACCGTTTATTTTGTTTTTATCCTGTTGCTGTAAAGGGATCCACTGTGTTTGTCCCATGCCGTTTCGAATTCCATCACCGTGTTTGCCCCCACCACTTCCATCGGGAGGGCATTCCAAGCATCCACCACCCTTTTAGTGAAGAAATATTTCCTGACATTGCCTTTCAATTTACCACCTTGCAGCTTCATGTTATGCCCTCTAGTTTTACAGCTTCTTCGTCTTTGGAAGAGGTTTGTTTGTTCATCGTTTCTCTTTAAGTATGTAAAGGTCTGAATCATATCTCCCCTGTCCCTCCTCTCCTCCAAAGTGTACATATTTGGGTCTTCAAGTCTCTTCTCATAAGGCTTCTGACGCAGGCTCCAAATCATTTTGGTCGCCTTTCTCTGAACAGTTTCCAGTCTTTTTACATCTTTTGTAAGATATGGTCTCCAAAACTGAACACAGTATTCCAAGTGAGGCCTCACCAGTGACTTGTACAGTGGCATAAGTACCTCTTCCTTTCTGCTGGTAATCCCTCTTTGTATGCAGCCCAACATCCTGCTGGCTTTTGCCACCGCCTTGTCGCACTGTTTTGCCACCTTGAGATCATCAGAGATAATCACACCAAGGTCTTTCTCCTGAACCGTGCATACCAACCTCTCTCCCTCTATCGTGTACATTTCCCTTGGATTTCTGCTACCCAAGTGCATGACACTGCACTTTTTCGCATTAAATCGTAGTTGCCAAGCATTAGACTAGTCTTCTAGCTTTTGTAGATCTTTCCTCATGTTAACCACTCCCTTGGGGGAGTCCACTCTGTTGCAAATTTTTGTGTCATTTGCAAAAAGACAAACTTTTCCATTCAGTCCTTCAGCAATATCACTCACAAATATATTGAACAGTGCCGGGCCCAGGACCGAACCCTGGGGCACCCCGCTAATCACCGTCCTCTCATCCGAGTGAGCTCCATGTACCATCACTTCTGTTGTCTGTCAGTCAACCAATTTCTAATCCAGTTTACCATCTTGGGACCCATCCCCAAGCTACTGAGTTTATTGACAAGCCTCCTATGAGGAACAGTATCAAAGGCTTTGCTGAAATCCAGGTAGATGACATCCATTGCATGCCCCTGATCTAGTTCCTTGGTCACCCAAAGAACTCAGATTTCTTTGGCAAGACCGTCCTTTGGCAAAACCATGTTGCCTCGGATCTTGCAACCTGTTGGTTTTGATAAAGTTCACTATTCGCTCTTTCAGGAGTGCCTGCATTACTTTTCCCGCCACTGAGTTAAGGCTCATGGGCCTGTAGTTTGACACTTCTTCCCTGTCACCACTTTTGTGTAGAGGTACAACATCAGCCATTCTCCAGTCCTGAGGAACCTCTCCTGTTTCCAAGGATCTGTTGAAGACATCATTTAACGGTCCTGCAAGAACCTCTCTGAGCTCTTTCAGTATCCAGGGATGTATCCCATCTGGTCCCATGGCTTTGTCCACTTTCAGTTTAGCAAGTTGTTCTAACACCTCATCTTCTGTGAATGGTGTGGCATCTACTTCATTCCCATTTTTATATTTGGGAGTCACAGCTGGTCCATCTCCAGGATCCTCTTTAGTAAAAACAGAGCAGAAGTATTTGTTTAGCAATTTTGCTTTTTCAGTGTCACTTTCCACGAGTCCTTTCCCAGCACTTCTGAGTCCTGCATTTCCAACTCTGATCTTCTTCCTTTCCCGAATATACCTTGAAGAAAGTTTTGTCGCCACCCTTAACATCTTTAGCCATCTTTTCCTCTGCCTTTGATTTTGCTATCCTTATTTCTCTTTTAGACTCTTTGAGCTTGATCCTGTATTCATTTCTGTGTTCTTCTGTTTGCAAGCTTTTGAATTTTACGAAAGCTGTGTTTTTTGCCGTTATTTGAGCAGTCACCTCTTTGGAAAACCAAATAGGTTTCCTTCTCTTCTTGTTTTTATTTACTTTTTTTACATATTTATCTGTTGCCCCTTTTATTGCCGCCTTTAGTTTAGCCCATTGCAATTCCACTTACCTTATCTCCTTCCACCCCGTCATCTCCTCCTTTAAGTACTCAGGCATTTTATTGAAGTCAGTGTTTTTGAAGTTTAGGACTTTGAGCTTGCTATGATTGGCCTGTACCATGGCTTTTATCTCAAACCACACCGTGTGATGGTCGCTGTTGCTCACAGGGGCACTCACGCAGACATTCAACACGCTATCACCGTTGGTGAGCACTACATCCAGCGTTGAGCTTTCCCTGGTTGGTACCATCACCATTTGTCTAAGTAATGCATCTTGGAGAGCATCCACAATTGTTTTGCTTCTTTCCAGATGTGCAGAAGGAGTAATCCAATCCACATCCGGTAGAGTTAAAGTCACCAAATATGATCGCTTCCCCCTTTGTTGCTATCTTGGCAATATCTATAATCAATTTGTTATCTCTCTCTTCAATTTGAGTCGGAGGTCTGTAGACTACAGCAATATGGATGACAGTGCCATCTCCTCTTTCCAACGCAATCCAGAGCGCTTCTTCTTTTCCCCATGTTCCCTGCATTTCAGTAACTTTAATATTGCTTTTGACATACAAGGCTACTCCTCCTCCTTTTCCATTTTCTCTGTCTCTTCTGAATAGATTATAGCCAGCTATGGCTATATCCCAATCATGCGATTCATTAAACCATGTTTCTGTAATGGCCACGATGTCCAAATCCGTTTCCACCATTACGGCTTCCAGGTCCGGAATTTTGTTGGCTAAGCTTCGAGCATTTGTGCTCATTGCTTTCCAGCATTTACCTGGTTTGTGGGTATTTTGCATTGATTTTGTTCTGCCCACTTCCCACTTGTTTTTGATGTGTGGTTTAAAAGTGTGGCTGTTTCTGATGTTATTCTGCTTTTGCAGGGGATGGCATGCAGATGTTGACCTTCCACATCCATCACCTCCTTTTCCTAGTTTAAATGCATATCCACATACTGCCTGAATTTTTCACTTAGGTTTCTTTTCCCTGTGACAGAGAGATGTAGTCCATCTTAGTAGACTTCCTCCGGGCACCAAGTTATAGTAGAGATTACAGCTGGAGAGTAGCCCTTACGCACTAGCAGTCTCCTTTCAAGAGCCATGCCATAAGGGAGAAAAGAGCCAGGTCCTCCAGGACCATTGGTCCCTGCTGCAACAGCCCCTAAAACGGAGGCAGAAGAAGGTGAGGCACTTGAAGAAGCTGCCTCAGGTCTCTAAACCACGCTCTCTGTGACCCATCCAGTACCACCAGGACAATCCTGCCCAGGTGGCTCTCTATATGTCAAATCACATGCCCCACGGGGGGCCATGGAGGAAATACGTACAGCAGTTGCTGGCTGGGCCAAGGCTGAGTCAGGGCATTGACACCCTCTGACCCACTCGCCAGGATTCAGGGAGTGCCAGCTGAGGAAGTCCACTTCCATGTTGTTCACTCCAGCAGTGTGTTCAGCCGACAAAGCTAGGAGGTTCTCCTCCACCCAGGCAAACAAGGGATCCATCTCCCGGGCCATTCTGGCGCTTCTTGGCCCGCCCTGCCGTTTGACGTAAACTACCACCATAACTTGAACCGCTTGGCCCTTGACCAGGAACTGGAAACGCAGAAGAGCCAACCTCATGGCCCTCACTTCGAGGTGAGCGATGGACCATACGACTTTCCTTCAGTTCCAACAACCCTGGGTCATACAATCTTGTCAATGGGTTTCCCAGCCCAAGAGACTGGCATCAGTCTTCAACAGGATCCAGGAGAAATCATCTAGTGGGATGCCCTTCCTCAGATGACAGGACTGCTGTCACCACAGCAGGCTGGACTTCACCATCAACAGGAGTGGGAGTCTCCACTAGAACTCCTGAAACTCTGGTCCCATCGCGTCAACAAGAACCATTGGAATGGCCGCATGTGAGCAGGTGCCTACAGGACCATCTCTATGGTTGCTGCCATCAATCCAAGGAGCTAAAGATAATCCTAGACTCTGAGGGCCTGCTGCACAGAGAACATCGCCAGGCAATTCAACAGTCTCTTGACTTTGTCTTCTGGCAGGAAAGCTTTGCCACTTGAGTGTCGAAATGTGCCCCCAGAAACTCCAAGGACTGGGAAGGCAAAAGCTGGCTCCTTTCCTGATTGGCCAGCCAGCAGGGACATTACCTGAGACGCTTCTGACAGAGAATGGGCCCAGATGAGCCAGTCGTTTAGATAGGGATGGACCCAGATCCCATGGTGCCGCAGCCGCCAACACTATGACCTTGGAGAACATCCTTAGAGCAGTAGAGAGCCTGAAAAGAAGGGCGGTGAACTGATAGTAAGAGCCAAGAAGGATAAAACGCAGATACCTCTGCTGACCTGCTCGGATTGGGATATGAAAATATGCCTTGACCAGATCCAGAAAAGGCAAGAATTCTCCTCAGTGCACTGCTTGACTCACTGCTTGCTCCTCAGTGCAAGGTTTCCATCCGAACATGCAGGACGTGCAAGTGTTTGTTGACCCCTTTGAGGTCCAGAATGGGCCGGAAGGAACCATCCTTTGACACCACAAAATAGATGGGAGCATTTGCCCTTGCCCCGCTCGCCCAAGGGTATGGGCACCAACCACCACCTTCAGGCGAGCAGCTTATCCAAGGTGGTCCGCTCCGTGACACCTTTTGATCACAGACCCACGGGGAGATGACGAAGGCATCACAAATCGGGCTCCTTGCATTCCAGGACAAAGCTGAATTGAATGGTGTCTAGTGCCCAGCAATTCTTAGTAACCCAGGCCCATTCCAGGGAAAAAAAGGGCAAAGACTGCCGCCCACTGCAGGAACCAGGGAATGGGCTCCCAAACATTCATTGCATGGCCTGGGAGGGTCTTCCTCTGGAAAGGGCCACATCCCTGGGTCCATGTGCTTCACAAAAGGACTAAGAATGAGCCCGAGGCCCTTAAGTAGAGGGGAAGAAAGGCTTTCCAGGTTGGTAGTGATGATAATCCTGAGACCTATGGGAATCCGGTTAGTACATGATAGGCGGTCGGGCAGAGGTTGACGAGAAATGGGCACTCACCCGCTTCACCATCCTCCTGGACCTGTTTTCCAGGAAGTGGTAAGATTTTGTCTTGTCTAGATTCTTCACCAGTTTCTCCAAATCTATTCCAAACGGGCACTTCCCCTTAAAAGTCAGTTGAACCAATTGGGCTTTGGAGGATGTGTCCGCTGCCCAGTGATGGAGCCAAATCCAACATCTTGACACAGTATTCAGGGCACCATCCCTGGCCACCAGGCCATAACATGGCATCAGAAAGAAAGGCCGTAGCTACTCTAAGAGAAGCAGTATCGTCAGGCAGAAGAGACTGAACCCATTGAAGCAGGGCACAAGACGTCAAGCTGATGCATACCCCCAGCTGTAGAACAGCCACCAACATGGCAAACTGACTGTTCAGCAAGGAATCAACCTTGCAGTCTAGGATACCCTTTAAGGCTGAGCCCCCTTCCATGGGAATTGTGGTCAGTCTGGTAACTGCCGTGACCTGTGCATCCAACTTGAGAATATTAGATTTTCTTATGGACTCTTAATCCTTTAGGCAGGGAGTCAGGCGAGTCCCACTTGGACCGTATTATATCTTTGATCACCTCTGGGAACGGGGAGACAGTAGTGCATTTCTGCACCCCTTGAAGAAGCAGATGTACTTTCAGCTTCTGCTCCGTGCCAGGAGCATCTGTCAAGTTCAAGGCGGATGAAACCCTGGAAATTAACGCCACCAACTCCTCCTTCCAGAACAGGCAGATCACGGCAGCCTCTTCATAGTCTTCTGAAAGTGTAGGAGTTGGTCCTCCACATCAAAGCCCAATACTAAGTCATCAGGGTCTGAGGCATGGTCAACATCTCGGACAGCTCTGAAGTGTTCCTCATCTTCAGGAAATGTCCTGTGCCGGGAATGCTTAGCCAAAGGCAATCGAGCAGGGCTTCCAGTCTGCCCGGTATTTGACTGCGTTCAGGGGCACCCAATGGCCGCAGGGTCTGAACTATCACACCAGAAGGTCCAGGCCCATTGCAAAAAGGAAAGGAATTCCAGGGAGGACAATCTGGACTCTGGATCTCCTCTCAGAAAATGCTCCCTGAAACCAGGGAGCATAACTGCCACAGACCCCTCTAGAGGATGAACAGCGGCTCACAGCACAGTCGCCAGAGCCTTCGGCTGGCTGAATATCCTTACCCTTAGTGCCATCCTGCACCTCCTGCCCTGATACAGCTGAGAGTGGGAAACAATGCCCTCCAGGGGCAACTCAGAAGCTGCCATGCAGGAAAGGCAGAATCCAGAATCCAAGAATGAGGCTCCTAGCTTGCCACAGGTCAAACAACATTTCCTGGAAGAAGACATAGAGAGTCAGGGTAAGTATCTCAAGAGTGCGTCAGCCCACAAGTGCACGTTAACAGCAGTTTTACAGAATGCATGTTAAAGGCGCTAGGGAAGGAGTGTGCATTGGAACCACTTGGATGGAACGCGGGCTAGGAATGTGCAATCTGCAGGAGCACAATAGGCAAAAAATGTTAATAACGTGCAGAAAATGTCGGGGAAACCCCCACACAGCACCAATGGTAGCTAGCAGTCCACCCTGAATTGCGTCCCTTGGAAATGGAATCGGGAGCCCCCAACAAGGACAATGACAGTCGAGCCTTGGAACCTCCCCTGAGAGCCCTTGGCAGAGGATCCCTGCTGGGCTCAGCTCTACTCCCCTGAAACTGCTTTACTGGCTTTATATTTCAGCAGCACTGTGTGAAAAAGGTGGCTGGCAGGCAGATCCCTCTGGAGAGCCTTCTGCAATTTTCGGGAGAGAGCAGGGGGGAAGGGAGGGGACGCTGAGGTGTGTAAGGCTGCTGTACTCTTCCATATTCTTCTAAATCCTTCCAATTTGTGGCTGCTCAACAGGCCCTTATCAGGATAGGGCGTGGAGCTGAACCAATTTTCCCTCCTCCTATGGCTACAAAAAAAGAATGCAGTCTAGTGGAGCCTCCCACATTTCACTCAAGTGAGAAAGTCACCCCTTTAGGGCATGAGATGGTCATTCACGAATGTTTAATCAATCTCTTTTCCTCTCAGTCTTCAGATTTGCTATGGAAAGGAGAAAATCCATCCACCATCTGCTAGAGACAAAAATACTGAAAGGACCTCTAGTGGTTGAGGCTGATAGAAGCATGGAAGTGATGTCATTGAAACCTGGGCTTTTCATTGGTCTTTGTCTCCACCAGTGTGCTGGTAGGGGAACACAACCCACTTGTCTGGACTGGTCTAGCAGAACAATATAGAAATATTGGACGATTTATCCAGAAAAATTAATCAATGTGCCATGTTAGCCTTAAAATTGTAGCACACCAACTTTAAATCCTACACTACCATCATGACTTCCTAGACCAGTTAGAAATCCAGCAAGAGTCGCTACATGTTAACTACAAGAATTTATTTTCTGTCTCATTCTTTCAGCTTACAACTATGATACCATATATAGAACAGCAGCTTCAGCCATAGCAGGTAAACAGCTTGGCTTAAAGCTTCAGGTCTGAGCAATGAATTTTGTGACAAGATAGCTGATGCTCCTTGTTTAGGAGATAGGCTCAAAAGTGAAAGAAACTGTCTCAAATCAAAGATGACAGCTCAGCGATGAAAAAGCTTTCTGTAATACCAGAAATTTCTTCAAGTATCAATAGAAATCAACACCACTCCCGCTATTTTTAACAGTTTTACCCGAGGAGGAGGTATTAACCTTACCCAAGACTTCTACCTCAGCATTCTGCAGCTCAAACATACACCCAGCGCAGCGTCAGAACCCAAGGGAGTGCAAACTACTACCCCACAGTTGAATCCTCAGTTTGACTACTCTTCAGTAAAAGGCACAATTGGGAAAACATCAACTCGCTAGGTACTTTCCATTGTCAATCATGGCTATGAAATAAATTTTCAAATAATCCCATCCCTCTCACATACACTGACTTCAATTCAAATTCTCCGGGACCACGAAAAGATCCTATAACAGGACATTCAGATGCTTCTCTGCAACAAGGCCATCAAACTGGTTTCTGTCATGCAAAAGAATCAAGGATCTGTTCACACTGATCACTTTATATGTCCCTGCTAGGACCCTCTGCTCACTGCATGGCTTTTGTTTGCACATACCTGTTCCCTCTTTGGCCAAATTTGAAAGAACTTGTTACTTTGCCTTCTATGCAGCAGCCCCTATTCTGTGGAATTCTCTGCCTACTGCACTGAGAACACAATTAGACTTGAAACAGTTCAGGAATGCTTTAAAAACACTTTTGGGGCTTCTATGACCACATCATAGCTGATGAATTTCCAGTTGCAGAATGGTCTAAGTTAAGCCAATCCTTTCTCTGTCTGTGGATACTGTGTTGTCCCTGGTCCCTCCCGTTTCGTTTGTAAGTGTGGATGTGAGTCTGTCGTATTTCCTGCTCTTTACTATACTATCAGAATTACTTGCATTCTTTTTCCAATTTTAAATTACTTTATATGATTTATACATTTGTATTGTAGACCGCATAGTTTGTTTTTCAGATATGTGGCATATTAAATAAAGGCAGACATAGACATACTCAAGGTTCTTTCTTGTTTCCAAGAAAACAGTCAGTTTCAGTCCAATACTCGACCTTCATGATCTGAATCTACATGTAAAGTGAGAAAAATTCAATTAACTCTCTAGCAACAATACTCCCTCTAATAGATCGCAGTGAGTGGCTGGACCTGAAGGATGCATATTCGATGCATATTCTCACTACTTCCTATGACTTCTATGTATCGGTATCTTCGCTTTACATTCCACATAACACTTTCAGTACAAAGTACTTCCCTTTGGCATGTTGCCAGCTCCCAGAGTCTTCTCAGTAGTAGCAGCCCAGCTCTCACCAAGCAAGTCATTATGTCTTTTGCTACTTAGATGATTGACTAATATCTGAAAAAAGCAAAGCAGCTCTAAACTTCACTGTCCAAGACATCATTCATCTATTTGACACGTTAAAAGTCAGCTCTCGGTTACTCCCCATTAGAGGGAATCCCGAGTTCCCGCCGGGTAGGGGGCCCTCAGTATTTGGGTCCTGGGCAATACGGGGATTAAGTAGAGTGGGCCAGTTGATGGAGGGCCGGCGGGTGAGGGACTTTACGGAGCTGGCCAGGGAATATCACCTGGAAGGGTCGGATGTTTATGGGTATCTCCAGCTTCGTCATTATATACAGCAGCAACTTATCCCCCACCTTAAACAGGACCTCTCTGCGGTGGAAAAGTTCATGTTGCTGGGGCAGCGGAGACGGGCCTTATCCACCCTATATACCGGCTGATGGTCCAGGACAAGGGGAAGGAGCGATATCAAAGGGCTTGGGAAGTTGAGCTGGGGGGGCCCTGGGGAGAAGAAACTTGGATTCGTATCCATGAGAGCCGGTATAAGGGCCTCCTGGCGACGAACCTGATAGAAAATAACTATAAATTGCTTTATCGCTGGCATTTGACACCAGTCAGATTACATCGAATGCATGCCCAAGTTTCTGAATTATGCTGGAGGAATTGTGGGGGCCGAGGCACCTATCTACACATTTGGTGGGAATGTGGGGGGGTGTTTAGTATGTGGCAAGTAGTCTGGGGGTTTCTGGGTGAGGTTTTGGGGAAAACGCTGGACCCACGCCCGGAAACGGCATTGCTGGGGGTGCCTGTGCCACTTCTTAGCAGGGTGGAGGGCTCATTCGTGGATATGGGGTGTGTGGCCTTGCGGATATTGCTGGCCAGAAAATGGAGAACGGCAGTGATACCTACTTTAGGGGAGTTCCAGGGGATGCTGTCCCAGATATATTTGATGTCTAAATTGACTGCCCTTAAGCGGGGGAATCAGCAGAAGTTTGGAAGGGTGTGGGAACAGTACATTCAATGGATTGATCAGGAGAGGAGTGGGGGTGACGAATAGGAGGGATGGGAGGGAGGAGGGAGAGAGATGGGGCCCGGGGGGGGGGTAGGGGGGAGGTTAGTGGGTAAGGTTATGGGGGGGATACTTTATGTTTGTGACTAAGCGCTGTACTGAATGTTCTTGGTTTGTTAGAATTGGATGTTGTACACGGTTGTAAATGCAATACACTGATACTAAATAAATTTAAAAAAAAAAAAAGTCAGCTCTTGAACCAATGCAAGTCATTACATTTATAGAAGCTCACATCAATACCATGAAAGGAAGGCCTACCTTCTCAAAGAAAGAGCAGCCATAATAATGCAACTCAGCTCACAGGTCTAACAAAGAACCTATGCTACAGCTCAAATTATACTCAAACTCATAGAAACACGATGATAGAAAAAGACTATATGGCCTATCCAGCCTGCCCTACCATCCAACTACTATAGTCATTTTTTTTCCTTTATAAATCTTCTGTGTTTGTCCCATGCTTTCTTGAATTCAGATACTGTCTTCGTCTCTACTATTATTCTATGCATCTACCACTCTTTCCATAAAGAAATATTTCTGCATATTACTCTTGAGTCTATCCCCTTTCACTTCATCCTATGCCCCCTCATTGCAGAACTTTCTTTCAATTGAAAAATGCTCTCCTCCTATGTATTTATGCTACACAAGCATTCAAATGTCTCTATCACATCTCCTACCTTTCCTCCAAAGTATATATTTGAGATCTTTAAGTCTGTCCCCATATGCTTTATGATGAAGCCCACTGGCCATTTTGATAGCCAACCTCTGCACAGACTCCATCCTATTTCTATTCTTTTGAAGGTGCGGTCTCCAGAATTGCACACAATACTCCAAATGAGGTCTCACCAAAGACTTATACAGAGGCACTATCACCACCTCCTTCCTCTGCATATGCACCCAAGCATCCCTCTGCCTTTTGCCATTGCCTTTTCTACCTGTTCAGCCACCTTAAGATCATTAGAAACAATCAAGCCCAGGTCCTGCTTTTCTTTGATGGACAGAAGTACTATCACCACCTATACTGTACCGCTCCCTTGGAATTTTGCATCCCAAATGCATGACCCTGCATTTTTTAGTCTAAAATCTCAGTTGCAAATTTCTCGACCATGCTTCAAGCTCAGCTAGATCCCTCCTCATGTTATCTACTCCTTCCTGGGTGTCTGCTCTATTGCACGATCTATATGCATACTTTTTAAGTATGCATGTGATCGTGCAATTTTATAAAAGCCCACTTTCGTATATAAAGGAAAAAGCTTTATAAAATTATCCCCAGGGCAGTTTCTTCAAATGGGTTAATTCTGCATATACCATAACAGTCATGAACCTCACTCCTAAGCCAGGGTATGTGGAGTAAGATTGCAGTCTCTGAAATGTACTGCTAATGCTCAGCGTAGTACTTGCATCATGCCAAAGACAGCTGAGTTTGTAATATGTAGCATGTATGGGTAAATTGTTCCTATGTTACAATGTACTCCTATGTTATAATGTAAACCGCTTTGATTTGGTATAAAAGACCTTTAAATAAATAAATAAATAAATACTTTATCAAGGTGTGCTTGGAAATTCTTCTTAATCAAGACTGTGGCACCCAATACGATGGGAAATATCTTGGTATCTCTCTGCCACATTTTCTTGGTCCTTGACAATCTCCCTTTCAACATGATTCACAGAATAGTCGCTTGGGACTGACACTTCTAATCAATATCGCTTTGGTGTTCTCCTTTACTACTATGTCCGGCTTCCTTGTATTAAGCTTTTTATCCGTCCTAATGGGAAGGTAATTCTCTAATCTCACATTAAGGCAAAGCGCATATCTGTGGCCTAGTCTATAAAGTAAAACATGTGCGGGCTTTATGTTATAGAACAGGGGCATAAGAATGCACCTGAGTCTAGTTGCGGCAGTTATGCTCTAGAGCAGGCGTATCTGCCTGTGCCTACAGCGCCCGAGACATGGCTAGGTGACTACGCCTCTACTACACTGTTCTATGTATAAAGTTCTTAAATATTGTTCCATGTAATCGTTCTAGTTTAATTGTTACAACGTAAACCACCCTTGATCTCTGGAAGGGGCGGTATAAAAATATCCACAAATAAAATAATAAATAAAATAGTATTCTATATTTTATACATGTAGATTTAGGCCCTGCCTATGCTCTGCCTCCCTTTACATGCCAACTCAACATGCTTGCACTCGCAAAACAGTGACCATCCAAAGTGCGGATGTAAGTGCCTATTCATGTGCGTAAGTCCTTCAGAATAGGGACTTATGCATGTTTCAAGCACACACCTCTCTGTGCACCCTATACAGAATCAGCCCTTTTATGTCAGTTGTAAGTCCTTCTCTATTAAGATGAAATTAGGCCTCATCTGTTAATTTTCTTTCCTTAAGTCTCTCCAGTCCAGTCAGATGTATGGGTTTATGCCTTCTACCAACAGATGAAGACTGAGAACCACTAGTTTGATGACATCATCCTATAAGGGTCTTGTGCAGCCAACTCATCGACAGCATTTCTGTAACTAAGTAGACTTCACAAACAGAGAACTAACTAACCACTTAACATTATAATTTCAACTCTTACTCTGCAAATGGTCTAGTATAGGGAACGGAAACCATAATTCCCTAGACCCCCAACCAAAAGAAAAGAACCTGAAACATATCAGCGACTACATTCATACATGAGACCACCGAGCCGCATGCACAGAAATGACTAACTTGTCTTCATCTACCATCCCCCTCAGCACAGCCGGGCTTAACACAGAAACACTCATGGCAAGTCCTGGACTGGACTGAACCGGAGGGACTTTAAGGAAGAAAAATTAGCAGGTATGGCCTAATTTCACCTTCCTCATCATCCTTCAAGTCCAGACATGTTGGATGCACCAAAGCAGTACTTAACGATGGGGAGAGGGGTACCAAAGCCAGGGCCGGCCCAATGGTTTCTGCTGCTCCAGGCAGACCCCCCCCCCCCAGCACTCGTGCCTCAAACTGCACATCCAGTCAGTAATAATATGGAGAAAAGAGTGGAGGGACAATCACATCACTGCCTTACAGAACTCGAGGGGTGGCACCATGCCAAACTTGGTCCATGAGGATACCTGAGCCCTGGCGGAATGGATCCGGAGCCTTGCTGGTAGGTTCCACCATTAAGCAGATAGGCCGACACAATGGCCTCCTTCAATCAATGAGAATTTGATGCCTTAGAGGCAGTCTCTCCCTTGCATGGCCCTCCAAACACCACCAAAAGATGATCCAACCGTTGAAACCCCTTGGTTTTCTTTAAGTACTGCCAAAAAGTCCAGCGGACATCCAATTTGTGCTACCAACAAGATTCTAGATTGTCTCCTGATCCAGAAAAAAACCCAGGAGAGAAACTAACTTAAGGTGAAATGCTAGTACCACTCTGGCTAGAAAAATGGGCACTGGACAAATGACTACTTTTTCTTTAGAAAATGACAGAAGTGGCTCTGCATGTTAACACTTGGAGCTTCGAGATTCTACACTCAGGATAAATCACCCATAAGGCAACTTATCTTTAAGGTCAGATCCTCAAAGACACAACCAACAGAGGCTCCAATTGAGCTACTGTGAGCGCTGCTAACACCAGATTAATATCCCATGGTGGTATCACTGCATGCCAGCGTCCCAAATGCTCGTCTTCTCTCAAAAACTGGACTACATCTGGATGGTAAGCATGCCCTGAACTCTACCCTGAAAACAAGTTAATGCAGCCACCTGAACTCATAGTGAATTCAGGGGCAGTCCCTTTTCCAGTCCCACCTGCAAAAAGGCTAAGATCTCTGGCAGTGATGCCTCCAGGGGATGAAGATACTGCTCTTCACACCAGCTCTCAAACAGTCTCCACACCCAAACATAAACCAGCAATGTGGAACATTTACGTGCTTGATGCAAGATTGCTATGACCTGAGGAGAATTCCTCTTATTTCTCAACTTCGTCCTTTCAAGAGCAAAGTAGTAAGCAAGAACCAATCTGCCACCATCATGCAGAATGGCCCCTGAGAAAGGAGATCGTTCATCACCAGAAAAGGAAAGGGATCTTCCTCTGCCAGATGCACTAAATCCGCATACCACGGCCTCCACAGCCAATCCAGAGACACCAGCACCACCAATCCTGTATGGGCCTCCACTCTCTGGAGTATGCGGCCTATCAGCAGCCACAGGGGAAAATACATAAAGCAGACTCCCCCAAGGTCAAACCTGAATCAATGTGTCCTGATTTTCTGCTATTCTTTCCTTTCTGTTGCTAAGAACCTGCTGACCTTGGCATTGGCCGTGGACAGCATGAGGTCCATTACTGGCAACCCCCAGCAGGGCAGAATCTGAACAAACACTCACTCAGTGAGAGATCACTCTCCCAGGTCCAAAGGATGTTGATTGAGGTAAATCGGCCTGTATGTTTTCTCTTCTGGACATGTGCTGCTGACAGCATTGCCAAGTGGATCTCTGCTTACTCCAGAAGGGGCGCCACCTCCACCGCCAAAACTGGACTCCCCGTCCCCCTTAGCAATTTATGTAAGACACCACGGTTGCATTGTTGGACAGGATCCAGACTGTCTTGTGTTGGATCTAAGGATGAAAGGCCCACATCTCCAACAGATTTATAGATCAGGTGCTCTCCTCCACAGAGCAGTGCCCCTTGAGAGAGAGTGTGAGCTCCCCAGCCACTCAAACTGGCATCCATGGTCACTAGCACTCGCTCCAGTGCCTCCAGACTCATCTCTGCTGACAATGTGGCTTGGTCTAACCATCAGCTGAGGCTCGCTCTGACCTTCCCGTGTAACAGCAGCCTCTGCCACAATGGCACCAACCATAGTGACAACAGTGCCTGCTGCAAAGACGCATGTGTTCTATGGCTCAAGGCACTAGTGACAGTGTGGCTGCAGTGGACCCAAGGATTTGAAGGTAGTCCCAACCCTGAGCAGAAAGCATCTCCAACAACGCTCATATCTGGGCCTACAACTTCTGTATCTTCTTTGATGTCAACGAAACCAGGCCTGTCTTGGTGTCAAAGTGCACGCCCAGAAAATTCAAGGCCCAAGTCTGTTCTAACCTGATCCTGGAAAAGTTGATAACATAGCCAAGCTGTTGAAAGAGAGACACCATCTGAGATGTGGCTAGGTGACTCTCTTCTGTAGGGACTTTGCTCTGATCAATCAGTTGTGCAGATAAAGGTGAACTAAGACCCCCTTCTTATACAAGGCTGCCACTACCATCACCAACACCGTGGTGAAAGTTCAAGGAGCCATGGCCGAGCTGAAAGATAATGCCCAAAACTGAAAATTATCTGTGGGCACTGAAAAGCAGGGTATCATTGGTGCTCCGGTCAAATGAGAATATAAAGGTATGTCTTGGAGAAATCCAAGGCCATGAAATACTCCCCCTGCTGCACTGCCACAATTCACAATCACCAAGGTCTCCATGCAGAAGAGTGGCACGCGAAGAGCCCTGTTGACCTGTTTGAGATCCAAAATAGGCCAATCCCTTCCTTCTTGGGTATCACAAAGTAAATAACCCCCCTTCCTCTGGAAGCACTCGCACTATGGCCTCGAGCTGAAGCAGCCGCTCAAGGGTGTCCACCATCACCTGTGCTTTTCAGGGTGCTTGGCACGGAGATACTATAAATGCTTTTGAGAAGGGTTGTGCTAGTTTGAGTGTATTCCTCTCAGATCACTTCCAGCAGCCATTGGTCTGTTATTTGCGTTCACGCAGAAGACACCTGCACATGACAACCCACAAGGATCATCTCCAAAACTTCACTGGATGGGATTTCAGCTACTAGTGGAGGCCACCTCAAAAAGGACTGACCCCTAGGGAGAAACCTCAACCACTGTGAGGACCCACCTTGGCTGGGACAAAAGCTTTGGCACTCTCGATACTAAGCCCATGAGAAAAAGGACGCCTTAGACCACTGGCAGCTTGTCCTCCAGAAACCAATGCACCTTAGACACGCCTAAATCCTTCACCAGTTTTTCTAAAGCTTTCCCAAAGAGTAATTAACCCTTAAAGGGAAGCTTACTAAGCTGGGTATTGGATTGCACATCCGCTGATCAACTGCGCAACCACAACAGCTAACACACTGTCACAACCAAAGCAAAATTCTTGTCAGAGGCCCAAACAAGATCATACAGGGCATCCATGAGGAAGGCCAAAGCAATCTCCAATCAGGCCACCTCTGAGAGGCGCTGGCAACCTCTGTGATCATTGCAGGCACGTTTGAGCTACATATGCCCCATAGACTGTCGTCTGCAGTGCTAAAGCTGAGACTTTGAAAGCTTGCTTCTAGAAAGCCTCATACAGTCCTGAGTGTCCTTCAGGTCGGCATCCACTTCAATAGGAATTGTGGTCTTTTTAGTCACTGCTATGAACACCACATCTACCCTCAGCAGCTGCAACAGCTCCTTCTCTTCTGGCGGAATAAGATACAATCTAGCCATAGACCTACTAACACAGAGACTAATATCTGGGGAGTCCCAGTCAGCCACTATAAATTCCTTTATGGCCCTATGCAGGGGAAAAGACTTTGAAGGCCTACAGATAACTTCCAACAAAGGATCCTTCACTGTGCTTGCCACCACAGACTGTTCTGCTATACTGAGAGCCACCTCATTCCTATAGAAGACCATCATCATGGTTGCAGCTTTCCTCACTGGGATCTTGCCTTCTTTCAGCTCTTCTTCTGAAGCTCTATCCCAATTCTCTGAGGGACCTTCCAAAGGATCCTCAGAGTCTCGCGGGGCCCCCATCTTCTGCGTCCTCCTTCAAATCATGCCACAGCCACTTGACCGTGGGTAGTGTGCCAGCAGGATGTCCCACCCTGGAAACTGCTGCCAAGGTTTGACTTGGCCCCTACACCAGGCCCTGCTTCATACAAAAGGCCTGGTGCAATAACAGGACAAATTCAAGGAAAAAGGGGGCAAGTCAGGAGTAGCTGCCACCTCCCCTCCTCCCCGAACTGCAGTCTCAGCCAGGGAACTGCAGGCCTGTCTGCCACTTTCCTCGGGTCCCAACAAAATGGCAGTGCTGCTGATGAAGGGCCACCAATACCAGCGATTCCACAGTCCCTACGGCTTCCTCCAGCCCAGTCATCGAGCCTGAGGTGGCCAACAGCAGCTTCTCTCTGGCGCTGCCTTCACACTCATAGCCACGGTGGAAATCAGAGCCAGAGAGTTGACTCTGGCAGCTCCCGCAGGCTGCACAAGTGCTGGACTGTGCAGCCAAAAAGAAACAGAAATGTGGCTCCCACCTGCTGGCAAAAATGCAGGGAACACATCAGCAGAACGCCAGACTGCTTTCGCTGTCGGGCCCAATCCTACCCCCAAACAGCCCAGCAACCCCATTTACCTTGCTGCCGCTGCTGTTGATCATGGCTCTGCTGCCTCGGTTTTCTTAAAGGGCCAGCACCACTACTGACAGACCAGTCACTCCAGGCCCCCTTCCAAAAGTTGGGGAAAAGGAACAGAGGACACACTCAGAACTCACATAGGGACAACTCTAAACCCTCATGGAAGCTCTAGTAAGGCACCAATGGAAGAAGGGAGCAAGGGAGAGAGACCCAGCCCGCTGGGCTCTGCACCCCAGGCTCGCAAAACCTCTTGGCCTTCCACGGAGCTGCTTGATGAATGATGTATCTCTTGTTTTTTATTTATTTTCAAATTCTTTTGTCCATCTGCAGTGGATACTGTGACTCCATCTGCTTGAGACTTAAATACTGGTGAGGAGATGGCTGTACAGGACCCTTATAGGATGATCTTTATCTTTATTAAAACACATGATATACCGCTTAGACCAAAACATAAAAGCGGTTTACAATAAATAATTTTTAAAAACCTGCTGAAAACACAAGGAAAAGAATACCAACAAACGACAGGATAGCCAAGAGAAAGCAAAGAGGAGACAAGACAAAACTGACAAATCAGGGGGAAGAACATGAGGGACCGAAAGCACATTGAAACTGGTGGGTTTTCAAAGCAGCCTTAAAACGGGTAAAAGAAGATTCTGAATGGAGGGGAAGGGGAAGGGAGTTCCAGAGGGAGGGGGCCAGGAAAAAGAAAGCAGAGGAGCAGGTGCGTTCAAGATGTGCTTGTGCAAGGGAAGGAAGAACTAGACGATAGTTGTGAAAAGAGCGTAGAAGATGATGAAGGGTGTGATGATGGAGAAGCTCAGCTAGATACTGAGGGAGAGTGGAGTGGACGGCCCGATGAGTGAAAATGAGAATTTTGTATTGGATTCTGAACCAAACAGGAAGCCAGTGAAGCTGAGCAAGGAGGGGAGTGATGTGGTCATAGCAGGAGGAGGAGGCGAGAATGCGGGCAGCTGTATTCTGTAGAAGCTGGAGACAGTGACATTGTGAATGAGGAAGTTTGGCAAAGGAGACATTAAAGTAGTCAATCCTGAAGGTGACAAAAGACAGAAGAAGAGTGGTTAAAGAAACAAGAGAAAGAAAAGGACGGACTGCACGCAGCTGACGGAGTAAAAAAAAGCACGGCAGTTAACTGAGGAAATATGCTCTGAAAAGGAGAGGGAAGATTCAAGGGTGACACCCAAATACCTGAAGGATGAGACCAGAGGAATAGCAGTAGAGGCTGGGGGGGGGGGGGGGACCAAAGGTAATCCAGGTGGCAGTGGATTTCTGAGGATTGAGGTGGAGGAAATTGGAGGACAATCCAGTCATGAACAGAGGTGAGGCCGGTATTGAGGAGGGTTATATCAGGAAGGGAAGGGCAGGTCTGGTGGACTAGAATCTGCGTAATAATATGCAGAGATACTAAGCTATTGAATAAGGAGGGTAAGAGGTGCAAGGAAGATGTTGAAAAGCAGGGGGGAAAGGACTGAAACTTGGGGAACACCACATGACAGGGGAATGGGGGGGAGGAAGCAGAGGAGGACAGAACAGAGAAAGAGCGGGCACAGAGAACAGAACGGAACAAGAGCCAAGGAACACCAGAGACCCCGAAGTCTGCAAGACATTGAAGGAGAGTACAATGATCTACTAAATCAAAAGCAGCAGAGAGATCTAAGGAAACAAGAAGAGTAAAGTCACTCTGGTCATGTGTGATGTGAAGTTCATTCAAGAAAGAGGGAAGGATAGATTCCGTGCTGTGACCTGGTCGAAAATAAGACTGATGGGGGTGAAGGGCTTTAGTAGAGGTGAGATGAGAAGAGAGTTGCGAGAAAACAAACCGCTCGAGAAATTTAGAGAGGAAAGGCAAGTTAGATACAGGACGCCAGTTGGACAGGGTGGCAGGGTCCAAAGAGGGCCTTTTGAAAAGAGGATGAACCAGGGTGTGCTTCCAGGGGGCGAGGAAATGGCCAGAAGATAGAGAGTTGTTAACCATAGCAAGAACCGAAGGGAGAAGAGAAAGAGATGGTTCTAACAGCCATTTAGAGGGGATGGGATCCAATAGACAGCAGGTTTTCCTAGAAGAGGACACGGTCTGGAAAAGCTCAGTAGCAGTAACTAGTTGAAAGGAAGGCCAAGTTTGAGGAAAGGATGGAGACTGGGAGGAAGGGAGCGGCGGGGGGGAGGAAGACTGAGGGGAAAGTGGCAGAGGGCAGGAGGAAAAAGACTGAATAGCCATGACCTTACGTGAAAAAAAATCAGCCAGGACAACAGGATCAGGGCAGGGGGGAGGGGCTGAGGGCACAGAGGAGAGGGAAGACAGGGACCAGAGAACAGAATAAAGATCCCTGGAAGAATTAGACAAGCGTAGAACAAGTCCAGAGTAATAATCTTGCTTGGCTGAAGTCATCAGAGCCTGATGCTCTTTATGGCAGAGTGACGGGAGCGGGGTGAGAGGGCGACAGAGGCAAAGGGCACAGTGCAGATGGACATGGAGACCCCACAAGAACCAGGAGTGATGGAAGGGAGTGCGGGTAGCTGGAACTGCCTGATGGGAGCCAACAAATTAAGGGCATTAGACAAGGCAGAATTCCAAGCCTGGGCTTGTGAATCAGGGGAGAGAGACGCAAACTCTGGTGGAAGTACCTGATCTGCAGAGGGAAAGTTCTGCAACGTGACGGGGTGATACGCTGCCGGGAATGCGGGGGTTGGGCAAGAAGGGGAGAAGGACAGGGAGAGGGAACTGCAAGGGAAAAGGAGACACAGAAATGGTGTGTCCAGGGGAGCTGGTGGGGAAGAAAGGAGACGAGGAAAGGGATGAGGAAAGGCTAAAAAGGTTAGGGCTCTTTAACCTGGAAAAGAGACGGCTGAGGGGAGATATGATAGAAGTCTATAAATTAATGAACGGAGTGGAACGGGTAAACGTAGATCGATTGTTTACCTTATCAGAATATAGAAAGACTAGGGGACATGCAATGAAGCTACAGGGTAAACTATTTAAGACTAATAAAAGAAAATATTTTTTCACTCAACGTGTAATCAAACTCTGGAATTTGTTACCGGAGGATGTAGTAAAGGCTGTTAGTGTAGCTGGGTTTAAAAAAGGTTTGGACAAGTTCCTGGAGGAAAGGTCCATAAACCATTATTAAGAAGGGACCCAGGATATCAATGCTTGAACCAGTACAAGCATTGTGGAACCTGTGTCCCTTGGGGAAACTGCTAGTTACGTATGACCTAGATTGGCCACTGTTGGAAACAGAATACTGGGCTTGATGGACCTAGGTATGGCATATCTTATGATCTTATGTTCTTATGAGGGAGGAAGGAGAAATAACGAGGTCCAAGGTGTAGTCATCAGAATGGGCAGAGAAGGGGACATGTTGCTGAAGTGAAAGATCCTCCAGGAGAGCCCTGAAGGCCTTATCCCGAGGGCGAAGGGGGGGATCGAGGTGAAGATTAAAATCACCAAGGAGAAGGACCCAAGGATAGGCCATAACGACCTCAGATATAGTTAACAAAAGGTCCTCCCAGCCCTGGACAGAGAGCGAAGGGGGAACATAGTCTAGGAGGAAATAGAGTGGAGGGGTACAGCCCAATTTTACCAAGAGAGCCTCCTGATAGTGCAAGGCAGGTGACGGGACAGGCCTGAGGCGGGTAGAGGACCGATAAAAGACCGCCACTCCACCACCCGAGCGCCCAAGGCGCGGGGTAGAAAGAGCAGAAAATCCAGATGTCGTCAAACCAGTGCTTCTCAGTCTCCATCTGCCAGTAGGAAGGCATAAACCACACGTCTGCACTGTACCTGAGGGACAATAAGAAAATACAGATGCTGCTCCAGGGCAAGACACAGCACACTCCTGGCACATTTTAAAATAGCATTTGTTATTTATATTCACCCACTGCCACACTAATGCATATGAAATACCTGTAACTATCCTCGGGATAGGTTTTCTGGACATAGTCCTGCAACTCCATTTGTGCTTTCTCTTGAAATTTCTCAATCTGGCTTGTACTCATCAGACCAGGGTGATCTAAAAAAACAGAGAGCAAATCTGATTTACACATTCCTAATGCTCTTTTTCCAACTGCTGCAGTTTCACAGAGCTCTCAGGAGAAATCACAGAGACCTACTTGTATCACGCGCCTACACTAACGCTGCACAAAAGAACAGACTGAAAGCAGAGGCTCTGTACCTTATGCATGTGCTGAAAGCAGGGGTGTAAAAGAGGTGTCATTATGCTAATTACTCTACTGGCCTGATCATAACAGATCTGCTTTTTAAATTGTTTTAATAAACCTACCTCATCTTCTAATCACAGTCAAACTCTTGATCATTGTGCAGCACCTTCTGCGGCCTGCACAGGGGTGAAGACAATATCATCAATCCACCAACCTGCCCGGGCCTGATAGAGGAGGGGGCAGTAGCCCACTAGGACCTGAGTGTGGAGAACTAGCCCACTCAGATCTAGCAGGGAGTAAGAGCAGCGCAAGGTTAGTGGAGAGAGAACAAGGAAAGGGAGGGCCAAAGGAGGAGGGAGAGAAGGAACAAAGGGGAGGAGCAAGAAAGGATAAGAAGGAACCAGGAGATAAAGATAAAGGGAGGGGGTAAGAGGATCCAAAGGGACAATAAAATGCTCATATTTTTCTCATTTGTTCTCAGAAACAGAGGAATCTCTTACTGTTGAGGCCTTCTCATAGTCAGGCCAATATGGTATTACTATATGGGAAAAGCATAAGCCTTATCATTTAAAAGATGAGCTGTGTCCCTGATTTCCTCCAATAGCTGCTGCTTTGAATCGGTTTAGGGTAAATCCAAGACACATCATACCAATCCTGTGCCTCTTTTAAAAGACTTCTAGTCACAGTTTAACAAAGGAATTCAGTGCATCCATCTTGCTTACAGAAGTGCTGGGGACGTCTGCTGTTACTGGGTCTTACCAGGGCTGAAAAGAACAATGGCTTTGAGGTATGCGTATTCATATCCATCAACGTCAAGTTTGACCATAGTATTGCAAAACTCTTGCAGCTTCCAGATGTGTTCCATGACTTGTTTTATTCTGTCTCCAGAAAGTTTATCTGTAAGTAAGTAAATAAATAACACAAACAAACAGAAAGACATCTCAGGTCCTAGAATTTGAAAAAGGTCTAGAGAGAAAAAAATAAAATCAATCATCCAGAGCAAATTGAGCTGAATATCACTGCAGCATCCTAACCATGTATCTGACCCATCATCAGCTGGACTGAAATGATTAAAGATAGAAGCTTGCTTTTAAAATTGATTCGGTCTAGTGTCAAAGTTAAGAAGAGAACTCATATATACGTTTTAAATTATTTGCTTGCTTCTGGTGCCTATCTTTCACATATATAAAAATTCCATTAAAGTGGATTCTAGCAGTTAAAATACAAATATATCAAACAACATAAATACTAGGGAACTAGCCTGTATTTAGGAACTCTGAAATTCTAGGCAAATTACATTTGGGTATGGTTGGTATTTTGCTGTTCTTGGAGGGCTTACAATCTAGGTTTGTACCTAAGGCAATGGTAACTTTCCCTAGGTCACAAGGATCAGCAGTGGGATATGAACTCCGGCTGCTCTAGCCATTAGGCTACTTCTCCACTAGGTTAAATAGGGGCCTAAAGTGCCTTTACAATAACTAAACAAAAATAAACACATCAGAAAATACCGTCCCCTCACCAAGCAAGACAGGCCATAGTTTTTCACTGGACTATTAGTTGAAGCAGGCATAAACAGTACACATACTGCTATAAAAAGTGAAGTGCTCACCTGTAATGGTGGTTCTCCGTAGAGAGAAGGATAATGCATTCAAACTCTAGTGACGTTCCTGACGGAGCTGTCTACGGAGAACACCCATTACAGGTAAGCAGCTTCACTTTCTCTGTAGAGAGGTAAGGCTAATGCATCCATCTTTCTGGTGACTCCAGAACTTTGGGCCATGTTCCTGATGGTCCAGTGATTCTGTGAGTTGTGCAAATTGTAAAGTTCAAGTAGAAATTAATTAGTGGAGAGATTCTTAAGGATTTCCTGCAGGGCTGTACCGAGTGTGAATAGCGCCTTGTGCGACTTGCATATCGGGCGCGCGCCGCACCCCCCCTCCCCCCATGGCGGGAGAGAAGAGGCACGCCTGATGTGCACATTGCCGGCACGCTAAGCAGATCTGTCCCTCCCTGCTCTGATGCAGTGTCAGAGTAGGGAGGGACAGATCTGCTTAGCGTGCCGCGAGAAGGCTTAAGTGGTGCATTTCATCTGTCTGCCGTTGCCTGCCACCACTGAGAGAAGAAAAAGTGGCGGTGGCAGGCAACAGCAGACAGCTGAAATGTGCCCCTTAAGCCTTTGCACCCTGTGCGGCCGCACCGCTTGCACAGGGCTAGGTACGGTCCTGCTTTCCTGTCTGAATGCAGTATTTTGATGGGAAGTTTGGTCCAGACAGTAGTGTTTTGTGAAAGTGTGCATGGAGTTCCAAGTGGCAGCCTTGCAAATTTCCTAGAAGGGAATAGCTTTTAAGTTTGCTGTTGATGCTGTTTTAGCTCTTAGCTGATGCAGGCCCACTGTGCCTAGGGGCTGCAGATTTGCTTCTATATAATAGACATTTATACAGTCAGACACCCAGATAGACAAGATTCTTTTGGAGGCTGATTTGCCAGGGTCTGCTAAATTTATAAGTGACAAAAAGTTGGGATATTTTCTTTAGTTTTTTATTGCTTGGAGGTAGTAGAGATGGGGACTTCTGCAGTCTAAAGTGTGCAGGGAGAACTCTGAAGTTCCCAAGTCTACATCAGGAAAGAAGGTGGGCAATATGACGGACTAGTTTATGTGAAAGTCAGAGGCTACTTTTGGAAGAAACCTGGGGTGTGTTCGAAAAATTACCCGATTGTGGAGAAAACGTAGTTACTCACCTGTAACAGGTGTTCTTCAGGGACAGCAGGAATCAATCCACATATATGAGTGGTGATGATGCCGATGGAGCCCACATGGAAGCATCTCCCCAGCTATCAAAGAAAGCCTTATGGCGATGTACCACACATGTGTGGTCTCCTTCCTGCCCAAGGGTGCCATCTTGTCTCAGTCTAATGACATAGCTAAGACAGCAAAAATTAAAACACAGTAAAGAAGCAACTCCAAGGGGAGGAGGGAGGTTTGTGAGGACTGATTCCTGCTATCTCCGGAGAACACCCATTACAGGTGAGTAACTATGCTTTCTTCGGGAACAAGCAGGAAATCAGTCCTCACATATGGGACTCCCCAGCTAGAGGCTATTGAGAACCCATAAAAATGCCAAGGCAACCAGCAAAGAGTGAGCCATGAGCAGCAGGGTGAGTCGTGAGCAGCAGCAGTTGAGTCCCTACTGAGAGACTCTCGCAAGACCCAAGTGTCTGGGGTGGAACCAGCACTACGGTACCCTGAACACAGAAGGGTCAGACAGCAGGAGTTGCCTACACCCCATCTCAATGCTGATGTCAAAAGTCTGATCCTCCTCCAACGCCACCTACCCAAAGAGTCATCAGTACATCAGACCGTGATTCAGCTCGTCGGACACTCTCCCGCTCGATATACCGCCGCATAACAGAATAAGGGAGCAGATGGCATCAACCCATTCCCAGTCTCGGTAGTGACAACTAATCTCCATTTCCGGTCATAATAGGTTCGGACCGGTGGGTGAAGCTTTAGAGAAGCACCGGTGGGCCCTGCTGCCTGACAGAATCACTCACCACAGACATTCTAGCCTCAACAGAACTGTAAGTCTGCCCATCCTCCTCCAGTTTACAACGAGATAACACACTCTAAACTTTGTACCTTAACAAATCAGCCCTCATGTAACCGGGCTTTAACTCATTAGCTAGTCCTTCCCATCTGCTGAATTGCTTTTCTGCAACTTTTATTTCATTTGCTTTTGTAACTTATACCCTCACCCTATTTCCCACCAGAAACATTCTCTCCAACACAAATCATTTCCGATCACCTAAAGGCATCCCATTAGAACTATAGAAATGGTCCACGCATTAATTACTCTTACCCTTATCTATACTCTTGCCAGTAATTTCCACTACTCTGCTGCATTTGCAAATCATCATAGCCATATCCAGACAATTCACAATCCTAGCAGGAAACACTCTAACAACCAAAACCAGCCACCCCCAAATCCCTACAATAGGAGACAGTCGCACCTACTCTATGTATCTCTGGAGCTCACCATCCCCATAAATGACAGGAAACCTAAGACTCATAGAGACCTCAGGTGTGCTCTTGCCAATGCACGCTCAGCCCGCAATAAATGGCCGGTGATCACTGATCTAATAGCCAAACATGATCTGGATATACTATTTGTAACCGAAACCTGGCTCTCCGATACTGACAATGTTATACTAAACCACCTTACCCCACCTAACTTCTCCATCTACACCTGTAATAGAGAACACAAAAGAGGTGGTGGAGTCCTAATACTTGCAAAAACAGCACTACAATATTGGACAGAACTAACCAAAAGCTCACAGCACCTGAATACACTAACTATTACCAACAAAACTAATTCTATTAACCTCATCTATAGGGCTCCAAGTGCTCAGTCAGATGAATTCTCAGACATCATAGACCTAGCCTGTAATCCCGCAGACCCCTCCAAACCAAACTGGCTGTTGGGTGACTTTAACCTGGCTTCCTCTCAACCTACCTTAGCCAATACCTTCTTAGAAGCAATGTCTCACCTTAACTACAAGCAAGTAGTGATGGACCCTACCCACCAACATGGGAACCTCTTGGATTTAGTCTTCATCCCTCAACCAGAGTCGATTAAACTGAACCAAATTGATCTCGCTATCACCCCTGTCCCCTGGTCAGACCATAATCTGATAACATTTCAAATGCCAACGTTTCAAACTACAGATAACTGCTCAAGCTCAACAAAATCTTCAACACCTACCAGATTCAAACAACTTGACAGAGAGAAGTTTACAACTCATGCACTTCCTAAACTAGCCCAGCCAACAACCAACCTTAATGAAATAGTAAAAAACTGGAATGAAACCCTCTCCTCATATGCGTTGCATCCGGTCACTGTCAAGATAGCGACTCCCAGCAACCCAACCACCAAAAAACAATTGGCGCCATGGTTCTCCCCTGAACTGCGTACTTCACTTATCCACCTCAGAAAACTAGAGAGAAAATGGAGATCCACGCGTAATTCCGCTGACCAAGCCACCTATTTAGAACATCTTAATCGACATCGTGAATCAACCTGGGCCAGGAGGAAGAAATTCCACGCTGAGATCCTCAACCGCTCATTGAACAAGCCAAGGGAACTATTCAACTTAGTAAAATCCTACACCAGCCAACCATCCTCGCCTCAACAAGAGTTTATTCAGCCCCAAGCTTATGCGAACTATATACAATCAAAAGCAATAAAAATAACAACTGCAACACCACATGAACCCTCCCAGTCTTCACACCTGCAGTTCCCAATCACCAAACATGTCCCACCATCTGCAAAGACCAAAGAGGATGTAATTGCCTCCATTAACACGACAACGGCCCCAACTGACCCATGCCCTGCACACTGGATTAGGACCATGCGCACAGAACTCAGTCCAGTCATAGCCAACATTGCGAAGATGTCATATGAATCTGGTGTCTTCCCAGATGCCCTTAAGCAAACCTCCATCCGTCCACTTCTAAAAAACAATCAACTGGACCCAAAGAGAGAAGACTCGTACCGTCCAATTTCTAGTATTCCATTACTAGCCAAAATTCTCGAGAAGCTAACCCAGAGACAGATCCAGCAGCATATAGACTCCTCTTCCCCATTAGATCCTTGTCAACATGGATTCAGGGAGGCCCACGGTGTAGAAACTCTACTAACAACTCTAATTAACACTCTTATCAACGGCATCGACAGTCTTAAGATGGGCTTTGCTTTAATCTTTCTGGATATAGCGGCTGCGTTCGACTCCGTGGATCACACACAGCTTCTGACGCGTCTCCACGAAAAAGGAATCCATGACCGAGCATGGGAATGGTGCAAATCATATCTTGAAGGCCGACTGCAACACATACGTATTGGTAACGCTACATCTGATCCCTTTCAGCAGACAATGGGTGCCCCTCAAGGCTCCTCCCTGTCTGCACTTCTGTTCAATATCTACATGCAGCCAATTTGCGACATCACACGCTCTTTCGGCATATCCTGCCTCATGTATGCAGACGATGTGCTGCTATTCTCTCCCATATCTGTCGCATGCCCAGACTACACAGTGTTAATCAACTGCTTTAATGCAATAACGGAATGGCTTCTTACTCAGAACCTCCGTATCAATTTCAAAAAGACGGAAGTTCTAATAATTACAAGAAATAAATGTTTCTCTCCTCCACCCACCCTAAAAGTCAGAGATGCCGATCTCCCGGTCAAATCCAATATACGCTATCTGGGAGTGATATTGGATCAACAACTGGACTTCAAGGATCATTTAAGATGCACCGTAAAAACCATATACTTTAAGATAAAAACCCTAAGACACCTGAAACCGATGTTGGAACCTGATGACTTCAGAACCATCTTCCAAGCTCTAGTTACACCGCACTTCGATTATGCTAATATAATACTCCATGGCCTCCCGAAGAACACCATCAACCCACTTCAGTTAGCCATGAATGCAGCAGCTCGGATCCTCCACGGAGCCTCAAGGAGTGACCACATCTCCCCCATTCTAGAAGAACTTCATTGGCTTCCAATAAGCTCTAGGATCCTATTTAAGGCCCTCCTCATCACCTTCAAGGCCTTCAACAAACTATCTCCTGCAGCCATCTCAGATCTCATCACACACACAGAGAACAACAGGCCTAAAAGAGCTTCTGCCATGGACATGCTAATCATACCAAGCAACTCCATCAAATCCAACCAATCAACGATTAACAGAGCTTTTGTTAACTTCGCCCCTAGATGCTGGAATAAACTCCCTCCCGGCATTAGAGCGATCAAGGACCTTAGACAGTTTAGAAAGGCCCTCAAACACCACCTTTTTATCACTCACTTTAAGCTTCTGGACATACCTCCCCCCCTCCCACACTTACCCTCACAACCCCATACCTATCCTTTATGAATGTACAGAGCTGACATATGTCCCAACAGGTAGTTTCAAAGTTTGTATATAGTTCCCCTGGTTTACCTCCATTTTAATTCCCTGTTATCTGTAAACGAAAGCCAGTTATTTGGCCTATGTGTTTTATTGTTACAATGTAAACCGCACTGATGACAAATAGCGCGGTATATAAGAAATGTTAAATAAATAAATAAAGAGATTACGGAGTATGGCCTGACTGAAGTTCTGTCCTACTGGGACTCCCTCTCCAGGCAGTAGTGAGCTGCAAAGGTATGGACCGAAGACCAGGTGATGGCCTGGCAGATTTCCGTCACAGGTACGGAACGCAGGCTTGCCACGGAGATAGCCATGGCCCTGACTGGTGTGCCGTGACTCTCTGGTCCAGTAAGATCCCTGCCTACTCATTGGCGAGGGTAATGCAGTCCGCCACCCAAGTGGACAGAGTTCACTTAGTCAATGGGAGCCCCAGACGACTGGGGTCATAGGATACTAAAAGCTGTGGTGCTTTGCGGTGGCCCTGAGTCCACTGCAGATAGAAAGACAGTGCTCTTTTACAATCCTAACTATGGAGAACAGTCTCCGCCCTGCAGGCGTGAGGCCTCTGAAAGAAGGTGGGGAGCACCAACTCCCGATTAAGTTGGAATGGAGAGACCACCTTTGGCAGAAACTTGGGATGTGTGTGGCGCACCCACCCTGTTCTTGTAGAACCTTGTGTAGGGGGCCTATGCCATCAGAGCCTGGAGCCCGTTGACTCTGCGAGCTGATGTGAGTGCCACAAGAAAAAGACCTTCCAGGAGAGGAACCTCGTGTCAGGTAACCAGGGGCTCAAACTGTGGCTTAGTGAGCTGCGAGAGCACCACACTGAGATACCACTCCGCCGCTGGGGGGGGGGGGGGGTTGGATAGCATGAGGCCCCGCAAGAACTGAGATACAAGGGGCTGAGCCTAGAGGGGCTTTCCCTCAATAGAATGGTGGTGCGCTGCGATAGCGCTCATGTGCACTCTGACCATGCTGGACTTTAGTCCCATCTGCAACAGGTGAAGCAGGTACTGGAGTATCATTTGCAATGAGCAGGAGAACGAGTTTACCCATCTTTTGGTGCATCACACCGAGAATCGGAGCCACTTGAAGGCGTACGCCCTTCTTGTGAAAGCCTTACAAGAGGCCAAAAGAACCTCTTCCACGTCCCATGGGAGGCTGAAGGGAGCTAACGCTACCCTTTCAGCAACCGAGCCGTGAGTGACAGGGATTCCAGGTGGGGGGTGTAGGAGAAAGCCCTGCTCCTGTGAGAGTAGTCCTGGGGCTTGGCCCAGGGGAATCGGTGATGCCGCCAACAGGGAAAGGAGCAGTGGGAACCAGGGTTGCCTGGGACACCGGGTGGTTATCGGTAATTAGTGATGCCCTGTCGCACTGGACCTTGAAGAGAGTCTTAGCGTACAGTGGTGTCGGCAGATATGCATAAAGGAGGCCTTCTGTCCATGGAATAAGGAATGCATCTGCTGCCACCAGGGACGAGTGCGGCTAGCAGGAGGAGAAGTGGGGCAACTGTGTGTTGTCTGGGCTGGCGAACAGGTCCACTAGGGGGAACACCTCAGAGTCAAAACAACCGGGAGGCCACTTCGGGATCCAGGCGCCACTTGTGTGACTGGGGGACTTTGCTCAGCTTGTCTGCCAGGGCATTGTCTTGGCCCGGGAGGTAGGAGCATCCCTCTGCATGTCTCATAGGAGAGAGGGCTACCACTTCCTGGCAGAGGGAGTACGACCCCATGCCCCCTTATTTGTTCACATAGAACACTGCGACTTGGTTGTCAGTCTGGACCAGCACCGACTGTTGCTGTAGTCGGTAGCAAAAGGCTCGGAGAGCCAGAAATATCACCCGGAGCTCCAACAATTGATTTGCATCTGGGACTCCGTCTGGGACAGCTGCCTTGCATCTGGAGGCCTTCGCAATGTGCTCCCCAGCCCAGTAAGGAGGCACCAGTGGTGAGGACCCTCTGGGGGTGGGTGCATGGAAGGGCATCCCGAGCTGAAGGTGAAGAGGGATCTGCCACTGTCTGAGGGAGTACGCCATCTGGCGTTACTCTCACTTTGTCCCAGAACCTGCTTGTGGCTTGTGTCCACTGAGAGTGGAGGCACAACTGGGCTGCTCTCATATGCAGTTGGGCGTATGGGGGTCACATGAACCATGGAGGCCATGTGGTCCAGCAGGTGGAGGAGAAGCCGGATGCGTAGTGACCAGTGTAGATGTACCTCTGCGGCTAGCCCCCTGAGGCATTCTGATCTCTCCTGAGGGAGGAAGGCCTTGGCCTGGAGGGTGTCTAGCTGAGCCCCAATAAACTCCAGGTGTTGAGCCGGAGGAAGGTGGGACTTGGTAGTTGATGATGAACCCTAGATGCTGCAGGGCGTTGAAGGTGTGCCCTATGGTGCATTGCATCTCTGCAGCTGTGCCTCCCCTTATGAATCAGTCGTCCAGGTAGGGAAAGATGAAGGCCCTTTGGAGACGGAGGTGGGCTGTGACCATCGCGAGGCACTTGGTGACGACCCTTGGTGATGAGGGCAGCCCGAAGGGCAGCATCCTGTATTGGTAATGCTCTCCTTCCACCACGAACCAAAGGTATTTTCTGTGGCTGGGATGGATCAGGATGTGTGTGTAGTCATCCTTTAGGTCTAAGGAGCATAGCATAGCTGGAGGAATGGCATCAATGTTCCAAGGGAGAGCATTTTGAACTTTTTCCTTATCAGGAACTTGTTCAGATCCCACAAATCCAGGATGGGCCTGAGGCCCCCTGTTCTCTTGGGGACGAGGAAATTCCTGGAGTAGAAGCCGGTGACCCAGAGATGTTTCAGCACTGGCTCCACCACTTTGTCCTCGAGGAGACCTGTGAGCTCGGTGAGGAGCAGAATTTTGTGGAGGAGAGGTCTTACGGGCTCTCCTGGAAAGTATGAGAGTGGCGTCTGCCATAGGCAAAGGAGGTAGCCCTCCTTGACCACTTGGCTGATGACTTGAAGCTGTCTTAAGCTGCTCGAGACAGGAACTTCAAGCACTCTGACCGCAGAGGCCAGTGACTTGAACCTCTGGAGAACCCATCGAGCTCCTTTGACAGCTCTTTGAGGTACATGCCAATGTAGAGCTGATAGGACTGGACCTGGCATGTCAGCATCGAGCTCTGAAAGGCCTTCCAGCCGAGGGTGTTGAGGGTCCGGGCCTCCCTGCTGGGGGGGGGGCACCAAAGAATGGGTCTTTTGGCTCCTGAGTCTGCACATGGCGGACTCGATGACCATTGAATTGTGGGGAAGTTGGGCTTTCTGGAACTCAGGACCTCAACGGACTCGATACATGGAGTTGAGTCACCTGCTGACAATGGGCACCGATGCCGGTGTTTCCCACACGCAGAGGCAGCGACATTGTAGGATCAGAAGAATGGGTACCGTGAGGGTCTCCTTTGGAGGGGCCTCATACTAGAGGATCTCCAGTTCCTCCGTGTGAGGGTCCTCCTCCACTTCGGTCTCGATGGAGAGTGCCCTAGCCATGTCCCACACAAAGTCGAGGAAGGCAACATTCTCTGGAAGGGAATAGTGTCAGGACACCGGGAGGACAGGTCTGAAGGTATATCTCAGTAGTGCCTTGTGTCTGGGGTCGATTCCGAGACTTCACGGTCAAGGTCTGAGCCAAGGGGCCCAGGGTCTCTGGAGGACCTGTGGTCCAAGCCATATGTGCTTGCCGGAGAGGACTGGTGACCTGAAGAACGGGACCAGGACCTCATTCGATACCGATGAGGCTCTCGAGGCCTGTGATGTTCAAGGATTGGCTCAATGTCCGGGGAGCCCTCTATGTCGAGGATCCCATCAGGACAGACAAACCGGATATGAACACCCGGTGCTGGGACACGAGGACAGAGATACTGTGCTCTAAGGCCGCCATCTTGGTCTCCATGCCAGATGGTTCCTCAGCCTTTGACATGGATGCCGAGGGTTTCGGGTCCAGCGTCTGTTCCATTGAGCGGGAGTCCTTGACGATGATGGCCTCGGGTGTCCAAGGCGGTTGATGGGTACCGACTACTCCTTTCGGGGCAGCTTGTGAGGCCGCTCCCGCACGCCAGGGCCTGTGGGGCCTGAAGTGGGATTTTTCCGTGTTCCCGGACCCAATCTCCGAGAAGGTCTTCGAGGACTTTGACTTTTTGCATTCCACCTCCAGGGATTTCCTCTCAGAGGAACCGCAGCTGTGGGACTCTGAGGTAGCCCGAGCTTTGCGGGGCACCGAGGTACTGGAGGGGGCCCTGGAGACTCCAGTGCGGAGTCTGACTTTTGGAAACATTTTTCTTGCTGATGCTGATGGCTCTTAAGGGCCTTTGAGGTCATGGTCCTGCAAAGTTCGCAGTCTGAGTCATTGTGTTCCGGGCCAAGGCATTGGAGGCAGCAGTCATGTAGATCGGTGAGGGACATCATCTTGCTGCACCGATCACATTTCTTGAAGCTGTTGGAGGCCAATGGGAGAAAAAAGGGGTCCCTACTGCCTGGCAGGGGTCCAAAGCCTTCAGCTGAAAAAGGTACGAACGCCGATTGAGGAATACCTCTAAGAAAAAAACAAAAACAAAGGAACGAACCCGAGGAGCGATGCAGAGGTGAGCTGGCTCAGGGGGCGGGAAAGGAACCGGTACACAAACCGGGCAGAAAGGTATCAAAAAAACACACTTTTTCTGGGGAAAACTGGACAGACATCCGGAGGGCTCCACGGGGAAAAAAGGAGACTGAGGCAAGATGGCACCCTTGGGCAGGAAGGGGACCTCGCATGCGTGGTGCATCTCCCAAAGACTTTCTTTGAAAGCTGGGGAGATGCTTCTGTGTGGGCTCTGTCAGCACTGATGTCACCCATATGTGAGGACTGACTTCCTGCTTGTTCCCAGAGAAACTGAGTATATGCAGGGTAATGTATGAGTGCTTATAGTTCACTAAATATTTTTGCTGACATGATGGTCACCAGGAAAATGGTTTTCCATGTGAGGCAGTAGTAGGTGTTTCAATGATGCACGTCCTAGGGGTTCAAAAGGTTTGGCAAAAACTACATTAAGGTCCTAAGCAGGTGATGGCAGCCTTGTTGAGAGGCTTTGTGTTCATGAGGCCTGTTATGAACCTGGAAACTAATGGATGGATGGACAGGGGTTTTTAGTCCACTTGATCATGGTAAGTGGCAACTACCAGGAAATTAATTTTTACGGAAGTTGTTTTGAGACCGGATTTCGGAAAAGTATTACCTGCCATACAAGATAAACAGTCTTGAATATGGGTTGTAGCCAATTCTGCAAAACATTTCCATTTGCTTTGGTAGGAGTTGCCATTCAATCGCCATACTGTTAGAGATATGCTGTGGAGATTTGGATGGATTAGACCCTTTTTGCACAAGTAGAGTAGAACTGTGAACTAGAAGTATTGCTGGTTCCACAATGAGGGCATGAAGCCTGGGAAACAGATCTGTCTCAGCCAACAAGGGGCAATCAGAATTATCAGGGATCCATCCTTGTGACTTTGGTGTAACGCTCTCTGGCTGAACAAGAATAGAGGAAGAGCACAGAGAAGGCCTGTGTTCCATGGAATTGCAAACATGTCGTGAGTTATTCTTAGTGGGCTTGGATGAATGGAACAGAACTTTGCATTATCCTCTGTCTATATCTGAATGAGGTAGTCTATAACTTTCTGGTTGAGCTACTATTTGTGTGGTTTGCTGATACTAGCCAATCATCTAGGTAAGGAAAAATACAATGGCCCCCCCTTGCATAGTTGGGCTGCTACTACTGCAAGACATTTAGTGAAAGCTCTGGGAGCTGAAGAAAGGCTCAAAGGAAGTTCTCTGTACTTAAAATGCTGATCCTGGAATGTGAAATGAAAGTACTGTTTGTGACTGGTATAAATTGGTATGTGCGAATAAGCATCCTTCAGATCCAGAGAGGCCAACCAATCATTGCACTCCAACAGAGGGGAGTATTGCTGATAGGAATTAATTTTGAACTTCTCTTGCTTTACATGAAGATTCAGTCTGCGGAGACAGAGAATCAGCCTTAGATGACCTGTGTTCTTTGGGATGAGAAAGAATCTTGAATAGAATCCCTGACATCTTTGTTGGGTATAGACTAACTTGATATATTTTTTGTAGTGAAGAAGTGCTTGAATCTCCGGTTGCAGGATGTTTTCGTGCTCCAGGGGGATTGCAATTGAAATTGATGAATAGGGCAGAGGGTATATCAGAAAATGTATTGTGTAGCCACGATTGACACTGGAGAGGACCCAACGATCCATCATAATCTCATGCCAAGACTCCCTGAACTGAAGGATTCTGCCTCCTACTAGAGAGTAGTCAAAATTTGGGGTCTGACATCCCTTTAGGAGCCAAGGGGTGGTCTCTCTACATTCCCTTAGATGCTGATGTTAGCTGCATGTTTGAGGAGCCACACATGGTGAGGATGAGCCTGAAGAAGGTTTCATATTTGTGTCTTAGGTGAAATTGTTGATAATATTGGTAATGGTATGACATTCGGTAAAAATGTGGCTGGTTACTATAATTTCAGGAGGTGTCATCTTTTATTTGGGATACAGTCTCGTTTAATTTTGAGTCAAACAAGCTGTTCCCCAAACATGGAGCATCGGTTATTTTTGTCATGGAGGTCTTCTCTAAATCTTAATGCTTTAAGTCAAAAGTGCCATCTGGCTGCAATGGCTAAAACTGCTACTCTGAAAATGGAATCATAAATGACTTATGTGGACCAAATAAGATAAGCAGACTCCTGTAGGGACTCTTGCTGGATATCAAGCTGATTTTAATAGCTCATGGTGGTAGTGTAAGATTTGAAGCAGGTGAATTACAATCTTCATAGCTAGCATGGTGCTCTGGATAACCTTTTTCCCAATGTTTTCTAATATTTTGTGCTCTTTTTACAGAAGGCACTTGAGTGAGGGTATTAGCAAACTTATTATGTTTGATGGCAGCTTCTGAAACCATCGACTGATGGGGTAGGTGGATGAGATGATGTCCTAGTGCAGGCAGGACTTTGTACTTCAACTCTAGTCTCCATGAGGTGGATTGAACAGAGGATGGTGTTTTCCAAATGGATTACTGCAGATCCTGCAGAATCTGATGAATTGTCAGTGCTATTACTTCATTTGGTGCACCACAAGATTGTAAAATAGACTGAAAATCCTTCTTATTAGCCAGGATGAAAGTTGGGAAAGAGCTAAGATTGTGGAAATCTTTTGTAAGAATTTTGGATAGGAGTATTCTTTTGGGACAGTTTCTACAAATGGGTTAGTTCTGCGCATATCATGACAGTCATGAACCTCACTTCTAAGCCAGGGTATGTAAAGTTTAATTTCAGTCTAAAAATTTACTGCTGAGGTCTTAAGTGTTGTTTCATTATGCTATTTGTGGATTAGATGGTCATCCTGTTCAGGAGCTGCTCCCAATCCCGTGAATAGGTTATGCTCTTATGAGAGCAACGCCCCTCTAGAAAAATTTGGAGCATGGAAGGCATCTGGAGTCCAGTCTGACTCATGGGAGACCGGCAGCTTCGGAGAAGGCCAGGAGTGTTCAAAAGGGGATATTTTAGGTGGCTGAGGTGGCAGTCTTGTCTGTGGGGGTTCCAGCATGTCTGGGGTAGAATACTTGGAGGACAGCGGTTGTGTCCTGTACATACTTGGACAAGAGTGGAAGGAGAGACACATAAGAAAATGTATTATGAAGTTGATGCACCTCACCCTTTGTAAATAATTCAAGTTCACAGCTGTATATATATAGTTAAGATATTTGTTGAACTCACTGACTGTTAAAACCTTGTTCTATGTAATAATGTTATTTAATTGTAAACTGCCCCTGATCTCAGGAAGGGGCGGTATAGAAGAAACGCCAAAATAAATAAAATAAATAAATAAGAAAAGACTAGATTCTCTGGCTGTAAGACATACGAACTGCCATACTAGATCAGACCAAAGACCCATCAAGTCCAATATTCTGTTTCCAACAATGACCAATCCAAGTCACAAGTACTTTACAAATAACGCCGTTAACGCCCTTTGGGCATCCAGAGGTGCAACTGCTAATCGGAGCCCTCTTCCAGTCCTCCCGAGAGCATGTTGTTGTGAGCTGCAAAGGAGAGGAGGACCACTGCCTCCTAGCAGAGGGAGTACAAATCTGTGCCTCCCTGCTTGTTGATATAAAACAGGGGTCTCAAACTCCAGTCCTGGAGGGCCGCAAACCAGTCAGGTTTTCAGGGTATCCCTAATGAATATGCATGAGATATATTTGCATATGCAAATATCTCAAGCATATTCATTAGGGATACCCTGAAAACCTGACTGGTGTGCGGCCCTCCAGGACTGGAGTTTGAGACCCCTGATATAAAACATGGTGACCTGATTGTCCGTCTGGATCAGAATGGACCAGTGTCGTAGGTGGTGGCAGAACGCTCGTAGGGCTAGGAAGATTGCCCTGAGCTGCAGGAGATTGATCTGTAAGAGTGACTGCTCTTGAGACCAGCTGCCCTGTTTGTGGTGGTCCTCACAATGTTCCCCTCCAACTCAGGAGGAGGCGTCTGTGGTCAGGGTCCTCTGAGGCACGGGTGCCTGGAAAGGCATTCCCGCCTGAAGGTGGCACAAGTTTTGCCACCAGTTGAGAGCCTCCGCCAGCTGGCAGGTAACCCTGACCATGTCCCATAGCCTGCCCGTGGCTTGAGTCCACTGTGAGCAGAGGCACCACTGGGCTGTCTGCATGTGCAAGTGGGCTGAGGACGTGACGTGGACCATCGAGGCCATATGGCCCAGCAGGTGGAGGAGGAGATGAGCCGGCATTGTACCTCTCCTGCCAGTTGCCTGAGATGCTCTGCCCCTTCTCTTGGGAGGACGGCCTTGACCTGTAATGTGTCCAACTGAGCATCTATGAATTCCAGGCTTTGGGCTGGAGAGAGATGGGATTTGGGGTAGTTGATGATGAACCCCAGGTGCTGCAGAAGGAGGGTTGCACACTCTGTGGCCTGACTGACCTCTGAGGCCATACCACCCCTGAATGGCCAGTCGTCTAGGTAGGGGAAGACGAAAGCCCCTTTAGGTGCAAGTGGGCGGCTACCACCACCAAGTATTTGGTAAAACCCTTGGCGAGGAGGCTAGGCCAAAAGGTAGCACCCTGTACTGGTTGTGCCCTTCCGTTATCATGAACCGTAGGTACTTCCTGTTGGAGGGGAGGATCAGGATGTGTGTGTATGCATCATTAAGGAGCACAGACAATCTTCCTGGTGGAGGTAAGGCAGCAGTGTTCCAAGGGACAGCATCCTGAACTTCTTTCTCATCAGAAACTTGTTTCTCAGGTCTAGTGTGGGACAAAGAAGTATCTGGAGTAGAAGCCTTTTCCCCATAGGTGCTTGGGTACAGGCTCTACTGCGTTGTTCCTGAGCATACCTGTGAGCTCTGAGAGCAGAAGGGTCTGGTGAAGGAGAGGTTGCATGGCTCTCCTGGGAAGAACCTGGGTGGTACCTGCTGTAGGTGGAGGAGGTATCCCTCGCTTACCACTTGCAGTACTCACTGGTCAGAGGTGACCTTGGCCCATCTGTGGGCAAAGAATGCCAGGCGGCCCCCTGTGGGCTGGTGAAGGTCTCCTGGGGGAGGGGAGGCCTTGCACTGGGAGGCAAGAGCTGCCCCGGGATTGGGCAGGAGCTGGGGCCTGGGGCTTCTGAGCCTTTGGTTTCTGAGCTCCATGGCCTTTTCTTTTAGGGTGATAATCCTGTTGCTGGCTCGAGAACGGCTGGTAGTGGTGACTCTGTTGAAAGGGCCCCTTCTTCCTTGGGAACAGGGGTCTTTTCCCCAATGGTTTTTATGGGGAAAGGATGAGGTCCTTTTTGAGAGCCTCTGGCGGGTCACCACATTGGCCATAGGTTTGCTGGTGCAGGAGAGTCGAGCAGCTTGTCGGACCCATTACTCAAGATCAGAAGACTATAGCCAGGCTTGGCACCAGGCAATGATGCCGGCCGCTGCTACTCAAGCTGCTGACTCGAAGCAGGCCGCCCGGGAGAGGAATTTAGAGCAGTCCTTGATCCCGGAGGTCAGAGACTGGAACAGCTGGAGGGGTTCCCAGGCAAGCCCCACTGAAAACCCAGACAACTCCGGCATTAGGGCTTTCAGGTACATGCCTATGTACAATTCATAAGCCTGGATCCGACACCCCAGCATCGAGCCCTGGTAACACTTGCACCCGAGGGCATTGAGGGCTCTGACTCTTAAATTTCTGCATGATCGATTTGACGACCATGGAGTTATGTGGGAGCTGGGGTTTGTGGAACCCTAGGCCTTTCCAGATGCGGTACATGGCTGCTCTCCTGGGGATAGCGAGCAAAGTTTTGGTGGGGTCATGACCTGTGTGGCACACCCCGTTCCAATGCCTAGGTTTGGTTGCAAAACCCTTGGCAGTGATGACAGCCTCCAAAAATTTCTTGTTGCCATCTATAAGTTTCGTACATCTGTCTGTTGGCAGTTTCTCCCACTCTTCAACTGCGATTTGTTCCAGCTCATGAATGTTTCCAGGATTCCTTTTACCAATGGTAGATTTCAGCTTTTTCCAAAGGTTCTCAATTGGATTGAGATCAGGACTCATTGCTGGCCAGTTTAAAACAGTCCATTTGTTCCTTTTTAACCATTCTTTTGTACTTTTGGATGTATGTTTTGGGTCACTGTTCTGCTGGAGGACCCATGACCTTCGGACCCAGACCTAGCATTCTGACAGTAGGTAGCATATTTTGCTCCAAAATATCTTGGCAGTCCTTTGACTTTATGATTCATTTAATACGTTATGAGAATCCAGTTCCTGAGGCAGCAAAACAACCCCAAAACATTTTGAAATCTCCACCATATTTAAATGTAGGAAGGGTGTATTTTTTTCCTTATAAGCTTCATTTCTTCGCCTGTAAATGTATCGCTGGATTGCATTGCCAAAGTGCTCAAGTTTGGTTTCATCTGTCCACAGAACATTTTCCCAGAAGGATTATAGTTTTTCAAAGAGCAGAAAACTTCTTAATAGCATTGTTAACTGTAGACACAGGGATCCCAAGATTTTTGGAGATGGCCTTGTACCCCTTTCAAGTTTGATGTTTGGTGATAAGGGCTTTTCTGATGGTCTCAGGCAGCTCCCTTGTCTTCACCATTGTGAAAATGGAACATGAAGTGAATGTGGCCATTTTAAACATTAGAGCCATCATTCATTGGTTGATTCAAGTCATTTGGGTACTGACAATTGATAACAGGTGCGTCTAATTTTACTGCAGTGGGAATGTGGTTCTTCTGTTCAAACTGATTTGAATTATTTATAAGGGTTTATAATCATGTCCTGGCAATGTCCCAGTTTTTATACTAATTCCTACTATTTTTTTAATTGGTCTTGTTTTATTTGATTCTTTTGTGTGCATATATAGTACAAAGTCATTTCACTGGCTACTTTATTTTTAGGAGATATTGGACATTAAGGAGTTGAAGTGCAAGGCAGCCAATAATGTTGACTACAACTGTAAGAAGAAAACCAGGCCAGAACAGGATCTCTAAACCCAAGGAAGAAAAAAATATCAAGGAGCTGTGATGAACAGTGTCAAAAGCAGCAGAAAGGTCAAGAAGGATGAGGATTAAGTAAAGGGTCCTTGGATTTGGTGAGGAACAAGTCATTAGAGACTGGCAAAAGTAGTGTCTGTAGAATGTAGAGGACAAAAGCCAGATTGCAGTGCATCCAGGTGGTCATGAGAGAACAGAAAGTCCACACAAAGGTGGTGAATCACATATTTGAGGAATTTAGAATCAAAGGGGAGGAGGGATATGGGCATATAATCAGACAGGTAGATAGGACCCGGTGAAGGTTTTTTGAGGAAGGATGTAACCACAGCACGTTTGAAGGCTACAGGAACAGTTGCAGTGGAAAGCCATAGGTTGAGGATATGACAGATGGAAAGAATGACAATTGTAGAGATGGAGCTTAGAAGATGGATGAGAATGGGATCAGAGGAACAGGAAGTAAATTTAGAGGAAGAGAGAAGATGAACAAGTTTCCTCCTCGGTGATGTTAGAAAAGGAAGAAAACATGACAGAGGCTGAGGGAAGAATTTGGGATTCCATTAGGGGAATGGGGGTTGGAGACGACTTTGTGGAGAACTCAAGACTGATTTTGTGGACTTTATCATGGAAATAATCAGCCAGAGTATGGGCAAAAAGGGAAGGAGGAATTGAAGGCAGAGGCACCTTGAGAAGAGAGTTGAGTGTAGCAAATCAGAGGAAAGTGAATTAGTCAGGTGAACATAGTACTCTTGCTTGACGAGCTATGGCCGGCTGGAATGAGGTTAGCATTTAGTTTTATTTATTTAGCTGTTTTTTATACTGCCTTATTATGAATCAAAGCGGTTTACAGAAAACCATAACTTTTACAGAGAACAGTGAACACAACTAAAATATTGAATCACATTTCGTAGAGTAATTTATAGCAATTTATGTAATTACAATCATAAACATATTTACAGTGAGTATTTGGCAGACATTTACAGAGAGATTATGAGACCGTTTACAGTTAGTTTATTTATTTAGCTGTTTTTATAGACCACTTTATATAAATGTCAAAGTGCTGTATATACAAGGGAACTTTGAATTTTTTACAAGGAACAAGGAAGGATCAACTTGGATTGATGATGTCAATGAGGATCAATAACTTGAATTACAACTTGAAATGTAACAGCATAAGATGCGATGATTTAGAATAAAACTTAAAACTTAAGTGTTACAAGCAGAGTGAATTTTAACGATACACTAATTTAAGAATCTAGCCATGAACAGGTGTGGTATGCCTAGCAGGGAGAGGGGCAAGAACATTTAGGTGTTACTGTTCCCCTCAGGGGGCTCTGGATTTAAAAAAGGTTTGGACAAGTTCCTGGAGGAAAGGTCCATAAACCATTATTAAAAAGGGACCCAGGATATCAATGCTTGACCCAATACAAGCATTGAGGAACCTGTGTCTTTTGGGGATATTGCTAGGTACGTTTGACCTAGATTGGCCACTGTTGGAAACAGGATACTGGGCTTGATGGACCTTGGTCTGACTCAGTATGGCATATCTTATGTTCTTATGTTCTTACATGGCGTCAAAGTGCTGGCTCACCACCGGCACCAATGTCGGCATCTCCCACATTCTGAGCAGTAGCCGCTCGAGGATCGGCTACACAGGCACCGTGAGAGTTTCCTTGGTTGGAGACTTGTACTGGAGAATCTCCAGCTCTTCAGTGCGTGGATCTTCCCCCGCCTTAATTTGCAATGAGAGGGCTCTGCCCATAATCCTTGACAGTCATGGAAGGCCACTCTTCCAGAGGAGTATGGCGCCAGGGGAGACTGGTCCAAGGGAATATCTTGGTGCCATTTGGTTTCCGGGGAGGTCTCGTTGTCAGTCTCCCACTCAGTCGAGAAGTGATGATGAGTTCGAGGTCCTGTGACTCATTACATTGAGGCTGGCTCAAAGGGGCCGGCACCCTCCAGAGGACCTGGGGTCCGAGTCATGGAAACTAGCTGGGGAGGATTGGATGCCCGAGGAATGGGACTGAGACCTCGACCGGCGACTAAGGCTTACCCGAGGCCGGTGGTGTTCTAAGCACGACTCGATGAAAGGGGACTCCCCTGCAGTCGGGGGCCCAGTCGTCAGGGTAGATGATGTGGACGAACCAGCTATCATTGCCTGCTGTAGGGCCAGGATAGCAGTGATGTTCTGCTCCAGGGCCGTCATTCTGGTTTCCAGGCCAGAAGGCTCCGCAGCTTTCAGCACGGGCACCGAGGATCTCGGGCCTGGCGCCTGCACTCTCGTGAGTGTGTCCTTGACAAGGACTATGGTCTCAAGGAACCTCGCACTGTCTCCGCTGGCCAAGGAATCCTTCTTGAGGACCTTGGTAGGGCACTTCTTGGAGTCGCCCCAGTCCCTCCGAGCAGTTTTACCGGGTTTCTCTGTGGGAACCTCGACGGACTTCGAGGATTTTTTCTTCATTCTCTCTGGGTCTGGGGTCTTCTCGGAGGAGACACCATCGCGAGACTCAGAGGACGCTCGGGCCTCACGGGAATTGCTGGGTGTGGAGCTCGACGTCGGGGAGGCTAGTGCTGAGTCAGACCTGGGAAACAGCTTTTCCTGCAACTCCAACCTCATTTTATTGGTCTTAGGCGTCATGGCCTGGCACAGGTCACAGGAGGTGCTGTCATGGTCCGGGTCCCAGGCAGCATAGGCAGCAGTCATGGGTGTTGGTAACTGACATGGTTTGACTGCAGCTGTCACATTTTTTAACCCACCGGGAGATTGGTGGGAAGCACCCCCGGGCAAAAAAAGGCACGAACTCTGGTCGAGGCAAGCCTCGATCAAAAAAGGGAAAAGGACCTGAGAACAGCGCTGGGTTTAGCGCCGGCTTGAGTCAGGAAGAGGAGTCAGTATACAAACCGGGAAAAGCTAACTTTTAAGGATACTAGCAAGGATTTTTTCCAGGGAAACAGGACAGAAATCCATTGGGCTCCGCGTAAAAAAGGAGACTGAGCAAGATGGCACCCTTGGGTGGAAAGGGACCACGTATGTGTGGTAGCATGTCCTAAAGGCTTTCTTTGAAAGCTGGGGAAATGCTCCGCGCGGGCTTCGTCGGTGCCGTCACCGTCACCCATATGTGAAGACTGACTTCTGCTTGTTCCTGGAGAAACAATGGATACTGATAAGAGAAGCTATAAAAATTGTGGCAATAAAGCATACATGTCTAAGTAAAACATCTGTATGTATGAGTAGAAGGAAGGTAAAATTAGACTTACCTGCTAATTGTTGTTCCTTGAGGAACTCCAGTCTAGTCCCGAACATCAGGAGTTGTGCACCTCGTCCCGTAGCTTTGGAGACTGAGCATGTCACACTTTTAGTGACACTATATAACTGGTCCAGGGTCCGCCTCCATTGCTCCAGTAACCTATTGACAAAGCAGACTCACCCGAGCAATAAGTACCTTTTCTATTTTTTTTTTTGAAACATTCTTAACCCTAACTGAAGGAAACAACTTAACCAGCTAAAATTGAACCATGCTGTAACCTCTCCGGCTAAGCCCTGCAGAGGCTTGTCACCCCTTCTCCCCAGGCTTCCCCGCAAAGCCTAGGTTAGTAATGAGAAATCAGTACACCTCCCCGCTGCCTCCCGGGACACCGCTGCCCGAATAAACTGCCTTACCTGTCCACTGACATGTCTTACCTGGCCTCCGGCTGCAGTCTGGAATGGATATCCGGGAAGGAAGCGGGACTAGACTGGAGTTCCTCAAGGAACAACAATTAGCAGGTAAGTCTAATTTTACCTTCCTTATTGTCCCTCCAGTCTAGTCCCGAACTTCAGGAGATGTAACAGAACAGTGGTCACTTCAACGGGAGGGACCAGCCAGACCAGCCTGCAGCACCGCTGATCCAAATCTAGAGTCACTGCCTGCCTGGACATCAATCCTGTAATGCTTCACAAAAGTATTCAACGATGACCACATCACCGCCCTACAAATTTCCACTGCTGGCACCAAACTAAACTCCGCCCGTGAAGCTGCCTGAGCCCGAGTCGAATGCACTCTCAACCCGTTCGGCACTACCTTGTTCTTCAAAATATATGCCGCTGCAACAGCTTTCTTAATCCACCTAGCAATGAATGATTTAGACGCCGCCTCGCCTTGGCCCCCCAAACAACACAAACAATCTGTCCGTTTTGCGGAGCCCTGCCATTCTCTGTACATAACACTTCAATGCCCTGCCGATATTCAAGCGATAAAGTCTCCTACCCGGCTTATCTTTGGCTTCCCATTCGAAAACCGGCAGGGATACCACCTGATTCACATGAAACGCCGAAACTACCTTAGGCAAAAACGAAGGCATCGTCCTCAACACCACCTTCTTGCTACCAATGGTCAAAAAGGATTCTTTACAGGTCAAAGCTTGCAACTCCGAAATTCGGCACGCCGAAGAGATAGCCACCAAAAACACCACTTTAAGCGTCAAATCCTTCAGCGTAGCCTTCGCTATAGGCTCAAATGGCTCTCTCACCAACGCCTCTAGCACAAAGTTCAGATCCCAGACTGGCACCACATCTCTCCTGGGCGGCCTCAACAAACTTGTAGCCCGCAAGAATCTTTTAACATCCGGATGAGCCCCCGGCATCACCCCCTGTATCTTCCCCCTAAAACACGAGAGCGCCGCTAACTGTACTCTCAGGAAAGACTCCGCTAGACCCTTCTCGAAGCCATCCTGAAGAAAGGCCAATATTTGCGGGATCGAGGCGCCTAACGCTTTAATCTGCTTACTCTCGTACCACACCTCAAACAATCACCAGACCCTGATATACGCCACCGATGTAGACCTACGCCTGGACTTCAGCAAGGTAGCAATTACCACTGCCGAATATCCCTTGGCTCTCAACCTTGCCCTTTCAAGAGCCAAGCTGTAAGCGAGAACCGATCCACCTGAGGCATACTTAACGGCCCCTGCACCAACAGATCTCTCCGAACCGGAAGCCGCCACGGCGCTTCTGCCAACAGCCGTATCATGTCCGCATACCACGGCCTCCTTGGCCAATCCGGCGCAATCAGGATCACCTGACCCCTGTGCCTCTCTATTCTCTGCAACACTCGACCTATTAACGCCCATGGAAGGAAGACATACAGCAGCCCTTCCTCCGGCCATCTTTGCATGAGCGCATCCAGTCCTTCCGACATCCTTTCTCTTCTTCTGCTGTAAAACCATCCTACCTTCGCCGACACGAATGAAGCCATGAGGTCCATCACCAGCAGGCCCCAGCGAAGCACCAGCAAGTCGAAAACTTCCTGATTGAGGACCCACTCTCCTGGATCCACTCTGACCCGACTCAAAAAATCGGCTGTCACATTGTCCACCCCCGCTACATGTGCTGCCGATAACGCTTCCAGATTTACCTCGGCCCATTCCAGAAGTTCGTCTGCTTCCTCCTGGAGAGCCGTGCTGCTGGTGCCGCCCTGACGATTGATGTACGCCACTGCTGTGGCAATGTCTGACAGCACTCGTACTGCTTTGCCGTGCAGGAGCCTCTGAAAGGCCTTCAACACCAGCGTGACTGCCCGTAACTCCAACCTCTTGATCGACCAGGACCTCTCCCGGTCCGACCACTGACCTTGGGCAAACTGTCTCTCAAAGTGAGCCCCCCAACCGAACAGACTGGCATCCGTCGTCAATTCCCTCCATTGTGGTGCTTCGAGAGGCATCCCCTTCTCTAGACACCCCTGCCTTAGCCACCATTTCAACGACTGCCGCGTCTCCGGAAGGCATACCAGCCTTTGCGACAACCGATCTGACTGATGAGTGCTCTCTGCAGTGGCCTCATGTGCACCCTGGCCCATGGCACCATCTCGATCGTAGCCGCCATTGTCCCCAGTAGCTGTAAATAGTGCCATGCTGATGGAGCTTGTCTCCTCAAGAAGGCCTTTATCAGCTGCCTCAGCTTCTGAGCCCTGAGCTTCGGAAGATAAACTCTGCCCCTGTTTGTGTTGAAGCGAGCCCCCAAATATTCCAACTCCTGCGACGAGACCAATTTGCTCTTTGCCACATTGACCACCCACCCGAGGGACTGCAGGACATGCACCATTCTGCTGGTAGCCAATTCGCTCTCGCTCCTTGACTTCGCTCGAATCAGCCAGTCGTCCAGGTACGGATGAACCAACACCCCTTCCTTGCGTAATGCCGCCACCACCACCACATTATCTTGGTGAAGGTTCTTGGAGCTGTAGCCAAACCGAACGGCATCGCCTGAAATTGAAAATGCCCCATGGGCACCGCAAAACGAAGAAATCTCTGATGCTCCAAATGAATTGGTATGTGCAAGTACGCCTCTGACAGATCCAAAGACGTGAGGAACTCCCCCCGTCGAACCGCCACAATGACCGAACACAATGTTTCCATGCGAAAGTGGGATACCCTGAGACACCTGTTTACCCTCTTGAGGTCTAGAATGGGCATCAAGATTCCTTCCTTCTTTGGTACTATGAAGTATATCGAGTACCGACCGCATCCTCATTGATCTGCCGGAACCGGCACCACCGCCTTCAGTGCTAACAATCTTTCTACCGTCTCGCGTACTGCCGACAACCTTGATTTCGCTCCGCAGGGAGATTGAACGAACGAGTCGATCACCGGACATTGGAACTCGAGCGCATACCCTTTTTGTATGACTTCCAACACCCACTGATCCGACGTGATTTGGGCCCAGGCAGGAAAGAAGTCTCGCAAACGACCCCCCACGGATACAAGCCCTGCCTGGGCCCCCCTCGCTTCATTGCGGTTTCTTAACATTCGGGGACAAGAAGACTCCAAAACTTCTGCCCGCTCCTCTAAACCCCCGAAAGCCCTGCGATCTATACTGCGAACGCCCCCTCTGAAACGTAGCGAATCGCAACTGACGAAATCTACGAAACTCCCTTTGCCGATTCTTGGAAGGCGCCCCTGGACGACCCTGCTTCTGTTTGTCTTCCGGTAATCTACCTCCCTTGGACTCTCCTAGATCCTTGAACAACTTGTCCAAATCTTCACCAAACAGCAACTTGCCTCTAAACGGAAGCTTGCCTAACCTAGCCTTAGAGGCCCCATCTGCCGCCCAATTGTGCAGCCACAGATATCTTCATGCTGCCACCATGGACGCCATACTGTTTGAGAGCCCTCGGATAAGATCATACTGAATGTCCGCTAAATATGCCGCTCCTGACTCCATTCGGGAGACTTCCTCAACCGCCTCTATCTGCGCCCCATTAATCCTCTGAGACCAGCGAAGGCAAGCCCTCGCCACCCATGCACCACAAATTGAAGCCTGCATGGAAAGTGCATTTACCTCAAACACCTGCTTCAACAATGTATCTAATCACCTATCTTGAGCATCCTTAAGAGCGGCACTGCCTTCCACTGGGATCATGGTTTTCTTAGTAACCACCGAGACCATCGCATCTACCTTAGGAGATTTAAAAAGATCCTCATCCGGCTCCTCCAGCGGGTATAGGCATGCCATTACTCGCAAACATTTCAGCACTGCCTCCGGCGTGTCCCACTCCTCCTGAACCATTTCCTTAAACACCCTATGTATTGGGAACGCCTATTGAGTCTTCTGCACCGCCTGTAACAAGGGATCCTCCAGAGTAGAATCTTCCAGACTACCCATAACCGGAATATTCAAGGCTTTCAGCGTCTCCGTGATGAGCGCTGCTAACTCTTCCCGCCGGAACACCTGGACCACCCTTGCCTGGTCCTCCGGCTCGGGAATCTCACCTTCCTCTAGGTCCAATTCCAACTCCAAATCCTCCAAGGTTTCGGATGGATCCTGCTCTCCTAACTCTTGCTCATCCTTATCCGCGACCAGCCTAGGCTTTTTGAGAGGCCCGCTCCCCGGAACTCCTCCCAGCGGAGCCCCTGATCTCTTCGAGCTCAGCCCCCCACTCGCCACAGGCCCCGGCGCCGAACCCCCGACCCTCCAAGGGCCTGTTGGAGCAGCACCATAAAATCCTGCAAGAAAATAGCCGCCAGCCCCCCCCTGCAGGGAAGGCTGAGACGAGGGGGAATCTCTCACCGAGGACGGCCCTGGCCAGGGATCCAACAGCGGAACAGACATCTCAACCGCTTCCCCTGCCTCCGTCTGCCCGCTTAACTCCTCTGCCACACTGTCCGCCGCCAGCTGCGCCCCGGCTGCCTCTGGTGTACAGCCCCTGCACACCCCGGCCTCTGACAGCGAATCCCTCCTGGACCCACACATAAGGCACCTAGGTTTGGAAGGCATCTGGAAGCCGGCCCCAGCCGCCCCCAATGCAACCCCCACCCAGTGAAGGGCCCAGGCAAACCAGGCTACAAGCTCTGATTACTCTGCCTTTGTCTGGGTTTTTTTCAACTGAATCTGCTTAACTTCCAAATTGCCCCCAAATCCAGGCTAGAAGCACCCCAGAGGGCTGTGAGTGAGCGCAGGAGACCAAAACTGCCGCTCTCCTGCTTTCCCGCCCTCTAGCCACGCAGTCTAGGCCTGACCACGGCAACCGCCTTGCACCACAAACCGCCACGTGTCAGCCCCGACGTCGCTCTACCCGGCGCTTACCTTTTCGCCGGCCTGCTCCAGCTCTACAGAGTTTAGAGAGCTTCTGCCCCTCTGCTGCCTGCTTCCACCAGCTGCGACCTGCTGTTTATCTTACCGCAGCCAGCCGAGCCGCGGCTGCAGCTGGAGGTCCCTCTCTCAGTGCGTTCTGAGCACCGCGCCTCCTCCGCTTCACACCCGATGAGGGGATCAGAAGTGGAAGGGCCCCACCGACGACTCCCTCACTCTCCCCTGGACAGCCACTGCTTTAAGGAGGGGGGAGAAGGGGGGACAGCCAGAGCAGATCTACACCTTGATCTCTGCACCGAATCAAATCGCCAATTTAAAGAGGTATTACCTCAAAGCTCATTAACTTTATTTTTTATTTTTAATATCTCAACTAACTAACTTTCCTATCTGTCCCTAGACCTTAATTATTCCTCTAGTGAGCCATGAACACCAGGGCTCACACCTCCTTCCGCTGCATGGAGATTGAGAATACTGGAGCAATGGAGGCGGACCCTGGACCAATTATACAGTGTCACTGAAAGTGTGACATGCTCAGTCTCCAAAGCTGTGGGAGGAGGTGCATAACTCCTGATGTTCGGGACTAGACTGGAGGGACGATAAGGAATGGACCTTAGAAGCCCCTTTTGATTATTTGTAAGCAATGTATGTTCTGTGCCCTGCTATAGCAAAATGGAATGGCTCAGGCTAGATACCATTATAGAGCAGATTTTGCCAGGTCAGCACATGACAATGGTCAGAGATTTGAACATTACAAAAATGAAGAAAAAATGAAAAATAAAAGCAACATCCTATTTTTAAGAAGTTGCTGAATTATTGTGCGTGTGCGTGCGTGTGTTTGTATATATATATATATATATATATATATATATATACGTTTCTATGTTTCTATGGGCTGCAGCAATCCAAGGGAGCAATACAGTATAGGAGGTGAAGTACTTTTGTCCACTAAAGAAGAGCGGGACCTAGGCGTGGTTGTGTCTGATGATCTTAAAGTAGCTAAACAGGTAGAAAAGGCGACGGCAAAAGCTAGAAGGATGCTTGGGTGCATACGGAGAGGAATGGCTAGCAGAAAAAAGGAGGTGATAATGCCTCTGTATAAGTCTTTGGTGCGACCTCATTTGGAGTATGGTGTGCAATTCTGGAGACCGCACCTTCAAAAGGATGTGAACAGGATGGAGTCGGTGCAGAGGGTTGCTACTAAAATGATTAATGGGCTTCATTATAAAGCATATGAGGACAGACTTAAGGATCTTAATATGTACACCTTAGAGGAAAGGCGGGATAGAGGTGATATGATTGAGATGTTTAAATACCTCCGTGGCATAAATGTTCAGGGAGAGAGCCTCTTTCAATTGAAAGCAAGTTCTGCTACGAGGGGACATGGGATGAGGGTGAAGGGAGATAGATTCAGGAGTGATATGCGGAAATATTTCTTTACGGAAAGAGTAGTGGATCCGTGGAATAGTCTCCCAGTGGAGGTGGTAGAGATGAGGACAGTAACTGAATTCAAAAAAGCATGGGACCAACACAGAGGATCTCTAAAGGTAAAAAGTGGACTGTTGTAGTTGTTATGGAAGGACAGACTAGATGGGCCTTGTGGTCTTTTTCTGTCATCATGTTTCTATGTTTCTATATATATATATATACACACAAACACATATATATATTCTGGTCCATCCACTAGGTGAGCTAGATGGCTGTCTAGGGCGTCTTTATGTCGCTATTTTGTTGCCCACGGTAGGCCATGTGCTTTGGCACACATGACCTGCCGCTTCTGGTCCCCCTCCAATGCAACTTACTGCGCTTTTAAAAGACTGCCACTGCCCGCCTCCCCCCCACCCCGACTGAATCGGCTGCAGCAGGGGGCGGAGGCACAGTGCAACTCGGCAGGGGGAGGGGGGCAGCATGACGAGGGTTTCTGCCTAGGGAGGCAGAAACCCTTGGGCTGGCCCTGTTGCCATATCAAAAAGCCAAAAAAGAATTATGTAAAATATAGGTTTTGAACGTATGAGTTACAATAATGTGCAAATATACAGAATTGTTTGTGAAAAGTGAAAGCAGACAAATATAAACATAAATCCCATAAAACCAGATGTCCTGCTTACTGTGTAAGACCTGTGCTTGTTGCAATAACTTCTCTTTTGTGGGTACTTTACTATGGAAGTCTCTGTAGAACTGTCCAATCATACGCACCTTCTTGTATACTGTTCTGCAGATGATTAACAATAGCAGCAAGAATGGTGGAGAGACTCATCACCTGTGCACACTGTGCAAGACCAAGGGTAAATAATTCATTCCAGCAGGCACGCACCAGACTGGTATTACAGTCTTGACTGTAAAGAAACACAAGCATCCAAAGCTTTTATGCTCATGATATTCAAAAAGGTTTGCTTGCATTAATCAGATACCTTAAAGGCAGGTGTAGGAAATTTTTTTATCTAAGGGTCAAAATCATGGTCTTCCTGTTGAGGAGCAAAAAGGAGGGGTATCCCTCTCAGAGATCCAGCTGAATACTGAGGGAAGGGGGGGGGGCTCTTTTGGAGCACTATATAGGGAACAGGACACTTGCATTCTGACCTGATTTGTAGCAGCAACATTACTTCCACATCATCCTGGTAGACCAGTCCAGGCAAGTGGGTTGTGTTCCCCTTTCACCAGATTGGTGGAGACAGATAGCCAATGAAATGCCCAGGTTTCAATGACATCGTTCCCATGTCTCTATAAGGCTGAGCCACTAGAAGGCACTTCAGTATTCTTTCTCCAGCAGATGGTGGCTGGATTTTCTCAACTATGAAGAAATCCTGAACAACCAAGAGCAAAAAGATTGATTTCACTCATGAATGATCACCTTGAAGGTGACTCTCTCACTTGAGCGCGATGTGGGAGGCTCTAATAGAGTAAGGTCTTTTTGGTAGCCAAAGGAGGAGGGAAAATTGGTTCAGCTCCACGCTCTTATCATGATAAGGGCCTATTGAGAAGCCAGAAAAATGTAAGGACTTGGATGAGATCAACAGCCTCACACAACCTTAATAACCCCCCTCCTTCCTCCTCTCCCTGCTCTTCCCAAAGACTGAAGACACCTCAGAGGTATGTGGCTACAAGCCTGTTAAATGAATAAAAATAAATAAATATTTTCTTAACAGTTTTTTTATATACCACCTTTGTATCAAGATGGTTTACAGTGAAGAACAGCACATAATATCAGAAGATTTGTTTTACACTGAACAGGAGGTAAACAATTTGGAGTTAAATATGAGGGTTATGCCTGAGTCAGCGGATCATAGGTGGTTATTATATATACACTTATGTAACGTCATTTGGCCCAAAATGTTCTATGAAGAGGTGTGTTTTTAGTAGTTTCTTCATATCTTTGGTAGATTGAGCAGATCTGATGGTTTCAGGTACAGAGTTCCAGATCATGGGGGCATATAGCAAGAAGGCCCTTTTGCTTGTCTGTTGTGTGCATTTGGTCTTGAGAGGAGGGATGGCCAAGAGATTCTGGGTTGCTGATCTTCTTAGTCTTGTTGTGGATGCTCTTGTGATTTGATTCTTGAGACAGGGAGCGGAGAGGTTATGAAGGATTTTGTGTTGTTGTTAAGTGCCGTCGAGTCGGAGTCGACTCATGGCGACCCTCTGGATAGCTATCCTAAATTGTGTTCGGTCTTCAGTCAGGCGGCTCATTGTTGACAGACTGGTACCCGTAGCTGCTGTTATTGTAGCGATCCATCTCATTGCTGGCCTTCCTCTTTTGCGTTGACCTTCTATCTTTCCAAGCATGATGTCTTTCTCTAATGATCTCTCTCTTCGCATGATGTGTCCGAAGTATGAAAGTCGAAGTCTTGTCATCTGAGCTTCTAAAGAAAGCTTAGGTTTGATCTCCTCTAGTACCGACTGGTTTGTTCTTCGGGCAGTCCATGGTATACACAGTATTCGCCGCCAGCACCATAATTCAAAGGCATCAATTTTCTTCCTGTCTGTCTTTTTCACTGTCCAGCTTTCACATCCATATGATGTTATTGAAAATACCATGGCATGAACAAGTCGAATCTTTGTATGGAGAGAGACATCTCTGCTCTTGAGAATCTTATCTAGGTCTTTCATAGCCATTCTGCCAAGAGCAATGCGTCGTCTGATTTCTTGACTGCTTGTTGCTTCTTTATTGATAGTTGATCCAAGTAGGTTAAAGTTGTTCACGATTTCAATTTCTTCTCCTTCAACGATGAACCTGTTGATTATGCCAGTTGTCATGATCTTTGTCTTCTTTACATTAAGGTGCAGGCCCATTTTGAGACTATGTTCTTTGATTGTGAGAAGCAAATGTTTCAGATCATCTTCACTTTCTGCCAGTAGTGTGGTATCATCAGCATAGCGAAGGTTGTTGATGAGTCTTCCACCAATCTTCACACCTCTGTTGTCTTCATACAATCCTGCTTCTCTGATGATTTGTTCTGCATATAAATTAAACAGGTAGGGGGAAAGTATGCAGCCTTGTCTTACACCTTTGCTTATTTTAAACCATTCTGTTTCTCCTTGTTCCGTTCGAACTGTTGCTTCTTGATCAATGTACAGATTGCGCAAGAGAACGATCAGGTGTTCTGGTATACCCATGCTTCTTAATGTGGCCCAGAGTTTCTCATGGTTTACACAGTCAAAAGCCTTGCTATAGTCGATAAAGCACAAATAGATATCCTTTTGGTATTCTTTAGTCTTTTCAAGGATCCATCTCACATCCGCAATGATGTCTCTCGTTCCTCGCCCTTTCCTGAACCCTGCTTGCACTTCAGGTAGTTCTTGTTCTAGGTATGGCTGTAGTCTCTTTTGAATAATCTTCAGTAGAATCTTGCTGGCATGTGGGATCAGGGCGATTGTGCGATAATTTCCACAGTCAGTTGGATCACCTTTCTTTAGTATTGGTATAAACACAGATCTTTTCCAGTCAGTTGGCCATGATGTTGTCGTCCATATTTCTTGGCAGAGCCTTGTAAGTACGGTAACAGCTGCATCAGATTGCTGCAATACTTCTATGGGAATGCTATCAATGCCTGGTGCTTTGTTCTTTGATAAGTCTTTCAATGCTGCTTCAACTTCTTCTTTCATCACCAATGGTTCCTGATCATAAGGTATCGGTTGAAACGGCTGTTGGTCCACTTGATCTTTATCATATAAAAACTCTGTATATTCCTTCCACCTTTTCTTGATCTTCTCAGCATCATTCAACATAGAACCTTGAGCATCTTGTAACATTCCTATTCGAGGCTGGAACTTTTTCTTTAACTCTCGCAGCTTTAGGAAAGCTGATCTTGTTCTTCCTCTAATAGTTTCTGCTTCTATTTCCTTGCAAGTGTCATTGTAGTACTTTTCCTTGTCCTGTCTAGCTGCACGTTGGAAATCTCTGTTGAGTTCTGCGATTGTCTTTCTTTCTCCTTTGGCTTTAGCTTCTCTGCGTTTCTGGGCAATTTTCAGAGTTTCTTCCGTCATCCATTTTGGCCGTTTTTGTTTTTTCACCTTTTGTAGAGACTTCTCGCTTTCTTCCAGCACAACCTTCTTGATGTCATTCCATAACTCTTCCGGAGTTCTGTCATTTGTATCTAAAGCAGCAAATCGATTTTGCAGGCAGTCTTTAAATTCCAGTGGTATATTCTCAAGGTCATATTTTGCTGCATTCATGAGTGGTTTGCTCTTTTTCAACTTTAGCTTGAGTTTGCATACTAGTAGTTGATGATCTGTACCACAGTCAGCTCCAGGTTTTGTCTTTGTTGATGTTACAGAGCTTTTCCATCAGTGCATAATTCTAAGGATTGGAGTAGTGTTGCTGACTTGGTCTTCCTGTTAGGATTCTGGCGGCGGTGTTTTGTACTAGCTGGAGTGGGGTATAGTGCCTGTTTTGGCAGCCCTTGATAGAGGATGCTACCACAGTCAAGGTGGAGTGCAATAATGGCTTGAAAAACAGATCTGAAGTCGTTGTCTTGTAGAAGAGGGCATAGAGGTTTGAGGATTCTAAGTTTCTAGTATGCTGCATTCTTGATGTGTGCAAGCATGTTGAGGTTGCGGTCAATAGTTATACCAAGGTTCTCTGTTTCCCTTATTATGGTAATTTCAGCATTATGTAGTGTGAGTTTGTCTGGCGGTTTGAAATTTTGGTCTCTGAATATTAGTAATGCTTCAGTTTTGTTTTTGTTCACTGCAAGATTAAGATCGGCAAGAACGTTTGTGACAGCGAAGAAGACATCAGATATGATTGTGAAGTCTGGATTGAGGGTATGGAATGGCATACAGAACATGATATCATCTGTGTAGAGGTGAAAGTGCATGTTCCATTTTCTTAATAGGTTACAGATGGGCTGTATGTAGATATTAAATAGTAAGCCAGACAGTGCCAAACCTTGATGAATACCTTGTGTTGAGTTAAATGGTTTGGAGTTGCTGGGTCCAACTCTTACTTGCATGGTTCTGTCTGAGCGTTAGGATATAAATCATTTTAAGGTGCTGTCGATCAGACCTATGTTTCTGAGTATGTCTAGCAGGTGTGATGTACTACTAAGTCGAACACTAAGAAAGAAAGAAACTGCATTTGGGGAGTAGTACTAAGCCTGGCACAGTTTGCCCTGTCTGAGGCTCCCAGGAGGTGAGTATCAAGGCTTGACTTCGTCATTGTCCTTGTTGGTCTCCCGCCCTCATTGGGGTGGACGGCAGGTAGCCACTGGCTTGGCATCTGTGCTTCCTGACATTTTCCAGCATGCACTGCTAATGTTTTCTGCCTTTACGAGCCTTGCGCCCAAGCGGTCCCAGAGTACATTCTGCCTGTTTGGCTTCAACATGTGTTCCTGCCCAATCATCCATAACACGCGCTCGGGTGCATGCTCCATTAGCGAGCACTTTTGTACCTATGTTGCCTTAGCGTGCGCAAATGTTTGCCTTGCCTTAACTTTTTTTGTCTTCTAGGAAGTACTGTTTGACCTGTGGCAAGCAAAGAGCCTCATTGGATTCATGCTGCATTGCAGCCTCTGACTTTTCACTGGTGGCCTATCTCCCTTCTTCCACCGAAGGGATTCGGTTGGCCTGGCATTTTCCACCTCAAGGTAGGAAGCGACTGATGGCACTGTAGGTAAGAATAATGACCTGGCCTTGAGTTCTGGAGACTGTGCTTTGACCGCTCCCCTTCTTCGGAGGGCTTGGCTCCAGCTGTGTCCCCTGTGTTAGGGATCATTCTCTGGGAGGTAAGCTCCCAGAATCTAGGTTGTCCTCCCCAAAGTTCTTTTCCTTCTTTGGCAAGCCTGGTTTTTAGCATGGAAACTCAGACCCCTTAGCCTTTGGATTTCCTCGAGCTCAGGCACGTGAGGGATGGGCAAAGTGTAGAAGCCTGGCTTGAGTACCTCCTTCTAAGCGACCCAGACAGAGGTTGCCTTCTGGAGATGTAGGTTGTCTGCGGTCTATCTGAGACTGAGACTTGAGTGCTGGTTCTGACGACCTGGTTGAGGAATCTGATGCAAAAAAGAAAAAGTATTTTCTTTGTCAGAGGTTCATGTGGAGGCTGGCATTTTCCACCTGTCTCAGAAGGGAGATCTGGTGGCATTGATTGCTTGAGCTTCTTCCACCTGGTATGTGGCTGACGCTCCAGCGATGGAGCAGGGGCCACAGGTTCCCCACTTCTACAGGCAGTGCATATATTGATGGCAGTCTTCCCGTTTCTGGAAATAATCAAGAACACGTTCTGGTTGGAATGGGCCAAGCCCAAGAGCATAACACACTCGCAAAGGTCCAACGTACAAGTCCAGAGCGAGGTGAAAGCAACGGATTTTATTGAAGAATTTGAAGGACTACCAATCACCCAACACAGCCGTGTCGAGTGATTATATTGAAGAACTCAAAGGAATACCAGTCTGTTGTTATCACTTCACTCTGGACCTGCTGGTCTGAATGGGTCCTTACAGACTTCCTGCCTAGATGGATAGAGGCATGTAAAGGGTTGAGAGCTTACCCTGAGAGGAGTGCATCATAAGGTCTGGCCCACCCAGGTGGAAGTGGAAGTCACAGTGGTCATGAAGTGGGCCTCTACTCCCATGGAAAAAGGATGGGCTTTGAAGGGCATTATGGATAGAAAGATCGACTCTCTGCTGAAGAGCCAGCTCACTGCAGCAGCTGCTATTCTTCGGTTGGTAGTGTGTGCAGGCCTGGCGCCTCAAACCCTGCTCCTGTGGATTCAGTCTCCCCTGCTTGGTGGCTAGGGATATTGTCCTGTTGGCTGTGACGCGGCATTGGTTATGGCTTTGTCATTGGGCAGCAGATATGTCCTCCAAAGTCCTGCTAACTCAAGGGAAAACTCCCTTGTGGGGGATGATTGGAGAAGTTGGTGAAGGACTTGACCAAGGCCAAGTCTTATCGCCTTCCAGAAGATAGACCGAAAGGGCCTGGGAAGCAAGCAGGGTCTTTTCTCTCTTTGGCCTCCGTCCATCCATTGTGGGTGCGCTGGACTGATTTCCAGGGGTCTCAGGATTCCAGGCATTGCACCCTGGAAAGCCCTTCTTCTCTGCTTCTGTATTTTGGACCTGTAATTAGTCCTTTCGATGGGGCTTGTGGGCCCAGAGCCTTGGTCCCTTCCAGAGGGGGTTACCTCCCATTCCTATGTAGGTTTTGAGGCCCATTCCTGAATGAAACCATTCAAGTGGCTATGTCCTGGACTGCAAGCAGCCAATCTCGGAGACATTTATCTCTCCATGTGGTTTGGCGGACATGAGAACCACTGCATGGGTCCCACTGGACAAGTCACTGTGCCTAAAGGCGGTAATGTCAGTGCCCCCTGGCCAAGCAGGGCAAAGGCAGATATTCCATTTCTCTTGAGATGCCAAAAAGGATGCCTCCTTCTGACCAATAGCCTTAAGGTAGTCAATGCTGCCTTGCACATGTGCTCACAAATGAAAACTCTGAGATCTGTGATTTTGGCAATGTTCTAAAGGGGGTTTCTAGCATATCTGGTTTTGGCCAAAGCTTATTTTCCTATTCTGATCTGAGAGAAACAGCAGAGATGTTTGCGTTTTGCCATGTTTGGTTCATATCATCAGTTCACCACCCTCCCTTCAGCCTTTCCACTGCTCCGAGAATGTCCTCCAGGGTCATATGTGGTGGTAGCTGCTGTGAAACGGTGCTAAGGACTATGTGTCCACCTATTTCTGGACAACTGGCTTATCTGAGCCTGTTCTCTATCAGGGGCCAATTGGATTTCAACCCAATTAAAGCAACGAAAGAAGACCTGACGCAAGTCATATGGAAAATAATACAGAACTCTCTCGCCAAAGGAATAATGCCAAACGCCCTGAAACTAGCCACAATACGTCCGATCCCCAAGAAAACCACATTAGCTAAAACAGACCCCGCCGCCTACAGACCCATCTCAAGCCTACCATTCCTATCCAAGATCCTCGAGAAAGTAGTCCAATATCAACTCCAACAACACATTGACATCCACAATCCCCTGGACCCCAATCAACATGGCTTCTGACCTAGCCATGGGGTTGAAACTCTACTAATACAACTGTTACTGACGATCGACAACACCAAAATGGGCGTTCTCATGATATTCCTAGACATCTCCTCAGCATTCGACACTGTCTGTCACACAACCTTACTAACCAGACTGCAGGAGGCAGGATTACACAGCACCACCATGAAATGGTTTACATCTTACCTCAGCAACAGACAGCTACAAGTCAAATGTGGATCAAAGACCTCTCAACCTTTCAGAGCCACACAGGGTGTCCCACAAGGCTCAGCACTCTCCGCCCTGCTTTTCAATCTATACATACAACCCATCTGCGCCATCATCAAGGACCACAAGATTCAATACACCATATATGCAGACGACATAATGATATTCACACCAATCAAACTGGACAACCCAGACTACTCCAACATAGCCAACTGCTTCCAACAAATGGCAACCTGGCTTCAGGAAAACAATCTGTCAATAAACTACAACAAAACTGAAGCGCTATTCATCACAAGAAACCCGACATTCTCACCCACGGCTACCATCAACCTGAACGACATCATTATACCAGTAAGACAAGAAATAAAATACCTGGGAGTAACACTTGACAAGGACCTTAACCTCCAATCCCACATTGCAAAAACCACAAGGAGCACCTACATCAAAATGAGGACCGTCAGAAGGCTCAAACCGATACTCGCTCAGGAGCATTTTTGAACAGTCTGTCAAGCCCTCATCATTCCCACACTAGACTATTGCAATCACATATACCAGGGGATACCAAAAAAGACCATAAGACCACTTCAGCTAGCACAGAACACAGCCGCACGACTCATAACAGATTGTACTAATCACGACCACATCACCCCCATATTGTACCACCTACACTGGCTCCCAATCAGCCCTTGAATTCAATTCAAAGTACTTGTAAACATTTTCAAAATACTACACAACCTCTCAGCTGACAGCCTACAACCACTCATAAAAACCGACGACAACAAAAGACCAAGAAGAAAAGGGACCTCAGACACCATCAGCACACCAATGGAATTTGCAAAAACAAAGCAGGCCACGTCAAGAAGGGCACTCTCCCTAGCAGCGCCCGCTATATGGAACTCCCAGACCACCTAAGATCAACCAAAGACCTCAAGGACTTCAGAAAGCTTCTTAAAACTGCCCTATTTACAGAACATTTCAAGGACCTCACCTGAACTGATTACATTTTGAAGTACTTTCAAGGCAATAGTAGATCATTGACCATAGCTCACCTCTCACATGGATCCATTCTTGTAAATATGTATATTAATCACTATGTATATAGTTCACCAATAAAATCTAGCACACTGCACCTTTCAGCACTCTTCTTAAACCTCCACTGCATGCTTCTGAACACACAATATTATTGATTGTTTGATGTGCTAAACCGCTTTGATTTTAATGATAAAGCGGTATACCAAATCCGTCTAAATAAATAAAATAAATAAATAAACAATTGGTATCCTTCTGGAAGGCCTCAGCTGGGTGGTCAATTGGGGAAAGCGTCCATCGGAGCCATTTCAATCCCTGGAATTCCTGGGAGCATGGTTCGATGCTTGAGTGGGCAGAGTCTTCCTACCAGAGGAGAGAGTACAGAGACTGTTGGAACGACCTGAAGTGTTCTGTTCTCAACATGCTCCCAGGGTTTGAGATTTCTCCAGCTTTTTTGCTTGATGGCGGTGGCAATCAAGATGGTGCTATGGTCGTGCTCATATGAGGCCGCTCCGGCAGCCCTTCCTGACTGGAGTTCGAGCTCAGGCTTCTGTTCCAGCTGGGAATGACAGCCAGTTTGAAGTGGTGGCTATGCCCCTGTTATCTGAAGAGGGGCATGCTGCTGGATTACCATGTGTAAATTCTTCTAGCGACGGACACCGGTCTTATGGGTGAGGCAGCCCTTGTCAAGACTGCACAGCCCAGGGCTGCTGGAGCCACAGGCAGGTGGTGTGGTCCATCAGCAGTCTCAAAGCAAGATCTATCTGGCTGGTCCTTTTGCATTCTCCCACCATTGGTAAAGGGCAGGGTGTCACGAGTGTTTTTGGGCGACGCTATGGCAGGGGCATATGTCAATTGTCAACACGGCATGATATATGCAGGAGTAGGCCTTGAGGATGGCTCTCAGGTTCACCTGGGTGGAAACGAGCCTTCTAGCTCTGTCGGCTTGGCACATTGCCAGGGTGGTCACTGTGGAAGCAGTCTTCTTCTGTCGTCACTCTCTTGATCCTGGAAAGTGGGAGTTGAGTCAGAAGGCATTTCAGATGCTTCTCGGCTGCTGGGGTTGCCCTGTGATGGAATTGATGGCGTCCCGCTCCAATGACAAAGTGTACCATTGTTTCACTCACCACACAGAAACTGGGTCTAAGGGTGTTGTCGCCCTGGTTCATTCCTGGCCATGGCAGTGCCTGCTGTATATGCTTCCTCCATGGCTGCTGTTGGGGCATGGGCTTCGGCACAGAGCGCCATCTGGGCTGGATTATTCTGGTGGTGCTGGATTGGATGAGGAGAGCGTGGTTTAGGGACCTGATGTGGTTCCTGCAGGTTCCTCCTCTTCCTCATTATGGGGCCAATCGCTTCAGGGATCATTTGTCCTGGATGACCCGGCTCCCTTCTTGCCTATGGCTCTTTTAGAGAGTTGGCTGATGCATAAGTGCGGTTCTCCTTCAGTAGTTTCCACTCTGAACATAAGATATGCCATACTGGGTCAGACCAAGGTCCATCAAGCCCAGTATCCTGTTTCCAACAGTGGCCAATCTAGGTCATACGTACCTAGCAGTTTCCCCAAAAGACACAGGTTCTGCAATGCTTGTACTAGGTCAAGCATTGAAATCCTGGGTTCCTTCTTAATAATGGTTTATGGACCTTTCCTCCAGGAACTTGTCCAAACCTTTTTTAAACCCAGCTACACTAACAGCCTTTACTACATTCTCCGGTAACAAATTCCAGAGTTTGATTACACGTTGAGTGAAAAAATATTTTCTTTTATTAGTCTTAAATAGTTTACCCTGTAGCTTCATTACATGTCCCCTAGTCTTCCTATATTCTGATAACGTAAACAGTCGATCTACGTTTACCAGTTCCACTCCGTTCATTAATTTATAGACTTCTATCATATCTCCCCTCAGCCATCTCTTTTCCAGGTTAAAGAACCCTAACCTTTTTAGCCTTTCTTCATAGGAGTATCCTTCCATCCCGTTTACCATTTTGGTGGCTCTTCTCTGAACCTTTTCTAATAACGCTATATCCTTTTTAAGTTACGGCGACCAGAATTGCACACAATATTCAAGGTGCGGTCTCACCATGGAACGGTATAGAGGCATTATAATATCTTTTGTTTTATTTTCCATTCCTTTCCTTTTGATACCTAGCATTCTATTTGCTCTCTTGGCTGCCGCTGCACACTGGGCCGAGGGTTTTAACATGTTATCCACAATGACGCCTAAATCTTTTTCCTGGGTGGTGGTTCCTAATGTGGAACCTTGCATCGTGTAACCATAGTTTGGGTTGTTCTTCCCTAGGTGCATAACTTTGCACTTGTCCACATTAAATTTCATCTGCCATTTTGATGCCCAGTCTTCCAATTTATCAAGATCCTCTTGCAATATTCCACAATCCTCTTGGGTTTTAACAACTTTAAATAGTTTTGTGTCATCTGCAAATTTGATAACCTCACTTATTATTCCACTTTCCAGGTCATTTATGAATATGTCAAAAAGCAGCGGACCCAGCACAGATCCCTGGGGTACACCACTATTCACCTTTCTCCATTGGGAAAACTGGCCATTTAGCCCAACCCTCTGCTTTCTATCTTTTAACCAGTTCCTGATCCACAGTAGTACACTGCCTCCTATCCCATGACTCTTTAGTTTTGCCAAAAGTCTCTGATGAGGGACCTTGTCAAAGGCTTTCTGAAAGTCCAGATACACTATATCAACCGACTCACCTTTGTCCACCTGATTATTCACACTTTCAAAAAAACATAACAGATTAGTAAGACAAGATCTTCCTTGTCTAAAGCCATGTTGGCTGTCTCCCATTAAGCCATGACTATCTACATGCTGAGTAATTTTATTCTTTATGATGGTTTCTACCATTTTTCCCGGTACTGACGTAAGGCTCACCGGTCTGTAGTTTCCCGGATCACCCCTTGAACCCTTTTTAAAAATTGGTGTTACATTGGCGATCCGCCAATCTTCAAGTATTAGAGATGATTTTAATGATAGTTCACAGATTACTAATAGCAGGTCTGCAATCTGATATTTCAGTTCTTTCAACACCCTTGGATGTATACCATCCGGCCCAGGTGATTTGCTACTCTTCAGTTTATCTAATAGTTGTAATACATCTTCCCGATGTATCAATATTTCCTTCAATTCTTCCGCACCTTTAAATACCACTTCAGTCATGGGTAACATCCCCACATCTTCCTCAGTAAAGACCAAAGCAAAGAATTCATTCAGTCTCTCCGCTATCGCCTTCTCGCCTCTTAGCGCCCCTTTAACTCCGTCTAATGGTCCAACTGACTCTCTCACAGGTTTTTTGCTACAAATGTACTTGAAAAAATCTTTATTTCGCGTTTTTGCTTCTGCAGCAAGCTTCTTCTCAAATTCTCTCTTTGCCTTCTTTATCAATGCCTTGCATTTGACCTGCCAGTGCTTGTGCTGTTTCCAGGTTTCATCGTTTGGCTCTTTTTTCCATTTCCTGAAAGATGCTTTCTTGGCAACAACAGCCTCTCTGACCTCACCTTTAAACCATGTTGGCAGTTTTTTGGACTTCCTTCCACTTTTCTTAAAGCGTGGAATACAGCTGGCCTGGCCTTCCAAGATAATATTTTTCAACAACACCCAAGCTTGATGTCAGTCTAACCTTTGCAACTGCTCCTTTTAGTTTTTTCTTAACTCTGCTCAAAGCCCGGAGGGGTTCTACCAGCCTGACATACGTGCGAGTCTGGTAACTCTTTGAACATGGGTGTTCCTAAGTCTGCCAAGGTGCCGGCTCTGTTGGTCTTCTGCAGGATGCTCTGGAAAGCGTAGTTACTCATCTGTAACTGGTGTTCTTCAGGGACAGCAGGAATCAGTCCTCACATATGGATGACATCAGCGCAGATGGAGCTCCACTCGGGGCATTTCCCCAGCTTTTAAAGAAAGCCTTTGGGACTGCTACCACACATGCGTGGTCCCCTTCCCGCCCAAGGGTGCCATCTTGCTCAGTCAGATGACATAGCTTAGGCAAAGGATAAAATAAGGTAAAGGAGGCAACTCCAAGGGGAAGAGGGAGAGTTGTTAGGACTGATTCTTGCTGTCCTTGGAGAACACCTGTTACAGGTGAGTAACTACACTTTCTCCAGGAACAAGCAGGAAGTCAGTCCTCACATATGGGACTCCTCTCTAGCTCCAGGCTGCCGGGGACTGAACCATGACAGCACCAATGGTGACCAAAAGGGAGGCCATGAGTTGCAGAAGGTGAGTCCCTACCAAGAGACTCTACAGACCCCAGTGTCCAGCATCAGCATAACTCTGGTAGTCTGAATACAGAAGGGTCAGAGGGCAGGAGTTGCCTATACAACAAAAATGCTTCTGATTACTGCCTGGCCAAAGGCACTGTCCCTGCGGGACTCACTTTCTAGGCAATAGTGAGCTGCGAATTTATGAAATGAAGATCACGTGGCGGCCTTACAGATTTCTGTTACCGGCACTGAGCATAGGTTGGCCACTGACGTGGCCATAGCCCTCACACAATGAGCAGTGATGCGGTGCTCCAGGGAAAGGTCAGCTCGCTCATAAGCGAGAGCAATGCAGTCCGCCTCCCAAATGGACAAGGTTCGCTTGGTCACAGGTAGCCCCAGATTTCTGGGGTCATAAGAAACAAAAAGCTGAGGAGCTTTGCAGTGAGCCTTGGTCCTCTGAAGATAAAAGGACAGGACCCTCTTACAATCCAATGTATGCAAGACTAACTCTTCCTTGCCAGCAGAAGGCCTTGGGAAGAAGTTGGGAAGAACTACCTCCTGATTCAGATGAAAAGCAGATACCATCTTCGGGAGGAACGTGGGGTGTGTGCGAAGCACAACTCTGTTTGTATAGAACCTGGTATAAGGCGGGTCTACCACAAGGGCCTGTAGCTCACTTACTCGACAAGAGGACATCAAGGCCATCAGGAAGGCCACCTTCCAGGATAGATACCGCAGGTGGCAAGTTGCTAGAAGTTCGAATGGCAGCCTGGTAAGCTGTGAGAGCACCACATTGAGGTCCCACTCCGCTGCAGGGGGGTGGAGAGGGGGCCTGGATAACAGAAGGCCTCTGAGGAACCTGGAGACCAGGGGCTAGCTTGAGAGGTGTTTTCCTTCTATAGGGTGATGGTTAGCAGCTATGGCGCTAAGATGCACCCTCACCGAATTAGATTTCAACTCTGAGTGCGAGAGATGCAGTAGGTACTGGAGCACGAGCTGTAGACGACAGAAGAATGGATTCTCATTCCTCTCTGCACACCAGAGTGAGAATCTTCTCCACTTGAAGGCGTACGCCTTTCTGGTGGATGGCTTCCGGGAGGCCAGGAGGATATCCTCGATCTCACCTGGGAGGTTGAAAGGGGCCAGTGCTACCCTTTCAAGCAGCCATGCTGTCAGCATTAGTGACCCCAGGTTGGGGTGTAGCAGGCAGACCCCTCCTGTGATAGGAGGTCTGGGTCCCGGCCCAGACAGGGAGAGCAGCAGGGGAAATCAGGGCTGCCTTGGCCATCTGGAAGAAACCAGGATTACTAAAAGCGTGCTCGCTTTGGATCTTGAAAAGGCACTTGGCTATCAGAGGGGTTGGTGGGAATGAATAAAGCAGGCCCTGTGACCATGAGATCAGGAATGCATCTGCTGCCACTCTTCTGTGGTGTGGTTGAGGAGAGCAAACTTTCAGCAGCTGTGCGTTGTCCGGGGAAGCGAACAGGTCCAGCCAAGGTCTGCCACAGAGGCGGAAGGCCTTCTGGCCACCCTGGGGTCCAGGCACCACTTGTGTGGCCAAAGGACCCTGCTGATCTTGTCTGCCAGGTGGTTGTCCTGGTCTAGTTAGTACACTGCCCTCAGGAGCATGCTATTGCGCACTGCAAAGGAGTGGAGGGCTACTGCCTCCTGACAGAGGGGGTATGAGCCGTTGCCCCCTTGCTTGTTCACAAAGAACATGGCCACCTGACTGTCTGTCTGTATGTGGACCGGGAGATTGCTCAGGAGGCAGTGGAAGGCCTGTAGGGCCAAGAAGATAGCCCTGAGCTCGAGGAGATTGATTTGCAGGAGGGATTCCTCTGGAGACCAGCTGCCCTGGGTGCACTAGCCCTCACAAAGTGTGCCCCAGCCTGCGAGGGAGGCGTCTGTTGTGAGGGCCCTCTAAGGTGTTGGTGCATGGAAGGGTATCCCTGCCCTGAGATGATGCGGGGACTGTCTGTGGCTTGTGTCCATTGGGATCTGAGGCACCACTGGGCTGCTCGCATGTGTAGGCGAGCCAAGGGTGTAACGTGAACTGTTGAGGCCATGTGGCCTAACAGGCGGAAGAGCGGCTGAGCTGACACCGACCTGCAGCCTTGCACCTCCTTTGCCTACTGCGTCAGGCGGTGGGCCCTGTCCACTGGGAGAAAGGCCCTGACCTGCACAGTGTCCAGCTGGGCTCCTATGAACTCCAGGGTTTGAACTTGGCAGAGGCTGGACTTGGTAGTTGATGACGAATCCCAAATGCTGCAGGGTGTGGACTGTGAACCTTGTGGCTTGGCTGGCCTAGAGAATGTGCTGCCTCTGAGCCAGTCGTCCAGGAACGGGAAGACGTGGGCCCTCTGGAGACACACATGGGTGGCAACGACCACCAGGCATTTTGTGAAGACCCTTGTGAGGAAGCATGGCCGAATGGTACCCCCACAACAAATCTCAGATATTGCCTGTGGAAGGGGTGGATCGTGATGTGGGTGTAGGTATCCTTGAAGTCCATGGAGCAAAGCCACTCCCTGGCGGAGGTAAGGCAACAGTGTTCCAAGGGAGAGCATCTTGAACTTCTCCCTCACCAGGAACTTGTTCAAGTTGCACAGGTCCAGAATGGACTGGAGGCCTCCTGTCCTTTTTGGGACAAGGCAATATCTTGAGTAGAACCCCTTGCCCCAAAGGTGTTGGGGTACTGGCTTCACTGCTCTATCCCTGAGCAAGCCTGCGAGTTCTGTGGCAAGCAAAACCTTGTGGAGGAGAGGCTGTGAAGGCTCTCCTGGAAAGAAGTCTGGAGGGTTGTGTTGTAGATGGATGAAGTAACCTTCCTTCACCACCTGCAGGACCCACTGGTCTGTGGTAATGCTGGCCCATCTGTGGGCAAAAGAGGCCAGATGACCCCCTGTGGGCAGAGGTGGGACTACTGGGGGAGAGGAGGCCCCGCCCCGGGAGTCAAAAGCTCCCCCCTCTTCCCCCCTCCCCCGGTTGGGCGGAAGCTGGTGTCTGAGGCTTGAGAGCCTTGGTCTTCCTGGGCCCATGTCCCTGGCTTTTCAGCTGTGAGGCCTGATGTGGTTGCCCAGAGTAAGGCTGGTAGTGGCCAGCCTGGGAGAAGGGCCTTTTCCCAGAGGATTTTTTCCTGGGGAGGACAGAGGTCTTCTTGGACAGCCTTTGCCGGGTCACTACCTTGGCCTCAATCTCAGCTGCCTTGTCAGACATCAGTTTCCCTAACAGGTTCTCGCCATTGCAGGGGACATCCAACAGCTTTTCCTGTACCCACTGCTCCAGGTCCGAGGTCTGCAACCAGGCCTCGCACTGGGCGCTGATGCCGGCAGCTGTTATCCTGGCTGCAGACTCAAACCCATCATAGGCGGCTTGGGAGAGGAATATGGAACAGTCTCGAATGCCTGCCACCAGGGGATGGCACCTCTGCAGAGGTTTCCCAGTGAGGCCCGCTAATAACCCCGAGAGCTCCTGTATCAGGCCTTTAAGGTACATCCCCATATACTACTCGTATGCCTGTATTTGGCACCTGAGCATGGTACCTGGTGGCACTTGCGGCCCAGGGCATCGAGGGCCCAGGCCTCCCTTCTGAGGGGAACTGAGGAGTAGGTCTTTTGACTCTTCAGTCTTTGCATGGAGGACTCCACCACCATTGAACGGTGGGGGAGTTGTGGCTTATGAAACCCGGGGCCCCTCCGGAAGTGGTAAATGGCGTCCAGGTGCCAACTGACCACCGGCACGGAGGCCGGGGTCTCCCACATCCTGAGGAGTAGCCTTTCAAGGACGGGTGGAACTGGCACCGTAAGTCTCCTTGGGAGGGGACTCATATTGCAGGATCTCGAGCTCCTAGGTGTGCGGATCCTCCTCCGACTCTGTCTGGATCGAGAGCGCCTGGGCCATATCGTGGACAAAGTCGTGAAAGGCTACATCCTCAGGTGAGAGTGGTGCCGAGACTCCAGGGGAGACGGCTCTGAGAGGACATCCCTGTGCCGGGAGGTCTCCGGTGAGGTCCTCGGTTTATCGGAATCCAAGGGTGTCGAGGAATCAGCCCTGGGGGCAGCCCCAAGGAACTGGGCCCCCCCCCCCCCCCCCGGAGGAGCTGGGGTCGGACTCCCAGAAACTCGCCGGGAAGACCAGATCCTCGATCAACGCCGAGGACTTACCCGAGGCCGGTGGCACTCGGTGCCTAGTTCGACGCCCGGGAGGCCCAGTGTCGGAACCAATGATGCTGGGAATCCAGATATAAATGCCTGCTGCAAGGCCAGGATGGAGGAGAGGCTCTGCTCCATGGCCACCATGTGGGACTCAAGTCCCAATGGCTATGCAGCTCCCGGTGTGGACACAGAGGGTCTTGGGTCCGATGCTGGCACTCCGAAGAGTGTGTCCTCGGGGAGGACTACAGGCTCACAGGTCCTGGCACAGTCGCCGCCGGCTGAGGACTCTTGTCTCGAGAGCTTCAGAGGGTGCTGCTTGGAATCACCCAAGTCCCGGCGACGGACTTTGCCAGGCTTCATCAGAGGCACCTCCTTCATCACCACCTTTTTCTCGGGAGGGTCTAGGACCACACCGGAGGAGTCGCCGCTGCGGGAGTCCGAGGACGCCCAGACCTCTCGCGAAGGGCCAGCTTCAGGGCTCGGCAATGGGGAGGCTGGGGCAGAGTCAGATCTTGGAAACAGCTTCCTTGCAACTCCAACCACCATTTATTTGTTTTGGGGGTCATGGCCTGGCACCGGTCGCAGGTGGAACTGTCGTGGTCTGGGCACAGGCAACAAATGCAGCAATCATGAGTGTCAGTGACTGAGATAGTCAGACTGCAGCGGTCGCACTTCTTGAACCCACTGGGCGTCATGGTAGGAAAACACCCGGCCGGGGTTGACAACCACCGGGCAAAAAATGGCACGAAGGCTGGTTGAGGGAGAACCTCAAGGAAAAAAGGGGTAAGAGCAGAGACCGGTGCTGAGGGCGCCATCTTGAGGCAGGAAGGAGACCGGTACACCACCGGAGGAAGGAGAAATTTAGCGCTTTTTCCGGGGAAGTAGAGGACTATGTTCATCGGGCTCCGTGGAAAAAAGGAGACTGAGCAAGATGACACCCTTGGGCGGAAAGGGGACCATACATGCGAGGTAGCATTCCCAAAAGCTTTGTTTGAAAGCTGGGGAAATACTCTGTGCGGGGCTCCGTCTGCATCGACATCACCCATATGTGAGAACTGACTTCCTGTTTGTTCCTGCAGAAAAGGGTTTTCCCCTTATCTCTCTGAAAGGCCATGTGGCAGCCCTGTCCTGTCTCAGAGGTCCGGTGGCTGCAAAGTCTTCAGCCTTGCACCAGTTGTTTCACATTTTCTTCAAAGGGTTTGGTGTCTGTGTTCTCCCATCTGGTCATTTGTCCCTTCCTGGGATCTCTGTCTGGTGCTCAGGACCCTGGTGTCCGAGCCCTTTGAGCCTCTGAAACGTGTTACTCTGAAGGGCTTGAGACATTTAAATATCTCCATGGCATAAATGCATAGGAGAGCCTCTTTCAATTAAAAGTAATCTATGCAATGAAGAGTCATAGGATGAGGGTGAAAGGGGATAGACTCAGGAGTAATATGCAAAAATATTTCTTTATGGAAAGAGTGGTAGATGCGTGGAATAGTCTCCCAGACAGTATCTGAGCTACAGGATCTGTCTTGCCAGGACCCGTATTTGTCCTTTTTAGAAGTGGTCATTTCCATTTGGCCTCTGCCTTGCTTTTTACCCAAGGTGATATCTCCCTTTCATGTGAACCAGGTGGTTTGCTTGCCCTCCTTTTCTAAGGAGCAGTGTACAGGGAAAGATAAGATCTTCAGCTTGTGGATGTGCAGAAGGTGCTTCTCTGGGACATGGAGGTTACAAATTATTTACGTAAGTCTGATCATCTTTTTGGGCTGTTTTGCTGGTCCGTGCAAGGGTGTTGCGACAGCCAAGTCTACCTTGGGGTGCTGGATCAAGGAGGCAATTGCCTCGGCGTATCTGTGACAGAACCAGCCGGTTCCAGAGAGTTTGCACGCCCATTCTTCTCGGGTGCAAGCATCCTCTTATGCAGAGCATAGCTTGGTAGCCCCTTCAGACATTGTTGGGTGGCAATGTAGGCATCATGTTCCATTTTTTGTCAAGCATTACTGCTTGGATATCCACACTTGGGTAGATGGACCTTTGGAGCTGCTGGGTCTTCTTCCTGCCCAGTGGAGGCATAGCTTTAGTATGTCCCTCTTGTCTGGACTGGTCTAGCAGGACAATATGGAAGGTGACATTTTACTTACCAGATAATGTCCTTTGCTTGAGCCCTGCTAGCCCAGTCCAGAAGCCACCCCTGGAACCTTGTTTGGTCTGTTATGTTGCAGCGATACGTTGGTCCGCTATGATTTATATGCTTGGCTCTGCAGGTGCATATCCTACTGAAAAGCCTGCTTGTTCAGTTTCTCCTGTAGATAATTTCTCTATTGTTTAATTCATCATTGTTGCCCACACTGCGGTTGTGTAAGGTTTGCCATGCTTTCTCATATGTGCCCTCTAGTGGCTAAAGCTGATAGAGACATGAGAGTAACGTCATTGAAATCTTGGCATTTCATTAGCTGTCTCCATCAATCTGCTAGTAGGGGAACACAACCCACTTGTCTGGACTGGTCTAGCAGAACTTAAGGAAAGGACATTTTCTGTTAAGTAAAATGTCACCTTCCCCCAGCAGGTCAGCAGAGGTGATAGTGCGGCTGTGCCATAGGATACTCATGTTGCTACAGACTGGAAGAATGTCAATTTGCCTATTTCTGCCTTAGGGTAGTACATAGCTTTCTCTTATCTTATTCCTTTAACGTCTGTGTAACAGTAACAGCTATAGTGTTAATATTATGTTGTTAAGAATTAAAAACATTCATTTGGAAAGCTAAGTGTAAAAACTCTGCTTACCCAAGTGCTTGAAATGCAGGGATAGATCGAGCCCAGTGCATGGAGAGGAAAAGCAACCGAGATGCTGATTCACAGATATAATGCACATTCAAGTACTCTGGCATAGGACTAGGCATCGTTAGCTATGGGCAAACAAGACACCGTTTTTACACGCCTAGTGCACATATAAAAAGCCAATTTACATTTCAGTGTTCCATGATACCCTAGTGTTCAAAAGCCTTCCTCAAGATAGCGTAGGTGCCTACTTTTCTTTCTAAAATAGGCTTGATATAGGAGCTTGAGAATGTGCAGTAATGAGATGGAACTTCATAAAATGATCTTGATGGTGCTCAGGTGGAGCTGAAGATACACAGTGGCCTGAAATCTAGAGGTAATGGTTGGAAGAGCAGCGCATACATATGCCATTTCCACTTACAGCCCAAGAGGTGCATTTTATACTTCTGAGCAGAAGACACCTTTACAACAGCAAATGCCACTTTCAGGTACGTGCAGTGACATCACACTGATCATCTAAAGCTCACTTTACTCTGCTGCATAAATAGCAACACTGAAGACATTCTTACAATATCAATCAAAAAGTGGCACTATGCAGTGAAGATGTAGGAGACGAGCACATCCAATCCTCTATAAATTACTAGGTCAGTCAAGGAGTGGTGAGATTACAGGGAATGGATGAGGAATGAAAGGAGGGGGAGCAAATGGCCAAAGACAATACTGCACAATCCCAGCCCTCTATTTACTACCCGATGAATAGACTATAAAAAAAATTGGTTCCCTGACTGTAGCCACTAGAGTCTTGGTATATTTCATTTATTCAGATTACACACAATTTTTCTTTCAGATGTAGCTTTCATTTTCTTTTTTGTACATTATACTATAAAACCTAGTTGCTGATGTGTATAGCTTTTTTAATGGTTGCTATGTGTACAGTGACACCTAGTGGTAAAAAAATACAGCAATATCTTTAGCTTTGGCAATGGCACTATGATTAAGTTGTACAATCCATCCTTTGAAATCTGTTGAAGGTGGCATCTAATATTATCATATTTAATTTCACTTTATTCTTTACAAACCAATGAGTAACACTTTATTCAGACCACCCCCATGCTTTAGCCTCCAGATCAGAGATGCATATAAACACACAGAGGGCCTGGAAAGAATTCCACGAGCCGCCCTTCACATTTGTTCTTCCCATGTTATTTTTCCCATTCCAACAGATTGTGGGGAAGGAATTCTGCATAGGGGGTTAAATGTTTGTATATTCAGGCTTGCTATACCATTTTTCATTAGAAACACAAAGTGGTTTCAAAGCTGCATTTGGATCCTGATCTCCTTATCTTGCCATTCCCCTTAAATTACTATAGCCCCCAGTTGTTGTTGTGAGGTCCGTCTTAAATTGTGAGCTCTGATGAGCAGAGACTGTCTCTTACTTGTACATGTACAGTGCTGCATATGCCTTGTAGCACTATACAAATGATAAATAATAATAGTAGTAGTAAATACAGTGAGGTACAGTAGATTATCATCAGGACAGCCAGTGCATAAAGTTATACAGTTTTTATCAGTATAACTGATTTGCAGCCAGGCTATATGCTCAAACCTGAATGCTGCAAAAGCTGGCATGAGTTTATACAGATACTGTGTATAGCATAGTTACTCACCTGTAACAGGTGATCTCCAGGAACAAGCAGGAATGAGTCTTCACATATGGGTACGTCGGTACCGACGGAGCCTGCGCGGGAACGCTCCCCAGCTTCCCAAAAAGGAAAGCCTTTGGGAGCATCCCACAGCGCCTGCGCGCTGCCTTCCCGCCTTTCCTAACCAACTCTCCTCAGTTCTTCTTTTCCGCGGAGCCAGCAGGTCGAGCCCTGTCACCGCTGAAGAAGTTCTTTATTTTATTTTATTTCTTTGGTCGCGTGTCTGCCTTCCCCGACTCCGGACCGGTACCGCCGGTCTTTTCTTTCTTTCTTTAAAAAAAAAAAAATGTCGATATTTTTTCCTCACTTGGTGTATTTTTCTTCTTAAGGCCTCAGGGCCCACAAGAAAATTTCCCTCATGGAAAAACCAACCTCCGGGTTCAAAAAATGCACTAAGTGTAGCGGTACTATTTCTGTTATAGATACCCATGAATGGTGTCTTAAATGTTTGGGTCCTGAACACTCCATTCCGGATTGTCCTTCCTGCTCCCTAATGTCTAAACGGGGGTTACAGAACCGAGCAGCTAAGCTCCATGTGCTGTTTCCCGCTGAGGCACCGGCAGTAGCATCAGGTAACCAAACATAAACCTAGCAGGTCCTCGAAGGGTAGATCTCCCTCTAAGCATCGAGATGCCTCCGGGCTTGCTCTCGAGGATCCTGCACCAGCCAAACAACCCCGGCGGGAAGCTCCGGCTTCCAAAGCTCCTCCTATGGGGTTACAGGTTGACATCGATGGCACGGCCTCGACCGATCACCTGTTAGAATGCTCTGGGGTACCGGCACAATCTACCGGTACCGACCTCCAGGCATTCATGGCGTCGATGGATCAGAATGTTCTGTCCATGCAGCAGGCTATTTCAGCCTTCATTCAAGCTGCGACGCCGGCGGTACCGCAACGGGCTCCGTTGTCGGTATCGGCTCCGGTACCGGCACCAGCGCCGATGCCGGTACCGAGGGCATCGACATCGACCAGGATACCGACTGCTGCGGTTCCTTGTCCAGGGCTACTTCTCGGTACCAATCCGGTACCGGGGACGCCCGATGTCGATACCGCTCGATACGCGTATCGAGCGTTAGAAGAGCACCCTGACAGGCGATACTTCAATTCCTCTGATGATTCTGATACATCAGATGAGTCTCCTGAAGTATCCATAGCCCTTCCTGAGGAGACTTCTTCTCCAAAAAGAAGAATGTCTCCTCCAGAGGACTTGTCCTTTCAAGACTTCATAAGAGAAGTAGCTAAAGGACTCTCTATTTCAGTAACCTCTGAATCAGAGCCTAGAGCAAAAAAATTAGATATTTTAGGGTACTCTAGAGCTCCTAAAGAGGCAGTCACCTTACCAATTCATGAGATTCTTCATGAACACATGATTGATTTATGGGAGACTCCTCTTACTCTCTCTCCTCATTCTCCCAGGTTGGACACTATGTATCGTATCCCTCCTTGTCTTGGGTTCCAGAAAACTCAGCTTCCTCACCATTCTATTGTGGTGCAGTCAGCTATGAAGAGGATAAAGAGTACAAAGAGACACTCTTCTGCTCCTCCAGGAAGAGAATGCAGGACCTTGGATGCTTTTGGTAGAAAAATCTTCCAAGCCAGTATGCTTATTGCCAGAATCAACTCATATAGCCTTCATATGGGTATGTTTCTGAAAGAAGTGGCAGAAAAGCTGCACACTTTCCTCCCTTTTATTCCAGAAGATAAAAGGGAAGAATTCCGCATGTGGCTTAAGCATACTCAGGACATCTCCAAGTTTTCAAACAGGGCAGCCTTTGACTCCTTTGAAGGTGCCAGTAGAGCCTCAGGCATTGCCATAGCTGCTCGCAGAATTGCTTGGCTCCAGGCTTCTGATTTAGAACCCTGGGTTCAGGATGGCTTAGGAAATCTGCCCTGTACAGGTGAAAATCTGTTTGGAAAAGAGTGGCAAATTAAAGCCACTCAAATGGATGCAGAGAATTCTGCTCTGGATAGACTTTCTAGGTCTACCTCCATTCCTGCCAAGAAAAAGACTTTTAAAAAGTCTTTTTTCAAAAAGGGCAGGTTTCCTGGCCAACAATCTTCTACAGGTCGCTTTACCGCTAAGCGTCAGCAACCTAAGCAAGCCAGGCCTAAGTCTACAGGGGCTGCTGTAACTCAGCAGTCCCAACCTCCTCAGGGTTTTTGACTTGATGCTAGAGAACTTAGCCTTTCTGGCTTTAACACAGCCAGAACCTCTCACCATTCCAGGAAGGTTAGCTCATTTTGCTCCCAGATGGGAGCAAATCACATCAGAGCAGTGGACCCTCTCCATCATAAGAGAGGGCTACAAACTTCATTTCTCAGACCTTCCTCCCCACACCATGGTGAGACACTTCAATTCTCCCACATCTCTTCTCGACCTTTTAGGTCAGGAGATATCTACCCTTCTTGCCCAAGGGGCAATAGAAGAAGTTCCTCTTCTTCAGCAAGGGTCAGGGTTCTACTCCCCCTATTTTCTCATCCCAAAGAAGACAGGGGGATACAGACCCATTCTAGATCTCAGAGAATTGAACAAATTTCTATGCAAGGAGAAGTTCAAGATGCTTTCTCTGGGCACTCTCCTTCCATACCTTCAAAGTCAGGATTGGCTTTGTTCTCTAGATCTCAGGGATGCGTACACACATGTACTCATCCATCCAACTCACAGAAAATTCCTACGTTTTCTTTTCCAGGGAAAACATTACCAATACAGAGTCCTTCCTTTTGGTCTGACCTCTGCTCCGAGAGTGTTCACCAAATGCATGGCAATAGTTGCTGCATTTCTACGCACTCTGGGAATATTTGTCTTCCCATATCTGGACGACTAGCTCATCCGAGCTCCATCTCAATCAGAGGCCCAGATTTCCCTGGACCGCACAAGGCGCATTCTGCAGTATCTGGGACTGGTAGTAAACCTCACAAAGTCCCAGCTCATCCCCACTCAGTCCCTGGAATTCATAGGGGCCTGGTTGGATACCACCACTGCAAGGGCCTACCTTCCTCAGGCCCGTTGCCAACGTCTAGTGCAGCTAGCCTCCCAGATTCAGTCAAAGAGCCACTTAACTGCCAGGGAGATGCTACAACTGCTAGGCCACATGGCTTCCACAGTACATGTGGTACCCTATGCTCGCCTACACATGAGAGCAGCTCAATGGACTTTGTCCACCCAGTGGACTCAAGCCTCAGGAGCTCTCTCAGACCAAATAACAACCTCCAAACGTCTCTTTTGGTCTCTCCAATGGTGGATGTCCACTCAAAATCTGTTGCTGGGGTCCCCCTTCCAACAGTTGTTACCCCAAGCAACCCTCACAACAGATGCCTCTCAAACAGGTTGGGGAGCTCATCTACAAGACCTCTCCACCCAAGGCAATTGGTCCCCTCAGGAGACCTCTCTTCATATCAACCACTTGGAGCTTCGAGCAGTGTTTCTAGCTCTCAAGGTCTTTCATACCCTCCTCAGCTACAAGACAGTCCTTATTCATACGGACAATCAGGTGGCCATGTTTTACATAAACAAGCAAGGAGGAACTGGCTCTCTGTCGCTTTGCAACGAAGCTCTAAGATTATGGGCCTTCGCCAGAGAGCATCAAATCCATCTCCTGGCAGTATATCTCCCAGGAATCCAAAACTCTTGGGCAGACAGACTCAGTCGAGTTCTGCTTCCACACGAATGGTCCCTGCACATGGATCAGGTACTCAGAATCTTTCAAGAATGGGGAACCCCGGACATAGACCTCTTTGCAAGTCCGTGGAATGCCAAACTTCCCCTGTTCTGTTCCAGAATTCCGTGTCAGGGGGTTCAGGCCAAGGATGCCTTCCTCCTTCATTGGGGTCGGGGCTTCCTGTATGTCTTTCCACCCATTCCCTTGATTCCTAAGACTCTGTTCAAACTCCAGAGGGATCAAGGATCTATGATCCTCATAGCTCCACGCTGGCCACGCCAAGTGTGGTACCCTCTACTTCTGCATCTCTCCCAAGCCCCCTCCCTGGACTTGGGAGCTGCTCCAGACCTTCTGTCTCAAGAGGAAGGGACTTTGTAGCACCCAAACGCCAAGTCCGTTCAACTCAGAGCTTGGTTACTGAAGGCCTAGACCTTCAAAACTGGAATCTTTCACAGCAGGTGAAGGATATCCTCCATGCTTCCAGGAAACCTTCCACCAGGCGTTCCTATGCTTTTAAGTGGAAATGATTTTCCATTTGGTGTGCTGAGAAGGGTCTTGACCCTCTAGCACTACCTTTAACTTCTTTGTTAGACTATCTCCTGCATCTCTCCAATGAAGGACTTAAAACAAATTCAGTAAGAGTCCATTTGAGTGCTATTGCAGCATCCCTTAAGCCCATCAATGGACAACCTATCTCCTCTCATCCTCTTATTTCAAGATTCATGAGAGGCCTAACTTTAACTAAAACTCCCATTAGGCCTCCTCCGGTGGCATGGGACTTAAATTTGGTTCTTGGTCAGCTCATGAAGCCACCTTTTGAACCCTTAGCCACTACCTCCTTGAAATTTCTTTCCTGGAAGGTTATTTTCCTATTGCAGTCACTTCTGCTCGCCGCATCAGTGAACTGCAGGCCTTAGTGGCTAATCCACCTTATACAAGGTTCCATCATGACAAGGTAGTCCTTAGGACAAATCCACACTTTATGCCTAAAGTGGTCTCACCTTTTCATCTTAATCAAGAGGTATATTTACCTGTCTTTTTTCCAGCTCCTCATGCATCCAGTGCAGAGAGGAATCTTCATACTCTGGATTGTAAAAGAGCTCTTGCTTTTTACTTACATAGGACACAGCAACATAGAAAGTCTTCCCAGCTTTTTGTTGCTTTTGATCTCTCTCACTTGGGACTTCCAGTCTCTAAGAGAACACTGTCCAATTGGATTGCTCAGTGTATTTCTTTCGCCTACCAGAGTAAGAACCTTTCTCTGGAGAGCCATGTCACAGCTCATAATGTGAGGGCCATGGCCACCTCTATGGCTCATCTAAATTCTGTGTCCATCGACCAGATCTGTCGAGCAGCCACCTGGGCCTCTGTTCATACCTTCACACCCAATTACTGCTTGGACAAGGATTCCCGCCGGGATGCCTTGTTTGGTCAGGCTGTCCTCAGACACCTGTTCCATTCTTAAACAACTCCTGCCCTCCTTCCCTGGATGGATGCCTGAGATCCATAGGAGGACGCAGACCCCTTTCAGGGTCTCATATCCTTGGGGATCTCCCAGGCATCTCAGCTAGGGAGTCCCCATATGTGAAGACTCATTCCTGCTTGTTCCTGGAGATAGCACAGTTACTTACCTGTAACAGGTGATCTCTGGGAACAGCAGGAATAAGTCTTCACAACCCACCCATCTCCCCTAGGAGTTGTATCTCTTTTTTCTATCTTTCCTTTCCTCTCTCTCTCTATTGTCTCAGCTTTAAACTCGAACTGAGGAGAGTTGGTTAGGAAAGGCGGGAAGGCAGCGCGCAGGTGCTGTGGGATGCTCCCAAAGGCTTTCCTTTTTGGGAAGCTGGGGAGCGTTCCCACGCAGGCTCCGTCGGTACCGACGTACCCATATGTGAAGACTTATTCCTGCTGTTCCCAGAGATCACCTGTTACAGGTAAGTAACTGTGCTATCTCCGGGAACAGCAGGAATGTAGTCTTCACATATGGGTATCGTCGGTACCGACGGAGCCTGCGCGAGAACGCTCCCCAGCGTCCAATTAGAAAGCTTTTGGGAGCATCCCACAGCGCCTGCGTGCTGCCTTCCCGCCTTTCCCAAGTGCCTCTCTCCAGTTGAATTTAAAGTTGAGACAGAGAGAAAGAAAGAGGGAAGAGAAAGAGATAGATACAACTCCTAGGGGAGGTGGGTGGGTTCTGAGGACTAAATTCCTGCTGTTCCCAGAGATCACCTGTTACAGGTGAGTAACTACGCTATCTCCAGGAACAAGCAGGAATGTAGTCTTCACATATGGGGACTCCCTAGCTTTAGATGCCAGGGAGAGACCCCAAAAGTTGTGTCTCCCTGTGAAAGGGCTCCACTTCCCCCCATGGATCTCTGGCATCCAACCATGGATGGTGGGTAGGAGTTGATTAGGTATGGAACAGGTGTTGGAGAACAGCCTGACCAAACAAGGCATCCCGGCGGGAGTCCTTGTCCAAGCAGTAATGGGCTGTGAAGGTATGAACTGAGGCCCAAGTGCCTGCTCGACAGATGTCGTCGATAGACACAGAGTGCAGATGAGCCATTGAAGCTGCCATGGCTCTCACATTGTGAGCTGTGACATGGCCCTCCAGAAGAAGATTCTTACTCTGATAGGCAAACGAAATACACTGAGCAATCCAGTTGGACAGTGTTCTCTTGGAGACTGGAAGTCCCAAATGAGAAGGATCAAAAGCAACAAAGAGTTGAGAGGACTTTCTATGTTGCTGTGTTCTTTGTAAGTAAAAGGCTAAAGCTCTTTTACAGTCCAAAGTATGAAGATTCCTTTCTGCATTTGATGCATGAGGCCTTGAAAAAAACACAGGCAGGTAGACCGCTTGGTTTAGATGAAAAGGCGAGACCACCTTTGGCATAAAGTGTGGATGAGTCCTAAGGACTACCTTGTCATGATGGAACCTTGCATAAGGTGGATCAGCCACTAGTGCCTGCAACTCACTGATGCGACGTGCTGATGTGATTGCAATGAGAAAGATAACCTTCCAAGAAAGGAATTTCAATGAGGTAGTAGGTAAGGGTTCGAAAGGTGGCTTCATGAGCTGACCAGGAACCAGGTTTAAGTCCCATGCCACAGGTGATGGCCTAATGGGAGGCTTAGTTAGAAGAAGGCCTCTCATAAATCTTGCTATAAGAGGATGGGAGGAAATAGGTTGTCCATTTAGAGGCTTGAAAGAAGCTGCAATAGCACTCAAATGGACTCTTACTGAGTTAGTCTTAAGTCCTGCATTGGATAAATGAAGGAGATACTCCAGTAATGATCCCAGAGGTATCGCAAGGGGGTTAAGACCCTTCTGCGAACACCATATGGTAAACCTTTTCCACTTGAAAGCATAAGAGCGTCTTGTGGAAGGCTTCCTGGAAGCATAAAGGATATCCTTTACTTGCTGAGGGAGGTTAAGATCATGGAGATCTAGGCCTTCAGCAACCAAGCCCTGAGATGCAGAGACTGGGGATTGGGATGCCATAACATTCCGTCCTCCTGAGACAGGAGATCTGGAGCAGACCCTAACTCCAGAGAGGGAGCTTGAGAGAGATGTAGAAGCAGAGGGTACCACATTTGCCGTGGCCAATTTGGAGCTATGAGAATCATACGGCCTCTGTCTCTCTGAAGCTTGAACAGGGTTTTGGGAATTAGGGGAATGGGTGGAAAGGCATAAAGGAAGTCTTGACCCCAGTAAAGGAGGAAAGCATCCCTGGCCTGAGAGTCCTGAGCCGGAATTCTGGAACAGAACCGGGGAAGTTTGGCATTCAACGGACTTGCAAAGAGGTCTATGTCCGGGGTTCCCCAAATTTGAAAAATCTTGGCCACCTGGCCTGCATGAGAGACCATTCATGTGGAAGCAGAATTCGACTGAGTCTGTCTGCCCAAGAGTTTTGTATGCCTGGAAGATACACTGCCAGGAGATGAATCTGATGCTCTCTGGCGAGGGCCCATAGTCGCAAAGCTTCGTTGCAAAGCGACAGAGAGCCTGTTCCCCCCTGCTTGTTCACATAGAACATGGCTACTTGATTGTCCATATGAATGAGGACTGTCTTGTAGCTGAGCAGGGTGTGGAACACTCGAAGAGCAAGGAAGATTGCTCTGAGCTCTAAGAGATTGATATGTAGATGAGTCTCCTGTGGAGTCCAAGTGCCTTGGGTGGAGAGGTCTTGCAGATGAGCTCCGCAACCCATTGGTGAAGCATCTGTTGTGAGAGTTGCCTGGGTTAAAGGCTGTTGAAATGGGGAACCCAGCAACAGGTTTTGAGTGGACTGCCATCATTGGAGGGACAAAATAAGGCCATTTGTGTTTGCTATTTTGTCTGACAGGCACCCTGATGCCTGGGTCCATTGAGTGGATAAAGTCCACTGGGCTGCTCTCATATGGAGGCGAGTATAAGGAACCACATGCATGGTAGATGCCATGTGGCCTAGTAGTTGTAGCATTTCTCGAGCAGTGAGATGAGGCTTTAGCACGGCTTGAGAAGCTAACTGCACCAGGCGAAGGCAATGGGTCTGAGGAAGATAGGCCCTTGCTTTTCTGCTATACAGCAAAGCTCCTATCAACTCTAGGGACTAAGTGGGAGTTAGACTGGATTTTGGGATGTTTATGACCAGACCCAAATACTGACGGATACGCATTGTGCAAGATAGAGAAAGGCCTCTGATTCTGATGGGGCTCGAATGAGCCAGTCGTCTAAGTAGGGGAAGACGAATATTCCTAGAGTGCGAAGAAATGCTGCTACTACAGCCATGCATTTCGTAAACACCCTTGGTGCTGAGGCCAGGCCAAAAGGAAGCACCCTGTACTGGTAGTGCTTTCCCTGAAAAAGGAACCGAAGGATCTTTCTGTGAGTTGGATGGATGAGAACATGAGTGTACGCATCCTTGAGATCTAGAGAACAAAGCCAATCCTGAATCTGAAGGTATGGCAGCAGAGTTCCCAGAGAAATCATCTTGAATTTCTCTTTGAACAGGAATTTGTTCAATTCTCTGAGGTCTAAAATAGGTCTGTGTCCCCCTGTTTTCTTTGGGATAAGGAAATAGGAGGAGTAAAACCCTGTACCCTGTTGATGAATGGGTACTTCTTCTATTGCCCCTTGGGCAAGCAGCATAGTGACCTCTTGATCTAACAGGTTGATGAGAGAGGTCTGAGGATTGAACTGTCTTACCATTGTGGGAGGGGACATGCACAGAAAGTGAAGCTTGTACCCCTCTTTTATAATGGAGAGTGTCCAATGTTCTGCTGTTATCTGCCCCCATCTGGGGCAAAGTGAGACAACCTTCCTGGAATGGTGGAAGGCTCTGGTCCATTGAAAGCCAGGAAGGCTACGTTCTCTAGATGGAAGTCAAAGGCTTTGTGGAGGCTGAGACTGCTGAGACGGTTGGGGCTTAGCAGTCTTTGCTTTCCTTTGTTTAGGTGGTTGTTGACTCTTTCGGGCAGATTGACCTGCAGAACGTCCCTGCTGGGAATAAGAGGGATAAAACCTCTTCTTCTTGGAGAAGAATGGTTTCTTGAAAGATTTCTTTCTTGCAAGATCAGCTGTGGCTTTGGATAATCTATCCAAAGTGGAGTTGTCAGCATCTAATTCATTGGCTTTCTCTTGCCAATTCTTGCCAAATAGGTTCTCACCTGTACAAGGGATATTGTCCAGTTTGTCCTGCACCCAGAGCTCCAAATTGGATGCCTGGAGCCAGGCAATTCTATGTGCACCTATGGCAATGGCAGAGGTTCTGCTTATGCACTCAAAACAGTCAAAAGCTGCACGGTTAACAAACTTAGAAACATACTGGGCATGTTTAACCAGTGTGAGAAAATCCTGCCTCTTATCATCAGGAAGAAGAGGGCTTAAAACCTCTAAATCTCCTGTGACTTCCTTAAGGAACATTCCCATATATAAAATATAGGAACTGATCCTGGCAGAAAGCATGGAAGCCTGGAAAGTACGACGTCCAAAGGCATCCAAAGTTCGACACTCACATCCTGGAGGATTAGAGGCATGTCTCTTTGCACTTCTGATCCTTCTCATAGCTGATTCCACTACGATAAAGTGGTGAGGAAGCTGAGTCTTCTGGAAGCCAGGACATGTAAGATCTCATGGATAGGCAAAGTAGCTGCCTCCTTAGGAGCCTTGGGATATTGTAGAATCTCCAACTCCTTTGCCCTGGGCTCTGTTTCAGGAGCCACAGTAATGGAAAGACCTCGAGCCACCTCCCTGATAAAATCCTGAAAGGAGATATCTTCTGGAGGAGACATCCTACGTTTAGAAGGCTCCTCTGGGAGAAGTACTCCGGTACCGACAGAGCTGTCAGAATCCTCAGAATCTTCCGAGGATTAAAAGTACCTTCTGTCCGGATGCTCTTGTAGAGCCCGGTACCCGTACCGACCGAAGTCGGTACTGGGGGGAATCGGTACCGGAAGGCATAGCAAGACTGGGTGCCGGCAATGCAGACACCGATGCCGATGCTGTCAGTACCGATTGAACTGTCTGACGCGGTTCCAAGGGCGTCGATGTCGCAAGGAGAGCCGCCAGACTGCGTTCAATAGCCAGGAACCTCTGGTCTATCGATGCTGCCGATGCCTGGGTAACGGTAACGGAGAAAGCAGCTGGTACCCTAGAGCATGGCACCAGTAGTTCTGCCGAGGTTGAGGCCTCGAGAACATCCTGGAGCCCCGATAATGCTTTGGAAGCCGAAGCCACCCGCCGGGGCAATTTTGTCGGTACAGAACCCTCAAGGGCAACGCCAGAGGCATCTCAATGCTTAGAAGGAGATCTACCCTTTGAGGACCGGCCAGACTTATGTTTAGTTACCTGAGATCCATGGGAGGAAGACGAAGCCCTGGAAGACGTCAATGCCACAGAGGCTGCATCGGAGGGAAAAAGGGTGCTGAGCTTAGCAGCTCGGTTCTGTCGACCCCTCTTGGACATCATGGCACAAGCCATACACTCTGAAATGGAGTGGTCAGGACCTAAACATTTAAGACACCACTCATGGGTGTCGGTGACGGAGATGGTACCGCCACACTTAGTGCACTTCTTGAAACCCGAAGCGGGTTTTTCCATAATAGAGGAAATTTTGGGCCTAAGGCCCAAAAAGGCGCATGCACCTGAGGAAGAAAAGTTTGGAAAAAAAGATTATATATATATTTTTTTTTAAAAAAGGAAGAAAGAAAGGACCGGCGGTACCGGTATAGCGTCGAAGGCAGACGCGACCACAAAAAAGAAGGAGAATAAGAAAAAATTTCTGCGGTGATAGGAACAACGATCTGCTGGCTCCGCGGAAAATGAAGAACTGGAGAGAGGCAGTTGGGAAAGGCGGGAAGGCAGCATGCAGGCGCTGTGGGATGCTCCCAAAAGCTTTCTAATTGGACGCTGGGGAGCGTTCCCGCGCAGGCTCCGTCGGTACCAACGATACCCATATGTGAAGACTACATTCCTGCTTGTTCCTGGAGATTCCTACTTTCTCTGCATTCAGACTTGAACACAAAAGTTATAAGGATACTACTACTACTGATCATTTATATAGTGCTACAAGGCTCCCATCTCCGCCGTGCCGAGCGCACATGGCGCAAACGCCCCACTCCACACTCTCTCGCTTCTTATCGTAGTTTTCAGATGCTCTACCACTCTATGATCACCGATGCTAAGCGCTCTCACTACTCCGACCGTATCTCCTCCTCCTCTAACACTTCCAGACAACTTCACCACATCCTCTGTTCTGTTACTGTCCTATCCATCTCTTCCTCAGCCCCTTTCTTCCCCCCTCATGCGCCCAATTCCAATTCCCTTGCCTCCTTCTTCTCCAACAAGCTCGAAACTCTTCGTGCTACCTTTCCTTCCTGTCCCCCACCTCTCTCCCCCTCCCCCTTCCATCCACAGCACCCTCCTCCCTTTTCCTCTTCTCCCCCCTCCAGTGGGGTTTTCCCACATACCTGGCGTTCATTTCGTCCTGTCACTGAGGTCGAACTCACTAAGTCAATTGCCACCTCTCACAAAACCATGTGCCCGCTTGACCCTCTCCCTTCTTCCTGGTTGCTAGATCCCTCCCTTACCCTGCTTCCCTACATACTCCATATGTTCAATAATAGTCTTTCGTCTGGTGTTTTTCCCCTAACCTGGAAACACGCCCTCATTCGCCCACTCCTCAAAAAGCCCTCCCTCGATCCCTCTGTTCTTGCTAACTTGCGCCCTGTCTCCAACCTTCCTTTTCTTTCTAAGATCCTGGAAAAACTTGTTTTCACCCAACTCGCCACTCATCTTAACTCCACTCTCTCCCTTCTCCCCCGACAGTCTGGTTTTCGTTCTGGTCATAGTACAGAAACTATCCTCACCTCCCTTCTGAACGAAGTGCATCAATCTCACGACCGCGGTGACCTTTCCCTTGTGGTTTCCCTTGATCTGTCCTCTGCTTTTGACATTGTCAACCATCGCACCCCTCTCACCCGTCTGGCTGATCTTGGGATCCATGGTTCTGTTCTCTCGTGGTTTCGTTCCTTTCTCTCCTCCTGCACCTTCTCAGTCCAGATCAGCTCGGTCACATCCCCCCCTTGGCTATCCGCTGCAGGGTACCTCAGGGTCCAGTGCTTGCCCCCCTCCTCTTTAATATCTTTCTTGCCCCCCTTGCACTCATTGTTCAATAGTCCGGCATCTCTGGTTACTTCTATGCAGATGACATCCTTGTGCACCATACTAGTTCCCACACCCCCAATCTCTCTGCCCTCAATGCCTGTCTTTCCCGTGTTGCCTCTTGGCTAAGCAGTAACTTTCTCCACATCAACCCTTCAAAGTCCGCTGCCCTTTGGTTCTCTTTTCATACTCCCCCTCCTACCTGTTCCCCCCTTTTCCTTTCCACCCCAGTCCCCCTTGTTTCTTCCCTCCGCTATCTCGGGGTTTCACTTGATTCTTCTCTCTCTTTTCACCAGAAGATTTCCTTGCTCATTCGTCGTTCTTTCTTTTTCCTGTGTCAAATTTGTGTCGTCCGCTCCTTTTTTCCTTCCTCTTCTCTCACAACTCTGGTTCTTTCCCTCGTCATTTCCAGGCTGGACTACTGCAACACCATTCTGGCCGGTCTCCCTCAATATCAGCTCCAGCGATTGCATTTAGTCCAGAACACTGCTGCACGCCTGCTCACGCATTCTTCCCCTACTGATCATGTCACCCCCTTCTCAGTATGCACTGCCTCCCGCTCAAATTCCGTTTCATCTACAAACTCCTCATTCTTACCCACAAAGCACTTCACACCGGCACCCCCCAATATCTCACGGATTCTATTCGTCTGCAGCCTTCCCCTCGCCTCCTCTGCTCAGCTCATGGTAACCGTCTTTTCCTTCCTTCCCCCTCCCTGGCACATCTGGAGTTAACCCGTCACTCTGTCTTTTTTTTCCTGGCCCCTGCCCTTTGGAATTCCCTCCCTTCTACCCTACGTACAGAACTGTCTTACCATCGCTTTAAGAGTTCACTCAAGACCCACCTTTTCCAGCAGGCATTTGACCTCCCTGACTCCTGATGTCCGTCCTCCCGGTCTAGCCTCCTCTTGTTTGCTCACCCCTCTTCCCTACCCTCCTCTCCTCTAGCTCTTTCTGTTCTCTGCTCTCATCTTGTCTCTCTCTTTCCTGTCTAATTATTGGCGTTCCTTTTCCTTTCATCTCTACTGGCTTGTTTTATTGTACACCGCCCTGACGCACACACTTGGGTGGTATATCAAGCGATCAAATAAAGATAAAGATAAGGCGTACGCAGCACTGTACAAACACATGTAAAAGACAGTCCCTACTCATCAGTGCTTACAGTCTAGTCAAGGCAGACAACACAACAGCAGAGCTGAGGACAAGGATACATCTAGGGGAATGGTAAGGAAACATAGGAGACTAAGTGAATCAATACGGTCATTATGCGTCCCACTCCAAACCCCACCCCTTTAAGGTCATATCCATAAAGCAACTTAAAATATCAAAATTAACCCATGTAGTGCTGACAGTTTTTAGAAAAAAAGCACTTAGAAACATAGAAATATGATGACAGAAAAAGACCACATGGCCTATCTAGTCTGTCCTTCCATATCAACAACTACAACAGTCCCCTTTTTTCCTTTAGAGATCCTCTGTGTTTGTCCCATGCTTTTTTGAATTCAGATACTGTCCTCATCTCTACCACCTCCACTGGGAGACTATTCCACGGATCCACCACTCTTTCTATAAAGAAATATTTCTGCATATCACTCCTGAATCTATCCCCCTTCACCCTCATCCCATGTCCCCTCGTAGCAGAACTTGCTTTCAATTGAAAGAGGCTCTCCCCCTGTACATTTATACCATGGAGGTATTTAAACATCTCAATCATATCACCTCTATCCCGCCTTTCCTCTAAGGTGTACATATTAAGATCCTTAAGTCTGTCCTCATATGCTTTATAATGAAGACCACTAACCATTTTAGTAGCCACCCTCTGCACCGACTCCATCCTATTTATATCCTTTTGAAGGTGCGGTCTCCAGAATTGCACACTATACTCCAAATGAGGTCGCACCAAAGACTTATACAGAGGCACTATTGCCTCCTTTTTTCTGTTAGCCATTCCTCTCCATATGCACCCAAGCATCCTTCTAGCTTTTGCCGTTGCCTTTTCTACGTGTTTAGCTACTTATGCAGTGGGTACCCATTGCCAAATGCACGAGTCCTTCTCAATATCGTCCCCTGTTTGCTTTAGACCCGCTGGTCATACCCATGGCTAGTACAAGGAATGAAATGTTAATAGTCCTACAATATAGTACATGACAACATGGCGTACTCTTACCAATACAAGAGAAAGATTTCTCTATACCTTTCTCTTTACCCATTTTGCAATTCACTTTCCTTTTCATAGTGACTATTATCTTTAAAGTTGTGCCAAACTTGATGAACTCCAGATCTGAGTGCAAAACACACTGATTCTGAAATAAGCCTAGGAAGCCAATTAATCCTTTATCATTCACAAATAAACTGTCAAAACCTCTATTGAAATCTGCTGACAGAAAACATTTTGAAGTTCCAGAAGACAAGGTTACTTGTTTTAGAAGCACATACCTTAAATGTGACATGTGTATCCGTAAGCAGGGGTCCTTCCACCTCAATAATTGGTGTAGACTGATCTCTGCTAATTACATGTATGTTCCCTCCGCCTGCAGGATCAATTCCATCTGCCAAGTTTTGTCCTGCAGTGACATCTGCAGTATTAAGAGCTTTTGCCAATGTATCAAATGCTCTGAAAAATAACAAAGGGAATCTAACCACCTATCTATAAGATGGCAGCTAACCAGAACCAATGTACTAAGGTATGTTACATTAGCATTAATTAGTTTGCTTTAAAGGTGCATGTTAATGACCTGCAAAGGAGTTTTGTGTTAATTACCAGCAGCATCATTCAACATAAGTCAGAAGTACTGGCAGAAGGTGGATCATGCAAGACTCTGGTGTTTTTAAAGGAGAAGGAGGAGGAGAACTCAGGTTCTTCTGGGTGGGGAGAAGGCCATCCAATGATCTTCATAGATCAAGCAATGGGAGGTAGGAGGAGGGGAGGAATGATCAGTGGCTTGGGCACAGGGACAGTGTCTAGATTTAGGCCAGTGAGCCTTGTTCCTGGTTTTACCCATGTAAATTAGGTGCCTAGTGCTCAAAAAGGGTTAGGTGCCTAAATTCTCTCCCCTGACCTAAGTCCACATACCTGCCCACCATTGTTTGGTATCTTATTAATTTAGGAGCCTAAATGTAGGTGCTCAGCAAGGGGAGTTTTCAATTAGGAAGATCTAGAGATACCTGACTCTAAGTTAAGAATCTAGATCTTTTGAATATCAGCTTCTACATGCATATCCTCCTTAGGGCTATGAGGAAAAATGTGTCAGTATTTGTGGCTATACTAATGAATGAATTAAAACTGTTATTACAATACAAGACGACAAACAAAATACATACCGTGTGATCTCACTAGCAGATTGGTCTTCTGCTTGGATTTCAGATGTGTCTCCATTATTGAGTGAGTCACTAAGGTTGGCAAGGGATGTTACAACATTTGCTAACGTACCCAAAGCACATTGACTTGTTTCAGCCTACCAAAAAAGACAATTTAAATACAATATAGAAAAATATTGACCATATTTTGCTTTCCTTTCTTCAGTTTTGTTTTTTCTTTGTCCCCAGTAATTGTGCACACCTTAATCATACAGTACGCGAGTAATTTTACAACAGGCCACATAAGTGCCTAGTTTATAAAGACACAGAGGTGCCTGTGTGTCTTTATAAAATATTAGCGCAAATCCTTATTCACCCTACCCTGGCTTCCTGTAGCAGCCAAATTGTATTTAAGCTTTTGAGCTTTGTTTTCAAAACTGTTCATGGTATGGTTCCTGTTAATGCCCCTAGCCCTACCAACAAGGACTAGTAGGACTGTTCATCAAGGTAAATAGCATAGTTACTCACCTGTAATAGATGATCTCCAGGAACAGCAGGAATTTAGTCTTCACATATGAGTGACGTCTGTACCAATGGAGCCCGCATGGGAACACTTCCCAGAGTCCAATAGGAAAGCTTTTGGGAGCATCCCACTATGCCTGCATTGCTGCCTTCCTGCCTGAGAGAAAAGGAGAGAAAAAGAAAAACAACTCCTAGGGGAGGAGGGTGGGTTGTAAACACTAAATTTCTGCTATCCTGGAGATCATCTGTTACAGGTGAGTAACTACGCTATCTCCAGGAACAAGCAGGAATGTAGTCTTCACATATGGGTGACTCCCTAGCTCTCAGATGCTAGAGAAAATGACCTCAGAACTAGCGGGTTTCCCTCGGGGGAGACTTCCAGAGTCATGAATCCTCTATGGCTGTCTGGTATCGGTAAGTTCTGGGTCGGAGGGTAGGAGTTGCCCTTAAGTTTGAAAGAGGTTCTGGAGAACAGTTTGACCAAACATGGTATCCTGGCGGGAGTCCTTGTCCAGACAGTAAGAAGAAGTGAAAGTATGGACCAAAGACCAAGTTGCTGCTTTGCAGATTTGTTTATGTTTATGTTTATTAAAACTTGATTGACCGCTCTTCAAAGTAAAATCAAAGCGGTTTACAATAAATAAAAACCAATAAAAGCAAGGCACAAGGCCGGAAAAGGAAAAGAAATTACAAATTGTAAGAGCAAAGTGGGTTAAGGAACAGTAGAGGAAGGAGAGTAGAGCTACAAGGGGGGAGGGGAAGTGGGGAGGTTAAAGGCTAGGGAAAAAAGGTGGGTTTTTAGCTGTTGTTTGAATGCTGCGTAGCAGGGTTCAAGGCGGAGAGAAGTGGGAAGGGAGTTCCAAAGTGCGGGGCCTGTAAAGAAAGAGGCTGAGGAGCGGGTGGATTGAAGATGAGCGGCGAGGGGGGGGGGGAAGGGTGAGACGGTTTAAGTAGAACGAGCGGGGGGTATGTCTGGGGGTGTGAAAGTGAATAAGATCAGCTAAATATTATGGGGTACTGGTGTGCAGGGCCCTGTGAACCAAGGTGAGTAGCTTATATTGGGAACGAAAGGGAACAGGTAGCCAGTGTAGATGGATGAGAAGAGGGGCTATGTGGTGATAAGGGGATGAATGAGAGAGAAGGCGAGCTGCGGTGTTTTGGATTCTCTGAAGGCGGTGAAGTTGGGAGGAGGCCAGACCGGTTAGGATAGAATTAGAAAAGTCGACCCGGGACATAACTAGAGAGAGAAGTAGAGTGGAGAGAGCATAAGGGGAGAGGAAGGGACGAATAGCGCGAATTTGACGTAGGAAATAGAAAGAGGTTTTGGTAATGTGAGAGATATGAGCGCGAAAGGTAAGGTCTGAATCAAAGAGGACACCAAGATAGCGGAAGGTGGTGACCAAGGATATGGGAGTGTTGGAAAGGGACAGGGCTAGAGAGGGGGAAGGATGACCGTGAGGGAACCAGATGGCAGTGGTCTTGGCAAGGTTGAGGTGAAGGCAGTTTTGGGTCAACCAGTGAGTGACAGCTGTGAGGCAGTTATTTAAGGGAGTAAGATCGGGGTGGGAGGGGGACGTGTGATGAAGGAGAAGAATGTCGTCCGCATAGTAAAAGGCAGAAATTCCGAATTGTTGAATGACTAGTGTGAGGGGCACCAAGAAGAGATTAAAGAGAAGAGGAGCCAAGACAGAACCCTGAGGGACCCCACAGGGTAAAGGGAAGGGGGCAGAAGGCGGTGTAGAGGAAGAGGCAGAGAGGACTGAAGCTGATCGGGAGTAGAGAAAAGAGTGAAACCACCTGTAGACAGTGCCATGAATACCAGCTTCACGGAGACGGGCTAGAAGAAGGGAGTGGTCAACCAGGTCAAAAGCCGCTGAAAGGTCAAGTGCTACCGCAACCGAAATGTCACCACGATCGTGTGCCACATGCAGGGAATTAGTGAAAGCAAGGAGGGTGGTTTCGACACTGTGACCTGGCCGGAAACCTGATTGACGAGGGTGAAGGTAGTTGGTGGAATCGAGATGGTGCGAAAGCTGTGCAAAGACGATCTTTTCAAGGAGCTTAGAGAGGAATGGAAGGTGTGAGACGGGGCGGTAGTGGACTGGGTCGAGAGGGTCAAGGGAGGATTTCTTGAGGATTGGGCGGATTAAAGAATGTTTCCAGGGGTTGGGGAAAGTTCCAGTGGAGAGACTATTATTTAGTATGGAAAGAATAGGGGGAAGGAAAGAAAGAGAGGGTGTAAGTAACCATGAAGATGGGATGGGATCGAGGGGGCAGAAGGTCTTGTTAGAGATAGAGATGAGTTTGTGAATTTCAGCTGAGGAGGTTAGAGCGAATGTTGACCATGTGTGGGAGAGGTGGGATAAAGGAGGGGGGGGGAAGCTACAGGGGGTGGGGAGGAAATGGGTAGGGGACAGGCTGGCAAGGACGCTCTTAGAGAAGTGACCTTAGCGCTGAAAGTAGAAGCTAGCAAAGAAGGGGCCGGGGTGGGATGGGTAGACGCAGAAGAGGAATTGGGACGAAGGGAAGTGAGAGACCGGAGTGTAGAGTAAAGGTGTCAGGTCTGATTTGGGGCGTTAGTGATGGCATTGGAAATAAAGGTGCGTTTTGCCAGGAGAGTCTGGGAACGGTAGAAGGCATGATGAGTTTTAAAGGAAGACAGGGTAGTCGGAGAGGGGTTCTTACGCCAGTGGCGTTCAGCTCTGCGAAGTTGAGAGCGGAGGAGGCGGAGACCGGAATGAAACCAAGGTTGTGAGATACGCCGTTTTGCTAGGCGGGGCGAAGGGGGGCAATGGAATCAAAGGCGGAAAAGAGGGAGGAGAACCATGTGGATGCTTGGGTGTTGGGGGATAAGGAGGAGAAATCTTGGGGGAGAAGGGTGGTAACCGGGGGAAAATTTTGAACCGTATCAGGGCTATCGAGGAGGCCATGGCACGAACATTATGGGCAGTGACATGACCCTCAAGGGATAGTCCTGCTTTATCATAAGCAAATGAGATACAATCTGCTATCCATTTAGAGAAAGTATGTTTAGATACTGGCAACCCCAGGTGACGAGTCAAAGGAAATGAACAACTGAAATGCCTTGCGGTGCTCTTGAGTCTTTGAAGATAAAATGCTAAGGCATGTTTACAGTCAAGAGTATGGAGAGTTGCCTCTGCTCTAGATGAATATGGCTTAGGAAAAAAGACAGGCAGGTAAACTGACTGACTGATTCAAATGAAAAGGACATACCACCTTCGGCATGACCTTGTTATGGTGAAAGCACGTGTAAGGTAGGTCTGCCACCAAAGCTTGAAGCAGGAAGCTAACAAATGTTACAGCATAGTAATAATAATGGGTGATATCAATTACCCCGGTATCGACTGGGTCAGTGTCATGGCAGGACATGCTAGGGAGATAAAGTTCCTAGATGAAATAAATGACTGCTTCTTGGAGCAGTTGGTTCATGAACCGACCAGAGGGGAAGCAATATTGGACCTAGTCCTTAGTGGAACACCAGATCTGGTGCAAGAGATAAGGTTGTTGGGGCCACTTGGCAATAGTGATCATAGCATAATCGCATTTGATCTAATTAATGTAGGAAGGATGATAAGGAAATCCACAGTACTACCTTTTAACTTTCGAATGTGAGACTATGATAAAATGAGGAAAATAGTTAAGAAAAAACTAAAAGGAGCAGTTGAAAAGGTTAAAGACTTACATCAAGCTTGGGTGTTGTTGAAAAATACTAGCTTGGAAGCCCAGACTAGCTGTATTCCACACTTTAAGAAAAGTGGAAGGAAGTCCAAAAAACTGCCAGCATGGTTTAAAGGTGAAGTCAGAGAGGCTGTTGTTGCCAAAAAAGCATCTTTCAGGAAATGGAAAAAGAGCCAAATGACAAAACCTGGAAACAGCAAAAGCACTGGCAAATTAAATACAAGGCATTGATAAGGCAGGCAAAGGGAGAATTTGAGAAGAAGCTTGCTGCGGAAGGAAAAACGCGTAATGAAGACTTTTTCAAGTACATTCTTAGCAAAAAACCTGTGAGAGTTGGTCCATTAGATGATAGAGGGGTTAAAGGTGCACTAAGAGGCGACAAGGTGATAGCGGAGAGACTGAATGATTTCTTTGCTTCGGTCTTTACTGAGGAAGATGTAGGGATGTTACCCATGACTGAAGTGGTATTTAAAGGTGCGGAAGAATTGAAGGAAATATCGCTACATCGGGAAGATGTATTACAACTATTAGATAAACTGAAGAGTAGCAAATCACCTGGGCCGGATGATATACATCCAAGGGTGTTGAAAGAACTGAAATATGAGATTGCAGACCTGCTATTAGTAATCTGTGAACTGTCATTACAATCATCTGTAATACATGAAGATTGGAGGATGGCGAACGTTACACCAATTTTTAAAAAGGGTTCCAGGGGTGATCTGGGAAACTACAGACTGGTGAGCCTGACATCAGTACCGGGAAAAATGGTAGAAACCATCATAAAGAACAAAATTGCTGAACATGTAGATAGTCATGGCTTAATGGGAGACAGCCAACATGGCTTTAGACAAGGAAGATCTTGTCTTACTAATCTGTTATGTTTTTTTGAAGGTGTGAATAAACAGTTAGTCAAAGGTGAGTCAGTTGATGTAGTGTATTTGGACTTTCAGAAAGCCTTTGACAAGGTCCCTCATCAGAGACTTTTGGCAAAACTAAAGAGTCATGGGATAGGAGGCAGTGTACTATTGTGGATCAGGAACTGGTTAAAAGATAGAAAGCAGAGGGTAGGGCTAAATGGCCAATTTTCCCAATGGAGAAAGGTGAATAGTGGTGTACCCCAGGGATCTGTGCTGGGTCCGCTGCTTTTTGACATATTCATAAATGACCTGGAAAAGGGAATAATGAGTGAGGTTATCAAATTTGCAGATGACACAAAACTATTTAAAGTTGTTAAAACCCAAGAGGATTGTGGAAAATTGCAAGAGGATGTTGATAAATTGGAAGACTGGGCATCAAAATGGCAGATGAAATTTAATGTGGACAAGTGCAAAGTTATGCACCTAGGGAAGAACAACCGAAACTATGGTTACACGATGCAAGGTTCCACATTAGGAACCACCACCCAGGAAAAAAATTTAGGCTTCATTGTGGATAACATGTTAAAACCCTCGGCCCAGTGTGCAGCGGCGGCCAGGAGAACAAATAGAATGCTAGGTATCATAAGGAAAGGAATAGAAAATAAAACAAAGGATATTATATTGCCTCTATATCGTTCCATGGTGAGACCACACCTTGAATATTGTGTGCAATTCTGGTCGCCGTATCTTAAAAAGGATATAGCGTTATTAGAAAAGGTTCAGAGAAGCGCCATCAAACTGGTAAAGGGGATGGAAGGATACCCCTATGAAGAAAGGCTAAAAAGGTTAGGGCTCTTAAACCTGGAAAAGAGACGGCTGAGGGGAGATATGATAGAAGTCTATAAATTAATGAATGGAGTGGAAAGGGTAAACATAGATCAATTGTTTACGTTATCAGAATATAGAAAGACTAGGGGACATGCAATGAAGCTACAGGGTAAACTAAGACTAATAAAAGAAAATATTTTTTTCACTCAGCATGTAATCAAATTCTGGAATTTGTTACCGGAGGACGTAGTGTAGCTGGGTTTAAAAAAGGTTTGGATAAGTTCCTGGAGGAAAAGTCCATAAACAATTATTAAGAAGGGACTCAGGATATCAATGCTTGACCCAATACAAGCATTGTGGAACCTGTGTCTTTTGGTGAAACTGCTAGGTACGTATGACCTAGATTGGCCACTGTTGGAAACAGGATACTGGGCTTGATGGACCTTGGTCTGACCCAGTATGGCATATCTTATGTTCTTATGTTCTCACTAATGCGTCTAGCTGAAGTGGGGGCAATAGGAAAGATAATCTTCTAAGTTAGAAACTTTAGCGAGGTTGTGGCCAAAGGCTCAAAGAGCAGCTTAAGAAGTTGCCCTAGAATGACAATGAGATCCCATGCTACCGGTGGTGGTCGGATAGGAGGCTTGGTCAACAAAAGACCTCTCATGAAGCACGCTACTAGCGACTGAGGAAATGGGTTGTCCATCCAAGGGATGATGAGAGGCTGCAATTGCACTTAGGTGAACTCTTACCGAGTTGGTCTTAAGACCGGATGAGGGCAGATGGAAGAGATACTGTAGAAGGGCCTCCACTAGAGCCGAGAAGGGATTGAGATCCTTCTGGGAACACCACTGAGAAAATCTATGCCATTTGAAAGCAAATGAACGTCTGGTGGATGGCTTCCTAGAGGCTAATAGGATCTCCTTTACCTCCTGAAAAAGGTTAAGATTCTGCCATGCTATGCTTTCAGCAGCCATGTCATGAGGTGGAGAGACCGCAGATTGAGATGCAGCAGAGTCGCCTCCTCCTGGGAGAGGAGATCTGGAGCAGATCCGAGATCTAGGGGTTGAGTCTGAGAAAGACGCAGCAGGAGAGGAAACCACGGTTGATGTGGCCAGAGCGGGGCTATGAGTATCAAGAAGCCTCTGTCTGCCAGGAGTTTGAAAAGTGTCTTGGGGATTAGGGGAATGGGAGGGAAGGCATACATGAACCCTCAACCGCAATGGAGGTGAAAAGCATCCACTTGCTGGTTGCCCAACATGGGAGTTCTGGTGCAGAAGCGAGGAAGCTTGACATTCTGCGGTGTGGCAAACAGATTTATCTCCGGAGTCCCCCAGGTCTGAAAGATGAAGGATGCTGTCTCCGTATGGAGAGACATTCATAGGGAAGAAGGATCCAGCTCAATTTGTCTGCCAAGACATTTTGCTCTCCTGGGAGGTACACCGCTTGGAGGTGTATCTGATGAGCAATGGCAAAGGACCAGAGATGAAGAGCCTTCTTGCAGAGGGGCCAAGATCCTGTTCCCCCCTGTTTGTTCACACAGAACATTGCTACCTGATTGTCCATCTGGACCAGGATCCTGTGGGATCGTAAATGCTCTTGGAACACCCTGAGGGCATTGAAGATAGCCCGAAGTTCTAGTAGATTTATCTGGAGTTGCGACTCCTGTTCTGTCCAGAGGCCCTGGGTGGAGAGAGTCCCTAGATGGGCCCCCCTCCCAGTTTGGAGGCATCTGTCGTCAAGGTACATTGATGTGGAGGCATCTGAAAAGGTGATCCGACAAAGAGATTCTCTGGGGAACACCACCATTGAAGGGATGTGGCCAGGGGGGGTAGAGACTCGGATCTTGTCGCCGATACGGCCTGAGGCCTGTTTCCATTGTTTGGCTAGAGCCTATTGGGCTGTGTGCATTTGCAGATGGGCATATAGTACTACATGTACTGTTGAGGCCATATGACCTAGAAGCTGCAAGTTAGGTGGTCTCTGAGACATACCTAAGATGCCAGTTGAATGAGATCAGTGCAGCGAGGTTGGAGCAGAAAAGCCCTTGACTGCTGAGTGTTTAAGAGAGCTCCTATGAACTCTAGTGTTTGAGTAGGAACGAGATGGGATTTTGGAAGATTTATCACAGATCCCTAATGATGCAGTACCTGCATGGTACAGGAGAGAGACAGGCAGACCTCTTGAGAGGTGGGTGTCTGCCTTTATGAGCCAGTAGTCTAAGTAAGAGAAGACAAATATCCCTAGAGATCTTAGAAATGCAGTTACGACCGCCATGCACTTTGTGAAGACTCTTGGGGCAGAGGCAAGTTCGAAAGGAAAGATTTTGAATTGATAGGGTCTTCCCTGAAACATGAAGCATAGATATTTCCTGTGTTCTGGCTGAATAAGGATATGTGTGTACGCTTCTTTTAGATCTAGAGAACAGAGCCAATCCTGACTCTGGAAATAGGGTAGGAGGGTCCCTAGGGAGACCATTTTGAACTTCTTGCTGATGAGAAACTTGTTCAGATTTCTGAGGTGCAGGATGGGTCTGTAACCTCCCATTTTCTTTGGGATGAGAAAGTACAGAGAGTAGAAACCCATTCCCTGTTGAGATGTTGGAACCTCTTCTATGGCATCTCCTGTAGCAGGAGAGCAGTGAAGGAGGGCCAAGAAGGATATTCCCTTACTAGGGTGGAAGGGGTAGTTTTTTATTTAGATGAGTCTGTACCCCTCTTTTACTATGGTCAGCGTCCACTGCTCTGAAGTGATGAGATGCCACCTGAGGGCATAATGAGAGTCTGCCGGCAATGTGAAAGGGGTGGGGATTCTCTAGGTAGAGTGGCTATGTTCTCTAGGGAACAGTCATAAACCAGGAGCAGATTGAGCTTGCGGAGCTGGTTGATTCTTAGGAGCCTGTGGTTTCTTCTGTTTGGGAGACTGTTGTTTCTTCTGAGTGCCCTGAGGTTGGTATTGAGAAGCAGGAGTGTAAGAAGGGTAAAATTTCTTCTTCTTGAAAAAAGTTTTCTTTGCAGGGGCTTTCTTCTTAGGAGTGTAGGCAGTAGTCCTAGAAAGCCTATTTAAAGTGGTATTCTCAGATTCTAACTGAGAAGCTTTATCTTGCCAGTCCTTGCCCAAAAGATTTTCACCTGTGCAAGGATTATTACCCAGTTTATCTTGAACCCATTGCTCAAGATCTGATGCCTGGAGCCAAGCAATTCTGTGCGCTCCAATGGAAATTGATGTTGCTCTATTGACAATCTTTGAGATATTTTGGGCATGTTTGACTAGGATGAGATAGTCAGTCAGCTCTTTTATCATCAGAGAGAAGAGGTGACATTGACTCAAGATCCCTAGTAATTTCTTTGAAGAACATACCCATATATAGTATGTATGAGCTTATTCTGACTGACAGCATGGAAGCCTGAAAACACCAACGTCCAAAAGCATCAAGAGTTTTCGATTCTCTACCTGGAGGGTTAGAAGAATGTGTCTTAGAACTTCTAATCCGATGCATTGCCGATTCCACTACCATCAAGTGGTGCGGTAATTGCGTCTTTTGGAAGTCGGGACACTCCAGTACTTGATACATGGTATCGAGCCATCGAGTACACAGAGAAATAGTGAGGGGTGTCTCCCACATCCGGAGCATTAGATCATGGAGTATGCAGTGAACTGGAAGTGTGGCCACTTCCTTAGGAGCTGTAGGATATTGGAGAATCTCCAATTCCTCTGCTCTAGGTTCTTTTTCAGATGTGACTGTTATGGAAAGGCCCCTTGATATGTCCCGAATAAATTCTTGAAAAGACATATCTTCAGGGAGGGACATGCGCTGTTCCGGCGAAGGAGAAGGATTATCCGGTATACTCTGGAGTCTCCGGGAATCAAACGATTCATCATCAGAAAAATCTGAATCGGAAGACTCAAAGTATCGACATACATGATGTCCGTGCTCCTTTAAGGTTCTGCACCGATCGAAGTCTGCATCGGATCAAGGAAGCTGCCTGGACAAACCCCCGGTACCGGGGATGATTCGAGGGCAGGCATGGGTGGCAGTGTATTGAGGGTCATATAACCTGATGCGGTTTGCATCGGTACCAAAGATGGTGCCGGTACCGTCGGTAAAGATTTGACCGGTACCGAAGCCGCCAGTGGAGCCACTAGGCTTCGTTCAATGGCCAGGATATGCTGATTCATAGAGCTCACCGATGCTTGGGTATCAGTACCGGAGATGCAGGCTACCATCACAGAACATAGCAACAGGAGCTCTCCAGAGGTGGAGGTTTCGGGAGCATTCTGGGACCCCTCGATGGCTTTGGAGGAAGCATCCTCCCGCCGGGGTTGTTTGGCTGGCCGATCCACCTCCAGGGCAAAGCTCAAGGCATCTCTATGTTTAGAAAGAGATCTACCTTTAGGGGAACGGCTTTTCTTCGATGACTGGATATCCACTGCTTGCCCCAATACAAGCATTGTGAAACCTGTGTCTTTTGGAGAAACTGATAGGTACTTGTAACCTAGATTGGCCACTGTTGGAAACAGGATACAGGGCTTGACAGACATTGGTCTGACCCAGTATGGCATATCTTATGATCTTATGTTCTAATATTTCGATACCTGAGATGCATGAGAGGAAGACTATGCCCTCGATGACGTCTATGCCAAAGAAACTGCGTCTGAGGCAAAGGGAGTAACTAATTTAGCAGCTCGATTCTATAGGCCTCTCTTTGTCATCTTTTTACATAGAGGATATTCTGATGGCTGGTGGTCTAGACCAAGACATTTAAGACACCAGTTGTGGGTATCAGTGGCTGAAATGATACTGCCACATTTAGAACATTTTTTGAAACCACTAGCTGGTTTTTCCATTGTGCCAGTAGACAAAATGGTAGGCTTAAGGCCTAAAATGGCATCGATACGCCTCAAGAAAGTTCTACTTTTTTTTTTTTTATTTAGAGGAAAGAAATAGAAAGAAAGGAAGGAAAAGAACCGATGGGAGTCAGTTCCGGTGTCGACGGGAAGACAGACGCGAACCACAAAAAATAAAAGAAACAAATTAAACGAATTTTCTGTGGTGACAGGATTTATTTCCTGCTGGCTCCGCGGAAAATGAAGAACTGAAGAGGGTGTTGGGAAATCGTGAAGGAAGCAATGCAGGCGCAGTGGGATGCTCCCAAAAGCTTTCCTATTGGACATTGGGGAGCATTCCCGCATGGGCTCCATTGGTACCGATGTCACCCATATGTGAAGACTACATTTCTGCTTGTTCCTGGAGATTCATTTTTCCTTCATCTAATAGATTTAAGCATAGAACACCCAATAAATTATTCAGTTTCAGGACTGTAAAAGAATGGAATGCTCTTTCTCTGGAGCTTAGATAACAGGGTAATTCTAAGAATTTTAGAAGATTGTTAAAAACTTACTTATCTCAGATATTTTTAGGAAATGTTATTTAAAACCTTTAATAGGACGGGGATTAGGATTCTGCTATTTTTTTATGACTTGCGTATGTTTTTATTAGTTTGTAATCTGCTTAGAACTTGTGGGACCAAGTGGAATAAAATATTGGAATAAATTAGGTTAAATCTAACAGAAATAGCTGGATTGAAGCACAGACATTACTCCTGCTCAAGAGCAGGCTTAAATGTTAGCGCATAAAGTATGCGCATCCTTCATAAACTATGTGCATAAAGCGTAGTTACTCACCTGTAACAGGTGTTCTCCAGGGACAGCAGGAATCAGTCCTCACATATGGGTGACGTTGGCACCGACGGAGCTCACGCGGAGCAATTTCCCAGCTTTCAAAGAATGCCTTTGGGATTGCTGCCACACATACATGGTCATCTTCCCACCCCAAAGGTGCCATCTTGCTCAGTCAGGTCCCCTAGCTAGGACAAAAATAGCAACTCTTCAGGGGAGGTGGGAGGGTAGTGAGGACTGATTCTCGCTGTCCCTGGAGAACACCCGTTACAGGTGAGTAACTACGCTTTCTCCAGGAACAAGCAGGAAGTCAGTCTCAATTATGGGACTCCTCAGCTACAGGCTACTGAGCTTATAACCAAAAATGCCTTTGCGAGGCCTTGAGCAGAAGTTGTTGCCCGGAGGAGCCAGAGTCTTCGGGTCCCTGTGGCGAAGTTCTCGGTAGCCATCAAAGAAGGGTCAGAGGGCAGGAGTTGCTTATACCCCTTATATAGATTACGGAGTACAGCCTGGCCGAAGGCCCAGGCCCCTCGGGACTCCCTCTCCAGGCAGTAGTGGACAGTGAAGGTGTTCATTGAAGACCAGGTCACAGCCCGGCAGATGTCAGTTAGAAGTACTGAGCACAGGGGGCGGAGCCTGATGTCCAGCGGGTAGGACGCTTTGCGTTGAAGCTCCCGAGAGGCCTACTTAGAATCCTGACTTAATACCTATACAAATTTACTATTTCGCTCCGAGCTGACCGGGGCACCTCGGGGGGAATGGCGGCCCATAAACCAGCGCGCTTGGACTTCGGGTCTCCTTCTTCTTCTCACGGAAAACGCTCCAAAACAGAGGTGTCCTCCCCACAGAAGATGGTTCCATTTCGTGAAAACCCCGAGATGCACCTGGAGATTTTGGAGGAAATACGCGGCGTGAAGGAATTGGTGCAGTCCAATGGAGAAGCGCTTCGAGCCATGCGAGAAGACTTTGGAGTGCTCCAGGACCGACTTGAAAGTCTTTCATTACGGCAGGACAACATGGCGGGGGTCCTCGACTCGCACGAGGTGCGCTTGGGCAAACTGGACGAGGCTGAGCGCCAGATCCAGAATCTTCAAAAGGAGTTAGAAGATAGCAATAATCGAGCCCGTCGCAACAATGTGAGGCTCCTCGGAATGCCGGAGGGGGTGGAAGCAGGAGATATAAGAGAATTCTTGCTCAAAACTCTTCCCTCCTTGCTGAAGATCACTTTTCACAGAGAACTGGAAATCGATCGAGCACACCGTGTTCCTGCCCACATGGCGCTCAACAGCACGACCCCCCGGCCTATTGTCTTTAGCTTGCTACGATATCAACAAGTGGAACAAATTTTACATGCTGCTCGAGCGAATCATCATTTGGAATTTGAAGGTCGTAAGGTCTCCTTCTTTCCTGATTTGGCAAAGCCTACCGTTGACCGGCGGAAGAAACTCCTTGCTTTTCGCCCTCGACTTCAACAGCTACAGGCTCGCTTTGGCCTGTTGTATCCCGCGAAGCTCCGAGTGACTCTCCACAACCAAACCAGGACATTTGAAGATCCTGATCTACTATCAACATTTTTAGACTCCAAAGAAGCAGAGCAGATGCGCTAATCCAACGACTTGGACTTTTATTTGCCGGCTCTGTCCGCCATTTTGAAGGGCCCGATGCGGCGGTCATAGTTCAGTACAGAGACTGCCTGGACTTTCTTTCTTTCTCTATATGACTTTTGTTTTTTGGTCTCCTATCCCTTCATGATGTGTGCCTCGGTCGGATTCGGAGCACGCACAGTCCTACAGGTTATGTGTTTTTTCAATTTCGGCCTTCTCGGGGGTTTCTCCCCGCAGACACATGGTCGCCAGTAATTTTGGGGTTTTGCTTCTCCTCTACCGTACTGCGGTTTTCTTTGTTAATGTGGGGCGCTTCATTGTATTATATTAGTTTATTTTTCCTATGTCATGTGTACAACCAGATACAGTCAGTTTGAGGGACATAGTGAAATTATGTGTGCTATCATGCTCAGAATTTTTAACTTTTCTGAATGGCCTTATGTAAAATCTTATCATTCACCGTCAAAGGCATTAATGGTCCACTCAAAGGAAAGAAAGTCCTTCGCTATCTTAGCCATGAGCATGTTGCTTTAGTGTTTCTTCAGGAACTGCATTTAAACTCTGCTGCAACACTGAAACTCAATGCTAAGCCTCACTTGGTAGCTGCCTATTCTCCCACCGTTTTCAAATGGTACGGGATGTTAAGCAGTCTTAGCACGCTACTGTACCTGATATTAGCGCTGACAAGGAGGGTAGATGGGCCCGTGTACACCTTGAGGTTGGAGATAGTGAATTCACGTGTATTAGCATTATGCCCTGAATGTGGACAACCCTGCTTACTATGCAAGTATTGCGCAGTTGGCCTCGGCCTCTGCCAATGCCCCATTAATACTTGGTGGCGATTTTACTCCAGTGCTCCCTCAATCTTTACTTCTCAAACAAGGTGCTCGTTGGTTGGAAGATCCAGTACCGAGTAGACCTGTGTGGCTAGGTATAGAAGCGGGCCTTAGCAAACCGATTCCTCTTACCTTTCTCCCTGGTATGACTCTCCCATCAGACTCCCACTATCCACCAATGCTTTTAGACACTTTAGGTGCCTTTAATACTTTTATGCAATCTTTAGACTCCCGACTCTGGTCAGTGCAACTTCAGCATCGCCTTCGGTACACTAGAGTACTCCCGCCATCGGCATTCTCTACATAAGGTTGATTGGAGACTTTCCGATCTCTCGGTAGTTCACCGGGTGTAGCATCCAATTTTACTAAACCTTCTGTAATGCTATAACTAGAGATACCCCTATAGCGCAGAAAGTATGGGAGAGAGAATTGCATGTGACTTTGACCTCGGAGCAATAGAGCCTTATTTGGAGTAGAGGGACACGGGTTCGCGATCCGCCTCACTCATTCAGACCCTCTTCTTTCTAGCCCACCGGTGTTTTTACACTTCTCACAGATTAGACAAATGGAACACTACTCAGGGCAGTGGTTGCTGGACACGTCCTGCGGCCATTGGTTCATTGCCTCATGTTATGCATGAATATCCTGCACTACAGTATTACTGGCGTCGGGTCTGGGGTCGTATTTAGTCTATCTCGCACTCTCAGGAGTCCCTCTCTTGGAGGATAGTGGGACTTCGCCCAGTTGCGGGGATCCCCTCTCTCCCAAAAATGGCTTATTTCTTTTCGAACTTTATGCTTGGCATTGCTATTTCCCTAATTAAGTAATACTGGAAAATTAGCTCCCATTTGAGCCCCAATGAATGGTGGAATCATGCCTGTCTTTACAGTAAATATGACCAACTACCTCGTCTGTTCGCTTCTTCCGTTCAGACTCCTTCTCATTGGTCTCAACGGAAGATGCTCAATGACTATGTACATTTTGCTAAATGCTCTCATCTGACTGTCTAACTTTGTATATATCTCTGTCCCATGATCATGCTGTATTGTAGATACTCTTTTGATTGTTTGATGTATAATCACCGTTAATTGGAAGCGCTCACATGCTGATATAATCAGGTAGAGAAGAAGCATCGGGGTGGGGGGTAATGGGTTTCCTTTTCCTTATTGTATACTTGTTTTGTCTCTTTTGGTGTGTTGTTTCTTTTGTTTGTTGCAAAATGAAAATAAAAGTTTAAAAAAAAAAAAGAAGTACTGAGCACAGCAAAGCCACCGACACCGCCTTGGCTCGGACGCCGTGCACAGTGACCCGCCGATCTAGTGGGTCACCTGCCTTTGATTGGGCGAAGGCAATGCAGTCTGCCACCCAGGCGGAGATGATGCGCTTGGTGACTGCCTGCCCCAGGTGATTGGGGTCATAGGTGACAAAAAACCAGTCGGACTTGTGATGAACCTGGGTACGCTGCAGGCAGAAGGCAAGAGCCCTCTTGCAGTCAAGTGTATGCAACACCGCCGATTCCTGATTGGCATGCGGCCTCGGGAAGAAGATCAGTAGCACTATCTCCTGGTTGAGATGAAAGTCCGAGACCACCTTCAGTAGGAACTTGGGATGGGTGCAGAGGACCATCCTGTTCCCGTAGAACCTTGTGTATGGAGCCTCAGCCATGAGGGCCTGAGGTTCGCTGACTCAGTCAGCTGAGGTCAAAGCCACCAGGAAGACCACTTTCCAGGAGAGATGCCAAAGCGAACACGTTGCCATCGGCTCGAAGGGTGCTCACGTGAGCTGCATTAGCACCACGCTGAGGTCCCACTCCACAGGCGAAGGCCGGATGGGAGGCTTGGAAAACAGTAGACCTCGCATGAAGCAAGAGATCAAGGGCTGCCCCAAGAGGGGTTTTCCCTCGACGGGGAGGTGGTTCGCCGAAATGGCGCTCAGGTGTACCCTGACCGAATTGGATTTCAGTTCTGCCTTCGAGATGTGGAGGAGGTACTGGAGGATCCACCGGGTAGAGCAGGAGAACGGGTCGATCTGAAGCTCAGAGCACCAGAGCGAGGAACGTCACCACTTAAAGGCATATGCCCCTCTCACTGAGTCATTCCTCGACATGAGGAGGATCTCCTTGACGTCCTCCGGGAGACACAGTGGAGCTAAGGCGACCCGTTCAGCCGCCAGGCTGCAAGGGACAGCGAGACCAGGTTCGGGTGGAACACCCGACCCTCCTCCTATGTCAACAGACCCGGGGCTCGGATGCAAGCTGGAACAGAAGCAGGAACCAAGCCTGTCGAGGCCATGAGGGGGCCACGAGGATCACTGAAGCACTGTCCTGCTGAACCTCGTGGAGGGTCCTCGCAATGAGAGGAGTGGAAGGGAACGCGTAAAGAAGGCCAGATGTCCAATTCAAGAGGAATGCATCTGGGGCCACCCTGCTCGGGTGCAAAACCGGGCTGCAGAAGCGGGGAAGCTGTGTGTTTGCCGGACTGGCAAACAGGTCCATGGATAGGGTCCCCCACCGATGGAACAAGACGCAGATGACCTCCGGATCCAAACGCCACTCGTATGGGCGGAGGATCCTGCTGAGTTTGTCTGCGAGGACATTCTCCTGGCCTGGGAGGTAGACCGCTTGTAGGGTCATCCCATGGTGAGACACAAAGAAGGATCACCTCTCAGTAGAGGAGACGTGATCCTGTTCCCCCTCTCCTTGTTGATGTTAAACATGGCTACTCTGTTGTCGGTCTGCACGAGCACCGACTTCCCCCTCAGATAGCCCTCAAAGGCCCTCGGGGCCCATCGGACAGCCCGAAGCTCGAATAGGTTGATCTGCTGCTGAGACTCTCCTTGGGCGACCACTGCCCCTGGGTGCACAATACACCGCAGTGGGCTCTCCACCCCAGCAGGGAAGCATCCATGTTTAGGACATTCCCTGAAGGAGTCTTCGGTGGTCCCGCCACCAACTCGGGGAGTTGTGGAGACTGCGGGAGACCCGGACAGGGTCTCTGAGGTGGCTGAAGGCCTGGCTCCATTGTGCCCTGAGGCACCACTGGGCTGTCCACATGTGCATGCAGGCGTGGAGGACCACATGGATGGTGGAGGCCATGTACCTAAGGAGGCGCAGCATTGCCCACGCCGTAACCCAAGTCCTGTTTTGGAAATGAGATGCCACAGCTCGAAGGCGGTCTGCTCGATCCGTGGAAAGGAAAGCAGTCGTCCACGCCATGTGGAGGCATGCGCCGATGAACTCCAGGGTCTGCACCGGCTCAAAGTGAGACGAGGTAGTTGACCAGGAAGGCGAGGCGCTCGAGGAGGAGGATCATGTGCGACGCCGCCAGGCGGGCTTCGTCGATCGAGGACCCTGTGACGAGCCAGTCGTCGAGGTAGGGAAATATGGGTATGCCCTGCCATCTGAAAGAGGCGGCGGCCGTGGAGAGGCACTTTGTGAAAACCTGCGGTGCGGAAGCAAGCCCGAAGGGGAGCACTCTGTACTGGTAGTGTTCCCCCTGCACCCTGAAGCGCAGGTATTGCCTGTGCTGTGGGTGAACTAGGATGTGGGCATAAGCGTCCTTGAGGTCCAAGGAGAATAGCCAATCGCCCTGCTGAAGGAAGGGCAGCAGGACGCCAAGCGATAACATTTTGAACGTCTCCCGCAGCAGGAACTTGTTGAGGTTTCTGAGGTCGAGGATGGGGTACAGGTCCCCCGTCTTTTTCAGGATGAGAAAGTAGCGAGAGTAGAACCCTGACTTCAAAGGTGCAGCGGTATCTTCTTGACCGCCCATTGAGCGAGGAGGTTGGACAGTTCCTGCTGCAAGAAGGTCTGGTGCACAAGGAGCCGAGCAGGGGAGAAGGGAGGAGGACACCTGTCCAGGCGGAAATGGTATCTGTCTTTGATTACTCGGAGGACCCAGGTGTCCGACGTTATCAATGCCCACTTTGGGGCGAACAGCGACAGGCGTCCCCCCACCAGTGGAAGAGCTACCGGTGGGTGAGAGGCTATGCCGACGGTGTCAAAACCCCTGCGTAGGCTGGGGCGGCGCTGGTGGTTGGACTTTAGGCCCTTTAGGTTTACGGTGGCCATGTGCACCTCCCTTGCCCTTTGTGCTGGGAGCCGGTGCAGAGGTGGGCGAGAAACGCGGGTAACCCCAATAAGGGAGCCCTTTCCTTTGAAGAATGGCTTTTTGGGCTGCTGCTTCCTCCTAGGGAGGAAGGATGTTTTGCGCGAGAGATGAGTTTGAGTCATGAACTCCGTTTCTATCTCAGCGGCCTTATCCTCCATAGGTTTATCGAACAGCTGTTCACCAAGGAAAGGGATGTCCAGGAGCTTCTCTTGGACCCACTGCTCCAGGTCCGAAGACTAGAGCCATGCACGGTGCCGGGCCCTGATGCTGGCCGCCGCCACCTGGGCGGAGGACTCAAACCCATCATATGTGGCACAGGAGAGGTACTTTGAACACTCTGCGATGGATTTGAGGAGGGTTTGGAACCTTAGGAAGGGTTCACCCCCGAGGTCCGCAGCAAAACCACCGAGCTCTTTGGCGAGGTCCTGCAGGAACATGCCCACATAGAGTTGGTATGCCTGGATACGGCAAGCGAGCATGGAACCCTGATAGGCCTTACGTCCCAGAGTGCCTACTTGGGGGGACCGAAGAGTGAGACTTCAGGCTCTTTTGCTTCCGCATCGCCGACTCCACAGCCATGGAGGTGTGCAGAAGCTGGGTCTTCTGGAACCCTGGGCCACGCTGAATTCTATACATGGCATTGAGGCGCTTGCTCACAATGGGAACTGAAGCAGGTGTCTCCCACATATGGAGGAGCAGCCTTGACAATATGGGGGGAACCGGAACAGTAAGAGATTCCTGAGGCGGGGACTCGTACTGTAGAATATCGAGCTCCTCAGCTTGCAGTTCTTCTTCAGTCTGCGTAGCCAGGCTGAGAGCCAGTGCCATGTCCCACACGAACGCCAGGAATGATGTGTCCTCGGGCGGCGAACACCTCTGATAGTCGGGCGGGGACAGATCCGAAGGGTGGTCCCTGTGGGCACAGGTCTCCGGGGAAGTATCCCCGTCCGACTCCCAGCCCGAGAGGTCTGAGGAAGAGTCCTACTCGGGCAGGTCGTTCCCTCCAGAGACCAAGGTCCACTTGGAGCCAGAGGCCTTGAAAGACCATGCTCCCAAATACAAGGAAGGCGAACAAGACAGACACCAAGGACCCTCACGAGGCCCTTGGCTCTCGGGGGTTTCCAAGGCGGATTTTGGTGTCCCTCTCGAGGGAACCTTGGTCTCGAGGCGTGGGCCAGCCGTGCTGGGCAGCTGAAAAGGCAGAAACACTGTGCTTTAGTGCCAGCATTCGGGACTCCCATGCGGGCATGGGAACCTGTGATGCCGACAGCGGGGTTACCGGGTCTGGCGTGGAGGAGGAGAGGGGATCCTCACCGGGACAACCCTCAGGAGACCAGACACCATCGCCAGAGGCCTCTATATATGTACGAGGTACCTTTCGAGGTCGCTCCTTGTCCAACTCTCGGGAACGCCGCAGGGGACTGAGCGAGAGAACACGGGAGCACCCGCACTTATCCGGAGCCCAAGACAGCGACTTTGAGGCCTTCTTCTTCTTACGCCACTCCACTTCCAGGGATCCTTTGTCGGAGTGCCTCTGAGAACGTGGAACCGAAGTGGGGGATCCCACCAGTGGAGGGGCGACCGAGGGTGCCACTGAGGATTCCGGGGCCACCTTTTGGAAAATGTCATCGGATTTCTGCTTACAGCTGAGCAGGGCCTTGGAGGACATTTTCTTGCAAAGAGAGCAGAGCTCCGGGTCATGATTGGCCCCAAGACACTGAAGACAAGTCATGGGTGTCCGTGAGCAACATGTTCTTGGAGCATCTGTTGTATATTTTAAAACCAGTGGCCATAGAGGCAAAAAGGATGCCCACTAGCAACATGTTCTTGGAGCATCTGTTGTATATTTTAAAACCAGTGGCCATAGAGGCAAAAAGGATGCCCACTAGGTCGAAGACCTTCGCAGACAGCAGTTGGAGGAAAAAAGGGCGTGAAGCCCGCAACAGGGAAAAAACGTTTAAAGAAGGATATCCCCTCACTCGAGGAAAAAGGGAGAGCAAGGGAGGACGGAAGAGGACCGGTGCAGCTGGAAAAAAACACGGCCCAGGGGCCAAAAACGAAACACTTTTTCCAAGGGACGAGGACGTGTGTCCGAAGGGCTCCGCGGAAAAAGGGAGACTGAGCAAAATGGCACCTTTGGGTGGGAAGAGGACCACGAATGCGTGGCAGCAATCCCAAAGGCTTTCTTTGAAATCTAGGGAATTGCTCCACGCGGGCTCACATCGGTGCCGACATCATCCATAAGTGAGGACTGACTTCCTGCTTGTTCCTGGAGAAATCATGATTCCACCCACACTCAGCCCAAACTCCTCCCCTGAACATATCTATTCTAAAATCACATAGCAGTACATACTGAATTGCATCCCATGTAGTTTTATGCGTGACCTAATTTTATAAGAGGCATTTTATGCACACAGACTACCATAAACACGTGAAAAATCCTTAATATAATTACATTCTAATAGAGAAAAGTCCATACTGGATATCCAATCCTGAACTCTGGTACCATTTATAAATTTCTAATCAATAATTTACATCGCATAATTCCTCTATTCATTATGACATGAAGCATTATAGCAAATTTTAAGCATTTTGAAAAACAACTTCATTGGAAAAGCAAACAGAAAGTGGCCAATAAACACTGTCACAGTTGCAGGCTATGAATGCGACACTCCCATAGTTTGCACGTATGAATGCAACATCATAAATATGGCCAAAGAGTTGCCTAACTTTGCCTCCAAAAGTCACTATTACAACTGTTCATAGGAAAACTTTCTATAACAAATGGAAGTCCTGTCTTCCAAAGTAATCCTCCTACATTGATATTCCAATCAAAATTTTGCTATAACAAACTTTTTTTTAAAAGAAATATGTTGGCTGCTAATTTATAATAAAGAAAGACTACTATATTATGTTTAAAATACAAGATATCATCTTTTCAATGTTACTGTAAATAAATCTAAAGATGACACAACAATCTTTTTAGAAAGCCTATATTTCCCTCATATATAATTCTACATCGCTCACATTTGAAGTCTCTCTCCCAGGACCTTTGTATATAGTCAGTATTAAAAATTTCAGCAGGACTAATTGCTAGAACCTATGGCAAGTAATATAGTTATCATAATATTTAAGCTAGTAAGTTTGTGCCACAGAATATTTATAAAATGAGACGCGCTGGGATTTAAATGAATAAAAAGCCACTGAAAGGCAGCTATCCCAGATTCAGGCTGTTCTTATGGTCTCTCTCTGTGGGGTAGTTACTAATATGCATGATTTTTGGGCATTAGTTTACCTTAAAGTGTAGTTACTCACCTGTAACAGGTGATCTCCGGGAACAGCAGGAATTTAGTCTTCACATATGGGTATTGTCAGTACCGACGGAGCCTGCGTGGGAACGCTCCCCAGCATCCAATAGGAACGCTTTTGGGAGCATCCCTCAGCACATGCGTGCTGCCTTCCCGCCTTTCCAACTGTCCTTCTTCAGTTAAGTTTGTAGCCGAGTGAAAGGATAGAGGGATAGAGGAAAGAGACAGAGATAGAGAGACAACGCCTAGGGGAGGTGGGTGGGTTGTGAAGACTAAATACCTGCTGTTCCCGGAGATCACCTGTTATAGGTGAGTAACTACGCTATCTCTAGGAACAAGCAGGAATGTAGTCTTCACATATGGGGACTCCCTAGCTGAAGATGCCAGGGAGATAGCCCCAGGAAGCTGCCACCTATAGTAAGGTGGGCCATGCTTCCTCCCATGGATCTCTGGCATCCCACCAGGGTTGGTGGGTAGGAGTTGAATTAGGTCTGAAAGAGATTTTGAAGAACAGCTTGGCCAAAGAAGGCATCCCGACGGGAAGGCATCCCGACGGAGTAGTGGGCTGTAAAGGTGTGTACCGAAGCCCAGGTGGCTGCTCGACAAATGTCATCAATAGACACAGAGTGAAGGTTAGCCATGGAGGCTGCCATGGCTCTCACATTATGAGCTGTGACATGGCCTTGAAGAGGAAGACTCTTACTCTCATAAGCAAAGGATATGCATTGTGCAATCCATTTGGATAGAGTTCTTTGGGAGACTGGAAGTCCCAAATGACTAGAATCAAAAGCAATAAAAAGTTGAGACCTTCTATGTTGCTGTGTTCTTTGTAGGTAAAAAGCCAAGGCCCTTTTACAATCCAAAGTATGAAGGTTCCTTTCTGCATTAGAGGCATGAGGCCTCGGAAAGAATACAGAAAGATAAATTGATTGATTTAAATGAAAAGGCGAAACCACCTTTGGCATAAAGTATGGATGAGATCTGAGAACAACCTTATCATGGTGAAACCTAGTATAAGGAGGATCAGCCACTAAAGCTTGCAATTCACTAATGCGACGTGAGAGGTGATTGCAATTAGGAAGATGACCTTCTAGGACAAAAGCTTTAGATTTGTAGTGGCTAAAGGTTCAAAGGGCGGTTTCATGAGCTGCCCAAGAACTAGGTTTAAATCCCATGCCACTGGTGGTGGCCTGATGGGAGGCTTTGTTAATAGAAGACCTCTCATAAATCTTGATATGAGTGGATGAGAGGAAATTGGTTGTCCATTTAGAGGTTTATAGGAAGCTGCAATTGCACTAAGATGGACTCTTATTGAATTGGTCTTTAGACCAGAATTTGATAAATGAAGTAGATACTCTAGTATCAATTCCAAAGGTATCATAAGGGGGTTTAACCCCCTCTGAGAACACCATATAGTAAAACGTTTCCACTTGAAGGCGTAAGAGCGTCTTGTGGAAGGTTTTCTAGAAGCCTGAAGGATATCCTTTACCTGATGGGAAAGGTTGAGATCCTGAAGGTCTAAGCTTTCAGCAACCAGGCCCTGAGATGCAGGGACTGGGGAAATCGGGTGCCATAGCATCCCGTTCTCTTGGGAGAGAAGATCTGGAGCACACCCTAACTCCAGAGGTGCAGCTTGAGAGAGATGTAGAAGCAGGTGATACCACGTTTGGTGTGGCCACTGTGGCGCTATGAAGATCATACGATCCCTGTCTCTCTGAAGCTTGAAGAGTGTTTTGGGGATGAGGGGAATGGGTGGGAAGGCATAGAGGAAGTCGTGACCCCAGTGAAGAAGGAAGGCGTCCCTTCCCTGGCAATTTTGAGCCGGAATTCTGGAACAGAACCGGGGAAGTTTGGCATTCAGTGGACTTGCAAACAGGTCTATGTCTGGGGTTCCCCAGATCTGAAATATCTTGGCCACCTGGTCTAGGTGGAGAGACCATTCGTGAGGCAGCAGTACTCGGTTGAGTTTGTCTGCCCAAAGGTTTTGAATGCCTGGATGATATACCACGAGAAAATGAATTTGATGCTCTCTGGCGAGGGCCCATAGTCGTAAAGCTTTGTTGCATAATGAAAGAGAGCCTGTTCCACCCTGCTTGTTCGCGTAGAACATGGCTACTTGATTGTCCGTTTGGACTAGGACTGTATTGTAGCTGAGCTGGGCATGGAATACTCGAAGAGCTAGATAGATTGGTCTGAGTTCCAGGAGGTTTATATGACGACAAGCCTCCTGTGGAGTCCAGGTACCCTGGATAGAGATGTGCAGGTGTGCTCCCCATCCCACCTGTGATGCATCTGTTGTTAGGGTAGCCTGGAATAGGGGTTGCTGGAAAGGAGACCCCACTAGAAGATTTTCCAGTGATTGCCACCATTGGAGGGACAAAATCAGTCGTCGTGAGTTTGATATCTTGTCCGACAAATGTCCCGTGGCCTGTGTCCACTGTGTGGATAGGGTCCACTGGGCTGCTCGCATATGAAGGTGAGCATAGGGAACCACATGAACCATGGATGTCATGTGTCCCAATAGTTGTAGTAGTTCTCGAGCAGTTAGGGAGGACTTCACCGCTGCTTGAGAAGCTAGCTGCACTATGCGAAGACAGCGGGGTTGTGGGAGAAAAGCCCTTGACTGTCTGGTATCTAAACGAGCTCCTATGAACTCCAGGGACTGAGACGGAGCAAGTTGGATTTTGGGAGGTTTATGACCAATCCCAAGTATTGAAGGATTCGCATTTTGCGAGACAGTGCAGAGCTGGCCTCTGGAACCGTGGGGGCTCGAATGAGCCAGTCGTCTAAGTAAGGGAAGACGAATATCCCTAGGGTTTGCAGAAATGCAGCTACTACTGCCATGCATTTCGTGAATACTCTTGGTGCCGAAGCCAGACCAAAGGGAAGAACCCTGTACTGGAAATGTTTTCCCCTGAAAAGGAATTGTAAGAATTTCCTGTGATCTGGATGGATCAGAATGTGAGTATATGCATCCTTTAGATCTAGAGAACAAAGCCAATCATGACTTTGAAGGTATGGCGGAAGAGTTCCCAGAGAAATCATTTTGAACTTTTCTCGAACAAATATTTGTTCAATTCTCTGAGGTCTAGGCACCAGGCATTGATAGCATTCCCATAGAAGTATTGCAGCAATCTGATGCAGCTGTTACCGTACTTACAAGGCTCTGCCAAGAAATATGGAAGACAACATCATGGCCAACTGACTGGAAAAGATCTGTGTTTATACCAATACTAAAGAAAGGTGATCCAACTGACTGTGGAAATTATCGCACAATCGCTCTGATCCCACATGCCAGCAAGATTCTACTGAAGATTATTCAAAAGAGACTACAGCCATACCTAGAACAAGAACTACCTGAAGTGCGAGCAGGGTTCAGGAAAGGGCGAGGAACGAGAGACATCATTGCGGATGTGAGATGGATCCTTGAAAAGACTAAAGAATACCAAAAGGATATCTATTTGTGCTTTATCGACTATAGCAAGGCTTTTGACTGTGTAAACCATGAGAAACTCTGGGCCACATTAAGAAGCATGGGTATACCAGAACACCTGATCGTTCTCTTGCGTAATCTGTACATTGATCAAGAAGCAACAGTTCGAACGGAACAAGGAGAAACACAATGGTTTAAAATAAGCAAAGGTGTAAGACAAGGCTGCATACTTTCCCCCTACCTGTTTAATTTATATGCAGAACAAATCATCAGAGAAGCAGGACTGTATGAAGACAACAGAGGTGTGAAGATTGGTGGAAGACTCATCAACAACCTTCGCTATGCTGATGATACCACATTACTGGCTGAAAGTGAAGATGATCTGAAACATTTGCTTCTCACAATCAAAGAACATAGTCTCAAAATGGGCCTGCACCTTAATGTAAAGAAGACAAAGATCATGACAACTGGCATAATCAACAGGTTCATCGTTGAAGGAGAAGAAATTGAAATCGTGAACAACTTTAACCTACTTGGATCAACTATCAATAAAGAAGCAACAAGCAGTCAAGAAATCAGAGGACGCATTGCTCTTGGCAGAATGGCTATGAAAGACCTAGATAAGATTCTCAAGAGCAGAGATGTCTCTCTCCATACAAAGATTCGACTTGTTCAAGCCATGGTATTTTCAATAACATCATATGGATGTGAAAGCTGGACAGTGAAAAAGACAGACAGGAAGAAAATTGATGCCTTTGAATTATGGTGCTGGCGGCGAATACTGTGTATACCATGGACTGCCCGAAGAACAAACCAGTCGGTACTAGAAGAGATCAAACCTAAGCTTTCTTTAGAAGCTCAGATGACAAGACTTCGACTTTCATACTTCGGACACATCATGCGAAGAGAGAGATCATTAGAGAAAGACATCATGCTTGGCAAGATAGAAGGTCAACGCAAAAGAGGAAGGCCAGCAATGAGATGGATTGCTACAATAACAGCAGCTACGGGTACCAGTCTGTCAACAATGAGCCGCCTGACTGAAGACCGAACACAATTTAGGATAGCTATCCAGAGGGTCGCCATGAGTCGACTCCGACTCGACGGCACTTAACAACAACAGAATGGGTCTGTGTCCTCCTGTTTTCTTTGGAATAAGAAAATAGGGGGAGCAGAACCCTGTACCCTGTTGAAGAATGGGCACCTCCTCTACTGCTCCTTGAGCAAGGATTGTTGAGACCTCTCGATCCAGTAGACTGTCTGTAGAGGTTTGGGAATTGAACTGTCTTATGATTATAGGAGGGGGTATGCTGTGAAAATGAAGCTTGTACCCCTCTCCCACAATGGACAGAGTCCAATTTTCTGCTGTTATTTGGTGCCACCTGTTGGCAAAATGACACAACCTGCCTGGAATGTTTAGGGGTTCTGGACCTTTCAGAGGCAGGAAGGCTAAGTTCTCTATGAAGGAGTCAAAACCCTTGAGGGGATGGGCCTTTTGACTTCTTTTGTTGTCTGGATTGTTGTTGTTGACCTTTCTGGGCAATTTGACCCTGAGCTTGCCTTTGCTGGGTATAGGATGGATAAAACTTCCTCTTTTTGCTGAAAAAGGTTTTTTTTATAGGGTTTCTTTTTGGCTGGAGTGGCTGTATATTTTGACAATCTATCTAAAGTGATATTGTCAGCATCTATCTCATTAGCCTTTTCCTGCCAATTCTTGCCAAAGAGGTTTTCTCCTGTGCAAGGGATGTTTCCTAATTTATCCTGTACCCAAATCTCCAAGTCTGATGCCTCAAGCCAGGCAATCCGACATGCACCAATGGCAATAGCAGAGGTTCTGCTGATGCATTCAAAGCAGTCAAAGGCTGCACGATTTACAAACTTGGAGACGTCTTGAGCATGCTTGACAAGAGTAAGGAAGTCTTATTGTTTGTCATCAGGGAGAAGGGGGCTCAGAAGCTCCAAATTTCCTGTCACCTCTTTGAGGAACATTCCCATATATAAAATATATGAGCTGATCCTAGCTGAAAGAATGGAAGCCTGAAATGTTTGACGCCCAAAAGCGTCAAGAGTCCTGCATTCACGACCTGGAGGATTGGATGCATGTCTTTTTGCACTTTTCATCCTACGCATGGCTGACTCCACTACCATTGAATGGTGTGGCAGCTGAGTCTTTTGAAAACCAGGACATGGTGGATCTCGATACATGGTATCGAGTCTCCTAGAATGAGGAGATGTGGTCAAAGGTGTCTCCCACATTCTGAGCATCAAATCATGAAGAATTTCATGAATGGGCAAAGTGGCTATCTCCTTGGGAGCCTTAGTGTATTGGAGAATTTCCAATTCCATTGCTCTAGGTTCTTTTTCAGGAGCTACCGTGATTGAAAGGCCTTGGGCCACATCACGAATAAAATTCTGAAACGACATGTCTTCCGGAGGAGACATTCTGCGTTGAGGAGAAGAGGAGTCTTCCGGGAGAAACACTCCGGTACCGACAGAATTATCAGAGTCATCAGAATCGGAGGATCCAAAGTATCTCTGATCCCGATGTTCATGCAAAGCACGGTCGCGGTATCGATCAAAGTCAGTACCGAGTTGGTCCGGTACCGATCTGTTGATGCCAGAAAAAGTTGGCATGGGAAGAATTCCCACCGGTGCCAGTACCGTCGGTGCTGGTACCGGTGTTGGTACTGGCATCGGTACCGGTGCCCGTTGAACCCCCGGTGTCAACGGTACCGCAGCTGTAAGGAGAGCTGCAAGACTGCGTTCAATAGCGAGGAATCTCTGGTCTATCAACGCTGCCGATGCCTGTGTATTGGTACCGGAAAAAGCAGCCGGAACCCCTGAGCATGGCACCAGTAGTTCTGCCGAGGTCGAGGCCTCGAGAACATCCTGGAAGCCCGTTGATGCCTTGGAGGCCGAAGCCTCCCGCCGGGGCTGTTTTGCCAGTGTAGTTTCCTCAAGAGCAATGCCCATGGCCTCTCGATGCTTTGAAGGAGAGCTACCCTTTGAGGACCGGCTCTTATGTTTAGTTACCTGAGATCCATGGGAGGAAGACGAGGCTCTTGAAGATGTCGATGCAATGGACCTGGCATCTGAAGAAAAGAGGGTACCGAGCTTTGCAGCCCAGTTCTGTCGTCCTCTTTTAGTCATCCCCATACAAGAGAGACACTCAGATGGAGAATGGTCAAGGCCTAAACATTTGAGACACCAGTCATGGGTGTCAGTGACGGAAATGGTACCGCCACACTTAGTACATTTTTTTTAAAACCACTAGCTGGTTTTTCCATATTCTAAGAAAAATGGGGCCTAATGCCCAAAATGGCGCCTAGCACCAAAAAGAAAAGGTTTTGAAGAGAAAAAGTTCAAAAAGTATGTATATATATATATATTTTTTTTTTTTAGAAAAGAAGAAAAAAGAGCCGGCGGTACCGGTAGGTGTCGTGCGAAGGCAGACGCGACCACAAGTTTTAAAGAAGAAATTTTCTGCAGTGACAGGGTTATGTGTCCTGTTGGCTCTGCGGAAAACGAAGAACTGAAGAGGGACAGTTGGAAAGGCGGGAAGGCAGAGCGCATGTGCTGAGGGATGCTCCCAAAAGCGTTCCTATTGACGCTGGGGAGCGTTCCCACACAGGCTCCGTTCGGTACCGACGATACCCATAGGTGAAGACTACATTCCTGCTTGTTCCTGGAGACTGCACATTATTTTCCCACAATGTGAGCTAAATAATAAAAGATGTAAAGCATGCATATAAGTACCTCATTATTATGCATACTGAATAACACAGCTTGCATTTAATTATGCAAGTTGTATTATTTTTCCACAGTACCACAGGTTAGTACCTTTCATGGTAAATATAAATTTGCATTGCTGCAGCTAAGAACACAAGTCCAGCCCACTATCTTTTAAAAGGGGACACATTTATATTTGTGGAAAAATGCTGCCATTTTTATTTTTCCTTCCCAGGAGTATTGGGCTAACACATAGTTCGATGCTTATGCTAGTAGGGGCCATGTTAAAGTGGCTAGAGGTAATGTAAATCCCACGCTGCGTGTACTACTACTGATCATTTATATAGCGCTACAAGGCATATGCTACGCTATACAGACACACATTAAAAAGACGATCCCTGCTTGTCAGAGCTTACAATATCTTCTAATCCCTCTAGGAAAGAGCTCTTCTTCCCCCCTCCCCCCAACGACACCCTTCATGCCTAACTGGGGCTACCCTAGTGTCTAGTGGTGGGAGGAAGCAAGAGCGATCCCCACTTGTTCAGGCACTGGGTCTGAAACAATGCTTCTGACCCCTAGTGTTAGTCTCACAGTACTACTGTTAGTGGTTAAGCTACCAAATAAGGGGGCATGGTCTTTATTAGGCAGCTTGACCATTAGTGGTAGTACCACAAAACTACTGCTAAGGATCAGAAGCAGCATTTTGATCCTGAGCACTTCCCCACCGCTAGGCACCAGGAATATCCCTAGAAGGTTCTTTGAGGGGGGGGTCTCTACTAGTGAAGGAGGGGGGCATGTTTAGGGAGATGCTGGGATGTCTTCGGGGGGGACGGGACTCTGAATGGAGGGGATGGAAGCGTAGGATTTACAGTATCTCTGACCCCCTTTAAAAGACAGTGGGCCCAACTTGGGTGAGAGCAGATGGTAGACAGGGATGAAAGGGTAGAGAGCAGAGGCTGGACAATGGGATAGGGCCATAAGGGGATGAAGGGCAGATGCTGGACATGGAGTGGGGCAGAGGCTGGACACAGGATAGGGGTGGAGAGCAGATGCTGGACATGGAGTGAGGAAGAGAGGAGATGGACAGGAGATAGAAAGGGGGATATTAGACACAGGTTGGGGGGGAATGGGGAGATGCTGGACAGGGCGTAGGGAGATGGGGAGAATGTTGAATATGGAGGGATAGGATCAGAAAAAGGGGAGGTGCGCTAGATGGTGAGTGGGGGAGTCAAGACAGGACAGAAGCGGAGGGAGATGCTGGATATAGGGAGGAGGGTGGAAGAGAGAAAGAGAAAGGAGACAGTTAAAGACTGCGGAATAAGTTGCTGGGGAAGGATAGAAATATGGGGATTGAGGGAGTTGGGTTGAAGGTTGAAAGGTGGTAGGTAGAGACAGTAAAAAGAGAAAGCTGAGAATTGGATGGTAAGGTGAAATGAAATCTGAGTTGATAAAGCGTAGTTACTCACCTATAACAGGTGTTCTCCAGGGATAGCAGGAATGAGTCCTCACATATGGGTGACGTCAGCGCCGACGGAGTCTGTGTGGAGCATTTCCCCAGCTTTCAAAAAAAACCTTTGGGACATGCTACCACATATATCTTTCCGCCCAAGGATGCCATCTTGCTCAGTCAGATTTTATTTTTATTTTATTTATTTATTGCTTTTATATACCGTGCTCTTTAAAATCAGTGTGGTTTACAGATAACATTTTGTACAAAACAGGAGGCCTGTTATGCACTTACACTGAACGGATAAAACAACTTGGAATAAACTGGGGAAACTATCTATAACTATCTACAATATGAACATGAGCTGTCAGTTATTTACAATTGACTAGCTGGGTGTAAGGTGGGTGGGGTTGAATTACTGGGCTGTGAGTAGTATAGGAGAAAGAGGTGGTGTTTTAGTGCTTTTCTGAATTGAGCAAGGTCAGTGATCGCTCGGATGGTAATTGGGAGCGCATTCCAGCAGCTGGGAGCATAGAACTTAAAGGCTCAGTTCTTTGCTGCCTGGGTGCATTTAGTTATTTCATTGGGGGTCTTTGTTGGTGGCAAATGTCTTCCTTGCTCTGTTTGCTGGAGTGGGGTAGAGAAGATCCTTTAGGGAGGCGGAGGATATTTTGTTGATGGCCTTGAAGGTCATCAGGACTACTTTATAGATGAGCCGACAGTAGATTGGCAGCCAGTGCAAGTCCTTTAGGATTGGGGTAATGTGGTCTCTTCTGGAGGCCCTGTGAAGGACGTGTGCAGCTGCGTTCATTGCTAGCTGTAATGGGTTTAGTGTGTTTTTGGGTAGACCGTGCAGGGTCACATTAGCGTAGTCAAAGTGGGGGGGTCACCAGGGCTTGAAAAACTGTTCTGAAGTCATCTGGTTGCAGCAGGGGTCGGAGATGTCGCACTGTTTGTATTTTGTGGTAAATTTTCTTGATTGTATTGCTGATGTGCGCTTTAAATTCGAGGTGCTGGTCTAGCGTAACGCCTAGATAGCGGATGGTGGGTCTACTCTGGAGCTCAGCATCTCTTGTCTTTAAGGTCGCAGGTGGGGAGAAGATTGATTTCTTGTAATGAACAGTATGTCTGTTTTGCTGAAGTTTATTTTTGTAAGTGGAGCCAGTCAGTTACGGCCTCAAAACATTTTATTAGTGGGGAGAAATCCGGCTGGTCAATCGTGAATGGGGTAAAGAGTAGTATGTCATCTGCATAGATCAGGCATGAGATATTATAAGAGCGGATTACTTCACATATGGGTTGCATGTATATATTGAATAAGAGGGCAGAGAGTGAGGACCCCTGAGGTACGCCATGTTTTTGTTGGAAGGGCTTAGAGGTCGTGGAGCCTGTACGTACCTGCTGCCATCGGTCCGTTAGATAGGATTTGCACCATCTCCATGCTGAGCCATTAATTCCCTTATCCTGAAGCCATATCAGGAGCTGCTCATGGTTTACGGAGTCAAACGCAGCAGCAATGTCCAGGAAAATTAGGGTATATCCTCGTTTGATGTTGACGATTCCCGTGATCAATGTGTTGCTGAGCGTGGCAAGGAGAGTTTCAACGCCATGTGATTCCCTAAAGCCATGTTGGCATGGGTCGAGGGGAGCTGCAGAGTCAATGTGATCCTGTATTTGACGTTGGACCACCTTCTCAATTATCTTTGTTAGCAGCGGGATGCTTTTCTTGATGACATAGTTAGGACCGGAGTAAAAACTAAAACCATGTAGGCAGGCAACTCCCAGGGGAGGAGGGAGAGATGTGAGGACTGATTCCTGCTGTCCCTGGAGAACACCTGTTACAGGTGAGTAACTACACTTTCTCCAGGAACAAGCAGGAAGTCAGTCCTCACATATGGGACTCCCTAGGACTAGGCTGCTGAGGACCGAACCATGACGCACCAATGGCGACCAATTGGATAGCCGTGAGTTGCAGAAGGTGAGTCCCAATTGAGAGGCTCTACAAAACCCTAGCATTCAGCAACACTATCACTCCGGTAGCCTGAACACAGAAGGGTCGGAGGCAGGAGTTGCCTACACTCCGAGAATATTACGGAGTACTGCCTGGCCAAAGGCACTGTCCCTGTGGGACTCGCTCTCCAGGCAGTAGTGAGCTGCGAATGTATGAATTGAAGACCATGTGGCGGCCTTACAGATTTCTATCAATGGGGTTGGCCACCGACACGGCCATCGCCCTCACGCGGTGCGCTGTGATCTAGTGCTCGAGGGAGAGGCCAGCTTGCTCATAGGCAAGGGCAATACAGTCTGCCACCCAAGTGGACAGTTTGCTTAGTCATGAGGAGCCCCAGTCTGCTGGGGTCATAAGACACAAAAAGCTGAGGAGCTTCTCAATGGGCCTGAGTCCGATGTAAGTAGAAGGACAGAATCTGTTTGCAGTCTACCGTATGAAGTATTAGTTCCTCCTTGCCGGCGTGAGGCCACGGAAAGAAGGTGGGGAGGACCACCTCTTGGTTGAGGTGGAAAGGAGACACCACCTTCGGGAGGAATTTGTGGTGTGTGCAGAGCACTACCCTGTTCTTGCAGAACCTTGTATATGCTGGATCTGCCACCAGGGTCTGGAGTTTGTTCACTCTTCGAGCGGACGTAAGGGCCATCAGAAAAGCCACTTTCCAAAACAGGTACCGCAAGTGGCAAGTGACCAGGGGCTTGGTTTGGTGAGCTGGGAGAGCACCACGTTGAGGTCCCACTCTGCTGCTGGAGGGCAGAGAGGGGGCTTGAATAATAGGAGACCCCGTAGGAACCTGGAGACCCAGGGGCTGGCTTGAGAAGGGTTTTCCCTCAGTAGGGTGGTGGTGAGCTGCTATGGTGCTCAGATGTACCCTCAGAGTGTAGATTTCAGCCCGGTAGGTGACAGGTGCAGTAGGTACCAAAGTACTAGCTGCACATAGCTGGAGAAGGGATTCTCCTCCCTTTCCACACACCAGGCGGAGAACCTTCTCCACTTAAAGGCATAAGCCTGTCTGGTGGAGGGTTTTCAGGAGGCCAGTAGGATCTCCTCGACTTCTCCTGGAAGACTGAAAGGGGCCAACGCTACCCTTTCAGCAGCCACGCTATTAGCGTTAGCAACCCCAAATTGGGATGTAGGAGGGAGCCCTCCTCCTGGGACAGAAGGTCTAGGGCTCAGCCCAGAGGGACTGGGAATGCCACCGACAGGGAAAGCAGCAGAGGGAATCAAGTTTGCTTGGGCCACCTGAGGACAATGAGCATAACTGATGCCCTTTTGCTCTGGACATTGAAGAGGGTCCTGGCGACCAGGGAGGGGTTGGTGGGAATGCATAGAGGAGGGCCTCAGACCACGAGATCAGGAAGGCATCTGCCACCACTCTCTCCAGGTGCGGCTGACGGGAGCAGAAGTGGGATAGCTGCATGTTGTCTGGAGAGGTGAATAGGTCCATCACAGGCCTGCCTCAGAGGTGGAAGAGTTGCTTCTTTACTCTGGGGTTTAAGCACCACTTGTGTGGATGAAGGACTCTGCTCAGCCTGTCCGCTAGGCAGTTGTCCTGACCCTGGAGGTACACTGCTTGTAGAAGCATGCTGTTGCATGCTGCAAAGGAAAGGAAGGCCACTGCCTGCTGGCAGAGGGAGAAAGAACCCATGCCCCCCGCTTGTTGATATAAAACACAGTGACTTGGTTGTCCATCTGGATCCGCACAGGTTGGTGTCGCAGGGGTGGTGGAACGCTTGTAGGGCCAAGAAGATTGCCCTGAGCTCCAGGAGACTGATCTGTAGGAGTGACTCCTCCTGAGACTAGCTGCCCTGTGTGCGGCGGTCTCCACAATGTCCCCCCCAACCCAGGAGGGAGGCATCTGTGGTCAGGGTCCTCTGTGGCATGGATGCCTGGAAGGGCATTACCACCAGGAGGTGGCGCAAGTTTTGCCACCAGTTGAGGGAGTCCGCCAGCTGGCGGATAACCCTGACCCTGTCCCATAGCCTGCCCATGGCCTGAGTCCACTGCGGGCATAGGCACTACTGGGCTGTCTGCACGTGTAAGCGGGCTGAGGGCGTGATGTGGACCGTCGAGGCCATAGGGCCCAGTAGGTGGAGGAGGAGATGAGCCAGTACTGACCGGTGGCACTGTACCTCTCCTGCCAGTTGTCTGAGGCGTTCTGCCTTTTCTCTTGGGAGGACGACCTTGACCTGTAACATATCCAACTGAGCACCTATAAATTCCAGGCTTTGGGTTGGACAGCGATGGGATTTGGGGTAGTTGATGACTAACCCCAGTTGCTGCAGAAGGAGGGCTGCACGCTGCGTCCTGACTGACCTCCGAGGCTGTACTACCTCTGATCAGCCAGTCGTCCAGTTAGGGGAAGACTAAAGCCCCTTGTAGGCGCAGATAGGCCACTAACACTGGCAGGCATTTGGTAAAGACCCTTGACGAGGAGGCCAGGCCGAAGGGTAGCACCCTGTACTGGTAGTACCCTCCTCCCACCACGAACCGTAGGTACTGCCTGTGGGAGGAGTGACTCAGGATGTGAGTATACACATCCTTTAGGTCCAAGAAGCACAGCCAATCTCCCTGATGGAGGTAAGGCAGCAGTATTCCAAGGGAGAGAATTTTGAACTTCTCCCTCACCAGAAACTAATTTAAGTTTCTCAGGTCTAATATGGGCCTGAGGCCCCCAGTTCTCTTTGGGACAAGGAAATATCTGAAACCTTTTCCCCATAGGTGTTTAGATACAGGCTCCATTGCAGTGTCCCTGAGTGGACCTTTGAGCTCTGAGAGCAGAAGGGTCTGGTGAAGGAGAGGTCGCACTGGCTCTCCTAGAAAGAACCTGGGTGGTACCTGCTGTAGGTGGAGGAGGTATCTTTCTCTTACCACCTGCAGTACCCACTAGTCTGAGGTGACACTGGTCCACTTGTGGGCGAAGAGTGTCAGACGGCCGCCTGTGAACTGGTGAAGGTCTCCCGGGGGAGGGGAGGCCCTGCCCCAGGAGTCAAAAACTCCCCTGGGGCTGGACAGGAGCTGGGGCCTGGGGCTTCTGAGCCCCATGACTTTGTCTTTTAGAGTGAGAACCCTGCTGCTGGCCCAAGAAGGTCTGGTAGTGGTGACTCTGCTGAAAGGGCCCCTTTTTCCTTGGGAACAGGGGACTTTTCCATGATGGTTTCATAAGGGGAAAGGATGAAATCTTCTTGGAGAGCCTCTGTTGAGTCACCTCATCTGCCTCAATCTCGGCTGCCTTGTCGGCCATAGGCTTGCCAAACAGGTTCTCCTCAGGGCAGGGGATGTCAAGCAACTTATCTTGGACCCACTGCTTGAGGTCTGAAGACTGCAATCAGACTTGGTGGTGGGCACTGATGTCAGCCCTGCTATCTGAGCTGCTGACTCAAAGCTGTCATAGGCTGCCTGGGAAAGGAACTTAGAGCAGTCCTTGATCCCAGAGGTAAGGGATTGGAACACCTGCAGGGGTTCCCCGGTAAGCCCCGCTGAAAACCCCAACAACTTCTGGGTTAAGGCCTTTAGGTATATGCCTATGTACAATGCATAAGCTTGAATCCTGCAACCCAGCATGGAGCCCTGGTAACACTTGTGCCCAAGGGCATCGAGGGCTCTAGCGTCCCTTCCAGGAAGGACTGAAGAGTGGGTCTTCTGGCTCTTAAGTTTCTGCATGGTCGACTCGACGACCATGGAGTTATGTGGGAGTTGGTGCTTGTGGTTCCCAGGGCCCTTCTGGAAAGCGGTAGATGGCGTTGAGGTGCCGGCTCACCCCTAGCAACGAGGCAGGTGTCTCCCACATTCTGAGTAGCAGCCGCTCAAGGATCGCTGCATGAGCACCAAAAGAGTCCCCTTGGGTGCAGTGGAGACTCATACTGGAGAATTTCCAATTCCCTCAGTGTGTGGATCTTCCTCTGCCTCGGTTTGCACCAAGAGGGCTCTGGCCATATCCTTGACAAAGTCATGTAAGGCCACATCATCCGGAGGAGAATGGCGCCAGAGCGCCGGGGGGCAACAGGTCTGAGGGAATATCTCTGTGCTGCTTCGTTTCCGGGGACACTTCGTCGTTGGTCTCCCACTCGGAGTTCAGCAGTGACGACAAGTCCGAAGCTCTGTGACTCATGACGTCGAGGCCAGGGGCGAGTGGCTGGCAGCCTCTAGAGGACCCACAGTCTGAGTCGTGGAAACTGGCCGTGGAGGATGAGATGCCCGAGGAATAGGACCAAGACCTCGACCAGCGCTGAGGGCTTACCCGGTTGTCAGGGCATAAGATGCAGACAAAAAAGCAATCATTGCCTGCTGCAGGGCCAGGATAGCAGTGATGTTCTGCTCCAAGACCGCCATTCTGGTTTCCAAGCCAAAAGGCTCCGCAGCTTTCAGCGTGGGCACTGAGGACCTCAGGCCTGGTGCCAGCACTCTTGTGAGTGTATCCTCAACAAGGACTGCGGTCTCCGCTGGCCAAGGAATCCTTTTTGAAGACCTTGATGGGGCACTTCTCAGAGCCACCCCAGTCCCTCCGAGCAGTTTTACCTGGTCTCTCCGGTGGAACCTCGACAGACTTCGAGGATATTTTTCTACTTTCTTCTCAGGATCCAGGATCTTCTTGGAGGAGCTGCTGCCACGGGACTCCGAGGATGTTTGGGCCTCACGGGAAGTGCTGGGCTTGGAGCTCAGCATCAGGGAGGCCAGTGCCGAGTCAGACCTGGGGAACAGTTTTTCCTGCAACTCCAACCTCTTTTTATTGGTTTTAGATGTCATGGGAGGTGCTATCATGGTCCGAACGTAGGCAGCAGTCATAGGTGTCAGTCATGGACATCGTTTGACTGCAGCGGTCACATTTTTTGAACCCACTAAAGAACATGGTGGGGTCAATGACTCCCAGGCGAAAAAGGGCATGAATGCAGGTCAAGGCGAGCCTCGATCAAAAAAGATAAAAGGAATTGAGAACAGTGCCAGCGACGGTGCTGGCTCGAGGCGGGAAGAGGAACCGGTACACAAACCGGGAAACTAACTATTTTAAGGATAATTAGCAAAGATTTTTCTTGGAAAACAGAACAGATGCCCATTGGGCTCCGCGGAAAAAAGGAGACTGAGCAAGATGGCACCCTTGGGTAGGAAGGGGACCATGCATGCGTGGTAGCATATCCAAAGGCTTTCTTTGAAAGCTGAGGAAATGCTCCGCGCGGGCTCCATTGGCACCGATGTCACCCATATGTGAGGACTGACTTCCTGCTTTGTTCCTGGAGAAAGACAGAAAAATAAATGGAAGAAAGCTGAAAGGAAAAGACCAATGTCAGAGATGGAAGTAAGTGAAAAAGATAGGAGAGGACAGAAATAGAAGATGGATCAGAGACCCTAGAGGGCAAGTTAAGAGAAGATGAGGAAAGCAGAAACCAGAGACTTGGATCAACATGATTAGAGAATAAAATGACCAGACAGCAATAGGTAGAAAACTGAATTATATTCTAATTTAGTGATTGGACTATGCTGTCTTTGGACTTCACAGACTTGATAGTCAGCCCATGGCAGTCAGCATTTTTAAACTGCTCGACTGTCACGGATAAAAGTGAATCAAGATATTTACCAGAATCTGGGTATCCACCAGTGCTGAATATCTGGTTCCAGCACTGACTGGAACGGTGCTGCTGAAGATCCGCAAGTGCTGGGACAGCACCCATTACTAACTGGGAAGCGGCAATATTGAGTTGCTGCCCAGTTAGGGACACACGGCAAAAGTCAGACACAGAAAACACTGGCCTAACTTTTGCCACAGAAGCTAACTGGGCAGTGGCTGAATATTGCCACTGCTTGATTAGCTTTGCGGCAATCCGGGCAACCCGGATATTCAATGCCGGAGTTTGGATATGGCCCCAGCATTTAATATCTGGGTTTAAAGTTCAGCGTCGGCAGTTAGCCACTTTAGCAGCGCTAGCTGCCGGTGCTGAATATCAAGCCCTGGGTCTCGATATATTTTTATCTACATAATTTTATTTTTAATTTGTTGTAATTTATTCTACACTTGGCGAGGATCTATCTATATTCTGAGTGTGTGACCAAGGCCAGGTATTCTATTAGCATGGGGAAATTTTATTTACCTATAATTGCCTTTCCTGGAATCTTGCTAGACCAGTCCAGACAATCGGGTTAACACACCCAACCAGCAGATGATGAGACAAAGAACTACCAGAAGAGTTGTGACATCACCATTACCTCCCCATGGTTATTATCCCAAGTTGTACTTCCTGTTCAATGTAAGTGCGAAGCAGGCTCTTCCTACTTTGCACAAAATGTTATCTGTAAACCGCACTGATTTTAAAGAGCGTGTTATATAAAAGCATTAAATAAATAAAAAAATAAATAAAATCACTAGTAGCATGATACTCTGTACAGCTAGGGGCACCCCTTCAGTATGCGTAACAAGCAGTGGTACCCCAGGAGAACCTCAGGGGCTTCCAAGCCCAACAATGCAGGAATAAAACTGCCTGGGATCCCAGGCCCAACTATTTACAAAAGGTTAAGCTGACATAATGAGAACAAATACAGAGCAGGCACCGTAATCCCATTGAGGGGTGGGTCCTGGACTTGTCTAGCAGGACTCCAGGAAAGGAAATTATCAGTAAGTAAAACTTCCCCTTCTGAATCATCCTGCTAGACCAGTCCAGACATCTAGGAAGTGCCAAAGCTACTCCCTATCTGGGCGGTTTGAGAGTGCAGCCATGAGTACCCCAGTGCCAAACTGGGCTGCGGCACGCGCCTTCACATCCAAACGGTGCAATGTGGAAAGGTGGACCACATCACTGCCGAACAGATGTCAAAGGGTGAAATGGAAGAAACGTCCACCCAAGAGGCTGCCTGCGCGCAAGTGGAATGCACCTGCAAGCCCTGTGGTACAGGCTTTCCTGCGAGAAGATAGGCAGAGTAGATAGCCTCTTTAATCCACTGTCCAATAGTGGATTTGCTTGCTCACTGGCCCTGCCAAGGCCCCGCAAAGAGAACAAAAAGATGATCAGACATCCGAAAGGAATTGGTAAAGTCTAAGTGTTGCATTAATATCCTGCGAACATTCAACTAATTCAGATGCTTGTCTTTGCCCATGCACTGATCCGCGATGAAGGGCAAGGAAATGACCTGTTTCAAGTGAAATGGCATTAGGATCTTGTGTAGGAAGGAGGGGATGGGCCACAAAGGTCACGCCCTCCTCAGAAAAGCCCAGATACGGGTTCCAGTGCCTGTAGTTCAGACACGCATCTGGCTGAAGTAATGGCGATGAGGAACACGGCCTTCAGCATGATGTCCTTGGTTGTGGCTCATCGTAGCAGCTCAAAGGGTGGACGAGTAAGAGCCTGGAGAACCAATGATAGCTGCCAAGGGGGAACAGCCAGCCGGAGTGCATGCACGCCCTTCAGAAATCTAGCTACATCGCGATGTACTGCCAGTGAATGCCCTGCGATGGGATCCCAAAAGGCAGCTAAGGCCGCCACCTGTACCTTCAGTGTTCTAAGAGGCCGGTCTGGAAATCCAGAGGCTACTGCTGAACGAGGGCATCCAATCCGGCCGAGATGGTGGCCTGTCAGTGGCTAAAGAAGGCTGTCACCTTGGTGTTCCTGGGGAAGGTCATGAGGTCCACTGCCAGCAAGCCCCATTGTTGTACAATGCACTGAAAGGCCCATGGCGCAAGCTCCCACTCCCCAGGGTTGAGACAGTGGCATCTCAGATAGTTGGCCTGTATGTTGTCCTGCCTCACAATGTGTTGGGCCAAGATGGCCAAGAAATGGGCTTCTACCCAAAGGAAAAGCAGTTGCATTTTGCGAGCAACTCTGTGACACTTGGTGCTGCCTTGGCGATTGACATAGGAGACCGCCATGGCATTTTCCAAAAGTACTGTGATGGCCTGCTCCTGCACCAGGGGATGGAAGTGTAGGAGGGCAAGTCGATTAGTTTGTGCCTCAAAGCGGTTCATTGCCCACTTGGACTCCATGGGTGACCAGGTTCCCTGAGCAGAGCGATCCAGGCAACTAGATCCCCAGCCCGAGAGACTGGCATCTGTCATCACCATCCAAGAAAGGATGTGCAGTGGAACCCCCAGAGGAGATGGGTGAGAGAGGTCCACCAGGACAGGCTGTTCCACACCGACCACAGAAGCGGAAGGCAGATGGAGAAGTCCTGCGTGATGGGAGATCAGTGGCCCAGTAAGGCCTTCTGCAGGGGGGCGCATATGGGCATGGGCCCAAGGCACAACATCCAGAGTTACTGCCATGGCTCTGAGCAAGAGTAGGTAATCCCGAACTTCTGGAATGGCCAGTTCCAGAAAGCTGTGCAGCTGTCAGTGAAAGCGGTGACACCGATCCTGCGTGAGGCGTACCTTGCCTGCGCCATGTCGAAGTGAACCCCAAGGAACCCGAGGGTCTGCGACAGGCGGAGACGACTCTTTTCGTGACTGACGGTCCCATCGAGGCACTTCAACCGCTTTACCACTGCCTGAATGGCCCATTCTGTGTCTGGTGAGGATCATGCCTGAATGAGCCAATCATCCAGGCAAGGGTTATGGTTATGGTTAATTCTATTTGATATACTGCAACAGTGCATGCAATCTATGTGGTTTACAGTACATTAAAAAAATTTAGGAAAGAAATTGAAAAAAAGCTTAATTTTTCAGATAGAACAGTAGTGAGATGCCATTGCATCGAAGAGCTGCAGCCACCACCACCACCAAGACGGTGGTGAAGGTTCATGGTGCTGTTGCAAGGCCTAATGGGAGGGCGCAGAACTGGAAGTGCTGACCCAGAATGGCAAACTGGAGGTACCGCTGATGATCGGGCTGAATAGATATGTGGAGATACACTTCAATAAGGTCTTGCATCACCAGGAATTTGCCAGGGCATACCAACAGCACAACTGACCAAAGCATCTCCATGCAGAAGCATGCCATGCACAGGCCACGATTGACATTCTGTAGATCTAAAATGGGACAGAACGCACTGTCCTCTCCTTGGGCACCATGAAATAGATGGAGTAGTGGCACGTGCCGCATTCTTCCGAGGGTACCGGCACAATGCAATTTATGCAGATAATCCCCATGACTGTCACTGAATTACATACATCAGTATGATTAATCTCTCTCAACCAATGTAAATAGTTAATACGTTTACAATTTGTATTTTTAGTTTCCTATGTAACGAATTTTACACTGTTAATGTTCCATGTAATGTTTAATGTTAATTTTTGACATGTTCTCTGTAAACCGCTCCTGATCTGTGGAAGGGGCGGTATAAAAAAGCACACACATAAATAAATAAATAAAAATGGCTCGTAGATCCTGGAGCCACTGAAGACTGTTGAAAACATCTGCGTGTTTCAGGGCAGATCCACAGAGAGAGACAAGGAAACAGTTGCAAATGGGAGCGGCTAGGTCCAAGGCATAGCCTTGACTGATGACATCTAGGACCCCGTGGTCTGATGTGACTTGGGCCCACACTCCCCGAAAGAACTGCAGATGTCTTCCAACCTGTGGCACTGTGGACAGACCCCCCCCCCCCCGCCATCCATCAGAGTGACAAGCGGGGAGGAGCTGGGGGCTTACACAGGGCCCTGGAACCCCCCCTGATAGCGGCATGCTCCACGAAAGGAAGGGGCATGCCCACCCGAGGAACAGAAGGGATAGCTTTGATGGTAACAATGCAGCTCCTGTGAACCCACATCGCGAGAGCCAGCCCTGGGCACCGAAGGCATGGAAAAAGAGCGCTTTGACTTTGGCATGTCCTCCAGTAAGTGCTGGGCTTGATCTCACCAAGGTCCTTCACCAGCTTCTCCAAGTCCTCCCCAAACAGGAGGAAGCCTTTGAAGGGCAGTCCAGCCAGGTGAGTCTTGGACGCCATGTCAGCCGACCAATTTCGCAGCCAAAGCCAGCCCCAAGCAACATTTGCCACTGCTACCCCATGGGTATTGAATCACAAAAGATCGTAAAAGGCGCTAGCCAGAAAGGCAGCAATGGATTCCAGGCAGGCAGCATTTGCCCCGTTCGGTAACAGCTGGACCCAGTGTACTAATGCTCTGCAGCAAGGCTCCTGCATGTGGTAGTCTGCAACCCCAAGGAGAACATAGTAAAAGCAGTCTTTGGAAGACCTTCTACCTTTCTGTCCTGGGGGTCATGCAAGGCTGCCCCACCTTTCACCAGAATGGTGGTGTGCTTCATGACGGCTGTCACCAAGGAGTCTACCTTAGGATACTGCAGCCAGCGCTAAGGGTCCTCCTGAGACCACAGATAAATGTGACCAAGGCGTCTGGCTGCCCAAGGATAGCATCAGGCTTGTCCCATTCCTCTGCCACCATTTGCTGCAGCTCCATGGGAAATGGAAAGGCTCGTGACGGAGTTCTGATACCCCTGAGAGAATAGGGTTCACACCTAACTGAGGGTCCCCCACAGAGACTTCAGGGATGCAGAATTCCACAGCGACCTGTGGTATTAATGCAGCCATCTCCTCCTGCCAGAAGAGGTGCACCATCCCAGAGTGGGAACTCAACATCATCTGATCCGGATTCGCCTGCGGATACCTCTGAGCCTGGGGCCCCATCCTCTTCCTCGGGGGACTCCAGCTCCTCAAGTACCCAAGTGAGACCCCTGTGTCATTTGGAAGCCACCTGAGGGGCATCCATGTCGTGGGCACGCTTATATAACCAAAGCGCTTGACTGGAGGTCTGCTCCAGAGCTGGCAAAGGGGAAGGAGTGGCCTGGCTGTCCTTCCAGAGTGACCATGCATGCTAAAAAATTGGAGGCAAACTTAGCTGCATCCAATTCGCCTCCCCAACCTTCCCCGGTGGCTTTTGGGGCGTCTCCCGCTGCTCTTCCTGTGTTGGCTGTGCGAGGCAGGGAGAGAGCCAAAGGGGGTAGGTTGTCCTGTGCCAGTATTGCATCGAAAGGCCCTGCCGCCGCTGCTGGTAGCGATGGCCAGGGCCACTGCTTTATTAATGGCAGAGGACGCTGCCACCGAAGACTCCCCTGGATGTTCAGCACAGGAAGAATAGAACCGATCAATTAAAAAGCGGAGCTTCTACCCGCAGGCCAGACAGCAGGGAAGAGAGGCGGGCATGATGCAGCGCGTGCGAGGTCCTTGCAGCTGAGCAGGAACTAGGCCATAGAGAGGCCACACTGCTGTGAAGAGAGCTGACGGGCGTAGGAACTGGCCAAAACTGCAAGTAATAAGGAGCGGATTGTACATCCCGCTGAATGTTGGCCCCCCCCCCCTCAGGTACTCGCAACTGCCATCTTCACCCTGCCTGGGCAGAGCTCCTCAAGCTAGGAGGATGGTGGGAGGGAAAGGAGACTACAGATAGGATGCCTGAGCCCTAGCGAAGTCCAGGTAAAGTTAGCAAGAAGAATTTATATACCAAAGAAAGAACTGAACTGGCTCTCTTAGCCAGAAGCCCCCCCCCCCCCCCCAACACACACACACTAAATTTTCCCCCTTAAACGGGGTATCACATATACTCCTGGAGGCTTGGCAGGAAAGTACTTTCTGTCCACCGACGTCCAGCAGCCTTCAGACACTGAGCTGTACTGATTTCCAACCACCATCTGCTGAGACAGAGAAATACTGAAGGGGTGCATCATGCTACTAGTGATGTCACAACTCTTCTGGTAGTTCTCGGTCTCATCATCTGCTGGTTAGGGATATTAACCCGGTTGTTTGGACTGGTCTAGCAGGATGATCTGGAAGGAGTGTCTATGTAAGAGATATGTAGTAATCTGGCCTGTTCAGTTTTCCAAATAGGTTTATGGATGTTCTAGGGCCCACTGCAATATCTGCCGTGCTGCTCTTTTCTGGGTAGGTTCCTTGTGCAAGTTTTGGAAGCTGATGCTGTTATGGTATGGCAGATATTTTTTATAGATCCTGAATAATTTTTGTAAGGTTCAGTATTACCTCACAATATGTCCATGACTAGTGAGAGTTTATATTATTACTAAGATGACACCAGAATCAGAAATTAATTTTTGTATGTTGACAGAGTTCTCCCCAGGACCTTTTGAATTGGTGCCACCCGGCTGATTTTACTGACTGCCGGGCTAACTTAATCTGATGAATTTACATGGCAAAATAATGAGTAGGAGTGGAAGATGACTAGTTACACTGTCTGCTGCTAGATCCTTCATGCCATGCAGCTGGCAAAAATTTCTGGGGAAAACACTGTTTGAGCTGTATGAGAAATGTCCTCTGAACTCAAAGCACAGCACAGTTTATACTCCAAAATAAAATTATCTGTGATTGTTTTTCATTTTGCTCTTTGTTGTGCGATCACCTTACCCATCCTTTGTATGTGCAAAATATATGTTTACATTTAATAGCAGGCCAATCCAGTGTGCAGTGTCAGGGGTCAATATGTTTTACATTAGATTCCCAGGCCATATAATTAAGCTGCTACAATTTTTGCTGCATAAAAATAGCATTGCAAAGGTTTTTGAAATATAGCCTGGAATACATTGCTTTCTTTATTCTTGAGGCAACTTCCTGACTGGTGTTATGAGTGAGGGGTTTCTAACTAGGGCTCTGGGGAGGCCCCTCGTTTGGCTGCGGTACACATCTAAATGCCAAGACTGAGTACACATGATTAGACATAGCAAAACAGAACAAATGGCAGTAGAGTGTGTTTTGCATTATACCTTAGATTCTGTAGGCAGAAGGACTGTACCATCCTCCCGTATCAATGGCTGTTGAATATTCACCAGCATTCCAGGATCCAGAAGACCTGCTTGCCTATCGAATAGCACAAAGAATAAGGTAATCTACAGATTTCACTAAATAAGTGGGTCAGAAGATTAAGTATGTCAATGGAATGCACATGTTCCTTTTTAAGTTCTTGTGCTGACATTCTTTATATAATATAGGCTGATCTTTGCTATTTCACTTTAGAAACGATGTTATACTCTAACCTTGCATGGCTTATTTGCAGTTATAGAGTAACATAAAAGTCATTTTATATTACTCTATTACTTCTTCCTTTTTGGTTTCTCTATATCTTTCCTATTTTTTTAAATATTTTATTGCAAATTTTATAGGTATACACATCAAGCATAACACCATGAAAATTCCCTACTAGTAAATACATAATCAAAAGAAAGAATAATAAAAAGAAAAAGAAAATGTTTTCTAGCCCACATTAAGGGTGGACAATCACCTCTAACAAGCAGAATCAAACAAAAACTTATAGGACAGTCCAAAACAAAACCACTAAACAAAAGTTTAAAAAATTATATACCATATCACAAAACCTCTACTTGTTAGTCAAAAGATTTTCCAAATGAAGAGGATCAGTAAACACATATTTAACATTATTCAAAGTGATTAAACATTTACAAGGAAATCATAAAAAAGTACCCCCCTGCAGCCAAGACACAAGGTCTAAGCTGCAAGAAAGACTTCTTCTGCACCTGAGTTGACCTTGCCACATCTGGGAAAACAGAAACCTTATGTCCAAAATACAGGAAATCTTTTTTTTAAGAAATAAGGTTAAAATCTTGAGGGCTTATCGGCCACAGCAGATAAGGACACGATTAACGTTGTCTGAGCTGAGATCTCCTCAGAAGATTCCAAAAAAGCAGTAAGATCCAAATCAGATTGTGTCTCAACATGGGCAACGTCATCATCACGTGTCACTAATCGAATAGGCAGATATTAAAGATCAGAAACCCCCAATACACTCAAAATCAGAAATTAATAAAATCTCTTTGCACTATTTCCTAAATAATATTAATGAAGACAGCAATTGCATCTTAAGTAACCTTAAATTCTTTGCCCGATGAGCATTTTCTAGGGCTTCAATTTGTTTAAGCAACAAACAACTATTTTTCACTCCCGCATGACCCCCCTCTTGCAATAAATCCAAAAGTTTATCCACATCATCCAATCGCTGGGAGCAAGCAGCAATCCTAGTATACACTTCATGGGACTTAGTAACAACCTGTTGAGAAAACTTCACAGTTTGATCAATAAAGCCAAATAGCAAAGCATTGGTCTCAGAAACCACTTTCCAAATGTCAAATCAAGAAACATCAGCAGAAGAAGGTAATAAACCTAAGGCCTCAGGCTTACCCAACTGAATAGGAGTTAACAATAAAGAGCCAACACTGAGGCAGTGGCGGGGGGTGGCGAGAAACTGCATTCACCGATGCAGTTACTGGGTCCACCAAGGGGACAGTTCAAAGGAGCAGGATTCAGAGGTAGTGTCCTATCGATGGAACTCAGGGAGACACCGAATAAAGATGCGTTAAGAGAGGAAGACATATCAAGTCGCAGAAATTCTGACCCAAGCTTCAGGTCTTCCAACACTCGCACATGCTGGCCAATTGGGCAGATGCGATCCTTCGGTGTCAAAACTGCTGTCACAGAGTCTTTCTCCACTGCCTTACACTTCTTCTTACCGCGCCCTCTAGGCATCTCTGGCGACAAAAATCAGGAGGGGCAAATGCCCCGGGCCCCAAAATGGCACTGAAGGGGTGCGTGACCAAAGGGGCAGCCGCAGAACAGCTGTAGGAGTTTAAATGCCAAAGAAACAGCTCCCCTCGATAACGCTGGAAAAGGGAGAGGATCCCAGAGCTTGCACTGACTGGCAGAATGAAGTACTCCAACAGACAGCTCCCGCTTGCAGAGCAACGTCCTCCTATCTTTCCTATTTTGTGGCTGGTGCTCCTTTCCTTCTTGATTTGATTATTTATTGTAAACGCAATGCTTGTTTGCAGTTATTGTGGTATATCAAATAAAAGCAAACATAAATATAAACATTTTAAATGGCCAAAGTAAAAATCTGTTTTTATGTTTCTCAGTTGCAATCTTAACAGTTTCATTCTTTGAAATTATTTTAAATTTGCAGCAATCTCTTCCAAAGTATTTGAGCCAACAGTATAGCATTTAAATTCTAACAGTATCAATTCTTCATACCTTCAAACCCCCTTTCCCCTCCCCCATCCCCACCTATCAAATTATTACACCACTGAGAATGGTACTGCAGATGCCACAAAATGTTTCACAGTTGTTAAATCACAAGAGGATTGTGAAACATTGCAAGAGGACCTTGAGAAATTGGGAGACTAGGTGTCCAAATGGCAGATGAAATTTAATGTGGACAAGTGAAAAGTTCTGCACTTAGGGAAAAACATCCCAAACTACTTGCACAATGCAAGGTTCCACATTAGGAATCATTATGCAGGAAAAGGATCATCATGGAGAATACACTGAAACCGTCTGCTTAGGAATCATTAGAAAAGGACTGGCAATTAAAACCAAAGATGATGATATGCTTCTGTATTGCTCCATGGTGCGACTGCACCTTGAATATTGTGTGCAGTTCTGGTCACTATATCTAAAAAAAAGGATATTAGCAGAATTAGAAAACGTACAGAGATGAAAAAGCGGATGGAAGGATACCCATACAAGGAAAGGCTTAAAAAGTTAGGGCGCTTCAGTTTGGAAAAGAGACAGCTGAGGGGAGATATGATAGAGGACTATAAATAATGAGTGGAGTGGAATGAGTAAGTGTAGATTGGTTGTTTACTCCTTCAAAAAATAAAAAAGACAGGGGACACAGAATGAAGCTACAATATAACACACATGTAAGATTAATTGGAGAAAATATGTTTTCACTCAATAATCAAACTATAGAATTCACTGCCGGAGAATGTAGGAAAAGCTGTTAGTGTGGCTGGGTTTAAAAGGTTTGGACAAGTTCCTGGAGGAAAATTCCATAAAGCATTATTAAAGTGGACTGGGGAAATTTACTGCATATCCCTCGGATGAGCAGCATGAAATCTGTCTACCTTTTGGCAACCTGACATGTACACCTGGCCCGGATTGGTCGCTACTGGAAACAGAATACTGGGCTTGATGGACCTTAGGTCTGATCTAGTATGATGACACTTCTAGATCAAAAGGTCAATGTTATCACAAAGTAGTGTCAGAATACCAAGAACATTTTCTTCTTTTTTTAAACAGACAAGTGCTCCACTCTCTGCATACTCCACTCTCAGATGCTGGGGACATTTCCCCACCCAAAGGAATAAAAACCAGACTGAACAAGTCTTATGAACAGACGACATATCAGACCCAGACCTCAAGGGAAGCTGATAACAAACCTCAACAGGCTTCACATTCACCTCTAATATCCCAGATAGAAGCTAAAGACATGCTCCCACAATATTATAATCATTGGGCATGCTGATATGCAAGGAAATAAGTAGAAATACATTTAGCACAGACTCCTGAGTTAATCATCTCCACCCTATTTGCCCAAAGCATCACACAAACAGCCGTGCATAAACTTAGAATGCAATTCCTTCCATAGCATGCTCACATTCAACAGACTTGCATACAAATCTCCAAAATCCAAATCCCTGTTCCTTTTCTACAATGTAGCTGAAAGGAAGTTGCCTCCTTTTTTGTGAAGGAACTTTTATATAACCAGGAAATTAGTCTCATTTTCAAGGTTCTTCTCATCAAAATCTGATTCAAAGACCTATCCTTAAAAGCTTGAACGTTTGTCTTTAACTTACATTCTCTATAATGCTTTACTTGTAAGTAACCAAAAGAGTCCCATTGCCACAACTTGAAGTCTCTCTACAGAGCCCCAAATGCTTTGATCATATTACCCCCTGCTTCCAGAAACTGGCCCAGCCATCTCCTAGCTCTGAAAGACCAATCGCCCTATGCTGGAGGAAAGTCTCCATTCTACCATAAAGGAAGGTAAGCAGATTTCTTCAGCAAGCCCCCAACTGTTTTACAAATGCAAACCCATATAGTGGCCTTAATTAATATACTCAGAGCAAAGGCCAAAGCAGGAAGGGTACAGTCAGGGCTGGCCCAAGGGTTTCTGCTGCCCTAGGCAGACCCTCTATGCCGTCCCCACCCTCCCCGGCATCCATCTTCTCACCTGGGGGAGAGGGGTAGCACAGCGATGCCTTTGCTGAGTCGGGCTTTAAAGTGCCCACTCTAGCAAGCTCACGGTCTGCCACTCCTGCCCCCCTTCGATGCAACTTCCTGTTGGAGGGGGCAGGAGCGGCAGAAAGTTATATAGTAACATAGTAGTTGACGGCAGATAAAGACCAGCATGGTCCATCCAGTCTGCCCAGCAAGATGGCAAGAGTAGGTGCACCTGTCGCTCCGCGCAGGCCACCCCTCCCCATATCCTTGTTTAGGGGTAAACCCACCACTCCATGTAGGACACCCCTATTTGTTGAGACGTTATATGGTTCAGAAGTTAGATGGTACCGTTTATTTTGTTTTTTTCCTATTTCTGTAAAGGGATCCTCTGTGTTTGTCCCATGCCTTTTTGAATTCCGTCACCATGTTCGCCCCTACCACTTCCATCGGGAGGGTATTCCAAGCATCCACCACCCTTTCAGTGAAAAAATATTTCCTGACATTGCCTTTCAATTTACCCCCTTGCAGTTTCATGTTATGCCCTCTAGTTTTACAGGTTCCCCGTCTTTGGAAGAGGTTTGAAGGGGCATAGGAGTGGCAGGCCATGAGTGTGCTAAGTGCAGACACTTTAAAGCCCGACATAGCAGAGGCATCGCCGTGCCACCCCCCCTCCCCAGGCGAGAAGATGGATGCCAGGAGGTGGGGTGGCAAGGCGGGCCGTGTGGCAATAAACTGTTGCTTCTCTATGAGAAGGAAGTGGGCAATGCCATCCATCGGGGCCTGCCGCCCTATGCGACCACCCAGTTCTCCTAGTGAGCGGCCCGGCCCTGGGTACAGCACTGTGTAGAGCAAAGGCCAAAGCATGTAGGGCAAAGCACTGTGCAGAGCGAAGGCCAAAGTGGGTAGGACACAGTACTGTGCACAGCCATGGCCAAAGCAGGTAGGGGTACAGCACTGTGCAGAACCAAGGCCAAAGCATATGGCTTCACCAGCTGCATCTCTAGCTGCACACCTGCAAACTCGGACTTGCCCCTTAGCCACTCTCAGGTGAATCGCAGCTGACGGCTACCATTCTACAGCCACTTAATGTTCCACTACTCGCTGCTTCTTGAGCATTTACTCCTCTGCCATCCCATGTGCATAAATCTGCTTTAGCTATTATTAAGGGTAGGATATAAAGAGGGAATTTCTAAACGCTGCTGTGTAGTTAAGGTGTGTTAAGGAGAAATTGGTCTTACCTGCTAATTTTCTTTCTTGAGTCCAACCAGACCTGTCCAGAATGCATGGGTTATGTCTGTGAGCCAGCAGATGGAGACACAGACTTAGAAGCTGTGAGCTCTCCCCTATAAGAGACACTTTGCAGCCACTTCCTTTCCACTATTTTTACAACAAAACACAAGAGAAACCAAACTCTCTAGGAGGAAATCCAGAAACCTAAACCTAAGGAACTCAAAAGCCTTAAAGGACCAGAGGAATACAGAAATGCTCCACTAACCTGTGAATCCAAGAAACATGAAATTTAACAAGTCACAGAATTAGGGTGGGCCTCTAGACTGCACTGGTTGGACTCAAAAGAAAATTAGCAGTTAAGACCAAATTTCTCAGTCTGGAATGCATGCGATCTAACAAAGCACCCCTTACAATGGACAGGATGAAGACCCTCCTGCTCAAAGTACCTGAGCTCCAAAAACAGCATCTTACCTGGTGTACACATCCAGGTGATAGTGCTTAGAAAAAGAAGAAAGGGACAGATGCCTTGACAAAATGAGACACAGCTCAAGAAGCCAACCTCCCCACCCTTGTTCAAATGAATTTGAAAGGATTGAAGAGGAAACCAATCTCTAATATATGCAGAGGAAAAAAAAACATAGAAACATAACTGCAGAAGAAGACCATATGGCCTATCTAGTCTATCCTTCTATATCAACTACAGAAGTCCCCTTTTTTTCCTTTAGAGATCTTCTGTGTTTCTCCCATGCTTTTTTTGAATTTGGTTACTGTCCTCGTCTCTATTACCTCCATTGGGAGATTATTCCACGTATCTACCACTCTTTCCGTACAGAAATACAGTATTTCAGCATATTACTCCTAAGTCTATCCATATTAATATCTTTAAGTCTGTCCTCATATGCCGCCAGCAGAATCTTCAGCGAATTTAATGCCAGCCCCTTATCCAGCCCGTGCTGCAGAAACAACAGAATGTCCAGTAGGGAGCAAACAAATGGACAAATGTCCCGCTCTGAACAACAATTCTCAAATATTTGCCAAACCCACATATAGGCCAGTGAGGGTGACTGCTTCCGTGCCTTCAACATGGTTGATATGACTGCCAATGCATAACCTCTCCACCGCAAGCGCACCCGCTCAAGAGCCAAGCCATAAGCGAGAATTGAGCCACTTGTGGCATCAGTATTAGTTCCTGTGACAGCAGGTTGATTTCTGTTGGGCAGCCTTCATGGTTGGTCGATCAGCATACGAATCAGGTCCCCATACCAAGGTCTCAGTGGTCAATCTGGGGCAATGAGTATCACCGGACCATGGTGAGCCCTGATCCACTGAAGGGTGCGCCCAATGAGCACCCATGGTGGAAAGGCATAGAGCAGATCACTTTCAGTTCCACACACTGCCCTTTGGTTAGTGACCGCCCCTCTGCACCTTCACCAAGATCATGGAGGTGGTGGTGGTGGTGCTGGCCAGCTTTGAGCCAGGGCATCGAGCTCCTCGGACATGTGCTCTCTGCGCCAGCTTAAAAACCAGCGTACTTTGGCGTTGCTCAAGGAGGCCATGTGGTCCCATCACTTGTTCCCCCCAATGGACTGTGATATCGTGATACACTGCTGAATTCAGCTCCCATTCTCCCGGATCCATCCAATGACAACTGAGGAAATCCACCTGCGTTGTCTTTCCCATTACATGCGCTGTGGAGAGTGCCATCAAATGCACCTCCGCCCATGCCAAGAGCGGCTGAATTTCCTCTGCCAAGGTCACACTGCCAGTGCCCCCCTATTGGTTGATGTACACCACCGTAGTTGTGTTGTCGGAGCACATTCTCACCACCTTGCAGCGTATCCAGGGCTGGAAGTACTGGAGAGCTAGGCACACCGCCCTCATCTCTAGGCGGTTGATGGACCACAAGCGTTCCAGAAGAGACCACTGGCCCTGTGTCACCTGCGACAGACAGACAATGTGCTCCCCACCCAGTAAGGCGGGTGTCCGTCATTACTAATATCCATTGCGGTGGCTCCAGTTGCACCCAAGCTGTCAGGTTCTTGGATTGCTGCCACCACTCCAAACTCTTGCGCACCTCCACCGGGCATTCCAACCTTCGGGACAAGGCGTGATGCTGCGGAGACCATCGCATGAATAGCGCTTACTGCAATGGTCTTATGTGCACTCTGGCCCAGGGCATGAGTTCCAAGGCTGCTGCCATCGACCCCAGCAACTGTAGATAGTACTATGCTGTAGGGTCCTTCATGTTCAAGAAACGCTGCACCTGCCCCTGAATCTTCCGCACTCTGTCCTTTGGAAGAGACATCAGGCCTGCTTCCTTACTAAACAGTGCCTCCAGGTAAGCCAGCCTCTGGACTGGCTGCAGCTGACACATGGCCGTGTTGACCACCCAGCCCAAACTCTGAAGGAACTCCATCACTCTCTGTGTAGCAGCGAACCCTTCACCTGCGGACTTTGCCTGGATCAACCAGTCATCCAGATAAGGATGAACCAGGATGCCTTCTTTGCATAAGGCCACCAGCACCACCACCACCATGATCTTGGTGAAGGTGCAGAGGGGCGGTCGCTAACCAAAAGGCAGTGTGTGGAACTTAAAGTGACCCATCGGCACTGCAAAGAGCAGAAAGTGCTGATGTTCCGGTTGTATTGGAATATGCAGATAAGCTTCCGTGAGATACAGGGCCGACAGGAACTCGCCCCTCCGCATGGCCAAGGTGAAAGAATGCATGGTTTCCATCTGGAAATGAGGCACCCTCAGGGCGCGATTGACATGCTTGAGATCGAGAATGGGTCAAAAAGTGTCCTTCTTCTTGGGCACCCCAAAATAAAGCGGAGTTACTCACCTGTAACCGGTGTTCTACAGGGACAGCAGGAATCAGTCCTCACATATGGGTGACGTCGGCACCGACAGAGCCCATACAAAGTATTTCCCCAGCTTTCAAAGAAAGCCTTTGGGAATGCCACCATGCATGCGTGGGTCCCCTTCCTGCCCAAGGGTGCCATCTTGATCAGGCAAGGATAAAAATCCAAAAAAAAGGTGTGGGCAACTCTAAGGGGAGGTGGGTGAGTTATGAGGACTGATTTCTGCTATCCCTGGAGAACATCTGTTACAGGTGAGTAACTACGCTTTCTCCAGGAACAAGCAGGAAGTCAGTCCTCATATATGGGAATACACAACTATAGGCTACTGAGGATTCATAGAAAAATGCCACAGTGAGCCGTGAGCAGAAATTGGTAACTGAGGACAGCCCGATGACCCCAGGTCTCCAGAAGACCACACTACCGATAGTCGCAGAAGAAGGGTTGGAGGGCCGGAGTTGCCTAAACCTCGAACAGATTATGGCATATGGCCTGTCCGAAGGCACTGTCTCGATGGGACTCCCTCTCCAGGCATTAATTGTCGCAAAGGTGTTAGCCAAGGACCAGGTTGCAGCTCAACAGATATCCGCCGGGGGCCCCAGAGTGCAGATGTGCCACCGACGCTGCCCTCACACGGACACAGTGCGCCGTGACTCAGCAGTCCAACGGTAGCCAAGCCTGAGCCCGGGCAAACGTGATGCAATCCACCACCCAGAGGGAAAGGGTCCGCTTGGTGATCGCGAGCCCCAAACAGGCAGGGTTGTAAGAGACAAAGAGCCGCTCGGACATGCAGTGGCCTGCATACACTGCAGGTAGAAGGAGAGAGCCCTCATACAGTCGAGGGTGTGGAGGATCACAGATGCCCGGTCGGCATGGGGCTTTGGAAAAAAGGTTGGCAGCACTATCTCCTGGTTGAGGTGAAAATCCGAGACAACCTTCGAGAGAAACTTGGGGTGCATTCAGAGGACCACCTGGTTCCCGTAGAATCTCATGTAAGGAGCATAGAAACATAGAAATATGATGACAGAAAAAGACCACATGGCCTATCTAGTCTGTCCTTCCATATCAACAACTACAACAGTCCCCTTTTTACCTTTAGAGATCCTCTGTGTTTGTCCCATGCTTTTTTGAATTCAGTTACTGTCCTCATCTCTACCACCTCCATTGGGAGACTATTCCACGGATCCACTACTCTTTCCATAAAGAAATATTTCCGCATATCACTCCTGAATCTATCTCCCTTCACCCTCATCCCATGTCCCCTCGTAGCAGAACTTGCTTTCAATTGAAAGAGGCTCTCTCCCCTGAACATTTATGCCACGGAGGTATTTAAACATCTCAATCATATCACCTCTATCCCGCCTTTCCTCTAAGGTGTACATATTAAGATCCTTAAGTCTGTCCTCATATGCTTTATAATGAAGACCACTAATCATTTTAGTAGCCACCCTCTGCACCGACTCCATCCTGTTCACATCCTTTTGAAGGTGCGGTCTCCAGAATTGCACACTATACTCCAAATGAGGTTGCACCAAAGACTTATAGAGAGGCATTATCACCTCCTTTTTTCTGCTAGCCATTCCTCTCCGTATGCACCCAAGCATCCTTCTAGCTTTTGCCGTCGCCTTTTCTACCTGTTTAGCTACTTTAAGATCATCAGACACAACCACGCCTAGGTCCTGCTCTTCTTTAGTGGACAAAAGTACTTCACCCCCTATACTATATTTCTCCCTTGGATTGCTGCAGCCCAAATGCATGACCTTACATTTTTTAACATTAAATCCCAGCTGCCAAATTCTAGACCATTCTTCAAGCTTAGCAAGATCCCTCCTCATGTTATCTACACCTTCCTGGGTGTCTACTCTATTGCAGATTTTGGTATCATCCGCAAAGAGGCAAACCTTAACCCGACAGCCCTTCCACTATATCACTAACAAACATGTTAAAAAGATGGCATGAGCCATCATGGCCTGGAGTTCACAGACCCTCCGGGCCAAGGCGAGGGCTACCAGAAAAACCACCTCCAAGAAAGGTGCCGAAGTGAGCAGGATGCCATCGACTCGAAGGGCAGTTGGGTTGGTCACGTGAGGACGACATTGAAATTCCACTCCGCCAGAGGCGTTCTGATGGGGGGCCTGGAAAGAAGCAGCCTGCGCATGAAGCGGGAAACCAGCTGCTGGCCTGAGAGGGGTCTGCCCTTGACTGGGTGGTGGTTGGCTGAGATCACACTCAGGTGGACTCTGACTGAGTTGGACTTCAGGCCCGCTTGTGAGAGATGGAGTAGGTACTGCAGGACCAGGTAGTTGGGGCAATAGAATGGGTTGGCCCATACCTCCGAGCACCACATTGAGAACCGATGCCACTTAAAGACGTAAGCCGGCCTAGTCGAGTCCCTGCACGAAGCCAGTAATATGTCCTCATTCTCCACCGGGAGATGAAGAGGTGCTAGCGCCAAGCCATGAGGGATAGTGATCTCTGATTCGGGTGAAACAGGAGACCCTCCTCCTGTGTCAACAAGCCCGGTGTGCTGCCGAGGGGAACCAGAGGCTCCAATGAGAGGTGCAGCAGCAACGGGAACCAGGGTTGCCGAGGCCACCGCGGGGCCACAAAGATCACTGAGGCCCTGTCCCGGTGAATCTTGAGAAAAGCCCACACTATGAGCGGGGTAGGAGGATATGCATACAGAAGGCGTGTATCCAGAACAGCAGGAAGGCATCGGAGGCTTCCCTGCTCGGGTGGGGAGCTGGGCTGCATAATCGTGGGAGCTGCAAATTCGTAGGTCTGGGGAAGAGATCCAGGACCGGAGTCCCCCAGCGCCGGAACAGCCACTGTGCTGTCTTCGGGCAGAGACGCCACTCGTGTGGCTGGAGAATCTGACTAAGTTTGTCTGCCAGAATGTTGTCCTGACCTGGGAGATAAGCAGCCCATAGGACTATGCCTTGGCGGATCGCAAAGGACCATAAGGCTACCTCCTCCAGGCAGAGACCTTAAGAGCCGGTGCCCCGCCTGCTTGTTCATATAGAACATTGCTACCCGGCTGTCCATCTCGACAAGCACCATCCGATGTTGAACGTGGTGTCTTAACACCCAGAGGGCAAGGAGGACCACTCGGAGTTCGAGGAAGTTGATCGGCAGTCGGGACTCCCTGAGGGACCATGTCCCTTGCGTGCGGAGCTCGCCACAATGTGCTCCCCAGCCTGTTAGAGAGGCATCCGTGGTCAAGACTACGTCATGCTGTGGAGCCTAGAACAGCATGCCTCTAAGTAGATTCTGGGTGTCCCGTCACCAGTCGAGGGATTCGGACATTTGGGGAGTGACCGAGATGGCGTCTCTGAAACAGCCCGTCACCTGAGCCCACTGAGTGCGAAAGCACACTATGAGGCTCACATGTTCAGACAGGCATTAGGGATGACGTGGACCATTAAGACCATATGGTCGAGAAGATAGAGCATCGCCTGGGCCGAAACTGCCTTGCAGCACTGGATTGCGGAGGCCAAAGTGATGAGGCGATCTGCCGTGTCCTGCGGAAGGAAGGCCATCGCCCAGTAGATGTCGAGGCACGCGCCGATAAACTCCAGGGATTGGACCAGAGTGAGGTGGGACTCTAGATAATTCACCACGAAGCCAAGGTGCTTCAGGAGATGGATGGTGCAGGCTGCGGCCCACTGTGCTTCGTCGGCCATCTCCCCTGTAATGAGCCAATCATCTAGATAAGGGCAGACGAAGATACCCTGTAACCGAAGGTGGGCTGCGGCTATCGTGAGGCACTTGGTGAGCACTTGCGGAGCGAACGCGAGGCCGAAGGGAAGCACCCTGTATTGGTAGTGGTTCCCTTGTATCTGAAGCGTAAGTATTTTCTGTGCTTCGGGTGGACCAGGATATGAGCATACACATCCCAAAGGTCCAAGGAGAATAGCCAGTCGCCCTGCCAGAGGAAGGGCAGCAAGGCGCCAAGGGAGAGCATTTTGAACCTCTCCCGCACCAGGTACTTGTTGAGATTTTGTAAATCGAGGATGGGTTGGAACCCACCTGTCCACTTTGGCACAGGGAAGTAGCAGGAGTAGAAACTGTGACCTCTGAGGTACGGTGGCACCACTTCCACTGCTTGTTCCTCGAAGAGACTGACAAGCTCCTGTGCCAAGAAGACCTGGTGCATGGGGAACCGAGGGGGTTCCGCGGGGAAGAAGGGTGGAGGAAGCTGGTCCAGGTGAAGGAGGTAAGCCTTCCAGATGACCTGGAGGACCCAGGTGTCTGATGTGACAGACTTCCATCGGGAAGCAAAGTGGACCAGATGCCCTCTCACTGCTAGCTGGGTCGCCGGAGGGCAAGTGGCTATGCATCTGGTGTCAAAAACCCAGGACCGACTGGGCTGGTGCTGGGGTCTGGCTTTTGGGCCCTTTGGCTTACGTGGACCCTGGTGGCTGCTCTTGCTCTGTCCGCCTTGAGACGGAGCTGGCAGTCAGGGTTCCTTCTCCTCCCCGCAGAAATGGAATACCGACCTAATCCACACTGGTCTTGAGGCACAGGCACTACTGCTCTTAGCTGTAAAAGCCACTCCATTGTGTCCTTGACTGCTGTGGCCTTCTCTGAGGCCTTGCATAGTGAGGTTACGAATACATCGACCAGAGGTTGGGCAAACTCCAGTGCATATCCTTTCCGAACAATCTCCAGTACCCATTGGTCAGTTGTAATTGAGGCCAAGATGGTATAAAACTGCTGTAGCTGACCGCCAATTTGCACGCACTCCGCTTGGGCAAACCTGGCATTATTGGAGCTTCCTAGCGGGAATCTGCAGGGAGGAGAAGGAATCCTGACTGGCCCCCGATAGCCCCGAAAGGACTGCGTTCTACCACCGTAGTGCCCCCTCTGGTAGGGCACGAATGGTTGGCCCGGAATCTCCGAAATTCCCTAGGCTGACCCCACTGAGGAGCCCCCTGTTTCAGACCCTTTGGACGATCCTACGGCAGCCAGCCGCTCTTGGAGTCCCCAAGGTCCTTGACCAATTTATCCAGCGCATCACCAAAGAGCAATTTACCCTTGTAAGGTAGTTTACTCAATCTGACTTTAGAAGAGGCACTCATCAACGCACGGTCTGTTCGCAACAAATGGCCAGCCATTACAGACCTAATATCCAACTACAATCTAGACCTACTAATGGTCACTGAGTAATGGCTCTCTGACTCAGACACTGCCCTAGTTAACCAAATCACTCCCCCTAACTTCTCACTCTTCGCTTGTAACAGAGATAATAGAAGAGGTGGAGGAGTTTTCATAATAGCAAAATCCGAGCTCCAATACCGAGTGTCCCTAACCAGGAGCTCCCAGCACCTAGACACTATAACTATCACAAACAGAAGCAACTCTATCAATCTCATTTACTCAGCACCAAACGCAGTATCAGAAGATCTCTCGGATATAATCAACTTGGCCTGCAACCCTGATAACCCCAACAAACCAAACTGGTTGTTAGGGGACTTTAACCTCACCTCTCTACATCACGACTTATCTAGTACTTTCCTGGATGCAATGACAGACCTTGGATACAAGCAAATCGTGCACAACCCCACACACAAACAAGGGAACATCCTTGATCTGATATTTGCTCCACCAGCTGTCACGAGCTTAAATAGTCATATCCAACTATCTATTACCCCAGTCCCTTGGTCAGACCATAGCCTGATCACATTTCAGATACCAGCAGATCCAAACACACTTGCCCAGCCAGTCACTTCAACAGCAAATTCAGGGCGATTTAAGCCGCTCGACATAGAGATCCTCACTAAACAAGCGCTGCCAAAACTATCCAAGCCAACGGACAACCTGAACGAATTGATCTCTAACTGGAATGACACCCTCTATCAGTATGCCGAACAACCAACCATGAACAGGAAACTCCCACCCAAGAATCGTGCCAATAAAAAACAGGATGCCCCATGGTTCTCTCCAGAACTACGAACATCTCTATTTCATCTGAGGAAGTTAGAAAGAAAGTGGAGACACACCCACAACAGCCAGGACCAAGAAGAGTATCTTACTCACCTCAAAACTCATCGCAAACTAACTTGGGCCACAAGGAAAGAATTCCACTCCAATCTTCTCAGCAGAGCACTAAACAGACCACGTGATCTCTTCAATTTAGTAAAAACGCTAACCAAAGAGCCACCGCAACAAGAATCCATACAACCACAATTATATGCCAACTTCATCCAATCCAAATTGGTCAAGGCGAATACAACTTCATCACAAGTACTAACCCAATTCCCTCAAGCTCAAGCCTCACTCGATAAATTTTCACCTCCATCGATAAATTTTCACCTCCATCAAGAAAAACCATCGAAGACATTATCGCCGCCATAAACACCACCACGGCACCAAATGACCCATGTCCGGCACATTGGATCAAAACCTTACGTGCCGAACTTAGCCCTTGCATAGCTAAGATCGCAAATCTCTCCTACCTAACTGGGGTCTTCCCTACTGCCCTTAAACAGACATCAATTCGTCCACTGCTAAAAAACAACCAGATGGACCCAAAGAAGGAAGAGTCTTACCGCCCAATTTCTAGTATTCCCTTTCTAGCCAAGATACTGGAGAAGGAAACTCAGAGGCAAATCCAACAGCACATAGACACAGCAGCCCCGTTGGACCCATGCCAACACGGATTCCGAGAAGCTCATGGAACTGAAACACTCATGACTTCGCTATTCAACAAACTCATATGCGGGATTGACAACATTCACATGGCCATTGCAATGATTTTCCTGGACATATCAGCGGCATTTGACTCAGTTGACCATAAGATTCTGCTAGCTAGACTCCACGAAAAAGGCATCCATAACCTGGCCTGGGACTGGTGCAAATCATACCTAGAAGATCGATGGCAACAGGTCCGTATAGGCAACAATACATCCGAACCCTTCCAACAGAAACAAGGAGTACCCCAAGGCTCTTCTTTATCTGTGCTGCTTTTTAACATATATATGCAGCCAATCTGCCAAATCACCAGAGACTTTGGTATATCTTGCCTATTATATGCAGATGATGTGCTAATTTTCACACCAATCAATGTCTCAAATCCTGACTACTCGGCACTAATCAACTGCTTCAATGCAATAACTGACTGGCTCCTCAATTAGAACATGAGAATAAATTTCAAGAAAACCGAAGTACTCATAGCCACAAGAAACAAGCAATTTTCTCAACCACCTACCCTCATAGTAAGAGACGCAGAACTCCCAATCAAGGCCACCATAAAGTACCTCGGTGTGATACTCGATCAACAACTCGATCTTAAGGAGCACATAAAGAACACTGTAAGGACAATCTACTACAAATTAAAAACACTGCGCCACCTGAAACCAATGCTGGAGACCAAGGATTTCCGTACAATTCTCCAAGCAATAGTCACACCTCACTTCGACTATGTGAATATCATTCTTCATGGCCTCCCCAAGAACACACTAAGTCCACTTCAACTGGCGATGAACGCGGCAGCCCGCATCTTGTCCGGAGCTTCAAAAAGAGATCATATAACACCAATACTAATCGATCTACACTGGCTCCCGATAAGTTGCAGAATAATATATAAAACTCTCCTCATCACATTCAAGGCCATTAATAAAATATCTCCTACATCGATCTCAAATCTCCTCACCCATGCACCAAACAATAGATCCAGGAGACTAGTAGCGGAAAACACACTAGTTACTCCTAGTATCTCCACAAAATGGACACAACTAACCACTAACAGAGCTTTTGTGTCGTATGCTCCCAAGTGCTGGAACAATCTCCCTCCCAGCATCAGATCAATCAGGGACATCACTCAATTCAGAAAGTCCATTAAGCACTATTTATTCACTTTGCACTTCAAGCTACCATACATACCTTAGAATTGCCTTCCACCTGACTCACTTAACTCCCTTCCACATAGCAACAACCCAGAACAAAGGTTTTAAAAATGTGGAAAGTGATGCATTTCTGCAAATACAAAGCCATGATGTTACCTGTTTAATTGTATATAGTTCTCCCCGGTTCATTCCCAGTTTACCTTCCCTGTTATCTGTAAACCTATGTCAGTTTTATATTGATAGGTATCTGTTGTTTAATGTAAACCGCACTGATGATGAATAGTGCGGTATATAAAAACTGTTAAATAAATAAATAAAATAAATTTTCAAAAGTGAAAGTATCTGCAAGCTTTTATTTTGAAAATCCTGCATGGTCTATAAAGCGAAAAATACATGTTTACTTTTCTCTAATGTGGATAATTATAAAATTACATCCTTTCAGTAGTAAACGGATAAAGCCATGATACAGCAAACAGTTCATTCTGATTTGAGAGGATTTTAAAAAATCTGCAATAATCTCCAAAATTTGAAAGGTAAAAATAACTGATTTTGAAGGCTAAAATTTTGCTAACTGGCATTGTCACTTACATTTCAAACTTGGATTATTTTTTATGTCTCAGCATTCAGAGCTACTACTATTTTGAATTGCAAACACACTTCCATATTTCAGTATATTAATTTTTTGTTAAACTTCTACAAATAAAATGAACTGGGCTCAAAGTAGGTAGAACCTGTCTCCTAAATATTTCCTGAACAAAATTTACTAGAGTTTTACCCCACGTGCTGCAGCACTAACCTTCCTCCATCCTTCTCTGCAACAAATGTTGGAGTTGCTATAAGAGGACTCCTTAGATCCTTTCTGATATAGATTTTTTCAGTTGAAGCTGCACAGTTGGTTGGCTTTTCTCGTTGCACATCAAAAGGTTTCCTTTCACTCTGGACAGCTAGTATGAACACAAAACAAAGTTTAATGATCAGTGCTAATCTAGAAAAACAAAACATGCTGGTTCGTATATGAAGTATCCAGACACTAGTGCATACAGCGTAGTTACTCACCTGTAACAGGTGTTCTCCAGGGACAGCAGGAATCAATCCTCACATATGGGCCACGTCAGCGATGACGGAGCCCTCGCGGAAGCATCCCCCAGCTTTCAAAGAAAGCCTTTGGGAGATGCCACAACGCATGCGTGGTGCCCTTCCTGCCCAAGGGTGCCATCTTGCTCAGTCAAATGACATAGCTAAAAGACAGCAAAAATAAAAGATGGTAAAGAAGCAACTCCAAGGGGGGGAGGGAGGGTTGTGAGGACTGATTCCTGCTGCCCCCGGAGAACACCTGTTACAGGTGAGTAACTATGCTTTCTCGGGGAACAAGCAGGAAGTCAGTCCTCACATATGGGACTCCCTAGCTACAGGCTACCACAAGCCCTTAGAGAAAACCACGGTCGCCCTCCAAGGGAGCTGTGAACAGCAGCAATCGAGTCCGCAGATACAGACAGTAGTAGGACCCGTGTGTCCAATGGAAACCAGCACTCTGGAAGCCTGAACACAGAAGGGTTGGAGGGTAGAAGTTGCCTAGACCCCAAAAACATTACGGAGCACGGCCTGGCCGAAGGCACTGTCCCATTGAAATTCCCTTTCCAGGCAGTAATGAGCTGCAAAGGTGTGAACTGAAGACCAGGTGGTGGAGCACAGATTTGCCACAGAGGTCACCATGGCTCTGACACAGTGTGCCATGACCCGGCCATCCAGCGTGAGCCCCGCTTGCTGATAGGCAAAGGTGATGCAGTCTGCCACCCAGGTGGATGGTGTCCGTTTAGTCACCGCTTCGCCCAGCCAACTGGAGTTATAGGAAACAAAAAGCTGAGAAGCTTTCCGGTGGCCCTGGGTACGCTGAATGTAGAAAGACATGGCCCTCTTACAGTTCAAGGTGTGAAGGATAGTCTCTGCCATACTGGAGTGAGGCTTTGGGAAGAAAGTGGGCAGCACCATTTCCTGGTTGAGGTGGAAGGAAGATACCATGCCAGGAGGAATTTGGGGTTCGTGTGAAGCACAACCCTGTTCTTGTAGAACCTGGTATATGGCACCTCTTCCACTAGGGCTTGGAGCTTGCCGACTCTGCGAGTGGAGGTGAGCGCCACCAGGAACATAACCTTCCATGAGAGGTATCTCAGGTGGCAGGTAGCCAGAGGCTCAAATGGTGGGAGAGTGAGCTGTGCCAATACTACATTGAGGTCCCATTCGATTGCCAGAGGGTGGATGGGGGGTTTTGACAGCAGACGTCCTCTCAAAAAGCAGGTCACCAGAGGCTGGACCGAGAGGGGTTTGCCCTCCACTGGGTGGTGATGTGCCACCAGGGCACTGAGGTGCACTCTGATGGAGTTAGGTTTGAGCCCAGAATGTGAGAGATGAAGGTACTGCAGTACCAGCTGCACTGGACAAGAGAACGGGTTCACCCCTTGCACCGGACAAGAGAATGGGTTCACCCCTTGCTCTGTGCACCAGACCAAGAACCTGCACCATTTGAAGGCGTAAGCTCTCCTGGTGGAAGCCTTATGGGAGGCTAACAGGATCTCTTCTACATCTCGAGAGGTTGAAAGGGGCTAGGGTCACCCTTTCAGCAGCCACACCGTCAGTGATAGGGACCCCAGGTTGTGGTTAGGGATAGAGTTAGGGAGGAGAGCCCTCCTCCTGAGACAGGAGCCCTGGGGAGCTCCCCAGTGGGATCGGAGTCTCTACTGACAGCCGGAAGAGCAGCGGGAACCATGGCTGCCTGGGCCACCAGGATCAGTGAGGCTTTGTTGTGAAGAGCCTTGAACAGTGTTTTGGCAGTCAGATGCATGGGTGGGAAGGCATACATGAGACCTTCCAACCACGGAAAGAGAAACGCATCTGCCACCACCCGGGAGGGGTGGGGCTGCTGGGAGCAGAAGCAGGGCAACTGGTAGTTGTCTGGGCGGGCAAAGAGGTCCACCCATGGGGTTCCCCAGAGCCGGAAGAGCCAGTTGCTACTCTGGGGTCCAGCTGCCACTCGTGTGGCTGGAGGACCCTGCTCAGTTTGTCCTCCAGGGTGTTGTCCTGGCCTGGTAGGTATACCACCCATAGGAGTATGCCCTATTGAACTTCATGGGAGCAGTGTGTCACTGTTTTGCAGCAGAGATTGTGAGACCCTGTGCCCCCCTGCTTATTCACACAGAACACTGCCACCTGATTGTCCGGATCAGCATCAGCTAGTGCCTCAGGTGGTGGCAGAACACTTGGAGGGCTAGATATATCGCCCACAGCTCCATGAAGTTGATCTGCTGGTTGCTCTCGGTCTGCAACCAGCTGCCCTGGGTGCGGAGGCGGCCATAGTGAGGACCTTCAGAGGGTATGGAAGGGCATCCCTGCCTGGAGGTGGGGGTTTTGCCACCAAGTCAGAGATTCCGCCAACTGGTGGGTCACTGAGACTCTGTCCTGGAGACGGCCTGTGGCTTATGTCCACTGGTCTCGACGGCCCTGCTTAGTAGCCCTCAAGTGCAGATGTCACTACTTCAAAAATAGCTCCAAACAAACAACGTTCAAAGTGGACACAATCATTCATGTAGAGAACAGTTGATTAATTGGGGAATAAAATGTAACATTATCGCCACAGTGCCCAGAATGTCTCAGACCTCATAGCGCTTCAAAGCAGAGTGCTTACTGCCTATTCTTTGTATTGTGCATGTTAGCATCAATGACCGTTATCAGATAAGAAACTGTTTTAAGTTCAGTAGATTTTGACACAAAGGTGGTGGAGAACTGGTGATTATCATAACAAAAAATCCCAGAACGGTCATTGAAGCTAACATGCGCAATACAAAGAATACCAAACAATCACAAAAAAACCCCTACTCTATCCAAATGAATCCAAAACAAAAATAGAGTAAATGATGTGAGCAAACATGTGAATATAATTTTTGTCGGAAGGCAGCCCGGAGGAACAAACTAACCTCTTGAAGCTGTAACTTCCATTTTAATCGGTTTGAATTAAACCCTATAACAAATTTTCTAAGGGTCAATGCCAAGGTAAAACCACCACAATAAGGTGTCACCTACACCAAAAACCAAAATTAAAAGCTAAAAATGGTTGAGGCAAGTAAAGAAAAACGTGGTACTTATCAAAACCGCTGCTTCCCTTTCTCGGCTGTATCTTCACGGGGAAAACAAGCAGCTACCACATTCGTCAAATGTCCAATCCACAAAGGATCAACAGCAGCAGTTGCCAAAGGGGTACACAGTACTGCGTTTCGGGCGAATATCAAACTTCCACGCCCTGTATCAACGCTTTTAAAAGAACTGCCAAAGAAAAGTAGACTACAGCATCTCCACCTCTCCGAGACGCCGGCGAGAAAGGGAAGCAGCGGTTTTGATAAGTACCACATTTTTCTTTACTTGCCTCAACCATTTTTAGCTTTTAATTTTGGTTTTTGGTGTAGGTGACACCTTATTGTGGTGGTTTTACCTTTGCATTGACCCTTAGAAAATTTGTTATAGGGTTTAATTCAAACCGATTAAAATGGAAGTTACAGCTTCAAGAGGTTAATTTGTTCCTCCGGGCTGCCTTCTGACAAAAATTATATTCACATGTTTGCTCACATCATTTACTCTATTTTTGTTTTGGATTCAATACAAAGAATAGGCAGTAAGCACTCTGCTTTGAAGCGCTGTGAGGTCTGAGACATTCTGGGCATTGTGGTGATAATGTTACATTTTATTCCCCAATTAATCAACTGTTCTCTACATGAATGATTGTGTCTACTTTGAACGCTGTTTGTTTGGAGCTATTTTTGAAGTAGTGAGATTTTATTCTGCTCCGTAAAGACCAAGATTAGTTTTGTATAGTTACTCAAGTGCAGATGGGCATCTGGTGTGACATGGACCGTGGAGGCCTTGCGCCTGAGTAGGCACAACAGAAGCCGAGCTGACACCGAGGGACGGTGTTGTATGTCTATGGCCCGTGCCCTAAGATGGTCGGCTCGGTAAAAGAGGAGGAAGGCCTTTGCTTGAAGAGTGTCTAGCCTTGCTTCTATGAACTCCAGACACAGTGTCAGGAGGTGGGGGATTTGGGGTAGTTTATCACAAACCCTAGATGTTGCAGAACCTGAATGCAGTGGCCTGCTGCACATCTGTGGCCGTGCCTCATTTTATGAGCCAGCTGTCCAGGTAGGGAAAGACAAATACACCCTGGAGGCGAAGGAAGGCAGCCTCTACTGCCAGGCATTTGGTGAAGATCCTGAGGGCGGAGGCCAAACCGAAGGGTAGTACCCTGTATTGGTAGTGGCCGCCTCTCATTATGAAGCACAGGTATTGCCTGTGGTTGGAGTGGATGAGGATATGGGTATAAGCATCCTTCAGATCCAGGGAGCATAGCCAATCTCCCTGCTGGAGGTAGGGCAGCAATATCCCAAGGGAGAGCATCTAGAATTTCTCCGTCACTAGGAACTTGTTCAGGTTGTGCAGGTCCAGGATGGGCTTTAGGCCCCCCCTGTTCTTTCTGGTACGAGGAAATATCTGGAGTAGAACTCTTTGCCCCTGAGAGTTTGAAATACAGGTTCTACTGCCCTGTTCTTGAGAAGACCTGCTAGTTCCTTCATTAACAGGTCCCAGTGAAGGGGAGACCCGAGAGGCTCTCTCGAGAAAAAATGAGGTGGTGTCTGAGCCAGATGGAGGAGGTAGCCCTTCTTGACCACCTGGAGTGCCCAGGAATCTGTGATGTTGGCTGGCACCTTTGGTATAGTGGATCAGAGGTCCCCCTGTGGACTGCTGACCTCCTTGGGATGGAGAGGCTATGCCCAAGGAGTTAAAAACTCCCCCCTGGCTGGGCCGGAGCCTATGCCTGGGGCTTGGGGGCTGATGACCCTGCTGGGGAGGCCTGAAAATGTGAGTAGTTTTTGTAAGCAGCCCCTTTCCTCGGGTAAAAGGGCTTTTTACCTGAGCCCTTTTGTTGGAGAGGAGCAGCAGTCTCTTTAGAGAGCCTGGTACTTGTCATGAACTTGGTCTCCAGCTCAACAGCCTTTTCGATCATGAGTTTGCCAGAGAGGTTCTCTCATTTGCATGGGATGTCGACCAATTTGTCCTGAACCCATTGCTCGAAATTGGAAGACTGTAGCCAAGCTTGGCGTCAGGCACCAATGCCTGTCGCAGCTACTCAAGTTGCTGACCCAAAGCCATCCTAGGCTGCCCAAGACATAGATTTGGAGCACTCACGGACGGCCATGGCCAGGTTCTTGAACTGCTGCAGTGGTTCCTCGGAGAGATCAGCCGATAACCCAGCAAGCTCATTTGCCAAGTCTCTCAGGTACATGCCCATGTACAGATGGTAGGCCTGGATCCGGCCAATGAGCATCAAGGCCTGGTACCACTTTCTGCCAAAGGTATCCAAAGTGCAGGCCTCCCTACCTGGGGACATCTTCTGGCTCTTCAGCTGACGTATGGCCAACTCCAACATCATGGAGTAGTGCGGCAGCTGTGCTTTCTGGAATCCCAGGCTCTTGCGGACCCGGTACATCAAGTCGAGCTACTTGCTCACAACCGACACCAATGCTGGTGTCTCCCACATACAGAGCATTAGCCATTCCAGGATCAGTGAAATTGGTACTGTGAGCAATTCCCTCAGAGGGGCCTCGTATAGGAGGATTTCGAGCTCCTCTGTCCGAGGGTCCTCCTCCCAGCTCTGTCGGGAATGCTAGGGCCTTGGACATGTACCTCACGAAGTCGAGGAATGCCATGTCCTCAGGTGGGGACCGATTCTCGGGCTCCAAAGGAGGGGAATCAGAGGGGACGTCGTGGTGGCAATGGGTGTCCGGCGACTCCTCATCCTCGGTCTCCGAGTAATCAGTTGAAGACTTGAGGAAAGGGTGGCCCGCAGGCTCCAGGCCTGAGCGTCATCCACGTCACTTGAAGGCCCCATGGCTAGTGCCATGTGCGCTAGGCGGGCAGGACCTCTATCCCGTGTAACGGGAACCGGATTGAGACCTCAGTCAAGGATCGACTCAAGGCCGAAAGGTCTCGAGGATCAGCTTGGCCTCTGGGGATGTCCTCGACGTCAATGGCCCGGTGGTCTGGGTAGAGGAACTGGTGGTACTGGACAACAGCACCAGCTGCTGGCCCATGAAGGCAGACAGGAACAGAAGAGCCATGCCACTGAATGATTGGAGCTTTATTGCCTAACAGGTCCACCCGACACATGTTTTGGCCGAAGAGTTCTTCAGGGGACTGCGACCTTAAGTATAAAAACATACATACAACTGTAAAAACATAAATAACAAATTCATAAGACATCAATTTATAAAAAAAAATTACATTATAAATAAATACTTAAAGTATGCCTAGAAAAGCCCATCATAAAAACCACTAAAAATAAACAAATAATTTTAGTTTTTATTTATTATATTTAACAGGTGTAAAGAATTTTACATTGAGCCGTTAGTAGGTGATAAACAGAAAAGCAGATAAAGTGACATAAGGATATATGGCGAGAGTGAAAGAACTCACCACGTGAAAGACAACTTCACATCCAGAGATCATTAACAAATCCTTATGCACTATCAAAGGATACTATAAAATGGGAGAGATCACAAGGTAGAGGAAATCATCCACCAAAGCATAATTGGTATATACGAGTAAGTACTACATAAGTACTACTAAGAATCTGGGGCACATGGGATTGACTATAGAGACAGTAATGATCTAATAAATCAATGGATAGGTAAATCTATCTATGTGCATGGTCATAAGAGAAAAAACATCTGTATGGAAGAGGACATTGTCCATATAGGAAAGGAAGCAGGGAACTTGGTGTATAGTGACCAAGATAAAAAACACAAGCTATAAGTAATCTCATAATCGATATTCTGATTAGCGGGCATATGAGACAGAATACAAAAAAAAACATTGTTAATAATATGAAAATGGTCTGTATATGATTTATACTTGAAAAGTATGCAGAGCGAGTCTAAAAATTGGTCACAAAAGTAATTAAATGAAGTCTCACAGACTATTATAAATCCGCTATTTTAAACGAGAATAAAAATCGGAGGTGTGTATAAAACAAATTACATTTCTTCCATCGGTCAGAAAGTAAAGCAAGCCATCGTACATGTAGAAGTTGCAACTTTCTTGAAAAAATATGTATAGAAAGTGTTTGAAATCAAAGAAGGGAAGGGAAAGAAAGAGGCACGCCAAATTGCAAGGAAAACAAAAGGCGAAGTAAAAAGAAATATACGAGTATGTATATAGAGACAGTATTAGATCACTCTAAACATCGTAGATTTCAAAGCATCCGCATAGAAAACATAGCAATACAAGGATGGAAAGAAAAATACTGTCTGTCTTGTATTAAGGCTTGTAGAGAAAGTTGGCCATCGGTTAGAGGATATTTAAGAACACATTCATACTGACGTCATGATGACGTCATGATGACAGATTCACCCTATGCAAAGCAGATAGCGTGGCATCCCTCATCACTTCAAAAAACAAACTAAAAAGATCAGTGGAATATGTGTAACATAACATCTAAAGGTGGAAGGAAAATAAACTGTCCAAATTTGGATAATATTTTAAAAAAAGGGGAACTAGTACATTATATCAATAAATTAATAAATCACTATAATAAATATGTATACTGTCAATTCGAGTATAAGAGACCAATGAATCATAAAGGAAACCCTAAATGCATGTATGATCACTAATACCAACTGGCCATCACATCCCATGGACAGAAAACAGGGTCAATCAGAAAGTACCATGCAAACAAGCAAAAAATGTGTCCAACCATAACCAACATTAGTGTGTGCGCACACAAAATGGATCATGGGAAAGAGACAGCAAATGAAAGCCCACATAACCAAACATATTAAAAAAAACATGAATATCATAAAAACGAATAAAGGGAGGGGGGGGACTGCGACCTTCCACCTTTAGATGTTATGTTACACGTATTCCACTGATCTTTTTAGTTTGGTTTTTGAAGTGATGAGGGATGCCACGCTATCTGCTTTGCATAGGGTGAATCTGTCATCAATTGTCATCATTAAGCTTGGGGATATTCAGCCTACTGGGACCTGAGTATCCAGATAACAAAGGTTTAAGTCTTTGGAGAAAGCATGCTTTTTCAGGGAGGGGGAGGTAAAAGTTTTTTGCTCCCATCTTACACCTGGCCAGTGGCCACACCTACAGGTCTGAGGCTGGCTGCATAAGCTGTGGATCTTTCACAAAGCTAAGACTCTAATTTTCTTTCTTATCTCTGCGGGGCTTTAGCTACCAATATAGAGTTTAACTGTCTGTTTTGTGGGAATTGCTAAGATTAAGTTTAACTGTGCTTATAAATTAAGCTTGGGGATAAAGCGTAGTTACTCACCTGTAACAGGTGTTCTCCAGGAGCAGCAGGAATCAGTCCTCACATATGGGTGACGTCGGCGCCGACGGAGCCCTCGCGGAGCAATTTTCCCCAGCTTTCAAAGAAAGCCTTTGGGAATTGCAGCGCGCATGCGCGGTCCCCTTCCCGCCCAAGGGTGCCATCTTAGCCAGTCAGATGACATAGCGAAAAGACAGCATAAAAAATTTGCAAAAAAACTAAAGCAGATAATTGCAACTCCAAGGGGAGGAGGGAGGGTTGTGAGGACTGATTCCTGCTGCTCCTGGAGAACACCTGTTACAGGTGAGTAACTACGCTTTCTCCAGGACCAAGCAGGAAGTCAGTCCTCACATATGGGACTCCCAAGCTTAAGGCTACCGGAGACCCTAAGCACAAAAATGAGCTCCCTCTAGCTCAGCAGTACAGAAGGAAGGAATCTTCGCTGAATTATTACCCACCGGTAGCCCCCATCTGGGATGGAGGGTAGGAGTTGCTCAAACCTCGAAGAGATTTCGGAGGACTGCCTGTCCGAAAGCACTGTCCCTGCGGGACTCCCTCTCGAGGCAGTAATGGACCGCAAAAGTCTGGCTCGAAGACCAAGTAGCGGCCCGGCAGATGTCTGCCAATGGAACAGAGCGGAGGTAAGCCACTGACATAGTCTTCGCCCGAACACAATGAGCCGTGACCCGACTTTCTAACGAGAGTCCGGCTGCCCCATAAGCCCAAGCGATACAGTCAGCAACCCAGATGGACAGAGTACGCTTGGAGACCGGGAGCCCCAATTTATTGGGGTCAAAAGACACAAAAAGCTGAGCAGCTTTACGGTGCTCCCGCGTACGGTCAAGGTAGAAGTTCAATGCCCTTCTACAGTCCAGGGTATGCAGGACCATTTCAGCTCGGCTGGAGTGTGGCCTGGGAAAGAAGGTCGGAAGTACCACCTCCTGATTGATGTGAAAAGGGGAGACCACTTTAGGAAGAAATTTAGGGTGAGTCCGTAGGACTACCCTATTTTTGTAGAACCGAGTGTAAGGGGGATCAGACACGAGGGCCTGCAATTCACTTACGCGTCTAGCGGAAGTGAGGGCTATCAGGAATAAGGTTTTCCAAGAAAGAAAACGGAGAGAACAGGTAGCCATAGGTTCAAAAGGCGGACAGGTGATCCGCTGCAAAACCACATTCAGATCCCAGTTAGGTGCTGGCGGGCGCAGAGGTGGTTTAAGTAGAAGGAGACCTCGGAGAAACCTTGCCACGAGAGGGTCGCTGGAAAGAGGTCTGCCGTCCACTGGCACATGATGTGCTGAAAGAGCACTGAGGTGAACTTTAACGGAGTTGGACTTAAGTCCCAGATTAGAGAGGTAGAGCAAGTACTGCAAGATCACCGACACCGAGCAGGAGAAGGGATCCTGAGACTGCTGGGCACACCAAGCGGAAAAGCGACGCCATTTAAGGGCGTAGCATTTGCGGGTAGAAGGTCGCCGGGAAGCTAGGACGACCTCTTCCACCTCTGCCGGCAGTAGAAGGGGAGCAAGGACTACCCTTTCAGCCGCCAGGCCATCAGATGTAGAGATCTGAGGTTGGGGTGCAGTAGGGACCCCTGATCCTGTGTTAGGAGATCTGGTTGAAACCCCAGAGGGAACGGATCCTCCACCGCTAGTTGCAGCAGGAGTGGAAACCACGGCTGTCTGGGCCACCGAGGAGCTATCAGGATCATGGAAGCTTTGTCTCGGAGAACCTTGAAAAGAGTTCGAGAGACTAGCGGTATGGGAGGAAAGGCATAGAGAAGGCCTTTCGACCATGAGAGCAGAAAAGCATCCGCCGCTACTCGAAGGGGATGCGGCTGCCGAGAGCAGAAGCGAGGAAGTTGCCGGTTGAGAGGACTGGCAAAGAGATCCATCGTGGGGAGGCCCCACTTCAGAAAAAGTTTCTGAACTACGAAGGGATCCAGTCGCCACTCGTGCGGCTGGAGGATTCTGCTGAGTTTGTCCGCCAGGCAATTTTCTTGGCCTGGGAGATAAACTGCCTTGAGAAGAATGCCGTGGCTTACGGCCCAAGAGCAGAGTCTCTGTGCTTCTCGACAGAGAAGGAAGGAGCCCGTGCCCCCCTGTTTGTTCACGTAGAACATGGCAACTTGATTGTCCGTCTGGACAAGGACGGACCGGTGAGAAGTCAGGTGGGAGAAAGCCTTGAGAGCCAGACGGATCGCTCTGAGCTCCAGGAAGTTGATCTGCTGCGCAGACTCCCACGTGGTCCAGAGACCTTGAGTACATGCCCCTTGGCAATGCGCTCCCCATCCCAGGAGAGAAGCATCGGTCGTCAGCACTTGAGCCGGCGGAGGAGACTGAAAAGGCATTCCGAGTACCAGGTTAGGCCGATGAAGCCACCACTGTAGAGAAGAGGCCAGCGGGCCTGAGATCCGCACTAAGTCGGCTAGGCCGCCCGTGGCCTGTTGCCACTGCTTGCGAAGGGACCACTGAGCAGGCCGCATATTCAGGCGGGCATTGGGGGTCACGTGGACGGTGGAAGCCATGTGGCCGAGTAGTCTCAGGAAGCGCCTGGCCGAGACCAGGGACTGGCTGCGAAAATGGCTGGCTAGGTCCATGAGCCGTTGAGCCCTGTCGAGAGGCAGGAAAGCTCGCGCCTGAAGAGTGTGCAATCTTGCGCCGATGAACTCGAGATCTTGCGAGGGGAGCAAAGTGGACTTTGCGAAGTTTACGACAAAGCCCAAGTACTGGAGGAGAGTCACAGTGCGGTGCGTGGCTTGTGTGACCTCTTGAGAGGACGATGCTCTGATGAGCCAGTCGTCTAGGTAAGGAAAGACAGAGAGGCCCTGAAGCCGGAGATAAGCCGCCACCACCGCGAGACATTTTGTGAAGACTCGTGGTGCGGAGGATAGGCCAAAGGGCAGTACTCTGTACTGGTAATGATTTCCTGCCACCACAACCTTAGGTATTGGCGGTGGCTTGGGTGGATGAGGATGTGCGTGTAGGCATCCTTTAGATCCAAGGAGCATAGCCAATCTCCCTGCTGGAGGTAGGGCAGAAGGATTCCAAGGGTAAGCATCTTGAACTTCTCCCTCACGAGGAACTTGTTGAGGTTGCGCAAGTCCAGGATGGGTCTGAGGCCTCCTGTTCTTTTTGGTATTAGGAAATACCTGGAATAAAAGCCTTGACCTCTCAGGTGGTGGGGCACCGGTTCCACAGCCTGTTCCTGAAGAAGACTTGCTAACTCCTTAAGGAGTAAGTCCCTGTGCAGAGGGAGTCGTGGAGGCTCTCCCGGAAAATAGGAGGGAGGGACCTGGTGGAAGTGGAGAAGATAGCCTTCTCTCACAACCTGAAGCACCCAGGCATCTGATGTGATGTTGGACCACCTGTGGGCAAAGTGGACCAGCCGGCCTCCTGTGCTGGGAGGAACCAGCTGAGGGGGAGAGGCTATGCTGAGGAAGTCAAAAACCCCCACCCTGCTGAGCAGGGGCCGGTGGTGCAGGCTTGGGGGCTTGCTGCCTACGGGAGCCGTTACCCCGTCCCTTGGCCTGCTGACCCTGTTGGGGAGCTGCGGAGGCCTGATATTGAGGGTAGTGTTTATAGGCAGCCGCCTTTCTCGGGTAAAAGGACTTCTTTCCCGAGCCCTTCTTCTTCTGGGAAGGGGCAGAGGTCTTCCTAGAAAGCCTAGTTCTGGTGAGAGTCTCCGTCTCGAGTTGTGCAGCCTTCTCAGCCATGGGCTTGCCAAAGAGGTTCTCACCTCGGCAGGGGACATCGACCAACTTGTCCTGCACCCAGGGTTCAAGGTCAGACGACTGAAGCCAAGCCTGTCGGCGGGCACCGATGCCGGCTGCGGCCACACGAGCCGATGCTTCAAAGCCATCATAGGCTGCTCGAGAAATGAATTTGGAGCATTCCCGAATACCAGTGGACAAGGCTAGGAACCTCCGCAAAGGTTCCTCGGACAGTCCAGCAGAGAATCCGGCTATCTCTTTAGCCAGGTCTCTAAGGTACATGCCCATGTAGAGCTGGTAGGTCTGGACCCAACAAGCAAGCATAGAGCCCTGGAAACACTTCTTACCGAGGCCATTCAGGTTGCGGGCCTCCCTGCCAGGAGGCACCGAGGAGTGCATCTTCTGGCTCTTAAGCCTATGCATGGCCGATTCCACCACCATGGAATGGTGCGGTAGCTGTGCTTTTTGGAAGCCAGGGCTCTTGCGGACTCGATAGATGGAATCGACCCGCTTGCTTAATACCGGCGACGATGCCGGACTCTCCCACATGCGGAAGAGTAGTCGTTCCAGCATGGGAGGAACCGGTACAGTAAAGTGCTCCCTGGCGGGAGAGTCGTACTGAAGGGCGTCGAGCTCTTCGGCTCGAGGCTCCTCCTCGGGATCCGCAGGGAAGGCCAAAGCCTTGGCCATATCCCTGACGAAGTCCGAGAACTGGGCATCCTCCGGGGGGGACTGTTTCCGAGGTTCGGACTCAGGGGAGTCCGAGGGGACACACCGAGTCCGAAAAGAATCAGGTGACTCTTCCACTTCAGACTCCCAGGCCGACTCCGAGGAGGAATCGGTGGGGTAAGTTCGGGCGGGCGGAGGCGTCGGCCGCCCCGACGCCGAGGGAGTCGGCGTCGACGACCTCGGTCCCGAACGGGAGGCCGAGGGTGACCTCGACCGAGGATCGACTCGAGCCCGCATGGACTCGAGGATCGGCTCGGTCTCCGGGGTCGACTTAGACGTCGACGTCCCGGCGGTCGGGGCAGAGGCGCCAGCGAGGCTAGCGATCAGTGCCCGCTGCTGGTCCATGAAGGCAGATAGTCTGCTCTCCAAGGCCGTCAACCTGAGTCCGACCTCAGGTGACCCAGCAGCCCCCGACTCGGGCCCCGACGGCGTCGGGCCCGACGTCGGACCCCTCGGAGGCGAGTCCAGGAGGACTACAGGACTTACCCGAGCAGGCATCTCCGATTCCAAACGAGGTCGCTTCGGGAGATGTTCCTTCTCCAAAGACCCGGGACGGCTATCGGGGCTATGCGACCTGGCCCTCGCGGAACCAGGAGCGTCCACCGACGCCGCCCTCGCGGGTTTCGCCTTCCGACGATGATACCCGGAGGGAGAACCTCTGTCGGAGGAACTCCGGTGATGCTCAGAGCTGGAGCCTCTGGACGCCGAGGCCTCCGACGAGGTCCGGGTACGGGCGGGATCTGCGAAGATTCTTTCCCGCTGATGCCGCCGACTCCGTAATGCTTTGGAGGACATTTTGCTGCAGGCCCCACAGATCAGTTCCTCATGATCTGGGCCAAGGCAGCGGAGGCAATTATCGTGTGTGTCAGTGAGTGACATATTTCTGTCACACTGAACACACCTCTTGAAACCACTGGCAGCCATCGGGGGAAAAAGGGCCCCTGCAAGGTCAAAGGACCGGGCTGCCAGCGAAAACCGAAAATGAAACTGACAGAAAAATCAGAAAAACCGAAAAATAAGAGAAGGACTCGCAACGGCGTCGCGAGTCCGGGCAGGAAAGAGACCGGCGTCGAACCGAAGAAAAAAGAGAAATAAATCACGAAAAATCAACTTTTTCAGCGGGGACAAGAAGACCACGTCTGTAGGGCTCCGTGGAAAAAAGAAGACTGGCTAAGATGGCACCCTTGGGCGGGAAGGGGACCGCGCATGCGCGCTGCAATTCCCAAAGGCTTTCTTTGAAAGCTGGGGAAAATTGCTCCGTGAGGGCTCCGTCGGCGCCGACGTCACCCATATGTGAGGACTGACTTCCTGCTTGGTCCTGGAAAATCTGACTGACTGCTTTTCTGGGTAGCCTTGGAGCAGATATCTGTGGGTGCCCCCAGCTCAGGAACAGCCTACTGGCCAGAGACACTTAGGTTCCCGCCCACCCCACTCCTCGCCCCACCCACCCACCCCAGGGGCTGCACTGCCTATATAGCACTCGCATACATTGCCATCTATCCCTTTAACTTGGGTTAGAGCCCACATCTTCTTCCTCCTTTCCTTCTAGGACTGCTTATTCAACATGTCATGTATTCAGTGCAATAACTGTGGTACTTTCATTCCAAGACAAATCATTTGGAACCTCAGAGCTTGTCCTAGGTGCCTCAGGTCAGCTGCCATGCATAAAGAACTGACTCTACTAAGGGAAGACCTAGCTTCCATGCATAAGGAGGTGACCCTACTGAGGGAGGAACTGGCTGCAATAACTCTTCTAGGATACAAACTGAACAATGTCCACCACCGCTCCCACAAAGCATCAAACACCCCAGGGACAAGTGGATCACAGTGGGTTCTGGTAGATTGCGACCTGTAACGCACAGACATCCTATACATCAAAAGATATCCCTGCATAATGCCTTCTCTGCCTTGGCTAATGAGGATGATAAACTGAGGGAGGAACTGGCTGCAATGAAGTGCACCTCTTCTAAGATACAAACTGAACAAAGTCCACCACCGCTCCCACAAAGAATAAAACGCCCCAGGAACAAATGGATCACAGTGGGTTCTGGTAGATTGCGACCTGTGATACAGAGGCATCCTATGCATCAGGAGATATCCCTGCATAATGCCTTCTCTGCCTTGGCGAATGAGGATGCCCAATCCAAAGAAACTGAAGGGTCCTTAAATGAGACAGACAATACCCAATCTCCTGCTAAAGGACCAAATATCATTTGCATAACGCGAGCGTCTTAGGGCACATACTCCGGCGTCTTTTCACAGTTACATGTGTTTCTGGCAGGGTTCCACTGTGTGCAGTGTGGAGCGCCAAAAAGTGAGTTGCTCTATGATATTTTTTGTCTGCAATTTGGAGTTTTTCACTTTGTAGTTTTTAATTTCAATTTTATTAGATATCGAGGCTTTGTGGTGGTGGTTTAAACGCTATGATATCTAGAAATTATGGACCCCACGGGGTTAAGTGTGAAGCGGCACAAAGTGGCGCTGGTTATTTATTTCTACGTTTATTACTTTAGAAGTTTTTAAGGTCATGTTGGTTTTAATGTCTAATGTACCATTGCTCCTTCTATTGTATTGGCAATGTATAATGCAGGTTTCCCAGCGCGCAGATTCTGGTGTTTTTTTGCAAGTAAGATGTGCAACTGGCAGGGCTCTCCCGGGGTTTTAGGAAAGCGATACGAAAGTGAATTGTTCCCCCTTTTTTTGAATTATCAGACATCAGGACCTGGGGGTTACGTTAGTGCTTTGAAAGTTCCTGAAATTTAGGGGTTTATGGTACCCTTCCGTGTGGACTGTGAAGTGGCACATGGTTGAGTTGTTCCCTTTTGTTTTCTTTTTTTTAAACATTTATTATGAAGTGGGACCATACACATGATATTGCTTTAAAACCCTTGTTTTTAGGAGTTTGGACAAGAGTTTAATCGTGAATAATGACGGCATTTTGTTGACATTTTTTGTTTTATAGCTTCTTGCTCCTGCCACCCATGACAACTTTTATTCCAAGTGTGATTTAATGACCTTACAGGTAGCAAGTTTTTGTAAATGTTCACTTATTATTTATGTGGCAAATTGTGTTGCTAATGGTAACTCCACATGGTGGTCTCACTTACCAATATGGATTTTCTTCCTTGTCCCTCTTTAGCAATTAGAGTACTTTGGAAATATAGACAGTATATAAAGGTATGCCTTGAATTTTCAATGTGTAAATATATGTTTTTATTGTTTCTTTTTTAATGTTTATTTTATGTATATTAATTATTTATTTGACATTATTTATTATTTTTTAAGTGGTAATTAATATATATATTTTTAAGTGGTAATTAATATATGTGTTATGTGTTGCATTAAGCTTTGATTGATATATGGTAAGGTTACTATGATACATTAATAGGGATCTTATAGATGGTGTGTTATATTTAGAGTACTGCTTTTAACACTAATAGTTGTTGCTGTGCTAATCTCCGTTTTTATTATCCATGGTTGAATCTATCAATGTGCATTTTATGGTCTTTAATAGTATCATTTAATTATTTAATTATTTATTTATCGTGTTTCATTTTATATTCATCCGTCAGGTCTCATATTGCATTCAATTGTACTTTTATATGTTTTTATTTATTTGTATTGTTTTTATTAATTCATGTAGCCTGCCCCTGAAGAAGGCAACGAAACACAGCCTGTGTCGGGCAATAGGCTTTTTATGATCAATAAAGAACGTCCTTCTATTGCTGTTCATGTCTCAGACTGGGTTTGTATGTAAGCACGTGGATTCGTGCTAATCTGTTGGTACTTGTTTAGAAACAGTACCTCTACAGTCCAAAAGGACTTCCAATCTCTGGGAGAGAAACTCAAGCCCATTGTTAACACTGTTGCATTCTCAGAGGTTCTACCTGTGCTTGGTAAGGAGGCAAAAAAGCTGCATCGCATTAACAGAGCTGGTGCAAACAAGAAGGATTCAGATTTATTGGCGACTGGGGTAACAGATGGAACAACAAGAGACTATACTGTGCTGATGGACTACATCTCTCTGTTGCAGGGAAAAGAATCCTAACTGAAAAATTCAAGCAACAGGTGGATATGCATTTAAACTAGAAAAAGGGGGTGATGGATGTAGAAGGTCAAGCTCTGGACATCACCCCCTGCAAAAGCAGATTAAAATCAGAAACAGCCACACTTTTAAACCACACACCAAAAACAAGTGGGAAGATATAGGCAGAACAAAATCAATGCTAAATACACACAAGCCAGTTAAGTGCTGGAAAGCAATGAGCACAAATGCTCGAAGCTTAGCCAACAAAGTTCCGGACCTGGAAGCCCTAATGGTGGAAATGGATTTGGACATTGTGGCCATTACAGAAACATGGCTAAATGAATCGCATGATTGGGATATAGCCATACCTGGCTATAATCTATTCAGAAGAGACAGAGAAAATGGAAGAGGAGGAGTAGCCTTGTATTTCAAAAGCAATATTAAAGCTACTGAAATGCAGGGGGCATGGGGAAAAGAAGAAGCGCTCTGGATTGTGTTGGAAAAGATGGCACTATCATCCATACTACTGTAGTCTACAGACCTCCGACACAAGTTGAAGAGATAGATAACAAATTGATTATAGATATTGCCAAGATAGCCACAAAGGGGGAAGCAATCATATTGGGTGACTTTAATCTACCTGATGTGGATTGGATTACTCCTTCTGCAAATCTGGAAAGCAGCAGAAAAATTGTGGATGCTCTCCAAGATGCGTTACTTAGACAAATGCTGATGGAACCAACCAGGGAAAGCTCAACGCTGGATTTAGTGCTCTCCAACGGTGATAGCATGTCGAATGTCTGCATGAGTGCCCCTGTGAGCAGCAGTGATCATCACACGGTGTGGTTTGAGATAAAAGCCATGGTACAGGCCAATCATAGCAAGCTCAAATTCCTAAACTTCAAAAACACCGACTTCAATAAAATGGCCGAGTACCTAAAGGAGGAGCTGAGAGGGTGGAAGGAGATAAGGGAAGTGGAATTGCTATGGGCTAAATTAAAGGTAGCAATAAAAGGGGCAACAAATAAATATGTAACAAATGTAAACAAAAACAAGAGAAGAAAACCTATTTGGTTTTCCAAAGAAGTGGCTGCTCAAATAAAGGCAAAAAACACAGCTTTTGTAAAATTCAAAAGCTCGCAAACAGAGGAACACATAAATGAATACAGGCTCAAACTCAAAGAGACAAAGAGAGAAATAAGGATAGCAAAATCAAAGGCAGAGGAAAAATGGCTAAAGATGTTGTGTGGCGACAAAACCTTCTTCAGGTATATTCGGGAAAGGAAGAAGATCAGAAGTAGAATTTCAGGACTCAGAAGTGCTGCGAACGGACTCATGGAAAGTGACATTGAAAAAGCGAAATTGCTAAACAAATACTTCTGCTCTGTTTTTACTAAAGAAAGTCCTGGAGAAGGACCACCTGTGACTCCCAAATATAAAAATGGGAATGAAGTAGATACCACGCCATTCACAGAAGATGATGTGTTAGAACAACTTGCGAAACTGAAAGTGGACAAGGCCAAGGGACCGGATAGGATACATCCCAGGATACTGAAAGAGCTCAGAGAGGTTCTTGCAGGGCCGTTAAAGGATGTTTTCAACAGATCCTTGGAAACAGGAGAGGTTCCTCAGGACTGGAGAACGGCTTATGTCATACCTCTACACAAAAGTGGTGACAGGGAAGAAGTGTCAAACTACAGGCCTGTGAGCCTTACCTCGGTGGCAGGAAAAATAATGGAGGCGCTCCTGAAAGAGCGAATAGTGAACTTTCTCAAAACCAACAGGTTGCAAGACCCGAGGCAACATGGTTTTACCGAAGGACGATCTTGCCAAACAAATCTGATTGAGTTCTTTGACTGGGTGACCAGGGAGCTAGATCAGGGGCATGTGATGGATGTCATCTACCTGGATTTCAGCAAAGCCTTTGATACTGTTCCTCATAGGAGGCTTATCAATAAACTCAGTAGCTTGGGGATGGATCCTAAGATGGTAAATTGGATCAGAAATTGGTTGACTGACAGACGACAGAGTGTGATGGTAAATGGAGCTCACTCGGATGAAGGGAAGGTGATTAGCGGGGTGCCCCAGGGGTCGGTCCTGGGCCTGGCACTGTTCAATGTATTTGTGAGTGATATTGCTGAAGGACTGAATGGAAAAGTCTGTCTTTTTGCAGATGACACGAAAATCTGCAACAGAATGGACAGCCCTGAGGGAGTGGTTAACATGAGGAAAGATCTACAAAAGCTGGAAGAATGGTCTAATGCTTGGCAATTAAGATTTAATGCAAAGAAGTGCAGAGTCATGCACTTGGGTAGCAGAAATCCAAGGGAAATGTACGTGATAGGGGGCGAGAGGTTGGTGTGCACGGATCAGGAGAAAGACCTTGGTGTAATTATTTCTGAAGATCTCAAGGTGGCAAAACAGTGCGACAAGTCGGTGGCAAAAGCCAGGAGGATGTTGGGCTGCAAACAAAGAGGAATCACCAGCAGAAAGGAAGAGGTACTTATGCCACTGTACAAGTCACTGATGAGGCCTCACTTGGAGTATTGTGTTCCGTTTTGGAGACCGTATCTTGCAAAGGATGTAAAAAGACTGGAAACTGTTCAGAGGAAAGCGACCAAAATGATTTGGAGCCTGCGTCAGAAGCCTTATGAGAAGAGACTTGAAGACCTAAACATGTACACTTTGGAGGAGAGGAGGGACAGGGGAGATATGATTCAGACCTTTAAATACTTAAAGGGAAATAATGAACAAACAAACCTCTTCTAAAGACGGGGAAGCTGTAAAACTAGAGGGCATAACAGGAAGCTGCAAGGTGGTAAATTGAAAGGCAATGTCAGGAAATACTTTTTCACCGAAAGGATGGTGGATGCTTGGAATGCCCTCCCGATGGAAGTGGTGGGGGCAAACACGGTGATGGAATTCAAAATGGCATGGGACAGACACAGTGGATCCCTTTACAGCAACAGGATAAAATCAAAGTAAACTGAACCATCTAATTTCTCAACAAACAGGGGTGTCCTGCATGGAATGGTTGGTTCACCCCTAAACAGGGATGTGGGGAGGGGTGGCCTGCACAGAGCGGCAGGTGCACCTACGCTTGCCATCGTGCTGGGCAGACTAGATGGACCATGCTGGTCTTTATCTGCCGTCATTTACTATGTTACTATGTTACTAAATTCCATAAACCAAACGCTAAACTATAATAAATAGATATACTAAAAACCATAAAACCAAACTGTAATGAAGCATCAAATCAGACAATGCTAAAACCATACATAATAACAGATAATAAATAAATATATATATAAACAAACAAACAAACAAACCATACATAATAAGCTATAAAAACCAAATGGGAGAGAGGGGGTAAAAACAAAAATCCATTGGCCAGGATACTGCGGGGTAGTCAGGGAGCACCGATATCCAGGGCAACATAAAGGGAATAATAGCAGTAATAATAAAAATAAAAACCATGTCATATCCAAAAGTTATATAATATTTTTGGAATATATGTATGGGGAGGCAGGGGGAAAGAGGGGGAGGGAGAAGGAGAGGGGGGAAGAGGGGAGGGAAGGAGGGTGGAGGGTGACTGTGCACATAGATAGATTTACCTATCCAATGATTTATTAGTTCACTACTGTCTCTATAGTCAATCCCATGTGCCCCAGATTCTAAGTAGTACTCATGTTATATATCAATTATGCTTTGGTGGATGATTTCCTCTGCCTTGTAATCTCTCCCTTTTTATAGTATCCTTTTGATAGTGCATAAAGATTTGTTCATGACCTTTGGATGTGAAGATGTTTTTCAAGTGGTGAGTTCCTTCACTGTCTTCCTATATTCTTATGTCACTTTATATGCTTTTCTGTTTATCACCTAATAACGGCTCAATGTAAAATTCTTTACACCTGTTAATTTTAGTTTTTATTTATTTATTTATTGGTTTTATTGACTTAGTAGGGTTTACACATATTATGGATGTTCTTATGGGTGGTTTTTATGATGGGCTTTTCTAGACATACATTTTAAGCATTTATTTATTATGTAACTTTTTTTTTATAAGTTGATGTCTTATGAATTTGTTCTTTATGTTTTTACACTTGTATGTATGTTTTTATACGTAAGGTCGCAGTCCCCTGAAGACGGTTTCGGCTGAAACATGTGTCAGGTGGACCTGTTAGGCAATAAAGCACAGTTACTTACCTGTAACAGGTGATCTCTGGGAACAGCAGGAATAAGTCTTCACATATGGGTACGTCGGTACCGACGGAGCCTGCACGGGAATGCTCCCCTATCCAATCAGAAAGCTTTTGGGAGCATCCCTCGCGCCTGCGCGCTGACTTCCCGCCCTTTCCACTTCTTCTCCTCAGTTGAGTTTCATAGCTGAGACAAAGGAGAGAAAGAGGAAAGGAAGATAGATAGATAGATACAACTCCTAGGCGAGATGGGTGGGTTGTGAAGACTTATTCCTGCTGTTCCCAGAGATCACCTGTTACAGGTAAGTAACTGTGCTATCTCCAGGAACAAGCAGGAATGAGTCTTCACATATGGGGACTCCCTAGCTAGAGATGCCAGGGGGAGATCCCATAAAATGCATGTCCCTGGATCAGGAGTGCATTTCCCACACAGGAATCTCCGGGTAGGAGGGTAGGAGTTGAGAATAGAAGAGCTGTAAGGAAAAACAGCAAACCCAAGGACTACAGGAGAGGAGTCCATGGCATGTATGATAAGTACCATTAAAATTATTTAATGAACAGTTATAATGGAGCTTACCTACTGGATTGTAGGAAGTAGAAAGCGTGATGAAGACTACTGGATATGCAGTAGCGGAATCCTCAAGGTGACCTCACAGCAGTGAGGGTGAAGGTCCAGACCTGGAACTAGCAGGTGATCCAGGTGTTAACTGGGGTAGGATTAGAACAGCAGGTCTTCAATGGAAAGCTTTATGAGAAAAAGCTAAAAACTCTTTTAGGTACAGAGTCAAAACATTGAGGACCAAAAGAAGAAGACTGACCAATTTGGACAACTAGCCCAGTCTTGGAGGGAAGAAGGGGTATGGAAAAAAACCCAAATTCCCAAGGAGAACAATGTGTACTCAAAACAATGAAGATGTACACTATCTTTCCTAGCTGTTGAGAGATAGGAAAGATATTGAAGTTTGAATCTTCAAGGATAGGGAGACCTAGAGCAAAGTGGAAGCTGTTATCACCACAGTAGTGGTTGTGAGCATAACAGTCCCTACATACTAAGGAACAGTATGAAAAAGGGAGCCCACTGTCTGTAACCTCTAAGAAAGGTACAAATTGCTATAGCATAGACAGTGAGGAGATAGTATGTAATACATATCGATCTATAAAAGTCTCCCAACAGATACATATATATATATAGGGAGATATATATATACCTATATATATATGTATATCTAGATATGTAGAATATGTATCAACATATATATATAGGTGGATATATATATATATATACATATGGGGGCATAAATTATGCACATACAGCTTACAGACATATCTATGTAGAGGCATATATAGAGATATTTACATACATGACAATAAGTCTGAAGATACACTAAGCCCCATAAGAACATTCACATGGGGAATGTGAAGGGGAAAGATTCATCCAATAACAAGAGGGTGAAAACCCACTTGACAGATATATAGAGAATCTATTTCCGTGGGCTAAGAGGATGCAGGAATGCAATCCAGTAAAATAACCAGGATGGTTGCGTGAAAAACAGAGGATAATATCAGTCTGTAGAGAGCAAGTCGAGAGTCCTTTAGAACTCTGACATGGTAGATGGGTAGAAACGCATAGAGGAGATACCAGGAGGACCCACTGGAGGGACATAGGGGTATCATGCGTTACTAATAGCCTTGGATATTCACGGAGAAAAAGCTTATATTCTGAATTATAACAGGAGACAAGAGGGTGTGGAGAACCCTCACAGTCATGATAATGATTTATAAGCTTTTTTCTACTATATAGAATAGCCCTCAGAGACAGAGACAAAGATCAATGCTCTGTAGCAAGGGCCCATAGTAGAAAGCTTCTCTGAAGATTGCAGAGAGCATTGTGCAGGAGAATTATGAGATAAAACTGACTGAAGTCAGGTGTGTTGCCACATCCTAGGAAAAGGAGATGGCTAGAAAGAAGATAATGTGAGAAGCCTAAAGTGAGTAGGATTATCCAAGATAGATGAGGACTAGCTTGGAATCACTACTGAGGCTAGACAAAAATTTTGGAAGATAGACTGGAACTTGTGGAAAAGTACCAGTAGTTCAATCACTGGAACTCCTGCATGCACAGCAGCTGAAAAAGACAGCAGAGAAACAGACAAAGGGAGAGGAGATATTCCTGTCCCTGTCTGATGAGTTATCTTGAGAATGTATTCAAGGAAACAAAAAGTCTACACTGGAATGAAAGCTAGAGAAGCTTTTCAGTATGGTACCACTCAGTTAGGGGAAACCATGGATGAGAGGGGGAGGGTGACTTACCCATATGGCGAGTCAGCTGAAGGAAAAAATGTTCATGTTGGGACAGAAACTATCATGAGATAGTTGTAACCTCCCTTCTTGGTAGTAAGAAGAGGAGAATTCTGTAACCCATGGACAAGAATATCCTGACAGCTTAGCATACTGAAAAAGTAAAACCCCAGTGTAGAGCTTTAAGAAAAAACAGTGAACAAACTTCTGTTAAGAAGAGGTTAACTGTAGATTGTAACCTTCAGAACCTATGGTTGCTGGGTATGTTGAGACTGGCTAGAATTTGGAAACTTCAGACTAGGACGAGGTGTCCCTTGCTTGGGCACCTCTGGATGATGGGCAGGAGAAGAGTGAAACCTTCTTTTCTTAGGGAAAGAAGGCTTGGTAGGACATTTCCTACCTCCTGGGGAGGAAGAAGGCTTAAATGGTCTCCAGAACCAGGGAAGTCAGTGGAGCAATGAGCAACCTGACGTAAAGCCTCCTTATTGAAGAGATTTTCTCCAGTACAAGGAGAATTACCCAGTGTATGTTGTGCCCATCTGCTCAAGTCAGAAGCTTGGAGCCAGGCTCTACGACGTGCTCCAAAGGCAATAGCAGAGGATCTGCTAACAGACTCAAAAGAGTCTAGAGAAGCACGAGAAAGAAACCAAGAGATATTCCGGCTATGATTAAGAAGCAAGGAATAGTCAGCAGCCTTAGGCTCTGACAAAAAAGGAGTCAAAAGAGATAATTTCTTTGTGACCTCCTGGAGTGTTAGACTCATATAAAATATATAAGAAATAATTCTTGATGCCAGCATAGATGTTTGGAAGGTTTGACGTCCAAAGGCATCAAGTGCTCTAGAAGCACGACCTGGCGGATAAGAAGAATGCTTCTTCTTGCTTTTTACCTTCCTCATTGCTGATTCCACTACAATGGAATGATGGGGAAGTTGATTCTTTTGAAACCCTGGAGAGGGGGGCACCTGATACAGAACATTAGTTGCTGTAGAAGGTGAGGGAACCCTTAAAGGTGATTCCCATATTCTCAAAAGAAGATCCTGCAAAGAATGATGTAAAGGAAGCATTATATTTCCCTTTTCTGCAGGAGAGCCCTGGTTAAGATTACAGCCAGGGATAGGAATAGCAAGAAAGGTTGCCATGTCAAGGAGAAACTTCTGAAAAGAAGGATCTCCAATGGGAACCATCCCTGGGAAGGCTAAGGTTGAAGATGCAGCCTGAGCACCAGAGGATGTACTGGTCTAGTGCAGAAAAAGAATTTTACTAGATGGATAATGATACTGGCAGTCACGATTTGAGGCAGTTAGTACTGCATCGTCTATGCCAGGTATCGATTCCAAACTAGGCATGGAAAGGATCGATGGCACCGATGTAACTGCAGGAATCGACATCGATACCGATAATGGCATCGAGCCCGTCATCGGAGGCTGCTCAAGCGGTACCGAGGTAACCAGAGAGTCTTGGTGAGTATCCTCAGTACTGAGTATTCAGAAACGACAAGGGTCGGTTCCAAGGCACGTCGGTACCCAGTCATCTAGACTAGATATCGATTCCAGACTCGGCATCGAAGGGAGCGAGTCTATTGATGCATGTCTAGAGTGCACCGACGTCGGTGGTGGTACCGGCGATGCTGATACAGGGAAGTCACTCTGGGTCGTATCGATCGGTCCCGAAGGTACCGAGGACGCCAGATGACGATCCCTGGTGAAGAGTGGAACACTCGACACCGGTGCCGATGCCAGGGTATCGGTACCGCTCGAAGCGGATACCACCCCCGAGCATGGCTTAGATACAGGAAAGTCAATCTGGAACGTATCGATCAGTCCCGAAGGAACCGAGGATGCCAGAAGACGATCCCTGGTGTCGAGTGGAACACTCGACACCGGTGCCGATGCCGGGGTATTGGTACCACTCAAAGCAGGTACCACCACCAAACATGGCTTAGAAACAGGAAAGTCAATCTGGAACGTATCGATCGGTCCCGAAGGTACCGAGGACGCCAGATGACGATCCCTGGTGAAGAGTGAAACACTCGACACCGGTGCCGGTGCCGGGGTATCAGTACCGCTCGAAGCGGATACCACCCTCGAGCACGGCTCAGGTATGTTCTGTGAGGGGTGAGCCCGAGGAACAACCTGAAACCCCTGAAATGCTTTGGAGCCCGAAGACTCCCGCCGGAGTTTTAATGCCAATGGGATCTTGAGGGCAAGGCCGGAGCCGTCATCATGAGTGGCATGAGACCTACCACTCAAAGATTGGCAAGTCTTAACAGACTGTTTGTGGGTTACCTGATCCTGTAGAGAAGAAAAACCCGGTGCCCTCACTGCAGGAGGGAAAACGGTATCGAGGGAAACTCGAAAGAGGGAAGGTCTTCTCTCAGCATTGCAGCCTGATAGTTCAGGGGAAAAAGGGTCAGGACCCAAACAGGTTAGACACCAGAAATTGGAGTCTAAAAAGAAAACTGTGTTTCCACAGTGAAGGCACTTCTTAGGAGAAGAAGGCTCCATGATGGAGAGGCCTTGTAGGCCCAAAAAGTTAAGACAGAAACAGAGGGAAAAATCTCTCTGAGTTAAAGAAAACAGAAAGAAAAAACCACCGGCGGTACCGGTGTCGGCGGGAAAAACAGCCGCGACCACAAGAAAACAAGAAATGAAGTATTTAAAGAAAAAAGTTTCTGCGGTGACAGGAGGACGTCCTGCCAGCTCCGCGGAAAAACGAAAACTGAGGAGAAGAAGTGGAAAGGGCGGGAAGTCAGCGCGCAGGCGTGAGGGATGCTCCCAAAAGCTTTCTGATTGGATGCTGGGGAGCATTCCCGTGCAGGCTCCGTCGGTACCGACGTACCCATATGTGAAGACTCATTCCTGCTTGTTCCTGGAGATAGCTCCAATCCTTCAGGGGCATGGCTCTCCTGCTCCTTGTGTTGGTTTGAGTCTGCAGGAGGGGCTTTCTTCTTGCGGTCTCCATCAAGGCAGACAGACTGCATTCCAGGGCCATGGTTCTGGTTTTGAGTCCAGAAGGCTCCATGGCCATTGGTGTGGGCACCGAGGAACTCAGGCCCGGCACTGGTTCCCCCAAGGGGACGTCCTGAAAGAGAATAGGTTCTGGTGTCCAAGGCCGATCTGAGGTCAAGTCCTTCTGGGGGACCTTGGTAGGCTGCTCCTGCTCCAATCCCTCGGACAAGCATCTAGGACTGCGGGACCTGGCTCAGAGGTTACTCGACCTGTTGGAGCTTAGGGATTCCGACTTTGAGGTTTTCTTCTTCTTCTTGTTCCCTCAAGGGAGACCCCATTTCTGAGGAGCCACAGCGTCGATCGGGGTCCGCAAGAGTGTCCCGAAATTCCATGGCTTCAGAGGAGGCCTTGGCCTTCGGAGGTACGGGGATTCCGGGAAAAACATATTATGCTGCTGCTGGCGGCTCTGGAGAGTCTGTGTGGTTATCGTTTTACAAAGACCACATGCCGTGAGGTCATGGTCTGGCCCTAGGCAGCATAGGCAACAGTCGTTTGTGTCGGTAAGGGACATAATTTTGGCACACCAGTCACATTTCTTGAATCCATTGGTAGCCACGAGGGAAAAAATGATCCCAGCGAGATCGAAGACCCGTGATGCTGCCAGTTGGAAAAAGGGCGCAAAAGTGCCAAAAAGTAAAAAGATAGGAACCCAAGATTCGATGCTGGAGACAGCAAGCTTGGATGGCAGACAGAGTACCGGTGCACAACTGGAGAGAGTATGAAACTCAGGTCGAGAAATATCAGCTTTATCTGGGGAAAAACGAGCCAGATGTCTGAAAGGCTCCGCGAAAAAAAGGAGACTGAGCAAGACTGCATCCTTGGGTGGGAAGGGCACCACGCATGCGTAGTGGCATCTCCCAAAGGCTTTTTTTTTTTTATATTTATGCATTTTTACAATAAATCAAGCATACACTTGTACAGAAGTTAAACCTGTCAACGTAATTACCGAAAGTACATTTAAGAAAAATATTAAACAGAAGTGAAAACATAGACAGGATAACGTTAACCCCCAAAAAGGAAGGAGGGGAAGGCAAGGAAAATATTACAGAGGTCAGGGACAACCCCCGCACACTAAGGAAAGAAAAGAAATTACCAAAACTTACCAGAAGGAGACAGAGAACCTTTCATAGGAACGTAACTACTCAATAGGAGAAGAAGTTACAATATGAGCATTAATGGAGGACAGATCCTCCGGCTGGAAGAAAACATACTTATGTGATTGAAAAACAATTATACATTTACAGGGATATCTAAGCATAAACGATGCACCCAGTCGAGTCACCTCGGGTTGAAGGATCAAAAAAACTTTACGCCTTCTTTGTGTCTCCCTTGACATGTCAGGAAAAAGCGCAATTCTTTTACCAAGAAACAAATTGGCACTCTTTTTAAAGTAAAGCTTAAGAAGCCAGTCTCTATCCGAAGGTAAGGCCAGTGAGACAATCAACGTAGAAACAGGTACTTCATCGTCCTTAGGTGTTTGAAGCAAAGCTGAAACATCCAGAAAATCCATTTCCAACACCAGCTACCTTTTTCCCCATTTTCTTACCAGAAGGCAAGAAATAAGCTTTAGTTATTGGAGGCAAGACCTCTGATGAAACCTCCAAAACTTCTTGCAGATATCTCTTAAACAGATCAATCGAAGAAACCAGTGAAAGCATAGGAAAATTAAGTAAACGAACATTTGAAGATCTAGTAGCGTTCTCGAGAGTTTCCAGCTTCAGCCGCATATTCATATTTTCTTTAACCAAGGACTCAGTTACATCTGTAATCCATTTTAAATCTTGTACATTAGTAGTAACCTGCGTCTTGATTTCCGTAGCCTCAACTTGGACTTTAGACAAAGAATCCTCAAGCTTTGACACCCGGGAAATAGTCAACACCAATTGCTGAGTCACAGCAGAGGCTAATTGAGAAATTGCGTCCCAAATACTGTCCAGGGAGACAACAGCAGGACGTAGCAAAGTAAGGCCCAAAGATGACACACTCCCTGAGGGCAGGGGAGCTTCCTCCACCTTAAGCTCAGTCACCCCCTGAGTAGCACTAACGCCCTCTAAAGATGACACCGCCACCGAAACTTCCGCAGCATTAGCTATAACCGGCTGCTTACCGGACTTCACCTCAGTCAGGCCCCGCTCACACGCCACAGCACCCCCCGCTTCGGAGGGACTCTCGGCCGCGCCAGAGAGAGGAAGTGACGGTATGTTCGGGGGCGAGGGCGGGAAACGTCCATCCGGGGAGAGAGTAACGTCCAAGGCAGGAGATACCGCATCTCCCTCATTCGGTACTCCAAATGCCGCTCGTATCTCCCCAACCTGTTGCTTGGATAGTTGGACGAAGCGATCCATTGGTCAAGTTTCCGCAGAAGGAGAGGGTTTCGCCGAAGAAGGCTCCGCGGGAGGAGCCCTCTGCTTGCCCTTCCGTTTAGGCATTCCGCTTCAGAACTACTCTGTCGCCATCTTGGAGATTAGCCACTCCCCCCAAAGGCTTTCTTTGAAAGCTGGGGGGATGCTTCCACGAGGGCTCTATCAGCACCGTCATCACCCATATGTGAGGACTGACTTCCTGCTTGTTCCCGGAGAATGGGTCTGAGAAAACAGTGTAATGGCAAAGTACATACCAAATCTCTGCATTCTTCTCAGCACATATGAAGTCCCATTTTTAAAAAGTCATAAAGATCATACATTTTTTAAAAAGTCATAACGATCATACATCTGCCGACCAGACTTGATGTCCAGAGGGGCATGCTGTCTGCCTGGTGCCAAAATCCAAGATGTTATGGAAAGTTTGCCGAGACTCATCAAGCCCACTGACTATTACCCAATGTTGCTAATCCATGTTGGAACAAATGATACTGCCAGGTTGTAATGCAGCGAGGGCTGATGAGAGCCCAGTTGGGAGGAAAAAAGGTGTTTTTCACAGAGAAAAAGACTTGCAATATTCCCAGGAACCAGCTAGAGGGAGCAAGAGTGTCTTCAGGGAGACTGAAGAGCCACGCCCAGCTGGTCAAGAGAAAATGCTAACCAGCTTCCAATCCTCAAAGGCAGGAGGGCTTCATAAGGGGAGTGTGTAAGACTGGAAGGAGGAAGGAGAAGAGGCAGAAGGAGCACCGGTAGCCTCGGAGATAGAAGCAGCAGCAGAAGCAGCAGCCCTAGCAGAAGCAAGGGGAGAATCACTGGCAGCACCAAGAGAGAGAGGTGGAAGTGGAAACCTGACTACTCTAGTGCTAGAGGATTCCCAGGAGGGAGAGGTAATTTCCCAGGAGCTGAGGAAGGACCTAAGGAGGTGTCAGCTCAAGCCAAACTGAGAGCTGTTTGCCCTCAGAGGCAAAAGCACTGCTGTAATTGCAACCCTAAGCCAAACAAGAATCAGCTGGAGAAGCCAAGCCACACTGAGTCAGAAAGCCAGAAGCTGGGCTTGTACAGAGGCAGGCCTTCACCAGGAGAAGGAAGTCAAAGGCTGCAGGGTAAGCCTAACCTGCATAGAAAAGGATTTCACCAAGCTGCTGCCTGGGAAAGGCAGGCAGTGGAAGAAAGCGGTTTACTTGAGGATTGCTGCCATACAAGGTAAGAGAAATGTATGCCTAATAAGAAAGTTGTGAATGGTAAAAGCTATGATAAAGCTGCTATAAAGCCTCTAAGGAAAGAGGGTACTTTAAAGCCTAACAGCACATGTCTGACGCCCTAGGCTAGGCCAAGGACATTGGGACTTGCTACAGAAAATATACAAAACCCCTGAATGTGTTTTACAATAAACCAGGGATATAGAATCAGAGCTTTCTGATATCGAGCCAATGCAAGTGGAACTGGCAGGAGATTTGTCTGACCATGAGATGGACTGTACACTTTGCATTTCTGAAAGTTTAGAGTCACTGCCAGACTTGTGAGTTGGGTGAATTGCCAGCAGAGCATTCTGTATTTTGTTTGAGCACCTCCATTCCTGTGACGTATAACAGTTTTTGCTTTGAACCCTGAGCTGTTTTCTACCTGAGTTAAGGACATTTGCTTTAAAGTTGTAACCCACTATTTAGAACCACTGTGAAAAGGGAAATAAAAGCCTTATTAATTCCCACCACTCAGCTTGATTGTTTCATTGAAGAATGGAACTAAAGCAACTGCAAGGACCAAGAGCCATTTGGGCCTTTAGAAGACTCTCCAATCTTAACATTATATTTTTGTGTCCCACCTGCCCTGGCGTCCACTGGCCACCAGGGAAGTGTTGCTGACAAGGTATCCCTCGGAACGTATCAAAAGTGACTTCATGGCTCTGGGACAGAGGGTGAAGCAGTTAGGTGCACAGGTGGTGTCCTCTTCAATCCTCCCTGTTGAGGGTAAAGGCCAAGGCAGAGAAGCTCGCATCCTGGAGATGAATGCATGGCTGCGTGGATGGTGTCATCGAGAGCATTTCGGTTTCCTAGACCATGGGATGCTGTTCCATGGGTTGCAGAGCATCTATCCAAGAAAGGTCAAAGCGTCTTCGGTAGTAGACTGGCTAATCTACTGAAGAGGGCTTTAAACTAGATTTTTTGGGGATGGGTGAAGAAAGCCCCCAGGTAGGTGATACATTAAATACCTTTTTGGAAATGGGTAACAGGGGTAACATATGGAAAGCAGTGTGTATAAATGCCCGTAGCATGGGAAATAAGATCCCTGATGTTGAAGCTTTGGTGGGAGTGGCTGACTTGGATTTAGTAGCAGTTACAGAAATATGGTTCACAGAAAACCATGATTGGGATGTAACTATACCTGGCTATACTTTATTCAGAAAGGACAGAGTAGGAAGAAGGGAGGAGGAGTGGCACTATATGTAAAAACTACTATTAAAGCTTAGGAATTACAGAGCTTAAAAGGGAGAGAGGAGGCATTGTGGGTTAAACTAGAAAGAGGGAAAGAAAAATCTATTTGCATTGGTGTGATATACAGACCTCCCTCACAAGAGGAAGAGGTGGACAGAGAGTTAATTGAAGACATATGCAGCATTGCTAGGAAGGGGGAAGTGCTACTGATAGGAGATTTAAATATGCCAGATGTTGATTGGCACATTCCTGCTGCAATATCATCTAGAAGTAAGGAGATCCTGGATTCTCTACAGGGAGAGCTATTCAGGCAATTGGTAACAGACCCCACACGTGACGGGGCCATACTGGACTTGGTGCTTACCAATGGTGAAAGTGTTTCTGATTTTGTAGTGGGAGATCATTTTGCATCCAGTGATCACCAGATGGTATGGTTCAATATTAGGATTAGGGCTGTTAGAATCCATTCAAAGGTGAGGATCTTAAGACTTTAGGAAGACTAACTTTGCCAAGATGGGCCAATACCTCAGGGAGTCATTAGTGGGATGGGAACAGCTGGGGGATGTAGAAAAACAGTGGGCAACACTGAAAAGGGATATTTTAAGGGCAACCAACCTTTTTGTTAAAATGGTAAATAAAGGTAAAAGGAAAAGGAGACTGCTATGGCTTTCGAAAGAAGTAGCTGAAAAAGTGAAGAAAAAGAGGGAGGCCTTCATGAAATACAAGATATCACAGAGAGAGGAAGACAGGCATCTATATTTGGAAAAACTTAGAGAAGCTAGCAAAGTAGTCAGGAAAGCAAAGATTCAAAAGGAGGAGGAAATAGCCAATGCAATAAAATGGGGGGATAAGACATTTTTCAGATATGTTAGTGCGAAGAGGAAGGGCAAAAGTGGTATTGTCAGACTCAAGGGTGCAGGGGAGAAATATGTAGAAGCTGATAAGGATAAAGCGGAATTGCTTAACAAATATTTCTGTTCTGTGTTCACAGATGAAGAACCAGGAGCAGGATCTCAGAAAACACCCACAAACAGGAACAGAAGCGAGGGACATCTTGAACAATTTTCAGAAGACTGTGTTCATGAGAAACTAGCTCAACTTAAAGTAGACAAAGCGGTGGGACCAGATGGGATACACCCTAGAATACTAAGGGAACTTGGGGACATTCTAGCAGCTCAAATGACTGACCTTTTCAATGCCTCGTTGGAGTCAGGAGTGGTGCCAAAGGACTGGAGAGAGGCTCATGTGATGCCTTTACACAAAAGCGGAAGTAAGGATGTGGTTAAAACTACAGGCCGGTTAGTTTAACTTCGGTGGTGAGTAAATTATTGGAAACGCTGCTGAAAGAGAAAATAGTGAGGTTTCTGGAGTCCAGTGGATTACAGGATCCGAGGCAGCATGGATTCACCAGAGGCAGGTCTTGTCAGACAAATCTGATCGATTTCTTTGACTGGGTGACCAGGGAATTGGACCGAGGGAGAGCCCTTGATGTGGTGTATCTAGATTTCAATAAAGCCTTTGATACTGTTCCTCACAGGCGACTTATAAACAAACTGAGCACCCTAGGAATGGACCCTAAAGTTACTGCTTGGGTTAGAAATTGGTTGGGTGGGAGGCGACAAAGAGTACAAGTAAATGGAGCTCACTCTGAGGAGAAGGATGTTACCAGTGGTGTGCCCCAGGGATCTGTCCTTGGTCCGATTCTTTTTAACATCTTTGTTAGTGATATAGCGGAAGGGCTGTCGGGTAAGGTTTGCCTCTTTGCTGATGATACCAAAATCTGCAATAGAGTAGACACCCAGGAAGGTGTAGATAACATGAGGAGGGATCTAGCTAAGCTTGAAGAATGGTCTAGAATTTGGCAGCTGGGATTTAATGTTAAAAAATGTAAGGTCATGCATTTGGGCTGCAGCAATCCAAGGGAGCAATATAGTATAGGGGCTAAGTACTTTTGTCCACTAAAGAAGAGCGGGACCTAGGCGTGGTTGTGTCTGATGATCCTAAAGTAGCTAAACAGGTAGAAAAGGCGACAGCGAAATCCAGAAGGATGCTTGGGTGCACAGGGAAAGGAATGGCTAGCAGAAGAAAGGAGGTGATAGTACCTCTGTATAAGTCTTTGGTGCGACCCATTTGGAGTATTGTGTGCAATTCTGGAGACCGCACCTTCAAAAGGATATAAACAGGATGGAGTCGGTGCAGAGGGTAACTACTAAAATGGTTAGTGGTCTTCATTATAAAGCATATGAGGACAGACTTAAGGATCTTAATATGTACACCTTAGAGGAAAGGGGAGATAGAGATGATATGATCGAGACGTTTAAATACTCCTGTGGCATAAATGCACAGGGGGAGAGCCTCTTTCGATTGAAAGCAAGTTCTGCTACGAGGGGACATGGGATGAGGATGAAGGGAGATAGATTCAGGAGTGATATGCAGAAATATTTCTTTACGGAAAGAGTAGTGGATCTGTGGAATAGTCTCCCAGTGGAGGTGGTAGAGATGAGGACAGTAACTGAATTCAAAAAAGCATGGGACAAACACAGAGGATCTCTAAAGGAAAAAAGGGGATTGTTGTAGTTGTTGATATGGAAGGACAGACTAGATAGGCCATGTGGTCTTTTTCTGTCGTCATATTTCTATGAAATTGAGATGTTCAGGTCAGGACATGCTCAATTCCCTGGGTATTTTACAAAAGGCTACTAACGTGGAGCACCTTTCATGTATAAATGCTGGTACTTACACGTGGAAGCAGGAATTTTGCAATTTCCATATGGAAATGCTGGCACTTATGCACACAGACCTATAAAGGGTTGCTTGATTTTCATGTGCATATTTCAAGCCTATTTTATAAAGTAAGGAACACGTGTACTTTACTTTATAAAATAGAGATGCGAGTGGTCAAAAATGTGGGTTAAACAAGGTATGGGCACTAACGCCTGCTCTATGGCAGATATAAAATGCCTGCGCCTAGATTTTTCAAGAACATGCATACGTTAATAGTATTTTGTAACTTACACGCTGCCAAAACTCCGCCCTTGTACACACCCACAGTGAAAAGTACATGCTATAGGTTTGATACATGTACTTACAGAATAGCGATTTATAAAATCCCATGTAAATGGCCATTTATGGACAAAACTCTCTAAAATGCCCTACTTTATGCACATAAATCTAGGCAACCCTTATAAAATTACCCTCATAGCTGGGCCATTTTACATAGCTAAACGTATAAGTGCTACCAATTAACTAGTGAAGCTGCTATTTTTTTGGAAGAAGAAATAGAACACTGAGTATTAAGGACAATTTCTCTTTTAATCCATTGAGCAATGTCCAGGCCAAAACTAGCACTTCTTTCTTAAAATCTGTGCATCTGCCTGAGCTGGTACAAAAGCTAACTGATAAATTTTCCCAAGTACATTTCTGGCCTCCGCAAACCATGCCCTTTTAAATTCCTGTATGGTGTTACTCTTCCCATGTAAACATACAAATGCTGCTATTTACTCATAGAGATGCTTTTTAAATGACCTTCATACGGTATGAGCTTATAAGCTGTAGAAAAAAAACATTTCCTCAGCAAAAGGATAAGGTTTTTCTTGGAGTACTTGAAAAGATATGATTTATTAAAGAAGTGTGTATTAAAAGAATGCCGCTTCTAGTTAGTCAGATGTTTTCATAAACAATCCAATTTTCCCCTCTCCACACAAACATCTAGCCTATCTCACTGAAATATTCATGAGGCAGGCCATTGCAATTGCTCTTCAGTCAGGCAAATGCTCTGTATCACGTGCTGTTTGACAAATCTAGCAACGCCTGCTAAATTTAACATTGACTGTGCTAAATGGGAAGAAAAATACTTGCATACCAATTCCTTAGTTTTTTAAAGCTGTAGTCTATTATATGCTCAAATCTGAATGACATATACACACAGCATCTATCGTCAGTGTTAAGTAATTTATTTCCTTAGACAGTTGGATTGTCAGTTACACAAGTGGGTGATGTCGCAGTTCGCTGGAGTGCAAGAGCTCTCCGAGAACTCAGAGCAGAGTGTGACGTTATGCGCAGAGGCCTCTTCAGCCTCCAAGTTTTGTATTCTATGCTTTTTCAAAAGGCTGCGAAAACAAAGCACTCTCATTTTCAAGAGGTTTATACCTCTTTGCATTTTACGATGTTAGTTTTTGTTTGCTAAAGTATAGATTTATTGTTAGTTTATTTTCTCTCTTTTGATCAAAGTGATGCTCATCCAACATGTCCAAGACCAAATCAGCAGGCCTGGAGAGATTTTTAAGAACGTCACTGTGCTGCTTTATTGAAGTTACAGCTTCCTGCATCTTATCTCTGAAGAGATAATCTCCATGGCACGTCATCTCAGCAAGCTTCTCCTGAACATTGTCTGAAGCCCCAGAACCATAAGTGTCTTTGGGTACCAATCACTATGGAGGAGACTCTCCAAGACATTTCAAAAATATCATAGGTTACTTGGATTATGTACTATCCACAATCCTTCCCTTTGTCCAATAGTGAATAGAGCTGTTTCACCATCTCTTGAAGGGGTGTGTCTGCAAACTCCTGCATTTTGCATACAGTGGTGCACAAGTGCATGCCCATGAAGAGCTAGAAGGATGCTGCACGGGATGTGAGCACAGCATTCTGAAAAAAATATCTCCCAAAAGACTCCAATGTCCAAGCCTCTCTCCCTGGGGGTACCAAAGAGTGCAGCTTTGAACTTTTGGTCCTTTTAAGAGCAGATTCTTGAATCTGGGAACCTTCTGAACTTCATACATTGAGTGAACGTTCTTGCTAATAGGCTGTACACAGAGAGGGGTCTCCCACATTCTCATACATATGTCCTTTAGGATTCTGTGAACATGCACTGTCACAGTTTCCATAGGAGGATCAAGGTATTTGTAGCAGTCCAGTCCATTTCTGCAAAGGGACTAGACTGAAGCCAAAGTCAATGAAAAAACGTTTTTCCGGTGGAGACTTTGGGCCCGATATTTGACAGTTTACAGCCCTGTAAACCATGTAACTGTCACTGAGAGGGATATTCACCAGCACTAACTATGTTAGTGCCACTGAATATCCTCAATTATGGCCCTTACGCACCCCGATGCTAACTTCTTAGCATCAGGGCGTGTCGGGAACACTCTGAGGAGGAGGAGCAGAGGTGGAGATGATTGATAACCAGGCTGCAGAGATATTGCGTTACCCAGTTAGCGACCTGTGCCTAAAAGACAGACAAGTTAAAACCTTGTCTATCTTTTAGGTGCAGGAGCTAGCTAGGCAGCATGGTGTAATTAGATCTTACCTGCTAATTTTCTTTCCTTTAGTCCCTCCAGACCATGCCAGACTACCAGATCTTCTCCCCATTCCAGCAGATGGAAACTGAGAACTACAGGCTTTGGTGATGTCACCCTATATAAGAGTCAGTACTCCTCCCACCAAGCCAGTATATGAATAACCAAGCAGAAACCAACACACTTTCCACTAACCTACTGTAAGTATGAAGGCACCACCCCTTCCCCTGACAGTGGCCACAGAAGCAGAAGTCAATCACTGTCCCTCGCCAAGGTCTTGCCAAATAAAGCTGCAGTGGCGGGATCTGGACTGGACTGGAGGGACTAAAGGAAAGAAAATTAGCAGGTAAGGTCTAATTGCACCTTCCATAGCATCCCTCCAGTCCAGACGTACCGGGATGTACCAGAACAATACTCGCACGTGGACGGGACCCACAAGCCTGGCCTCAAAGGCCCTAGCCCTGAGCCAGGCATCTGAACGGGCCTGCACATCCAACCTGTAATGATTCACAAAAGGTATGGAGCAACCCCCAGGTCGCCACCCTGAAAATTTCCACTGGAGGCACGAGACTGGACTCTGCCCAGCATGCTGCTTGCGCCCTGGTAGAATGCACACGGAGCCCATGGCAGAACAAAGCCTCAGCTATAGCTTCCTTGATCCATCAAGTAATGATGGCTTTCAATGTCACCTCCCCTTTATGGGAGCCTCCAAATAGAACAAACGCTCGGTCTTCCGGAATGGTTGTGTCCGCTTCAGATAGCGTGAGAGCACCTGACATATATCCAACTGAAAGAGCTGTTCATTGCCTCCCCCCCCCTCTGGGAAACCAGGCATGATGGACTGATTCAAGTGAAAGGCAGAGAGGACTATTGGCAGGAAAGAAGGCACCGGATGCAACATCCGAAGATTAAAACCCCTCCTCGGCCAAGAACATTTCCGTACAGTATGCCAATCCATCATAACACCAGTCTTAGACTACTGCAATACCGTTTTCCAAGGATTACCCAAACAAACCATCCGACCACTTCAAGTAGTCCAAAACACCGCTGCCCGAATCATCATTGGAGCATCACAATATGACCATATCACTCCCCTCCTATACGAACGTCACTGGTTACCAATTACCTCACGCATCAAATACAAATCTGCTCTTACCACCTTTAAAATCAAAAATATTGTTGCTATTGTTTGAGTTTTATTGTTTACTTTCAAGTTCTCTGTAACAGTTAAAGTTTCAATGTAAACCACCTTGATTATATGATAAGGCGGTATAGAAAAATTATTAAATAAATAAACCATCACCTGCTCCTTAGAGATGACCAGGAAAGGGCTCCTGAAAAGACAAGGCCTGAAGCTCTGAAATTCTCCTGGCTGAGCAAATGGCCACTAGAAACACTACCTTCAAAGTCAGGTCCTCCAAGATGGCCATACCCAGCGGCTCAAACAGTGCTGCTGCCAAAGCTGAAAGAACCAAATTAAGATTCCAGGTCAGTACCAGATTTTGTACTGGTAGACAAATCTGTCACATAGCCTAAAGAAATTGGACGAAATTGAACCAGCACCTGCCTTTTGATCTTACCTCTGAAACATGCCAAACAGTCACTTGAACCCAAATGGAATTAGCGGCCAAACCCTTGTCTGCAACTGCCTGTAAGAAAGCCAGCAACTCCGGAAGAGTGGCCCGCAAGGCCTCTTGCTCCTCTCTCGGCACACCAGTGCTCGAACAATCGCACGTAGGCCAACAAGATTGACTGCTTTCATGCTTGTAAGAGGGTAAAAATCACGGCTGGCAAATAACTGCAGCATCTCAGCTACACCCTTTCAAGAGCGAAGCCGTAAACCGGAACAGAGCCACCTGAGGCATGTGCAGAGGACCCTGAGATAGCAGGTCCCTCCGTGCCAGCAACCATGGGAGCATCTACACACAGTCTGACGAGATCCGGGTACCATGGCCTCCCGGGCCAATCTGATGCTACCAGGACAACCAGTCTCCGATGTGCCTCTACTCTCTGAACTACTTGACCAATCAGGGGCCATGGTGAAAAAATGTACAGGAGACCAACCAACGGCCATGGCTGAGTCAGTGCATTGAGCCCTTCCAACATCGGCTCCCTCCGACGACTGAAGAAGCATGACACCTTGGCATTGTCGGGCATGACCATGAGATCCATACGGGGTTGACCCTACCTTTGTCCGCCAACACCCACTCCCCTGGATCTACTCTGTCGGCTGAAGAAATCCACCTCGTCGTTGTCCTCGCTCATGACATGGGCTGTGGACAGTGCCGGAAGATGAGCCTCCGCACATTGAAGTAACGGGGTACAATCCTCGGCTAGGGTAGGGCTGCCAGTTCCTCTCTGACTATTGATGTAGGTCACTATGGTCGCATTGTCCGAAAAAAATCTCCACTGCCTTCTGTTCCAACAAGTGCTGGAAGTGCTGTAGTGTCATGAAGACAGCCCGCATTTCCAGGCAGACAGCCTGCATTTCCAGGCAGTTGATGGACCACGCCTGCTGCTCTGCATTTCCAAGTTCCTTGGGCGATCTGACCCTGACAGTGCGTTCCCCACCCCGTGAGACTGGCATCTGTCGTGATTACTGACCTTTGCAGGGTCTCTAGTGACAAACCCCTCTGAAGATTGTCTGAGCCTCACTTCCCGAGGAAACTCCAGTCTGCGGGAGAGGGGATGATGCTGTGGTGACCGATGTGACAATAATGAACTCTGGAGAGGACATATGTGCGCTCGCGTGCATGGCACAAAATACAGAGTTACCGCCATGACTCCCAGTACCTGAAGGTAGGACCACGCCATCAGAGACTGGTGCTCCAGGAATCTCCAAATCTGGCCCTGCAGCTTGAGGACTCGCTTCTCCAGGGAGACCGCCCCAACCACATACTGAATTGCGTGTCCAGATATGTTAGAGTTGGCGATGAGACCAGATGGCTCTTGGCCACATTGACAACCCAACTGAGCGTCCACAGCAACTCCAGCACGGGATCCATTGCGTCTTGACTCTCTTCTCATGATTTGGCCCAGATGGGCCAGTCATCCAAGTAGGGATGCACAAGCACTCCCTCCTAGCAAAGGGCCACCACCACCACCAACATAATCTTTGTGAAGGTGCATGGGACAGTGGTCAATCAGAAAGGCAGTGCTTGGAACTGGACGTGCTCCATCGGGACTGCAAACCAGAGGAATTGTTGATGATCCACCCAAATTGGGACATGCAGGTAGGCCTCCGTTAAGATCCTGGGCGGTGAGGAATTCGCCCTTGCATATGGCAAAGATCACCGAATGCAACACTTCCATGTGGTGGTATAGTGGTGAGCATAGCTGCTTTCCAAGCAGCTGACCCGGGGTCCTGCCGGCCAACACCTCAAACCCGGGAGGGGAGTCCAGGATTCAACCTGAGGTGGAACTGGTTGCGCAGCGCATTAGCTACCGGATCCGGTGAGTATTGATTTTTCTGGTTCTTAGTCAGTTAGCTCTGGGGAAGTCTCAATACTAATATGGTATGGAAACAGGTAAAGGGAGTCTGATCAACTCCCAGGGCTGTCCTAGTAACCCTGCATGAGTATGCGCGGGGCGAAGCCACTGACCCTTTTGGTTAGGTTCATGGTTTTCAGGTATGGGCGGCCTGAAGACACTTGTATTGATAGTATTCTTGATTGTGGCTGTTTGCTTATGTATCCCATGTTTCCTTCCCTTATTCTTGCGTATGCTGAACTCAGCCATTGATAGAATAAGAACATAAGAACATAAGATATGCCATACTGGGTCAGACCAAGGTCCATCAAGCCCAGTATTCTGTTTCCAACAGTGGCCAATCTAGGTCATATGTACCTAGCAGTTTCCCCAAGGGACACAGGTTCCACAATGCTTGTATTGGTTCAAGCATTGATATCCTGGGTCCCTTCTTAATAATGGTTTATGGAACTTTCCTCCAGGAACTTGTCCAAACCTTTTTTAAACCCAGCTACACTAACAGCCTTTACTACATCCTCCGGTAACAAATTCCAGAGTTTGATTACACGTTGAGTGAAAAAATATTTTCTTTTATTAGTCTTAAATAGTTTACCCTGTAGCTTCATTGCATGTCCCCTAGTCTTTCTATATTCTGATAAGGTAAACAATCGATCTACGTTTACCCGTTCCACTCCGTTCATTAATTTATAGAGTTCTATCATATCTCCCCTCAGCCGTCTCTTTTCCAGGTTAAAGAGCCCTAACCTTTTTAGCCTTTCTTCATAGGGGTATCCTTCCATCCCCTTTACCATTTTGGTGGCTCTTCTCTGAACCTTTTCTAAAATCGCTATATCCTTTTTAAGATACGGCGACCAGAATTGCACATAATATTCAAGGTGCGGTCTCACCATGGAACGATATAGAGGCATTATAATATCTTTTGTTTTATTTTCCATTCCTTTCCTTATCATACCTAGCATTCTATTTGCTCTCTTGGCCGCCGCTGCACACTGGGCCGAGGGTTTTAACATGGTATCCACAATGACGCCTAAATCCTTTTCCTGGGTGGTGGTTCCTAATGTGGAACCTTGCATCCACAATCCTCTTGGGTTTTAACAACTTTAAATAGTTTTGTGTAATCTGCAAATTTGATAACCTCATTCGTTATTCCACTTTCCAGGTCATTTATGAATATGTCAAAAAGCAGCGGACCCAGCACAGATCCCTGGGGTACACCACTATTCACCTTTCTCCATTGGGAAAATTGGCCATTTAGCCCTACCCTCTGCTTTCTATCTTTTAACCAGTTCCTGATCCACAATAGTACACTGCCTCCTATCCCATGACTCTTTAGTTTTGCCAAAAGTCTCTCAGGGACCTTGTCAAAGGCTTTCTGAAAGTCCAGATACACAATATCAACCGACTCACCTTTGTCCACCTGATTATTCACTCCTTCAAAAAAACATAACAGATTAGTAAGACAAGATCTTCCTTGTCTAAAGCCATGTTGGCTGTCTCCCATCAGGTCATGACTATCTACATGCTGAGTAATTTTATTCTTTATGATAGTTTCTACCATTTTTCCCGATACTGATGTCAGGCTCACCGATCTGTAGTTTCCCGGATCACCCCTGGAACCCTTTTTAAAAATTGGTGTTACATTCGCGATCCTCCAACCGTCAGGTATTAGAGATGATTTTAATGATAGTTCACAGATTACTAATAGCAGGTCTGCAATCTCGTATTTCAGTTCTTTCAACACCCTTGGATGTATACCATCCGGCCCAGGTGATTTGCTACTCTTCAGCTTATCTAATAGTTGTAATACATCTTCCCGATGTATCGATATTTCCTTCAATTCTTCCGCACCTTTAAATACCACTTCAGTCATGGGTAACATCCCTACATCTTCCTCAGTAAAGACTGAAGCAAAGAATTCATTCAGTCTCTCCGCTATCGCCTTGTCGCCTCTTAGTGCTCCTTCAACCCCTTTATCATCTAATGGACCAACTGACTCTCTCACAGGGTTTTTGCTACGAATGTACTTGAAAAGGTCTTTACTTCAAGTTTTTGCTTCCGCAGCAAGCTTCTTCTCAAATTCTCCCTTTGCCTGCCTTATCAATGCCTTGCATTTGACTTGCCAGTGCTTGTGCTGTTTCCAGGTTTCATCGTTTGGCTCTTTTTTCCATTTCCTGAAAGATGCTTTTTTGGCAACAACAGCCTCTCTGACCTCACCTTTAAACCATGCTGGCAGTTTTTTGGACTTCCTTCCACTTTTCTTAAAGCGTGGAATACAGCTGGTCTGGGCTTCCAAGATAGTATTTTTCAACAACAGCCAAGCCTGATGTACGTCTTTAACCTTTGCAACTGCTCCTTTTAGAATTGTTGTACGCAAGGCAGATTCACAGATACTAGCAATGTGGCATTACTACCCTAACCCTGTACCACACAGTGATCCCTCCACCCTAGTGTAGAGTACCATATGTGATTTAATTCTCACCCTTTCTCACTTGCGGGTGAGAATAATCAAAGGGGGGAATGTGATAGGCTATGGCCTAGCATAGCCTGTAAATGCATATTATGAAGCCTGTAGGTTAGGCCTGAGTCCCCACCCCCACTTCAGAATATTATAACTGAGCAGAGCTAAAAGCCAGAGAAAATAGAATTCTGCTTCAAGCTGCTTTTGCTGATAAGAATATAAAACTTTTCCATTGAGTTTGTTATATTATCCACAGATGTATTTCAGAATCTTGCTTTTCACACAGTGTCTGTGCTGCGAGTGACCTTGTAAGCAAAAAGCAAGGCAGAATGTTATGTCTAGTGATAGAGCCATGGCTAGGAAGGCCTCAGAGCGGGGGGAGATGCGGTGTGGGCCCGGTCAGAAATTTTCCATTGAATGGGGGGGGGGGTGAGGGGGCCACCGGGACCAATGAGGAGTTTGCCTGTATAGAGCTAATGAAGAAAGCTATAAATGCTGTTGTTTTATTGAACGCCATTGCTCAGACCATTTTGAAAGTGACAATTGACAGGTGTCTGAGCTTGTGCACAAAATAAACAGGTTTGAATTCTAGTAAATAGACTCCTGGTGTGTTCATTGTGTGCACTTCGCTACTACACTATTACTCCTTTTAAGTTTTGTTTTCTTTGTCTGTTTGGTTTATTATTTAAAAAATAATAATCTCAATTCTCTGTAGACGAGGCTACACACAACTACTCCCCATCTGCTGGAGACTGAAGATACTGGCTTGGTGGGAGGAGTCCTGGCTCCTATGTAGGGTGACATCACCAAAGCCTGTAGTTCTCAGTCTCCATCTGATGGAATAGAGAGAAGACCCGGTAGTCTGAAATGGACTGGACGGGCGCGATGGAAGCAAATTGTTGCTGCCTGGTTAGCTACTGCGGCTTCTGGCATGTGCAGCAATCCCCGAATATTCAGCTGGGGCCGCATATGACCCTGGCATTGAATATCCGGGGTTAAGTGTTGGTGGGCACAGTTATGCACTGTAGTGGCACTTAGTCTGCCCAAGTGAATATTGTGCCCTTCCTTCTTTCATGAGGTGGAAATGGATCTGATGGGAAGCCAGTGGAACCTTCTTCTTTAAAGAATACCTCTGGCTCTGTCAGAATTCCAGGATCCACTTGGAGTTTGACCCATTAAAATACTCGTCAGAGAAGTCTGGGTCACTACTTGCTTCAACCTCCACTCCTCCCTGGATGAAAACAGAGTCACCAAGGATCTCTGATGCCTCAGTGAAACCTCTTCTCCGATGAACTGAAGATGGACATTGGCTGGGCAGTCACTGATTCTGAAACTCTTTGATGCCTCTGTGTTGATCTCTCTCCTACAGGTAAGGTGTGAGTCTTGAGTATCGCCTGCACGTCTCGCTGCATCAACATCAATGATGCCAAAGCTGCAGCATTGTGCCAAGCAAAGAAGTGCTCCATCTGCTCTTCAAATTTCCTTGTGAACTGATCCTCAAAGGCTGCCATTGACAGTTGTTGTCTACATTTTGGGATCTTGCCAGGTACTTGTGGCCTGGAATGGCCACACTTGGAAACAGGATACTGGGCTTGATGGCCTTTTGGTCTGACCCAGTATGGCATATCTTATGTTCTTAAAGGCTTTGGAGGAGCAGCCACATCTTCCAGAGATGGTGGAGTATATCGCAAGGCTGGTCTGAGACCCTTGGAATCTACTGCGTTTCCTTCCGTGCTGAGGGGGATGAGTAGGCCTCATGTTGGTGATCTTTCAAGGATACCAGATTCCTTAATGCCTCACTGCTTACAATGTTATGCTCCAATGAGGTATGACTCCAATGCACTGTAGCCTCCACCTGGCATTCTATATCATGGGTTCTGGACAACAATGAAAACTAGGTTGAATCTTTCCTCTTCTTTGGAGGGATACTGGATGGTGTATGACTCCCAGTGAGCTCTACTGATGATCAATATCGAGGGTGACTGATGTACTCTCGATGCCGATGTATCCACAGTGTCCGATGCAGCTCCAAGGCTCATGGAGATAGATGCTTCCAATGCCAAGTTGATAGACCAGACTTATTGGTGCCAAAAATATGTTCATGCTGCTTCTCATGACCCTTGCTTCCTCTTTGACATCTCTGAACACAAATTATATCAACAGCGTTCATTAATTGGGCCTCAGATACTACAAGTGCTAATGGGTGCACGTGACGGATATGGTCTTGCCATACTGGGTGCCTTTTTAAACCTCCTAGTGGTGTTTTAATGGGAAATGTCACCGAAAAAGACAGCCACAGCAAAATCAAATTACTTGGATTTTGTAAAGTAATAACTGACCAGGGCACTCAAGGCCTATACTAATGAATGCACAGCAAATAGGAAGGTTTCATGGTAGTTTTTAATTTTCTTAAATTGCTATTGAGAATTGTCACCACACAAATATGCGAAAATTAGAGAAAACTGGAAAAAATACATAAAAAGAAGGGCAGTCTCGAAGAGATTGTGGTGACAGGATGTCTCAGCTCCATGGAAAAACGATGACTGAGGCAGACCTGTGCAACAACAGCAACTGGGAAGTGGTGTGCATACAGGCTGAGACGTTCCAAAAGCTTTTGGAAAAATCCTAAGCCAGGAAGCTGTTTCTCATGCTGGGCGCTGTCAGTAAAGACTTGCTATTCTGCCTGTCCTTGATGAAACAACATTTATTTTACCAGCTACCTACCTGATTATCTAAAGAATTCCTGCAAAATTAAAACGGGCTTTCTCTAAGTGGGTTTCTAGAAAAAGAATTACAACCTTACATTGGCAATACCATTAAGTTTAGTACACAAACAGAAAAAAAGATAGTGACCACTATATAGCTATTACTATTGTCAACTATAGTGTTCTTTCATTTTAGTACATTTAACAAGTACTCCTTCTAATGGTTACCCATTAATTAAAGGATTTAAACATGTTCGGGCATTTAATATCGTGACAATCAGAAATGGTTTGTGAGAATCTGAGTACCACAAAGCTTCTACAACAAGCATCTCCATGATACAGCAGAAGACAGATTGCCAAGAGTTTTACAGTACTCGAAGGCCTAGCTCTATAATGCAGCATCATGGGATCAGCTTTCTCAGCCATTCGCAGTCTTGCTCTACCACTGTGATCAATCCTTCCATAGAACAATAATGCTATGGCAGCAATACAGGAAGGTTACTGCTAAGAATGACCACCACCCCAATGCACTGTAATTTTATAACAGGTCACCTACTTTGAAAAGTCAGATAGGCACTTATTTTGAGGCCATTTTATAACAATAATACGCGCCTATGTGTCTTTACAGAATAGCCTCACAAAATCTGCAACAATCACAGCTAAAATGCATCCACCTCACATATGGGTGATGTCGGCGCCAACAGAGCCTGCGCGGAGCAGTTCTCCAGCTTTCAAAGAAAGTCTTGGGGAATGCTACCACGCATCTTAAGGGTGCCATCTTGCTCAGTCAGATGACATAGCTAGGATGGTAATAAAATTAAAACAATGTAGAGAGGCAGCTCCCAGGGGGAGGAGTGAGAGTTGTGAGGACTGATTCCTGCTGTTCCCGGAGAAAGCGAGGTTACTTACCTGTAACGGGGGTTCTCCATGGACAGCAGGATAAGTCAGCCACACCTGGTGACGTCCTCCGGGCGTTGCCATGGTCGGAAGTGCTCTCCAGAGCTCAGATTTCAGAGCATGCCCAGGTAGCCCACCTCCCTGGACCGCCCCTAGCCTGGCCAGTTGTTTCCAAGCTAGTGCCTCCCAGGCTAGGGAGCGGCCTACATGCGGACCTCCTCCAGGGGAGGCGGGCGTGATTGTGTGGCTGACTTATCCTGCTGTCCACGGAGAACCCCCGTTACAGGTAAGTAACCTCGCTTTCTCCATGGACTGCAGGATGGCGTCAGCCACACCTGGTGCTTCCCTAGCTGCGCGGAGCGTGCTGAGGTGGAGGAGGGAGGCGTGAACAGAAGGCTACCGAGGCATGCATGGGTTAGTGAATATATTTACTTGACAGTGCAAACAACAACGTGGAGCAATCACAGTGCAAACAACATGGTGCAATAAGGTGCGAGTGCAGTTCACAAAGTGTCACAGGGTGCATTTAGAAGGTACAGCAGTGGTCTTGACAAGGAGACGTACTTCATGTCTGCGGCTTCCAGAGGTTCAAAGGGGGGCCTGGGTAAGGCGACGTAGGACCACGCCGAGGTCCCAAGGAGGTACCGGGACTCTGACGGGAGGTCTCAGGTTTGCAAGTCCCTTCATGAAGCGCGCCGTTAGGGGCAGCGTTGCGATGGAGTCGGCTCCGTCCACAGGGGCGTGGAGGGCTGCAATGGCGGAGAGGTGCACTCGGATGGATTGTGTCTGGAGACCTCGGTCAGAGAGGGAGCTGAAGTACTGCAAGACACAGGGAACTGGGCACGAAGCTGGGTCCAGTCCTCGTGCTCCGCACCAAATGCTGAACCTCTTCCATTTCAGACCATAGGACTTCCTGGTGGATGGTCTCCTGGCCGCAAGGATGACGTCCTGTACCTCTATCGGAAGTTGGAGGGTGGAGAGGTTCATCCGCTCAATCTCCAGGCAGTGAGCGAGAGGGCCTTGAGGTTGGGGTGTCTCATGTAGCCCGCGTTCTGCGTTAGAAGGTCTGGCTGGAGTGGCAGATGCACTGGGCCCTCGTGCGCCAGGCGCTTCAGGAGCGCGAACCACATCTGTCGTGGCCAAAAGGGGACTACAAGGATGACTTGTGCTCTGTCCTGGATGATGCGTTGCAGCGTCGCTGGGATGAGGGGGGTCGGGGGGAAGGCGTATACCAGAGACCACTCCCCCCAATACACGTCGAATGCATCCCCCGATAGTCTCTTGTCTGACGGGTGTCTTGAGCAGAATAGGGGGCACTTGGCATTCTGCTCGGTGGCGAAGAGATCGACCTCCGGGGTTCCCCACCTTTGGAAGAGGGAGTTGGAGACCTCTGGGAGGAGAGCCCATTCGTGTGGCTGCAACTGTCTGCTCAGTTTGTCCGCTAGGGAGTTCATGTCCCCGGGAAGGTAAGAGGCGCGTAGCCAGCACTTGTTCTGCAAGGCCAGCGTCCATATCGCCAGCGCCTCCCTGCAGAGGGGGCGTGATCTGGTACCCCCTTGCTTGTTGATGTAGAACATGGCCACCTGATTGTCCGTCTGGATGAGGATGGACAACCCCCGAAGGTGTGGTAGAAATGCCTTGAGGGCATATTTGATCGCTCTCAGTTCCAAGAGGTTGATGTGCAATCGCTGCTCTTTCGGAGACCAAGGAGCTTGTGTGCTGAACTGACGGAAGTGCACTCCCCAACCCGAGCAGGATGTGTCTGTGGTGAGGATGGCCTGATGTTGTGGTTGGTGGATACTCTTGCCCACAGAAAGGTTTGGTTGCACCGTCCACCAGTGTAGCTGCGCCTGGACTTGGGGGGGTCACTGGGATGCGGGAGGACAGTGATTGTGTGTTGATTCCAGTGGGTCTGTACATGCCACTGGAGCAAGCGCATCCTCATTCGCGCCACTGGAATGACCGAGGTCGCAGCTGCCAGGTGCCCCAGTAGGCGTAGAACCGACCGGGCTGAGGAGCTCGTGGATGCCGCTAAGCTGGACGCCAGGGAGGAGATCGCTAGCCCCCTGCGCTGTGGGAGGTAGGCTTTTGAAGACTGCGTATTGATGACCGCTCCGATGAACTCCAGCTGCTGGGAGGGACGAAGCTGGGATTTGCTGTAATTGATCACGAATCCCAGGGAGGAAATCAGTGCAGTTGTTGAAAACAGGGCCGCTAGAAGTTCTTGAACTGAAGGGGCTGAGATGAGCCAATCGTCCAGGTAGGGGAAGATGGCAATGTCCTGCCTGCGGAGGTGAGCCGCTACGACGGCCACACACTTCGTGAAGACGCATGGGGCCGGAGATAGTCCGAAGGGAAGGACTCTGTACTGGTAGTGATGTCCCATCGCGTGGAATCGAAGGTACTTCCTGTGCGCTTTGTGGATGCGGATGTGCGTGTACGCTTCTTGTAGGTCCAGGGACACTAGCCAGTCGCCGGTTTGGATCAGAGGGAGGATAGAGTTTAGGGAGTACATCCTGAACTTCTCCTTGGTGACAAATCTGTTCAGTTTGCGTAGGTCCAAGATGGGGCGCACTCCGCCCGACTTCTTCGGAATGAGGAAGTATCGTGAGTAAAAACTGGTGTTGATCTCCGACGGTGGAACCTCCTCTATTGCGTGAGAGGACAGAAGGTGTATCAACTCCTCCGCCATGGCACGTTGCAGGTGAGGAGTCGTCTTATTTATTTATTTTATTTTATTTATTTATATTCTCTTATATACCGCGGTATTCTGCATCAGTGCGGTTTACATTGAACAAACTGAAATTACATTGAACAGGGCATTATAACTTGGAGATAACTATTTTACAGGGAACATGGGCTATGGAGGGTTAAGTGGCTTCCCCAAGACCACAAGGAGCACCTGTGGGACTAGAAACCCCAGTCCTTCCGGCCCAAGGTTGCTGTCCTCTAGTGGGATTTGAACCCCCAACCTTCCAGCCTGAAGTACCTTGCCACAACCACTAGGCCACTCCTCCACTCCAAACAAACCCGTCTTGCTGACGGGTTTGTTGTGCTGGTAGGGTGGAGCAGAAAACCGTATGCGGTATCCTTTGCGGATGATCCATAGGACCCAGGAGTCCGAGGTGATCCTCTCCCATTCCGGCAGGAAAAAAGAGAGGCGCCCTCCTATCCAGGAGGGGGGCTGCCCATAACTGTCAAAAGGAGGGGCCACCTTTGGCACTGTGCGCGGTGTTGCCCTTCTTCGGTTTGCGGTCCCGCTGGGACTGTCGCTGGTGTGAGGGCCCGTGATAGGAGTTAGTCTTGTATTTTGGACCTTGCCACTTTCGGTTTGAAGGGTATCTCTTGTTGTAATTGTAGTATAATTTCCATTGGTAGCTGTTCTTCTGAGAGCTACCGCTGTGTTCAAACCCCTCCTCTGCCAGGGTTTGCAGAGTAGTGCAGTCCTCTTTCATATTGTTCACTGTGTCCATGACCTTCTCTCCGAACAGCGAATCCCCTATGCAGGGAGCATCGGCAATCTTGTCGTGGGAGTCGTCCCTCAAACCGGATGCTCTCAGCCATGCCCATTTCCTGGCGGATATAGCTGTACCCGCTGTTCTAACCGACGTATCAAAGGCATCAAAGGCAGTGCTCGCCAGGTGCTTGTTGCACTCAGACATGTCCGTGAGGGCGGAGGAGAATGAGGCCTGTGCTTCTTTCGGCAGAGAGGTGACGGCATTCTTAATGGATGTCATGCAGGCGTCCTGAAAAAGGACATGTTGAAACTGGTGGGCAGTGATCCTTGCACTAAGCATGGCTCCTTGATAGACTTTTTTCCCAATGTCGTCGAGGAGCTTCTGGTCCCGTCCAGGCGGGTTGTTGGCGTGGGTGCGGGAGGATTTTACTCTTTTCAATGCAGAGGATACGACTATGGACTGGTGCGGTAGCTGTGCTTTTTCAAATCCTGGAGAGGGTTGAAGTTGATACTTTGAGTCCAGCCTCCTGGAGGTTGCGCGGCCAGATGCAGGGGTGGACCAGAGTCTCAAGTGGCTGTCTCGTAGCTTGCAGTGTAGAGGCAGCGCATACGGGGTTTTTGGGACAGCCAGGTACTTCAGGACCTCCGGCTCTGCTTCCTCCGAGGCGTTAGGTGAGGTCAGGGCTAAGGTTGTGGCTACCTTGTTGAGGAATTTGGGGTACGTCAAGTCCTCTGGGGGTGGCAGAGGTCCCTCCAGTTCAGGAGAACGTCTGTTATCCGAGGACGTCAACTCAAGAGGCCACAGACCCCACGACTGCAGCTTCAATCTCTTTCTCCTCGGCGGTGCTGTCTGGGGAGGGGGCGTCCGGAGACGGCAGTGGTTGTCTGTGCGTGGCCGGTTCTGTCGCTGTCATTCGCGCTGCTATGGGTACCACCACCTCCGGGGTAGAGGTGGGTAGGGGTGCTGCTGATGCCGCGGTTGGAGCGGGAGCCGTCTGCTGCACCAGCTGCGTGAGTAGCTGCAGGATGGCTGAGGAGTTGGATATTTGAGAGGAGATGGAAGAGCTCCTGTGAGACCTGTGCCGCTTGGATTTGGAGCGCTGTGAGCTGTGTCTCCTGTAGCGTCTATGGCTGGAGCCGGAGGCATCGCTGCTGCTGGAGCGCTCTTTCCTGCATTTATCTTTCTTCCGCGGGTTCCGGGGGCCGCCGCGATCTGAAGAGTTGCTGCCTTCCTTTTCCCGTCTCCTTTTCTTGTTGCTGGAGCTGTGCAGAGGCGTCCTGAGGCTCTCGGTGCTGAGCAGGGCTCTCGGTGTCGAGGAGTGATGACGCGTCATGTGGGAGGAGCTAGGGTGTCTGACGTAGTCTGAGGACTTCCCGGCGGCGCCATCTTGAGGAGCAGCATGGTCGGGGGGCACCGCATGGCCCGAAGAAGAGGGAGGCAAAAGTCCCACAGCTGCAGAGGGCCGGTCAGCGTCGCTGATTTGAGGGGCCGTAACCGTGGCATCGGCTTGATCAACGGAGGCTCCAGAAGCAAGGCGGGAGGTGGAGGCCCTGTCAGGCACACCCCGGGCCTTAGCGGCAGCAGCGTACAAATCTGAGGAGCTGTTCAGAGCAGAGAGATGGTCTCTTAAGGCATGTCCTCTGGTCTTCAGTGCCCTCGGGGACATCCTGCAGCAATGGAGGCATTCTTCGATGTTGTGTGTAGGGCCAAGGCAGCGTACACACAACTCATGCAGATCAGAGCTGCTCATTTTCTTCCTACAGAGGAATTTTTTAAACCCCGGTTTGGGCATCGTGGTGAGTACTCGGTCTGAAGTTTCTTGTTGTGTTGCAGGATGGTTCTTTTCCTCTTTGCTGAAGAATTTACTTGCTTAGAAGTAGAGTGGAGAGCAGGGTCCGTCTTGCTGGCAAGGCGGAAGGAAACAAACTGGCCAGACTAGGAGCGGTCCAGGGAGGTGGGCTACCTGGGCATGCTCTGAAATCTGAGCTCTGGAGAGCACTTCCGACCATGGCAACGCCCAGAGGACGTCACCAGGTGTGGCTGACGCCATCCTGCAGTCCATGGAGAACATCTGTTACAGGTGAGAAACTACGCTTTTTCCAGGAACAAGCAGGAAGTTAGTCCTCACATATGGGACTCCCTAGATCCAGGCTGCCTAGGACTGAACCAAGACAGCACCAACTGCGATTAATTTGGTAGCCTTGAGTTGCAGAAGGCGAGTCCCCACTGAGAGACTCTGCAAGACCCTAGCGACACCATCCCTCCGGTAGCCTGAACACAGAAAGGTCGGAAGGCAGGAGTTACCTATACCCAAAGAATATTACGGAGTACCGCCTGACCAAAGGCACTATCCCTGTGGGACTCGCTCTCCAGGCCCTTTAAAAGCGGCGTGCTCCATCGGGGGACCCAGACCACGCCGCTGCCGCCGGAGATCAAAGGGCAATCGGCCCTTTAAAAGCGGCATGCTCCATCAGGCGCACCCGCGCCTGAGGGCCTCGCCAGAGAGCCCTTTGGCGTGGCCCTTAGGCGCGGGCCCAGGAGCGCTCTGGCGTGAGCCATGAACCCTGCTCCTCCTAATCATTACGGCTGCCTGGAGCCGGCCCTGGATCCGGGTAGGCACGATCGCTCCTCCACACTTTTCCTCCAGACCTCAACAATCTTGCCAACACCACCTTCCTTCAAGCAACTTTCCTTGACTTGCTGCCCACTGCCGACATTGACCTTTCCTTCCATTACCCACCTTGTACTTGCTACCCATTGTCTGCTTAGTACTAGTACTATTACCTACTGCCTGCCTAGAGCTGCTAACCATTATTTGCACTGAACCATTACCCACTGTTTGCCTAGACCTGTTGCCCACTGCCTGCACTGAACTGCTACCCAGTACTTGCACAGAACTGCTGCTCACTGCCTGCACCCCAGCAGAACTGCTACCCAGTACTACTCTGAACTGCTACCCATTGCTGCGCAGAACTGCTACCCAGTGTTGCCTAGACCTGCTACTCAGTGTCGCGTAGAACTGCTTCCCAGTGTTGCTTAAAACTGCTACCCATTATTACGTAGAACTGCTTCCCAGTGTTACTTAGGACTGCTATCTAGTGTTGCGTAGAACTGCTTCCAGTATTGCACAGAACTGCTACCCATTATTGCCTAGATATGCTACCTATTGTTGCTTAGGACTGCTACCTATTGTTGCCTAGAACTGCTACCCATTATTGCCTAGAACTGCTACCTATTGTTGCTTAGAACTGCTACCCATTGTCTGCTCAGACCTTGCTGCCCACCCCATGGCCCCACATCTCATTGTCCTTCTCTCCCTCATCCTCCCCAACTGCCTCCCCCTCCTATCAACACCCTCCCTCCTCTCCCCCTACCCTCCTCACTTCCCCCTCCTCTTTTTCCCCTAACCTAGCATCTACTTTCCTCACTTCTCCGTCCACTCTCCCCCCTAGCCTAGCATCTGCTTTCGAGCCTCTCCACACTATCCCCTGCACTTACCCAGCCCCCCTCTCCACCTTCACTTCTCCCTCCATTCTGCTCCCTACCCTAGCACCTGCTCTTAAGCTTCTCCACACCATCCCCCACATTCAACTTGCCCCCCTTCTCTTTAAGGCAACCCCACCCTCACGTCTGCCGTACTATCTCCACTTTACCTCGCTCTCTAATACTCAGTCTCCTTCTCTTATCAGGTAATATCAACCCTAAGCCTGGTCCCCCCCCCCCCCCCGATTTCTCTCCCACTCTATAGATAGTTCCTCACGTACCCTATCTAACCTCATCCACATCTCCCTCCTTCCACCCCCTCCCAGTCATCCCACAATCACTCACCCATAAATATCAACTCCAACCCTATCCCCCTCATATCCCTCTCAGGAAGCACATACACCCAAACATACCCACCCTTCACCCTTCTCCATCTAAAGCTCACTACTACCCTAAAAATAGACCCCCGCGCTATTCTAATAAGAAATCCGCACGTAACTTATCCAACCTTATCCATATCCCTCTCCTCCCCCCCCTCCGCCCTTCCATTTACTTGTGCCCTATGGAACGCAAGCTCAGTCATTAAAAAAACCTCTTTTATTCATGATCTTTTTATCTCTAATGCCCTACACCTCCTTGCCCTGACCGAGACCTGGCCTCCCCCCAGACGACACCGCATCCATTGCCTCTCTCTGCTATGGGGGCTACCAATTCTCCCATACACCTCGATCTACTGGTCGTGGTGGTGGCGTTGGCCTCCTACTCTCTCCCTCTTGCCAATTTCAACCCCTCCTGCCACCCCAATCACACTCCCCCCTCTCCTTCGAAGTCCACTCCATTCGCCTCCTCACACCACTTCCCCTCCGAGTAGCGGTTATTTATCACCCACCCGACTACTCCAAATCAACCTTCCTCACCAACTTCGACTCCTGGCTCTCTGCCTTTATGGATCCCTCCACCCCCACTCTTATTCTTGGCGACTTCAACATTCACGTCGACAACCCCTCCGACCCCCATGCCTCAAAGTTCCTCACTCATACCGCTTCGTTTGACCTCCAACTTTGCTCCACTGCCCCCACACACCTACACGGCCACTGCCTTGACCTAATACTCTTCTCCAATTCCTCTCCCTCAAACTTCTGCAAATCAATCCTTCCCTTATCTGACCATCACCTCTTAACTTTTACTCTACAGCTCCTGCCATCCCAACCTCGTCCTGTCTCCTCCGACTTATTTAGAAATCTGCATAATATTGATCCCCTGACTCTCTCCTCCACCATTTCTCCATCTCTTTCCTCCATTTTATCATCCGAGTCCATCGATGAGGCATTATCCTCATACAATGCTACACTATCCTCAGCCCTTGACACTCTTGCCCCTTCCACCCCACGTCCTGTTAAACGATCTACTCCCCAACCCTGGCTTTCACCCATAATCCGTTACTTACGTATCTGCGCCCGTTCTGCCGAACGAGCCTGGTCCAAATCCTGCTCCCCAGAAAACCTTCTACACTTCAAATTCATGCTTGGCTCCTTCCAGTCAGCCTTAGAACTTGCCAAACAAGACTACTACATTCATCTGACTAATTCCCTAGCCTCTGATCCTCGCCGTCTCTTTAACACCCTCAATTCTCTCAAGGTCCCCCCGTCCCCAATCCCGCCCTCCCTCTCCGCCCAAACCCTAGCCGACTACTTCCACGACAAAATCCTCAAAATTACCCTCCAATTCCCTACCCCCTCATCTACCTCCCCCCTCCTACACATTTCTCCTCCCCCATCCATACCCCCCCCGCCACCCTCTCCTCCTTCCCTTGGATCTCTGACAAAGAAACCATACTCCTTCTTTCCTCCTCCAAACCCACCACCTGTTCTTCAGACACTATCCCCACCCATCTCCTACGTTCCATCTCCCTCACCATTGTCCACTCCATCACTCATATCCTTAACCTTTCACTCTCCACTGCAACTGTCCCCGCTGACTTAAAACACGCTGTTGTCACACCCCTCCTCAAAAACCCTCACTTGATCCCACATGCCCTTCTAACTATCGCCCATCTCCCTCCTTCCCTTCATATACAATCCGGCTTCCATCCCCTACATTCCACTGAAACGGCACTCACTAAAGTCACAAATGACCTGTTCCTGGCTAAATCCAAGGGCCTCTATCCTCATCCTTCTTGACCTTTCTGCTGCCTTTGACACCGTTGACCATGACCTTCTCCTCGCTTGGCTTCAAGGATTCCGTACTATCCTGGTTCTCCTCCTACCTCTCCCATCGCTCATTCAGTGTATGCTCTGGTGGCTCCTCCTCCTCCCCTACCCCACTCCATGTTGGAGTACCCCAGGGATCTGTCTTGGGCCCCCCTCCTCTTCTCTCTCTATACCCAAGGCCTTGGCGCGCTCATCTCCTCCCATGGCTTTCAATACCATCTCTATGCCGATGACTCCCAAATCCACCTCTCTACACCTGATATTTCCCCAGCAACCCAGTCCAAGATCTTTGCCTGTCTTTCGGACATCGCTGCCTGGATGTCTCATCGCCAATTAAAATTGAACATGGCCGAGCAGGGGTGGAGTGTAATTAAGATGGTGGCAGTTGGCAACTCCGAGTGAGCGCGTTTTTCTTTCCTCTTTTATAGGAAGAAAGTGTAAAGGGAAAGGTGGGCTGGTGCCCTCCCAACCCCCCTGTACCTCGATGCCAGTTTCTGTAGGTCCCTTGGACGCTTTTGTTATGCGCGCTGCTCGGGACCCGGTGGATGAAGGGGGAACTCTCCGAACAACAGCCGTGCAGGAATCGGATGGTTCGGCGGCCGAGTCGGTTCCATCTTCTTCCCCTTGGACGCTTTTATTATGCGCACTGCTCGGGACCTGGTGGATGAAGGGGGAACTCTCCGAACAACAGCCGTGCAGGAATCGGATGGTTCGGCGGCCGAGTCGGTTCCATCTTCTTCCCCTTTGAGCCTTGCACTGAAAATATACAGGGGCCAGCTCTTACCAGGAGGCTTCTTGGAGCTTGTTCCTTCCTCGTTGAAGGGAGAGGATCGAGGCTCACGGGGGCCAGGAGCAGTAGGGCCACGGTGCCCTGAGAGTGCAACCGTTGAGTTGCAGTGTTTAACATCATTATCGGTGCCGATTGGGGAGGAGCACTCAGGGCAGGAACTCTCTGAGGTGCGCCGAGGGAAAACGCCGGTAGAAATGGAACCTGATTTACCATCTTTAGAGTCGAGTCTGGTTTTTTCGATGCAGTGACCTGCTAATTTTACACTGGAGTCAATCTGGCAAGCTATTTTGTCGCTTGGAGAAGCCTTAGTTCCAAAGATTACATCTTTAACCCGGAAAGTGGATAATTCTGTGACTTTAATGGGGAATTTGGAACGGAAGGTACAAGGCTTGCAGTTGGAAAATGGAGAGAACCGGAGGAAGACAGAGGCCCTAGAAGAGCAGATGGAGGCATTGAAAAATAACTTTTCTTCGGTCCAAGTTAAGTTAGAACATTTGGACAATTTGTCCAGAGCTAATTTACGACTGATTAATTTTCCGAGACTCCTTTCTGTGTTCCCTCGAGATATGTTTAAGCAGTATTTGGTTGAGGTTCTGGGGGTTTCCTTGGAGTTAATTCCACCTTTAGTAAAGATTTACTATCTACCTAAGGCAAAACTATCACCTGGGTTGGTTAATATTGGTGGGGACCCGGAACAGGGGATGTGTTGAACGTTACAGATATGTTAGAGCAATTGGTTGAGGAGTCTCCGGTTCCCTCTACTCTATTGATTACATTTGCTTTGCTCTCCGATAAAGAATGGTTATTGAAACTTTTCTTTCGTAAGAGGAATTTGTCTTTTAGAGGTCTGGTAGTTCGTATGTATCCAGACCTGTCCAGAGAAACCCAGAGACGTCGTAGAGAATTTCTTCTATTACGTCCTGGTGTTCTCCAGTTGGGAGGTCTCTTTTTCTTGAAGCACCCGTGTAAGTGTTTAGTGAAATATCACTCTATTTCCTATGTTTTTTATGATCTCTCCCAACTTACAGCTTTCGTTTCTGCTCGGAGGTTGGAATCCTCTATACGGACCTCCCCTGAGCTCGCTTAAAAGTTGTAACTCCAGGTTTGCCTTTGCCTGATTTCTTTCATGTTTAGTTTTAATAATTGTATCTCCCCCCTCTCTTTATTGTGGGCTAGGATGATTAGATACATTGTTTCAATTATTTGAATTGCTTATTTGTATTACTTTGGATGTATTATTATCTAATTGTATCTACTCTATTTTCTTTTCAAGATTGTTCAATGGAACTTTCTTGTTATAAGTTGTAAAACTTCTATAAATAAAAAATAAAAAGAAATTGAACATGGCCAAGACTGAACTCCTTGTCTTTCCACCTATCTCCTCCCCCCCCCCCCCACTTCCCCCTCTCTCAATCCATGTGGATGGATCTACTATCTTTCCTGTTCCCTCGGCCCGCAATCTGCGGGTTATCTTTGACACCTCTCTCTCTTCTGCTCACATCCAGCATGTAGCTAAGACCTGTCACTTCTTTCTCTACAACATCAGCAAAATCTGCCCCTTCCTCTCTGAACACACTACCAAAATGCTTATCCACTCCTTAATCTCCTCTCGCCTTGATTATTGCAACCTACTCCTCTCTGGTCTTCCCACTAGCCACCTCCTCCCCCTCCAATTTATACAAAATCACGCCGCTCGACTAATCTTCTGCCAACCTCGACATGCCCACGTTACTCCTCTTCTCAGGTCGCTTCAGTGGCTCCCTGTCCATCCCGCATCCAATTCAAGCTTCTCCTGCTAACCTATAAGTGCATCGACTCTATGGCCCCTAACTACCTCTTATCTCTCCCTACATCCCCTCTCGAAATCTGCACTCCGCTAACAAATTACTTCTATCAATGCCTTTCACACGCACTGCAAACTCCCGACTGCTCTCCTTTCACCTTGCTGCACCTTACGCCTGGAACAGCCTACCTGCGTCTGTGCGCCTGGCATCCTCCTTGGCGCTCTTCAAATCCAGACTGAAGACCCACCTCTTCACTGTTGTATTCAGATCCTGACTCCTTCCTCATCTAACCCTAACCCCCATCATCATTTATGACCAAACTACTGACTAAACCGTACCTTGCGCAGAACTGCCTAATGCTCTATACTGTTCTAACTTATGTTTTGTTCTAACTAGATTGTAAGCTCCGATGAGCTTGACTCTGATGGGCAGGGACTATCTCTTGTATGTTGGCTGCCTCTTGTTAGGTCAGCTGTGCAGCACTGCGTGCGTGGCGCTTTACAAGTGCTGAATAGTAGTAGTAGTAGTAGGCAGTAGTGAGTTGCAAACGTATGAATTGAAGACCATGTGGTGGCCTTACAGATCTCCGTCACCAGCACTGAGCGGAAGTTGGCCACCGACATGGCCATTGTCCTCACGCGATGTACTATGATCCGGTGCTCAAGGGAGAGGCCAGCTCGCTCATAGGCGAGGGCAATACAGTCCACCACCCAAGTGGGCAGGGTTTGCTTGGTCATGGGGAGTCCCAGTCTGTTGAGGTCAAATGACATGAAAAGCTGTGGAGCTTTCTGATGGGCCTGAGTCGTTGTCAGTAGAAGGATAGGGGCCGCTTGCAATTAAATGTGTGCAGTATGAGTTCCTCCCTGCCAGCATGAGGCTGTAGGAAGAAGGTGGAGAGGACCAACTCCTGGTTGAGGTGGAAAGGAGATACCACCTTTGGGAGGAATTTGGGGTGCATGTGGAGCACCACCCTGTCCTTAAAGAACCTCGTATATGGTGGATCCGCCACCAGGGCCTGTTCGCTCACTCTTTGAATGGACGTGAGGGTCACCAGGAAAGCCACTTTCCAAGACAGGTACCGCAGATGGCAAGTGACCAGGGGCTCGAATGGCGGTTTAGCGAAATGGGAGAGCACCACATTGAGGTCCCATTCCCCGGCCAGAGGACAGAGAAGTGGTTTGGACAACAGGAGGCCTCAGAGGAACCTAGAGACCAGGGGCTGGTTAGAGAGAGGTCTTTCCTCGATAGGGTGGTGGTGCATGGCTATGGTGCTTAAATGCACCCTCACTGAGTTAGATTTCAGTCCAGTGTGCGACAGGTGTAATAGGTACTAGAGAACCAGTTGCACCTGGCAGGAGAAAGGGTTCTCTGCACACCAAACTGAGAAACGTCTCCACTTAAAGGCATAGGCCTACCTGCTGGAGGGTTTTCTAGAGGCCAGTAGAACCTCCTCAACTTCCCCTGGCAGGTTGAATGGGGCCAGTACTATCCTTTCAGTAGCCATGCTGTTAGCAACAGGGACCCCACGTTGGGGTGCAGAAGAGAGCCCTCCTCCTGAGATAGGAGGTCCAGGGCTCTGCACAGTGGGACTGGGAGTGCTACCAACAGGGATAGTAGCAGGGGGAACTAGGGTTGTCTGGGCCACCTGGGTGCGATCAGTATGACTGGTGCCCCCTCACTCTGGACCTTGAAGAGGGTCTTGGCGACCAGGGGGGTTGGTGGGAACGTTTACTTCCATGTTAATTTTCCTGTTACTTGTATTAGGTCTGTTATATCTGACCAATTGTTGTATTGTTTCAATGTAAACCGCACTGATGACAAATAGCGCGGTATATAAGAAAATTAAATAAATAAAATAAATAAATAAAAGCAGGTCCTCCAACCACGAGATTAGGAAGGCATCTGCCCCATACTCCCTGGGTGCCGTTGGCACGAGCAGAAGCGCAGTAGCTATGCATTGTCTGGGGAGGCAAACAGGTCCAGTAGTGGCCTACCCCAGCGGTGGAAGAGTTGCTTCACTACCCTGGGGTTCAAGCGCCACTCGTGTGGGTGAAGGACTCTGCTCAGCCTGTCTGCTAAGCAGTTATCCTGACCTGGTAGATATACCTCTCGCAGGAATATGCTGTTACGCACTGTGAAGGAGAGGAGAGCCACCGCTTCCCGACAGAAGGAGTACAAACCCGTACCCCCTTGATTGTTGATATAAAACATGGCCACCCAGTTGTCCATCTGGATCAGACCAGGCTGGTACCATAGGCGGTGGCTGAACGCCCACAGGGACAGGAAGATAGCCCTGAGTTTGAGGAGATTGATCTGCAAAAGCGACGACTCCTGGGACCAGCTGCCTCGCATGTGGCAGTTCCCACAATGCGCTCCAACCCAGGAGGGAGGCGTCCGTCATTAGGGTCCACTGTGGTGCGGGTGCCTGGAAAGGCATTCCCGCCCAGAGACGGTGCAAGTTTTACCACCAGAAAGAGTCTGCCCGTTAGTGGGTGACTCTGACTCTGTCTCAAAGCCTGCCCATGGCCTGAGTCCACTGAGAGCAGAGGCACCATTGGGCTGACCGCATATGTAGGTAGGCTAGTGGTGTGACATGGACTGTTGAGGCCATGTGTCCCAACAGGCGGAGAAGGAGGCGAGCTGATACTGAACAGCGACGCTGTACCTCCCATGCCAGTTGTATGAGGCGGTCTGCTCTTTTCTTGGCAGGATAACCTTGACCTGTAGCGTGTCCAGCTGTGCCCCTCCAGACTATGGGTTGGAGCGAGATAGGACTTGGAGTAGTTTATGATGAACCCCAAGTGCTGCAGTAGGAGGGTTGTACGCTCTGCGGCCTTCCTGACCTCTGAGGCCATACCGCCCGATTAGCCAGTCGTCCATGTAGGGGAACACGAATATCCCTTGAAGACGCGAGTGAGTGGCTACCACCACCAAGCACTTAAGAACATAAGATATGCCATACTGGGTCGGACCAACGTCCATCAAGCCCAGTATACTGTTTCCAACAGTGGCCAATCTAGGTCATAAGTGCCTAGCAGTTTCCCCAAAAGACACAGGTTCCACAATGCTTGTATTGGGTCAAGCAGTGATATCCTGGGTCCCTTTTAATAATGGTGTATGGAACTTTCCTCCAGGAACTTGTCCAAACAAAGGTAGCCCAAATTCCCTTGAGTATGGAGCAGACAGAGCTTAAAGATTCCAAATTACCCCTGCCTACCAATAACCAGATTAATATGAATAAAATACAGTCTCTAAAATGCTTGTATACAAATGCTAGAAGTCTATAAAATAAGTTGGGAGAGTTAGAATATATAGCACTAAATGAGAAGCTAGATATGATTGGTATCTCAGAGACATGGTGGAAGGAGGACAACCAGTGCGACACTGTGATACCTGGGTACAAACTATATTGTAATGATAGAGCTGATCAAATTGGCGGAGAGGTTTCGCTCTGTGTTAGAGAGGGCATTGAGTCACAAAGGATTAAAGTTTTGCAGGAAACAAAATTCACTGTAGAATCTCTATGGATTGAAATTCCATGTAAAAAGGGGAAGGCAAAGGCAATGGCACTGAGGGTGTACTAGTGATTGCCTGGCCAGAATGAACAAATGAATGATGAAATGCTCAAAGAAATCAGGGAAGCTAACAAAAGTTACAGAACAATAATAATAATGGGTGATTTCAATTACTCCGGTATTGACTGGGTGAGTGTCACGGCAGGACATGCTAGAGATAAAGTTTCTAGATGAAATAAATTACTGCTTCTTGGAGCAGCTGGTTCATGAACCGACCAGAGGGGAAGCCATTTTGAACTTAGTCCTTAGTGGAACACCAGATCTGGTGCAAGAGATAAGGTTGTTGGGGCCACTTGGCAATAGTGATCATAGCATGATTGTGTTTATTTATTTTATTTATTATTTATTACAATTTCTTATATACCACACTATTTCTCATCAGCGCGGTTTACATACAACAAATGACCATAACACAAACTGTTTGGTTTTACAGAGAACAGGAGCAACAACTTGGATAACATAGGGATATATAAACTGGAGCTACTTACATATACAATGAGATTGAATGCTAAGATTTAGGATGCTATCTTAACATGGTAAGATAGGGAGGAGGAGGGACAATTAGGTAGGGGTCAGGTTAATCTGATAGTAATGGAGAAATAAATGGAATTTGAGAGCCTTTCTGAATTGTGTTAAATCAGTAATCGCACGGATGCCTGGTGGTAATGAGGTTCCAGCATTTTGGGGCATAGATACTGAAAGCCCTGTTTGATGTTGCTGTTGTGTATTTTGTTGATGCCTTTGGGATTACCAGCGCGTTTGTAGATGTGGTTCTTCTCGTTCTGTTGGGGGGGATGAGCTGAATGAGATCAGTTAGTGAAGAGGAGGAGATATCATTGATGGCTTTGAATGTGAGTAGCAAGGACTTGAACATAAGTCTTCCATGTATGGGGAGCCAGTGGAGCTGCAGTAAGATAGGCGTTACGTGGTCGCTTCTTGATGCTCCAACTAATTTATTAATTAATGGAGGAGGGATGGTAAGGAAATCCACAGTACTACCTTTTAACTTTCAAAAGGGAGACTATGATAAAATGAGGAAAATAGTTAAGAAAAAACTAAAAGGAGCCATTGCAAAGGTTAAATTTGTTACCGGAGGATGTAGTAAAAGCTGTGTGTAGCTGGGTTTAAAAAAGGTTTGGACAAGTAACTGGAGGAAAGGTCCATAAACCATTATTAAAAAGGGACCCAGGATATCACTGCTTGACCCAATACAAGCACTGAGGAACCTGTGTCTTTTGGGGAGACTGCTAGGTACTTATGACCTAGATTGGCCACTGTTGGAAACAGGATACTGGGCTTGATGGATCTTGGTCTGATCCAGCATGGCATATCTTATGTTCTTATGTTTTTAAACCCAGCTACACTAACAGCTTTTACTACATGCTCCGGTAACAAGTTCCAGAGTTTGATTACATGTTGAGTGAAAAAATATTTTCTTTTATTAGTCTTAAATAGTTTACCCTGTAGCTTCATTGCATGTCCCCTAGTCTTTCTATATTCTGATGATGTAAACAATCAATCTACATTTACCCGTTCTACTACATTCATTAATTTATAGACCTCTATCATATCTCCCCTCAGCCGTCTTTTTTTCCAGGTCGAAGAGTCCTAACCTTTTTAGCCTCTCTTCAAAGGGGTATCTTTCCATCCCCTTTACCATTTTGGTGGCTCTTCTCTGTACCTTTTCTAATAACGCTATATCCTTTTCTAGATACGGCTACAAGAACTGCACACAATGTTCAAGGTGCGGTCGCACTTGGTAAAGACTCTTGGGGATGAGGCCAGGTCGAAGGACAGCATCCTGTACTGGTAGTGCCCTCCTCCCACCATGAACCATAGGTACTGCCTGTGGGAGGGGTGGATCAGGATGTGCGTGTACGCATCCTTTAGATCCAAGGAGCACAGCCAATCTCCCTAGTGGAGGTAGAGCAGCAATGTTCCAAGGAAAAGTATTTTGAACTTCTCCCTCACCAGAAATTTGTTCAAGTTTCGAGATCGAGTATGGGTCTGAGACCCCCTGTTCTTTTGGAGACAAGGAAGTATCTTGAGATGTTCCAGGAAGTGTCTTGGAAAGTGGGCTTCCTGGTGACCCTCATGTCCACTCGAACAGTGAGTGAACAGATGTTTGGGTACGGGCTCCACAGCGTTGTCCCTGATCAGACCTGCAAGCTCTGAGAGCAGAAGGGTTTGGTGAAGGAGAGGTCACACTGGCTTTCCTGGAAAGAACCTGGGTGGTACTTGTTGTAAGTGGAGGAGGTACCCCTCCTTTATCACCGGCAGCACCCACTGGTCTGAGGTGACCTTGGCCCACTTTTGGGCAAAGAGTGGCAGGTGGCCCCCTATGGTCTGGTGAGAGTCTCCCGGGGGAGGGGAGGGGAGGCCCTGCCCTGGGAGTCAAAAGCTCCTCCCCGTGTTGGGGGGAAGCCAGATCTGGGGCTTGGGACTTCTGAGCTCCTTGGCACTGCCTTTTGGGGTGAGAACCCTGTTGTTGGCCCGAGAAGGCCTGGTATTGGTGACCCTGCTGGAATTGCCCCTTTTTCCTGGGGAATAGGGGTCTTTTCCCAGAGGGTTTTTTGCAGGGAAAGGAAGAGGTCTTCTTCGACAACCTCTGGTGGGTCACCACTTCAGCTTCTATCTATCTCAGTCACTTTGTTGGGCATTGGTTGGCTAAACAGGTTCTCACCTATGCAGGGGATGTCGAGCAGCTAGTCCTGGACCCGCTGGCTTGAGGAAACTGGCCAGGGGGGACTGGATTCCTAAGTAACCGGACCGGGACCTCGACCAAGGCTGAGGGCTTACCCAAGGCTGGTGGCACTCTGAGCTCAGCTCGATAACCGGGGACTCCCTCACAGTCGGGGGCCAGGTATTCGGGGCAGATGATGTGGACGAACTTGCCATCATTGCTTGCTGCATAGCTAGGATCGCAGTGATGTTCTGCTCCATGGCGGCCATTCTGGACTCCAAGCCAGAAGGCTCCACAGCTTTCAGCACAGGTACCGAGGGTCTTGGACCTGGTGCTGGCACTCTCGTGAGTGCATCCTCGACAAGGACCAAGGCCTCAGGCCTCGAGGATCCTCACACAGTCTCCGCCGGCCGAGGCATTCATTTTGGGGACCTTAGGAGGACATTTCTCGGAGTCACCCGAGTCCCTCCGGGCGGTCTTACCAGGTTTCTCCGGCAGTCTCGGCAGGTTTCGAGGTTGTTTCTTTTTCCGCTCGGGGTCAGAGATCTTCCCAGAGGAGCCACTGCCGCGGGACCGAAGATGCTCGGCCCTCTCTGGATGTGCTAGGCTTGGAGCTCAGGGTCGAGGAGGCCGGTGCCGAGTCGCACCTGGGGAACAGTTTCTCTTGCAATTCCGACCTCTTTCTATTGGTCTTAGGTGTTATGGCCTGGCACAGGTTGTATGAAGTGCTGTCGTGGTCCGGTCCCAGGCAGTGTAGGCAGCAGTCATGGGTGTTGGTGACAGACATGGTTTGACTGCAGCAGTCACATTTTTTGAACCCACAGCAAAACATGGTGGGGAAACACTCGGCTGGGGTCAAGGACCCCTGGGAGAAAAAGGGCGTGAACGCCGGTCAAGGCAAGCCTCGTGAAAAAAAAAAAAAAGAGGTAAAAAGCCGAGAACGGCGCCGACACCAGCTCGAGGTGGGAAGAGGAGCCGGTACGCAAACCGGGAACAGCTATTTTTTGAAGGATATAGCAAGGATTTTTTTCCAGGGATTTGGACGGACGTTCGTTGGGCTCTGCGGAAAAAAGGAGACTTAGCAAGATGGCACCCTTGGGTGGGAAGGGGACCAAGCATGCGTGTAGCATTTCCAAAGGCTTTCTTTGAAAGCTGGGGAAATGCTCCACGCGGGCTCTGTCGGCGCCGATGTCACCCATATGCGAGGACTGACTTCCTGCTTGTTCCTAGAGAAATTTTATAACAGGGTGCCTGCATACGTGCTATTTTATAAAGACACAAAAGCACCTATCTGTCTTTATAAAATACTGGCCTAAGTGGCAGAAATCATGCCTTGATTATAGGTGAGGAACAGTCACAAGTGTGAATAACGGAAAGACAGAGTTCTTTATTAAACCAATGGCCGCCCGACACAGGCCGTGTTTCGTACCCTTCCTCAGGGGCTAGCCAGGCAAGAAAACTAAAAACATAAACATCTTAATCATTACAATGATAAAAGAACAAACAAGCCAAGCCAATAAAAACGTTAAAAACAATAATAATAAAAACCATAAGACAATAAATATATGGAGCAAGATTAAACCAATATAAATATAGGAGTGGAGGAGTGGCCTAGTGGTTGGGGGCAAGGTACTTCAGGCCGGAAGGTCGGGGGTTCAAATCCCACTAGAGGACAGCAACCTTGGGCCGGAAGGACTGGGGTTTCTAGTCCCACAGGTGCTCCTTGTGGTCTTGGGCAAGCCACTTAACCCTCCATAGCCCATGTTCCCTGTAAAATAGTTATCTCCAAGTTATAATGCCCTGTTCAATGTAATTTCAGTTGTTCAATGTAAACCGCACTGATGCAGAATAGTGTGGTATATAAGAGAATGTAAATAAATAAATAAAATATATAAAATATATAAAAACAATGCTGTAATAAATATAAATATAAAAAGTGGAACAATAGTGCTCGGGACCTATTACAAAGTGTACGTGAGTAGAATTTACTAACCTCTGTTGCGATTCACAAAGTAAATCTTACTTCACACTGTTTGTGCAAACATATAGATTATAAACTTATGCAAGAAAACATAAATAATACAATTAAAAATATATTATAGCAAAACATTGTACACAAATTGAAACTAACTAGCAATTGGAGAACACAATAAGAGGAGGAACAGGACAGGATGTAGAAACAAACCAAATTGTCAATGCTTCTAGTACAACATTAATTTTTGTGATCAGAGAACATAGAGAGAGAAGAGGAGAAGGACAGGACATGAAATCAAATAAAATGTCAATGCATGTGATACGGCAATAACTTATGCATAAAAAAAGTATAAAACACAATGTTATCCAAGGAGACAACAATAGGAGTGAGTCAATGAAGGACATATGTAAACATATTGCCCAATGAGTTATAATATTGACCGTGTGTTGTCAAAAAAAGAGAGACAACATACACGTGTGGAGAGGGGCCAGCACATTCAAAAACAGTTGAAGATTTCAAAAAAGAAGAACCATAAAGATAATGCAACCCCATTTTTATGAACAATAACAAAAGTCATATGGGTACAAAGGGTCACCTAAGGACCTGGAACTGCGTGTGCAGAAGAGTAAAGTGAAACTAAATAAAACTGAGTTACAAATTACCCACGACTATAATTCTGCAGATCGATGTAGTTGCGAACAAAATGAATTGGGCATACTAATGTCACTTGCTGACCCATATTATTAACCTGCTGAAAATTTTCAAGGGAAGAGTGAAATGGGTGATGCAGTCGTATATAAATATGGAGAGAATACCATGTGGGTACAGGGAAATACCGGAGGACCCGAATATATGTATTGCTACTGAATAAAATAGAGTTAAAACTGGGAGCCGCAATGTAAAAAGCATAATCACTAACCTTTCTAGACTCTTACAATTAAAAATAGAAATATAAAAAAGCGAGAAACATTCTATTAAAAGTAAGCATTACCTCAAGAAAACTGCCGTCAAAGCGCAGTTGACGCGCAGAAGAGAGAAAGACGCCCACGCATGCACATAAGAGGAAAAAGAAGGGGGCGGAGTCTGACATTGACGGGACTCATAAAAAAAATAAAACTAGAGGAACTAAATCAAAGCACTCGTATGAGGCATAAAGATATATAGACCGCAGAACTTAGAAAAATAAATACCAATAAAGTACCAGACATATAAAAGCAAGACTAAATAAATAATTAAAATACCTGCGGACACATGTGCATGAATAACAGAAAAAAACCCTTACCCGATAAGAGCGCATGAGGGAGACAGCAAAATGCAAAGTTATCCATAATCTGGGAGATACTAAATATGAGATAAACAACTGAATTAAAGGAGAGATATAAAAAAAAAACACTTGGATAAAACAGCTGAAGAGAGTAGCCCCCCATCAAGATGAGTGCCGTTTATAGCAAAACATATCCAAATAATAAATGACATAGTGCCCGATATGTAAAAACATAAATACATAAATAATTAAAATACCTATGGGCACAAATGTACATCGTGCCGACACTCTGCCATGGTGAACAATGAAATAAATAGGAAACCGAAGAATCAAAATCCTTACATAAACATAGGAAAACTGCCAACCATTGCATCCAAGGGCCATGGAATATAAAGGACAAGACTCCCAACAACCATAAAAAACATAAATATGGTTAAAATTAATAAATAATAAGAGTACCATTAATAAACCTATGGACACTAAAATGACAATAAACCATATGTAATTGGTAAGACATCCAGGAAGCCATACAGCCAAGAGACCAAGCTGTGCTGGAAACAGACAAAATATTATGTATTGATTAAACCAAACAATACTTGATATCCTAGAGGTGGTGAACACACACATAACGAGATCATAAAAAAACTGACAAATCTGTCTCCAAGTTCAAACCCGCTGGAGCCAAAGAATCCAAACGGAAAATGAACCTTTGCTCAAGTCTCATAATAGTCTTGTTCATGTCTCCACCCCTCCAATTAGTTTTGACTCTCTTAATGACAAAAAACTTGAGATCCATAATTTTATGACAAGCATCAAGCCAGTGTTGAACCAACGGCTTATCAGTTAATTGGCGTTTGATGCAACTTTTGTGTTCCACTATTCTGGTCCTTACAGGGTGAGTGGTTTTTCCTACATAGAGCTTTTTAGATGGACACTGGATGACGTAGACAACATTACTAGTTTCACAGTTGGAAAAGTCGTCTATGTAAAAAATCTGATTAGTGAAAGGGTGAACAAACGAATTACGTACGGGGAGTGAATTCAGACACACTGAGCATATGCCACATTGGAATTGCCCCTTAAAATTTGACAGCAGCTTCCTCTTAGTGAAAGCAGAAGGCACTAATAAATTGTGCAAATTGATGTTGCGTTTATGTGCCACTGTGAGCTTGAGGTTCCTGAATACTGGTAGGGTCTGTATCAAATGCCACTCCTTCTGTAAAATCTTGACTATAGATTTGGATTGTGAAGAATATATAAGGGGGCAGACTATACCTATCTCTTCATTACGCTTATTAATCTGTAAGAGTTCATCCCTAGGGGTGTCGCGAGCTCTAATGTATGCTTTATGTAAGTACCTAACAGGATAATCTCTTGCCAAGAATCTTTCAGTCATATCCTGGGCTTGTTTTTCGAAGTCCTGCATCCTAGTACAAATACGTTTAGCTCTCAAGAACTGGTTGACTGGCAGGTTATTTTTAAGTGAAGGGTTAGGAAAACTTGTATAATGTAATAAGGTGTTCCTATCAGTTGGTTTCCTAAACAGCGTAGTGGAGAAGGAATCCTGTCCTTTCTCAATAAGTAAATCCAAATATGGGATACGTTCCAAATCATAAGTCATCTGGAATCTTAAATTATCATCCAATTGGTTAATCCAAGTGTGAAATTGGGAAAGGATATCATCGATATAACGTATCCATAGGACAACATGAGATTCAAACGGATGAGATTTTAAAAAAGTTTCCTCAAAATGAAACATATAAAGATTAGCTATGTCCGGGGCCATTGAAGACCCCATAGCAACACCCTTAACCTGCTTGTAAAACAGATCTCTGAAACAGAAAAAATTCTCACAGATAGCATACCATACTAAGGTGATCAGAAAAGCAGTGGGTAGACGTTTATGATCAGATCTTCTAAGGAGACATTGTTCTATTATATGTAAGGCAGCTGCTTGAGGAACATTCGTATAAAGAGACTCTACGTCAAGAGTAACCAAGACGATGTCAGAGCTGTATTGGTCAAAACTAGACAAAATCTGTATAACGTGAGAAGAATCCCTAACATAGGACAACATCTGCTGTACAAATGGTTGTAACAGTAGATCCATAAACTTAGAGATAGGTTCCAATAATGAGCCGATGGCTGAAACTATGGGACGGCCAGGCGGAGCCTCTAAAGATTTGTGGATCTTTGGAATAATGTATATCATTGGTATGATGGGATTATCCACCATCAGAAATGATTTCTCCTTATCTGTAATATATCCAATTTCAAAAGCTGAAATGACCAAACTATCAATGCTCTTCTTAAGGTTATAAGTGGGGTCACCATCAAGTCTTAAATAGAACGTAGTGTCGCTAAGTTGTCGATTGATCTCCGCAAGATAATACTCTTTATCCAAAACTACAACCGCTCCCCCTTTGTCAGCTGGCTTGATAATAATGGCAGTGTTTTTTTGCAAGGATGCAATAGCATTCCTCTCTTGATGGGTCATATTGTGAAAAGTAGAATGGCAAACCCTTAAAGCTTCAGTGACCTGTTGTGTAACCACCTTTTCGAAAGTTTCAATAACAGGGTCAGTAGTCTGAGGGGGAACCCACGTAGATTTTTTTACGAATAATAGAGGACTCTGTAGAGCATTGGCTATCATGGTTGCTAAAAAAGTATCTCATGCGAATCTTTCGAAAGAACTTATACAAGTCAACGTGAACATCAAAGGGATCAAGTTTCCTTTTAGGAACAAAGGAAAGCCCTTTATTTAATAGAGATAATTCACCGGGAGTAAGAACATATTTTGATATATTGATGACATTGTTAGGGGGTTCTATTGGTAATGCCATCTTTCTTCTGACCGTTCTGAATTCCAACCTCCCCTTCCTCCTCTGCCACGGCCTCGTCCCCTGTAGGCATTGTGTGTTTTGTTGTGGTCTGGGCATTGTCTGATTCTGAATGATGGGCCCGTCCCCGTGAGGCCTCTCGACCTCCACCCTTCCATAGCTGATCCATACTGAAAAAAGAATCCTTATTTTGCTTGGGTGGAGGGTCCTTTTTCTTATTCTTCTCTTTTTGGGAAGGAGCATGGTCAGATTGATGAGAAAAAAGGGACGCAGAGACATCCAGGTCTCCCGACTCACTCCTAATGCGTTTCTTTTTCTGCTCAACAGGGGTAACATTCAAATGATTATCTGTAATACTATCTTTGCGGTCAAAAATAGATTTTCTCTTTTTGAACCATAAACGGTCTTGTTCGATCTTTTTACTCCAATGATAAACATATCCTGTCCTATAATCCTCCTCATCTCTTTTATATTTATCTACCTTCTTATTTTTAACTTCTTTCTTAAACTCCTGAATATTTCTGTTATAATCATCTTGTACCATATCAAAGTTTTTGTCCGACTTCTTAAGAATATCCAACTTCTCTTCCAATTGTGTAGTTAAAATCTCAGATTGCTTATTAGCTGTAGTAATAAATAAAATCATAAGGTCCAACGAGCACTTATTGAGTATAGCGTTCCAGCATTTGACGAAAACTTCTTCACTATTATATAAACCTGGAGCTTTGTTAACACGAAGTCCTCTGGGGATAATCTTGGACTTGCAGCACTCCAACAGGTACGCGGAGTGCATCTGTTCCTTTACAATTTTCTTGGTTAAAGATACCACCTCTTCCCATTGATTCCAGCAATCTTCTGAATCTTCTTCAGATGAATAAAGAAGAGGCTCTGGTGGAATGAGCTTATCTAAGGCATCTTCCCCGAAGCTCAAAATGTCCTTCCATGTTGAGAACATGCTGACTGGTGAAGTCCAACAGCGCAAAAGCACAAATCACGCTGAACACAAGAGAAACAGTCACAAGCGTGAATAATGGAAAGACAGAGTTCTTTATTAAACCAACGGCCGCACGACACAGGCCGTGTTTCGTACCCTTCCTCAGGGGCAAGAAAACTAAAAACATAGACATGTTAATCATTACAATGATAAAAGAACAAACAAGCCAAGCCAAAAAAAACGTTAAAAACAATAATAATAAAAACCATAAGACAATAAATATATGGAGCAAGATAAAACCAATATAAATATATAAAAACAATGCTGTAATAAATATAAATATAAAAAGTGGAACAATAGTGCTCGGGACCTATTACAAAGTGTACGTGAGTAGAATTTACTAACCTCTGTTGCGATTCACAAAGTAAATCTTACTTCACACTGTTTGTGCAAACATATAGATTATAAACTTATGCTAGAAAACATAAATAATACAATTAAAAATATATTATAGCAAAACATTGTACACAAATTGAAACTAACTAGCAATTGGAGAACACAATAAGAGGAGGAACAGGACAGGATGTGGAAACAAACCAAATTGTCAATGCTTCTAGATTGGAGGATCGCCAATGTAACACCAATTTTTAAAAAGGGTTCCAGGGGTGATCCAGGAAACTACAGAACGGTGAGCCTGACGTCAGTACCGGGAAAAATGGTAGAAACCATCATAAAGAATAAAATTACTCAGCATGTAGATAGTCACAACCTAATGGGAGACAGCCAACATGGCTTTAGACAAGGAAGATCTTGTCTTACTAATCTGTTATGTTTTTTTGAAGGAGTGAATAAACAGGTGGACAAAGGTGAGTCGGTTGATATTGTGTATCTGGACTTTCAGAAAGCCTTTGACAAGGTCCCTCATCAGAGACTTTTGGCAAAACTAAAGAGTCATGGGATAGGAGGCAGTGTACTATTGTGGATCAGGAACTGGTTAAAAGATAGAAAGCAGAGGGTAGGGCTAAATGGCCAATTTTCCCAATGGAGAAAGGTGAATAGTGGTGTACCCCAGGGATCTGTGCTGGGTCCGCTGCTTTTTGACATATTCATAAATGACCTGGAAAGTGGAATAACGAGTGAGGTTATCAAATTTGCAGATGACACAAAACTATTTAAAGTTGTTAAAACCCAAGAGGATTGTGAAAAATTGCAAGAGGATCTTGATAAATTGGAAGACTGGGCATCAAAATGGCAGATGAAATTTAATGTGGATAAGTGCAAGGTTACGCACCTAGGGAAGAACAACCCAAACTATGGTTCCACGATGCAAGGTTCCACATTAGGAACCACCACCCAGGAAAATGATTTAGGCGTCATTGTGGATACCATGTTAAAACCCTCGGCCCAGTGTGCAGCGGCGGCCAAGAGAGCAAATAGAATGCTAGGTATGATAAGGAAAGGAATGGAAAATAAAAGATATTATAATGCCTCTATATCGTTCCATGGTGAGACCGCACCTTGAATATTGTGTGCAATTCTGGTCGCCGTATCTTAAAAAGGATATAGCGATTTTAGAAAAGGTACCCTTTCCCACCTTCCCACTTAACTGTGCTAGATTTATTGCCATCGCCAGTAACCAACAAATTTATAACTGCCAGCCATCAAAATGACATACTCACATACATTTCATCTAAGAATATTTTGCAGCTGTGTCATTATACTAACAATTATTGTGCTCACACACAGTCTAAACACCAAACAATACAAACCAATCCCAATAATACAAAGTATTAACCGACATCATACACCATCAGCGTATGCACCTAATTGGTCTAATACAAAGGTAAATCATAACCGCCTTATACACATAAAAACTACCACACCACACCAAGCAAATATCCTACCAAACAAAAAAGAACCTGCCATATTATCATGTATCCTAACAAACGCTAGATCTATGAAAAACAAACTCCCAATCTTCACCGACCTCTTAGACGACAATAAACCCGATATCCTCTGTGTTACAGAAACATGGCTATCTGACACAGATGTGGTATACCTTAACCAACTAAACAAGAATGAATACGACATTTACCATACACATAGAAACAACAAAAAAGGAGGAGGAGTACTTATAATGACTAAAAAGGTCCTAAATGCTAAACAACAATCTTCAGAAATCATTAACAACACTGACACACTTATCATAAAGATCGACCACTATAGAATATGTTTGATATACAGACCACCTGACCATAAAACAGAAAATATGGATGCCCTAATAGAGCTACTCAGTTCCTCCACAGACCTAAGCCCAATAATAATGCTAGGAGATTTTAATCTCCCATCACTACCCACCACATATTCAACCCTCTTTCTTGAATCGATATACGACATAGGCTTCCACCAAATCATTAACACAAAAACTCATAACAAAGGAGGAACCTTAGACCTTATCCTTCTCCCAGAAGTATTCCATAAACTTTTCAATCAAGAATCCTTACAGTGCATACCAATCCCATGGTCAGATCACTACCTGATTAAATTTAACCTTATTCACACTAACCCCAATAACAAAAACAGTCAACAAAAACCCACACCCCCTAGATTTAAAAACTTTAATGCAGATTTCCTAGATTTAACAATCCCTAACCTCTCCTCATCACCCTCCAACCTTGATGAGGCAATCACAAATTGGCATAAAACAATCGCAAAAGCAGCTACATATAATCAACCAAACAAGAGGAACATTCGCCCCAGAACCGGCGATGCCCCTTGGTTCAACAACACGTTAAAAGCTATGAAAAGAACAGTCAGAAAAACTGAATTAAAGTGGCGCAAAACCAAATCCACATTATACAATGAACTATATCACACCCTTCTTAAAAATTATAAAGACGCCACAGACAGTGCTAAAAAAAACTTCCACTCAACCGTCCTAAACAAGTCCATCAACAGACCAAGGGAACTTTTCTCCATTGTCCAAAACTTAACTAAAAACACATACAACTCCAGCCATGAAGCCAATGACATTTCTCCCCAAACCTTAGCAAATCACTATATAAACAAATCAAAAACAAATAATATCCTACCAATTCCACAAGCCATATCCTACCAATCTCTACCAGATTCTTGGAATAAATTCTACACCATAACTAGAGAGACCCTTAGGGATATAATGTCAAACCTAAATACCACAACCTCTCACCTTGATCCCTGCCCCATATCTTGGATAAAAAATACCCTTCCAACATTATCCCCTTTCATTCTACCACTAATTAACCTCTCACTAACTCAAGGCTACCTCCCGCCCATGCTAAAGCATGCACAAATCAGACCCATATTAAAAAACAATACCATGGACAAAACCTCACCGAATTCATATAGACCCATCTCTAGCATACCTTTTATGGCCAAACTCATAGAAAAAGTAGTTCAAACCCAAACCCAGGAACACATTGATACATCAGCTCCCCTTGATGACCAACAATATGGCTTTCGCCCCGGTCATGGGGTAGACACTCTTTTAACTGTACTCCTAGACACACTAGTCAGAGGAATAGACAACCCTAAGAATGCATTCCTGCTACTCTTTCTAGATATATCTGCTGCTTTTGATAGTGTTCACCATACCCTAATGCTTAATAGGCTCAGTCAAATAGGTGCCAACTCAATAGTTCATAAATGGTTCACATCGTACCTATCCAACAGAACTCAAACTGTCAGGATCAACACTCAAACCTCCAATACATACAAACAGGAAATAGGCCTCCCCCAAGGATCTGCTCTCTCTGTCCTCCTATTTAATATATACATACAACCAGTCTGCAATATCTTTAAAAAATTCAAAATCCATTACCACATATACGCGGACCATATCATGTTGTACATTCCTTTCACTATCCCCATGCTTCCACTCCAACTTTTAACAGATTGTTTTAATGAATTAGCAACTTGGCTAGAAGCCCACAACCTCTTTATTAACCATTCCAAAACCGACATACTGATTGTAACAAAAAACAAATCTTATACCCCCCCCCCCACCCACATTACACTTCAGAATCATGACATTCATATAAAAAACGAAATAAAATATCTAGGGGTGATACTTGATACACACCTTAGCATGAACACCCATATAAGAAATACAACTAAAAAAGTATACTTCAAACTCAAAGTATTAAAACAATTACGCCCTCTAGTCCACCTACAAGACTTCCTAAGCATCATTCAAGCCATAATCACACCACATTTTGACTTCGCCAACCTCTCACTATTAGGCACAAACATCCAAAACATTAAAAGGCTCCAATTGGCTCAAAATGCTGCAGCCAGAACCATAAAGAAGGTACACCCTTTTGAGCACATATCACCCTATCTAGCCAAACTACACTGGCTCCCTATCCAATGCAGAATAAACTATAAACTAATAATAACCACCTTCAAAGCATTAAACAACACTGCCCCAGCCACACTAAATAAACTACTATCTAAAGACACACCCCAATCCGCACATAGAAGAGGCAATGCCAACAAATAAAGGTTCCAAAAGAATTCACAAAGACCACAAAAACAACCAATAAAAAAGCATTCTCCCATGCTGCCCCTATACTCTGGAACTCACTACCAGACGAAATCAGAGCCTTAACCGACCTTAAAGTACTACGTAAAACCTTAAAAACTCACCTCTTTATCTCACACTACGGCCCACTAGCAAATTCTCAATTCCTAAACGAAAAGGGATGATCTATATAACTCACTGAAACTAACACTGCAATGCCTTATGATAGCTTGACTTTGACACTGCCTAATGATGTTGATACTGTTGAACTTACTGTACATAGTTAATTGTACATAGTTTAAATTGTAAATTGTACATAGTCTCCAAAGTTTAAAAATTTAAAAGTTAAATTGTTCATGTATATAGTTCATATAATGTTCAATGTAAACAGAAATGCCATTCTGTCTCCTCAACTGTTATTTGTAAACCGCACCTGATCAACGGAAGGCTGCGGTATATAAAAGTTTGTTAAATAAATAAATACAGAGAAGAGCCACCAAAATGGTAAAGGGGATGGAAGGATACTCCTATGAAGAAAGGCTAAAAAGGTTAGGGCTCTTTAACCTGGAAAAGAGACGGCTGAGGGGAGATATGATAGAAGTCTATAAATTAATGAACGGAGTGGAACGGGTAAACGTAGATCGATTGTTTACCTTATCAGAATATAGAAAGACTAGGGGACATGCAATGAAGCTACAGGGTAAACTATTTAATACTAATAAAAGAAAATATTTTTTCACTCAACGTGTAATCAAACTCTGGAATTTGTTACCGGAGGATGTCGTAAAGGCTGTTAGTGTAGCTGGGTTTAAAAAAAGTTTGGATAAGTTCCTGGAGGAAAGGTCCATAAACCATTATTAAGAAGTGACCGAAGATATCAATGCTTGACCCAGTACAAGCATTGTGGAACTTGTGTCTCTTGGGGAAACTGCTAGGTACATGTGACCTAGATTGGCCACTATTGGAAACAGAATACTGGGCTTGATGGACCTTGGTCTGACCCAGTATGGCATATCTTATGATCTTATGTTCTTATGTAACACTAATTTTTGTGATCAGAGAACATAGAGAGAGAAGAGGAGAAGGACAAGGCATGAAATCAAATAAAATGTCAATGCATGCAAAATTCTGTGACCTCTTCCTGCAGCCAGCGGCATCTAAAGTCTGTTCTTACATTCGTGATACAGGAGATTTTCTGCAACAGTTGCAGGGTTGCTCTGATGTTAGTGCATATACGTACCTGGTCTCACTTGACGTTCAATCCCTTTACACCAACATTGATCAAGGAGAGGCAATTGCCTGTTTACGGAGTTATACCTTAGACCTTCCAGATCGGATTCCTAGGTCATCTGTGCTGGAATTGTTGGAGCTGGTTTTAAATAATAATTATTTTTTGTATCAACAACAGTTCTACAAACATATTCATGGCATTGCTATGGGGGCTAGTTGCCCCGTCGATAGCGACCCTTTTTATGGCTGCTTTTGAAACATCCTACATTTATACTGATGAGGCCTTTCAATTTGTCCCTTTCTGGAAGAGATTTCTTGATGATGTTTTTTTCATTTGGACGGGTTCTCGGGAGGATTTGGATCAGTTTCTGAGGAGATTAAATTCCCATGTGGCACGCATCCAATTTACAGCACAGATAGACCCCTACCGTATACAATTTTTGGACATTTGGGTAGCCCTGACCCCTCAGGGTTTTGAGACTACCCTATATCGGAAGCCTATTCAGCGGAACACCTTGCTACATTTTGATAGTTTTCATCCTTGAGCGCTTAAACGAGGTCTTCCTTATGGTCAGTTCCTGCGTCTCCGGCGGAACTGTTCGACTCTGGCTGACTTTCTCTTCCATGCAAAGGAGTTAAAATTACGTTTGGCTAATAGGGGGTATCCGCTGGAAATTGTTGAACGGGCATTCAAGAGGGCCCGTCATTTGCATCAGGATTGGCTTCTTTTTCCTCGTCTCTTGATTCAGTGGTTACTGGGGTGCTGCCTTATACCCCTAACATGCCTCAAGTTACTAAGCTGTTACATAGTTTTTGGCCTATCCTGGGATCCCATGATTGCTTTCGGGATGTTCCTTTACGGATTGCCTATTCCCGTACAGCTAATCTACGGGATTTAATGAATTATATTTCTATTTTTAATTTTAAGAGTCTAGAAAGGTTAGTGATTATGCTTTTTACATTGCGGCTCCCAGTTTTAACTCTATTTTATTCAGTAGCAATACATATATTCGGGTCCTCCGGTATTTCCCTGTACCCACATGATTTTCTCTCCATATTTATATACGACTGCAGCACCCATTTCACTCTTCCCTTGAAAATTTTCAGCAGGTTAATAATATGGGTCAGCAAGTGACATTAGTATGCCCAATTCATTTTGTTCGCAACTACATCGATCTGCAGAATTATAGTCGTGGGTAATTTGTAACTCAGTTTTATTTAGTTTCACTTTACTCTTCTGCACACGCAGTTCCAGGTCCTTAGGTGACCCTTTGTACCCATATGACTTTTGTTATTGTTCATAAAAATGGGGTTGCATTATCTTTATGGTTCTTCTTTTTTGAAATCTTTAACTGTTTTTGAATGTGCTGGCCCCTCTCCACATGTGTATGTTGTCTCTCTTTTTTTGACAACACACGGTCAATATTATAACTCATTGGGCAATATGTTTACATATGTCCTTCATTGACTCACTCCTATTGTTGTCTCCTTGGATAACATTGTGTTTTATACTTTTTTTATGCATAAGTTATTGCCGTATCACATGCATTGACATTTTATTTGATTTCATGTCCTGTCCTTCTCCTCTTCTCTCTCTATGTTCTCTGATCACAAAAATTAGTGTTGTACTAGAAGCATTGACAATTTGGTTTGTTTCCACATCCTGTCCTGTTCCTCCTCTTATTGTGTTCTCCAATTGCTAGTTAGTTTCAATTTGTGTACAATGTTTTGCTATATTTTTAATTGTATTATTTATGTTTTCTAGCATAAGTTTATAATCTATATGTTTGCACAAACAGTGTGAAGTAAGATTTACTTTGTGAATCGCAACAGAGGTTAGTAAATTCTACTCACGTACACTTTGTAATAGGTCCCGAGCACTATTGTTCCACTTTTTATATTTATATTTATTATAGCATTGTTTTTATATATTTATATTGGTTTAATCTTGCTGCATATATTTATTGTCTTATGGTTTTTATTATTATTGTTTTTAACGTTTTTATTGGCTTGGCTTGTTTGTTCTTTTATCATTGTAATGATTAACATGTTTATGTTTTTAGTTTTCTTGCCTGGCTAGCCCCTGAGGAAGGGTACGAAACACGGCCTGTGTCGGGCGGCCGTTGGTTTAATAAAGAATTCTGTCTTTCCGTTATTCACGCTTGTGACTGTTTCTCTTGTGTTCAGCGTGATTTGTGCTTTTGCGCTGTTGGACTTGATTATAGGTGAGGACATTTATATCTTCTCAGTGGCCGCTGTATATGGTCACGCAAAACGTTTGCAGCTAGGCGCATTGATTAAAGTATATTATAATTAATGTATAATTAATGGAGGAGGGAAGAGTGGCCTAGTGGTTGGGGCAAGGTACCACAGGCCGGAAGGTCGGTGGTTCAAATCCCACTAGAGGACAGCAACCTTGGGCCGGAAGGACTGGGGTTTCTAGTCCCACAGGTGCTCCTTGTGGTCTTGGGCAAGCCACTTAACCTTCCATTGCCCATGTTCCCTGTAAGTATTAGTGTATGTGTTTCATATCCACTCGTGTTAAATGTATCCCCCAACCGCTTTAACCTGGTGAAAAGCAGGATATAAATGCAGCTAAATAAATAAATAAATGTGTTTACTTGTGAACTCTGTCCATACTTTGCCCAGTCCTTATCCCCAGCTATACTGTGGTGAAGAGCGCCCTCCTGAGGCTATGGAGACAGATGAAAATCCTGAAGGGCAACAGGATTTACGTCAGATTGTCAATCCTGGAAAGAAAGAGAGACTTCGTTCTGCTGAGCTGAGCATGGATACCAGCCCAGGGGAGGAGTCGTGCAGTCCTGATTGGGCACACCCAGTGCTTGGAAGGGGCGTGTCTAGAAGAGAACCTGGTTTTAAACCGGAGTATGGCTTTGCTATGGGGGGAGAAGTGGAAGGAGAAGGGGAAGAGAAGGAGCAGCAGTCAGAGAGAGAAGGCTAGCAGCCAAGGACTGAGCCGAAGCAGTAGAAGAAGACCTGCAAGAATCTGTTCAGAGGCAGTAAATGGAAGTCCTGAGGAAAGTGGACCTAGCCCTGGAATAGACACCTGGAGGAAGGCAGAGCCCTGGGAGAGGAAGCCTTCACGGCAGGCAAGAGAGAAAAAGAACTCATTCTGGGAATTACAGTTTGGCCCAGAGAGGCACGGGAACTCTCACAGCTGGAGGACGTATGAGCCACCTAGGATAAGAGGGGCTTGGCAACAAGTAAGCGATTTGCCAAAGAGTTTCCAGAGTGAAGGTAAACTCAATTCTCCTATATTTGAAACCTTAACAAAAGAGCCTAAGAGTTACTCTGATTCACTTAACCTGAGAAAGGAAAAGGGAAACAGCCTTAATCAAGAGGGAAGTTTAATAACTGATAACAATTCCTTATCTAGCAGACAACAGGCTGAATTGCTTCTCCAGGATTTTAAAGAGTTTTTAAAGCTAAAAGCAAACAGACAGCCAGTATTGCAGGAAGCTAATGATTCTATACAGTCGGAGGAATTAATGCAGGATAATTCTGACTTACCTGACTGTGAGAGCATGGACTGTACTATTTGTTGTGTGGAAATACCAAACTGAAGAAAACTGGTTATGCCGTGTATGAGTTGAATACTACGGAGCTGTTTTGCTGCCATGCTAGGAAAGCTTTAATTACCTGCACCTGAAGTGACCCAGCACTGTGAACGTAACAGTGTATGAAAAGAGGCTGCATTTAAAGTGAATGACCTCTTGGGGCAGAGCTGAGTAAACTGCTTAGAAGTAAAGCTGAATTTCTACTTTAAGTTGACTTTATACCTGAGTTCTTTCTGTTCCTGTTAAAGCACCTGTTTTGTTCGTATTTCTGAATTTGTCATGCGATGGAAGAATAACCTTAACCATAATAAAAATACTTGCAAATAAGCCTTACCGTCTCTGGCGCACAACTACACTTTATTTCGGAGTGAAAGGAGCAGAAAAACTACAGTACCCAGCATTCCAGGGGAATAGGTTTTAAACTCCTTCCTCAGGAGGCAATAGGCCCCGCTCCTGTCTTTAGCCCTAAGGCGGGGCAGGAGCGCCGCAATACCTACTTGCAAACTACACACCTTCTTGATCAGGCATGTACAATTGAGGCCTTTTACATATATATGTAGTGACATGCATGCAAAAAGTACATTATAAAATTACCCCCTATGGGCCCGATTCTGTGATGCAAATAGCGGGGCTGTACATACTGGTAGGACGTGCAGTCCTGCCATCCGTCCGAACCGTATTCTGTCACACATTCTCCCCACATGCAGTGCGGGGAGAGCTGGACGGGGGCGGGAGGAGGTAGAGAGTGGGCGGGCCGATTCAGGTCATGGCCCTGTATGTCCTGCGGGTAGGGGAAGGATGTGCTGCTTATTCCACTTTGGTAGTGGAATAAGCAGCGGCAAAGGTAGCGATTAGGCCCAGATTACGCCCCCCCCCCCCCCCCCAGGCAGGGATCAGATGCAGGTAAGTCCCCACTGCCCGACCCGGGCCCTGGCTGCTCCCGCTGAGAGTCGGGCGGCGGGAAAACGGGGGTCGGTATTGTGGCGGGCTGGCTGTGAAGCGAGGAGGATGTCTCCCACAGGGTTGCAGGGGCAAGCTGGGCCGTCTCAGTGCCCGATCCTGCATCTGCGGGAAGTCTAGCTCCCGCGGTGCAGAATTGGGAACTAATGGGGGCTTCCAGACGGCCTGGACGTGCCCCTTATGGAATCAGGCTCCACATGTACACAGTATAGGACCTATGCCTAATTTTACAGGACTATTGAATTTTCTGTAGCACACACCACAGCTATATCTCATCTTTGGCAACAGTGTACAGAGACACCTCACCCAACTTCACAGATAAAACCTGTTTAACTCTTTTGGGAAGGCACGTGCACATAGATGGAGGGGAATTTCATGGTACTAGATAGGAAGGCAGTCCCATCCAGCTAAACATACTACTTCTGATTCCACAGCTCGATAGCTTTGTACTAGTAACTCACATTCCATTTTCATGCCCATCTGCAGGCATTTCTTGAGCCGGCAGAACTGGCAGCGATTACGATGATGTTTATTGATGACACAGTCCTGGCTGCTACGACAGCTATACGTTAAACTTTTCCTTACACTCCTTTTAAAGAAACCTTTGCAACCCTCACAGCTAACAGCACCATAGTGACGGCCTGAAAAGAAAACAAAAGCATTTTCAGTGGCTTTCAAACATAAATCATTCCCTTTTAATATTATTATTACAACAAACATTCATTTTAGAGTCATTTTCTATTCTTATGTTATTCCTTTCTTTTATTTGAAGGATGGTGTAAAAGTGAAGGCAAGTCAAAATGAACCACATTATTCCTACACTGATGTTGATATCTTGTGCAAAATTATGGAGAAAAATGAGCCCTCATAAGGTATTAGTTTATCAGCAAATAACAGCTGAATTTTGCTCAAGTCTTCCAATTACTGTACACAGTTAAAAATGCCTTTAGAAACAGAGTTCAACATTCATCCTATCTAATTTAAATTCCACATGTTTTGCAGCATCACCAAAAGCAAATACCTTTGTTTAGAAGATCTTTAGTATCTAAAACATAACATCTTACTGTATGCAGAGTCCCCGAATTATAAAGTCAGGAGCATGTCCACAGTACTTCACAGGAACTACAAATCTCCAAGGCAGACTATGGGGCATGTTTACTAAACTGAGCTAATTTGTAATAGGTTCCATTAAATAATATGGGACCTAAAACCGTTAGCCCAGCTTAGTAAACATGCCCCTATGTTTCACCAATAGCAGCTGCGTCTAGGAGAAAGTAACTTAGCAGACATTCCACCACTTGTTGGAGGACTTCTAAGATTTATACAGTGGCTCGGAAATATTTTTATCCTTATTAGAGTTGAAGGAAAAGGCCCTAGTGATGCTGCTCATTTTTGTAAAGTGGCTGTTCTCGCTGTATGAGCTGTCAAATATACATAATTTGCTCCATGTATATAACTTGTAAATAGTTTGAAAAGCTCTGTTATAGTTAATGTTCAAAATATGTTCAAAATGTTGTTCAAAATATGTTCAAAATATGTTCCCTGTAAGTACACCTGTATATAGTTAAAGCATAATGTTCCTTGTAAATGTATACAGAAGTATACAATTGTTCTGTTTAATGTTCAATGTAAACCGCCCCTGATCTCTGGAAGGGGCGGTATAGAAAAGACCGTTAAATAAAAATAAATAAAAAATAAATAAATAAATAATTTGCTATGGTCTTATAAGACTCTATGTTCACTGATTGTTTGTAAAATGCATTGCAAAGTTTAATGTCCTGAGTTGAATGCCCCTTTTGAGACTTAGATGCCCTGTGCAAAATCTGGCTTTATAATTGTAGCTGAAAATTCATGTACATTTAGGAACTTAAAATAAATTAGAACCAAAAGAAGTAATGTCAGCCGAACTAGTGGAGGCTTAGAGCACTTGCTAAACTGGCCCTCACTAATCAAAGCAATATTAAGCAGTATGGAAAGCTGTAGAAAACATGAAAACTGACCTAACTGCAAGCATATGATCAGGCAGCAATGGCAGTGAAACCCAAGGTGCTGGAGATGCAAGATAAACCCCAAGTGTTGCACGGGTTCCTAAACAAGGCTGGGCCACATGTGGATTCACCAGCAAGTATTCAGACTCTGATGTAGAGAGTGCGAATGAGCAGGGAACATCAGTGATGGATACGACGGTGCTTAAAAAAAATTTGTCAGGGCAGTTTATGCAAATGGTTCTTATGAATGAAGTGTGCTAATTTGTTATGCCTTTCCACCATCAGAACTTCACAGCCAGCTAGGAGGAGAGTCATTGTTTCCAGCTCTTTTTTACAGAATTGACATATGTCTATTTTGCCAGTTTTTTTCAATGCTCACTATAAACCATCTCGTCCGTAATCTGCTTTCCTGGGCTGCAACTATAAGCTTCTCATCCTTCGGTTTCAGTTCACTTCTCCTTAGCCATTCATGTGTTCGTTCTTGATCAACAAAGGGGTCTTGGCGTAACATTTTGTATTTCCTACTGTATTTGTGCATTTGCCACTTGTTTTTCCTTGTTTGCTGATCTAATCCTTTGAAGAGCTTTTTCTCTTGTTTTGCAAATTCGGTTACTTCCTTTGCTGAATGTGCGTGTGGATTCTCACTCATTCCTTCTAGTCATCGGAACACTTGACCAAGTTTGATGATGGAAACAGATTCTGGACACACACTTTTACATTTCAGCACTTTCTGCTTATTTGGATCCGATGACACTGTTAAGCAGGCCTAGAGGCCTATGATAGTAGCTCTATATGTGTAATCAATCTCTATGAGGCCCAGCCATCCTTCAGCTCTAGGGATGTACAGTCTTGACATACAGTAATTCTTGTACATTACCTCATGGGCATGGAAGAGTTTTCTTGTTCACACATCCATTTTTTCAAGATCTATAAGAGGCCAGTCTACATTCCCAAAGCTGTATGAGAGTACAAGAATTGCCAGCTGATTGATGGCTTGCATCTTATTCTGTGATGTTAAAGTACTTTTCAATAACGATTTTAATCTTCTATAGTATTCTTTACTGATCTTTTCTCTAATTTCTGTTTGTGTGTCGTTCCTTCATCTACTCCGAGATATTTATATATGCCTTCCTGTTCAAGTTTCTTGATGTCACAGCCTTCAGCCAGGGAGATGTTTTCTATTTTGCTCAAATTTCCTCTTAAAAAAGAAAAAGTTCTTTAGATGCATGGAATGGTCTCCCAGTGGAAGTAGTAGAGATGAGAACAGCATCTGAATTCAACACAAACACAGAAGATCTCTAAAGGAAAAAAAGGGACTATAGTAGTTGACATGGAACGGCAGACTAAATAGGCCATATGGTCTTTTTCTGCCATCACGTTTCTATGCTACTACTTTCAGTTTATTGTTGGAACACATAACTTTCAGATCTTCTTCTGTATAATGCAGCATGTTTCAGCTTGATGTCTTGGATCTTCCTCAATATCTTTGATCTTAATCCTTTTTAGAAACCTGCATGCAATGATTTATTTTAACTTCAATGTGCTTTTTCCAAGGAGGAATTGCTATTCTCTCTTTCTTCTAGTCCTGCATTTTATTTGGTAGTATTCTTGCAGTAATAATTTTAACTGCACAATATTGAATTTGATTTATTTCAGTGACATCAATAAATTGTTCTTTTATACAGGATATGGCCTTGTTCATCTTAATTATCATACATTTAACCTTAGGTGTTAAATTTAAGTTGGGTAATCATTCCCTTGCCTGGAACCCAGCATATTCATCTTTTTCCACGTGGACGAGGAATTCGATCTGGAGTTCCTTCACCTCTGGGTCTTTCTCCTCCCTTTCTTCTTTCTCTTCAGTCAATTTATTGACCTGTTCTTTGTTCATCTCACTCTCTTCCAGTTCCAGATCTCTAAGCTCCATCTACCCTTCAACTGCTCTTTCTTTTTCTGTATATTACTTTCTTCTAGTATTCTTACCTAGGTTGCCTCCTCTCTGTACAGAGTAGTTATTCACCTGTAACAGGTGTTCTCCAGGAGCAGCAGGAATCAGTCCTCACATATGGGTGTCATCGGCGCCGATGAAGCCCCAGCGGAGCATTTCCCCAGCTTTCTATGAAAGCCTTTGGGAATGCAGGCACGCATGCGCGGTTCCCTTCCCGCCTAAAGGTGCCATCTTACCTCAGTCAAATGACATAGCGAAGAACAGCACACAAAAATGAAAAATAAACTATGTACAACTGCAACTCCAAGGGGAGGAGGGAGGGTTGTGAGGACTGATTCCTGCTGCTCCTGGAGAACACCTGTTACAGGTGAGTAACTACTCTTTCTCCAGGACCAAGCAGGAAGTCAGTCCTCACATATGGGTGACTCCCTAGCTCTGGGCTACCTGGGAACCCAGGCTGAACAAGAGAACTCCCTCTAGTCCCAGCATCAAAGAAAGGCTTTTCAAGGACACAACCTCCACCGGTAGCCCAACAGAGGGCAGGAGTTGCCTAAACCTCAAAGAGATTCCGGAGTACTGCCTGGCCAAAAGCACTGTCCCTACGGGACTCCCTCTCCAGGCAGTAATGGGCCGCAAAAGTCTGGCTTGAAGACCAAGTTGCAGCCCTGCAGATGTCTACCAAGGGCACAGAGCGGAGATGAGCCACTGAGGCAGCCATTGCCCTGACACGATGGGCCGTGACCCTACCCTGCAAAGGAAGGTCAGCCGCCTTGTAAGCCCAGGTGATACAGTCAGTTACCCAGATGGACAAGGTACGCTTGGACACAGCCAACCCCAACTTATTGGGGTCAAAGGATACGAAGAGCTGAGTAGCCCTTCTATGCCCCTGCGTACGGTCAAGGTAGATGGATAAGGCCCTCCTACAGTCCAGGGTATGCAGGACTGCTTCAGCCTGGCTAGCATGAGGCCTAGGGAAGAATGTTGGAAGAACCACCTCCTGATTGAGGAGGAAAGAGGAGACAACCTTAGGAAGGAACTTTGGATGAGTCCTGAGGACTACCCTGTTCTTATAAATCCTGGTGTAAGGCCTGTCACAGACCAGGGCCTGAAGCTCACTTACTCACCTAGCCGAGGTAAGAGCTATTAGGAAGAGTGTCTTCCAGGAGAGAAAGCGTAGTGGACAAGTAGCCATCGGCTCAAAAGGTGGGCGAGTCAGTTGCTGCAAGACCACATTCAGCTCCCACTCAGGGGCAGGAGGACGGATGGGAGGCTTGAGCAAAAGCAAGCCCCTGGGAAAGCGGGACACCAAGGGGTGACCAGATAGAGATTGCCCCTCTACCAATGAGTGGTGAGCTGCTAGAGCTGAGAGGTGGACCCAAACAGAATTGGACTTAAGTCCCTGATTGGATAAGTGCAGTAAGTACTGAAGCACTACTGGCACAGTACAGGAGAAAGGATCCTCTGTATGTAGATGACACCACACAGAAAACCTCTTCCACTTGAGAGCATAGGTTTTCCTAGTGGACTGTTTCCTAGAGGCTAGGAGAACCTCCTCAACTTCCTGAGGTAGGCCCCAGGGAGCCAAAACTACCCTTGCAGCCTCCAGGCCATCAAATTGAGAGACTTGAGATTGGGGTGCAGAAGGGAACCCTGGTCCTGTGTGAGAAGGTCGGGTTGCAAACCCAGAGGTAGTGGAGGATCCACCGCCAGTTGAAGCAGAAGAGGAAACCAAGGCTGCCTTGGCCACCTGGGAGCTACCAGCAGGACCGAGGCTTTGTCCTGAAGAATCTTGAACAGGGTTCGGGCCACCAAGGGCGTGGGAGGAAACGCATAGAGGAGGCCCTGAGACCAAGATATCAGAAAAGCCTCCGCTGCTATCCGCAGAGGATGTGGTTGCCTGGAGCAGAACCTGGGCAGCTGCTTGTTCAGTGGGCTGGCAAAAAGATCCATCAAAGGGAGATCCCATTTGAGAAAGATCTTCTGAACCACCGAAGGATGCAGCTGCCACTCGTGGGGCTGCAGAATCCTGCTTAACCTGTCTGCCAGGTAGTTGTCCTGGCCTGGAAGGTACACAGCCTTGAGGAGCATGTTGTGTTTGAGGGCAAAAGAACACAGGTCCTGGGCCTCTCGACAAAGAATCCTGGACCCGGTTCCGCCCTGTTTGTTCACATAAAACATGGCAACTTGGTTGTCTGTCTGGATCAGGACAGACTGGTGAGTCAGGGTAGGTGTGAAAGCTTTGAGTGCTAAGCGAATAGCTCTGAGTTCGAGGAGATTGATCTGCTGTGCAGCTTCCCAGGGAGACCAGAGGCCCTGGGTGCACTTGCCCAGACAATGCGCTCTCCAGCCTTGCAGAGAGGCATCTGTTGTTAGCACCACTGTGTAACCTGGAATCTGAAAGGGCACCCCCTTCAGCAGATTGGGTGGGTGTAGCCACCAGTTGAGGGAGTGCAGAAATGGTCTGGACACTCTTATCCTGTCTCTGAGTCTGCCTGTGACCACTGAGTTCGAAGACACCACTGAGCAGGCCTCATATGGAGCCTGGCATTGGGGGTCACATGCACTGTCGAAGCCATGTGGCCTAGACGTCTCAGGCAGAGTCTGGCGGAGACCAGGGATCTGCTGAGAAACTGACTTGCCAAGGCCATCAACCTTTGGGCTCTGTCTTCTGGCAAGAATGCCTTTGCCAGGAGAGAGTCCAACCTTGCCCCTATGAACTCCAAGTTCTGGGAAGGGAGCAAAGTGGACTTTGCGAAGTTTATGACAAACCCCAGGCGTTGTAGAAAAGCAATGGTCCTGAGGGTGGCTTGATTGGCCTCCTGACCTGTCTGACCCCTGATGAGCCAGTCGTCCAGACAGGGGAAGACAAAGATGCCCTGATTTCTCAGGTAGGCCGCCACCACTGCTAAGCACTTTGTAAAGACTCTGGGGGCGGAGGTGAGGCCGAAAGGCAGCACTCTGTACTGATAATGGTTTCCTCCCACGATGAATCTTAGGTACTTTCTGTGGTCTGGATGAATGAGGATGTGAGTGTACGCATCCTTTAGATCTAAGGAGCATAGCCAATCTCCCTGCTGGAGGTAGGGCAGAAGGGTTCCAAGAGTAAGCATCTTGAACTTTTCTTTCACTAGGAACTTGTTGAGGTTCCTGAGATCCAGAATGGGACGAAGGCCACCGGTCCTTTTGGGCACCAGGAAATACCTGGAGTAGAATCCGTGACCTTGCAAGTGGGGAGGCACAGGCTCTACCGCCCTGTCCACCAACAGACTCTGAAGCTCCTGACGGAGAAGGTCTGTGTGCAGAGGAGGCCTTGGAGGCTCCCCTGGAAAGTATGGGGGTGGCAGTTGGTGGAAATGGAGGGCATAGCCCTTGTGGACTATCTCCAGCACCCAACTGTCCCCGGTGATAAGGGGCCACTGGTGGGCAAAGAGGGTGAGATGACCTCCTGTGCAGGGTTGGGAGAGCAGTGGAGGAGAGGCTATGCTCAAGGAGTCAAAAGCCCCCACCCTGCTGAGTGGTAGCAGGGGCCTGAGACTTGGGGGTCCTCTGCCTACGGGGCCCATTTCCCTGGCCCTTGGCTTGCTGACCCTGGGGGGCAGCTTGGGCAGCCTGATATTGTGGGTCCTGTTTGTAGGCAGTGCCCTTCCTCAGGTAAAAGGGCTTTTTACCCGAGCCCTTCTTTTTATGAGAAGGGGCAGAGGTCTTCCTCGACAGCCTTGTCCGAGTGAGGTGCTCGGTCTCGAGCTGTGGCCTTCTCGGTCATGGGCTTGCCAAAAAGGTTTTCACCTCGGCAAGGGACATCGACCAACTTGTCCTGAACCCATGGCTCGAGGTCCGATGACTGCAGCCATGCCTGGCGTCGAGCCGCGATGCCGGCTGCCACAACTCGGGCCGAAGCCTCGAAGCCATCGTAGGCGGCGCGGGACATGAACTTCGAGCAGTCCCGAATCCCTGAGGACAAGGACTTAAATCTCTGCAAGTGTTCCCTGGAGAGACCAGCAGAGAACCCGGCCAACTCCTTGGCCAGATCCCGCAAGTACATGCCCATGTACAGCTGGTAAGACTGGACACGGCAAGCAAGCATCGAGCCCTGAAAGCACTTTCTACCGACGCCATCGAGGTTTCGGGCCTCCCTGCCAGGAGGCACCGCGGAGTGCATCTTCTGGCTCTTCAGACGATGCATGGCCGATTCCACAACCATGGAATGGTGTGGTAGCTGTGCCTTCTGAAAACCAGGGCTCTTCTGGAGCCGATAGATCGAATCGACTCGCTTGCTAAGAACCGGCACCGAGGCCGGTGCCTCCCACATACGGAAGAGGAGCCGTTCCAGCATCGGAGGAACCGGGACAGTAAAGGCCTCCTTCGGAGGAAAGTCATACTGCAGCGCCTCAAGCTCTTCAGCTCGAGGCTCTTCCTCGGGGTCCGCCGGAATAGCCAAGGCAGTGGCCATATCCCGGACGAACTCCAAGAACCGGGTGTCCTCCAGTGGGGACCTACTCCGGGGCTCAGACTGCGGTGAGTCCGACGGGACGCACCAAGTCTTGAAAGTATCAGGAGACTCCTCATCCTCCGTCTCCCCAGCCGACTCGTCCGAGGAAGAGTCGGGGTCCGACCCCACGTCAACGCCCTCGGTCCCGAACGGGAGGTCAAGGGAGACCGCGTCCGAGGTCGACTCTGAGCCACAATGGACTCGAGTATCGGCTCGGTCTCCGGGGTCGACTTCGACGTCGATGTCCCGGTGGTCGGGGCAGATGCGCCAGACAGGCTGGCCATCAGTGTCCGCTGCTGCTCCATGAAGGCAAACATTCTGCTCTCCAAGGCTGTCATCCTGAGACTCAGCTCGGGAGACACAGCAGCCACCGACTCGGGCCCCAGCAGCGCCGGGCCCGACGTCGGCTCCCTGGGAGGATAGTCCACGAGGACTATGGGGCTTACGTGTCCAGCAGACTCCAGCTCCACATGAGGAACTTTGGCAGGCTTCTCCGGTTCCACGGGCCCGGGGCGACAGTCGGGGGTCTTAGACCTGGCCCTCGAGGAGCCATGGACCTCCTCTGACGACGCCCTCGCGAGCCGTTTCTTCCTCTTGCGTTCCCGGTCGGGGGACCCCCCTGTCCGAGGAGCTTCGACGGCGCTCGGGATCGGAATCCCGAGATGTCGAGGCCTCAGACGAGGTCCGGGCCCGGCCAGAGGCTGAGTCCGAGAAATGCCTTTCCTTTTGCTGCTGGCGACTTCAAAGTGCCTTGGAAGACATTTTCCCACAGGCCCCGCACGACTTAGGATCGTGGTCGGGGCCGAGGCACCGAAGGCAGCAGTCGTGTGTGTCGGTGAGAGACATTAGTTTCTTACACCGATCACACTTGTTAAAACAACTGGAAGCCATCAGGGAAAAAAGAGTCCCCGCGAGGTCAAAGGACCGGCCTTCCAGGGAAAAATGGAAAAAAGGGCGCAAACGCCAGCCACAAAGGGCAAAAACCGAAAAAGAAGAATCGGGCTCGATACCGGTGTATCGAACCCAGCGGGAGGGGAACCGGCGTCGAACTGGTAGAAAAAAAGAGCAAAAATCGTTGAAAAATCTAATTTTAACTGGGAAAACTGGACACACGTCCGGTGGGCTTCATGGAAAAAAAGAGACTGAGGTAAGATGGCACTTTTAGGCGGGAAGGGAACCGCGCATGCGTGCCTGCATTCCCAAATGCTTTCATAGAAAGCTGGGGAAATGCTCCGCTGGGGCTTCATCGGCGCCGATGACACCCATATGTGAGGACTGACTTCCTGCTTGGTCCTGGAGAATTCTTTTTCCATAGAAACCCTTAACTGATTCAAGATGCTATCATTCACATACTACTTTACTTTGATTTGTGAAATTGAAGATCTTAAATCTGCCTCTGTTGCTTACTGCAGTTTTTCTTCTGACAGTATTCCTCTTTCTTCCAGTTTTTGGCAGATTCCTTTTGTATACCCTCTTGATTTAAACAGGGTTTGTAGCACAAAAGTAGCAGTATATTATCTCCTCCATCTGCAGAAGTCCACTTAACTGTAGTTAATCTTATTAACTTCTTCATTCATTTCTGTGGTTTATCTCCTGCCACAGTGAGTCTGTGAACACGCTCACCATGGCCTTGATCAGGGGCAGGGATGCTATCTGCATCCACACTGTCTGTGCTATCGCTATTACCATTGTTAGCCCTAGTGCGTAGGCTATGGATGGGCACCTTTTTATCCTGGATGATCTGCGACCAATATGTATTTTACTTTTTCTTTCCTACCATACTTCAAATTGTAGTGTTGCTTTGCTGAGATTTAGAATAGATTTTGTATAATGGGGTCACCACGTGAAGGTACTTGGCAAGACTTGGGAATGAAACTATATTCTCTCCCCCTAAGAGATGCACAGCTATTCACCAACCATTGTTAATGAATGTTATGCTGTGCATCCCTTTGTTGGGAGCTTTGAGGAGCTGGCAATAGAGGTTTGCACGATGCAGGATGAGACTGTAGCCAAAACAGAGGACATACACGCAGACATCCGAGAGCTGGGCAGATGTATGGAGGAGGCTGAAACCAGGCTTGAACAGCATGTGGAGATCTTGAATTATCTTCATTGCAAGCAGAGGAATTATTTTATACACTAGATGATCTTGAAAATATAAACTGCCACAATAATGTGCAGTTTCAGGGTGTCCCTGTGGCTGCAGATGGTGAAAATGTGGAAGTAGTGGTACGAGCCTTGTGTGCTTTATTACCGCAATGACTGACATCAACAGAGTGCACAAAGCATTGGAAACACCACCAGATAATAAGCCTAGAGACATTATTGTAAAGCCATGTTGGCTCATCGTTTTCTGTAAACAGCTTTGACTTTCAGATTAAGTGGTATATAAGCCCAGCTAAATAAATAAATTATTGTGAGATTTCTAAAGTTTCATGATGTAGCACTGTTGCTTCGCAAGGGGCATGAGAAAAAAATGTGTTCCTTCGGGGGACAAGCAAGTGACTTTTTATGAAGATCTATCTGCATTTTGTTGAATCTGCTTCCTGCATCAGATTTTTCGTACAGTGGTTCAAAGTTTGATTTTTAGTGGACTGAATTACTGCAACTCTCTTCTCCTTAAGTGGACTGGATTACTGCAACTCTCTTCTCCTCGGCTTGCCAGCGTATAGGTTAAGGGCATTGCAAGTGATCCAGAACGCAGCAGCTTGATTACTTGTGGGTTGTTCGAGATCAGTTCATGTATCTCCCATCTTAAAACAACTTCATTGCTTGCCAATAGTGCAAAGAATCTGGTTTAAGGTCTTCTCTTTGTTATTTAAAAATTTGAAAGGAGCTTCAAGCTGTTATCTATCCTCGGTGGGTGAAATATATATGCTTGCATGATGTCTTCGGTCTCGGGATTATATGCAATTAAGGACTCCTGCATTTTCCTGTCTACTATGAAGAATTTAGGTGGCGAATATTTGCTTTTGCCGGCCCTGTGCATTGGCTTCCTGGCTATATATGTACCAAAGCCATTGAATTTTCAGAGGTACATCAAGACTCACCTGTTTCTGGAAGATTTTTTTGACCTAGGGTTTCTCTGGGTAGGATATTTTTGACTGAATTTCTGGTTGTGCTGTTTTACCTTTGCTCATTTTATTTATTTTTAATTGTGATTTTGTATTGGCTGTTATTGTAAACTGCCTAGTTTTAGGCGGTATAAACGTTTTGTAACCATTAAACCATTTACTCTAACGCAACAGAGGTTGCTGAGACCAGTTACTGATATATTTAATAAAGAAAAGATTTGCTATTCTTGGCCCTTCCCCTTTCAAATGAACTTCATCCTTGGAGGCAAAATGTAATGGTGGGTGTTTAGACTCCCCGGATTGACTAAGGATAATAGCATCTCACCTACTACCAAAAAGCAGAGAGTTTCACTTAATAAATGGTGGTGAGTTGGAGAAAAAATGCAGCTAAACAATTTGTGAAGTGGTGTGTGCATGCAGTGGAAGAGAACGTGCAGCATCAAACCATGGATTCTTTAATTGCTGACTCTAATTCTGGATCACAGTGTGATAAGGATTGGATTGGTCAGCAAGAACTAACCTGTGTATAACAAATGTGGCTGCACTAAGACTGAACACTGTGCAGGGTGAGTTGGCTGCAATGGGTCATGCCTCACAGCAACTTGGCAGTCTAGATGAAAACCTACCTTTTTCACATTGATGTATACATGTTTGTTTGCAGTCTTGGTTGGCAAGGATCAATGTGTCAATGCAGGATGGGACAAGGGGAGGGATAGAGTGGTCTAGTGGAGGCGCTGTCTTTTGTCACACTACAGTATGAAAGTTGGAAGGGGACTGGGTAGGCTTCCAGAGAGGAGGGAAGAATGTGGGGGAGGGGGGCATATTAATGACAGAAAAGATGGGTATGGGGGAAATTGGGATAAGGGAGAGGACAGATTAGTCTAAATCAGGGGTCGGCAACCCGCGGCTCCGGAGCCGCATGCAGCTCTTTCTCACCTTTGCCGCGACTCCGGAGCACACTGCCCGCCCGGTGACAGGCAATAGTGTTGTAAAGATGTATTTAAATGTGGCGTTATGGGCTCCCTCCATGTCAGCTCCCTCCCTTCTTCTGCAGCCGCGGCTCCCTGCCTCTTAGGGAACCGCGGCTGTGCTTTTAAAATCATCTCGGAGCCCTTCCTGTCTTGACGGGCTCCGTGCAGCATTGTCCCGCCTCTAAAGGAAGTTTTGGAGGCGGGACAATGCTGCACGGAGCCCGTCAAGACAGGACGGGCTCCGAGCTGATTTTAAAAGCACAGCCGCGGTTCCATAAGAGGCAGGGAGCCGCGGCTGCAGAAGAAGGGAGGGATCTGACATGGAGGGAGGGGGGCTGACATGGAGGGAGGGAGCTGTTATGGATGGAGGGAGGGCGGCTGACATGGAGGAATGGAGGGGGCTGACATGGAGGGAGGGAGCTGATATGGATGGATGGATGGAGGCTGACATGGAGGGAGGGAGCTTATATGGATGGAGGGTGGGGGGCTGACATGGAGGGATTGGGGGCTGACATGGAGGGAGGGGGCTGACATGGAGGGAGGGAGCTGATATGGATGGAGGGAGGGGGCTGACATGGAGGGATGGAGGGGGCTGACATGGAGGGATGGAGGGGGCTGACATGGAGGGAGGGAGGGGGGCTGACATGGAGGGATGGAGGGGGCTGACATGGAGGGAGGGAGCTGATATGGATGGAGGGAGGGGGGCTGGGATGGAGGGGGCTGACATGGAGGGAGGGAGCTGATATGGATGGAGGGAGGGGGGCTGACATGGAGGGATTGGGGAGGCGGGCTGACATGGAGGGAGGGAGCTGATATGGATGGAGGGAGGGAGGGGGCTGACATGGAGGGATGGAGCACTGGTAATGGGGTTGAGGGGACTAGCACTGGAAATGAGCTGATTAGGGGAGGCTAGGACTGGTAATGAGCTGATGGGGGGTAGGACTGGTATTGGGCTGATTAGGGAGGTTAGCACTGGTAATGGGGTTGAGGGGGGATTAGCACTGGACGCGAGCTGATTGGGGGGCTTTGACTGGGCATGGGCTGATTGTGGGGAGGGGAGGATAGAGCTGCTGGCCCTGGAAGATAACTGGGGGCTAAGGCTACAAATGGGCTGATATGAGGGGATGGGAGAATGGAACTGGATCTGAGAGGGGCTGCCATGGTATTTGTACTAGAAGGGACTGGTCAGTGGGGAAGGAGGGGGACTGGAAGGAAATGGACACCAGTGGCAATCATGGGAATGCAAGTTGACATTGGAAGATACTGGGAGTGAGGACTGGAAAGGGGCTGATATTGGGGAGGGTTACTGGGACTGGAAATAGGCTGATGGAAAGAAGTGAAGAAAACGAAAGAAGAGATAAGAAATGGCAGATGGACCATAGACCACAGAAAGAGAGCTAAGAGAAGACAGGAAAGCAGAAGCCTCAGATCGGGACCAGCATGATCAAAGAATAAATTGGTCAGACAACAAAGGTAGAAAAAATAATTTTATTTCATATTAGTGATTTGACTACAAAATCATCATAATTTTGAAATCAAATATTGTTACTTGTTGTTGTGATATTTTCTGGCGTATTTTTTTTTGGTGTGCGAAGGAAGAGGGGTAGTCTTATACGGCGAGTATAGGCCAAACACCTATATTTTAACAGGAAAAGTAGGGGGTCGTATATAGCATTAAGGTAAGAAACAATATATGCAGTGTTAGATTTGTTTTAAATGTCGCAATGGTTTTGCGGCTCCCAGTTTTTTTTTTCCCTTCGGAAACGGGTCCAAGTGGCTCTTTATGTCTTAAAGGTTGCAGACCCCTGGTCTAAATAAAGAAACTGCAGGGATGTATGAATGGGAGGGCGAGTGTGGACAGGGTGTGAATGTGAGGTGTTGTGCTTAAAGTAGTCACAATAAATGTTAAGGGACTTAATGCACCAAAGAAGCATTCTATGATACTTAAAGAGGACGCTTTGATGAGGGGATGTGCTTTTTCTTCAGGAGACACACCTTCAAACAAGGATGGCTGAAGCACAGACCCTTTGATGAAGTCTGGGCAGCATCTGATATAACTGTTGGGGCATTTTCTCCAAATGGGTTAATTTTGCAGATTAACAAACAAAAACAAATACCCTTAATACCACCAAAATCCTAATATTTCCAAAAAGTTTTTATTTCTCAAAAACCTTTCAAATTACAATAGGGTATAAATAAGACCTCCGGAAAACTCTTTCCCTACATCTGGCGAACTTAATCACCACAGGGTTAAGTCATAGATCTTCACATCACGGGTCATACCCTCTCAATTTTATTATCCAATTATCACAAATACTGATTAACCTAACAAACATCTACAGCCAAAGAAGTTCCCATCTGACTTTTCCTCTTTTTGCTTTTTATAAGTATTTTATTGATTAAGGTATGATTAGGTTTATTTAGTTTTTAGTGTGGATATTAAAGTTCTTTTTGTAGAATGATTATCATCAATTAGTGCGAGTGAATCAGCTTATGTGTTCTCTCTTTTAAAAAAAGGAGTGACGTCAAGACGCCTTTAGAAGCGTTGAGGCATCGATGATGTCCGAAGGAAACCGTGATGAATGAAGCTCCGTTGGCTTGAGAGAGCTGCTTTAGAGAGCTGTATAATAAATTTAGTATCAGAATCCCTGATGAAGCCTGGTGCGGTGAAACAAAAGCTTTTGTCGGGCATTTCTAAGATACAGAAGAAAGTTTGCCGCATTGTTTGAAGCTATTCGTGACTTCTACGGTAGCATAGCAGCTGCCTGAAACGCTTGCCAGATAAGTAATTATATGCTATTTAAGCAGCGTATATTATTGCTCCGCTGATAAGTGTTTTGTCTTTCTTTTCTAGGAAGCAAATTATTTGCTGGAGAATTTCAGCATTAGTTTGAAGATGTGAAAGATATAGATATGAATAAGTTGAAAGACGTAGATATGTATAAATTATTAAGTTATTTTTAATATACGGAGAATCCCTTAAAAGTACTTTTTTTGGATGTAGATGTTTGTTAGGTTAATCAGTATTTGTGATAATTGGATAATAAAATTGAGAGGGTATGACCCATGATGTGAAGATCTATGACTTAACCCTATGGTGATTAGGTTCGCCAGATGTAGGGAAAGAGTTTTCCTGAGGTCTTATTTATACCCTATTGTAATTTGAAAGGTTTTTGAGAAATAAAAACTTTTTGGAAATATTAGGATTTTGGTGGTATTAAGGGTATTTGTTTTGGTTTGTTAGTTTGAGTTTACCCTTTGGCAGTGAGGTTATATAAGTTAATTTTGCAGATACCATGACAGTCATGAACCTTATTTCTAAGCTAGGGTATGATATAACTGTCTGTAAGAGGAGGGGGAGGGGGTGATTATTTCACTCTAGAGAGTGAAAGGGCTAAAAGAGGGAGATGGATTTTTGTACAGTAAGTGTTAAAATTTGAGGTTAGCTGTACACATTTGCTAATATCAATGCTCCTACTGAAAATCAGGCTTTCTTGCAGAAGTTAAGCTCTCTTTATCTGCATTTGCGAAAGGGTTAATAGTATTAGGGGGAGACTTCAGTACTTGCTTGCAGCCACAGCTTTACTCCATGGAAAGGGGGGGGGGGGCAATGTGAGGGCAAGGCTAGTAAAGCTCTCACAGATATGTTGTTGGAAATGTGTCTTAGAGATATCTAGAGGGATCTTCACTTGGAGAAGAGAGGATACAGCTTCTACTCACACTCATCAAGTCTACACCTAAATAGTTCAGCTGTTTGTGAACCAAAGAATGAAGGCATGAATGCAGGTGGATGGAATTGGGGTAATAAACCAAACTAACATAAGATATGCCATAGTGGGTCAGACCAAGGTCCATCAAGCCCAATATCCTGTTTCCAACAGTGGCCAATCTGGGTCATACGTACCTAGTAGTTTCCCCAAAAGACACAGGTTCTACAGTGCTTGTATTGGGTCAAGCATTGATATCCTGTGTCCCTTTTTAATAATGGTTTATTGATCTTTCCTCCAGGAACTTGTCCAAACCTTTTTTAAACCCAGCTACACTAACAGCCTTTAATACATCCTCCGGTAATAAATTCCAGAGTTCAATTACACGCTGTGTGAAAAAAATATTTTCATTGCATGTCCCCTAGTCTTTCTATATTCTGATAACGTAAACAATCGATCTATGTTTACCCGATCCACTCCGTTCATTAATTTATAGACCTCTATCATATCTCCCCTCAGCCGTCTCTTTTCCAGGTTAAAGAGCCCTAACCTTTTTAGCCTTTCTTCATAGGGGTATCCTTCCATCCCCTTTACCATTTTAGTGGCTCTTCTCTGAACCTTTTCTAATAACGCTATATCTTTTTTAAGATACGGCGACCAGAACTGCACACAATATTCAAGGTGCGGTCGCACCATGGAATGATACAAAGGCATTATAATATCCTTTGTTTTATTTTCCATTCCTTTCCTTATGATACCTAGCATTCTATTTGCTCTCTTGGCTGCCGCTGCACACTAAGCAGAGGGTTTTAACATGTTGTCCACAATGACACCTAAATCTTTTTCCTGGGTGGTAGTTCCTAATGTGGAACCTTGCATCATGTAACCATAGTTTGGGTTGTTCTTCCCTAGGTGCATAACTTTTCACTTGTCCACATTAAATTTCACGAGTCAGAAGGGAAGTAAAATGCGACATCCGGGCTGGGAGAGAGTTTCGGTGAAGGGTCAGAGACTGAGGAGGAAAGCTGAAGTGGCGAACACGCTGAGGGATTGCTAAGCAGAACTGTGTGATTGACTACTGATCTATGTGATGATTTTTCTGCACTGTAATATCGGGAAGGTGGAGGAGGAAAAGTAAGGGCTAAGGAGCAGTTACGGAGGGTTTCGGGGGGGGGGGGGAGGGACTTCTCTCGATTAACCAGCACTGTTAATAAAGGGGGGGGGAACAGAGTTGAGGGGTATAAGGGGGAGGGGGATTAAGGGGGGGCGAAGTAGTAGAGTACGAGGAGAGGCAGCGTCCAAGGGGGGGTCACATCCTTGATGGAGGTCAGAGAGGAGTTCCGTATTTTGGGGGGGCCGGGGGGGGGGGCGAAGGTATTGATTCTGAGACATGGGGACAGGAGGGGCAGTATAAAGTTAGAATGGCGTCGGGGTTAATTGTAGGGAGTTTGAATGTCAGGGGTCTGAATTCGCCACAAAAGAGAAAGTTGATGTGGAAGGAGTTGCGGAGCCAGAAATGGCAAGTGGCTTTTCTGCAGGAGACACACCTGCGAAAGGACGATGAATATCTGCTGCGATCCGGTATCTACCAGGGGTATTTTGCAGCAGAGGAAGGAGGGAAGAAGAGAGCAGGGGTTGCTATACTGGTGGGGCAGGGGGTTCCCCTTGAGGTAGGCCAGGTTTATAGGAAAGCGGATGGGAGAGCGGTGGTGGTGGGGGGAGTGTTGGGGGGAGAGCAGGTTACACTGATCTCGGTTTATGGCCCAAATACCGGCCAAAGGAGGTTTTGGGAAGAGATGGGAGTTTGGCTGGTAGGGAAGATTCAAGGGAGTGTGTTGGTGTGTGTGTGTGTGGGGGGGGGGGGGGGTTGCAACATAGAACTGGAGGGAAGGCATGGGCGGAGGGGAAGGGAAGAGGGGGGTCTTAGGGAATTCCGGAAATGGATGAAGGAATTGGGGATTTATGGAGGTTGGCAAATCCCAGGGTAAAGAACTTTTCGTTTTACTTAGTGGTCCATGATTCCTATAGTCGTATAGACTACCTATTAGGGGATAAGTATTGGCTGGAGGCCTTAGACAGGGCATCCATAGGGCTGATCACGTGGTCCGACCATGCCCCTGTGGGAGTCAGGTTTGGTCCACCAAGGGAAGGGGGTAGGCGAACCTTTTGGAGACTGAATGATTACTTGTTGCAGGGGGGGGAGGGGAGCAGAAGTTAAGGGAGGTGATTACCGAATATATGGCATTTAATGATAATGGGGAAGTGAAGATGGGAAGTCTCTGGGATGGGTTGAAGGCGGTTGTCCGGGGTCATCTGATTCAGATGGGAGCCCAGAGGAAGAGGAAAAGGGAGGAGGAGATATGTCTCCTCACTAGCCAACTGGAGGAGTTGGAGCGGGCCCATAAACAGCAGGGGGGGATTAAATTGAGGGGAAAAGTGGAGGAAATTCGGAATCAGCTTAATGCCCTCCAGTTGGAACGGATCGCTAGGCAACTGGAGAGGGTAGGTCAGCGATACTATGAATTTGATAACAAGGCAGGCCGGCTCCCGAGTAATAAATTAAGGACTCAGAGGCAACGGCGGTTAGTTGCCAAAATTAAAGGCCCCCAAGATAGACTACTGTATAAAAGCGGTGAGATCCGGGAGAGGTTTCGGGATTATTACCAGCAGCTGTATGCAGCCGAGGCTCAGGGGGATGGGGAGGCCATTGAACGGTATCTTCAGAATGGGGGCAGAGGTAGTGCGAAACTTGGGGAACTGGAGGGGGTAGCGCTGGAGGAGGACATAACCTTGGAGGAGGTGGTGGGTGCCATTAAATCCTTGGTCCCAGGCAAGGCACCGGGCTTAGATGGTTTCACGGGGTTGTTTTACAAGAAAATGTCTGAGTTGGTGGCTCCGGTCCTAATGAGAGTGTTTAATGCGGTGTTGGGGGGAGACCCTTTGCCTTCCTCTATGAGTCAAGCGGCTATAGTGGTCATACCCAAGCCGGGAAGAGATCCAGCGGTGTGTGGGTCATACCGACCTATATCTTTGCTGAACATTGATGTCAAGATTCTGGCAAAGGTGTTGGCTTTGAGACTAGGCCCGCTTATGCCTGGGCTGGTGCCCCCGGATCAATCTGGCTTTATCATGGGCAGACAGCCCGCAGATGGGATAAGGAGGGTGATTCAACTGGGGTGGCTTGCGAGGCAGGAGGAGCAACAGGCTATGTTTCTCTCTATTGACGCGGAGAAGGCCTTTGATAGGGTCAATTTTGATTTTCTGCAAGCGGTATTAAAGTATATAGGTTTGGGCCCTAGGTTTCGAGCTTGGTTAGGGACGCTATATGCTTCCCCAGTAGCTGCAGTGAATGTTAATGGCGGGTATTCTGATTTTTTTTCCAATGGGTAGGGGTACTCGGCAGGGGTGCCCACTGTCGCCGTTGCTCTTTGCGTTAGTTATGGAACCGCTGGCCGCCAGGATTCGGTCGATGCAGGCTATTAAGGGTGTGGAGGTGGGACAGAAACATCATACCAGATGGTAATGTTTGCGGATGATGTGCTTTTTGCCCTGACGCAGCCTTTGGTCTCGCTTCCGGTGTTGATGAAGGAGCTTGGGGACTATGGGGCCCTATCGGGATTCAAAGTTAACTGGGATAAGATGGAAGCCATGTCAGTATCGTTGCAACCACAGGTCATTGATAGTTTGAAGGGCTCCTTTCCATTTCGTTGGGCGAGCAGATCTATAAAATATTTGGGAGTGCAGGTCACCGCTCATCCCTTGGGACTTTATGGGGTGAACTATCCCCAGACGTTTAGAAGGCTGAGGGAGGATATGTCTCGGTGGCGGGGAGCAGAGATCTCTTGGATGGCAGAGTAGCAGTCTTGAAGATGAATCTTTTGCCGCGGATGTTGTATTTGTTCCAAACTTTGCCGGTCCCTGTTCCACACAGGGAATTACGGATTTTACAGAATCAGATGTTTGCTTTTGTGTGGGGAGGGAATCGTTCTCGGGTGAGTCGGAGGGTAATGTACGCGAATAGGGAAAGGGGGGGACTAGGGGTGCCAGATGTTGCTAGATATTATGCGGCTGCACAACTGAGGCAAGTTTTTGAGTGGAGGGATAGTAGTGGGGTTGAGAAAAGGTTTCGGGAGATTGAACAGTATTGGGGGGGGGGAGGTTCAGATGAAGTATTTACCTTGGATCTTCGGTAAACTTCCTGGGGGGAGATGGCGGGATAATCCGTTTCTTTGGCATTTAGCTATGCACTGCATGTAGCTCGTGATCGTGGTGACATCTCGGTGGCGGTTGCAATTGATCTCTCAGCAGCATTTGACTTGGTAGAGCACTCCCTTCTTCTCTGTCGCCTATGGGATGCGGGGCTCTGTAGTGTTGTCTATCGTTGGTTCCACTCTTTCCTCTCCTCCCGATCCTGCACAGTTCTCTCCTCTTCTCCCTCTATCCCTCCTTCAGACCCATTTCCTCTTCCTTGTGGGGTTCCTCAGGGTTCGGTGCTGGCCCCTCTCCTCTTCAATCTTTTCCTGGCCCCTCTCGCCCTCCTAATTCAGCAATCTGGCATCTCCACGTTCAACTATGCAGATGACATTGTTCTATTACACCATACCTCCTCCTCCTGTCCTGACCTTTCTGTGTTAAATTCCTGTCTCTCTTCCGTGGCCAACTGGCTAACTCAAAACTGCCTCCACCTCAACCTCACTAAGACCGTCGCAATCTGGTTCTCATATGGTACTCCACCTCCTTCACTTGCCCCTTGCTTTTCTGGCACTTCCATCCCCTTAGTCACCACCTTTCTTTATCTTGGGGTTCACTTTGACCCTGAGCTTTCATTCCAGGATCATATCTCGCACGTCTCCAAAACGTCCTTTTTCTTTCTTAGGCAAATTCGAGCCATTCGTCCATTCCTCACCTCTACAGCTCTCACCACCCTATCGCTATCTCTAGTCATGTCACGCGTGGATTTCTCAAATTCTGTATTTCTTGGTCTCCCTAAGTCTCAACTATCTCGGCTCCAAAGGATTCAAAACACTGCAGCCCGTCTTGTTACCCACGCCACCTTCCGTGACCATGTAACTCCGTTGCTTTTCCACCTCCACTGGTTACCTATCTCTGTTCGCTCCCAATACAAACTGCTTACTCTGGTCCACAAAGTTCTCTACACTAGCACCCCTCAATACTTAGCAGACCTCATCAACTTTCATTCTCCCAGGCACACTCCTCGCTCCTTCCACCTCAACCGCCTCACCCTTCCTTCCCCTTCATCTGCTCACCTGCAATCCACCCGCTCCTCTGCCTTTTTCTTCACCGGCCCTGCTCTTTGGAATGCTCTCCCCTCCTCCTTACGTTTAGAGACCCATCACACCACCTTCAAGCAAAATCTGAAGACCCATCTGTTCTCCCTGGCGTTTGACCTTCCCTCCCCTTTCGTGTGATTTTCTTGCTTTCCCTACCCTTCGTTTCTACCCTGGAATATGTGTCCTTCTGTCTCGTCTTATCTCTCCTCTCCCTTCTTCTTTCCTGTCAAAGAATTGTAACTTCCTTTCTTATTTCCACTGGCCCCTGGCCTTGACTTTCTTTTGTTTTTTGAAAATTGTACACCGCCTTGATTCCTGTAGAAAGGCAGTTTTATCAAATTTAATAAACATAAACATAAACAATGGCGCAAGGCCAATAGGATATTTGCACCAAGGGCCAGTTTTTTGCCTTTGGCTCCAGTGAGGGGGCTGAGAGAATTTGAACCAGGGAGAGAGGGAACGTTCCAGAGATGGGAAAGGGCAGGGTTGGATACGTTTGAGAGGTTCTTAAAAGATGGGGACCTGATTCCCTTTCCGGACCTAAGGGTGCAGTTTCATTTGCGAGGGGGGGGGGGGATGTTTTCCCATACTTACAAGTAAAGCATTTCCTGACCCAGAGGGAAGTCAGGGAGTCTTGGGAAGGGGCCCCTGATGATAGGGTAGTGTTGTGGCAGGGCTGGGAGGGCTCTAGGGGATTGATAACCCAACTATATAAAGGTTTGGGGGGAGGAGGTTTCCTCACCAGATAGCGTGGGATAGGGATTTGGGAAGGGAGCTAGGGGAGATGGGTTGGAAATGGGTCTACACAAATATTGCACGGCAGGCCTTGTCGGTGGCAATTAGGGAGACTTCCTACAAACTGCTGTATCGCTGGTATTATTCCCCAGAGCGGCTACATAGGATGTTCCCGGCAGTGTCGGATCAGTGTTGGAGGGAATGTGGGAGTGAGGGGACATTCCTGCATATGTGATGGGAGTGCCCTAAAGTCCAGGTGTATTGGGCCATGGTAGCGGGGCAAATTCATGATCAGGTGGGGGTGTGCCTCAATGTGGACCTGGGGCTGGGACTATTGGGGCTTTGGCCAGAGCACATTGGTAAGAAGTTTGAACGCCCCATAAGGGCTTGTATTCAAGCAGCACGTAGCGAGATCGCAAGAGCGTGGAAACAGACCCAACTTCCGGGCTTGGAGAGCTGGAAGAGCCGGCTCAGGCACATTACCCTGATGGAACAATTGACGGCAGTTCGACGCCAGAGGGGGGAGAAATTTAGGGAGCAGTGGTTCCCACTTTTAGACCATTTAAGAATCTAATGCCTTCGGGAGTTGGGAGGGAGGGAGGGGGGGTTTGGAGGGGGAATGGGGGGTTTGGAGGAGATAGTCCCAATAAGTAGAGGGGGGGATTGAGGGTTCCTTGGGGTGTCCTGAGAGGAACATCAAAGCACCTGGAGTATTCTGGAGAGAGACTCGGTGCAAAAGGGGAAAAGGGGGGGGGGGGTGATGGAAGAAAAGATTCCTGGTTAAGATAGAAGTGTGTTCTATATTTTCTTACTCAGGGGGCTGGGGTGAATGTATTTGTAGTACATTGCTTTTATGTCTGTTGGTGTTCCTGACTAGTAAGATACTGTGTGGGATCATGAATGGGGACCGATGCTGTTACTGTTGTATTTACATTAAAAAATTCAATAAAAAGAAATATACAAAAAAAAAACCTTCAGCTACATGGTTCATGTTCAGAAATCCTTGCCCTTCCCTTGCTTCCTCTCTTGGCTGTTCTGTGATCCCCATTGTTTCGTCTTTCAAATACCTTGGCATTCTCCTTGATTCCAATCTCACTTTCAAAGACCACATATCACACCTAGCTAAGACGTCTTATTTCTTCCTTCGACAAATTCGTTCCATTCGTCCTTTCCTGTCTCCCTCGGCTCTAACCACACTCAAGCTATCCACAGTCCTGTCACGGTTAGATTATTGCAATTCCGTTTTTTCTGGCATCACTAAGGTCCAACTTCGTCGGCTACAAGTCATTCAAAATACCGCAGCCAGAATTATCTCCCACTCCTCCCGCAGAGACCATATTACTCCCTTACTGTTTCTCTTGCACTGGCTCCCGGTAGAATGTCGTATTAAATTCAAGATATTAACCATGGTTCACCGAGTCCTCTACACACACACGCCGCAATACCTCACTGACCTTCTTCACTTTCATACCCCCACACGTAGTTTTCGCTCCCTCCATATCAATCGACCCCACCTCTCCCCACCATCTCGTGCTCACTTACAATCTACCCGTCACTCTGCCGCCTTCTTTCATGGTCCAGCCCTTTGGAACTCTCTGCCCACCTCACTCCGTCTGGAAGAAAACTAAATTACCTTTAGGTCACTACTCAAAACTCACTTCTTTAACTCTGCTTACAACCTTCCGGCCACACCCAGCTGGCCTGGTTTATCCATGTTTACCTATGTCCTGTCTCCCTCTTGCTTTACGTCTTGTCCTATGTCTTACTATTCTTCTCTTTCCTGTCTTAATTTTTGTAGTTCTTTTCCTGCTACGGGGCCTTGTGCCCATCCCAGTTTGACTTTGTACCTGTAAACTGCCCTGATGTAACATAGGGCGGTATATCAAATTTAAATAAACATAAACATAACCAGTTCTTGATCCACAAACTACTCTGATGTCCCCTGTTGGGTGGAGATGGATTGGTCAGGGCAGATGTAATGGCTGAAGTGTGCTAAACTCATGAGTCTCTTATTCAGGATCACTGTATCCGGTATAACAAAGTGGAAGTCTTGATGCCCATAGTGTGAGATGCGTTATTAGCAAGGGAGTTCTTCATTGACTAAGCCAAGAAGCTCAAGGAGTGTGAAATGAGTGACTTTTGAGTGGAAGTACTGCACTGTCAGAGACAGCATGAGTGGACTGGATCGCAAAAATTATGGAGACAACTGGTGTCTCTCAGAGCCCAACTGGATCAATGGGCGCAAAAGGATTTGGCTTTTCAGGTATGGAGGACTTGTCAACATTATTGTGCAAATGATAATAAAGTGAATAAAGAGTTGGTATTTTGGCTGCATAAAGAGATGGCTGCGCATGGTGTATATGAATTTCAAGGAAAGGGTGGGGTATGCCTAGGCAAGTCCACTGAGATATGGAAGACTTGCAGCAGTCTATGCAGACTTATATAAGGCAGAGCCTTCTATGCTAGAACAAATTGAGGCATTCTTGGATACGTTGCCTCTCACAGAATTGACCTCCCAGAAGCGAAAAGCTTTAGAGGCTGAGATCACTGCCCAGGAGATGCAAAGGGTATTTGTGGTGAAGAGCGCCCTCCTGAGGAAATGGAGATTGAAGGAAATCCTGAAATGCAGCAGGATTTACACAGGATTTACAATCCTAAAAGGAAAAAAAAGCCCTCTTCTGGTGAGCTGAGAATGAAGACCAGCCCAGGGGAGGAGTTGAGCAGTGCTGATTGGGCACACCCAGGGGTTGGACGGGGTGTGGCTGAAAAAGAATCCCTTTATGAAGTGGTGAATGACGCTGCTAAACAGAACTGGAGGGGAAAGACCCGGATTGAGATCAAGCAGATGACCAAGCAGACCAAGGGGAAGGGGAAGCAGAAGAGCTGTGAGAAACAGGAAAGCCATGAGCAGAGGACCAGGAAGCAGTTTGGCTGCACATCTGAGCCTGGTAGCAGCAGAGGACCTGCAAGGATCTTAACAGGTGCTTGGAAAGGAAGTCCTATGAGAAGTGGACGAAGCCCTGGTTTAGAGTCTTGGGAAAAGGCAGAGCCCTCGTGGATACAGTTTGGACCGGAGAGACCCAGAAGCCCTCACAGCTACAAAGCTTTTGAGCTTCCTAAAAGGAGAGGAGCCTGGCAGAAAGACAGCAGTTTCTATAGGAACCTGGATAGAGAAGGTAAAGTCCCATCTCCTATATTTAAGGCTGTTTTAAAAGATCCCAATTGTTACCCTGAGTCATTCAAGCCAAGAGCTGAAGGGGGAAACATTATTGACTGGGAGAAAAACACAGTGTTGGCTGACAACGGTTTGTCAGGAACTGAACAGGCTGAATTGCTCCTTCAGGACTTTAAAGAGTTCTTAGAATTGAAAGCAGGCAGACAGTCAAAGCTGAATGAGGACAATAGTTCTGTGCAGTCAGAAGATTTTATGCAAGTGGAAAATGCCTTACCTTTGATAAACTCTGACGATAATAGCATGGACTGTTCAATATGCTGTAAGGAAATAGCAGTATAACAAAGCTTGCGTGTACCTTGTGTGAAAAGAATACAACGTGGCAGTTTCTGCTGCCGTGCTTTGAAAACCTAATTGTTTGCACCTGAGTTTGAGTTCGCACTGTGAATGGAACAGTGATTGCATGAGGCTGCAATACATGTAAGTCACCTCTTGAGGCAGAGCTGAGTTAAGCTCCATAGAAGAAAAGATGATCTCACTTTACGTTGTCTTATGTTCCTGAGTTTCTTCTGTTACCATTTAAAGCACCATTTATGTTCATGTATCTGAATTTTGATGTGATGGAGGAATCTCCCCAACACAAATAAAATATTCTTGCAAAGCCTTACCGTCTCTGGCGCAACTACATTTATCAGGGAGAGAAAGGAGAACAAAACTACATCTCCCATCATTCCAAGGGAATCGTTTTAATCCATTCCTCACGGGACAATAGGCCACTCCTGTCCTTTAGCCCTAGGGCGGGGGCAGGAGCGTCGCAAGTGGCTTCGTTTCGAGGATTCTACGCATGCGCTAAAGGTGCCACGAGGAAGACCTACAGGAAGGCAACTGCCCAGGAGGAGCCCGACTGCAGACTATCCAGAAGGGAAGAAGTCACAGCATCGGAAGGTTACTGGCTGCAACGTGGTTGAACTGCCTGAAGCAACACCTAAGCCAGGTAAAAAGTATCCACCCGGGAGAGGTCAGGATACAGGGCAAAGGGGTGATTGCTGGGCCAGGTTAAAAAAAAAAAGGGAAGTTTTTTTTTTTGGTGTGTGATACCGCACTTGGTTTTTTTGTCTTTGTGTTCGTATTCACATAGGTTCGAAGATGTCTCTAGATCCCCAGGAAGTGTTTAAGTGGATGGCCACGCAGCTGGAGAGACAGAGAGACTTGACCTTGGAAGCCCAAGAAAGAAATGCTGCTAGCCTTCAAGCTCAGCAGAAGCCATTACTGGACATGTTACAAGCATGGGTAGCCGAGCAGAAGAAACCATCGGAGACACCAACCGCTCCCCCAGGTTTTTCCGCAGCAGCTGCACCTAGCTTAAACACAGGGACAATGTTCAATTTTGGACAATTGAAAGATACAGATGATATAGATGATTACATTGAATGTTTTGAAAGAGTGGCACAGTTAAGCGCTTGGCCAAAAGCACATTGGGCCATTCGCTTTGCGGCGTCCCTTACAGGAGAGGCTATGGCCGCGTATAGAAGCATGCCACCTGATCTCGCTGGAAATTATGATGAAATTAAGAGAGTGGTCAGGGAGAGGCTTGGCCTTACTCCACTAGTTTATCACAATCTCCTGCGAGCAGTAAAATTAAAACAAGATGAAACCCCAAAAGCATTATGTTATAGGATTCGTATGCTGATAAACAAATGGCTTGATCCAGGGGGTAAATCTAAAGAGTCCATCATAGACAGTCTCATTGTAGAACAGTATTTGAGTGCTGTAACCGCCGAAATACGGACCTTCCTGATTTTGCAGAGCTGTAAAACCCCGCAAGAGGCTATTAACCTCACGGAGCGCTTCTTGGAAGCCAAGTTAGTGGCCCAGGAAGGCGGTAGGGCTCCTAAGGGGACAGCGACACGCGAATCAGAAAGGAGGTGGAGGTTAAGTGATGAGACAGGAAGAATGTGTATGCCAACTATGAAGGGTACAATTTCGCCTAGGAAATGTTTTAAATGTGGGCGAGAGGGTCATCTGCAGAAAAATTGCTATTTTAAGACTGCTTTAGTGGCAGTAAATGCACAGAAGGCCAGAGAAGGATTTCTCATTGAAGTAGAGGTGCAGGGAATTGCCACCACCACGTTACTTGACTCCGGCGCGGAGCAGACAATGCTGTCTAAGACGCTGTGGCAGCAAATTGAAGCATCGGGGGTAGCAATTCAGCCTGTGCACAATGTAAAAATCCGCTGTGTTCATGGAGGCACTTCATTATACCCTGTGTACAACCTCCAGGTGAAAGCGCTAGGAGCTATTAAGAAAGTTCCCATAGCAGTAGTGCCCAAGCTACCGCACAATATAGTCCTGGGTAGGGACTGGCCGCAGTTCCAGAAGTGGGTGGAACAGGGCCTACTCCTAAAAGAACCGGAAGCTTCCCGAGAATCACCAGTAGAAGCTCTAACCCAGACCTCAGGGAAAAATATGATTCCTAGTCCCTTGTTTGCTCAGCTGAAGAAGCAAAAAGGAAAAACACGAGCCCTGAAAGAAGAAGTAGTGAAAAAGCCAGTTTTCGTGCTTAAATATTGCAAGATGAGCCCAAATGCTCAGGCCCCTAAAAGAGCCTCAAGTAACTCTGCAGGTTATGACCTTTATAGTGCAGAGGATGTGGTGGTTCCTAGACAAGGGAAAGCCTTAGTTGATACGGCTTTACAAATGGAGATGCCATTGGGTTGTTACGGCCGAATAGCCCCACGGTCGGGCCTCGCCGTAAAACACTTTATTGATGTAGGAGCCGGAGTTATAGACCCGGACTATAGGGGTTCTATAAAAATTCTCCTGTTTAATTTCGGCAAGGAGGACTTCAAAGTAATGGTTGGAGATCGAGTGGCTCAACTAATCTGTGAGCGCGTGGGCCTGCCTCCTCTGGAAGAAGTGTCCAGCCTGTCAACAACGGCCCGTGGAACAGGTGGTTTTGGGTCGACAGGAGGCACCACTCTCCAAGGCTTAGCGGCGATTCTGGAAGAGAAAGAAGAAGAAGATCTGGGACCACAACTTGCCGTATGTAACAGTAACCCAGAGCCCAGAATCGATGAAGGCCTTTCCTGGGCACAGAAGCAGGAATTTGCCCAGCTACTAACCAGATACAAGGATGTCCTCACACCAATGCCGGGTAAGACGGACTTGATCGCCCATGAGATCATAACGCCGCCCGGTGAAATAGTACGCCAACGCCCATATAGGTTGCCGGAGGCGAAGAAGGAGGAGGTCGTGCGGCAGGTACAAGAAATGTTACAGATGGGCGTTATTGAGGAGTCGCGGAGCCCATGGAACAGCCCAATTGTTCTGGTTCCCAAACCCGACGGTTCCATAAGGTTCTGTATCGACTTTAGAAAAGTTAACTTGATATCTCGCTTCGATACTTATCCGATGCCACGGATAGAAGAACTCCTTGATCGCCTAGGTCGTGCCAAATACCTCACTATATTGGATATGTCGAAAGGGTACTGGCAGGTCCCACTGACCAGGGAGGCCAGACAGAAGACCGCATTCAGTACCCCAGTCGGCCTGTACCAGTTTAAAAGAATGCCTTTTGGCCTACACGGAGCTGCCGCCACGTGTCAGCGCCTAATGGACCTGGTTTTGCGACCGCATCAAACATACGCTGTAGCCTACATGGATGATGTGGTCATTCATAGTGACAACTGGACACAACATCTCCAGAGAGTTGAAGCCGTTCTTATGGCACTACGGGATGCTGGCCTCACGTTAAACCCAGCCAAATCTCTATTTGGAGGCCGGGAAGTAAAGTATTTGGGCCACCTGGTGGGTAATGGGGTGGTGAAACCTCTTACTGACAAAATAGCCGCTGTTCAAGCCTTCCCAAAACCAACTACTAAGAAGCAGTTAAGGAGCTTCCTTGGGTTAGTGGGGTACTACAGACGGTTTGTTCCAGGTTTTGCAGAGAAAAGCACCCCTTTAACGGAGATGTTGAAAAAGAACGCGCCAAATCAACTGAGATGGCGGGAGGATGCTGAAGGGGCATTCCAATTGCTGAAAGATAAGTTATATGCAGCACCCGTTCTGACGGGTGTGGATTTCACCCAACAGTTTCTAGTGCAGACGGACGCATCGGAGACAGGCCTCGGCACAGTGCTATCCCAGCGGCACGACGGTACGGAACACCCGGTGCTGTATCTCAGCCGGAAGCTGGCCCCCGCTGAAAAGCGATATTCAACGATTGAACGTGAATGTCTGGCCATTAAGTGGGCCATTGACGCACTCCGCTTTTATCTCACGGGAAGAAGATTCACCTTGATTACGGACCATGCACCACTAAAGTGGTTAAATCAGATGTATAACCATAATGCAAGGTTAACCCGTTGGTTTATGGCTCTTCAGGCATTCGAATTTAATGTGGAGCATAGAGCGGGAAAGCTCCATCAGAACGCAGACGCCCTGAGTAGAATCACGTGCTGTGCCCCTGGTCAGAAGCCAGCCCGTGATATCTTAAGGGGGGGATCTGTGGTGAAGAGCGCCCTCCTGAGGAAATGGAGACTGAAGGAAATCCTGAAATGCAGCAGGATTTACACAGGATTTACAATCCTAAAAGGAAAAAAAAGCCCTCTTCTGGTGAGCTGAGAATGAAGACCAGCCCAGGGGAGGAGTTGAGCAGTGCTGATTGGGCACCCCCAGGGGTTGGACGGGGTGTGGCTGAAAAAGAATCCCTTTATGAAGTGGTGAATGACGCTGCTAAACAGAACTGGAGGGGAAAGACCCGGAATGAGATCAATAGTTGACCAAGCAGACCAAGGGGAAGGGGAAGCAGAAGCAGAAGAGCTGTGAGAAACAGGAAAGCCATGAGCAGAGGACCAGGAAGCAGTTTGGCTGCACGTCTGAGCCTGGTAGCAGCAGAGGACCTGCAAGGATCTTAACAGGTGCTTGGAAAGGAAGTCCTACGAGAAGTGGACGAAGTCCTGGTTTAGAGTCTTGGGAAAAGGCAGAGCCCTCGTGGATACAGTTTGGACCGGAGAGACCCAGAAGCCCTCACAGCTACAAAGCTTTTGAGCTACCTAAAAGCAGAGGAGCCTAGCAGAAAGACAGCAGTTTCTATAGGAACCTGGATAGAGAAGGTAAAGTCCCATCTCCTATATTTAAGGCTGTTTTAAAAGATCCCAATTGTTATCCTGAGTCATTCAAGTCAAGAGCTGAAGGGGGAAACATTATTGACTGGGAGAAAAACTCAGTGTTGGCTGACAACGGTTTGTCAGGAACTGAACAGGCTGAATTGCTCCTTCAGGACTTTAAAGAGTTCTTAGAATTGAAAGCAGGCAGACAGTCAAAGCTGAATGAGGACAATAGTTCTGTGCAGTCAGAAGATTTTATGCAAGTGGAAAATGCCTTACCTTTGATAAACTCTGACGATAATAGCATGGACTGTTCAATATGCTGTAAGGAAATAGCAGTATAACAAAGCTTGCCCTGTACCTTGTGTGAAAAGAATACAACGTGGCAGTTTCTGCTGCCGTGCTCTGAAAACCTAATTGTTTGCACCTGAGTTTGAGTTCGCACTGTGAATGGAACAGTGATTGCATGAGGCTGCAATACATGTAAGTCACCTCTTGAGGCAGAGCTGAGTTAAGCTCCATAGAAGAAAAGCTGATCTCACTTTACGTTGTCTTATGTTCCTGAGTTTCTTCTGTTACCATTTAAAGCACCATTTATGTTCATGTATCTGAATTTTGATGTGATGGAGGAATCTCCCCAACACGAATAAAATATTCTTGCAAAGCCTTACCGTCTCTGGCGCAACTACATTTATCAGGGAGAGAAAGGAGAACAAAACTACATCTCCCATCATTCCAAGGGAATCGTTTTAATCCATTCCTCACGGGACAATAGGGCTCCTTTAGCCCTAGGGCGGGGGCAGGAGCGTCGCACATTGCCAAGTGGGAAGGCCCCAGGTGCTGATGGGTTCACACCGGAATATTATAAAAAGTTTGGAATGAGTTTGTCTCCACTGCTAGTACAGCAGTATTAAGGAGAGAACCTCAGCATCCATCAAAGATGGAAGAAGTTATATCTGTCATGCTAAAGTCGGGGAAAGATAGGCTGTATGTTGCCTCATACATTGCAATCTCTTTGCTTAAACTTGATGTTAAAATTATTGTAAAAGTATTGGCAACATGTTTGAACAGAATATTGCCCTGATTAGTCAGTGGCGATCAGATGGGCATTGTGACAGGGTGACAGGCAGCCAATAACATTTGCTGAGTGTTACAACTGATCCTTGTGGCTCACATGGAAGGCCAGCAATCCACATTGCTGGCTGTGGATGCAGAAAAAGTCTTCGACTATGGTCTGGGGGTTTCTGCAAAGGGTACTGATCAAAATGGGGTTTGGTCCCAACTTTCTGGGCTCGATAAAATGTTTTATCAGGGACCAAGGGCTTGTGTGTGGGTCAGTGGAGGATGTTCTGTGGTGTTCTTGCTTGGAGGGACTCGTCAGGGATGCCTGCTGTCCCTGCTTTTGTTTGAATTGCTAATAGAGCCTCTTCTACAGCTGATGTATAATTCTCCAAAGGGGATTCGGGATGGACACCGAGAATATAAAATGACTTTATTTGCAGATGATGTTTTTCTGTCTGACTTCTTCCTTGACAACTCTCCCTAATCTAATGCAGGTATTTGCAGTATATTTTGATGTGTCGGGTTTTAAGTTTAATTACTCTAAGTCAGGGATTTTGAACATTAACATAGCAGATGAGCTTAGATAGCAATTGCAGAACCATTTCCGATTTTGTTGGGTGGACTCACCTCTGTGATACCTGGGGGTACACCTGATGGCCAATCCTATACATCTATATGAGGTTAATCATCCCCCATTATTTAGGCTAATTACAAGAGAACTGGAGATCTGGACAGAATCAGTAAAGATGGTCATTCTGTCAAAGCTTTTGTACCTTCTTCAAGTTTTACTGGTGGATCTGGTCCCTAGGGTGCTAGAGAAGTTGCAAAAACAAATTATAAGTTTTGTGTAGCAGTACAAGAAATCTCAAATACCAAGACAGGTGTTTACCTAGTGTAAGAGGCATGAGATTGGTGTACCGAATATTAAGTGGTATTTTACAGCAACGAAGCACATGCCATGGTTGAATGGGTGAACAATGAGACTACTAAGCCTTGGGTGATATTGAAAAAAGACCTGATGAGAATTTCCGCTCTTGGGAGACAGCTGTGGCTGCAAGCAAATAATAGGGTTTACACAAAAGGGGCAAATCTATATGATGATCATACATTTAAATACCGGGACTCCTACTTTTGTCCCCAAAGGGAGGCTCTATCGCCCCTAGCTCCAATAGTTGACTGCTGCCTTTAGAGCAGGGCTACAGTAGATGATTTTTCAACACAAGGAGGGACAGAGTTGAAAGGCTTGGGTAGTTGTTTGAAGATAGGCACCTGAAATCATTCCAGCTCTTGCCAGAAGATTACGACCTATTAGTGACTCACTTCTTTTACTGTGGTCAGCTTGTGCACTGGGTGGGGGGGCTGGAAAGTTGAGTCAAGTTAGCAGAGAAAATAGTTATAATATTTGTGTGAGGATAGGACCTTGATTAGTGGGTTGATATCTGCGCTTTACCACTGCCAACATCTGGCCTTCAAGACTGGTAGGCATAGAGCATTATAGACGAATATGGTTTAGGAAAAAAGACAGGAAGGTAAACTGTCTGATTCAAATGAAAAGGAGACACCATCTTCGGCATGAAGTGGGGGTGAGTCCTAAGGACAACCTCGTCATGATGGAATCGTGTGTAAGGTGGGTCTGCCACCAAAGGTTGCAGTTCACCAATGCGGCTAGTTGAAGTGAGAGAAATAAGGGTTTAAAAGGCGGCTTGAGAAGTTGCCGTAGAACAACACTGAGATCTCATGCCACCGGTGGTGGTCTGATGGGAGGCTTGGTCAGCAAAAGTCTTCTCATGAAGTGTGCTATGCGCGACTGTGAGAAAATGGGCTGTCCATCCAAGGGATGATGAGAGGCTGCAATTGCACTTAGGTGAACTATTACCAAGTTGGACTTGAGACCGGATAAGGACAGGTGAATCTGAGACAGACGTAGCAGGAGAGGAAACCACGGTTGATGTGGCCAGCGTGGGGGTATGAGTATCATACAGCCTCTGTCCACCTGGAACTTGAAAAGCGTCTTGGGGGTTAGGGGAATGGGAGGAAAGGCATACAGAAGTCCTCGACCCCATTGGAGATGAAAAGCATTCACTTGCTGGAGCGAGGAAGCTTGGCATTCTGCAGAGTGGCAAACTCTCTGGAGTCCTCCAGGTCTGACAGATGAAAGATGCTGTTTCCGTGTGGAGAGACCATTCGTAGGGAAGGAGGATCCAGCTCAATTTGTCTGCCAAGACATTTTGCTCCCATGGGAGATACACTGTTTGGAGGTATATCTGATAAGCAATGGCAAAAGACCAGAGATGAAGAGCCTCCCTGCAGAGGGGCCAAGATCTTGTTCCTTCCTCCTTGTTCACATAGAACATGGCTACATGATTGACTGTCTCGACCAGGATGCTGTGGGATCGTAGATGGTCGTGAAAGACCTTGAGGGCATTGAAGACAGCCCAAAGTTCCAGTAGATTTATCTGGAGTTGCGACTCCTGTTCTGTCCAGAGGCCCTGAGTGGAGAGGGTCCCTAGATGGGCCCCCCACCCCAGTTTGGAGGCACCCATCGTCAAGGTACTTTGATGTGGAGGCATCTGAAAAGGTGACCCAACGAGGGATGTGGCCAGCAGGCAGAGACTTGAATCTTGTCGCTGAGGCCTGTTGCCACTGGGAGGCTGAAGCCCATTGGGATGTGCACATATGTAGACAGGCATATGGTTCTACATGTACTGTTGAGGCCATATGACCTAGAAGCTGTAGCAGTTCTTGGGCAGTTAGGTGGTCTCCGAGACATACCTGAGATGCCAGTTGAATGAGACGAGAACAGTGGGGCTGTGATAGGAATGCCCTTGACTGCTGAGAGCTCCTATGAACTCTAGTATTCGAGTAGGAGCGAGATATGATAAATCTTCCAAAATCCTAAATCCCAAATGTTGCAGTACCTGCATGGTACGGGAGAGAGACAGGCAGACGACCTGGAAGGTGCCTGCATTTATTATTGTCATCTAAATAAGGGAAGACAAATATCCCTAGAGATCTTAGAAATGCAGATACAACTGCCATGCACTTTGTGAAAACCTTTGGGGCAGAGGCGAGTCCGAAAGTAACGACTCTGTATTGATAGTCTTCCCTGAAACATGAAGTATAGCTATTTCTTGTGTTCTGGATGAACGAGGATATGTGTGTATGCTTCCTTTAGATCTAGAGAACAGAGAGTCCTGACTCTGGAGATAGGGTAGGAGGGTTCCCAGAGAGACCATCGTGAATTTCTCATGGAAGAGAAACTTATTTAGTTTTCTGAAGTCCAGGATGGGCCTGTATCCTCCTGTTTTCTTTGGAATGAGAAAGTACAGACAGTAGAAACCCATTCCCTGTTGAGATGTTCAAACCTCCTCTTTGGCACTTTGCAATAAAAGAGTAGCCACCGGGATGGAACCAGGCTGCTGGCATTAACCTTTAAAAAGGAGATAGAGCAGCTTTTAAACTAGGTAATAGGGGAAAGCCAACAGTTGCCCAAGAGCGCATGGTTCGGAAGAATGTATCCTTGAAGGATACTACCAAAAGAAGAGAGGTTCCAAAACAGAGTAAAGTAGCCCAAATGCCCTCGAGTATGGAGCAGACACAGATTAAAGATCCCAAATTACCCAAGTCTACCAATAGCCAGATTAATATGAATAAAATACAGTCTCTAAAATGCTTGTATGCAAATGCTAGAAGTCTAAACAATAAGATGGGAGAGTTAGAATATATAGCACTAAATGAGAGGTTAGATATGATTGGAATATCAGAGACATGGTGGAAGGAGGACAACCACCGGGACACTGTGATACCTGGGTACAAACTATATCGTAATAGAGCTGATCAAATTGGTGGAGGGGTTGCGCTCTATGTTAGAGAGGGCACTGAGTCTGAAAGAATTAAAGTTTTGCAGCAAACAAAATTTGCTGTAGAATCTCTATGAATTGAAATTCCATGTAAAAAGAGGAAGGCGATGGCAGTGGGGGTGTACTACCGACCGCCTGGCCAGAATGAACAAATGGATGATGAAATGCTCAAAGAAATCAAGGAAGCTAACAAAGGTTACAGCGCAGTAATAATGGGTGATTTCAATTACCCCGGTACCAACTGGAGCAGTGTCACGGCAGGACAGGCTAGGGAGATAAAGTTCCTAGATGAAATAAATGACTGCTTCTTGGAGCAGCTGGTTCATAAAACGACCAGAGGGGAAGCCATATTAGACCTAGTCCTTAGTAGAACACTAGATCTTGTGCAAGAGATAAGGGTGTTGGGGCCACTTGGCAATAGTGATCATAGCATGATCGTGTTTGATTTAATTAGTGGAGGAGGGATAGTAAGGAAATCCACAGTACTATCTTTTAACTTTCGAAAGGGAGACTATGATAAAATGAGGAAAATAGTTAAGAAAAAACTAAAAGGAGCAGTTGCAAAGGTTAAAGACTTACATCAAGCTTGGGTGTTGTTGAAAATTACTATCTTGGAAGCCCAGACCAGCTGTATTCCACGCTTTAAGAAAAGTGGTAGGAAGTCCAAAAAACTGCCAGCATGGTTTAAAGGTGAGTTCAGAGAGGCTGTTGTTGCCAAAAAAGCATCTTTCAGGAAATGGAAAAAAAGAGCCAAATGACGATACCTGGAAACAGCACAAGTACTGGCAAGTCAAATGCAAGGCATTGATAAGGCAGGCGAAGGGAGAATTTGAGAAGAAGCTTGCTGCGGAAGCAAAAACACGAAATAAATATTTTTTCAAGTACATTCGTAGCAAAAAACCTGTGAGAGAGTCAGTTGGTCCATTAGATGATAGAGGGGTTAAAGGGGCACTAAGAAGCGACAAGGTGATAGCAGAGAGACTGAATGACTTTTTTGCTTCGGTCTTTACTGAGGAAGATGTAGGGATGTTACCCATGACTGAAGTGGTATTTAAAGGTGCGGAAGAATTGAAGGAAATATCGATACATCGGGAAGATGTATTACAACTATTAGATAAACTGAAGAGTAGCAAATCACCTGGGCCGGATGGTATACATCCAAGGTTGTTCAAAGAACTGAAATATGAGATTTCAGACCTGCTATTAGTAATCTGTAAATTTTCATTAAAATCATCTGTAATACCTGAAGACTGAAGGATCGCCAATGTAACACCAATTTTTAAAAAGGGTTCCAGGGGTGATCCGGGAAACTACAGACCGGTGAGCCTGATGTCAGTACCGGGAAAAATGGTAGAAACCATCATAAAGAACAAATTTACCCAGCATGTAGATAGTCATGGCCTAATGGGAGACAGCTAACATGGCTTTAGACAAGGAAGATCTTGTCTTACTAATCTGCTATGTTTTTTTGAAGGTGTGAATAAACAGGTGGACAAAGGTGAGTCGGTTGATATAGTGTATCTGGACTTTTAGAAAGCCTTTGACAGGGTCCCCCATCAGAGACTTTTGGCAAAACTAAAGAGTCATGGGATAGGAGGCAGTGTACTATTGTGGATCAGGCACTGGTTAAAAGATAGAAAGCAGAGGGTAGGGCTAAATGGCCAATTTTCCCAATGGAGAAAGGTGAATAGTGGTGTACCCCAGGGATCTGTGCTGGGTTCGCTGCTTTTTGACATATTCATAAATGACCTGGAAAAGGGAATAACGAGTGAGGTTATCAAATTTGCAGATGACACAAAACTATTTAAAGTTGTTAAAACCCAAGAGGATTGTGGAAAATTGCAAGAGGATCTTGATAAATTGGAAGACGGTGCATCAAAATGGAAGAGGAAATTTAATGTGGACAAGTGCAAAGTTATGCACCTAGGGAAGAACAACCCAAACTATGGTTACACGATGCAAGGTTCCACATTAGGAACTACCACCCAGGAAAAAGATTTAGGTGTCATTGTGGATAACATGTTAAAACCCTTGGCCCAGTGTGCAGCGGCGGCCAAGAGAGCAAATAGAATGCTAGATATCATAAGGAAATGAATGGAAAATAAAAGATATTATAATGCTTCTATATCGTTCAATGGTGAGATCGCAACTTGAATATTGTGTGCAATTCTGGTCGCCATATCTTAAAAAGGATATAGCGATATTAGAAAAGGTTCAGAGAAGAGCCACCAAAATGGTAAAGGCAATGGAAGGATACTCCTATGAAGAAAGGCTAAAAAGGTTAGGGCTCTTTAACCTGGAAAAGAGACAGCTGAGGGGAGATATGATAGAAGTCTATAAATTAATGAACGGAGTGGAACGGGTAAACGTAGATCGACTGTTTACGTTATCAGAATATAGAAAGACTAGGGGACATGCAATGAAGCTACAGGGTAAACTATTTAAGACTAATAAAAGAAAATATTTTTTTACGCAACATGTAATCAAACTCTGGAATTTGTTACTGGAGGACGTAGTAAAGGCTGTTAGTGTAGCTGGGTTTAAAAAAGGTTTGGACAAGTTCCTGGAGGAAAGGTCCATAAACCATAATTAAGAAGGGCCCCAGGATATCAATGCTTGATCCAGTACAAGCATTGTGGAACCTGTGTCTTTTGGGGAAACTGCTAGGTACATATGACCTAGATTGGCCACTGTTGGAAACAGGATACTGGGCTTGATGGACCTTGGTCTGACCCAGTATGGCATATCTTATGTTCTTATGTTCACCTCCTGCAGCAGAAGAGCAGTGAGAGGGGGCAGGAAGGATATTCCTCTACTAGGGTGGAGGGGGGCAGATTTTTTAGATGAAGCCTGTACCCCTCTTTCACTATGGTCAGTGTCCACTCCTCTGAGGCGATGAGATGCCCCCTGTGGGCATAATGACAGAGTCTGCCGGCAGTGTGGAGGGGGTGAGGGTTCTCCAGAGGCAGAGCGGTATGTTCTCTAGGAAAAAGTCAAAAACCAGGAGCAGATTGAGCCTGCAGAGCTGGTTGAGTCTTAGGAGCCTGTGGCTTCTTCTGTTGTTTGGGAGGCTGTTGCCTTTTCTGAGCACCCTGAGGTTGGTTTTGAGAAGCAAGGGTGTAAGAAGGGTAAAACCTCTTCTTACTAAAGAAAGTGTTCTTTGCAGCTGCTTTCTTCTCAGCAGGGTTGGCAGTAGTCCTAGAAAGTCTATTCAAAGTGGTATTCTCAGACTCTAACTAAGAAGCTTTGTCCTGACAGTCCTTCCCAAAAAGGTTTTCACCTGTGCAAGGAATATTACCCAGTTTGTCTTGAACCCACTGTTCAAGATCTGATGCCTGGAGACAAGCAATTCTGCATGCACTGATGCAGATTGATGTGGCTCTTCTGGTGCACTCAATGCATTCAAAAGTTGCTCTATTGACAAACTGAGACGTTCTGGGCATGTCTGACCAGGGTGAGACAGTCAGCTCTCTTATCAGGGAGAAGAGAGGACATTGATTCCAGATCCCTAGTAACCTTTTTGAGGAACATACCCATACAGAATATGTATGAGTTTATTCTGCTGACAGCATGGAAGCCTGAAAACACCGATGCCCCAAAACAGCGAGGGTTCTCGATTCTCTACCCGGAGGGTTAGAAGAATATGTCTTAGAACTTTTAATTCGATGCATTGCCAATTCCACTACCATTGAATGGTGCGGCAACTGCATCTTTTGGAAGCCAGGACAGTTCGGTACTCGATACATGATATAGAGTTGTCAAGAATACGGAGAAATAGTAAGAGGCGTTTCCCACATCAGGAGCATGAGATCATGGAGAATGCAGTGAAGTGGAAATGTGTCCGCCTCCTTAGGAGCTGTAAAGGTACTGGAGAATCTCGAATTCCTCTGCTCATATGTCACGGTTATAGAAAGGCTCTTCACTAAGTCTCAAATAAATTCTTGGAAAGACATATCCTCAGGAGGGGACATGCGCCGTTCCGGAGAAGAAGAATCCTCCGGTATATTCTGAAGTCTTCGGGAATCAGGCGATTCATCATCGGAAGACTCGAAGTATCGACGCACCCGATGTCCCTGCTCTGTTAGGGCTACATACCGAATGAAGTCTGTATTGGAGTGAGGGAGCTGCCTGGACGAACCCCCAGTACCAGGAATGGATTTGAGAGCAGGCATGGGCAGTAGCGAATCGAGCGGCATGTAAGCGAATGCAGTTTGTATCAGTACTGTAGACGGTACCAATGTTGGTGGTACCGCTGGTAAAGATTTAACCGGAACCGAAGCTGCCAGTAGACCTGTTAACCTCTGCTCGATGGCCAGGATACGCTGATCCATCGAGCCCACTGATGCCTGGGTATCGGTACTGGAAATGTGGGCTATTGTCCCAGAGCAGGGCACCAAGAGCTCTCCAGAGGTAGAGGCCTTGGAAGCACCCTGGGATCCCTCGATGGCTTTGGAGGAAAGGTCCTCCCGCTGGGGTTGCTTGGTTGGCCGATCCACCTCCAGGGCAATGCTCAAGCCATCTCTATGCTTAGAAAGAGATCTACTCTTGGGGGAATGCTTTTTCTTCGAAGAAGACTAATGTTTCAATACCTGAGATCCATGAGAGGAAGACAATGCTCTCGATGACATTGATGCCAAAGAAACCACATCTAAGGCAAAGAGTGTGCCTAATTTAGCAGCTCGATTCTGTAGGCCTCTCTTTGTTATCTTTTTACATAGAGAACACTCTGAAGGCTGGTGGTCGGGACCAAGACATTTGAGACACCAGTCAATAGGTATCAGTAGCCGAAATGGTACTGCCACACTTCAAACATTTTTTAAAACCACTAGCTGGTTTTTCCATAGTGTCGGTAGACAAAATGGTAGGCTTAAGGCCTAAAATGGTGTCGATGCACCCAAGAAAAATTCTACTTTTTTCTTTTTTTTTTAGAAAAGAAATAGAAAAAAGGAAAAAAAAGACTGAAGCCAGTTCTGGCGTTGACTGGAAGGCAGACGCAAATTACAAAAAAATAAAAGAAACAAATTTAACGAATTTTGCTTCCTACTGGCTCTGCGGAAAACGAATAACTGATGAGGGAAAGTTGGGAAGGCAGCAACGCAGGTGCAGTGGGATGCTCCCAAAAACTTTCCTATTGGACAATGAGGAGCGTTCCCGCGCAAGCTTTGTCGGTACTGATGTCACCATATGTGAAGACTACATTCCTGCTTGTTCCTGGAGATGCTTCTTTTTATAAAAATGGATTGCCCTTGTAATGAAGAAAGTTGAGAGTGGTATCAATGGGTAAGAGTGAATGGATTTGGGTACTACTTCCAAGGGTGGGAATGGAGGGGACTTAATTAAAGTGTGTGGGGATGGAGAGTTAGTGGGCCTAATGGAAGAAGGTTAACTTTCTGTCTTGTTTTTTTCTTCGATAGTGTTGGAGTTGAGATGTGGATGGGGATGCATTTCTCTTAATCTTATTATGTTTTCTTTTTACTTGAAAAAAATCTGAAAAGATAAGGCTTGTTATTTTTCTGAAGAAGACTGTTCAGCACTGGAATGCTTCTGACACTTGAGCTGTAATATTTTGTCGCAAAAACAAAAATAGAGAAGAATCAAAAAATTATGAGCTAAAGTGTGTAAATTTATGTGTAAATGCATAAATGTTGGAAGATTAGTTGTGAGGAAACCAACTACCTCTTGTGGCAGTACTTCCGTTTTACTCAATTTAAAGAGCTCCTAATAAGAGCTTAAAAAGTAGGTAAAAAACACCCTATAATAGTGTGCCCTACACCAAAACGTGTTCAAAATTTGTTTTTCTTCCAAGAGATTTTCATATTTGAAATCAATTGGACAATCTAAAGTAACAAATAATGAAAGTTATTTATCTGTTGTCCATAAGAAACCAAGTCATAGCCCTTCTCCAGACCCGGTTAAATTTCAATCTCTTAAGTATCCGCAGTTTAGAAAACAACGCTCTCCTTTACTGCAAACAAAAGCTTAGCTTCCCCAATTCTTCGGGACGCGCATTGCATTTTCATAGAGCAGCTATTGCCACCATTACAGTCAGTGCAAAAACTTTGGTCCCCTACGTCTGCTGTGAAGATTCTGTGAGGACTGGGGAAGTCCACAAGAAGAGCTGGATTTTGCAACCCTTCTTGTGGTAACTGAATTATAGAAGACTAGAGGACAGTGCAGAGTCACTTCTCTCCTATAATATAGCATGTTTACTCACCTGTACCAGATGTTCTCCAAGAACGGCAAGATTGTCCTCACATATGGGTGATGTCATCAACGGAGCCTGCGCGGGAACGCTGCCAAGCTTCCATAAGGAGCTCTACCACCACATGCATCTGCCTTCCTACCCGAAGGAGCCATCTTACCTCAGTAGGGTGACATACTGTAGCTTAACCAAAACAACAACTCCACGGGGAGAAGGGAGGATAGTGAGGATTTATTCCTGCTGTTCCTGGAGAACACTTGCTACAGGTGAGTAACTATGCTTTCTCCGGGACAAGTAGGAATGAAGTCTTCACATATGGGACTCCCGAGCTACAGAATACCAAAAAAACTTGTAAAAAAAGCCGCACGGGGCAACCAAAGGAGAACCGAGAGAAACAGCACGCGTAATCTCTGTAGTGTTCCAAAAGTCGTTGTCTGGGTGGACTTCAACTACAGTAGTTGTTCTGAACCTGTTCCATGTAAAATAATAGCATGCTATTATTAAACTTTGTTTACCTGTAAACCGCCACTGATCGCTGGAAGTGGCGGTATAGAAAAGATGTAAAATAAATAAATAAAATAAATAAGTAGCCTGGACAGTCAGAAGGGCCGGTGGGAAGGAGCTGAATCTAAATCCCAAATAGGTGTCTAAGTACACAAGTTGCTGTCATGCCGGGAATCCCCATCCAGACAGTAATGGGCTGTGAAGGTATGGACCGAAGACCAGATAGCAGCCCTACAGATCTCCACCATGGAGACCGAGTGCAAATTTGCTACACAAGCAGCCACAGCTCGGATGTTATGAGTCATGACATGACATGACATTCTAGGCTCAGACCAGCTTGAGCATAAGCAAAGGAGATGCAGTCTGCAACCCAAACTGATAATGTACCATGGAAAAAGCCATGCCCACCCTATTGGGGTCAAAAGTGACAAAGAGCTGGGTAGAATGCCAATGGGCTTTCATTCTAGTCAACCAAATAAAAAATAAATAAATTCTTTCCAGGTAGAAAGTCAATGTCCTTTTACAATCTAATGTGTGTAATGCGGCTTCAGCTCTGTTGGCATGAGGTCTGGGAAAAAAGGTGGGCAACACCATTGACTGGTTGAGGTAGAAGGAGGAAACCACTTTAGGAAGGGGACTGTTGTAGTTGTTATGGAAGGACAGACTAGATAGGCCATGTGGTCTTTTTCTGTCGTCATATTTCTATGTTTCTAGGAAGGAACCTAGATTGCATCCGCAGGATCACCCTATTCTGATGGAATCTGGTGTAAGGCGGATGCACCACCAGTGCCTGTAGTTCACTAACATGGCGGGCTGAAGTGACTACCACTAGAAATACCACCTTCCAGGTGAGGAACTTGAGGGAGCAAGAACCCAATGGTTCAAAGGTGGCATAGAGGAATGCCCCAGCACAACACTGAGGTCCCACACCAAGGGCAGGGGCTTAACAGCAAAAGACCTCTCATAAACCGGACTATGAGAGGATGTGCGGAGATGGGTTTACCATCAGATCCACGGTGGTATGCTGCCACCGTGCTTAAATGAATTCAGACGGAGTTAGATTTGAGACCCAAATTGAAGAGGTGGAGGAGATATGTCAGCAAGGCCTCCACAATGCAAGAGAAGGGATTGAACCCCTTGTCTGTGCACCAGACAGAGAATCTATGCCACTTGAAGGCAAAGGCGCAACGTGTGGAGCCTTTCCAAGAAGCAAGGAGCACAATCTCCACATCCACAGGAAGATAAAGTTCCTCAAGAACTACCCGCTCAGCATCCATGCTGTCAGGGTCAGAGAGCGGATTTGGGATGGAGAAGAGTCCTGCTGTCCTGGGATACAAGATGTGGGGTGCAGCCAAGATGCTGTTGCGAGAGCTTGAGCAGAAGGGGAAACCACAGCTGCCTGAGTCAGTGCCGTGCAATGAGTATCATGGAACCCCTGTCCATATGGAGCTTGAACAGGGTTTGGGCCACAAGCAGTATAAGTGGATATGCATAGAGTAGGTCCACGCTCCAGTCCAGTAGGAAGGCATCGGAGGTTATCCGATGGATGCTTGGAATCCTAGAGCAGAACTGTACCACCTGGGCATTGTCTAGCATCGTGAAAATGTTGATGCATGAAGTGCCCCACATTCAGAAGATGTGGCTCGTGACCTCTCTGTTGAGAGTCCACTGATGTGGCTGAAGGATCCTGCTGAGGCAGTCCACCAGGACATTGAGCTCCCCGGGCAAGTATATGGCTCTGAGGACCATGCCCTGAGAGATGGCGAACTTCCAGAGACACACGGTCTCCCAACACAGGAGGTACAAGCCTGTGCTATCGTTTTTGATGATGTAAAACATCGCTATTTGGTTGTCAATCTGGGTAAGGACTACTTGGTTGGCCAACTGTTCCTGGAACACCCAAAGTGCATTTGCAATGGCATGTAGCTCCAGAAAGTTGATCTGGAGCCAGTTCTCCTGTGCTGTCCAGAGGCCATGTGTGCATAGTCCATCGAGATGGGTGCCCCAACCCAGCTTGGAAGCATCCGTGGTCAGTGTACACTGATGCGGAGGGGGCTGGAAAGTGAAGGCCCTGAGTAGGTTCCGTGACTGCAGCCACCAGGACAGAGAGTCCTTGGGCAGTGGGGTGACTACCACCTTGTTGCTAAGGCAGCCAGTGGCCTGACGCCATTGGGTGCAAAAGGTCCACTGTGCCTGATGCATCCATAAGCGAGCCAGGGGAGTGACATGAACTGTGGAGGCCATGTGGCTAAGCAGGGGGAGAATCTGGTGCGTTGTAGTGTAGGGGCTGTGCTGAACATCGCAGGCTACTGCGATGAGATGGTGTGCCCGACCTATGGACAAGAAGACTCAAGCTAGGGTAGTATCGAGGAGAGCCCCACTGAATTAGGGCCGTTTTGAGGGCTGCAGATGAGATTTTGGGTAATTGATCACGAGGCCCAGATGTTCCAGCACCTGAATGGTGAGCCTCATCGACTGCTGAACCCCATTTGGCGTCATGCCTTTTATTAGCTTTCGTCCAAGTAGGGGAAGACTAAGACTTCCAGGGTGCAAAGGAAGGTGGCAATGACCGCCAGGCATTTTGTGAAGACCCTTGGAGTGGAGGCTAGGCCAAAGCGTAGCATCTGATATTGACAGTGTTGTCTGCTGAGCATGAAGCAGAGGTATTGCCAGTGAAGGGGATGGATCAGGATGTCAGTATACACATCTTTGAGGTGCAAGGAGCAAAGTCGGTCTTCCCGTTGAAGGTATGGCAGCAACGTTCCCAGGGAGACCATCTTGAACTTTTCTTTTACCAAGAAATGGTTCAGGTTTCAAAGGTCCAATATGGGCCTGAACCAGCCTGTCTTCTTGGGGACCAAAATGTAATGGGAGTAGAACCCCCTTCCCGGCCAGTGCTGGTGGGATCAGTTTGATGGCGAGGTCGGTGAGGATAGTGTGGGCATCCTGCTGAAGGAGCTCAGTGGTGAGGATCGAGAGGATACTCCCCTGGGCAGAATGGGAGAGGCACTTGGGCAACGTGCAACAGGTACCTGCGCTGGACGATCTTTAGCGCCCTGAAGTTGGTTGTTACAACAGGCCACCCATAGGCATAATGTACCAACCGTCCCCCCACCTGCTGCGGCACTCCACTTGAAACGGGAAGCTGTGTATGCTTCTCAGGAAGGAGTTATAAACCCCCTCCTGGTTGCGGCTGCAGGGCAAGTTGAGACTTCTGGGTTTTCTGGTGGTGCTGCTGGCACTGTCCCTGTCTCTTCTGCTGCCTCTGCTGAGGGCCTTGGTAGGCCAGGTAAGGGGCATATCCTGCAAAGTATCTTCACTTACGTGGGTAGAAGGCCTTTTTCCTTGCCACTGTCTTGTCAGGGTCTGGGTCTTTCTGGAGAGGTGGTTCATGGTTAACTGCTCCCTCTCCAGCTCTCCCGCCTTGCTTCCATAGGTTTTTCAAAAATATTTTCACCCCAGTAGATGATGTCCGCAAGCTTGACTTGCACCCACTGCTAGAGGTCAGAAGACTGTAACCAAGCCAGGTGACGGGCCCCAATGCCCACAGCAGCCACCCTGCTCACAGACTCAAAAATGTCATAGGCTGCCCTGCTCATGTACTTAGAGCAGTCCTTCCCTTTGATAACTAGGCTACAGAACCGATCTAGCTGTTCTGGGATCAGTAGGGCAGAGAACTGTGTGATGTCCCCCATGATGTCCTTCATGTACATCATCATATATAGCTGGTATGAGAGTATACAGGCCACCAGCATTGAGCCCTGCTAACATCTGTGCCCAAATCCATCCAAAGTACGGGTCTTCTGTCCTGAGGGCACCAAGGAGTGTGTCTTGGAGCTTGTGATATGCCTCATAGCTGACTCAACTACTATTGAATTGTGGGGCAGCTGAGGTTTCTCAAACTCAGGGCTCTTCTCTACCCTGTACATGGAATCAAATCACAAAAAGGTAACAAACGCCTAAAAAGGTAAAGCACAAATCAAAAATATTTTATTTATATCATGCAACATTACAATATTACAGTAGAGATGTCTGCAAACAATATGACCACTATAAACAAACAATATAAGACTATCATACCCATTCATACACCAACCATTCATACATACTCACATAACATTCTATCACCAATAACAATGGGATCTACCTATATAAATGAACTTTTTCATTAAATGAATAGATCCCATTGTTATTGGTGATAGAATATTATGTGAGTGTGTATGAATGGTTGGTGTATGAATGGGTATGATAGTCTTATATTGTTTGCAGACATCTATACTGTAATATTTTAATGTTGCATGATATAAATAAAAAAAATTGTTGATGTGTGCTTTACCTTTTTAGGTGTATATATTACCTTTTTATGATTTGATTGATTATATTTATTGGTGACTGCCTTGTACATGGAATCCAACCAGCGACTACTAGGGGAAACAGTGAGAGGATTCTCCCACATCCTAAAGAGCAAACGCTGAAGGATGCAGTGGACCGGCATGGTGACTGCTTCCTTCGGTGATGAAGGGTACTGCAGTATTTCCAATTCTTCAACCTTCGGTTCTTCCTCGGCCTTGAGGGTGAAGGGCAGGGCCTTCGCCATCTCCCTGACAAACTCATGGAATGAGATGTCTTTGAGTGGAGACTTGCAGCTCTCATAGTGTGGCAAAGGATCGGACGGGATGTTCCTGTGCCGATCCAAGACTGGGAACGATCGTCAGCGCTCGAGAGGGGAGGGCAGAGTCTGAGGTTCCCAATGCTGCAGGTCCTCTGACCAGGAGGCATTCATGGGAGAGATGACCATCGGTGCAGACAGCAAGTTGGAGCTCCTGCCCGATTCCTCTCACCAGCTGAGGGCATGAGTATCGAGGATAGGCTGTACCACCATTGGTAGGGCCGCCATGGATGGCGGGGCCACCGGTGACACTAAGGCACTTGAAGGCATCGGGACCCTTGCAGCCTGGGATGCCAGAACACAGCCAGGCTCCTTTCCAAGACCTGTATGTGCTCGGTCAAGAGCACTGTCTTGGATACCGCTGGGGCTAGGGCAGCTGCTTTGGCCTCTGATGCCTGCCTCCTCGTCATGGACTTCATGATAGTAATTGCATCGGGAGACTGCCAACGGCTCTCTGGGGCTTCGGGAGGCCACTCTTGGCCCTCACCCTTGAAGTCGTGTCAAGGAGGGCGTCGATGCCAGTGCCCATGGTGTTCCCCTGGCTCTCAGCATCACCCTTTGATGTCAACAGGGCAGATAACCAATCCTTTGGATGGACCTCTTCGAAAGACAGACTCTGGTCCAGGCTACTATGGCCCTTCGGCTCTGAATGAGCTGGAGCACTGCGTTGAACTAAAAATTTGACAGATGCCCTTGAGGGTTTTGACGCCGCTGATTCCAATGACCTGAACCAAGACTCCCATTGTTTTTATCAGTTCTTGATGCCCTTATGGGTCATCTGCAAATACAACGTGCAGGTGGAGGGCTCATGGTCAGCCCGAGGCACTGTATGCACCAGTTATGGCTGTCCGTCCGTCACCGAGATAGTATGGGTACATCGGATGCATTTTTTAAAGCTGTTGGTCGGCTTTGACATATTGGAAAAGACAGCTTCCACCAAGTCAAAGGACGTGAATTTCCTGGCCGACCATGGAGATGCGCAGGAGAAAAAAACCCTTGTGACCAAAAACCCAAAAGAAAAAAGTACCAGAAAAACATGGCGCAGAGGCACCAATGCTCCCGTTGATAGATAGGAAGGTCAAGACCGAAACAACACTTTGAAACTTTGCGAAAATTAAGAAAACACCACAAAGGTTAAGGTCACACTTTTCCGTGATCAGACTGACGTTTAAAGGGCTCCAAGGAAAAGAAAAGACTGAGGTAAGATTGCTCCTTCAGACGGGAAGGCAGACATGCATGCATGGTGGAGCTCCCAAAAGCTTCCTATGGAAGCTGGGGAGCGTTCCCGCGTGGATTGCATTGATGACGTCCCCCATATGCGAGTATTTTATTCCTGCGTGTTCCCAGAGAAACGAAGCATCACTGCAGATCTTCACAGTTTGTGACAAAGACAAAACTTCCATTCGTATTTTACACTCATAATGATGGTGTCTTGCAAAAGTACAGTTATTTACCAGATGCTTTGTCTCCACATACAACACAATATTCTATGACTTGTGGCCGCTGCACATCTGCTTTACCCAACAATCGTTCCACTGAAGCTGCATCTGTCACAATCTAGAACAAACATGTAAAGAAAAATTCAGTCTGAGGTTAGTGCTGAACATGAGAAATATAAAAAGATTAGAACTGCAATCATGACGAATATGCTAAGAGAAACCCTCCCTTGCTCATGCTATTGAAAGATGCCATCCGTGTGTGTGTGTGTGTGGTATCTACTACAGGCCTTGACGGATTTTCATGAAATCTAGAAAGCAACCTAAAAATTTAGGAGCTGGCTACTGAGGCCTAGGCCACAGTGCGCACCCCCTTCCCCGCGTCCCCCCCCCCCCCCCACCAAAAGGCAGGTTTTAGGTCCTGATTTATTAATATTGTTTTCCCATTTTCTATATAAAAAAGCTTAATAAATCAGGCCCTTAATGTGCTACTACACTATACAAACAGAAGACAGTGGCCCTATTCCTCTCCCCTCTCTCATCACCCCCAGTCACCCTTCATAGCTGCACCTGAGGCAGTTTCCCTTTTTGCTTCACATATCACCATGGACTGGTGATATGTGAGGCAAAAAGGTTTCTCTCCAATGCCTCCGCACCTTGGCTTTACCCAGTCTCTCTCATGTCAACCCCCCAGCCTCAGGCTTCTCCCTGTCTCTTTCTCTCATGATCCCCCCCAGCTTTCTGTCTCTCTCTCTCTCTCTCTTGATTTCCTGCCCCCCCCCCCCCCACCCTCCCAGGCCAATTCCTCTTTGATCTTCTGGGGGAAAAGTAAGCACTGCTCAAACATCTGGAAGCAGGAAGACCAGAGAACCAGAAGATGCCCTTGCAGGAGACACATATGTGACCTAGCCCAAGGAATTGGCTCCAAAGTCAATGCCATCGAGCACAAGACATGCAGGTAGTGCCATGCCCTGAGGACTGCATGAATGCAAAGATTCCCGAGTTGTGAATGTAGCTTGCTCAACCTCTCTGGGGTGAGAAACACCCTGCCCATGGACACCCAGATACTTCAAAAACAGAGTGAACAAGGCTGTTTTTGTGACAGCTGATCATCCAGCCCAGCTTCTCCAGTCACAGAATCATCTGGGCCATGTCCTCCCTGCATGACTCCATGGAGTCTGACTAGATCAGCCAGTTGTCCGGATATGGGTGAACCAGATCCTTTGGTTGCACAGGAAGACCTCTGCCACCACCATGATCTTCAAGAAGGTGGGAGGGGCTGTAGCCACTCCAAAGGGTAAAGCAAAAAACTGGAAATGGTGTCTGAGGACACAGAAATGGAAGAATTTCTGATGTTGCTCCCTGATGGAAAATGTAAAAGCATGCCTTAGACGGTCCAAGCAGATCAAACTCCCCTTGCCAGACCAATGTAATAACCAACCCGAGGGTCTCCATGTGAAGTAAATGGAATATTGTCCCTGAACTAGCTCTGTGGAGGGCACAGGTATGATAGCTTGCAACTGCAGAAGGCACTGGAGAGTCACCTCGACAACTGCTCTCTTGGCCAGGGATCCACAAGGACATCCCACAAAGGCATCTCAAAGACGTTCTGCAAATTCCAGAGCATATCCCCTTTTTAGGATCTCAAAGACCTATTGATCTGATATGATGTAGGTCCATTCCAAGTAAACAGTCAAAGATGTGCTCCGACTGCTGGTCCCTCTGAAAGGACCTCACTGAATCTCACTGTGAGGGCTTAACTTCTCCAGAGGAGGTTCCTGTTGATTTCCGAGATTACAGGGACCCTTGAAAAGATTGACCCTTCTTGGACTTAGGACCACAGGAGAAAGAGTCCACGCCAGAGCTCTTATCACCCTCTGAGCCTCTGTGGGGAGCACCTGTACGCAAGCTTCACCAAGGTCTTTCACCAGCATCTCCAAGTCCGTCCCAAAGAGTGGCCTGCACGTGAAGTAGAGCTTACTGAGCTTCAGCTTGGGTGCTTCATCTAGTGCCCAATTCTGGAGCCAGACCCACCTTCAGGCCACCACAGGTATTGTCATGGCCTTAGAGGAGCTCCTGATGAAGTTGTATGGGGCATTTACAACAAATGACACTGGACTACAACTTACCACTTCTAGGCTGTCTGGCAATTGCTGGCTCCAATGCAAGAGTGCTCAGGCCACTAGGCCCACACCAAGCACTGCCTGAGTGCTCACAGCCGAAGCCAAGAAGGCTTCCTTCAGTGCAGCCTCACCTTCCATCAGGGTGGTTGTGTCCTTCGATGCAGTTGTGATCAGGGCATCTAACTTAGGGACCTCAAAAAGCCGTTGCATCTCCCCTTGGGGCAGAGAATATAGCTGAACAGGACCTTAGTGCCCCTAAGTCCCAGTTCTGGAGCCTCCCCCATTGGGAGGACATGAGCTTTTGCAAGGACTCAGGCAGATGATAGAAGCTAGAGGGCCATTATGACCTTCCCCAGAGGGGGCTCTGCAATGTGTAGAGCCATCATAGCATCCTTAAACAAGGAAGAGAGGTCCTCCCTGTGAAACAGACGAATCATCAGTGGATCCTCACCTTTAGCCTGAGGCAGCCTCCCTTCTTCCACTGACGCTTCCAAAGGAGAGAGGGAATCCTCCTCCCCAGCTTTCCCCCAGGGGGGATCAAGACAGACATTTGGAGGAAAGGAGAGGTGAAAAAGAAGAGATGGGGTACTTGACATCCTTGCTTCCAGAAGAGGAGACCTTGGAGTCCTGAGTCCCCTGTAGGGGAGGATAAGGGCCCCAAGACACCCTGAAGAGGACTCCATGCAACTGTCAGAGACTGAAAACAGCCTGTTAGCTTTTCAGGAGTTGATACTTAAAACTAGCTAAAACAGGCCCTGGGGCCCCAGAAGCCTGCTGGCATTGGCCTGCAACCATTTCATCTCACTCCCCTTCAGCTGGAACCATGCAGCCACCATTTCCACTGGAGGGAAAATTATGGGAGATGCCACAGGGGCAGTAAGATCGGCATCAAGTCCCAACATTGCCAAAAAAATGTGCCTGAGGCCTCATCACATTCAGGGCAAAATAAGCCAGTTGTGGAGCTACCCGACGGAAGCCACAAGTAGCATACTTCTGTGTATTTGGCATCACAGCTGAATTCATATGCTATGAAAAGAAGAATACCTGACAGAAAACCAAAGCCATGGAGAAAAGGAAAAGCCCTGATCAATAAGGGAATTCTTGCACTTTTCAGGCCAGCCAGAGAAACCCCTCCCCAGCCATGCCTGGGGAAGCCTGACTGCCTCACGAGCTTGGTGTGTGTGTGTATGTGTGTTGGGGTGTGTGTGTGTTGGTGTGTGTGTGAATCACATTTTCGAAGGGAAAGCACAGTTACTTACCTGTAACAGGTGATCTCTGGGAACAGCAAGAATAAGTCTTCACATATGGGTATCATCAGTACCGACGGAGCCTGCGCGGGAACGCTCCCCAGCGTCCAGTAAGAAAGCTTTTGGGAGTATCCCACAGCACCTGCGCGCTGCCTTCCCGCCTTTCCCAACCGCCTCTCTCCAGTTTGAGTTTTAAAGCTGAGACAAAGAGAGAGAGAGGAAAGGAAAGATAGATAGAGAGATACAACTCCTAAGGGAGGTGGGTGGGTTGTGAAGACTTATTCCTGCTGTTCCCAGAGATCACCTGTTACAGGTAAGTAACTGTGCTATCTCCAGGAACAAGCAGGAATGAGTCTTCACATATGGGGACTCCCTAGCTGCAGATGCCAGGGAGAAACCCCAGGTTGTGTGTCCTTGAAAAGGACTCTACCTCCCCCCATGGATCTCTGGCATCCGACCAGGGTAGGTGGGTAGGAGTTGATTAGGAATGGAACAGGTGTTTGAGAACAGCCTGACCAAACGAGGCATCCCGGCGGGAGTCCTTGTCCAAACAGTAATGGGCTGTGAAGGTATGAACCGAGGCCCAGGTGGCCGCTCGACAGATTTGGTCGATGGACACAGAGTTTAGATGAGCCATTGAGGCTGCCATGGCTCTCACATTGTGAGCTGTGACATGGCCCTCCAGAGAAATGTTCCTACTCTGGTAGCGAAAGAAATACACTGAGCAATCCAGTTGGACAGTGTTCTCTTAGAGACTGGAAGTCCTAAATGAGAAGGATCAAAAGCAACAAAGAGTTGAGAAGACTTTCTATGTTGCTGTGTTCTTTGTAAGTAAAAAGCGAGAGCTCTCTTACAATCCAAGGTACGAAGATTCCTCTCTGCATTTGATGCATGAGGTCCTGGAAAAAAGACAGGTAAATATACCTCTTGGTTCAGATGAAAAGGTGAGACCACTTTAGGCATAAAGTGTGGATTGGTCCTGAGGACTACCTTATCATGATGGAACCTTGTATAAGGAGATTAGCCACCAAAGCTTGCAACTCACTGATGCGGCATGCTGAGGGGACTGCAATGAGAAAAATAACTTTCCAAGAAAGGAATTTCAAGGAGGTGGTGGCTAAAGGTTCAAAGGGTGGCTTCATAAGCTGGCCAAGAACCAGGTTTAAGTCCCATGCCACTGGAGGTGGTCTAATGGGAGGTTTAGTTAAAAGAAGGCCTCTCATGAATCTTGCTATAAGAGGATGAGAGGAAATAGGTTGTCCATTGAGAGGCTTGAGGGACGCTGCAATAGCACTCAAATGGACTCTTACTGAATTCATTTTCAGACCTGCATGGGATAGATGCAGGAGATACTCTAGTAGAGAATTCAGAGGTACTGCAAGAGGGTTTAGACCTTTCCCTGAACACCAAATGGTAAATCTCTTCCATTTGAAAGCATAGGAATGTCTAGTAGAAGGCTTTCTAGAGGCATGAACAACATCTCTGACTTGCTGAGAGAGATGAAAATCTTGAAGGTCTAGGCCCTCAGCAACCAAGCCCTGAGATGGAGCGACTGGGGGTTTGGGTGCCACAAAGTTCCCTCTTCCTGGGACAGAAGGTCTGGTGCAGAGCCCAAGTCCAGGGAAGGAGCTTGAGAGAGATGCAGAAGTAGAGGGTACCACACTTGGCGTGGCCAATGTGGTGCTATGAGGATCATGGTCCCTTGATCGCTCTGAAGCTTGAATAGTGTCTTGGGAATTAGGGGAATTGGTGGAAAGGCATAAAGGAAGTCTTGACCCCAGAGAAGGAGGAAGGCATCCTTGGCCTGAACTCCCTGACACGGAATTCTGGAACAGAACTGGGGAAGTTTGGCATTCCATGGACTTGCAAAGAGGTCTATGTCCGGGGTTCCCCAAATTCGAAAAATCCTGGCTACCTGGTCCATGTGGATGGACCATTCGTGTGGAAGCAGAACTCGACTGAGTCTGTCCGCCCAAGAGTTTTTAACGCCTGGAAGATATACTGCCAGAAGATGGATGTGATGCTCTCTGGCGAAGGCCCACAGTCGCAAAGCTTCGTTGCAAAGCAACAGAGAGCCAGTCCCGCCCTGCTTGTTTACATAGAACATGGCTACTTGGTTGTCCGTATGGATGAGGACTGTCCTGTAGCTGAGCAGGGAATGGAACACTCTGAGAGCTAGGAATATTGCTCTGAGTTCCAAGAGATTGATATGCAGAGAAGTCTCCTGTGGAGACCAGATGCCCTGGGTGGAGAGATCCTGCAGATGAGTTCCCCAACCCATTGGAGAAGCATCTGCTGTCAGAGTTGCTTGGGGTAGCGACTGCTGAAAAGGGGACCCCAGCAACAGATTTGGAGGGGACTTCCACCACTGGAGAGACCAAAATAGGCGACTGGAGTTTGCTATTTTGTCTGACAGGCAACCTGATGCCTGAGTCCATTGGGTGGACAAAGTCCATTGAGCTGCCCTAATGTGAAGGCGAGCATATGGAACCACATGCACGGTGGATGCCATGTGGCCTAATAGTTGTAACATCTCTCGAGCAGTTAAATGGGACTTTAACTGTATCTGGGAGGCTAACTGCACCAAGCATAGGCAACGGGCCTGAGGAAGATAGGCCCTTGTAGTTGTGGTATCCAGCAAGGCCCCTATAAACTCCAGAGACTGAGTAGGGATGAGATGGGATTTTGGGATGTTTATTACCAGTCCCAAATACTGAAGGACACGCATTGTGCAGGTTAGAGAAATCTGGGCCTCTGACTGGGATGGAGTTCGAATGAGCCAGTAGTCCAGATATGGGAAAACGAATATTCCTAGAGTGCGTAGAAATGCAGCTACTACTGCCATGCATTTCGTGAACACCCTTGGTGCAGAGGCCAGACAGAAAGGAAGCACCCTGTATTCGTAGTGCTTTCCTTGAAAAAGGAACCGAAGGAACCTTCTGTGTGTTGGATGGATGAGGACATGGGTGTACGCATATCCTTGAGATCTAGAGAACAAAGCCAGTCCTGACTCTGAAGGTATGGCAGCAGAGTACCGAGAGAAATCATCTTGAATTTCTCTTTGAATAGAAACTTGTTCAATTCTCTGAGATCTAATATGGGTCTGCAGCCCCCTGTTTTCTTTGGAATAAGAAAATAATGGGAGTAGAACTCTGAGCCCTGTTGAAGAAGGGGTACTTCTTCTATTGCCCCTTGGGCAAGAAGGGTGGCAATCTCCTGACCCAGAAGGTTGAGGAGAGATGTTGGAGAATTGAACTGTTTCACCATGGTGTGGGGAGGAAGGTTTAAGAAATGAAGCTTGTACCCTTCCCTTACAATGGAGAGGGGGTCCATTGCTCTGCTGTAATTTGCTCCCATCTGGGAGCAAAGTAAGCCAACCTTCCTGGAATGGTGAGGGGCTCTGGTTCTTCCAGAGCCAGAAAAGCTACGTTCTCTAGTTGCAAGTCAAAGGCCCTGGGGAGCAATGTTCCCTCTAATTTTCTGTAGGCTGTGCGCGCATAAAATATCAGCTGTGCAGCTTTTGAAGGAAGGTTACATTTTTGTGCGCCACATAACGACACTCGGAGTTATATACTTTAAAATTTGATTACACAGGGGCGGAGCCTGATATCCAGCGGGATGGTCGCATAACGCTGAGGCTCCCGAGAGGCCTACTCAGAATCCTGAATTAACACCGTACATACTTGGAATTTCTACTCTGATCTTGCCGGGGCACATTGGTGAGATGGCGGGGACCAAACCCACGCGCCTGGAATTTGGATCTCCAGCGGCTTCTCACGGCAAACGTTCCAAAACTGAACCTCCGTCCCCGCAGAAGGGGCTGGCCTTGGGCGAGGGCCCCGAAATGCAGCAGGAAATCCTCGCAGAGATTAGAGGGGTCAAAAACCTCGTGCAGTCAAACGGTGAAGCACTCCGAGCGTTGCGGGAAGATTTTGGTGTGCTGCAAAGCAAGCTAGAAGGGCTTTCTTCGCGTCAGGACAAAATGGAGAGCATATTGGACTCCCATGTGGCCCGGTTGTCCAAACTCGACAAAGTTGAACGTCAGGTGCGGGCCTTGCAGAAAGAAGTGGAAGATGGCAATAATAGAGCGCGCCGCAACAACATACGACTCGTGGGCATACCGGAGGGAGCGGAATCGGGAGACATGAAAGAGTTTTTATGCAAAATCCTCCCTTCCCTGCTCCAAATCACCTTTACCAAAGAGTTAGAGATCGATCGCGCTCATCGTGTACCCACAAGCATAACGCTCAACAGGACGACCCCGCGGCCTATCATTTTTCGACTTTTGAGATATCAACACGTGGAGCAAATTCTAAGTGCCTCTCGGGCAAAGGGCCATATGGAGTTTGAGAGCCACAAGATCTCCTTCTATCCCGACTTGGCTAAACCCACGGTCGACCGCCGAAAGCGCTTTCTGGAATTCCGGCCGAGGCTTCAACAACTACAAGCACGCTATGGCCTGATGTACCCGGCCAAGCTCCGAGTCACGCTTCACAATCAAACAAGAACATTTGAGGACCCTGATCTGCTAGCGGAATTTTTGGATTCCAAAGAGGCCGACTTGATGCGCTGACTTCCAGAATATTCCTGCAAGTATTCTTATATCCGCTGTCCCTGCCATATCGGATCTGCCGCAGCCCAGCCAAGAGTCTGGCGAGGGCAGTTTGTTGCCTTACTTTTGAGGATATCTGTGACCCGACTCCATCTACCCACAGTAGCCTCGATGAGTATCAGAAACAGTGTTAATTATGGACTCTGGTGTTTCTTTTCTCTTTTTTCATGTCTTTCTTTTCCTCTCTAGGGCCTCCTCCCGCAGACATATGGTCGCCATATTCTTTGGGGGTTTTGCTTCTTCTCTAAGATACTTTAGTACATACTTTTCAATATGGGGTGTATTAGCTAGAATACTCGGTGATTATGTCATTGTTGCACAGATTCTGATTATGTTGTATGTTTTCAAGCGCCCTTACCTAAAATGTCTATTACCGCTTGATGGCACCATGTAAGATTTTCTCATTGAACGTAAAAGGAATCAATAATCCGATAAAACGGAAGAAAATCCTAAGCTACCTAAGCCAGGAAGCTGCGGACCTAATTTTGCTCCAAGAAACGCATTTAAATTCGAAGGAAACTCTTAAACTTAATATTAAACCTTACATGGTGGCCGCCTATTCCCCAGCCGTTTCTAAGAAATGTGGGGTTGCCATACTGGTTAGGAAATCTTTGCATGCTACTATTATTGCGACTAGCTCAGATACAGCAGGTAGATGGTCCAGAGTTCATCTCAAGATAGGTAGCCTTGAATTTACATGTATATGCCTTTACGCTCCTAATGTGGATGACCCTGCCTTTTTTGCTACCATTGCTCAGGTTGCGCAGGCCTCTGCTAATACTTCATTGATAATTGGGGGGGATTTCAATCTAGTCCTTGATCCCCTGATTGACAAACAGCCGCCTAGGACAAGTGGTCCCCCCAAGAGTCATACCACGCTTACCTCCCTGATCAAAGATCTTGCTTTAGTTGATCTATGGAGGTTACTACACCCCAATGAGCTGGACTTCACCTTCTTCTCTTCCCCTCATAAATCCCAGTCTCGCACAGACTTCTTTCTAATATCAAAACTGTTAGTTCCTCAGGTGGACACTGCAAAGATTCACTCCCAACATATATCAGATCATGCTGCCATTTCCTTTCAACTACACACTACTGCACCCCAAGGGACTTCGGGGGCCTGGTTCTTTGATAGAGCCCTGTTAACTCAGCCAGAGTTCCAGTTAGAAATTCGAGCAGCCATACAGGATTACTTCCATTTTAATCTACCCCAGGATACTGCGAATTGGGCTTGGTGGGAGGGCTTCAAAGCGGCCATTCGAGCAACGATCACTAGCTATCAAATCCGCCTGCGGAAACAACGCAAACAGCAGCTACTCATACTAGACCAACAAATAAAAGCAGGCGAACGAGTTCTAACTTCACGTACTGACCCATGTGTATTAATTCGATTACAGCGTCTCCGTTTTCAATATAATTCAATCCTCTCAACTGCAGCTTCTAAGAGTATTGAGCTTCAGCGAGGGACATATTATCGTGAAAATAACTGAGCCGGTCGACTCTTAGCCAACGCTTTGAAAGGTCAAAAAGAAGCCAAACGCGTAGCGGCCCTTCGAGTTCCACAGGGAGGGGGCATAGTGACCACAGACTCCGACATTGTAGAGCTCTTTCGGGATTTCTATACCTGCCTATATCAATCTGAATGTGAGTTCTCGTCAGAGACATTCGAGCGATTGCTGTCTGGCATTCAGCGGCCGACCCTTTCTGAAGATGATAGGGATGCGATGGATGAACCCTTCTCTACTTCAGAGATCCAATCTGCCCTAAAACGAACAGCCTCGGGCCGTGCCGCAGGGCCCGATGGTCTCCCGACCGAATTCTACAGAACGTTCAGTGCAGATTTAGTTCCCTATCTAAAACTCTATTTTACTGCCCTTGCGGTAGATACATCCTCTTTGGGATCTTTCTCTGCAGCTAATGTGGTAGTATTTGAGAAAGAAGGCAGAGACCCGCTACTAACCGCCAACTACCGTCCAATCTCTCTACTTAATGCCGATTATAAGATCTTCGCAACGATCTTGGCCACCCGGCTATCTGACAGGATGGCCACCCTAATTCACCCCGACCAATGCGGTTTTATACCCGGCAGATCAACTGCTGACAATGCTCGGACCTTGTGCCATGTGCTATCCAGTGCTGCCAATCTAGATCATCCATGGGTGGGTCTTTCCTTGGATGCCGAAAAAGCATTTGATCGTCTAGAATGGCCCTTCTTATTTGCAGTTCTTCGATGGTATGGCTTTGGGGAGGGCTTCCTCCGCTATCTCCAAGTCATGTATACTCAACCCGTCGCCAGTATTTGTGTAAATGCCATCAAGTCTCAGCCATTTAATCTCCAAAGAGGCACGCGTCAAGGTTGCCCCCTATCACCAATGCTCTTTGATCTAGCTCTTGAACCCCTAGCCCTCCTTATTAGACAGTCCGCACGTATTCGAGGTGTCCCCTTCAGTCATAGGGAGATTAAACTCTCTGCATATGCAGATGACCTTATGCTTTTCGTATCCCTCGATTCGGTTCCAGCTGTCTTGGATCTGATTGACGGATACTCACAATTATCGGGCTATAAAATTAACTGGACCAAATCTGTAGCATTCCCACTGAACCGCTGGGTGCATGAGGCTGACATGCAGGCCTTTCCCTTCCTTTGGCAATCCCGCACGGTGAAGTATCTCGGGGTCCATTACTATTCTCCTTTAGAAGACACTATCAGTTTTAATGCCAAAGAGATAGTCTCCAAAGTCCGTGAGCTCACAAATCGTTGGTCTCCTTTATCTCTTACATGGTGGGGCCGCTTAGAAACTGTGAAAATGATGATAGTCCCCAAAGTGAACTACATTTTAGAAATGCTGCCATGCTTACTCCCGCTACATACTTATAAAGATATTGAGGGCCTTCTCGTCCGTTATCTCTGGCAGGGCAAGCCACCAAGGATAGCTAAACAAAAACTACAGTCTGCAAAGGAAAGTGGGGGTACCAGATTTCCTGATTTTCTTAGATATCATCAAGCCTTCCTACTCAAGCAAGGTGCCCGATGGCTAGATGCCTCAACAGACAGCAGACCAGTTTGGCTTGACATAGAAGAGGAGCTTAGTAGCCCAATTCCGTTGACCCATCTCCCCGGTATGTCCTATCAAGTAGACACCCGCCATCCACCAATGATTGTCGATACTCTCGCGGCCTTTAACACTCTCATTCTATCACTGGGCCCGAACGTATGTCCTCAGGACGGACTCCCGCTATGGAATAACCCCAGAATTCAAGTCCTAAATAGAATGATAGCATGGAAACCCTGGTACTCAAGGGGGATCTGGACACCCCAACAGCTTTTCTCTGCAGCTCGTTGGAAAACCTTTTCTGATTTACAAAAGGAATTTGCGTTACCAACGAAACACTACTTTCAATTGATGCAGCTTCAACACTGTCTCAAAAGTGCTCGAATTATGCCGCCCTCTGCCCCTACTGAGGACGGGCTATTAGAGATAGTTCACTCTATTAGTAGTACACATGGAGTAGCCTCTAACTTTTATAAAATACTATGTCAGGGTACAGACACGGCCACTTTTAGAGCCCAACAAGCCTGGGAGCGCGAACTGCAAACCACTTTAACCCCTGGGCAATGGAGCGTTTTCTGGAGCAAAGTAGTGCGGGTTTCCCGGTCTGCCTCTGTTACCCAAACTCTCTTCTTTTTTGCACACAGATGCTTTTATACCCCAGAAAAAATAGCCAAATGGCACACAAATGCTAGGGACCAGTGTTGGTCTTGCCATACTGCTGTGGGAACCTTCGCTCATGTTATTTATGAATGTCCTCAACTACAGGTTTACTGGGGGCGGGTCTGGGGTCGTATTCAATTTATCTTGCACCTCCACGAACCTCTCTCTTGGAAGATCGTGGGACTCCGCTCTGTGGCGGAGGTCCCCTCTCTTCCTAAGAAGGGTCGCTTTCTCCTTGACTTCATGCTGGGTATAGCCATATGCTTAATCACGAGGAATTGGAAGGATAGCTCTCGACTTACTGTCAATGAATGGTGGAACCTCGTCTGCTTATATAGTAAATATGAGCAGATACCTCGGAGAGCTATTCCCCATGCCCAAACTCACTCTTGCTTGTCTAAATGGCAGATGCTTAATGATTATGTACAATCTGCTCATTGTTCCAACATGCCTGTATAATGTGCACTCATCATGTTTCAGATCACCGTTAGGTTTTGTAACACAATAATGTAAATACACGCCCGCTTCGGGAATGATTGGTTTTCTAGAGAAGAAGCAGGGGGGAGGGGGGTGGCAGGGGTTTATTTTGGTGTATGTATTACACTTTATGTATCTGTCTTTTAGCTGTATGTCTTCCTTTTCCTTTGTTGTTATAAAACGAAAATAAAGAATTTAAAAAAAATAAATAAATTTGATTACACGTCAGAATATAGTATGTACACCACATTGATTGCACTAGAAAATATTGTAGAACTTGTGAAAACCGTAAATGCACAACAACATTTACATTTTAAGACGTCTGTGTTGTTTTCTATCAGAATCAGAACCGTAATTTTTGTGCGCTCTATTGTAAAGTATGTGCGCTCGCTCGGCGAGGTGTGTGCGCGTGCACACGCGCACAGCTTAGAGGGAACAGTGCTGGGGAGGCCTGGCGGTCTTTGACTTGGCCTGTTTAGGTGGTTGCTGACGCTTTGCAGCAAAACAACCTGCAGAAGATGCCTGCTGACCATAAGCAGGATAGTACCTTCCCTTTTTAGAAAAAGCTGTATTTTTGAACAACCTTTTCTTAGCAGGAGCAGAGGTAGACTTTGAAAGTCGATCCAAAGCAGAGTTCTCAGCATCCATCTGAGTGGCCTTTGCTTTCCAATCCCTGCCAAAAAGGTATCACCTGTACAAGGAAAATTTCCCAGTTCATCTTGGACCCAAAGTTCCAAATCAGAGGCTTGTAACCAAGCAATTCTGCGTGCACCTATGGCAATAGCCGAGGCTCTGCTTACACACTCAAAAGAGTCAAAGGCTGCATGGTTGGAAAATTTGGAAACATCTTGGGCATGTTTAAGCCAAGTGAGAAATTCCTGTCTTTTATCTTCTGAAATAAAAGGGGCTAAAGTCTGCAGATGATCTGTGACTTCTTTTAGAAACATCCCCATATAGAGACTATAGGAGTTAATTCTGGCAGCAAGCATATTAGCTTGGAAAACCCTTTGGCCAAAAGCATCAAGGGTCCTGCATTCACGTCCTGGAGGATTAGATGAGTGTCTCTTTGCACTCTTTATTTTCCTCATGGCAGACTCTACCACAATAGAGTGGTGAGGAAGCTGAGACTTATGAAAGCCAGGACAAGGAGGGACACGGTACATGGTGTCTAATCTACGAGAATGAGGAGCGGTGGTAAGAGGAGTCTCCCACATGCTCAACATGAGATCATAGAGAATCTCATGAATAGGTAAAGTAGCTGCTTCTTTAGGAGCCTTAGGATATTGCAAAATATCTAGTAGCTTGGCTCTAGGCTCTGACTCAGGGGCCACTTCCCTAATGAAGTCCTGAAAAGACAAGTCTTCTGGAGGAGACATTCTTCGTTTTCGAGAATCAGACTCCTGAGGAAGAAGTACCGATGCATCGACAGAAACATCAGCGTCTTTGGAGGAATCGAAGTATCGCCTGTCTGGATGCTCCTGTAAAGCCCGATACGCGTACCGAGTGGGATCGACATCGGGAGTAAGCGGTACCGGTTCGGTACCGATGGGCATCATAGGACAGGGTACCGTTGCAGTCGACACTGAAGCCGATGTCGATGCAATCGGTACCGGCACCGGGAACGATGCCGGTGCCGGAGTCGGTACCGGCAACGGAGACTGTTGCGGTACCGGAGGCGTCGAAGCCTGCATAAACGCCGTTAGGGTGCGCTGCATGGACAGAATCTTCTGATCCATCGACGCCACCAGAGTCTGCATGTCGGTACCAGTGGAGGCCACCGGTACCCCCAGAACACGGCAACAGGTGATCGGTCGAGGCATAGTCATAGATGTCAACCTGTGACCCCATAGACAATGCTTTGGAAGCCAGAACTTCCCGCCGGGGTAATTTTGCCGGTGCGGAATCCTCGAGGACAAGCCCGGAGGCATCTCGATGCTTAGAGGGAGATTTGCCCTTCGAGGACCGGCTAGATTTATGTTTGGTTACCTGAGATCCATGGGAGAAAGAAGAAGCCCTGGAAGACATCGATGCCACCGAGGCTGCATCAGAGGGAAACAGGGTACTGAGCTTGGCTGCTCGGTTCTGCCGACCTCTTTTAGACATCATGGTACAGGACACACAATCCGTGATGGAATGGTAAGGACCCAAACATTTTAGACACCAGTCATGGGTGTCGGTGACAGAAATAGTACCGCCACACTTCGTGCACTTTTTGAACCCGGAAGCGGGCTTCTCCATGAGGAGAAAATATGTTCAGGCCTAAGGCCCAAACCGAAAATGCACAGTTGAAGAAAGAAAAGTTTTTTTGGGTTTTTTTGTTTTTTTTAAGAAAGAAAAGAAAAGACCGGTGGTACCGGTCTGACGTCGAAGAAGGCAGACGCGACACAGAAAAATAAAGAAAAAAATAAAGAATTCTTCTGCGGTGACAGGAACACAACCTGCTGGCTCCGCGGAAAAGAAGAACTGGAGAGAGGTGGTTGGGAAAGGTGGGAAGGCAGCACGCAGGCGCTGTGGGATGCTCCCAAAAGCTTTCTTACTGGACGCTGGGGAGCGTTCCCGCACAGGCTCCGTCGGTACCGACGATACCCATATGTGAAGACTCATTCCTGCTTGTTCCTGGAGATAATTTGGTACCAGGGAACCTGCAATCTTATAGGCCTCTCTCAAAATTGCCACTTTAGAGAGCAATTTTAAAAGCCATTTATACAGGTAAATAACTATTGATCCACATAAATCAACTGTCTGAAAATTGCCCCCCTCACTGTTGTGCAATGCACTTACTTTTACCAGCGATTAGGGCAGGGAATTCTGCATGCATTGAAAAGGGAAAAAATATACTCAGGAAAAGCAGATACAAATCTCTATGCGCACTTTATCCTTAGGCAATATTCAAAGGGAAAACACACATGTTCTTGCACTTTGAAAATTAGTGCAAAGTCTGTAGATTGAAGTACTCATGTTTTAAAAAGTAAGGGGTAATTTTATAGAGGTTTTTCCTTAGGCAAAGCCTGTTTTAAATGCAAAAAGGCCCTTCAAAATATTGTGCCATGGTATGCACACATACAAGTATGCATGTCTGTAAGATCGCATGTACTTATATGCACATTGCATGTAGGTGTTTCTAGGAGCATAGTTCTGGGTGAAGCAGTTGTGATTTACATGCGTATTTTAGAAAATATGCAAGAACTTGCTTATACACCCATATTTATACCTGCCTGCAGGTATCAATGAATGCATTGGTATTTAAATGCTAATGGGGCTGGATCTGGGAGCTACTTTTAGAAAGGCACCTAGGTGCTTATGTTACCTTTAAAAACAGGAACTTTTTTGGACTTCTCACAAAGGCACCAGTATAAAATCTGACCTGTCGGGTATATATTTCTAACAGGCCATCTTGGTTAGGAGCATAAGGAGGAGCCTATTTTATAAAGGCACATAGGTGCTTTTGTGTCTTTATTCAATACTACAGGTAACTTGGTAGAAATATTGGCTTATTTGAAGTTGAGGGCATTTACACAACTTGCACAATTGAAGAAAGTGTATACTTTGCAACTCCACTGAGAACACGTTTAAATATGTAAAAAGAAGGTGAAATTAGGTCTTATTTATTTATTTAGCTGTATTTATATACCGCTTTTCACCGGGTCAAAGCGGTGTTACATAGGGGGTGGGGGAATTAAGTACAAGGGTGGGGCCATCACCGGGGAGGCAACATTGATGATTTTGACATAGGACAGACGTTGGACATAGACAGGTTAGAGTAGCTTTGAGTTAGAGGTTCATTGTGGGTGAGATCAGGGGTTTGTGGGTTTTTCGGTGGGATTCGAGTTGAAGTCTTACCTGCTAATTGGCTTTCCTTGAATACCTCCAGTCCAGTCCCAACATGTGGTTAGTTCCATATCACCAGCAGCTTGGAGACTGAGTAGCCAAATGTTGATGACCTCATCATACATAGTCAGCAGGCACCACCTACCAGTCTCAGTATCCTACTGACAAAGCAGACTCACAGAGCAAAATTTAAGAAAAACACGCCCATTTACATGAAAGTGTCACATGAAAAAATTTTCTTTCTTTTTTTTTTTTGTATAACAGGCAATGCTCTCTCCAGAAAGAGAAAACAACCTTACTGATCAATTTGCAACTTCCAACTCAGAGGATCAAAGACTGACTTGAATGCATCTTGTTAAGGTCTTTTCCCTCAGCTGCTAGGGAAATCCGCGGAACCCTCAAAGGATTCCTACTATGCCACTGGAGATTCCGATATTGCACAGATCCGGCCCCCAAGATAAACAGATGACCTTCTTCATGACCGGGATCATACTTATGCACTGCACCTAATGCACTAGAGAGGGTCTAGGAGTGGACTGGAGGTATTCATGGAAAGCCAATTAGCAGGTAAGACCTAATTTCACCTTCCTTATCATACCTCCAGTCCAGTCCCGACATGTGGGATGCATCAGAGCTGTACTAACCTTGGGAGGGACCTGTGATCTCGGCCTGAAGCACCAGAGACCCGGTCCGAGCATCCCATCGCTTGTTCATCTAGACGGTAATGCTTCACAAAGGTATGCAGGGATGACCAAGTCGCCACCCGACAAATGTCCAACAGAGTCACCAGGCTAGCTTCCGCCAAGAATAATGCCTGTGCCCTGGTGGAATGAGCCCGCAATCCTTCCAGCACCCTTTTTCGCTGAAAGAGTTAGGCCGAGAAAATAGTTTCTTTCATCCATCTGGCGATCAATACCTTGGAAACTGCTTCACCTCTACGTGGGCCACCAAACAGGACAAACAAGTGGTCTGACATATTGAAAGGCCCCATCCGCTTCAAAAAACATTTAAGTACCTGGCACACATCCAGGAGGCATAACTGTGGGTCTAGGAAGAAAGGACAGAACAGATCTCAAACTACCTTTTCCCTGTTTATGGTAAGGAATGGCTCCCGGCATGAGAGAGCTTGCAACTCTGAAATTCATCTAGCTGAACAGATGGTTACCAGGAAAACCATCTTCAAAGTCAAGTCCTTCAAAGTGGAAGAGTTCAACCGCTCAAAAGGCGCTTCTGTCAGAACCTAGATTGGCCACTGTTGGAAACAGGATACTGGGCTTGATGGACCTTGGTCTGACCCAGTATGGCATATCTTATGTTCTTATGTTAACCAAAAGCACCCGATTGAGATCCCATGCAGAGACAATCTAGCTAACAGGGAGAAGCACCTATTTCACTGTCCAAAAGAAACGACAGACACCTGGATGAGCCGCTAGGGAAACTTCCTGGACCCTACCATGGTAGCAGATAAGGGCCACCACCTGTACTCGCAGAGAATTGCACGCCAAGCCCTTCTCTAAATCTGCTTGCAAAACACCAGAATATCCGGAATGGAGGCAGACAGGGGCCTACAGTCATGGTCTGCACACCAAATACTCGCCACACTCGCACATATGCCAATGAGGTAGAACGCCTCCGTGCCTTTAATAATGTTGTGATTAACGGTGGTGAATAGTCATGTTTCCTGAACTAAGTTTTCTCAAGAGCCAGGCTGTAAGCAAGAATCGATCCACCTGAGGCAGGAGAACCGGACCCTATGAGAGCAGGTTGATTTGCGTTGGAAGCTGCCACAGCCGTTCCACTGTGAGCCGGACTAGATCTGTATACCATGGCCTCCGGGGCCAGTCCTGTGCCACCAAGACTACTAGTCCCTGATGTGCCTCAATTCTTTGCACCTTGCAACTGATCAGAGCCCATGGTACAAACACACAAAACAGCCCCTCCGTGGGCCAATGCTGTATCCACGCATTGAACCCTTCCAACATGCACTCCCTTCTTCAACTGTAGAAGCATGCCGCCTTTGCAGACTCAAAGGTGACCATGAGATCCATGATCAGCTGACCCCAATGCCGCACCAATTGTGCAAAAATCTCCACATTGAGTGTCCACTGGCCCAGATCCAGGCGACAACAACTGAGATAATCGGCCATCATGTTTTCTTTTCTGGCCACATGAGCCACTGACCGTACCTGCAAGTTGTCCTCTGCCCAGGTCAATAGTGGCTCTCTCTCACTTTCTAGTTGCACGCTTCTTGTGCCCCCCTGATGATTGATGTAAGCTACCGTGGTAGCATTGTCCAAAAACACTCTCACTGCCTTTCCCCAAAAGAACTCTTGAAACTCCAGGAGGGCCAAGAACACCGTCCTCATCTCCAATCGGTTGATGGGCCACACCCTCTCATCCTCTCTCCAGCGACCCTGTGTTATCTGAGTCTTGCAATGTGCTCCCCAGTCTGAGGGACTGGCATCCATCATCAACGGAATCCACTTAGGTGCCTCCAGGGGCATGCCTGCCAATAGCTTGTCCGATCTCAGCCACCATCACAGAGCTATGCTGATGGATCTCAGGCAGGGCAACGGCCAAGAGAGCAGTTGCTGCTGCACCAACCTTCTCAATAGCGCCCTTTGCAAAGGTCTCATGTGAGCCTGAGCCAATGGTACCAACTCTATCGATGCTGCCATTGATCCCAACACTTGAAGATAATGCCACACCGTGAGACTCTTTAGCTCTGTATTGTGTGCATCCTGTCAACGGGCAGTGAGACCAAGCCACATCCCATCTGGAGCCACATCCTCAGATACACCAAATCTTGCAACAACTGAAGATGACTTTTAGCAAAATTGACAACCCAGCCAAGCCGCTACAGACAGGCTATAATCTTCCCCATTGCCTGTTCGCTCTCTTCCTTGGACTTTGCCCTTATGAGCCAACCGTCCAGATAGGGGTGCACCAGTATTCCTTCCTGGCAAAGAGCTGCCGCGACCACCACCATGACCTTGGTGAAGGTTGTGGTGAGGAAAGCACCACTACGCACAGAAATGCACAGGGACATAGAACCTCTACCTTTAATTCTGAATGTGTCAGAGGTTTCCCTAGCAACCAAGAGTCTATGACTCACAAGTTAGTCATTCCTAAGCCCCGCCCACAGCAGCACGTCAGAGGGAAGCCAGACCCTGGTCACATGTGCTGGGAGCAAGGTGTGGCACAGGAAGAGGAACAGTTGAAAAACCTGAGTTTTAGAAACTCAAAGGGGGACGGAGCAAGGGGAGCAAACAGAGCCAAGGAAGCCAGGGAGAGACTTGGACAAGAGAGACACGGAGGACAAGGTCTCAGGCATGGTCTCAGTGAAGGAGCAAGTGAGAGAGTGCTGGCAAGGAATGAAAGAAAGTGTGAAGGAAACACTGGAAGCAGAAGTGTGAGAACGGATGAGAGATTGCTAAAAACAGCTGAGAGAACAAGGAATGAAACGCTGTTGCAATCAGACGGAGTTGCTACAAACAGAAGACAGCATGGCTGGCTCACAGGACAGAGAGAGATACTAAACCCCTTTGGCTCCAGGCAAGTGTGTCTTCCTCCATTTATAGCTAATAAAAGCTTAGAAGAATTAGCTTTAGATTTACAAGCTGATTCTAATCATAAGCAGTGTCCCAGGATAAAGGGGAACCGTTTAGCTAAGTATCCAGTAGCCCAGGTAGCTGAAGAGCTGCTGCAGAAACAAGCCATACTTAAAAGGTTAAGTGACTTGATAGAGAAAGAGAATAGCCAGCTCTCATCCCAGCTGCCATTGAATGTATGTGATACAGAGAGTATTGAAGATATGGAAATTGCTGATGATGAATGCAGCTCTATTGAAATGCAATGTGCTGTATGCCAAGCTTCTGACAGGGAAGAATGTTAAAACAGAAAGCCATTGAATGAATGCCTGTTTAGAGAGAGAGAAGCCTGATTTCTGAAGACGTCACAAGTAGGTGATAAAGCTGCTGAGTGCTAAACTCAACTTATAAAGTTAGAAGCTGCTATTAAATGCTCAAGGAACATTTGAAGAATTGTTTGATACAAGAGTTTGGTTCCTATGAAGAGAGCAACCTTTAAAGAAGATAAAAGTTTTGGAAAGAAGTTGTAACTGTGAACAAAGCAAAGTTCTGCTTGTTTTTCTTTTGAATTTGTGGCTGTGAATCAAAAGCCTGTATTTTGGTTTTTCCATTTCCCATCCTGCGTGTAAAGGATTCCCTGAATACGATTAATAAATTTCTCTGTCTATTGCCTAAATCACTGGTTCACAACTCCTTACTTTAAAATGGGACTATAATTCCCAGCAGCCCTCCTGGCAGCCATCTTGGGAAACTTGTTTTAAAGAAAAAGGCGACCTCACCTGGTGTTGGTTATCAACCTGGCCAGCTGGGGGCGACAAGGTGCATGGAGCAGTCACAAGCCCAAACAGCATCGCTCGAAAATGAAAATGTCCCATCAGCACTGCAAATTGAGAAACTGCTAGTGCTCAGCCATAATGGGAATGTGCAGGTAAGCCTCTGTGAGATCCAGAGAGGTCAGAAACTCCCCTTGCCTGATGGCAACGATCACCAAGCAAAGCATCTCCATGCAAAAACTGGGGACTCAGAGGCATCGATTTACTGCTGGAGATACAGAATGGGCCTGAAAGAGCCCTCCTTTTTGGGAACCATGAAGTAGATGGAGTACCGACCACATCCTAACTGGTCTTGGAGTATCTTTACTACTGCATCCAATTCCAGGAGTTGCTGCAGGGTGTCTTTGACAGCCTGCCAGGAGAACGGACAAAGGCATCGGCAAGAAGATGCACAAATTCAAGGCGTATCCCTCGTGAATGATCTCCAACACACACTGATCATCATGAGCTGAATCCAGGCGAAGTAAGAGTCCCGCAGCCGATCCCCACATGGGCACCAACTCTACCTGGGTCTTTTGCATCATTGTGCCTTCTTTGCCATGGAGTCCGGAGGGGTGTAGAATCCTCTACCTGGTCCATGAACCCCCCGAAAGGTGTGATCCCGCGAGGGAAAACTGCCTCTCTAGTAAGGCGCAAATCACACCATATGAAAATGCCGGTAATTTCGTGGCTGACCCCAGACCAGCACCATAGTTCTAACCAACTTCTGCTTATCTTCAGGTAGCCTACCTCCTTTGGTTTCTCCCAAGTCCTTTACCAACTTATCCAGCGCCTCCCCAAACAGGAGCTGACCCTTGAACAAAAGCTTATTCAAGCGAGCCTTTGAGGACATGTCTGCTGACCAATTCTGCAGCCACAAGTACCGCTGAGCAGTCACCACTGAGGTTGTAGACTTTGCCTGACTTTGAATAAGATCATAGAATGCATCCGCTAAGTACACAGAGCCCGACTCCAACTTGGCGGCCTCCGGAGGCGGGGACTGAGAATCTCCCACATTTTCAAAGATCGTCTGAGTGCAACGCAGGCACCCTCTGGCCACAAAAGCATCACAGACAGAAGCCTGCAGAGACAGGGCACTAATTTCAAATGCCTGCTTGAGAAGCATCTCCAACTTACAATCCTGGACATCCTTGAGGGCTGTACTGCCCTCCACCGGAATTGTGGTCTTTTTCATGACTGCAGACACCGTTACATCTGCCTTAGGAGATTTCAGGAACTCTTTCTCCTGATCCAGCAAGGGGTATAGACGCAAAATAGTGCGAGTGCCCCTCAGCCCAGCTTCCGGGGCATCCCGTTTGTCCTGTATCATCTGTTTGATCATCCTATGCAGCGGAAACACTGTCTGTGGTTTCTGACGGCCTGAAACAATGGATCCCCTAGAGGCTCGTCTTCCAACTGCCCATCTTGGGACATATTCAGTGCCATCAGAGAATGGGAAATCAATACCGCCAATTCCTTCTGGTGGAACGTGCGCACAATCCTAGACTTATCACCTGGAGGAATCTCACCTTCTTCCAGCTTGGAGGCTTCTACCCCCAGCACTGTGCTAACTCCTGGCTCTGGCTCATCCTCCTCTGAGTGAACCGAGCCAGTATCCTCCCAAAGGTCAACATCCAGCCATCTCCGGCTAGGACCCAGCTCCTCTCCTGAGCCTCTGCCAGCCAAGAAGCCTGGAAGGCCCCGCTTCTTAGCCCTCTCCGTGGCCCTCATCGAGCTGTCTCCTCTATGCTGCTTCAAACAAAAGGCCTTATGCAAAAGGAGACCAAATTCCAGTGAAAAGGCACCCAGGAGATCTCCTTTGGCCATGTCTCTCGAGGTGGAGGCCTGCGAGGGCTTGGCTGGCTTTCCTTGCACCTCTGGCGCCACTGCCTCTCCGTCGGGCCCCCCACTGATAACCCCAGCAGCACCCTCTGGACCCCTGGGAAGGGTCATCGGACCCTTCTGGGGGGGATCCTTTTAGTTCTCCTCGCCAACTTATCCTCTAGCAGGCTCTCTTCCACTGACCAGGATTCGGTCACACAGCCACAGCAAAAACTAGCTGCTGAGATGGAGCCCTGACGTGACCCGCAGGCCAGACACATGGATTTTCATGGGCAGAGGCCCCCCCCCTCCCCAGCATCCAAATCACATCTCGGAGCCTCTTGCCCTCACCATGTGCTCCAGTGAGGTCCTGAAAATGGCGCGTTCCCACGCTTTTCACCATGGCCTAGTAAGCAGGCACACGGTGAGTCTGTCTTTTCCCCGAACAAAACAAAAAGAAAACCCAGTCAAGAGTCGCAAAGGAGGGTAGGACTCATTGCTGCCTAACTGCCGATGGCACTAAACTTAACCCTGTTGCTCGCCGCCTCAGCCCCATTCTGTCTGCTCTGGCCATAGGACCAATTCATATACATTCAAGATAAATAACCTCCATTTTAGTTCAACTCCAAGAGCAAAAGCATTCGGTCAACATTTTCTTTTGTATCCCTACCCCATCTTCTCCTTTCACATTTCTCATTATGTTCTGATGTAACGATCATTCTCTTTTCCACAATGCTTGTGTGCCATCTGAGTATGACATTAACAACTATCAAGGGTACATATATTTTAATTCACCTTATATATATCCTTGTGCAAATTAATTGAAACAAACTGGATTTTTTAAATCTTTTCAGCCTACAAATTGTATATGCATTTAATTTTGATTTTTGTTAATCAACTGGGTTAAATTATCACATATGAGATGTTTCATAATTATTTGTGGGTTTATAGGTTAAATGATGTAATAGATGATGAGATATGACATAAGAATGACTTATTGTGTATGCGACTATAATGTCAGCCAACATTGCATCAGATTTTCTAAATGTATTCTTAGTTCTTAATCCAACCATTGTGCATGATGAAAGCGACACCCAGAAAACGTACAAAGATCGTCACTCTGCACGAACACACAGGGAAGACCTACAAGGATATAGCAAGTATAGTTGGTGTCAGTCTCGCAAGTCGTGTGATCAAATCTAAAAAGGAGACAGGATCCATTGCCTAAATGAAAGGGAAATTGTGGTCCTAAGAGGAAAACCACACCCAGAGACGACAACTATGTTCTCAGGGAAAGTAAAAAAGACCCTCGAAAGACAAGCGACGCATTATTAAAAAGAGATTCAGAAGAGAAAGGTATAATGGTCAGTTCTTCCGCAATTCACAAGCGACTTTTGGAAGTTGGTCAAAAAGCACGATGATCTCTGAAAAAACAACTTCTGACAAAGGTACGAAAGAGAAGCGCTATAAATGGGGACTGAAACAAAGAGTGAACTAAAGAAGATTGGAGAAAAGTAATATTCAGTGATGAAAGTCATTTCTTTGTCTAGGCCAAAGAAGACAACATGTTCAGTGTTCACCTGAAGAAAAAATTTGTGATTCCCACATCAACCAGAACATGAAACACCCCCAAAAGAAGATTTTCTGGGGGTGTTTCAGTTATTATGGAGCTTGCATCCAGTCAAGGGAATGATAAGTTCACAACAAAACATTGATGTTCTCCAAAGAAGAGTTGTTCCAGAGCTAGAAAAGACATTTCCTGATGGATCTGGCATCTTTCAGCAGTATCTTGCCCTATGCTACACATTGAAATTGGTGAAAAGGTTTTTTTCAAAAGAAGCAAATAAAGGTACTGGACTGGCCAGGAAACTCCGGATTTAAACCCAATAGAGAATTTGTGGTCCATTTGCAAACTTTGTCTCCGTGGAATGGACTATATGATAAAAGAAAAGCTTATTCAAGCTCTGATTCAAGTCTGGTACAGGGACCCAAAAATCATTGCAGACTGCTCGAAATTAGTGTATTCCATGCCAAATCGTGTCCAGATAGAAACATAAGAAATATGACGACAGAAAAAGACCACATGGCCTATCTAGTCTGTCCTTCCATATCAACAACTACAACAGTCCCCTTTTTTCCTTTAGAGATCCTCTGTGTTTGTCCCATGCTTTTTTGAATTCAGTTATTGTCCAGATGCTGGTAAAAAACAGAGGAGGTCATATAATGTACTAATCCACTGCCAAGAAAACCCAGGAGCTTCTGGGTCGCCAGGAGTCAGGACTGACTCGAAGGCACACATTGCATTTGCATGTGGCTATTAATAAGATTTTCAATGGAAATTCCAGTTTTCACTTATTTTTCCGTTTGTTTCGATTAATATGCACAAAAGTATAATTCTCACTCAATCAATCTCCAAGTCTCAGTTGTTAACCTCACCTTCCGTTGTTGTAAATTAGGCAAATTTTGCTGTTTCCAATGGGCCACAATTTCACAATGTACTATGTACACTGCTATCAATTAGAACTTCTCCCTTTTCTTCTGCTCTGTCAACATGCTTTTATAACCAGCAATATAAGGGAGCAAAACAGAAACTTGAACAAAGGAATACAAGCAAATCCTCTCTTATCTTTACTTTGCAGTGTAATAAATTTTATTCATCTATGCTTTTCATAAATCTTCTATTATCTGTCTATATTTTTTTGACAAAGAACACATGAAAAGAACTGTTTTCAAAGCCATTTAATCTGGTATGTAACAATTTACCTGAGAAAACTAGCCTGTATGAACACTACTCCCCAGTCCAACCATAGGTACACACAAGCGACTTTTAGCAGGTTAAAAAGAGGTGTTTCAGGGCCATGTTTAGGTCAGGGAAGAAAAAAGCACAGTTACTTACCTGTAACAGGTGATCTCTGGGAACAGCAGGAATTAGTCATCACATATGGGTACGTCGGTACCGACGGAGCCCGTGCGGGAAAGCTCCCCAGCTTTTCAGATTAAAAGCTTTTGGGGCCTCCCACTGCACATGCGCGCTGCCTTCCCGCCTTCCTGACCAGCTCTCGTCAGTTCGAGTTTAAAGCTGAGACAATAGAGAGAGAGGACAGGAAGATAGATAGATAGAGATACAACTCCTAGGGGAGGTGGGTGGGTTGTGATGACTAATTCCTGCTGTTCCCAGAGATCACCTGTTACAGGTAAGTAACTGTGCTATCTCCAGGAACAAGCAGGAATAAGTCATCACATATGGGGACTCCCTAGCTAAGATGCCTGGGAGATCCCCCTCCAAGGGTAAACCATCTTCGCATGGATCTCAGGCATCCATCCAGGGAAGGTGGGCAGGAGTTGTTTAAGTATGGAACAGGTGTTTGAGGACAGCCTGACCAAACAAGGCATCCCGGCGGGAGTCCTTGTCCAAGCAGTAATGGGCTGTGAAGGTATGAACCGAGGCCCAAGTGGCTGCTCGACAGATCTGATCTATGGACACAGAGTGAAGATGAGCCATAGAAGTGGCCATGGCCCTCACATTGTGAGCTGTGACATGGCCCTCCATAGAAATGTTCTTACTCTGGTAAGCAAAAGAAATACACTGAGCGATCCAATTGGAAAGTGTACGCTTGGTGACTGGAAGTCCCAAATGAGAAGGATCAAAAGCCACGAAAAGTTGGGAAGACGTTCGATGTGGTTGAGTCCTGTTGAGGTAAAAGGCAAGAGCTCTTTTACAATCCAGAGTATGAAGGTTCCTCTCTGCACTGGATGCATGAGGAGCCGGGAAAAAGACAGGTAGATATACCTCTTGATTAAGATGAAAAGGCGAGACCACTTTGGGCATAAAGTGGGGATTCGTCCTAAGGACCACCTTATCATGATGAAACCTAGTATAAGGTGGATGAGCCACTAAAGCCTGCAGTTCACTGATGCGGCGAGCCGAAGTGACTGCAATAAGGAAAACAACCTTCCAGGAAAGAAATTTGAAGGAGGTAGAGTCCAAAGGCTCAAAAGGTGGCTTCATAAGCTGACCTAGAACTAGGTTCAAATCCCATGCTACCGGAGGAGGTCGGATGGGAGGTTTAGTTAGAGTCAGGCCTCTCATGAAACGTGAAACAAGAGGATGAGAGGAGACAGGTTGTCCATTTATAGGTTTTAAGGATGCTGCAATAGCACTCAAATGGACCCTTACTGAATTCGTCTTAAGGCCTGCATTTGAAAGATGCAGGAGATAGTCCAAGAGGGAATTCAAAGGAAGTGCTAGAGGGTCAAGACCCTGCTGAGCACACCAAATGGAAAAACGTTTCCATTTGAAAGCATAAGAACGCCTCGTGGAAGGTTTCCTAGAGGCATGAAGGATATCTGTCACAGGTTGAGAAAGATTAAAGTCTTGAAGACTTAGGCCTTCAGTAACCAAGCTCTGAGATGTAGGGATTTGGGGTTTGGGTGCCACAAAGTCCCCTCCTCCTGAGACAGAAGGTCTGGCGCAGCTCCCAGGTCCAGGGAGGATCCCTGGGAGAGATGCAGAAGTAGAGGGAACCACACCTGGCGTGGCCAGCGGGGAGCTATGAGGATCATAGTCCCGTGATCCCTCTGGAGCTTGAACAGAGTCTTGGATATTAGAGGAATGGGTGGAAAGGCATAGAGGAATTCCTGACCCCAATGCAGGAGGAAGGCATCGTGGGCCTGAGCTCCCTGACACTGAGTTCTGGAACAGAACCGGGGAAGTTTGGCATTCCACGGACTTGCAAAGAGGTCTATGTCCGGGGTCCCCCATTCCTGAAAGATTCTGCGTATCTGGTCCATATGTAGGGACCATTCGTGTGGAAGCAGAACTCGACTGAGTCTGTCTGCACGAGAGTTTTGAACTCCTGGAAGATACACTGCAAGAAGGTGAATTTGATGCTCTCTGGCGAAGGCCCATATTCTGAGAGCTTTGTTGCAAAGCGACAGAGAGCCTGTCCCTCCTTGTTTGTTTATATAGAACATGGCTACCTGATTGTCTGTCTGAACTAGGACAGTCAGGTTGACAAGGAGGGTATAGAAGACCTTGAGGGCAAGGTAAATTGCTCGCAGTTCCAGGAGGTTGATATGAAGGGTGGCCTCCTGTGGAGACCAAGTGCCCTGAGTGGAGAGGTTCTGAAGATGAGCTCCCCACCCTGTCTGGGAGGCATCTGTTGTGAGGGTTGCTTGGGACAACAAAGGTTGGAAGGGGGCCCCCAACAACAGATTCTTGGTGGATGTCCACCATTGCAGGGACCAAAATAGACGGCTTGAGGTGAGTATTTGGTCGGAGAGCGCTCCAGATGCTTGAGTCCACTGGGTGGCTAAGGTCCATTGAGCTGCTCTCATATGCAGACGAGCGTAGGGCACCACATGTACCGTGGAGGCCATGTGGCCCAGAAGTCGCAGCATTTCCCGGGCTGTCAAATGACTGCTGGACTGAGCTTGGGAGGCCAAACTCAGCAGGCGTTGGGCCCTGACCTGAGGCAGGTAGGCCCTTGCAGTGATGGTGTCTAACTGGGCCCCTATGAACTCGAGAGACTGAGTAGGGATTAGTTGAGACTTGGGAAGGTTTACTACCAGTCCTAGATACTGCAGAAGACGCCTTGTGCGGTCCAGGGAAATTTGGGCCTGGGACTGAGAGGGAGCTCGGATGAGCCAGTCGTCCAGGTATGGGAATATGAAAATTCCCAGGCCTCTTAGAAAGGCAGCTACGACTGCCATGCATTTGGTGAACACTCTTGGAGCAGAGGCTAGACCGAAGGGGAGTACCCTGTACTGGAAATGTTTTCCCTGAAACAGAAATCGAAGGTATTTTCTGTGGGATGGGTGGATGAGTATGTGTGTATACGCATCCTTTAGATCTAGAGAACAAAGCCAATCCTGACTCTGAAGGTATGGAAGGAGAATGCCCAGAGAAAGCATTTTGAATTTCTCCTTGAAAAGAAATTTGTTCAATTCTCTCAGATCCAGAATTGGTCTGAAGCCCTCTGTCTTCTTTGGTATTAGAAAATAAGGGGAGTAGAATCCCGTCCCCTGTTGAAGAAGAGGGACCTCCTCTATTGCCCCCTGGCAAGGAGGGAGGAGACTTCCTGACCCAAGAGGGCCAGGAGAGATGGGGGAGAATTGAACTGCCTCACCATAGTATAAGGAGGAAGGTCGGAAAAATGGAGTTTGTAACCCTCTCTGATGATAGAGAGGGTCCATTGCTCTGATGTAATTTGCTCCCATCTGGGAGCAAAGTGAGCTAACCTTCCGGGTATGGTGAGGGGCTCTGGTTGTTCTAGAGCCAGAAAAGTTAAGTTCTCTAGGGGCAAGTCAAAACCCCTGAGGGGGTGGAGCCTGCTGAGGCGTAGCAGACGCCGCAGGCTTTGACCTTGCCTGTTTAGGTTGCTGACGTTTAGCAGCAAAACGAGGCTGAGAGGATTGTTGGCCAGTATTTGTAGAAAATCTGGACTTCTTGTAATAAGGCCTCTTAAAAGACTTCTTCTTGGCAGGAGTGGAGGTAGACTTAGAAAGTCTATCTAAGGTGGCATTTTCTGCATCCATTTGAGTGGCCTTAATTTGCCACTCCTCACCAAATAAGTTCTCACCTGTACAGGGCAGATTTCGTAAGCCATCTAGGACCCAAGGTTCTAGATCAGAAGCCTGGAGCCAAGCAAGACGTCGGGCTGCTATAGCAATGCCCGAAGCCCTACCAGCACCCTCAAAGGAATCAAAAGCTGCCCTGTTGGAGAACTTTGAAATATCCAAAAGGTGTTTCACCAAGGAAATGAACTGCTCCCTCTTATCCTCAGGGAGAAAGGGGGCAAAATGCCGAACTTTTAGAGCGATTTCACTGAGAAACATGCCCATGTAAAGACTATAGGAATTAATCCTGGCTATAAGCATAGTAGCCTGGAAAATTTTCCTGCCAAAAGAGTCTAGAGTCTTACATTCTCGCCCTGGAGGAGTAGAAGAGTGCCTTTTGGTACTCTTTATCTTCTTCATTGCAGACTTCACCACAATAGAATGGTGAGGCAACTGGGTTTTTTGGAAACCAGGAGAAGGGGGGACACGGTACATGGTGTCCAACCTGCGAGAAGAAGGAGACAATGTTAGAGGAGCCTCCCATAAGTCCATCAAGTGTTCTTGAAGGATTTCATGGATAGGCAGGGTGACTGCCTCTTTAGGAGACTTAGAGTATCCTAAAATATCCAGTTTCTTTGATCTGGGTTCCTTTTCAGAGGATGAAGCAATAGAAAGACCTTTAGCCATTTCTATGATGAAGTCCTGAAAGGACAAATCCTCTGGTGGAGACATTCTCCTGTTAGGAGAAGAAGGCTCCTCAGGAAGATCAAGGGAGAACTCATCAGAATCATCAGAGGAGTTAAAATCCTCTGAAGAAGCAGAGTATCCTCTATGTGCTTCCAACGCACGATACGCATACTGTTCGGTATCGACATCGGGCGTACCGGGTATGGGATCGGTACCGGGCAAAAGCCCGGATCCGGCATGCGGAACCGATCTGCGTTTGGAAGACGATGGCCTCGGTTCCGGTATGGAAGCCATTACCGGAACCGGACCCGGTACCGCTGGCTGCGGTACCGAGGGCGTAGCAGCATTAATAAAAGCCAGAATGGCCTGCTGCATGACTTGGACAGTATTGCCCATAGACGCCACTGCTGCCTGGATGTCGGTACCGGTATGGGCCGGTACCCCAGAGCAGTACAACAGGTGATCTGTCGAGGCCGCGCCATCGATGTCAACCTGTGACCCCATGATTGCTTTGGAGGCCGGAGCCTCCCGCCGGGGTTTTTTGGCCTGGGCAGAATCCTCGAACTCAGAATTGAGAGCCTCTCGATCTTTAGAAAGAGATTTGCTTTTAGAGGATTTGCCCACTGGAGTTTTGGTTACCTGAGATCCATCCGGAGAGGAAGACCTGGATGACTGTGATGCTTCTGAAGGAAACAGCACATGGAACTTGTTGGCCCGGTTCTGCAATCCACGTTTCGACATCTGGGAGCAGGATGGGCAGTCCGGTATGGAATGGTCAGGTCCTAAACATTTAAGACACCATTCATGGGTGTCTGTAAGAGGAATGACAGCACTGCACTTGGTACACTTTTTAAAACCAGGAACTGGCTTCTCCATGAGGAGAAATTGTGTAGGCCTGAAGGCCTAACAAAGTACCAAGCTGTGCTGAAGAAAAGAAAAATTTTTTTTTTTTTTTTTAAAAGAAAGAAAGAGAGACCGGCAGTACCGGTTTCAGAATGGGGAAGGCAGGTACGCGGTCTAAAGAAAACAATAAAATTAACAATTTCTTCAGCGGTGACAGGAACACGACCTGCTGGCTCCGCGGAAAAAAAGAAACTGACGAGAGCTGGTCAGGAAGGCGGGAAGGCAGCGCGCATGTGCAGTGGGAGGCCCCAAAAGCTTTTAATCTGAAAAGCTGGGGAGCTTTCCCGCACGGGCTCCGTCGGTACCGACGTACCCATATGTGATGACTTATTCCTGCTTGTTCCTGGAGATCAGCATATACATATTCCATTTTCAAATGTGTATGTGCTCAATTACACCCACTCAACTGTAAATAGAAATGCCAGGTGCAAAGTACATAAGAGATTTTAGTGCACATATCTAACACTAGCTCATTTTCAAACAGAATACATTCCCTTTGGGAATTAATGAAGTAGTATGTGTATGAATAAAGCAACAATGTGAGCTCTACCTAAAATGGAACTAGACACCTATAAAAGTGTGTGTCCATATATGCATCAAGTGATGTACATACGGCCTGTACACATATAGCTTTACCCAGATTAAAGACACTCTGGGACTTTGCACTGGGGATGTGCTTGCATTTACGCAAATACTTCTGACAATATATCCATTTGTAAAATAACCCAGAACATTTATGTACACCAAAGAACATGTGTAAAATATAATCACATAAATTCCCTGGGGTAATTTTCAAAACAGAAGTGTATGCGTATTTCATTTTGAAAATTTACCAGTACCCACACAGGGAACAGGTATATGCATACTAATTATGTGTGTGCCGAGTTACAAAATTATCCCCAAAATGTGCAGATAAAGGATGAGCAGAGCTTATGGGAATTCAATTAGAAGAACCTGAAAATAAGCAAAACTGGTTCAAGTCTATTATGTAGGTCAGAGGGATGATTTTCTATCCTATGGAATTCTAATGGTAACGAACTCGCAATGCTTCTTGGGTTGCTGCTGTTACCTGAATTCTGCCTGGCACAATGTTGTCTGCAGTGGTGAAAATAAGTTGTTTGGCACTGGAACTCTCTGGTGCTGCCAATATCACCTTTCCTGCTCCTGTTCCATCAGGACTGGTCAAGATAAACTGCTGTTTAGAGGGTGTAGATGAGTCCACTGCTGTGACTATCTGTATCTTTTGTCCTGTCTGTTGATCTGTCACAATCTGCAACAAATATGGATAGGTTTACAATGCAGAATCGTACATACTCTACCAATGGCAGACTGCTGCACATTATCTTGTATGAGAGACTTCTATGTTTCCTTCTGCGTTTGGCTGTTTGATTTCCAGACAACTTTAGCAGAATGGTGAGGGGAAAGTACTATTCCTGTTTATGACATCGTCACAAATGATCAAGACTGCCTGAAGATGTCATACACAACATCTAAAGAATAAATATATGTGGTCTTCAAAACCCATGTACAACATCTTTGAATAATTATGCTTGTCCAAGCTATCACTATCAACAAAGAATCCAATATGCCTGGAAAACAAAGATCAAATTTAACAGTCAATTTCATACATTATTATAGTGTAAAAATGTTATAAAACAGTAAACTAAACAGATATAACCCAAATTATAAAGCACTTTCTCATACAGTCCTAGTTTTTACAGGTGACTTCCATTAAAATACAGAAGCTTTAAAGCACTCATGCCTTCTGCTTATACAATTTTGATAAAATATAACCAAGGTACAGAGTCACCTTTCTGCTTCTCTACACAGGTATGCAGACAACTCTTCTACGTTGTTCAGCATTAATAGAGAAATACTATTAGAAGTTGCAGTAAGCTATAGGGCACTACAAACCCTCTTATCTGGGTCACCCAAAAAGGGGCAGTCTATGCATTTGTAATTAAATTACATTTTCAATTTTATAGGCCTACCTCTCTTTTTGCACTGCGAATTCTGTTTGGCTAAACAGCAAGGATAAAGAATTGGTGATCCCTGAGTGGAAAAGTGTGTAGGCTGACAAGGCTTGTACCTGGATCCTTTGTGGTGAAGTGACTGCTGAATCTGTGGAGATAATCTGGATTCTCTGAGAAGGGCTGGTCATCACTGGAGATTCTGACAGAGAGGTCCACGAAGTCTGTACCTGTGAAGAAATCGGTTCTCCGTAAATACAGCATGGAAGCTCTGTTTAGGATTAAAAAAAAAGCATTGATGAACATTTTCATGCTATAAAAACAAGTGGCTTTCTGCCTCAGTAAAAGATTTCATTTCATTTTTAAAATAATAATTATTATAATAATTATTTTCGAGAGCTGTTTTGGTTATTCCACGTAATCTTTATGTTTTTTGGTGCGCTGAATCCGAAAATGACCTCCATTTTGTCATAGGACATCACGTTTCCTGACAATTTAGGTAACTATGTTAAATAATGCAATACCTCAAAATAAATGGAAATAGACTTATAAAATTAGTTTTATTACAATATTTTCATGAAAATCCTGTTTTGAACTGAAATGAGCTCACCTACACACACTAAACTCGATTCTTCTTCCTTGTGAGGCTCCTCTTGGTGCATTTACGCTTGTGAGTAGCATCTGGAATGTCTCTCTGAAGCATCCAACAGTAGTCTGCCATCATTGTAATGCTCCATTTTCCCTGGTATCTCCTTTCCATCTCTTTAATGTCTTGGTGGAATCGTTCACCTTGTTCCTCACTCACAGCTCCCAAATTTTCAGGAAAGTAGTTAAGGTGGGACTGGAGGAAATGCACTTTCAAACTCATCAGGCAACCTAAAGCTTGAAATGCTTTCAGCATTCGTCCGACGATCTTTTTTGTAGTGAGGATCTTTGTTATTGCCTAAAAATTTCTGTACAACTTCTTTAAATGCAATCCATCCTTCTTTTTGAGGATCCGTCATGGTATTGACAAACTCTTGATCAACTATAAGCCTTCTAATGTCTGGTCCGATGAACACACCTTCCTTCAGTTTTGCCTCCGACAGGCCTGGAAACTTGGTGATCAAGTATTTGAAGCATTCTCCATCTCTTGGAAGTGATTTTATGAATTGCTTCATCAATCCCAATTTTATGTGGAGAGATGGTAGAAGAACTTTATGGGAAGGTACCAAAGTTTCTCAGAGGACATTTTTTTCACCGACTGTTAGCACCCTCGGCTGCCAACTCTTCTTGGTCCAGTGATTTTGTCGGTCTCGACTGTCCCATAGACACAGAAAACAAGGATATTTGGTATACCCAGCTTGTTGCCCAAGCAGCATGCACAAGACCTTCAAGTCCCCACACACTTGCCAACCATGGTCTTCATATTTAAGTTTACGAAGAACCAATTCCAAGTTCTTGTAGGTTTCCTTCAAGTGTACGGAATGACCTACAGGTATGGAAGCATAAAAACCGTTGTGGAGTAAAACTGCTTTGAGACTTCTTTTTGAAGAATCTATAAAAAGACGCCATTGCTCTGAATCATATTGGATTTTAAAATGACCCATTAGGCCTTCGACATCGATGCAATAAACCAACTTGTCTTCCTGGGCAAAGTAAGGAACGAACTCCTTTTCATGATGTCTGAACCATGAAGATGACACTCCTGGCAACAATAAATTCCTGCTTTTCAGCCTTGATCCGAGTAACTCAGCGGCATCTTTGGGAAGATTCAAGTCTCTTACCAAATCATTCATCTCCTCCTGAGAAAACAATTTTGGTCTTGTATCATCTTCAAAGTCAGAACTTGATTAGTCATCTGGTTCAGGTATGACTTCACCTTCATCGGAGCTAGGTATCTCTTCCAAGGTAGCAGGGGGCTTGGGTACTGGTATATCTGTGCCATGGGGGATTTATTTATTTATTTATTTAACTGCATTTTTATCCCGCTTTTCACCGGGTCAAAGCGGTGTAACATGTAACATAGGGAGGGGTAATTTCTTTTAGGGTGGGGCCATCACCAGGGTCAACAATTAATGATTATGGGTAGACATGGACATGATTTACTTCTGCTAAATCTAAGTGGGACGAATTGCCGAGTGAAGATTGGGGTATGAAAGGGAATGCTTCCATTTGGAATTAAACCCTTTCACATCGCATGAACAAAAGTAACAGTCGTCACTATGGTTCTTTTGCTCTCGCCATACCATAGGAATCCCATAATGGAAAGATTTTTTCTTACCCTTGAACCAGTTTCGGAGGTCCTCAACACACCGTTTGCACACTTTATGAGGCGCCCAGACTTTATCTTGATCTCCAATTTTTAGTCCAAAGTATGCAAAGTATACTTTTTTCACAAAGTCTGTAATATTCTGCTGTTGCTTCAACACTGTATATTCATCACAGATGAAACAGAAACTGTCTGGCGAATTAATACACTTTCGCGGAGCCATAACATAACGGTTGAAGAATGACGAGCTAACACGAATTGCGATGAAAAAGTGTGAACAGCCTAGATCCAAGAACCTGATGATGATTCGTGCACAAGTGTGGCATGTAGGAGAGAGCAGCTCTGTGTCTGTACACAAGACGTCACAGTGCTGGCCACGCCCCCCTGCACTGACCGGAGCTGCTGCTATCTGCCCTGTGTCTCCCTCCCACTGGATTCTTCAGGAAAGATTAACCCCTTCTACCATTAGAAGCATGGACTTAAAACTTGCTTAGCTTATGTATATATTGCTGACCATCAGATTTACAGTGCTATTTTTTTTTTTTACATAACTCGGACAACCCCTTTAAGGTTTTTTTGCATTTTATATCTTAAATGCAAATATGTAAATTAATTAATAGTAATCTGAATTAATTAATAGTAATTTGAAAAAATTTGATAAATTTGAAGACAATTTTGCATGTTGTGGCAAATCATGACGTCTAGGAGTTTTTTCAATATTTTATTTGTTTTCAGCACACCAAAATACATGGAAATTAGATGAAAATAATCAAACAGCTTTTTAGTCGCAGACCTGTGTTATGTAAGTGACATCTCTATGTATGTAAAACTTTCTACACCTTGCAAAGGTGACATTTTACTTACCAGTTAATGTCCTTTCCTTGAGTCCTGCTAGACCAGTCCAGACAAGTGGGTTGTGTTCCCCTACTAGCAAACTGGTGGAGACAAAGAACCAATGAAAATCCAGGTTTCAATAACATCACTCCCATGCCTCTATCTACCTCAGCCACCAGAGTTCTCTTCAGAATGCATCCCAAAGCATGCGGGAGAAACATGGCAACAATGAGCAATCAATAATAGAGAACTATGTACAGGAAAGCATAAACAGAATGCTGTCAGTAGAAGATGAACCTGCAGAGCCAAGTATATAAATCATAGCAGACCCAAGGGTACCACAGCAGAAGAATAGAACAGATACAGTTTCAGTGGCAGGCCCTGGACTGGCCTAGCAGGACTCAAGGAAAGGACATTAACTGGTATGTAAAATGTCACCTTCCATATTGTCCTGCTAGACCAGTCCAGACAAGTGGGATGAACCAAAAAGAGTAGTTACTCACCTGTAACAGGTGATCTCCGGGAACAGCAGGAATTTAGTCCTCACATATGGGTATCGTCGGTACTGACGGAGCCTGCGCGGGAACGCTCCCCAGCGTCCAATAGGAACGCTTTTGGGAGCATCCCTCAGCACATGTGCGCTGCCTTCCCGCCTTTCCAACTGTCCCTCTTCAGTTAAGTTTGCAGCTGAGTGAAAGGATAGAGGGAGAAATGAAAGAGACAAAGAGAGAGAGAGAGAGAGAGACAACTCCTAGGGGAGGTGGGTGGGTTGTGAGGACTAAATTCCTGCTGCTCCCGGAGATCACCTGTTACAGGTGAGTAACTATCTCCAGTAACAAGCAGGAATGTAGTCCTCACATATGGGGACTCCCTAGCTGAAGATGCCAGGGAGATATCCCCAGGAAGGTGCCACTGTCGAAGGTGAGAAACCTTCCTCCCATGGATCTCTGGCATCCCACCAGGGTTGGTGGGTAGGAGTTGGTTTAGGTTTGAAAGAGATTTTGAAGAACAGCTTGGCCAAAGAAGGCATCCCGACGGGAGGTTTTATCTAGGCAGTAGTGGGCTGTGAAGGTCTGTACCGAAGCCCAGGTGGCTGCTCAACAAATGTCATTGATAGACACAGAGTGAAGATTAGCTATAGAAGCTGCCATGGCTCTCACATTGTGAGCTGTGACATGGTCCTGAAGAGGAAGACCCTTATTCTCATAAATAAAGGATATGCATTGGGAAATCCATTTAGATAAAGTTCTTTTGGAGACTGGAAGTCCCAAATGACTAGGGTCAAAAGCTACAAAAAGTTGCGAGGACTTTCTATGTTGCTGTGTTCTTTGAATGTAAAAGGCTAAGGCCCTTTTACAATCCAAAGTATGAAGGTTTCTTTCTGCATTAGAGGTGTGAGGCCTCGGAAAAAATACAGGAAGATAAATTGATTGGTTTAAATGAAAAGGCGAAACCACCTTTGGCATAAAGTGTGGGTGAGTTCGAAGAACAACCTTATCATGATGAAATCTAGTATAAGGAGGATCAGCCACTAAAGCTTGCAATTCACTAATGCGACGGGCAGAGGTGATTGCAATCAGGAAGATGACCTTCCAAGTCAAAACCTTAAGGGCTGTAGTGGCTAAAGGTTCAAAAGACGGCTTCATGAGCTGCCCGAGAACTAGATTTAGATCCTATGCTACCGGTGGTGGCTTGATGGGAGGTTTAGTTAATAAAAGGCCTCTCATAAATCTTGATAGGAGTGGATGAGAGGAAATTGGTTGTCCATTTAGAGGCTTATAAGAAGCTGCAATTGCACTAAGATGGACTCTTACCGAATTGGTCTTTAAGCCAGAATTGGATAAGTGAAGGAGATACTCTAGTATCGATTCTAAGGGTATGACCTTCTTGGAGCACCATATAGTAAAACATTTCCACTTGAAGGCATAAGATCTTCTTGTGGAAAGTTTCCTAGAAGCCTGAAGGATATCTTTTACCTGCTGGGACAGGTTGAAATCCTGGAGGTCTAAGCCTTCAACAACCAGGCCGTGAGGTGCAGGGACTAGGGATTCGGATGCCATAACGTCCCGTTCTCCTGGGAAAGGAGATCTGGAGCATGTCCTAACTCCAGAGGTGCCGCTTGAGAGAGATGCAGAAGCAGGGAATACCACGTTTGGCGTGGCCATCGTGGTGCTATGAGAATCATGCGATCCCTGTCTCTCTGAAGTTTGAAGAGTGTCTTGGGGATGAGGGAATGGGTGGGAAGGCATAAAGGAAGTCCTGACCCCAGTGAAGGAGGAAGGCATCCCTTGCCTGACAGTTGTGCGCCGGAATCCTGGAACAGAACCGGGGAAGTTTGGCATTCAGTGGACTTGCAAAGAGGTCTATGTCTGGAGTGCCCCAGAGATGAAATATCTTTGCCACCTCGTCTAGGTGGAGTGACCACTCGTGAGGTAGCAGTACTCGACTGAGTTTGTCTGCCCAAAGGTTTTGAATGCCTGGAAGATATACCACTAGAAGGTGAATTTGATGCTCTCTGGCGAGGGCCCATAGTCGTAAAGCTTCGTTGCATAATGACAGAGAGCATGTCCCGCCCTGCTTGTTCACACAGAACATGGCTATCTGATTGTCCGTCTGGACTAGGACTGTCTTGTAGCTGAGCTGGGCGTGGAACACTCGAAGAGCTAAATAAATTGCTCTTAACTCCAGGAGGTTTATGTGTAAACCAACCTCGTATGGAGTCCAGGTGCCCTGGGTAGAGAGATGATTCAGGTGTGCTCCCCAACCCACCTGTGATGCATCTGTTGTTAGGGTGGCCTGAAAGAGGGGTTGATGGAAAGGAGACCCTACTGTCAGATTTTCTAATGATTTGCCACCATTGGAGGGACAAAATTAGTCATTGAGAGATTGTTATTTTGTCCAACAAATGACCCGTGGCCTGTGTCCACTGTGTGGAGAGGGTCCACTGAGCTGCTCGCATGTGGAGGCGAGCATATGGGACTACATGAACCGTGGATGCCATGTGTCCCAGGAACTGCAGTAGCTCCCAAGCAGTGAGGGAGGATTTGCCTGCTGCTTGGGAAGCTAACTGCATTATGCGAAGACACCGGGTTTGTGGAAGGAAAGCCCTTGCCTGTCTGGTATCCAGACAGGCTCCTATGAATTCTAGGCATTGGGAAGGAACTAGTTGAGATTTCGGGAAGTTTATTACCAATCCCAAGTATTGGAGGATTCGCATTGTACGAGACAGTGCAGTGCTGGCCTCTGTTACTGTGGAGGCTCGGATGAGCCAGTCATCTAAGTAAGGGAAGACAAAAATCCTCAGGGTTCGTAGAAATGCAGCTACTACTGCCATGCATTTCGTGAATACCCTTGGTGCTGAGGCCAGACCAAAAGGAAGAACCCTGTACTGGAAATGTCTTCCCTTGAAAAGGAAACGTAAAAATTTCCTGTGATCTGGATGGATAAGAATGTGAGTGTATGCATCCTTTAAGTCTAGAGAGCAAAGCCAGTCCTGGCTTTGAAGGTATGGCAGAAGAGTTCCCAGAGAAATCATTTTGAATTTCTCTCGAAATAGATATTTGTTGAATTCTCTGAGGTCTAGAATGAGTCTGTGTCCTCCTATTTTCTTTGGAATAAGAAAATAGGGGGGAGTAGAACCCTGCACCCTATTGAAGAATGGGTACTTCCTCTATTGCCCCTTGGGCAAGAAGTGTGGAGACCTCGTGATCTAGCAGATTGTCTGCAGAGGTTTGTGAATTGAACTGCTTTAGAATTGTAGGAGGGGGTAAGCTGTGAAAATGAAGTTTGTACCCCTCCCCTACAATGGACAAAGTCCAATCTTCTGCTGTTATCTGATGCCATCTGTTGACAAAGTGGCATAACCTGCAGGGAATATTGGGGGGTTGAGGACCCCTCAGAGGCAGGAAGGCAAAACTCTCTAGGAAGGAGTCAAAGCCCTTGAGGGGGCTGAACCTGGAGAGCTGCAACTTGTCCAAGGTGGTCCGCACAATGGCACTTTTGATAGCAGACCCAAAAATGGAGGTGATGAAGGCAACCGGAATCGGTTCTATGCATTCCATGACAAAGCTGAACTGAATGGTGTCTAGCACCCAGTAATCCTTGGTAACCCGGGCCTATATCTGAAAGAAAAGGCGAAGCCTGCCTCCTGCTGAAAGGGACTTGAAGTGGGGTACCAGGGCCCTCTGAAAGAGTTAATATGCAGAATGGCTTGGAATTTTGCTAAACGCCTGAAGCCTGGTAGTTTGGAACTCACTAGCAGCCTGGAGAGATATGTGTATAGAAGCCAAGACCATATTTAGCAAATTGTTTGTGAAAAACGGGCAGAATACTTGTGTTTTCAGAATGCTTGAGCTGAGAAATAAAGCTTGACGTATAGCTGAATTTGTACCATGTAACATTTTTTCCTAATAAAAGAAGCATTCTGGCCCAGCTAACTTGAGGGATAAGAGGACACTGCTCAAGTTTGCAGGCTTGAGTCTCTCCCTTAAGGCCTTGATAAGTCTCAATTGATGTTGTGTTTTCATTTCACTCCTTCTCACTTGCACTGCCTTAGTTGAATTTAGAGAATTGGGGCCAAAGAGCCAAGGTTGAATTTTGCTACCTGGTGAGCAGCAGGTCACACAAAGAGATTCTTTCACCTCCAACTGGAGGAACCAGGAAATTGGTTCCCAAACTTTCATTGTGCAGCCCGGGAGGGTCTTCCTCTGGAGATGACAGTGTCCCTGGGCCCAGGTACTCCACAAAAGGAATGAGAACGAGCACGAAGCCCAGAAGCAGAAGGAAAGAAATGTTTTACATGTCAGAGACCATTACCGAACCATATGAATCCAAGTCCTAGTCAAAATCTCAGACAGCATCTAGCTGTTCCCCATCTCCAGGAGGTGCCCCTCATTGGGGACGCTTAGCCAAAGGCAACTGAACAGGGCTTCCACTCTCAGCGTGTCCCGAAGGAGACTGCACCCTGGGGCACCCAGAAGTCGCAGGGTCTGAATTTCCATGCCAGAAAGACTAGGCCTGCTGTGAAAAAGAAAACATTTCTGGGGAAGACAATCCAAAGTCCAGAAGCTCTCCTTTTGGAAATGATCCCCTAACACTAGGGGGCACAGTGATAGCAGACCCCTTAGAGAACAAGGGGTGGCTCACAGCACAGTCATTGAACCCTCCGGTCGGCTGGATATCTTTTCCCACCGCACCATCCATCACCTCCTGCCCTGAGGCAGGCAAGGCCAGACTAATCGCATTCCTCGACTGAAAGAGGCCCTTCAGGGATGACTCAGAAGCTGCCATGCAAGAAGAGCAGAATCCAGAATCCGGAGATGAGGCACCTTGTTTGCCAGAGGTCAAACGATTCCTGAAAGAAGACATAGAGAGTTAAGTATCACAAGGGCACATGCTAAAGCCGCGGCAGCCCGAGAGGCGTGTGTTAACTGCGCTTTTATTATAATGCACGTTACAGGTGCTAGGGAAGGAAAGCGAGTTGGAGCCGCTTGGGCGGAATATGTGCTAGGACCGCGCAACCTCCAGGCGCACAATAGGTAAAACACACTACTAATGCACACAGAAAATAGCGGGAAATCCTTTCAATGTCTTTCTGATTCCTCTCACTCTTTTGGTGCAGCAGCATGGTGTCTCGGCATATTATGCCGATGATATCATCCTGATCCATCACACGGACTCTTCTGCCCCTGATCTTCTACCACAAAAACACCTGCCTCTTGTATTTTCACCTGGATGTCTGAGAACTACCTTCATCTTAATTCCATAAAGACTTATGCTATTTGGTTACCTTCCAGTGGCTCTCCCCCTCCCTGGCCCAGCTCTCCCTGGTTTCCCTATTCCTCTAGTCCAGTGGTTCCCAACCCAGTCAGGTTTTCAGGATATCCACAATGAATATGCATGAGACAGATATGCATACAATGGAAGCATTGCACCCATATCTATCTCATGCATATTCATTGTGGATACCCTGAAAACCTGACTGGCCTGGGGGTACCTGAGGACTTGGTTGGGAACCACTGCTCTAGTCAATTCACTTCGTTACCTTGGAATGACTTTAGACTCCTCTCGATCTTTCCACTCACACCTCTCTTCTCTTGTCCGTCACTTGTTCCTTTTTTTCTATCAGATTTGTGCTGTTGGCCCCTTTTTATCCCCCTCCTCTCTGACCACTCTTCTGCTCAATATGCAGACTCTACTACTGCAATATCATTCTCCTGGGCATCCCACAATACCAGCTTCAACACTTACGACATATACAAAACACTGCTGTCCATATTCTTGCACATGCCTCCTGTTCTGACCACATCATTCCTCTCCCCCTGAAGTACTGTATCCAATACAAGCTTCTTACCCTGGTCCATTGATTACTACACACTGGTATCCCCTGCTGTCTCTGACGCTGTTCACCTACACTCTCCTCACTGTGTCCTCTGTAACATTCATGCAAATCACCTTCACCTTCCCTCTGCCTCCAAAGCCTGCTTAGAATCCACCCGCAACTCTGCTTTCTATTTCTTTGGACCTGCCTCATGGAATGCACTCCGTCTCAAACACTCTTACCCTAAGTTCAAAGCTGTTATACACGGCCTGCTACTTTGTGAAGGTGCTGTATATCAAGTTCAATAGAACAAACACACCATGCCAGCGGTAACCAGCAGTCCACCCCAAATTGCATCCCAGGAAGACGGAAGTGGGAGCCCCCAACAAGGACAATGATGAGGTTAGGCCTTGGTACTCCCTAAGAGCCCCAGGCAAACTCCCTGCCAGGCTCAGCTCTACTCCCCTGAAAACTGTTTTACTGGCTATGCAGCACTGCATTTAAGGTGACTGGCAGGCAGATCCCTCTGAGAGCCTTCTGCAATCTTTGGGAGAGATCAGGGGAGACAGAGGAGGAGGGAGGGAGCTTTGAGGTTGTATGAGGCTTCCAGATCCTTCCAATTTCTAGCTGCTTAACAGGCTCTTATCATGATAAGCGCATGGAGCTGAACCAATTTTCCCTCCTCCTATGGCTACCAAAAAGACCACAGTCTAGTGGAGCCTTCCACATCACACTCAAGTGAGAGACATCCTTAAGGGGTCATTCACTAGCATTTAATCAGTCTTTTCCTCTCAATCTTCACATTTTCTTCAGAGAGGAGAAAATCCATCCACCATCTGCTGGAGACAGAAAAATACTGAAGATACCTCTGGTGGCTGAGGCGAATAGAGGCATAGGACTCATGTCATTGAAACCTGGGCTTTTCATTGGTTCTCTGTCTCCACCAATATGCTGGTAGGGGAACACAACTCACTTGTCTGGACTGGTCTAGCAGGACGATATGGAAATTATAACTGGACTGCCAATGGTTATTTTAAAACTTGTAAGTCACCTTTAGTTCTATAATCTAACTGGAAAAGACTAAGGGGTCCTTTATTAAAGGGCAGTAAAGTTTTTCATTTAGCAGATTATCATTGCCCAACTGTGCACAGTAATTGCAAAGCCTTTATCTTAACTGCTGGGGATGTGCCCAGCACCTGCCAATGCAGTTAACCTAGACAACACACTTACCGCTCATTAGGTACATTCACGTTATCTGTTATGCACTTAACGCCATCTATTGAGGTAGCATTAAATGATGTGTGCTATCTGCTACATTCACAGTTAACCCACAGTAAATTAATATGCATTAAATGCAAGGCACAGTCGATGTCCATTCCATGCTATGCAATTAATGAGGAAATTAGTATGCACTTTGTTCAAGCCACTATATTAAATATCAACCGTTGTATTAACTATTAGCGCAGATGTGTTAACAGTGCATGCTAATTTTAATTGCTTAAGGCATTTTAGTAGAAGACCCTCTATGTTTAAATACTAATTTTTATTTTATTTTATTGAAAGGCAGCAAATAAACACAAAGCACACAAAAGTCACATACGCTATATGCATAATACAATAGCAGAAAGTAACAAGGCAAAAAGCGGCAACAGCCAATAAGAATCCAATAAAACGCCCCCTTTTTTTTTTTTTTTGTTCCCGTTTTATTATGTTTCCCCCCCCTCTTCCCCCCCCCACCAGCTCACCATCTATCAGCAAGGAGGACCCCATAACACTTTGCCTACCCTCCCACCCTCCAATCCCCCACCCTCCCCCCAGCTCCTCCCTAGTATCCCCCCTCCCCCCCCGAACCTCCACGCCAGCTACAAGTGAAGGGAGCGGACCATCTGGCGAATTCCGCTCCATGCGCGAGGAGGTGATGAGCACTATTGCGGATCTCCGAGGTGACATAAAAGACCTAGGCACCCGAGTGGAAGAGGTTGAGACAAAAGTTGAAGATTACGATGGTGCTCTGGTGGATTTACAATGTGCTGTAGATAGGCACCACTCGCAAGCGATGGAGCTGACCTATAAAATTGATGACATTGAAAACCGGTCCTGTCGCAACAATGTGCATTTTCGAGGACTCCCGGAGGCTGTGGGGGGCGCAGAGGACCTGACAGTGGTGCTCAAAACTTTGATGGGCGAATTACTCACAGCAGAGGAACTTGCAGCCCATGGGCCTGGTATGGAAATCGAACGAGTGCATCGTGCCCTGGGAAAGCCTCCTAAACAATCAACCTCGGGATGCTATTGCCAGATTCCTGTGCTATACCGATGCGGCGCTTCTTCTACGACGGGGTCGGGAGAAAAAAACAATCCAGTACCAAGAGGCAGTGGTAACCATGTACCAGGATCTCTCGGCTTTTACGCTGGCTTGCCGGAGGGAGATGAAGCCCATCACAGCAGTCCTGAACAATAAAGGGATTCGCTACTCCTGGTCTTTTCCGTTCCGGATGAATTTCCTCTTGGGAAACAAAAAGATCTCCGCAAAGGACCATACCGAGGCGTGGAGGGCACTCCGCCAGGCGGGTCTGGTGGACGATAATGCGTTGCCCGCACCACTGGCCTCTAAGTCTCAGCACTCGAAATGGACTCGGGTGGGAAGACCCGCCTGAATCTTCTTGGCTCCTGCGTTTTTTGACTTCCTATCCTTGGGACTGTCCTCAGGGGCCCTTTGGTTCTGAGACTGACCCTGTTTGATCAGCCTTGTGCAATTTCACTCTCCCACTCTTGTTCTGGTTGTGCTAAATGTTTCTGCTTGTATGGGGATTTAGGTACTTGCTTTTTGCAATAAAGGGCCGGGAGGGATAGTAACTTTTCTATGATGTGGGGCATAGTGGGAACACTACCCTACTGACGAATGGTAAAAAGGGGAAACGATTTTGTGCTACATTATCATGGTTTCTTCTGTATGGGGGTCCGGAAAGAGCTGGGTTTGGGGTCAGTCTAACCGTGTCCTGCTTCTTTCTTGGCAGGCAGGTGGTACTGACGGGGAGGGGGTGGGTGATGATGGGGGGCGTTTATTGCTGGGGGTGGGTAGGGGGAACGGAGTGGGGAATAGGGATTTCTGGGTACTTTCATGGGATGGGGAGCGTTGGTGTGGGGGGAACCTCCGAAGACCGGTAGGCAGCTGAGGGGTGTAGGGCCGCTTTTCCTGCTAAAAGTATGTGGCCCTGCAGGCGATAGGGGGGGCTGACTCATATGGGCTGCAGGGTAAGGGGGGCGGTGGTGGTAAGGTGATTGACTACCTATGTTGAAAGTGATTTCTCTGAATGTGAAGGGTCTTAATTCTCCTAGAAAGCGTTCTTTGCTGTTTTCAGAATTGAGATCCTTGAAAGGAGATATTGTGTTCTTACAGGAGACACATCTTCGTAGTAGCACTCAGGGGTGGTTAAAACGTAATCCTTACACTGAAGTATGGGTAGCATCCGACTCGAATGGCCGGAAGAAACGTGGCGTGGCCTTACTGTTACATCAGTGCTTGTCCCTCAGGGTGGAGGAGGTCAAGAAAGACTCTTTGGGAAGGTGGATTTTTATGAATGTGCGATTGGAGGGCCATTTATTAACATTAGCTAATATTTACGCCCCTAATGAAGGCCAAGTAGCCTTTTTTGCGCGGCTGAAAGCCTTGTTAGCTGATTTTGCGAAAGGCCCTATTATATTGGGCAGGGATTGCAATGCCCACATGGTAAAGCATATGGATTCGACGGGTAGCGCTGGGAGGATGGCGGGTGGGCCCAGCAAGGCATTGAGGAAACTTATGCTGGAATTAGGTTTGCGTGATGTTTGGAGAGACACACATGAAGGGGAGAAAAGCTACACATACTACTCGCCTGTTCATCAGGTGCATACCCGCATAGATTATTTTCTGTTGGATCAGCGCCTGATGGATGAGAGAGTGGAGGCTGGGCATGGGGCATTGACCTGGTCGGATCATGCCCCGTGTTGGATTACTCTCCCGGCAGATTTCTCCAGTGCGCGGCACTGGCTTTGGCGACTAGATGCACGATTTTTTCGGCGACAATGCGCTGTTCAGGAGCACAGCCGCTTTATAACTGATTTTTTCGAGTTAAATGACTCTGGGGAGGTTCCGCTTCCCATGGTTTGGGACGCCTTCAAGGCCACAGCTAGGGGCCGTCTCATAGCGGAGGCGGCCCTTACTCGGAGAGCTTGGAGACGGGAACATTGCCAACTGTTGGGGGAAACTTCCCGTCTCCAGGAGGAACACGCTCGGACCGGCATAGGGGGAATAAAGTTATTCTATTCCCCAAACAAATTCTGGAGAATGATCCGACCAAACCTATTATTGTGTTAGTATTCTCTTTCTAGACAGTAGCAAAATGTGAATGTATGGACACAAGTTTATGCTGAAGCTCTAAATCTCCTCCATGGAGACTGATCTCAAGTGGGCTACTGACACAGCCGCAACTCTGACATTATGAACTTGTCATGATCCTCAAGAGGCAAGCCTGTCTGCCTGAGCCTAAACTAACTAAATGCAGTCTGACAGTCAACTGGACCATGTGTGTTTGTTCATGGCTGCCTCCAGCATGTTCAAGTCAAAAGAAACAAAAAGGTGGACTTTCTAAGGGATTTAGTCTGCTCCAAATAGATGGCTAAAGTTCTCTTGCAGTCCAATGTGCTTTCATCTTTGTGGGCATGAGGCCTGAGAAAAAGAAAAGTTGGCAGGACGATTGACTAAGGTGGAAATCCAACAGTACCTTAGGACTTTGCATGAGGGTGGATGATTATGGTAAGTGTAAGGTGAATCAGGCACTAGAGCCTTTGGCTCACTTACTCTGTGTGTTGAAGTTACCATCAACAAAAACAAGATTTTCCAAGTTAGGAACTTCAGAGTGCAAGTATCCAGTGACTTGAAAAGAGCTTTTGTCAGCTGGGTTAACACATTGAGGTCCTATGACACTACAGGATTAATGGGAGGCTTCAATAGAAGCAAGTCCCGCATGAACTGAACAACCAAAAGGTTGCACAGAGATGGGTTTACCTTCTACATAATGGTAATACTTACCAAATGGCATTAAGGTGAACCCTAACGAAATTGGTCTTCATATCTAATTTGGAAAAATATAGAAAGTATTCAAGCAGTTTTGGATGAGACTGGAAAGGGGATCTAGGGCCATTCTTTCACACTAGCTGGCAAACCTCTTCCCTTTAAAACTGTATGACCTTCTAGTGGAATCTCTCCTGAATGACAGAATAACTGAATGACATTGTCAGGCAGGTTCAGGGATGTTAGGATTACTCTTCAGCATCCAAGCTGTGATAACTAGAGACTCGATGTAGGTATGCAACAGTGTTGCCTGGGCTTGCATGATCAAGGTTGGAGAATTGCCTAGCTTATGAGGCTTCTTGAGGAAATTTCCAAGACCTCATTTGTCTCAGCAAATATGGGTGATAAGAATCATGGTTCTTTGTCCCATCTGAATTTCAGGAGAGCTTTCACTATTAGGGGTATTGGAGGATATGTGTGCTGAAGACTCTCTCCCTAATCTAAAAACCTATCTGTTCAAAGAACATTTAGATGATATTACCTGACTCTGATGACCCCCCTCAACCAGATACGAATCTAATCTGAAATCGACCTGCACATACCTTCCCTCACCCCAATACCCTTCCCCACCTCCTGTCCCTTCAGATTAAGTTGTGACTTACACTTGTTAGTCTGCCTACCATGCTACACTAGTTTACTTTATTCATATCTGCCTACCATGCATTATTTATATTTTATATATAACAATATTTAACCTGTTCACTAAGTTATTTATTTTATTTATTTATTACAATTTCTTATATACCGCGCTATTTAGCATCAGTGCGGTTTACATTATAACTTAACGACCATAACAACAAGCTGTCAGGTTTACATCGAACAGGAGTATAAACTTGGAAAACAGGGTTAACTATATACATAATCTATTTACATTGGAAGGATAGATAAAAGTCAGATAATGCATGTAGGTCTTTTCTAACTAAATTGGGTCAATTCCTGGAGGGTATGTCTAGGATCAATTGCTGTCAGGTAAGTGTTGGAGGAACAAGTGGGTTTTGAGGGCCTTCCTGAACTGATGTAGGCTGGCTATGGCCCTAATGTCAGGGGGTAGAGCATTCCAGCATTTGGGTACGTAACAGCTGAAAGTCCTGTATGTGGTTGACAAGTTGTACTTTGTCGAAGCCTTTGGTATTGCAAGCAAGTTTACAGCTGTTGATCTTCTGGATCTGTTGGGAGGGACAAAGTGGATAAGATGAGTGAGTGAGGAGGCTGAAATACCTTTGATTGCATTGAAAGCTAGTAGAAGGGTTTTGAAGGTGATTCTCCCATTGATTGGTAGCCAGTGCAGCTGTTTGAGAATGGGAGTCACGTGGTCGTATCTGGATGCTCCGTAAAGGATCCTAGCTGCGGTGTTCATGGCCAACTGTAAGGGGGTTAATGTGGATTGGGGGAGACCTTGTAAGATGGCATTTGCAAAATCAAAGTGCGGCAGTATCAGCGCTTGATATATGGTTCGGAAGTCATCTGGGTCCAATAGGGAGCGTAGGTGCTTGAGAGAGCGTATTTTGAAGTAGACGGCTTTGACTATGTTGCTTATGTGGCTTTTCATGTTAAGATGTTGATCCAAAGTAACTCCCAAATATTTTATTGCATCTTTGGTTTGCAAATCAGCTTCATTGACACTGACATGGGATGGGGGGGTAAAGTAGGTGTCTCTGGTGATGAATAGCACTTCCGTTTTTTTATGTTGGATGCGAAGGTTCTGTGTTTGGAGCCAAGTTGAAACTGCATTGAAGCAGTCTGTGAGGGGGGTCAGGTCCATGTGAGTTGTGGAGAAGGGCATGTATAATAGGATATCGTCTGCATATATCAAACAATTCACGTTGAATGATCTTATGATGTTGCAGATGGGCTGCATGTAGATATTGAAAAGTAATGAGGATAACGATGAGCCCTGGGGTACTCCTTGCTTTTGATGGAAATGTGTTGACTCCTCTGATCCTGATTTCACATATTGCCATCTGCCGTCAAGGTAAGATTTGCACCATTCTAGTGCACTGTTGCAGACTCCCTTCTCCTTCAGTCTTCCGAGGAGAATTTCGTGACTCACGGAGTCGAACGCCGCGGCAATGTCTAGAAATATGAGCACAAAACCTTGACGGATGTTGTCAATTCCAGTGATGATTTCATTGAAAAGACCAGTGAGTAGTGTCTCTACCCCATGATATTCTCTGAATCCGTGTTGGCAGCTATCTAAGGGGGAAGCAGCATCGATGTGATCTTGAATTTGCCGTTGTGCTTCTTTCTCAATTATTTTGGCCAAGAGGGGGATGCTGGCTATTGGTCGGTAAGAGTCAGTTCTTTGTGGATCAAGCTTGGGGTTCTTCAATAGTGGTCTAATGGAAGTCTGCTTAAGTGAAGTGGGGAAATATGATGTAGTGAAGGATAGTTTCATTATTTTTGCGATGACCGGGCTGAACACATCACGTAGCTCCTTGATCCAAAAAGCTGGGCATGGGTCAGTTTGTGCGGTGGAGGTGTTGAGAGATGCTATGGTGTCCTCGATGCATTTAGTGGATGGTGTAGAAAATATGTTAAGTGGTGATAGGCCCGTTGGTTCTTGATATGGGGCTGCTACCACCTTATTGGTTTGCACGATCTTGGATTGTAGATAATCCGCAAATTCCTGCGGGTGAATTTCGCTGTGCTGTATCGGGGAAGGTTCTTTTGAGAGGGATTTTACTAGATTGAAAAGATCACGTGGCTTGTTCAGGGACCTCTTTAAGGTGTCAGTGTGATATTGTTTCATTTTGGTAGTGATTGATTCTCGGTGTATTGCAAGGTGGGTTCGGTAAGCGGTCTGATCTTCAGTTGAATGCGATCTGCGCCATCGGCGTTCAAGTTTACGTAGTTGCGTAAGGGATGTTCGCAGCTCAGGAGAGAACCAGGGGGCGGGGCATCTTTTTGACCTTGCTGTAATCTTCGGGTTTGGGCGTTGTGAGATGGCAAGTAGGCTAGAGTTCCAGTAAGCGATTAGTTCATCAAGGTCTGGTGTAGTTTTGTTGATGAGTGATGGGGTCTCCGCCAGGATGTGTTCCCTATCGAAGGGGCGAAAGCATCTGGTGGTAGTTCGAGAGGATGTGTTCGAAGGTCGGCTTCTGTCTAGTTGGACATTGTTGATGGGTATCTGTATGATGATCAATTTGTGGTCGGACCAGGGTACTTCTATGACTGATATCGGAGGATAGTGGCTTTGGTCAATGACAGGGTGTGGAGCAAATACCATGTCAAGAATGTTCCCCTTTGTGTGTGGGTTCACCGATGATTTGTTTGAGACCTAGGTCATCCATTGCCTCAAGGAACACATTTGCATGGCTTTGTGGTAAGGACGGGAGATTGAAATCGCCCATTAACCAATTTGGCTTATTGGGAGAGAGGGTGTTAGCTGCGAGGTCAATAATGGATGGAAGATCTTCTGGAGAAGTGGATGGTGATCTATATATCAGGTTGAGGGAACATTGTTGATTAGCAATGGAGAGGATGTCTAGGCTGTTTGTGCTGGAAGAGTCTAGAATGTGGAAGTTGAGCTCAGATTTGGAGATTATGAGTACACCTCCTCCTTTTTTGTTTTCCCTATGCCGCGTATGTATTGAGAAATTGGGGGGTAGTAGCTGGTGTAGTATGACGTTGTCTTCTGAAGATAGCCATGTTTCTGTGATCATAAGTATTTCCAGGTCATAAAAGGAGATTGTGTCAAGGACCACTGGCCATTTATTGCGAATGGAGCGTGCATTGATGATGGCACATTTTAGGGGTCGGCATCTCAAAGGCTTTTCTTGTCTGGTTGACTTGGATAGCTGGAGTGCCACATGAATCAGGTGGGAGTGACGCGTGTAGGTGCTACTTCCTGGGTTGGAGTAAGGGGGGCAATTCCATCTTTTTCCATGGCTATTCAGGATTGGGATCCTGCTTTGTGGTGTGTAAAGAGCCTGGGAGGTTCCAAGCCAGTGGAAGAGGTAGAAGCTAAGCAAGACAGCGACCTGGAGGGCCATTCTGAGGATTTCGATTGGGTGTGAGACCCTATATGTAGGCACGAAGTGTGGAAGAGCTCTACTGTGGTATTGGTATGAAGCTTTTATGAGCCCCAAAGTAGTGCTGAGAAATCTTCAGTACAGAGGAGCAGTTATACGAGATTGCAAATAATGAGGAGGTACGGTTTAGATGTTAATATATAACCTATCTTAAAAGAGAGAGGGTGTGATACAGAGATAATACATTTCTCAAGAAAGAACTTAACAGTATATTGATCTTCAATTGACAAAATAGCAGTATTAAGGTGGTACAGCCTACACTGTGTTTGCTGGCATATATATAGCATCTATAAATACAGGTTATTCATATATATATATTTTATGTGTATAGGTTATATATATAGGTTACTTTACAAGTTACAAGTGACTTAATGATAGTCCATAGAATTGGATCGTAGTGTTCCAATGTGGGCTTGGTGTCTGGTACATGGATACTGACCGGTGCTGCTGACTGTAGTTGAAGGGATTGCTGATAGCGAGAGCCGTTAGGAGTTGTGTTGGGTGCGTTGGACATCTGGTGATCCTCCTCTCTGTCCTCGGGCGGGTGAGCAGATAGCTGGTTTCTTGGTTGTGTCGAAGGGTGCTGCGAGAGGCAGGTTTCGGGTCGCTGGAGCGCTGCTTAGGATATTTCGTGTCGCCTGTCGTGCCTCGCCTAAGGGCCACGCCAAAGGGCCCTCAGGCGCGGGCCCGACCAGGCGCGGGCCCGACCAGGCGCGGGCCCGACCAGGCGCGGGCCCGCCTGGCGGCGGCTCGCTCTTATGCCGGCCTGCTGCTCCTCCCCTCCCACAGCCCCGAATTGGGCCGGAGTTGCTGATCGGGAGGGCCGGCTGGCCGGAGGTGTTGCTGGCCCCGATCAGGGAAGCAGAAGGTGCACTTTTAAATTTCCCGCCGGCGGCGGCTCGCTCTTATGCCGGCCTGCTGCTCCTCCCCTCCCACAGCCCCGAATTGGGCCGGAGTTGCTGATCGGGAGGGCCGGCTGGCCGGAGGTGTTGCTGGCCCCGATCAGGGAAGCAGAAGGTGCACTTTTAAATTTCCCGCCGGCGGCGGCTCGCTCTTATGCCGGCCTGCTGCTCCTCCCCTCCCACAGCCCCGAATTGGGCCGGAGTTGCTGATCGGGAGGGCCGGCTGGCCGGAGGTGTTGCTGGCCCCGATCAGGGAAGCAGAAGGTGCACTTTTAAATTTCCCGCCGGCGGCGGCTCGCTCTTATGCCGGCCTGCTGCTCCTCCCCTCCCACAGCCCCGAATTGGGCCGGAGTTGCTGATCGGGAGGGCCGGCTGGCCGGAGGTGTTGCTGGCCCCGATCAGGGAAGCAGAAGGTGCACTTTTAAATTTCCCGCCGGCGGCGGCTCGCTCTTATGCCGGCCTGCTGCTCCTCCCCTCCCACAGCCCCGAATTGGGCCGGAGTTGCTGATCGGGAGGGCCGGCTGGCCGGAGGTGTTGCTGGCCCCGATCAGGGAAGCAGAAGGTGCACTTTTAAATTTCCCGCCGGCGGCGGCTCGCTCTTATGCCGGCCTGCTGCTCCTCCCCTCCCACAGCCCCGAATTGGGCCGGAGTTGCTGATCGGGAGGGCCGGCTGGCCGGAGGTGTTGCTGGCCCCGATCAGGGAAGCAGAAGTTATAAAGTTAGTCTAGTCTCCATGCATTTTCCATTATCTATAGTTAATCTAATTGCTGTATTTCCATGTTATACTAGCTTCACCTTATTATAATATAATATCTTTTCATGTAATGTTGAAATTATGTTCTGTGTAAGCCGCATTGATCCTCTGAAACACAATATGTAAGACTAAATAAATAAATCTAGGAGGAAGGCATCTGAGGACAGTTTTGCCGTATATATTCATCCTTGTTTCCTCGGCTCACAATCTTGGGGTCATATTTGACTCCACTCTCTTTCTCTACACATATCCAGAGATAGCTAAAACCTGTCACTTTTTCCTCTACATCAGCAAAATTAATACTTTCCTTTCTGAATATACTACCAAAACCCTTATCCACTCTCTCATCACCTCTCATCTAGACTAATGCAACTTGTGCGTTGATCTCCCAGTGAATCATCTCCCCTTCGATCTGTTCAAAACTCAGCTGCATGGCTAATCTTCTGCCAGTGTCGATATGCTCACATATCGCCTCTTCTCAAGTCACTTCATTAGCTACCTACCCGTTTCCACATACAGTTCAAACTTCTCTTACTCACAAGTGCATTCATTCTGCAGTTCCTCTTTGCTCCGAATCTCTTATCTCTCTCTACACCCCTTCTCAGCAACACCACTTATCATAAAAAATCATTCTTATCCAAGCTCTTTTCTTCTACTGCCAACTCCATCATTCATTCCAACTTGCTGTGCCATATGCCTGGAATAGACTACCTGAATTGGTATGTCAGGCACCATCTGTGGTCCAATTAAGTTAAACTGTTATCTGTAAACCGCCTTGACAATTTGATAAAGCGGTATATAAAACCAGTTAAATAAATAAATAAAATAAATAAACAAACAATTCAAATCCAGGCTAAAAACTCATCTCTTTGAAATTGCTTTTGGATCTTGACCCTCTTCTTCTCCTGTCCACACCCATATGCCTTTTAATAATTTCCCTTAAGAATTACTCTACTTCTCTGTCTGTTCTGTTTGTCTTTAACAGATCGTCAGCTCTATGGGACATGAATTGTCATGTATGTATGTGTATAATGCTACATATGCCTACTAGAGCTATAGAAATGATAAGAAGTAGTAGTAATAACAGTAGTATCCTGGAACAGAACTGAGGCGCTTTCCTGTTCTGGGAAGTAAATCTATCGAGGGGGTGCCCAACTAGCAAAAGATCCTCTTAGCCACCTTCCCACGCAGGACCAGTAGGGTCGTTAAAGCACACAACTCAGCTTTTCTGAATCCTTTCAAGCCAGGTACATAACTTCAAAGGTCATCCAATGTGGCAATGGGCCAAGACATTAATGTAATTTAATGAAAATTATTTAATGCAAGCCCCATTATCTTCATTGGACTTTCTTGCGTAGGCCCCTGTTTACTAGAACACATTAAGGTCTTACAATTAACACATATTAACTGAAACTGTACAGTGGCAGCTGCAAAGCCTCTACAGTAACTGTTAGGGGTGTTCCCAGCACTTGGGGGAAGGCAGCCATTAACATGCATGGTGTGATATACAGACCTCCCTCACAAAAGGAAGAGGTAGACAGAGAGTTAATTGAAGACATACGCAGCATTGCTAGGAAAGGGGAAGTGCTACAGATAGGAGATTTCAATATGCCAGATGTTGATTGGCACATTCCTGCTGCAGTATCATCTAGAAGTAAGGAGATCCTGGATTCTCTACAGGGAGAACTATTCAGGCAATTGGTAACAGACCCCACACGTGAAGGGGCCATACTGGACTTGGTGCTTACCAATGGTGAAAGTGTTTCTGATGTTGTAGTGGGAGATCATTTTGCATCCAGTGATCACCAGATGGTGTGGTTCAGTATTAGGACTAGGGCTGTTAGAATCCATTCAAAGGTGAGGATCTTAGACTTTAGGAAGACTAACTTTGCAAAGATGGGCCAATACCTCAGGGAGTCGTTAGTGGGATGGGAACAGCTGGAGGATGTAGAAAAACAGTGGGCAAAACTGAAAGGGGATATTTTAAGGGCAACCAACCTTTTTGTTAAAATGGTAAATAAAGGTAAAAGGAAAAGGTAAAATTAGACTTACCTGCTAATTGTTGTTCCTGGAGTGGACACAGTCTAGTCCCAAAACCTCTGGGTTCCCTATCTTATCCAGCAGCTTGGAGACTGAGAAACTCCTCCTTTTCCTGTGACATCCTCAGTATATCTCTCCGGTGTCCGCCTCCTGTCACCAGTATCCTACTGACAAAGCAGACTCACCAGAGAAACAAGTAAACATATTAGGAAAAACCAAAAAACTGGCAAAATATAACTTTCCCCTCCCATACCCAGCACAGATCAGAAAACCCCCAACCCCTGAAATCCGTGCGCGTAAACGGAGACAGACCACTCCCTCACCCACCGAAGAGGAGAGAAAACGAAAGAGAGAGAACCCCTCAAAGGAAGCTACTGGCGCCGCTTGCGCCAGCCAACCCAGAAAGAGGCATCATCCGCGACCGCGGAGTCCGCCCCATTGTTCTTTTTCTTTCTTTCTTTTTTTTTAATCTTGTAAGAGTAAACTAGGCTTACCTGTGAATCACAAAAACACCGCAGTGTGCACCTGTTTGCCATTGAATAACGGGAGGGATACGGGACTAGACTGTGTCCACTCCAGGAACAACAATTAGCAGGTAAGTCTAATTTTACCTTCCTGATCGTGTCCCCAGTCTAGTCCCGAAACCTCTGGATCCTTACCAGAGCAGTGAAAATTCAAATACGGGAGGGACCCGGCAAACCAGCTTGTAAGACTGCTGAACCGAAAGAAGTCTCCTCCGTCCTCTGCACATCCAAACGATAGTGCCGCACAAACTAATTCAAAGAGGACCACGTCGCCGCCTTGCAAATCTCTACCGGCGTTACTAGACGGGCCTCTGCCCAAGACGCCGCCAGCGCCCTAATGGAATGCGCCCTTAAACCTTCCGACACAACTCTGCCTTTAAGCACATAGGCCGACGCTATGGCCTCCTTGACCCAACGCGCAATGGAAGCCTTTGAAGCCGCCTCACCCTTTCTCCGACCTGCGCAGCACAAAAAGCCTGTCGGACTTCCGGAAATCCGCCATCCGGCTAAGATATCACTGGAGTGCCCTCCTAACATCCAACCGATGCCGCTCCCGCGGCGTAGACCCCGACCTGTCGTCGGTAAACACCGGTAGGGAAATCTCCTGATGCAAATGGAACGCCGAGACCACCTTCGGTAGAAAGGCAGGAACCGGCCTCAAAACGACCTTCGACGCAAAGAAGGACAAGTAGGGCTCTCAACAAGAAAGGGCCTGCAGCTCCGACACACGCCGCGCCGAACAGATAGTCACTAAGAACACCACTTTCAGTGTGAGGTCTTTAAGCGATGCGCGCGCCAAAGGCTCAAAAGGCTCCCGTTCCAATGCGTCCAAAACGAAGGGCAGGTGCCATTTAGGGACGATCTGCTTAGTAGGTGGCCGAACGAGAGCCACTGCTCTGAGAAACCGCTTCACATCCCGCTGGGCCCCCAGAGACTGACCCGCGACTCTGCCTCTGAAGCAGGATAAGGCCACCACCTGGACCCTCAACGAAGCCGCTGCTAGGCCTTTGTCGAAACCATCCTGCAGGAAACCTAAAATCTGCGGGAGTTCCGCCCTCAAGGCTAAAATTGTACGGTCCGAACACCAGGATTCAAAGATTCTCCAGATACGGACATAAGCCAGGGACGTAGAATGTTTCCTAGACTGTAATAAAGTAGCAATGACCGAACTCGAGTAACCCCGGGCCCTCAACCGAGCCCTTTCAAGAGCCATACCGTAAGCGAGAATCGAGCCACGTGAGGCATGACCAGGGGACCCTGAGACAAGAGATCTGGACGGCAAGGAAGCCGCCAGAGCTTGGCCAGCAACAACCTCACCAGGTCCCCGTACCAAGGGCGACGCGGCCAATCCGGCGCTATCAGTATCACGCAGCACCGAAACTTCGCTATCCTTTGCAGCACTCTCCCTATCAAGACCCATGGAGGGAAGACATAGAGCAGCTGCCCTTCCGGCCAGGGCTGCAGGAGAGCGTCCAAGCCCTCGGACATTCGTTCCCTGCGCCTGCTGAAAAACCGACTGCACTTCGTGGAAGCGAAGGTGGCCATGAGGTCCATGACCGGTGGCCCCCACCGGCGCACCAGCATGTCGAAGACTGCAGGATGCAGTACCCACTCTCCTGGATCCACTCGCACTCGGCTGAGGAAGTCGGCCTCCACGTTGTCCACCCCTGCAATGTGCGCCGCCAAGTCCAAGAGATGCTCCTCTGCCCAGGCACACAGGGCTGCTGCCTCTACCTCTAACGCTACACTGCTGGTGCCTCCCTGTTTGTTGACAAAGGCCACCGCCGTCGCATTGTCAGACAAGACTCGAACTGCTGCTCCGGCGATCCTCGGACGGAAATCCTGCAGGGCGAGAAACACCGCTCTTAACTCCAGCCTGTTGATCGGCCACGACTGCTCCTGCGGATCCCAACGACCTTGCGCAAACTCGCCCTGACAATGCGCTCCCCAGCCTATCAAGCTGGCGTCCGTTATCACTGGCACCCAAGACAGCGCCTCCAAGGTCCTTCCGCGACCCAACGACTGCGGGAGTAACCACCAAAGGAGAGACTGACGGACCACCTCCGGACACGGGAGCTTCCGAGACAAGGGATCCTGTTGGTGTGACCACCGACGAAGCAATGCGCTTTGCAGAGGCCTCATATGGGCCCTCGCCCACGGTACCGTCTCTATCGTTGCCGCCATGGTACCCAACACTTGCAGGTAATGCCATGCTGAGGGGGCCTTGACCCTCATGAATGCCCTCAGCAGCTGCCGCAGACCCTTTGCCCGCTGATCTGTGAGAAAGACTCTCCCGATCCGCGTGTCGAACCGCGCTCCTAGGTATTCCAGACTCTGTGACGGATGTAAATGACTCTTTGACATATTGACGACCCATCCGAGACTTTCCAAGAACGCCACCACGCGGGCCGTGACCCTCTCGCTCTCGACCTGCGACTTTGCGCGAATTAACCAATCATCCAGGTAGGGATGCACCAGAATGCCTTCTTTGCGCAAAGCTGCCGCCACCACTACCATAACCTTGGTGAAAACTCTCGGCGCCGTGGCCAGCCCAAATGGCAGCGCCTGGAACTGAAAGTGGCCGAAAGGCACTGCAAACCTGAGAAATTTGTGATGTTCTCGGCGGATGGGAATATGAAGGTACGCTTCCGACAAATCCAGGGAGGTCAGAAACTCCCCCTGCTGCACCGCCACAATGACGGACCTCAGCGTCTCCATGTGGAAGTGGGACACGCGAAGACACCGATTGACCCTTTTGAGATCCAGGATCGGTCGAACCCCGCCGTCTTTCTTCGGAACGACGAAATAGATGGAGTACCGACCGGACCCGTAGTGGGCCGTGGGCACAGGAACGATGGCTCGGAGGTCGAGCAACCTTTGTACCGTTTCCCGCAGGGCCGCACGCTTCACCGCCGACCTGCCCGGAGACCGGACAAAGGCCTCCCGCACCGGCTGCAAAAACTCCAGGGCATAGCCTTCTCGAATGACCTGCAGCACCCATTGATCTGAGGTGATTTGGGCCCAGGCAGAATAAAACTCCTGCAGACGTCCTCCTACGGGGGGAAGGGACGACTGGGCCCCCCTCATCTCATTGTGACTTTTTGAAAGCTGGGGCAGAGGCAGCGGAGGAGGAGCCGAAACCCCTTCCGGCTCCCCAGAAATCCCGAAACCCCTGGTTTCGATTGGAAAAACGGCCCCTTTGGCCTGGAAAAAACCTCTGGGAGTGAAAGCGTCGAAAATCTCGAAACTGTCCTCGGCCGCCGTGGCCCCCCCGGGCCGGCTTAGGCTTATCCTCCGGAAATCTCCCCCCTTTGGACTCCCCGAGCTCCTTGACCAACCTTTCCAAATCCTTGCCGAAAAGCAGACGGCCCTTAAAGGGAAGCTTGCTTAGTCTGGCTTTGGAGGAACTGTCCGCCGCCCAATTTCGCAGCCACAAGTACCTCCGGGCTGCCACCGCAGATGCCATGCTCTTGGAGAGACCCCGCATGAGGTCATAATGAATATCTGCTAGGTAGGCTGCCCCCGACTCTAAGCGGGCCGCCTCTTGCACCTGCTGTGCCCAACGAAGACAGGCTCTGGCCACCCACGCCCCGCCGATAGCCGCCTGCATTGAAACTGCATTCACATCAAAGACCTGCCGCAAAAACACCTCCAGCTTCCGATCCTGGCCGTCCTTAAGGGCTGCGCTGCCCTCCACCGGAATAGTTGTTTTCTTGATCACCGCCGAGACAGCTGCATCCACTTTGGGCGACTTAAAGATCTCCTCATCCTGATCCAACAAGGGATAGAGACGCCCCATGACCCTGGCACCTTTTAAAGGCACCTCCGGGACATTCCACTCTTCCTGAATCATCTCTTGAAATACCCTGTGCACGGGAAAGGCCCTCTGAGACTTCCGGAACACTTGTAAGAGCGGATCTTCCAACGTGTCATCCTCCGAAGCACTCGGGACCGGCATATTAAGCGTCTTGAGGGTTTCAACAATGAGGGCTGGCAGTTCTTCTCTCCTAAAGACCCGCACGACCCTAGCCTGATCTTCCTTTTCGGAGATCTCCCCCTCTTCTAACTCTTCCTCCAACTCCATGCCATGACTCTCATCATCCGACAGCGGATCCTCAGATGGTCCATACTGTGCAGAAGATTCTCCTTGAAGGCGAGGCTGCTTTCCCCCGCCAAGAGGGACCTCCCCTCCGGAGGGAACCTGACGCTTCTTCCCTGTTCTTGGATCTGCCGCTACCCCCTGCTGCCCAGCGGCTCCACCAAGTGCCTGCTGCAGTACAGCCACAAACTGTGGTGAAAAAATAGATGCGAGCTCTTTAGGCAGGTCAGACTGCAATGAGGAACCCCTCGCGGCAGACGAAGGTCCTGCTGAAGGCTCCTCAGTGGAAACTTCACGCTCCAGCAAATCCGAGTCCTCTAAAGCAGATCCCGGAGCCTCGGGCAGCTGAGCCGGTGCCTGCACTAACTCTGCCGGACCCCCAACACAGGATTTGCAGACCCCCGAGGTCGAGCCTTTGCGAGCCCCACACACGATGCACAGGGGCTTTGAAGGCATTATTATGGAAGCGTCAGCCCGGGGAGACGATTGAGGCCTCGGTCTTCCTAAGGAAGCAAGGCAAAATAAAATAAAAAACCCCCGCGGAGATTTTATTAACGTCCCTGACTGCCTGTAAGTCTTGCCAAATGAGTAACACAAACAACGGAGTTCCCCAAAGAAGCCCCCTCAAAGGCAATAGTGGGAAACGCCGTCCGGTCTGGTTTCTGCCACGCGGCAAGGCCGCGCGCTGCAAAGCGCGCCAAAACGCTGCTCCGAGGAAAGGCCTCAAAAAGGAAACAGAACCTTACCTCGCCGATCCGGGACCGCAAGGGAGGACAGATTCTGGCAGGCACACTGTCCCCCTCTCAACCGGCAGCTCGCTGTCTCGGATCTGTTCCCCCCGTCGGAGACTGCACAACTCCTCAAGACAAGTGCGTTCCCGGTGTCGGGCAGCCGTCGGGCGCGCTCGCGGGCAAAACCTCCGTGTGGCGCCAGTCAACCGTGCTCACAGCACTCCGGTTGCGGCTGAATAGTGCGCCAAACAAGGGCAAGGGCTGCGGTGCTCCAGGCAGACGTCTGTACACTATCAACTCCCTGCACCGGTAAACCTCCAGCAAAGCTAAGGCAGATCGCTGAGAGAGAGAAAAAACAAAAAGGTGAAAGCAAAAGGGTAAATGAAGGAGCAGGTCTGTCAGCCAAATTAAAGCTGCAGAGCCATACAAAAATCAATTCCCCTTAAATAAAGGAAAATATAAAGTACATTAAAAGGCAAATTTGAAAAGGAAAGTTTAATTGTTTCTCAGTGAGCCCGGATCCCCCCGGGCTCCCAACTATCCAGCTGTTTGGAGACTGAGGCAACTGGTGAGAGGGGGCGGACACCAGAGAGATATACTGAGGATGTCACAGAAAAAGGAGGAGTTTCTCAGTCTCCAAGCTGCTGGATAAGATAGGGCACCCAGAGGTTTCGGGACTAGACTGGGGACACGATCAGGAAGGAGACCGCTGTGGTTTTCGAAAGAAGTAGCTGAAAAAGTGAAGAAAAAGAGGGAGGCCTTCATGAAATACAAGAGATCACAGAGAGAGGAAGACAGGCATCTGTATTTGGAAAAACTTAGAGAAGCTAGCAAAGTAGTCAAGAAGGCAAAGATTCAAAAGGAGGAGGAAATAGCCAATGCAATGAAATGGGGGGATAAGACATTTTTCAGATATATTAGTGAGAAGAGGAAGGGCAAAAGTGGTATTGTCAGACTCAAGGGTGCAGGGGAGGAATATGTAGAAGATGATAAGAATAAAGTGGAATTGCTTAACAAATATTTTTGTTCTGTGTTCACAGATGAAGAACCAGGAGCAGGACCTCAAAAAACACCCACAAATAGGAACAGAAGCGAGGGACATCTTGAACAATTTTCAGAAGACTGTGTTTGTGAGAAACTAGCTCAACTTAAAGTAGACAAAGCGATGGGACCGGATGGGATACACCCTAGAATACTGAGGGAACTTGGGGACGTTCTAGCAACTCCACTGACTGACCTTTTCAATGCCTCTTTGGAGTCGGGAATGGTGCCAAAGGACTGGAGAGAGGCTCATGTGGTGGCTTTATATTTAACAAAACAAAAGCTATACGACGAACGTATTAAAGTCTCAAAGAAAGAATACCATACAAATATAATAAATAACTCCATCAACAAACCTAGAGAGCTTTTTGAAATTGTAAAGAGTTTAACAAAAGAGCAAAAAACAGAAGGTGAAGCTGAAATTGAACCGCAGAAGTATGCAGATTATATTAAGGAAAAATTCCACTCTAAGGTAAAAGATATATTTAGTCTCAACTTGAATTTGGTCTCAAATTTCAGGGTCTGGAATACATTCTCTTTTCCTTCTAAAGAGCAACTCTCGCACATTATCTCTTCCATAAACACATGCACTTCTCCAACCGATCCATGTCCTGTATCTTGGATAAAGTCCACAAAGTCAAATTTTATTCACATAATACAAAACATTGTGCATAATTCCCTCTCTCAAGGTAATTTACCAAAGCACTTAAAGCTTGCAACTGTTAGACCAATCCCGAAGAAGACAACGTTAGACAAGAATAACCCAGCTGCCTACCGGTCTATTTCCAGCATACCCTTTTTAGCGAAAATCATTGAAAAGACAGTGCAACTTCAACTCCAAGAACACATTGATATTCATGCGCCTTTAGACGATAACCAACATGGTTTTCGCCCAAACCATGGAGTTGAAACCTTAATGATTTATCTTTTTGATTACGTTCTCCGTACCATTGATGACATTAAAAAGGGTATTATAATGATTTTTATAGACATTTCGGCTGCATTCGATTCTGTAGATCACAATAGGTTATTACATAGATTAGAGGAGATTGGTCTACATGGGGTCACATTAAAATGGTTTCAATCATATCTGACAGAGAGATTTTTACAAGTAAAGATTGGACAAAAAACCTCTCTGCCCATAAGAGTATTACAAGGTGTGCCACAAGGTTCCGCTCTTTCTTCGCTTCTCTTCAACATTTATTTGCAGCCAATTTGCAATATTCCATTAAAAAGTGGCATAAAGTATACAATTTATGCTGACGATATTATGATTTTCACAACTATCTCCATCGAGAAACCTGATTTTTCCAGCATCACAGATTGTCTATCACAAATGTCCACCTGGTGTAAAACCAACAATATGCAAATTAATTTTAGCAAGACAGAGGCATTATTTGTATCTCGTAACCAAAATTTTGCACATCCACCTGTCATCAAGATAGATAATTCAATTATTCCTATTACACCATTACTTGACTTCTGCAATCCAATATATCTGGGTCTAGCTAAGCAGTCACTGAAGCCTTTACAGTTAGCGCAAAACACCGCTGCTCGTATAATTTTTGGTCTATCAAGTAAAGAGCATATAACTCCTATCTTAAAGGAGCTTCATTGGTTACCAATATCATCTCGTATTAAATACAAAACAGTAATTTATATTTTCAAGATAAAGCAACAATGTTCTGCAAAAAGTCTGACGTATCTTATCCGGTCAGATATTAGCAACAGACCTAGGAGAAGTGTATCTGAAAATAGAATCAGCTCCTCAAATGACATCAGAAAAACACGCAAGGAGACCTCTGAGAGAGCTTTCTCGTTTGCTGCGACTTCCATCTGGAACTCCCTACCTAATGATCTGAGAGCAGCTCAGGACATCAAAGACTTTAGAAAACAACTGAAAACAGTTTTGTTTACGGAGCACTACGGTCATGCAATCAACTAATTAATTTTTAAGAAAGCAATTATTTATATATACATTGTACAATAGCTCACTTTATAGTATAGCTCACAATATATAGTGCACCTTTTCCCAAGACATTTAATCATATATTTACAAACTATGTATATATTATCACAGATTTTTTCACTATTACTAATTTTCTCTTTTGTTAAACCGCTTTGATTGTATGATAAGGCGGTATAAAAATCCAATTAAATAAATAAATAAATAAATAAAATAAAAGCGGAAGTAAGGATGTGGTTGAAAATTACAGGCCGATTAGTTTAACTTCGGTGGTGAGTAAATTATTGGAAACGCTGCTGAAAGAGAAAATAGTGAGGTTTCTGGAGTCCAGTGGATTACAGGATCCGAGGCAGCATGGATTCACCAGAGGCAGGTCTTGTCAGACAAATCTGATTGATTTCTTTGACTGGGTGACCAGGGAGTTGGACCGAGGGAGAGCTCTAGATGTGGTGTATTTAGATTTCAGTAAAGCCTTTGACACTGTTCCTCACAGGCGACTTATAAACAAACTGAGCACCCTAGGGATGGACCCTAAAGTTACTGCTTGGGTTAGAAATTGGTTGGGTGGGAGGCGACAAAGAGTACAAGTAAATGGAGCTCACTCTGAGGAGAAGGATGTTACCAGTGGTGTGCCCCAGGGATCTGTCCTTGGTCCGATTCTTTTTAACATCTTTGTTAGTGATATGGCGGAAGGGTTGTCGGGTAAGGTTTGCCTCTTTGTGGATGATACCAAAATCTGCAACAGAGTAGACACCCAGGAAGGTGTAGATAACATGAGGGGGGATCTAGCTAAGCTTGAAGAATGGTCTAGAATTTGGCAGCTGGGATTTAATGTTAAAACATGTAAGGTCATGCATTTGGGCTGCAGCAATCCATGGGAGCAATATAGTATAGGGGGTGAAGTACTTTTGTCCACTAAAGAAGAGCGGGACCTAGGTGTGGTTGTGTCTGATGATCTTAAAGTAGCTAAACAGGTAGAAAAGCTAGAAGGATGCTTGGGTGCATACGGAGAGGAATGGCTAGCAGAAAAAAGGAGGTGATAATGCCTCTCTATAAGTCTTTGGGGCGACCTCATTTGGAGTATAGTGTGCAATTCTGGAGACCGCACCTTCAAAAGGATGTGAACAGGATGGAGTCGGTGCAGAGGGTGGCTACTAAAATGATTAGTGGTCTTCATTATAAAGCATATGAGGACAGACTGAAGGATCTTAATATGTACACCTTAGAGGAAAGGCGGGATAGAGGTGATATGATTGAGATGTTTAAATACCTACGTGGCATAAATGTTCAGCGAGAGAGCCTCTTTCAATTGAAAGCAAGTTCTGCTACGAGGGGACATGGGATGAGGGTGAAGGGAGATAGATTCAGGAGTGATATGCGGATATATTTCTTTATGGAAAGAGTAGTGGATCCGTGGAATAGTCTCCCAGAGGAGGTGGTAGAGATGAGGACAGTAACTGAATTCAAAAAAGCATGGGACAAACACAGAGGATCTCTAAAGGTAAAAAGGGGACTGTTGTAGTTGTTGATATGGAAGGACAGACTAGATAGGCCATGTGGTCTTTTTCTGTCATCATATTTCTATGTTTCTATGCAGCATGGATAAAATTTTGCATGCCTGATGATTTACTTTCCTTGAATTCTATGAGGCCAGTCCATATGAGTGGGTCATGCTCCCTTGCCAGCAGGTGGAGGCAGACCAGAACAACTTTCAGTGATGTCATCACCAGGTATATTCTCTGGTGCAGCATTGAAAAAAGCTAGTAATAAAAACTTTCCAAGATTGAAAAACTCAGAAAAGCATTGTCACAAATAGCATGAGCAAGTATTTGGCTCTCTTACCAGGATGAAATTGGTGTCAGACCACAGGACTAACTAAGCCTTTTATAGCAACCAGACCCCCAAACCTGCAGAAAAGAATTTTCCAGGGTGGGTCCTAGACTGGTCCAGCAGGATTCAGGGAAAATTAATTAGCAGGTATGCAAAATGTATCCTTCCTTATCATCCTGCTAGACTAATCCACATGATTAGGACATACCAAGCAGTCAGGACTCAGGGTAGGAAAAAGATGATGCCTAGGACAGACAATCCTGCCAAAAGACACCATCTGTACCAACCTGTAGGGTTTCACAAAGGCATTCAGCGAGGACCAGGAAAATGCCTTACAGATATCCTCTGGAGACACTAGAGCAGACTCCGTCCAGGAGGCTTGCAACCATTGGAGTGAACTCTGACCCACTCCTGCATGCACTTTTCAGCCAGCATGTATACTGATCCAATAATGTAGAAATACTAAACTAGTCAATTGGCCGTGCTTTGTGAATGATTATTACTATAAACCCAAAACAAATCTCATTCAACTATTCACCGTTGTATTACTTTTCAGTGCTATTTCTATTTGTCACTGTATAAGCCTCAGACAACACCCTTAAGCATCGTAACACCAGGAGATGTGCAAACAATCTCCTGAACGTGTGCAGGGTTTAGTACATCAACGGCTTAAAAAATGAAGATCCACTAGCCAGCTCCACTTATTCCTAAATGCAGAAACTACTTCAAATCCATTGAAAAATTACTTAGCTGGTAATGAAGTGACTGGTCATGGTCTTCTGTTTATGTTTTTTTTCCAATTTGTTTCTTCTTCAATTCTTTCTATTCATTTGCCTTAACTTGTATTGTAAAAAGAAAGGGGCGGATGAGATCGTCTTGGCCAGTCCGGAGCCACTAGCAACACTCTCCCTGGGTGAGCCTCAATACGCTGTACCACCCGACCTATGAGCGCCCACAGAGGGAATACATAGAGGAGACCCGACACCGGCCAGCATTGCAGCAGGGCGTCGATCCCCTCCGACATCCTTTCTCGCCGTCTGCTGAAGAACCGACTGGTTTTTGTTGAGTGAAAGGTCGCCATGAGATCCATTATCGGCGGCCCCCACCTGTGCACAGACCTCCGGATGCAACTCCCATTCGCTGGCATCCACCTGGACTCTGCTGAGAAAATCCACCGTCACATTGTCCTTCCCGGCAATGTGTGCCGCCGAAATTGCTTGCAGCCAAAGTTCAACCCAAGCAAAGAGCGCCTCTGCTTCCTCTTCCATGGCCGTACTTCTTGTATCACCTTGCCGATTGATGTAAGCCACCGTTGCGGAGTTGTCCGATAGAACTCTTACCGCTCGACCCTGCACCATCCCCTCGAAAGATTGAAACGCTAACGCCACAGCTCTGAGTTCCAATCTGTTGATTGACCACGTGCTCTCCTGAGCTGACCACAGACCCTGCGTGAAGAGCTCCCCGCAATGTGTTCCCCATCCCGCGAGGCTTGCATCTGTCAACAATGGTAGCCACTCTGGCTGTTCCAGGGGCATCCCGTCCTTCAACGATTCTGGAATTAGCCACCACCTCAACGCTCGTCTGACCCCAAGAAGGCAGGGCAGCCGTCTGCTCAGCGGGTCGGATTGATGAGACCAACGGTGAAGCAACGATAGCTGCAAAGGCCTCATATGAGCTCTGGCCCATGGTACCACCTCCAAGGACGCCGCCATCGTACCCAACACCCGGAGATAATTCCAGGCCGAAGGAGCCGGTGCGGTCCTGAACTGGCGAATCACTTGACGTAGGGCTTGGACCCGACGATCCGGCAGAAACACAGCTCCCTTCTGAGTGTCGAATTGCACCCCGAGGTACTCGAGGCTCTGGGATGGAATAAAATGGCTTTTGCTCATATTGACTACCCAGCCTAGCTTCTCCAAGAATTTCACCACCTTGTCCGTAACTTGTACGCTCTCGGCTCTGGACTTTGCTCGAATTAACCAATCGTCGAGATAGAGATGAACCAGAATGCCTTCCTTTCGTAATGCCGCCACCGCTACCACCACCATGATCTTGGTGAACGTCCGCGGCGCTGTTGCTAGACGAAGGGCAACGCCTGGAACTGATAGTGCCCCCAAGGTAGAGCGAAGCACAGAAACGTTTGATGACCTGCTTTGATTGGTATGTGTAAATACGCCTCCGTGAGATCGAGGGAGGTCAAGTACTCCCCTTGGCGCACTGCCACAATGACGGACCGCAGCGTTTCCATCCTGAAATGCGGTACGCGGAGACAGCTGTTCACCCCTTTTAGATCTAATATTGGACGAAGCGATCCATCCTTCTTTGGTACCATGAAATAAATTGAGTATTGACCCCTGCCGTAATCTTCTTTGGGCACCAGGATGACCGCACCTAAGTGCGACAGCCGATTCAGCGTGCAGCAGACTGCCTGGGCTTTCTGCTGCCCTTTGCAGGGCGACTGCACAAACGAATCTCGAACTGGCCCTGCGAACTCCAGCGCATAGCCTTCCCAGATTACTTCTAAGACCCACTGGTCGGCCGTTATTTGGACCCAGGCAGGAAGAAAGTTTCGAAGTCGCCCGCCTATCGGAAAACTTCCTGCCGAGGTCCGCCTCACTTCATTGTGGCTTTCGACTGGATGCTGAGGCTGCTGTCACAAAACCTCTACCTGCTCCTCGAAACCCCCGAAACCCCTGGGACCGAGGAGCAAATCTTCCCCTCTGGAATCCGCCCAAGCGAGAAGTCCGAAATCTCCGAAAATCTCTAAAGGATCCGCAAAAGGTTGACGCGGACTTCCCCTGTTTGGGCTTATCCTCCGGCAGTCAGCCACCTTTAGACTTTCCTAAGTCTTTTACCAACTTATCGAGATCCTCCCCGAACAACAACCTTCCTTTGAAAGGGAGCTTACTGAGATGTGCCTTGGAAGACCCGTCCGCTGCCCAATACCGCAACCAAAGGGATCTGCGAGCGGCAATGAGCGACGCCATACTATTAGTCAGGGCTCTGATCAAGTCATAATGAACATCTGACAGATAAGCCGACCCCGACTCCAGGCGGTCCAGCTCTCTCAGACCCTCTTGCTCCAGCTGAGCCGACTGTCGCAAACGCTGCGATCATCGAAGACAAGCTCTTGCCACCCACGCTCCACAAATGGAGGCTTGTAATGACACCGCATTGGCTTCAAAGGATTGTTTCAACAAACCATCCAACTTTCTATCCTGTGCATCCTTCAAGGCTGAGCTGCCTTTTACCGGAATAGTGGTCTTCTTGGTCACCGCTGACACCACTACATCAATCCTCAGAGACCGAAACCTCTCCTTGTCCTTATCTGCTAATAGATACAGTCTATTCATAATGCAAACACCTCTGAGCCCTGCTTCCGGCTGATCCCACTCATCCTGTATCATTCTGTCAACCACCTTGTGAATGGGAAACACCACCTGCGTTTAGCGCACTGCATAAATAATTGGATCTTCACCATTGTCGTCCTCCACAGGCTGTTCCGTGGCAAGCTTAAGCGTCTGACGGGACTCTGTGTTAAGAGCTGTCAACTCCTCCCTCCGGAACACCCAAATAATTTTTGCCTGATCCTCTGGCTCAGGAATTTCTCCTTCTTCCAACTCCGCATCTCCACCTTCGAGGTCGATCTCGTTCTCCTCCGACTCCTGTCCCTCCAACTCAGAAGTTGAAGGCTCCCGAGTCCTTGCTCGTTTTGGTGGTCCCGAAGAACTGGCACTTGCCTCAACCGAGCCTGGCTGTTGCGGCACAACTGACAGCGACAGAGCCTCCGGCACCTTCACTTGCCATCGCAAACAGAACGCCTGATGCATAATTAACACAAGTCAGGGCAAAAATCCCTGGGCTGTGGTCCCAAAGTCGAAAGAGCCGCAGAAGGACCAGCTGGCGCCTCGAGAGCGGCCCCTGGTGCAGTGGGCAGCAGCCCCTCTGCGTCCAATCCAGCTGAGGACCTCTGAAGGTTCTGTCCTACCTTAACCTCCATTTGCTGCTCCACGCTGGTAGAAACTTGCATACAGCCCCGGCAAATGCCAGAGTCGGCGATAGCCCCTCTACGGGTACCACACACTACACATTGAGGCCGTGACGCCATTGCCTCTTTCATTTTTTTTTTTTAATGTTCTTAACTTACGCTATTCTCCAATTATTCTCTTTTCTTGTTTTTCTTCTTTTTTTTTTTAAAGTAACCACGGTGGTCAAACAATAGAATCCTGACTAGTACCACAAATGACGTGGTTCTGCCACCTGATTAAGGAAGCCAAATTGAGCTACCTGCCCAAGAGCTCCCAGAGCAAGACTGTTTTCACTAATATCACCAAATTAACATAAAAGCAACTCAAAAATAAATTAAAGCAGAATTAAGGACTCCAGGAAAAGGAACCGCATCCAAACATTGAAATGAATTGAATTAAATTGAATGGAACGGAGTGCCGCGGGATTCAGCTGCCTGGATGTAGAAGGCACGCTGACAAAATGGCCACCACTGCCTGTCAGAACAGAAAAGGCAGCGGCAAAACCGCTGGTCCCCGCTTGGCGCGTTTGCGCCACTCAAAATCCAGCCCGTTTGCTCATACTCACTGCCCCAGGTCAGCCAACGAACTGCGATCCGTGCTCCCGCAGTGCTGCAGTCCACGCGGCTCCGCTCCGCTAACGAGCGGGGAGCCGACGGGCAGGCTTCCGGCCACAAAATCTAGCGAGGCTGCAGAGACATGACAGCTCCGTGCCGCCGAAGCCCGAACTGGCTGTCTGTGCTGCTGAGCTCTCCCCTGTACTGACCAGGGAGGAGAGATCTGCGCTGTTAGTTAGTTGTAAAGGAGAAAATTAAGACTGACCGGACAGCAGGGCTAGGCACAAGAAACCGCACTCTCCCGTTTAATTTTTTTTTTTTAAAGATACAGCCTCCCAAAAAATACAAAATGCAAAACAAGTGACAAATTAACCCAAAATCAGCTAAACCTAATCTAACTGCTCCTTATCTGTTCTCAAATGAGCCCAGCACTTAGGCTCACTACGTCCTCCTGCTGCATGGAGACTGGACACACTGGGGATGATGGGAGAGACCAGCAGACTACATCCAGTGATGTCACATTTTTGTGACATGCCCAGTCTCCAAGCTGCAGGAGGAGGTGCACAACCCAGAGGTGGAGGACTAAACTGGAGGACGGATGCAACAAAATGCAATGTGTGCCTTCGAGTCAGTCCTGACTCCTGGCGACCCAGAAGCTCCTGGCTTTTCTTGGCAGTGTCTCCGGAAGTAGATTGCCAGGCCTTTCTTCCGAGGCAATGGAGAGTTAAGTGACTTGCCCAAGGCCACAAGGAGTGCTAGTGGGAATCGAACCCTGGTTGCTTGGTTACCAAGCCAGTGTTCTAACCACTAGGCTACTCCTCCACTCCTTGTGGATAAGGACGGATAAGGAACTGTAAATGGCTAGACATTGACTGCAATTTCAATGAGAGACTGGTCTAACCTGAAAATTGCATTCCACAAGGTCTCTAGAGTAGCATTCAGGGCTGACCATTCCACAAGGTGAACTAGGTGGTCGTCTAGGGCGGCATGGCTAAAACACCACCACCTCCGCCCTCATGAGATGGCTGTTCAATGCCGCAGTGGGCTTTAAAACACCTGTGGGCAGTTGCAGCCTGCCACTTCTGCCCCCTCCAACAAAAGGTTGTGTCGGAGGGGGGCAGGAGCAGCAGGCCATGAGTGCACAGGCACTTTAAGCCTTGAAGCGGTAGTTCAGCCGCTTCAGTGCAAGGAGGGATCGCCGTGCCGCTCCCTCTCCCCCAGGTGAAAAGATGAATGCGGGAGGGGGGGGGGAGGAGGAGGGATGGAATGGTGGGCCAGGCAGCACCACAGTTGGGGGGGGGGAGGGGTGGCATGGAGGGCCTGCCTAAGGTGGCAGAAATCTGCAAGCCAACCCCATTAGCAGTGAATTCCAATGAAAAAGTGGTGGAGCATTGGTTCCATATTTCAGGGCCTTTACACTCATGTAGTTTCTGCCACGAACAGAAGGGAAACTGCTCCTGTCTGTGCAGCTATAGTCTCATGTTTTAAAGGAGTCCCAGCCAGTGCTGGGACCCTTGTTGAACATTCAGGTTTTTTGGTTGTGCTGCCATTCCCAATGTACCTTGACTGGCTGTGCTGCGAAGAAACAGTAATGGAAAGAGGAGAATGCTGCTGCCACGAGGAATGTGAGCTTCCTGCTTTTTGTTTCGGTTTCAGTAAGAAGAGAATATTTTGATTTTTTTAAAGAGAAAATTTAAATTGAGATAATGGTAGGGAAGGAGGAGGGCTCGTCTGTAGTCATCCGTGGATGAATAGAACTGGCCAAGTAGATTTCTCTCACAGGACGTAGGAATTCACATGCAGGCAGAGAGAAGTAAAAAATAAAAAAGACTTCTCATAACTGGAAGAGGGCTCTGGCACACTGGCTCTGTCAGAGCTGTCACCATGAAATGGGCTGCATCGCCCTACTTGTCTGTGAAGAAACTATTTCCCCAGTTACCCACTATAAATACTTTCCAATCTGTCCATTCAGTCAATAGAACACTCACTTAAGAGGGACATTTTATAAGGGGGCACCTAGTTATAAAGCATTTTAAGGCACCTATGCTAAGGTTATTTCTAAAGACAAGTAGGCGTCTACTTGTCTTGAGAAAATATTAACAAAAGTGGCCTAACATTTGCCTACATTGCACATACAGGTGTAAATTATTGTATTTTATAATCTATGTGTATGCTTGTGCAATCTGTCCAGTCTCCATCCATGTGCATAACCATCAAAGTATACGCCTTGATGCCAAAGCTACATGCATGCTGGAATCACTATAAAATTAACTTAAAATAGTATTTTTCCTTAAAATAAATATAGAAACGTGTGCGCAAAATCTATTGTATATCATCTGCCACTCACTTAACCACCTGCTATGTTTCCACTATCTGCTGAGACAGCACCTCCATATTTGTTGTCATGGTGAAGATAGATCATTAAAGAACATGTCTGAAAAGATGCCAGCAACTTCTAATCAGGAGACGACACATTAGACTACCCTTTAATGTTTTCTGACAAAATAACACTTGAATTCACACTATGGCAGAATATAAAAGAAAAAAAGAATCAAGACGCTTGAAAAACTACTGTGAAATTCATGTGCTGCTGGTGTAGCTTTTTTGATTAAAAAGATAAGCTAAATATTTGACATTGCTTGTGTAAATACTGTAAAAATGTATTAAAGCAATGCTGCAAACAGTAGCCACATTCTGTCATTCCAACAGAACAAAAACGGATCAAATAAAAAGTAATTAGACCTTACCTGCTAATTAGTATTCCTGATGGAACTCCAGTCCAGTCCCTTTCCTCTAGGTTGTGCTCCCCTTCCAGCAGCTTGGAGACTGAGTACGTCATCCTTTTGATGACACTGGGACCACCCACCAGCTCCAGTATCCTATTGACAAAGCAGACTTAACAGAGAGACAATTAAGCAAATAACTAAAAACCATAACAAACTTGAACTTCCAACATAAGAACATAAGAACATAAGATATGCCATACTGGGTCAGACCAAGGTCCATCAAGCCCAGTATTCTGTTTCCAACAGTGGCCAATCTAGGTCATATGTACCTAGCAGTTTCCCCAAGAGACACAAGTTCCACAATGCTTGTACTGGGTCAAGCATTGATATCTTCGGTCACTTCTTAATAATGGTTTATGGACCTTTCCTCCAGGAACTTGTCCAAACCTTTTTTAAACCCAGCTACACTAAGAGCCTTTACTACATCCTCCGGTAACAAATTCCAGAGTTTGATTACACGTTGAGTGAAAAAATATTTTCTTTTATTAGTCTTAAATAGTTTACCCTGTAGCTTCATTACATGTCCCCTAGTCTTTCTATATTCTGATAAGGTAAACAATCGATCTACGTTTACCCGTTCCACTCCGTTCATTAATTTATAGACTTCTATCATATCTCCCCTCAGCCGTCTCTTTTCCAGGTTAAAGAGCCCTAACCTGTTTAGCCTTTCTTCATAGGAGTATCCTTCCATCCCCTTTACCATTTTGGTGGCTCTTCTCTGTACCTTTTCTAAAATCGCTATATCCTTTTTAAGATACGGCGACCAGAATTGCACACAATATTCAAGGTGCGGTCTCACCATGGAACGATATAGAGGCATTATAATATCTTTTGTTTTATTTTCCATTCCTTTCCTTATCATACCTAGCATTCTATTTGCTCTCTTGGCCGCCGCTGCACACTGGGCCAAGGGTTTTAACATGGTATCCACAATGACGCCTAAATCTTTTTCCTGGGTGGTGGTTCCTAATGTGGAACCTTGCATCGTGTAACCATAGTTTGGGTTGTTCTTCCCTAGGTGCATAACCTTGCACTTGTCCACATTAAATTTCATCTGCCATTTTGATGCCCAGTCTTCCAATTTATCAAGATCCTCTTGCAATTTTTCACAATCCTCTTGGGTTTTAACAACTTTAAATAGTTTTGTGTCATCTGCAAATTTGATAACCTCACTCGTTATTCCACAATCCCCCCACACCTCCCCGGGAAGGGACTCCCCCCCCCCCCACCAGAAGAGGAGGAGGCTTACCTGAAAGAGCAGGTGCCCTTCTTAACTCTGCCATCAGGGCACCTTGCCAGTCTCTCGCGCTCCGCTACCACAGCAGCCTCCACTCTAACCCTTTCGAGCTTCGGGCCGGAGACAGCTTGTACATTTCGAAACACTGGGCGGGATCAGGGACTGGACTGGAGTTCCTTCAGGAACACTAATTAGCAGGTAAGGTCTAATTACTTTTTCCTAAGTGTCCCTCCAGTCCAGTCCCTTTCCTCTGGGATGTAACACAGCAGTTCAACCATGGGAGGGGCCTGCAAGACCAGACCGAAGCACCTTTTCTCCAAACTCAGCATCTCCTGCTGCCTGAACATCCAACTGATAGTGCTTCGCAAAAGTATGTAGGGAAGACCAAGCTGCCTCTCAACAAATGTCCAGCGGTGGAACCAAACTAAATTCCGCCCACGCGGCTGCTTGCGCTCACGTGGAATGAGCCCGGAACCCCACTGGAACCGGTCTCCCCCTCAGAATGTATGCTGAGGAAATGGCCTCCTTGATCCACCTGGAAATGGAAGCCTTGGCCGTTGCGTCTCTTCTACGCGGCCCTCCGAACAAAACAAACAACCGTTCCGACTTGTGGAACGCCTCCGTGCATTTCAGATAACGCTTCACAACCCTTCGTACATCGAGAAGATGCAACCTCGCCTCCGCCTCCACCTCCACCTCCCCCTGGCCACCCTTGGCAAAGGAAGGGAGAGAAACCGACTGATTCATGTGAAATGGAGAAACCACCTTGGGCAAAAAAGAAGGTATCGTCCGCAAGACAATCTTGTCCTTGAAGAAAGATAGGAAAGGCGGGCGGCACGACAGCGCCTGCAACTCCGATACCCGTCTCGCCAAACAGATAGCAACCAAAAAGACAGCTTTGAGAGTTAAATCCTTCAAAGAGGCACGTCCCAGCGGTTCGTACAGCTCTCCAGCCAGAGTAACCAACACTAGATTGAGATCCCAGGGAGGTACCGCCGACCTCTGCTGAGGCCGCAAGTGCCGCACCGCCCTCAGGAATCGATTTACGTCAGAGTACTCGCCTAAAGCTTTACCTTGAATCTTGCCCCTGTAACAAGAAATAGCCGCCAACTGCACCCACAAGGAGCTGGCTGCCAGGCCTTTCTCAAAACCTGCCTGCAAGAAATCCAATACCTCTGGGACTGATACCGCCAAGGGCTTCTTCTGCTGGTCCTCACACCAGCTCTCAAAAATGCATCAGACCCTCACATATGCAAGGGAGGTCGAATGCTTGCGGGCTTTCAGCAACGTCGAGATCACTGCCCCGGAATATCCTCTATTCCGCAGCCTCGACTTTTCATTAGCCAGGCCGTACGTATGACCTAGATTGGCCACTGTTGGAAACAGGATACTGGGCTTGATGGACCTTGGTCTGACCCAGTATGGCATAACTTATGTTCTTAACCGATCCACCTGCGGCATCCGCACTGGACCCTGCACCAGAAAATCGTCTCTCGGTGGAAGGCACCATGGCCTATCGGCCACGAGCCGCATGAGATCTGTGTACCATGGCCACCGAGGCCAGTCCGGGGCTATCAGGACTACCCACCCCTGGTGAGCCTCTATACGCTGGAAGACCCTGCCTATGAGCGCCCATGGAGGAAACACATACAGGAGCCCCTCTGTGGGCCACTTCTGCATTAGTGCATCTAGGCCCTCCGACATTCTTTCCTTCCTTCTGCTGAAGAACCAGCTCACCTTGACCGACTCCCAGCATGCCATCAGATCCATGATCTGAACGCCCCAACGGCGCTATACTTGCTCGAAGACATCCCGATAGAGCTCCCACTCGCCGTGATCCACTTTGTACCTGTTTAGGAAGTCCGCTGTGACGTTGTCCACTCGGGCTACATGCTGTGCCGAAAGAGAAACTAGATGAGCTTCGGCCCATACCATCAGATACTCCACCTCTTCCTCCAGGAGAGGACTGCTCGTGCCGTCCTGACAGTTGATGTATGCTACTGTTGTTACATTGTCTGAGAGCACCCGGACCGCCCTCAGGTGGACCAAATGCACGAACACCCTGAGAGCTAGAGCCATCACCCGTAACTCTAATCTGTTGATGGACCACTGAGCTTCCTGGGCATTCCAGAGGCCCTGTGCAAAGTGCCCCTTGCAGTGAGCTCCCCAACCAGAGAGGCTGGCGTCTGTCATCACCTGCACCCATTGCAGGGATTCGAGAGGCATGCCTCTCTCTAGATTTCCTGGAAATAGCTCCCACTGCAAGGCTCTCCTGGTCTCTGGGGAACAGGGAAGCACCACCGAAAGAGACTGCTGCTGATGGGACCAACGACGGAGCAGTGAGTGCTGGAGCCCTGGCCCAGGGCACTAACGCGATCGTCGCCGCCATGGTCCCAAGTACCAGCAGATAGTGCCAAGCCAAGGGCGCCTTCATGGCCACAAACTTGTGCACTAAATGTCTGAGCTCCTTCACCCACAGCACCAGCAAGAACACCCTGTCCGTGCCTGTGTGGAATCTTGCCCCCAGATACTCTATCTCCTGAGCGGGGACCAATCTGCTCTTCACCAGATTGATCACCCAACCCAGACTTCTTAGGAGTCTGGCCACCCTGGTGTTGCTCTTACACTCTCCTCCTTGGACTTGGCCCGGATAAACCAATCGTCGAAGTACGAGTAGACCAAAATCCCTTCTTTGAATAGCGCTGCGGCCACCACCACCATCACCTTGGTAAAGGTGCGCAGAGCCGTGGCCAGGCCGAATGGCAATGCCTGAAACTGAAAATGCCCTCTTGGCACTGCAAACCGCAGAAACTGCTGATGTGCCTCTCAGACAGGGATATGCAAATACGCTTCCGTGAGATCGAGAGACGTCAGAAACTCCTTGATGCACCGCCACTATTACCGACTTCAGAGTTTCCATGTGAAAATGAGGAACCCGAAGACAACGATTGACCCACTTCAGGTCTAGGATCGGCCTTAAGGATCCCTCCTTTTTTGGAACCACAAAATAGATTGAGTATCGACCATAACCGCAATGGTCTTTAGGCACCGGCACGATTGCTCTTAATGCCAACAGCCTTGTCAGCATCTCCTCTACCGGCCCGACCTTGGCCCGCGATCGGCAAGGAGACTGCACAAATGAAGGATGGACTGACCTCGCAAACTCTAGGGCATAGTTTTCCCGCACCACCTCCAAGACCCATTGGTCAGACGTGACCCGGACCTGGGCCCAAGCGTAGAAGAACTGCCGTAGACGTCCCCCCACAGGCAGAACTCCCGCCTGGGCCCCCGTTGTCTAAATGAGACTTCCTAGGGCCAGAGGCAGAGGAAGAGGTCCCAAAGCCCCTTCCCGCTCCTTGAAACCCACGGAACCCCTGCCCCCGAGAGGGGAGGCGACCCCTCTGAAAAGGCACTGACCGTGTCATCCAAAACTTCTAGGCCTCCCTCGGCTGAGTCCGCCTGGGAGTGGTGATACGACTCTGCTTCAGTCTGTCCTCAGGGAGCCTGCCTCCCTTCGACTCGCCCAGCTCTTTTACTAACTTATCCAGGTCGTCACCAAACAGGAGCTTGCCCCTAAAGGGGAACCTGCTGAGGTGGGCCTTTGAAGAACCATCCGCTGCCCAGTTACGGAGCCAAAGATAACGGTGAGCCGCTACAACTGAAGCCATATTCTTCGATAAACTCCTGATTAGGTCATACTGGCTATCTGCCAGATAAGCCACTCTGGACTCCATTCTCGCCGCCATCTCCGGCAACCTGCCCAGAATGTCGCTAGACATCTGAAGCTGTTAAGACCATCTCAGGCAAGCCTGGGCTACTCAAGCCCCACACACCGAGGCCTGAAGCGCCAAGGCACTGACATCAAAAGCTTGCTTCAACAAGGTGTCCAGCTTCCTATTCTGGACATCCTTAAGGGCCGCACTGCCCTCGACCGGTATGGTAGTCTTCTTGGTAACTGCCGCGTCCACTCTAGGAGACTGCAGCAGCTCCTTGCCAACCTCCGGCAAGGGGTACAAGCGTGACATAGACCGCACCCCCCATAGACCTGACTCCGGCTGATCCTACTCTTCCTGAATCATCTGCCACACCACCTGGTGGACAGGAAAAACTCTTTGTGACTTCCTAACTGCCTGAATCAGCGGATCCTCCAAGGCGTCCTCCTTCGCTGGCACCCCTGCGGCAATATTGAGACCAGCAACTCCTCTCGACGGAAGACTCGAACAATCCTAGCCTGCTCCTCTTCTGGGATCTCGCCTTCCTCGAGTTCCTCCTCGTCCTCCCCATCTCCTGATCTGAGGTCTCGCCTTCTAGAGACTCAGAGACAGGGGAGTGTGTAGCCATCTCCTGTGTGAGTCTAGCCCGCTTAGGCGGAACTCCTGTCTCCACCTGCCTTGTGGACTCTGTTGCGCGCTTAGCCATGCGCCCCTGTGCTGCTGCTAGCCTGTGTTCCCCCTGCTGACGCAGGCAGAATGCCTTGTGCAGGAGCAACACAAATTCCAGTGAAACCCCCCCTAACTCTCCCCCTCCTGTGCTCCCCCTGCAGAAGGTGGTCCGGGCTGAAGTTGAGAAGGGCCCGGCTGTTCCAAAGCTGAGGATAGAGGAGACCCCGAGCCGAGGATTGCTTCCAAGGGCTCCCGGGACTCCTGCGAACTGGAAGCTAGCGGATTCTGGGCCACACTGGTTTGAAGTCCCTGTTCAACCGAGGCTGCCTCTATTGTGCAGCCCCTGCAAACGCCGGCCTCAGACACCGCTCTGCGCCGTGTCCCACAGACCAGACACTGCGGTCTCGCCGGCACAGTGATGTTCACAGCCAACAATCAAAGAAATCGTATCTACCAATACCTAATCTATATATTTATATGTATAGATATATTTTGTATATATTTTGCTTTAACAGATGTATCTATACATATAAATATATATACAAATATACCCCCATATATCTAACTTCTGCCCAGAAAAAAACAAGGCAAGGCACCTCTCTTTTCTAAAGCACAATGGATACAGCCCCCGTTAAGTTGGGCCCGGTTGGACTGCCCAGTGCGTGAAAAATGCACAAAATAAGAATAAATTCACCTGCCTCCTCTTGCAGTCCCTCTCCCTGCAAACGGAAGGCTGGGTTCTGCTGTTGAGCCGGCAGCCGCATGGCTCCGTCAGCAGCTCTCACGCAGTACGCCGGAGAGTCCGACACCGACCAAGGCTGCTGACTCCCCCGCGCAGCCGCTTCTTCCGGATAATTCCTCTTCCTTTACTTTGCCTGGACTGGCTGCGCCTTCCCGCCCTCGCGCTTAGCCACCAGAAGGGCTTTGGCAGCGAGGCAGGAAAGGCTCCCGAGGCAGGCCCTGAAAGCTGAAGGAAAATTAAATTAAATTAAATAAGAACAACCCCACTAACACCTAAGTGTCTCTCCAGTAAGCCAACCCCTGGCTTACTGCTCCCTCCAGCTGCTTGGAGACTGAGTATACTGGAGCTGGTGGGTGGTGCCAGTGGTATATACAAAAGGATGACGTACTCAGTCTCCAAGCTTCTGGAAGGGGAGCACAACCCAGAGGAAAGGGACTGGACTGGAGGGACGCTTAGGAAAAAGTGTTTTAATCAATGAGACCCAGAACTGTGGGAGTTACAGCTTTTGAAACATATTGGTAAACTCCCAAAAAGCAAAGTAAGAATAACCCACAAAAAAATTCTCTCATAGGACCCAAGCAAGCAGACTCCTTGAGCAACTACGTGGTCAATTTTCAGCAGTGGTGACATCTACCACATGAATTTAAATGCCAGTGCCAATGTTTAAATTAGTATGTATATTTAGTGGCACTGCAAAATCCAAAAAATGCTTCACCAGATCCTTGTCTAAATACAGTCACTACACAAAAGGTACACAAGGTCCAAGAATAAAAACAAATAGCCTGCATGAGTGGAAAAACAAAAAACAAAATTAAATACTGGAGGAAAAATACCTCAGGGTTATATGCACCAACGCAATGGTGTCAAATAGTGTAAAATACACAATTCACTCCACAATAACCGTTGCCGGCTCAACATAGTGGATTATATACCCTTTCACATCATAGGCCATAAAAAAAACTCTAGTAACAGTAATTTGAATGCATACTCTCAAACAATGCTTAGACTACAAAACCTGGCTTATGTGTCCTCATAGCAAAAATCACACTTAGCTTCAACAAGAAACACCAATTGGTTTAACTCCTATGCCGGGCATTTCACCAAGGGCCGTTTCAGGAAGCTAAACCATAGAGGACCAAGCTTTAACAGCACCAAACTGTTTCAAGAAACCAATGTTATTTCACAAGCCAAGTCTAGAAAATGTACAAGAAATTATTACTGATCCACTACTCAGGCTTACAAACATATCACAACCCCAGCAGCTAGCTAATACATGAACCAAACATACGCACATCAAAGGCAACCCAACCCGAAATTCACACATAGCAGACTGAAAAAAACGCCGTGCCTGCGCATTATAAAGGCCCATCACAGAATCCTGACCATGATGCCTCAATGACATCACGATGTAAAGAACCAATCATACACAAAGTTTAAAAAACGGCATCAGTTCAAACCAATAGGTACTCGCAGAATCTCACAACCATAAACCCCTGCGGATTACTTCTCATTACCACCACCGTACTCCAGCTACATACACCACTCACACCTACGTTCATTCACAAATTTCACAATAGCAAGAACATCACAACAAGGACACAAGAATAGGATAGGAAGCCCCAAACCGAATACACCAGACAGTACTAAAAGCACCCTCCCTCCATAAACCATACTAATCGCTAGTCACCAACAAACTTTCCAGTCAATGAGTTCATTCAACCCTCTCAAACTCACTATGTCAAAATGAAATATACAGAACTGTTCGCGACGCGTTTCAGAGCCCGATCACCACCCAACCACAACTGGGGTATATGGTCCAAGACCACATATCTATAATCATCAAATGTATGGTTAGCCTCTAGACTATGAAGTACTAGTGGGGCTCCCTCTACCTTATACCTGATCTTAGTATGATGCTCTGCAAAACCAGGTGCGCAGTTGATGTATAGTTTTTCCAATATAAAAGCAGCCCACAAGGGCACAACAGTGCATATACTACAAACTCTGAGTGACACGTAGTCTGCCAACACAGGTGCCATTGTATATTATGATATACAAAAAAAAAAACAGTTGTCACACATATAAAGAGGACATAAAGAACAAGATCCACATGCCAGGCTGCAAAACCAACCCTTTAGACTCTCCAGGCACTGTCAAGCAGTTGACGACAGAAGCTCTGCAGTATTCTCAGAACTATTGTCCATTTATTTAGACTTGTTCTTGCACCCTTTGATGTCTTCCATCCCGCCTTATGTGCAAGATATCCAAACATTTCTTGAATTTATTACATGTTTTTGATATACAGAATTTTCCTTTAGAGGAGTGGTTGGTCATGCTTGATGTAAACTCTATATATACAAGTATACCACAGGAGGGAGTGCTAGAGGTTTTAGAGCAGGTATTTGTTCAAAGGGGTGATATATCTTCCATGATATATCTTCCAGTCAATTAAGTTTTCTTATGCAACTGGCCCAGTTAGCTCTTTGTGAAATATTTTTTTTGTTATGATACCCAGCTCTAACAACATTCAGGTGTTGAGATGGGTGTTACAATGGCCCCTTCAATAGCAAACCTATATATGGCTCATTTTGAGTCAGTATGATTAACTCATTGTAGTTATAGCGTAGTTACTCACCTGTAACAGGTGTTCTCCAGGAGCAGCAGGAATCAGTCCTCACTTATGGGTGACGTCGGCGCCGACGGAGCCCTCGCGGAGCAATTTTCCCCAGCTTTCAAAGAAAGCCTTTGGGAATTGCAGCGCACATGCGCGGTCCTCTTCCCGCCCAAGGGTGCCATCTTAGCCAGTCAGATGACATAGCTAAAAAAGACAGCATAAAAATTTGCAAAAAAGTAAAGCAGACGATTGCAACTCCAAGGGGAGGAGGGAGGGTTGTGAGGACTGATTCCTGCTGCTCCTGGAGAACACCTGTTACAGGTGAGTAACTACGCTTTCTCCAGGACCAAGCAGGAAGTCAGTCCTCACTTATGGGACTCCCAAGCTCAAGGCTACCGGAGACCCTAAGCACAAAAAGAGCTCCCTCTAGCTCAGCAGCACAGCAGGAAAGAATCTTCGCTGAATTATTACCCACCGGTAGCCCACATCCGGGATGGAGGGTAGGAGTTGCTCAGACCTCAAAGAGATTACGGAGGACTGCCTGTCCGAAAGCACTGTCCCTGCGGGACTCCCTCTCGAGACAGTAATGGACCGCAAAAGTCTGGCTCGAAGACCAAGTAGCGGCCCGGCAGATGTCTGCCAGCGGAACAGAGCGGAGGTAAGCCACTGACGTGGCCTTTGCCCGAACGCAATGAGCCGTGACTCGACCTTCCAAGGAGAGTCCGGCTGCCCCATAAGCCCAAGTGATACAGTCCGCAACCCAGATGGACAGAGTACGCTTGGAGACCGGGAGCCCCAATTTATTGGGGTCAAAAGACACAAAAAGCTGAGCAGCTTTACGGTGCTCCCGCGTACGGTCAAGGTAGAAGTTCAAAGCCCTTCTACAGTCCAGGGTATGGAGGACCGTTTCAGCTCGGCTGGAGTGTGGTCTGGGAAAGAAGGTTGGAAGTACCACCTCCTGATTGATATGAAAAGGGGAGACCACTTTTGGAAGAAATTTTGGGTGAGTCCGTAGGACTACCCTATTTTTGTAGAACCGAGTGTAAGGGGGATCAGACACGAGGGCCTGCAATTCACTTACGCGTCTAGCGGAAGTGAGGGCTATCAAGAACAGTGTTTTCCAAGAAAGAAAACGGAGAGAACAGGTAGCCATAGGTTCAAAAGGCGGACAGGTGATCCGCTGTAAAACCACATTCAGGTCCCAGTCAGGCGCTGGCGGGCGCAGAGGTGGTTTAAGTAGAAGGAGACCTCGGAGAAACCTCGCTACGAGAGGGTCGTTGGAGAGAGGTCTGCCGTCCACCGGCACATGATGAGCACTGAGGTGAACCTTGACGGAGTTGGACTTAAGTCCCAGATTAGAGAGGTAAAGCAAGTACTGCAAGACCACCAACACCGGGCAGGAGAAGGGATCCTGAGACTGTCGGGTACACAAAACGGAAAACCGACGCCATTTAAGGGCGTAGCATTTGCGGGTAGAAGGTCGTCGCGAAGCTAGGACGACTTCCTCCACCTCTGCCGGCAGGAGAAGGGGAGCGAGGACTACCCTCTCAGCAGCCAGGCCATGAAGTTGAGAGACCTGAGGTTGGGGTGTAGCAGAGACCCCTGATCCTGAGTGAGGAGATCCGGTTGTAACCCCAGAGGGAATGGATCCTCCACCGCTAATTGCAGCAGGAGCGGAAACCACGGCTGTCTGGGCCAGCGAGGGGCCACCAGGATCATGAAGGCTTTGTCTCGGAGAACCTTGAAAAGAGTCCGAGAGACTAGCGGGATGGGAGGGAAAGCGTACAGAAGGCTCCCCGACCATGATAGTAGAAAAGCGTCCGCCGCAACCCGAAGGGGTGTGGCTGACGAGAGCAGAAGCGAGGAAGTTGCCGGTTGTGAGGACTGGCAAAAAGATCCACCGTGGGGAGGCCCCACTTTAGGAAGAGCTTCTGAACTACCAAGGGATCCAGACGCCACTCGTGCGGCTGGAGGATCCTGCTGAGTTTGTCCGCCAGGTAATTCTCTTGGCCTGGGAGATAAACTGCCTTGAGGAGAATGCCGTGACCGACGGCCCAAGAGCAGAGCCTCTGTGCCTCCCGGCAGAGGAGGAAGGAGCCCGTGCCCCCCTGCTTGTTCACGTAGAACATGGCAACTTGATTGTCCGTCTGGACAAGGACGGACTGGTGAGAAGTCAGGTGGGAAAAGGCCTTGAGAGCCAGGCGGATCGCCCTGAGCTCCAGGAAGTTGATCTGCTGAGCAGACTCCCACGTGGTCCAGAGGCCCTGAGTACGTGCCCCTTGGCAATGTGCTCCCCAGCCCAGGAGGGATGCATCTGTGGTCAGCACCCGGGCCGGCTGAGGTGACTGGAAAGGCATTCTGAATATCAGGTTCGGCTGCTGAAGCCACCACCGGAGAGACGAGATCAGCGGCTCGGAGACGCGCACTAGGTCTGCTAGGCCGCCTGTGGCTTGTCGCCACTGCTGGCGGAGACACCATTGAGCAGGCCGCATATTCAGGCGGGCATTGGGGGTCACATGGACGGTGGAAGCCATATGGCCGAGTAGTCTCAGGAAGCGCCTGGCGGAGACCAGGGGCTGGCTGCGAAAACGGTCGGCTAGGTCCATGAGCCGTTGAGCCCTGTCGAGCGGTAGGTACGCTCGTGCCTGAGGAGTGTGCAGCCTTGCGCCGATGAACTCGAGATCCTGTGAGGGGAGCAAAGTGGACTTTGCGAAGTTTATAACAAAGCCCAAGTACTGCAGAAGAGTCACCGTGCGGCGTGTGGCGTTGGTGACCTCCGGAGCGGACGCTGCTCTGATGAGCCAGTCGTCGAGGTACGGAAAGACATATAGGCCGTGAAGCCGGAGATGGGCCGCCACCACCGCGAGACATTTTGTGAAGACCCGCGGTGCGGAGGACAGGCCAAAGGGCAGTACTCTGTACTGGTAATGATTTCCTGCCACCACAAACCTTAGGTATTGGCGGTGGCTTGGGTGGATGAGGATGTGCGTGTAGGCATCCTTTAGATCCAAGGAGCATAGCCAATCTCCCTGCTGGAGGTAGGGCAGAAGGATTCCAAGGGTAAGCATTTTGAACTTCTCCCGCACAAGGAACTTGTTGAGGTTGCGCAAGTCCAGGATGGGTCTGAGGCCTCCTGTTCTCTTTGGTATTAGAAAATACCTGGAATAAAAGCCTTGACCTTTTAGGTGGTGGGGCACCGGTTCCACCGCCTGTTCCTGTAGAAGACCTGCTAACTCCTGAAGGAGTAATTCCCTGTGCAGAGGGGGTCGTGGAGGTTCTCCCGGAAAATAGGAGGGAGGGACCTGGTGGAAGTGGAGAAGATAGCCTTCTCGCACGACTTGAAGCACCCAGGCATCTGAGGTGATGCTGGACCACCTGTGGGCGAAGTGAACCAGCCGGCCTCCGGTGCTGGGAGGAACCAGCATGGGTGGAGAGGCTATGCTTAAGGAGTCAAAAACCCCCACCCTGCGGAGCAGAGGCTGGTGGTGCAGGCTTGGGGGCTTGCTGCCTACGGGACCCGTTACCCCGTCCCTTGGCCTGCTGGCCCTGTTGGGGAGCTGCAGGGGCCTGATAGTGGGGGTACTGTTTGTAGGCAGCCGCCTTCCTCGGGTAAAAGGACTTCTTTCCCGAGCCCTTCTTTTTCTGGGAAGGGGCGGAGGTCTTCCTAGAAAGCCTAGTCCTGGTGAGAGTCTCCGTCTCAATTTGTGCAGCCTTATCAGCCATGGGCTTGCCAAAGAGGTTTTCGCCTCGGCAAGGGACATCGACCAACTTGTCCTGCACCCAGGGCTCAAGGTCAGACGACTGAAGCCAAGCCTGTCGGCGGGCACCGATGACGGCTGCGGCCACTCGGGCCGATGCTTCAAAGCCATCATAGGCTGCTCGGGACATGAATTTTGAGCATTCCCGAATGCCAGTGGACAAGGCCAGGAACCTCCGCAAGGATTCCTCGGACAAACCCGCGGAGAAGCCGGCTAGCTCTTTAGCCAGGTCTCGGAGATACATGCCCATGTATAGCTGGTAGGTCTGGACACGACATGCGAGCATAGAGCCCTGGAAACACTTCTTACCAAGGCCATCCAGGTTACGGGCCTCCCTGCCAGGAGGCACCGAGGAGTGCATCTTCTGGCTCTTAAGACGATGCATGGCCGATTCCACTACCATGGAATGGTGTGGTAGCTGTGCTTTTTGGAAGCCAGGGCTCTTGCGGACTCGATAGATAGAATCGACCCGCTTGCTCAGGACCGGCGAGGTGGCCGGACTCTCCCACATGCGGAAGAGTAGTCGTTCCAGCATGGGAGGAACCGGTACAGTAAAGTGTTCCCTGGCGGGAGAGTCATACTGGAGGGCGTCGAGCTCTTCGGCTCGAGGCTCCTCCTCGGGGTCCGCAGGGAAGGCCAAAGCCTTGGCCATATCCCTGACGAAGTCCGAGAACCGGGCATCCTCCGGGGGGGGACTGCTTCCGAGGTTCGGACTCAGGTGAGTCCGAGGGGACACACCGAGTCCGAAAAGAATCAGGCGACTCTTCCTCTTCAGACTCCCAGACCGACTCCGACGAGGACTCGGTGGGGTCGGCCCGGGCAGGGCGCGGCGCCTGCCGCCCTGACGCCGAGGGAGTCGGCGTCGGCGACCTCGGTCCCGAACGGGAGGCCGAGGGTGACCTCGACCGAGGATCGACTCGAGTTCGCATCGACTCGAGGATCGGCTCGGTCTCCGGGGTCGACTTAGACGTCGACGTCCCGGCGGTCGGGGCAGCGGCGCCAGCGAGCAGTGCCCGCTGCTGGTCCATGAAGGCAGACAGTCTGCTCTCCAAGGCCGTCAACCTGAGTCCGAGTCCGGGCCCGACGTCGGCTGTCGCGGAGGCGAGTCCAGAAGGACCACAGGACTTACCCGAGCAGGCAGCTCCGACTCCAGGCAAGGTCGCTTCGTGAGGTGCTCCTTCTCCAAGGACCCGGGGCGGCTATCGGGGCTATGCGACCTGGCCCTCGCGGAGCCAGGAGCGTCCACCGACGCCGCCCTCGCGGGTTTCACCTTCCGTCGATGGTCCCCGGAGGGAGAACCCCTGTCGGAGGAACTCCGGCGACGGTCCGAGCTGGAACCCCTGGACGCGGAGGCCTCCGACGAGGTCCGGGTACGGCTGGGGTCAGCGAAGATTCTATCCCGCTGATGCCGCCGACTTCTCAACGCTTTGGAGGAAAGTTTGCCACAAGGCCCACAGATCATTTCTTCATGATCCGGGCCCAGGCAGCGGAGGCAATTGTCGTGTGTGTCAGTTAGTGACATATTTCGGTCACACTGACCACACCGCTTGAAACCACTGGCAGCCATCGGGGGAAAAAGGGCCCCGGCGAGGTCAAAGGACCGGGCTGCCAGGGAAAAACCGAAACGAAAACTGACTAAGTCAGAAAAACCGAAAAAGAAGAAGAGGACTCGTGACCGGCGTCGCGAGTCCGGGCGGGAAAAAGACCGGCGTCGAACCGAAGGAAAAAAGAGTAATTATGAAGAAAAATCAACTTTTTCGCGGGGACACGACGGGTACGTCTGTAGGGCTCCGCGGAAAAAAGAAGACTGGCTAAGATGGCACCCTTGGGCGGGAAGAGGACCGCGCATGCGCGCTGCAATTCCCAAAGGCTTTCTTTGAAAGCTGGGGAAAATTGCTCCGCGAGGGCTCCGTCGGCGCCGACGTCACCCATAAGTGAGGACTGACTTCCTGCTTGGTCCTGGAGAACATCAATATACGCTTATGTGAGTTTGCTATATTGATGATGTATTTATCTTGTAGGGAGGGTTTGAGAATAGTTTGCTTGACTTCCATAATTGGTTTAACCAACGAGGCTCTTGCATACAGCTTACAATGGTTTATGAGAAAAATTCAATTTCCTTCCTAGGTGTTCAAACTTTGAGAAAGCAGGAGGGATTTGAGACTTCATTCTTTAAGAAAGAGACTGACAGGAATGCCCTTCTTCATTATGAGAGTGCATACCTCGTTGGGTTGAAAAATGGGCTTAAGATATCGTCGCAACTATAGTTCGGTATCTCAGTATAAGCAACAGCTCCTTAGGTTGGCAAAGGCATTTGATTATAAGGAGTACCCTTCAGGGATTATTGAGCGAGCCTGGATTCTTGCCCTGAATTATTTATTTATTTATTTAACATTTCTTATATACCGCCTTTCATGATATCAATTGGCTTTTGGCTCCACAATCACAATCTAACAGTAAGGATTCCCAGTTTATTCATCTAGTCATAAATTTTTACCATTGAGTGGGCAATTATGAAAGATTATTAGAACTCATTTTCATGTTCTGTCCACGATACCTGGGTTTTCAGATTTTAAACCTAGGTTGGTCTATACTAAGGGGTGTAATCTGAGAGACATTTTAAACCCGATGATGCCTGGAGAGTCTAAAGGGTTTGTAGCATATGCACTGTTGTGCCTTTGTGTGCTGCTTGTTTGTTCATTAATACTCTAAGGGGCTTGTTTACAAAGCCGCGGTAGCGGTTCGCGGTCGTTATCGGAGCCGCGGCCCCATTGAAATCAATGGGGTCGCGGCTCCGATAACGATCGCGAACTGCTACCGCAGCTTTGTAAACAAGCCCCTAAGAATTTAAAGGTCTGAATCATATCTCCACTGTCCCTCCTCTCCTCCAGAGTGTATATATTTAGGTCTTCAAATCTCTTCTCATATGTCTTCTGATGCAGGCTCCAAATCATTTTGGTCACCTTCCTCTGATCCATTTCCAGTCTTTTTATATCCTTTGCGAGATATGGTCTCCAAAACTGAACACAATATTCCAAGTGAGGCCTCACCAGCGACTTGTCAGTGTCTTCCTTTCTGCTGGTAATTCCTCTCTGTATGCAACTCAGCATCCTTCTAGCTTTTGCCAGCGCCTTGTCACATTGTTTCGCTACCTTGAGATCCTCAGAAACAATCATTCCGAAGTCCTTCTCCTGGTCCATGCACACCAACCTCTCGCCCCCTATCACATACAATTCCCTTGGATTTCTGCTTCCCTAGTGCATGACACTGCACTTCTTCACATTAAATCTTAACTACCAAGCATTAGACCATTCTGCCAGCTTTTGTGGATCTTTCCTCATGTTATCCACTCCCTCAGGGGAGTCCACTCTGTTGCAAATTTTCATGTCATCTGCAAAAAGACAGACTTTTCCATTCAGAAACGCACACAAGCACCTTTTCAACTTCTCACCTAAGCATCCTGTTATAAAATCAGGCCCTCCTACATAACTCTCTCTCTGTATCTATATTCCTACTTAAAGATATGTGCGATGGCATAAATGTTATTTATCAAAGGTTTACAGAGTAACAGTCTTATAATACCTTACTAATAACTTGCTCAAATAGCGCATGAGGAACTTAATCAAAATTCTGAAAAAAAGTCATGTGGATTTTTTTTTGTTTCCCAGCTGCTTCCTTTCTACTTCTAGCTCAATCAGAACCTACCCCAATTGGGCTACAATGCCATGAATATTTATTTACTATTACCAGAGATTTGCCCATTTTTAATTCCCCTCTCCTCTCCTGTCTATTCCAACCATTGTATAGAGTTGGCTGAATGAGAGGCATGAATTGTGACTCACTGAGCCATGGGCATCCACCTCAAGTCTCCCACCCACACATTTGAACTTCTCACCTGTAAAATCCTACCTGCAAATAAGTGCATTTGTAAGAGAAAATGGTCAAGCAGACAGGCCAGGAGTCTCATGGATCTTCCATCTGCCTTTCTACTTCCACCTTTCATCTAGGAGATCGGAAACGTTGGCACTATGGATTTTAAGGGAAAGTGGAAAAGGGTAGTTAGGATGATGCCACTTCTACCTCTAGCAACTAATGCTAGTCAGCAGTCTATAGCATCCCTATGACTCTGATTTCTTCCTTGTTAATATGCCCCAGAAGTTGAATGTCTACAACCGTAGACAGGATGCTATCTGTAACATAGATTTTGCTGGAGTCAGATTCTTCATTTCCGAACAATAATTTAGCAAATAACAGCGCAAAAGAAAGGCCTGGCAATCTAATTCCGGTCATGCCTTGCCAAGAAAACCCAGGGGATAGATCGCATGAGTCAGCATCAACTCGATGATACACAATCACAACCAGCTAGGTTTAAAAAAAGGCTTGGATAAGTTCCTGAAGCAAACGTCCTTAAACAGTTATTAAGGCAGTCTTGGAGGAAAGCCACTGCTTATCTCTGGGGACAAGCAGCATGTAATCTTGCTACTTTTTAGAATCCTGCCAGGTACTTGTAATCTGGATTGGCCACGGCTGAAACAGGATAATGGGGTTGATGGACCTTTCTTCTGACCCAGAATGCCAATTCTTACATTCTTATGTAGTGGAAACAGCATAATGAAGAAAACACTGCATAAATATAGGATTTATACATTGCTTTTCATCCACAGAGAATCCCAATGCACTTTACTTTCAGAAATATTTAATTTAATTAATTGATTTCTAAGCTACTTTTCCACCTTTACAGGCCGCTCCAATATTCACTCCTCTTTCCAGAAGTGCTGGTCTGGTACAGAAACTGCATGAAAGTATTCTTGTACTTCAGAGTGAAAGTGACACCTCATCGGAAACTAAGGAGGTTAGGCTCAGTTTACACAAATAGCCAGCTGATTTGTATGTGTAAGTAGCTATTGTAGAGAAGGCACTACTTATACACTGAAGGGGCAGAATGCAGAGATTTTAAGGGGGTGGGTTCGGGATGTGGTTGAGCAGTTCTTCGCAATGGCAATCGGTGCATATATGCTGTAGACAATTTCCGTGTCAATATTTACACCTACTTTAAATCACAGTTTGGATCTGGGGTTTGGAGAGGTGCTTAAGGGAGGGGAATAGTGCTTACCTTTCAGAAGTTCAAAACCACTTCAAAATTCCAAGAGATTTGAGTTTGGAGGCAAGCTCCATATTTGTTTATTTATATGTATTCATATAATCTGCCCAGAAAAGTTGGGAGAGCTGGGTACAAATCCAATAAATGAAATGACTAAATGGCTCCCTCGACGTGCAGATTTGCAGAATCCACCACCAGCTACATGTAGGTTAGTGGTACTTAAAGATGTAAAGCCTCAAGTAATGCCATTCTTTTTTTTTTAAGATAAATATAGCTAATCCCTCCAACTTTCTAAGGCCGTGTTCTCTGTTATTGTCCGATCTTCCAACACTAAAGTTAAATTATACTACAACAATCCTTAATCGCATTCAACAGTTTTAAATTCACTTCGTTGTTAAATGAATTTCACTTTTTTTAAACTTTTCTGAATTATATGATTATAAATTTATGAGGGGTACATAGGTCTCAGACTTCTCCTGGCACTGGCTAATCAGACAATGTCCTTTGCCTTAGCGCCTGTTTTGCATCAACGGCCTATGTAGTCGTGTCCCCTCAAGTGTTTAGTGTTGAGTAAACAGGTTAAGTAATAATCGTGCTTATCTGAATCGATGAAAGTCTTTCATCGATGGGAGTCTTTCATCGATTCAGATAAGCACGATTATTACTTAACCTGTTTACTCAACACTAAACACTTGAGGGGACACGACTACATAGGCCGTTGATGCAAAACAGGCGCTAAGGCAAAGGACATTGTCTGATTAGCCAGTGCCAGGAGAAGTCTGAGACCTATGTACCCCTCATAAATTTATAATCATATAATTCAGAAAAGTTTAAAAAAAGTGAAATTCATTTAACAACGAAGTGAATTTAAAACTGTTGAATGCGATTAAGGATTGTTGTATAATTTAACTTTAGTGTTGGAAGATCGGACAATAACAGAGAACACGGCCTTAGAAAGTTGGAGGGATTAGCTATATTTATCTTCAGTTTGTTTACCCTCTGTAAACTGACGCGCGGAGTAAATTCTTTTTTTTTTAACATTTTTCTTTGTGAAAGGTGAAATTAAACTTTACCTCAAATTGTCTTTCCTTGAGTCCCTCCAGTGCAGTCCAAGTACTTGAGGGGGTAGTGCTCCTCTACCAGCAGCTGAAGTCTGAGCATGTTAGAGTCTTGATGTCGCTGTACAAGAGCTCCCCCTTCAGCTCTAGACTCTAGTATCCTATTGTCAAAGCAGACTCAACTGAGCACCAACTCCAATGCCTCCCATACCTACTACTACTTTTTTTGTTGCAGTTGTTGTTTCTTTCCATTGAAGAACAGTCAGTGTCTTTCAAACTGGGCTACCTTAAAAAAAAAAAACGAACTACATACATGAGTAAACACAGAATGAGGGTGAGCAGAGCTGACAGAGCCACACATGCCCTGATGCCCATCCCCGACATGAAGATAATGATCCCTTAGAACAATTAGATGACCTTCTTCACAGGATCTTTCCCCTGCGAATGCTGGACTCACTGCAAACTGAATGAACAAGTGGACCAAAGAACAGCAATCTGGATGGGACCTGGCCAGGAAAGGCCCATCCACCAGGTGAGCTAGGTGGACGGTCTGGGTGGGCGGCAGCAGTGGCACACATGACCGGCTGCGCCCCTCCCCCCCCCCCCAATTGCTGCCAATTCTGTTAGGGGGGCAACAGTATTTCCAAAAACAGCAGCAAAAAGCACTGTGCTTTGCATATATCCACTGGGGGAACCAGACCATGTTCCACCCATGACAATGCTTATGCCCTAGTGGAGTGAGCCCTGAGCCCCACTGGCACCTGCTTGCCCTTTGCAATGGCATCCTTCATCCAACGAGCCAACGAAGCTTTGGAGGCGGTCTCACCCTTCCGAGACCCCCCAAATAGGATAAATAAGTGATCTGATTTTCAAATGGGTTTGGTCCTTTTAAGATACTGCTACAACACCCTGCGGAGATCTAGTTTGTGCAACTGCCTATCCTCCAACGAATTTCCAAGATTTCTAAAGGCAGGCAGAAAAATGGATTGATTCAGGTGCAGGGAGATACTACCTTAGGCGGGGAGGACGGCATCTGCCTCAGAACAACTTTTCCTTGGATATCATAAGGAAAGGTTCCCTGCAAAATAGAGCCTGCAGCTCTGAGATCCTCGGCGCTAAATACATTATCATCAGAAAAAACATCTTTGCAGAGAGACACTTCCACGACACTGTTGCCAAGGGTTCAAAGGGAGGCTCTGTCAAAACTCAGAACCGGATTGTTTTTTTATTGTACACTGCCCTGATACATGTGCCTGGGCAGTAAATCAAGTGACAAAATAAAGATAAAGATCCCACAAGATCCCGAACACAAGGGCATCTGCACCTGCTTAACTGCGCAGGAAATGCTTCACATCAGGATGTGTTGCCAGGCAACAGCCCTGCACTCACCCCCAGTAAAAGGAAAGGGCCACAACCTGTACTCTCAATGAGCTGAGAGTCAGCCCTTTATCCAACCCATCCAGGAGGAAGACTAGAATCTCTGACAAGGAAGCTCTGAAAAGCCTAATGCTCTTGGCCACACACCAATACTCAAACACTCGCCAAATCCAGATACAAGCTATGGTAGTAGACTTCTTCTGAGTCTTCAACATCGTGGCTGTGATGGCTGTTGAGTATCCCCTATGCTTTAACCACACACGCTCAACAGCCAGGTCATAAGCGAGAACTGATCCACTGAGCCATCGGAATCTGTCCCTGTGACAGCAGATTAATTCTGTTGAGAAGCTGCCAGGATTCGGCTACTAGCAGCCTCCTCAGGTCTGCATACCACAGAAGCTGAAGCCAGTCCAGAGTGATTAGAATCACTATTCCCCTGTGATTCTCGATGCATCGTAGAAGATGGCCGATCGTGGCGCAGGGCGGAAAGACATACAAGAGGCTCCCTGACGGCCATGTCTGCACAATGGCATCTAGTCCCTCGGACATGTGCTTCCTCTGTCTGTTGGCATTGGCACTGGCACTGAACAGGGATGCCCTGAGGTCTATGATCGGAACCCCCCAATGGAGTGTGATGTTGTGAAAACACCGCCACATTCAGCTCCTATTCACCTGGATCCAGACGGTGCCAACTGAGAAATTCCGCCTGCACATTCTCCTTGCCTGCTACATATGCCACGGAGAGCATGGAGAAACATAGAAACATGACGGCAGAAAAAGACCGCATGGCCTATCCAGTCTGCCCTTCCATATCAACCACTACAACAGCCCCCTCTTTTCCTTTAAAGATCCTCTGTGTTTGCCCCATGCTTTTTTGAATTCAGATACTGTCCTTGTGTCCATCACCTCCAATGGGAGACTATTCCATGCATCCACCACTCTTTCTGTAAAGAAATATTTCCGCATATTACTCCTGAGTCTATTCCCTTTCACTCTCATCATATGTCACCCCATAGCAGAGCTTGCTTTCAGTCGAAAGAGGCTCTCCTCATGTGCATTTATGCCATGGAGGTTGTGATAAGGAAGCTTATCAAAGCTCAGGGAGTAATGACAAAAGAGGAGAATTTACTCTGATCAAGGGACCTGTGCTGGCAGGTTATAGAAATAAGACAGCTTGTTTCCCTAAAAGACTACATGTTCCAGAATGCACTAGTATGCAGAAAGTCCCTAGGGGAGTTAGAGTGGAAAAGCATGAGTCTAATCAGAGAAAGCATTATGTCATCCCTAATCAAACAGCCTCTAGAAGAATGCTTAATCCAAAACACCTGAAGAGTGCAAGGGAGGAGTTGCAATCTAAGCCCTTTAAAACTAGAGGGGAATCTTCAGGAAGACAGAAGGGGAAGGGGAATCAGAAGAACCTGAAGGAACAAGGACAAGGAAGCAGACGGTCCAAGAGAGGAGCTCAGAGCAATACCTATGCCTGGAGAGATACCTGGGGGAAAGGTTCAGAGGAATGGAGAAAGCCAGAGGTCATTAAATCCACAGCCAGGGACCCTCAAGCAACACCTAGGAAGAGGACTGTTGCAGCTAAGGAGAAAAGGAGCCCAAATACCTCTTGGAGGATGTCTGGAGAAAAGATCCTGAGGTCCAGAGATACCAACTGGAGGACAGGACACAGAAGCTCTATTGCATACTGGCCAGAATACCAGAAGAAGCAGCCTGATGCTTGCCTGGATTCAGGTAGGAACTGTGAACGTTTCTCTAGCTTTGAGCAGTGCAAACAGCAGGGAAACAGTTTCTCTCCATGTAGAGGTCAGTTCCTAAAGCCCTCTGAGTCAGACGGAGAAACTGAATATATGCAATTTCAAGAGCAAGGTTTAATATCTGATACAGAGGATGATTATATGGACTGTTCTTTGAGTAGGTGGTTGTTTTAGGGAAATCCTAAATATCAGAGCAAACATCAAAAGGAAACATTCTAAGTATTGGCTTCCCATAAAGTTTTGTTCAAAAGGAAAAAGCTTTGTTGGAAAGTTTTGCACGTGTGCTGAAATCAAGCTACTGATTGCAGTTAATTGTCACCTGTTGGTAAAAGGAGAGCCCAGCACAAGCCGTGCACACGTGGGTTTTAAAAGTTCTTTTCTGTATGGAGAAAGTGAGCATTGTTTTTGTATAAAGAAGTTTTCCTCTTTGATTTGTTTTTCCCCCAGCACTGCTAAGGAGTTTATTAGCAGTGGCTGAAAGAAGCCTTTCTGTTCCATAAAGGACTTTGATACTTAATTTGCCTACATTTTTCAGTTGCCTTATTTTTGTTAAATAAACCCTGGAGAAGTTATCTGGATGGTGTTACCAAGCATATCTGTGTGTGGGATATCCACCCCATAAATAAATTCTAATTTTGCCTTACACTCGACCAACTACAAGAGTTTTCATTCATTTAAAAAGCCAAGCTTTGTGTGTGAAAGGACTTCAATAACCACAATCCTTTGCAAGACAGTTAATTTACATACTTGCCAAGATGATGGTTCCTTCATAACAAGCACCCCCTTTTACAAGGTATTTAAACATCTCAATCATATCTCCTCTATCCTGTCTTTCCTCTAAAGTATACATATTAAGGTCTTTAAATCAGTCCTCATGCTTTATAATGAAGACCACTAACCATTTAGTAGATACCCTCCGCACCGACTCCAACCTGGACTTCTGCTGCCAGTACTGTGCTCCCTGTCCCTCCTTGCCAGTTTATTTAGGCCACTGTGGTCATGTTGTCCGAGCATACACTCACTGCCTACCCCTGCAGTAGACAGCGAAAATGCTGCAGTGCCAAGAAAACTGCCCACATCTCCAGTCGACTGATGAACTATGAACTCTCCTCCCGGGACCACTGCCCCTGGCATCTATCATCAAAAAGGTCCAAATAAGCAGCTCAAGCGGCGTGCCCGTTGTCAGATTGCCTTCCTGTAGCTACCAGCCCAGGTTCGCCTTCATGTCCTCCAGGCAGCGAAGCTGCCATGACAACAGCTGCAACTGTGGTGCCCAATGCAACAGGAGACCCTGTTGCAGGGGCTTCATGTGAGACCAGCTCCAAAGCACCATGTCCAAAGCCGTCACCATGGATCTTTGAAGCTACAAATAGTACCAAGTCATTGACGCCACCTTTGCCAGAAACTGCTGCACCTGTTGGAGCTTTCTGACCCTGTTCGACTTCCAAATTAAACTGTGCCCCTAAATACACAATCTGCTGGGCCACAGTTGACTCTTGGCTAGGTTGATCGCCCAACCTAAGCTTTGCAGAAATTCCAACACCTGCTGAGTGACTAACACTGCCTCCTCTCCGGACTTTGCTCGTATGAGCCATTCATCTAGATACGGGTGAACCACAATGCCCTCTTTCCACACTACCACCACTACCATGATCTTTGTAAAGGTGCATGGAGCCGTGGCTAACCTGAATGGCAAAGCTTGAAACTGGAAGTGACCCACTGGGACTGCAAAGCACAGGAATCACTGATGCTCTGGGCGAATGGGTATATGGAGATACACTTTGGTAAGATCCAGTGCCGATAAAAGCTCTCCCTGCCTTACCGCTATAATGACAGAGCACAGGGTCTCCATGAGAAAGTGCAGAACCCTTAGTGCCCAATTGACGTGCTAGAGATCCAGAATAGGTCGGAAGGACCCTTCCTTTTTTTTGGGACCATGAAGCACATGGATTATCGACCTGACCCACACTGGTCTGATGGCACTGGCACTACAGCCCCTGGGCCAACAAACGATGGAGGGTGATGCGCACCACCTCAGCCTTTGCCAGAGCTTGGCAAGGAGACCGAACAAAGGCTTTGGGGCAGTTTCTCCAAATGGGTTAATTTTGTGCATACCATGACAGTCGAGAACCTCACTTCTAAACCAGGGCATAGGGAATATAATCTCAGTCTCTCAAATTTACAGCTAAAGAGAGCCTCCTGCTGGAGTTTGTAAGATGTAACATGTATGGATAAGTTTGTCAAGATGTGCTTGGAAATTCTTTATCAAGCCTGTGTCACCCAAAACGATGGGAACCATTTCTGTATCTTTCTGCTATATTTTCTTTATCTTTTTTTCACTTGATAGGTCTCTGGCTACATTTCCTGGTATTTCAGGATTTTCTGCCTCTTCACATAATTCACAGTATAGTTGCTTGGTACCGACATCTCTATTATCAATGCTGTTCTGGTGTTTTTCTCCTTAACACTATATCCGGCTTCCTCACATTGTTTTTTATTGGCCAGAATGGTAGTATCCCAGGTGATCATAACCTCCTCTGTAATTCTCTTAGGGTCTTGATCTCAGTGCTTTTTGGGCACAGTGATGTTGTAGTGCTTTCAGAGTTTCCAATGGATGAAGCGCACTACTTTATTATGGCTTTTTGTATAGAAATTTTCTGCCATCAGAACTTCACAACCAGCTATGAGGTCAGTCACTGTTTCCAGGTCTTTCTTACAGAATCGACATATGTCTGTGTTGCCAGTTTTTTCAATGCTCGCTGTAAACCATCTCGTCCGTAAACCACTGTCTTGGGCTGCAACTTTGCTTGTTTGCAGATGATACCAAAATCTGCAATAGAGTAGACAGAAGGAAAGAGTTGATAACATGAGGGATCTAGCTAGACTTGAAGAATGGTCAGGAATTTGGCAGCTGAAATGTAATGCTAAAAAATGCAGGGTCATGCATTGGGGCTGCAAAAATCCAAAGTGTAGGGGGTGAGGTGCTTCTGTCCACAAAAGAAGAGCAGGACCTGGGCGTAATTGTGTCTGATCATAAAGTGGCTAAACAGGTAGAAAAAGTGATGGCAAAAGCCAGAAGGATGCTTGGTGTATAGGGAGAGGAATGGCCAGCAGAGAAAAGAAAGTGATAATCCCTTTGTATAAGTCTCTGGTGCAACCTCATTTGGAGTATTGTGTGCAATTTTGGAGACTGCACCTTCAAAAGGATATAATCAGGTTGGACTTTGTGCAGAGGGTGACGACTAAAATGGTTAGTGGTCTTCGTAATGAAGCATATAGGACAAAGATTTTAATATGTACACTTTAGAGGAAAGGCGGGATAGAGGAGATATGATAGAGACATTTAAATATCTCCGTGGCATAAATGCACAGGAGGGTCTCTTTTAATTGAAGGCAAGCTCTGCTATGAGGGGACATAGGATAAAAGTGATTCAGGAGTAATACGCAAATATTTATTTACAGAAAGAGTGGTGGATGTGTGGAATAGACACGAGGACAGTATAGTAAACATGAGGACAGTGTCTGAATTCAAAAAAGCATGGAACAAATACAGAGGATCTCTAAAGGTAAAAAGGGTACTATTGTAGTTGATATGGAAGGGCAGACTAGATAGGCCATGTGGTCTTTTTCTGTCGTCATGTTTCTATCAACCTCTCATCCTTTGGTTTCAGTTCACTCCTCCTTAACCAACCATTCATGTGTCCATCCTCGATAGAAAAAGGGTTCCTGGAGTAAAACTCTGTATTTCCCAATGTATTTGTGCATCTGCCACTTATTTTTCTTTGTTTGTTGATCTAATTCCTTAAAGAGTTTTTTCTCTTGTTTAACAAATTCTGTTACTTCCTTCCCTGTGCATGCTTGTGGATTTTCACTCATTCCTTCTAGCCTAGGCTTCTGTGAAACGATGGGCGAACTCCAGCACGTAACCCTCCCGAATAATCTCCAACACCCATTGGTCGGTCATTATACTGGTCCAGGCGGAGTAAAACCTTTGTAACTGACCACCTACTGGAACCAGATCCACCTGAGCCTTGTAGCTTCATTGGGTTTTCTTCATGGCGAGCTGGGAGGCAGAGTAAAACCCCCTCTCTGTTGCTCTGTAGCTATGAAAGGGCTGCCCCCGCTGCCCATAGCATCCACACTGAGAAGGGGCACAGCTACCACCCCAAAACCTCCAGAAATCTTTGACTTGGCCCCATTGTGGAGTGTTCTGTTTAGCGCCCTTAGGGCGATCTTCTGGCAGCCGCGCTCCATTGGAATCATTCAAGACTTTCACCAGCTTTTCCGGGACTGCCCCAAAAAGCAATTTGCCCTTAAAGGAAAGCTTGCTGAGCCTAATCTTGGACAACACATCCACAGACCAATTTCGCAGCCAAAGGAAATGCCGAGCCGCAATAATAGAAGCCATCATTTTTGAAGCAACCCGAACCAAGTCATAAAAGGCATCCACCAGATACGTTGAGGCCAACTCCAAACTAGTTCCCTCTGGAGCCACCTCCAAGATATCCCATTCCGGAGCAGACAAGACCTGAAGCCATCAAATAGACATCCAAGTGACACAGGCCCCACAAATGGAGGCTTGCAAGTCCAAGGTGGTAGAGTCAAAAGCCTAGAAACATAGAAAAATGACAACAGAAAAAGACCACGTGGCCTATCTAGTCTGTCCTTCCATATCAACTACAACAGTCCCCTTTTTTCCTTTAGAGATCCTCTGTGTTTGTCCCATGCTTTTTTAATTCAAAAGCACCTCTAGCTTACTGTCCTGAAGATCCTTGAGGGCCGCACCACCTTCTACTGAAATGGTGGTCTTTTTAGTCACTGCCGAGACTAAGCTGTCCACCTTAGGCATCTCAAGGAGGTCCCTTTTCTCCTGCAGAATAGGGTAAAGGCGGCACATCGTTGTCATCTTTAAGTCCTGTTTCGGGTACCTCCCACTCTGTCTCTATCATTTTCTTGACCAGTCTGTGCACTGGAAAACATACCCGAGACCCTTTGAACTCTCGTAAGAAGGGATCCTCCAAGGGCTCTTCCGCAAGCGCCAGAGGAGAAAAGATATTTAGCGCAGCCAGGGAATGGGTAATGAGCGCTGTGAGCTCCTCCCTGTGGAATCCCCAGAATACATAAGGTTATCCCCCATAGGAATCTCCCCTTCCTTCAATTCCAGCATCTCCAGCTCCCCTCAGAGATCTGAAGGGCCTTTGCCCAAGATCTCGAAGGCCTGGGACTGTGAAGAGGATGGCTCCTTCCAAATATCCCTTTCTCCTTTGTATTTCTTTGCAGGTGGTGCTTCCTCCCCAGCAAAGTCATCCTGCAGGGTGTCACCAGGCATAATGGAGGGCAAATCAGATTGTCTTGCCTCCTCCACCTGCCTCTTTTTCAAACAATAGGCCTTATGCAAGGAAAGAATAAAAACAGTGGAGAATATTTGCTGAACCAATTCTAATTGTTCAGCAGGCCCTATCCATGGTGCTGAGACCTTTGTGCTCTGCATTTTTGATTTCCTTTTAGCAGGCCGCAAGATCTGCGGGGAAATGGCTACCCCATCTGAAATGGCCGTGGTTCCCACCAAAACCACTGGAACCTCTGTGCCGGTCCCCCCAGCCGCCTCCTCCTCCTGTTGCAGATGTGCGCTACTCTGCGTGTCCCCATTGCATCTCAGGACCAGCAAGGTCACTGGCTGATTGAGATGAAAATGTCACCACCTTAGGTATGAAGAAGAGTACAGTGTGCCAGACCAGTTTTTCAGGTGGAACACCAAATAGGACTTTCAACAATTCAAGGCCTGGAGCTCAGAAACTCTCCTCACTGAGTAAATGGCTACCAAAACACTGTCTTCGGTGTCAAATCCTTTGAGGATGTCTAATTCATGGGCTCCAAGGGCGCTTCCATCAGGGCCTCCAATATGATATTCAGGTCCCAGGACGGCACAAGCCATCTCTTCAGAGGATGTACCAGCTTGATAGCTCTCATGAACTACACCAAGTCTGGGTGTACAGCCAACAATCTACCACCAATGCACCCCCTATAGCATGCCAAGGCCACTACCTGGACTCTCAGGGATCCTTTGTCCGTTTGGAAAAAGGATAGGACTGACAAGACTGAGGCTCCCAATGTCATAGTGCCCACACACTAGGCCTCAAACACTCTCTAGACTCACATATAAGTCAGTGAAGTAGAGCATTTGCAAGTTCTGAGGAGGGTAGAAACCACCACCGGCGAGTAGCCCCAATGCCTCAACTACGCTCTTTCAAGAGCCAAGCCATAAGTGAGAAGCGATCCACTTGGGACATCCACAACTGTCCCTGCTGCAGCAGATCTGGTGGTTCCAGCAGTCACCAAAGTGTTGCCACCCTCAACCAGATCAGGTCTGCATAAAATGGCCTCCATGGCCAATCGGGCACTATGAGGATTAACAGGCTGTGATGCAACTTCATCCAGCACAGGACCCTCCCGATGAGGGCCCACAGCAGGAACATGTACAGCAGCCCCTCCCAGGGCCATGGCTGCACCAGGGTATCCAGGCCCTCCAACATGTGCTCACGGCGCCTGCCTAAAAAAACAACTCACCTTTACATTGGCCACTGTTGCCAGAAAGTGCATTACCAGCATCCCCTATTGCCATGTGAGACTCTGATACACTGTCTCCTCCAGGGACCACTCTCACGGGTCCACTCTGTAGCGACTGACGAAGTCCACTTGCACATTGTCTGTGCCTGCTACATGCACTGCTGATAGAGCGCTCAAGTGACACTCCACCCACCGCAGCAGCTGTGCTGCCTTGTCCATCAGGCCTCTGCTGGCCGTGCCCCTTTGTGGCTGATGTACGCCACCGCCGTGGCATTGTCTGAGAACACTCTTACCACTCAACCTTGAGAGTACTGGTCGGAACACCTGCAATGCTCGAAAGACTGCTCTGAGCTCCAGCCAGTATACTGACCAGGAGGATTCGTCTTCGGACCATTGGCCCTGTGCAATCTGCACCTGGCAGTACATCCCCCAACTGGACAGGTTGGTATCGGTCATCATCATTATCCAGTCCAGAGGATCCAACCGAGGATATGCGTGCCACCAATGAAGGCTGTAACACACCTCTGCTAAGCACGGCAACCACCGGGGACAGGGGCTCCTTCTGTGGGGACTATCTGGACAGTAGAGAATATTGAAGCAGATGCATGTGGGCCCTCACCCACGAGACCAGATCGATAGTTGAAGCCATAATGCCAAGCAGCTGCAGGTAGTACCAGGCCGATGGTCCCACATCCACAGAAACCACCACACCTGCACATTTAACTTTTCTGTCCTGTCCAGAGACAGCAAAACCTGACCCTCTTGGGTGTTGAAGTACGCCCTGAGGTAGGTCAGCTGTTGCGAGGGATAGAGGTGACTCTTCTTGAAATTGACTACCCAACTGAGGCTTTGCAGAAAATAGATCACCCACAACATGGCCGAAACGTTCTCCGCTTGCGACTTTGCCCTGATCAACCAATTGTCCAGTTAAGGGTAGACCAAGATGCCTTCCACCTCAGGGTGGCCGCCACCACCACCATAACACATTCATAAATGTCCTGGGCGCTGTTGTTAGACCAAAGGGGAGCACGCAAAACAGTGCGCCCCATGGGCACCACAAAGCACAGATAACACTAATACTCCCTCCGTATCGGTATAAGCAGATATGCCTCTGTGAGATCCAGGAAAGTCAGAAACTTGCACTTGTGTACTGCCAGGATCACCGAGCACAGGGTCTCCATGCAAAAATGAGGCACCCGCAGCGCCCTTTTGACAGACTTGAGGTTCAGGATGGGGTGGAAAGAACCCTTCTTCTTGGGAACCACGAAGTAGATACAGTAATGACTGAATCCGCATTAATTGACCAGCACGGGCCAAAATGGCCCCAAGCCGCACAGCCTATCCAGTGTATCCATTATCTTCCATCGCTTGACAGCAGACTTGCAGGGAGGGACCAAGAAGGCGTCAGGGACAAGTCGCTCATACCCCTCCCTGAAGATCTGAAGCACCCACTGATCCTGTGTCATCTGACCCAGGCAGGATAGAAGAGCCGAAGCTAGCCTCCTATTGTGATAGCCACCTGGATCTCCCTCGCTTCATTGCGGTTTCTTGGCAGAGCCTGCGGCCGAGGAGTAATATCTCCTGCCAGAGCCTCAGCCTCAAAAGGAGGGATTCCCCTTGGCGGGAAATGCAACCTCTGGAAGGGTACAAACCTCATCCTTTGGAACCTGCAAAAGTCCCGGAATTGTCCTTTCTGGGCTCTTAGGGTCTTGGCTCCTCTGGGCTTATCTTCCAACAAGTGGCCCAATTTTGAGTCCAATAGGTCCTTCTCCAGCTTCTCCAGTGCCTCCTTGAACACCAGCTTGACCTTAAAGGGCAGCTTGGAGAGCCATACCTTGGAAGAAACATCCTCAGACCAGTTCTGGAGCCAGAGGAGTCGATGCACCGCCACCACTGAAGCCATACTCTTGGATGAGGCGCATACCTGATCATAAAAGGCATTTGCCAGGTAGGACACACCCGACTCTAACAGCGCCAGACTCCAGCAGCCCCTGAGCCCACCGGAGGCAAGCCCGGGCGACATAGGCCCTACAAATAGCCAACTGCAGGAGACGAGAGTTAGCCTTGAACGCCTGCTTGAGCATGGCCTCTAGCCTCCAGTCCTTGGGGTCCTCATCACTAAGGGGGGGGGGGAGTGGCCTAGTAGTTGGGACAAGGTACCCCAGGCCAGAGGGCCAGGGGTTTGATTCCCACTTAGGGACAGCAATCTCAGGCCAGAGGGACTGGGGTTTCTAGTCCTATAGGCACTCCTTGTGGCCTTGGGCAAGCCACTTAACCCTCTGTTGCCTCAGGCACACATGTAGATTGTGAGCCCTTTGGTGATGAGGAAATTTATCTAGTACATGCTTGTAGTGTGTGTAAACTGCTTTGATGCTCTTCAGCCTGGGCGAAATATCAAGAAATTGCCCAAACATAAACATAAGGTATCTACTTTCGGCAGCTTGAGTAGCTCCTTCTCATCCACTGTCAATGAGACAGGTGAGACATAGTCCTGTCACCATGCAGGCTAGACTCCTTGAACTCCCACTTCACACCAATCATCTTCTTGATAGCCCTATGCACCGGGAAAAAATCTTGAGGGGATCAGATGTCCTGGAACAAGGGGTCCTCCAACTCCAATGTCTTCCAACAGCATTACCACAGACATATTGAAGGCAGCCAAGGAGTGATCAGACCCAGCAGTTCTTCCCTCCAGAAAATCCAGACCACCATGGGCTCTTCCAGCACCTCGTCCCCATGGTCCTCCCAGTTTGTGGAAGTCCCTTTGAGGGTCTCATGCGAGGACTCTGAGCCCAGAGAGACCGGACCCCCCTCCTCCTGCAGATCTGCAGTCTGAGCTCTCTTTGCTGGGGCAAATCCCCCAATTCCTGGAGGGAAAGGCAAGCCCTCTGCCCCTAACCTCATGAGGGCTTAGAAGGGCTGGCTCCCTGCTTCATTAGGAAGGCTTTGTGCATTCAGAGCACAAACTCTGCAGAGAAGGGCACCCCTGAGGCCTGCTCCTCGGAATCTAAAACCTTGTTCCTCTTACTGGACTTAAAGGAAAAACCCAAGACCTTAGGATCTCCTGGTTTGCCTTTTGCTGCCATTTCTGAGGGCTATGCTGTTTTGGATGTCGCCTTTGAGTGCTTAGAGGACTCGCAGGGCTGCCCTGAGCTCCCAGTTCCCTGCTCGCATTGCTCTTTCAGCACCGGCCTCTCCACTGGCAGGGCTGCGTCCAGCTTGGTCAATCTGCCCTCTTCGGAGCAGATCCAGCAGAGGCCTGCTGCTGACAATGTCCCACAATGTGCTCTGTAAGACGAACAGGCCTGTTTCGCAGCCATCCTAATACGTGGTATATCCAAGCAGTGCAATGAGAGGCAAGCAACCAGAGGCTGAACTCCCACCTAAAACATAAGCATGGACCCTGAGGCTGACCTCCCGCTTAAACTTCAACCACCGCACTACTCACCAGCCAAAGACTGGTGGCCCACCGATTTACCACTCTCTGGGAGGAACAACAGAGGCAGACATCAGGAGAGTGGCAGGCAAAAAGGGAGGGACCTTGGACACCCGGGTAGGCACCCTCCACACAGGTGAGGCCAAACCTGCTTCGAAGCAGTTTGCAGCATTCATTGTGGGTAGGGAAGAGGCAGGTTATCTGATGTGCAGCTGAGCCTAGGCACAGTACCCCTGTTGGTAAACTGTTAAATCCCTCTATACTCCTTTCCTCTGTTAAATTCCCCCCGCCCTCGGTGGAGTAGTGCCATGATCAATATAGATATATCCTCTCTTTATTCTTTTGCGTGTTTGTTGTTTTTGTTTTTTTGTTTTTTTTTACAAAAAGGGCCCAGTCTATCTTCGCCGCCCTCCAGGAATCTGGCCTATGAGCCCAACTCAATCCTGAAGTACAGCTCAGACACACAGAAGTCAACCACCTGCTGGAGACTGAACAATACTGACAATCCTAGTAATACAGAGCCCTTATAGGATGGCATCTCAAAACTGTCATGTTTACTCTCCACCTGCTGGTTGGGGAGCACAACACTTGGCTATCTGGACTGGAAGGATGATAGAGAAACACACCTGTTTTCTGGAACCATTATACAGTATTTTATAAAAAAAAACTTTATGCTCAATGAGCCTTTTATAAAATACTTGGTGGTTTTGCCTGCATTGATCTAAATATCATGACCTAGACACCTTATACAAAGTTAGCCTCTAAAGGGGTCATTTTAGAAGTCGTATTCACGATTTGCACATCTGAAAACACCCATTCAGACATGCCAATCATATAGACATCCCAAGAGCCATTTTAGAAGGCCCCAAATATACAAGTGTCTGGCACGATCACATCTATGTCCTATGGGGTGTGGCCAGAGAGGTACAAAAAAATACACCTATGCACAGAACAGTACTGCACATCTCAATTTGCCGGTGGAGACATCCATGTTTATACCTGTTCCACGGCACAAATAGGAATCTAAAAGTGCTCATTTCAGCAAACCAACAACTGTATACCTGGGAGTTACGATGGATCAACGCCTGGATATGAAATGCCACATAAGCAATATAGTCAAAGCTGTCTATTTTAAAATCCATTCACTCAAGCACCTACGCTCCCTGTTGGACCCAGATGATTTCCGAACCATATATCAAGCACTGATCCTGCCACATTTTGATTTTGCAAATGCCATCTTACAAGGGCTCCCCCAATCCACACTCACCCCCTTACAGTTGGCCATGAACGCTGCAGCCAGGGCCATCTACGGAGCAACCAGAAGCGACCACGTGACTCCCATTCTCAAACAGCTACACTGGCTACCTATTCATGGGTGAATCACCTTCAAAACACTTCTATTAGCTTTCAAGGCAATCAAAGGTATTTCCTCCGCCTCATTCACACATCTTATCCACATTGTATCCCCCAACAGATCCAGAAGAGCAACAGCTGTCAACCTGCTAATCACACCAAAGGCATCGGCAAAGTGCAACAAGACAACCACAAACAGGGCGTGCAGTTTATATATCCCCAAAAACTGGAATGCACTACCCCCTGACATTAGGGCCATAACCAATCTATATCAGTTCAGGAAGGCACTCAAAACCCACCTCTTCCTCCAATACTTCCCAGCCAGCAATTAAACCTAGATACCCCTCTCAATAAATAACCTACTCTAGACCCCTCTAGAAATGCCCTCATACTCATTATCTGATTTTTACCTATCCTTGCTGTGTAAATAGCTTATGTACATAGTTTACCCTGTTATCCAAGTTTGTATCCCTGTTCGATGTAAAACCTGACAACTTGTCGTTATGGTAGTTATGTTATGATGTAAACCGCGCTGATACCGAATAGCGCGGTATATAAGAAACTGTAATAAATAAATAAAAATAAAAAACTGTAAGGTGAAGATGAGAATGCCCCTCACTCTCCCAATATTTTTCACGCCTTCCAAAAAAACAAGCCAGTAAGTGGGATAAATACCTGCCTAGCTGCTATGTTTCTGCACATCCCTGATTGCAAGATGGTGGGTCAAGATATGTATGCAGTGAAAGATACATGGGCGCAATCTGAAATAGTGCTGTGGACACATCTATGTTCACAGAATGGCAGATGTTCATATCTCAGATAAACAGATTCCTAAAATTAGGCAGAAACCTACACATCTCACCCATTCCTTTGCATGTCCCCATTTGCCTTTTTCTTCTGCAGAGGTGTATCTTCCAGGGTGGAGACAGGCTAATTTTACACAGTACTTACATGTGCCCATTTTCTCTGCTACCCATCCCACTGAATTTTAGATATTTTGACTTGAATGTCCCAGATTTCATCTATACAGCCTTTCTAAAATGTCTTGAAACCACTTGTCAAATGAGGAAAACAAAACTCATTGCAGGATGTCTCATTACTGCAGCTAATGCCCTAGCCACAAGAACCAACACTGTCCCTGGCAGTCCTAGACTTGGATTATTTAGACCCAGGAACACTGGCTAAAACCCTAATGTTTTGTCAAACACTGAGCAGGGTGATAGACTATGTATATTTATTTATTTTTACTTATTTATCTAGGCTTATATACCACTTTTCTACCAGTCAAAGCTGTGTACATTCAGGTACTGTATATATACTTTTCCCTTGTCCCCAAAGGGCTCACAATCTATTTTGTACCTGAGGCAACGGAGGGTTAAGTGGCTTGCCCAAGGCCACAAAGAGCACCTGTGGGACTAGAAAACCCAGTCCTACGAGCCCAAGATTGCTGTCCTCTAGTCTAGCAGGATTTGAACCCCTGGCCCTCTGTAATTTGCCCAACCGCTAGACATATTACTTTTTACTTGGATTTAGCTTGCACCTTTTAGTAGTAGCGCAAGGTAAATTAAAAAGTGTGTGGGTCTGTGTTTCTCTTTGTGTGTGCCCATGCATCTGTGTTAGCTTTCTGTGTATCTCTGACCAGGAGAGGATATAGGTGAGGGCCAGACTGAAAGAAGCAATTTCCTAACAATTCAATGTAGCAATATTTCTATGCTGCAGGTATTGAATTCCTTCTCCCATAGAAATGATGCTTGACATTTTTTGGGAGCCTTTATTGCTCTGAAATTCATGGTCCCATCTAGTCCATTTTTTTAAATCAGTTGTCATTTTCAGAGATTTTTCTCCACGCCAAATTTGGTTCTATTCTGTTAAGTTTTCAGAGAGTGTGTTTACTAAATTACTACTATGACTACTGTTTATCATTTGTATAGCACAAGGCGTATGCAGCATTGCACATGTACAAGTAAGAGACAGTCTCTGCTCATCAGAGCTCACAATAACAACTGGGGACTAGGGTAATTCAAGGGGAATGGCAAAATAAGGAGATCGGGATCCAAAAGCAGCCTTGAAACCACTTTGTGTTTCCAGTGAAAAATGGTATAGCAAGCCTGAATAAACAAACATTTTAACCCCTTATGCATAATTCCTTCCCAATATTCTGTTGGAATGGGAAAAATAACAAGGGAAGAACAAATGTGAAGGACAGCTCCCAACTTGACTACTGTAACCTACTCGTTAATGGTCTCCCTCTGAATCATCTCTCTCCCATTCAATCTGTTCAACACTCTGCTGCGCGACTCTTCTTCCACCAGCCTCATCATGCTCATATCACCCCTCTTAAGTCACTTCATTGGCTCCCTATCCATTTCCGCATCCAGTTCAAACTTCTTCTGCTGACCTATGAGTGCATTCACTCTACAGCTGCTCACTATCTTTCCTCTCTTAGCTCTCTCTACGTCCCACCCCCCTCAGGAACTCTGCTCTTCTGGCAAGTTGCTTCTATCTGTGCCCTTCTCTTCTTTTGCTAACTCCAGACTTCGCTCTGTTCACCTTGCTGCTCCTTATGCCTGAAACAAACTACCTAAGCCTGTACATCAGGCTTCATCTCTGGCCTTTTTCAAATCCACCTCTTGATTCACCTAATCTCCTATGTGTTTCCTTACCATTCCACCAGATGTATTCAATGCCTACAGCTATTGTGTTGACTGACTTTACTAGATTGCAAGCGCTGATGAGCAGGGACTGTCTTTTACATGTGTCTGTGCAGCGCTGTGTACGTCTTGTAGCACTATACAAATTTTAAAAAATAGTAGTAATAGAATTCTTTCCAATCTCTCCATGTGCATCTCTTGACCTGGAGGATAAAGCGTTAGGGTGGTCTGAATAAAGTGCTACTCATTCCAAATGTGATATATATGTATACATTAGATGCCACTGTCAGATTTCAAGTGCTACCCATTCCAAATGTGATATATATGTATACATTAGATGCCACTGTCAGATTTCAAAGGATGGATTGTGCAGCTTAATCATAGTGCCACTGTCCCAAAGTTAAAGATATTGCTGTATTTGTTTTTACACTAGGTGTCACTATATACATAGTAACCATTAAAAAGGCACTCGTATACACTTCAGCAACTAGGTTTTATAGTATAATTTACAAAAAAGAAAATGAAAACTACATCTGGGTCACTAAGAATCAGGGCAGCAGGGGAAGAGTATCTGGGACTTCATGCGAAGCATGCTTTATGTTGGGAAGAAACTATGTGAGGGGACAAATTCACTCTCCAAAACCTAACAGAATGGGACCAAATTTGGCATAAGGGAAGCCTACAAAAAAAACACATCACATTCAAAACTGGGCTAGATTGGACATTGGAAATCCCAGAGCAATAGTCTCCCAAAAAGCTAAGCGACGTATGTTTATGTATGTGCATGAAGAGATGTGTATACATTTTTTGTATGTGTGGATGTGGATGCCTGTATATATGTTGCTTCTGTGTTGGTCTGTGACAGGGAGGATAGACAGGTGAGGCACTTTAAAAGGAACAATTCCTCAATTCAGTGTATCAAAGTTTCTATGCCACTTGGTAGTCAACTCATAAAAGAAGCTTAAATGGAATGTTATGATATGTACTGTGATCTCACATATTTATAGCTGTAGTGAAGTTTCAAGAATGTATTTATATTTTATTTAAAATATTTATAGACTTAACATTTCTAGATGAGACATAATAAAAACATCCAAAGAGCAAATGCACAATAACAAAACACATCCAGAACCACTGCATAACCCAAGACCATCTGAATCTGCTAGATGGCACATGTGATTATCAGACAAATGCCTGTGTGACTACAACACACATACACACAGACACATACAAGATGCAGTTTAAGCAAGATGAAATCCAACATTATTCAAAACCCTATAGGTAGAATGTTCCACCAGAGAAAAGCCATAACAAAACAACAACAACAAAAAAAGAACAAATAGTTGCCTTTTTAATATCCTGTAAGGAAGAAAACTGAAGAGCGCTTTGCTGGGACAGATGTAGCAATCAAACAGCATTATGATCTTGCAATAAAGACTGCTGTGAACACCAGAACCAAGATCTTAAAGTAACCTCAAATAACACAAAGGAAGCCAGTGTAACCCCCCAATCTTAGGAGTATGTTTACTAAGCAGCGGCAGCTGCCGCCATGCGGTATTGGAGCTGCGGCCTCATTGAATTCACTGTGGCTGCGGCTCAGATACCGCATGGCAGTTGCTACCATTGCTTAGTAAACATACCCCTTAGTTGTAATATCACCTCTTTTGGCAGCATTTTGGGACAACCATATTTTAAGAGATGGGCCACCATGTTTGTTTTTAATTGGGGGAAGGGGGGAATTGGAGCCGCTGGACCACCTGGGATTTGCTTTCTGTCAGGGGCATTGGCCCCCAACAGTATTTTGATGGCAGCAGGGGCTTTTCCCGATACCTGGATCATCTTTGACATTTCTCCTCAGATGATCCAGGCATCGGAGAAAGCCCCTGATGCTATCAAAATACTGTCAGAGGCATGAGCTAGCTGTTTAAAGCCACCTCAGATCAGATCCAGGCATAAAGATATTGGCGCCAAGACTGGTTGCGAAATCCTCTACGGGTTTCTCTGCATTGGGCGCAGCCAATATTTGCATACCATTTCATTATGTGCAGCTCATTTGCCTATGATTTAAATACATTTGGCGCTAATAGTGCACTACCTTCCCTTTGCTGTTTACACACGCGTCTATCTCTTTTCTGTATTTGGTGGTAGCAGTAAGTGTACTTAAAAGTGGCGTTATCTGTGCTTTAAGGCCACGCTAGGTTTTTTTGCATCAACCTTAACAACAGCCAAAGGTAAGTTGCTTTAAATACAAAACCTCACCAGTAACTGTTGGGGACATTCTCAGCACCTTGTCATAAACTTAACGTATTTAACTCACACATTTTCAGTATAGTTCAAGGTGATTTACATTTAGATACAGTAAATATTTGCCTGTCCCCAGAGGGCTTACAATCTAAGTTTGCACTTGAGGCAATGGAGGGTTAATGTCTTGCTCAAAAGGTACAAGGAACATCAGTGGGATTTGAACTTTGGCTTCCTAGGATCTCAGTCTGCTGTTCTAACCACTATACTACTCCTCCACTCCAACGTAAAGCAAATATCACTAGTGGGAACTAGCAGATGGGTCTGACATAATATACAATTAACTACACCTATAGTGGTATAGCTAAATGCACCATCTGCAGTGTTAACAGTTAATGGACCATCTCCACCATTAGTGATTCAGTCCCTGAAGCTGTAATATTCATTGGCTTGCATAGTACATTTGACTCCATTTGACAGTTACTTCATATTAAGAAAAGAACTGCAGGCTTTAAATTCTCAGGTGTATCTATGTTTCATACTGACTAAATTACAGTTATCACAAGGATATACATAGCCATGATATTTTAACATGTTGCTAACCTATTTAGCTTTTGAGGAAGGAATTTGAATTCTTTGTCTATTTCACAGAATTTTACAGTACTGATACTGTAATACATTTACAGTATCAGTACTGTACATTTCTTTCTTAAAGAAGTGGAGCAATGTCTTACATGTAGATATGACAAGAGATGCAAGTTTATAACAGTCCATTTGCATTTAACTTGATCAAAGTAATGGGAATCATCTTTGTTCAGTTTCAAAAAAAATTACCCTACTTTTTTGCAACCATTTTCTTTCCAAAACTGGAAATTTGACCTACCCATCCCTGGAGAGAAATCTGGGTTACCCTTGTATATATTAAATAGAGACACTATATAAATATGCTATTTCTATCCAATGTTCTTTACCACTTTCAAGCCATCTAATATAGGTATAAACACAGATATTAATTTCCATTTGTAACTGCTGGTTTGAACGCCAAAGCGCTGGAAAACCAGGAATTCACACTCTGTAGAGGACCTTGATTTTTTAATAATTTTTGAGAGTCCAATCAGTTTAATAATGTTTCTCCTCCCATGGTTTTCCCAATTTAATATATTCAACACGTTTCTTGTTTTGAACCTCCAGTTCCATCACATATGCGCTATTATTCACGCGGCCCTCCTGGTTAGCATTTGGCATAACACTTGTTGAATTCTACAGTCTGTGCTTTGAAACGTTTTAATTATGTCAATAAACGATGAGGGCTTTGACAGCTTGTCTTGGATAACTGCAGTTAAATTATGCATCAACCCTTTCACTGCCACATCCTGCAACATAAAAACCAGCTGCGTCATCTCGCCTGCCATTCTCACCTCTTGTTTATTTCTCTCCATCAGTTACTAAGCTTTAAATAGACACTTTCCTGATAACTATCAACTGAAAGCTTTTCATACAGTACCAGTACTATACTGCTTTTTTGATGTAGGTTTGTTTCACAAGAATTAAATGTGATACATTTCAATATTTTCTCGAGACATGACCTCAAGCCCTCCTCTCAGCTTCCATTTTAACTTTACATTGATGTACATTTTTTTACTATTATCTTTGCATCTCATTATTGTGGATGAAGTAAAAAGAAAAAAACAGCATCTTAAAAATGTAATATAAATTTTCAGCACACTCATTCATTACATCGCCTGCTAGTCCTACAATTTATTTTCCAATGAAAAAGTTTTACGTCTTGTGCATTATTATTACAGTTCTTGTAGTCAGGTTCTCTATCATTAACCTTCCTGTACCTCCAGGAATACATATTTAGGTCCTTAAGATTGATCTAAAATATAGTAACATAGTAAATGGATTTTGGTGCAGACCTCGAACTATACTGGCTGCCTCTCTCTGAATTGATATATTCTTTTGGAGCTATCATCTCCATAACTGAATACAGTGTTCGAAAGACTCTACCAGCCCCCCATCCCCTCAAAAAAGATGAAAAACAGATAAAAGCCTAATCGCAAAGAATCATATGCAGACAGGCTCCGCTTGGCAGTGAAAATAAAAGACTCAAATTTTCGGCACTGCATCGCTGCGCTCTACCTGCAAGTCTGACAGCTCATTACCTAACCTTACGTCACACAAACCCTCAAGCTACTCCCAGATTGACCACATGCCTTGACAATCATCCATCAAACTCCACCCCTCCCTTAGAAGTCCAAACGCAGGGTACTCTACGACTCTTCCCCGATTGGCCCATTATCCTATCAGTCATCCTCACGAGCCACGGCCCCCCCCTCCCCGTCCACGCGATGCAAACAAACTCGGGAAGAAGGGGGAGGGGAAAGAGGAAAGAAAGCCCTTTAAACAAAATGGAGAACCTGGCGGACAGCCAGAGCCAAAGCGCAGCCATGACAGCGGTGCCTTCCTAGAGCGGTTCGCCTCCACCAAATAACGGCGCTGAACGGGCACAGTGCCGGCGGTCAGCCGCCCGCCGCAGCGCGCGCGCACCACCCAGCAAACGGCCGCCACCGCCCCCCTCCGTCCCCCCTCCCCCCTCCGATGGCAAAGGTAAAAGGGTCGGGTTCAAAACACTTCCAGAGACGGTCTTCCTCCGCAGACTCCATCTTTTCGGCAGCCGGTCTCTCTCGTTCTTTTTCCTACAGAACTTTAGCCGGGGATGGAAAGGAGAAGGACGGCGACGCGCTTTCCCTCTCCCCACGCCCCCGCACATATTAGGCCGTTATTCCTCCGTCTAGCGGCGTGATGAACCAGGAACGCGCGCCGCCGGCCTGCAGCTCCTTCGCTGACAGAACATCACAGTGACATAAAAACAAAATAGAAAAATAAAAATTGAGTTCTGGCATGCAGCTGCAAGGCTGAGAAAGCGGAAGGAGATGCGGATTTTACGTCGTCAGCCGTTTTGTGCGTTTTTTGATTTAGCGGTATTTAAGGGATTTCGTTGCGCTTCCACCTCCCGTCTCCCATCTTTCTCTCGGTTTATTCCGGAAATATACAAGCTAAGCTCTTACCTCGGCAAGAAGCGCGGCGTTCGTCTTTTTAACGGTTTAAAGGTTTTAAAAGTGTATTTGTTATTGTTTTTCTGTGAAAGGTCATAGTTCGTGACCCCGTCCCGCTGCCGCGCGCTGAGAGGATTTTTCTCCTTCCTTTCCGTCACACTAGCTCCAGCCTGGCGCGCGCGACGGCCGAAGCCCAGGCTGGTCGTGACGTCACGGCGTCTGGAGCCGGCCAGGGCGAGCGTGATTGGCTGAGGCCGAGACGCGGGCGGCTCAAGCCGCGGCGGGAGTTCGTTGGTGTCTCTCCGCTGGACGAGGAAGAGAGGCAGCCCACTAGGAGGACTGTCTGGGCTCTTGGGAAGACGAGAGGCCGCGCTGACTTCCTGTGCCCTTCTTGGAGGAATGATAAGATGGAGTTTCTCTTTTTGTATAGTCTATTATTGCTTAAACTTTTTTTTTCAGTTTTGGATTTGGCTCGTGTCTTTTCAGTAGTAGCTCAAGGTGAGTTAATATTCATCTTCAGTGGGTATTTATCGCCAGAGAGTTTACAGTCTAACAGCCCCATGTAGCAAGTTGCCCTAGCCCTTTGTGTAGCAGTCAGGGCCCGTCCATCCACTAGGCGGCCACCAGCTCCCTAGAAGATGTTATTTGGCAGGTGGCACGATGGGGACTCCTGCTTGGGGTGGCAGAAATTCTTGGGCCGGCCCTGGCAGCAATTAATGCTGGATTTTCCCATGCTAACCTTACTTCACCAGTGCAGGAAGGAAAAATTAGTGTGGGGAAATCGGTGCAAAAACACTGTGTTAAAGGACAGTGCAGTGAGCATGCAGAAGCATGCAAATTGCCACATGATAGATTGCTCCTAGTGTTTAAAAAATAAGTTAAAATCCAGCACTTTTACTCTTTGTAGCACTGGATCTTTATGCCAGCCTCAGGCTGACGTAAAGATCCAGCTGGGAGCAAAACAATCTAAGATGAAGTGTCACACTTCACCTCAGATGACCCACTAATTCCTGGTGGCCCAAGAGGGTTGCAAACAACCCAAGCCCTCCCCCTCCACCTCCACCAAAAAAGAAAAGCACTATTGGTGGTCCTAGAGGTTCCTGACACCCCTCCCCCACTCTGATCCCTCAATGGGCTAGACTAAGCCTTACCCCAGTACCTTTGACTATGAAAGGCAGGTGCTGCCTCTGCACTGCAATATTTTGCAATTAACTGTATATCCTGGGATGCACTAATTTCAGGGCCAGCCCAACCATTAGGTAAACTAGTGGCTGCCTAGGGTAGCAGCTTCTGCAGGACAGCAAAGGGCAGGGCATTCAAAGCTAAACAATAGAGCCCGACAACTGGGGGTGGGATAAGAGTTAAGGTTTGCCTAGGGCACCAACACCTTGAACTAACTCTAGGACTGGCCCTGATTAGGTGGGATCAGTCTACCAAAATGAGAATAGATGGACCTTATTATCCTTGTTTGATGTTCTATCCGGGGCAGCTGAGAGCCATCATGGGCTCCAGGGCACACAACAGTTGGGGTACCCTTACTGCCAGGCTTCATAAAAGGAAACAGCTTGGCAGTAGCCTTGCAGCACCCACATATGGTCTAAGTTGTCTTTGTCCTGCTCCCTCCGACATTTCCTGTTGGAGAGGGCAAGATGCAGCCAGCTTAAAGCACATGTGGGTGCTGCAAGACAGCCTGAGGCTGGGCCTGGGCCCGGGAGTCACTCACCCCAACTGATTCCCCTCCCCTGTCAAGCTTAATGGCTTTCTAAATCAGGAGAAGAACAAATAAATTCAAAGAAAAGCATCAGCCAAGCAAGTGCCATAATAGGATTCTTTTTCCTAGCTTCACTAAAATCATCATGATGTATGATTTTCACAGTAAGGAGTCTCAATAGAGCACCGTGCAAAATCAAAATGGACTTCAGAATCACTCTCAAAGATATATGAAGTGCACTGTTTTTGACACATTCAAAAGCTAAGACACTCAGCTCTTATTATCTCTAACAGAAAAACACCATAAGCCTTGTGGAATCTTGTGTTATGATTGTTCAACATTGACCATATTAAGGTTTACTGCATCTATTGATTCTTAGTGGACTAAATACAAGGATCCTGGGGAAGAAACTGGATCAGCGGAATTTAACTATCAGCTGTTCAGTTCATACAGTGTTATGTTAAAACAGCACACAACAACTTTTTCAAAATCTTTTAATAAGAATTTGAAATTGTTCAGGACCAAAGGTTAACTGGAGTTAGACTCATAGTGATCAGAATGAAAACACAACATGCCAAGCAATGGTGATATGCATTTGGCAAAATACAAGCATGTGGGCAAGTATCACGTAGTATGAACTTGTTCTTAGCTAGTAATTCTAAAAGTCACATGTGACCTGTTCAGATCATAATTGTAGTTATGGTGATGAGACAGAACTTCTTAATGACTAATATGCTTAGAACTTTGTGCTCAATTTATTTTAGTTTTATGGAAGACCTGGTCCAGTTAAGATTATGTTTAATTGTATGCTATGATAATTTTAAAGGGGCATATTTACTAAAGATTAGCCTAAGTGCTACTGCTGCCCATTTTATATCTATGGGTGCAGCAGCGCTTACCACATGTTAATTTTCATTAATGCATGTTAACCTTTAGTAAACATGCACCAAAATGCTTAAATATATCATATAAACCTATGAAACTGTAGCAGCAGAGCGCAGACAAACCAATGATACCAGGAGTCTGTTCAGAAGGTCCAAATCATTTATTTGTGCACAAGTCTCAAGCAGAATCAAATTCAAAATGGCTGAGCAATGGTTTCTAGCAAAACAACAACTTTTATAGACTACTTCTCCATTCTAGACATAGGAAAACATTTCATTGGTCCCGGTACCCTCCCGTACACCTTCTATTGGTTCCGGTACCGATATGGCTATCCAATGATGTTCTTTGACTGGGCTTAGCACCTGCTTACCCCCCTTCTAGTCCCAATAACAATGGTCAGTTCACCAACTTAGATACTTTTCTCTTCCAAGGCCATTTAACTAGTTAGCACATGTGGGAAAGCAGGGCACTGTAACCTTTCTTTCAGCAGATTTAATTAATTCCATAGCAGCTGTACTCTCTTATCAGTAGCAATTAAACTTATTTTTCTATATTTTTCTGAGTTTCGATTCTGCTCAGCTAAGCTGATTATGCTTTGCTAAGTTTCAGTCCTACAGTAGCAGCATATTGGGGGATGTGCAATTCCTATGGGCCTCTCCACAGGCTTCATTTACAGGTCAAGCTAGTTAGGCCTGTCTGCTTATTTCAGACACCATGGATCATAGGGCTTCACCTACCACATTCCCCCCTTTGATTAATCTCACCCTATTACTTAATGAGGTGTGAGAGTTAAATCACTCAATTTGATTATACTGGGGTCGGGTTACGACCATATATAGTGGGCCGAGGATGCCATAAGGCCATAATCTTAGTTGCGGTTTTCCGCTCTACCGTGTTTTCAATAATACTGTTTACAGAATGCATACAACATGGAATTATACATGGTAATAGTAAAAACACAGCAATTTAATATTAGCATAAGGAAAGTAGTAAGTCCCCCTAAACCTGAGAAAATACAGGCAAACCAATTAGGAATCTTAAGACCATGCCAAGTCTGTACTGGCACGTAAGCTTGTTTTCGCATATTTTCAGCAATCTCCCAACTACTTGACCTTTATCATCTATCTTCAAACAACAATTGGTTAAATTCAGTCTACCACATACTCCTCCTTCAGCTGCCAACAAATAGTCTAGTGCTAAGCGATTCTGATATATGGCAGTGCGCTTTTGTGTGCTCTGTCTAGCTAAAAGTGTGAGTGCTTGGCTAGTCTCATTAGTTATTAATTCAACTACTGCTTGCAAGCGGATAATACGATTAATCATATATACAGGGGTCCGATAGCCCCACATACCATCATCATTCCATGTGGCCGGTCCATAATAGGCAATGATTCGCTCGGGTGGCCAATCATCACCCACCCATTTCTCCCACTTGCCTATCTGTAAAGCTGCTCTCTTCTGTCTCTTAGTGTATACTGGGTAACCTAATTGCTCTCCATGTTCTGTGGGTAACAAAAATAAAGAAGGTCTAATGGTCCCCAAAACACACGCCCCTCCCCAGTGTATAGGGAGTCTGGCATATGCTCGAGTTCCACAGATCCAATACAAGCCGGGTGGGGCTTGCCAGGCATGAGGCCGGGCAAGATTAGTCCATAAGTCGGCGAGCTCAGGGAATTTTGCTAATGGATTAGGGGGTTCAGATGCATTAACCCCTGACCACCAGGACGTCTGTTTGGTGGTGTCATTATAGAACCTTTGGCTGAGACAGACCAGCTGTCCCACCTGCAGATTGAACTGAGGTCCAGTTCTGGTATAGCAGAGACGTCCAACTATTGGGTGTGCCAATACCCATTCGCTTGTAGTCTTATGTAATTCAGTATGATTGTAAGTCATAGAATAATTCAATTCTTGGGCTTCCCATGGCCACTGGTCACCCATTTGTGTCCCACCACAAAAGTAACAATCTGAAATATGGAGACTGGATACTACTGCTCCAGCTAATTCCAGGAATAAGTTCTGGGAGGGATGGGGAATATCAAACTTATTCACATGCATGGTTTCATAAAAGGTGTTATGGATATGGTACCTGGATGATCGATGGGCTTGGGTATTTAATCTTTTATATACAATGGTTCCTGGATCTGATCCAGATCCGGCAATTCGTAAGCCAAATTTATATCCTTGTTTCCATGCACTGGGATTCATTATAACAAGTTCTAACGGATTACAGGCACCTTTTTTACATTTTGCTATATCCTTGACATATGGCTTGTTTAAGGCAGCCATTCGATTGTCTCTGGTATTTTCTACCATACCAGTTTTCCATGTGGCATAGAAAACACATTCCCATTTCGGGCAATAGTAATCTGCAATTGGGGCTATACTATATTCATTGGCTAGAACTCTTTTACCTGTACACTCTCCCCATCCCGTGGTCCCCTCTGGACACACATATTTGTCATTATGCGAGTAAGGTTTTTCCCAATTGGCACATTTAGAACGACTATCTCTGTTTATGGCATCACAAGCATCAAAATACAAAACAGCACCTTTTGTAGGATCAGTGAGTGGGGGTCTGGCATTGAGCAAAGCCCCATCTGCATCATTCCATCGTATCTCCAAAGTATAATAGGATGGATTCTGATGTGGGTTAAAGCATACTTTAGTATTACCTTTGGTACAAACATTCAGTTCGGTGGTGTTATGAATACACCGGGTTACTTTACCAGTACAGGTATAGTATGAATGATAAAACAAAGTCTGCATTACTTTCATTCCAATCCGAGTGGAAGTAATGCAAGCAGTACATGGAGGCAAGGCACAAGTCAGTTCAAGGCCCCCCAGACAAGCAACCGGGACAAAGTAAAAACAAAGATGCATGTTGATTGGAGTTCTTCTGAATCCTCACTTGAAAATCTTGACCTCGACGTCCTCTTCTTGGCACAACACCGTCCCGTTTGCTAATGAAGCAATTCAACGGGTGTTGAATGTTGATTAAAGATCCTCACAATGTCCGTCGTATGCCAACTAACTGATCAACTACAGTTGGCTCTAGATATTGTTAATCAATATAGTATCAATCAGTGTACAAGATTGCACACATAAGGTTTGTTTGAGCAAATCTTGCTGTATTGGAAACAGCAATCCTCTTCGAAAGACTTGTCTAGCGCAAGGCACTGTGGTTGTTGGGGTAATCCCAAAAAGAATCTAGGTCGCTGGTTGCCGTCTCAGGGTGAGTCGCAAAGGTACATCAGGATGTTGTACCGCTGTCCACTGCTCGGAATCTGTAACAGCTGCTGGCTTGACTCTGCTGTGATGGATCCAGGAATCGATCTCTGCCACCTTTACTGCAGTTGGGGTAGACAGGATGACGGTGTATGGTCCCTTCCAATGAGGTTCCAGCGGTGTCTTCTTCCAATCTTTGATCCACACCGAGGTACCAGGCTTGTAGGGATGTAGGGGTTCCGTCAGATTGATGGGCAACTGGTCTTGGATCCACGCATGAAGAGTCTGTAGAACAAAACTAAGAGCTAGGCGTTCTTGTCTGGTTATCTCTGAACCAATCTGGGCTAAACTTCCTTTAATTCCCTGCACTATTGGTGGGGGTCTGCCATACACTACCTCAAAAGGGGAAAATCCTGTTGATTTCACAGGAGCTGAGCGTATTCTGAGCAAAGCTATTGGGAGCACTTAGGGCCACTTTAGGCGAGTCTCCTGACAAAGCTTGGACATTTGGGCTTTCAAGGTACAATTCATTCGCTCAACTTTCCCTGAACTCTGAGGTCTATATGCAGTGTGTAGCTTCCATTGTATCTGTAGGGCATTTGCTAACTGCTGAGTGATCTGAGACACAAATGAGGGCCCATTATCTGACCCTATTACTGCTGGAATTCCAAATCTGGGGATAAGCTCTCTTAGCAAAACTTTGGTGACCTCTCGGGCTTTTTCAGTTCTGGTGGGATAAGCCTCCACCCACCCAGAAAAGGTACAAACTAATACCAGCAAGTAGCGGTATCCACTAGCTTTTGGCATTTCAGTAAAGTCAATTTGCAAGTGGTGCATGGGGGTTACACCTCTTGACTGAACTCGGGGTGGTGGCGTAGGACCCTGTTTGGCATTGTTCTTGGCACAAATTAGACACTGGCGTGCTACTGAGGCTGATAGGGCTCCCAACAAGGCAATGCAAAAATGTGGCTTGAGTGCTTTTTCCATAGCACTTTTTCCATAATGTGTGGCTTGGTGGAAAGCCTTAACAAAGGCTGGTCCCAATAGTTCAGGAATTACTATTCGTCCTGGGGGTTGGCTGCCCTCGGCAGGCGGCAGCTCAATCCACCCATCTTTCAGCACTCCCTCTTCCTTATTACAGTAGTAATCCAATTCGTTGGTGGTATATCGTGGTGTCCATGAATTAAGGGGTACTGGAAATAATGCTGCCTGCATAGGCATAGCTTGCGATGAAATTTGGCCTGTCATGGCTGCTTTTTGCGCTGAGGCATCAGCGAATCTGTTTCCTTGGGCAACATCTCCTTTACCTGCTTGGTGTCCTCGGCAGTGCATGACGGCTACACGTGTTGGGGCCCATACTGCATCTAGTAACATCAATATTTCTGGGCCATATTTGATCGATTTTCCTCCTGACGTGATGAGCCCTCGTTCTTTGTATAGAGCTCCATGTGCATGCAAAGTGGTGAAGGCATATTTAGAGTCCGTGTACACATTTAACAAGAGTTTTGCACCTAATACTAATGCTCGGGTAAGTGCAATCAATTCTGCTTTCTGGGCTGATGTGCCTGATGCCAGGGCTGATGATTCAATGACTTCATCCCGGGTGACTACTGCATACCCGGCACAACGTCGTCCATTGATGATGAGACTGCTTCCATCCACAAAATAAGTCTGATCAGGATTCTCTAGGGGCACATCTGTCAAATCAGGTCGACTTGAGAATACAGTATCCATGACTTCTATACAGTCATGCTCTGGGGGTTCTTCGCTGACAGGTATCAACGTGGCTGGGTTCAAGGCATGGCTCACTTCCAATTGTATCTGTGGGTTTTCACATAGCATACTCTGATATTTCAACATTCGGGAATTGGTGAGCCAATGATTCGCTTTCTGTTCCATGAGGGCAAGTACTGCATGTGGCACAGTGACTCGTAGATTCTGTCCTAAGGTGAGTTTATCTGCTTCACTCACTAACAATGCTGTAGCTGCAACTGCTCTCAAGCAAGGTGGCCATCCCTTGGCCACAGTGTCCAATTGTTTTGATAGGTATGCTACAGGTCGCTCCCAATGTCCTAATTTCTGAGTCAACATGCCTAAGGCGTTCCCTTGCACCTCATGCACGAATAAATGAAAAGGCTTGTGAACATCTGGTCGTCACCAGCACTTGGATTACATCAATTCTTCCTTTAACGTCTTGAAGGCTGCATCCTGCTCAGGTCCCCAATCTAGTGGCGACTTTTCTTCTCCTTTAGTGGCATCATATAGTGATTTGGCAATTTGAGCAAAGTTGGGAATCCAGATTCGGCAATATCCTGCTGCTCCCAGAAAGGCTCTGACTTGCTTTCTGGTAGTTGGGATTCTGCACACAGCTTCTTTTCTTTCTCTCCCTAATTGTCGGCTTCCTTTAGTCAAGCGAAAGCCCAAGTATTTCACTTCTTTTTGGCATAGCTGTGCTTTTGCTCTGGAAACTTTGTATCCAGCTTCATCCAGTAGCTGCAAGAGGTCTTTGTTGGCTTGTATACATTCACTTTCTGATACAGCAGCTATCAGCAGATCGTCCACATATTGGAGAAGTACTCTCTCCCCCGGGGCCACTGGATAGCTTGAAAGGTCTTGGTTCAGTGCAGCACTGAAGATGGTAGGTGAATTCTTGAATCCTTGGGGTAATCGTGTCCAAGTGAGTTGGCCCCGTCTTCCAGAGATGGGGTCCTGCCATTCAAAGGCAAACAGCAATTGACTAATTGGGGCTAATCTTATGCAGAAGAACGCATCTTTTAAGTCCAAAACAGTAAAGTGGGTAGCTTCAGCAGGAATCAATCCTAAGAGTGTATAAGGATTTGGCACAACTGGATGTATGGTCTCAACTGCTTCATTCACTCTCCTTAGGTCCTGCACTGGACGGTAGTCACCTGTTCCAGGCTTTTTTACTGGCAGGAGTGGAGTGTTCCATGGTGACTGACATACTTTTAGTAGGCCATACTCTAGTAGTCTTAACAAGTGGCGGTGAATGCCTTCAATTGCTGCTCTTGGGAGGGGGTATTGCTTGACATGTACTGGTGCAGCACTAGGCTTGAGATTCACAATTATTGGAGCTATATGTTTGGCTAGGCCTGGGGGGTTGCCTTCTGCCCATACTCCAGGCGGGGCATCAATGCTTTTCAGAGTATGTTCGAAATAAGTGTCCTGGGCAGATTCATTACTATAATATCTCCATTCTTCTTCATGAGGAACAGTAAGCAGCATTAATCCAGCAGGTTTCGTCTGGGAATTCACTGTCATTTGCATCTCTCCTTTCTCAGTAAAGGATATTTGGGCCTGCAATTTGGCTAACATATCTCGTTCCAGTAATGGCACTGGGCACTCGGGCATATAGAGAAATTGATGTGTTATTTGCTGTCCTCCTAGGGTGCATATACGGTTCTGAAGAAAAGACTTTGTGGCTTTGGCACCAGTTGCTCTTACAATGGTGACTGCTCTTGTGGAAAATGGGGCAATCTGTTTGTCTACTACAGAATGTTCTGCTCCAGTATCAACCATAAAGTCCATAACTTGGTCTCCTATTTGTATGCTGACCATAGGCTCCTGGAGACCTAAAGCGAATTCAGAGCCTGGTCTGTCCTAATCTGCTTCATCTACATCGTAGGTCGCTGCGGCCACTGCTTGTATGGCCTCTCCTCTTTCTCGTTGAAACTGTTCTCGATTGGCCCCTCCGCGGTTCCGGGGTCGGCCTCTTCCTCTTTCTCTCCATTGAGCATTATTTTCGTCATCCTGAGGGGCGTTTTCGAGTTCCGGGCATGCATCTCTCCAATGTCCTTCCTCTTTGCAATAAGCGCATTGGTTCACGCCTAGTTGGGGCCAGCTATCTCCTCGGCCCCGCCCTCTTCCTCTGCTCCTTCGACTAGGGAAACCTCCCCTTTTCTGTTCAACTATGGCCGCAGCCAAAAAATCAGCTTTCTTCATCTTTCGATCACATTCTTTCTGCCTTTCATTATCATGATTCACATACACTTTATGAGCGACTTCCAGTAACTGAGTTGCATTCATGCCCGCAAACCCTTCTAGTTTCTGTAGTTTACGTCTAATGTCTGGTTGAGACTGATTTACAAAAGCAGAATTCACCATGCATAAGCTTCCTGGTGCATCTGGATCATAGGGAGTATACATTCTATACGCTTCAGTCAATCTTTCATAAAACACTGCTGGGCTTTCATCTATGCCCTGGTTAACTTCGGTCACTTTAGAAAGATTCATAGCTTTCTGGCCCCCCCTTTTCAGACCTTGCATAAGGCCTTGGCGAAACCGGGATAAAGATTTGGATCCTCTCTCTGTATTCGGATCCCACTGGGGGTCTTCATTTGGGAATTCTCTTTGGGCTACTTCTCGATTGTCTATCCTTTGTGCATCTCCCGGTGCTAAAGGGTTATCTGCCAGCCAGTCGACAGCTGCTCGCTTTATTCGTGTCCGCTCCTCAGTAGTGAATAAGGTAGACAGGAGCTGACGGCAATCTGCCCAAGTGGGTTGGTGAGTTTCCATAATAGTATGCATTAATTCTGTTAGTTCCTGGGGCTTGTTGGTATAGGAAGCGTAATGTGACTTCCAGTTTAACAAATCAGTAGTGGAGAAGGGCACATATACTAAACTTAGGGGTCCTGCCACCACCTGATTATCTTCATCTCTTACGGGCACTCCCGGGACTTGCCGTAAAGGCATCATTTTTGCTGTAGAAGTCTTTCTGGATCTGAGGGGGATTTTAGAAACTCTTCTAGCAGGGGCTTTCTTCTTGCTGTCCGTGCGCTTAGTCTGGGATGCTTTACTTTTAACTGATGAGCTCACACTGACGGTCGTCTTTATACTGTCAGTATCGCTCTGGGAAGACCCTTCCTCTTGCTCTTCTGCCTCTGACTCAACTTTCTCCTCAGTCTCAGTTGATTCATCCTCCTCATCTGAAGTAAGCTTATCTGTCTGCTCTTCAGGTGATGGTTCTGGGGTTGGGTCCCGCTCCCGCTGTCTCTGTGGCTCTGGGGCGGGACGCGGTGGCACCCTTACTGGACGCTGGGCTCGGGGCTGTCGAGTTATCACTTCTGGGGACTCAGGATCTGCAAGGACGGGTTTCCGTCTGGATTTCTCACCTGTCCCTGTCTTTTTAGTCTGATCTATTTTCTGCGTTTGATCTGTTCGTGCTAACACTATTCTGCACTGTTCTTCATAACAGCGCTTTGCCCAGGAGGGCGGGCTCTCACAAATATTCAACCAGGAATCTATATAGGGGTACTGATCGGGGTGCGCTACTTGCACTTTCTGGTGAACTGACTGAATAATTCCTATGGTAAAAGTTCCCTCTCGGGGCTACGCAGGGTCTAAGTCGGGCCACTCCCTAGTACATAAAATCTGCAATCGTGTCGCAGTCATTTTAATTCCATAATCTCCTGAATACCCTTCCTTAAAATGTGTGATCATACATTCTAATGGAGTGTTCCTAGTAGACCCCGCCCCTCCCATATCGATGTGTGCGCGCAACGACAAACAGAAGGGAAAAGGAGGGCGGACCGTGGGTAAGGGGTCCTCACGGCCCTAGAAACATATAAGGGAAACAAATAACAAGACAAGACGACGGTCGCTTCCTCCTTTTTACGACCTGGACGCGGTCGCCCGGCCAGGAAATGCGTTACTCAGGAGTCCGCCTTCGCTTGGTCCGTGCTGCCAGACCTCTCATTCACATTTCATTCACACAATCATGCTAGCAACGTATCCCAAAAACACAGTCCAATCCTGTCTATTCTGACTAGGCCATGTTCAAATTCCAAAATACAAGAAGACGGTAGTTTCGCCCCGCGAATACTCATGCAGGGGTAGTCGGACCGTCTTGAGAGGTGATCAAGCTCTCTTTTCCAAGTTCCAAGATTCAAGTGGCAGTACTGCTCTGACTCATCTGTCTAGACATACCAAATCAAAACTCTACTCACCGGATCCGGTCCTCAAGGTTCCCAAGCAAGCGCATGAGTTGGACCTCGGACTCCCCTCACTCGGGTTCGAGGTGTTGGCTCCAGCCGGGCCCGGCACCCGCCGAGGTCCGGCCAGCTCCCTCCAATGCAAGGGACCGGTGGCGCCAGGGAGCGAGCCCCTTTCGGAAGGGCGCAATCCCGGCAGGACCAAACCTGTAGAGGCGGAAAGTCTGTTGGTGGTATATTGCCCTATATACCCTCTATTACCACACCTTCCCAGCCAATGCACCAAGAATATGTAGCAGCAGAGCGCAGACAAACCAATGATACCAGGAGTCTGTTCAGAAGGTCCAAATCATTTATTTGTGCACAAGTCTCAAGCAGAATCAAATTCAAAATGGCTGAGCAATGGTTTCTAGCAAAACAACAACTTTTATAGACTACTTCTCCATTCTAGACATAGGAAAACATTTCATTGGTCCCAGTACCCTCCCGTACACCTTCTATTGGTTCCGGTACCAATATGGCTATCCAATGATGTTCTTTGACTGGGCTTAGCACCTGCTTACCCCCCTTCTAGTCCCAATAACAATGGTCAGTTCACCAACTTAGATACGTTTCTCTTCCAAGGCCATTTAACTAGTTAGCACATGTGGGAAAGCAGGGCACTGTAACCTTTCTTTCAGCAGATTTAATTAATTCCATAGCAGCTGTACTCCCTTATCAGTAGTAATTAAACTTATTTTTCTATATTTTTCTGAGTTTCGATTCTGCTCAGCTAAGCTGATTATGCTTTGCTAAGTTTCAGTCCTACAGTAGCAGCATATTGGGGGATGTGCAATTCCTATGGGCCTCTCCACAGGCTTCATTTACAGGTCAAGCTAGTTAGGTCTGTCTGCTTATTTCAGACACCATGGATCATAGGCCTTCGCCTACCACAAAACAACCCATGCAGATACAATAAAACCATCTCATAGCAATCCACCTTCCCTCTCTCATTATGAAGATTAATTTGAGCTGCTCTTACTTTTCTGATAAAGCCTGGCAAAATACCCAAGTCTTCAATCCCTTTGTGAAAATATACAAATCTCCAGTATTCTTCAAAGCAGCTAGCAGCCCATTCCACAATTTAAGGGCAATAATAGAGAGAGGCAATTTATGTGCAATCTATGATCACCTTGCTATGGAAGACTACCATTATTGTTCTAATTGTTTAAGCTCTTCTCACTTGTTCTATGTAAACCTGTTCTATGTATTGAGTTGTTATGCTGTAAACCGCACTGATTTAAAATAGTGCGGTATATAAAACCAAATAAATAAATCTCCACTTGTGCTGCTCTCTTATCAGGCACACACAGAATGTCCCTATGAGAGGACCTAAGTGGGCATGTTGGTCCATACAGGTTCTATAATGTGGTTAAATACTTATAACATAGACCATGAAATGCCTTAAGGGTCAAAATAAACAATGTAAATTGTATATGAAATTCTGCAGGCAGCCAGTGGAGATGGCAAAGTATAGGGCTCATATGATCTCTCAAATGCAAGCCCCCACATATCTGGCTACAGTTTTCTTGATCAGCTTCTTTCTTAGGGAGGCAAAAATAAGCTGCATCATGACAGCTTGGTCTAGAGATGACTAATGATTGGACCAGAGATACCAAATCCTTAGCAGACAAGTCGAGTGCAATTGGACATAGTATCTACGCATGATTAAAGTGATCTGATTTTGCAGGGACAGAGGGATCCAATAATATATCCAAGTCACAAATGTGCTTCCATATGGATATGTAAAGCAGCATCTACCCAGAGCTTCTCCAACCTTATTTGCATTCAGACTCATTCTGGCTGCACTACATCAAGTAGTCATTTGAAGAATGATTAGTAGCATTTGTTTCTTTATGCCCCCCTTCTGGATAGGAAAGAGCAATTGGCTATCATCTGCAAAAATGAATTCCATATCATCCTGCTAGACCAGTCCAGACAAGTGGGTTGTATTCCCCTACCAGCAGATTGGTGGAGGCAAAGAACCAATGAAAAGCCCAGGTTTCAGTGACATCACTCCCATGCCTCTATTTGACTCAGCCACCAGAGGTCACTTCAGCATTTCTTTGTCTCTAGTACAGTGGTTCTCAACCTTTTTTGCACCATGACCCCTTTTACCATTGGTCAACTTGTGGTGACCCCCAATGATAAAATCAAATGCATCTCTCTTCCTTTACCGTTAATGCATTGTCGCTGTAATCATTTGTTGAATTATTAAAATATTATAGGTCTTTGCAATATGTTTGTTTATGAAATGTGCTTATTTAAACCACAATAATTAATCACAATAAGTAACAATATTTAATTTCAAAATTATGATGATTTTGTAGTCAAATCACTAATATGAAATAAAATTATTTTTTCTACCTTTGTTTTCTGACCAATTTATTCTCTGATCATGCTGGTCCCAATCTGAGGCTTCTGCTTTCCTGTCTTCTCTTAGCTCTCTTTCTGTGGTCTATGGTCCATCTGCCATTTCTTATCTCGTCTTTAGTTTTCTTAATTTCTTTCCATCAGCCTACTTCCAGTCCCAGTAACCATCCCCAGTATCAGCCCCTTTCCAGTCCTCACTCTCAGTATCTTCCAATGTCAACTTGCATTCCCATGACTGCCACTGGTGTTCATTCCCTTCCAGTCCCCCTCCTTCCCCACTGAGCAGTCCCTTCTAGTACAAATACCATGGCAGCCCCTCTCAGATCCACTCTCTTCCAGTTCCATTCTCCCATCCCCTCGTATCAGGCCATTTGTAGCCTTAGCCCCCAGTTTTCTTCCAGGGCCAGCAGCTCTATCCTCCCCTCCCCACAATCAGCCCATTCCCAGTCGAAGCCCCCCAATCAACTCACTTCCAGTGCTAGTCCCCCCTCAACCCCATTACCAGTGCTAGCCTCCCCTAATCAGCCCAATACCAGTCTTATCCCCCCCCCATCAGCTCATTTCCAGTGCTAGTCCCTCCTCGACCCCATTACCAATGCTAGGCTCCCCTAATCATCCCATTACCAGTCCTAACCTCCCCAATCAGCTCATTTTCAGTGCTACCCCCCCTATCAGCACATTACCAGTCCCAACACCCCCTTGATCAGTCCATTCCCAGTCCTAGCCTTCCCTAATCAACCCATTACTAGTCCTAGCCCCCCCGATCTGCCCATTATAATCCTAACCTGCACTGTCCCCTCTGTCCAGCATTTATTGCCCGTCTGTACAGTATGTCCCCCTGTCTCTTTCCTTTGTCCATGTCAGCCCCCCCCCGTCCATGTCAGCCACCCCTTCCTCCATGTCAGCTCCCCTCCCTCCATTCATATCAGCCCCCCCTCTCCATGTCAGCCCCCCTGTCCGTGTCAGACCCCTCCCTCCGTCCATCCCTCCCTCCATGTCAGCCCCATTGCAGGTTCCCTGCCCCCTCCTCCCCTCTCCCTGTCTGCCTGCTGCTGCCCTGCTGTTCTTCTACAGCTGCGGCTCCCTGTCTCTGTAGGAGCCTTCCTGTCTCTCGACGGGCTCTGTGCAGCATTGTCCTGCCTCCAAAGGAAGTGGTAAACAATTTCCTTTGGAGGCGGGACACTGCTGCATGGAGCCCGTCGAGAGACAGGAAGGCTCCGCAATGGTTTTACTGGCACAGCCGCGGTTCCCTAAGAGGCAGAGAGCCGTGGCTGCATTAGAAGGGACTGGGAGGCGGTCAGTTTTCCGCTGCCGAGAAGCGGACTTGGCAGCGGCAGCAACTTGGGTGCTTTTTTTTTTAATGGCGGAGTGAGGTGAGGCGAGGCGAGGCGACCCCCCCCCCCCCGCTAAATCCTGTGGCGACCCCCGTGGGGGTCACAACCCACAGGTTGAGAACCGCTGCTCTAGTAGATGGTGGATGGATTTTCTTCTCTCTGAAGAATTGAGAGCAAAAATTTGATAAAAACGCTCGTGTCAGACCACTTTGAGGGTGACTCACTTGAGCGTGATGTGGGAGGCTCCATTAGACTGTGGTCTTTCCAGTAGCCATAAGAGGAGGGAAGAAAATTGGTTCAACTCTATGCACTTATAAGAATTGTTGAGCAGCCACAAATTCGAAGGACGTGGAGCCTCACACAACCTCAGCACCCACTCCCTCCTCCTCTGTCTCTCCACTCTCTCCTGAAAATTGCAGAAGGCTCTCAGAGAGATTACCAATTTCAGTATCCCATTTGTGTACATAGTTTACCAATTTCAGTAGTCCATTTATGTACATAGTTTCCCCCGTTATCCAAGTTGATTGCTCCTGTTCATTGTAATGACCTGACTCTTGTTCATTGTCGGATTCTGTTTCGTTTTATGTAAACCGCGCTGATAGTAAATAGTGCGGTATATAAGAAATGTAAAATAAATAAATAAATAAAATAAAATCTGCTTGCCAGCCACCTTAAACGCAGTGCTGCAAAAGTCAATAAAACAGTTTCATGGGAGTAGAGCTGAGCCTGGCTTGGATCCTCTGCCTGGGGCTCTCAGGGGTTGCGTACCAAGACTTGACCTCGTCATTGTTCTTGTTGGAGGCTCCCAATTCCATCTGTGTGGGATGCAATTTGGGGTAGACTGCTGATGACCATTGGCACAGTGTGGGGGTTTCCGACTGTTTTCTGCAAGCATTAGTAGCATTTTCTCTTCTTGTGCGCCTGGCAGTTGCGTGGTCTGTATGCCCAAGCAGCTCCTATGCATGCACCTACCCTAATTCCTGTAACATGCATTGCAGTAAAAGCGCTGTTCAGGCACCACAGCCTTAGCATTGGAAGATTGCTAATGTAACGCCAATTTTTAAAAAGAGTTCCAGGGGTGATCCAGGAAATTACAGACCGGTGAGCCTGATAGTACCGGGGGAAAATGGTAGAAACCATCATAAAGAACAAAATTACACAGCATGTGGATAGTCATGGCCTAATGGGAGAAAGCCAACATGGCTTTAGACAAGGAAGATCTTGTCTCACTAATCTGATATGTTTTTTTGAAGGTGTGAATAAACAGGTAGACAAAGGTGAGTCAGTTGATATAGTGTATCTGGACTTTCGGAAAGCTTTTGACAAGGTCCCTCATCAGAGACTTTTGGCAAAACTAAAAAGTCATGGGATAGGAGGCAGTGTACTATTGTGGCTCGGGAACTGGTTAAAAGATAGAAAGCAGAGGGTAGGGCTAAATGACCAATTTTCCCAATGGAAAAAGGTGACTAGTGGAGTACCCCAGGGATCTGTACTGGGTCCGCTACTTTTTGACATATTCATAAATGACCTGGAAAAGGGAATAACGAGTGAGGTTTTCAAATTTGCAGACGACACAAAACTGTTTAAAGTTGTTAAAACCCAAGAGGACTGTGGAACACTGCAGGAGGGTCTGGATAAATTGGAAGACTGGGCATCCAAATGGCAGATGAAATTTAATGTGGACAAGTGCAAAGTTATGCACCTAGGAAAGAACAACCCACATTATGGTTACACAATGCAAGGTTCCACATTGGGAACCACCACCCAGGAAAAAGATTTAAGAGTCATCGTGGATAACATGTTAAAACCCTCCGCCCAGTGTGCAGCGGCGGCCAAGAAAGCATATAGAATGCTAGGTATCATAAGGAAAGGAATGGAAAATAAAACAAAGGATATTATAATGCCTCTGTATCATTCCATGGTACGACCGCACCTTGAATATTGTGTGCAATTCTGGTCGCCGTATCTTAAAAAGGATATAGCATTATTAGAAAAGGTACAGAAAAGAGCCACCAAAATGGTAAAGGGGATGGAAGGCTACTCCTATGAAGAGGCTACAAAGGTTAGGGCTCTTCAACCTGGAAAAGAGACGGCTGAGGGGAGATATGATAGAGGTCTATAAATTAATGAATGGAGTGGAACGGGTAAACGTAGATCAATTGTTTACACTATCAGAATATAGACAGACTAGGGGACATGCAATGAAGCTACAGGGTAAAAACTATTTAAGACAAATAAAGAGAAAATATTTTTTCACTCAACGTGTAATCAAACTCTGGAATTTGTTACCGGAGGATGTAGTAAGAGCTGTTAGTGTAGCTGGGCTTAAAAAAGGTTTGGACAAGTTCCTGGAGGAAAGGTCCATAAACCATTATTAAAAAGGGACCCAGGATATCAATGCTTGACCCAATACAAGCATTGTGGAACCTTTGTCGTTTGGGGATACTGCTAGGTACGTATGACCTAGATTGGCCACTGTTGGAAACAGGATACTGGGCTTGATGGACCTTGGTCTGACCCAGTATGGCATATCTTATGTTCTTATGTGCTGTTATGATACTTGCCTTAACTCTCTATGTCTTCTTCCAGGAGACGCTGTTTGGCCTGTGGCAAGCAAGGTGCCTCTTTTCCTGGTTCTGAACTCTGCTCTTCTTGCATGTCAATTCTGAGTCGTCCTTGGAGGTTCTGCTCCCCCTCTTTCATCTTGGGGATATGATTAGCCCAGCCTTGTCTGCCTCAGGGCAGGAGGTGACGGATGAGGCTCTGGGGGGGGGGGGGGGGGAGATGGCATCCTCTTCGGGGTTTGTGGCAGCTGTGCCCCCTGGTGTTGGGGGGGGGGGGTCATTTCCAAGAGGAGAGCTGCTGGACCCCAGATTTTTCTTCCTGGAATTCTTTCTTTTTTTGCAGCAGGCCTGGTCCTTCTGGTGTAGAAATTCAGACCCTGCAACCTCTGGTATCCCTGGGTGCAGTCTCATGCAGGACATGCGGAGAGTGGAAGCCCTTTTCGATTGCCTTTGACTAAGCATCCCCAGTGTGGGGTGCCCCCTGGAGATGGGGAACAGCTGGGAGCTGTCCAAGATTTTGATTATGACTTGGATTGAGATGGCTTGGTACTGGGTGACTTAAATGTAGAAGTACTCTCACCTTCAAAAGAATGTGCAGAAGTCGGAGTGTTTTGCCTATTTCAGAAGGAGGAACTGGCAGTGTTGGTTGCCAGGATCTCATCCGCCTTGAACTTGACAGATGCTTCCGGCACAGAGCAGGAGCTGAAGGTACACCCGCTCCTTCAAGGATATAATCATGGATATGATCCGGTCGGAGCGGGACTCCCCCCAACTCCCTGCCTAAAGGGTTGCAGGTGTGTAAGTAGATCTCTGCTCTCCCAGAGGAGGAACATGTTGAGTGGTTTGGCATTCCCAAGATGGATGTGCAGGGCACGGCAGTTACCAGATGGACCACCATTCCTATGGAAGACAGATTGGCCTTAAAGGAATTTCTGGATGATAAGGTAGATTCATGGTTGAGGAGCCAGTTTGCCATGGTGTCGACTACTCTGCAGCTAGCTTGACATCTCGAGCTCTGCTCCAGTGGATTAAATCTCTTCCTTCGGATGGTACGTCCCCTCTTTTCGAGATGGTTACGGCCTTCCTTTCTGATGCCATGTATAACCTGGTACACTTTGGTGGCCGCTTATAGTGCCCTGATGATGGTGTTGGATTTGGTTCTGGCACTGGGCAGCAGACACATCCTCCACTTGCTCATATGAGGCCTTTCCAGTGGTCCTTGTTGACTCGATGGTTCCTGAGTTCTCAGGTGTTCGAGCGTAGTTTTCTGATGATTGTGAAGGCCAGCCTGCGGTGGTAGCAGCAGCCCTGTCATTTGAGGAAGGGTGTGTCAATGGACAGTTGTCCTGGATCCTTCTGATGGGCGGACGCCAGTCTCTCGGGCTGGGGAGCCCGTTGCCAAGACCACATGGACCAGGGCCATTGGAACTGCAGGGAAGTGGTGTGGTCTGCCTTGAGGCGAGGGCTATCAGGTTTGCTCTTCTGTGTTTCCGGTCCTTGATCGAGGGCTGGGCAGTTCGAGTGTTTTCAGACAGTGCCACTGCAGTCGCTTATGTCAATCGGCAAGGCACCACGAGGAGTGCCAGGGTAACTCTGGAGATGGCTCTTCTGTTTGCCTGAGCAGAGAAGAACCTCCTAGCCTTGTTGGCTCAGTACATTGCCAGAGTGGACAATGTGGAAGCAGATTTCCTCAGCTGGCACTCCATGGATCCTGGACAGCGGGAATTGAGTCAGGAGGTGTTTGTTGATTTTGCGCCATTGGGGCACCCAAAGAATGCTATTTTAAAGGATTTGATGTTCAAGATGGTCTTCTTGGTTGCCATTTGTTCTGCAAGGCAGATTTCTGAGCTACAAGCTCAGTCTTGCTGAGATCTTTATCTGTCTTTTTCAAAGGAGGCCATTTCCTTTTGGCCTGTGCCTTCCTTCTTGCCTGTGGTGCTTTCTCCCTTTCACGTGAACCAGATGGTCTGCCTGCCCTACTTCTCTAAGGAGCAGTGTCAGAGGAAGGATAAGGATCTTTGCCTTGTGGATGTCCAGAGGATGCTTCTCCAGTACTTTGGAGGTTGCAAATTCCTTTCGTAAGTCCAACCATCATATTGTGCTGTTTGCTGGGCAGCACAAAGGTGACAGGGCAGCCAAGTCAACCGTGGGTGCTGGATTAAGGAGTCCATTGCTTTGGTGTATCTGTTGCAGAATCAGGCAGTTCCAGTGGGTTTGCATGCCCATTCAACCTGAGCACAAGCATCTTCATGGTTGGACTGGGGCTCTATAGCCCCTGTAGACATTTGTTCTGCAACTACATGGGCATCACTTTCCATTTTTGTCAAGCATTACTGCATGGGCGGACGCAGCCTTTGGCTCAAGAGTTTTGTGAGCTGCTTTTGTCTTCTTCCCGCCCAGTGGAGTTGTAGCTTTGGTACATCCCACTTGTCTGGACTGGTCTAGCAGGGACGATATGGAAGGTAACATTTTACTTACCAGTTAATGTCCTTTCCTTGAGTCTTGCTAGACCAGTCCAGGGCCGCCCTCTGAAACTATATTTGCTCTGTTCTTCTGCTGTGGTACCCTTGGGTTCACTATGATTTTAAGGCTTGGCTCTGCAGGTTCATCTTCTACTGCTAGCCTTCTGTTTAGGCTTTCCTGTACATAGTTCTCTACTATAGATTACTCTTTGTTGATTGAAGTTGTGTGAGGCTTGCCATGTTTCTCTCTTATGCTTTGGGACGAATACTGAAGGGACCTCTGATGGCTGAGACAAATAGAGGCATGGGAGTGATACCATTGAAACCTGGGCTTTCATTGGTTCTTTTTCTCCACCAATCTGCTGGTAGGGGAACACAACCCACTTGTCTAGCAGGACTCAAGGAAAGGACATAAACTGGTAAGTAAAATGTCACCATACTGGAATTTTCAGTGGATGTCAATATTCTTTCTTTCCTTGTGTTCTTCCGCAATCACTTAACTCTCCATTGCCTCAGGTAAACTTAGCTTGTAAACCCACCAGGAACAGGAAAATACCTACTGAACTCAAATTTAACTTGCCTTGAGCTACTTCAGAAAAGAAGTGAGCTAAAATCCATAATCCCTTCCCTCTTTCTTGTAGCAGATGCCCATAACCACCTGATATCTACTGCTTAATTCAACGTCATAAGAGAGCTGCCATAGATTTTCTCACAGGGCTTAACAGCTAAAGACAGAACTGGAAATGACATCTGGTATCAGAAGCTTTTGTTTGCAAGTACCTAAGAATCCTCTACTCCTATTTTATATCCCCTCCCAACTTAGTACATTCCTCTGCCAGGAGTCCTGCACTAGTGCTCTTTCTGGAACTCTGCAATCTGTCTATTTAGGAGGGTAAGAAAGTGCCTATTATATAAAGACACATAGTAAAGCAAACTATTATGTAGCAAAACTAATACTTTTTAGAGAACACTTTAAATCTTTTTAAGGAGGGTTCCACCCTGATATCTAAAAGTAGTGAACACAAGAGATTTGGCGCATTCACCTGAACATCTAGTTAATTTGTAAATTGCCCCATATGATGGGACCACCAAGAGGTTTTGCTGGGAGGAATGTAGAGTTCATGTGGGAAAGGGAAGAGGAAATTAACATAGAAATATGACGACAGAAAAAGACCACATGGCCTATCTAGTCTGTCCTTCCATAACAACTACAACAGTCCACTTTTTGCCTTTAGAGATCCTCTGTGTTGGTCCCATGCTTTCTTGAATTCAGTTACTGTCCTCATCTCTACCACCTCCACTGGGAGACTATTCCACGGATCCACTACTCTTTCCGTAAAGAAATATTTCCGCATATCACTCCTGAATCTATCTCCCTTCACCCTCATCCCATGTCCCCTCGTAGCAGAACTTGCTTTCAATTGAAAGAGGCTCTCTCCCTGAACATTTATGCCACGGAGGTATTTAAACATCTCAATCATATCACCTCTATCCCGCCTTTCCTCTAAGGTGTACATATTAAGATCCTTAAGTCTGTCCTCATATGCTTTATAATGAAGCCCATTAATCATTTTGGTAGCAACCCTCTGCACCGACTCCATCCTGTTCACATCCTTTTGAAGGTGCGGTCTCCAGAATTGCACACCATACTCCAAATGAGGTCGCACCAAAGACTTATACAGAGGCATTATCACCTCCTTTTTTCTGCTAGCCATTCCTCTCCGTATGCACCCAAGCATCCTTCTAGCTTTTGCTGTCGCCTTTTCCACCTGTTTAGCTACTTTAAGATCATCAGACACAACCACGCCTAGGTCCCGCTCTTCTTTAGTGGACAAAAGTACTTCACCTCCTATACTGTATTGCTCCCTTGGATTGCTGCAGCCCAAATGCATGACCTTACATTTTTTAACATTAAATCCCAGCTGCCAAATTCTAGACCATTCTTCAAGCTTAGCTAGATCCCTCGTCATGTTATCTACCCCTTCCTGGGTGTCTACTCTATTGCAGATTTTGGTATCATCCGCAAAGAGGCAAACCTTACCCGACAGCCCTTCCGCTATATCACTAACAAAGATGTTAAAAAGAATCGGACCAAGGACAGATCCCTGGGGTACACCACTGGTAACATCCTTCTCCTCAGAGTGAGCTCCATTTACTTGTACTCTTTGTCGCCTCCCACCCAACCAATTTCTAACCCAAGCAGTAACTTTAGGGTCCATCCCTAGGGTGCTCAGTTTGTTTATAAGTCGCCTGTGAGGAACAGTGTCAAAGGCTTTACGGAAATCTAAATACACCACATCTAGAGCTCTCCCTCGGTCCAACTCCCTGGTCACCCAGTCAAAAAAATCAATCAGATTTGTCTGACAAGACCTGCCTCTGGTGAATCCATGCTGCCTCGGATCCTGTAATCCGCTGGACTCCAGAAACCTCACTATTTTCTCTTTCAGCAGCGTTTCCAATAATTTACTCACCACCGAAGTTAAACTAACCGGCCTGTAGTTTTCAACCACATCCTTACTTCCGCTTTTGTGTAAAGGCACCACATGAGCCTCTCTCCAGTCCTTTGTCACCACTCCTGACTCCAACGAGGCATTGAAAAGGTCAGTCAGTGGAGCTGCTAGAACGTCCCCAAGTTCCCTCAGTATTCTAGGGTGTATCCCATCCGGTCCCATCGCTTTGTCTACTTTAAGTTGAGCTAGTTTCTCACGAACACAGTCTTCTGAAAATAGTTCAAGATGTCCCTCGCTTCTGTTCTTATTTGTGGGTGTTTTCTGAGGTCCTGCTCCTGGTTCTTCATCTGTGAACACAGAACATTATGAAGGAAGGTTGGATTGAAGAACATGATACACGATGACCTTGATCGTAAATGGAATTCTGTAGTTCAGTGTAAGCCAGTGCAGCTCTGTGAGCAGTGGGGTTAGGTCATCGTATTTCTTTGCAACTTTAATGAGTTTAGCAGGATATTTTGTACCAACTGTAAATGTTTTAATTGGGATGAATTAAAGCCTTGGCTAAAAGCATTAAAATAGTCCAAATGACTCAGAATTAAGGCATGGGCTAATGTAGGTACTGCTGCGTTATCTAAGAGAGAGAATAGGCATTATCAGAGCAGGTGAAACATAATTTTTTATCTAGATTTGGTATATTGAGTTGGGCTATTCGATTTGCCCATCATAGTGTTTTGCAAAATGAACAGTTGTGGTTTAAGTCACATCACAGACATAGATTCTTCATGTTTTACACAAAACAGGAGAGAGGGAAAGTGTAGCACAAAAATATAATCCATAAAAAGAAACAATTGCGAAATGGAAGGTATTCAAAAACACTGGAAATGTTAGCGCTAAAAGAATTAATCAAATGTCTGATTAAAAAGCCATGTTTTTAATTTCTTATATGAGCTCTCAAGACATGGTTCTAAAGGAAATGAATTCCAGAGCAGTGGTGCTGGGTATGTGTGTGAATATATATTATTTGTGGAGAGCGCATGAAAGTGATGAGTGAATGCCTTTTAAAATTCAGTCGTGCTTAGAGTGCAAGAATCCTGGGGAGCTAGCTGCACATGAGGGCTCAGAAACTGAGGCACACTAGGAGAGGAACTCAGATGATAGTGTCTGATGATAGCAAGATAGTGCTCTAGAAAATACTGATCCACCCTTCTTTCCCGAGTGATACAGGGGGCATAACATGTAGAAAAGAGGAGGTGATGATGGCCTGTATAGGTGTACAGGCCATTGGTGAGACCTTACTTGGAATGGTGTGTTCAGCTCTGAAAGCTATGCTTCCAAAAAGGTGTATAGATAGCTCTAGGGTCTGCATCAGAAGTCACATGAGATCAAATTCAGGACTTAAATGTGATACCAGGGTGCACAAATTCATTTCCTGAGAGCTAAAGACAGGCCAGATTTCAGGATAGTCCCAATGAATATGCATAAATAGACCTGCATGCAAATCTATTTTATGCATAAACATTGAGGTTATCCTGAAATCTGGCCCTTGAGGATTGAACTTATATTTCAACTGTCTCATCTCCTCCAGGGGTGTATAACAAAACAATTCAAATATTTCAAGGGTATACATTAAAGACAAGAAGTACATCTTTTTGGAAGAAAGCATGCTCCAGAGCAGGGGTTCTCAACCCAGTCCTCAGCACACACCCAGCCAGTTAGGTTTTCAAGATTTCTACAATGAATATGCATGAGAGAGATCTGCATGCAAACCTCTCTCATGTATTCATTCATTTTCATTTCAATACCCCAAGAACTGGGTTAAGAAGCTCTGCTCTAGAGCCTTGATCTTCACTCCTAGACCTTGAAAGCTGTTAACAGTGAGGTTTTCAGGATATCCCAAGTGAATATGCATGAGAGATATGTATGCCTACTACATCTATTGTATGCAAATATCTCAAATATATTCATTAATGACACCACACAACTCCCAGATCTTTAATACCATACAATACACTATATCAGTTTTCCAGACCCACTAAATAGGGCAACAACACACTCTAGTATTTGAATATTTAGCTGGGGAGAAAAAGCCTCGGTAGTACCGCATCCCTCTATGTGGGTGCTCAAAGCCATAGGAGAAACAATGAGCTGAACATCACTGGCTTAAGCTCCCCTGTATATTAGAATATGCAATATTGTAATCTATAACTACAATTTATTCAATTTTTGAACTTAACAGAGCAAAGGGTACCACAAGGCACTTCAGCAATACCCGTTGCTGAAACTACCAACCAAATAGAATACAGGCAAATCACATTGCAGGCAAAATGAGCTCTGTCAAACAATACTTCCTTATCGTCCCTCCAGTCCAGTCCAGTCCCAAACCTCGGGGTAGTGAACCTCTTCCAAGCAGCTTGGAGACTGAGTACGTCAGCTTCTTGAGAGCACCAGTACTAATACCACTGGCTCCTCCCATGAACTCCCAGTGCACTCAGTCTCTCAGCAGCTGGAGGACATGTGAGCCTAGGTTTGGGGCTCACTTTAGGAACAAATGAGTTTTTGGTTTATTTTCTGTTGATTTTAATCTTTTGATTTACTAGAATTTGTTAAGTTTTTTTATTTCATTAAAAAAAATCTTAGGGGAAGCAATCTCGTAGCAGCTCCTTCTTCAGGGGATTTCATTTAATTTTTTCTACCTTCCCGTTGCAGCAGGACCGGCAAGATTTTTTTTTTTCCTTTCCCTTCATTTGAGCAGCGGCTCGGCGGCTCCCGATCCCTTCGGCGGGTGAGGAGCTGCCGTTTCTCCTTGGTGCTTAGCGCTGATGGCTGCTTCGGGCTGAGCGCAGGAGGTGACGGAGATCCTCTTTGTAAGCCCCTGCATTTGCCGGTGAGTTCCCCACGATGCAGGTAAGCCGGGAATTGAGTCAGTAAATTTGTCTGGGCCATTCACAAGTGGCAGCGGTGTGTGCTGTGTGGTTTTAGACAGCCTGCTGAGACTGCCTCTGCTCGGGCCTGTTTTCCACATCTTTTTTTCTGCCTCGAGGTAGCGTCGGTCCGGCGGCCGGCCTCTGGTTTACTTTAATTTAATTTAATTTTAGTTAAAAACGCTGTTTAAAGTCTCTTTCCTTTGATAGTTATATTCACTGGGGCTAAGGAAGTTAAAAAAAAAAAAAAAAAAAGAAAAGAAACAAAAGGACAGTAGAAAAAGAGGTTAATATTTTCTTATTTTTCTTATTCTGTTCAGTGCTTGCCCAACCTCAGTGCCTAGTTTGTGGCATCCGGAGAGGGGTTGTCTCAGAAGCAGGAGTGTGCCATGGCTGCGCCTCAGAGGCAGTGGGCATGGAACAGGTGCTTCAGGATGGGGACAGGGAGCCCGTCCCCCCAGGGTCCTTTCAATGTGGGAGACTCTCTTCCTCCTTCAGGGGCTCTGCCATCTCCAGGTGAGCCTAGTTCAGACCTCCCCGGGGCCTTGACTTCCCTTAGTACAGGTGAAGCGTCCTTGGGGGCCTTTTCGGCGGATTTCGTCTTTTTGATGCACCAAGCCTTCTGCTTGTGCCAGCAGGGGGTCAGACCAGACCTCTTAGTGGCAGCGGCTGGAACAGCACGGTCTCTCAGGTGCCTGACTGGTCTGGGCCCACTCCAGCTAAAAGGGCCAGGATGGGGGAGGATCATCCATCCCTTTCTGAGTGGCCAGTCTCGGATGATTTAGCGTTGGATCCAGAGTTGGATGCCGACAAATTGGAGGAGGGTGAAATACCGGAGCCAGAGGATCAGTCACGCATTGTCTGGGTATTTTGAAGAGAGGAGTTACCTTCTTTGATTGCGGAGTCCATGCAGGCTCTCTATTTGCCAATCAGTCACCCTGTGGATGAAGACGCCCTAGAAGATCCTCTCATCCAAACGGTGCACAGCATTCGGGCTGTTTTTCCGGTTCACCGAGTGGTTAAGCAGATGATTCAGGATGAGTGGGATCTGCCGTAGGCAGGCTTTAAGGGGGCTAGGGCCTTCTCTCATCTTTACCCTCTCTCGGATCAGGAGCGAGAGGTTTTTCGCTCCCCTTGCGTGGATGCGGCTGCCACAGCAGTGACTAAGAAAACTACTATTCCGGTAGAAGGCAGTGCAGCGCTAAAGGATGCACAGGACAGAAAGTTGGATACCCTGTTTAAACAGGCTTTTGATGTAAACGATCTGTCTATGCAGGCTTCTATTTGTGGGGCCTGGGTGGCTAGGGCTTGCCTACATTGGTCCCAATGTCTGCAGCAATCGGAGAGTGCGGTTCTTGAACAGGGATTAGAATTTGCTAAGATAGAATCAGGAGCGGCCTACGTTGCGGATGTCCAGTATGATCTCATTCGCAGTTTAGCTCAGAGTATGGCCTCCATGGTGGCGGCTTGGCGTTATCTGTGGCTGCAAAATTGGGCTGCGGACACTTCTTCCAAGTCCTGCTTAGTATGCTCCCCTTCAAGGGGAAACTCCTTTTTGGGGAAGACCTGGATCAGTTGGTTAAGGAATAGGGTGAGTCCAAAGAAGGTCGCCTGCCAGAGGATAAGCCTAAGCAGGGGTGCAGTACTACAGTGTCTCAGGGCCAGGTACAAGATTTTGGATGCTTTTGGTCCTTGTGGCTCTCAGGTTTTCAGAGTGGTAGATACTCTACTCGGAATCCCGAGTTCAGAGGGTTCCAGGGGGCTGGCAGTAGATTTGCTGCCACTTCACCCACTGCCTTTAAAAAGTCACAATGAAGTCAGGAGGGGCCAGGCAGGGGTGCAACCCATGGGAGGTTGGCTACAGGAATTTTACCTTGCCTGGACCCATATCACATCCGACCAGTGGGTGTTGGAGATCATTCGCTAGGGATATTCCCTCGAGTTTGCTCGACCAGTCTCTGACTCCTTTGTCCAGTTCCCCTGCGCGGCATCTGGCAAGATGCTGGAGGTAAAAGAGACCCTCGATCGTCGTCTTCAATTGCAGGCAGTAGTCTCGGTTCCCAGCCACCAATCCGGAGGCGGTCGATACTCAATTTATTTCGTGGTTCCCAAAAAAGATGGCTCCTGGTGCCCAATTCTAGATCTCAAAGGGGTAAACAGGTGTCTTCGGGTTCCGCATTTCTGCATGGAGACGTTGCTGTCTGTGATAGTAGCGGTGCGAAAGGGCGAGTTTTTAACTTCTCTAGACCTTACGGAGGCATATTTACACATTCCTATCAAGGCAGACCATCAACGATATCTGCGGTTCGCGTTGCCTATGGGGCACTTTCAATTTCAGACATTACCATTCGGTTTGGTAATAGCGCCGGGGACATTCACCAAGGTCATGGTGGTAGTAGCTGCGGCGCTTCGAAGGGAAGGGGTGCTAGTACACCCTTATCTCGACGACTGGCTGATCAGGGCAAAGTCCAGAGGCGAGAGTATCCGGGCTACTGCACGGGTGGTGCAGCTGCTGGAGAGCCTGGGCTGGTTGGTCAATCGAGCCAAAAGTCGGTTGACTCCTTCCCAGAGCTTGGAATACTTGGAAGTCCAGTTCGACACCCAATCAGGGGCAGTCTTTCTGCTGGAGCAGAGGGTACAGAGTCTACAGTGTCTGGTGCGGGCCTTTGTAAGGCACACGAGCCCGACGGCCTGGCAGTACCTTCAGTTACTGGACACAATGGCGGCCACTCTGGAGGTGGTGCCGTGGGCAAGAGCGCATATGCGGCCGTTACAGAGGACTCTACTTCGGTGGTGGTCTCATCAGACAGGTTCTCTAACCCAGTGTCTGCCTTGTCCTCAGGAGGTCAGGATCGCACTCCAATGGTGGCTCAGCCGGAAGAATTTGACGGCGGGCATGCCCCTCGACCCCCTCCCCCTCCGCAGTGGATACCGGTGCTCACCGATGCCAATCTAGCAGGTTGGGGGGCTCACTGCGCGGGGCAATCTGCTTAAGGGTTTTGGAACACGCAGGAGGCCGGTTGGTCGATCAACGTCTTGGAGTTGAGAGCAGTGTTTCAGGTGCTCAAGGCATTCGAGAAGGGACTTATAGGCCGGTCGGTGAGAGTCCTGTCAGACAATGCGACGGCAGAGGCTTATCTCAATCGGCAGGGCGGTACAGGCAGTGTTCCGCTCGAAGATCAGGCCCAGGAGTTGTTTTGCTGGCCAGAGCCCCGACTAATGTCGTTATTGGCAGCGCATATCGCGGGGGTCAACAACACGACAGCAGACTACCTCAGTCGGGTTCAGGTGGACCCAGGAGAATGGGTTCTCCACCCAGAGGTCTACGCTTAGGTAGTACGCAGATGGGGAACTCCTCCGATGGATCTGATGGCAACCTTCAAATCCGCCAAGACCAGTCAATTCTTCAGTAGAAGAAGAAAAAGGATGTCGGAAGGCATAGACGCGTTATTGCAGCAATGGCCGACGTAAGGGATTCTCTATGTTTTTCCTCTGTGGGCTCTGATAGGCCGAGTGGTTCAGCGGATCACAGCGCATTGCGGATGTGTTGTTCTTATAGCTCCAGACTGGCCAAAGCGCCCATGGTATGCGGATCTGGTGTATCTCCTAGTGGCTCGGCCATGGCATCTTCCGGATCGGAGCAACCTTCTGTTACAGGGTCTGCTATGCATGCCTCAGGTGAGTCGATTCTTTCTTATGGCTTGGCTCTTGAAAGGGCGAGGTTGAAGCATAAGGGTTATATGGCTTCTGTCATTTCAACCTTGCTGAATGCATGTAAGAGATCTACTTCGCTAGCCTACATTCGCGTCTGGTGCGTCTTTGAAGATTGGTGTGCAGTTAGAAAGCTGAATTCCTCTTCTGTGATGGTTCCAGAAGTGCTGTCGTTTTTGCAGGATGGTTTCGATAAGGGTTTGGCGTCCAGCTCTTTGCGGGTGCAGCTGGCAGCAATTGCTTGTTTTCGTGGTAAGATTCATAAGGAGCCTTTGGGTTCTCATCCAGATGTGTTGCGTTTCCTTCGCGCGATAACTCGTCTACGGCCGCTGCGCAGGGCGCTGGTTCCCTCTTGGGATCTCAGCTTGGTTCTAAGGGCGCTGACAAAGGAACCTTTTTAACCTTTAAGTTGAGCATCTTTAAAGGACTTAACGTTGAAGACAGTGTTTTTGGTAGCAATTTGTTCTGCATGCAGGATTTCGGAATTGCAGGCCTTTTGTCATGTCAGGAACCATTTCTATCCTTTTCTCTGGAAAGGGTGGTTCTTCGTCCGGTGCCGCCTTTCCTTCCGAAAGTGGTCTCGGCTTTTCACATAAATCAGTCGGTGTCCCTTCCAGTGCTGGGCGACTCTGAGGGGTCGGCGCTGGATCGTGGCATATGCCGTTTGGACGTCAGGAGGGCCCTTAAGTGTTACCTAAAATCTTCCAAGGGTTTTCACAGGTCAAATCATTTGTTTGTCTTGTTTGGAAGTCCGCCCAAGGGAGAGGCGGCAGCCAAGGCTACCATTTCCAGATGGATTTGAGAGGCGATTTCTTCAGTGTACATTTTGCACGGTCGTGCGGTGCCGATAGGACTGCGAGCTCATTCCACTAGGGCACAGGCAGCCTCATCGGCCGAGTATAGTTTGGTTCCCCCGATAGAAATTTGTTGGGTGGCTACTTGGTCGTCGCTACATACTTTCAGTAAATACTATCACCTGGATATTCAGACGGCGGGAGAAGCTCGTTTTGGATCGGCGGTGTTGCAAGCCGGTTTGGCGGGTCCCTCCCATTAGGTAACTGCTCTGTTACATCCCAGAGGTTCGGAACTGGACTGGAGGGACAATAAGGAAATAGGAATTAGACTTACCTGCTAATTATTGTTGTTCCTTGAGGAACTCCAGTCCAGTCCCGTATCCCACCCAGGATTCTTTTGTGATACTGCTGTTGGTTGTTTGCATAGCAGCGGTTCTGTTTGCATAATGTTTGAGGAATATACTATTGGATTGCTCCGAGCGTCTCTCTCTCTAAGATGTTTTTAGGCAGAAGCTTCATGGGGTAGTTTCAAGGGGTTTCTTTTTCTCTTTTCCTATCTCACCTTTCCTGCTCCGGAGGGTTCGGAGGATACCCCTTGGAAGGCTGTCAAGTAGTTTGCGAGTTAAATTATTGCATGTTTAATGTATTACTGCTTATTTGTTGCGCCTGTGAGTTTGCTTTGTCAGTAGATTACTGGGAGTTCATGGGAGGAGCCAGTGGTATTAGTACTGGTGCTCTCAAGAAGCTGACATACTCAGTCTCCAAGCTGCTGGAAGAGGTTCACTACCGGACTGGAGTTCCTCAAGAAACAACAATTAGCAGGTAAGTCTAATTCCTATTTAAGTGGTGCTACCTGTGGAGGAAATAAATTAAGTCAGCAGAAACTTACAAGCTCATAACTAGCTGTCTTAACTAGTTTACTTATCTGAAGACAGCTGGCTTCTGTCGCGTCATCCTGTCTGATACTGTCAAACAGCCAAAGCTGCCAACAAAGAATACTTATATTGATAGCAGCCTTAACTAATGGCTTGCTACCTCTGCAAGATTCAAAATATCACTCAAAACAATTGCACAGAATTTATTCTGGCTGATAGTTTAACCCCTGAAGAAGCTTTTTATAAGCTAAACAAAGATCTTTGTTAGGGTTAACTTTATTTGTTCTATGGAACCAAGATTAGGGCATTATACATGTTGGTTTGAGTGATTTTGTTATTGCCCTAATTTTGGTTTCTTTCATGAGGTGTTGGACCTATTTAGTTGGCCTGAAAAATGGATATAGTGTATTGTAGGGTAGTTATGTCTGGGAGTTGTGTGGTGTCATTGATATTTTAACTCTCAGTGCGATAGTTTGATTGTATTTGTCTACTTTTCTCATATATATGCAATGCAATGCAATGTGTGCCTTCGAGTCAGTCCTGACTCCTGGCGACCCAGAAGCTCCTGGGTTTTCTTGGCAGTATCACCGGAAGTAGATTGCCAGGCCTTTCTTCCGAGGCAATGGAGGGTTAAGTGACTTGCCCAAGGCCACAAGGAGTGCTAGTGGGAATCGAACCCTGGTTGCTTGGTTACCAAGCCAGTGTTCTAACATCTATCTATCTATCTATCTATCTATCTGGGATATTCTGAAAACATGACCTGTTGGTGACCCAAGGCTCTTTAGCAAGAAGTCATGGGATCAGGCATGGGGGAGGGGGGGGGAGAATGACACCAGAAAATTTGACTACATTTATAGGATGGTATATGCATGGAATCAACTTCCAGTGGAGGTTGTGGAGTCAAAATGGTACAACCTTTTAAAAAAGTATGGTAAGGATAAAACAAGGTGGGGCTATGAACAACAAGCTAGCAATGCTGCAGACAGTACAATAGTTGGGTTGGTACCAGGGGATTTATCCTCAGGAAGCCAGCTGGGTCAGTACTGAGTACTGACAGGCTGGTAGTAGCCAGATATTGTCTATCAAGGCAACCTACTCCTAAGGATTGGATACTTGAGCAATAGCCTTACTACTGTTGATAGTTATTTGAATTGCTGCAGGATCATGAGGGGTGGGGAGCTGGGCGTTGGATTAAGTCTTGGATTTTGTTTGGTAGAAAATCCATGAGGAGGCAAACAAAACCTGACATGGAGGAAGAGTGATATTCTACAAACAGTCAGGCTTCTGCATCTGGGATATATACCTACAAAAGTCCAATGTGGACATGAATGCCTGGGCCATTTGGTCATTTTATACTGTCATATGTGATGAGAAGAAAATACTGGGCCAATCTCTTTCTCAGAGTTGTACCTTGGATGCACTTCCCAGAAGTTAATGAAACTGGGGCAGGTGCTGCATAAACGGAAAACCTAGAGCTTTAGATAGTAAGAAGGAACATAAGAAATGCCATACTGGGTCAGACCAAGATCCATCAAGCCCAGTATCCTGTTTCCAACAGTGGCCAATCCAGGTCAAAGGCACCTGCCAGGTTCCCAAAGAGGCACACAGGTTCCACAGTGCTTGTCCCGGGGCAAGCAGTGGATTTCCAGGGTCCTCTTTAATAATGGTTTATGGACCTTTCCTCCAGAAACTTGTCCAAACCTTTTTCTAAACCCAGCTACACTAACAGCTTTTACTACATGCAGTAACAAATTCCACAGTTTGATTTTGCATTGAGTAAAAATATATTTTCTCTTATTAGTCTTAAATTGGTTACACTGTAGCTTCATTGTGTGTCCTCAGGTTATTTATGCCATCAAAAAGTAGAAAACTAATCTATGTTTTCCCTTTCCACTCCATGTATTAAGTTAGACCTCTATCATATCTCTCCTCAGCCATCTCTTTTTCAAGTTGAAGAGCCCTAACCTTTTAAGCCTTTCCTCAAAGGGGAATCCCTCCATTCCCATTCCCATTTTTGTCACTCCTCTCTGAACCTTTTCTAAAATCGCTATATCCTTTTTAAGATATGGCAACCAGAATTGCACACAATATTCAAGGTGCGGTCGCACCATGGAACGATACAGAGGCATTATAATATCCTTTGTTTTATTCTCCATTCCTTTCCTTATGATTCCTAGCATTCTATTTGTTTTCATGGCTGCCGCTGCACACTGGGCAGAGAGTTTCAATGTATTGTCCACGATGACGCCTAAATCTTTTTCCTGGGTGGTGGTTTCAAAGGTAGTACCTTGCATCGTGTAACCATAGTTTGGATTGTTCTTTCCTAGGTGCATAACTTTGCACTTGTCCACATTAAATTTCATCTCCCATTTGCCAGTCTTCCAATTTTTCAAGATCCTTTTGCAATTTTTCACAATCTTTTTGTGTTTTAACAACTTTAAATAATTTTGTATCATCTACAAAGTTGATCACCTCACTCGTTATTCCTATTTCCAGGTCATTTGTGAATATGTTAAAATGCAGCGGGCCCAGCACAGATACCTGGGGTACTGCACTATTTACTTTTCTCCATTGAGAAAATTGGCCATTTATCCCTACTCTCTGCTTTCTATCTTCTAACCAGTTCCTGATCCACAATACTACACTGACTCCAATCCCATGACATTTTAATTTTGCCAAGAGTTTCTCATGAGGGACCTTGTTAAAGGCTTTCTGAAAATCCAGATACACTGTATCAACCAGCTCACCTTTGTCTACCTGTTTATTCACACCTTCAAAAAAATATAACAGATTAGTAAGACAAGATTTTCCTTAGCTAAATCCATGTGGACTTTCTCCCAATAAATCATGGCTATCTACGTGTTCAGTAATTTTATTCTTTATAATGGTTTCTACCATTTTTCCCCTCCACCCAGTGTGCAGCAGTGGCCAATAGAGCAAATAGAATGTTAGGTATCATAAGGAAAGGAATGGAAAATAAAACAAAGGATATTATAATGCCTCTGTATCTTTCCATGGTGCGACCGCACCTTGAATATCGTGTGCAATTCTGGTCACCGTATCTTAAAAAGGATATAGCGTTATTAGAAAAGGTTCAGAGAAGAGCCACCAAAATAGTAAAAGGGATGGAAGGATACCCCTATCAAGAAAGGCTAAAAAGGTTAGGGCTCTTTAACCTGGAAAAGAGACGCCTGAGGGGAGATATGATAGAAGTTTATAAATTAATGAACGGAGTGGAAAGGGTAAATGTAGATCGATTGTTTACGTCATCAAAATATAGAAAGACTAGGGGACATGCAATAAAGCTACTGGGTAAACTGTTCAAGACAAATAAGAGAAAATATTTTTTCACTCAATGTGTAATCAAACTCTGGAATTTGTTCCCGGAGGATGTAGTAAAGGCTGTTAGTGTAGCTGGGTTTAAAAAAGGTTTGGACAAGTTCTTGGAGGAAAGGTCCATAAACCATTATTAAAAAGGGACCCGGGATATCACTGCTTGACCCAATACAAGCATTGCCCGCTGCACACTGGGCCAAGGGTTTTAACATGGTATCCACAATGACGCCTAAATCATTTTTCCTGGGTGGTGGTTCCTAATGTGGAACCTTGCATCGTGTAACCATAGTTTGTGGTGTTCTTCCCTAGGTGCATAACCTTGCACTTGTCCACATTAAATTTCATCTGCCATTTTGATGCCCAGTCTTCCAATGTATCAAGATCCTCTTGCAATTTTTCACAATCCTCTTGGGTTTTAACAACTTTAAATAGTTTTGTGTCATCTGCAAATTTGATCACCTCACTCGTTATTCCACTTTCCAGGTCATTTATGAATATGTCAAAAAGCAGCAGATCCAGCACAGATCCCTGGGGTACACCACTATTCACCTTTCTCCATTGGGAAAATTGGCCATTTAGCCCTACCCTCTGCTTTCTATCTATCTTTTAACCAGTTCCTGATCCACAATAGTACACTGCCTCCTATCCCATGACTCTTTAGTTTTGCCAAAAGTCTCTGATGAGGGACCTTGTCAAAGGCTTTCTGAAAGTCCAGATACACAATATCAACCGACTCACCTTTGTCCACCTGTTTATTCACTCCTTCTAAAAAACATAACAGATTAGTAAGACAAGATCTTCCTTGTCTAAAGCCATGTTGGCTGTCTTCCATTAGGTTGTGACTATCTACATGCTGAGTAATTTTATTCTTTATGATGGTTTCTACCATTTTTCCTGGTACTGACGTCAGGCTCACCGGTCTGTAGTTTCCCGGATCACCCCTGGAACCCTTTTTAAAAATTGGTGTTACATTGGCGATCCTCCAATCTTCAGGTATTAGAGATGATTTTAATGATAGTTCACAGATTACTGATAGCAGTTCTGCAATCTCATATTTCAGTTCTTTCAACTCCCTTGGATGTATACCATCCGGCCCAGGTGATTTGCTACTCTTCAGTTTATCTAATAGTTGTAATACATCTTTCCGATGTATCGATATTTCCTTCAATTCTTCCGCACCTTTAAATACCACTTCAGTCATGGGTAACATCCCTACATCTTCCTCAGTAAAGACCGAAGCAAAGAATTCATTCAGTCTCTCCGCTATCGCCTTGTCGCCTCTTAGTGCTCCTTTAACCCCTTTATCATCTAATGGACCAACTGACTCACAGGTATTTGCTACGAATGTACTTGAAAAGGTCTTTATTTCGCGTTTTTGCTTCTGCAGCAAGCTTCTTCTCAAATTCTCTCTTTGCCTGCCTTATCAATGCCTTGCATTTGACTTGCCAGTGCTTGTGCTGTTTCCAGGTTTCGTCGTTTGGCTCTTTTTTCCATTTCCTGAAAGATGCTTTTTTGCTGGCAGATTTTTGGACTTCCTTCCACTTTTCTTAAAGCGTGGAATACAGCTGGTCTGGGCTTCCAAGATAGTATTTTTCAACAACACCCAAGCTTGATGTATGTCTTTAACCTTTGCAACTGCTCCTTTTAGTTTTTTCTTAACTGTTTTCCTCATTTTATCATAGTCTCCCTTTCGAAAGTTAAAAGGTAGTACTGTGGATTTCCTTACTATCCCTCCTCCACTAATTAAATCAAAAGCGATCATGCTATGATCACTATTGCCAAGTGGCCCCAACACCCTTATCTCTTGCACTAGATCTGGTGTTTCACTAAGGACTAGGTCTAATATGGCTTCCCCTCTGGTTGGTTCATGAACCAGCTGCTCCAAGAAGCAGTCATTTATTTCATCTAGGAACTTTATCTCCCTAGCATGTCCTGACGTGACACTGACCCAGTCGATACCGGGGTAATTGAAATCACCCATTATTATTACTGCGCTGTAACGTTTGTTAGCTTCCTTGATTTCTTTGAGCATTTCATCATCCATTTGGTCATTCTGGCCAGGTGCTCGATAGTACACCCCCACTGCCATTGCCTTCCCCCTTTTATATGGAATTTCAATCCATATAGATTCTACAGCAGATTTTGTTTCCTGCAAAACTTTAATCCTTTCTGAGTCAATGCCCTCTCTAACATAGAGCACAACCCCTCCACCAATTTGATCAGTTCTATCATTACGATATAGTTTGTACCCAGGTATCACAGTGTCCCACTGGTTGTCCTCCTTCCACCATGTCTCTGATATTCCAATCATATCTAACTTTTCATTTAGTGCTATATATTCTAACTCTCCCATCTTATTCTTTAGACTTCTAGCATTTGCATACAAGCATTTTAGAGAATGTATTTTATTCATGTTAATTTGGCTATTGTTAGACATGGGTAAATTGGGATCCTTAAGCTCTGTCTGCTCCATACTTGAGGGCATTTGGGCTACTTTACTCTTTTGTGGAACCTCTCTGCTTTTGGTAGTATCCTTCAAGGATACATTCTTCCGAACCATCCGCTCTTGGGCGACTGTCGGCTTTCCCCTAATATCTAGTTTAAAAGCTGCTCTATCTCCTTTTTAAAGGTTAATGCCAGCAGCCTGGTTCCATCCCGGTTAAGGTGAAGCCCATCCCTTCGGAAGAGCCCCTCCTTTCCCCAGAATGTTCCCCAGTTCCTAACAAATCCAAAACCCTCATCTCTGCACCATTGTCTCATCCACGCATTGAGGCTCCGTAGCTCTGCCTGCCTTTTGGGTCCTGCGCGTGGAACAGGAAGCATTTCGGAGAATGCTACCATGGAAGTTCTGGATTTCAACTTCCTACCTAAAAGCCTAAATTTTGCCTCCAGAACCTCCCTACCACATTTTCCTATGTCATTGGTACCGACATGTACCAAGACAGCAGACTCCTCCCCAGCACTATCTAAGACCTTATCTAGGTGGCGCGTGAGGTCCGCTACCTTCGCACCAGGCAGGCATGTTACCAGGCGATCCTCACGTCCACCAGCCACCCAGCTATCTACATGCCTAATGATCGAATCACCAACTATAACGGCTGTCCTAACCCTTCCCTCATGGGCACATGTCCCTGGAGAAACTTCCTCAGTGCGAGAGGGTTTTACATCACCTGGAGGACAGGTCCTAGTTACAGGATCACTTCCTGCCACACCAGGGTGATGCTCTCCTGTCACGTGATCTCTCTCCTCCATGGCAACAGGGGTGCTGCCAGACTGGAGGTGGGACTTCAGGACTATATCCCTGTAGGTCTCGTCTATGTACCTCTCTGTCTGTCTCATGTTTTCCAAGTCTGCTACTTTAGCCTCTAGAGAACGGATTTGTGTAAGTACCTATAAAGCTATGATTATCCCAGGGGAGGGAGGGAGGGAGGGAAATAACACTTATTAAAAGAGGGCTGCTACACAGTACCCTGTCTTGTGCTGCTGAGGTAAGCTAAATTCTGATTTGATTTAAATTATAGCTCTTAGCTGCTGCTAGGCTCTAACTTCTTATGAAATTTAAACTACAAGTTCTCTGCTGGGTTCTAAATGTAACCAGAAAGCTCTCTTCTGTGTGTTAAATTTAAAGTAAAAGTACTTTGCTGTTACTTGGCCCAGAGTGACTATTAAATTTAAACTACAAGCTCTCTGCTGGGTATGAAATGTAATCAGAAATTTCTCCTCTGTGTTTTAAATTCAAACTGTAATTGCTGCTACTAGGCCCTAACTGATCCAACAAAAAACAGTGGGTTCACAGATTAAGTAGCTTTAATACAAAGAATTCTTTTTAGAAAATTACCAGAAGTATATACTCACAGTTGCAGATTTCTCTCCAGAAGTAACAGTCCCCCTTTCTAGTCCTTCAAGACAAAAGAATACCTAAAGGATATCCATATGTGTTTTATTGACTTTAGCAAGGCTTTTGACTGTGTAAACCATGAGAAACTCTGGGCCACATTAAGAAGCATGTGTATACCAGAACACCTGATCGTTCTCTTGCACAACCTTTACATTGATCAAGAAGCAACAGTTCAAACGGAACTAGGAGAAACAGAATGATTTAAAATCAGCAAAGGTGTATGACAAGGCTGCATACTTTCCCCCTACCTGTTTAATTTATATGCAGAACAAATCATCAGAGAAGCAGGATTGTATGAAGACAACCGAGTTGTGAAGATTGGAAGACTCGTCAACAACCTTCGCTATGCTGATGATACCACATTACTGGCTGAAAGTGAAGACGATTTGAAACATTTGCTTCTCATAATCAAGGAATATAGTCTTAAAATAGGTCTGCACCTTAACGTTAAGAAGACAAAGATCCTGACAACTGCCAAAATCAATAAGTTCATCATTGATGGAGAAGAAATTGAAATAGTTGACAGCTTTAACTTACTTGGATCAACAATCAATAAAGAAAGGACTAGCAGTTAAGAAATCCAACAATGTATTGCTCTTGGTAGAATGGCTATGAAGGACCTAGACAAGATCCTCAAGAGCAGAGGTGTCTCTCTCCATATAAAGATTCAACTTGTCCAGGCCATGGTATTTTCAATAAAGTCATATGGATGCGAAAGTTGGACAGTGAAAAAGATAGGAAGAAAATTGATGCCTTTTGAATTATAGTGCTGGCGACGAATACAGTGGATTGCCCGAAGAACAAACCAGTCAGTACTATAGGAAATCAAACCTAAACTTTCCTTAGAAGCTCAGATGACAAGACTTTGACTTTCATACTTTGGACATATCACGCGAAGAGAGAGAGATAATGCTTGGCAAGGTAGAAGGTCACCGTAAAAGAGGAAGGCCGGCAATGAGATGGATCGATTCAATAACAGCAGCTATGGATACCACTCTATCAACAATGAGACACTTGGCTGAAAACCGAACAAAGCTTAGGTCAACTATCCAGAGGGTCACCAGGAGTCGATACTGATTCGACGGCACTTAACAACATCAGTCAATGATGCTTGATATTTACCTATTCCTAGTACTTACAGCTTCCTAATTACTATCACATTTAGGGGCTTGTTTACAAAGCTGCGGTAGCGGTTCGCGATCGTTATCAGAGCCGCGGCCCCATTGATTTCAATGGGGCTGTGGCTCCGATAACGACCGCGAACCGCTACCGCGGCTTTGTAAACAAGCCCCTTAATCTTCTGAATGTCACAGATGAGAAGCATGCTGAGGTTTTACTTGTTTCTAAAGTCAGAATGTTCATAGAATTATTTGCATTCATATGAAAACTGAATCACTATTTTTATCCTTTCCCAATTGAAGGCGTTTTTTAATGAATGGGAATAAGATCTGTTTCTAAGGCAGGAAATTACAGTTGTATGTAGGAGTGGTTCAGTTTCACCATTAAGGTTTTCAAGTGTCAGAGCAACTAACAAAGAGAGTGTCTTTGATCTCTGCACTTTAATTAATAGTGTGACCTTTGGCAGCCCTCATGATATACATTCTGGTATTAAATTATTAAAAATCTCTCTGGAGCTGATAACTGGATTAACAATTTAAAAATCAACCATCTGCTGTTTTGGCTGTGACAAAGCATGTTGATGATCATATCCCATATTATTTTTCCAGTTTATTATCAATACATATGCTAAAAGGAGACATTTCTTATATCTACTATGGTGGGTTAATTACACAACATCAACCACACCATGCATCTCCTGAAAAGGCTAGAACAGAGGAGATGTGATTGGGGTGTGGGGGGGATGGGGTGGGAGTGAGCACTCTCACCAATTCTCTGACTTTATATCCTTATACCTCAGCTTATCTATCTATAATTAGGTAGTAGTAGCAGAGGCAATCAATAAATAAAGTGAATTTAAGAACAGTATCAAAATAGTGCAATCCTCTTTTTATATTTATTGACTTGTCCTGATATTTCATCTTCTTCCCTTCCCTTAAAGCTGGCAGAGCAGCACCAAATAGTGAAGAGCTGACAGAGAGTCTTCAAGGCCCATGTGCTCAAAGAAGGCAAAGTAGCTGCAGAATTGCTGACGGGATTCCCCAGTTCTTGCTGGCACAGAATGTTCAGAGCAGTGGTGAAGAGCCAGCAGGAGTCCCCAGTTCCTGCCAGTATGGAGTGGCCCCAGCTGTAAAGACAAGCTGGTGGGAATGGAACAGCCACAAAACTTCTGAAGAACCAGCAGGCGTTCCCAGCTCCTGTCCTCATGAGCAGTTGTCTCTCACAGAAGGGAAGAGGTGGGGCAAGAAGGAGGGGGTAAAATTAGAGAGGTTTAGAAGAGAAGGGGTGGAGCAAAGGGGGGAGGTGTTAAAGAGGAGGAAAAGAGTGCAGCAAAGTAGTGGAGCAAAGCCTAAGGGAAGGACAGATTTAGAGAAGAGGCACGTGCAGGGAGAGGAATGAATGGAGGGAAAAGAGAATGCACAAATAGGTGCAGGGAAGAAGGGATGTAGCCAAGCGTAGGATGGGGGAGTAGTACAGGGAAAAGAGCAAGAAAGCTACTGAAACACACAAACACCCATCCCCCCATCCTCTGACATCTCATCTTCACATCATGGGCATAGTTTAGGGAGGGCAAGAGGGAACATTGCCCTACCAAAATGAGCTCACCATACGTTTGCTAAGCCATATGGCCTGTAGCACTTTAAAGCAGGAGCATTAATACAGGGATGGTTGGTGTAGAGAGTATTGGGAAGTGATGTCTGGGGGGTGGAGTTATTACAACAGCCAAGCACCAGAAGCTCATAGTGGAGGGCTCCACTAAGCAGGAGACCCTGGCCCAGCCTCTGGCATTGGTTGCTGCCACCCTGCTTCAGGCAGATGGACTCCACCCCCAAGGGAGGAGCCAAAAAAGCATCTTTCAGGAAATGGAAAAAGGAGCCAAATGACGAAAACTGGAAACATGAGCACTGTCAAGTTAGATGCAAGGCATCGATAAGGCTGGGAAAGAAAGAATTTGAAAAAAAAGCTTGCTGTGGAAGTAAAAATATATAATAAAACCTTTTTTAAATATATTCATAGCAAAAAACCCGTGAGAGAGTCAGTTGGACCATTGGATGATAGAGGGGTAAAAAGGGTGCTAAGGGAGGACAAGGCCATAGCAGAGAGACTGAATGAATTCTTTGTTTCGGCCTTTAATGAAGAAGATGTAGGGAAGTTACCCATGCCTGAAATGGTATTTAAACTTTTGCAGCTCATTACTGCCTGGAGAGGGAGTCACGATGGGACAGCGCCTTCTCCCAGGCCATACTCTATAATCTCTTTGGGGCCTAGGCAAGTCCTACCCTCCGACCATTCTGTGTTCAGGCTACCAGAGTGATGGTTCTCCCTGGACACTGGGGTCCTAAGAGTCTCTCCTCAGACTCGCTTGCAGCTGCTCACAGCTGCACCATGTTTTCTACAGGTTCTTGGTAGCCTGGAGCTAGGGAGTCCCATATGTGAGGACTGACTTCCTGCTTGTTCCTGGAGAAAGCGTAGTTACTCACCTGTAATAGGTGTTCTTCCGGGACAGCAGGAAGTCTGCACAACCCTCCCTCCTCCCCATGGAGGTGCTGTAATTTTTGCCATCGTCTTGTTGACTCTAGCTATTTCATCTGACTGAGTAAAATGTCACTCTTGGGCAGAAAGGAGACCACACACGTGTGGTGGCATCTCCCAAAGGCTTTCTTTGAAAGTTAAGGAGATGCTTCCGCGAGGGCTCTGTCAGTGCCACGTCACTCATATGTGAGGACTGATTCCTGTTGTCCCTGGAGAACACCTGTTACAAGTGAGTAACTACGCTTTACAAACACACAAAAAACAGTCCCTGCTCGTCGAGCTTACAATCTAAAAGGATGGACATACAGTAGTATGAAAGGAGAAGGACAAAAGGGGCAATAAGGATGGGGATTATGAACAAAGGTGGTCTCAATGAGGTGCGTCTTGAGCCCAGACCTGAAGAGTAAGGGAAGGGATTTGATGCAGGGAAAGAATAGCAGTGATTCAGCAGACTCCTCCTTACCAGTACTGGCTCCAGCAGGTGATCCCAACATGCCCCTCACAAATGAGTGGAGGAGCAGCCTAATGGTTAGAGCACTGGCTGGGAACCAAGAGACCAGGGACCAATTCCCTCTAGCAGTCCTTGTGGTCTTGGGCCAGTCACTTAACTCTCCACTGCCTCAGAAGAATCCAAATTATCGATGTCCCTGTTTAATATACATTACCAAGTTTAAGTTACAATGTATACTGCTTTGACTATATGATAAAGCAGTGTAAAAAAATCCTGTTAGGTAAATAAATAAAGGTGAGACTGTCAGGAGCAGAACCAATGCACAATGCATCCCAGTTCCAGGGCACTCCAACTCTTTCTGAGAGATTTCCTGTTAAACAATACAATCCTGTACTGCTAACAGAAAAACAGCAGCCTCTGCAGCACCCCGAAAGGATCCAAACAGCTATTCACAGCATATTAACACAAAAGATAAAGGAAAAGGTTCTGGCAAAAATTCTTACAGGGTAAAACACTTGGAGGCAGCTCCTTCTTCCACAGAAAAGGTGTCAGCAGAGTCCCAATCCTCACCAAACAATCCCAGGACAAGCCTATCCAAATTTATCCACAGCACCAACCTGCACTTTTTAGTTTTCTTTCTGAATCTGTTCAGAATACAGCTAGTCTCCTTCAAGTGAGTATGCCTCAGTCTCCCCGGTTCAGTATCCCTGGGGTTCCAGCACAGAAATATACCCTAATCTCATCTCCAAAACCATCTCCTATTGGAGGCTGGATGTTCTGCTGAATCACCAAATGCCTCAGAGTTTCCATTCACCCAGCCCTGCAAACTGTGAAGATTATTGGAACCCCCGCCGCCACTACCACCACGAAAATATGAAGGAGTCCTCTCTGGCTTCACAGTCACTACCACAAGAGAAAGTCCCCTACTCAGGAAATTGAAGAAAAGTACTCATACTCCAAATTTTTACAAACAAATATAGAAGAGCTTGCTCTCCTTCCCAGCACCTCCCAGTAGAAAGGATTTCCAGTTGATACTCCAAAAGAAGTACTAGCACATAAAGCCCTTCAACGTTTTCAGCTTTCTATCTGGAAGACACTGGCTTCAATCTATCCAAATTTCTGGTGCTTAGATCTCAAATATACAGTCCTTTCAGCACCAGGGCACAACTATACCTCTCTACCTCATTAGTCCATGGCATCTGAAGCAGCTGGTAAAATGCAGCAGGTTTGCAAAGCCTCAAACCCAAATCCCTCTGGGCAAGGATCACAGGCTCTTGGACAACATGGGAAAGAAAGTTTCTCAAAGTGCAGTGTTAGGTTTGAATATCGTAGCACATCAGTTTTAAATACTACAATACCACCATGCCCTTTTGGCTGAAATGTTATAGCAAACGCTGTGAAAAGCTCTTATTCAATCACTCACCCACAGAAGGAAAACTCACAGACAGGCTGGAATGCAAACAGGAACTTTTAATGTGCGCACAGGCCCAGACAGAGATACCAGCAACCTCCACAAGAGTCTGAGCCCCGAGGGTCGTCCTTCAATGCCTTAAATACAGTACAATTTCAAACTCATTCTATAATCCCATTTGCCACAGGTATTTCCTGTCCACCAATCAGCAGCCCCTGGGGAAGGTACCTGGGTGACCTGTCCAAACCGGTGTGCTCTGGTCTGTTGGTTTCTGGGCTAGGGGATACTGTGCTCAGACCTGGAGTGGGGGAAGGGTGTCTACTGAAATAGCAGGCTGATTACTTTATGTAAGAGCCTCATGAGTTGGGGGAAGGGTCAGGCACTTGTGTAAGAGCCTCATGGCTTGGGGGAAGGGTCAGGCACTTGTGTAAGAGCCTCATGGCTGCCTCACTCCCCCCTTTTTAAGTGAGACCTCAACCGCTAGAGGCGGTAGAGGGCAGTATTACTGGAGGCAAGCCGCAGAGGAGTGTATTGGGTCAGGGCCATAACAGTGGTAGCAGCCTTGCGTTCTACCAGGGTGTCGAGGGTGGTGGTAATGGAGCGGTGGAGAATGGGTATACAACATGGTATGAGGGCACATACTAGGAAGAGAAGGAAAACTCCTATAGCTAGGGTTTTAAGGCCCCCAACCAACCAAACAATTTGAAGAACCACCCCGTCCCCAGTCCCATGGACGGGTCTGAGATTTGCTTCGCTAAGTCATGTAGGTCTTGGATTGAGCGTTCAATGGACACACTTTCATCTGTGAGGTTAAAACAACACATTCCTTCGAATTCCTCACACCCATGGTTGAGGCGTAACAGCAGGAAATCTATGGTCATTCTATTCTGTAGGATCGCTGTACGTAGGCTGGACAGCTCGTAATTTATGGAGGCTAGTATGGTTGAGGTGAGGTTAATGGTCTTGGCTAGGGAGCAAGCGAGACGGCTTACCTCCAGGGAGTTGTGTAGGGCCAACCCAGGTGTCCCAAGGATTGATACTGACAGTCCAAGAGCTGTCTCATCACTGTAAGGCTCTACGTTTGAGTTACAGGTCGAGGGCATGGGGGCAGAGCGGGGATAACTGGGGGGCCGGACGAAGGCAGCAGTTGTAAGCCTAGCAAAAGTGCACGGACCACCAGTGGCATTTGTGGGGACGTAAGTGTATGTCATTTTGCCATATACTAAAAACCAGCCTAAGGGAAGATACATTTCTGAGTGTGAATAGGATACATTTGTAACAGAGCTGCATGATAACACAGTATTTGATACATTGTTCCCTCCCCTCTTGGCATTGACAAAAAAGAAACAATCAGTAGCATTTAGAGTGGAAACTACCTGTAAGGAAAAAGGCACTTGGTTGAAATGTGTAGAAGTCAGTCGGGTAACCCCAATATGGTAGAAATATATTCCAGGTTGTTTACAGTTTAAATTAGCAAGCATAGTGAAGTTCTGCATCTCACACAAACTAGACGGTACAGCAATAAGAGAGGTTTGTAGAGAGTTACGTATACAAAGGTTTGTCATGTTCAGAGCAGTTTGGGCAAGTAATACTGCTGTGTTAGTAGTCTCTGCACTTGTTTGAAAACGGGCCCATGTCAGGGAAAGGAGTAAGGCTAGGGCACCGCTTCTCATTCTGCTCCCGATTCTGGAAAACGGGGTCTCGTCGGCAGTCTGTTAGAGCCCTTTACTGGGCAGAAAGGTCCCTCTTCAGTTTCAAACGCAGTGGTTGATCTGGAATCGGGACTGCGGTCCAGGCTGGAACAACTTCTGGTGCAGCGGCCTTGACACGAGAGTGATGGATCCACGGAGTGACTTCAGCGACCTTAACAGCCGTGGGGGTGGTCAGCAGAACGGTATACGGGCCTCGCCACTGGGGGGTCAATGGATCTTTCTTCCACTCCTTGACCCACACTTGGGAACCAGGCTGGTGCGTATGGAGCGCTTCAGTCAGGTTGATGGGGAGTCGCTCCTGGATCCATCGGTGCAATTTCTGCAATACAGAACTGAGAGCCGACAGTTCCTGCCGGGTTATTTCTGAACCTATCTGCATTAAATCTCCATGGACGCCCTGTATGAGGGGTGCAGGGCGACCATACACAGCTTCAAAGGGAGAAACACCGATACCCTTTCGTGGGGCTGACCGTATGCGGAGCAGAGCTATAGGGAGCAATTGGGGCCACTTCAGTGAGGTTTCCTGACACAATTTTGCTAACTGGCTCTTTATGGTGCGATTCATGTGTTCTACTTTCCCTGAGCTCTGCGGGCGGTAAGCTGTGTGTAGCTTCCAATCGATCTGTAAGGCCTTGACTACCTGCTGTATCACTTGGGCCACAAATGCAGGTCCATTATCAGATCCCACTACTACTGGAAGCCCAAAACGGGGGATGATTTCATGCAGCAGCACCTTAGTCACTTCTCTGGCTTTTTCTGTGCGGACTGGGAAGGCCTCCACCCACCCCGTGAAAGTACAGACCAATACCAGCAGATACCAGTACCCATTTGCTCGGGGCATTTCTGAAAAGTCAATCTGGATGTTTCCCATAGGGGTGACCCCATAAGACTGGGACCCCTGGGGGTTGGCTTGGGCCTTGACGGGCATTGTTTTTAGCACATGTGGTGCATTGTCTAGCAATTGCAGCTGTCAACGAGGATAAGCAGGAAATGAAGAAATATGGGCGGAGGGTAGTTTCCATTGCTGTCTTGCCCATATGAGTGGCCTAATGAAAGGATGATAGGATTGCTGGGGCAAGGCTGTCTGGGATGACTATCACTGGAGCTGTCCCTGTTCTAGGTAACCTTATCCAACCATCTGTGTGTAACACCCCACCCTCCTCCTGACAGAAAAAATCTAGCTCTCGTGTAGTGTACCTCTTGGCCCAATGGCTTAGTGGGACTGGAAACTGGGGGGCTTGTAGATCCTGGGAGCTCTGCGGGAAAGACTGGGACAAGGATGTGGTTGCTACTCGCCGGGCTTCTACATCAGCCCGTCTATTTCCCTTAGCTATTTCACCGTTCCCTTTCTGGTGGCCTCTGCAGTGCATTACGGCTACTGTTTTTGGACGCCAGACTGCTTCTAACAGGGCCAATATCTGGGGGCCATTCTTTATCTCAGAGCCAGCTGCAGTAACTAACCCTCTTTCTTTGTACAGGGCCCCGTGGGCATGGAGAGTGGAAAAGGCATATCTGGAATCTGTGTATATATTTACACAACTGTTAGTCCCAAGGGTTAAGGCACGGGTAAGGGCAATGAGTTCCACCTTCTGTGTGGAGGTTCTAGGGGGCAAAGGCTGTGCTTCAATTATTTCTTCCATCGTCACCACCGTGTACCCCGCACACCTGTGGCCCTCCAGTACCAGACTGCTTCCATCTACGTAGTAGGTCTCATCCGGGTTGCTTAACGGCACATCCGTCAGATCAGGGCGACTGGAAAAGACTGTATCCATCACTTCCAGGCAGTCGTGATCAGGTGGTCCCGGGCCAACAGGCAGGAAAGTAGCAGGGTTCAAGGCTTGGCTGGTAGTTATCTGCACCCTGGGATTTCCCCATAACATGCTCTGGTATTTCAACATTCGGGAGCTGGTGAACCAGTAACTTCCTTTATGCTCTAGCAATGTTTGGACTGAATGCGGGACGGTGACTAGAAGGCCTTTAGTTTATCAGATTCTTCCACCAACAAGGCTGTTGCTGCTATTGCTCTCAGGCAAGGTGGCTATCCCTTGGCCACTGGATCCAGCAGTTTTGACAGGTAGGCGACTGGTCGTGGCCAAGACCCCAGTTGTTGGGTCAAGACCCCCAAAGCTGTTCCTGCTGCTTCGTGCACATAGAGGGTGAAAGGCTTGGTGACATCCGGAAGGCCTAGGGCTGGTGATGACAGTAATGCCCTTTTCAAATGTTCAAAGGCCTCCTGTTGGTCACGACCCCATTCAAGGGGGCTCTTCTCTGGGCCCTTTATAGACTCATAGAGGGGCTTTGCGATCTTTGCGAAGTTGGGAATCCAGATACGACAGTACCCAACAGCCCCGAGAAAAGCACGTACTTGCTTGCGGGTTGTTGGCACTGGGATCCGGCACACTGCTTCCTTCCTCTCGCTCCCCAACCGTCGGCTTCCTTTTGACAGATGGAATCCCAGATACTTCACTTCCGACTGACATAACTGAGCCTTTTTTCTGGAGACTCGGTATCCCGCATCGTACAGAAGTTGGAGAAGCTCTGTGGTTGCCAATACACATTCAGCCTCAGAGTCAGCAGCGATTAGTAGGTCATCAACGTACTGCAGAAGTACTCGTCTGCCGGGCTCCCCCGGAGGGAAACTAGCGAGATCTTGGGCCAATGCTGTGCTGAAGATGGTAGGAGAGTTCTTGAATCCCTGTGGTAAACGAGTCCAGGTAACTTGGGACTTTCTGCCAGTAGCAGGGTCCTCTTTCTCGAAAGCAAACAGGTGCTGGCTTGCAGTAGCCAGGCGTATACAAAAGAAGGCATCTTTTAGGTCCAGTACTGAGAAGTGAGAAGCAGTCGCCGGGATGAGGCCCAACAGTGTATAAGGGTTTGGTACTACTGGATGCAGAGTCACAGTGGCCTCATTGACACGACGGAGGTCCTGAACAGGTCGATAGTCGGTGGTTCCAGGTTTTCGAACTGGCAGCAAAGGAGTGTTCCATGCCGATTGGCAGGGCCGCAGGATACCATGCTGTAGTAGCTGCACCAGATGATGATGAATTCCTTCTACAGCTGCCCGCGGCAGCGGGTATTGTTGCACATGCACCGGGGAGGCTCCCGGCTTCATTTCTACACATACGGGAGGGATGTTAATGGCCATTCTGGGGGGGTTTCCTTCTGCCCATACTCCAGGGGGCACTGATTCCCACGTAACCAGGGTAGCCACATCAGATTTGGGCCTGTTCTCATATAACCGCCATTCTTCTTCTCGGGGGACGGACAGTACCAAAACTGTTGGGCCCAAGCTGGGTATTTCGAGCTCAGCCTGGCCGTCAGACCCGAATGAGATTTGGGCCTGGAGTTTTGCCAGAACATCCCGACCCAGCAAGGGTATGGGACATTCAGGCATATACAGGAACTGGTGAGTGATGGTCCGTCCCCCCAACTGGCACGTGCGGTTTTGCAGGAAAGGTCTCTGGGCCCTCTCCCCCGTAGCTCCCACAACAGTTACTGACTGGGAGGAGATCGGGGCTACTTGTTGGGTGACCACTGAGTGTGTTGCTCCGGTATCGACCATGAATTGCATTTTTCGGTCCCCTAAATTCATGTTGACCATAGGCTCCTGGGGACCCAACAGAAACTTGGAGCCCGGTCCGGCCTAGTAGTCATCCGAGTCATAATGTTCCATAGCTGCAAGGCCTTCGAGAGCTGGAACCGGTGGAGGCGGGAAAGCATCATGCTGATCTTGCTCCCGTGTAGTTCGTACGGGTGCTCTTACACCCCTCGTGGATGGATATCTCCCTCGCCTTGTGTTACGATTTGGACAGTCATTCTTCCAGTGTCCCTCCTCTTTGCAGTAGGCACATTGAGTGGGGCTTAGGGGAAACCTCGGCCCCCCATATCCGCGTCCTCGTCCCCTATTTCCTCCTCTGGCCCAGGCTGGAACTGGTGGTCGCTCGGCTAAGGCGGCTGCTAGGATGTCTGCCTTTTTCTTCATCCGGCGCTCCGACTCTCGCTTCTGCTCCTGGTCACGATTTACATATACTTTTTGTGCCACTTCCATCAATTGTGTTGAATTCATGCCCGCAAACCCTTCCAGTTTCTGCCGCTTCCGCCGTATATCACCTTGTGCCTGAGCCACAAAGGCATTATTCACCATCTGAAGATTCTCAGGGGCCGCTGGATCATAGGGGGTGTATAATCGGTATGCTTCAGTCAGACGCTCATAAAATACCGCCGGACTTTCATCAGGAAGCTGGAGAACCTCTGCGATTTTACTGATGTTCATAGCTCGTTGCCCCCCCTTCTTAAGGCCCTCAAGGAGTGCAGTCCGGAAGCGAGTGAGAGCCACTGCTCCAACAGGGTCATTCGGGTCCCAGCGGGGGTCTTTATTCGGGAAATCTGCCTCTGCCTGCTGCCGTGGATTTACTTCTCCCTCACGGGCAGGATGTGTCTCCAGCCACTTGAGGGTGGCCCGTACAATGCGCGCCTGTTCTTCTGTATTGAATAAGGTGGAAAGCAATTGTTTAGTGTCCGACCAGGTAGGCTGGTGTGTTTGCATAATACTGGTCATAAGATCTGTCAGCTCTTGGGGCTTTTCAGTATATGAGCATAGTGGGTTTTCCAGTTGAGCAGGTCCGTAGTGGAGAAAGGGACATAAATCAGGCTGGATTGTCCCACTGCCACCTTTCCAGTAGCATCAATATACGGGAGCCCCTGTACTTGTCGTAGTGGTAATTGGAGATCTTGCGACCGCAGGCGGCGGGCTACCGGGGGTGACGATTCAAGCCCAGCCTCTGTGATCTCAGGGGAGGAGATGGTGGCACTGGAGGTGGCACCCGATGTGGGAGGGGAATCTGAAGATGAGGGGCCGGAGTCTGTAGAATCTTCCCTAAATCTGGCATCACCCACCCCAAGAAGAGGTCTTCCTGACCTTTCAGCTGTGGGCGGATCCTGCAGTGGTGCGGACGGGACACGGGGTTGAAGTAGAGGGAGGGGCGTGGAGGAATATCAGGAGAGTCCCGTCCCTGGTAGATAGGGGCGGGTGTCCGTCCCTTTTGGCGACAGATGGCCGCCACCATTACTCTACACTGATCCTCGTGACAGCGCTGGAGCCACCTTGGTCTGAGTTGGCATATGGTCAGCCATGAGTCAATATATGGGAACTGGTCAGGGTGCTCTTTTGCTACAATATGATGGACCAAGGACACAGTGGCCAATAGACCCCTGGGGAGGCCATAGCTTAACTAAGGCTGGCCATTCCCTCTCACACAAAAAGGATAATCTGGAGGCGGAGAGAGGTACCCCGTAATCCTCTCTAAACCCAGATTTAAAATTGTGAAGCATGCACTGTAGGGGCGTTTTCACTTTTGACTTTCCCGACCCCATGCTCTAATTCTAGTTCAATAACTAAGTGCAGTATACAATGTGGATCAGATCTTCTAACCTAATCTCAATTCAGAAAAAATGCAATTTACAGTAAGGAAAAAAAAATGCAATTTACAATACAGATCCTATCTAGTCTTAATCCAGGAAAAATAATACAATTTACAATACAGACCCTATCTAGTCACGTGGTCTTTTCAAGATGGCTGCCTCCTCATGCATTCCACACCGGATTTTAGCTCTGCACACCTCCGGACACGACTCAGCTGTTCCTGAACCCCTAAAAAGGAAACAAGGGAACAGGCATCGGGCCAAACAGCTCCGGATCGTAAAGGGAAGCAGGGGAACACAGATCGGGACCCCCCCCCCCCCGGGAACAGTCCGGCGCAACCAAAAGGGGCCAGCAGAGACAAGCAGCGGCAGGCCCGAAAACGGACGCCCCGGCACGCCCAGCCCTCACTCGCCGACAGGCAAAGGACCAAATCAGAGGAGGAGAGCCAGCCGGGCCGCGGCACGCAGACCACACAAGCAGGAGAGAGAAAAAAAGGCAATTTAAATGTCGGAGAGCCAGCCGGGCCGCGGCGCGCAGACCACACAAGCAGGAGAGAGAAAAAAGGCAATTTAAATGTCGGAGAGCCAGCCGGGCCGCGGCGCACAGAAAAAGCAGATTTCAAGGGGAGAGCCAACCGGCCCGCGGCACACATTGCGGTCAGTAAAACATTTCTAATATTTAGATTGAGGCAAAAATATTTTAATAGCTTTTTGCAGCGCTGTACTCTAAATACTTTTTAAAAGGGGGCCCGAGATGGCAAAGTTAAGTTTATACTGCAATTATGTTACCGGTATTCGCAAGCGCCCCCCCCCCCCCTTTCTTATTCCAAACAGATTTATCAGATACAGATACAGACAGGACGAGCAATGGTTTCAGGCCCACTAAGGCCCCTATTAGGACTGCTCGTTGCGGGTGATCGGGCTGCTACAGGTTCCCAGAAATTACCAGGACTCACAGATAGAGTACAGAACGTAGCAGTACTCACCAGAACTCTGATCAGACAGGTAGTTTGGATGCCAGTCTATCCAGCTGGATTTCAATCGGGGATTCAGCCGCAGGGACCAACTGACCAGACAAATCAAGGTGTCCTTCCGAGCACAAAGTGGCCCGGGGTGCCAAGGACCATTAATCATCTGGAGAGGGCCGGTCCCTGACTGGTGGAGGCCCTAATCCTGCAAAAAAGCAGTAGTCTTCCCACCGTGGGTGTGATGAGAGAGAGACTTTTCTTTAAATGTTTCCCGGCCAATGCACCAGAAATGTTATAGCAAACGCTGTGAAAAGCTCTTATTCAATCACTCACCCACAGAAGGAAAACTCACAGACAGGCTGGAATGCAAACAGGAACTTTTAATGTGCGCACAGGCCCAGACAGAGATACCAGCAACCTCCACAAGAGTCTGAGCCCCGAGGGTCGTCCTTCAATGCCTTAAATACAGTACAATTTCAAACTCATTCTATAATCCCATTTGCCACAGGTATTTCCTGTCCACCAATCAGCAGCCCCTGGGGAAGGTACCTGGGTGACCTGTCCAAACCGGTGTGCTCTGGTCTGTTGGTTTCTGGGCTAGGGGATACTGTGCTCAGACCTGGAGTGGGGGAAGGGTGTCTACTGAAATAGCAGGCTGATTACTTTATGTAGGAGCCTCATGAGTTGGGGGAAGGGTCAGGCACTTGTGTAAGAGCCTCATGGCTGCCTCAATACTTGTTAACCAAGATCAGATCCAGTTCCACCTTATCACCTCATCAGATCCACGTATGATGTATATGATACTATTGCCCAGGCAGCAGCTTGTACTATTGCAGCTCACCAGACAGCATGGCTAAGGACCTTGGGTTTTGGAGATAATCTTCATGGCAAGAGATTAAATTGTAACAGAAACTGTATACACCATTATCTTGCTACAATTCTGAACTAACTATTTAAGAATAGCATATACCTATCACTTCAGAGATTCTTCCCATAGTGTAAATAAAGCACTACAATTCTCAAAATGAAACTGATACACCTAACCATACACTTTCTATATGCCTTAGGGATATATATTTGTCTAACACTCTCTTATAACTACTGTCTCCAAACACCATGCCCACACTGGTTTAGCTCACATACATGTCATACCATACCACTACAAACAGAAATACAATAATAATTTTAACACAAACCCTTATCCAAGAAACACAAATCCCCAAGCTAAGAGGTTAATCCACATAAAACTAAAACCTCAACCTATAATTAAAAATCTAACTACACCAAATCAAACATTAAAAATCATTCTGATCAATTCAAGATCAATTAGAAATAAAATACCTATCATTACAGATATTATCACAGACGAGAAACCTGACTTTCTCTGCGTAACAGAGACTTGGCTGTCCAATTCAGACACAATTTTGCTAAACCAAATAAAAGTGACTGGATATTCAATTTTTCACTGTAACCGTAATCATAAGAAAGGAGGTGGTATACTCATTCTAGCTAGATCTAGCTTAAACTGTTCCTCAACGATTTGTGAATCTAAAGAAAATATTGATATTCTAAAATTAGAGAACAAAAAATTAGCCATCTGCCTATTTTACAGACCTCCATCTTCAGATGCAGAAAACTTAACAACCATCCTAGAAACAATCTGTAAGACCACAATGAACAAACCTCATGTTGTGTTGGGTGACTTCAATTTAACAACCATTAACAACACTTTACACTCAACCTTCCTAGAATCAATGGAAGACATGGGTTTTGAACAAATAGTCAAACACCCCACACACATTAAAGGCAACACTCTAGACCTTGTTTTTCTTCCTGAACATATGCTGGAGGCACATCACTACAACCCTCCCACTGTAACCCAAGTACCATGGTCTGATCATTTTATGATCCAATTCTCAATCCACACCTCACACAATCCTCTCATCAACAAACTGCAACACACCATGGACCGCGATTCTGTCCACTTATATCAGAAGAATTTCTAGGAACAATAATACCTCAACTAGATATAAATTCAAACAATATTGATGAAGTAATTACTAACTGGAACTCGGTATTAAGAGAAGCCTCTAAACCATTAACACTAAAACCTAAAAAGCCTTATAAAAGAACTTCAGAAAAATGGTATACACATGAACTGGCTTCTATCAAAAAAAACCTAAGAAAAATAGAAAGAAAATGGCGTGTAAAGAAAACACCTGAACTTAGGATCCTCTACTTTACAACACTTAACACATACAGATCAGCAACTAATAATGCAAAGAAATTATATCATACCTCTATATTAACTAAGGCTATTAATCGTCCGAGGGAACTCTTTGAAATAGTAAAATCCCTATCTAAAGCTACTAACAACAACTCCCAGCTTATCCCTATTAACTTGTCTGATTTAGCAAACTATTTTGCTAGTAAACTAAAACTATCATTAATACCAATACCAGATCCTATAATATCATTAAACAATAACAATAGATGGAATTCCTTCCAACCCATTGATAAAAAACAAATACTAAACATAATAGCAAATATCAACACCACCACATCTATCCTTGATCCATGCCCAGTCACCTGGATTAAGTCAACAAAAGAAGAACTTGCCCCATTTATTCTCAAAATAGTAAACAGTTCCATCCAGCAGGGGTACTACCAAAAGAACTAAAGAATTCTGCAATTCGACCAATTTTGAAGAATAAATCTCTAAATGAGAATGACCCAACCTCATATCGCCCAATTGCCAGTATCCCCTTTATAACAAAAATTATAGAAAAAGTTGTACAATTACAACTACAGGACTATATAGATACATTTGCCCCCCTTGATGATCATCAATATGGATTTCGACCATATCATGGTGTAGAGACCCTTCTGCTTGCTCTCCTCGATACCCTAAACAAAGGACTAGACAACACAAAACAAGCTTTTATTCTGGTATTTCTAGATATATCTGCGGCCTTTGATAGTGTAAATCACAACATACTTATATCAAGGCTCAGACAAATTGGATTAAGGAAAATTACACTAGAATGGTTTAAATCCTACATATCTGACCGTACACAATTTGTAAAAGTTAACCAGAACTCCTCACCTACTTTTCCTCAAGAACAGGGAATACCTCAGGGCTCTGCCTTATCTGCCCTTCTGTTCAACCTCTATCTCCAACCAATCTGTACCATTTTTCAAAACCACAAGATGAAATACCAGATATATGCGGACGACATTATGCTATACTCAGCATTTGATATACAAGATCCAAACTATGACAATATAGCAAACTGCCTTATAGAAGCTGAAAAATGGCTAAGTGAAAACAATTTGAAAATCAATTTCAAAAAAACAGAGATATTGATCACTTCAAGAAACACAAATTATACACCACCAACTGACATCAAAATTCTTAACTTTACTATACCTATAAAGGAAAATATTAAATACTTAGGGGTCACTCTAGACAAGGCTCTCAATTTCACAAACCATATCAAGAAAACAACCAAAACAATATACTACAAGCTACGCTCAATTCAACAACTGAGACCGCTATTAGAAATCAATGACTTTAGAACCATCACACAGGCTCTGATAACACCCCATTTTGATTACTGCAATGGGATATTAACAGGTGTATCTAAAAAGAGCCTAAAAATACTACAGATGGCTCAAAATGTTACAGCTAGAATAATCTTCAAAGCCAAACTGACTGATCACATCACCCCGATACTCTATTCATTACTTTGGCTACCTATACAAAGTAGAATTCAATATAAAATAATATTGACCACTTTCAAACTGATAAACCAGATTGCCCCATCATACCTCACTACACTAATTCATAGACCTACAGAAAATAAAGTAAGACGTAGAAAGAACCTTCATACTATTGTAGTTCCCGATTCAATAAGAAAAACTAAACACATAACAAGTACAGGTGCCTTCTCATATGTAGCACCTTCTCTATGGAATAATCTCCCTGATCAACTAAGGGAAATAAAAGACCTGAAACAATTCAGAAAAGATCTAAAAACCTACTTGTTCACGCAATATTATTCCAACACAGATAAAGAATTGGATAAGACCTCTCATCCTCCTTAGATCTATGAACGTTCCCTCTAATACTTGCAATGCTACCCTAGATCTCCATAATATGCTCGCCCTAATTCTCGCAAAACTACTTCCAATAGAAATCCATTGATAAAACCTCAATATATATATGTAAATAGTTTCAAATATTGATCAAATCTATCTATATATAGTACTGATTTCTGTTCTTTGTACTTGATATTAACTACTTGAATATAGTTTGAATGCTGTTCAATATACCTGTATATAGTTTAAATACTGTTCGATGTAACTGCTTACCATAGCAATGTTTTATATATTTGTTGTTTAATGTAAACCGCCACTGATCTTGGGAAGTGGCGGTATATAAGAGATTTGCAAATAAATAAATAAAATAAATAAGAGATAAGGTGAGACAGTCACACAGATCAAGGATAATAGTTTTGCAGTCAAAGCACGCTCAGTAGTAGCTCATATCTTGTACTATGTTTCAAAGATACCAACAATTCTATTGAATACATTATTAATATATAAAAAAAAGAAAAGAGGTATCGACCATACCCGACTCTTGTACAACTTTCCACCCAGCGACCATATAACCAGCATCAATATCCCCATAAACACAAACAACATGTTTTGTCAACTTCCTCAGTGAAGTCAAACCCCAGTTTTGATTACTCTTCATTTGGGGATCACGTTCTTCAGTTCAGGGTGACTTAGGAGCAAATCACAACAGATGATTGGGTCCTATTGTTGCTCAGGGCTATAAAATTAACTTTCTCAGACTCCAATACAAAGCAGACTCTCACCAACTACTTTATACCCTCAAAACCATCAAGAAATCCTGAAAGACAAAATCAGGAAACTGCTTTTCAACAATGCGATAGAGAAAATTCCTCAGTACCAGCAAAGGCAGGCATTCTACTCTGGATTTTTCCTCATCCCAAAGAAGACTGGGGACCTCTCTCCCATTCTAGATCGTCAGGATCTCAACTTCTTTGTAAAAAGAAAAGTTCAAAATGAACTCCCTAGCTACCATATTGCATTTGTTGGTCCCAAATGACTGGTTAGCCTCCCTGGATCTGAAGGATACATGTTCCCATATATCTATACACATCAGTCATCAACAATACTTACAATTCATGTTTCTAGACCTACATTTCCAGTATAAGGTTCTTCCATCAGTTCCCAGTGTTTTCACAAAATGCCTAGCATTAGGGGTGGGGCAGTTTCCAAAGAAAGGGCATTTTCTATTCCCTTATCTAGATATCTCGGGAAGTACCTGAAGGAGGAACTGGAGGGTGGAAAGAGCTAAAGAAAGTGGAAAGGTAGTGGGCTAAACCTGAAAGAGGCCAATAATAAAGGCAAAAGATTTATGATGGGGGGCTGATAAGTCTCTGGTCTTGTAATGAAACAGAAAGCTACGGGCACACTTCAATTCTGGTGGTCCAAATGATCTTTCTGCAGTTTCGTTTTATTTCATACCAAATAAAATGAAACTGCTGAGAGGTCATTTGGATCACTGAAACTGACGGGTGCGTGTAGCTTTTTGTTGCGTTACAAAGCCAGAGACTTTTCAGCTCCCCCCCCCTTATATATATATAAAGCAAGAATATAAAAGCAAGAGGAAAAGGAAACTGACATGGTTCTCCAAAGAAGTAGCTGCAAAAATGGCAGGGTTCACAATTTGAAGATCACAAAAAGAGGAACACAGAAAAGAATACCAGATGAAGCGGAAAGGGGAAAAGAGAGAAGTCAGAGTGGCAAAAGTACATGAGGGAGCAGATGTAAAGTGCAGTAACAGGACTTTTTTTCAGGTATATGAGAGAGGAGGAAAGCTAGAGGTGGAATTGCAAGACTCAGAGATGCCGAGGAACAATTTGTAGAAAGTGATAAGGAAAAAGCAGAATTGCTAAACAAATTCTTCCATTTTGTGTTCACAAAAGAAAATACTAGAGAAGGGCCGTGCATGATTAGCAAAGGTGAAATAAGGGGACTGGAGTAGATGTCGCACAATTCATGGAAGAAGATATTTATAAACAGTTTGCAAAACTGAACGTGAACAAGGCCATGGGACCAGATCAGATACATCCAAGAATATTGAAGGAGCTCAGGGACGTTTTGGCAGGTCCTTTAAGAAAATGTGTTTAATAAATCCTTGGAGACTGGGAGGTACCACAGAATTGGAGAAGAGCTGATGTGGTCTCTCTTCACAAATGTGATAGCAGAGAAGCGGTGGCAAACTACAGACTGGTAAGCAATACCTCAGTGGTGGGAAAAGTACTGGAGATGCTGCTGAAAGAGAGGAGAGTGGTCTTTCTAGAATCCAGTGGGTTGCAAGATCTGAGGCAACATGGCTTTACCAAGGGAAGATTGTGCCAAATGAATCAGATTGATTTCTTTCAATGAGTGACCAGAAAATTAAATCAGAGGCATGCAATGGATGTGGTCTACTTAGTTTTCAGCAAAGCTTTTGATCCTAAGGCGGTGAACTGGATCAAGAACTGGTTGATTGACAAATGATGGCAGGTAGTGGTGAATGGAATTCACTCTGAAAAAAGGAGGGTGAGTACTACAGTGCCTCCGGTATCGGTCCTAGGACCCGTACTGTTCTATGTCTTTGTGAGTGATATTGCCAAAGGGTTCAAAGGAAAGGTTTGCCTTTCTGCACATGACACAAAGATTTGCAATAGAGTGGACACCTCAAAGGGAGCAGGCAACATGGGAAAAGATCTACAAAAGCTAGAAGCATGGTCTAATGCTTACAATTGAGATTTAATGCAGAGTCATGCACTTGGGATGCAGAAACCCAAAGGAAGATTATGCGATAGGGGGTAAGAAGCAGATGTGTATGGACCAGGAAAGGGATTTCAGGTTGATACTGAGGATCTCAAGGTAGTGAAACAAGGTGACGGCAATAGCCAAAGCCAGAAGGCTACTAGGCTGCATATAGAGAACAATAGCCAGCAGGAAAAATGAGTCTAAAAACTAAGATGGGAGAGTTAGAATATATAGCACTAAATGAAAGGTTAGATATGATTGGAATATCAGAGACATGGTGGAAGAAGGACAACCAGTGGGACACTGTGATACCTGGGTACAAACTATATCGTAATGATAGAGCTGATCAAATTGGTGGAGGGGTTGCGCTCTATGTTAGAGAGGGCATTGAGTCAGAAAGGATTAAAGTTTTGCAGGAAACAAAATTTGCTGTAGAATCTCTATGGATTGACATTCCATGTATGAAGGGGAAGGCGATGGCAGTGGGGGTGTACTATCGATCGCCTGGCCAGAATGAACAAATGGATAATGAAATGCTCAACGAAATCAAGGAAGCTAACAAAAGTTACAGCACAGTAATAATAATGGGTGATTTCAATTACCCCGGTATCGACTGGGTCAGTGTCACAGCAGGACATGCTAGGGAGATAAAGTTCCTAGATGAAATAAATGACTGCTTCTTGGAGCAGCTGGTTCATGAACCAACCAGAGGGGAAACCATATTAGACCTAGTCCCTTAGTGGAACACCAGATCTAGTACAAGAAATAAGGGTGTTGGGGCCACTTGGCAATATTGATCATAGCATGATCGCCTTTGATTTAATTAGTGGAGAAGGGATAGTAAGGAAATCTACAGTACTACCTTTTAACTTTCGAAAGGGAGACTATGATAAAATGAGGAAAATAGTTAAGAAAAAACTAAAAGGAGCAGTTGCAAAGGTTAAAGACTTACATCAAGCTTGGGTGTTGTTGAAAAATAATATCTTGGAAGCCCAGACCAGCTGTATTCCACGCTTTAAAAAAAGTGGAAGGAAGTCCAAAAAACTGCCAGCATGGTTTAAAGGTGAGGTCAGAGAGGCTGCTGTTGCCAAAAAAACATCTTTCAGGAAATGGAAAAAAGAGCCAAACGACAAACCCTGGAAACAGCACAAGTACTGGCAAGTCAAATGCAAGGCATTGATAAGGCAGGCAAAGGGAAAATTTGAGAAGAAGCTTGCTGCGGAAGCAAAAACATGAAATAAAGACTTTTTTCAAGTACATTTGTAGCAAAAAACCTGTGAGAGAGTCAGTTGGTCAATTAGATGATAGAGGGGTTAAAGGGGCACTAAGAGATGACAAGGCGATACGGAGAGACTGAGTGAATTCTTTGCTTCGGTCTTTACTGAGGAAGATGTGGGGATGTTACCCATGACTGAAGTGGTATTTAAAGGTGCAGAAGAATTGAATGAAATATTGATACATTGGGAAGATGTATTACAACTATTAGATAAACTGAAGAGTAGCAAATCACCTGGGCCGGATGGTATACATCCAAGGGTGTTGAAAGAACTGAAAAATGAGATTGCAGACCTGCTATTAGTAATCTGTGAACTTTCATTAAAATCATCTGTAATACCTGAAGATTGGAGGATCGTCAATGTAATGTCAATTTTTAAAAAGGGTACCAGGGGTGATCCGGGAAACTACAGACCAGTGAGCCTGACGTCAGTACCAGGAAAAATGGTAGAAACTATCATAAAGAACAAAACTACTCAGCATGTAGATAGTCATGGCCTAATGGGAGAAAGCCAACATGGCTTTAGACAAGGAAGATCTTGTCTTACTAATCTGTTATGTTTTTTTGAAGGAGTGAATAAACAGGTAGACAAAGGTGAGTCAGTTGATATAGTGTATCAGGACTTTCAGAAAGCCTTTGACAAGGTCCCTCATCAGAGACCTTTGGCAAAACTAAAGAGTCATGGCATAGGAGGCAAGTACTATTGTGGATCAGGAACTGGTTAAAAGATAAAAAGCAGAGGGTAGGGCTAAATGGCCAATTTTCCCCATGGAGAAAGGTGAATAGTGGTGTACCCCAGGGATCTGTGCTGGGTCTGCTGCTTTTTGACATATTCATAAATGACCTGGAAAAGGGAATAACGAGTGAGGTTATCAAATTTGCAGATGACATAAAACTATTTAAAGTTGTTAAAACCCAAGAGAATTGTGGAAAATTGCAAGAGGATCTTGATAAATTGGAAGACTGGGCATCAAAATGGCAGATGAAATTTAATGTGGAAAAGTGCAAAGTTATGTACCTAGGGAAGAACAACCCAAACTATGGTTACACGATGCAAGGTTCCACATTAGGAACCACCACCCAGGAAAAAGATTTAGGCGTCATTGTGGATAACATGTTAAAACCCTCAGCCCAGTGTGCAGCAGCGGCCAAGAGAGCAAATAGAATGCTAGGTATCATAAGGAAAGGAATGGAAAATAAAACAAAAGATATTATAATGCCTCTATATCGTTCCATGGTGAGACCGCACCTTGAATATTGTGTGCAATTCTGGTTGCCGTATCTTAAGAAGGATATAGCGTTATTAGAAAAGGTTCTGAAAAGAGCCACCAAAATGGTAAAGGGGATGGAAGGATACTCCTATGAGGAAAGGCTAAAAAGTTTAGGGCTCTTTAACCTGGAAGAGACGGCTGAGGGGAGATATGATAGAAGTCTATAAATTAATGAACGGAGTGGAACGGGTAAACATAGATCGATTGTTTACATTATCAGAATATAGAAAGACTAGGGGACATGTAATGAAGCTACAGGTTAAACTATTTAAGACTAATAACATATTTTTCACTCAACTTGTAATCAAACTCTGGAATTTGTTACTGGAGGATGTAGTAAAGTCTGTTAGTGTAGCTGGGTTTACAAAAGGTTTGGACAAGTTCCTGGAGGAAAGGTCTATAAGCCATTATTAAGAAGGGACCCAGGATATCAATGTTTGACCCAGTACAAGCATTGTGGAACCTGTGTCTTTTGGGGAAACTGCTAGGTACGTATGACCTAGATTGGCCACTGTTGGAAACAGGATACTGTGCTTGATGGACCTTGGTCTGAACCAGTATGGCATATCTCATGTTCTTATGAGGTATTACTGCCCCCAGAACAGAACAGGGCACTGGTGAGGCCTCACTTGGAATATTCTGTTCAGTTTTGGAGACTGTATCTTGCAAAGGACTTGAAATGGTTTATAGGGAAGCAACCAAAATGATATGCAGTGTGCACCAGAATATTTATGGGAAGAGATTTGAAGACCTAAATGTGTATATTCCCTAGAGCAGAGTAGGGACAATGGGGATATGATACAAACATTTAAATGCTTTAAAGGGTATTAATGAACAAGCAAACTTTTTCTCAAAGACAGGGAAACTAAAACTAGAGGATATGAAATGAAGCTGCAACGAGGTAAACTTAAAAACAACATCAGCAAATATTTTTTCATGGAAAAGATGGTGGATGCCTGCCTGGAATGCTCTCCTAATGGAGATGGTGGGAGAAAAAACAGTAACAACATTTAAAAAGGCATGGGACAGACAGAGAGGATCCTTATTTGTCAAGTGGACATTATCAAAATAATTCATAAATAGAGGGGGGTAACCTGCAGGTACAACCTTAAACAAAGGCATGGGTGGGGTAGCCAGCAAGGAGTGGCAAGTGCAATTCTACAGCTCTAGCCACCTTATTGGGTAGACTAGATGGACCATGATGGTCTTTATCTGCTGTCATTTGCTATGTTACTATGACTGGTTAGTATCTGGCGTAACTGAAAGTTCAGTCATCTGCTCATTCGGAGAAACTATAACACTACTACAGAACCTCAGGTTCTTTATCAACAAAGATGTCAACTCATCCCAACTCAAAAGATGCTTTTTATAGGGACAAACAAACACACTGCAAACAAAAGCATTTCTTCCCAAAGACAGGGCAACAATGGTGCACCTCAGCTCCTTTACTACACAAGGCACCTTCAGTCTCAGTCCGAACCGCTCTTGGGACATATGGCGGCAGCAATGCACGTGCAGTCCTTCCCATGATTAAATATAAGCATGTTGCAGTGGCATCAGAAACTTCAATGGGATCAGAAAAGGAAGTCTCTAAGAGCAAAAAGGTTACTCTCGGATGCAGTTCGTCAAACCGTTACATGGTGGATCAATCTTGCCAATCTCTTGGTAGGTCTCCATCTCCAATCAAGGCTGGGTTGTTTATGCCTTCAAAAAGTACGTAGAAAGACTAGGGCGCATGCAATGAGGCTACAATATCGCACATTTAAGGCTAATTATAGAAAATATTTTCTCACTCAATGTGTAATCAAACTCTGGAATTTGTTGCCGGAGGATGTAGTAAAAGCTGTTAAGTGTAGCTGTGCAAATGTTTGGACAAGTTCCTGGAGGAAAAGCCCATAAACCATTATTAAAGTGGATTGGGGAAATCCACTGCTTACCCCTACCTATTAGGGACCTGACAGGTACTTGTGACCTGGATTGGCCACTGTTGAAAATATGATACTGGGCTTGATGGACTTTTGGTGTGACCCAGTATGACATATCTTATGTTCTTATCTCTCCTCTCCGCATTCAAGGACAATGGAACAATGCCAAGCATTCCAACTTCCTGGAACTCTGAGCCATTCACAATGCCATAAAGGCTTTCCAAATGTTGCTATAAAACAAAGTAGTGACGTTCAGAACAGACAATCAGGTCACTGTTTTATATCAACAAACAGGGGGGTTCTAGCTCCCAGTCTTCTCTGTCACAAAGCAGTCAGAATTTGGAAGCTGGCCTTCCCTCTACAGATCTCGCTGTGGGCAGTCTATGTGCCAGGGAAGGAAAATCAGATAGAAAATTCTCTAAGCCATCAGTTGGATCCGCATGAGTGGTTTCTGGACATCCAGGTTGCATACCATCTATTCAAGTCCTGGGGGCAAGCCCAAATAGATATGTTTGCACTTGTTGTTGAGTCTGTTGCAAACACTTCTGCTCAATTCATCCAACAATCCACAGATTGGCACATGGTGCATCTGCAATTCAGTGGAATGTGAGTTTTCTTTAAGCTTTTTGCTCTTTTTCCACTCATTCCATGACTGTTGAAAATGTTCACAAAGACAAATTATCTCAATTGCCCCAGACAAATCTGGTTCCCACGTCTATTTCTCACTTCAAGGCCCCCCATACCCTTGGGACAACATCCCTCCCTTCTGACCAGACAGGGGAGATCATTCATTCAAATCGAAGAGCCTTCCTCTGACAGTTTGAAGGTTGTTTGTTTATAAGTTGCCATTCAATCTGCAAGTCCCTAGAATACTTAGGGATATTCTCTTAGCATCCAGGTGACATTCCACTCAAAAATCATACTGAAATAAATGCTTTGCTTTGTACTATGGGCTACCATCCACAAACAAAATCTTTCTTGCCCTATCGAGCATGTACTTACGTACCTCCATCACGTCTCTCAATTGGGGCTTGAGACTTCTGTTCACATACATTTGGTGGCCATTGCAGCCTATCATAATCGATTAGAAGGGAAAACAAGTTCTGATTGATTCAGATTGTCCTATATTTACAACAATACATCATAAGTGATATGATATATATAGCAGGGGTCTCCCCACAAACCAGTCAGGTTTTCAGGATGTCCCTAATGAATGTGCATGAGATATATTTGCATGCACTGTCGCTATTGTATTCAAATTTATCTCATGCATTTTCATTAAGGATATCCTGAACATCTCTGAGTAGTTTGCGGCCCTCCAGGACTGGAGTTGGAGATCCCTGATATATAGTAAAATGGCCCTGAAAAAAAATTGCAGAAACATTCCATTCCCACGATGACTTAAGGTCCAAGATGTCCAGACAACATAGATAGGAAAAAAACATTTTATTTTTGGTTTAGCTTTGGAAATTTTGGTGTCAAATTTGGAAATTTGAATGTACAGCCTCACACCCATTCATCCTACGCGCTCTCTCTCTGCTTCCCAGTGCCTCCTACAATGGTATACAAAGGAAAACGGCAGGGGTGGGGGCAGGGTAGAGACAGGCAAGATGAAGGGGTTCAGACAGCAGAACAAGGGGCAATAAAGGGTGGGAAAGCTGCTTGTCAAATCTTCAGTGGAAAAAAAGGTTAAGACTGATTAAAGTGGCTGGCTGTCGCCACTTTAATTAAGCCCAGATATTCAATGCTGGGGTTCATATCTGCAGCATTGAATATTTGGGTTGGCAGGATAGTGCTACGGTAATATTCAGCCTCTGTCTGATTAGCTAAAGCTGCTAAAGCTAGACCAGCCTTTCTTCTGCTGAACTTTAGCCATTGTAAGATGATTGGCAGCAGCTGAATCATGACTCTACCCAGTTATCTTTGCTGGTACCCTGGAACCGCCTCAATGTATCGGGGCATTTAGGGACATTCAGTGACAGAAACCAACTCTGCTCCTTTTGTACTTTTGGAGGGGTGAAGGTGGTATAGTGTGATCAAGTAGGGTAGTGGTGGGAAGGGGAGGGGGATCATGCGCTCTCGCTAATTCATGTGGATCTGAGTGGGGGCACCATAAGACAGAATTCCCACGTTGCTGGCTTGTTGCAGTAAAAGTCTTCGCTCCTGTTGGGTCTGTTTTTGTGGAATAACCATAATGAAGCTGTATGAGATATATGTCTGCAAGTGAATATGCAGAAGTAAGCCCCTCCCCTAAATCTTACAACTTCATGCTTTGTCCTCCCCTCAAATGCCCACACCCATGCTTCATGTGCCCATACATACCCACTCACCCGTCCCTTGCTCCCTGCCTGAGTCTAAGAATAGAGGAAAGGGAAACAAGCTATTGCGTCATGCTGTACGGCGGCGCTTTTGAACTTTTCTGGTTTTTCTCTATTGCTGTAATTTAAGGGCCCGATTTTGAACTGGGCAGTGCTATGCACCGCATTGGCACATAGTCCATCCCCCTGCCACCTGACCCGGATTTTCAATGCTGAGGTCAAATGCGGCCCCGGCATTGAAATTCTGGGTCTCACCGCACAGCCCAGAAGCCGCAGGAGCTAGCCAGGTAGCAGTGATTTTCGATGCTACCCACTTAGCCTCTGCGCCTGAAAGATAGGCGAGGAAAACCCTTGCCTATCTTTAAGGCACAGAGGACTAAGCGGGTACCATTGAAAATTGCTGCTACCTGGTTAGCCCTTTCCTCCGCCCCTGCTCCACCCTGATTCTAACCGCATAGCATCGGGGCGTGTTAGGGACTTATCTGGGATTTTCAAAGGGCACTACCCATGTAGGTGCCCTTTGAAAATCACGGATAAGGCATTTACATGGGTAACTAGGGCAGTTACCCGTGTAAAAATGCCTCCAAAAATCAGGCCCAAACTGCATAAGACATATTCAAGCTATGCTTTTTAAAACCACTTAGAATCCACAAGATGTGTAGAGTAGATCTATCTCAGTAATATGAAGCAAACAGACAAACAGGGCACTGGACCTTCGGATCTCTAACAGATCAAAAATAAAATAGTGCGATCTGCTCTTTAACTGAGCTCTCCTGATGTAACAGAGTCTTTCTGAGTGAGTTTCATTACAATTTATTCTCCTGCCTGTAAGAGGCTCCCCTTGCCCCCCCCCCCCCCCACCTGCTTTCAATGACTCTGTAATAAAACAGCACGCTTGGCTCAATAGTACACACCTCTGATGTGCGTGCTGCTTGTTTTATGTTTTAACATTCTTGTACAGAAGACTCAATTCCAGTCTGAATTTTTTAACTTGTCATTAATGTGAATTCTAGAGGTTATGAATCATTTTAACCAGGAACTTCAACTGGCTAAATAAAAACTTGTAAATCAAAATAGAAATCCTTGAAACATAAATATATAATGCAAACAATCTCTGAAATATTATTTTACAGAAAGATACAAATGACATTCTTTTCTGCATGTCAATGCTTATAAAATAACCTTTTCCCCCAGCATTCTATATGAAAGTCTTTACAGAGCTGAGAGGACGATTTCAGTGTCAGAGGGAATGAGTACCGGCTAACTGATTCCAGGATCTGATGGGATTCTGCGCCTGCTCCGCTTTGCTATGTTTGAACATATCATTCCAAGATTTGTAGTCCTACTCTTCCTCTGAGGGACCTAGTTACAAAGTGCACAGAAAGGCTTTTCTGAATAATATGCTGGGACTATAGGAGAAAAGGGAAGGTGATAATTACGATCTAAGGGTACCCTCCATGAATATAAAAAGGGACAATTTGTCTGATCCCTTAATAAATATCAAAATGCACAGAGCGGCTTACAAGTATATAGTAGAAAATTAGTTATTCTGATTGGATGATTCTTGACAACAAGAAAATGGGGTCACAGAAGTCCTAAAATGTTTGCAGTGGACACCGACCCAATAAAGCGCAGGTGACCTGGCGTCAGTTAACGGATGCCATAGTGCTTGGAACCTAAGGTGTCAGAAGCAGCTGTGGGCGAATGAGCTGCATTTAGAGATCCACTTCCATAAAAATCACTTTGACTTTTGTTATCTGGTTTCTTTGTTTTTTAAATAAAACTTCAGTAATAATTTTGATAGATTTAAAGCATCTCAAAAATAGACTGTACAGAATCTGTAAACACAGTATTATGCATCATGGCCATGCAGATATAACTGGTCATTTGTGATGGATTGCGGTGTAAGGTGATATCAACCACCCTGAAATATGCACATGAGATGTTCAGCTAAGCAAACAGTATCATTGGTTAGACACCCACTATCTTCTTAGTCATTTTCTATGTTTCTGTAGTAGTTTTTTTTTCATGGGGTGGGGGGGGGGGCAGTTGCTGCACAGTGTATATAGTGCAAGGGACTAGTGCTTCATGCTCACCAGGTGTGTGGCTTATAAGCACTGCTGTGCACTGGGTCACAGAGCAGATGGAGAATGCAAATAAAGGCTGTAGCCACCGTTGAAGCCTTATGCCATTAGCTGTTTTTGAATGTTAAATAAAAATACAAATATATATAAAATTAAGGCTCCAAGTTTTATGACATTTGCTTTTTTTCCAACATTTTATGTTTTAAAAAAATCTTGATAGTTTCATAACACTACTTTTAAAATTATACCTTCTATAGCTTTTAGTAGAAGAAATATAGTTGCAAATAGCACATGAGAAATGCACCTCCATCCCGTGGCGGGTTCTGATGCCTCTATATTTACTAGTCTTTTGCCGTGCAGGCAAAGCTGGTTTTGGACTGAGCCAAGGAAAGGTGAAGGGCTTAAAAGCAGAGATGCAACTGATTTTGAGAAGTGACTGCACTGTACTGCAGTGTTGTGTAACACCATAGGTTAACCTTGCTTACCCAGACGTCAGCACACCTGTGCCAAACACAGAAAGCGCACGTTACAAGAGCCTGTGGAACCCATCATGTAGTGCTATAACAAACGACTGCAGATGACTTAGTAGTACTCTATGCTTCAGGATGGCCTAGTTCCTTGAAAAACCAAACTGCCTACTTGCAGATGGCAAGCACAGATCATTTTTAAATAAATACAACTCATTCGGGACTGGAGCTATTTCCAAAGATGACCGCTTCAACATCGAGTTGTTCGTCCTTGTTGGTGAAAGCAGTGTTCTGCACTGCAGTTCTGTCCTCATACCACAAGGGGCACAGATGAGCACCAGCTTTTTAAGCAGAGGGAGTTTCCTGCTGGCTTTACCTAAAAGCCCCAGTGGTGTTAGCTGGTGAAAGTCCTCATTATTAACATTATTCACAAACAGTGGAGGAAAACTGGTCCAAGTGGTTGGTGACCTGAGGCCATGTAAACATACATCCGCTATTTTGCAAAGAAACTCTAGTGCCTTCCACCATTTACCACACTTGCGGTGAGAAGAACAACCATTTACTTTAATCCTCTTAACATATTTAAAAAATGAATGAACTTCACACACAGTGGGAATCTCAATGTTAATTATTTCAGTATTGGAAAAAGTACTAGAAAAGAGGAATTGTAAGCTTTAGAAAACCCACATTATTGGTTCCCCACTGGCATAGAATGGGGAACATGTTTTATGTAGATCAGATTCTCTATTGCTCCGATGCATGTAACGAGGCCCCATCTTTATTCTCATTTCTTTCTTACAGTAACAGTTGTTGCAAAATAATAGTAAGTTCTCAATGTGAGAAAATAAGTGTGAAATCCCCCTAGTGAAACTACGGCGTCCAGTCGCTGCTGGTCTATTCGTGACAGGCACCCAAAGCCAAGGTAGATACTAGCTGGAATTAGCACCGGCTTGCCACAAGTCATTAATCAACCAAAGCCTGTCCTGTGTCTCTTTTTGTTTCTGTTCCTATTGTTATAAGTTAGGAAGCAGCGCGGCACTACAACAGGACTACAGAATACAAGGAAAGTAGCAACCCTACTGCCCCTTGTGAAAAATAACAAAAACGTTTCCATTTCTGTGGGAGAGTGAGGGTCAGATCCAGAGCTATGGAGGAAGACACATCATTCGCCATCTTGAAACAGGAGCATGTTTGGAATGTAGGTAAAGTTTAGAGTTTAGACACCAAGCCCACCCAGGCAATGACTGCTATAATATGCTGGCTTCGTTCATGGCTTCCACCCACCTGCAAAACAGAGATGGGTACAGTCAATTTTGGAAAACACAATCCTTTACTCATTTTATAAGAGAATTACAATGACTGAAATGTTTTACTCTATACCATCTATTTGACACAGGGGATTAGTTACTAAGGGGCTCTTTTTGCACTAACCATGTGTTAAATCTTACTCAGAACACAGTCAGTGCAAAAGCCATGTGGTAACTGTGGTGGGCACATCCAGCATGGCCCCTGCCGTTCCTGCACTGAAAACTCCCTTATCGTGCATTAAAGTTATTCACAATTATTGCGAGTGCAGTTAATGCCACGTGTTGAGACGATGTTAATCGCATCCGTACTAACTGCCACTTTGGCATTTCATGTGTGGTAAGTATAATGTGCAATCCAACCCTCTCTCCTCTCATTCCCTGCCCCCCCCTCCTGGGAATCAGCGTGTGGTAACTGTCATGCCAGTGTGTTAACTGCTTAGCACACTTTAGTAAAAGGACCCCTAAGGTACGCCTATATTAATGCATGTTTAGATTATGCATTATGATTTTAGACCTGTAACTCTGTAAATAGTTTATAATCTAAATCTCTTACTGTTATATTAGGCACCCTCTTCAAGTTCATTTTACCTGTTGTAATGTAAGCATTGATATCTTTGTTCTGATGTAATGCAATTGTTATTGTTTTATGTAAACCGCACTGAGAATGAATAGCGCGGTATATAAGAATAAATAAATAAATAAATGTTAATTCATAGTTAATGTATGTTATTTTACTGCACGTCCCATGTTATTCAACTGGACATTGTTACTAATAACATGCGCTAATGGTTAATTAATGCATGGTAGTAACTAGCACTCTGACTTTGATGTTACATTGGAGTACTTATTTAAAAAAGCAGAACAAGAAAAACTGTTCTTTGTTTATTTTAAAGCAAAATGTAAAGAACAATGTTTGGAGCTCTGATTAAATAAATGCTAATAAGGCTCTGCTTTAAGCATTGTCTAGAATTGTTCCCCATCAATACATAACTTTAGTCAATGTGGATTGTCCACTTGTGTTGATGTTTTATTTTTTCCATTGTACTTATCTGATTCAAATAAAATAAAGCGTAGTTACTCACCTGTAGCAGGTGTTCTCCGGGAACAGCAGGAATCAGTCCTCACATAAGGGTGACGGCATTGACAGAACCCACGCGGTAACCTCTCCCCAGCTTTCAAAGAAAGACTTTGGGAGATCCACCATGCATGCATGGTTACCTTCTCACCCAAGGGTGCTATCTTGTCTCAGTATGATGACATAGCTCAAGACACAAAAAAGAAAAGGAACACCACGGTGAGGAGGGAGGATTGTGAGGACTGATTCCTGTTGTCCCCGGAGAACACCTGCTACAGGTGAGTAACTACAAGCAGGAAGTCAGTCCTCAATTATGAGACTCCCTAGCTGCAGGCTACCGAAAAACCCTGTAAGCCAAGGGCGACCCAAAAAATGAAACGTGAGGAACAGTAAGAGTACAGTTCAGTCATAAGACCTCATCAGTGACCCCAGGGTTGACCAGGGAAACCAGCTCTCAGGTAGACTGGACACACAGAAGGGCTGGAAGGCAGGAGTTGCCTTAAATCCCAACAACTGACGGAGAACTGCCTGGCTGAAGGCGCTGTCCCACCAGGATTCCTCCTCCAGGCAATAATGCACTGCGAAGGTGTGAATTGAGGACTAGGTGGTGGTCTGGCAGATCTCTATCAAGGGAACTGAGCGGAGGTTCACCACAAAAGCCACCATGGCCTGGATGTTGTGTGCCATGCTATGTCGCTCTAGTGAAAGACTGGCATGACCGTAGGTGAAGGTGATTCAGTCTGCCAACCAAGTGGACAGAGTGCGCTTGAAGACCGCTACGCCCAGGTGATTAGGGCTGTAGGAAATGAGCTGAGAGGAGTGATGATGGGGCCTGGTCTGCTCCAAATAATAGGACAAGACCCACTTAAGATTCTGGGAAAAAGATGGGAAGCACCACCTCCTGGTTGAGGTGGAACAGGGAGACCACCTTAGGGAGGAACATAGGGTGTGTCCAGAGCACCACCCTGTTCTTGTGAAACCGATGTAGGGGGCGTGAGCCAGCAGGGCCTGGAGCTCTCTGACCCTGCGAGCAGATATGAGCACCACAAGGAAGACCATCTTCCAGGACAGATGCTTGAGGTGGCAGCAGCTCAAAGAATGGAACGATGAGCTTTAAGAGGAGCACAATGAAATCCCACGCTGCCACCGGCAGTCGAATGTGTGGTTGAGAGAGCAGGGGGCCCCTCTGGAAGTGAGCCACGAGAGGCTGGGCAGAGAGGGGCTTCCCCTCGATGAGACAATGGTGCACCAATAGCACACTAAGATGAACCCCAATAGAGTTACTACTACTACTACTGAGCATTTGCATAGCGCTACAAGATGTACAAAGCGCTGCTCAGACATGTAAAAGACTGTTCCTGCTCATCAGAGCTTACAATCTAGTCAAGACAGACAACACAGTAGGTGAGGACAGGGATACAGCTAGGGGGAATGGTAAAGAAACAAGGAGATCGGGTGCGTCAAGATCCGAAAGCAGCAGCGAAGAGGTGAATTTTTAGCCTGGATTTGAAAAGGGCCAGAGAAGGTGCCTGATGTACAGACTCAGGTATTTTGTTCCAGGCATAAGGAGCAGCAAGGTGAAATTAGCACAGTCTGGAGTTAGCAATAGAAGAGAAGGGCACAGGTAGAGTTAGACTTCAGACCAGCATTAGACAGGTACAGCAGGTACTGCAGCACCAGCTGGACAGAACCGGAGAAGTGATTGGCATCCCTCTCTGCACACCAAACAGAGAATCAATACCACTTAAGGCATATGCCCATTGGGTGGAATCCTTGCTGGATGCCAGAAGGACCTCTTCCACCTCCCCAGGCAATTTGAACTGGGCCAAGGCTACCCTTTCAGTAGCCATGCTGTCAGGGCCAGGGACCCCAGGGTTGGGGTGTAGGAGAGAGCCGTCCTCCTGCGAGAGCAGGTCTGAGGACTAAGGGCAAACTGAGACAGGCTGAAGAGCAGCAGAAACCATAGCTGCCAGGGCCACCAGGAGGCTATGAGGATCAGGATGGCCCGGTCGAGCTGGACCTTGAAGAGGGTCTTGGAATGAGTAGCATTGGAGGATAGGCATAGAGAAGGCCTTCTGTCCACGGGATGAGAAACACATTGGCCGCCACTAGGGAGAGGTGCAGTGCTCTGGAGCAGAAGCGGGCCAGCTGAGCATTGGCTGGGCTGGCAAAAAGATCCATCACAGGAAGGCCCTAGTGGCAGAACAGACGATTGGCCACCCACAAGTCGAGCCACTACTCATGGGGCTTGGGAACCTGACTCAGTCGATTTGCCAGAACACTGTCCTGACCGGGGAGGTACATGGCTCAGAGAATCATCCAACTCTCGCTGGCGAAAGTGCAAAGATGGACCGCCTTCAAGCACAGGGGGATGATTCCATGGCCCCCCCCTGCTTGTTCATGTAGAACATCGCCGCCTAGTTGTTCTTCTGAATCAGAACGGATTGTTTCTGCAGGTGGTGCTGAAAAGCTTGGAGAGCACAGGCGATGACTCGGAGCTCTAGGAAGTTGATTTGATGAAGGCTCTCTGCTGCCGACCACAGGCCCTGAGTGCAAAGATGGCCACAATGGGCTCCCCAGCCCAACTTGGAGGTGTCTGTGGTGAGGAGCCACTGAGGGTCTGGGACCTGAAAGGGCATTCCTGCCAGCAGGTTCCATGGCTGTTGCCAGCAGGTGAGGGACTTGGCGAGGAAACGGGTGATGGTCATCCTGTCTTACAGGTGGCCCCATCGCCCGAGACCATTGGAGGTAGAGGGTCCACTGGGCTGGATGCATGTGGAGACAGGTGTCGGTCGTGATGTGCACCATCGAGGCCATATGCCCCAAGAGGCGCAGCATGAGCTGGCAGAAGCCGAACTTTGGCCCTGAACTTTCCTTGCAAGGACCGCTGGGTGCTGGATCCTGTCGAGGGGGAGGAAGGCTTGGTTGCAGGTGGGATCTTGGGGTAGTTGATGACAAACCCCAGGTGCTCCAGGGTGAGAATGGTGTGGCGTGCTGCTTGCTGTACTTTGACAGCTGTGCTGTCTCTAACCAGCCAGTCAACCAGATAGGGAAAGACAAACACCCCCTACAGCCACAGATAAGTGGTAACCACCGCCAGGCACTTGGGGCTGAAGCCAGGCCGAAGGGCAGAACCCTATATTGGTAGAGGCATCCTCTGATGACAAACCGGAGGTACTGTCGGTGGCGCGGATGGATGGGAATGTGCGTGTATGCTTCTTTGAGATCTAAGGAGCATAGCCAAACACCCTGGTGGAGGTAAGGCAGCAACATTCCAAGGAAGAGAATTTTGAACTTCTCCTTCACCAGGAGCTTGTTGAGATCTCGAAGATCCATTATAGGACGAAAGTCACTGGTCCTTTTGAGAACCAGGAAGTACCAGGAATAGAACTCCTCCTCACCCTTGAGGTGGGACGGGACTAGTTCCACCATCTTGTCAGCCAGAAGCCCAGTGAGCTCTTGCTGAAGCAAGTCCTGGTGAAGAAAAGTCATCAAGAGTTCCCCTGGAAAGAACAGAGGTGGCATCTGATCGAAATGGAGGAGGTAGCCTTCCCCTACCACCTGGAGGGCCCAGGTGTCAGAGGTGATGCTGGACCATTGGCTGTCAAAGAACACCAGACTCCCCCTATGTGCTGCAGGGCTAAGCCTCCCAGGGGAGGAGAGGCTATGCCCGAGTCAAAGCCCCCACCAGATTGTGGCTGGGGTGCCTCCTGGGGCTTGGGGGCCTTAGACTTTTGCAGGCTGTTGCTCTATCCCTTGGTCTGCTGGCCCTGTTGGGGAGCAGGGAAGGCCAAATACTGGGGGTAGTTTCCATAAGCCTTTCTCTTCTTTGGGTAAGGGGTTTTTTCCTTAAAGCCTTCCATCAGGAAGGATCAGTGGTTTTCTTGGAGAGCCTGATCCTGGTCGGGAACTCAAACTCCAGCTCAGCGGCCTTGTCTGCCATGGATCTGCCAAAGAGATTCTGCCCCTGGCATGGGACATCGACCAACTTGTCCTGAACCCATTGCTCCAGGTCAGAGGACTGTAGCCAGGTCTAGTGGCAGGCACTAATGCCCATCGCAGCTACTCTGGCCACTGACTCAAAGCAATCATAGGCCGCATGAGTAATGAATTTGGAGCACTTCTTGACTGTCGAGGTCAGGGTCTGGAACCACTGAAGAGGTTCTTCTGTCAGCCCAGCTGAGAAACCAGCAAGCTCCCTCACCATGTCCCGCAAGTACATGCCCTTATAGAGATGGTAGGCCTGAATCTGGCCAGCGAACATCAAACCCTGGTAGCACTTTCTGCCTAACACATACATGGTAAGGGCCTCCCTGCCAGGGGCATCAATGAGTGCATCTTCTGTCTTTTTGTTCCTGCGCATGGCTGACTCCAGCACCATGAAGTTCTGAGGCAGCTGCGCCTTTTGAAACCCAGGGCTCCTACGGAATCGATACATGACATCAAGCCACTAGCTCACAATCGGCACCAAGGCCAGGGACTCACACATGTGGATGAGAAGCCATTCCAGGATGGGGGGAACAGGCACTGTAAGTGCCTCCTTTGGAGGATCTTGAGGTCCTCCACCCGAGGTTCCTCCTTGGACTCTATGGTGAAGGCCAAGGCCTTCACCATGTCCCGGACGAACTCCAAGAAGGAGAGGTCTTTGGGAGGGGACCTGCATTGGTCCTCCTGAGGGGAGGGGTCTGATGCAACATCCCAATGGAGGCGGGTATTGGAGGACTCGTCATCAGTCTCCCAGTCTGACTCAGTTGTCGGAGACCTCGAGAACCCTCCAGGCCTCGGGACTGTGCCAGGTCACCAGTGCCGTGAGGCCCTCCTGGAGCACCTGCGCTCTGACCTGGAGGTGCTGGCCAGGGAAGTCCTCCGTCCTGAACTGGACCAAGATTGGTGCCTGGAATCGTTTTGAGGCCAGTGGCGCTTGAGGACCGGTTCCACGACCTCCAGCGACATCCTCGCTGTGGAGGGGCCGGTAGTTGGGAAAGATGACCTGCTGGGCCAAGAAGACAGCGATGTTGGCTCAAGGGCTGCCATTCTGATCTCAAGGTTAGATGGCTCTGCAGCCACCGGCGTGGGCACCAAAGGCTTTGAGCCTGACGCTGGTTCTGTCAAGGGGGCATCCTTGACAAGGATGAGTTTGGGAGACTGGTGTCAATCTTCTGATGCTGATGGCACTTTCTCTCACTGGGGCAGCTTGGTGGGCCACTCCCGGTCATCGCCCTGGTGGCTCCAATGCTGGTGACCGTGGGACTTACCTATGGCTCTGGCATCATCGCCCAATGATCCTGCTGACGACCTCTGAATCTTCGGGGGATGGCCTTCAGAAGATGATCCCCCAGTCCGATGCCCCACAACCTTGGGGCTCAGAATGGGCATGGCCATCTTGTGAGGCTGGGGCCATCATGGTGGCCCCTAAGGGCACTGACTCTGTGAGCAATGCTGGAGCCAAAATAGCGGTCTTTCCAAACATGGACTCTAGCTGCTTCTCACGGTTCCTCCATCTTTTGCTCATCATTTGCTGACAGAGCGCACAGGAGTCATCACGGTTCTCACCAAGGCAACAGAGGCAGTAATTGTGCGGATCCGTGTGGGACATAGTATGCCCACAGCAGTCACACTGCTTGAACCCACTGGCTGAGGACCTAGCGGGAAAGATGGTGTCCGCAAGATCAAACTCAGTTGTCCTGGTCTGGGAGGATGCGAGATTTCCTGCGCACTGAAGAAAAGGACTGTGAGGAGAAAAAAGACCCGAGAAAAATGTGGCGACAAAGCGGCAGCGGACTCAGGGAGGCGAGAAGGCACAGGCATACTGGAGAAGGAAAAAATAAGAAAGAAAAACAAAGAACAATCAACCTTTTCCGGGATGCAGACGAGCGTCTGATGGGCTCTGTGGAAAAAAAGAGACTGAGGCAAGACAGCAGCCTTGAGTGGGAAGGGGACCACGCATGTATGGTGGATCTCCCAAAAGTTTTCTTTGGAAGCTGGGAAGTGGTTATAACACAGGTTCCATCGATGCTGAGATCACCCGTAAGTTAGAACGGACTTCCTACTCGTTCCCGGAGAAACCAGAAAAATCAGCTAACTCAAAAGAAACACGAAACCGAGAAAATGATAGCAGATAAAAGACTATATGGTGAGTTTGGTTTGCCCATCCATACCAACTATTAAGCTCTAAAAAAGATCACATGGTTATAGACAAAATGTTTTAGGCGCTACACCACTCCCACAACTAAATAACTCTAATACTGAAAACAATAAAAATTACAATTCTTTTGACAGTGGTACAGATCAAAACATTGATCAGTCTGTTATGTAAATAACTACGTTATCATTTCAATATACCGAGTACTCAGGTTTTTGTTATCATTATAACCACTTTCCCACTCGGTTAGGGTCACATATACTTCGATGTTCTAATGTAGGTGTGGTGGGAAGCTGAAATTCAACAGTTCTGCCCCCAAGGCTCCCAAGAGCCTGGGCATGCAGTCTGGAGGGTTTTAGCCATCAGATTAGTAGTGACTATCGGCGCTGAGTTGGTAGTCAGTTTTACCCAGTTTTAGAGTGATTACTGAAATCCCTGCCAAATGTAGAAGCAAGATAAGTTGATATGCTTCTTATATGGAGCCATTTCAAAGGGTATGTTTGAGATGCTTTGAAATGATCCCTCGAGGGGTATACCAATCTTCATTTTCCAAGGCTACCGAGAACGGCTTCTTAAAGTGAATTACATTAGGAAATGTGCAGCTCCCTCACCGTCTCCCTGCAAGAGGAAAGAATGACTCCAAAATGCACTATTGTTCCCAGGTGCATCTTCCGTCATTACTACCTCTCTCTGGGGCTATGCTTTCTTGCTCTAAGAATCAAGGAAGTTCAGCTAGTCCAAAATGATACTTGATAAATCTTTTAAGTAGCCACGCACATATACACATTGCAATGATTCATCTTGTTAATATTTAAAAGGTTAACTGAAATATTCATAGGAAATGTGTAAAATAGGAACAATGGCAAAAGGGACATAATCCACCCCCAGCAATGAAGCCAAGTGCTATGAATACTGATGGTCTCCTTATAAAATACCAATCAATATTCATTGCAAAATGTTTTTTTTCTTGCTTTATGAGCAGCCCAGAGACCAGAAACTCCTGAGCTGTGCACAGTTCACCTTCCATCTCCAAGCAGAGGAAGACGGGAAGGTAGGAGTTTAATCAGATTTTCCTTTTTTTAAAAACATTTTTAATGGTTCATGAATTTTACAGTGAATATTATGTCCCAACAAATGTTGAGTTGCTTGCTGAAACGGGAAACAGTTTGGCTCATAATTTTTAACTTAAAAAGTCATATCATATTAGCTGCAAGTTATTTTTATATTCATTTTCTTATCCACGACAGTTGGCTTTAGGATAGCCATGATATTGTTTCTTTTCTAGGAAATTATCTTTAAATGGGGCCTATGCAGTCTTAAAAGAGCAGGTATTATGTCTCTCTGGCTAATCTGTTGAAAGGTCTCAAAGTCCAGCAAGACTCAAGCCTTCTTCAGGACCAATACCACAAATTGTACTGCATATCTATCTATCTATTGTTGTTAAGTGCCATCAAGTCAATGTCAACTCATGGTGACCCTTTAGACAGTTGTCCTAAACTGTGTTCAGTCTTCAGTCAGGTGGATTATTTTTGACAGAGTGGCATCCATAGCTGCTGTTATTGTATTGATCCATCTCATTGCCGGCCTTCCTCTTTAGCATTGATATTCAACCTTGTCAAGCATGATGTCTTTCTCTAACGATCTCTTTCTTCACATGATGTGTCCAAGTATGAACGTTGAAGTCTTGTCATTTGAGCTTCTAAGGAAAGCTTTGGTTTGTTGTCTGGACAGTCCGTGGTATACACAGCGGACCCGATATTCAGTGCTGGCGGCTAGTACTCCTAATGTCACTAGTCGCCGGCACTGAATATTAAACCTGGATATTCAATGTCGGGATCATATCTGGGGTAGCCGCATAGGCCGCTCAGTAACCAGGCGATGGCAATATTGAGCCACTGCCCAGCTGTCAATATACGCAAAAGGTAGGCCAGGGTTACTTGTGCCTGGCTTTCCCTGCATATTGCTAACCAAGCAGTGGCTCAGTATTGCTTCTGCTCCTCCCAGAAATGCATGTAGCACTAGGGCATGTAGGGCCGGCAGTCACGCATATTCAGCGTCACTAATCGCATTAGTCATGTTGAATATCCTGTTCACCACAATTAAAGCAGCTTTGCTAACCATGTTATTCGCTTGGAATATGGGGCCCAGTATTCTTTGCCAGCCCCATAATTTGAAGGTATCTATTTTCTTCCTGTCTTTCTTCTTCACTGTCCAGCCTTCACATCCATATGACAAAAATTCATACAATTTGGATATAGCATTGACTCCAGGTAAACCATGGACTCCAGGTAAACATGTCCAGCTACTGCAGAGAGAAAAAGGAAACAGAAGGGGTTATGCTTGCAGCTGCTCTAGGAGCACTCCTTAGAGTATTCAATGGGGTCTTTTCAGTCAGCTTTCCGATGGCAACACTGACCGGCACACCTCTACTCTCCTCCTGTGGAGCTTGCACTGATACCCCGGCTGACTTGGAAGCCATCCCTTCAGAAGACACAGCCCCCTTCACACTTCAGGCTATCTGAGGAAATCAAACTGGCTGCTTGCATCAAAAGTATCTGGATCTCAGGGGACAGAGTAACATCAAGGCACAAGTAGGATGCAGAATCATCCAACTCTGGCATCGGAACAGCCAGGCTTAACCCCAAGGGAACTGGCTGAAGCTCTGGACATAACCACAAAGGTATCCATCAGACCAAGGCTCACTACAGAATGCAAAACCAAGACAGTCTGGTGGGGTTTAAGGGCTTCTTTTCCAATTTTCCCTTCCCTTTTACCATGGTAGGAAACAACATCTCAGAGCTGAATTCCAGCTACACTGCTTGTCCAGATGTGGACAATGTTAATCTTACATGTGCATCCCCTATATAAAGGTTAGGGCTCTTCAACTTGAAATAGGTAAACATGGGGTCTTTTCAGTCAGCTTTCCGATGGCAACACTGACCGGCACACCTGGGTTCAGAGAGTCACATGGAGTTGATACCCTTCTGACTACTTTATTCAACTCCCTTACCATTGGGCTTGATAACATCAGGAAGGGTTTCGCCCTTATCTTTCTGGACATCGCGGCCGCCTTTGACTCGGTAGACCACAAGATACTCCTATCTCGCCTCGCTGAGAAGGGCATCCATGGCAACGCTCTAGCATGGTGTGCCTCATACCTGAGTAACAGATGGCAACATGTCCGCTCCGGCTCCTCATTATCAGACCCTTTCCCACTAGAAAAAGGCGTTCCGCAAGGTTCATCCCTCTCAGCCCTATTATTCAATATCTATATGCAGCCCATCTGCAGCCTTATCCGGTCCTTTAACATCAACTGCCTAGTACATGCTGACGATGTCCTAATGTTCACCCCAATAGACACAGACCATCCAAACCTTGATCAGCTCTCCTCTTGCTTCAACGCCGTCACAGACTGGCTACACAACCAAATGCTCAGAATAAACCTAAAAAAGACAGACGTCTTATTCATTGGAAGAGACCAGTCATTCACTCCCCCCTCATCAATCAAGGTGAACAACGCTGAACTCATCTCCAAGACAACGATCAAATACTTAGGCGTAACACTTGACCAGCACCTGGACATGCATGCTCATATAGACAATACCATCAGGACAATCTACCATAAATTACGGACACTACGCCTCATAAAGAACACTCTTGAACCTAATGACTTCAGAACAGTCTTCCAGGCCATAATCATGCCCCACTTTGATTACGCCAATTCCATCCTACTTGGACTCCCTAAGAGCTCGATAAATGCCTTGCAGCTTGCGATGAACACCGCAGCTAGAACCCTCTATGGAGGGTCGCGCAGAGAACATATCACCCCTATTCTGATGAGCCTTCACTGGCTCCCCGTCCAATACAGGATCACATTTAAGATCCTAACCATGACCTTCAAAGCAGTCAACCGTATCACCGCATCTACCCTGTCAGATCTGATTCAACCTACACCGGACAACAGATTAAGAAGAGCCACATCCTGCAATACCATCCTCATTCCAAAAGCCATCACAAAATGCAACAATTCCACTAGAAAACGTGCCTTTGCCTTGTTTGCTCCCTCATGCTGGAACTCCCTCCCAACAGAAATCCGGACCATAAACAACCTCCCCCAGTTCAGAAAAGCCCTCAAAAAGCACCTATTTACACAACACTTTTTTAACTCTGACAGCATCACCTAGACAGTATCACATGACCCTACAGTCTCTCAATCCAACTTCACCTAACCAATCTCCTGTGATAACTCTCCACCTCATCCAACCAGCCCCTTTAGGGCATGTATCATAAACTCAACTATGATGCAAACCCCTTTTGTATATATTGTATAAAATTCACCTGCTAGCCATGTTTAAATTCCCCTTTTATTTATTATGTATAAAGTTTACCTGTTATCCTTGTTTAATTTCCCTGTTTTATGTAAGTTCAATGTATGGCTGTTCCACATTGTTCAAACTTGTTCTTTGTAAACCGCGCTTTTGCTGAATAGTGCGGTATAGAAAAACATTAAATAAATAAATAAATAAATAAAGATGGCTGAGAGGAAATATGATAGAGGTCTATAAAATAATGTATAGAGTGGAATGGGTAAATGTAGATCGGTTGTTTATTCCTTCATAAAATAGAAAGACTAGAGGACACGCAATGAAACTACAAATGTGGCATATTTAAGATTAATAGGAGAAAATATTTTTTTCATGCAATGCGTAATCAAACTCTGGAATTCATTACCAGAGGATGTAGTAAAAGCTGTTAGTGTAGTTGGGTTCAAAACAGATTTGGACAAGTTCCTGGAGGAAACGTCCATACACCATTATTAAAGAGGACCTGGGAAATCCACTGCTTACCTCTGGGATAAGCAGTATGGAATCTGTCTACCTTTTTGGGAACCTGGCAGATACTTGTGACGTGGATTGGCCACTGTTCAAAACAGAATACTGGGCTTGATGGACCCTTGGTCTGACCTAGTATGGCATATCTTATGCTCTTAAAATTGGGGATACAGGTGTCAATTTTGGATCTGGCCTGGCGATGTTCCTGACATACCCCACCTGCAACACAGACATGAGATGGACATCCATGTGTAAAATGTCTTTTTACATGTAAATGATCATATTTCCACATGTAAATCACAAATACGGTTTCTAAAATATCCCCCATAACCTATACATATGGGGGTTGAATATCAGCGCCTATACATTTTAGAACGTCGTTTATGTGGTTGCTGCAATGGCCAAGAGAAAAAGTCTGCAATTCTGTGTCAGTTTTCAAGGAGAGGGTGGGCACATGCATGTCTCCACCCCTCATGCTAGATGTGTGTATTTATTTATTTCATTTGGATTTATCTCATATCGTTCCAGTGGTAGTGTTAAATCAAACAGGGGAAACACAGGTACACATGGCGATCGGTAGCCACGTGCAGCTGGAGACGCGCTAAACATGCACATGTGAAAAGCGCGTGTGTGTGTGCTGGTGTCTCAGAGCACGCACGTATAAATGCTGCATGCGCATGTGTAACCAAATCTGAACATCTCGCTACTGTTCATCAATTATAGATTATTCAATGTTTATCAAAGTAACACGTAGAGGGGGAAATATACATTGGGGATTAAGGGGAATGTCCCCTGTATTCACTCCTTAAAGGGTCAGCTGAAACAAACACTACCTAAAACCTAAACGTGCTGGGGATTAGGTCTAAATAGCGATGTGGATCATTGCCATCATCCACGTGCAATCCCTATACGCAATCAGAGTTACATGTGTATTTCATCACGCCATCCCAAACATGCTCGCCCCCGTGTGACTTAGACATGATTGGGGCAGATCATGATCATACAAGCAAATCACAAACCCTCACGCCCATTCCATCCATAGCCCACCCATTTTCCACTCTATATCGCAGCTTTAGAAAACAGGCCCCTACATCTATTTTGTGCCAAGTAAGTTGTTAAGAAACTGAATGCTGTGAGCTAAATATAAACATATACCAAAGAAGTACAACTTTCCTCTTAGTGGATCATTAAAAAGCAACTTTTGAGAGTTTGTCTTTGAAGTGTTTCTGGTATACTTTGGTTGTACTTTTTCTTATTTTGGGAAGGGCGCTATACAGAGACTGAGGAGCCCGAGACTCTTGAGCTGTGATAAGGCTGAGGCAGAACAACTGCAGAGAAAGTCTGCAAGTCACAGGCCTAAATTGATGCAAACAACTTCCATGTTATTTGCTTTTCCCCCATTCCTTCTGGTCTCCCTAGTTTTTGCCACCTCCAGTCCTTCCCAGATGGTCAGCCTGAGCAGCGCAAGTAACCCTTGCCAGCCCCAATACTGGACGAGTTCATTTTCAGTACCACTGGCTGGCTGGCTTCAAGGGGTTGTGCCAACGTAGCACCAGTCCTTTCTTTCCTGAGGCCTGTGTATGCCACCTCTGCACTGTACTACTACCAACCAACCGTGGTTAGGCGAACTGAACCTGGGTCCTCTGTACCACACCCTGAGCCCTGGGGAAGCAAATAGCCACATCTCTTATGAAACTGCAACTGAATACCTGATAATCCTGACTCAACCTCTCTAAAGGTTTGCCCAATGCACTTTCAGAAATTGGTCCTTATGGACCTGAAAGCAGCTGCTCTGTCTTCTGCTGCTTCCAGTCAAGACAGATGAGCTAGGCTTGGGGATACACGTCTTGTCTATTTTGATACATTGCGGTTTACAAGGCACAGAAACAGGACAACAGGGTAACAGGAGAAACATCAAGGAAAGGGAGATGTGGTAGCAGAACAGTTTCACTGGATACAAAGAAAAACAAAATTTTAACTGTATGGAAACAGTAAGAGGGGAAAGGGGAGACGTTAAAGGCACGGTCTTTAAGGACATACATGACTAGCTGCACTGGAAGACCTGGGTAAAAAAACAGGTCTGCAGACAAGTCTTTAATTTTTCCTAAGGCGCCATATGGAGTTCTGTGGGCAGGGAACCTTTGGGGTAGTCAACCTCCTCCAGCAGCTTGGAGACTGAAAACGTCACTCTTGTAATGTCACTGGTATATAAGTTCCGGTTCCGCCTTCTCCCACCGGTTACTTCAGTCTTCAAGCAGTTGGAGGATGGGTGAGCCTGGAGGTTCAGGCTCACTACAGGAGCAATTAAGACAGTTAGTTAGAGTAATTGGTTGTCAGATTGAAGTGAATTGAAAAAAAAAGGGGATTTTAAATTGATTAGGTTATTGATAGGGTCGGAGTGCTCAGAGTACTAAGGCTTCATCCCTATCCCTTGTTTCTTCCCCCCCCACCCCCCCCACCGTGCCAGCCCTCCAGTGCCTTGAGGACAGCTGCCGAGAAGAGAGGCGAGGCTCGGGGCCAAGGAACAGCAGTAAGTGTGAGGAGCAGGTCCCTAACCCCCGTTAACATTTATGACCAAACTCTACCACACTGTACCTTCTGAAGAACTGACTAATGCTCTGTACTGTTCTAACTAGATTGTAAGCTCCGATGAGCATGACTCTGACGGACAGGGATTGTCTCTTGTATGTTGGCTACCTCTTGTAGGTTAGCTGCAGGGACTGTCTCTTGTATGTTGGTTACCTCTTGTAGGTTAGCTGCAGGGACTGTCTCTTGTATGTTGGCTGCCTCTTGTAGGCTAGCTGCAGGGACTGTCTCTTGTATGTTGGCTACTTCTTGTAGGTTAGCTGCAGGGACTGTCTCTTGTATGTTGGCTACCTCTTGTAGGTTAGCTGCAGGGACTGTCTCTTGTATGTTGGCTACCTCTTGTAGGCTAGCTGCAGGGACTGTCTCTTGTATGTTGGCTACCTCTTGTAGGTTAGCTGCAGGGACTGTCTCTTGTATGTTGGCTACCTCTTGTAGGCTAGCTGCAGGGATTGTCTAGTATGTTGGCTACCTCTTGTAGGTTCACTGCAGGGACTGTCTCTTGTATGTTGGCTACCTCTTGTAGGCTAGCTGCAGGGACTGTCTCTTGTATGTTGGCTACCTCTTGTAGGTTAGCTGCAGGGACTGTCTCTTGTATGTTGGCTACCTCTTGTAGGCTAGCTGCAGGGACTGTCTCTTGTATGTTGGCTACCTCTTGTAGGCTAGCTGCAGGGACTGTCTCTTGTATGTTGGCTACCTCTTGTAGGCTAGCTGCAGGGATTGTCTCTAGTATGTTGGCTACCTCTTGTAGGCTAGCTGCAGGGAATGTCTCTAGTATGTTGGCTACCTCTTGTAGGCTAGCTGCAGGGACTGTCTCTTGTATGTTGGCTACCTCTTTTAGGCTAGCTGCAGGGACTGTCTCTTGTATGTTGGCTACCTCTTGTAGGCTAGCTGCAGGGATTGTCTCTAGTATGTTGGCTACCTCTTGTAGGTTAGCTGCAGGGACTGTCTCTTGTATGTTGGCTACCTCTTGTAGGCTAGCTGCAGGGACTGTCTCTAATATGTGGGCTACCTCTTGTAGGTTCGCTGCAGGGACTGTCTCTTGTATGTTGGCTACCTCTTGTAGGTTCGCTGCAGGGACTGTCTCTTGTATGTTGGCTACCTCTTGTAGGTTCGCTGCAGGGACTGTCTCTTGTATGTTGGCTACCTCTTGTAGGCTAGCTGCAGGGATTGTCTCTAGTATGTTGGCTACCTCTTGTAGGTTAGCTGCAGGGACTGTCTCTTGTATGTTGGCTACCTCTTGTAGGCTAGCTGCAGGGACTGTCTCTAATATGTGGGCTATCTCTTGTAGGTTCGCTGCAGGGACTGTCTCTTGTATGTTGGCTACCTCTTGTAGGCTAGCTGTGCAGCACTGCGTGTGTGGCGCTCTATAAGTGCTAAATAGTAGAGGTAGTAGTAGGGAGTTTCATAGATGAGGGGCTTGGAAACAGAAGGCAATAGAGCGCTACGTTTCTGCAGGGAGGGGGGTTTATAGGATCCTTGAAAAGCAGTGAGTGAGTGATGCAGTTGGAGAATCTGCCCCCATTTTTTTTCCTGATCCATTTCATGCAGTTTCCTCCTGGCTCCAATCCTGTGGAATGACGGTCCTCACTCTCTTCATTAGCAAAATTCAAAGCAGATCTGAAAAAGGTTTTCTTTGAAACAGTGTTTGGAGATAGATTCTGATGTGTTCTGTGAGGGGGGTGTGGGATCTGGTCTTTTAGTTCCTGTGTATTGTTTGCAGTGTGTTGTTTTATGTATTCTGCTTGGCTGTCATTTGGCAAAAGGTGGTATATCAAATATGTTATTAAACTAAACCAAGATTAAACAAACAGCAGGACATGGATCTTCGTACCTCTGTGCTGAGCTGCTGTTCTCTGCTTTGAAGCTGAAAAATAAGGTTTCCTTATGGTAGAGATGGAAAATGATCCCTCCTTCTGTACTTCCATGGAGCAGTCGAAAGCCCAGCAATGGCAAACTCTCGCTGGCCACCTTATCCTGCAACCAGGAGAAAGAGAAGAACTCAGACCTTCCAGCAGAAACTCGCTGCAGAGAAACCAGCTATGGATTTGTGGTAATTTATGAGCTGCTAATTTACACACCCAGCAGTCATAAATTCACCCGCCATATGTGGCAGAATCCAGAAAAGCCCCAAAGCAAGTCAGATCTCAACCTGTCTGATGCCATCTGCTTGACACGAGAAGATGACCGGAGAGAAGCTTTCATCTGCTCAGTACACACCACAGCCTTCTGCTATTCTGAGATATAAAGCACCACGCAACGGGCATCTGGCTTCGAAATATGCGTCCATGAACTGAATATTATGAGCAGCAACAAAACAGGTTTGAGGCTCGTCAACCATATTCTCTGTGAGACACCAGAGTGCAATTAACATGCTGGGCACACAGAAAATCATTTCATAACAGGTCAGGAGGTCAAGCAGGGACCCGCTTTAAGCCTCTTTTATAAAGGTACATAAGTGCCTTCACCTCTTTATAAAATGTCCCCACAAAAGCCACAGACATTTACCCCAGCTTGGCAAGTGGTGCAGACATGCACACTTATTTTCTAAAGACTGAGCACAGATCACAACCCGAGTTGTGTACCAATACTGTATGTACATTCTTGTCACTGTGTGTATTTGTATGTGGGTAGTAATTTTACAAGCAGACTTTTCCACATGTAAAGTGGCATGTACATGTCATTACCCCCATGAGGGCACGTCTTAGATAGGGTATGGAGATCAGAACTGGGATGTCCAAGTCACCACATGTACAACTGTGCCAGTATTTTAGAAATGACTTCGCTAAATGTGCAGCTAAAATGCACATCCATAGGCAGCAGGAGGCGCTATCTCATAAATATACCCATGGAAAAAGTGAACTGGGGCATCTAGACCATTTTACAAACCCGAATATGCAAATGCTCTTAATTAATCACAGAGGACTCTCTCTTAACCCAGATATCCCCCTTAATCCCTCCTGTAAATAAGCACTTTTTAAATCTCTATCCATGCCAAGGAGCAGGTATAAATTTGGATGCGGACAATTTTGATCTTGCATGTGCATAGCCTGCATGACATGAGGGATACACGTGCACATTTCTGTCCCACCCAGGACACCCCCCCGACATGCTCCTGTGTACTCTGGACATGGTGCGATCATCCACATGTAAATTTCACCCTTTCTAAAATGGCTATTTGCACGTGGCCACAATTTACATGTTTATATGCTGCTTTACATGTTTAAATCGTGATCAGGGCTTCTACAATGAACCCTACAGTGTTCGCTATTTACAGGAGCAGCTTAACACCTTTTTGGTTGGAGGGGCCATACAAACCAATCTCTTTCCCCATTCCCCAAGCTCTCTAGTTGTTGATATTGTGTTGAGTAAAATACTGGTGTGACCATGGCCCCTGTGGCCCACCCCATTCCACTGCCTATGCTTAGCATCTCTGCTTCCTTCCCAATTTAATATTGTCATCTTGTTTATTGATAGAGATAGAAGACCAACAGGAAGATTAATGTTAAATTTGAACTTATGTCCATCCCAGGATTTCTCCCAACTGTGTACTAGAGAAGCTGCCTTCCTGAACACCAATCTCATTCATACACCAAGACTGATGCCTGGAAGGTTCAGAAGATCTCTTGGAAGACATGAACACACCTCACTGGCTTTGTATGTGTACAGGACTTTGCCTCTGATAATAAACCAAAGTTTCTTCCAGTGTCTTTTTCCCCTTTTACACCTGTGCAGATAACCGCTGATCGAGGCACCTTCTCCCGATGATGCTGCCTGACAGAGAAAGAGCAAATTAATGCACCAAGAAATCTTGCATGTGCTGTAACATAAGCACATAATCACACCAGACCGCACAAAAATTTCCAGCACTGAGCAGGATTGGACTAGACAAGAACCAGGTGTTACAAGCAATGGCCCAGCAGCGAAAAGTAAGAAGGCTGTGACACTAGTAATTATTCAGGTAACTGGCGCACGTCACAAGTGGTCCATCAACCCCAGCATCCTGTCTCCAACAGTGGCTAATCTAGGTCACTAGGAGAAGATACCCAACAGAGCCTAATGCAACAATGGAGATTCATTCCCTGCGGCTCACCTCCAGGGATAAGCACAGGCGTTCCCAAGCCTAAGAATTGTTAATAAGCTTATCCTCTAGAATCGTATTTATTAAAATCAAACTATACTATTAGCTTGATCACAACTTTCAGTAACAAACTCAGGTTTCTTAATTTCATTATTACTCTGATTCCAGTTAATTTGGGGTGTGTGCCCCACCCTGGTAATATTTGAAAGGGGAAATTCCATATTAACTCGTTTCACAGCACTGATGATTTCACAAACCTCTCATCCACTTTCAGTCATCTTCTCCCAGCTATCTATCGTGCTTAATGCCTTTCCCATGACCAGGAAACGTCTTTAAAAGCTTGTTGAGTTCTAAACCCTGAATATTACTAGAGCTGCTCGCACTGGACTGCAGTACCGACCCTGCTCCAGCTTCAGTACAAAAGGCCGTACGGCCCCGCTCTTCGCCCTTCTCAGTGATCCTACCTCCATGAGAGCAGAGGGGACTTTCTTTTGCTTCTTGAACGCAGTGGGCTGAATACTGTGGAAGACAAAGGAGAAGCGGGCGGAAGGTGGCGGGTAACTCACAGACACTGCAGGCAGCTCTGCAAAAATCAGGGCAAAAAATACTTATAGCAGATACCCAAAGGAGTCTAAAACCTGCAAAATGTCACATTACCAGAACTGAAACCTCGGTTCCAAGGCAGGTCCCAGTCCAACCTGGGCTCCAAGAGATCGGCTGGGTAAAGGTTAACTATATGAGGAACTTGCGTTAATGGACACTTAAGAAATTCTGAAGAGTAATAGGTGATTACCTCGTTTTCTCAGCTCAGTATAACAGCTATCACAAACTTTTGCTATGCGATCCTTCAGGTACTTCAGGGGGTATCTGTGTCTGGAGCAGTTCCGACATATGACCTGTATGGAAACATTGTTCTTACATTAGAAGACTGAATCGCATTGCTCTAGCTTTGCCTGCTTGAATCTGCTTCTAGGATGACCTCGTGCACCTCTGTTGTCAGTCGCGACTGCTTCACTTGCCCCTTTCCCTGCATTACCACGGAGGCTGGGTCAGTGGAGAGCAGGAGGATGGCTTTTACTCTGCAGGCACCGTCTCTTTTCTTACCTTCCCACAGGCATGGCAATGGTGCCGCCTCAGAGTGAGTTTGAAATCGCAACCACAAGTCATACACATCATGACATGGGATACTGGGATCAAGGTTGGAGGCTTCTCCCCCAGACAAATGCTCAGCTTCTCCTTGACCTGCACAAGTCCAAGACACAGAAAAGCAGAAGGAAGTCACCGAGTACTATTTGCACGGGGAAGGGCAGAGAGACTAGGAGGAAATGTATTTCATCTCTCTACTAGATTCTCCACTTTGACCTTTTATAAAACTAACGGCATTTCTGTCTTGTTATACTTATTTTATCATAAACCGCTTTGATGCAATATGGAAAGGTGGTATGTTAAATTCAATAAAGATAACAAAGAAAGATACATCCCTTTTCCTTTGATAAATAACTGAAGGGGGAAGAGAGCCTGCAGGCATCGGGTATATCAGGAATAATGGCAGTGCATCAATTTCCCCATCTCAGTCTGAACCAACCTCCAGAGTCATGAACCTTCAGTCACGACTGCTCATATATCTTTTCCCTGCTTTTCTATTTCCCTCCCAGTCTATGCGGTGCAACTGTCAGAGCAGCACCGGCAGCAGAAGAGAATGTAGCCAGGGGCACAACTGCTCTCCTTTTCTTAGTACAGCCCAGTCAGCATGAGAGAAGGAGGCGAGAGTGTCAGAGAGGATGCAACAGCCTGTGAGGACTATGCGGTTCCGCCGTAAGGGCCAAATACTGCAGCCCTGCCACAATGCTGTGGGAGACCAGGGACCTCCATATACACAAGGATTCAGGCAAACAGACACACCCAAATCCTCATCTGTGCTCAGAGCATGTGTGCACCCCCATCATGCACCCTTCACTGTAGAATTGAAAATTCCATAAATAGCATCTTCAGTGAAAATGGAGGCCAAAGTATTGCATCAACGCACTATGAAGGAAACATATTTTGAATTATAGGCTTATTGAATTGTTCCACATCAACAGCCAGTCTTGGGTTTATGCCTATTGAATACTGAAATGTCTCATCCTGTCCCTCCTAACCTGCAGCTATTAGTGACCCCAGCATATGGCTTGTTGGGTTATACTAGAAGAACTCTGTTCTCTGCCGGTCATGTGAGAAGTTACAGGGCATATCAGACTATGGATGGCCTCCAACAGACCGCGACAGGATGACTTACAAGATCTAGAACGTTCTGCTCTTTGGAATAACTGGACCACACACATACCTCCATGCTGGTGTGATAACCCAAGGCATTGTGGGATTGGTAGTACTCTAGAACTGTCCTGTTGATGGTACTGTACCACTCATCCCTTTCTGAGCAGGAGCTGTAAAAGATAACACAGATCCTGGTCGTTATACAACAGAATTGACTGACGGAGGTTCCAGGGAGAACAGGAAAGCCTCAGGTCTCAGTCAAATCACTTTTACCACTGATTACTGACCTACAGCAAGGGCCACCCAATGTAAACACAGTGTCAAAGTAACTAAGACGTCTTGCTAGCTTTAGTGCTGAGCCGAACCCACTGCATAAACAGCTGCACATCTAATGATTCAAAGGCAAGAGGAAAGTCACTGCAGAATTCCCAGCTCAGGAGTTTTCTAATTGGCCACTAGATGTCACCACTCATTTATTTATTTCATGGTTATGTGTGACAGCGACAATGACAGAGGAAAGTGATAATGTTTTATTGCTGCAGATTCGCTAATTATGTTTTTAAGTGAGCGGTAGAGATGGGTTAGAAGGAAGTGGAACCTCTGCCAACAGCCTACAACCTATCCTACAGCCTTAGAATGGCCTCTTGCTAATCTAACTGGCTGCAACAAGCCTGTAACATCGCACAGCCTCCTGGAGCTCGTCCCACGCGTATTATACAGCCAGAAGCCAATTCCTTATGTATCACATCACCTGCAGCAGGTCCTTTCACTGTCTGGGCCTGCGCCTGATACATCCAGCCCCCGTATCACATCGCCTATGGGCAGCCCCGGTCGCGGCTTAATCTAAACTATAATATCTGAATATAAGTATTCATTATATTACATTATTTTAAATGATGCAGTCTATTTTGAGAATTTCTTATATAAAAGCAGTAAATCAAATGTAATAAATATATAAATATTACCTGCGCCTAATCCAAAACATATCATACCGCCTGAGACCAGCCCCTAACACATCATACTGCCTGCAGCCAGACCTCTACATACCATAGAGCCTGCGTTCATAACTCATCATACCGCCTGCAGCCATATCTCTACATACCATAGAGCCTGCGTTCATAACTCATCATACCGCCTGCAGCCATATCTCTACATACCATAGAGCCTGCGTTCATAACTCATCATATCGCCTGCAGCCAGACCTTTACATACCATAGAGCCTGCGCTCATAACACATCATACCACCTGCAGCCAGACCTCTACATACCATAGATCCTGCGCTCATAACACATCATACCGCCTGCAGCCAGACCTCTACATACCATAGAGCCTGCGCTCATAACACATCATACCACCTGCAGCCAGACCTCTACATACCATAGATCCTGCGCTCATAACACATCATACCGCCTGCAGCCAGACCTCTACATACCATAGAGCCTGCGTTCATAACACATCATACCGCCTGCAGCCAGACCTTTACATACCATAGAGCCTGCGCTCATAACACATCATACCACCTGCAGCCAGACCTCTACATACCATAGATCCTGCGCTCATAACACATCATACCGCCTGCAGCCAGACCTCTACATACCATAGAGCCTGCGTTCATAACACATCATACCACCTGCAGCCAGACCTCTACATACCATAGAGCCTGCGTTCATAACTCATCATACCGCCTGCAGCCAGACCTTTACATACCATAGAGCCTGCGTTCATAACTCATCATACCGCCTGCAGCCAGACCTCTACATACCATAGAGCCTGCGTTCATAACACATCATACCGCCTGCAGCCAGACCCTAACACATCATACCTCAAATCTGAAAACACATCATACATCAAATCTGAAAACTTAGATGCCCTAATAGAACTCCTCAGCTCATCCACATCCTCCAACCCTATTATATCACTAGGAGACTTTAACCTCCCATCCTTGCCACCTTCACACTCAGCCCTTTTCTTGGAATCAATTGCAGATATGGGTTTCCTCCAAATAATCAATACAAAGACTCATAAGAAAGGAGGAACCCTTGATCTAGTCTTTTTACCAGATGCTTTCCAAAAACATTTCAACCAGTCATCGCTTGAGTGTACACCTGTTCCTTGGTCAGACCACCACCTGATCAAATTCACCTTAGCCTACACTGTAAGAAACAATAAAAATAATTCACAAATTACCCCTCCACCTAGATTTACAAAATTTAACGCTGATGAATTTATCAATCTAACTATACCCCATCTCACCCTTGTACCAACTGACCTAGATGAAGCTGTCACAACTTGGCACAAAACAATTAACAATGCAGCTGCTTATAAACAATCAATCAAAAAGAAACACTACTCTAGAATAGGAGATGCCCCCTGGTTCAACAGCACCTTAAGACATATGAAGAGAGAATTGAGAAATATTGAATCTAAATGGCGCAAAACCAAATCCATCCCTTATTACAATGCGTACCACAGCCACCTTAAAATGTACAAAGAAGCTTCAGATAGCGCAAAGAAAAATTACCACTCAAACATACTAAACAAATCCATTAATAGACCAAGAGAACTTTTTAGTATCGTCCAAAACTTAACCAATAACACATATGGGACCAGCAACGATAATATTGATATCTCTGCCCAGACTCTAGCAAACCACTATATGAATAAAGCAAAATCATTTGCTTTCACACCAAATCCTCTATCCCTTTCCCACCAACACCAATCTGAAAAATGGTCCAACTTTCACCCTATAACCAAAGACACTATCAAGACTACTATTTCAAACCTTAACACTACGACCTCTCAACTTGATCCATGTCCGGTAAACTGGATCAAGCATACCCTTACTACACTATCCCCCTTTATCCTTCCCATAGTCAACCTGTCGCTGCACCAAGGATACTTACCACCTTCCCTCAAACATGCACAAATCCGTCCAATAATTAAAAATAACACCCTTGACAAAACATCACCCAACTCCTACAGACCTATCTCTAGTATCCCATTTATGGCTAAACTGATTGAAAAGATCGTCCAAACTCAAACACAAGATCATATAGAAACCTCAGCCCCACTTGATGATCAACAATATGGCTTTCGCCCTTACCATGGTGTAGACACCCTATTAACAGTACTCCTCGATACATTAATAAGAGGCATTGATAACCATAAACAAGCTTTCATTCTCCTCTTTCTAGACATCTCTGCAGCGTTTGACAGTGTACACCATGCTCTAATGCTTAACAGACTAGAACAAATAGGAACCCACTCAACTGTACAAAATTGGTTCACCTCATATCTAACTGATCGAACACAAACAGTCCGAACTAACACTGAAACTTCTAAAACATACAAACAGGAAATTGGTCTCCCACAAGGCTCCGCCCTCTCTGCCCTCCTATTTAATATATATATCCAACCGGTCTGTGACATCTTCAAGAAATTTAAAGTCCACTACCACATATACGCAGACGACATGATGATGTACATTCCATTCACAATCCCAACACTCCCACTACAACTGTTAACAGAATGCTTCTCTGAATTAACAATCTGGCTAAAAGAACACAATCTCCATATCAATCATTCTAAAACGGATATATTAATAGTAACTAAAAATCAATCCTACATACCTCCAACACACATCACTCTCCAAAATCACAACATTACTATAAAAAATGAAGTAAAATACCTGGGTGTCACTCTTGACTCACACCTTAGTATGGACACACATATTAGAAACATCACTAAGAAGATCTACTTTAAACTCAAATTTTAAAACAATTACGTCCTCTTGTACTTCTACATGATTTTCTGAGCATTGTACAGGCCATCATCACACCACACTTTGATTTTGCAAATCTCACCCTACTAGGAACAACAAAACAAAACATTAAAAGACTCCAACTTGCCCAAAATGCAGCAGCAAGAATTGTAATGAAGGTTCCACCATTTGAACACATTACCCCTATACTAGCAAACCTTCACTGGCTCCCAATTCAATCCAGAATAAATCACAAATTGATTATCACCACATTTAAGACTTTAAACACAATGGCCCCAGTCCCCTTGACAAAACTTATCACCAAAGACATATCCCAAACTTCGCTTCGGAGAGGCCACACGAACAGAATTAGGATCCCGAAAGAATTCACAACTGCTAAAAAGACTACTAATAGGAAAGCGTTCTCACATGCAGCTCCCACCCTATGGAACTCCCTCCCTGAAGAAATAAGAGCATTAAATGATGCAAAGGAACTCCGCAAGAAATTAAAAACTTATCTATTCACCTCTCATTTTGGCACACTTGAAAATACCTTACCTCAGACAGGTAATGGTTAATAACAACCCAGGGTACACCAACTCTAATTCTCCTAGCAAACTACAATTACAATTAAAATCGAATAAATAACTACTTGTAAATCCTGTATATAAATATATGTAATAAATCAAAATATGTAAATAAGTTCGTTTGTTATTTAACAAGTTTTACCATATTTAGTCATTCATGATTAATGTATATTGCAAAATTGTACCAAGTTAACAAATGTTCCATGTAAAACAGCTACATTGTACCTAGTTAACAAATGTTCCATGTAAAACAGACTTGTAAATCTGTTCATTCTTGTTCATTGTAAACCGCACCTGATCTGTGGAAGGTAGCGGTATATAAGCAACTGTTAAATAAATAAATAAATAAAAAATACCGCCTGCAGCCAGACCTCTACATACCATACAGCCCGCGTTCATAACACATCATACCGCCTGCAGCCATATCTCTACATACCATAGAGCCTGCGTTCATAACTCATCATACCGCCTGCAGCCATATCTCTACATACCATAGAGCCTGCGTTCATAACTCATCATACCGCCTGCAGCCAGACCTTTACATACCATAGAGCCTGCACTCATAACACATCATACCGCCTGCAGCCAGACCTCTACATACCATAGAGCCTGCGTTCATAACTCATCATACCGCCTGCAGCCAGACCTCTACATACCATAGAGCCTGCGTTCATAACACATCATACCACCTGCAGCCAGACCTCTACATACCATAGAGCCTGCATTCGTAACTCATCATACCGCCTGCAGCCAGACCTCTACATACCATAGAGCCTGCGCTCATAACACATCATACCACCTGCAGCCAGACCTCTACATACCATAGAGCCTGCGCTCATAACACATCATACCGCCTGCAGCCAGACCTCTACATACCATAGAGCCTGCGCTCATAACACATCATACCGCCTGCACCCAGACCTCTACATACCATAGAGCCTGCGTTCATAACACATCATACCGCCTGCAGCCAGACCTCTACATACCATAGAGCCTGCGTTCATAACTCATCATACCGCCTGCAGCCAGACCTCTACATACCATAGAGCCTGCGTTCATAACACATCATACCACCTGCAGCCAGACCTCTACATACCATAGAGCCTGCGTTCATAACTCATCATACCGCCTGCAGCCAGACCTCTACATACCATAGAGCCTATGTTCATAACTCATCATACCGCCTGCAGCCAGACCTCAACATACCATAGAGCCTCCGTTCATAACTCATCATACCGCCTGCAGCCAGACCTGTACATACCATAGAGCCTGTTCATAACTCATCATACCGCCTGCAGTCAGACCTTTACATACCATAGAGCCTGCGTTCATAACTCATCATACCGCCTGCAGCCAGACCTCTACATACCATAGAGCCTGCGTTCATAACACATCATACCGCCTGCAGCCAGACCTTTACATACCATAGAGCCTGCGTTCATAACACATCATACCGCCTGCAGCCAGATCCTAACACATCATACCGCCTGCAGCCAGACCTCTACATAACATAGAGCCTGCGTTCATAACACATCATACCGCCTGCAGCCAGATCTCTACATACCATAGAGCCTACGTTCATAACTCATCATACCGCCTGCAGCCAGACCTCTACATACCATAGAGCCTGCGCTCATAACACATCATACCGCCTGCAGCCATATCTCTACATACCATAGAGCCTGCGTTCATAACTCATCATACCGCCTGCAGCCAGACCTCTATATACCATAGAGCCTGCGTTCATAACTCATCATACCGCCTGCAGCCAGACCTCTACATACCATAGAGCCTGCGCTCATAACACATCATACCGCTTGCAGCCAGACCTCTACATACCATAGAGCCTGCGCTCATAACACATCATACCACCTGCAGCCAGACCTCTACATACCATAGATCCTGCGCTCATAACACATCATACCACCTGCAGCCAGACCTCTACATACCATAGAGCCTGCGTTCATAACTCATCATACCGCCTGCAGCCAGACCTCTACATACCATAGAGCCTGCGTTCATAACACATCATACCGCCTGCAGCCAGACCTTTACATACCATAGAGCCTGCGTTCATAACTCATCATACCGCCTGCAGCCAGACCTCTACATACCATAGAGCCTGCGTTCATAACTCATCATACCGCCTGCAGCCAGACCTCTACATACCATAGAGCCTGCGCTCATAACACATCATAACGCCTGCAGCCAGACCTCTACATACCATAGAGCCTGCGTTCATAACACATCATACCGCCTGCAGCCAGACCTCTATATACCATAGAGCCTGCGTTCATAACTCATCATACCGCCTGCAGCCAGACCTCTACATACCATAGAGTCTGCGTTCATAACACATCATACCGCCTGCAGCCAGACCTTTACATACCATAGAGCCTGCGCTCATAACACATCATACCGCCTGCAGCCAGACCTCTACATACCATAGAGCCTGCGTTCATAACACATCATACCGCCTGCAGCCAGACCTCTATATACCATAGAGCCTGCGTTCATAACACATCATACCGCCTGCAGCCAGATCTCTACATACCATAGAGCCTGCGTTCATAACTCATCATACCGCCTGCAGCCAGACCTCAACATACCATAGAGCCTGCGTTCATAACACATCATACCACCTGCAGCCAGACCTTTACATACCATAGAGCCTGCGTTCATAACACATCATACCGCCTGCAGCCAGACCTCTACATACCATAGAGCCTGCGTTCATAACTCATCATACCGCCTGCAGCCAGACCTCTACATACCATAGAGCCTGCGTTCATAACTCATCATACCGCCTGCAGCCAGACCTCTACATACCATAGAGCCTGCGTTCATAACTCATCATACCGCCTGCAGCCAGACCTGTACATACCATAGAGCCTGTTCATAACTCATCATACCGCCTGCAGTCAGACCTTTACATACCATAGAGCCTGCGTTCATAACTCATCATACCGCCTGCAGCCAGACCTCTACATACCATAGAGCCTGCGTTCATAACTCGTCATACCGCCTGCAGCCAGACCTCTACATACCATAGAGCCTGCGTTCATAACACATCATACCACCTGCAGCCAGACCTCTACATACCATAGAGCCTGCGTTCATAACTCACATAAACAATATTTTGGCCAGTTCCTGTATACTTTCAGCTTTGTTGGAACCAAAAACAGACATGATGAAGGCAGATGAAGACCATACAGCGCATACCATGAGCCTTCATTCACATCTGCCTGTGAATTTTTCACCTATTTTATGCCCCCCACCCCCAACATACCTAGTCTATCACAGTAGCCCTGGAATGGGAGGCCATAGACCAGGTTCCCACTGAACCCAGCAATCTGACCACTAGGCGTTGCCCTTAAACAATGGGCAGGGCTTCACGTCCTCCTCCATCCAAATGACTTCATAGCACACCTCGACCATCAGGGAGGCAGGAATCAAAGGAGAGACCTTCCAGCTGGCAATGCCCAGTACTTGCCACCTGAGCCAGCAGGCGTGCTTCAGATAGACAATTTTAACCTCAAGTTAATTCATTTACTTAGGTGCCAATATTCAGAGCCCTTAGCCGGTCGCCCAGCAGTGGTACTATCTGAACAGTGCTGCTGAATCTCTCCACAGCCTGCTCTGGCACTAACCAGGTCTTCGGAGGAGCAAGCGCAGTGTTGGCGCTATCTGGATGAATGCCAGTTTTATCCAGTTACTAGGATTTATCCTGGCGACTTAGGCTGACTGAAAATCTCGCTAACTGGTGAAGTGTCAGCACTCGCCCGGAAAGTGCTGCTCAGTCTGGAGATTTAACAGCAGCTTCTATGCTGATACTACCGTTGACTATCCTGCTGTTATTTAAGTGCCACAGCTGACTACCCCCTGGCGTTTGAATATCAGCCTTTTTGAAAATTTGGCCCCTAAATCTTTAGGGCACGATATTTAGTGGCAGCGGCTGAACTTAAGACCTGGATGTTCAATGCCGGGGACGGCATTGACTATCTGGATTGACTGGGCAGTGGTGATATTCAGTCCATTAAGATACCTAACTTTCACCGTGCGGCGTCTGAATATCCCTGCTGCCCGGTTATTGCTAGGTGCTGCCTCTGGAGCTCCCCAGCTGGCATCGGGGCATTCAGTGTCCGCACTCAGCTCTGCTAACCACATTAATCATGGTGAATATTGCCAGGAATCAACCCCTAGAATCATTTAGCACACAATTATTGCAAACCTATGGTTATCTCAGGTAGAAATCCCAGCAGGACATATTTAGATTGTGGTCTGAAGTCACACAAGGGCCACAGTGCTCTGCTCAAAGGGCTGGATAAAGAAAAAATGGCATCAGAGCTGGTGGAAGGTTAGATTGGGCACCAGTGCCCTCTGCAGGGCTCATGCTGCCTGTCTTCCCTGAAGCCAAGCACTATAACCCTTTGTGGTGTTTGATGAGTGCACAGGGGGTGAGAGCTGACCCCTGTCTGCTGTGCATCCTCTATGCATTCAGCTGCTCAGCTGTGAGAAGCATGTGCTGATAGAAAACTCAATAACTCCATCCTTCCCCTCCCCACCGAAAGCATGGATATGCGTGGGCAGGACGGTAGAGTCAGGGCAGGTAGGGACACCCCCTCTCTGCCAAGGCCTTGTGTCTCATGTATTCTCTCCCACAACGCCTTGTCTGAACACCCCCAGTTACCTCCTTCAGTGGTTGAACAGCTCCTCTACAGCTGTTCTATGAGTTGGATTATGGGTGCTGCCGTTAACCCTTTCCTTGTGTCCCTACCCTAGGAATATTCATGGTGAAAGAGAGCCTCACACAAGGCCCAATATTCAGCAGCGGTGACTAGAGCAATTAAACCCAGATAGTCAGTGCCAGCGACATATCCGGATCAGCCACACAGCCCAGAAGCTAACCAGGCAGCGGCGATATTGAGCTCCTGCAGGTAAAGATAGGCCGGCCTTTACCGCGTCTTTCTTTACCCGCGGTCGCTAACTGGGAAGCAGCTCAATAGTGCTGCTGATCAGTTAGCGATGGGTACCGCCCGATGCTTAGCAGTTAGCATCAGGCCTAGAGCACCGGTACCAAGGGATACTCAGTGTTAGTGCCACTGAACATCCCGCTTAGAGGCCTGTAAACCGCGTAAATGCCTTTCAATACTGGGCCCACAGTCTACCTCTCTGACCCAGAAAGGTCTCTTACATAAGGTCATAGGTTCCTGTGTTAACTTACTTGAATATGTAGAAATAAAAATCTGTAAAGATGTTGTAGGTGAGGCCTTTTTTATTAAATTAACAAGAGCTACACCCAGGAAATGAGCAGTTTAGAGTCAAGGGATGATCTGCTATAAGGGCCAATAGGAAACGGAAAAGGGGTGACCTTTATTTCTACATTAAAATGTCTTAAAAATGGCAGACTAGATTGTATGCTCTGATGAGCAGGGATCATTTGTTACATGTGTCTGTAGAGCGCTGTGTACGCCTTGTAGCGCTATACAAATGATCAGTAGTACTAGAATTAATTCAAGATATGGGGGATACTTTGCATATAAAGTCTTCTGTTTAACTGGCCCCTTTAACCTTCTTCATGCCCTGTTGAACCTCCCCAGGCTGGAATCCCTCTATGTTATGAGATTTGATTTAACACAAGCACTGAGTACTAAGACAAAAGCTAATTGGTGCCACTATTGTACAAATTAACAGGCTTAGTGGTGTGATAATGGTGGGAGGGAGGGGGCGGATGGAACATCACTGTCCTGAAAGGGCAGCGGGAGGCAGAGGTCTGAGCTCCACAATCACAGCACACTACAGGTGTGACGAACGCCAGTATTCCTCAGACAGAAGAAATTTGCCATTGGATTCTATTCCCTCCCGAGGATGTTTCTCTTCATGTACTAATTTACGCCTAGCAGGAGTCAGAACAAAAGGAGATGCTGCTGACTGGGCTTAAAGGGGTCCAGAGGGACCAGTTTAGGAGAGAGAGAGAAATGCTGACTGCTTCTCCCTCCCTTTGGGAAGATATAAAGAAAGGCAGATTAGCGTTTTGTAAACTTACAGAAGAGACACCATAGAGAGACTGAAAATTATGACTGGGGTGTAACAAGTTCACAGGGAAGCCACTATGTACGGTACTGCAAGAATGTTAAAGTTCCCACTGCTTTTCTCATTTTGCTGTTTTTGTTTCAATTATGAAATTGTTTTTTCATTTGATTTGTACGTGGTTTTATCACACATTTTATGAATTTATTTTATTGTTTTCTATGTTGAGCTTTATTGTAAAGACAGGCTAAATACCTAAATAAATGAAATGAAATCTGGAAAAGTTATTCATTCTTAGCACTAGAACTAAGGGGGCAGATTCCAAGAAGCTAACTTTTTGTTCCTGTTAAAAATGTTTGAACCACTGAAGAAAAGAAAAAGGACTTGTGTGTCTCTGTGTCTATATGTAGTGTCTTAGAGTCGCCGATTGCTCTTTGAAGACGTTTCAGGAGAGAATTGGAGGCAGGTGGCATGAGAAGCCTACGTCAATAAAGATGCTTCTCGTGGTTGAAGAGAGATACACGGGCTGGGCGATTTCCTAAAGCTGTTTACGCAGGTCAAAGGGCCGACTGTAAACTTTCCATGGCTAAACGTATACACAGCAAACATCCCTTTACCCTGCCCCCAGCGCGGTTACGTCAAGGGGAGGAAAAGAATGCATAAAGAACTGAAAATGCAGCGTGGTTCATTTTCCACAAAAAAAGACAGATGCCGGGGGGGGGGGGGGGCTATTCAAAGCGATTAATGTGGTTACCAGACCTACTGACTGCAAGCTGGATATTCTGGGGCACATAACCGTTTTATGTCAATGAATATCCCCCCCCCCCCGATGCTAACCGTGTAGTGTCAGGGTGTTCTAGGGGCGGTACTTGCGTTAACTAGTCAGCCGCAATATTCACCCTCTGACTAGTTAACACTGGTCTAACCTTAGCTATCTGAGCACACCGGATACCCAATGCTGGTGACCGGATATGAGTGGCATTGAATATTCGGGAATGGCCAGCCACTGCTGAAACTGTTCCTCTGAAAGCAAAGACCATCCCCTTTGAAGAGGGGTCCAAAGACTGTCACTAAACATAGCTGAGGACCCTGAAGTGAAGAGAGCAGCAGCCAGTCATCAGAAGAGCTTTCAAAGCTTAGTCCAGCCACTTAGGTATTTATCCAATTGTCTTTGTCTGCACAAGAGGAAGGAATATTGCAGACACAGAGACCCCCCCTCCCGCACCAGACCTTCTCTTCATCCAAAATACTGCTAAGTTTAGGTTGCATGGGCACGAAATTTCAAATAAACAACCCCTAGATCAGCCAGGAGGTGGTCAATGAATGTCATCACAGCATGATAACCCAGGACACTATTTGGAAGCCGGGAAAGTAGAGTTGCTAGTGGGGGGGGGGGGGGGAGGAGGGGAGGGGGGAGTGGAAGAGAGAGAAGTCAAACACCAACAACTCTATCTATGGTATGACAACGCCTCAAATATTGCAGTAGGCCCTAAATATCCAGATACTTCCTATTGCCACAAATCTTACCCAGACTACATACTAGCAGAATATATCACCTTGGTCGTAGAAGCACAAGAGGGAACGATCCTCGCCTAATGCAGATTATGGGAGCATGCATTAAGAAGCTGCAGTCCAAAGCTGCAATGGAAACCCCAAGAAGTCAAACTGTGCAGAGAGAGAGGAGCTCTCAGTACCTGGCTGACAGGGTCAAGCAGCGGTCCAGACACTCCACTTTAAGCAGGTTCTGCGCTTTCTCACCAATCGGCCGGCTGACCTAGGAAGAAAGAAAGGCGACAGGATTTCCACCCATCTGTTTTTACAGCGAGGTGGACATGGTGCATCTGAAAACAATGCAGGGATGCAATGAATCGCGGCTCCTTGACTACAGCTATCCTCAGGATGAAAAGGACTAGCTCACTTCTCTTTCTCTTTCCTTTCAGAAATTTGTTTTTTCCTGTATCACAAGCAAAGGGCAGAAACATAGTGAGGTCAATATTCTGCCACTCGGTGAATATATAATTTGAAACATCTAGCTTAGATGTTTTCAAATCATATTCAATGATGCTATCGGTTTCGGTAGTCCACTGAATATCCGTGTAAAACCAGAAAGGTATAAGTTAGACAGAACTTTATAAACAATTTTAGTGCCTACTACACAATTTTAGGTGTATAAAAGGCTTTTATAAATTAGGTCATGTCTAAATATATGTGTGCAGTTTCTGACTAAATAAGAAGTAAATGGTAGAAAATTACTTCTTCCTAAAGCAGGCTACTGTTCTCCCCTAATGGGCACTTAGTAGTATTTACTGACTAGAAGCAACCGCATCCTAACACATGGATCAGGCATAATTTGCACATTTTGTTTGCAGCGGCATGCCAAAAGAAGGATCAAAATTAGCACAATTTGGACTGATGTTCACAAACCGTTGCTCCCCACTGTATCTGGCACTACCACTGGAACACCCCAAAACCTGCCCCCTTTTCAGATAGATAGCTTTTGCCAAAGTTATCCATACAAGTGGCTAAAGAGACACGTATGTCAAGGGCACCAACAATGACAGAGCATCAACCCTCTAGCTTCAGGTTCCTCTATCCAGGAATAAAAGCCACAGTACAGAGTCGTATGAGCTGCGTCACACTACAAGAAGCGACCTTCCGGGGCTAAATTCTCACCCTCATGCCAGCCACAGACAAGGTATTCTTCAGTCGGTACTTTCCATCCTTCTGTGGATATGTGTACAGCAAAACATCATTCATCTGAAACGGGGAGAGTGAGAATGAGATATATTCTCATCAAATGCATCCATTACAGCGCTGCAGCGCAATATTCACACACACATTTCACCTGAACCACAATCCTGCCCTGCAGCCTCTCCTGCGATTCTACTACTGAGACTCCCACCGCTCCCCCCCCCCACATTTCACCTGCACCACAATCCTGCCCTGCAGCCTCTCCTGCTATTCTACTACTGGGACTCCCCCCGCCTCCCCCCCCCCATTTCACCTGCACCACAATCCTGCCCTGCAGCCTCTCCTGCTATTCTACTACTGGGACTCCCCCCGCTCCCCCCCCCGCTCCCCCCCCACATTTCACCTGAACCACAATCCTGCCCTGCAGCCTCTCCTGCTATTCTACTACTGAGACTCCCACCGCGCCCCCCCCCACATTTCACCTGCACCACAATCCTGCCCTGCAGCTTCTCCTGCTATTCTACTACTGAGACTCCCACCGCTCCCCCCCACCACATTTCACCTGCACCACAATCCTGCCCTGCAGCCTCTCCTGCTATTCTACTACTGGGACTCCCACCGCTCCCCCCCCGCTCCCCCCCCCCACATTTCACCTAAACCACAATCCTGCCCTGCAGCCTCTCCTGCTTTTCTACTACTGGGACTCCCCCCGCTCCCACCCCCCACATTTCACCTGCACCACAATCCTGCCCTGTAGCCTCTCCTGCTATTCTACTACTGGGACTCCCCCCGCTCCCCCTCCCCGCTCCCCCCCACCACATTTCACCTGAACCACAATCCTGCCCTGTAGCCTCTCCTGCTATTCTACTACTGGGACTCCCCCCGCTACCCCCCCCACTCCCACCCCCCACATTTCACCTGAACCACAATCCTGCCCTGCAGCCTCTCCTGCTATTCTACTACTGTGACTCCCCCCGCTCCCCCCCCCCACATTTCACCTGAACCACAATCCTGCCCTGCAGCCTCTCCTGCTATTCTACTACTGGGACTCCCCCCGCTCCCCCCCACCACATTTCACCTGCACCACAATCCTGCCCTGTAGCCTCTCCTGCTATTCTACTACTGAGACTCCCACCACTCCCCCCCCCCCCACATTTCACCTGCACCACAATCCTGCCCTGTAGCCTCTCCTGCTATTCTACTACTGAGACTCCCACCACTCCCCCCCCCCACATTTCACCTGCTCCACAATCCTGCCCTGTAGCCTCTCCTGCTATTCTACTATTGAGACTCCCCCCGCCTCCCCCCCCCCCCACATTTCACCTGCACCACAATCCTGCCCTGCAGCCTCTCCTGTTATTCTACTACTGAGAATCCCCCCGTCCCTGTCCCCACATTTCTGCCAACCAGCAGCAGTTTGTGGGACATATGCAGAGTATCACTGGCGGGGGCTGGGCCTCTCCTCTCCTCCCCCTCCCCCAAACATTTCTGCTAACCAGCAGCAGCTTGTGGGACATATGCAGAGTATCACTGGGCGGGGGCTGGGCCTCTCCTCTCCTCCCCCCCAAACATTTCTGCCAACCAGCAGCAGCTTGTGGGACATATACAGAGTATCGCTGGGCATTTCCTCTCCTCCCCCAGCACTCTCTTGATCACTCAGGGGTGTGTTTACTAAAGAGCGTTAAGGGAGCAAAGGTGCCATTAACGGGCATTATTGGTGCCCGTGAGTGGTTAACGCCGTGGAAAGTGCTGATAACGTTGGATTAACATGCAGAAGTTGGGCCTGTAGCGTAAAGGTAAAGGGCGTTAATGGGGCGGAGACCGGCCAGGGAAAGCGTGTGCTCCTTTAACGCCAGTTTGTGTGCAGTGGCTGATGGTGTGCAATGCGCTTCAAAGTCATTTTATACAGTTTTTCAGTGTGTAAAGGCTATTTGATAAGCAGAAAGGACTCAGACAAATCAACAACGTGGACACAATTGGTCAGCAGCTGGTAGACTGGGTATTGCCGGTCAGGCCCTGTGATACCTGACAATTTCAGAAAGGATTCAGTAAAGTAGTAAGGATGAGGTTGGCAAATACAGACCATTTAGTCAGACCTCTGGGGTGAGTAAATTAATGGAAACGCTGCTAAAACACAGGACGGTGCAGTTTTTGGAATCCAACAGAATACAGGATCTGAGACAGAATGGCCTTACTATAGGTAAGTCTTGTCAGATGGATCTGATTGATTTCTTTGATTGGGAGACCATAGAATTGGATCAGGGGAGAACGCTAGATGTCGTATACTTAGATTTCAGCAAGACCTTTGGCACTGTTCTGTATCAGTAACTTATAAAGAAAGTGAGTCCCCTTGCATGGACCCTAAAATGATTGACTGGGTAAGAAACTGGTTGAGTGGGAGGTGACAGATGGTAGTAATAAATGGCGTTCACTCTGAAGATCGGGACGTTACCAGTGATGCTCTGCAGGTATCAGCCCTTGGTCCTGTTTATTTTTAACATTTTTGCGAACGATATTGCATTATGGAACTCCCTCCCCAATAATCTAAGAGCTACAAAAGACCTCCTTCAATTCCGGAAGGATTTAAAAACCTTCCTGTTCATTGAGCATTTTGGTGACTCAAATAACACCACCAGTGCCCATAACAAGGCAGAGCAATGAATCAACGAATCAGCAGTCAGCAATACCTAGTCCACGTCTTACACAACATATTGTACATAGTCATAACATGTTAACAGTATATAGCTCTAAAGGTTAATTGTGCATAGTTTCAAAGTTTAATGTAAAGTTTGCTGTGATGTACTGTGTAAACCGCCCTGGATCTCTGGAAGGGGCGGTATATAAATAAATAAAGGTGTGCCTTTTTGCAAATGATATCAAAATCTGCAACAGGGTTGAAGGTGTGGACAACAAGAGGAGGGATTTAGTGAAGACTGAAGAATGATCAAGAATTTGGCAGCTAAGATTTAATGCTAAAAAATGCAGGGTCATGCATTTGGACTGCAAAAGCCCAAGGAAGCAGTATGGTATAGGAAGTGACGTACTTTAATGCACAAAAGAAGAGCAGGACCTAGGGGTAATTATACTGCATGATCAACAAATGACCTAAAAGGTAGAAAAAGCAATGGCAAAATCCAGAACGATGCTTGGGTGCATATGAAGAGGAATGGCCAGCAGGAAAAAGAAGGTAATAGCACTTTTATACAGGTCTCTAGTGACACCTCATTTGGATTATGGGGGTACAGTTTTGGAGGACAGCTACTAAAATGGCCAATGGTCTTAGCATAAGGTATATGGGGCAAGATTAAAGATCTCAATATGAATACTTAGGAGGAAAGGCGAGAGGGGTGATATGATAAGAGACATTTAAATACCTCCATGGTACAAATGCCCAGGAGGGGGCCCTATTTCAGTTGAAAGGATGCTCTGGAATGAGGGGGTCACAAGATGAAGGTGAAAGGGAATAGACTTAGTAATCTGAGGAAATATTTCTTTAGCAGTTTATGAAAAATGGGAGCATGGTCTCGTTGTAGAGGACCCAAAGAAAAGCAGTCTACTGTGGGCCCATGGTGATTACCTGGGCCAACAGAGGAAAAGGGACCACCAAGACCATGAGAGACAGGGCGCTCTAGCTGATCACAATGGCAGAGTGCCTAGATTTATTTATTTTATTTATTAACATTTTTTATATACCGCACTATTCATTATCAGCGCGGTTTACATGGAACAAGAAAACTTCAGACAAGTTACATTTATCTGGGTTATTACATATAACAGGACCATTAACTTGGATAACCAGGTCAATTATTTACAACAAAACAACAACAAGAGCAACTATTTACATACAAGTGTCATATTGTCTGAAAAGTGTATTGTTAATCTGGTAGAATAGTGAAATGTATTGTTGAGTCAGGGGAGATTATGTTCTCTCTAGATAAGTTCTCTCTAGGGCAACGGGGGGAGGGAGAGGGGGTGGGTTTAGACTTATGGTGCCCATCACACCCTTTGGCAAGGCTGAGAGGCAGAGGGCATGTGATGGGCCTAGGTCAGCATTGAAAGGCAAGCCCCCACCATGACCGCAGCAAATGCCTACTTCAGTCTCAAGTACCATGCAGTGACTATAAATTACTATAATATCAATCACACTGGTTGAGGGTAACAGGAAGGACCATGCTCCCATTCTGTACAACTGCAGCCATTATATTTCAGTACCCTGTTACTACTACTACTTATCAATTGTATAGCGTTACAAGGCATACGCAGCACTGTACAGACACATGTAAAAGACGGTCCCTGTTCATCAGAGCTTACAATCTAGTCAAGAGAGACAACACAACAACTGAGAGCAAGGATACATCTAGGGAGTGGTAAGGAAACACATAGGAGACTAAGTGGATCAGGATCCAAAAGCGGCCTCGGTGAGGTGAGTTTTCAGCCTGGATTTGAGAAGGGCCAAAGATGAAGCCTGACACACAGACTCAGGTAGTTTGTTCCAGGTGTAAGGAGCAGCAAGGTGGAAGGATCAAAGTCTGGAGTTGGCAGTATAAGAGAAGGGCACAGATAGAAGGGATCTGACAGAAGAGCGGAGCTCCAGAGGAGGGGTGTAGGGAGAGATAAGAGAGGGAAGGTAGTGAGGGCAGCAGAGTGAATGTACTTATAGGGCAGCAGGAGAAGTTTGAACTGGATATGGAAATGGATAGGGAGCCAGTGAAGCAGCAGATAAGCCATGAAGCTGAATTTTGAACAGAATGAAGGGGAAGAGATGATTGAGAGGGAGACCAGCAAGGAGGAGGTGGCAATATAGATGGGAGATGACTAAAGAGCGGATAAGTGTCTTAGTAGTGTGTGCAGAAAGAAAGGGATGAATTTTGCCAATGTTAAAGAGAAAGAAGTGACAGGTGTTAGCTATCTGTTGGATATGTGCAGAGAAAGGGTGAGTCAAAGATGACCCCAGGGTTGTGAGCTGAGGAAACAGGGAGAAGTGTAGTGTCATCCAAAGAACGGAGGAAGGGGGAAGTAGGTTCAGGGGGAAAGAACAGGAGCTCAGTTTTGGCCATGCTCAATTTCAGATGGCAGTGAGACATCCAGGCAGCAATGTCGGATAAGCAGGCAGAGATCCAGGCATGGATTCCTGGAGAGATCTCAGGTGCAGAGAGGTAGATCTGAGAGTCGTCAGCATAAAGATGGTACTGAAAACCATGGGAGGAAATAAGTGCACCAAGGGACCGAGTGTAAAAAGAGAAAGGGAGAAGTCCCAAGACAGAGCCCTGAGGTACAGCAACTGAAAGTTGGATGGTGGTAGAGGAGGAACCACCAGAACATACACTAAAAGTAAGATGGGAGAGAGAAGAAGAAAACCAGGACAGAAAAGAGCCCCTAAATCCATGTGAGGACAGGGTATTGAAGAGAAGGTGGTGATCAACAGTGTCAAAAGCAGCAGAAAAGTCAAGAAGGATGAGAATTGAGTAGAGGCCTTTGGATTTGGCAAGGAACAAGTTGCTAGAGACTTTGGCAGGAGCCATTTCTGTGGAATGCAGAACAAAAGCCAGATTGCAGTGGGTCTATAAGATCTTGAGGAAAGAAATTCAAGACAGCGGTGGTGAACCACTCATTCAAGTAGTTTTGAAGCAAAGGGGAGGAGAGAGATAGATCAATAAGTGGAAGGACAGGTTGGATCTAGTGAAGGCTGTTTGAGGAGAGGTGTAACCACTGCATGTTTGAAGGCCACAGGAACAGTTGCAGTGGAAAGTGATAGTTTAAGGATATGTCATAGATGCTGTTCTGCTCTCTTTTTTTTTAGGTCCGGTTCTTTATGAATTCCCTTCCCCACACCCTGCGTGCAGAGCTCTCCTTTAATAAATTTAAAGCCACATTAAAAACTCACCTCTTTCAAACTGCTTTTGACCTCCGTCCCTCCCTCCTTGTCCTAACATGACCAGTCTGCCACCTTCCATCCCCCAGTCCTCCTGGGCTATACCCTTTTCCTGCCTCCTCTCTTCTCTGAGTGTGCCTGTCCGCTTCTCTGTCCTGTCAAGATAATGGTGTCCTTTTCATTTTCTGTTTCTGCGGCTCCTTTTCTGTAAACCGCCCTGATGCTTTCGCTTGGGCAGTATATCAAGTTTGTGAATAAAAATGAAGATAAAGAAAGATGAAGATGACGGAAGGGATGGAGAGAGCTTAGTAGATGGGAGGGGATGGGATCAGAGGAGCAGGTAGTCAGACAAAGATATCACACGATGTTTTAACACTCACTCCTGTGGCGCCATATCATTCCTTTGAGTACCTCTGCCTGAACCCATTGGTCCCATTATTAATATTATGACTGTTTTCTACTCCAGAACACCTTTGTTCAACCTGACAGTTGCAATGTCTACAGGTGCGTTTTAGACTAGGCTGACAGGAGCTACAAGTAAGTTTCTCAGCCCATTAGGGTCAGTGATTTAGTGCCCTCCCCACCCCTCCGTTTGTCTTCCTTTTCTCTTTTCCACTAGTCATATTGATAGCGACCATTTTATACAATGTTTACCCACATCATAGATGACTGTCTATGCATTATTTGTCGTACTAATTTTTATTCAACTGTATTTATTTATTATTTATTTGATCATTCAGCCTTACTTTTTATTTGTTTTCATTTTTTAAATTATTTTTTATTCATGTTGCTCTTAAGTGCATGAATATAGCATGTAGCATTGTTTTTTTAATGTTTCTTTTATTGTTAACATGATTTTATTAATCAATTTGCATTTTTTTTATGCTTTGAGGATATTACCCCGAGGAAGGTGTTGGTTGAAACGCGTAGGGGTTTCTTGTAATAAAGCATCTGGGACCACTTCCATTTTGACCACCTCACTTCTTGTGTTTTCTTGCTGTCTCTGCGAGTGTGCTGGCTCTCGTTTGGATGACTGTTACTGTACGACTGACCACTGATGAAGTCCCACACCAGAGTATATGGACTGCAGATAGCTAGAGAAGATGCTTTCACATAACTTGGCAATTCCTTGCATGCTGAATGACTAAAAGACGTCGTCTCCAGCAGTGCAGCAGTAAAGCTGAGGAACCAAAATGTCCCCATGAGAATCCTGTACTAGCTGCGCCCGTCTCCCCCTTCCAAAGTACAGACATAGGACACTGTCTCCAACACACATACGAGAGTGAGAAACCTCTTGTCAAAGCTTTAGTCTGTTTACTTCTTGTTTCATGAATTACCCTTGTGCTGACACTAATCTAATCAACTCAGCCACAAGTCCACTGCCGCTGATCACATTACGAATGCAGCCATGCCAGACTTTCATCACAGCAGACAGAAAAAGAAGGTGGGGGAGGGAGGTTACAAGAGGAACGAAGTCTCCCACTACCAAAATATCAGCATTAAAGTGGGACAGAGATAAAAGAGATGGGGGGGGGGGGGCTCCTTCCATGGATGACATTGGAGCAACTATACCCAGAGCAGCTCCTCTTGCATAGGAGGCAGGGGGAAGAGAAGGAATCCCCCTCCTCAAGTGCAGAGAGAGAGGAAGAATAAGTGGAATTGAGAGAAACTTCTGTGGGATGAAAGAGCAGGAGGAATGAGAAAACCCTTCTCCTGGGGGGCGGGGGAGCCTCTTCCCAACTGCATAGAGAGGGAAGGGAGGGGGAGAAGCCTACTCAGAGGGAGGTAGAATCTCCTCCCTTAAATGAGTGGGGGAGGTAGAGGAAGGTCCCTCACTAGCTTATGGGCTTTATAGCAGCAGTAGCAGCCACGAGAGATAACATCAGAACCCCAGTTTTATCAATGGAGCCTGCATGAAGAGACAGTGTAGAGAGATTATCTGTAAGCAGTCCCCCCCCCCCCCCCCCCATGCTCTGTAGCAAAGCAAGGATCCTGAAATTGATCAAATCCACTATAGCCCACTAGCCACGCGGTGCTCACATTGAAAACCCAGCATGCAGCTGCTGTGTCCTGCTTTACTACCAAAGACTGTGCATTACACTGCACAGAGCAACCTGCTGGCAGAAACCAGGGCTAGCAGCTCCCAGCTTTATAGAATGCCGGGGAGAAAGTCACAAATTAGTCTCCATCCCACATTGCAGCAACAGACAACGTGTTACTTCAGTGCAAACCCAGGCAGCATTTCACATGTCTTATAGCCATCAAGGTCCAATTCCTTGTGGTCTCCCATGTTAGAGATGTCCCCAGCGATGGTAAAGAGAAGAACATCATAGACACTATGTAATACTCGCCTACCTCACTGTTACTTCAGACAGGACAATGTGCAGACAGCGCCTGATTTACTGTCCCCGTAGTGAGATGTCTTGCTTTTGTGCCCTGAAAGGAAGAACTAAGTCTCAACAAATAAACTGTAAGTCCTTTTTACTGGACCAATTCTTCATTTGGGATTAGCTGAATAGAGCGATCAGAAGTTGGTCACAAATGCCTTAAGTTTGTTCCCTAGGAGGCCCCACCTTCACTTAATTCTACATGTTCAGGTACATTAACAGAAGAAAAATACAGAGAGAATCTGGACTGTCCAGCGTTGGGGATTATCACTGTATGGCAGGAGTTCATGTCAAGAAATATGGAGTCTCTGCAAATGTTCATTCATGTTGTGCTGTGGAATACAACTAGAGCTGGCCCAACCGTTAGATAAGCTAGACAGTCGTCTTGCACGGTAATTTCAGGGGTGGGGGAGGGCAGAAAAGATAAACAATAGAGTCTGACAGCCAGGGAGGCTGTAAAGCTTAAGGTTTGCCTTGAACCAACTTTGGGGTCAGCCCTGAATACAGCACCGAGTGCCCCCACCTCACCAGTCGTGAGCTAAAAGCCAGAGAAGATGGCAAGTCGTCTACCCTTATATTCTTTGTGGAAATAACATTAAAGGGAGAGAAGGAAGACAGCTTTGGAACAGGGGCAGTAGTTACAGCAGTAAGTCAGTAGCTCAGGTATAGAAAGGAATCCAAAGTACCAAAAACTGAGAACTGCCTGAATTGGGCTGGTTCAAGGATATCTGATGCCTTAGGTGAACATTCAGCCGTACTCCTCCCCATCCCCCCTTCCCCTCCAAGGTGTTCAACATCATCCCTTCTCTTTCCCCCTCCCCTGAGGTGTTCAGCATCTCCCCTTGCCTTTCCTCCCCCTCCCCCAAGGTGTTCAACATTTCCTCTTGCCTTCCCTATTCCCCCCAAAATGCTGAGTATCTGCTCTTCTTCCTCCTGCCTCCCCCTTCCAATTTACAGCATCTCCCCTTGCCTTTCCTCCCCCTCCCCCAAGGTGTTCAACATTTCCTCTTGCCTTCCCTATTCCCCCCAAAATGCTGAGTATCTGCTCTTCTTCCTCCTGCCTCCCCCTTCCAATTTACAGCATCTCCCCTTGCCTGGCCTACCACATCACTTTTCCACTTGGTCGCTATTGCTGCTGCACCACTGCTAATTGGGCCTGAGCACCAAACAAAACTCCACGTGGCTGGTGCATGCCCCCTCCGAACTTCTTGTTTCAAAGGGGAAGGGAGGCAGCAGGCTTTGGGCAATGGCAGATGCTTGAGGTCCCACGCCGTCCACATGAAGGTCGTGCTGGTGCTACCCACATTACCAGGCCAGCCCTCTGCATCCACTAGCCCTGAAACACTACCCTAAGCAGGCCACTAATTCCTTACTGGTCTATGCAGTATAGCAGCCCATCAATACCACAAGCCCAGAGAACAGCGCTCACCCCCCTGGGCTAGTATAGAACGCCAGCAACCCAATTGGCTAAAGGCAGCCTTGGAAGTGTTTGTAGCCAGAGGTTTTTAACTTCTCACCTTAGCAGGTGTGAGGATTCATGGAATATGTATTCCTGCTCCTAGGAGCCGGACCACAAATAGGAACAGAAGCGATGGGGATCTCAAACGATTTTTAGAAGACTGTGTTTGTGAGGAACTAGCTAAATTAAAAGTAGACAAAGCAATGGGACCGGATGGGGTACATCCAAGAATAGTGAAGGAACTTGGGGATGTTCTAGCAGCTCCAATGACCGACCTTTTCAATACCTCTTTGGAGTCCCTTTACACAAAAGTGGAAGTAAGGATGTGGTTGAAAAGTACAGGCTGGAGGAGGAGAGCGTCTTTCAATTGAAAACAAGTTCTGCTACAAGGGGACATAGGATAAGGGTGAAAGGGGATAGATTCAGGAGTAATATGTGGAAATCTCTCTTTAAAGAAAAAGTGGTAAATGTGTGGAATAGTCTCCCAGTGGAGGTGGTAGAGATGAGGACAGTATCTGAATGCAAAAAAGCATGGGACAAACACAGAGGATCTCTAAAGGAAAAAAGGGGACTGTTGTAGTGGTTGATATGGAAGGACAGACCAGATATAGATAGGCCATGTGGTCTTTTTATGCTATCATGTTTCTATATTTCTATGTTAGTCTAACTTCTGTGGTGAGTAAATTACTGGAAATGCTGCTGAAAAGAGAAAATAGTGAGGTTTCTGGAGTCCAGCGGATTACAGGATCTGAGGCAGCATGGATTCACCAGAAGGAAGTCTTGTCAGACAAATCAATTGCTTGCTTTGATTGGGTGACCAGGGAGTTGGATCGAGGGAGAGCCCTAGATGTGGTGCACTTGGATTTCAGTAAAACCTTTGACACCGTTCTGCACAGGCAACTTATAAACAAACTGAGCACCCTAGGGATAGACCCTAAAGTTACTGATTGGGTTAGAAATTGGTTGAGTGGAAGGCGACAAAGGGTACAGGTAAATGGAGCTCACTCTGAGGAGAAGGATGTTACCAGTGCTGTGCTGCAGGGATCTGTCCTTGGTCCGATTCTTTTTAATATCTTTGTTAGTAATATTGCGGAAGGGCTGTCAGATAAGGTTTGCCTCTTTGCAAATTATACCAAAATCTGCAATAGAGCAGACACACAGGAAGGAGTAGATTACATGAGGATGGATTTAGCTAAGCTTGAAGAATGGTCGAGAATTTGGCAGCTGAGATTTATTGCTAAAAAATGCAGGGTCATGCATTTGGGCTGTAATAATCCAGTACAGTATAGGGGGTGAAGTATTTCTCTCCACAAAAGAAGAGCGGGACCTGGGTGTGATTGTGTCTGATGATCCTAAAGTAGCTAAACAGATAGAGAAGGCGATGGCAAAAGCTAGAAGAATGCTTGGGTGCATAGGGAGAGGAATGGCCAGCAGAAGAAAGGAGGTGATCATGCCTCTGTATAAGTCTTTGGTGTGACCTCATTTGGAGTATAGTGTGCAATTCTGGAGACCGCACCTTCAAAAGGATATAAACAGGCTGGACAGTTCAGAGGGTGGCTACTAAAATGGTTAGTGGTCTTCATTACAGTATAATGCATATGAGGACAGACTTAAGGATCTTAATATGTATGCTTTAGAGGAAAGGTGGGATAGAGGAGATATGATAGAAATGTTTAAGTACCTCTGTGGCATAAATGAACAGGAGGAGAGCCTCTTTTGATTGAAAGCAAATTCTGCTATGAGGGGACATGTGATGAGGGTGAAGGGGGATGGATTCAGGAGTGATATGCGGAAATATTTCTTTATGGAAAGAGTGGTAGATGTGTGGAAAAGTCTCCCAGTGGAGGTGGTAAAGATGAGGACAGTATCTGAATTCAAAGAAGCATGGGACAAGCACAGAGGATCTCTAAAGGAAAAAAAGGGACTGTTGTAGTAGATATGGAAGGGCAGACTGGATGGACCATGTGGTCTTTTTCTGCCATCATGTTCTTTTTACATAGGAAACTGCTTAAAAGGGAGTTTTAAATCTTTATTTTCAATTCAGAAGTAGCAAAACCTTTGCAGCGTTACGTGTCTAAAAACCAAATGGAAGCAGAGGAACAAGTTCTAGGAAAAGCAGGTGAGGGCCGTAGGGCTGCTCCCAGTGCAATCTCACAGTCTTCTCCAGCTTGAAGCTTTACTCTTGCTTTGAAGGATCCTCGTGTTTACGTCAGAGTGTTGCACCCATGACCTCCCTCTGTTGGCACTGGCTCCATATGAAACCCTCTTGGTGATATAAGAGGGTGTCACTCACAAAGTGAGGACTGCGCTCAGCTGCTGGGGGGACTGACCTATCTCCGGCAAATGGTACTCTTACGAACTGCAGTGGAAACTTCCTTTTACATTTAAAAACAACATTTCTATTTCTTCTTCTTTCCCTCCTGTAGGCCCATGAGAAGCTGAGGATTTATAACATTAGCAGCTTGTAAGTTTAATTATTTTCTGAGAAGAAACAATCATGTTTAAGAGGCATATGGTGGGATTCTCGATACCGCTGCCCTATCATTCCACACCAGAGAGCTGCACGTGCCAACACAGGCCTCGGATTTATATAAATAGCAGAGCTGTACAAGATCAGGAAACCAGGAATTCTGTATGTGGCAGACACACCTTGCAGTGCTACACACATCACACCCAAAATACTAGAGAAGACACATTCAGTGTTCTCCAATGCCCTTGCACTTTTACAGAGAATAGGTCACGTGTACCCATCATCTTCTGCAAAGTCTTTGTTGCTTTTTGTCATAAATGCTCCGCCCCTCCAAAAAGTCTCTCTTGTTTTATGGAAGATCTTCAGAAGATCTGTAGTGGGTCATGGGAAAACCTTGTAGCAGATTTAGTAAAACATAAGAAAACGATAGATGCTGTCTACAGATTCTTCTATATAAATCTCGGACCACTATTTGAATTTGCTACACATTGGGAGGGACACAACACAAGTCAAACATGGTGTCTCAGCTCTGCCAGGGGAGGCCTTTAACCTGAAGGATTTGGATATCTTAAATTTCGTGCCGACTGGCAGTTATGGGTTTTCACTTAGCTACTGCCCAGTATCACATGCTAAAATTGTACAACACACAGACCAAGTTATTCACATTTCCCTCAGTGCTATGGAGAATAACGAGAAGGGCATCATAGGAGGAGGCAAGGGGTGGGGGAGTCATCCAGATTGATCTTTCCATTGGGCAGTAGTGGCTGTGAATTAGACCACAGATGAACCATTTACTGCATGAAACTCTACGCTAGGAAGTCATAATTTAGCTCTTCATTTCAGGGTCTGAAATCTGAATTCTAATGACAGCAGGAACTGCAATGGGATGAGAGTGTTTAGTCCTTGTCTGTTGGATGTCTCATTCGTCTGTTCCAGTGAAAGCGTCTGTCTATTCTGTGCTGGTGGAGAAAACCTTTACCTCAGCGCAAAACTGCCATGTTTGCAGACGAGTGAATTTTGCAAATACAATGCCAAGAATGAACCTCACTCAAAGCAAGGTATGTTGAGTGTGATCTCAACCTCTGAAATTACAGCTAGTTCTCATCTCAGCACTTGAACTGTGCCAAAGAGAACTTGCTTCTGTAGTCCATAGGGTGTAATATGTACAATGAGTATATGAAGATGTGTTTGAAAGTTCTTTCTAATCAAGCTAGTGGTGCCCAATAAAACGGGGACTAGTTTTGTAGCTTTCTACCAAACTGTCCTGGTCTTTGATTGCATATTTTGATACTTGAAGATTTTCTATCTTTGCATATGTAAAATATTTTCTGATTGGTACCGACATGTCTATAAGTAGAACTATTCTTGTTTTCTCCTTTCCCATAATGTTTGAGTGGGGGAGAAACCTACCGGTTAGAGCAGTGAGCTGGGAATGCAGGTTTCAGATCCTGCTAACACTCTCTGTGGCTGTAGATAAATCATCTAATCCTCCATTACTTCAGATATAGCATTGTGTATGCCTTGTAGCGCTGTACATATGATCAGTAGTAGTCTTGAAGGACTACCAAAAGAAACTGCTACAGCTGGAAAAGAGATCTGCACTTGTAAGTATTTATCTTCTGGAATATACTCTAAATTTTGGGGAAAAGGGGAACTCTTTGGGTTAAAGCTCATAAATCTGTGTATTTTAGAATTCAGTGTGTTTGCTGAGTCAGCCAGGTCTTAGTACCACCAGAGAGTGTTTCATTTAAATCAAATTAGAGTATAGCTTAACATAGAAAGTAAAATAGACTAAATAGTCACTGAAATAAATTTGTTTCTAGAGAGCTTTTTATTTAAATCAAATCAGAGTACAGCTTAGCAAACAAGTAGAATAATTTGTTTCTGAGTAGAAAGAAATAAACTTGTTTCTAGTGACTTTTACAAAGAGGCCTTCCAGTTAGGAGGCAAAAGATCTGTGACGTTATCTTAAATAGGTGTTAAAGCCAAGTGACAGATCAAAGGGGCAATTTGAAAAGCCCCCTCTATCAAACCAAGGGCTGTGTGAATCACCCAAGAAATTGGTAGGATTTTACTTTAGAAGCACAGGTCAGGGTACTATGTAGCAAGCCAGCTTTTATTAAGTCTTCTTTCTTTCTGACCCATCCCAGGGATAATGTTAGCTTTATAGGTTCTTAAATCAATTAAAGGGAAGGAAGTGCCCATATTCACTTTCAGGTGCAGCTGATTATCCTCATCAGGAATAGATTAATTAAGGATTCAAGAATAATTAATCTTGAGGTGAACAAAATCCATTAAGCATATTGCATTCCGATTTGTGTTTAGTGGGGATGGACATCAGGTCTGGACATCCATCCCCGCTAAACACCAGAGTGCCGATTCTGGTAATAGAGCTCCCCGCACATACAGGGGAGATGTGCGGAGATCTCTGTATAGAGGCGGGACAGGGCAGGCAGGAGGAGGAGAAAAGGCAGGGCACCCTACCTGGTCATACAGGGACGATTCTGGTGACGGTCCTGTAAGTCCAGGCTGGGTGCCTTAGATGGGGGGGCTTATTCCACCTCAGAGGTGGAATACGTCCCCCCCCCCCCGATAGTAGCAGATGACCATGCTGGGACCCCACACAGAGGTGAGCAGGGGAGGGGGTTCCCTGCAGTCCAATCCCGACCTTGGAAGGGCCAATCGGGGTCAGGCTGCAGGGAAGCAGGCAGTTTGATGGTTGCTGGCCTAGCTGGGGAGGTGCCTGGATGTCCTGAGGCACAGAATCGGGGCACGTCTGGGACGTCCAGGCCCTATGCCCCGATTCTGCTCCCGTGGGATCAGAATTGGGTGCATATCTAGGCCATCCAGAGTTCTGGATGTCCAGACGGCCCGGATGTGCCCCGTCAGAATTGGCCTCATTAGGTATAGTTGTATTAGTATAAGTATCCCCAGCAAACTTAAGTGAGTAAACAACTTAAATACCTAAACAAAACCTTAAAACTAAGATGCAGACAGCAGTCCAGCAGCGAGATGGGGGCTTTCCAGCCTTTTGCATTGAGTGTCACATGTATGATTTTCTCCCAGTTGGTGAAGTGTCTTATGTGTACATTGGTGCAAGGAGCTCTTTGCTCTCAGGGAACAAGTCTGATCTCTGGAGGCTAGAGCAGCGGAGGACATAAAGAAGACAGAGAGGTATATACACAAGACCTTCAGGGATGCAGTACTGAAGTCCCACTTCCAGTCTAGCAGCCTCCCTGTTGCCATGGAGGGGAGAGGTCATGTGAAAGGAGAGAATCACCCTGGTGTGGCAGGAAGTGATCCTGCAGCTAGGACCTGTCCTCCAGATGATGTAAAACCCTGTCACCAAGGAGGTTTCTCCAAGACCATGTGCCCATGAGGGAAGGTTTCGGACAGCCATTATAGTTGGTGATTAAATCATTAAGCATGTAGATAGCTGGGTGGCTGGTGGACGTGAGGATCGCCTGGTAACATGCCTGCCTGGTGTGAAGGTAGTGGACCTCATGCACCACCTAGACAAGGTTTTAGATAGCGTTGGGGAGAAGTCTGCTGTCTTGATACATGTTGGTACCAATGACATAGGAAAGTGTGGGAGGGAGGTTCTGGAGGCCAAATTTAGGCTTTTAAGTAGTAAGTTCTAATCCAGAACTTCTAGGGTAGTATTCACAGAAATGCTTCCCATTCCAAGTGCAGGACCCAAAAGGCAGGCAGCGCTCCGGAGTCTCAAAGCATGGATGAAATGGTGGTGCAAGGAAGAGGGTTTTGGATATGTTAGGAACTGAACAACATTCTAGGGAAAGGAGGGGTTTTTCCAAAGGGATGTGCTCCATCTTAACTTGGATGGAACCAGGCTGCTGGCATTAACCTTTAAAAAGGAAATAGAGCAGTTTTTAAACTATATAATAGGGGAAAGCTGACAGTCGCTTAAAGTAGCAGCTGCATGGTTTAGAAGGATGTATCCTTGAAGGATATTAGCAAAAGACTGAAGTTAGGGCATAGCGACAGAGAAGTTACAATAAAGACAAAAGTAGCCCAAATGCCCTTTACAGAGCAAACAGAGCTGAAAGATTCCAAATTACCCCTGCCTACCAGTAACCAGATTAATATGAATAAAATACAGCCTCTAAAATGACTGTATGCAAATGCTAGGTCTAAACAATAAGATGGGAGAGTTAGAATATATAGCACTAAATGAGAAGTTAGATATGATTGGTATCTCAGAGACATGGTGGAAGGAGGACAACCAGTGGGACACTATGATACCTGGGTACAAATTATATCACAATGATAGAGTAGCTCAAATTGATGGAGGGGTTTCGTTCTATGTTAGAGAGGGCATTGAGTCACACAGGATTAAAGTTTTGCAGGAAACAAAATACACTCTAGAATCTTATGGATCGAAATTCCATATAAAAAGGGGAAGGTGATGGCAGTGGGGGTGTACTACCGATCGCCTGGCCAGAATGAACAAATGGATGATGAAATGCTCAAAGAAATCAGGGAAGCTAACAAAAGTTAAAAAACAGTAATAATAATGGGTGATTTCAATTACCCCGGTATCAACTGGGCCAGTATCTTGGCAGGACATGCTAGGGAGATAAGTTTCTAGATGAAATCAATGACTGCTTCATGGAGCAGCTGGTTCATGAACTGACAAGGGGAGAAGCCATTTTGGACCTAGTCCCTAGTGGAACACAGCATCTGGTGCAAGAGATAAGGGTGTTGGGGCCACTTGGCAATAGTGATCATAGCATGATCTTGTTTGATTTAATAAATGGAGGATGGACAGCAAGGAAATCCACAGTACTGCCTTTCAACTTTCAAAAGGGAGACTATGATAAAATGAGGAAAAGTGTTAAGAAAAAAACTAAAAGTAGCTGCTGCAAAAGTTAAAGATTTACATCAAGCATGGGTGTTGTTTAAAAATACTACCTTGAAAGCCCAGACCAGCTGTATTCCACGCTTTTGGAAGGAAGTCCAAAAAACTACCAGCATAGTTTAAAGGTGAGGTCAGAGAGGGTGCTGTTGCCAAAAAAACATCTTTCAGGAAATGGAAAAAGGAGCCAAATGACAAAAACTGGAAACAACATAAGCACTGGCAAGTTAGATGCAAGGAATTGATAAGGCAGACAAAGAGAGAATTTGAGAAGAAGCTTGCTGTGGAAGCAAAAAGGCATAATAAATTCTTTTTCAAGTACATTCGTAGCAAAAAACCTATAGAGAGTCAGTTGGATCATTAGATCATAGAGAGGTAAAAGGGGCACTAAGAGGGGACAAGGCTATTGCGGAGAGACTGAATTAATTCTTTGCTTTGGTCTTTACTGAAGAAGATGTAGGGAAGTTACCTATGACTGAAATGGTATTTAAAGGTGATACAACAGAAGAATTGAAAGAAATATCGATAAGAGCGTGTGTTAGGTTAGAAGGAACATTGTCGGGGGGAGGAGCTTGTTCAAGATGGCTGCAGTGTTGTAGATTCCTTGAACGTCTATGCCTAAGAGAAAGGGGAAGTTGAGGGGTTTTCCCTCTGAGCCTCAACAACCCAGTGCCGGTCCGATGGATCGTTTTGTTACCTTGTCCTCGGTGGAAAGGCAGGAGATTCGAGCCGGCTTGGCTGCGCCGAGTACAGAGGCTATGACACGGCCGCTGGAATCTGAAACCTCTCTCTCTCCTGTAGTGAGGACTCCACCACCGCGTCCTGCTGCATTGGAATCCACCTCAGTTTCTGCGACGTCGACGTCTACCGAGGTGGGGGCGCCGACTTTGAAGGGGGCGCAGTCTGAGCAGATGGGTTCCTTGACCCCCGATAGTCTCGGGGAGGCATCGGGTGGATGTTTGGAGCCGGGTACTTCGGAGGAAATTACTGCCCCACCGTTGGTTTCGACGCCATTGCTGGCACCACCAATTTTGGTTCGTCCTCAGGTTTTCTCTTTGGAGACCATTTGGGACGCGATTTCTTCTTTATCGGTCTTTATCAATGCACAATCTGTAACGTTGATGGCCCGTGTTCAGGAAAACGCGGTTAGCATCCAGAAGAATGTTGTGAGTATTGATATGGCTTTGTCTACATGTGAGCAACTTAAGGTACAAAATACTGTCTTCAGTTCTCAGCTAGCTACAGTTTCTGATGTATCCTCAGCCTTGACTAAGGAGAACGGTTCGTTGAAGTACAAACTGGAGGTGTTGGAAAATGCCTCCAGAGTGGCGAATTTGCGTGTTTTGAACTTGCCATGTCTCCCCGGGGTCACAGCTTTGGATATGTTTAAACGTTATATGCTGGAGGTGTTGAAAATTCCTGCTGATTTAATTCCACCTCTCACCAAGGTGTATTATCTACCGCGTCAGAAGAAGAAAGCTGAGACTATGGAGTCAGTGTCTAAGGTGAACTTTAACGTTCTGGATGTTACTGGTCTTCTTGAAGACACTGGGGGAGAGGGATCAACTGTTATTTCTTCAACATTGTTAGTTCAATGTGCACTGATATCTGATAAAGATTGGCTTCTGAAAATGTTTTTCAAAAAACGATTGGAAACCTTCCTAGGGTTTAAGCTGTCGATGTTTCCTGACTTAGTTACGGAAACGCAAAGGAGGAGGAAGCAATTTTTGCTCTATAAATCTGGTGTCTTACAAATTGGGGGGACTTTTTTTCTTCGATATCCCTGCAGATGTTTAGTGTTTTACAATGATTTGAAATATGTTTTTTCTGATCCTAATGATTTAAATGCTTTCATTAATGCTAGATTATCTGCTGTGATCTCACCCGAGTAATGCTGGCAACTAGAACATTATATTATCAGCGTATGTCCTCTTAGATTTGAGCCGAGGTCACATGCAGTCATCTGGTTCTCTATTGTTATTATCCTTTGTTGATTTTAGTCAAAGGCTCTGATTTGGCTAAAATATTCTTCTTTTTTCCCCCCCATTATATCGAACTACAATTGTGTATGATTAAATTGTTCTTTTTTTCTTTGTTCATTTAATGTTCTATTTACTGTCATACCCAGTAATCTGTGCAAGGAATATTTGTTCTTTTGCTGTATAATTAAAATTGCATAAATAAAAAATTAAAAAAAAAAAAAAGAAATATCGATAAACCGGGAAAATGTATCACAACTATTTGATAAATTAAAGAGTAACAAATCAACTGGACCAGATGGTATACATCCAAGAGTGCTGAAAGAACTGAAATATGAGACTGCAGACCTATTATAAGTAATTTGTAAACTATCATTAAAATCATCTGTAATATCTGAAGACTGGCGAATGGCGATCTAGAAAACTACAGACTGGTGAGCCTGACATCAATACGGGGCAAAATGGTAGAAACCATTATAAAGAACAAAATTACTGAACATGTAGATAGTCATGACTTAATGGAAGACAGCCAACATGGCTTTAGCCAAGGAAAGTCTTGTCTTACTAATCTGTTATATTTTTTTGAAGGTGTGAATAAACAGGTGGACAAAGGTGAGCCGGTTGATATAGTGTATCTGGATTTTCAGAAAGCCTCTGACAAGGTCCCTTATGAGAGACTCTCAGCGAAATTAAATAGTCATGGGATAGGAGGCAGTGTACTATCATGGATCAAAGACTGGTTAAAAGACAGAAAGCAGAGGGTAAGACTAAATGGCCAATTTTCCCAATGAAGAAAGGTGAATAGTGGAGTACGCCATGGATCTGTGCTGGGTCCGCTGCTTTTTAATATATTCATAAATGACCTAGAAATGGGAACAAGTGAGGCAATTAAATTTGCAGATGACACAAAATTATTCAAAGTTGTTAAAACCCAAGAGGATTGTGAAAAATTGCAAGAGGACTTTGATAAAGTGGAAGACTGGATGTTCAAACGGCAGATGAAATTTAATGTGGACAAGTGCAAAGTTATGCAACTAAGTTATGCACCTAGGAAAGAACAACCCAAACTATGGTTACACAATGCAAGGTTCCACATTAGGAACCACCACCCAGGAAAAAGATTTAAGCGTCATCGTGGATAAAACAGAGTTACTTACCTGTAACGGAGTTCTCCGTGGACAGCAGGATAAGTCAGCCACACTTGGTGACGTCATCCGACGGCGCCGAGATGGAAGTACTCTCCATAGCTCAGAAGGGCTTTTGCCCTTCTGAGCATGGGCCAACTGGCCCTGCCCCCTGGCCCGCCCCTAGCTAGCCAGTTTCAGTTCTTCCGCCTTGCCTGCAAGACGGACTTTGATACTCTCCACCAAAAATTAAAACCCTCCTCCCAGTGTTCAGTGGCAGCAAAGAGAATAGAATGCAAGGTATGATAAGGAAAGGAATGGAAAATAAAACAACGGATATTATAATACCTCTGTATCATTCCATGGTGCGACTGCACCTTGAATATTGTGTACAGTTCTGGTCGCTGTATCTTAAAAAGCATATAGTGGCATTAGAAAAGGTACAGAGAAGAGTCACCAAAATGGTAAAGGGGATGGAAGGAAAGAATACCCCTATGAGGAGAGGCTTAAAATTTTAGGGCTCTTCAACCTGGAAAAAAGACAACTGAGGGGAGATATGATAGAGGTCTATAAATTAATGAATTAAGTGGAATGGGTAAATATAGATTTATGCCATCAAAAAGTAGAAAGACTAGGGGACATGCAATGAAGCTACAGTGTAACTCATTTAAGACAAATAAGAGAAAATATTTTTTTCACTCAACGTGTAATGAAACTCTGGAATTTGTTATCGGAGGATGTAGTAAAACTTGTTAGTGTAACTGTGTTTAAGAAAGGTTTGGAAAAGTTTCTGGAGGAAAGGTCGATAAACCATTATTAAAGAGGACCCAGGTAATCCACTGCTTACCCCAATACAAGAACTGTGGAACCAGTGTGTTTTTTTGGAAACCTGCCAGGTACTTATGACCTGGATTGGCCACTGTTGGAAACAGGATACTGGACTTGATGGACCTTGGTCTGACCTAGTATGGCACATCTTATGTTCTCAGTAGTAACCCTCTAGGAACAGGGAGATACCAGGGGTACCTGGATGTACCACTACTGAAAAAAGCTGATCTAAAGAATAAATGGTGGGCTTTCTTGAAGTTAAGCTTTTTATTAAAGAATGGTGATGTTCCAGGTGATCACAACTTCTCCATCCTCTCCCATTCTGTCAGGGTTGTGATCCCAGTGTTTTTTCAGTAGTGTTTACACAGTTTCCAGTGGATGAGCCATAGTACCTTATTGTGCCTTCCTGTATATAAGCCCTTCTGACATCAGCAAGTTATACCCAGCAATGTGATGTGCACCCCCCTTGGTCCTATGCTACAGAAGCTGCTTTTTTTTTGTTTTCTTTTTTTTAGCTTTGCATGTTCTATGTATTGCACTGACCGGTGCTGCAGTAAATGAATCTCTCAGCTTTATGTTTAAACTCGCCTCTCTGAAGCTCTTCTGGTGTCAGATTCTGAACTATTTGTGTTCTTTGCTGCTGATACAAACTTCTTTCAGTGACATCTATGGTGGTCATTTTAGAAGCCTTATTTGCATTTGGAGTGCTGAAAACAGACACATGGACCTCCAGATCACGAAGACATCCCCAAAGCCATTTTACAAACGATGTCTATAGACGGCTACGGTGCGAGAACATTCAAGTAGGCAGGGAATATGGTGGAGGTATGGCTGTGGCAGGGCGATGGACTTAGACATCCCCACTCGATTCCAGGAAAATCAGGGGCATCTGCGTCCTTGTCCAAGTTTAGACCTGCTTTAGGCACGAATAGGTATTGGGAAAGTGCTTTTTTGGGCCGTGAAACATCCAGAGCTGGAGAGCGTAGAGATGATAGCATGCCACCATCCCCAGCACTCTCTACAATCAAAATGATATTTTTGTGTTTAAACCACTGCTCGACCTCGGTCTTGGATGCTATTCTGGGAATGTCTTTGTAGATGGCTTTACAGATATCCATACTTTATGAAAGTGTGCCTGAATTTGGACATCCCAGCCTTTGTTTCTGATGTTCTGGCTTTGATGTCCCACATTTCACTTGGACATTATTTGTAAAATGTGCCTTCACATCTGTAAATCACCAAGCACCAAATTAACAGTGAATAAGGACTGATACCCCTCCCTTGGTTTAACACTTCAGTTTGGGAGACACTTGAAAAACAGTAATGTGAGAAGGTGGGAGAAGATTAGAAGGAAAGTGGGGAATGAATCCCTTCGCACTTAAACCTCCAATAAGCATGACTGTATATTAAGTGTGTCGCCTTCCCAGGCACGCTGCAGCTTGCATGGCGTTAATGGCAATGAGAGAGTCAGCATCCTTACCAGGAACAAGTGACGCGGATGTCTGCTTTTCTCTGACACTTTCATCAGCGTCCCTTCTTTAACGAATTCCTAGGGGAAGAAACAGATGTCTCAAGACCTTCATCAGCATTTAAGACTTCACAGGTGGCTTATTCATACATATGAGCGTTTTATCAGCTGCAGTAGCAGCCCCGAAGATTCCAGCATGTACACCAGTAGCTATAAGATTCAAACTAATCAGGCCTCCACCGTCCCCAGAGAGACGAGCTTTATTCACTATTCAGATTGCTTCTATCCTTTATGCTACTCCCGGTTTCTCTTTCTCTTCACCCCATCTCACTGTCCTATTTAGTTATGAAATCCTATTTTCATTTTCTTAATAACAAATCTACAACCCTAAACCATTCCCTGAAGCATACCCAGATGCCCTCAGCTGGGTGAACGTGGGCAATTCTGACAGTGACATAGAGAGCATGGGTGGGACTTAGAGACATGACTCAGCTTTAAGACACTACAGACAAGAAGGAAAACTAGCTCAACATCTTATCAATATTTCCCTGAAGGGGTTGGCCAGTGGCATGCTCCATGCTACCATGCGCTTGAGTCCTGAATCCAGCTTCTGCTGCTTCCTTGGAATGTTGAAGGTGCTGCAGTGGTCGTGCTCACAACCTCTGAGAGGGCGTCTCAGCCACTGTACAGCAGCGACATCTAGTGGCTGGACTCAAGGTGTGTGAATACTGACTTTTGATGTGAATCTGCTGTAGTAGCTGAGCTGGACAGGAGGGAGAAAAGGGTTTTAAAATGAAGGAACGCTTGAGTAATTGTGAATGAAAGCTCACGGTATTATACAGTTGAGCTGGAAGCTCAATTGATGAGAAGGAGCTGGTTGAGTCAAACCAAAGGTCTAGTTTCTTTGAAAAAGTTTCAAGGCGGCTCAGAGAAATTCTCACCCTTCCTGGTTGCAGGAGGCTGCTCTGGCCCCCAACACTGTGCTGGATATGAACCAATCTCTGCAAGTTTTCCTGCAGAAAGAAAAAGAGAGACAGATATGAAATGTAAGAAAGAGACAATGAGAAGCAACCAGAGAGAGAAGTGTGTGCATGTGTGTGAGAGAGAGAGAGAGAGAGAGAGAGAGAGAGAGAGAGACTGACCGTACATGTAAGAAAGAGACAAGGCATGAGCAAAGAGGATTAATAAGGGGAAGAGTGTAGTAGTGTAATAATGAAGAGGACAGATAGAAATAGGGAAGGGGGAGAGACCCGACATACTCAAACAAAATCGTCTAGGACTGGCACTTTGCCCAGAAAATGTGAATAATATTTTGAATTTATACTGTGACTTCAATTATACACACTTTAACCTAACAATATTTGCAGTCTCCTTCTTGGTCTTTTGGCAAAGACCGAGAAGCCTTCCGATTGGTCCCGTGTTATATAACATGTGTAGACACACCAGGGTATATTACCCTGCTCAGGCTCCACTGCATAAAATGGGAGCTGCAACACAGGGCAAGCTGGTGCACGATAACGTCATAGCACACTGGTCTGAAGATGGGGTGGAAGGAATTAACCTTGACCAGCTGACCCCAGTTGGGAAATAATGATACAATTGTCATTATCAAATCAGGAGGGATTAAACCTCCTGCAAAAAGCCCTACAAAAACTCAAATATCAGCATAAGTAAATATGAGCCAAGGAGCTGGCTGGGGCCATTAAGCAAAGCAGCATGGAGATGGGCTCTTTGAGAACTGCCCCACCTGTATGCGCAGGTGCATTTTTGAGGGTGTGGTTACAGCAGCAACTGCAATGACAGCGCACCCACACCAAAATGAGATGCGAGCTACTTCAGGTATTTTTTTGCTGTTGACAATTTTGAAAAGGAACTTTGCAGCTCTGCGGGTGATGTGAATGTCTGACTCATAGGGGGATCTGTGCATGGGACAGGACAGTGTGGCCTAGAAAAGGACTCACCCCACCCTGCATGCAGTCATTCGCTCGATCTGCCACTTCAGAGACAAGGAGCAAAGCAGCTGAGGAAGGAACACAACAGAGCAGATGAATGGGGCAACACATTCTTGTATTGATACATAGCAGCCAGGGCCAGCGCAAGAAGATGAGGCATCTTAGGCGAACCTCATCCCTTGCGCCACCCCTGGTCACTCCTCATTGCTGCCGCACCTCACCGGGGTCTTCTAACACCTAATTATGACTTATTTAGCTGCAAAAGAAACAGGTGATGGGGTGGAGGGGCCCTCATCTTAGCCAGAAAGCACCTCAACTTCTGAATCCTCAACAACAGCACAGACAAGGAATTAGACATTCTCACCATTACCAACAACACTTTGACCCTATGCCTAACATACAGATCCCCAGGTGCCTGTTCAGATGACCTTACTGCTCTACTAGAAACACTTCCATCCACCCACTACGCACACACAATCCCATGATCAGACCACAAAGCAATCCACTTCCAACTATTATGCAATAAATACCATCAGACCTGCGCTCGTATGCAGTCCACAACTTGAAGATTCCACCATCTTGAAAAGAAAGAGTTTCTCCAGAACATCCTGCCACAGATTAACCACAACTCACACAACCTTGACACACTCATCCAGAAATGGAACCAAACAATAAGCAAAATAGCCATAAAATCACCCTCTCCAATAAACCTCATAAGACAATATTCAACAACATGGCACACCAAACAACTAAAAGACGAAGCATAATCTTAGACTACTTGAAAGAAGATGGTGATGCAATAAATCACCGGACAATCTCAACACATACATAGTTAAACTACAAGAATACCAGTAAGCCCACACTCAAAGCAAAAAAGGATTACCACTCTAAACATATCCAAAGTGTCATCAACCACCTCAGGGGGCTATCTGAAATAATCAATACCCTGGTAAAAAAACCCATGCAACAGCAAGAAGAGCAAACCTTATCACAACAACTCATGACACGTCACCTACAAATACAAAAGGATCCTCAAAACAATACAATACACACAACAATGCAGTTCACACAAAATCAAGAACAAGGCCAAAGCACATGGGAGTCATTCACCACCATCTTGCCTGAACAACTAGAAAAAAATCATCAATCAAATTAATACCACCACATCCCCACTGGACCCCTGTCCAATGAGTTGGATAAAGATTGCAAGAACAGAACTTATCCCTACAAGCCTTAAAATAGTATCACTCTCACTTCAACAAGGATATCTACCACAGCAGCTAAAAAACGCCTCCATCCGCCACTATTAAAAGGGACAAAACACAACCAAGCTCTTACAGACCAATTGCGAGCCTGCCATGCCTCGCAAAAATAATTGAAAAAATTGTCCAAACCTAGATTCAGGATCACATTGACTCTCACACTCCACTTGACCCCCAACAATACAGTTTTAGACCAAAACATGGGGTAAAATGCTACTCGCTGCCCTCACCAATAACTTAATGAGAAGCCTGAATAAACCTAACGGAGGGTTTATCCTGTTTTTCCTTGACATTAAGTTGGCATTTGACTCTGTCCCACATAACGCCAATCTCCACAAGCTCCAACAAATAGGATTGGGAGGAACCACACTAACATGGTTCAGATCATACCTTACTCATCATCAACTCCAAGTCAAAATCAGAACCACCAGCTCAGCACCCTTCATGCTACGTCAAGGAGTCCCACAAGGATCTGCACTCTCATCCCTACTCTTTAACATCTTCCTTCAACCATTACGCACAATCATACAGGCACACAACATAGTATAGCACATGTACGCTGATGATATAGCACAGTTACTTACCTGTAACAGGTGATCTCTGGGAACAGCAGGAATTAGTCCTCACATATGGGTACGTCGGAACCGACGGAGCCCGCGCGGGAAAGCTCCCCAGCCTTTCAGATGAAAGGCTTTTGGGGCCTCCCATTGCACATGCGCGCTGCCTTCCCGCCTTCCTGACCAGCTCTCCTCAGTTCGAGTTTATAGCTGAGACAATAGAGAGAGGAAAGGAAGATAGATAGATAGAAGATACAACTCCTAGGGGAGGTGGGTGGGTTGTGGGGACTAATTCCTGCTGTTCCCAGAGATCACCTGTTACAGGTAAGTAACTGTGCTATCTCCAGGAACAAGCAGGAATAAGTCCTCACATATGGGGACTCCCTAGCTAAGATGCCTGGGAGATCCCCCTCCAAGGGTAAACCATCTTCGTATGGATCTCAGGCATCCATCCAGGGAAGGTGGGCAGGAGTTGTTTAAGTATGGAACAGGTGTTTGAGGACAGCCTGACCAAACAAGGCATCCCGGCGGGAGTCCTTGTCCAAGCAGTAATGGGCTGTGAAGGTATGAACCGAGGCCCAAGTGGCTGCTCGACAGATCTGATCTATGGAGACAGAGTGAAGATGAGCCATAGAAGTGGCCATGGCTTGCACATTATGAGCTGTGACATGGCCTTCCAGAGAAATGTTCTTACTCCGGTAAGCAAAAGAAATACACTGAGCAATCCAATTGGAAAGTGTACGTTTGGTGACTGGAAGTCCCAAATGAGAAGGATCAAAAGCCACGAAAAGTTGGGAAGACTTTCGATGTGGCTGAGTCCTGTTGAGGTAAAAGGCGAGAGCTCTTTTACAGTCAAGAGTATGAAGGTTCCTCTCTGCACTGGATGCATGAGGAGCCGGGAAAAAAACAGGTAGATATACCTCTTGATTAAGATGAAAAGGCGAGACCACTTTAGGCATAAAGTGGGGATTCGTCCTAAGGACCACCTTATCATGATGAAATCTGGTATAAGGTGGGTTAGCCACCAAAGCCTGCAGTTCACTGATGCGGCGAGCCGAAGTGACTGCAATAAGGAAAAGAACCTTCCAGGAAAGAAATTTCAGGGAGGTAGATACCAACGGTTCAAAAGGTGGCTTCATAAGTTGACCCAGAACTAAATTCAAGTCCCATGCTACCGGAGGAGGTCGGATGGGAGGCTTAGTGAGGGTCAGGCCTCTCATGAATCTTGCAATAAGAGGATGAGAGGAGACAGGTTGTCCATTTATAGGTTTTAAGGATGCTGCAATAGCACTTAAATGGACTCGTACTGAATTCGTCTTGAGGCCTGCATTGGAAAGATGCAGGAGATAGTCCAGTAGAGAATTCAAAGGAAGTGCTAGAGGGTCAAGACCCTGTTGCGCACACCAAATGGAAAAACGTTTCCATTTGAAAGCATAGGAACGCCTAGTAGAGGGTTTCCTAGAGGCATGAAGGATATCTTTCACTGGTTGGGAAAGATTAAACTCATGAAGGCTTAAGCCTTCAGTAACCAAGCTCGGAGATGTAGGGACTTGGGGTTTGGATGCCACAAAGTCCCCTGCTCCTGAGACAGAAGGTCTGGTGCAGCTCCCAGGTCCAGGGAGGAGCCCTGGGAGAGCTGTAGAAGGAGAGGGAAACACACTTGGCGTGGCCAGCGTGGAGCAATGAGGATCATGGATCCGTGATCCCTCTGAAGTTTGAACAGAGTCTTGGGAATCAAAGGAATGGGTGGAAAAGCGTACAGGAATTCCTGACCCCAATGTAGGAGAAAGGCATCGTTGGCCTGAGCTCCCTGACACGGAGTCCTGGAACAGAACCGGGGAAGTTTGGCATTCCACGGACTTGCAAAGAGGTCTATGTCCGGGGTCCCCCATTCCTGAAAGATTCTGCGTATCTGGTCCATATGCAGGGACCATTCGTGTGGGAGCAGAACTCGACTGAGTCTGTCTGCCCGAGAGTTTTGAACTCCTGGAAGATATACTGCCAGAAGATGAATTTGATGCTCTCTGGCGAAGGCCCATAATCTGAGAGCTTCGTTGCAAAGTGACAGAGAGCCCGTCCCTCCTTGTTTGTTGACATAGAACATGGCTACCTGATTGTCTGTCTGGACTAGGACAGTCAGGTTGACAAGGAGGGTGTGGAAGACTGTGAGGGCAAGGAAGATTGCTCGCAGTTCCAGAAGGTTGATGTGAAGGGTGGTCTCCTGAGGAGACCAGGTGCCCTGAGTGGAGAGGTGTTGGAGATGAGCTCCCCACCCTGTTTGGGAGGCATCTGTTGTGAGGGTTGCTTGGGGCAACGAAGGTTGGAAGGGAATCCCCAACAACAGATTTTTGGAGGATGTCCACCACTGGAGAGACCAAAACAGTCGTTTTGAGGTGAGTATTTGGTCTGAGAGCAGTCCTGATGCTTGAGACCACTGGGTGGCCAAAAGCCATTGAGCTGCCCTCATATGAAGACGAGCGTAGGGCACCACATGGACGGTGGAGGCCATGTGGCCCAGAAGTTGCAGCATTTCTCTGGCTGACAAGTGACTTCTGGACTGAGCCTGGGAGGCCAAGCTTATTAGCCTTTGGCCTCGGACCAGAGGGAGGTAGGCCCTTGCAGTGGTGGAGTCCAATTGGGCCCCTATGAATTCCAGGGACTGAGTAGGGATGAGTTGGGACTTGGGAACGTTTACCACAAGTCGCAGATATTGAAGAATACGCCTTGTGCGGTCCAGAGAAATCTGGGCTTCTGACTGAGATGGAGCTCGGATGAGCCAGTTGTCCAGATATGGGAAGACAAAGATTCCCATGCCTCTGAGAAATGCGGCTACGACTGCCATGCATTTTGTGAAGACTCTTGGAGCAGAGGCCAGACCGAAGGGTAGTACTTTGTACTGGAAATGTTTTCCCTGGAACAGAAAGCGAAGATATTTTCTGTGGGATGGATGGATGAGTATATGAGTGTACGCATCCTTGAGATCTAGAGAACAAAGCCAATCCTGACTCTGAAGGTATGGAAGAAGAATGCCCAGAGAGAGCATTTTGAATTTCTCCTTGAATAGAAACCTGTTCAATTCTCTCAGATCTAGGATAGGTCTGAAGCCCCCTGTCTTCTTTGTTATGAGAAAATAAGGGGAGTAGAAACCTAACCCCTGTTGTGGAGGAGGAACCTCCTCTATTGCCCCTTGGGCAAGGAGAGAAGAGACTTCCTGACCCAACAGGGTCAGAAGAGATGGGGGAGAACTGAATTGCCTCACCATGGTATGGGGAGGAAGGCTGGAGAAGTTTGTAGCCCTCCCTGATAATAGAGAGGGTCCATTGCTCTGATGTGATTTGTTCCCATCTGGGAGCAAAATGAGCTAGCCTTCCAGGAATGGTGAGGGGCTCTGGTTGTTCTAGAGCCAGAAACGGCAAGTTCTCTAGGGGCAAGTCAAAACCCCTGAGGGGGTTGAGCCTGCTGGGGTGCAGTTGACACTGCAGGCTTTGACTTTACTTGCTTAGATTGCTGACGCTTAGCAGCAAAGCGAGGCTGAGCAGATTGCTGGCCAGTATTTGTGGAAAATCTGGCCTTCTTATAGTAAGGCCTTTTAAAAGACTTCTTTTTGGCAGGGGTAGAAGTAGACTTAGAAAGTCTATCTAGAGTGGCATTTTCTGCATCCATTTGAGCAGCTTTAATTTGCCAGTCTTCACCAAATAAGTTCTCACCTGTACAGGGCAGATTCCTGAGGCCATCTACAACCCAGGGTTCTAGGTCAGAAGCCTGGAGCCAAGCGAGACGTCGGGCTGCAATAGCAATTCCCGAAGCCCTGCCAGCAACCTCAAAGGAATCAAAGGCTGCCCTGTTGGAGAACTTGGAGACCTCTGAAAGTTGTGTCACCATAGAAAAGAAGTCCGCCCTTTGATCATCAGGGATAAAGGGGGCAAAATGCTGTACCTTTAGGGCAAGTTGTCCAAGAAACATGCCCATATAAAGGCTATAAGAATTGATCCTGGCTATAAGCATACTAGCCTGGAACATCTTTCTACCAAAAGAGTCAAGGGTCTTACATTCTCGCCCTGGAGGGGTAGAAGAATGCCTTTTAGGACTCTTTATTTTCTTCATGGCAGACTTCACCACAATAGAGTGGTGAGGCAGCTGACATTTTTGGAACCCAGGAGAAGGAGGGACCCGATACATGGTGTCCAACCTACGGGAATGGGGAGACAGTGTTAAAGGAGTCTCCCACAAATCCATCAAGTGTTCTTGAAGGATTTCATGGATAGGCAGAGTGACTGCCTCTTTAGGAGCTTTAGAGTATCCTAAAATATCCAATTTTTTTGATCTGGGTTCTTTTTCAGAAGATGTAGCAATAGAAAGTCCTTTAGCTACATCAACAATGAAATCCTGAAAGGATAAATCCTCTGGAGAAGACATCCTCCTCTTTGGAGAAGAGGGCTCCTCAGGAAGAGCAAGCTCAGCAGAGTCATCAGAGGAATTGAATTCATCAGAAGAATATGAGTATTCTCTCTGTGCTTTCAATGCACGATACGCATACCGATCGGTATCGACATCGGGCGTATCGGGCATGGGATCGGTATCGGGCGAAAGCCTGAATCCGGCATGCTGAACCGATCGACGTCGATGGTCTCGGTTCCGGTGTGGATACCGGAACCGGGGTTGGTACCGATGGAATCGGTACCGAGGGCGTCGCAGCCTTAATGAATGCCAGAACGGCCTGCTGCATGGTCTGGACAGTATTGCCCATAGACGCCACTGCTGCCTGGATGTCGGTACCGGTATGGGCCAGTACCCCAGAGCAGTCCAACAGGTGATCAGTCGAGGCCGTGCCATCGATGTCAACCTGTGACCCCATGGTTGCTTTGGAGGCCAGAGCCTCCCACCGGGGTTTTTTGGCCTGGGCAGAATCCTCGAACTCAAGATTGAGAGCCTCTCGATCTTTAGAAAGAGATTTGCTTTTAGAGGATTTGCCCACAGAAGTTTTGGTTACCTGAGATCCATCCGGAGAGGAAGACCTGGATGACTGTGATGCTGGATTATCTGAAGCAAACAGCACATGGAATTTGTTGGCCCGGTTCTGCAACCCACGTTTAGACATCTGGGAGCAGGATGGGCAGTCCGGTATGGAGTGGTCAGGTCCCAAACATTTAAGACACCATTCATGGGTGTCTGTGACAGAAATGACAGCACTGCACTTGGTACACTTTTTAAAACCAGGGACTGGCTTCTCCTTGAGGAGAATTTGTGTAGGCCTAAAGGCCTAACAAAAGTTACCAAGCTGTGCTGAAGAAAATAAAAAAGTCTTTTTTTTTTTTATAAAGAAAGAAAGAGAGACCGGCGGTACCGGTTTCGGTATGGGGAAGGCAGGTACGTGGTCTAAAGAAACAAACAAAATTAACAATTTCTTCAGCGGTGACAGGAACACGACCTGCTGGCTCCGCGGAAAAAGAGAAACTGAGGAGAGCTGGTCAGGAAGGCGGGAAGGCAGCGCGCATGTGCAATGGGAGGCCCCAAAAGCCTTTCATCTGAAAGGCTGGGGAGCTTTCCCGCGCGGGCTCCGTCGGTTCCGACGTACCCATATGTGAGGACTTATTCCTGCTTGTTCCTGGAGATAATGATCTACACCAGTCTCCACAAAAAAAGCCCGTACTCAACTATAAAGAAGTGTCTCACATCAATCACAGGCTGGCTTAAGCAAAACAACATGATCATCAAACACAAGAAACAGAAGTATTATATATCACCAAAGACAGCAACTTTACACCACCTCCAACTATAAACTTTGATGGTACCCACCTACAAGTAAAATTTCAAAGTCCACTACCTAGGAGTAATACTATATCAGCACCTAACCTTCTCCCCCACATCAGTAATATCACAAGAGCCATCTATCACAAGCTAAAGAGAATCCAGAATCTTAAACCACTACTCAGCACCCACGACTTTCGCTCAGTTGTCCAAGCACTCATCTTCCCTCACTTGGACTACTGCAAACTTATCTTCCAGGGCCTACCTAAATTCGCAATACATCCTCTCCAATTAGCACAAAATACAGCAGCAAGAATCCTCTCCAACGCCTCCAGATCAGAACATATCACCTCAATCCTCCAAGAGCTCCATTGGCTACCCATTGCACAAATAATAAAATACAAATCAGTACTCACCATCTTTAAAACTTTGCACGATTTATCAGCAACTTACCTACAATCGCTTATACAAGACATTCAATACCAGATCCAGAAGAAAACACACCATCAACACACTCAAGCCCTGCCAATAATCACCAAGACAAATCTCACAACTTCTAGGAGGGTCTTCTCATTACCTGCCCCAACACTCTGGAACACACTACCAGATGACCTCCATGCCATGGATGACATAATACAGTGGTGTGCAAAAGTCTGGAATCACTTGTAAATTTGATGTTTTTTCAACTTCGTGACCTTATATCTTAATTTCTTTTTCCTCCCAGTGGCTTTTTCTGTGTATCTCATGATAAGTGATAGATTAGCTATTAGGGCCAACTTTTAGTATTGGTTTGGCCCTTATTTTCTGAGTTTGTTCCCCAGAGTTGTCCTGTTGATAGATTCTGTGAAAATCACGTTGGCCAACGATATATTATTGTAAGTATGCTTTAAAATATTATGGACGCACGCCAGGTTTCCTTCAGATTAATGTAAGTGACCTTGAAAAAGGCCGTTTTATGTGTCAGTGATGGCTCAGTATTTGATGGGCCACCCTTTGTTCTTGATCACCTGACTGCACCTTGTCGGCACTGAATGAACCAGTCTGACAAGGTGATCATTGGTGACAATGTGGTTCCAAGCTGCAATGAGTGACTCAATCAGCTCACGCTTTGATGTTGGATGCCTCTTGGATATTTCCAAGGCCACCTTGTGCCACAGGTTCTCGATTGGATTCAGATCTGGAGACTGGGCAGGCCAGTCCATTGACTTTATGTTGTTCCGCTACTTCCAGCTGATCACCTGTCTGGAGTGATGACAGGGTGCATTGTCATCTTGGAACAGAAACTGGCCAGGAAACAGCTGGTGTGCTGATGGCACCATGCACTTTTGCAGTATGGTGATGTACTTGGCCCTATTGACCATCCCATCGATGATGTGAAGACGTCCAATGCCACTGGAAGCCATGCAGCCCCAGACCATGACCTTCAAAGGATGCTTCACAATGAGGTTGAGACACTCAGGCTTGAATTCCTCTCCAGGAAATCTCCTCACATAGGTGTGGGCCTCATTACCAAACAGGCAGAAGGTGCTTTCATCGCTGAATAGCACCTTTTCCCACATTTCAGTCGTCCAGGTTGAGTGCTTTCTCATCCACACAATCCGGTTGTGCCTTTGTATGTCAGTCATCAGTGGCTTATTCCATGCTTTGCAGCCCCGGAGACCAAACTGCAGGCACCAAACTGTTGATGAGCTGAGGAGAGGTCAACTTGCGATTAGTCAGTGAAATGTGTCGTAGTGCGCGATCCTGGCGTGATGTTGATGCACGTGAACGACCTGAATGAGGCTTGTCCACTACTGAACCCATTTCTTTCTTCTTCTGTACAATCTTAACAATAGCGCTCTGACTGCAGCCAACTTTCTTGGCTATCTGACGGCTTGAAAATCCTTCCTCGCTCATAAAGGACACATGAACACGCTCCTCCAACTTCAGGGTCCGAGTCATCTTCATGGTCGATCCAGAAAGAGTATGAAATTCAAATGTTCTGAGCGTTTTATAGCTGCACTGTTGGCTAGATATCTGCATTATGATTGGTTAGTGAAACCAGCCTCCTGAATGGTCAGAAATAACGTGTGCATATTGGATAATCTTGATCCAGTTTTGACGCAGGATCCACAAAAATCACAGTAGCTATCTCCCAGTGTCTGTAAAGTATTTAAATTGGAAGCAAGGAATGCAAAAAAAATCAACTCTAATAGCCAAATGTATCCCTTTTAACGTGGTAGAAAGATGAATATGCTGGGCTAACACAAAATTAAAAAAAACAAAACGTTAGAAAGTATGAAAAACGCAAAACTCACAAGTGATTCCAGACTTTTGCATGCCACTGTAAGCTTCAGGAAAAAGCTCAAAACACTCTTTGTTGGGCACTTCTCTGACCCAGCATAAGAAACCAATGCTACGGACAGCCAGAAGGACCAATCATAGCTCCTGATCACCCCACCCCTCCTCCGTTACCTCCCTACCCCCCTCACTATCCCCTTGGCTGTTTCCAGCAGCTGATTTAAGTTAGTTTAATACCATATTTATTGTTATTGTTCTAGCAGTTGTTATCAGATTATTTTGACGTTCCATGCCTTGCAATCATTAGTAATGTTTTATTTCATAATGTTACATGTAAAGTCATTAAGGCCACCTTGTTCTTATGTAAACTTAGACTTGTAGATTGAGCAGTATATAACAATAGGTAGGTAAATAAATAAAAACAGCGGCAGTAATGACCTGAAGCAGCCCCATGGTGCTTACCTCAAACTTCAGCGCCATGGCGATGTCTATTTCCACCCCAACTACTACTACTACTGAGCACTTGTACAGAGCTACAAGACATACGCTGCGCTGCATAGATATTTAGGAGACAGGCCCTGCTCATCAGAGCTTACAATCTAGTCAAGACAGACAATACAGTAGCTGTAGACATGGGATACATCTAGGGGGAATGGTAAGGAAACACAGAGGAGATCAGGTGAGTAAAGATCCAAAAGCGGCAGCAAAGAGGTGAGTTTTCAGCCTGGATTTGAAAAGGGTCAGAGAAGGCGCCTGATGCACAGACTCAGGTAGTTTGTTCCAGGCATAAGGAGCAGCAAGGTGAAAGTAGCGAAGTCTGGAGTTAGCAACAGAAGAGAAGGGCACAGATAGGAGCGATTTGCCAGAGGAGCGGAGTTCCCAGGGAGAGATAAGAGAAGGGTAGTGAGGAGCTGCAGAGTAAATGCACTTATAGGTCAGCAGGAAAAGTTTGAACTGGATGCGGAAATGGATAGGGAGCAATGACGTGACTTGAGAAGAGGGGTTATATGAGCACGATGAGGCTGGCGGAAGATTAGCCACGCAGCAGAGTGTTGAACAGATTGAAGGGGAGACAGATGATTCAGAGGGAGACCAGCAAGGAGTAGCTTACAGTAGACAAGATGGGAGGTGATTAAGGAGTGGATAAGTGTCTTAGTAGTGTGTTCAGAAAGGAATAGGCGGATTTTGTTGATGTTAAAGAGAAAGAAACAGCAGGTCTTAGTTATCAGATAGATGTGTGTGGAGAAGGAGAGAGAGGAGTCAAAGACGACCTTAAGGTTGTGAGCTGAGGAGACAGGGTGGAGTGGAGCATTATCCAGAGAGACTGAGAAAAGAGGAAGGGGAGAGGAGAGTTTAGGGGGAAAAATAAGAAGCTCAGTTTTGGCCATGTTCAATTTCACCCCAAACAATGCCGACTTCCTTTTGTATGGGGGTGGAAGCCACTTCTTTCCCCATGCCAGTTGGCACTGAGCGTTAGTGGGGGCAGAAGCAAACACCCCTCTGGTACTGAAATTTAAAAGTAAGCGCCGCGGGAATGTTTCAGGTCATTGCCACCGCTGTAAACCCCGGTGAGGGACGTCTGCGGCAGCAATGGGCACCCCAGAGGTCCAGTGCTCTAGGCGACCACCTAGTTCATCTAATAGTAGCACCAGCCCTGACTGCAGCTATGCAAATTAGGTGAGAATCCAGTGAAAGCTGTTCCAGGTTTTCTGCACAGTTCACTATGGATGTTGGAAGTTTTACAGAGAAGCAGAAGCACATCTGAGACTTTTCCTAGAATTTGATGTTCTACATGGGCTCTTTATTCTCCACTTTGTCCCTGATTTACAGGAACCCCCTCTCCAAGCCTTTGCCCCCATCCTTGGTAATATTCTGCCCACATTCACTTACCTTGTGTGTCCTCGTACTCTGTAGAGTCAGGGTGGAGATTATTCAAGTAATCTGCAACAAAGCCCCCAAAACCAAGTCAGAGTCAGTCTTAACTCAAGCCCTCTTCACACAATTGCATCACAAACCAGACCACAATCTCTCATCTTCTATGAATTTTACACCTCCCATTTTCTTTCAAATAAGAGGGTCAGTAAACCAAGCCACGATAAAACTGGCCAGTAGCATACATCAACTGCTTGTTCTAACACAGAGCTTTTCCCCAAAAATGCACACATTAAACATCTAATGTAGTAATGGTGTTAAACCTGGGGTTTTAAGGTTGATAATCCTGGTGTTACCAGTGTTACCAGCAGTTGTAATGTGCGACAAGATAAGGGTTCAAATCCATCTCCAACCCCTCCCCACACCTCTAGCAAAAATCTGAGGTTCTCCAGCTCCTCATCAGTCAAAATGAGGCCAATTTCCAGCATTAAAATGTATACCTCTGGCCCTGTGAGCCAATTTTCAAAAGGACAAACCCTTTGAAAATCTGTTGGCAGATCTGTGCTGCAGGGAATGTTTAGAATGAATATTTCACATGTGCAAAATTGTGGCGTACAGAAATGTAAGGCAGGGGAAAATTGGCCAAAGGATTTCAGAATGAAATCTCTGCACTGCCTTTGTTTGGCTTGCCACATTCTTACCAAGGAGAAAGTATGACCATTGTCAGCAGCATGCAATCTTTACTCGCTGAGGGCCAGGAACTATCTCTGGAGGATTCTTGTAGAAATGACTTCCTAAGTGATCAGAATAACGGTTTGCCCCAACTGCTTCTTCCCCTTGTCTGTATCATCTCGGCCAGTGTCCATTGTACCTTTTCCTCCTCTTTGTCCCTCCCTAAAGGCTAGTCCCAAGCTGTAGCATTTCAAGAAGTGAGAAGAGAATGTGGGATAACCTCAGCCCAGCCTCACACTCTTCTTGTAAAGAAAAAATACTGAATAAGCAGAATCTGTCAGATTCTGAATTTCTTCAGAATTTTGTGCAGGAAGGTGAGCACTTTAGCTGCTCCAGGTACACAAACCTGATCCTGAAAGGCTGTAAAGAAGCCTATTCATCATGAATATTTGCATAATATGTGGAAGGTAAGTTTCAGAGCCACTTCCCAAACAGCAATTTGTCCAAATAAAATGGTGTGTTTGAAAACTGTGCCCTGTGCCCATAGCAAAGGCTGGGTTTCTACGTTTAGGTCAGGGAGGAAAACAGCACACGTGCATTTGACTTTCATACATGTACACGCTGTTTACTCACATCCATCTGTAGAACTCTAAAACTCTAACCACCTTACTGGGCACACTGGATGGGCCGTGCTGGCCTTTGTCTGCCGTCATTTACTATGTTACTATTTTACTTTTGGCCACTGGACATTTTCTCTTTGAAAATCAGATGAAAATAAGGCCGTGGAGGCACCCGGGTAGTCTGTCCCCGAGGACCAGGTTAGCTTGCAGAGCTTGGTTACCGTTGGTCAACAGTATTGGCACCCTTGCATTTTAGGTATGTTGTGTATAATATCTTGAGAAATAACTGGAAATATTCCAACTGTATGTCATCATAATATTTTAATAGTATGTTCAAAGGTACAACAATAAAAAGATGTCTGTGTAACTTTTCTTTTAGTGCTGTTTCCTGGTGACCCAGGCTTTGATTGCTGGCCTTTTCTTCTGAGGCAATGGAGGGTAAAGTGACTTGTCCAAGGTCACAAGGAGCGTCAGTGGGAGTCAAACCCTTGATCTTCTGGCACTAGGCAGTTGCTTTAACCACTAGGCTACCCTCCCCTGTCTGTGCAACTTAAACATAGTAGGAAACTGGAGCAAACTGCAGTTGAAGAGTGGGAGAAACTACCAGCAGACAGATTTAAAAAAAACTTATAGATGGCTACAAGAAACATTTGCAGGCTGTCATCACTGCCAGGGGTTGTGCAACCAAATATTACTGAAGGGTGCCATTAATCCTGTCCAGGTCACAGTTTGTTTGTTTCTCAGACGAAGTAACTTAGACATAGTAATTTTTGAGAAACAAACAATGACCTGGACAGGATTAAAGGCACCCTTCACTAATATTTGGTTGCACAACCATCGGCAGTGATGACAGCCTCCAAACGTCTCTTGTAGCCATCTATAAGTTTTGTACATCTCTCAGCTGGTAGTTTCTCCCACTCATCAACTGCTATTTGTTCCAGCTCATGAATGTTTCCAGGAATCCTTTCACCAATGGCAGCTTTTCAGCTCTTTCCAAGGGTTCTCGATTGGATTGAGATCAGGAATCATTGCTGCCCAGTTTAAAACAGTCCATTTGTTCCTTTTTAACTATTTTTTGTACTTTTGTATGTATGTTTTGGGTCATTGTCCTGCTAGAAGACACATGATCTTCGACCTAGACCTAGCTTTCTGACACTAGGTAGCACATTTTGCTCCAAAATACCTTGGCAATCTTCTGACTTCATGATTGCTTTCATACCTTCCAGGCCTCCAGTTCCTGAGGCAGCAAAAGAGCCCCACAACATTATGGACCCTCCACCATATTTAACTGTAGGAAGCTTCATTTCTTTGCCTGTAAATGTATTGCTGGTCTGCATTGCCAAAGAGCTCGAGTTTGCTTTCATCTGTCCACAGAACATCTTCTCGGGATTGTGGTTTCTCAAGGTGGGTTTGGGCAAAGATCAGGCATGCCTTTTTCTATCTGTCTTTGAGCACTGGGGTCCTCCTTCACCTTTGCCCATGAAGTCCTTCTTTGTTTAGTGTGCAGCGTATGGTGTGGATTGAAACCACCACTGTAGATTGCTCCAGATCAGCCTTAAGCTCTGGTGTTTTTCCAGCAGTTCACACTAACCTTCGAAGACTTCTTGGATTAATTTTCCTTTTCCCACCATGTCCTAGAAGGTTCTTGACAATTTCAAGAGCAGAAAACTTCGTAATAACATTGTGAACTGTAGACACAGGAATCCCAAGGTCTTTTCAGATGGCCTTGTACCCCTTTGAATTTTGATATTTGGCAATAATGGATTTTCTGACAGTCTCAGGCAATTCTCTTGTCTTCACCATTGTGAAAATGGAACAGGGGGTGAATGTGGCCTTTTTAAACATTAGAGCCATCATTCATTGGTTAATTCAAGTCATGTGAGTACTGATAATTGATCACAGGTGTGTCTAATTTTATTGCAATGGGAATGTGATCTTCTGTTCAAACTGATTTGAATTGTTCGAAAGAGTACCAATAATCATGTCCTGGCAATGTCCCAGTTTTTATACTATTTGCTATTATTTCCTTTTTCAATTGGTCTTGTCTTATTTGACTCTTTTATGTGTCAAATATGTGTGCATATATAGTTCAAAGCCATTTCGATGGCCACCTTTTTTAGGAGATATTGGACATTAAGGGGTTGAACTGCAAGGGTGTCTATAATGTTGACCACAACTGGATGAAAAACCCTACAGGACCAGGGCTTTGCAATCTTGACGGCAGGAAATGTAGTTGGCCGTCCTGCTTTGTGTAGACAGGCTGAAGAGCGCTTTAACAGGTAAAGAAACGATGATATGGACGGCACACTACTTATGTTGGCCACAGGACAAGAAATGGCAGCGTCTTTTCTTGCAAGTGGAGAAAACGATACACGTGCTTCTAGGACCTTGAAGATGTGAGGCTAGAGCTACTTTCTTGCTCTATGACTAACCATTTGTGAATGCACACAAGGGAGAGGAAGCAGGTTCCATCTTTCTGAGTCACTAACTCCTCCGCTTCTAAGCAAAGTCACACAGACAGATCTGCATAAAGTCTTCTAAAATCTCAGTTAATTGGTTTTGTTTATTTTTCATGAGTAATTCAAGAAATGAAGATGCCCACCCTTAAGACACAGCTAACACCCAACCAAACTCCAGGGCCCCAGGACACTTCAATCCAGATCTGGCTGTTTCACCCCAAAACTAGACGAGAAGCACTAACAAGTGCATTAGAGGGGGAGAAAAACCAGGTTTGATCCAGTCTCTGCCTACAGACACAGAACTGGTTCCTTTCCGCTCTGCTCACCTGTCAGTATCATGTGATACTGGAAGATACGCTGGGTCACTTTCAGCAACTCATGTTTCACACTCACATGGCCACAGTCCTGATTCTGCTGCCCCACCCCATAAAAGAAAAAAAAAATGATAGTTAATATTGGCGAAACAACAGAATCAACAGCAAATTCAAAACCTCAAGTAGACGAGAAGAACCTCTATATTCCTGTAAACCCCCAGGACTCTGTCCCCCTCTCCCACCTAGAGTATACTGTAACACTACAGTGGAGGAGTTTCCCCACTGTCCCTCTAACCTCCCGCACTCTGCTCCCCTCTCATCCTTATACTGTAACACCAGAGGAGTTTCCCCACTGTCCCTCTAACCTCCCGCACTCTGCTCCCCTCTCATCCTTATACTATAACACTAGAGGAGTTTCCCCACTGTCCCTCTAACCTCCCGCACTCCGCTCCCCTCTCACCCTTATACTATAACACTAGAGGAGTTTCCCCACTGTCCCTCTAACCTCCAGCACTCCGCTCCCCTCTCACCCTTATACTGTAACACTAGAGGAGTTTCCCCACTGTCCCTCTAACCTCCCGCACTCCGCTCCCCTCTCATCCTTATACTATAACACTAGAGGAGTTTCCCCACTGTCCCTCTAACCTCCCGCACTCCGCTCCCCTCTCACCCTTATACTATAACACTAGAGGAGTTTCTGCACTGTCCCTCTAACCTCCCGCACTCTGCTCCCTCTCACCCTTATACTATAACACTAGAGGAGTTTCCCCACTTTCCCTCTAACCTCCCGCACACTGCTCCCCTCTCACCCTTATACTGTAACACTGGAGGAGTTTCCCCACTGTCCCTCTAACCTCCCGCACTCTGCTCCCCTCTCATCCTTATACTATAACACTGGAGGAGTTTCCCCACTGTCCCTGTAACCTCCCGCACTCTGCTCCCCTCTCACCCTTATACTGTAACACTAGAGGAGTTTCCCCACTGTCCCTGTAACCTCCCGCACTCTGCTCCCCTCTCACCCTTATACTATAACACTAGAGGAGTTTCCCCACTGTCCCTCTAACCTCCCGCACTCCGCTCCCCTCCCACCCTTATACTATAACACTAGAGGAGTTTCCCCACTGTCCCTCTAACCTCCTGCACTCTGCTCCCCTCTCACCCTTATACTATAACACTAGAGGTGTTTCCCCACTGTCCCTCTAACCTCCAGCACTCTGCTCCCCTCTCACCCTTATACTATAACACTAGAGGAGTTTCCCCACTGTCCTCTAACCTCCCGCACTCTGCTCCCCTCTCACCCTTATACTATAACACTAGCGGAGTTTCCCCACTGTCCCTCTAACCTCCCGCACTCCGCTCACCTCTCATCCTTATACTGTAACACTAGAGGAGTTTCCCCACTGTCCCTGTAACCTCCCGCACTCCGCTCCCCTCTCTTCCTTATACTGTAACACTAGGGGAGTTTCCCCACTGTCCCTCTAACCTCCAGCACTCTGCTCCCCTCTCATCCTTATACTATAACACTAGAGGAGTTTCCCCACTGTCCCTCTAACCTCCTGCACTCTGCTCCCCTCTCACCCTTATACTATAACACTAGAGGAGTTTCCCCACTGTCCCTCTAACCTCCAGCACTCCGCTCCCCTCTCACCCTTATACTGTAACACTAGAGGAGTTTCCCCACTGTCCCTCTAACCTCCCGCACTCCGCTCCCCTCTCATCCTTATACTATAACACTAGAGGAGTTTCCCCACTGTCCCTCTAACCTCCCGCACTCCGCTCCCCTCTCACCCTTATACTGTAACACTAGAGGAGTTTCCCCACTGTCCCTCTAACCTCCCGCACTCCGCTCCCCTCTCATCCTTATACTATAACACTAGAGGAGTTTCCCCACTGTCCCTCTAACCTCCCGCACTCTGCTCCCCTTTCACCCTTATACTATAACACTAGAGGAGTTTCCCCACTGTCCCTCTAACCTCCAGCACTCTGCTCCCCTCTCATCCTTATACTATAACACTAGAGGAGTTTCCCCACTGTCCCTGTAACCTCCCGCACTCTGCTCCCCTCTCTTCCTTATACTGTAACACTAGAGGAGTTTCCCCATTGTCCCTCTAACCTCCCGCACTCTGCTCCTCTCTCATCCTTATACTGTAACACCAGAGGAGTTTCCCCACTGTCCCTCTAACCTCCAGCACTCTGCTCCCCTCTCACCCTTATACTATAACACTAGAGGAGTTTCCCCACTGTCCCTCTAACCTCCCGCACTCTGCTCCCCTCTCATCCTTATACTGTAACACTAGAGGAGTTTCCCCACTGTCCCTGTAACCTCCCGCACTCTGCTCCCCTCTCACCCTTATACTATAACACTAGGGGAGTTTCCTCACTGTCCCTCTAACCTCCCGCACTCTGCTCCCCTCTCACCCTTATACTGTAACACTAGGGGAGTTTCCCCACTGTCCCTCTAACCTCCCGCACTCTGTTCCCCTCTCATCCTTATACTGTAACACTAGAGGAGTTTCCCACTGTCCCTCTATCCTTCCGCACTCTGCTCCCCTCTCATCCTTATACTGTAACACTAGAGGAGTTTCCCCACTGTCCCTCTAACCTCCCGCACTCTGCTCCCCTCTCACCCTTATACTGTAACACTAGAGGAGTTTCCCCACTGTCCCTCTAACCTCCCGCACTCTGCTCCCCTCTCACCCTTATACTGTAACACTAGAGGAGTTTCCCCACTGTCCCTCTAACCTCCCGCACTCTGCTCCCCTCTCATCCTTATACTGTAACACTAGAGGAGTTTCCCCACTGTCCCTCTAACCTCCCGCACTCTGCTCCCCTCTCATCCTTATACTGTAACACTAGAGGAATTTCCCCACTGTCCCTCTAACCTACCGCACTCTGCTCCCCACTCACCCTTATACTGTAACACTAGAGCAGTTTCCCCACTGTTCCTGTAACCTCACGCACTCTGCTCCCCAATCATCCTTATACTGTAACACTAGAGGAGTTTCCCCACTGTCCCTCTAACCTCCCGCACTCTGCTCCCCTTTCACCCTTATACTATAACACTAGAGGAGTTTCCCCACTGTCCCTCTAACCTCCCGCACTCTGCTCCCCTCTCATCCTTATACTATAACACTAGAGGAGTTTCCCCACTGTCCCTCTAACCTCCCGCACTCTGCTCCCCTCTCATCCTTATACTGTAACACTAGAGGAGGTTCCCCACTGTCCCTCTAACCTCCCGCACTCCGCTCCCCTCTCACCCTTATACTGTAACACTAGAGGAGTTTCCCCACTGTCCCTGTAACCTCCCGCACTCCGCTCCCCTCTCATACTATAACACTAGAGGAGTTTCCCCACTGTCCCTCTAACCTCCCGCACTCCGCTCCCCTCTCACCCTTATACTGTAACACTAGAGGAGTTTCCCCACTCTCCCTCTAACCTCCCGCATTCCGCTCCCCTCTCATCCTTATACTATAACACTAGAGGAGTTTCCCCACTGTCCCTCTAACCTCCCGCACTCCGCTCCCCTCTCACCCTTATACTGTAACACTAGAGGAGTTTCTCCACTGTCCCTGTAACCTCCCGCACTCCGCTCACCTCTCACCCTTATACTATAACACTAGAGGAGTTTCCCCACTGTCCCTCTAACCTCCAGCACTCTGCTCCCCTCTCACCCTTATACTGTAACACTAGAGGAGTTTCCCCACTGTCCCTGTAACCTCCCGCACTCTGTTCCCCTCTCATCCTTATACTGTAACACTAGAGGAGTTTCCCCACTGTCCCTCTAACCTCCCGCACTCCGCTCACCTCTCACCCTTATACTGTAACACTAGAGGAGTTTCCCCACTGTCCCTGTAACCTGCCGCACTCCGTTCCCCTCTCACCCTTATACTGTAACACTAGAGGAGTTTCCCCACTGTCCCTCTAACCTCCCGCACTCTGCTCCCCTCTCACCCTTATACTGTAACACTAGAGGAGTTTCCTCACTGTCCCTCTAACCTCCCGCACTCTGCTCCCCTCTCATCCTTATACTATAACACTAGAGGAGTTTCCCCACTGTCCCTCTTACCTCCCGCACTCCGCTCACCTCTCATCCTTATACTGTAACACTAGAGGAGTTTCCCCACTGTCCCTCTAACCTCCCGCATTCTGCTCCCCTCTCACCCTTATACTGTAACACTGGAGGAGTTTCCCCACTGTCCCTCTAACCTCCAGCACTGTGCTCCCCTCTCACCCTTATACTATAACACTAGAGGAGTTTCCCCACTGTCCCTCTAACCTCCCGCACTCTGCTCCCCTCTCACCCTTATACTATAACACTAGAGGAGTTTCCCCACTGTCCCTGTAACCTCCCGCACTCTGCTCCCCTCTCACCCTTATACTGTAACACTAGAGGAGTTTCCCCACTGTCCCTGTAACCTCCCGCACTCTGCTCCCCTCTCACCCTTATACTGTAACACTAGAGGAGTTTCCCCACTGTCCCTCTAACCTCCCGCACTCTGCTCCCCTCTCACCCTTATACTATAACACTAGAGGAGTTTCCCCACTGTCCCTCTAACCTCCCGCACTCTGCTCCCCTCTCACCCTTATACAGTAACACTAGAGGAGTTTCCCCACTGTCCCTGTAACCTCCCGCACTCTTCTCCCCTCTCACCCTTATACTATAACACTAGAGGAGTTTCCCCACTGTCCCTGTAACCTCCCGCACTCTGCTCCCCTCTCACCCTTATACTGTAACACTAGAGGAGTTTCCCCACTGTCCCTCTAACCTTCCGCACTCTGCTCCCCTCTCATCATACTGTAACACTAGAGGAGTTTCCCCACTGTCCCTGTAACCTCCCAGGCTCTCTCCCCTCACACGTTTATACTGTAACACTACTGTAGAGGAGTTTCCGTAATGTTCCTCTAACCTCCTGGGCTCTCTCCCCTCTCCCTCCTATACTGTAACACTAGAGGAGTTTCCGCATTGTTCCTCTTACCTCCTGGGCTCTCTCCTCTAGTGTTACAGTATAGGGGGGAGAGAGGAGATTCAACACTGTCCCTCTAACCTCCTGGGCTCCCTCCCCTCTCCCCCTATACTGTAACACTAGAGGAGGTTCAACACTGTCCCTCTAACATCCTGGGCTCTCACCCCTCTCCTACCTATACTGTAACACTAGAGGAGTTTTCTATGCCCTGCAATTTCCTGAGCTCCGCTCCCTTTTAGCCCTTTTCTTTGTCATGCATATTGACCATTACTGGTTTGCTAATGACCACAGAAGATGATATCCACCAAGAGACTGTAAGATGCTGCTTTGAGAATAGACTAGTTGGCCAGTTATTCTAACCATGAACGGTTCTGCACAGTCTACTATAAAACAGGAGAAAATTTGGCATGTCAAGACCCAGTATGCATTCTCCATTATAAAACAGAATGGTTCCAGCATATTTCAAGAAACAGTAACTGACACCATGCAGGGAGCTGAGCAGGTCACCAACATGAAAATCCCCCTTTTATTGCAGAGCAGTTAACTCCAAATGAAATAGAGGCGTCTGCTTGCTTTGCCCAAGGAAACAATCTGATTTTAGCAGGGATATTAGGAGACAGAAAAAAATGACAAGTAGGTTGTGGTGAGACAGCTAGAGCAATAAAATACGAACACACAATAATGTTCCGATTATTTACGCCTGCGCTTATGCACTGAGCGATTAGTAATCTGGTGATCGCCAACCACAAAAAATAACTCTTGCTAAATTTATGACTCCAATCAAAATCCCATTAAGTCCAATTGTAGCCATACAGTAAGGCAGTAAATTGCTGACAAAGAAAAGGCAGCTGATTGTGAGGGAGGGGACGAGGTCCTCCTGGGATTCATTCGGACTGTTCATATGGAGAGAAAGGGGTAAAAGCTAGGGGCAGGCAGAGGAAAGAAAGGTGGGAATAATTTAACATCTTGCTGATTTGTGGAAGGATTGACCTCTCCGAAGCTGCACCAGCCCTGTAATAAATCTCAGAGCCTCACAAGCACCCCAGAATGGAATTGGAAATATTTTCTTGTATCAGAGGTTGCCCTCTATGGCAACAGCAGTGAAAACCTGAACTCTGTCCTCAAATCTCGGCCTCGATTAAGGCCACGCAGACCTAGAAGACCGACACCAAAGGCTTAGTCCTTTATACTTTAAGGGCACATTATTCAAAAGATGTTTTTGTGCATAAAAAAGATGATCTAAAAGCTGCCCTCTCCCAGTGAATGTGGCAAAAGGTTTCTGCACTGAATGAAAACATCTCTACTTTAACCTCTACCAAGGCAGGATTGAAAGGCCACAGGAAAGCACCCAGGAGGATATGTGCCTTACTGGGCATGTGCGGCCCAAGAGGTGCCATGTTGAGATAGACCAACATGCTGCTTCCGACATTGGCCAAACCAGGTCATATGGAAGAACCAGGCAGCTGCTAATGGGGAGATCCATTCCCTACTGTCCACTCCTAGAAATATGTGGTAAAGCCTGGCTAGTAACCGTTAACAGTTTGGTCTTCTGGAAACTTGGGTAGACCTTATGTAAATTCAGACGCTGCACTAGTGTTGACCACAATTGATGACAGCAGTTTTCAGAATCTAAATGAATGAAAAAATACTTTTTAAAATTTGGCATTAAATCTATTACAACTAGGTTCATGTAATATCCTTTATTTATTTTTAGTTATTTTAACAATCATTTTTATACCGCACTTTCCACAAGATCAAACGCGGTTTACAAGGAACAAATTCTGAATAGTACAACAAACATGTTATTCAGTTACATGGAACTGTTCTAACTATTTACAGAGAACTAGGAATTTACATAGATATATTCAACAGTAGACTCGTTCAAACTTTAACTTTATGCAGTTTCTGTGGTGTATCATGATTGGTGGAGTTTCCATGCGTGCATTTTGGAGGAATAATTTTTATTTGTTTGAGTCACCATTGGTTATATTATGTGCATGGACTTCTTTGAGGATGGTTTGTGTAACATTGGTTGGTTGAGTACCATAGTGAGAAGTGAATAGATATGTTTTAAGATTGTTTTGAAATAGTTTAATGTCATTTTGTGTTCGAATATCGGCAGGGAGCTCATTCCAGAGTACTGGAGCTATATGTGAGAATGCTTTTTTATTGGTTAATTTTGTAGCATTTCTGAAGTCTTTTGGATATGCCTGTTTGTGTTTACTCTGGCTTCTTTGACTTCTGTTTGAGGTTTCTGTGGAGATTAGAGTGTTGAGGTAGGTTGGGGCTATGTTATGGATTATTTTGAATGTGGTGACTAGTATTTTATGTGTAATACGGCTATTAATTGGAAGCAAGTGAAGATCAAACAATATAGGTGTAATATGTTCTATTGATCTAATGTTTAAAATGGTGCTTGCTGCCACATTTTGTGCTAACTGCAGCTGTCTGTTTGTTTTGGTAGGCCCTGTAGGATGGTGTTCGTGAAGTCAAAGTGTGGAGTGATAATTGATTGTATAACTGATTTGAAGTCTTGTTGATGGATTAGAGGCCGGAGTTGTTTTAAAAGTTTAAGCTTATAATGTATTTTAGACACCGTATTTTTGACGTGGGGTTCCATGCTTAGTGTCTGGTCTAGTGTGACACCTAAATATTTTACCTCTTTTTTTATAGCTATGTTGGTATTCAGGTGGAATGAAGTTGTTGTTTCTGGTGATGTAAAGTGCCTCTGTTTTGGAGAAGTTGATGTAAAGATTGTGGTTTTTGAGCCACTGTGATGCTTCACTGAAGCACTCGGATAGTAATTTAAATGGGGAGTTCGGTATCATGAATGGAAGGTATAGCATAATGTCATCCGCGTATGTGTGGTAGTATACACGGTGTTTCTTGAATATATGGCATATGGGCTGGAGGTATATGTTAAAAAGGAGGGCAGATAATGCCGAACCTTGTGGGAGGCCTTGTTCCTGTTTGAATTTTGTTGAGAATTCTTGATTGACTCTGACTGTTTGTGTTCTATCTTGGAGGTAAGAATTAAACCAATGTGTTCGTGAGAAACTAGCTCAACTTAAAGTAGACAAAGTGATGGGACCGGATGGGATACACTCTAGAATACTGAGGGAACTTGGGGACGTTCTAGCAGCTCCACTGACTGACCTTTTCAATGCCTCGTTGGAGTCAGGAGTGGTGCCAAAGGACTGGAGAGAGGCTCATGTGGTGCCTTTACACAAAAGCGGAATTAAGGATGTGGTTGAAAACTATAGGCTGGTTGGTTTAACTTCGGTGGTGAGTAAATTATTGGAAATGCTGCTGAAAGAGAAAATAGTGAGGTTTCTGGAGTCCAGCGGATTACAGGATCCGAGGCAGAATGGATTCACCAGAGGCAGGTCTTGTCAGACAAATCTGATTGATTTCTTTGACTGGGTGACCAGGGAGTTGGACCGAGGGAGAGCCCTAGATGTGGTGTATTTAGATTTCAGTAAAGCCTTTGACACTGTTCCTCACAGGCGACTTATAAACAAACTGAGCACCCTAGGGATGGACCCTAAAGTTACTGCTTGGGTTAGAAATTGGTTGGGTGGGAGGCGACAAAGAGTACAGGTAAATGGAGCTCACTCTGAGGAGAAGGATGTTACCAGTGGTGTGCCCCAGGGATCTGTCCTTGGTCCGATTCTTTTTAACATCTTTGTTAGTGATATAGCGGAAGGGCTGTCGGGTAAGGTTTGCCTCTTTGCGGATGATACCAAAATCTGCAATAGAGTAAGACACCCAGGAAGGTGTAGATAACATGAGGAGGGATCTAGCTAAGCTTGAAGAATGGTCTAGAATCTGGCAGCTGGGATTTAATGTTAAAAAATGTAAGGTCATGCATTTGGGCTGCAGCAATCCAAGAGAGCAATATGGTATAGGGGGTGAAGTACTTTTGTCCACTAAAGAAGAGCGGGACTTGGCGTGGTTGTGTCTGATGATCTTAAAGTAACTAAACAGGTAGAAAAGGTGACGGCAAAAGCTAGAAGGATGCTTGGGTGCATATGGAGAGGAATGGCTAGCAGAAAAAAGGAGGTGATAATGCCTCTGTATAAGTCTTTGGTGCGACCTCATTTGGAGTATAGTGTGCAATTCTGGAGACCGCACCTTCAAAAGGATGTGAACAGGATGGAGTCGGTGCAGAGGGTTGCTACTAAAATGATTAGTGGTCTTCATTATAAAGCATATGAGGACAGACTGAAGGATCTTAATATGTACACCTTAGAGGAAAGGCAGGATAGAGGTGATATGATTGAGATGTTTTAATACCTCCATGGCATAAATGTTCAGCGAGAGAGCCTCTTTCAATTGAAAGCAAGTTCTGCTACGAGGGGATATGGGATGAGGGTGAAGGGAGATAGATTCGGAGGTGATATGCGGAAATATTTCTTTACAGAAAGAGTAGTGGATCTGTGGAATAGTCTTCCAGTGGAGGTGGTAGAGATGAGGACAGTAACTGAATTCAAAAAAGCATGGGACAAACACAGAGGATCTCTAAAGGTAAAAAGGGGACTGTTGTAGTTGTTGATATGGAAGGACAGACTAGATAGGCCATGTGGTCTTTTTCTGTCATCATATTTCTATGTTTCTATGTTTCTAATTTAGGACAGTGTCCAGTTTGTTGTAGGTGTTTGATGTGGTTCACGCTGTCAATGGTGTTGTCTGATAGAGCGATTAACTGCTCCCTATTAACTTATTCTACAGCACTTGTAACTTAAAGCTTCATGGAGTCTGAAAATAACCCAGATTGCAGAGTATTACTGGTGTATCTTAGCCTCAGTTTTATTAGCACAAGCACTCGCCGTGTTACGTGGAAAACACCTCTTCTGACCAGCCTGGCGCCTCAAGGAGCAAGTGTGGGACTCAGATCAGGTCTTCCACTCCCTGGGCCAGCAGAGGCTGCTGTGGGGTTGGGGAGGGGGGGGGGGTGGACTCTGATCAGCGATACCTAATAGCCCGATTCAGAGCCCATGAATCCTGGTGAAGGACCCTCAGCTAAAGACCACCACTGCAATGACTAGACTAGGTGTACTGAGAGGGTATAAAATAGGGGGAGAAATCCCCAGGTAGTATTGAATAAAGGCTCATAGTGCCGGGATCCTAAGATGGAAGCTGAAAGGAGCAGAAAAAACAGGTAAAAACCCCAAGAGGCAACATTTTATAGCTCTAGTAGATAGGTTCTTGTCCCATTGAGGGGTGGTGGGGGAAGAGTGGTTTCTGCTGGTGTCCATGAAGGGGCGAGAGAGAACCTCCTCATGAGGACATAGTGCACAGGCCGATACATTTTAGACAGAGCAGTTGAGCGAAAGAGTGAGCTGTATTCATCTCGTGAATACAGCTGGAGGTATACACACTCTAAATTGTCAGCCTGTATATAGTTGAGCCAATCTGTAAATAATGTCGAGCTGTCCACATAGCCCGTGACAGCCAGTTAAAGTGTACATAGTTACCCTGTTAGCCCTGTATAAAACCCCTGTTTATTGTAAGTCCATTGTAGGCCTGCCTGCACTGCACTGCACAAATTTGTTATCTGTAAACCGCACTGATTCTAAAGAGCGCGGTATAAAAGAGACATTAAATAAATAAATAAATAATGGCAGTCACGGTATCATTACGGAGCAGACAAGAAAACTATGGAACAGTTTCTCTCTTTAAAATCCTTCTATGAGTGGATGGAAGGTCTGAATTCTATTGAAATGTTCTGCTGCTTCTTGAGGAAAGACCTGCTCTGTTCACATCCGTGGTCTTAGGTGGAAGAAGAGTCTCTAGTGGAAGCACAGTCAAGTGCAGCCACAGTCCTTCAGGTAGTCTGAAGCCTCAAAGAAAGTAGAATGCCTGGTCTCCCTCCCTATAAGGTCTGAATCTCACAATAGCACAAAGCCCACAAAACAATTATCCTGCAACATAACGGAGGCAGTAATCTTACCTCAAACTCCTTGACGGCAGCTGCTAGTGGTGGAGATTTCAAGCATTGTTCATCAAGTAATGCTAAGTCCCTGTCAAACTGTGTAACATAGGCCACATGGTGCTTGAATATTGACTCCCGGGAAAGAAAGACACCTGCAATTTTCTGGTTTTCCTGCCTAAAAACAAAGAAAAGAAATGAAAACTCTGCTTCCCCTAAGAGCAAGTGACACAGAGAGATACCATTATGCTTATCTAGTGTGCGCAAAACCACATGCTGATTTCTGGCCGTCCCTTCAGTTTCTCATAACTAGGGAGCCCCTGTTCCTGTCCCAGGCTTTCTGGAATTCCATTAATACTTTTTCTGGCTCCATCTCCCCTGAGAAGCCGTTTCTTGCATCCACCACCCTTTACATGGAGAAAATAGCTCCCAGGAAAGGATCAAGGTATCATTGGGGATAATACGTTGAAATTCTCTGCTCAGTGTGCAGCAGTGGCCAGGAATCTAGGAATTAAAAGAAAGGAATGGTGAATAATACAGAGGATTTCATAATGCCTCCGTATAGCGCCATAGTGCAGCATCTCTCTTCAACTCATCTCAAATGAGATACAGCAGAATTAGAAAAGGTACAGAGAAGGGCACCCAACATGATAAAGGGGATAGAAGGCTACCCCTATGAAGAGAGGCTTCACCTTGGAGAAGAGACGGCTGAGAGGAGTTATGATAGAGGTTTATAAAATGAGTGGAGTGGAACGGGTAAACGTGAATCGGTTGTTTACTCCTTCACAAAGTACAAAGACTAGGAGACACGCAATGAAACTACAAAGTAGCACATTTAAAACTGACTGGAGAAGCTATTTTTTCATTCAACTTGCAATTACGTTCTGGAATTTGTTACCGGAGGATGTAGTAAAAACTGTTAGTGTAGCTGGATTTAAAAGAGTGTTGGACAAGGTACTGGAGGAAATAGCCCATAAACCATTATTAAAGAGGATTGAGGAAATTCACGGCTTACCCCTGGGATAAGCAGCATGGAATCTGTGTACCTTTTGGGAACCTGACAGGTAGTTGTGACCTGGATTGGCCACTGTTGGAAACAGGATACTGGGCTTGATGGACCCTTGGTCTGACCCAGTCTGAAAGGCCGGAGCTGCCCAAGTCACAGATAAGACTAAGCTTTCTCCTTTCTATCTCTGCTGGGTTTTTTAAATTGCAAATATAGAATATTAACTGTGGGTTAAATCTTAGGTATTGGGAAAATTGCTAATTTCTGGTCCTACATTACATTTTGGGAGAGTCAAACTGCTTGATTTCCTTGTGTAGCCTTAACAGTTTTCTGAGTGTGCCCTTAGCTCAGGTATAAGCCTACTGGGCAAGGGGCACTTGGGTGATAGGGAAGAAGTGTCAAACTACAGGCCCGTGAGCCTTACCCCAGTGGCGGGAAAAGTAATGGAGACGCTCCTGAAAGAGCGAATAGTGAACTTTCTCAAAATCAGAGGGTTACAGGGTCCGAGGCAACATGGTTTTACCGAGGGAAGATCTTGCCAGACAAATCTGATTGAGTTCTTTGACTGGGTGACCAGAGAACTGGATCAAAGACACGTGATGGATGTCATCTACCTGGATTTCAGCAAAGCCTTTGATACTGTCCCTCATAGGAGGCTTATCAATAAACTCAGTAGTTTGGGGATGGGTCCCAAGGTGGTAAACTGGATCAGAAATTGGTTGACTGACAGACAACAGAAGGTGATGGTAAATGGAGCTCACTCGGATGAAAGGAAGGTGATTAGCGGGGTGCCGCAGGGTTTGATCCTGGGCCCGACGCTGTTCGATGTATTTGTGAGTGATATTGCTGAAGGACTGAATGGAAAAGTCTGTCTTTTTACAGATGACACGAAAATTTGCAACACAGTGAACTCCCCCGAGGGAGTGCTTAACATGAGGAGGGATCTGCAAAAGCTGGAGGAATGGTCTGATGCTTGGCAATTGAGATTTAATGCGAAGAAGTGCAGTGTCATGCACTTGGGTAGCAGAAATCCAAAGGAAATGTACGCGATAGGGGGCGAGAGGTTGTTGTGCATAGAGCAGGAGAAAGACCTTGGTGTGATTATTTCTGTAGATCTCAAGGCAGCAAAACAGTGCAACAAGGTGGTGGCAAAAGCCAGGAGGATGTTGGGCTGCAAGTTTGGATATGGAATTTTTAAGTCGGGTACAGCCAAGGGCTTCTTTCTTTCTTTTATTTTTTATTTAACTATATTTTTATACCGCCTTATCCTTCAGTCAAAGCTGTTTACAACGTAACTCAACAGTATACATGGAACATTTAACTAGTGTACAACAAACGCTTAAACAAGGGAGGGGAGGTTAGTAACATGATTAACTATGTACAGTGTCATATGTGTATGACATAAACTATGTACAGTTCAGTGTGCAGTGTTAAGGACAGTGGTTGGTCCATGGCCGGGGGTCAACAGGTGGTGGTTTGGGTCTTATCATTCTTCTTAGTTCTTCAAGTATGGCTATAAGGTTTTATGGCTAATTCCACAAACCTCTCTGCAGTGGGCTTCCAGTTTGCTGACTGTTTCTCAGTTTGCTATGCCTCAGGTCTTCGATAGCCGTCCAAGGAGGGAGGGAGAGGGGGGCTACTGAAAAGGAGTTCAGATTAAGGAAAGCAACTCTTACCAATCCTGGATCCTCTCCTTCAGCTCAGACAATATCTCCTGGTGCAGCTGGGAGATTTCAGGGAGCTCACTCCAACCCTGATGTAGCTTTGCCTCCTCCGTGACATCATCATCATCCCCGCCCAGCACTTCTAGCACAGCTGTGTAGAAACCCTGTAATGACATCACCCAAGCGCGAGCTGCGTTCTGTCAGACATTCAATACTGAACAGATTTCCACAGATCTATTATCTGTGCACATGTCAACAGTACCAACACAACCAATATTGCCTTAGGGTCAGGAGTAGCACATTAAACTTTTGATGACTTCAGAGCATGGCCATCAACTGGTGACCATATTGACTATTTTTTCCCTAAAATTCTCAGTTAATATTAGCAGAGTCTTTGATCTGTGATAGCAGCATAAAAATCCATTAGTGGCAAGTCTGAGAAAAATCAGTCTAAAGGAACAGTACATACAATAGATAGCCATGGCTCTTTATCTCATGGAAAATCTAATCTCTTCACATTAACCCAAAGAGGTTTGGCACATAGCCACAGGGCTGCAGACAGAAATAATCATTCAGACCTCTCTTAAACCTTTCATTCTCAACAGGTTTTAATATATTTGAGCCAAAGCACAGTGATTTAATGATGTATAATTCCATCTGATAGGCAACACCACAGCCTGACAGCTCTCTCTGCAGCTTTCCCCACAGCTACCTCCTAAGCACTAGCGTGAACTGCACAGCATAATATGTTTTGTGCAAGCTAAGGTCCAAGCCTGCCTGCTAAACCAGCGTCAGATGATGTTAGCAGGTACACACTATAATTAACATATATCCATATGTAAATGGGGTATTTCTATATGCAAATTAAGCTTTAGCAGGTCCACAGTAATACCGTAGCATGCCATTTTCCATCTGCTATTTACTGAGGAACTGCTGAAGTCTAAAAGTTGACATTTGTCTCAGACTCCCTCCAATTCCTCCACCCAGTGTAGTTCCAGTGCTCCCTAAGGCCCCAATCTTATGCTTTTCTTCCCCCAACCATTCTCATCCTGTAAATACTCCAATCCTCCTGAACAATGCCTTACTTTTCCAAAGGGTCCTCACCTTTAGGAGCAACCTGGCAGGAGGGACGGGTAATCCCTTCCCCTGGTGCCACTCTTTGGAATGATGCTTCGGTGATACTGGTGTACCTCTACTTCAGTGCAGTGGAACAAACTACTTGAGTGTGTGCATTGAGCAACTTCTCTAGCCCTATTCAAATCCGGGCTATAAACCCACCTCTTTGGAGGCTGCTTTTCAATCCTGAGGCCCCTCACGATCTTGTTCACCACTTCTATGTATCTTACTGTACACAGGGGAATCAGTACAGCCTTCTATAGAAGGGGGAAAGATGGATGACCAGTCTGTAAATATTTATAGGGGGTTATTTTACAAGTCCTATTAGTGCTTTAGAAGTCCAAAAAGAGGCAGAGAGATGTCCAAAGCACAGAGACGTCTCCAGAGGCATTTTAAAAGCTGAGTCTGTGGACATCTGAGTCTGAACGGTAGGACCGGCCCGTCCATTGTGCAAGAATGTTGTTCACATAGGGCCCCGCGCCAACTTCATTCCGCACATGGTCAATTTGCAAGGCCGGCTTCAGAGGGAGCCAGGGAGGCCTGAGGCCTTAGGCCTTGACTGACCTCTGCACAGTGCCAGAGTGAAGACTGACATGTTCCTTCACTCTGGCAGCTGTGTTCTTGTGAAGCGCGCTGAGTGCCGGGAAACAGGAAATGCCCTTTAACCTCTAGTGCCCGTGGGCTTCATAAGAATATAGCTGCCAGAGTGAGGGAACATGCCGCTCTTCACTCTGGCACTGTGCAGAGGTGAACCAGGGTTTCGGGCCTCCCCGGCTCCTTCTGAAGATGGTCAGATAGGCGTGGGGCTCTTTGGGGGTGGGGGCTAGGATAGGACTGGAGATGGGCTGATTGGGGGGGGGGCCTTGAACTGGAAATAGGCTGATGGGGAGCTAGAATAGGACTGGAAATAGCTGATGGGGGGACTAGGACTGGAAATTGACTAATTGGGGGGCTTGGACTAGAAATGGGCTGATGGGGGGATAGCATAGGACTGGAAATGGCTGATGGAGGGCTAGGATTGGAAATGGGCTGATGGGGGGCATGGACTGGAAATGGACTGATGGGGGGCTTGGACTGGAAATGGGCTGATGAGGGTGTAGGATAGGACTGAAAATGGGCTGATAGGGGGCATGGACTGGAAATGGACTGATGGGGGGCTTGGATTGGAAATGGGCTGATGGGGGGCTAGGATAGGACTGGAAATGGCTGATTGGGGGTTAGGATTGGAAATTGGCTGATGGGGGGGCCTGGACTGGAAATGAGCTGATGGAGGGGCTAGGATAGGACTGGAAATGAGCTGATTGGGAGGACATACTGAATATGGGCTGATGGGGGGACTAGGATAGGTCTGGATATGGCTGATGGGGGGCTAGGACTAGAAATAAACTGATTGGGGGACCTGGACTGGAAATGGGCTGATGGGGGACTAGGATAGGCCTGGAAATGGCTGAAAGGGGGCTAGGATTGGAAATGTGCTGATGGGGGAGCATGGACTGGAAATGGGCTGATGGGGGGCTAGGATATGACTAGAAATGGCTGATGGGGGCTAGAATTGGAAATGGGCTGATGGGGGGATGGGTGGGACTAGAAAGGAGCAGATGCTGGGTGGGGCTGGAACTAGAAAGGAGCTGATGTTGGGGGAGGACTAGAAGGGGAGAGGGCTGGGGGAGTGAGGTTGGAGAGGGGAAAAGATATTTTGTGTAGGAGGGAAGAAAAATGTGTGATTGGCCGGGTATTGGGAGAGTAAGTGGGGACTGAGGATGGAAGGGTGAAATTTAAGTGGATGAAAAAGAAATAAAGAAAGAAATGGAGGAAAGAGCAAAAGGGGAAAGATCAGTATGTTAAAGCAGATTGAGAGAGAATGGAAAAAACTAGAAGAGAGAAGAAAGGACAAATGGACAGCAGACAATGGAGAGTTAGCCGAAGACACGAAGAAACCAGAAGAAAGTGACTGAAGCAATTGCAACTGAAAAATTAAATACCCAAACAACAAAAGGTATAAAAATACTTTTTTTATTTTGAATTTTTATCTGGAATATGTCAGCTCTAGGAATTGTGCATCGCTAACGTCTTTGCATTTTGTTTAGTACAAGAGGAAATTAATTTATAGTTTTATTTCTGCAGTGTTGTTGTGCATTCCAAGTTTGGCTTTTGGGATTCCCAGTTTAATTATTGCCTTTCTGTTTCTAAATTGTGATCCCTTGTTCTTTGTTTGGTGACGGTTTATGTTCTGCATGTGTAACCGAGCTGATGTATTCTGTTCATGTAGTTTCTATTTGACAGTGCCACTTGTTCTCTTCCCAGTAGGAGATGTATTGGTTTAATAATTGCAGTGTTGCCTTTTGATAGGTAGGGTCTTGTGCTTTGTGAGTCCTGGTAGTGTTATGATATGGCGGGTTTGCTATGGGTTCTAAATGGTCAGTGTTTATAGTACTTCCTAATGTGCCTGGCAGTTGGCACTGGAGTATAGTAATGTAGAAATCTGGTAATCTTTCTTTATCCATACACTCATTAAGAAACATGTTTACTAAAAGTTAGCGCATGTTAACATTATGCAAATATTTATGCAAACGAGGCCCCACAATGAGTCTCTGCACATGGCCCCGCACCCCCCTTGGACCACCCCTGCTGGACGTCACCACTTGATCTCAGAAACATTCCGGATGCCTGGAGTTGCGTCTAAGGTTATACCTGTTCCAGGCATGAATGGGCATTAGGAAAGTGCTCATTTTGGCCATAAAACATCCAGAAGGTGTAGAGAAGATGAGCCTCCACCATCCCCAGGGTTCTGCACAATGACCATGAGAGCAGCAGTGGGATTTGAACCCTGCCTTCCCTGGCCCTAACCCATGAGGCTATTGCTAGACGGCCATGGTCTGCAACACTATTCTGGGTACGTCCTGCAGACGTCCATGTTTATGAAGTCATGTCTGCATCTGGTCGTGCTCGCTGTTTTCCCCAGACATTCTGGCTTGGATATCCCAGACTGCACTTGGACGTTATAATTTATAATGTGAGAGAAAGTGCATGTATTTGCTAAGATCTGTTGGTGATCAGGCTGTCAATATTTGCATAAGGTTACCAGATGTCCCTGATTTTAGAGCAGTGTCCCCAACTCCCACCTGTTTGACAGCCTCCTGCCCCTGATTCCAGCAATGGGGACAGAGGGGGTAGAAAAAAAAACATTGAATTTTCAGTTTATTGATTGGAATATGTCAGTTTTAAAATTTACATCCATTATCTGTATATTTCGCACAGTATGGGGGAAATGCATCACTGTTTCTAGTTCTCTGTTGATTTGTCTGCTTGGAAGTGATATTGTTGCTGTCATGGGATGGATGGGTGGGGGGTACAGGGTAAAGACTCCTCTTCCTTCTTACAGACCTTGTTGCTCAAACCTGGAATTTAGGTAACCCTTCCCCATTCCCTGCTTCAGATAACTAGTGTCCTAGATTTGCCTGCCTGGTAACCTTATATTTATAGGGCCCGATATTCAATTAGGCAGGCTATGTGCCCCTTCAGCGCATAGCTGTGCCCACCGACCCCTAACCATAGATAGTCAATGCCAGAGTCATGTGTGGTACCAACATTGAATATCCAGGGTTTGCCGCACATGCCGGAAGCTGCATTAGCTAACCGGGCATAAGAGATATTGCCTGCTGCCCAGTTAGCCTCTGTGCCTTGAAGATAGGTGAGGGGTTTTTAGACACAGGTCGCTAACCGGGCAGCATGCAGTATCATTGCTGCCCAGTTAGGGACAGTCGCTGCCTCTGCTCCTCCCCAGAACACCCCTATTGGGGCACGTAAGGAATATAATCGCAGATATTCAGCAACACTACCGTGCTAATGCCACATAATGTCTCTCTACGCGGCAGCTACACGGTTTACAGGGCCGTAAACCACGTAACTGCCCTTCAAATATCTAATGTAATCTGTCTGGTGCACTTCAAAGTCTCTTATCATCTTCATTTCAAACGCTTTCCGGTCCTGGATAGATTGAAAGTTTCCCTTCAGGACCCTCAGCATAAAAATCATCAATGCTCTGCTCTGACCCTGTGAAGTGCTGGTCCAACAGCAGAGCCGGGGTGGCTGAATTCACACCCTGCTCTGTTCTGCCCTGCCTCACCACATGTCCGTGAGCATTCATTCTTCTCTTTAACATTTGGCTTGTCTCTTCAGTGTAGCAGCCCTCTGTACATTTCCTGCACTGAATCATGTAAACCACACTGAACAAACAGCATGTGCATGATCCCTTTATGCTGAATGTTTTCCCACGTGGCCAGAGCCGTGGTACATGCTGCAGAATTTCAGATCTTGTTCTACACCCAGAGCAGCAATTAAAATTTGTTAAAAATAAGTTTCCTGCATTTCACTGCAGACTGATAAGGGCCAAGATGGGAGCATAAAGTCACAGTCTGTTCTTGACATTGCGCTGGGGTAGGGCTGGTCACAGTACTGTAGGTTGTACTGTAAATGCCATGGAAACAAGGCACCAGTGAAATCTTCTAGAAACCTGACCCCGGGGAACAATGAGCTACATAAAAATAGAACATGAGCCCAATGAGAAGCGTCACAGGCTGGGCAGGAAGGAGAAAACTCCCCAGGAGAAATCGGATATAAATGAGCAAAAAAGTGCGTGAATGTCATGACTGAGCACAGTGTGTATGGGCAACAAACTCTCCCATGACCACTGTCACAACAGTTAAGCTGTAAATGAAAACAGCTCATGGTAAGTGTACACGATGGGATTGATATTATAAAGATTGATGCAATTAAAACTCACTTTTCACCACATAAATCTAACTAGATAAACTTTTCCCCCTTCGCCTTCCCTACGGTTAAACTATGTCAGCACAAAATCACTATGCATATAGATTTACCCACCAAAAAGAGGGCCCCAGCTGACATGTAGCTACGGCAGGGTTTGCATGTTATTCAGGCTCTCTCTCTAAGTGTGCATGCACAAATGGTTGTCCTAAATCTGACCACACAAAGTTAATGCAATTAGATTTAGCCAGATACACAGCTGTAGCTTTAGACTGTCAGCTGTGAATGAAGTGGTTAACGTCTGTGCCCGGTGGCTCTTTGAAAACCTTCCCCTGCCTGTGCTCAGTTACCTGCATTTGCCTTCTGGCTTCCAGGACATCAGGTGCTAAAGGACAAAGGGAAGGCCGACACTGGACCAGGGCTTGGGGAGGTTGCTTGAAGGCAACAGTGGCAGGGTATTGCTGACAGTCTTCTTTATCTTCCCCCAAAACTGTACTTCACAATTTGGGAGCCTGAAGTGTGTGTGGTGGGGAGGGGGGAGGAAGGGACACCGTAGTTTCAGATATGAGCAACAAGGCATGAAGGAGGGAAGGGGGGTCATTATCTTGAACCCCGATTCATCCCATGACAGGCAACGTATCACCTCCAAGCAGACAAATCAACACAGTGATGCTTTTCCCCCGTACTGTGTTAAATATAAAGTTAATGGATTAAATTCTAAAAACTCTCTATCCTCTTTACTGGAATTGGGGACGGCAGGCTGCCAAACAGGTGCAAGTCATGGACACAGCTCTAAAATTGGAGACAATCCCCAAAAATCAGGGACATGTGGTAAACTTACTACTAACTCTGATAGGTGGACATTTCTGGTATAGAGCGGCAACATTCGGCCTTGTCATTTTGACAGTGAACAGCTGTGTGCCAGGAAGTAGCATGGAGGCAAAGCTTTATAACAAGAAGACGAACGTATGCATCTACTCCGGCCACCAGCAACAGGCCTCCCAGACCCTTGACCACTGGGATCCTCTCAGATTCCTACCGCCCCTGTAGTATATTTCCTAGAAGTATAATACATCTGTGCGTTTTTTACCATTTCATACCAGCAGCTCTGCTTGGCACTGAGAGGATTCTCTGCTAGCTTAATATCCTGTTTTCCAGCCTGCACTAATGAGACCCTGGATGGTATAGTATTCTCCCAGTCCCTATCTGAAGTATCATCTGGCAACGTGGAAGTGAATTCCAGCCCAGACAGCAAAGGGAGCAGAGACCCCATATGGGATCACTTAAAAAGTCATTTGTAGAAGAAGGATTTCTTTCTGCATGTCCCAATAAACCAGGAAGTGTCTGGAGTTTTCCCTGTCAGGAATAGAAGATACAGATGCTAATGGAAAAGACAGCCCAAGAAGCCCCTCTTCACCGCAGAGCTGATCTTTCCCAAGGGCATCCTGCACACTCCCAGCAGGTGGGCAGCAACTTTCTATCTGCCTTCACTCTGTATCTTGTGCTTCTGCTCTCATGTACCTTGGCTTAGGGACTCAAAGGGTACAAGACTTTTTTCATGAGGCTACTAGGGTCCACTCTGTTTCCTTCTCCTGTACATACATCTGGCAATGAACCAAAAATATACTGACTTACCTCAAGAAATTTATGGATTTAGGAATTTGAGAAATGAAACAGGATTAACAGTGCAAAGACGTAAGTTACTAAAAGAGGTCTACAGCACAAATAATATTATCAAAGGAATGCACACTGCACAGATTACATCAAAAAGGCACTGAGAGTCTGTCTGTAGAAGAGAATTCCTTCTTACACAGGACGTTTCCTGACTCACTGCCCCATGCACAATGTCACCCAACTCTATATCAGCATGTGAGCTTAGTGAACGCTGGATTTTCTGTCTGGGTTCCACAGGCAGATTGGTCCTCTATGGTCCACATTTTCAATGAAATGGTGATAAGGCATTGGGAGCCCTAAGTCAGGAGAAGGAGGGAGGGAAGGAGGGAGGTGCATGCAAAAATATTAGAAAACGGTAAGCACATATCAAAGAAGGTGTCAAGGCACTTTATGTTAAACTCCGCTTACCTACAGAGCACCACAAAACTAAGTAATCTACCTCCAACCCAGAGCATTATCACTCTCAGCGCCGGAACTCCCTTCCAGATGATTTAAGAGATATGAATGACATCAAGGATTTCCGCAAATCACTTAAGACACTCTTATTCACGGACGTTTATGGTCAAGTTACATAAGAATCCCTGCTCCTTTGACATTTGAGAAAGACTGATGAACTGATTAACTTATGCTATATGTATGTCTTGTCTCCCCTTCCCTTATGTTCCATGTAAACCTTCGATTGTATTGTATCCTTTTGTTGTATTGTTGACCACTTTGATGGAAGGATAAAGTGATATACAAATCGGGTTAAATAAATAAATAAAATAAATGAATGTTAAAGTGGCAGGTGGAAAGCTCCCAGAGTTCCTGGACCACAGGGCCCCAGCCCTACAGTGCATGTGGCCAGGACTGTACCGAGCCCTGTGCGAGTGGTGCGGCCGCACAGGGCGCATTTCGGCTCTCTGCCATTGCCTGCCCCCGCCACTTTGGCAGCAGCAGAGAGACGAAATGCGCCCCTTAAGTCTTTGCGCCGGCACACTAAGCAGGTCTGGTCTCTCCGGGAGGGACCAGGCCTGCTTAGCGTGCCGGCAACTTGCAGATCGGGCATGTGCCCCCCCCTCCCGCACCCCCATAAAGTGTCTAAATGGAGGTGCGGGAGGGGGGGGGGCACGCGCCTCATGTGCAAGTCGCACCGGGCGCATTTCAGTCTCGGTACGGCCCTGCATGTGGCCACTCTAAAGACTTGGTCGCCTGATCACCACAGTCTAGGTCAGTGATCCCCAAATGTTCAAGAGAAGGGCCAAATAAGCCATTTGGCAGTGGGGGAGGGGGACTGGTGAAGCCGGGATACCCTGCCAGTCTTGCTGCCTTCACCGCCGCCACACAAAATAAAAAAGGAAGGTAAACGTCCTTTGTGGGCCGGATTCAGCTCCAAGCAAGAAAAGAATGGCAAGCTGGAGAAATAAGCCTTGAGGGCCACATCTATCCCATGGGCTGTGTTTGGGGAAGAAGCAGAGCAATGACCCCTGGGGCACAGACACCATGCACCTAGGCTTCTAGAACAGAGCTTCAAGGTGGGGGAGAAGGACACAGCACAAACGTGGCACTTCCACAGAATCTCCATGTATCTCCCTCACGAGAAACTAATGACGCAGCCCACAGCTCCTCGACATTCTATGCCTAACTTACAACTCAGTAAAAGGCCAATTAACGTTAACGATTCTAATGATTTACTCACCATCTGCAGCCGTCTGAGCATCTCCACGTATCTGTTAGAAGGAGACAGAGGTTTATTAATTGTTATCAGGCACTAACGTGGGGTTTGAAGCCTGGAGTAAGGTGCTTCCCAGAGTACTCACTCTTTCTCTGAAGACAGCAGCTCTTCGGCAATGAACTGCACCCTGGCCTGGCCTTCCTTCTGTCAAAGGAAACCAAGAAACTTCAGAGAGTGGGTAACTGCAGTGTAAGGCTGAATCCTCAAACAACAAAACCATCTAGATTTCTAATACAGGGCAACCTGAGCCACTTCAGCTTTACAAGCTTTCAAAATAGCAGACCATGTCTTTATTAAAGGGGCAATTGGGGTGGGAGGCATGGAAATCTGAAAATCTGTACCAAGGGAAATCTTCCCCCACTGTTACTTGCTACTACACATCTTACTCTGCTTTCGGCTTTTTTATTTGCTTTTATAAATAGCCCTTGGAATGAGAGTGTGAGAGTTTTTGATCCCTGCAGTGACTGATGCTTGTTTGTGACGCCCTGCAGCATTACAGATATGCAAACTAAAGAAGACTCAGTAGGACGGACCACTCCTACTGCTTCAATCTGCATATCGGTAACACATGGCAGAGTTTGAAGTTACCATTCCTTTAAGGACAGAAGGGCCGATATTCTACTAGGCAGGCTATTTGCCACTACAGCACGTAGTCCTGTCCGCTCACCCCAACCCCAGATATTCAATTCCACAGCAATGACATTGAATATCTGGTTTTGGCGCCCAGGGAAACCTGCCGCAGAGCCTAACTGAGTAGCAGAGATATTGCACAGCCACCCAGTTAGCGGTACGCCCCACCTCCGCTCTCCCCAAAACGCCCCAGTGCTAACCGGATAGCATCAGGGCACGTGGGGGACATAGACGGGGACGTAGGGGAACATAGACGGGGACGTAGGGGACACAGATGGGGACGTGGGGGACATAGATGGGGACGTAGGGGACATAGACGGGGACGTGGGGGACATAGATGGGGACGTCGGGTACACAGACGGGGATGTGTGGGACATAGACGGGGACATAGGGGACATAGATGGGGACGTAGGGGACACAGACGGGGACGTAGGGGACATAGACGGGGACGTGGGGGACATAGATGGGGACATAGGGGACATAGATGGGGACGTAGGGGACACAGACAGGGACATAGGGGAACAAAGACGGGGACATGGGTGACACAGACGGGGATGTAGGGGATACAGACGGGGACGTAGGGGACACAGATGGGGACGTGGGGGACATAGATGGGGACATAGGGGACACAGACGGGGACGTAGGGGACACAGACGGGGACGTAGGGGACATAGATGGGGACGTAGGGGACACAGACGGGGACGTGGGGGATATAGATGGGGACGTAGGGGACATAGACGGGGACATAGGGGACATAGACAGGCAAGTAGGGGACACAGACGGGGACATGGGGGACATAGGGGACATAGACGGGGACATGGGGGACACAGACAGGGATGTAGGGGACACAGACGGGGACGTAAGGAACATAGACGGGGACGTAGGGAACATAGACGGGGACGTAGGGGACATAGACGGGGATGTTAATCGTGTAGCTGCCATTGAATATTCCCATTTAAGGCGTTTACATGGTTTACTAGGCTGTAAACCGTATAAACGCCTTTCGAATATCGAGCCCAGAATTTCTAGACCCAGTAACATGCTCTTAGGACCTTAGGACGGGTGCAAATGCTTCACCATCCTGGGCGCCGAAGTCCACTTACAGCAGCATCTGCTGGAGAGGAAAGATCAGCACTGCAGGATGTGGGAACGTGGCGGAAGGTCCAGGGCACGAGGAGCAGAGATAAAAACTCACGGAAAGGTTGAAGAGGACTGCCAGATACCGGGCACATTTCCCAAATCTCCTTTGCATTCCAATGTAGTCCAGTAGGATTAAGGCCCATTATAGCAATAGATTCCCTCCATTATATCTCATAGGCAGCAGAGGGTATTTCCAACCACTCAAAGGCTTTTTGTCTCTTTCACTACCAGCTATTTCCAGTGTTCCAAATCAGAAAATGATAAAATTCACGTCCCCAGAAGACAGCGACTGCAAATGCCTGGGCACAATCATTATTCCGTAATACAGGCATTGTAATATTTTGATATTTTTTAGAACAAAGATGCCAAAGAAAGTGTTTTCTCCTAACACAGTAGCAGAGACGAGGCGAGCCTGTTTGTGCCAAGCTCCGCGTACCAAGAGAGGAAGGTTGAGGTCAGCCCCTCTCACTCCTTAGACACACGTCACGGCTTGGCGTTCCACTATGATTAATGTGTCTTAGCAGAAAGACAAAACATTGGGACCCTCCATCACACAGCCACTCTGCAGCCATGTCTGACACTATGTCCAGGCGGTAACCCACTGACTGTTTGCTTAACTACTAAATGAACTCTAAGGCTGAGAACACTCAAGGGCAGAGGAAGAAATAAGCTTCTTTCATCCCATGGTGGAAATGAAAAGACAGGATAAAGTTACTGCAAAGGAGGCATCGGATCATTTGCCTTCACTTGGGAACCGGCAGAGATGAGAAGGATTGGGAGGTACAATGCAGCTGAGAATTTAATCACTTTCCTAGGTGTATTTAGGCTGCACCTTGCATTACCCTGTAGTGTCTGCATAGCCAGGACTCAGGGATCAGGAGAAGCTGACAGCAGGTGCTGAGGTGCTTGAGGGAGTGGGAGGAAGAGGGCCAGATTCTGAGAACTGAGGAACAAGGCACCATGAATCGGAAGGGACATTTGCAGCAGGAGAGAAAATGCCACTGCACCCCAAATACAATCTGGAGGTGCTGGAAGCATAGAACTATTTAAAATAGCTCCACTCCCATCTGATCCGGTAGGGTTCAAAAGGATTTACCCATACTGAGCACCGAAAAGTATATCCTTTAACTCAGACAACGTTATAGAGGGCCACCACTGAACAGTGGTCCACAGCAGGTGCAGAGCACTTTCGAGAGGGCAATCTCCAAAAGCATCGCCCTTCTGCCACTCCTGAGGAGTGATAATGGGGTGAGTGGGTCACAGATGTTATTGACAGTGGGACTATAGGGTCATGTAATCGTTAGTGTGAGGTTTGCTGCACTCTAAGCGCACTGTGCTAAAAGCTAGCGTTGGGCCCTACAGTAAAGATCTCATGCTAACCAGCTAGTGCGCAACCGGGTGGGTTAGAGGTAGAATGTGGGCACTGGCAGCGCAGCACGGTTAGCGTGACCATCTTGGGTGCACGCTAACTGCGGCTGTTGCCATTAGCGCAGGTGCAATGCACTAGCAGCAGGGGGCCTGATGTTAGCATAGATTCATGGCCCAGTCGCACGCTCACTTAGAGCATTTTAGCACACATGCCCCAGATCGTTTTGTGTTTGGTTGGTTTTTGTCAGTTATGAAGCAGAGGGCTACGGCTGGGATATTAGGAAAGGGATTGTTTAGGGTTTATACTCATTTTATTTTCTATTTTAATATCTGAGTTGTGGGGAGGAGAAGGGTCAGGCACCGTTTCTCTAGCTTTTTTATGCTGGATGTGATTATTTCTATTGTTATATGCATTACTACAATATGTGTAGAGTGTAGGTTTTGTCCACAGAAAGACGTGAGGAAATTGACATTACATCACTACTACATTAAACAGAGAGCAGACTACTGTATGTTTCAGTCTGTGCATAGGAATAACACAAGAGGTCAGCTGCCGGAATGACTCTCAGAGGAAGAAAAGGAGGTGGACGGGGAGGGGGGGGGGGCTGGAGGGGGGGGGGTAGAGGAATTAAAAGCCTGGAGCAGGGAGCATCATGCTCCATACGCTATTCACAGCAAGAGAATTTATTGACTCAATAAGCCCAGATGTGATATCTGCAGATGACAAAACCTACAGACAGCACAACCACAGTATATGTACAAGCTGATGGTCGCTGTCACTGGCCTTTGGGAGAACGTAAGAAATGCCACACTGGCTCAGACCAAGGGCCATCAAGCCCAGTATCCTGTTTCAGGCCACAAGTTGCTGGTCCACATGTCCTGGCTGGAGAGCAGTGGTGAGGTGAAAGCAAGAGGGGGTCAGAAGAATGGAACAAAGCCGCGGGTGGATTTCTGTAACGCTGCATTGTGTTGGAGAGTTTCAGCGCATTAGAGAACTCACGTGGTCACCTCTGGGCTGCATGAAAGTTCCTGAATGACAGGAGGTACCAAGGCGGTTTCTTGACCCAGGGTCAGTCCAAACAAGCTGATCCAGTACTGGCTTTACCCCACTATATGAAGCGGAAAGATATTTTTCTTCATGCTCTACATAAGCCTCTTTGGGTTGATCTGGGCAAGTGGCAACCCTGAGCCATAGAAGATAAAGTGACTTGTTTGTGTCAGCAGTGGGATAGAGTGAATGTCCAGGGTGACTGCCTATGAGCAGCTGTCACTTGTTTTCTATCAGCGTAGTGATGATGCACCATCATTTTGGGAGTGAGGTGCAGTGGGATGCCCCACTGCTCATGTCCTAGCACAGAAAATACTGGGACTGTAAAATGTTGCTCCTCGCCTTGGGCATATTTAATGGAAAAGTGCGTAATAAAGCACAAGAACATCAATAGATTTTAAATTTCATATTCCTATGGTATTTATTTTGGGTTTTTTTTTTACATCTCTATCTTTTCCCCAATGATCACATGAAATGAAGATTCCCAAAAGTTGGCATAGTCATCATTGCACCAGTTTTTCCAGCCCCTCCCAGCCAGCAGCTTAAAGGCATTCCCCAGTGCATGCCTGAGCCTCGCTGGCCCCAACCAAGAGGAGACTTGACTTCAAGCAAAAGGTGCTCCAGATACACTGAAATGGATTTCCTAGGATTTTAAGGGTTAACCATGGGAATATAGGCTATGAACGTTCAGTGCATCCTGCGGCCTGCCAGACTTGTGTTAGGGCTTACTTCCTACAAGGCAGATCGTAAACCTGAAACCTCCCTGTCAGAGATATGAAGGTCAAAGGTTTGAAAAACAAAATGATTATTTGTGTCTGGAGACAATTCCCACCCACTGCAAAAATAAGGACCCCTCTTCCCAAAAAGATGGCCATGCTGTTAATGGAAGGGCCTCTGCACAGCACAGATACCAGCCACTGGCCTGTCTGACAAGTGGCAGCTTATCTTTCATATTATAAGCCATGATCGCATGAAATCTGCAGGGAAGCCCTCTAGCGGTGCTGTGGATCGGAGGGGGAGGTGTTGTGATATTGCGGTTTTAGTTGCAGCAACTCTTCCTACTGGCAGCAGAAGGCTGCATGATTCCTGCACAGCTTGCTGGGAACCTTGATTACAAGCTCCACCTTGCTGAACAACCCCCGTCCCCCCTGCACCCTCATCTCAAGAAACACTGGCCAACACTGGTCAGTGCTTCACCATGTAGCTGCTAATCACCAAACATTAAACTGCTTCCTTGCCAGACACACTGCAAATGCAATTTCTTCAAGGCCTTTTAAGGACATAAGAGCACATCCCAGACAGACATTTTAAAACAGTAATCAGTGATTTAAAACCTAGAAAAGACGCCTGGGCCAGATAGCACGGGGTCCAGAACATCATCAAATATCTGGTTTACCTGGAGAAATAGTAGAAAGATCACAACTTTGCAACCCTAATTTGACTGCCTAAACCAAAGATGCAGCTCTAACAGATTCTTATCGACCAATAAACCAGTAATAAAACCAGGACCTAAAATTCTGCTTACTCTTGGCAGACAGAACTTGGTAATGCTAAATTTAATTCAGACTAATCAGGTGGGTTTTATGTGGAGAAGATATGCTTTTGTGAACCTACCAAAACCTATGACAGCCCCACAAACCAAACTGAAATCACCCTTGCCCACTGCCTTGTGGAGTTTCAATGATGAAAGAGCTTGGGATTATTTATTTTAGGATCTTTAATAAATTTGGTTTAACATGAATTGTTTTTTTTTTTTAGAATGGACTAAGGTATTCTCCAACCTGCAAGCAAACGTCTTTGTTAATGGACAGCTGACGGAATTCTTCCCTTTGTTCAGAGGAGCAAGACGAGGCCGCCAATCGCACCCTGGTTATTTATAGCTTAATTAGAAAGCTCCATCTAATAAAAGGTATTACATCGGGAAGACAGGGCACCCTAGCGAATGATCAATAAAAGATAAACATTAACAACTACTCATGGATGACAGATAGCAAAGAAGCACAGCACTGATTTCATCTTCTGATCGGTTTTCAGTTCTGCAAATTCATTATAAGTTGCCTGAACTGAAGGAAAGGAGCAGACGGGCTCCAGGACATTTAAATACCTGGGAGCATTCAAGCGCTATAACGCTGCTATACCAGCAAAGCTGTGCGATCACGACCCTAACAGAACTGTGGACAATGAAGAGGTTATGATCACGTCGGACATTCCCCTTCCAAATGATTTACAGGGACCAGCTCTTGTGGACAGTGTGGCCTAGGAGAAACACACGAGAACTGCATTGAAAAGAGAGGTGTCAGAGTTAAGTGATAATTCAGAGAATTCTGTGGCGAGACTCAGAAAACAACAAATGCCATGAGAGACCAAGAAGACGCGGCAGAAAGATATAGAAATATTACCGATCATAATGGGAGCCACAGGCCTGATTAAAAGCAATTTCCTATCACACCTTGGCAGGTTGCATACACATATTACAACCTATGAACTCCAGAAGGAGGCGCCCTTTAGCATGGTGCAAGTACCTCGGCCAGTGTTGGCAGTAAATATGGCACTGAGCTCACACTCCATATAGCCTGGCTAAGGAGTGAAGTTCACCCCATTTAAAGACACTGCCCCTAGACAGTTTTTCAAAAATCTAGAATTTAAATAGCATTTGAGTGCTATAAAAAGAAGTAAAACCCCAGAGAGGCGGAGGAGCTTTGCCCGTCTCCATGCAAGAAAGACATGTAGTTCTTAAACTGCCAGTGAACATATTACACCCACTGCAAGCATTCCCCATCTGGACACAGAAAAAAGTCTCTGATTGTTTTAAACCTGAAATCATGAAACTTCTCTGGAATTTCAGATGATCTGGAATCAGCTGGGCCAAACTAACTGTAGAAAACAAAAGAGGAGGAATGCCTTCTGGATGCAATACTATCAGGGCGGTCAGCTAGGGTGCCAGATCTCTGTGGGCGGCTGGCCATGTACTTCGGCACACATGTCCTGCCAATTCTGAACCCCTGAAGTTAAGTCAGAGGGGAGTCAGAAGCAGCCGGCCATGTGTGCCAAAGCACATGGCTTGCCGCTGAGCCGAGCTGTGCCACCCCTCGATCCTGCTGACAGATTTGGCAGTATCACAGCTCAGCATGGGGAGGGGGGCGCTGCACTGTTCGAGGGGGGGGGCAGCATGACTGAGGCTTCTGCCTAGGGCAGCAGAAACCCTTGGGTCGGCTCTGGATACCATATAACACATATACAGACAGACAACACATGGAAATTACACTGGAAACTCTAAACCTGCTCCTCTAGACGTCTAGGATGATACGTGCAAACAATACTTCCCTTACACTAGAACAACACATGACACACTAGGCCATCATTTCTGAAATCTTTTAAAACCATTGTTCGTAGGCTGGAAATGAGACGCTTAGATCAAAATAAAAGCAATGTATCTCTGTCTGTGACAGTAGTAAACCCTGGGCTCCTTCTGGGAGTTTCTAAGTCAATATTCTAAAGAAACTCTTCTGAAACAGGAAGGGGGGGGGGGAGGATTTTCCCCTTCATTACAAGATCGAAAAACAGCTGGAATGTCCCAAGCACACACATTGACAACCTATTTCCAAGCTAGACCTTACTTTCCTTCTGAAAAATATTAGATTTATATAGACACGCTAAGGTATAGATAAGGAATGTGCACCTACTACTGAGAAAGTGAATAAAATCATTGAATGGTATGGTCTTGCGAGAAATCTGATGGATATTTTTCTGTCTTCCCACTGGCAAATAAGGACTAGATTTACTAAAGTGTGCTACCACGTCAGTGCACATTAACAGCACGAGTGAGCACTATCAGTAGATGATGGTACTTGTGGTAAACGACACACACTAATGCACTGTAGCGAAGTAATGCCTTTCGGCAAATCTAGCCCTAGATGAGGGAAGACCTCACTAAAGAAGATACGGAAAGCTTTCTTGCTCATCTTTCACGGTTACTAACAAATATGAATCGGAGAAAGATACAGTATAAACTTGCACTGGGAGAGAGAGATTTATTTCTTTATTAATTAGTATTTAACTCATGCTTTTCCAGTTTTAGTTCAAGATAGAATGGTTGTAAAGATTGATCATTAACGGGAGAAGCTTCACTGCTGGCAAGCAAACTCAAAAGGCAAGAAGAGATTCATTGCCACGGAATTATTATTAGCTAAAAACATTTGGGTGGAGGAGAAAGAACCCTCAAATGTGTACCTGAAACAGCTGATAAAACAAACAGCTTTCTCTCACATCTTAAACTGGATACTTGATCTTAAGGATCAACCACATGAATATAAGTTACTGTGGGATATGTTTACATGCCTTAACCACTAATAACCCAATGCAGAGGATGTGTAACGGGGAGCGGATGTTGCGTCAGTGGAAGTGATGTGTTTGAAAACAAATGGAACATGGTATGTGCTAATGGTGTATTGACTTTTCCTCCAGGGATTTGTCTAAACTGTTTTAAACCTAAGTTTGCTAACTACTTTGATAATTTCAATGGCTCAGATTTGTGGAAAAGGATGAGCTGGTTAATATAGTGTATTTGAATTTTCAGGAGGTATTTGACAAATCCTTTTTGAGAAACCTCTCAGGAATTTAAACAGCCATAGGATGGGCAGTATGTCCTATTTATAATGCTTCTGTATCACTCCATGGTGCAGTTCTGGTCGTCCCACTTTGTAGATAATTTAAGCAGCCGTGGAGCACTTCTCTTTGCTCCCGCGGCTCTGATGCCTTACAAGCTGCTGGACCACAGTGTTTCCAAAAACAATAACAAGCATTTCCTGTTTCTCCAGGTAGATGCACTATATCCCCACTGCTATACTCTTCCCCATAACCCATGGAATATCTATCCATAAGGATTCCACAGTGAATCCTGCAGAACTTTTACCTTAGTAGACTCTATGCCATCATATATGAGGTGCTGTCAAAACGTTCCAAAACTGACCCCATAAAAAATGATACATTAACTTGAGCTAGACCCCTTGGGAGTTGATGCAACAGTCCCAGCAGTCTTGCCATTGCTGGAACACATTCTGAAAGTCCTCTTTCTTCAGACTCTTCAGCACAGTCCTCGTCTCTTCCTGAATCTTCGTAATGGCATCAAATCTGTGCCCTTTGAGCTTCATTTTTATTCGAGGGAGAGGGAAAAGTCACAGATGGTCAAGTCAGGAGAAGAGGGAGGGTGAGAGACAGCAACCATGTTATTGTTTTGGACAAAAAACTGCTGCATTTTGATGGATGTGTGTGCCTGGGCATTGTCATGGTAGAACTCAGGATGTCTGTGCCTCACACGGTCCCGCAAGTTACCTCAAGCTGGAAGGTTGGGGGTTCAAATCCCACTAGACGACAGCAAACTTGGGCTGGAAGGACTGGGGTTTCTAGTCCCACAGGTGCTCCTTGTGGTCTTGGGCAAGCCACTTAACCCTCCATAGCCCATGTTCCCTGTAAAATAGATAGCTCCAAGTTATAATGCCCTGTTCAATGTAATTTCAGTTTTTTTCAATGTAAACTGCCTTGATATCATGAAAGGTGGTATACAAGAAATGTTAAATAAAATAAATAAATAAATAACTGATTCCAAGAGTTTCAGCAATATTTGGAATGGTTCTCTGACGATCTTCATGAATTAATTCATGAACTTTCTCAACATTTTTACTGGTTCTGCTTGTTGAAGGCCATCCTGAATGTTCATTGTCGTCAAGCATTTCTTGGCCACGTTTCAAACGTCCATGCCACTCACAGATTTGTGTTTTGCCTAAAGCACATTCACCAAATGCCTGCTGAAGCAATTGCTGTGTTTCCGACGTGTTTTTACTAGTTTTAATAATTCATTTTCAGTGGTGAGAAAGTCATGAAACACAAGGTAGACAAAGAAGTGCAGCACGGTGCCATGACTAGCTGCTGGGTAGCGCCAGGCGGCAGCGCACTGCTATACTATGTTCTATTCCCATACAGGAACTTTTTGACAGCACATCGCACGATAGCGCCACCCCTCCACCAGCTGGATCTATGTTGTCATTTCAAAATAATTTGAATTCCAGCATCACAGTGTATTACTATTGGTTATCTTCCTTTCAGCAGGCCTCTGAGATGCCTATTATATCTCTATCTTCATCTAGTATCATGACTTCGGCTCGTAAATATGATCACATAACTTCCCTTTTCATTGAACACCACTGGCTTCCTATCTCCTTCAGGATCATATTCAAAACCCTTTCTTTGGCTCACAAGGCCTTACATACCGGCCATCCAAAATATGTGGCTTCACTGCTCACCCTCCATGCCCCTGCTGAATCACTATATGGCAACCGGCTTCATATTCCTACCCCGTCACAGGCCAAATGCGAGATAACCCAGAAGTCCGCCTTCTACATTCAGGCCCCCTTACTCTGGAATTCTCTACCTCCCGACTTACGTTTGGAAACGTGTCACCACAGGTTCTGTTCAGCCCTTAAGACCTATCTTTTCAAACAGGCTTTCGGCCCCCTGTGAACATAGCCCTGGGAGGACAAGGGTTGTATAAATTTGTGAGCTGTTTGTTTTCTCTTTTCTATATGTTCTTCTGCTTTCTGTCTCATATAATCTAGTCCCTTTCTACCGGATTGCTTTTAGTGTTTTGTAAACTGCTTTGATTACTTTGTTTGAAAGGCGGTATATCAAATAATAATAAACTAGAAACCATCTAATGTTAAATTTACAACATTCTGTGGCATGGAGAGCAGGGGATCCTACCAGGAAGAGCTTTGTGGGAAGTTCTCAGTATTGGAGTGTCAGAAGACGCTGCAGGGCAGGAGTGAGGTACATTAGGAGATCTGAGCAGGGTGTCTTAGTACTGGAATGGGCAAGGCTGCTTTAGGGTAGAACTGTGTGAGGAAGCTTGCATTGAGCTTTCCATACAGACATGCAAGCTTAGCTACGCGGCTGTGATTAGTTTAGCTGCAGGAAACACACGTGAAAGCTTCTTAGGCTGCAGAAGCTATCCACGAGCACACCATCAGGGGCACACATGCATGCTCAGCATAGGAGGATTCTCTATAACGACTGCATTTATTATTGCATTGCCTGATGGTATACGTAGGTTCAATAATGCATGCAAATGATAAGCACCAGATTCTTACAACTGCTCCAAAGGACACACCATATTTCAGCTGCTATTCCATGTACTTGGGTTTTTCTGGACATATTTTATCAACACAGGAGGAATAAACACACTACTAGTCTGCCCTAAATTGGCCAGTAATGCGGCTGATACAAATCCAAAGCAGCAAGAGAGGAGGAGAAAGAGTACAGACTCCTATTATTTTGGGGGAAATTGACCTTATTATCTTCTTGTTGAAACTATTTCAATTACATTTCAAGAAGAGCTTACCTTTTGAGAAGAGTCAATTTTGGAAGAAAACCCCGTAGCGATTTAGGGTTCTGACTCTATTTCTGAGGAGGTCACTGATGTGAATGTGCAATTAGCCTTATTTTGACGTGAGTCTAGAAGGCCTTGCTATAGTTTTTACTGAGACCTCGAAGAAATGTCTGTCTATTTCAGGCATTTTTTGAGGACAATTTATCTGGATTGATTTCTCTAGTCCAGTGTTAAGATTTCAGTGAACGACTTTTTCTTTAATCTATGCAAGTATCGTTCAAGAAGTAGGGACCACAAAAATTTTGTGTGATACAAATCTGGCACATGCCACTTAGGCATTTTAATTTCATTTTATATTTATTGAAATTTAGCATACATTCAAAGAAATCAACTCTTGTTACATAAAACAAAGAAGAGATCCTAAAATATGATAGCCAAGTACATTGAGCAACACAATCAAGCAAGTAAGAACAATTTGCTCTCTCTTCTTATACCAGTCCACTAAAATTGGGGAAAGCAAGGATACAAAATCAGGAAAAACAGTGAAACACCAATAAAGGAAAAAGGATCACAAAGGACCTAGAAGTTGTGTATTCTATTAAGCGCCTATAATTTATGATGATGATAAAGTCACACTAGGTGGACTTGAACTATAGACTCATAAAACATATCACGAACCAAAAGAGACACCAAGCTGCAAAGCTTTAGGGCGAAGGAGGAGAAAAGCCTTCTTACACTTTTGCGTGGCACACGCTGCGTTGGAAAAACCCTAATCCTATATCCTTAAGAGTGTCTCTAAGCTGAAGATCCAATCTCTATCTAGTTCTGGAAGAGATTCAGAGTCCAAAGTTATTTCAGGCTCTAATCCTAGATCTTGGTCCATGGGCTCTTTTGCAAAGGAAGGCAAATAATATCCCCTCCCAACCAGCGGACAGAAAACATCCAAACCGGGAATCTTCAAAATCTATATCAAATATCTCTTTCCAGGCTGAGCCCAAAACTCTTGGGATCCAAAATTCTGAGTAAATATTCCTATCAAATGGTATATAATACATGACCATAGCAGAAGGAAAATCACTATTAGAACATATTGAATAAGATGGGTACAATTCTCCTGAAATATGCAAAAATTAACCCGGCAGCAGAATGTGGATTAAAAATTTAAAGTAGGCCTTCAAAGGGTTAAATGGTGTTACTATTGGGAGTGGAGGAAAATTAATACAACTCAAAGTCCTATGCGGAATCATACTCTCCAAATTCTCAATTTTTCTACACAAAGCTACATTTTCTTTAACCAAAACCTCTTCCAAATCAGAAAATTTATTTGGCTTCGATTTCATAGGATCTACTTTTTCTTTCAGAAGCTTAATATTAGCCTTCACTCCTTGAACTCTTACAGTTATTGACTGATATAGAGCTGAAAATGCAGCCAACAAGTGTTCCAACTCAGTAATCGCTTCCCACAACGTCTCAAGAGTGATTAGAGCAGGCTTAGATATAGCCAAAACACTCACCGGCAGTTGCTTTGCTCATGTTCCAGGGCACAATGCAACCTGGCCAGTGATTCCCTGCAGAAGTTCAGCCTGCAGTATACTCGGGGCCCACTTACACCAGCCTTGGTACCCTGGAGGCCAGACATGGCAGCCCCGCTCTTGCAGCAATTCAGCATTCTCTTTGTAGCCTCAACTGCAGGATCCACAGGAATATGGAGCTCTTCTGGATTCAGCAAAATCTCGTTTCTCTATTTCTCCTTCTCCTGGAGAGATTCATAGCTTCATGATGCATGAACCCGCCCTTTGGACTGTGTTGGGGATTAATGCCCTGAGCTGCGAGGAGTATCAAGGACAGTCCTCTTTCTCTTCCAAGGGCATTTGCCCATAGAAGTAAGCAGAAAACAGTCAATAAGAGCGGTGGAACAGACAGAGCTCTGCTTAGGGAAACTGTGAGTCGGCGTTCTTCACAGATCAGACTTTTGACAACTTCTAAGGTAACAGCTGTTTGTTCTTTATACATTTTTCCTAATGCACTGATGATTTAGTTCACTAAAAGGTACTTGAAAATGGAGATTGCAATCATACTCACTTTCTAATGCAGGACGCCAGAGATTCACAGCTGTACCTGCAGCAGCTGCAATGCTGAGAGATCTGGTCATTAGATCGAGGTTTTCTAAGTGCAAGACATGTTTGTGTCTGGGTCTTCACTTCCCTTTCAGGCTGAGCACAGACTAACATTTACCAAAGTCAATGAGCAGATACACGGTAGACTGCGAAGAGAACAGTGACTAGTGTAGCCCAGATGAACCACATCACAAGGAAATCAGAGGTTTTTTCAGCCTACTGCTAGTATTCTTAAAGGTCAAGCAGAGCAGCTAACTTACTCTCTATCAATCATCGGAAACACCTTGGATGGAGATTTAATAGAAGACATACGCACATTCCCATGAGAGGAGAAATGCTACGGATAGGAGATTTCAACATGCCGGATGTTGATTGGCACATTCCTGCTGCGATGACATCTAGAAGTAGGGAGATCCTGGATTCCGGCAACTGGTAACAGAACCCACACGTGAAGGGGCCATACTGGCCTTGCTGCTTACCAATGAGGAAAGTGTTTCTGATGTTATAGTGGGAGATCATCTCGTATCCAGTAATCACCAGATAGTGTTGTTTAACATTAGGACTAGGGCTGATAAAATCCATTCCAAAGCTAGGGTTTTAGACTTTAGGAAAACTAACTTTGCCAAGGTGGGTCAATACCTCAAGGAGCTGTTAGCAGGAAGGGAACAGCTAGAAACATAGAAACAGAAATATGACGACAGAAAAAGACCATATGACCTATCTAGTCTGTCCTTCCATATCAACAACTACAACAGTCCCCTTTTTACCTTTAGAGATCCTCTGTGTTTGTCCCATGCTTTTTTGAATTTAGTTACTGTCTTCAGCTCTACCACCTCCACTGGGAGACTATTCCATGGATCCACTACTCTTTCTGTAAAGAAATATTTCTGCATATCACTCCTGAATCTATCTCCCTTCACCCTCATCCCATATCCCCTCATAGCAGAACTTGCTTTCAATTGAAAGAGGCTCTCTCCTTGAACATTTATGCTACGGAGGTATTTAAACATCTCAATCATATCACCTCTATCCCGCCTTTCCTCTAAGGTGTACATATTAAGATCCTTAAGTCTGTCCTCATATGCTTTATAATGAAAACCACTAATCATTTTAGTAGCCACCCTCTGCACCGACTCCATCCTGTTCACATCCTTTTGAAGGTGCGGTCTCCAGAATTGCACACAATACTCCAAATGAGGTCGCACCAAAGACTTATACAGAGGCACTATCACCTCATTTTTTCTGCTAGCCATTCCTCTCTGTATGCACCCAAGCATCCTTCTAGGTTTTGCCGTTGCCTTTTCTACCTGTTTAGCTACTTTAAGATCATCAGACACAACCACGCCTAGGTCCCGCTCTTCTTTAGTGGACAAAAGTACTTCACCCCCTATACTATATTGCTCCCTTGGATTGCTGCAGTCCAAATGCATGACCTTACATTTTTTAACATTAAATTTGAGTTGCCAAATTCTAGACCATTCTTCAAGCTTAGCTAGATCCCTCCTCATGTTATCTACACCTTCCTGGGTGTCTACTCTATTGCAGATTTTGGTATCATCCGCAAAGAGGCAAACCTTACCCGACAGCCCTTCCGCTATATCACTAACAAAGATGTTGAAAAGAACAGCTGGGGGATGTAGAAAAACCATGGGCAAAATTGAAAGGGGATATTTTAAGGGCAACAAACCTTTTTGTTAGAAAGGTAAATAAATGTAAAAGGAAAAAGAGGCCGCTATGGTTCTCAAAAGAAGTAGCTGAAAAGATGAAGAAAAAGAGGGAGGCCTTCATGAAATATGAGAGATCACAGAGAGGGGAGGACAGGCATCTATATTTGGAAAAACTTAGAGAAGCTAGCAAAGTAGTCAGGAAAGCAAATGTACAAAAAGAAGAAGAAATAGCCAATGTAATAAAATGGGGAGATAAGACATTTTTTCAGATATGTTAGTGAGAGGAGGAAGGGCAAAAGTGGTATTGTTAGACTCAAGGGTGAAGGGAAGGAATATGTAGAAGCTGATGAGGACATGCTCATGTTCATGTTCGCATCCCGGCGCTAACTGCTTAGGACATGCTGGTCAGACCCCCAATAGCTAACGTGGAGGCTCTGCACTTAATGAGCATTTGTGTCACACGTTGGTAATAGGAGCCTTTACTCTTTTCATCCCAAAATTTTTTACCTTTCTATATAATGTTTACTATGTGGCCTCAGATATTTGGTGATTTTTATAACTTACAGTTTTCTCTAATTTATCATGTAAAATCATGTGGGCTAAGGGTTATTCATCTTGCAGAATTTCACACCTAGGCAGACATCTGAATGAGGCTGACATCCTTAGGGTGGGTTTATCTTGGAAGCACCCAGTCTTCACACACTTTTATTTCCAGTTTTGTCATTGCAACTAGATGCTAAGAATGTTGTATTTGTGATGCATGGGAAGGAGTTAGAGCAGTGCAGATCCAGGCATGCACCGCCCGTCCTCTAGGAGGAATTGTGTTTACTTCCTTTCTATATCTTTACGGGATGGGTGTGTGCTCCGTCTCCTGTCTTGGGCTGTCCTTATTGAATGTGGGTGTGTCTTATCTTGATTGCTCCTGCTGAGGCCAACCCAGAATGCTATTTCCATGGTTTTCTTGCCGAATTGGGTAACTTTTTTACCTGGGTCATGGGAAAAATGTGCAGGCTACAGGGTTTTGAGCTATTTCCTTGTACCACTTTGCACAAGTAAACCACGGGAAAAAAAGAGAAAAAAAAAAAGAAAAAAAGGCAAACTCAGGCTTCAAAGAGGGTCACAGCCAGTGGCGGGATTCGATCCAAACAGGAATAGATTCAAATCAATCCTGTCACTGAAGAACCGAGCGGGTGGCAACATGGCACACCTTTGCATTGCCAGCTCCGCACGTTCAGGCTGCTGGCGGCCACGCAAGGCAGCAACTCCATGGTAGCCCAGTGGCCCGATCTCCCCACCCACAAGTGGTTTGATGGTATACCATCAAACCACTGGTAGGTGGGGAATTCCTACTAGTACAGCACCGGGATCAGGACCCATATTCTGCTCAGTTCACCAAACGTGGCCCATGACAGGAACCAGTTTGCCCAAACTGGACCTAACGGGCTGAATCCCACTACTGGTCACAGCCCTTGGCTGCATCTCCCAGAGCAGCACTTGGAAGCTGACCAATGAGATGTGGCAGGATGGGAGTGATTGACTGCCAAGGGGAGGGCAAGGCTAAAGGTGGGTCATTGTTTTGGGCTATTTTTTAAGTGGAAATTTTTGAAATCATCCAGCAACGCTGGCTGGGGGGTCTCAGTCCTACCTCTAGGCTGGTTCACCATTCAGCCATTGTGCTTTGCTTCTGATTCCTAACACATGTCCTGTTCTATTTTTTTGTCTAGTTCCTGCTCTATTTTGTGACAAGACTCCAGTTTTTATCTAGTTTCTTCCTAGTCCTTCATACCTTATTGTAATCAGGTGGAAAAATGTAAGTTAATAAAATTACCTAGGAGGGCCTGGGAGACCCAAAATGGCTGTGTTCTTTTTAAAGGGGCTGCTGGTGTTGGCAGTGTGGTGTTTTCTTTTGAAAAATGGAAGTTGCGGCCAAACGGGGGCTTTTGGGCACTGGAGGAGGCCTGTCAGGTGGTCAGGGCCCTGACGAATGGTGCCCAGTGGCTGCAGGAAGGAGCTGGGACCGGAAGATTAGTTTAGTTGATGTTACAAGATACTGTTTAAACTTGAAGTTATGATGTTACTATTTAAATTATGATGGTACTGTTTAATTTGCAAGTTATATGCAAAAGTTAAAAGTTAAAGTTTGCAAACCGCCTTGATTAAATGAAAAGGCGGTATAGAAAAATGGTTAACTAAAATAAATAAATAAATAAATGGCGACTGACTGCATCAGCCTCGATGTCCGCAGCTGTCCCTGATGTCCTCTTGGGGCTTGCCAAGGACATCGGGACTGTCCCCGATGTTAGTTTGTGGCAAGGAGGTAGGTCCGATGTTGGTGGCTGCCTCCGGTCTGAGTGAGAAGGCTTTTGAAGCTGTTCGGTACGCTGCTGGGCTTGAAAATAGTCACTGTAGGGGGAAGAGCCGGCCTTAAAGGGCCAGGGCCCCTGAAAGTCGGCAGAAAATGACTGAAAATAGAAATTTAATTTAAATTAAATAAAGGAGTATGGAGAGGTGTAGGGAGGTTGGGGAGCCCAATAATATACGTTTTATTGGTAAAATTTGTTGCACTCAGCCACAATTTGTGCCAATTGAGGGGGAGGGGGGTTGTCCCCAACAAAATAAAAAGTGCAAATTTCAAAACTTTAAGCATCTGGGAGATGTACAGGGCATGTGGGAAGCCTGGCTGACAGGGTTTTAACAGTTCTGGATGTTGGCTTTAGCCACAGTTTGTCCCATTTACAGAGTAGCGGGGCTGATGCACCTCTTGCATATAAAGTGTGCTGGAGTTTGGGGACAGATGTGGGATGGATTACTTGCAGGTTTGGAGCCTGTAAAGTTTATATCTTAATAGTAAAAGTGCATTTTTCAAGTTTAAAAGTATCCGGATGTACTAAGGGAGAAGGGATCTCAGGGGACCTCCTCTGTACACTGCTGTTACTAATGCAGACTGATGTTTTCCTTTCACATTCACTAGATATTTAAAGAAACAGCTCCTAAAATTTGTAAAAGTAATGGAAAGGATAGATCAATTGAATGTTTTCTGAATTTTGGGTATTTGAATTGTTAAGCTGAAGAGTTTGGGACTTTTTAATGGCAAAGGCAGTGTAGAAATACACAGTCTCGGGAGTTTGACATGCTGGGGACTTCTGAGTGGAATAGCAGTTGGGGAGGATGTAGTGTGAATGGGGGTGTGTGGGTTGTGTACATAAGAACATAAGATATGCCATACTGGGTCAGAACAAGGTCCATCAAGCCCAGTATCCTGTTTCCAACAGTGGCCAATCTAAGTCACAAGTACCTATCAGTTTCCCCAAAAAGACACAGGTTCCTCAATGCTTGAATTGGTTCAAGCATTGATATCCTGGGTCCCTTCTTAATAATGGTTTATGGACCTTTCCTCCAGGAACTTGTCCAAACCTTTTTTAAACCCAGCTACACTAACAACCTTTACTACATCCTCCGGTAACAAATTCCAGAGTTTGATTACACGTTGAGTGAAAAAATAATTCTCTTATTTGTGTTAAATAGGTTACCCTGTAGCTTCATTGCATGTCCCCTAGTCTTTCTATATTCTGATAACGTAAACAATTGATCTACATTTACCCGTTCCACTCCGTTCATTAATTTATAGACTTCTATCATATCTCCCCTCAGCCGTCTCTTTTCCAGGTTAAAGAGCCCTAAACCTTGTAGCCTCTCCTCATAGGGGTAGCCTTCCATCTCCTTTACCATTTTGGTGGCTCTTCTCTGTACCTTTTCTAATAACGCTATATCCTTTTTAAGATACGGCGACCATCTTCCACAGTATTGGGGCCACATAGGAGAAGGCTCTGGTACTGGTACATTGATTTGTGTTGCAGATGTGAGAGGGAGTTATATGTGTATTTTGAGAGCCGTTTCTTCTTGTCTTTGATTTGTTTGTTGTTGTAAGGAAAGTGGATAAGGTGGTGGATGTTTAAAGTTGATCATTATATATTTATATTTTACCCTTGAGGTTATTGGTAGCCAGTGAAGATCACGGAGTATGGGGGTGATGTGATCCTTGCATGTTGAATAGGAAGCTATACGTGCTGCCAGGTTTTGAGCTAATTGAAGTTGGTGGGTAGGTTTTTTTTGGGAAGTCCTTGTAGAATACTGTTACAGTGATCTGTGAGTGGGGTTATTAGAGCTTGAAGTACTGTCCTAAAGTTGTGGTCTTCCAGGAGTGGTTTGATGTGCTGAATTGTTCTTAAATTAGATATTTTTTGTTACGGTTTTTAGGTGTGGGATCATGCTTAGGGTCTTATCTAACACTACTCCTAGGTATCTCACTTCTGTCTTGACTTCGATTTCTGTATCTTGTATAGTGATTCTGCTGCGGGGGGGGGGGTAAAGTTTGGGTTTCTTGAAATGAATAGCACCTCTGTTTTCTTGAGATTGATTTTGAGGTTATGGGTGTCAAGCCAGTTTATTATATCAGAGATGCATGCGGTTATTCTGGAGTAGTTCAGGATAGCAATATCCAACAGGAGGTACATCATGATATCATCTGCATATAGATGATAGTTGATGTTGTGTGATTTGAATATGTTGCTGATTGGCTGCATGTAAATGTTAAATAGGGATGAGAGTAGTGTGAATGGGGGTGTGTGGGTAGTGTGAATGGGGGTGTGTGGGTTGTGTGAACGGGGGTGTGTGGGTAGTGTGAGCAGGGGTGTGTGGGTAGTGTGAACGGGGGTGTGTGGGTTGTGTGAACGGGGGTGTGTGGGTAGTGTGAATGGCGGTGTGTGGGTTGTGTGAATGGCAGTGTGTGGGTTGTGTGAATGGGGGTGTGCGGGGTGTGTGAATGGGTGTGTGTGGGTTGTGTGAATGGGGGTGTGCGTGGTGTGTGAATGGGGGTGTGCGGGGTGTGTGAATGGTGGTGTGTGGGTTGTGTGAATGGCGGTGTGTGGGTTGTGTGAATGGGTGTGTGTGGGTTGTGTGAATGGGGGTGTGCGTGGTGTGTGAATGGGGGTATGCGGGGTGTGTGAATGGGGATGTGCGGGTTGTGTGAATGGGGGTGTGCGGGTTGTGTGAATGGGGGTGTGCGGGGTGTGTGAATGGGGGTGTGCGGGTTGTGTGAATGGGGGTGTGTGGGTTGTGTGAATGGGGGTGTGTGGGTTGTGTGAATGGGGGTGTGCGGGGTGTGTGAATGGGGGTGTGTGGGTTGTGTGAATGGGGGTGTGCGGGGTGTGTGAATGGGGGTGTGCGGGGTGTGTGAATGGGGGTGTGTGGATTGTGTGAATGGGTGTGTGTGGGTTGTGTGAATGGGGGTGTGCGGGGTGTGTGAATGGGTGTGTGTGGGTTGTGTGAATGGGGGTGTGCGGGGTGTGTGAATGGGGGTGTGTGGGTTGTGTGAATGGCGGTGTGTGGGTTGTGTGAATAGTGGTGTGTGGGTTGGCTGGAGTGGTAGAGACCGCTGGAGATGTGAGTGTGGGAAAGATTGGGGTTTTGAAAGCGAGACTGAATGAGGCTGACCGGATGATGAGTGAATCGGAGTAATTTTAGAGGGTTTTTTTCAGTTCTACTGCAGATGAGAGGAAAGGGCAGGAACTAGAGGTTTGTCCCCTTGTGTTAAAGAGTTATTTCTCTTTTGAGAGAGTTTAATGTTGACAAAATTGGAAAAATTGTAGTGGGAAGATATAGCATTTGGGATTTTTTTTTGTCCCTGTAAGAGTAATTGGGAGACAGAAATTGGAAATGGCTGGAAGATTTGTAGGACTGAGACAGTTTTAATAAACTGGAAATCTTAAGAGTTTAATTATTTGGCTAAAATTGGAGATTTAATGAAAGGAAATTGTTATTTTTTATCTTTACACAGGTTCTCCTATGAAAAGGGGAAGGGAATGTAGAGATAATTACGCGCCGAGCCGCCGCTGAACGCTAAACCCAGATATTCAATGTCAGGGCCATATCCAGCCACCGGCACTGAAGATCCGGGTTTGCCACACAGCCTGGAAACTAACTGGTCAGCGGCGATATTGAGCCGCTACCCGCTTAGCTTTGGTGGTAAAGATAGGCTAGCTTTTCCCATGTCTATCAAATCCATGTGCTCATCTCTTTGAGGCTGCTTTTGGATCCTGATCTGCGCAATCTTTGTGTCTCTTCACCTTTCCCTAGTTCTGCCCTTGTCCTCAGCTATTCTACTGTCTGCCTCGACTAGGTTGTAAGCTCTAAGGAGCAGAGACTGGTACCCTGGAGAGTGCTGTGTACACCTTGTAGCGCTATATAAATGTTCAATAGTAATAGCAGTAGAGACGGAGGCAAGAGGTTTAAGCCGTGTTAAGAAAAGAGTAAGGCATAGTGAGACCCTGTGATTCATGGAAACCCTAATATGGGAAATGTGTTTAAAAGGGAAGAAGTATATTTTTTTATTCTTTGGATGTGGGCGGCCAAGTTAGAATTTTGGTTATAATTGAAAATAGGAATGGAAACCCGGTGAGCGGCAGTGCTATGGGGTTTAAAAGTTTTACTTTGGTGCTGCAGCTCAGGTTTTTGAAAGGTTTTTTAGTTCAAGGGAGTGATAGTTGGTGTGATGAAAGATAATATGAATGGGAATGATTGCAAGCTTGGTTAAGGTTTGAATGGGAGCTGCTTGTAAGGGAATGAGAGTGTGGGGGAAATGGAGGGTTTTTTAAAATCTCTTCTTTACCTGAGATTCTTGCAAGCTTGCAATCTTTATTTATCCATTTTAGGGACTAAAGGGAAATTAAAGACAGATGATGCGATTTAGAGTAAGAGATATTTTTATTTCTAGCTAAGGTGTATGCTGCAAACGTTTGAAGTAAAGAAGAAAGAAGAAGCTACTGTCTGGGTTGTTCTGGGTCTACATTCTGGAAAAACATCAGATGGATAAGGAGTTACCAGCACTGCACAGAATGGGTCAAATTTTAGCTCAAATATATTTTTTAAATATTTCTAAATATTTATTTGTTCTAAATTTGTATTTCATTCCTATAAGCAGGAATAGTTTTTAAGTGTTGCTTATGCTGATATTTTTAACTGGTCTTTTGGGAAATTCTGTGTTCTTTATCCCATATTGTAATCTCATTTGGGGACCTTACTGAGACAACATTGTATCACACTATATGGAAGTCCCTTTATTGCTCTGATCGCTCAGACAATGCTGGAGTGAGTTCTCTTATACCATCTTAATGAGAAATGTTACATTGCCTGTGAAGATTACTTTTACTTATATATACCATCTAATTGGGAATAAAGAACCTCTTATATCTGTAATATAACTGGTCCCTTATCCTTTATTAAAATTTAGCTAATGTATTGTCCCAGAAATCTACGGGCACACTTCAGTTCCAGAGGTCCGAATGATCTCTCTGCAGTTTCGTTTTATTTGGTACCATAGTACTCCTCATATTCTTTGAATCCAGTCTTTATTTCTTTAAGAAAGGGTCTTCATTGTTGCTTTTGCTGACTCTTATTTTTTCACCCTTCTTTGTTCTATCTCCTTCTTTTCTTTGGCTTGATCTAAGTTTTCACACGATCCTCAGATTCTTGGAAGACTTATTTTCTTGTGCCCAGCAACTATGCCCATCTCCTTTGGGTTTCAGCTCATCAGAAATGATGCCAATAGAGATGATGATACTCAGGGCTGTACCGAGCCAGTATGGCGCCCTGTGAGACTTGCACATCGGGCACGCGACCCCCCCCCCCTCCTTCTCCCCATACCTCCATCCAGCGGCTGCCTGATCCTGCCCTGCTGCTGCCACCACCCTCTGTTTTCTCCATGGTGGTGCCGGCAGCAGGGTAAGAGCAGGTAGCGCTGGACAGAGGTATGGGGGGAGCGGCGTGTGCCTGATGTTCAAGTCACGGCAGCGGCAGCAGCAGACGTTGCATCAGAGCAGGGAGGGATCAGAAAGACCCGAGAAAAGGCTTAGGGGCGCATTTAAGCTGCCTGCTATTGCTCTGCCGCTGCTGAGAGAACAAAATGTGGTGGCAGCAGGGCAATAGTAGGCAGCTGAAATGCACCCCCTAAGCCTTTGCAACTTCTTTCCTCCTCCAAACTCACTACCTGCTCCTCTGATCCTTTTCCCACCTGTCTCCTAAGCCCCATCTCCTCCACTGTCATCCCTTCCATCTCTCATATTCTCAACATATCGCTCGCTACTGCAACTGTCCCTGCAGCCTTCAAGCATGCTGTAGTTACACCTCTCCTCAAGAAACCCTCACTTGATCCCACCTGTCCTTCCAACTAGCGACCCATCTCCCTCCCCCCCCTTCATTTCTAAATTACTTGAACGTGTGGTTCACCACCGTTGCCTTGACTTTCTCTCCTCTCATGCCCTCCTGGATCCTTTACAATCTGGCTTTTGTCCTTTATGTTCTACTGAAACAGCTCTTGCCAAAGTCTCCAGTGATTTGTTCCTGGCAAAATCCAAGGGCCTTTACTCAGTCCTCATCCCTCTTGACCTCTCTGCTGCTTTTGATACTGTTGACCACAATCTTCTCCTTGATACCCTGCCCTCGCTTGGTTTTAAGGGCTCTGTACTATCCTGGTTCTCTTCTTATTTCTCCCATCGCTCTTTCAGGTTTTGTTCTGGTGGATCCTCCTCTGCTGCTATCCCACTCTCAGTTGGTGTACCCCAAGGATCTGTCTTGAGTCCACTCCTTTTCTCTCTCTATACCCAGCCCCTTGGTGCACTTATCTCTTCCCATGGCTTTCAGTACCATCTTTATGCTGATGACTCCCAGATCTACCTCTCTGCTCCTGAGATCTCTCCGGAAATCCAGACCCGGATCTCTGCCTGCCGTTCTGACATTCTTGCTTGACTGTCTCACTGCTGCTTGAAATCGAACATGGCCAAAACTGAGCTTCTTATTTTTCCCCCTAAAGCCTCCCCTCCCTTCCCCCTTTCTCAGTCTCTGTGGATAACTCTCTACTCATCCCTGTTTCCTCAGCTTGCAACCTTGGGGTCGTCTTTGGGGTATGTTTACTAAACTGCAGTAGTGTCACTCGCGTTAGGTTCTGCGGTAAAGGTACAGATGCCCATATAAAGGCGTGGGCAGTGCATCATTATAGCAAGCCGTATCAGCTAACGCATGTTACAAGGCGCCTTAGACTAACGCGCACTACAAGGCACCTTACAAGGCACATTACAAGGTGCTTGTAAGGTGCCCTTTAAGGTGCATTATAAGGTGCCTTGTAAGGTGCATCAAAAGGCGCCCTATAGGGCTCCTTAGGCTAAGCGCCGGATTAGGCACCCCAGGACAAGGCACTGTAGAAGGCACCCTTTGCTATGGAACCATAGGTTAAGGTGGCCTAATAAGGTTACGGTGCCCTAGGTTAGTGTGCCCTAAGGGCTGCAAGGTGCTTCAGGATGACATGCATGACCTGTGAGGCACAGAGACAGATGTAGCCCTAACACTAGATAGAGCACCGAGGAAAGGCAATGAACAGGTGAGTGAAGGAGGGAGAGCTGGGAGCTGCTGGACCCGCCATATCTGCAGGCATCCCATGTGGCTGCCAGTACTGATGACAAACATGGTGGGGGAAACTGTACCAGAGCACAGGGTGTTGGCAATGTGAAGTACTGGAAAGACAGTGGGTGGCAGACGATGGGAATACGTGTCCCCCAGTGGAGGCGGAGGTGGCAGGATAGTTACAATGATGGGTGGACAGAAGAGTGGTGGTGCCATGCAGATCAGGCACAAGCGAGGCAAGCACGATGAGGCACAATGCAGGAAATGGTAGCAATGCAGGACATGGGGTGGCAGCCCGCACAGACAGACAGGACTCTACACAGCTGACAGATGCAGATAGACGGACCGAGGGAATGTTGGCAATTGTGGCGAGGGTATTATGGGCTGGCAGCACAGATCTGCAAAAATATGACTGTTACAGGCATGCACACTATTTGAGTAAGATGGGCATGAGAGGAGGCAACAATGAGAAATTGAACCCATGAACACTGCCGAGAATGGCATTGTATTAACCAGTAGGCTATATCTCCGTGGTGCATGTCACCGCAATGACTGGGTACAGAAGGACTGCAGGTCACCGCAATGGCTGGGTACAGAAGGACTGCAGGTCACTGCACCAACTGTCTGCTCTGAGTGCCAGGATAGGGTAACCCCACCAGTACCCATGATGCAATGCACATGCTGAATAGCTGTCTACAGCTGATCACCAAATGGGGTCTGCACCTCTCTGGTACCTCAGCTTGGAAAGAAGAACTGACAGTGTGTGATACTGACACAGTGTAGCTACAGACCATGCCATTGTGCAAGTTCTGTGTTCACCCTGAGGGATAGGATGGGTGCCCAGCACTAGGTCCGCAGTACATGTGGTGCTAGAGATAGGTCCTGCTGTACATCCCCATCACTACCAGTGTGTGACAGGTGTTCCCTGCAGTGCAGCCGAAGGCAATTTGGTGTCCATCTGTATTCTGCAGTCACATGTGGCCCTCTGGGACCAGACACCACCCAGATTAGTGTGTACCCCCGTGTTAGGGTCTGGCTGACATGGGCACCTGTTATCAGGGCAGAGGGGTTCCTAGACTTGTATGGGGTTTGTGTAGCAGTGCCTGTATAAGGTCAAAGTGGTATATACTATATACCCCAAAGGGTCCACATCACCCTTTTGTGCCCCAGCCCTGGTAAAGCAACCTCCATCCTGCTAGTATAAGACAGCCCTCCAGGGTTGGTGGGCCAGAGCTATACCTGTGACTGGGGCAGTGGCAGACCAGCAGCAATGTTGGGGTTAGGTCTGGAAAACCCCAACTGTCTCACACCACTGTCTGCCAGTCAGCAACAGACAGCATAGTAAGACTGCACCTTATAAGTGTTCCAACCATGCACAGTCTAACTGCAGATAGTCCACTAGCCAGTCCATAGTGCATATTCACAGAGGAACTACGTGCACCAAGCAGGCATCTCACTGACTGGGACCCCAGCACTGGGATCACAAAGGTATCACTGGAGACAGATAGTGAGGAGCGCTATGTGGGAACCTAGACATGCCATGGTCACTGCTCGGTTAGAGTGAGTGCCCTCCCAGCATGACATGCTGTGGCCACCCTGTCCATGCAGGCGGTGGTCAGGCACTACAGTGTCCCAGCCATTGCCCCACATCCTGTGAAGATGCATCCTGGCCAATCCACCCTGTCCGGGCCATATCCACAACACCTTGCTCCTCATTATGCACATTCAGGCTAACGCTGGTAACAGTGGGACATTTTGAGCCCAGTGAGGGATGGGCAGCCACAGAACAATGGATAGACATACACACACACACTCCTATTGCAGCATTGTGCAAAGATAGGGGTGGTTGGCAACCCTGCCTGCCACACTGGTCCTGATCACAGTGCTGACATTGCTAAACTGTGCAGGAGGTAGTAGTAGTGCTCTGGTGATAACTGCAGCTCAATGCTGGGGCCAACAGCCTGACTCTCCATGCATCTTTGGATTGTGGAGCCTTTGGGAGTGGGTGTTTGTACCCCTGTTCACCGCTGCTTTGGGCTTTGCACATGTTGCTGTTGTATCTGCATTGTAGGGTAAAATATAGGGACATGCTCTGCAGGAACCACAGCTGGGACTTGAACCTGTGACCCTCTGATTCTGGACACACTGGCTGGGTGTGCTGCGCCACATTGTTGCCACGGATGCATGGTAGTCCCTGGGGCTACCTGTACTTTTCCTCAGCCAGACCTTTTATGTTGCACTGCACACCACGTACTGGTACAGGGCGTGGCCTAGGTCCACTGCAGGCAGGTGCCACTTCCCCCTCCAGCACGGGCACATACCCCCCTGCCATGCTGACATGACCATATGCTGTCGGTGCTGGTAGTGCGCAGTCCCAGGCCATCCACTGTGTGGGTAGGTGGTCACCTAGGGAGCAGGGTCTGGGGCAGGGAGCATACATGAACATCCTCACATCCCCCATCACTGCCTACCAATAGTATGTCCCTTCCGCTTGGGGAGGGTTGGCTGGGGGGATGTTAGGTCAGTGCCCTGGCAACTGTTAGCTCGGGTGGACCAGGTAGATGTAGGTGGATTGTGTTTGGCCTTTGTCAGCTGCTGTCTTGCTGATTTCCGGTTTCTATGTTCCTATGTGCCACCTAGGTGCCCGCCTAGTCCACCCTGTGCCCCAGCTGCCCCCACTACATGTCCCACCTGCAGCCTGCTATGCCCCATTTGCACCATCGCCATAGTGGCCTTTCATACATGGGCACTATGGTGTTGCTGCAAATGGAGCACTACTATCACGTTTCTTGGGCTCCCTGCCTATGCTGTACATTGCTGACACTTAAATGGTTTCTCTCTCCTGCAAATGTGCATCTCACGACAGGTTTTCATTCGCGGTAGGATTCAACCCTTCAGTTCAGCGCGTTAGTGTGCAGGGAGCCTCTCCCCGCCCACTCCCCGCCCATTGACCCCTTCTCTCCGCCCTCTCTCCACCCTCTGCGGTGTTTACCACGGCTGGGAACGTTAACGATCGTTAGGTAATGTTAACGCGCGTTAACGTTACATACCGCGCGTTAACGTTACCTAACAATTGTTAATGTTACCTAACGCGCGGTCTGTAACGTTACCGCAGTTTAGTAAACATACCTCTTTAACTCCTCTCTCTCCTTCTCCACACACATCCATCTAATAGCGAAGATTTGCCATTTCTTTCTCTATAACATCAAAGTCCACCCATTCCTTTCTGAACACACTACTAAGAACTTATCCACTCCTTAATCACCTCCCATCTTGACTATTGTTATTTATTTTATTTATTTAACAGGTTTTATATACCGCTTTATCATTTCAATCAAAGCGGTTTACATTGAAACTTAAACTTGGTAATGTACATTAAACAGGGACATTGATAACTTAGATTTTTCTGAGGCAATGGAGGGTTATTGTAACTTACTCCTTGCTGATCTCCCTCTGAATCATCTGTCTCCCCTTCAATCTGTTCAACACTCTGCTGCGCGGCTAATCTTCCACCAGCCTCATCATGCTCATATTACCCCTCTTCTCAAGTCACTTCATTGGCTTCCTACCTGTTTCCACATCCATTTCAAACTTCTCCTGTATTCACTCTGCAGCTCCTAACTACCTTTCCTCTCTTCTCTCTCCTTACACCGCTCCCCCCCCCTCGGGAACTCTGCTCTTTTAGCAAATCGCTTTTATCTGTGCCCTTCTCTTCTACTTTCTACTGCTAATTCCAGACTTCACTCCTTTCACCTTGCTGCACCTTACGCCTGGAACAAACTTCCTGAGTCTGTACGTCAGGCACCTTCTCTGACCCTTTTCAAATCCAGGCTGAAAATTCACCTTTTTGCTGCCGCTTTCGGATCTTGACTCGCCTGATCTCCTCTGTGTTTCCTTACCATTCCCCCTAGATTTATCTCATGTCTACAGCTACTGTGTTGTCTGTCTAGACTAGATTGTAAGCTCTGATGAGCAGGGACTGTCTCTTACATGTCTGTGCAGGCTGCCTACGTCTTGTAGTGCTATACGGTGCTCAGTAGTAGTAGTTCTCCATGGACTGCAGGATTGCGTCAGCCACACTTGGTGATGTCCTCCGGGCGGCGCCAATTTTCGGAAGTGCTCTCAAGCTCAGAACTGAGCGTGCCCCAGATAGCCCACCTTCCGGTCCCGCCCCTAGCCTGGCCAGTTCTTGTTCTTCCGCCTTGCCAACAAGACGGATCTGCTCTCTCTCCTACATTTCAACATTAACAGCAATTTCAACTCACCGCAATGCCCAAACAGGGCTCCAGAAAATGTTCCTGCGGTAAGAAGCTCTCCTCCTCTGATCTGCACAACTCGTGCTCACGCTGCTTGGGACCTGCTCATAATGCTGACTGCTGTCCCCCCTGCATCAAAATGGCCAGGAAAGCCATTACTCAGCCGCAGCACGACTCTCTCACTGCCGTGAGCAACGCGGGTCCAGCCGGCTCTCCTGCTTCGTCCAGCACAGCTGCTGCTAGCATGGCCCAGGATGTGCCCCTCAGGGCCTCCATCCCCGGCCTGGCTATCGGTGCCCCGGCATTGCCTGCTCCGGCCCCTGCCCGGGAGACCCTCATGCCTTCCACATCATCTTCCAGACCTGCCTCCGACTCTACGGTGACCGCTGGACATGTGGCTCCACACGTGGCCAGAAAAGATGGCGTCGGTGAGTCCTTGCCTTCCTCTTCCATGCTGGGCTCCCCCCTTGCTGCCGCCGCTAGCTCCGCCCCCGAGCGTCATCTCCCCTCAACGCTGGGCGTTCCTCTGCTCGTCGCGGCTAGCCCCGCCCACAGACGTCATCTTCTGTCGACGCCGGGAGCTCCACGTCATCAGGACTCGACTCCAGGATGCCTGCCCGACGCGGAAATCAGCGCGGCAGAGCCCCAACGATCCCGGAAGGCTTACAAACGCCAGCGGTCCAGAAGCAGAGACAGGAACACTTCTCCTCTCTGCACCGGCTCCCGGGGCTCCCGCAAGAAGAAGAATAAGCACAGACATGTGCAATCTTCCAGCCCTTCTGACTCTAGCAGCTCCAGCTCCGATCACAGGTACCACACTGGTTCTCACTCGAGGCACTCGTCCAGGCGCAGATCGCACTCCCATAGAAGTGCCTCTACTTATTCAAACCCTGCTAACTCTTCTGCTATCATCCAGCTGCTAACCCAACTTGTCCAGCAAACGGCACCCTCTTCTTCTGCTGCTCCAGCTGCAACCTCCTTATCCTTGGGGATCCCTCCGTCACACGCTGTGGATCCCCCACAAGCAAAGGCCTCAGCCCCTCTTCAGGCAGCTCTCTCCTCAGACAGCTCTGCAGAGGAACCAGAGGAGGAAGCGGCGGTCGTAGGGTCTGCTGCCTCAGACCTGACCTCCTCAGCGACCAGACAGTCCCCTGAACCTGATGAGCGCCAATCTCCTCCAGGGGACCTCACCTATCCCAATTTCCTCGGCAAATTGTCAGCAACTTTGGGCTTCACATCCCCCAACACCACGGAGGAGGCAGAACCGGAGGTACTCAAATACCTCACCACCCCTAAAACACCCTTCGCCTTGCCTCTGCACCGCAAGCTGAAAGAGACCCACTCGAGACTTTGGCTCACACCAGCGTCAGGACGCACAACCTCCAGGAGGCTAGACTCCAAGTACCTTATTCAGCCTTCCCCTGGATTTGAGAAACTGCAATTGCCTCATCAATCCATTGTTGTATCCTCAGCCCTTAAGAAAGCAAGGTCATCGCGTACACACACCAACCACCCCCCCGGCCGAGACCACAAGCTGCTGGACGACATCGGGAAGAAGGTTTTTCAAGGGGCCATGCTCAACGCTAGAATCTCCGCCCACCAATTTCAACAGGACCTCTTTCAGGACACCTGTGTGGCCAATATCAGGAACGCAGTCTCCTCTCTACCTAAGGAGTCACAGGCCTCCTTCACCACTGCACTCAATGACATGACCGAATGCAACAAGCACCTGGCTAGCACAGCCTTCGACGCCTTCGACACGTCCGTACGTACAGCGGGCACAGCGATATCTGCAAGGAGATGGGCATGGCTCAGGGCATCCGGACTTAGGGAGGACTCTCACGACAAGATTGCCGACACACCCTGTGGGGGCGAATCTCTCTTCGGAGAAAAAGTCTCGGACACGGTAAACAACATGAAGGGGGACTGCAATACCCTGCAAGCCCTGGCAGAGGACGGGTTCGAGCGCTACGGCCACACACAAAGGAACACTTACCAGCGGAAACCCCATTACAGCTACAATAGGAAATACTCTTCCAACAAGAAGTGGCAGGGCTCCAGGTACAAGTCCAACTCCTACCAAGGACCCTCTCACCAGCGCCAGTTCCAAAGAGAACGCAAGCAGAAGAAGACCAGCAACGTACAGACCACCAAAGGCGGTCCTTCTTTTTGACAACTATGGTCGCCCCCCGCCCAGATCGGGGGGCGCCTCTTCTTCTTCCTCCCGGAATGGGAGAGGATCACCTCAGACTCCTGGGTCCTACGGATCATCCACAAAGGATACCGCATACGTTTTTCAACCCCACCCTTCCAGCGCAGCAGACCCATCACCAGGAAGCCTCTCCACACCTGCAGCAAGCCATGACAATGGAGCTGATTCGCTTACTGTCCTCCAATGCCATAGAACCTGTTCCACCATCCGAGATCAATACAGGCTTCTACTCAAGATATTTCCTCATTCCGAAGAAATCAGGCGGGGTACGCCCCATCTTGGACCTGTGCAAATTGAACAAATTTGTCACCAGGGAGAAGTTCAGAATGAACTCCCTCAATTCCATCCTCCCTCTGATACAGACAGGCGATTGGCTCGCTTCCCTGGACCTGCAGGAGGCATACACACACGTCAGCATCCACAAGGAGCACAGGAAGTTCCTCCGATTCCAGGTGCTGGGGCAGCATTTCCAGTACAAGGTTCTCCCCTTCGGGCTGTCCCCGGCCCCACGCGTATTCACGAAGTGCATGGCAGTAGCAGCAGCCCACCTCCGCAAACAAGACATCACGGTGTTCCCCTACCTGGACGACTGGCTCTTCTCAGCACCCTCTCTTCAGGAGCTGACAGCATCCCTCCACACATCCATCACCTTGATCTCCTCCCTGTGATTTGTCATCAACTACAGCAAATCCCAACTTTGTCCTTCTCAACGGATGGAGTTCATCGGAGCAGTCATCGACACTCAATCCTCGAAAGCTTACCTTCCACATCAGAGAATGCTGACCGTCAGCTCTCTATCTGCCAAAATAGCGGCTGCAACGAACCCCTCGGCTCGGTCACTGCTGCGCCTCCTGGGGCACATGGCAGCCACAACCTCGGTAATCCCGATGGCAAGAATGCAGATGCGCATGCTGCAATGGCATCTCTGAACTCACTGGAACCAACACTCACAGTCCCTGGCCTCCAGAATCCCCATGACCTCCCCAGTCAGGTCACTACTCCATTGGTGGACCATACCAGCGAACCTCTCCGTGGGCAAGCCCATCCACCAGCCCCAGCACCAGGCAACCCTCACCACGGACGCCTCCTGCTCCGGCTGGGGAGCACACTTCCGCCAGCTCAGCACTCAAGGAGCATGGTCCCAGAGCGAGCGGAAGCTGCATATCAACCTTCTGGAGCTAAGAGCCATCAAATACGCCCTCCAGACCTTCCTGCCGCACCTACGGGGCACTTCCATCCTTGTCCAGACGGACAACCAAGCGGCTATGTTCTACCTCAACAAGCAAGGGGGCACAGGCTCGCGCCCCCTTTGCAAGGAGGCACTGGCGATCTGGACGCTAGCCTTGAAGAGCAACTGCTGGCTACACGCCTCTTATCTCCCCGGAGACATGAACGTCTTGGCGGACAAACTAAGCAGACAACTACAGCCCCACGAATGGGCTCTCCTCCCAGAGGTCGCCAGCACACTCTTCGCAAGGTGGGGAGTCCTGGAGGTCGACCTCTTCGCCTCCGAGGAAAATGCCAAATGCACACTATTCTGCTCGAGACATCCATCCAACAAGAGACTTTCAGGGGATGCATTCGATGTGTACTGGGGGGAGTGGTCTCTGGTGTATGCCTTCCCTCCGACCCCCCTCATCCCAGCGACACTGCAATGCATTATCCAGGACAAAGCACAAGTCATCCTCGTAGTTCCTCACTGGCCACGACAAATGTGGTTCACACTCCTGAGACGCTTGGCACAAGAGGGACCAATTCGCCTACCGCTGTACCCGGACCTTCTAACGCAGAATGTGGGACTCACCAGACATCCCAACCTCAAAGCCCTGTCACTCACTGCCTGGAAGTTGAGCGGATGAACCTTGCTTCCCTCCAACTCCCCTCTGAGGTACAGGACGTGGTCCTGGTAGCCCGGAGGCCTTCCACTAGACAGTCTTATGGCCTCAAATGGAAGCGATTCAGTCTCTGGTGTGCGGCGCGAGGCCTTGACCCGTCCACCTGCCCAGTCAGCCGCATCTTACAGTACCTCAGCTCCCTCGCCAATCTCGGACTCCAAACACAATCCATCCGAGTGCACCTGTCCGCCATTGCGGCTCTCCATGCACCCGTCGAGGGAGCCGACTCCTTAGCGATGCTTCCCCTCACGGCGCGCTTCATGAAAGGGCTGTCGAACCTACGGCCTCCGGTGAGGGCCCCGATTCCTTCGTGGGACCTCTGTGCAGTCCTCCACCGCCTTACTCAGGCCCCCTTCGAACCCCTGCAGTCCGCAGACATAAAATACGTCTCCTGGAAAACACTATTCCTGGTGGCCATCACCTCAGCCAGGAGGATCAGCGAACTCCATGCTCTGGTCGCGCACCCCCCATACACACAGCTCCACCAGGACCGCGCCTCCCTGAGGACCAACCCCAGATTCGTACCAAAAGTGCCGTCGGCGTTCCATGTCAACCAGTCCATCGAACTGCCCTTCTTTGTTCCGGAGCCACACCACTCAGAGGAGGAACGGCGGCTCCATACCTTGGACTGTCTCCGCGCCTTACGGATCTATCTAGCCAGAACCGCGCCGCCAGAAAAAGCGAGCAACTGTTCATCTCCTTTGACCCACACAGGCCTGGACAACCGGTCCCAAAAAGGACACTATCCCATTGGGTCGCCTCCTGCGTCTCCTTCTGCCTCGACCCAACTGGAAATCACCCGCAGAACAGAGTGGGACCTCATCAGCTGCGAGCGTTGGCCACCTCCATAGCCAACCTTCGGTCAGTCCCACTAACTGACATCTGTAAAGCAGCCACGTGGTCCTCGCCTCACACGTTCCAGAAACACTATTGCCTAGACCTCCGGACTCAGGAGGGCTGCGCGGTCGGCAACGCTGTCCTCGCCTCCGCCCTTCAGCCCCCTCAGCCTAGGGTGTGAGGGCCGGCCCACGAACTCCATGCACCTTACTGGTAGTACTGCCTGTCCTGTGCCCTTTTGCACAAGGTTGATTGCACTGTTACAAATTATTGATTGCACTGTTGTTTGCACTGTTGTTGCACTGTTTGCACTGTTGTTTGCACTGTTGCCCACTGACTGCACTGTTGCATATTTTCGACTGTAATGTTCTCGCACATGCTGTCTACCTCCTTATTGCTATTGTACTGGGCACCTGTTGCCCTGCGTTGTTCCAGTAAAAATAATTTACTCTGCCTTGGTAGCCTTCTATTCATGCCTCCCTCCTCCACCTCAGCGCACTGCGCACAGCTCGGGAGTCACCAAGTGTGGCTGACGCAATCCTGCAGTCCATGGAGAAAGCGAGGTTACTTACCTGTAACGGGGGTTCTCCGTGGACAGCAGGATAAGTCAGCCACACATTCCCGCCCGCCTCCCCTGGAGGAGGTCTGCCTGAAGATCCGCTCCCTAGCCGGGTTAACAAGCTGGGAAAACAACTGGCCAGGCTAGGGGCGGGACCGGGAGGTGGGCTACCTGGGGCACGTTCAGTTCTGAGCTTGAGAGCACTTCTGAAATTGGCGCCGCCCGGAGGACATCACCAAGTGTGGCTGACTTATCCTGCTGTCCACGGAGAACCCCCGTTACAGGTAAGTAACCTCGCTTAGTAGTGTGTGGCTTCACCGCTTGCTCAGGGCTAGGTACGGTACATGCTACTATGAGTCCTCAGCTGCAAAACACTTTTCCTTTTCTCTTTTCCAGCGTCAGAGCAATGATCCTCTTGCAAGAGACACAGATCACACTGCCCTCTGGAATCCCACACAAGTATACGCTTGAGCTAACCTGTAGGGGTCACTGTTGTCCAATGGTCCACACTTTCAGCAAACCCGAGGCATTAAAGCCAGATTTAAGACTCAGAGCAGGACCTCTAACAGAGCATTAGAGAGCATCATCACTGAAACAATGAACTGACAGAAGATCCCAGCAAAGCTCCCATTATCTTATAAAATCCTTCCCTGCCCCAGCCCACTTGCATCTAGCCAAAATGCAAATTGCAACACTTTTCAGTCAGGAAATGAAGATGTCCCACAAATCTCTGGACACCTGTTTTCTCAGACTTAGATTGCAAAATGGTAGCTATGGCTAAGTTATTTTGGACTCAATTGTTGCTAAGTCAACTATGAAAGCTCTGCATCAAATCTTATACAATCTAGGTCAGACTCAGAGAGATTTATATTTTCTGTGCTGAGCTGAACTTCTGTACCCTTGGAACTAGGGTACAACAGGGAAGGATTTCCTTCAGAAAACTCATTATTCGAAATTCTTAGTGTGAATGATTACCTTGTGGGCCAAGCTGACATCTGCTGGGGAAGTCTCCTCATCTTCAGAGCTCTTCTGTTCCTCATCAGATGTCACATCTTCCAGGGGTGCCAAGGCGATAGGACACACTTTGTATGGCTCAGTATAGGCACTGCAAAAAAAAAAAAAGGCAGAAAATGTTCAGCTTGGCCAATCAAACTAGAAATTTAGAGGACTGCATGAGATAAGGCCTCGCTGACATATTTTGGCCATAAACAATCCATAAACTGTTAAAGTTTTAAACATTTTATTTTCTTTGGGAGTAGACTGTATCACAACTACCTTCAACTTGGCACATGTCCTATATTTTGCAATAGGCTCTCAGTAATACGAACATAAAAAGTGCCATGATGGGCCAGACTGCTGGACCATTGAGCTTAGCACCCTCTCTATGACAGTGGTCAATTGGAGTCATATAGAAGTATGCGGCTGATCTTAACGGCAAGATCCACTTGCCTCTGCTCGCCTGCACACCCAGGAGGTGACAATCGCCATGTCGTCTACCTGGCAAATAATTTTTAACAGATCTACTCTCCAGAAATGCATCCAAATTTTTCTTATATCAACTTATGCTACTGCCTTGACTACAACCTTCAGCAATAAAATTGCATAATTTATTTATTTACTTATAAATTAGCTATCTAAAAATGAGGAACCATTTCTTATATTTGTTTTAAATCTGCTAACCCTTAATTTCATGGAGTCCTAGTTCTATGTGATAGAATAAATAACCTGTTCCATGCCTCTACCTTATCCACTCAAAGTCCTCTCCTCTCTAGCACGGCTCCCATGCCCCGACACATACGCCCCCTCCCCCCCCCAACAGTGTATTTAGAGATAAAAATAGGTTTCACCTAAATGAAATTACATTAATGTATTCAGCTGCAACAGAATCTGAGATCTCTACTGGATCTCAGTCAGAGTGTCAGGAGTGGAATTCACTCTAACCACCAAGCGCCAGAGAAACCCTTTACTCTCCTGGCATCAGTGGTCTGCTCCTGCCCTGAACCACAGCAAAAGATGCATCATGAACATGCACAATATACTAGCTTCAATTTACATAGCAACTGACTGTTTGCACAGGAGACAATTATGCAAAAGATCCTGCTGGTAGAATGCAAACTCTGCATGAGAACAGGGAGCTTAGAAACCGCAAAGCTTTGGTAACGGCTAACATCAGATCTCCTGTATCTTTTATGTGTAAGGGGAAAGGAAAGAGGTCCAGCCCAAGGAAGTGTCGGGTCAGTGGTATTACATCTCATAACAGATGAGCCAGCTGCCAACACTTCCATCTAAAGGGCAGGAGGAAGATGAGGAATGAAGCTTTCTGCAGTAAGCAGAGAGACGCCGCAGTCCACAGAGCAGCCAGGTTGGCACCTGCTGTCTATAACTCTCGAGAAACCAAACGGATTGTCGCCAGCTGGTTGGTGGAGGAGAGACGCAGACAGTACTGCTAACCTATGGTGCTTAGTGCAAATATGTCATCGATCTGATTCTGCTAACAGTGGTTTATGATTTGGTTTTCACAGGCTTTCTGTATCAGCTGTAATTTGATCTCCCTCAGCAGGCACTAAGGGTTACCTAACCTTTCTCAGTTTTACCTGGGATTTGGATGTAACGCACATCTTTTCCAGTGGTACTTGAAGCTGAGTTACATTCAGTCTGTACTCTCCTGTCCTCAGAAGGCTTATAATCTAAGTCTGTACCCAAGGCAATGAAGGGTTAAGTGACTTGCCCAAGATCACAAGGGCAGCGGTGGGATTTGAGACCTGGCATCCCTTGGTCTTTTGAAATTGTAGTTTTTCTGATGGTGCACATGGTCCTCACACAGTTGCTAGTGGTTATTAAATTGTCAGCTATGTACTGTCACTCATTTTTATTAGAATATGTTCTGCTGTATATTTTTTCACAGTGGATAAATTCTGTATCACTAGGCAATCAGGTTGCTCCCTCGGCCATAGAGCTTTTAATGTAAGGAGCTAACTCAGCATTGCAGTTGACTGCTAGTAGGAGCCAACTGCAATGTCATTGTCATGTGTGCCTTTGCGGGATCACAGCTCTGAAGAAGGGGCCCAACTGACCTCTAAAGCTTGTGTGCATAGTCTTAGGATTTGTCCTATTAGACGGTATCACAGCCAGCAAAGAAACAGTTTTCCCATGACCACTACAGCTTCTCTTTCACTTGCTGAAATTCTCAGTTGTGTTTGATTTAATGATCAGAGTCTATCCCAGACCCTTTTTGTGTTCTCATGTCCTGTGTCTGGCAATGTAGCCAAACTGCCTTTTCTTCTTGCTATAAGTGGGCCAATATGCAAAGAGACATACATTTAGGAGCAGCCGCTAAACCTATCAGACCCCATCTGTGAATTTTCAGTAGTATTATAGGATTATTGCCACCAAAACGTCCCTCTAAATGCTCCAGCACTATCTGGACAGTACCAGGGCAGAACATGAGCATTTTGCCTAACTATATGTATTTCCCCAATGTTCAGCTGCTCTGTGTTTAGTGGGGGCATTAAGAAGCCTTCCTGAATTAAACCTACTAAGGCCTACTAAGCCTCTGCCTATGCTGGCAAAATTGGGGTTGATAATGGTCTCACCTGTCCTCCCGGCCTCCAATCCTGCTTTCTCCTCTTCCCAGCCATACCTCCAATATCAATTCCATATTTCCAATATCCAATCCCCTCCCCTCTTCCAAGTGCACTATAAACAGATGGTAGAGAGCGCGGGGACTGAGCCAGCCTTTTCTACACTCAAAGACTCAGAGAAGCGGGCCCTAGAAGTGGATGAGGGGCTAACTCACTCTCCACAAACACAGCAATGCTAAGGAAGGGATCCAATATCCGAGATAATACCAAAGGTGAAATCAGAGTTACGCCCCGGAATGAAACAGAATTGAAGGCTTGCCAGGGAAGGGGAGATTGGGGATAAAGGATGGATCTCAGATCTGCAGAAAGGGCAGGGGAACGGTGGAACGGTGCTGACAGCGCCTAGGGGCATTAAAAGTTAAAATCTGTCACTGACAATCCAGAGTGAAATAAGAGCTATCAAAACAGACTGTCTGTCCTCCAGCCTGAGCTGTAAATATTTTCCCTGTGTTCAGGGTTGTGCCTGATCTACAAGAAAGCAGAAAGTCTGTCTGTGAGGATCCAGGCAGATGAGAAGTCAGCACCAAAAAAAACCTCAAAAGGGAATTATTAACCCTCTGGCTGCCACTTTACTTATGGAAGTGTTGCTGGAAACTTGCAGACTCAAAAGAAAAGCAGATAGGTGCACACAAATCTTGCAATCATGAATTCAGACTAACATTTTTCATTCAAAAACAGAATTTATGCAGCGTGGTCACCCTCTTATGCTATACAGACAGTCTCTTTAGCGGCTTTCTATAACCCCAATAACCGTAAGCACTTAACCTGACCCTAATGCTTGTAAATTCCATGTCCGTGTGGTAGCTCTGCAGTTAGTGTATACTTTATTTCTTAGGTTTTATATACCACTTTATGATTTTAGTCAAAGTGGTTCATATTGTAACTTAAACTTGGTAAAGTACATTAAACAGAGACATTGATAACTTGGATTCTTCTGAGGCAATGGAGGGTTACGTGAGGGTTACGTGACTTGCCCAAGGCCACAAGGAGCGCTAGCGGGAATCAAAGCAGTCATCTGCAAACTCAGCACTGGTAAAAGGCAAGGGTGCGAGGGTTTGGCCATCTGCATGAATATAGGGTGACCTGAAAGAGGGCTGGAATGTCGCACTCTGTACGATTGTCATAGCCCAAGGAAAACAGCATTTGCTTACTGGGTTACACATTGCCAGACTCAGGACATGACAACACAGAAAGCGTCTGGGATAGACTCTGATCATTAAATCAAACACAATTTAGAATTTCAGCAAGTGAAAGAGAAGCTGTAGTGGTCATGGGAAAACTGTTTCTTTGCTGGCTGTGATACCGTCTAATAGGACAAATCCTAAGACTATGCACACAAGCTTTTGAGGTCAGTTGGGCCCTTTCTTCAGAGCTGTGATCCCGCAAAGGCACACATGACAATGACATTGCAGTTGGCTCCTACAAGCAGTCAACTGCAATGCTGAGTTAGCTCCTTACATTAAAAGCTCTATGGCCGAGGGAGCAACCTGATTGACTGGTGATACAGAATTTATCCACTGTGAAAAAATATACAACAGAACATATTCTAATAAAAATGAGTGACAGTACATAGCTGACAATTTAATAACCACTAGCAACTGTGTGAGGGCCTGTGCCCACAAACGCTCACCATTGATCAAAGCTTTTGTAACTGAAATGATGGCAATCTCTTAGAAGCCAAGGGAAATTGCAATTAGGTGCAGGCCAGCAGTAAGATCTCACTGTGAGGTGAGGTTGGAATCATCTCTCAATTGTCCCTTCACTACTATAAGAACAGCTCTTTGCTAAAATTTATCTTTGCCTTTTCCCAGTTATGAACAGTAAGCTCTTCACAAAGAAATCTAAAGCCCAATTTATGGAGAAATTTGACATATGTGATCATTTTCTTTCTTTGAATCCTGCTAGATCAGTACAGATATGTGGGTTATGCTCCCTTGCCAGCAGGTGGAGGCAGACTTGAGCATCTTTCAATAATGTCATCAGTATATATATCTGAGAGAAGCCAGTATGACATGCCTCAAAAAGACTGAAAATTTCAGAAACCATTAGCGTTAGCAACCAATTGTTTGTAACATTTATCATGAACAAGTATTTGGCTCTCTTACCACAACGAACTCTGTGTAAGAACATGAACCTGGCAATGTAAACGACAGTTGGACTCCCAGACCTGTAGAAAGAGTCTTCCAAGGTGGGTCCTAGACTAGCCTAGCAGGATTCAAGAAAAGAAACTTATCAGGTATGTAAAATTTTCCCTTCCGTATCATCCTGCTAGACCAGTTCAGATGTGTGGGATGTACCCAAGCAGTCAAGGCCTAGGATAGGTGGAAGATGATGCCCTGCACAGAATTACCCCACCAAAGGCACCAGTTGCTCCAACTCTAACATGCAACTAGTAGTGCTTCACAAAAGCGCTCAGAAAAGACCAGGTAGCCACCTGGTCAATGTCCTCTGGAGATACCAAGGAAAGCAGACTCCATCCTGGGGGAGACCTATGTCCTAGTGGAGTGAGCTCTGACACCTTCTGACATATGCTTTCCAGTCAGGTATGTTGAACCAATATCCTCCTTAATCCAGGGGGCAACTGAGGATTTGGCCAATGCCTGTCTATTCCTTGGACTGCTGAAGAGGATATCTTTAATTTAATTTAATAACAGCACTTATATTCCGCTTTTACAATCTACGAACGTACAAAGCGGATTACAAAATTACAAAATAAATAATTCACATTTATCCCATAACCACTCGTAACACTTTTCGAAACTGCACATAATCCTCAACGTTCCTAATTGTAACAGGTAACTCATTCCTCAATTTTGGAACCGCACCTGAAAAACACCTTTCTCTAACCCTCTTTTGTCAGAAAGGAGAAGCTGAGGGCAATGAGTCGATGAACAAAGTGATTTAGTTGATGAACAATGAAACAGTCTATTGGCCAATCTGATGAATAGTTTTAAAAGCCAAGCACCACATCTTAAACAAAGTGTGGGCGTCTATTGGTAGCCAATGAAGATTTAACAGTAAGGGAGTAACCATATCCTTACGACTACTACTACTACTGAACATATGTATAGCGCTACAAGGTGTACACAGCGCTGCACAGACATATGTAAAAGACCGTCTCTGCTCATCAGAGTTTATAATCTAGTCAAGACAGAAAACACAGTAGCTGAGACATAGGGGCTTGTTTACAAAGCCGCGGTAGCGGCTTCCGCCCGATATTGGAGCCACGGCCCCATTTAATTCAATGGCGCCGCGGCTCCGGTAGCGGGCGGAAACCGCTACAGCGGCTTTGTAAACAAGTCCCATCGGATACATCTAGGGGGAATGGTAAGGAAACACAAAGAGATCAGATGAGTCAAGATCCGAAAGCAGCAGCGAAGAGGTGAGTTTTCAGCCTGGATTTGAAAAGGGTCAGAGAAGGTGCCTGGTGTACAGACTCAGGTAGTTTGTTCCAGGCGTAAGGAGTAGCAAAGTGAAAGGAGCGAAGGCTGGAGTTGGCAATAGGATCGAAATTTGAGGGCAACATAAGAGAAGGGCACAGATAGAAGCAGTTTGCCAGAAGAGCGGAGTTCCCAAGGAAGGATTAAGGAGAGATAAGAGAGGATAAGAGACTATTATGGAATGGATTAATAATCTCTAGCTATCTGACTAACCCTCTTTTCCTTCTCATGTTTAGTTTAAATTTAATTAAATTAATTAATTAATTAATTAATTTAAGGGATTTCTATACCGCCTTTTCCATTAATCAAAGAGATTTCCAGAGAACAAAACTTGTTACATCAAACATAATTATAACATGGGGGAATAACCAAGATATGGACGTGTAACTATATACAATTTTTAAACATCTGATTCAGGATCCACTATTTATAATAATCATTTTTTTTTACAATGAGTACATCAATTCCGGACATGTTTAATGAGCTCAGAGGTCATAGACTAGATACGGTTAATTGTATGGGAAAGTTAGGTTGGATAGACATTGACTTGGTCCGGTGGATTGCCAAAATGTTCAACAAACAGATGTGTTCTAAGGTCCTTACTAAATGTGGAGAGGTCATTGATGGCTTTCAGCTTATCAGGGAGGGAATTCCTCCCTGACAAGCATGTCTATCAGATGCAGAGACAGATTTGTCTGAAGATCTTCTTCTGAGAAGGGGGGCAAGATGACATCCTGATTAAGAAGAATGGAAGATAGCACCTAAGAGAGAAAGGCGGGCACTGTCCGTAAGGAAGCAGAAGCTGTGGAAATGACCAAAAAATGCTTCCTGCAAGACAAGACCTGTAGCTCAGGCACCCCCTGACAGATGCAATAGCCACCAGGAGAACCCCCTTAAGAGTCAAATCCTTAAGCAAGATCTTATGAAAGAGCTCAAAGGGAAGTTCTTTCAGTGCCTTCAAGACCAGAGGGAGACTCCACTCAGGAACAACTTCCTTGACAAAGCACACCAGGACTACCACCTGAACCTTGAGAGTGTACAGGGCCAACCCTTGGTCCAGACCGGACTGTAAGAGGACAAAACAGTGATTATGTCCAACTTCCTGGCCTCCAGGTTTTGAGAAGAACACTACCTTTCAAAATCCCTCCAGACTCTCACATAAGCTAAAGATATAGAGGCCCTCCGAGTCTGTATCACAATGATAGGGTAGATTACATTGGTGGAAGGGTGGCTCTATATGTTAAAGAGGGCATCGAGTCAAACGGCCTCCCAAAAAGCACACTAAACACGCTGCAATTAGCAATGAACGCTGCTGCCCACATCCTCAATGGTGCATCAAGGAACGACCACATAACCCCCATCTTAAAAGATTTACACTGGCTCCCAATATCCTGCAGGACCACATACAAAGCACTACTTATGACATTCAAAGCCATTAATAACTTAGCTCCCCTAGCAATCTCCACACTCACCACACACACCCCTAACACTAGATCTAGAAGATCAGTTGCAGCTAATACTCTAATCATCCCGACTGACTTTACAAAATGTACACACACAACCACAGCAAGAGCATTTGCTTACTTCGCTCCCAAATGTTGGAATGATCTTCCACCCACCATAAGAGAAATTAAAGACCTCAAACAATTTAGAAAAGCCATAAAACACCACCTGTTCCTTTCATACTTCTCTCAATACCTGACCCCAACTTAGCCTAAACCCCATTACAATCCAATGTTGAAATGCTATACTCATTCCCTGTATAACAAGAAGAATACCGTTGTATATAGTTAAATAATTTATATGTACAAAGTTTTCCCCTATGCTGTATCCTGTTTGACTTCCTGTTACATGTAAACTCACGACAGCCTGTTGCTATCTGTGAGTACTTTATGTTTACTGTAAACCGCGCTGATGATAAAAAGTGCGGTATATAAGAGCGTTAAATAAATAAAATAAATAAATAAAACAGGATAAAGGTTTTTCAGGAAACAAAAATATACTGTAGAATCTCTATGGATAGAAATTCCATGTAAAAAGGGGAAGGCAATGGCAGTGGAGGTGTACAAACTGTCTGCCTGGACAGAATGAACAGACTTATTAGGAAATTTTAACAGATATTAGGAAAACTAGCAAAGTTTACAACACAGTAATAATGGGAGATTTAAATTACCCCGATCAGTGTCACATCAGGCATGCTAGGGAGATAACATTTCTAGATGAACTAAAAATGACTGCTTCATAGAGCAGCTGCTTCAAGAACTGACACACGGGGATCCTATTTTTGACCTAATCTTCAGTGGAATGCAGTATCTAGTGCAAGAGGTAATTGTTTTGTAGTTGGTTGGCAATAACGATCATAACAGGATCATATTTTATTTAACAAATAAAGGGCAGATAGCAAGGAAATTGCGCTAGCATTCAACTTTCAAAATGATGAAATGGTTAAGAAAAAATTAAAAGGGGCAACTGCAAAGATTAAGAGTTTACTTCAGGTCAGGGCGTTATTTAAAAATACTATCTTGGAAGCCCAGACCAGATGTATTCCATGCTTTTGAAAAGGTGGAAGGAAGGCCAAATGACAGCCAGCATGGCTTAAAGGTGAGATCAGAGAGGCTATTTAAGCTAAGAGAATCTTTCAGAAAATGGAAAAAAAGAGACAAATGATGAAAACAGGAAACAACACAAATGCTGGAAAGTTAAATGCAAGGCAGTGATAAGGCAGGCAAAGAGATATTTTAAAAAGAAGCTTGCCATGGAAGAAAAAGCACATAATAAAACCTTTTTCAAGTATATTCATAACAAAACAAATGTGAGGGCGTCATTTAGACCATTAGATGATGGAGGGGTAAAAGGTACACAGAGAGGACAGGCCATAGCGGAGAGACTGAATGAATTTTTTGCTTCAGTCTTTACTGAAGAAGATGTAGGAAAATGTCTGGATCATGTTAAATACTGTTCATGTCAGACAACTTCCTACTCAAGTAAAAGACAGGGTGTTCCTCCCCTCCTATCATCTGACTTAACACCATCCCTAGTGTTACGCTTTAAGTATCTGTCTGTAAAATGAAGTCTTGTTGAAAGTCTATATTCTTTTACACAGGGCCTCCTTAAGTTGCTTAAAGGCTCAATCAGCCACTCTATCCTAAATTAACCAATTGGGATGGGAGTTTTTCAATAGTGAGGTAAGGTCAGCAGATAAATCTGTAAAATGGGGCACAAACCTCTGGTAATACCACACCAAGCCAAGAAAAGCCCTTAACTATTTTTTTGTTTGCGGGGGTCTCACTTCTTGGATTGCCACTATCTTTGATGGCATCGGCGTCACCCAACTTCCCCCTACACAATGCCCAAGGCACTGTACCTCCTTTTGTCCCAAGGCAAAGTTTTGGGGGTTTGCTGTCAGTCCAGCCTGATGGAGAGTCTGAGAGACTGCTGTTAGATGTTTTAAGTGGGCCTCCCAGTAGTGGAGAAGATGACCACGTCATCTAAACAAGCTTGGGCCTAACCCAGATGTGGTCATAATACCTGGTTAATAATCTGCCAGAATGTTGCAGGGGCTTCATGAAGCCCGAAGAGGAGCACCCTAAACTGGTATAGGTCCCGGTGCTGTCTTTTCTTTCAACTTCTCCTCTAACAGGATTTGCCAGTATCCCTTAGTTAGATCGAGAGTGGATAGGAATTGGGCTCCTCCTAGCTGTTCTACTAATTTGTCCTCTCTAGGCTTAGGATAGGCATCAAACCGGGAGATGGTGTTGACCTGTCAGAAATCCACACAAAATCTCGTGGGGCTGGCCCACTCACTACAAGACTCCTCAATTATCCCTAGTCGTAACATTTTTGCCACTTCCCGCTCCACCTCCTTTTGCTTTGCCTCGGAGGTCAGTAGGGCTTCTGCTTAACCACTTTCCCTGGGATGGTTTCAATCTGGTGGACACCTAAGTGAGTGCACCTCAGGAAAGGGGAGGAGTGGCTCAGTGGTTGGGACAGGTTACCTCAGGCCAGAGGGCCAGGAGTTCAATTCCCACATAGGGACAAGCAACCTCAGGCTGGAGGGACTGTGGTCTTTAAGCCCATGGCCACTCCTTGTGGCCTTGAGCAAACCACTTAACCCTCCATTGCCTCAGGTACACTTAGATTGTGGGCCCTTCAGGGACAAGGGAATAAAAAGTGCCTGTCAGCATAAGTTTGCAAACTGTTCTGATACACAGGGTATAAGGGCAGTATATCAAGTGCCTAGACCATAAACCATCCTGGAATTGGGTTATTACATGGGTTAACTGCATTTTCTGTTGGGAAGTCAGGGACTCGCCTATTTTAATGGTCTGGTTATCGCTTACGGCCTTTAAATCAGGGCCCAAATTGTCTCCTTTGTCTGCAACCACTTCAGTGGTTAGCCCCTCCTGGCCTACCCAAGGCTTCAACATATTGATATGGAACACCTGGTGTTTACCGCAGCCTTGGTCAACTTCATATGTTACTGGCCCCAGACGTCTCCTTACCACAAATGGACCCCTCCATTGTGCCAACAACTTGTTGGCAGAGTTGGGTACTAACACCAGTACCCGGGCCTGGGGTTGGAATTCCCTTTCCCTAGTATTTTTATCATAATAAACCTTCTGGTGAGCCTGAGCCACTCTTAGGTTGTCTTGTCTTCCAGCTTCCTCCTTAGCTCGTGCAGGTATTCAGGAACTGAAGTGACCCTTCTTTCCTTGTCCACCCAGGTTTATTTTATCACCTCTAAAAGGCCCCAGGGTTGGTGACCGAACATCAGTTTGAAAGGGGAGAATCCTAAGGAAGCTTGGGCCACTTCCCTATAAGCAAACAGAACATAGAGAATAACCATATCCCATTCCTGAATATCCTTCCCTAAGCATTTTTTTTTATCATGCAGATCAAGGTCTGATTAAATCTCTCCACCAGAATGTCTGTCCGGGGATGGTAAACAGCCGTCTTTAAATGTTTAATCCCAAATAGCTTAAATACTTCACCTAAATTACGGGATAGGAAATTAGTTCACCTGTCGGTCAGGACTTCCCATGGGAACTCGTCCTGACAAAAAATCATCAGCTCCCAGGCTATCCCTCGAGCAGTTGCTCTCATCATGGGAATGGCCCAAGGGTATCTAGTGGCGTAGTCCACCATCACTTAGATATATTGGTAGCCAGGGGCGGCCCAAGGGGGGTGCGGGGCCATGTGCGGAGACTCGGTGCGGGGCCTCATTTGCATAAGTGGCCTTATTTGCATAATGTTACCATACACTAACTTTTAGTAAACATGTCTCTTAATGAGTGTATGGATAAAGAAAGACTAAAAGATTTCTACATTACTATAATCCAGTGCCAACCGCCAGGCACATTAGGAACTACTACAAACGCTGCCCATTTAGAACCCATAGCAAACCTGCCGTATCCTGACAGCACTACCAGGACTCACAAAGCACCAGACCCTACCTATCAAAAGGCAACACTGCAAATATTAAACCAATACATTTCAGAGAATACTGGGGAAAGAGAACAAGTGGCAACGTCAAATAGGAATTACATAAACAGAATACCTCAGCTCAGTTACACATGCAGAACATAGACCATCACCAAACAAGGAATCACAATTTAGAAACAGGAAGGCAATAATTAAACTGGGAACCCCAAATGCCAAACTTGGAATGTACAACAACACTGTAGAAATAAAACTATAAATTAATTTCCTCTTGTACCAAACAAAGCGCAGACGTTAATGATGCACATTTCCCAGAGCTTTCATATTCCAGTTAATAAATTCAAAATAAAGAGATATCTTTCTACCTTTTGTGCATTTTTTTTCAGTTGCAATTGCTCCAGCCACTTTCTTCTGGTTTCTTCATGTTTTCTGCTAACTCTCCATCATCTGCAGTCCATTTGTCCTTTCTTCTCTCTTCTAGTTTTTTTCCATTCTCTCTCTCTACATCTGCTTTAACATACTAATCTTTCTCCTTTTGCTCTTTCCTCATTCCTATTTCATCCACACAAATTTTACCCCTCCATCCTCAATCCCCACTTACTCTCCCAATACCCGGCCAATTGTAGATTTTTCATCCCTCCTACACAAAATATTTTTCCCCTCTCCATTTTACTCTCCCAGCCCCATCCCATTCTAATCCACCCCCAACATCAGCACCCTTCTAGTTCCAGTCTCACCAAGCATCCATTCCCTTCTAGTCCCTGCATCAGCCCATTTCCAGTCCTAGCCCTCCATCAGCCCATTTCAGGTCCTAGCTCCCCCATCCATTTCCAGTCCAAGTCCCTTCATCAGCTCATTTCCAATCCTAGCCCCCCATCAGCCCATTTCTAGTCATTTCCTAGCCCCACCATCAGCCCATGTCAAATCATAGCTCCCCTCCACTCAGCCCAATTCCAGTCCAAGCCCCCCCATGAGCCTACTTCCAGTTCTAGCCCCTCCATGAGTCCATTTCAATTCAAGCCCCCACCACAGCCCATTTCCAATCTTAGCTCCCACCAACAGCCCATTTCCAGTCCTATCCTAGCTGTTCCATCAGCCCATTTTCAGTCCTAGCTCCCTTCCCTCACAGCCCATTTCCATTCCAAGCCCCCTCCCCATCAGCTATTTGCAGTTCAAGCCTCCCCTTCCACTCAGCCCATTTCCAGTCCTAGCAACCCCCCAACCCATTACCAGTCCTAGCCCCCCATCAACTTCCAGTCCTAACCCCCATCACCCCATTTTCAGTTTAAGCCCCCCCTATAACCCATTACCAGTCCTAATCCCCCATCAGCCTACTTCCAGTCCTAACCCCCCATCAGCCCATTTCCAGTCAGCCCCCCATAGCCCATTGCCAGTCCTAAACCCCCCCATCAGCCCACAGCCCATTACCAGTCCTAACCACATCAGCCCACCTCAAGTCCTAACCCCTCCCCATCAGCCCATTTCCTGTCCTAGCCCCCCCATAGCCCATTATCAGTCCTAACCCCCCCATAGCCCATTACCAGTCCTAACCCCCCCATCAGCCCACTACCAGTCTTAACCCCCCCCATAGCCCATTACCAGTCCTAACCCCCCCCATAACCCATTACCAGTCCTAACCCCCCATCATCCCATTTCCAGACAGGCCCCGTCAGCCCACAGCCCATTACCAGTCTTAACCCCCCCCCCCATAGCCCATTACCAGTCCTAACCCCACCCCATCAGCCCACTACCAGTCCTAACCCCTCCCCATAGCCCATTACCAGTCCTAACCGCCCATCACCCCATTTCCAGACAGCCCCCATCAGCCCACAGCCCATTGCCAGTCTTAACCCCACCTCCCATAGCCCATTGCCAGTCTTAACCCCCCATAGCCCATTGCGTCCTAACCCCCCATCACCCCATTTCCAGACAGCCTCCATCAGCCCACAGCCCATTGCCATTCTGAACCCCCCCATAGCCAGTCTTAACCCCCCACCCCATAGCCCTTTGCCAGTATTAACCCCCCATAGCCCATTGCGTCCTAACCCCCCCATCACCCCATTTCCAGACAGCCCTCATCAGCCCACAGCCCACTGCCAGTCTTAACCCCCCCAGCCCATTGCCAGTCTTAACCCCCCCCAGCCCATTGCCAGTTTTAAACCCCCCCCCAGCCCATTGCCAGTCTTAACCCCCGCCGCCCATTGCCAGTCTTAAACCCCCCCTAGCCCATTGCCAGTCTTAACCCCCCCCCAGCCCATTGCCAGTCTTAACCCCCCCCCTCGGCTCATGGCAATTTAAAAAAAGAAAAAAAGCTGGCCGCTGCCACCGCGGCGGCATGGAGTGTCCCGCGGGGCTCCCTCTGCCCAGCGGAACTCTCCCAGCATGGCTGAGCCCCTCTGCGCCGGCTTGCAGATACGCGAAGGGAGAGTGTCTCCCTCGCGTCTCTGTTAAGCCCGCAGGGGCAGATGGGAAATTTCCCATCAGCCCCTGCTTCCCATCTGCCCCTGCGGGCTTAATAGAGACGCGAGGGAGACACTCTCCCTTCGCGTATCTGCAAGCCGGCGCAGAGGGGCTCAGCCGCGCTGGGAGAGTTCCGCCGGGCAGAGGGAGCCCCGCGGGACACTCTATGCGGCGGCAGCGGCCAGCTTTTTTTTTTTTTTTAAATTTAATTAAGAAAAAAAAAGCAGAATGTTCTTTGCGCGGGGCCCCCTGAAACGCGGGGCCCTGTGCAAAAAACATTCTTGCTCAATGGACGGGCCGGCCCTGTTGGTAGCCCCTGGTGCTCTTATCCAATGACCCAATGATATCTACTGCCACTCTGTCTAAGGGCTGCTCCATTACATGCAGTGGGATGAGCAGAGATTTCTCTGGGGTCTTCTGAGGCACATTTTGACACTCTAGGCATGACCAGCAAGTCTTGGATGTCTTGATAAAGGCCTGGCCAGAAAAATCAGTCAGTAAGCCTGTCAGTAGTCCCTGCCTCCCCCAAAAGCTCCACTAAGGGATGAGCATGGGCCAGGGTCAATAAGGTCCTTCTAAAACCATTGGGGATCATAACTTGTTTACACTCCCCCCTGAGGGTTTCTTTTGGTAAACTGATATAAGATATTATTTAACTTCTTGTACATGGGGTATTGGGTCGCCGTCCCCCCCCCCCCTCCAAATTTGGGTGCCCCCAGATTTTTCCCAGTATGCTTTGAGAGATGGGTCATCTTTCTGCTCTTGAGGAAAATGGTGGAACCTCTGCATCACCTCCTCCCCTACAGCTTCCACCTGTCTGGGAGGAACCAACCACTTCCACTTCTCTAACTTTTTTATATTCCTGGCCTTCCTACTTTTTCCTGGTTTCCCGATTACCTCCTGATTCGAAAAGAGAAATATATCCCCTAACTGGAACCTTACTCCATCCTCAACAGGGTAATCCTTTGCCCTGGTGGACACCCATCCCTCTTTGAGGGGGGGGTCAACATCTCCTTCATCCATTCCCAATCTCTCCCCAGTATCAGGGGGTAAGGCAGCCTCCTGACTACAGCCATTGTTAGAGATAGGGTCCTTCCCCCCAAGTCACCTCATAGGTGGGTTCGCTTGCTATGTCCCCATGAACACAGCGGACATTGACGACCCCCCTAAAAACCCCTTCCGAGCTCCCAATGCCTAACCTCTTAGCAAGGGGTCCAGACATTAATGATTGGTGCTCCCAATGTCCAGCATGGCTACCAGGTCTACTCTCGCCACCCGCACCCCTCTTTTCAAAGCCTGCCCCAACCTTCCCTCTATGTTGGGGAGGCCTAGCCCCATCCCTGAAAACAAACAGTCCATGTGTGGGCGGTCCTTTTCAAAATGTCCCACCTCCCCACAGGAAAAACACCTTAGAGGAGTCCTACTGTTTGGGTGGGATGCACTAACCACAGGGTTCCAGCAAACTTTCCCCGTATCCCAGGTCCTTGATCTCCCTTGCCCCCTCCCCTCCCCCGGGATATTTTTGATGGACCTGTTTGGTCTCCTGAAGTTACAGGCTTTCTGGCTGGAGTCTGATCCGGCTTCGCTTGCCAACTTTCCTCAGCCTCTAAATACTGCTCGGCCAAGAGAGTGGCTGTTTCTATGGTCCATGGGCCCTGCTGCGTCACCCAGGCTCTAGTGGGAGGGGAGGGGGTAAAATGGACAAAAATTGTTCCAGGGTGATCAGTTGTACTATTTCCCCTGAGGTTCGCTGTTCTGGCTCCACTTAAATGCCCTGGTTTGGAATTTCCTCAGATATTGTTCTGGGGACAACCCTAATCTGCCCTGGATTGCCGCCTTCACCTGTACATAGTATAGGGCCTTAATCGCATCTGCCTGATAGGCGGCCTGGGCTTCGCCAGTTTAATAAGGGGCCAAATGAATAGCCCACTGGTCCAAAGGCCATTTGGTTATGGTGGTTACCCGCTTAAAATTTGTTAGGAAGGCCTGTGGGTCCAGAGGCGGCTCAAGGTAATCTGCTGCCCGAGGCGAGGAATGAGATGGAGCCCTCTTCCCCCCCCCACCAGAGAGGGGGGGGGGGAGTTTTCTCAAAACTCCAGTCAGGGATTGAACCAAACCAAAAAGCAGATTAGATAATGTGGAGGAAATACAAGATGTTCGCACACCAAGGAACTAAAAGAAAGAACGAAAACCACAGCAGAGTTTATAAAATAAAATTATAACTCACTTTTATTTTGTTGTTATAAACTGCGTTATGGTTCTTGCTTTTTCTTTTTGACCATATATTTTGCATTCACAGAACCTCCTCCCTCAACTATGGGTACAGAGCAGAACTAGGACATTCACCCACAGAACTCAATATCTAAAAACAACAACAAACATTCTCCAGTATCAGGCATATTGTGAACTAATAAAAAACCCTACAATAAAGTCACTGAGGATCTACAGAGCAAATCTACCATACCATAACAGCACTAACTTCCAAAACTCACATAAGAAGCCTGCCCAAAAAAAGCATCACTGTAAATACTGCAGTGGGCCCTGGAACATCCAACACCTATTTGAAAAGCTAAACAATTCAGATTACTACAGTACAGATCCATACATACAAACTCCATGCTAACAGAACACCTGGCCTTGGTCACACATTCAGAACACAGACCCTCACCAAGGACAGAATAAGTGACCATAGCCTAAAAATAAACATATGTAGATAAAAATTAAACTGTAACCCTAAGAAGTCAGATTCTGCGTACAGTGCAATACCAGAGAAATAGAGATGCATTTCCCTGTACAGTATACAATTTAAAGATAGCACCAATCATTAAATTGAAAATAAAATTCTCTTCTACCTTTGTTGTCTGACCATTTTATTCTCTGATCATGCTGGTCCCAATCTGAGGTTTCTGCTTTCCTCCACCTCCCAGTGCCCCTCCCCCCTCCACCTACTTCCCCCCATGGGCGGCATGAGGGTGATGCAGGACCATGTGTGGATTCACTGCTGCATCATTTGCATACATTTAGTATACTTTATTTTACAATATATATGCCACCCTTCTAAAATCCTAGGTGGCTTCCAACATACGCATATATATGCTTTTTAGTAAAACAGATATTACAATAAAACAAACACAATAATAAAACATTAAATTTAATGAATGAAAAGCCACTTACAGAGCTCTCTCCCAAATCAAACCATTATAAGTATATGCACATTGGATTTATTTTGCTATGACCAGATTATTGATGATGAGGAAACTGAACAAAGCCAGATTACTACAGTTCAAACTTCTCCTGCTGACCTATAAGTGTATTCACTCTGCAGCTCCTCACTACCTTTCCTCTCTCATCTCTCCCTACACGCCTCCTCGAGAACTCCACTCTTCTGGCAAATCACTTTTATCTTTGCCCTTCTCTTCTATTGCTAACTCCAGACTTCGCTCCTTTCACCTTGCTGCTCCTAATGCTTGGGACAAACTACCTGAGTCTGGACATCAGATGCCTTCTCTGACCCTTTTCAAATCCAGGCTGAAAACTCACCTCTTTGCTGCCGCTTTCGGATCTTGACTCGCCTGATCTCCTCTGTGTTTCCTTACCATTCCCCCTAGATGTATCTCATGTCTACAGCTACTGTGTTGTCTGTCTTGACTCGATTGTAAGCTTTGATGAGCAGGGACCATCTTTTACATGTGTCTGTGCATCGCTGTGTAGGTCTTGTAGCACTATACAACTGTTCAGTAGTAGTAGTAGAAGTAGTACATAGAAACTCCATGCTAACAGAACACATAGCCTCAGTCACACATGCAGAACAGAGATAGATCGTCACCAAGTAGGGAATATATTAATACAAACCAAAAACAGACATATATAGACAAAAAATGCTTTTACCTATTATTCTTCGGTTTGTATGATTTCTTTCCCAAAATTATACTTTACTGCAGAGGGAGGCGAGAGAAAGAACTCTCACATGCCGGCATTTGCATTGTTGGAAGAAACTAACTAAATGGCTCAGTGCAAGTAGCATGAGTGCAACTAATGCCCCCTCAGCGTGTCTTAGTTGCACCGGCGGCCATTTTGAGATGTTGAAATACAGTAACTGCAGGGGGATGTAATTGCCTCCCTGCAGTTAGCTTATGGCCCTGCATAATCAAACTCTGGAATTAGTTATCGAAGGATGTAGTAAAAGCTGTCAGTGTAGTTGGGCTTAAAAAGGTTTCGATAAATTCCTAGACGAAAGGCCCATAAACTATTATTAAAGAGGACTTGGAAATCCACTGCTTGCCCTGGGACAAGCATTGTGGAACCTGTGTCCCTTTTTGGGAACCTGCCAGGTATTTGTGACCCGGATTGTTCATTGTTGGAATCAGGATACTGGGTTAGATGGACCTTGGTCTGACCCCGTATGGCATTTCTTATGTTCATATGTTAGCAGTGCAGAGCCTAGGAAACATGCTGTTAAATATGCCAAACAAGCGGGGCTCAACAGTACCCAGGCAGTTCCTCCCACTGCCACAAAAACAAGAGCGACTTGGCACCCCAACACAGCACTTCCCACCCTCTGAACAACAAGAGGGACTTTGTGACCCCAACACAACACCTCTCACTCCAACATAGACACCAAAGAGGGCTTGGCAACCTTACTATAACTACTGAAACTGTGCATTGGACCAGCATTATGTTAATGTAAATATATGTAGTCTGCAAAAAACAAAGGAAATGCAAGATGCTTGCACACCAAGGAACTAAAAGAAAAAATGAGAACCACAGCACAATTTATAATACCAAATTATAAAATTATAACACTGTATTTTGTTATAAACTGTTCTATGGTTCTTACTTTTTCCTTTTTGAATATATATTTTCTGGATCCACAGAAACCTCTCCCTCGACAATGAGGGCAGAGCAGAAGTAGGACATTTACCCACAGAACTTAATAAATATATATAAAAAATGATTCTGGTCATTTCACTAACAAGAAACATTCTCCAGTACCAGGCATACTGAGAACTAATATAAAACCCTACAAAAGTCACCAAAGATCTCCAAGGTCAAATCTACCATACTATACCAGCATAAACTTACAAAACTCATATAAGGGGCCTACCCAGAAAAAAACAGCACTATAAATACCGCAGTGGGCCCTAGAACATCCATACACCTATTTGAAAAGCAGAACAAGTCAAATTACAGATCCCTGCGTCCAAACATCATGTTAAGAGAACACCTGGCCTTGGTCGCACACTCAGAACACAGACCCTCCCCAAGTACAGAATAAGGGAACACAACCTAAAGCAAAAATAAAAATATGTAGACAAAAATTAAACAAACCTCAAAAAGCCAGACTCCGCATGTGGTGCAACATCTTCACTTCCTTCCATCTTGGATATAGATTTTTTTCCTTTCAGCTTTCTTCCATTTATTTCTCTCTCTCTCTCTGTTCACCCAGATTTCACTGCTTCTTACTATCCAGTTCTCAATCCCCTTCTTTTTTTACGCCATCTACCTGCCGCTTTTCAACCTTCACTCCAGTCCTTCCATTCCCCAGCTCTTCCTTCCTGGTCTATTATTCCCCAGTCTTTTGCTCATTCTCACTCTATGTTTAACATCTCCCCCCCCCCATCCAGTGTCTCTCTCTCTCTCTCTTTGGCTCTCTTCTTCCCTCCATCCGATACCTTTGCTCTCTCTTCTTTCCTTCCTATCTTCCCTGCAACCGGCATCTACTCCATCTCCATCTCCATTCCCTATTATTCCCACGTCCAACATCTCTTTGTCTCTTTCTCAACCTATTTGCCCCATATCCATCTTCTTCCCTCTCACAGCCCATGTCCTGTATCTCCTTCTCCCCTTATGACCCCGTGTCCAGCATCTCCTCTCTGTCTCCCTCTGTCCCCTCTCCCTAAGTCCAACATTGTCCCATAGTCTCCCTATAACCTTCTGGCTCCATCTCACCTCCTTGCTTCTCCCTTTGCCCTTTCCACATCCAGTATCTCCCCACCTCAATCTTACCCTCGCTGCCTCCCTATTCCCCCCCCTCCCTTTGGACTCACTGTGCCCATCCACCTCCACCTCCCAATGCCCCTTCATGTCCACCTCTTGGATGTACAAAGGGCAGAGCCTGACTGCGGAGCAGCATGTCCTGCAGACAGCAACTGTGCAAGCAGTGATCCCAGCCCAAAAAAGGCAGGGTACAATTGGCTTTGCACAGCCTCTACCCACAGGACATGCTGCTTACGCAGGCAGGTTCAAATCTCTGGGCCACAATTGCTGCCTCCCACACCCTTCTGCCTGCGGGAGCAGCATATCCTGTAGGCAAGGGCTGTGCAAGGTGTGACTGCGGCTCTGAGAAACAGAATCTGCCAGCCGGAGCCAACATCAGGAGGACGCCGTTACTGTGCAATCGTCCCCAATCCCCAGTCACGATGATCTGTGGAGTGCCTGCGGGACATGCTGCTCCTGTGGGCAGAAGGCTGTGAATAGCAATTGCAGCCTCTTACAGCCTTCTGCCTACGGGGCAGGCTCTCCACTAAATCGCCAGCGCTCTGCAGGCCATCCTGAATGGAGAGTGGGGGGGGGGGGCAGCTAGCAACAGCACTCTCCTGACGTCTGCGCCTCCCCGCCATGCTTACCCAGCTGAGGTCCAGAATTTTCTTCTTGCTTCCCCCTCCCATCTTCCCATTGTCCAGCATTTGTCTAACTGCTTCCCCCCCCCCACATGTCCAGCATTTGTCTTCCTGCCACCCCCTCCATTGTCTAGTATCTGCTATCCACCTCCACCTCTCTTCCTGCTGCTGTCACTGCCACCGCTGATGTTTCTTGCTGGTGGGAATGCAAGAGGGCAGGATTTTCAATGGGGCGACGGCGGCCAGCTATCATCATTTGCCAAAAAATTGTAATTAAAAAGCGCAGGACTTTCAAGCCTCTGTCGGCTTGTAAGTCCCACAGGTTCTGTAGGGGCTTTGTAGGGGTCAGTGCCCTAGTCCACTATAGCCCTTTGGGTCCGCCCCTGTCTGGATCATCCCCTGGTCCCAGCTTTGTAGGGTCAGTGCCCTAGTCCACTATAGCCCTTTGGGTCCGCCCCTGTCTGGATCATCCCCTGGTCCCAGCTTTGTAGGGGTCAGTGCCCTAGTCCACTATAGCCCTTTGGGTCCGCCCCTGTCTGGATCATCCCCTGGTCCCAGCTTTGTAGGGGTCAGTGCCCTAGTCCACTATAGCCCTTTGGGTCCGCCCCTGTCTGTATCATCCCCTGGTCCCACCTTTGTAGGGGTCAGTGCCCTAGTCCACTATAGCCCTTTGGGTGTGCCCCTATCTGGATCATCCCCTGGTCCCAGCTTTGTAGGGGTCAGTGCCCTAGTCCACTAAAGCCCTTTGGGTGCAGCCCACCTCTGAGTTCTGCTGAGCCACTACTCAGTGCACACCATCGGCCAAGTGCTGAAAGCCGGGTTGTTGTTGTTGCTGCTGCTGCTGCTGCAGCTATTGTTGCTCCAGTGCTTCCTTCTGATCTATCAACCACTTAAAAGTCTCAGCTGAATCCATCCCTTATACACAGATGAGTCTTTGCTCTGTCAATCTATAAGTCTTCAGCACCTCACCCCTGACTCCAAATGTTAAGTATCCAGGCTCTGTAGCTCTTCAAGGCCAGCTCCCATTGAGATAAATCCTTGGTACAGCCACATACCACATCAACCACAGCACAAAAGAACAACCCACAATTTCTCACCCATTTGACTCCCTGGCTAGGAAGTCCTTATTCTGAGACCCTTGTATAGTTAGGGTGAGTTTGTAACTGCCTAAAACAGTCCCCTTTCTAGTCCAATAAGGTTCTGACCCCTATTAATCCCCCACCCAAGGGAGTCTTGGGGGGAATCTCCCCCTCTGTCTGGGTGGAAACCCTAGGAAAGTTCAAAGATCCTTCATTCTATGCAAATCGCATGCAAATATGTCCCAACCCATGATCAAACCTGCTCAGCCTTTCTGGTCTCCTGTTCTCAAATGCTCAGGGATATATCCTTAAAATTAGTCATCCCTGTCCGATTACAGCCACCTGCTAGCAGGTACTGAGCAAACTGGGCAATGTGTAAATCTTATACCCAGGAGGTTAGCCTGTAATGGGGATACTGATGGGCTTTCTAGAAAGGAATGTATACTTAATCACATGCACCAATCTTTATATACATTTGAAGGTGTGGATAGAGATGAACTGGTTAATATGATGTATCTGGATTTTCAGAAAGTATTTCACAAAATATTTCATGAGAGACTCTTGGTCAAATTAAAAAATCATGGGATAAGAGGCAATGCACTATTGTGGATTAGGAACTGGTTAAAAAATAGAAAGCAGAGAGTAGGGCTAAATGGCCAGTTTTCCCAATGGAGAAAGGTGACTAGTGGAGTACCCCAGGGATCTGTGCTGGGTCCGCTGCTTTTTAACATATTCGTAAATGACCTGCAAATATGAAAAATGAGTGAGGTGACTGAATTTGCAGATGACACTAAATTATTCAAAGTTGTTAAAACACAAGAGGATTGTGGAAAATTGCAAGAGGACTGTGATAAAATGGAAGACTGGGCATCTACATGACAGATAAACCCCCCGACAGAATGCTGATGGCATTGGGGGGTTCGCGGCATCGGGAGAAGCCCTGATGCATCAAAATACTGTTGGGTGTTTTGAATCCCACCAGTGCAGACGCAGCTGTGACACGGTCTGGAGGCACCGGTACAGCGAACACAGTAAATGTTAGGAAAAGGTTTGCGGAACCGGTGCGACCTGGCTGATTCCCACCACCGACTGAATCAGTTCCTAGGAGGTTTTGAATTCCACCACTGGCTGAAGGGAGATATGATAGAAGTCTATAAATTAATGAATGGAGTGGAATGGGTAAATGTAAATCAATTGTTTATGCTATCAAAAAGTAGAAAGACTAGGGGACACACAATGAAGCTACAATGTAGCACATTTAAACTAATCAGAGAAAATATTTATTCACTCAACCCATAATCAAACTCTGGAATTCCTTACCGGAGGATGTAATAAAAGCTATTACTACTAACATTCAAGACCTTCAATGGACTCGCCCCCTCCTCTCTCGCGGACCTCACGCACATTACCCCCCCAAATAGAGCCAGACGATTTACTGCAATAAACACTTTAATAATCCCCAAAGCAATGACCCATTGTACTCAGACAACCATAAACAGGGCTTTCAGTCTCTGTGCACCCAGATGCTGGAACGCTCTTCCACCCAACATACGAGCAATCCCGGAAAGCGTAGTTACTCACCTGTAACAGGTGTTCTCCAGGAGCAGCAGGAATCAGTCCTCACTTATGGGTGACGTCGGCGCCGACGGAGCCCTCGCGGAGCAATTTTCCCCAGCTTTCAAAGAAAGCCTTTGGGAATTGCAGCGCGCATGCGCGGTAGTCTTCCCGCCCGAAGGTGCCATCTTAGCCAGTCAGATGACATAGCTAAAAAAGACAGCATAAAAATTTGCAAAAAGAACATAAGCAGACGATTGCAACTCCAAGGGGAGGAGGGAGGGTAGTGAGGACTGATTCCTGCTGCTCCTGGAGAACACCTGTTACAGGTGAGTAACTACGCTTTCTCCAGGACCAAGCAGGAAGTCAGTCCTCACTTATGGGACTCCCAAGCTCAAGGCTACCGGAGACCCTAAGCACACAAATGAGCTCCCTCTAGCTCAGCAGCACAGAAGGAAAGAATCTTCGCTGAATTATCACCCACCGGTAGCCCACATCCGGGATGGAGGGTAGGAGTTGCTCAGACCTCAAAGAGATTACGGAGGACTGCCTGTCCGAAAGCACTGTCCCTACGGGACTCCCTCTCGAGACAGTAATGGACCGCAAAAGTCTGGCTCGAAGACCAAGTAGCGGCCCGGCAGATGTCTGCCAGCGGAACAGAGCGGAGGTAAGCCACTGACGTGGCCTTTGCCCGAACGCAATGAGCCGTGACTCGACTTTCTAAGGCGAGTCCGGCTGCCCCATAAGCCCAAGAGATACAGTCCGCAACCCAGATGGACAGAGTACGCTTGGAGACCGGGAGCCCCAATTTATTGGGGTCAAAGGACACAAAAAGCTGCGCAGCTTTACGGTGCTCCCGCGTACGGTCAAGGTAGAAGTTCAACGCCCTTCTACAGTCCAGGGTATGGAGGACCGTCTCAGCTCGGCTGGAGTGTGGTCTGGGAAAGAAGGTTGGAAGTACCACCTCCTGATTCAAGTGAAAAGGGGAGACCACTTTAGGCAGAAACTTTGGGTGAGTCCGTAGGACTACCCTATTCTTGTAGAACCGAGTGTAGGGGGGATCAGACACGAGGGCCTGTAATTCACTTACGCGCCTGGCGGAAGTGAGGGCGATCAAGAACAGCGTTTTCCAAGACAGAAAACGGAGAGAGCAGGTAGCCATAGGTTCAAAAGGCGGACAGGTGATCCGCTGTAAAACCACATTCAGGTCCCAGTCAGGCGCTGGCGGGCGCAGAGGTGGTTTAAGTAGTAGGAGACCTCGGAGAAACCTCGCTACGAGAGGGTCGTTGGAGAGAGGTCTGCCGTCCACCGGCACATGATGTGCGGAAAGAGCACTGAGGTGAACTTTGACGGAGTTGGACTTAAGTCCCAGATTAGAGAGGTGTAGCAAGTACTGTAAGATCACCGACACCGGGCAGGAGAAGGGATCCTGAGACTGTTAGGTACACCAGACTGCAAAGCGACGCCATTTAAGGGCGTAGCATTTGCGGGTAGAAGGCCGTCGCGAAGCCAAGACGACCTCCTCCACCTCTGCCGGCAAGAGGAGAGGAGCAAGGACTACCCTCTCAGCAGCCAGGCCATGAGGTTGAGAGACCTGAGGTTGGGGTGCAGTAGGGACCCCTGATCCTGGGTGAGGAGATCCGGTTGCACCCCCAGAGGGATTGGATCCTCCACCGCCAGTTGCAGCAAGAGCGGAAACCACGGCTGCCTGGGCCAGCGAGGGGCCACCAGGATCATGAAAGCTTTGTCTCGGAGAACCTTGAAAAGGGTCCGAGAGACTAACGGGATGGGAGGGAAAGCGTACAGAAGGCTCCCCGACCATGAGATCAGAAAGGCGTCCGCCGCCACCCGAAGGGGGTGAGGCTGACGAGAGCAGAAGCGAGGAAGCTGCCGGTTGTGAGGACTGGCAAAGAGATCCACTGTGGGGAGGCCCCACCTGAGGAAGAGCTTCTGAACAATCAAGGGGTCCAGACGCCACTCGTGCGGCTGGAGGACCCTGCTGAGTTTGTCCGCCAGGCAATTTTCTTGGCCCGGGAGATAAACTGCCTTGAGGAGAATGCCGTGACTGACGGCCCAAGAGCAGAGCTTCTGTGCCTCCCGGCAGAGGAGGAAGGAGCCCGTGCCCCCCTGCTTGTTCACGTAGAACATGGCAACTTGATTGTCCGTCTGGACAAGGACGGACTGTTGGGAGGTCAGGTGGGAGAAGGCCTTGAGAGCTAGGCGGATCGCCCTGAGCTCCAGGAAGTTGATCTGCTGAGCAGACTCCCACTTGGTCCAGAGGCCCTGAGTACGTGCCTCTTGGCAATGGGCTCCCCAGCCCAGGAGGGATGCATCGGTGGTCAGCACCCGGGTCGGCTGAGGTGACTGGAAAGGCATTCCCAATACCAGGTGCGGCTGCCGGAGCCACCACCGGATAGACGAGACCAGCGGCTCGGAGACGCGCACCAGGTCTGCTAGGCCGCCCGTGGCCTGTCGCCACTGCTGGCGGAGACACCACTGAGCAGGCCGCATATTCAGGCGGGCATTGGGGGTCACATGGACGGTGGAAGCCATATGGCCGAGCAGTCTCAGGAAGCGCCTGGCGGAGACCAGGGGCTGGCTGCGAAAGCGGTCGGCTAGGTCCATGAGCCGCTGAGCCCTGTCGAGCGGTAGGTACGCTCGCGCCTGAGGGGTGTGCAGCCTTGCGCCGATGAACTCGAGATCCTGTGAGGGGAGCAAAGTGGACTTTGCGAAGTTGATGACAAAGCCCAAGTGCTGCAGCAGAGTCACCGTGCGGCACGTGGCGGTGGTGACCTCCTGAGCGGACGCTGCTCCGATGAGCCAGTCGTCGAGGTACGGAAAAACATAGAGGCCGTGAAGCCGGAGATGGGCCGCCACGACCGCGAGACATTTTGTGAAGACTCGCGGTGCGGAGGACAGGCCGAAGGGCAGTACTCTGTACTGGTAATGATTCCCTGCCACCACAAACCTTAGGTATTGGCGGTGGCTTGGGTGGATGAGGATGTGCGTGTAAGCATCCTTTAGATCCAAGGAGCATAGCCAATCTCCCTGCTGGAGGTAGGGCAGAAGGATTCCAAGGGTAAGCATTTTGAACTTCTCCCGCACAAGGAACTTGTTGAGGTTGCGCAAGTCCAGGATGGGTCGGAGGCCTCCTGTTCTCTTTGGTATCAGAAAATACCTTGAATAGAAGCCCTGACCTCTCAGGTGGTGTGGCACCGGTTCCACCGCCTGATCCTGCAGAAGACCTGCTAACTCCTGAAGGAGCAACTCCCTGTGCAGAGGGGGGCGCGGAGGCTCTCCCGGAAAATAGGAGGGAGGGACCTGATGGAAGTGGAGAAGGTAGCCCTCTCGCACGACCTGAAGCACCCAGGCATCTGCGGTGATGCTGGACCACCTGTCGGCGAAGTGAACCAGCCGGCCTCCGGTGCTGGGGGGAACCAGCGGGGGGGGAGAGGCTATGCTGAGCGAGTCAAAAACCCCCACCCTGCTGAGCAGGGGCTGGTGGCGCAGGCTTGGGGGCTTGCTGCCTACGGGACCCGTTACCCCGTCCCTTGGCCTGCTGGCCCTGTTGGGGAGCTGCAGGGGCCTGATAATGGGGGTATTGTTTGTAGGCAGCCGCCTTCCTCGGGTAAAAGGTCTTTTTTCCCGAGCCCTTCTTTTTCTGGGAAGGGGCGGAGGTCTTCCTAGAAAGCCTGGTCCTGGTGAGAGTCTCAGTCTCAATTTGTGCAGCCTTTTCCGCCATGGGCTTGCCAAAGAGGTTTTCGCCTCGGCAGGGGACATCGACCAACTTGTCCTGTACCCAGGGCTCAAGGTCGGACGACTGAAGCCAAGCCTGTCGGCGGGCACCGATGCCGGCTGCGGCTACTCGAGCCGAGGCTTCAAAGCCATCATAGGCTGCCCGGGACATGAACTTTGAGCATTCCCGAATACCTGTGGACAAGGCTAGGAACCTCCGCAAGGGTTCCTCGGACAAACCAGCGGAGAAGCCGGCTAGCTCTTTAGCCAGATCCCTGAGATACATGCCCATGTAGAGCTGGTAAGTCTGGACACGACAGGCGAGCATAGAGCCCTGGAAGCACTTTTTGCCAAGGCCATCCAGGTTACGGGCCTCCCTTCCAGGAGGCACCGAGGAGTGCATCTTCTGGCTCTTAAGACGATGCATGGCCGATTCCACTACCATGGAATGGTGTGGCAACTGCGCCTTTTGAAAGCCAGGGCTCTTGCGGACTCGATAGATAGAATCGACCCGCTTGCTCAGGACCGGCGAGGAGGCCGGACTCTCCCACATGCGGAAGAGTAGTCGTTCCAGCATAGGAGGAACCGGCACAGTAAAGTGCTCCCTCGCGGGAGAGTCATACTGGAGGGCGTCGAGCTCTTCGGCTCGAGGCTCCTCCTCGGGGTCCGCAGGGAAGGCCAAAGCCTTGGCCATATCCCTAACGAAATCCGAGAACCGGGCATCCTCCGGGGGGGACTGCTTCCGAGGCTCGGACTCCGGAGAGTCCGATGGGACACACCGAGTCCGGAAAGAATCAGGTGACTCTTCCTCCTCCGACTCCCAGACCGACTCCGACGAGGACTCGGTGGGGTCGGCTCGGGCAGGGTGCGGCGCCAGCCGCCCCGACGCCGAGGGAGTCGGCGTCGGCGACCTCGGTCCCGAACGGGAGGCCGAGGGCGACCTCGACCGAGGATCGACTCGAGTTCTCATCGACTCGAGGATCGGCTCGGTCTCCGGGGTCGACTTGGACGTCGACGTCCCGGCGGTCGGGGCAGCGACGCCAGCGAAGCCAGCGAGCAGTGCCCGCTGCTGGTCCATGAAGGCAGACAATCTGCTCTCCAAGGCCGTCAACCTGAGACCGAGCTCAGGCGACCCAGCAGCCCCCGACTCGGGCCCCGACGGCGTCGGGCCCGACGTCGGCTGACGCGGAGGCGAGTCCAGAAGGACAACAGGACTTACCCGGGCAGGCATCTCCGACTCCAGGCGAGGTCGCTTCGGGAGGTGATCCTTCTCCAAGGACCCGGGGCGGCTGTCGGGGCTATGCGACCTGGCCCTCGCGGAGCCAGGAGCGTCCACCGACGCCGCCCTCGCGGGTTTTTCCTTCCGTCGATGGTCCCCGGAGGGAGAACCCCAGTCGGAGGAGCTCCGTCGACGGTCCGAACTGGAGCCTTTCGACAGTGAGGCCTCCGACGAGGTCCGGGTACGGCTGGGGTCAGCGAAGATTCTTTCGCGCTGATGCCGCCGACTTCTCAACGCCTTCGAGGACAGTTTGCTGCAGGGCCCACAGATCAGTTCCTCGTGATCTGGGCCCAGGCAGCGGAGGCAAAGGTCGTGTGAGTCGGTGAGTGACATATTTCGGTCACACCGACCACACCGCTTAAAGCCACTGGCAGCCATCGGGGGAAAAAAGGGCCCCTGCGAGGTCAAAGGACCGGGCTGCCAGGGAAAAAAACGAAAACGAAAACTGACTAAGTCAGAAAAACCGAAAAAACCGTTAGAGGACTCGAGACCGGCGTCGCGAGTCCGGGCGGGAAAAACGACCGGCGTCGAACCGAAAGAAAAAAGGATAAATACAGAGGAAAATCAACTTTTTCGCGGGGACAAGACGGGGACGTCTGTAGGGCTCCGTGGAAAAAAGAAGACTGGCTAAGATGGCACCTTCGGGCGGGAAGACTACCGCGCATGCGCGCTGCAATTCCCAAAGGCTTTCTTTGAAAGCTGGGGAAAATTGCTCCGCGAGGGCTCCGTCGGCGCCGACGTCACCCATAAGTGAGGACTGACTTCCTGCTTGGTCCTGGAGAACTAACTAAATTCAGGAGAGCATTGAAACACTATCTCTTCCTGAAATGCTACCCGGAGGAAGGTACACCAACTCCCCTGCTCACAACATAACCACACGACCACATGTAACCACCCTCCATGTATTGTATATATGTGTAAATATCATTCTGTTATCCTTACAAATGTAAATAGTTAATACTGTTATCCAAGTTGAGCTACCTGTTATATGTAATTACGGTGTTAACCCCCACCGTAAAATACCCCATGTTCCATGTAAACCGCACTGATGCTGAAGAGCGCGGTATATAAGCGAATTAAATAAATAAAAATAAATAAATATTAGTGTAGCTGGATTTAATAGAGGCTTGGACAAATTTGTGGAGGAAAAATCCATAAACCATTATTAAAGAGGACTGGGAAAATCCACTGTTTACTCATTGGACAAGCAGCATGGAATCTGTGCATCTTCTGCACACCTGACAGGTACTTGTGACCTGGATTAGCCACTGTTGCAACAGGATACTGGGCTTGATGGACCCTTGGTCTGATCCAGTATTGCATGTCTTATGTTCTTATGTCGTAAGCAGAGTGTTTACTTCTACTCCACAGTAACCCTTCTTGGTAGTCTATGCCTCTCAAGGTCAGGCCATAAGTGAGATGGGAATGGGATCCTCTACTACTACTAGGGTCTCTTGCCACAGAAGACCCTTCTCTTGCAACAACAAAGGAAAGAGGCCTGCCAACTGGTTTCAGAGAACTGAGCACCACGGCCTATGCGGTAAAGGAGCATAACCTAGATGCCTGGAGATAACCTGAACAAGAACAGATTCTGATAACCATTCTATATAAGCTAATCTGTAAATTCAATCAGCCGCTTCCAGTCTCTGCATTCTAGGGCTGCTGCACTCCTTGGCTGGTGAATTTAATAATTTGTGTTCATTCCCTGCAGATCAATTCCTGTGTCTTAATTCACACAATTAGCCAGTAACAGCAACGGTCTCAGCCACCTGGTCTTACAGTTGTTGCACATTTTCATTGTAGTTTTCCTCTATTACTGGCCACCTCCCTCCTTAGACTATATCAGCATCAGGAGACCCTGAAAACCATCGCCTCAGACTCAGTGCATTTCCAGCCCTTCCTCCCTACAATTTGCAATTACTTCTTCACACAGAGACACAATTAAGTTAATCACTTCCCCAAAGATAAATGTCTACATTAAGTTCATGCAAGGATACATAATAATTTTGCACAAATGCCTCAGTATATTATTGGAGTAATCATAATAAATAGCAATAATGCTATACACTCGAGAAGCATGTCCTGAAATTGATGAAGTCTGGGATGCCAGTCATCTGCTAATGAAGCACAGCTCTATGAAGGTTGGGCTAAGCCCCAGGTCCAGAGAGCAGACTAATCCAATGCTGGTACTTTCTCACGCTCCTTCTTGGGTTGTACAGCTGCTGTGATCTGGGCCTCCAACCTATGGCAGCTCCACCGCACGCAATTCCCATTTTAGTGCATGCTGCTCTTTGTTGGCCCAGCATCCATTCCAACATTAAAGGTGGCGCACTACACAAATTGCAGTTACAGAGATACCGAGAAATGATTGCAAGGAGACAATGAATGCAGATAAGCATGTAATAGTACCCAGTGGAATGATGGAAATTTAGGGACGTCTACACTGGGACCTGCTATTTTATTTCATGGAGATGTTCACTGTCAACCAGACTTACATGTTTCAATCCAGCTGTTCCAGCGGTCTGAGAAGAGATCAGGAAATAGAATCCATATTTCAATCAATCACTAGTGAGATCCGCACAAATTAAATGCAGCGTTATGATGGTAATACAATATTTGCACTTATGGTTCATGAACCAACAAGAGGGGAAGCTATTTTGGACCTAGTCCTTAGTGGTACACAAGATCTAGGGCAGGAGATAAGAGTGTTGGGACCACTTGGCAACAGTGATCATAGCATGATCGCATTTGATTTCATAAATGGAGGCAGAATCGCAAGGAAATCCACAGTACTCCCATTTAACTTTCAAAAGGGAAACTATGATAAAATGAGGAAAACAGTTAAGAAAAAACTAAAAGGAGCAACTGGGCACTGTTTAAAAATACTATCTTGGAAGCCCAGACCAGCTGTATTCCACGCTTTAAGAAAGGTGGAAGGAAGTCCAGAAAACTGCCAGCATGGTTTAAAGGTGAGGTCAGAGAAGCTGTTGTAGCTGAAAAGCATCTTTCAGGAAATGGAAAAAGGAGCCAAATGACGAAAACTGGAAACAACATAAGCACTAGCAAGTTAGATGCAAGGCATTGATAAGGCAGGTAAAGAGAAGATTTGAGAAGAAGCTTGCCGTGGAAGCAAAAATGCATAATAAAGACTTTTTCAAGTACATTTGTAGCAAAAAAACTGTGAGAGAGTCAGTTGGACCATTAGATGATAGAGGGGTAAAAGGGGCACTCACCTCTCACCTCTGTATTGTTCCATGGTGCAACCGCACCTTGAATATTGTGTGCAATTCTGGTCACCGTATCTTAAAAAGGATATAGCTGAATTAGAAAATATACAGAGAAGAGCCACTAAAATGGTAAGGGGATGAAAGGATAGCCCTATGAGGAGAGGCTTAAAAGGTTAGGGCTCTTCAACCTGGAAGATAGACGGATGAGGGGAGATACAAACATTATGGAACCTGTGTGTCTTTTTGGGAACCTGACAGGTACTTGTGACCTAGATTGGCCACTGCTGGAAACAGGATACTGGGCTTGATGGACCTTGGCTGACCCAGTATGGCATGTCTTATGTTCTGAAACATAGCAAGTTCACACTAGTTTAGATGTAGAGCAAGGCTGCTGTAGCTTTTATATGTCTTTTTTCAGGCAACGGTCAGACTGGATGGACCCAGTGATTCTTGCAGTGTTTCTCTTCATTATGGAGGGGTATTTTAGAAGCTCTATTCGTGAGTTAGATTTCTGAAAAGAGGCACTTAGATGTGCAAAGCATGGAGCCATCCCTGGAGCCATCTTAGAAGCCGGGTATGTAGACGTCCCCAGCATGAGAACGTTCATGTAGTACGGGGGCATGGTACGGGAGGCATGGCCTGCAGAACAGCACAAGCACGTCTGGCCCTGGTTGGTGAGACGTCCGTACCTGCTCCTAACCACAAAAAGGTGAAAAAAGTGCTCATTTCATGGATGTAAATCTTCCAGGGAAATGACATAATGCGCTTTCATTACCACAAGTATTATTTCCTGACTGAAGAAATCAGCGCATAAAGACATATTCCAAACATATTAATGGCCCACTGCTGCACGTCTGAATATCTGAAATGGCAGGTCAGAAGGTAGACCTCTCATAGCAGAGTCACTACCCCTGTGACATGTCCATGTACTTGGTTCTGAGGCTGTGCAATTTGGGGATGTCCACATTTGTAAAATGGCTTACACCCGTGCACATACCCAGCCTTGCTATCTACATGGGGCTTGTCTCCAGAACTGGTCAGTGGGACGTTCATTTTTTGGGGTGGAGATGTAGAGATTTCAGTGCCTTCCTTCACTGTTGCCACTTCCCCGGATTTTTGAACGTTCTTCTCTTGACATCGCAGATTCTTCCTAGACATCCCTTCTAAAATCTCACTTATTGTCTTGAAACTGGATTGCAAACATCTGTTTGAACACATAGCCATTTTGCAGTAATGTTCTGTCATTATCAATGAAGTGATATTACCAGAGCCCAACACTCTCTTCCCTATCTGACTATTTCAGAGTACGTGAGGTCTGCAGGTGCTCAGTAACTCAAGTGTTAAAGCAATGAAGCGTTTCCAGATCCGACTTCTCAGGCAGCCCTGAAACAAAATTCTCAACTCCTTACAATACATGCTACCTCTGAGAAAAGTAGAGGTCAGCCTTCGCTTACCCTTCCTTTTCTTCTTAGTTTTATAATGGAAATGATCTGGATTCCTGATAGCAGCAGGTCATGTTATTCATTGCACGTACAGAAACCAGCATTTTGTTAGAAAGGATTATGAAAAAGAAGCCTGGAATTGTGTTAAGAAAGGACAGGGCCTCTGCAAGACTCAGACTCTAAATGTTAACTGTCATGAAAGAGACATTTTAACCTGGTTTAGAAGTCAGTCAAGTGGAAACCATACCAGCTAAAAGCAGACATTCCCAAAAGAGACAGCAAACATACATCAATGACTCCTGTTCTTTCCATAACTCGGTATCTGCTTGGGAGTTAATGGTGTAGTGACTTACCCCACCCCTGCTATGTCTGAGACCTACAGAGACAGCAGGCAATCTGGTGAGATTAGATTGGGGGACGGACAATTAGGATAAGTCCAGAACTTCCCTTGATGCACCCCATAACCCAAATTATACACAATGCAAATGTTATTTGAAAAGGGCCAGAGATGAAGCTTCACATACAGACTCGGGTAGGTTCTTCCAGGCGTAAGGAGCAGCAAAGTGGAAGGACTGAAGTCTGGAGCTGGCAGTAGATGATTAGCCTTGAATTCTCTACAGGGTCACCTCCACCTCAACTTCCCTCTCTTCAATCCCAAATCCTTCCCTCATCTTTGGGCACCCTTTCTTCCTTTCCTGAAATCACTGAGGAGGAAAGCACAGTTACTTACCTGTAAGAGGTGATCTCTGGGAACAGCAGGAATTAGTCCTCACATATGGGTACGTCGGTACCGATGGAGCCTGCGCGGGAAAGCTCCCCAGCTTCCCAGAAGGAAGCTTTTGGGGCCTCCCACTGCACATGCGCGCTGCCTTCCCGCCTTCCTGACCAGCTCTCCTCAGTTCGAGTTTAAAGCTGAGACAATAGAGAGAGGAAAGGAAGATAGATAGAAGATACAACTCCTAGGGGAGGTGGGTGGGTTGTGAGGACTAATTCCTGCTGTTCCCAGAGATCACCTGTTACAGGTAAGTAACTGTGCTATCTCCAGGAACAAGCAGGAATAAGTCCTCACATATGGGGACTCCCTAGCTAAGATGCCTGGGAGATCCCGTTCCAAGGGTTCGCCATCTTCATATGGATCTCAGGCATCCATCCTGGGAAGGTGGGCAGGAGTTGTTCAAGTATGGAACAGGTGTTTGAGGACAGCCTGACCAAACAAGGCATCCCGGCGGGAGTCCTTGTCCAAGCAGTAATGGGCTGTGAAGGTATGAACCGAGGCCCATGTGGCGGCTCGACAGATCTGATCTATGGAGACAGAGTGAAGATGAGCCATAGAAGTGGCCATGGCTCTCACACTGTGAGCTGTGACATGGCCTTCCAGAGAAATATTTTTGCTCTGGTAAGCAAAGGAAATACACTGAGCAATCCAATTGGAAAGTGTACGTTTGGAGACTGGACGTCCCAAATGAGAAGGATCAAAAGCCACGAAAAGCTGGGAAGACTTTCGATGTGGCTGAGTCCTGTTGAGGTAAAAGGCAAGAGCTCTTTTACAATCTAAAGTATGAAGGTTCCTCTCTGCACTGGATGCATGAGGAGCTGGAAAAAAGACAGGTAGATATACCTCTTGATTAAGATGAAAAGTCGAGACCACTTTGGGCATAAAGTGGGGATTCGTCCTTAGGACCACCTTATCATGATGAAACCTGGTATAAGGTGGATGAGCCACTAAGGCCTGTAGTTCACTGATGCGGCGAGCCGAAGTGACTGCAATAAGGAAAAGGACCTTCCAGGAAAGAAATTTCAAGGAGGTAGAAACCAACGGTTCAAAAGGTGGCTTCATAAGCTGACCTAGAACTAGGTTCAAGTCCCATGCTACCGGAGGAGGTGGGATGGGAGGCTTAGTTAGAGTCAGGCCTCTCATGAATCTTGCAACAAGCGGATGAGAGGAGACAGGTTGTCCATTTATAGGTTTTAAGGATGCTGCAATAGCACTCAAATGGACTCTTACTGAATTCGTCTTAAGGCCTGCATTAGAAAGATGCAGGAGATAGTCTAGTAGAGAATTCAAAGGAAGTGCTAGAGGGTCAAGACCCTGTTGAGCACACCAAATGGAAAAGCGTTTCCATTTGAAAGCATAGGAACGCCTCATGGAGGGTTTCCTAGAGGCATGAAGGATATCTTTCACTGGTTGAGAAAGATTGAAGTCATGAAGGCTTAGGCCTTCAGTAACCAAGCTCTGAGGTGTAGGGACTTGGGGTTTGGGTGCCACAAAGTCCCTTTCTCCTGAGAGAGAAGGTCTGGCGCAGCTCCCAGGTCCAGGGAGGGTCCCTGGGAGAGATGCAGAAGTAGAGGGAACCACACTTGGCGTGGCCAGCGTGGAGCTATGAGGATCATCAATCCGTGATCCCTCTGGAGTTTGAACAGAGTCTTGGGAATCAAAGGAATGGGTGGAAAGGCATATAGGAATTCCTGACCCCAATGCAGGAGAAAGGCGTCGTTGGCCTGAGCTCCCTGACACAGAGTCCTGGAACAGAACCGGGGAAGTTTGGCATTCCACGGACTTGCAAAGAGATCTATGTCCGGGGTTCCCCATTCCTGAAAGATTCTGCCTATCTGGTCCATATTTAGGGACCATTCGTGTGGAAGCAGAACTCGACTGAGTCTGTCTGCCCGAGAGTTTTGAACCCCTGGAAGATATACTGCCAGAAGATGAATTTGATGCTCTCTGGCGAAGGCCCATAATCTGAGAGCTTCATTGCAAAGCGACAGAGAGCCTGTCCCTCCTTGTTTGTTTACGTAGAACATGGCCACCTGATTGTCTGTCTGAACTAGGACGGTCAGGTTGACAAGGAGGGTATGGAAGACTTTGAGGGCAAAGAAGATTGCTCGCAGTTCCAGGAGGTTGATGTGAAGGGTGGTCACCTGCGGAGACCAAGTACCCTGAGTGGAGAGGGATTGTAGATGGGCTCCCCACCCTGTTTGGGAGGCATCTGTTGTGAGGGTTGCTTGGGGCAACAAAGGTTGGAAGGGGGCCCCCAACAACAGATTCTTGGTGGACATCCACCATTGGAGGGACCAAAACAGATGGTTTGAGGTGAGTATTTGGTCGGAGAGCGCTCCTGATGCTTGAGTCCACTGGGTGGCCAAGGTCCATTGAGCTGCTCTCATATGAAGACGAGCGTAGGGCACCACGTGTACCGTGGAGGCCATGTGGCCCAGAAGTCGCAGCATTTCTCTGGCTGTCAAGTGACTGCTGGACTGAGCTTGGGAGGCCAAGCACAGCAGACGTTGGCCCCGGACTTGAGGTAGGTAGGCCCTTGCAGTGGTGGTGTCCAACTGGGCCCCTATGAATTCTAGAGACTGAGTAGGGGTAAGTTGAGACTTGGGAAGGTTTACCACCAGTCCCAGATACTGCAGAAGGTGCCTTGTGCGGTCCAGGGAAATCTGGGCCTCTGACTGAGATGGAGCTCGGATGAGCCAGTCGTCCAGATATGGGAATACAAAAATTCCCAGACCTCTTAGAAATGCGGCAACAACTGCCAGGCATTTGGTGAACACTCTTGGAGCAGAGGCTAGACCGAAGGGAAGTACTCTGTACTGGAAATGTTTTCCCTGAAACAGAAATCTTAGATATTTTCTGTGGGATGGGTGGATGAGTATATGTGTGTACGCATCCTTGAGATCTAGAGAACAAAGCCAATCCTGACTCTGAAGGTATGGAAGGAGAATGCCTAGAGAAAGCATTTTGAATTTCTCCTTGTACAGAAATTTGTTCAATTCTCTCAGATCTAGGATAGGTCTGAATCCCCCTGTCTTCTTTGTTATGAGAAAATAAGGGGAGTAGAATCCTGTCCCTTGTTGAAGAAGAGGAACCTCTTCTATTGCCCCTTGGGCAAGGAGAGAAGAGACTTCCTGATCCAACAGGTCCAGGAGAAATGGGGGAGAATTGAAGTGCCTCACCATGGTATATGGAGGAAGGTTGGAAAAATGAAGTTTGTAGCCCTCTCTGATGATAGAGAGGGTCCATTGCTCTGATGTGATTTGCTCCCATCTGGGAGCAAAGTGAGCTAACCTTCCGGGAATGGTGAGGGGCTCTGGTTGTTCTAGAGCCAGAAATGTTAAGTTCTCTAGGGGCAAGTCAAAACCCCTGAGGGGGTTGAGCCTGCTGAGAAGTGGTAGACGCTGCAGGCTTTGACTTTGCCTGTTTAGGTTGCTGACGTTTAGCAGCAAAGCGAGGCTGAGAAGATTGTTGGCCAGTATTTGTGGAAAATCTGGCCTTCTTGTAGTAAGGCCTCTTGAAAGACTTTTTCTTGGCAGGAGTAGAGGTAGACTTAGAAAGTCTATCCAAGGTAGCATTTTCTGCGTCCATTTGAGTGGCTTTAATTTGCCAGTCCTTACCAAACAAGTTCTCACCTGTACAGGGCAGATTCCGTAAGCCATCCAGGACCCAGGGTTCTAGGTCAGAGGCCTGGAGCCAAGAAAGTCGTCGGGCTGCAATAGCAATGCCTGAAGCTCTACCGGCACCCTCAAAGGAATCAAAAGCTGCTCTGTTGGAGAACTTAGAAACATCTAGAAGCTGTTTCACCAGAGAAATGAACTCCTCTTTTCTATCCTCAGGGATAAAGGAGGCAAAATGTCGTATCTTTAGGGCAAGTTCCCTGAGAAACATGCCCATATACAGACTGTAAGAATTAATCCTGGCTATAAGCATAGTAGCCTGGAAAATTTTCTTGCCAAAAGAGTCTAGGGTCTTACATTCTCGTCCTGGAGGGGTAGAAGAGTGCCTTTTGGTACTCTTAATCTTTTTCAGTGCAGACGTCACCACAATGGAATGGTGAGGCAACTGAGTCTTTTGAAAACCAGGAGAAGGAGGGACCCGGTACATGGTGTCCAACCTACGAGAATAAGGAGACAACGTTAGAGGAGCCTCCCATAAGTCCATCAAGTGTTCTTGAAGGATTTCATGGATAGGCAGGGTGACTGCCTCTTTAGGAACCTTAGGGTATCCTAAAATATCCAATTTCTTTGACCTAGGTTCTTTTTCAGAGGATGTGGTAATAGAAAGTCCTTTAGCTAGTTCAATAATGAAGTCTTGAAAGGACAAATCCTCTGGTGGAGACATTCTCCTCTTTGGGGAAGAGGGGTCTTCATGAAGAACTAGAGACAGCTCATCAGAGTCCTCAGAGGAGTCAAAATCCTCAGAAGAAGCAGAGTATTCTCTATTTGCTTCCAACGCACGATACGCATACCGATTGGTATCGACATCGGGCGTACCGGGTATGGGATCGGTATCGGGTGAAAACCCGGATCCGGCATGCGGAACCGATCTGCGTTTGGAAGTCGATGGTCTCGGTTCCGGTATGGGAGACGATACCGGAACCGGACCCGGTACCGCTGAACGTGGTACCGAGGGCGTCGCAGCATTAATAAAAGCCAGCATGGCCTGCTGCATGGTCTGAACAGTATTGCTCATAGACGCCACTGCTGCCTGAATGTCGGTACCGGTATGGGCCGGTACCCCAGAGCAGTCCAACAGGTGATCAGTCGAGGCCGTGCCATCGATGTCAACCTGTAACCCCATAGATGGTGCTTTGGAAGCCAGAGCTTCCCGCCGGGGTTGTTTGGCTGGGGCAGGATCCTCAGACTCAAAAGTGAGAGCCTCTCGATGCTTTGAAGGAGATTTGCTCTTTGAGGACCTGCCCGCAGAGGGTTCGGTTACCTGAGATCCATCCGGAGAGGAAGACCTGGATGACTGTGATGCTGGATTATCTGAAGCAAACAGCACATGGAATTTGTTGGCCCGGTTCTGCAACCCACGTTTAGACATCTGGGAGCAGGATGGGCAGTCCGGAATGGAGTGGTCAGGTCCCAAACACTTAAGACACCATTCATGGGTGTCTGTGACAGAAATAACAGCACTACACTTGGTACACTTCTTAAAACCAGGGGCTGGTTTCTCCATGAGGAGAATTTGTGTAGGCCTGAGGCCTAACCGAAGTCACCAAGTTGTGCAGAATAAAGATTTTTATTTATTTTTTTTTAAAAGAAAGAAAAGAGAGACCGGCAGTACCGGTTTCGGTATGGGGAAGGCAGGTACGCGGTCTAAAGAAACAAACTAAAACAATAATTTCTTCAGCAGTGACAGGAACACGACCTGCTGGCTCCGCGGAAAAAGAGAAACTGAGGAGAGCTGGTCAGGAAGGCGGGAAGGCAGCGCGCATGTGCAGTGGGAGGCCCCAAAAGCTTCCTTCTGGGAAGCTGGGGAGCTTTCCCGCGCAGGCTCCGTCGGTACCGACGTACCCATATGTGAGGACTTATTCCTGCTTGTTCCTGGAGATACAGCAAATCCTCTCTCCTCCTCTAAACTGACTAACTGCTCCTCTGATCCCATTCACTCCTGTCTACTAACCTCTGTCTCTTCTGCAGTCATCCCTTCCATCTGTCATATCCTTAACCTTTCGTTTTCCACTGCAACGGTTCCTGCAGCCTTCAAACATGCTATGGTCACACCTCTCCTCAAAAGCCTTCAATAGATCCTACCTGTCCTGGAGGTGACACTCTGGAGAATTCAAGGCTAATCTTCTACTGCCAACTCCAGACTTCAATCCTTCCACCTTGCTGCTCCTCTCCTTTGCTTCAAAACTACTTGAATGAGCGGTTCACCGCTGTTGTCTTGACTTTTTTTCCTCTCAAGACCTTCTGAACCCAGTGCAACCTGGCTTTCATTCTCTACATTCCACAGAAATTACTCTCGTCAGTCTCCAGCAATTTGTTGCTTGCTTAGATGCTTGGGTGCATACGGAGAGGAATGGCTAGCAGAAAAAAGGAGGTGATAATGCCTCTGTATAAGTCTTTGGTGCGACCTCATTTGGCGTATAGTGTGCAATTCTGGAGACCGCACCTTCAAAAGGATGTGAACAGGATGGAGTCAGTGCAGAGGGTGGCTACTAAAATGATTAGTGGTCTTCATTATAAAGCATATGAGGACAGACTGAAGGATCTTAATATGTACACCTTAGAGGAAAGGAGGGATAGAGGTGATATGATTGAGATGTTTAAATACCTCCATGGCATAAATGTTCAGGGAGAGAGCCTCTTTCAATTGAAAGCAAGTTCTGCTACGAGGGGACATGGGATGAGGGTGAAGGGAGATAGATTCAGGAGTGATATGCGAAAATATTTCTTTACAGAAAGAGTAGTGGATCCGTGGAATAGTCTCCCAGTGGAGGTGGTAGAGATGAGGACAGTAACTGAATTCAAAAAAGCATGGGACAAACACAGAGGATCTCTAAAGGTAAAAAGGGGACTGTTGTAGTTATTATGGAAGGACAGACTAGACAGGCCATGTGGTCTTTTTCTGTCATCATATTTCTATGTTTCTATGTTTCTATTCCAAAGGCCTCTACTCAATTCTCATCCTTCTTGACCTTTCTGCTGCGTTTGACACTGTTGATCACCACCTTCTCTTCAATACCCTGTCCTCGCTTGGATTTAGGGGTCCTGTTCTGTCCTGGTTTTCTTCTTATCTCTCCCATCACACTTTTAGTGTATGTTATGGTGGTTCCTCCTCTACTGCCATCCTGCTTTCAGTTGGTGTACCTCAGGGTTCTGTCTTGGGACCTCTCCCTCTACACTTGGTCCCTTGGTGCACTTATTTCCTCTCATGGTTTTCAGTACCATCTGTATGATGATGACTCTCAGATCCACCTTTCTGTGCCTGAAATCTCTCCAGGAATCCAGACCCAGATCTCCGCCTGCTTATCTGACATTGCTGCCGGGATGTCTCACTGCTGTTTGAAACTGAACATGGCCAAAACTGAGCTCCTTATCTTTCCCCCTAAAACCACCTCCCCCTTCCTCCGTTCTCTATGGATAACACTACATTCCTCCCTGTTTCTTCAGTTCGCAACCTTGGGGTCATCTCATCCTCAAGAGCCTAAATGTTGGATACCAACTCTATGCAGATGATATAATTATCTTCACCCCTTTCAACACCACCTCTCCTGACTAATCCACCCTTATAGCCTGCTTCATTGAAATCACCGCATGGCTACAACAGCACAACCTTACAATCAATTTCAGCAAAACAGAGCTCCTTCATATCTCCAGAGATCCCAGCTTCAACCCCCCACATAGCATTAAACTGGGCAACACTGAAATTCAGGTCAAACCTCAGATCAAGTATCTTGGTGTAACCCTTGACCACCTCCTGAACTTACATACTCATATCTTAAACACCACCAAAAATATGTACTACAAAATCAGAACCCTTCGCAACCTACACCCTCTACTACCCTATGATAGCTTCCGCACAGTCTGTCAAGCCTCCATCACCCCTCTCATCGACTACTGCAACTACATCCTACAAGGGCTACCTAAGACCACCCTCGCCCCCCTGCAGCTTACCCAAAACACAGCTGCATGTCTTATTGCCGGAGCACCCAGGCACTCCCACATCACGCCCATGTTGAAATCCCTACACTGGCTACCAGTTGCATCCCGTATCAGGTTCAAGACTATTGTCCTTATGCACAGCTCTCTTCAATACCACTGCAGAACAACTAAATTACTAATTAAATGCCCCAACAACAGAAGACTCTGGTGCCAAAACACAGCAAATCTCCTCCTTCTACTTGTGCAGCGTTCCATGAAACCTCAGCACACCTGCACAAGAGCCTTCCAATTTTACGCACCCACCAACTGGAACAAACTACCCCCCACCATATGGTCCCTCCAATCCCACACCCTCTTCAAAATAGATCTCAAGACCTTTCTTTTCGAAGAATTCTTTAACACATCCACTGCCACAAATCCCCCACAAGAACATACCCTGCTCCTCCTCACCACTCCCACCACTCTCCTCCCCTAACCTCCCCCACCTCATCCCACACCAGTACCCCCCTATCCCCCTACCCTCCATCACCCAGCTATTTCCCCCAAGTAGGCAAACACAATGCCTCACCGCATAGCTTCTATGCTGTCTGTAAATAGTACAATTTTGTTCTTTGTAAACACTCCCAGCAGAACTGTAATATTTATATCAAAGTTATTTGTACATAGTTCCAATTGTTCCATGTAAATGTTCTTTCATGTTCTATGTAAACCATTTTGCCTTGCAGAAGAATGGTATATGAAACCAGTTAAGTAAATAAATAAATAAATTCTACTCTCTCTTTCTCTACACACATCCAACAGACAGCTAAAACCTGTTGCTTCTTTCTCTATAATATCGGCAAGATTTGTCCCTTCCTTTCTACACACACTACTAAGACACTTATCCACTCCTTAGTCAATTCCCTTCTAGACTATTGCAACCTCCTCCTTGCTGGTCTCTCTCTGAATCATCTCTCTCACCTTTAATCTGTTCAAAACTCAGCTGCCTGGCTAATCTTCCATCAGTCTCAATATGCTCAAGTCGTTTCAATGGCTCCCTATCCATTTCCATATCCAGTTCAAACTTCTCCTACTGACCTATAAGTGCACTCATTCGGCTGCTCCTCACTATTTATTTATTTATTTATACATCTCTTCTATACCGCCACTTCCAGCGATCAGTGGCGGTTTACAAGTAAACAAAATTTAATAATAGCATGCTATTATTTTACATAGAACGGGTTTAGAAACTATTTTACATAGAACAGGTTTTGAACTATTTTACATAGAACATTTTAGTAAAAAGAACAGTAAATACAAAGAATAGTAAATAGAGAACAAGGGTTTTTACATAGAACAAAATTATAAACGTAAACATTTAACTATTAAATTGCAACTCAATAATACAATGAAATAACTGGCTATCAATAGTAAATCATCGGCAATGGAATATATTACATTAATTATACTTATTCACATTTTGCTTTCAAAGGGAAAGTTTAATTAGGTGAACAATGTGAATGAGTGAAGGGTTTTATGCCTGTCTAGGTAGGGTCAGTGAGTGACTGCTGATCAGAAGTTTTCTCTGAGTTAGGGTTATCTTCCTTGTGGAGGTTATAGTAGTATAGGGTGAATAGGTGGGTTTTTAGATTTTTTCTAAATAATTGAAGATCCTTAATTTCTCTGATTTCAGCTGGTAGGTTGTTCCATAACATAGGAGCAAAGTATGAGAACGCTGAGTTGCTTGTTTTTTGACTTGTTTTTCGGATAGAATCAGGTACTTGTAGCATGTGAAGGTTAATTCTTCTTCTTGATCTGTTTTCAAGCGGGATGTTGATAAGAGTGGATAAGAAGGAGGGAGCTATATTGTTAAAAATCTTAAAAGTATTGATTAAGGATTTGTAGGTGATTCTGCATGATACTGGAAGCCAATGGAGAGAATAAAGAATCGGAGATATATGATCTGTTAATTTTGCTTTGGAGATAATCCTTGCGGTGACATTTTGAGCCAATTGAAGTGAGTGGATATTTTTCTTTGAGGTCCCTTGAAGAATACCATTACAGTAGTCTAAATGTGGTGTAATGAGTGTTTGTACTATGGTTCTGAAATCAGTGTTGTCTAGTAATGGTCTAAGTTGTTGGATTGTCCTTAGTTTGAAATAGATTGTTTTTACAGTTAGTTTTATATGTTTGGAGAGGTTGAGGGTCTTATCAAGAGTGACTCCCAAGTATTTGATCTCATCTTTAACAGGGAGAGAATTATTGCCAATGTTGATTTCCATTGGAGGGGTGAAGCTTGTGTTTCTTGTTATAAATAAAGCTTCGGTTTTTTTAAAATTAATAGACATGTTAATAGATTTCAGCCACAGCTCAGCTTCAGCGAGGCAATGACAAATGTTGGAGTAATCTGGGTTAGACACATCAAATGGTGAGTACAACATAATGTCATCTGCGTAGATGTGATAATTAATTTTGAAACGTTTAAATATGGAACAGATAGGTTGAAGATAGAGATTGAACAATAGTGCTGATAGGGCAGAACCTTGAGGGATGCCCTGCTCTTGCGGAAAAGGGGATGATGCATTTTGGTCAATTTGAACATATTGTGTCCGGTTAGTAAAATAAGATATGAACCATTCAAGAGTTTTATCTTTGATGCCTAGTTGAGAAAGTCTTGAAATGAGCGTGGTATGGTTTACAGTATCAAATGCCGAGGAGATATCAATGAATATGAGAATGAAGGCTTGCTTGGTGTTATCAATACCTCTTATGATTGTATCAAATAGTGCCGTCAGGAGCGTTTCTACACCATGGTGTGGTCGAAATCCATATTGATGATCATCTAATGGAACCGTGGAGTCTATATAATCTTGTAGTTGTGTTTGCACAATCTTTTCAATAATTTTGGCGAGGAATGGAATACTTGCAATGGGACGATAAGATGTAGGGTCATTGCTGTCTAGAGTTTTGTTTTTTAACAACGGACGGATAGCTGACTTCTTGAGGGCATCTGGTATACATCCTTGTTGAAGAGATTGATTTACTATGTTCAGTATGTCTGTGGCAAGTTCTGATTTTGTTGATTTTATCCATGCCACTGGGCAAGGATCAAGAAGAGAAGTAGTTGTATTTAGGTTGGAGATTGTTTGAAGGAGCATCTTGTTGCTAATAGGATGAAAGGCTTTCCATTCCTGTAAGTTATTATCTGAGATAGGTAGATTAGGTGGGGTGAATTGGCTGTTAAGTTTAAGTTTATTTGCAAAGTGGTCAGCAATTATTTGTGGGTTAATACAAATTTTGTGAGAATTGTTTGATGGGGATTTGGTTAAAGATTTGACAATCTCAAATAGTTCTCTAGGACGGTTAATGGATTTAGATAACGTTTTAGAGTGATATTGTCTTTTAGCGTTATTAATCGCATCCTTGTAATTCTTGAGTAGTGAGAAGTATTTTATTCTGAGTTCGTGAGTTTGTTTCCTTCTCCATGTGGATTCTGCTTTTCTAAGGCTTTTCTTAAGGGTTGCAAGTTCACTGGTATACCATTTTTCATCTTTTCTCGTTCTGTGTCGAGACTTTGGTGGGTCTGATTCTGATGCTGATCGAATAATGGAATTCCAGTTTGATATCGCATCATCAATGTTATTGATAGAAGGATCTAATCTGGGAAGAACTGATTCAAGAAACTCTTCTCTGTTGAATGGTCGAAATCTATGAACTTGTTGTAGATTGACAGGGGAAGGTTTAGAGTGTTGTTGAAAGAGAAAAGAAAACCTAATAAGATAATGATCCGACCAGGGGACTTGAGCTGTGGAAGGTGAGACATAATGAGGTGACGTATAATAATATGTAGGGATGAATATTAGGTCCTCTCTTATCTCTCCCTACCATCCCTCCTCGGGGGCTCCACTCTTCTGGCAGATCCCTTCTATCTGTGCCCTTCTCTTCTACTGCCAAATCCAGACTTTGATCCTTCCACTTTGCTGCTTCTTATGCTTGGAACAAACTACCTGAGTCTGTGCATCAGGCTTCATCTCTGGCCCTTTTCAAATCCAGGCTGAAAACTCACCTCTTCAAGTCTGTCTTTGGATCCTGATCTGCTTAGTCTCCCCTGTGTTTTCTTGCCACTCCCCTAGATGTGTCCTTGTCCTCAGCTATTGTGTTGTCTGTCTTAACTAGATTGTGAGCTGTGATGAGCAGGGACCATCTTTTACCTGTGTCTGTACAGTGCCGCATACACCTTGTAGCGCTATACAAATGACAGGTAGCAGTAGTAATTATTATTTCTAGGTGCTGCACGTCCATCTCTCTAGGTCACAGCCTTCCAGACATTTGAAGAAATATACAGATAGGCAGGAATGTTTAGGGCCTTTTGCAGTGATGATTTGCTTAACAAAAAAATAACGTACCAGGTTGGTTGGTGACAAAGTGTGTGGGTGTAGATGTGTGTGTTTGTGTGTGAGAGAGGTGGGGGCGAGGGGGGGCAGAGAGAGAGAGATGGCAGGTGACGGAGAGGAGGGGAAGGTGTGTGGATGTATGTGAGAGAGAGAGGGGGAGAGAGAGGGCAGGTGGAGGAGAGGAGGGGAAGGTGAGTGGATGTATGTGAGAGAGAGAGGGGGAGAGATGGCAGGTGGAGGATAGGAGGGGAAGGTGTGTGGATGTATGTGAGAGAGGGGGGAGAGAGATGGCAGGTGGAGGAGAGGAGGGGAAGGTGTGCAGGTGTATGTGAGAGAGAGAGGGGGGAGAGATGGCAGGTGGAGGAGAGGAGGGGAAGGTGTGTGAGTGTATGTGAGAGAGAGAGGGGGGAGAGAGATGGCAGGTGGAGAAGAGGAGGGGAATGTGTGTGGATGTATGTGAGAGAGAGAGATGGCAAGTGGAGGAGAGGAGGGGAAGGTGTGTGGATGTATGAGAGTGGGGGGAGAGAGATGGCAGGTGGAGGAGAGGAGGGGAAGGTGTGTGGATGTATGTGAGAGAGAGAGGGGAGAGAGATGGCAGGTGGAGGAGAGGAGGGGAAGGTGAGTGGATGTATGTGAGAGAGAGAGAGGGCAGGTGGAGGAGAGGAGGGGAAGGTGTGCAGGTGTATGTGAGAGAGAGAGGGGGAGAGAGAGGGCAGGTGGAGGAGAGGAGGGGAAGGTGTGTGGATGTATGAGAGAGAGGGGGGAGAGAGATGGCAGGTGGAGGAGAGGAGGGGAAGGTGTGTGGATGTATGAGAGAGAGGGGGGAGAGAGATGGCAGGTGGAGGAGAGGAGGGGAAGGTGTGTGGATGTATGAGAGAGAGGGGGGGAGAGAGAGGGCAGGTGGAGGAGAGGAGGGGAAGGGAGAAATTGTCCCTAAACTGACATAATCTTTCCCTCCAATGCCAGATTTTCTCTTTCTTCCTTCACATACAGTGAGCACGTTGTGAATATGCTGAAAGTATTGGCAGATAGGAGGCAGAGAGGTGGGGAGCAGAACGCAGGTCCCCAGGACTCAGATAACTAAGAGAGGGAGAGAAGAAAAAGGGGCAAGTGCTTTGGGGGGGGGGGGGGAGACAGGGGCTGCATACTCTGGGAACAAGGGAGACAGAGGGGTGGGGATGAGTTGGAGAGAGGCGGGGGCGAGAGAGAGCAAACAGCAGATGCCCAGTGGATAAACATATAAATATCATAATGTGATCATGAAAAACATAACTACATAAAACCCACCATGGCCATGTTTGAGGTGTACCGTCTGCATCGCAGTAAAAAAGTTGATGCAGGCGTTACACTGAAGCATGGACATGTTGGGTTTTATATAGCTACATTTTTTGTGATCACATTTTTATATTCATAATTTATATATATTTCTATCTATTTAATGCTTGTTATAATTTATAACCAATATTAATCTATGGGTTAATACACTTCTTTTGGTTATCCACCTTTGTATCTGATGTTTGGGCTTTTTAGGTTATAATTCAGTGCCTATTTGTCTCTCGTTTCTTCTTTGGGTGGTCAAGAGAGACTGGTACGACTGAGCTAGGCTGGGGGTGAGAGAACTGATGGGGCTGGACTGGTGGGGGAGGATGGCCAGAAAGAGAGATAGGTATGAATACACTGGAGGGAGAGTGGAGGGGACAAGCTGGTATTCCTTAAAGTTTTCAGAGATTGAAAATTGGTCCACACCCCAAAAAGGGTGGGAGTCCCTGGGAATTCACATGGGATTATAGAATTAGAGGTCAATCTTCAAAAGCACTTATTGAGATAGTGACACCTGCTGGTGAGAGGAATATTTAGAGCACTAGACAGCTAGTTCCTCTGACTATGGCACTATGCGGATAGTGCTGGGGAAAGGGGCAGGGCTGGAGTAGAACATTATCTGTATGGTGCTTTACTGACAGCTAGGGGGATAGCTTAGGACAGCAAAAAGCTGCTCTAGATGGCTTAACATTGTTGCTTTACAGATAGTGTCCAAAAAGATCAGACCAGTTCATCCACTATAATACATAACAAACGAAAGGATTAACTATACCCTATTCCTATCTATACCACAGCTTCCTAGCCCATAGAGAGGTGTGCCACACGCCCTCTCCTAATATCGTGCTTGCGGCAGTTAAATGTAGTTTCTGCACATGCACACCGTAATGTTATGTTCTATTCAATACTGTACCAGTATCAAATCTAATTTCAAGTAGGGCATACAGTCTAATGTCATGCAGGGGACACTGCTACTGTCACCATCACCTTTTCATATTATTGCCACTGTTTAACTTGTTACTGTCTAGCTATATGTTTAACTTGTTACTGTTTAGCTATATATGTAGCTACTGTGTAGCTATTTAATGCTGTACCAGCACCAGATCTAATATCAAGTAGGGCATCGGTATCACCTTATTCTAGCATTGCTACTGTCTAGCTTTACTGTTTGCTAGTCATTGCCACTGTGTGCATTACTGTATTCTTACCACTACCATCGTTAATAGAACTTTACCTCTGCTATAACCCACAACTAGGAGAGCACACTTACTCTCTTCCTGTGTCACAGTAGAAACAACCGCCTGAATAAAACATCCTTAGCCAGGGGCCACACCAACCCACTCTTCTTACACAAACTTCTGCCTCCCCTGAACTGGCTCAGAAAGACGCAAAATGGAGCGCATAATCTTCACCCTACTGAGTCTTTACCTTCTACTTACAATCCTACCATCCAGCTCACTGGCACTACTTACAACACAAAATCACATCCCAACAGTCTCGACTGGTGGAAGAAAATGGCCCGATGACTCCCACAACCACTATCATGGAGCTAGCTATCCACACCGCCACCACCTAATATACATCCCACTACAAAACTCTTCGAAAGCCAAGCAAAGTAAAAGCCCATACACTAGCAGCCTGAAGTGCGCACTCATTAACTCTCGCTCACTTCGCAAAAAATGGCCAGCAATCACTGAAACAATAACCTATCATAAATTAGATATTATTATGATCACCGAGACCTGGCTCTCACCGGAAGATAACACTATACTCAATCAACTACTACCACCCAACTTTGTTGCTTTCACCAGCCACAGACAGAACAAAAGGGGTGGAGGAGTTGCCGTCATCACCAGATCCGACCTTCAGTTCAAAATGGTAGAAGCCAACAGCATTAACACCCTTGAGACAGTGACCATCTCCAACAACACCTGCTCTATAAACCTGATTTACAGAGCGCCATCCGCAGATCCAGATAACCTCTCCAATATCTTAAACATAGCATCCAACACCCAGGGCCCAAATAAACCAAATTGGATCCTAGGTGACTTCAACCTGCCATCCCTACAAGACAATCATGCAGCTTCTTTCATAGAAGCCTTAGATATCTTGGGATATACCCAATTGATACAAGAACCGACACACACTAAGGGCAACATTCTCGACCTCATATTTGCCCCACAAACAGTGCTCCAACAAGCACAAAATATCACTCTATCATTAACAGCAGTACCATGGTCGGATCATAAGCTCATCACTTTCCAGATTCCGACCCCTATCAAGCCACAAAGACCCAATGTGGACTCAAGTATGATCCCGAATTCAACTGCCAGAAGTTTTCACCCGTTTAACAAAGAACGTATCCTAGCCGAAATGAACACTCTCCTTGATAAGACTTCACAAGACCTTGATGACCTAGTCACCACATGGAACAGCAAACTTAGCGCAATCGCAATCCGTTCCCCAACAACTAAAGCCCCAAACAAAAGATCATCCACACCATGGTTCACAGCTGACCTAAGGGCATCACTAACTCTACTACGGAGATTGGAAAAGCGCTGGAGGAAGTCACGTACCAGCAGTGACCAAGCAGCATACACCCAGCACTTACACACTCACCGCAGGGCCGTCACAGATAAGATGAAACAACACCACACAGACACCTTGAAACGGTCATTAAACAAGCCGCACGACCTCTTCAACCTTGTCAAATCTCTTGCCAAAGAACCCACCCCGGTGCACCCGGAACGATACACCCGCAGGACTATGCCGTCTTTATGCAATCTAAACTGTGCAAGACCGACAAAGTGGTTATACCGGACCCCCCTGCCGAACAAGAGTGCTCAGCTTCTCTAACTACCTTTGTCACACCATCAAAGAGAACTATTGAAGACACTATCGCAACCCTAAATACCTCCACTGCATACTCGGACCCCTGTCCAGCCTTCTGGATAAAAGATCTGCGATGTGACCTTGCCCCGATCTTAGCCAAAATGATAGGCCTATCCTTTAGCACTGGATCTTTCCCCTCCACGCTCAAACAGACTTCCGTTAGACCGCTGCTGAAGAACGCCAAATTAGACCCTCAGAAGGTGGAGTCATACAGACCCATTTCCAGCATCCCGATGCTCGCTAAAATCATTGAAAAGATTGTCTACAAGCAGTTACAAGATCATATTGATACCAACGCTCCTCTAGATTCATCTCAACATGGATTCAGAGAGTCACACGGAGTGGAAACACTACTCACAACTCTTTTCGACACCATAATTTCAGACATTGACAACTTACGTCAAGGTTTTGCACTCGTCTTTTTAGATATAGCTGCAGCCTTCGACTCGGTCTGCCACGAAATTCTCATAGCTCGGCTAAGAGAGAAAGGCATTAGTGGAACAGCTCTCGAGTGGTGCAGATCGTACCTGTCTGGAAGATGGCAATACGTCCGAGCAAACGGGTCCACGTCTGAGCCATTCCTACAAAGTCAAGGAGTTCCTCAAGGTTCTTCCCTATCATCACTTATGTTTAACATCTATATCCAACCCATCTGTAACATCATTAGATCGTTCAATGTGAGTTGCATGATCTACGCAGATGATGTCCTACTGTACCTGCCAATATCCCTGGACTGCCCAGACCTTACCCCTCTGACTAAGTGTTTCAACGCAATATCCAAATGGCTCCTCTCTCAAAATCTGCGCATACAACACAAGAAAACGGAGGTCCTGTTCATCTCCAGAAATCCTGAGTTTACACCACCCAGCTACTTGGAAGTGGACAACGCTGAGTTGCAAGTAAAATCAGCTATACGGTATCTCGGAGTCACATTGGATCAGAACCTCAACATGAAGCAACACATAGCCAACACTGTAAGAGCAATCTATTTCAAGATTAGATCCCTTAGACACCTACGCCCTTTACTTGAACCAAGTGACTTCCGCACCATCTATCAAGCCCTCATCATTCCTCATTTTGATTATTCAAACGCCATCCTACAAGGACTCCCTCAGACCATCTTACATCCCCTGCAACTTGCCATGAACAGCGCAGCGCGGATTCTCCTCGGAGCGCCAAGAAGAGAGCATATCACACCCCTCCTGAAGCAGCTACACTGGCTCCCCATTCATGCCAGGATCAGTTTCAAGACCTTAGTGATGACATTCAAGGCCATCCAGGGGCTCTCCTCCTCTTCACTATGTGATCTCATCCAATCACCCACACCCAACAGACTAAGAAGAACCGCAGTAGCCAACATGCTAGTGATACCGAGAGACATGACAAAATGCTCCAAAGCAACTTCGAACAGAGCCTTTAGTCTATGCGCCCCAAGTCTCTGGAACTCCCTACCACCACACATCAGAGCAATCCCTAACTTGAGCCAGTTCAGGAAAGCCTTAAAACACCTTCTCTTTATCAAATACCTCACTGACTGCCCCGAACCGCAGCCACCAAGTATGACCAATACCCGATAACCCCATCTGACATGTATATAGTTACCCTATTCAATGCTCTGCATTTGTATATAGTTTACCCTGTTATCCAAGTTACTTGTTCCTGTTCAATGTAATGACCTGACTTTTGTTTATTGTCAGATACCGTTTGTTTTATGTAAACCGCGCTGATCGCAAATAGTGCGGTATATAAGAGATGCAAATAAATAAATAAATAAATAAATTCCTTACTTTGCTTATCAAGCTAAAACCTAACTAATAGTAAGAAATACTTCCAAAGCAAAATATCAAATTTTTGTTGGAGTCCGTACCTTGAAAGAATCCTCTTTCTCATGGCACTGGTCTCCGTTTTAATCTTTAAATATTAAAGGAATAAACCTTCATCACAAAACCAAGGGATAACATTATATTGTCCCCCAGGAATGGCTTAATATGTATGATTACTATAATAGTACTTAGCTGCATCCAGCAGAAATACTGCCAAAGTTCAGCATTGTTCAGCAGAGCTAACCCGCTAAGTTCACAGCGGCTTTTCTTCAAACCAAAGGCAGATACAAACCGGCCCCTTATTGCTGTGTTAAAGGAGCTATATATAATATGACGCTCCCTCTCCTCATAGTAAATCATACGGTGCCATCCTGGAATCTTATTTCACTCTTCTTGAAATAATAGCACTGTCCGTCTCCGTCAACACAACACTGTGTTTCTGGACACTGAAACTCCCGGCCCTTCTTCAAAAACCCCAAAACTCCTAAGTACTATTACAGTAATCATACATACTAAGCTATTCCTGGGGGACAATATAATGTTATCCCTTGGTTTTGTGATGAAGGTTTATTCCTTTAATATTTAAAGATCCTTTGGTTTGTTACAGATAGTGTCAGCAACACTCCCAAAATCTGGATATTCAAAGCTGGCCACTATCCGGATCCCAGTACTGAATATATGGATTGAAATTTAGTCATGACAGCTGGCATTTAAAAAAATACTAACTGCTCCAGCTAAATACTGACCTATTAGCACTTAAATGCATGAAATAAGAGTAAATGCTATTTACACTGCTCCTTTCATTTTGCGAGCAAAGCAGGCCATCATTCCAAACACGTCACTTGAAAAACCTCGCTCTTTGGGACGAGCCATCCTTCCAGCATTGCACCCTGCTCCCCAGGATGCGCTTTAGTTATTCATTTAATTTCAGATTTCTACACTGGCCCTACTCAAAAGTATTTCTTTAGTGGTCATAAACATACAGGGCCAGGAAAATATTTTTTCACTCAATGTGTAATCAAACTCTGGAATTCATTACCGGAGGATATAGTAAAAGCTGTTAGTGTAGCCGGGTTTAAAAGAGGTTTGGACAAGTTCCTGGAGAAAAAGTCCATAAACCATTATTAAAGAAGACTCGGGAAATCCAGCAGCATGAAATCTGTGTAACATTTTGGGAACCTGCCAGGTATTTTTGGTCTGGATTGGCTTCTGTTGGATACTGGGCTTGATGGACCCTTCGTCTGACCCACTATGGCATCTCTTATGTTCTTGTGAAGAACACAAGCTCTTGTTGGGATGTTAGAGTGGCTGCACATGCAGAATATGCAGGGGATTTATTATTAAGAATCTTAAAACCACAAAAAGAAGCTTAAAAACATTGGGCCTGATTTTCAGTTAGGCAGGCTATGTGAAACAGCAGCGAATAGCCTGCCTGCCGACCCCCTTAACCTGGATTTTCACTTCCGCCACTGGTTTGTCTGGATGTGCCGGCAGCTGCTGAGGCTAAACATGTAGCAGCGATTTTTGATGCCACCCGCTTAGCCCCTGCGCCTTAGAGGGCCTCTCTTTAAGGTACAGAGGGCTAGGCGGGTAGCATCGAAAATCGCTACTACCTATTTAGCCCTTTCCTCCTCCATGGAATGCCTAACCGCTTAGCATGTGGGCACGTTAGGGACTTATCCGGGATTTTCAAAAGGCACGACCCATGTAGGTGCCTTTCGAAAATCCCAGGTAAGAAATTTATGCGGGTAACTAGGGCAGTTACCTGTGTAAATGCCTTCGGAAATCGGGCCCATTATCTTCTGCTCATTAGATAACCAATACAGCAATTTAAGAATGGGTTCACTAAGATCAGATCACTTCATTCCCACAACAATCCTGACAGCTGCATTCTGGACCAATTGTAGTCTCCCCAACTGATCTTCAGGGGAACTAACAAGAAGGAAATCAGATTTTGCCAAAGATGGGTACAGGTAACGAATGTGCAAAGGTAAACAAAAAACAGAACTAATTCAGAGAAGAATCAAACAGAACAGCCCAGATGTTTATCCTACTGAGTAGATCAATACTGCCTGTTCAGACCTGGGGCAAACCCAATACATCTGCCACTTTCCCTACAATAGCAGCTTCGTGTTTCCATGATTCAACTTGAGTTTATTCAGAAATAGCAAATGTTCAGTCGCACATCACCATGCAACTCACAGTACACCTGGATATCATCAGCATACATAACTTCTAGCACTGGAAAGAGGCTTCATAAAACAATGAAATGACACGGCAAGAGTTTGGAACCTTGCAGAACACCTGACTGAAATTCCAAAGTTTTTCTCCTCCCTTCACTATCTACCTTTCCTCACAAGCCGCTGCACTGGTGTGTGGGCCTCCTTCTCTCTTTGGCAGCAGGGAAGTTGGGCTCCACCTGCTGCCACAGATTGCCTTCTTTATTCCTCAGTGCTTGATGGGTTTGGCTGCACAAGCCATCTGGTGCCACCTCCTTTACTCTTTGGCGGCTGCTGGGTTTGGCTCCATCAGCTGTTTTGGGCTGCCTCCTCTTCTTTTTGGCACATGGTGGGATATGTCTTCAATCATCATACTGACATCTTCCATCTGCTGGTCTTGTGATGCAGAAGACTGACAGCAAGGAAGAGCCAGCCCACAAGCTTCGATAATTCTCAAGGCTGACATCCAAACATTTCTTGATGGTTCTGGCTGCTTGGACTTCAGGAAATTCATGAAAAGCAAATGTGGTGCAATTCAAAATAGGTTGTGGGCTGGTGACTTCCATGACTGTGCTGAAAATCACTGCTGGCCCCTTGTATTAAGCATTTTTCCTACAGGCACAAAGTGGGAAACAACCTTCAGTACATAAGGCACCTTACAGAAGTGTGTGGTTTATAGACAAGCCTGTGGGCATTCCTATGATTTTTATCACTCAATAAGATCCAGAATTCACCTTGAAACACCATAGAGATAATGGTTGGTAAAATGTTCTTTTTCCTTCCAGAGGGGATACTGCACTTGAGAAGTATCTTATGACCTCAGTTATGAAGCAGCTACTGTTGAGATGTGGCCTTAATAATCCTCCTGCCAGGGTGTTCAGGCTATGAAACCAAGCACAGCCAAACACGTTAAAATACAGCTTCTGAGCAGGGTCAAAGGGGGTCATGAAGGCTGGAGGGAGGCGGCCCGCTGCCTCTCCTGTAAATTCAACTCAATGTTCAGCCCTTTCATCACTGCTAAATACATTTCACTGCAAGCTATAAACATTAGTATAGCAAAATATATAATTTAAAAAAACAAGTCCTAGAGTCAACAATATCTCAGTGGACTCTCTAATCCCAATCAAATTCTTGTGCTTGTAGCAATGATACGCCTGAGCGAGAGCAGATTGCAGCCACATTATCTGTTCTTCCTCTCGAGACCAATCATTCTCCAAACAGGGGCGGAAGTGATGGGCCAGCTGGGAGCCGACTGAATCCACAGAGGCCCTGCAACAGAAGTCAGTGGGTTTATTTGCACTGGCATCACAATTAACAGAGCTTAGGAAGCGTTTCTGTACTGGATTAAAAGCACAAAGAACTCCAAGGTATATTCCATGTCTTTGCCATATGAAAACTAGCCCAGTTGTATTAGAGAAAAAGGTGATAAGTTCATCAGGTTCTACCATGATGAGAGAGGTGCCAAGATGCCCATAGGTAAAGGAATTTATAAAATGGGATCAGACGAGTTGTGTAAATATAACTTCAAGAAGCCTAAACACCCAGTTATAGCAGTGATTCATTCAAACTGCTTGTTTGCTGGTCTGGAAGGATAATAATGAGAACAGAGCATTAGAAATCTGCAGGTCGAGGAATGTACCTCTCTTTTCTGCTCCCGGTGCAACCCCTGCAAGCTCTCTGAGGGGTACAGACATTGCTGCTGTATGGACTGATGGACTATTAATAGCTTATTGTCATGCTGCAAAGAATCAGTAAGTAGGGCTAATAAGAAGCCAAAGGTCTTCATGACTAACTCATTTAGCCACATTGAAAACACATGATGGGTTCACAGCATGCAGATGCACAAACATATCTCTAGGGGCTGCAGTCAGAAGATGACTTCTGGTGGATCAAACAGATTATCATCATATGGCTCTGGGTCATGTAGGACCAGGTGAACCAGTCCAAGATCTAAACCGGTTTCTGTCACTGCACCACACATGGACTTGTACTTTCTATTTCTCCGGGACTATAAGTCGCTACATGCAATAAGGTCAACTTGACTCCATGAAAGTCACCCTACCAACACAGAAGCTCGTATGACAGTTACTGACTAGGGCACTGGTTCCTGAACTTGTCCTATTGACCCCCAGCCAACAGGATGTTCAGGATAATCACAATAAATATGAATGAGATATAGTTTCATATATTGTTGTCCCAGTATATGCTCGTTTATCCCTTCTTCTCGTATATTCATTGCAGATATCCTGCAAGCTTGACAGGCTGTGGGGTGCACAGTTCAGGGTTTGGAACAGGTGATTAGGATGACCTTGTTCCAGATCCTAAAGTCTGGAGTCAATCTTGGCTTTTCCTTAGTTCAAGCATGCTGGGGAGGGATTTTTTAAATCCTGAAAACTTTAAAAGACCTTTCTAACCTGGAGATCACACGATGTTACATCTGGGCAAACCATTCGGCAAGCTCTGTCCATCTATCTCTCATGATTACCTAGAGCTGTTTTGGATTTCAATTTCCTTCACACTTGGATGGTGTTCCTAATGTCTCACTCTGATCTGTGTACTCAAAGGATGTTGCTACTTATTTCCAGGGGTCAGCCAAGGGACACCAAGGGGGCTATTCCCAGAAATAAGATCTGAAAGTTCAATTTGTTTGGAATTACGTCTTACTGTTTTATGAGGTTCAAGAAAAACAATGGCAGCTTTCAGTTCCAAGAAAGAGAAAGAAAGGGGAGGAGAAGACTTGGAAGACATGATGGAAGAAACGAAAACGGAGAAAGGAAAAGGGTGGGATAGGGAGGACAGCCAAGGTAGGAAACTGGCAACACTGGAAAGCTTCCTTTCCTATCCTGTTATTTGTATTCTGTTTTAAGCCAAAATTTTGCCTGTCAAACTTTGCTTAATTTCTCCACAAAACGTGTCCAGATCATAATTAAAAGCTGAGCCCATAAGCTAAATTACAAGATGCTGACAACAGCATGAATTATTATAATGGCTAAATCTAGTGACTGGATGCAGGGCTTATGGGTTGCAGACTATGCCCTGGTGCATGGTGCTATCACTGCAATGACTGGATTAAAGTTAGTTAAGAGGCGATATAAAACAAGGGGAAAAAAATCCCTGGGCAGTTGCAAATGAAGGCTCATGGTGTCAGATGCTTGTCCTGCTTGTGAATGAGCTGGAAGTCCAAAGGAAGCAGGAGGGAACTGCTACCACATGCATTCTGGCCTAAGAACCACAATCCAAGTGAAAGAAGACCAGTAATTCTGGCAGCCAAAGTGTAATTGATGAACAGGATTAACAATAAGCTGTAGGTGAGCCACTGCTGGTCCAACTCAATGTACCTGCAACGAGCTTTGGTGTGCTGTGCTCCCTTCAGAGTGACTAACACCGCAACCATAATACTTTTATCTAGTAAGATGTCACCAATAGTACTTAGTAACTTAGAAAGAACCGACAAAATGTGCATAGTTCTGGGTGCTTTATGATAAGTTTTGGTGGGGGCATATTCAAAGCATTTTAGCCGGTTAGCAGACCTGTTAACTGACTAAAAAGTGGCGATCCCCATATTCTGAGGCATAATCTGGATAGTGTCTCTGAATATCACCGCAGACCACACAAAAGACACCAGGTTAATAAAATCAGGGTGATCTGCGGACTATTAGGGACAGTCTTGGTCGTTATTCGGTCAGCGGTGATATTCGGCCACTAACCGGTTAGGACTGGTCAATGGCTGCCCTAACTTTAATCAGTTTTCGCTGTCTGGTTAGTGGCTGAATATATTGCCACTGACAGGATAACGATGGCACTGTCTGATGCAACCGGATATTTAGCGCCAGACGCCGCATGAGTTCTTGTGCCAAATATCTGGTTTAGATAAAGCGCCAGCTTTTTTAAATTTAAAAATAAATTCATACAAACACAGAAAATGATGGCAGATAAAAACCATGGGGCCCGATATTCAGTTGGGTGGGCTATGCACCGTGTCAGCCCTGCCCACTGATCTCTAAACCCGGATATTTAATGTCATAGCGATGGCATTGAAAATCCAGGTTAGGCACCAAGGTGATTCACCCACAGAGCCTAACCGGGTAGCAAAGATATTGGACCTCTACCCGGTTAGCCATCTACGATTAGAACTAGGCGAGCCAAAAGCTCGGTTAACCAGGTAGCGGTCCAATATTGCCACTACCCAGTTACCAGGACTCCCTGCCTTCACTTCACCCCAGATTGCCCCCAACATGCCCCGATGCTAAGCAGATAGCATCGAGGTGTGTAGGGGACATAGACGGGAATATTCAATGCCACTATCTGTGTAGGTGCCATTGCATATTCCCGTCTAAGGCATTTCTATGGTTTACAGAGCTGTAAACCGTGTAAATGCCTTTTGAATATCGGGTTCCATATGGCTATCTAGTCTGCTCATCCATACCAAGTTCGAAGCTCTACAACCCTTTTCTTCTCTCTCAGAGATCCTCTGTGTTTGTCCCCTGTTTTCTTGAACTCAGATACAGTTCTGGTCCAGGGGAAATTTTCCACTGTGTGAGGCCAAACTGTTAGAATTACAGCTGGAAAATACTGCATCAGCCACTCAAGCAATGTGATTAGCTGGACACCAACTCAGAGCATCAGGTAGCCACTCACTTGTAGCATCCATTTTCCAGCTGACGCAGTGCTTATCAGTAAGGATGAAGGACTAAAAATGTATATGACATATGGGAGCAGGGCAATTGGGAAGAGTGGGCTAGAGAGCGCAGGCATCTGAGAGGATTGCAGGGTATGAAGGAGGCTAAGGAAGAATGTTGGGAGGTGGAGAAAGTAACCCTAGGGACCATAGAAACAGATGCCTAGGAGAGAAACAGTAAAGAGGGGAAAAGAAAAAAAGATTGGGAGGGGACTCCTTGTATGCAGACCAATCAGGAAAAATGGGGAGGGAAATCTAGACGGTAAAGAGGAGGGGAGAGTGAATAGGGAAAACTTGAATGGAGCAGCCAGAGGTGAAAATCATCAGATTCAGAATGCCTATCCAATCTTTCCAGTTTATTTACTGGTGTTATACCAGAAGCTTCCATACACCAGTGGTACCATGCAGTATATAAGTGCCAACTGGTGCTGATGTGCAACCACTAATGTATCTGTTTATTACTGTGTCACCATCCTTAGCTGGCTCTGCACAGACCTGATGGAGTGGAATCCAATTCTAGAAAAGGAATATGAAGGTGAGGGCACGCCTGGAGCTTGACTGTTGACCTTCATAGAACAAAATTCTCTACCATGCATGATGTTGAGGGGTAGCCTAGTGGTTAGCACAGTTGGCTAACACCTAGGGAAGCCCAGGTTCAAATCCTGTTGATTGCCTTATGTAAATCACTTCACCCTCAGGTACAAACTTACAGGCTGGTGCTGAAGTCATGTGCTATCAGCTGTGTGCATGTTTTTGTAGAGCGATATCTCAGCACTGGTATGCAGCAAAGGGTGTGTATGCAAATGAGCACAGGGCATGCAGGTTCTTTCAGCGCGCAGTCAGTGACTGCATTCGGCCTGGTTCATGCGAACCGGTTCCTGCTGTGACTCGTGTTCACTGAACACGATGTTGCAGCGCTGGCTCTGCACTGGTGGGAATCCCCCGCCTGACAATATTTGAGGGCATCGGGGATTGTGGTATCGGGAGAAGCCCCAGATGCCATCAAAACATTGTCAGGTGAGGGATCTGGCCACTGGGCCACCAGGGAATTGCGTACCCCCAGCGGAGGGCAGCAGCCTAAGCATCCTGCCACTGCAATACCTGCACACGAGGAGCAGAAACCCAGCAGGCACACTCGTGGGGGAATGGGACCGAACCGCTTCCTTGGCGATTTGGATCCCACCACTGTGCTCAACCCACTATTTTGCCTAAAAACATTTTTTATGAAATTACAACAAAGAGACCTAATAGTAAATGGAGAATGATATAAGTGAGTTCAAAACCCCCCACACACAGATAATAAGCAAAAGACACTTGTTCTTGAACGCCAAACCTCCGCTTATACACTGAAAGATGCACGCAGAAAATGTTCACGCCGAAGGCAACTGTTCACAGGCACATACTCTGAAACAGTCTTTCCCTAGATGCACAAGATACTTAGTCACCTCAGACCAGGCGTAGAGATATTGGCGCTCCTGCTGGTTACGTAATCCTCAGCGCATTGCTCTGCATTGGGCGCAGGCCATAAGAACATAAGATATGCCATACTGGGTCAGACCAAGGTCCATCAAGCCCAGTATTCTGTTTCCAACAGTGGCCAATCCAGGTCATACGTACCTAGCAGTTTCCCCAAATGACACAGGTTGCACAATGCTTGTGTTGGGTCAAGCAATGATATCCTGGGTCCCTTCTTAATAATGGTTTATGGACCTTTCCTCCAGGAACTTGTCCAAACCTTTTTTAAACCCAGCTACACTAACAGCCTTTACTACATCCTCCGGTAACAAATTCCAGAGTTTGATTACACGTTGAGTGAAAAATATTTTCTTTTATTAGTCTTAAATAGTTTACCCTGTAGCTTCATTGCATGTCCCCTAGTCTTTCTATATTCTGATAAGGTAAACAATCGATCTACGTTTACCCGTTCCACTCCGTTCATTAATTTATAGACCTCTATCATATCTCCCCTCAGCCGTCTCTTTTCCAGGTTAAAGAGCCCTAACCTTTTTAGCCTTTCTTCATAGGAGTAGCCTTCCATCCCCTTTGGAATGCCTTATTAGCATTCCATTGTAATACAAGCAGCTCATTTGTGTATTATTTAATACACTTGCCGTTGCTGTGTGCGCATACTTTTTCTCCCTTTTATGCGTGTCAAGCTTTTTTCTGCATTTGGCATGGCGGAACTTGTGCGTATAAGTTGCGTTATCTGCATGCAAAGAGCGTGCTAGTCTTTCTGCATCAGCCCGATAGATTGTAAGTTCTCTGGTGACAGGAAAATATCTACTGTACCTGAATGTAACTCACCTTGAGCTGGTACTGAAAAGATCTCAACTAAATCTAAACAGATGGATCTTTACTAAATGCTTCCTTTATTCTGGAAAAATATACACAAGTAGGGCAATAAAATACCTTCAAAACTTGACTCTCTCCTGATAGGCACTTGCTAGATTCAAGCTCATATCAAAATACTTTTCAGGGAGAGACAAGCGTTATATTTTCATTTAAAAAATTCTTCAGGGTCCCAACATATCACAGTTATATCAGTGTGTCAGATTAGGGGATGATCCCTAAACTGGACAAACAGATTCATCACACACACTGCCCAAGAGATAATCAAACTCCCTTTAGAAATTAACAATCAAAATGATGCATCTCAAAGATAAGTTTCCATTGCCAGGCATATGAAACCTGGAAAGAAGGAGGATTTCCTGGGGTTTGGAAGTAGCAATGAGACCTTACCTCACCCCTTTATGAGATTTTCAAATTAAATGCTGGCTTGAATAACAAATGAGCCTGACAAGGAGAAATTTTACATACCTGATAATTTACTTTCCTTGAATCCTGCTAAACTACTCCAGACATGTGGTTTATGCTCCCTTGCCAACAGGTGGAGGCAGACTTGACAACTTTCAGTTATGTCATCACTTGGTATATCCTCTAATGCAGCACAGAGAAGCCAGTATGAAATTTCCCAAGCAGTAAGCAAGACTGAAAAACTTAGAAAACATTATTAACCACAAACAACTTTGCCACAAATACCGTGAGCAAGTATTTAGCTCTTACCACAATGAAACTGATGTAAAACTACTGAAATGACTAGTCAGCCGTACCCACAAACCTGCAGAAAAGTCTTCCAGGGCAGGTCCTAGACTGGTCTAGCAGGATTCAAGGAAAGTAAATTATCAGATATATAAAATTTCTCCTTCCTTATCATCCTGCTAGACTAATCTAAAAAAGTGGGATGTACTCAAGCAGTGAAGACCCAGGGTGGAGAAAGATGATGCTCAGGACAGACTACCCTACCAAGGGCACTATTTGTACCAAGCCCCACAAGCAGCTTGTAGGGTTTCACAAAGGAATTCAATGAAGACCAGGAAGTCACCTTACAGAGGTTCCCTGGAGATACCAAAGCAGACTCTGCCCAGGAGGCCTGCACCCAGTGGAGTGAGTTCTGACCCATTCCAGCATGTGCTTACCAACCAGAATGTACAATGACACAATGGCCTCCTTAAGCTAGCAGACAACAGAGGATTTGACCTCTACCAGAAGATCCGACTAGTGGAAGGAATTATCAATTGCTATGTATCTGAGCAACACTCTGTACATCCCACCGATGCAGTGAGGGGTCCTTCTGAAGATCCTTCTCTGAGAAGGAAAGCAGAACAACAGTCTGTCTAGATGAAAGGGCCTTACAAGAGGAACCCTTGGCACCTCTAGGCCTATCTTGCAGGAGTCTCTGAGGATGAGCTTCCCCTCATGAAAAGCAAGTGGTCCTTAAAGGGAATCAGTTCAGCCGCAGTTTGGAGTCAGCATCTGTCAACTAAGTGAAGTTCCAGTGCTGCCAACTGGCAACTACTACCATTGCCATGGACTTGGAAGAGATCCTGAACCAGTCTTAAAAAATAGAAGTCACCTAGGCAGTTTGCTGGAAACCTCTTAGCCTCTGGCAAGGGGACCAGCTCAAGATCGTACCAAGGGGGGGGGGAGCAAAAATTGGCTCAGGGTGCTACAACCCCTTCAGCCAGCCCTAGATCAAACCTGCAACCTTACGAACCAGAGACCATAGACCATATGGCTAGAGCCACAGAGACTACAGTGAAATAGCTAACTCATCAGTACTGCCCAAGAGCCTAAGGTGACCACTGCAAAGGCATACTTGAAGAGGAGCTCGACCCTCCAAAACTGAGACTCCTCATGCATAGCTCCTCCTCCACTGGGGATGGTTGTGTGCTTAGTCATAATTATGACCAGGACTCCCACCCCAGAGAACCTGAAAGGCTGATCCCACTCGCCCTGGGGCTGAGGGTACAGTCAAGGCAGGACCTTATACCTCTAGGATCTAAGTCAAGGGTTTTCTCCCTAAAATTCAAGATGCTGCTGCATAGGGTCAAGTAGAGGCATGAACAAAGCAGAACACCTGATACCCACCAGGTATAAGAGGGACCTCCCTCTTAACTCACCTGAAAGCGGGTTCTGAAACATACAGAGCTATAACAGTGTCCTGAAAAAGGGCATAAACAGGGTCCATCAGTGAAAAAGGCAGATCACAGAGATCCTATCCTTCTCCTAGAGCAGGAGTCTCCAATTCTGGTCCTGGAGGGCCAAAAACCTGTCAGATTTTCAGGATGACTCTAATGATTATGCATGAGATAAACCTGAATACAATGGGGGCAGAGCATGCAAATATATCTCATGCATATTCATTATGGTCATCCTGAAAACCTGACTGGTTTGCGGGCCTCCAGAACCAGAATTGGAGACACCTGTCCTAGAGGAGCACCTCGTCCTCCATAGACTTACCTTTTGGTGACAGGAATTTCCCTTGAGTCTTTCAACCAGCCTCTACAGAGGATGAAGTTGGGCTCCCAGAAGAACTGAAGAACACAAGGGTGCAGCGTAGGCCATGATCCGGCTGAGGGAACACAACAGGTAAATGTAGATAGGTTGTTTATTCCATCAAAAAGCAGAAAGACTAGGGGACATGCAATGAAGTTACAATGTGACCCATTTAAGAGTAATGAGAGAAAATACAGTATTTTTTCACTCAACGCGTAATCAAACTCTCAAATTCATTACCGGAGGATGTAGTAAAAGCTATTAGTATAACTGGATTTAAAAAAGGTTTGAACAAGTTCCTGGAGGAAAGGTCCATAAACCATTATTAAAGAGGACCCGGGAAATCCACTGCTTACCCCGGCACAAGAATTGTGGAACCTATGTACCTTTTTGGGAAACTATTAGGTACTTGTGACCTGGATTGGCCACTGTTGGAAATGAGATACTGGGCTTGATGGACCTTGATCTGATCCAGTATGGCATTTCTTATGTTCTTATGAACCATGACTGAAGCTCTCATGGGCCTTAGATCACCTGAAGGGGAAGCTCAGGCCTTTGACCTCCATGAAGGGGGCTATCAAGCTGTTAGACAAAACTGAAAACAGCTGGTTGAAAAAGTGAGCACAGGGCCCCCCAAGGGCCAACAGGTTGCGGCTAGGGCCACCCTGCTAAGCTCCATCTCCACTGACCCACGTCACCATCTGAAATGGTTGTAGTGTTCATCAGTGAGAAAAAAAACAGGAAAGGAGCATTAGAGGCCACAGAAATAGCATTGGGCCCCTAGTCCCCCATGGGGGCCAAAAATTGTCAAAAAAAAAAGCTTCTATAGGATTTGCCGCCATAATGGCGGCAAAATTAGCAGCCATGGAAAAACCACTAGGGGTTGCAGGCTGCATTGGGCCATGTGGCTGAACACTGCAGCGTCAAAGTTTAAAAAAGACTACCACAAAATGCCGAAAAAAGAAGCAAGGCTACGGCAAAATGGGAATTCCAGCACCTGGGAAACCTGAGCAGGGAAGCCCCAGACGTCCAACAGCCAAACAAAGACCTTTTCTTTTTTCATTTGGAGCTGTTTTTTTTAAATGTATTTTTATTTGGTACTTCTGATATACTGTCTTAGGTAGAGGCACATCATAGCAGTTTACAAACTGTAATACGTAATGGAAACATCAAAGAACATCAAACCAAATTATCAAACACCCAAATGACTCTAGATGAGAGACAGGAAACAAGAACATATGACATGTCATACTGGGTCAGACCAAGGTCCATCAAGCCCAGTATCCTGTTCCCAACAGTGGCCAATCTAGGTCACAAGTACCTGTCAGGTTCCCAAAAAGGTGTAACAATACGCTTCTCCTAAACTTCCAACTGTAGAAACAAATACGGAGGAAACAAAGCACCCATGACTGAGGCTAGCCCACCATGAATGCCTGCTCAAAAGCCAATCCTTTAAGGCTGATTTAATTTATCAATGGAATGTTCCAGCCGAATCCAGTCTGGCAATGAATTCCAAAGAGGAGGAGTCATGTCTGTGTCGATTCACAACATAAGATCCTACAAGAGGGAACAACCAAGCCTGCTGAGATCTCAAGGTTTGCGACACAGTATATGGAATCAACAGGGATATAAAGGGCCCCAGAATGCAAGATCTTTCTCCTAAACTGTACCAGTACCAAATGCTGCTCTTTCAGAAGAAGGGTAAAATGATCATACAATGATGTTGGAGTGTTCTCTGAGCTTGATAGTTTGATTGCAGATGTTTTGTCACCATTCGAGGGGACATCATCAGTGCGCGATTCCAGATGATAATGTGCTTGAATGCTTGCTGAGCTGAGGCACCACCAATAGCGCCCGGGAACAACAGTCTCATCCCAGCAACCCTCAGGGAAACCAACCAACCAATCCCTGTGGATCAAAGTGCTGAGTCATCACCAACAAGGCTCAGAAACAGCAAACCGCACCCCAGCAGCCCTCAGGGAAACAAACCAATCAAACCCAGTGGACCAAAGAGCTGAGTCACCACCAAGGTCCAGGAACAGCAACAAAACCCCGGCAAACCTCAGGGAAACCAACCAACCAATCCCTGTGTATCAAAGTGCTGAGTCATCACCAACAAGGCTCAGAAACAGCAAACCGCACCCCAGCAACCCTCAGGGAAACAAACCAATCAAACCCAGTGGACCAAAGAGCTGAGTCACCACCAACAAGGTCCAGGAACAGCAACAAAACCCCGGCAACCCTCAGGGAAACCAACTAACCAATCCCTGTGGACCAAAGTGCTGAGTCATCATCAACAAGGCTCAGAAACAGCAAACCACACCTCAGCAACTCTCAGGGAAATCAACCAATTGATCCCTGAGGACCAAAGAGCAGAGTCACCACCAACCCCAATATAAGCAGAAACTCAAACATTCAAGCACATTACCATCTGGAACCCTTCACAGATGATGTCACCAAATGGTGAGAAAATGTCTGCAATCAAACTTGGTAAACAATCCAACATCATGATTGCCAACTTGAGCTATCAATATTCACAAACATGATCATACGATTTAGCTCCATAAATCATTCTCACTGCGATGCTCAAAATCATTTGAATCCACTTCAGTTTTATCCAAGTAACAGAGCCAAATACTGCCCATTGAAACCAATGGGTTAAAAAAAATACATCATTAAAAATCAGAAAAATACAGAGAATGCAGACCAGGACATTAAGAGGGAAGGGTGCCTGGGCCCAACTTACTGACCTGGAGCCCAGTGTGTCCTCCTGCTCCTCTTCAGGCGCACCATGAGCTAGGAAACTGTGGGTAACGACACTGGGCACAGGGCAGCTGTCAGCTCAGGGAGACAAGGGCATACCTGCACTCCAAACAAAGCTGGGCCTTACCACAGTCAATCACAATGACCACTGCACCCAGGGCCAGCCTGTCCACTAGACAGGCAAGTGGCCACCTAGGGCGACAGACCTCAGTGGGTGGCACAGTGCCCATAGCAGGTCATGTGCTTCAGCATGCATGGCCTGCCACTTCTGACCTCCTCCAACAGGAAGCTGCATCAGAATGGGGTCAGGAATAGTAAGCCATGTGTGCCGAAGCGCATGGCCTGCCGCGGGCACCAAAGACTTTTAAACTGCTGCTGCCGTTGAGCCGCACCTCCCCCCTGAAGACAGAATCAGCAGTGGTACAAAGCTGCTGTTTTAAAACTGCTGCTGAGCTGAGCTCCCCCCACCACCAAAGACAGAATTGATGGTGGCGATGGTGGGTGGGGGAGCTCAGCAGCATGGCCAGGGCTTCTACCTAGGGTTGCCAACTGGCTCCAGATGCGCCCGACAGGTTCAATCCAGTCCTGGGTTTACCTCGTTGCATGCAGGGATATGTAGTTCTGATTTCTCCATTGTATTCTATAAGAAAAGGAAAACTACAAGTCGCTGCATGCAATGGGGTAAACCCAGGACTGGATCAAGCCTGTTGGGCGCATCTGGAGCCAGTTGGCAACCCTACTTCTACCTGGGGTGACAGAAACCCTTGGGCCGGCCCTGATTGCACCATGGTGTGGGCCAGGAGAGTTAGGCCTATCTGCACTACTGCATCAGTCTGAACACCTTGCCATCTGCTTGCATTGGTTCTCAACCCAGTCCTCTGGGACCCCCAGGTCAGTCAGGTTTTCAGGATATCCATAATGAATATGCATGAGATAGATCTGCATGCACTGCTTCCATTGTATGTAGATCTATCTCATGCATATTCATTGTGGATATCCTGAAAACCTAACAGGCCTGGGAGTCCCAGAGGACTGGCTTGAGAACCACTGTGCTAGAGGCAGACAAAAACTGGCTTTTCTCAGTGCTGCAGTAAAGGATATACCAGGTGATGACATCACTGAAAGTTGCTCAAATCTGCCTTCACTTGCTGGCAAGGGAGCATAACCCCACTCATTTGGACTAGTCTATAGCATGATGATAAGTAAAAAATGATTAAACAAAAAACAAATTCCTAAAAGCATGTCCTTGGGATCCTGCAGGAGGGCACACGCCCAGAGTGCCTTTTCCAAGGTTTTCAGCTGCTTTGAATTTGCTCCGTCTGGCTAGGAGGCCCTTGTCTTGCATTTCCTGTAAACAGGGAGCACTTCCTCCCTGGAGATGACCTGGCAATGAACCAGCAACAGCTGACGTTAGGCTCTTCCACACCCAAAGGGCAAGTGCACTTCTGATAATACATAATAGGTAAAGTCTGCTCTACCCTTTACGGTCTTACGCCCTCCTGTTTATATTACGAGGGAGCATCTAAAGCCCAGAACTTGTACATTCTGATGGAAAATAATGAGTCATTTTCATAAAACGTAAAGGGAGGAAGATGCAGAATGGACTCCAGTCTTCTTAAAGTGCTGATACCACCTACAGGCCACAAAACCAGCATCTCACTATGCACTGACTGATTCTTTGAACTAATCTCAGTGTTAGACTGAAAATGTTACAGTAGCTCTGTAATACTATATCTAGCTTCAGAACTCCAGATCCACTAATACGTTGACAATCCGCCAATATTGGAGCTAAAGAGCAGATCAGTACCTTCATGAGAACTTTAGGAATCTTCTTCTAACACAGCTTCAAGCTATGAATCTCGACACTTAGGTCTAATTTCCTTGTCCCTTTGTGATAACTTTGGCCCTTGGGCCCTTTACAGGGCTGGTCTCTATCTGACATGATGGTTCATGAACTGTAAATATTAATGCTCTCTAGCTCAGTGTGTCTCAAGCTGGTCTGGGTATACTCCCTAGCCAGCTTGTTTTTCAGGATATCCACAGTACATATGAATGAGATAGATCTGCATGCACTGCCTTCATTTCATGCATTGTGAATATCCCAAAAACCAGACTGACTAGTGGGTAAGTCCAGGGACGGTTTGAGAAACACAGCTCTAGCTCCCGGATAATTTACATTTTGGATATTGTAAGAAGCCAGACTAATATACAGCCATGGAAAACTAGAGTTTGACACCCTTGACCTAAACCTGTACAGTAAACTCTGCACTTTTAAAGTTCCAAATTTGTATTGGAAATTAACAAAATACAATAACTTGTAGCAAAGGAAAATGAACAGGTACCCCTCTTAGAAACTGCATTACTTTAGACCAGAGATTCTCAACCCACTCCTTGGGACACCCCCAGCCAGTCAGGTTTTCAAGATATCCATAATGAATATGCATGAGATAAATCTGCATAGAATGGAAGCAATACATGCACATCTCTCTCAGTCATATTTATTATGGATATCCTTAAACCCTGGTTCATCCAGAGGACTAGGTTGAGAATCCCTGCTTTAGACTAAAAAAAGAAAATGATCTGTGAATAGAATAGTTCAAAGAAGACCCCCCCCCCCTGATTTACATAGCCCTGGTTTGGTACGCTAAGAATACAGCTCTGTAAAAACCAGACTTTAAACACTTAAGCACCAGGTACTTTTGCGTAGTTACAGCAGCCTCAAACCTTTTATAAACAGAAGCCCATCAAAAATTCACATACCTGATGTGGATTGGATTACTCCTTCTGCAAATCTGGAATAGGGTTACCAACTGGCTCCAGATGCGCCCGACAGGCTTGATCCAGTCCTGGGTTTACCCCATTGCATGCAGGGACATGTAGTTCTGATTTCTCCATTGGGCTCCATAAGAAAAACAAGACTACATGTCCCTGCATGCAATGGGGTAGACCCAGGACTGGATCAAGCTTGTCGGGCGCATCTGGAGCCAGTTGGCAACCCTAATCTGGAAAGAAGCAAAAAAATTGTGGATGCTCTCCAAGATGCGTTACTTAGACAAGTGGTGATGGAACCAACCAGGGAAAGCTCAACGCTGGATTTAGTGCTCACCATCGGCGATAGCGTGTTGAATGTCTGCGTGAGTGCCCCTGTGAGCAACAGCGACCATCACACGTTGTGGTTTGAGATAAAAGCCATGGTACAGGACAATCATAGCAAGCTCAAGGTCCTAAACTTCAAAAACACAGACTTAATCAAATGGCCGAGTACCTAAAGGAGGAGATGACAGGGTGGAAGGAGATAAGGGAAGTGGAATTGCAGTGGGCTAAACTAAAGGTGGAAATAAAAGGGGCAACAGATAAATATGTAAGAAAAGTAAACAAAAACAAGAGGAGAAGGAAACCTATTTGGTTTTCCAAAGACGTGGCTGCTCAAATAAAGGCAAAAAACACAACTTTCTCAAAATTCAAAAGCTTGCAAACAGAGGAACACAGAAATGAAAACAGGATCAAACTCAAAGAGACAAAGAGAGAAATAAGGATAGCAAAATCAAAGGCAGAGGAAAAGATGGCTAAAGATGTGAAGTGTGGCGACAAAACTTTCTTCAGGTATACTGGGGAAAGGAAGAAGATCAGAGGTGGAATTGCAGGACTCAGAAGTGTTGGGAACGCACTTGTGGAAAGTGACATTGAAAAAGTGAAATTGCTAAATGAATACTTCTGCTCTGTTTTTACTAAGGAAAGTCCTGGAGAAGGACCACCTGTGACTCCCAAATTTAAAACTGGGAGTGAAGTAGATACCACGCCATTCACAGAACATGATGTGTTAGAACAACTTGCAAAACGGAAAGTGGACAAGGCCATGGGACCAGATGAGATACATCCCAGAATACTGAAAGAGCTCAGAGAGGTTCCTGCAGGGCCGTTAAAGGATGTTTTCAACAGATCCTTGGAAACAGGAGAGGTTCCTCAAGACTGGAGAATGGCTGATGTTGTACCTCTACACAAAAGTGGTGACAGGAGAGAAGTGTCCAACTACAGGCCCGTGAGCCTTACCTCAGTGGCGGGAAAAGTAATGGAGGCGCTCCTGAAAGAACAAATTGTGAACTTTCTAAAAGCCAACAGGTTGCAAGATCCAAGGCAACATAGTTTTACCGAAGGATGATCTTGCCAAACAAATCTGATTGAGTTCTTTGACTGGGTGACCAGGGAACTAGATCAGGGGCATGCAATGGATGTCATCTACCTGGATTTCAGCAAAGCCTTTGATACTGTTCCTCATAGGAGGCTTATCAATAAACTCAGTAGCTGGGGGATAGATCCCAAAATGGTAAATTGGATCAGAAATTGGTTGACTGACAGACGGCAGAAGGTGATGGTACAAGGAGCTCACTCAGATGAAAGGAAGGTGATTAGCGGGGTGCCCCAGGGGTTGGTCCTGGGCCCGGCACTGTTCAATGTATTTGTGAGTGATATTGCTGAAGGACTGCATGGAAAAGTCTGTCTTTTTGCAGATGACACGAAAATTTTCAACAGAGTGGACTCCCCTGAGGGAGTGGTTAACATGAGGAATGATCTACAAAAGCTGGAAGAATTGTCTAATGCTTGGCAGTTAAGATTTAATGCGAATAAGTGCAGAGTCATGCACTTGGGTAGCAGAAATCCAAGGGAAATGTATGCAATAGGGGGCGAGAGATTGGTGTGTACAGATCAGGAGAAAGACCTTGGAGTGATTATTTCTGAAGATCTCAAGGTGGCAAAACAGTGCAACAAGGAGGTGGCAATAGCCAGGAGGATGTTGGGCTGCATACGAAGAAGAATTACCAGCAGAAAGGAAGAGGTACTTATGCCACTGTACAAGTCACTGGTGAGGCCTCACTTGGAATACTCTGTTCAGTTTTGGAGACCGTATCTTGCAAAGGATGTAAAAAGACTGGAAACTGTTCAGAGGAAGGTGACCAAAATGATTTGGAGCCTGCGTCAGAAGCCTTATGAGAAGAGACTTGAAGACCTAAACATGTACACTTTGGAAGAGAGGAGGGACAGGGGAGATATGATTCAGACCTTTAAATACTTAAAGAGAAATGTATATAGTTTAACCCCATTATCCAAGTTGATATTCCTGTTCTATGTAAAACCAAACAATTTGTGTTTAGGTTGTTTTTGTTATACTGTAAACCGCGCTGATACCGAATAGTGCGGTATATAAGCAACTGTAATAAATAAATAAATAAATAAATAAATAATGAACAAACAAACCTCTTCCAAAAACGGAGAAGCTGCAAAACTAGAGGGCATAACATGAAGCTACAAGGTGGTAAATTGAAAGGCAATGTCAGGAAATACTTTTTCACTGAAAGGGTGGTGGATGCTTGGAATGCGCTCCCGATGGATGTGGTGGGGGCAAATACGGTGACGGAGTTAAAAAGGGCATGGGACAGACACAGTGGACCCCTTTACAGCAACAAGAAAATATCAAAATAATCTGAACCATCTAATTCCTTAACAACTAGGGGTGTACTACAAGGAGTGGTGGGATCACCCCTAAACAAAGACATGGGGAAGGGGGGCCTGCACAGAGTGGCAGGTGTACCTACTCTTGACATCGTACTGGGCAGACTAGATGGACCATACTGGTCTTTATCTGCCTCATTTACTATGTTACTATGAGTTCAATACAGTCTTTGCAACATCCCAGCACGTTAGATGAGTTTAGATTTGGAACTTTAAAAGAGTTAATACATTGTGAATAATTTGCCAAAGTAGCTGGACATTACCACCTTTATATAAGACATAATCAGAAGTGCACAGTTCAGCAAAGACTAGAGACCACCAACTCTATTTTATACAGTTTAATCGGATGCAATAAATAAAGAGACCGGTAGAGAGGTGGAAGCTGAGGCATACATAATTTTCTCCCAAATGTAATACCATCTGTTGGAGTAATACTTAAATCGTTTTTCCAGGCTCTGTGAGATTCTTCACATCCCCGACTCATTTTAGCTTTCTGCAAGGAGTGGAGGAGTAACTTAATGGTTAGCGCTCTGGCTTGGTAAGCAAGAGACCAGTGTTTGACTCCCAGTAGCACTCTTTGTGGCTTTGGGCAAGTCACTTAACCCCCCATTGCTTCAGAAAAATCCAAGTTATCAATGTCCCTGTTTAATGTACATTGCAAAGTTTAAGTTACAAATGTCAACTGCTTTGACTAAATGATAAAGCAGTATAAAAAGACCTGTTAAGTAAATATATAAGCTGGATGCAGTATGACCATAGGCCATTAGAGTACAAGGAGCTAGCTGGCATTTATGCAGTTAGCAGAATCTGCTAACCAGCTAGTGCAATATTCAGTGGCACATACCAGCCAGTGCCACTGAATATGCCCTCAGCTAGTGCCAGGATATCTGTGGGCAGGGCTGGGGTGCTCCTGGCACCTATCCAGTTAACAGCCATATTCAGTCCACTACCGGATAGGTAAGTGCATAGAGTTAGAACAAGTCAACAGTTGTCCTAACTTTGTGCATTTTTCCTATCTGGTTGGAGGCTGAATATTGCCACTGACTGGATAGCAACAGAGGTTGGTGGATATCCAGTATCCGGCAGTGAATATCTGCTTTCAGTTTTGCCCATGGCAGCCTGGTGCCTTACAAGTGCTGACCACCATGGGCTGAATATCGGTTGCTTAGTGCAAGCTAAATTGATTTAACACTCGTTAACCAATGAATGAATGTGCATTACATCTATTAGCGTGTATTAATGTTCAAAATTTCAGATTTAACATTTTTTTATTAGAACAAATATGTAAAATAAGCCAAAATAATGTCCAAAATCAGGAAAAAGGCTCAAACGAATCAACGTTTTTTTGCCTTGTGCACATTTCTACTAGCTGGCTCTGTTCAGTTGGTTGCAAAGAACAAATACAATTTTACAATTGATTCCACTTAAAACACTAAGGGGTATGTTTACTAAGGAGTGTTAAGGTAGCAAAGGTGCTGTTAACAGGTGTTATCGGCGCTCATGAGCCGCTAATGCTGCGGAAAGCATCGATAACACTGGAATAACATGCATTAGCTGGTCCCCTAGCATTAAGGTGAAAAGGGGAGGAGAATGGGCATTAATGGGGTGGAGACTGGGTGGGGATATGGTGTGCTCCGTTACCGCTGGTTGTTTTTACCATGCATTAGAGGCGCAGTCAGCAGTAACCCCAATGCCAGCTCAGAGATCGCATTAAGGGCTACCTCTGAAGGGAGGGAGCCATTTACGCCTTGCAAACAGCACACAGGGAGCCTATTTGGCTGTATGTAATATGCTATTCCTATTGTAGCCCAAGAATTAGAGATAGTAGTGCTGCATTGGCAGTAACAGCATGGTGTCCTAGAATGAAGTGGACTATGTTGTTGGTGCCAGATTGCCACAGGAGCGATGCAGTGGGTTAAGCTGGTCCTCAAGGCTGACGAGGCACCCACCTAGGGTATACTTTTATGAGGTCTCTTGTGATTTTGCTGTGACAGCTGTGGCCCACATACATGCTTCTGCTGTCTGGAATGAGTTGGCTCACTGCCACTGCCACCACACGGCCAGGTTAGCATTGTGTGTGGATGGGGGTGGCAGTCACAGTTGCTTTTCCCTGCTGCTGAAGAAAGCCTAGTCCTGGCCCTGCATGTCAGGTGCAATGCTGCTGTGCCTACTGTCATGGGCTTGCCAAGCATGTCACTGGCAGGTAAAGTGGAGCCATGGTGAATCCTCCTGTCTTTGCACTGATGAGGTTCAAGGCAGCAGCTTGTGTGCTCACAGTCCCTGCTGGAAGGGGGGGCAGGTGCGGCATACTGTGACTAGTTGCATGTGTGCCACTGCCTTAAGACCACCTGCAGCACTGAATTGCTAGCTGTGCCATGATTGTAGGAAGTGAGGGAGCACCTGGCATGACATCCACCCAGATTAGTGACCCAGGCACCTGCCTAGGTTGCCCACTGGATGGCTCATCCCTGGATACTGTGCTATGAGCAACTGAGTTAGGACTGACCATGCCTTTCCTAAGGAGAGACAACATTGTGTGACTCTTAACCTGCACTGTGACAGAATCATGGCCAAACCCATGATATGATGCGTGTAGTCCCTATAATACAGAGAGACTGGGAAGTGCCACCTGCTATTGCCTTCCTACTCTGAATGTGCATGTGTTGGGTCCTGACAACATCATCAGTCCCAAAGTGATGGACAGGTTGCCTGTGTCTACCCATGATTCTCACATCTTGCAGTAATTAGCAGTATGACAGTACCTTTAGGGGAAGGGTTACATCAGGATGGCCTCAACATGCACAGATTGGGTGGATATGTTCATGTTGGTGGAAAAATATGCCACTGATGCAGGCACACTATGCAATATGACAACAGCACATGTCAGAGGACAAATAATCACCCTGCTCTCTCAGTTGCAAAATGATGACCATAATGTGTGCATGAACTAGTGACCCCTCCATGATTAAGCCCTCAGGCAAGTACATCCAGCTGAGCCAAATGCAATGCTAGTCTCCCTCCTCTGCTCTACCAAATATGAAATTATTCCCAGACTGGGCCACCTGCACACACTTCGAAATGGGTACGTTGGTCACTCTGCTAGATCAACCATAGTCTGTAATGTGTGTGTGCATGTACCATAGCCTTCCTGTCAGGCAGGACAGATCCCATATGAAAGACATGAATGCCAGTTGAACCAGCAGCATATCAATGCAGTGCTATATACAGACCAAACTAGATGTTTCTCTCCCACACCTGGCTAACATATCTTGTCAGGCAAGTATGGGCCAAACTGACAACAGCTGTGCATTCATAGGCGTACCCCAACCCATGCTGTCAGTCATCCTGACAATGCCCACATATATACACATGATTTGATAGACCCATAGTATCACATGGCTGCTCTGTGGCTCTGAACACATGGCCAGGGTGTATGAGAAAGAAACGGTCAGGGGTTCAAAACCAGCCTGTGAGTCAGGAATAATATGTCCAGGTAGGTTAATTTTATGCTACATTTCCAGAGCTTATCAGCATGTGCAGCCATCCTCATCTGAGTCAGCATGAGTCCGCACACTGAGAGGCTGCACCAAGAACTGCTGGATGGCAGAGTGTGATAATAGTGCCTGCACAGTGACCGTGTCAGAGCACGCTAACAGTGCCTGCACACTGAGAGGGCATTAACAACAACTCAGCATTAAAGGAGGCTCGCAAGTAACAAAGCCAACTTACCACTGCTTTGGACAGTGAGGTCATGTGTGTGGGTGGGTGTTGTCAGACGGCTGCCTGGGTGAGAATCTTCACAGTCTTGGCAAGTGCATATATCTATATGATTTGCAAGGGATTGTGGGCAATGCAGTTCATACACACCAGACACAGCTGCTCACAATAATTAGTTGTGCTTTTGGGTAAAGCCAATAAGATATTTATTTATGGGGTTATTCCTCCCAACACAGATATGCTTGGTAGCACATAAATCAGGTTACTTGCTTTCAGTGTTAAACTTGGAAAAACAAAATCAGGAAAACAACATTTTAACTTATCAGGCAATCAAAGCAAAAGAAATAAGACCTGGTTGGCAACAAACTGGTCTTTTCTGTAGGCTTTAGCTAATATTCTCTTAGCAATGTATCAAACAACAAACCAAAAGCCACAAAGAAAGGAAAAACTGTTCTTTTCAGGTTAACTTCTTATATCTTCCCACATAGATTCAGAAGTGATTCTCTCAGAGCAGACAAGCAATTAGGTAAGGCTCAATTGCTAGCAGTTATCCAGCTGAAACCCCTTAGCTGGCTTGCTTTCTACTGCGTGGCTAAAAATCCTACACAGGAGCTTTTCTGAGTAGATTAAAGAACAAGTTTGTATTTCTTTGTGATGGTTGCTGTACTTTATAACAGAAAATCACCAAAGGAGTTTAGACAGAGAGCAGTCCATGTAAACAGATTCTTCATCTGCTATCACCCCCTCTTCTTCAACAAGCATGGGTTCAATATCATGGATTGGCACAGATGAATCTCCCAATGGAGCACTTTCAGGAGAATACTTGTTTCCCTGCTGTCTTTCAAGGTTATAGCTAGGGCATAGATCAGTGTTCATACCTGAGCTTCCATTGCTGTTAGAGTTCCTCTCTATATAGCCTGGCCAGTATGTAGTCCAGTTCTTATGTCCAGCCTTCCAATCCAGATCCCTGGACACTGGATCTCTCTTCACATACCTTCTGGCACGGGTCTTAGGGTCCCTTCCACGTGCAGCCGTCTCCCTCACAGGTACCATCTGGAGATTCCTAGCTCTGCAGCACCATTCCTCTGGCTTTCCCCAGTCCAATGGTGTATGCTGGCCCTTGGAATGCCTCCCAGTATACGTACTGCTCTGGACTCTTCTAGACCTCTCAAAGGCTTTTCTCCTCTTTCTTCCAAAGGGTTTCTTTCCCTCTCTGTCCGTCCGGTTTGGCTTCTGCTTCTGATGATCCTCCTGATGATGAAGATGATCAAGCTCAAGCTGCCTCTCTGTAGAATAAACTCTACCTTTATTCTGCTTAGATGAGTGCTCCTCCCTAACACAGCGCAGCTGTGCTGGATCAGGCCCTGCCCTTTGAGATGAGTGCTTAGGGATTACCTCATAGCGCTCCTGATTGAACACACGTTTCCCCACTTCAGCTCCTCTAATGGCTGTTGGAAACCTGGTGCATTCTGGGACTGGTAGTCTTTTATGGGAAAATTCTGTTTTCTTATTTCTACCAGAACTGACAGGTTGCTTGTTCAGAGTCACTTCACCTTTTCTATAGCTCCTTCCTGAGCTATGATAAGCTTCCTTATCACAGTGTTGAGAGGACTGTGAGCTGCAGCACTGAACTTTGCATGCACGTGATGGTCAAACCTCATGGTTGTGCATACAACATGCTGCTGGTCAGCTATGCAGCAAATCCACACACTGTTTAAGACACCATTTGTGAGCAGGTGAGTTCTCAGTAAGTAGTTACCACCTGTGGGAGTCATTGGATGACCAGCTCTGCATGCACACATGTTGTCTCCATAGTTGTGACTAGGAATGCATTACAGTGTCACATCATCGTCAAGCCCCATCCCCTCAGCATTCACCTACACTTACCCTACAACCTGACACTGCTTCACAGCTCCCATATCACCCGCTGGTTCGATTGCAGTGAGCTGGGGAGACAGATGTTGTGTGTGTAGCAACCATCATTTTCAGCTGAACCTCCAGGCCTCACAACACACCTATTTGCCCAGGTGAGAGGCCTGATTACTATCAACTGCCACAATAGCTGTATCTGTGGCAACACTGTCAGGCCTCTTGATGCGCTGCAGCATATAAGTTCTAGTGGAGGGCTGGCCTCTGTGAATGTCCACTTTAGTCACCTAATTGGTGACACTGCAAAGAGTCTGTGATATACCTGCATGCACATTGCTGCAGTCATAGAGTGCAATCTGACGGACTCTTTGCTCCATATACAGTATGCACATACAGGCAGGATCATATCAGGCAAATTTTCACACAACATGCACTCTGTCCACAGTATCTACTGATCACTGAACACAGCAGTCACTGAACATCACCTATTATTCCAGAAGCACAACGTGCCTTATGTTTCCAGAGACAAAATTCATGTGTCTGCTTGCTTGTGACACTGACCTCTGAATGGTTCATACATGTACCTCAGAATGTCATGTGTGTCTGTTCATTGCGAGAAAGCACTGCCTGGACATGAATGTTGGGGTGGGGGGGAACAGCGCTATGCCTCTTTTTCCATAGCATTGATGCCCAAAGCACAGTACCTATGAGGTCCCGCTCAGTGTCTGCATGTTTCACAACAGCAGCCATGCATGACAGCCTCACCTGCTCTCTGTGGGCACTGAGTGTGACGGCCACAAAAATGTCCTTAGAGTAGCAAGAGGTAGGGAATGGTGGCATATGTGTAGCCAGCAACTGCACCAACATCTATCCCCATGTCCAACTGGCCATGCTTCTACATGGACTTCGGGAGGGGAGCCAACTGGGTCTGAAGCGTGAAAGAGTGCCTGTGCTGCACTGGCTATTTTTGCAGTGTCCAAGGCTAAGGACATCCAAAAAGAGTATGGTCAATGTAAAGAGTGCACAAGTCCAAATTTCAAGGCTAAGGACATGACATTATATGGAAATCTAAGCATGGCACAATGTTCAATGCTCAATGTCCAGAGCTGTGTAGGGGAAACAGTATTCGGGGATGTGACAGATGTAAGCCACTATGGGCCCACATGCACTCGCAGTCTGTTTCCAGGGCACTTACTAGTGCACCTTGCACTGCAGAAGCTATCCCCACTTGCAATATAAAAGGTATACAAATGAAGAGCAGAGGATTCTGGGTACTGTCTACAACAGAGTGTTTTCCACAGGATGTATCTGAGTCGGAGGTTAGGTGAATGGCTGAGCTATCCTAACGTGGGTCTGCCATGAGCATGGCCAGGGTGCACACATCAGTTCATGCTGAGAAGCCACTCTCACTCTGACCGAGCTGTGACCATGTCATGGTTATGTATCCACATAGTTCTATTATAGGGTCAAGCTGTAGTGACAAGGGGGCTGTCCAGTCACTAGTCAGGCTGCTGGATGTCCATGCTGTTTGTACAAAGCCCGTGTCTTCATGGTGGCTATGTGTACATGCAGTGGGTGATTTTATTTAACAGGTTGTTTTATACTGCTTTAACATTTCAGTCAAAGCAATTTACATTGTAACTTAAACTTGGTAATTTACATTAAACAGGGACATTGATAACTTGGATTTTTCTGAGGCAATGGAGGATTAAGTGACTTGCCCAAGGCCACAAGGTGGTGACTAGCAGACTGGGACAGATGGTTTATGAGTGGTTGACACAGCCCAGTGTTGCCCAATATATGCAAGCTGCCTGTGATTGATCTAGCTGATTAGAATTCTCAGAAAGAGAGGTTAGCAGCTCTTCTTGGGCTGTTGGTAACCTGCTCTTGCCACTGGTCTTGGCAGACCCTGCTGGTTGGTGTCAGTATCCCACCCCCTTCCTGGCTAGACAACACTCACTCCATTCAGGTTCCTTAGAAACTGACTGCGGCTGCAACCTTAGGGAATGACAGGAGATGTCATAGGAGAGTCCCTTCAAAAAATTCAAAAGCAAAACACTCAAATAAAACAAAAAACTCTGTTAGTCACAATGGTGGTATACTTCTTCAAACCAACTTGTTATTGTATCCACATACACGTTCAAATCATACTCATAAAGAGGAAGGTCTCAGCATTAAAGGGCCAGTGCTTTCCGTGACTAAAAAAATCACTCAATCATAAACACCATTATTTTATTTATTTATTTAAACGTATTTTTATAGCGTCTTATCCTGCAATCAAGGCGGTCTGAACAGCAAACAATCAATAAGATACAGTGTATAGTGTGTACATGCAGTAAGTAGTGTATGTGTGTGAGCGTGTCTGGACGTTGATTCTTGTGGTGCTATTTACAGTGTGCGCTATTTACAATGCTATGGGTATCAGTTCCTTGCTTAATTACAATTATAGTGACATGTGGGGGGAATTGAGATGTCTGTTGCATGGTTTAAGTAATGTCAGCATAGTGTTCTATGAAGAGGGTTGTCTTCAGTAGTTTCCATAACAATCTGCTACTTTATATCAGTTAATTCTTCCACATGAGGAATTTAGGGTCCAATTTTGCTGTAGTTTATGGTCATGTTGTTGTCTTGAAACCAGGTGTTCATATGTGTGAGACAGCCCAGTATCTATTCATAAGCCCAGTTTTATTTATTTATTTATTTATCTATTTCTTCTATACCGCCCCTTCCAGAGATCAGGGGCGGTTTACATGGAACAATTGTATACATTCGTATAACATTACATAGAACAAGAACTTTTTAACTTTTTACATATAACTTTTTACATAAAACAGAATAGTAAGTTGTTAAAACTATTTACAGGGTGTATACTTTTGTATACTACTGGATTTACAGGGGAATGTCAGCGAGCTGACATTGCTATTTATAGATGTTATTTACAAAAAGGTTAGGATACATGATTTACAAAAGGTTAGGATACATGATTTATGGTGGATAAAATCAAGTGTGTGTGTGTGGGTGTGTGTGTATGTGTGTGTGGGTGTGTGTGTGTGATGGCCACATCAACGACCTCCTCTGTATGAACCCCCAATCAAGTAAAGGAAAGCCGTAGAAAACTAACTTATCTTGCAGCAATTGCAATTTCAAAACGGTCAATCCAACCCCCTAGGAGAGTCCCTGGCAAACAAGTGCAGGACACAAAGGCCAGATAAGACAGGTCCCTCTTACATGTTGCAATTGGCCAGAATACTAAATGACTACAATCACAAGCTGCAGGCAATACCTATAACACGCTAGCAGTACAATAAATGTGCTTCAGTCACATTTAGGGTGACTGGTGAAAAAAGTCATTTGCACATGTGGTGGCCATTATGTGCAGCAGGACCGCACCTAGCCCTGTGAGAGTGGTGCAGTCGCACAGGGCGCAAAGGCTTAAGGGGCGCATTTCGGCTGCCTGCTGTTGCCCTGCCACCGCCACTTTTCCTTCTCTCAGTGGTGGCAGGGCATCAGCAGACAGCCAGAAATGCACCCCTTAAGCCTTTGCGCAGCACTTTAAGCAGGTCTGGTCCCTCCCTCCTCCTACGCGATGTCAGAGCAGGGAGGGACAGATCTGCTTAAAGTGCCGGCGACTTGTACATCGGGCATGCGCCCTCTCCTCCATCTCCATCCAGCCGCTTTCTGTTCTTTCCCTGCTGCCGGCACCGCTGTGGAGAAACACAGAGGGTGGCAGCAGCAGGGCAAGAGCATGCAGCGGCTGGATGGAGGTATGGGGAGGAGGAGGGCGTGCGCCTGTTGTGCAAGTCGCACAGGGTGCGATTCTAGCTCGGTACGGCTCTGATATGCAGGAATCACACAATATCCTTGCATATTACAGAGCTGAAGAGATGGATTGCTGCATTCTCCATATGGGCAAAAGTTGCATATAGCTGCTTAGATTATTGCTGCATCATAGATAATGGAGGGGCTAACCAATACCGGCACACAGATCTCCAATTGCAGCCACAGTGGTGACTGTAATCACTGGAGCATTGCCCAGTGCCTGCATGTCTTCTATGATGGTGGGACAAGTATGCATGGCCCCCCAAAGAGAGCAGGATGGTCTGCCATGGACCTCATGGGTCATGAATGAGGTCTGAGGTAGGTGTATGTGCAAATGTATCTATCTTGTAGTGTACAGCAGGTCACAAGGAAATGCATGTCCTGCACATGTGCTGTCTCAGGGGTTAGTGCCACATTGCAGCCCAGCGGACCTCTGTGTGCAACTGTTGTTTGGCGTTGGAGGTAGAATGGAGGGATGGGCATCTTGCCCTCACATGTGACTTGGTCTTTGGACAAGAGATTTTTTCTGCAGCTGTGTATCTATTATGCAGATGCAGTACTGAGTGTCCAGTGTAGTCCGTACTGCATGTGTGCCACTGCAGGCAGGCCACTAGGTGTAGTTTACCAATGTCTCAGAATGTGCCAGACATGTTGTTCCATGTCTTGGGTTTAGGCCATTGCAGTCAGGGACCTGCAATCTCTGATTCTAGACAGTGCTGTGGTGAAGAGTGTAGAGGTGTAGCCTAATGGTTAGAGCACTGGCTCAATAAATAACAAACCAAGGTTTGAATCCCTCTTGTTCTCTTTGTGGCTGTGGGAGACTCACTTCAATATACTTCTTGAAACAGTCTAGAATCTGCATTGACTGGAGGACACACATGATTATTCTTTTTTATGTGTTACGACAGCACATTGGGTCTGCAAACATGCACATTGCAATCATGCCCATCTGACAGCATGACTTTATTGGCTTTGTTATGGCACATGGCAATGGGCTGGACATGTTCACCCTGCAGATGTCTGACACATGACTTGTATATGATTGGACTATTTCATCATAACTGTGACTGAACATCTTTGGCTCCATCACATATATGCAATACATGCAGGCACGTCCCACTCCTGGGATGGCCACTTGCAGAGATCATCACATGTCCTTACTTGCTCCATATGGCCAGTATGAGAGACACTTGTCTAGTTATTATATGCGCATGTGTCAGGAAGATTGTATGGTGGTTAGAAAAGTTGAGACAGCTGTCACAACCAAATAGCTGATATTGGAACTTTCCCGTGGCACAGCTACTATTTTTTGACACACACTTAAACTGCATTTGTGCGGTCACATCAGGTACATCGGGGATACAAGGCCATACCGCACTCTCATCTTCTGCCATCCATCCTTCAGCCCATCCATCAGCATATGCCCATAATGTGCAGTCCTGTATTCTCCTGCCAGCTGCTACACCACGGCCCACATAGGAACATTTTAATCCTTAGGACGTATCACTCAAACCTCTCCTGAGACTGATCTGCACATCACCACTCCTGCTCAGTCAACCTTTTGATGGTCACATCATGGCATTGCTGATTCCTCCAGGGCATCCTTCTTCCCAATCCTCTGCCACACAATGATATTACAGCAGATTACATGAGCACCTCTCACTGATACGCTCAAACTGCCTCCCACATTATCCTCCCACATACTATCTAACATGTACGATACATATGGATATGACATGTCCAGCAGTTCTTACATTTCTTTCCATCTATCACCTGATGTGTGACTTTCACAAGGGGTCCTTTATCCTGCGATAAGGTGACTGCCATTTTCAGACGTTAAGGGGCACGCTTGGCATCTTAACGCCCGGTGTCCTGTTACCGCCTGATAAGTGGCAAAAAGTGCCCTTACCGGTGGCATGCCTACTTCCCACACCACCCTTTACCACATAATAACACCCTTACCACTGCTGTTAAAGCTTGCAAACCAGTGCGCCCTTAATGCTCTTTAGTAAACTTACCCCTAAGGGTCCGATATACAATAAAAGCTCAGGGATCGATATGCAAATGGCTCTATCCACACCTGCTAACCAGATAAATCCCAATGAGAGTGATATTCAGCAACACTAATCAGACAATGCCGCTGAAGGTCCCTCTGACCGCCGTGGCACTGTCTGCACCATTCCGGGGTCGTCCGTGGACAGGGTGAGGACAGGCACAGTGTTTATCTGTTAGAAGAGATTTTCAGAATGTGTATGTGATGGGGAATGTTGAGGGGGAGTGCCTGCATATCTTGCTGTCTGGATAAGTGCCTGCATAAAGTTAGGCCACAAGAAAGGTTGTCCTAACTTTATGCATTTTTGCTATCTGGATAGCAGCTGAATATTGCCATATCCAGATAGATATGGCAGTCAGCACTGAACCTGGATGTTCAGCGCCAGAGGATATCTGGGTTCCAGTGCAGAGTCTTTGGTTTTAGTTTTAGCTGCAGTGGTCAGGCACTCCTAAAACACTGACCTCTACGGCTGAATATTGACTCGTCAGCTCCTAAATTTAGGCCCCTAAGTTAAGTGCCTAAATTTGTCTTCTATTTTCAGTGATACATAGGAGCCTAATATTTAGGAGCTTAAAAGTTTAGCAACCATTTATTGCCGCTGAATGCCATGATGCTAACCATATGTGTTTAGCTCTCGGTCTGATCTGGAACTAAACTTCCACATGTGTGTCTGTCCATGTATGTATCACTGGGGGTGTAGGAATGTCTATGTGTGTATGTGCATCAGCAGTGTATATGTGCCTTTGTATGTGTGTCATGGGGGTTTTGGGGAGTGTGTGTGTGTGTGTACATGTATCTATCATTGGGGGTTTTGGGTTGTGTTGGGCTGCATCTGTGTGTGTGTGTGTGTAGGGGGGGTGCAGGGGGCATGTACATGCCTGTGCATGTTTCATGGGACTGTTGGAGTGTGCAGCCATGTGTGTGTGAGTTATATGGGGTGTAGGGGGATGTGTCTGTGTATGTTTGTCCATGTATGTGTGTGTGTGTGTGTGTGTGTAATGGGGAATGTTGAGGGGGAGTGCATGCATTTCTTGCTGTCATGTGGGGTGTTGAGGGGTGCATCCATGTGTGTATCTGTCCATGTGTGTATCGCTGAGGGTGCAGGAGTGTGTATGTTTGTGTGTGCATCATGGGGGTGTGTATGTGCCTTTGTGTGTGTCTGTATATGTGTGTGTCTGTTGGGAGAGTGTGTCTGTATATGTGTGTGTCTATGTGTGTGGGTATACATATGTCTATCACTGGGGGTTCTGGGGTGTGTTGGGGCTGCATCTGTGTCTGAGTGGTGCAGGGGTGTGTACATGCCTGTGCATGTTTCATGGGGGTGTTGGAGTGTGCAGCCATGTGTGTGAGTGTGTGAGTTATATGGAGTATTGGGTGATATGTCTGTGTGTGTCTGTCCATGTGTGTGTGTACAGGTGTGTATCACTGGGGGTCTTGGAGTGTGTGTGTATGTGTGTGTGTGAGTGTATGTGTGTGTGTGTGTGTGTGTGTGTGTATGTGTGTATATGTGTACATGTCTATCATTGGGGGTTTTGGGGTGTGTTGGAGCTGCATCTGTGTGTGTGTGTGTTTGTGTATATGTAGTGCAGGGGTGTGTACATGCCTGTGCATGTTTCATGGGGGTGTTGGAGTGTGCAGCCATGTGTGTGTGTGTGTGAGTTATATGGAGTGTTGGGGGATATGTCTGTGTGTGTCTGTCCATGTGTGTGTGTACAGGTGTGTATCACTGGGGGTCTTGGAGTGTGTGTGTGTGTACATGTGTCTATCATTGGGGGTTTTGGGATGTGTTGGGGCTGCATCTGTGTGTGTTGTGTGTTTCTGTATGGTGCAGGGGTCTGTACATGCCTGTGCATGTTTCATGTGGGTGTTGGAGTGTACAGCTATGTGTTTGTGTGTGTGCATGTGTGAGTTATATGGGGTGTTCTGGGATGTGTCTGTGTGTGTCTGTCCATGTTTGTATGTACAGGTGTGTATTACTGGGGGTATTAGAGTGTGTGTTTGTGTGTGTGTGTATGTATGTGTGACATATGGAGTATGCTGGGGGTGCATCTGTGTGTGTGGTGAATTGGTGTGTGTGTGTGTTTATCATGGGGTGCCTATATGTCCCATCCCTACCCTTTAATACCCTCCCTTCCTGCACTCTTTCTCTCCTTCCCTTCACCGGCTATGCATTCTCTTCATCCGTCCCTTCCTGCACTCTCTCTCCTTCTCTTCATCCCTCCCAACTAAATTTGTACTCTATCCCTTCCCTGCCTTTCATTCCATTATTGCAAGTCTCAGTCCCTCCTCTATCCCCACCCCTCTCTTATGCTCCACCCCTCTTCTCTTTCCCTCCTCTCTAGCTCCACCCATTCACCCATTCTCTCATGTTTTTTTGCCTTCCTGCTCTAACCATGCTCCTCCTACCTATGTTCCACCTCTTACCTCCTCTCAAGCAGACAGGCAGCATCCTGGTCCCCGGCCTTTTCAGCATGCGTCTCCACTCATGAGACCAGTGGGACCCCAGGACTCCTGCCAGTCTTTTTTCCCCACAACTCTGTTCTTCACACTGGTGGGACCCGAGGACTCCCACTGGCCTTTTCGGCCTGCAGCTCCTTTCTTCAGAGCAGTGGCACCTGGCCGTGATCGTGCTCTTCTGCCCAAGAGAGATGCTGCTCCCAAGAACATATTGAACCATTGCCAACCACGACTCTCTGTTCTACCCACACTGCACCACCCTTTTCACATCTCTTCTCTGCTAGGAGGGTAACTAGCATACGCATGCTTGTGCAACAAACATGCCTATGGATAGACACTGTTTCACAGCCTGCCTCGTGAACCCTCGGCAATAGTCACTGTTTTTGTAGCGAAATGTGCCTAAAAAACTGTATTTCTAGTAATCTCCTGTGGAGGAGGAAGGAATAGTAGCAAGAAAATAAGTTATGCTCTCAGTTATGTCCAGGGGAAATTAGCTACTAATACCCAGCCCGAAGTTCTATGAGTGTACTGGTAATGAGCCATGAAAGAAGTCTTGTCTGTATATATATTTATTATGTTTATTATGGGTAGCAAGGTAGAAAAATATACAGACATATAGAGGTAGATGTGTAATTAGAAATCTGAAGTAGCAAGTTATAACAGCACAACTATTACAATTAGACAAAGTGACAAATCACTGGTTAGCAACCATAAGTCACTGATTCATTCTTCGCCTCAGAGGAATTATAGGAAACTAATCTCTGGCTAACCACAGTCCACCCAGAGGAAGAGAAATAAGATGGTACCTTAACCCTTGCCGGAACTCTGGTGGCTGGGGTCCGAGAAGTCTCTGGCAGCATAGGGTCCAAAGAGGCAGCTAGGTTAGATAACGTAGGCTCCAGCCCTTTCGGAGGCAAGCCGCATGAGAACACAGAACCAAAGATTTCTGTGAAAGTCTTATCTCTGTCTTTAGGAGAATGGCCTGGCACACACGTAGTGTGTATCTGTCTTGTAGACGGGCAAGGTAGCCAAACAAGGCACACAGGCAGGTAAAGGTAAAAAGGCGCCCAAGTTCTTCTGTGCAGACTGTATTATTCTTTGTGATGAGTCTCCATCATAGGTCTGGTGATTGGTTGGCACAAGACAGTCTGAGGTGTACTCAGCGAATCAGAAGGTAATGAACAGGTGCTCATCTTGCAGACCTAGGAGCCATAATGAGGGAAGATAACAGTATTCAGTTCCAGACATCCCAAAGCCAGTAGCATCATTAATGGATGATGAAGATCACAGAAGCAGATGTTCCTGCATGTGGACAACTAATTGGCCTGGGCAACTAATTGAACAGAAACAATAGTCTTCTGTATGCTCTGGTATAATTACTTGGCAAGCAGTTGTGTGAAGGTCAGGTCTGAGACTGTAAGCACAGCAAAAGTACTTTATAGCAGGAATCCATTTTGTCTGGTCAACTTTGGCTCAGGCTTCAGCTTCTGAGTAGGCCGTAGATCTGCAGCCAGAGAAGCAGATGTTCTTGCATGTAGCCAACTAATTGGCCTGGGCAACTAATTGGACAGAAACAATAGTCTTCTGTATGCTCAGGTATAATCACTTGGCAAGCAGTTGTGCGAACGTCAGGTCTGAAACTGTAAACACAGCAAAAGTACTTTGTAGCAGGAATCCATCTTGTTTGGTCAACTTTGGCTCAGGTTTCAGCTTCTGAGTAGGCCGTAGATCTGCAGCCAAAGAACTGCAGGGCTACCATTCCTACAGGAATAACCAACAATCGACCCTGAAGTGAGCAGATCACTCTGACTAGAGAATGTGGAATAATGACATTAGAAAGTGGAAGAGGAAAATTTGTCTTTAAAGTTTTGAATGTAAGCAATATTATTTTGTATTTGATTCTAAAGGCCACAGTTCTTGAACAGAGTGGTGTAACACGATGTGACCATTTAGCATGATGCACCAATTTAATCGCTGCATTCTGAACACATTGCAGTCTTCTGAGGGCAACCTGCCTAATCCCATTAATAAAGCATTGCAATACCCTGTGTGCGATATAGGAAGGTCTTGTCTTACTAATCTGTTATGTTGTTTTGAAGGTGTGAATAAACAGGTAGACAAAAGTCAGTCGGTTGATATAGTGTATCTGTATTTTCTGAAAGCCTTTGACAAGGTTCCTCATGAGAGAATCTTAGCGAAATTTAAAAGTCATGGGATAGGAGGCAGTGTATTATTGTGGATCAGGAACTGGTTAAAAGATAGAAAGCAGAGGGTAGGGCTAAATGGCCAATTTTCCCAATGGAGAAAGGTGAGTAGTGGTGTACCCCAGGGATCTGTACTGGGTCAGTTGTTTTTTAACATATTTATAAATGACCTAGAAATGGGAATAATGAGTGAGGTAATCAAATTTGCAAATGGCACAAAATTATTCAAAGTTGTTAAAACCCATGAGGATTGTGAAAAATTTCAAGAGGACCTTGATAAATTGGAAGACTGGGCATCAAAATGGCAGATGAAATTTAATGTGGACAAGTGCAAAGTTATGCACCTAGGGAAGAACAACCCAAACTATGGTTACACGATGCAAGGTTCCACATTAGGAACCACCACCCAGGAAAAAGATTTAAGCATCATCGTGGATAACATGTTGAAATCCTCTGCCCAGTGTGCAGCAGAGGTCAAGAAAGCAAATACAGTAGAATGCTAGAAATCATAAGGAAAGGAATGGAGAATAAAACAAAGGATATTATAATGCCTCTATATCGTTCCATGGTGAGACCGCATCTTGAATATTGTGTGCAATTCTGGTCGCCATAATCTTAAAAAGGATATAGCGTTATTAGAAAAGGTACAGAGAAGAGCCACCAAAATGGTAAAAGGGATGGAAGATACCCTTTCAAGAGAGGCTAAAAAGGTTAGGGTTCTTCCCAGATACTATTGGACGTTTACCCGTTCCACTCCATTCATTAATTTATAGACCTCAATCATATCTCCCCTCAGCTGTGATAGAGGTCTATAAATTAATGAATGGAGTGGAACGGGTAAACGTAGATCGATTGTTTACACCATCAAAATATAGAAAGACTAGGGGACATGCAATTTAGCTACAGTGTAAACTATTTAAGACTAATAAGAGAAAATATTTTTTCACTCAACTTGTAATCCAACTCTGGAATTCATTACTGGAGGATGTATTAAAAGCTGTTAGTGTAGCCGGGTTTAAAAAAGGTTTGGAGAAGTTCCTGGAGGAAAGGTCCATAAACCATTATTAAAGGGAACATGGGAAATCCACTGCTTGCCCCAATACAAGCATTATGAAACCTGTGTCTTTTGGGATACTGCTAGGTACTTGTGACCTAGAATGGCCATTGTTGGAAACAAGATATTGGGCTTGATGGACCTTGGTCTGACCCAGTATGGCATATTTATGTTCTTATGATCAATATAAGTAAGGCCTCCCTATCTAAAAATGGCCGAATAGATCTAATTTGGCAAAAATGAAAGAAAGAGATGCACACTACATTCCCCACATGCTTTTCAATCCGCATAAACCTTAACTCCCAATATAGTGAGCTATGATACCAAGTCGACAGGTTGCCCATCTATTGTGGAACAAGGGACAGTTTATAATCCCGATCCATCACCCACAGAGCTTGAATTTTCTGATGTTTAAGTTCAACTGGTTGGCTTCCAGCCATTGATACACTTTAGTCAGACATAAATCTAACTGAACCAATCTACCTGAATTTGATTCCACATAGAATATACATTGAATGCCTAGGGCCAGCCCTTCCACTAGTGAGGCAGGCAATGATCTAGGGCGGCTCAATTTTGGGGCAGCAGCCACAGCAAAAGGCTGCCAACCTAGCTGCTGCTTCCCCCAAACCCTCCAGGAGCAGCTCATCTCCCCCCGTCTACCACTGAATGTTGCCACAAAAGATTAAACCAATAAGAAAGCATTACTTACCCACTTAGTTACGAGTCACTTAACAAAACCAAACAAAGCACACAACAATCTGCTACTTTATATCAGTTAATTCTTCCACATGAGGAATTTAGGGTCCAATTTTCAAAGGCATTTACACAGGTAACTGCCCTAGTTACCCGTGTAAATGCCTTAACAGGGAATTTTCAAAGGCACCTACATGGGTAGTCCCTTTGAAAATTCCTTGGTTTGTCCCTTACGTGTCTTGATGCTCTGCGGTTAGCATTGAGGCATTCCGGGATGGTGAGGAGGCGGGCTATGGCATTACCCGTAAAGCACCGATTTTCGATGCTACACAGTTAGCGCTCTGCGTCCAGAAGATAGATGAGGGAAACTCTCGCCTATCTGTAAGGCACCGGGACTAACCATGTAGCAACAAAAATCAGTGCTACATGGGTAGCTCCTGTGGCCTCCTAGCTGTGTGGCGATATCTGGATTTTCAATGCCGGGGCCACATATGACCCCGGCATGGAAAATCCGGGTTAGGCAGGAGGGGGGGGGGGGCTATGTGCCGACGCGGCGCATAGCACCGCCCAGATCAAAATCAAGCCCTTAGTTTTCAACCAATAACCAACAACCTGAGTTGCTCTGTCACTCTGCCAAACCCTCACTAAGGCACTAAAACAACACAGAAATTGAAAAGAATATCCAAAACCCAGCAGGGTGTAGAGAGTATCCTCCAAAAAAATGAATCCATTCCTGATGTGTTCCCTACTTCTTTCTCCAGTGTAAGTGCCGTTAATATCACAGGGTTCCAGCTGGAAGCATCCTAAATATTTACCTCATTCCTCTCACAAGGCATAACAAATCATGAACAATAACAGCAGACAAGAATATTTACTAAATTTAGATAATTTAAAAACATGCAGAAAAAGTTTTGATCTCATCAACAGAGCCTTGGAATGTCCCCATTGGAACAGACTACCTGTGTTATTACTTTTGCTGTATAGTACTGTGTTTATGTTAGTTGGATGGTCCTATTATATACATATTTATTTGTTTATATGTTTATGTTTATTGTATTTGCTTATCTGCCTTTCAAAAATATCAAGGCTAAGGTCAATAGTAACATTCCAGAAAATTAAAATATAGCAGAAAAAAGTAAAGAGAGAAACGAGTATCTGGGAAGACATGAGACTCACCCTCACTCTGCGAGCCCACCAAAGGCCATTTCAAACAGGTATATTTTTAAGCCTCTCTTAAACTTCTCAACCGAAGTCTCTACTCTCAGAGAATGGGAGAGAGTGTTCTAGAGAATAGGGACAGAAAAGAAAAATGCTTTCAGGTGAACTCAAACCAAATCTGAGAGGATGTTGGAATGAATAACAGATTTTCCTGTGCCAAATGGAGAGATTTGACGTAGGGGACAAGTAGATTTGCAAAGTAGGCTGGGATACCCTTCGCTAAGACGTTATAGGTGAGCATTATAATTCTGAATTTGATTTAATAGGAGACTGGTAAACATCAGGTGAGTATCCGTCTCATAGTTTTCTGTAGAAGCTGGAATCATTTTAGATAGGAAGAACTGATATTGTGATACAGTTACAGTAATCGATGCAACTGAGTACAAATGTATGTATAAGTGAATGTAGGGTCCTTATGGTCAAGAATGGATCACAGACCATGGATCTGTCTCAGAGCAAAGTGAATGAAGACATTTGGGTAGGGAAGGTTAGTTCTAGAGAGAGCCTAAAATGGAATGGCTAATTGTAATTTGATGTTATAGATTATAAGGCTGTATAGTAAGTACAATACATTAAACTATTCATATTACATCTTATGAACTCTGAAAGGAAGCTCTCTTTGGCATGATGCAAGTACTATAGTGAGCGCTAGCAATATATTTGAGAGACTGAGATCATATTCCACATACCCTGGCTTAGCAGTGAGGTGCATTCCTGTCATAGTATTACAAAACGAACCCATTTGGAGACAGCCTCCAAGAGAAAAGAGGAAGGTGAGAGATATAAAATACTGTTTATTAAATTGGACCAGCGTATGTTTTACATACATAAGGTTTTCATACTTACTACTCAACTGTTTACTAATTAATGGTTATAAATTCAATGGAATTATGTTTAGCTATTATAGTTATGTCAAAAAGCGTTATATACGGATTTTTTATTTGAGATTAATTTCGTTTAATAGGTATTCAAAGTTTGTTGATTTTGACGGTACTGTCGCCTCAACATAAAAACATCACAAAAAATAGTAAGTAGCTTATAATGCTGTAATAGCTACTATTTTGCAAATAAAAGTGTTCATAGACTTTAGAAAATAGGTTTAGATAACTATAAGTTACGTAGGGTCAGAGTTATTGGTGCGTATGTCAGCCTTGTATGTTTTTCATAAGCTGGGCTAATATGTTGTTGAGACTAATTTCTGTCACGCGTGTTGTTCTAGGTGTTTCAATGGTGCAATATCGACGCACTATGTGATTCTTTACCCTCAAAGAAGCAAGTGAAATGGTTCTGGAAGACAGTGACACAGAAGTTGAAAATGTGGTCCTACTTCCTCCTGAAAATAAGGGTAATATAACAGATGAAGAAGAGAGTGAAGAAGGAATTGCTATGCCTTCCGAGGTTCCTGGGGAAGTTGAAGTGGATTATAAAGCCAATGATTCTACAACAGATGAAAGAGACAGCAAACCGAGAAGATTTGTTACCAAGCCGCATCAAAAGAAGAAGAAATTGGACACTCGCAATTGGCAAGAAAGAGAAAGTTTCGATCAGCCAATTGAGGAACGCCCTGTAATACAATTTGATGAAAGTTTGGCAGGAAAAACGCCATTTGAATTGTTTAAGATCTTCTACACAGGTGAAATGAACAAACATTTGGTAGATCAGAGTTTGGTCTATGCCAAGCAGGAAAATGACCACGCATTTCATGTGACTGAAGAAGAAATGGCCAGATTTACAGGAATCCATCTGCTGAGTGGATACCATACTCTACCACGTCAGCACTTGTTTTGGAGCCAGGATGAAGATGTCGTCTGTCAGCTTGTTTCAAGCACAATGCCAAGAAACAAATTTGAGGGAATCAAGAGGAATTTACATTTGGCAAACAATGAGAATTTAGATCCAAGAGACAAGGCAGCTAAAGTAAGACCTTTATTTGACATGCTGAACAGCAGTTTGGAGTATTCAAGGAAGATCTAAGTGTTGATGAACAAATGTTATCATATTTTGGCAAACACAGTGCCAAAATGTTTATGCAAAATAAGCCCGTAAAGTTTGTATACAAATTTTGGGTCCTGGCATCATTGACTGGATTTCCATTCCACATTTTACTCTACACTGGAAAAGATTCAACAGCACCTGAAGGTGATACTCTTGGAAGTCATGTTGTCAAACAACTGCTTTCTGTTACTCAAGAACCAGCATGCCACACTGTAACATTTCATAACTTCTTCACTTCCACAGAATTACTTGAAGAACTAAAGGAACAAAAGTTTCGAGCATTTGGAACAATTCGAGAAAAACGACTTTGAGATTGCACCATTATGCAAGCTGCACACATTCGTAGGGAAGTGAGAGGTGCATACTACTATCGCGGCCATGGAAATGTTACTGTGACCCTATGGAAGGATAACAAGCCTGTCTATGTTGCTTCCAATTTTGTTGGCGTTACTCCAGTTGTACCAAAGTGACATTACTCTTGGGTTGATAAAAAACATATTCAGATCGACTGTCCAAAAATGATTCACCTTTACAACAAGAAAATGGGGGGGGGGGGTGTTGATACTCTTGACATATTTCTGAGTGAATACCGCCCATCAATGCGTGGTAAGAAGTGGTGGTTTTGCTTCTATACTCATGCAATCAATATCTGTGCTGTAGCAGCTTGGAGGGTGCACGCCGAAACAGGTGGGGAGATGGATCAATTGGAATTTCTTCGCTACTTTGTTCAAACATTGTTGCAAGCCAGATTTTGTAACGCACCAATTCTGCCAAGACAGGTCCTTACTGAGGTGAGATATGATGGCGTAGATCATGTCCTAACAAAGGCTGCATCTCAAGGTCGATGCAAGCTGATGGGCTGCAGAACACACACTTGGTACCAGTGTGCTAAGTGCCATCAGCGACTGCATCAGAAGTGTTTTCATGTGTATCATATTCCGCCATCAGAATAGACTGTTGACAAACTATATTATATCATAATAAAGTGTTTTAAATGAAAAATGGAAATTACACTAACCTGGTAATTGTAGTTCCTGTAGGATCCAGTTTAGTCCTCCACAATCGGGTAGTGCACCTTCTACTGCAGCCTGGAGACTGGACCAATCAAATCTTCTGTAGTACATATCCAGCAGGAGCTCCCAGAAGCCCCCCAGTGTACTAGTAACAAAGCATACTTAACGAAGCAACACATTAAATAATCATTAAATTATCATTACATCATCAGTAAACCCTTATCTTCCCCCCCTGTAATAACCAACTCCCTCCCCAAACGAGGAAGTCAGAACACCGCCTGGCGCCGAAACCGACGCCTTCCAATTTACACAGAGCTCCCCTTCACAGAAATCTGGGGAGCTGACTGAACTCCAAGAAAGGGAAGAGCCATAGCGATAAGCACGACTGTCAACAGAACCCGAACGGGACGAAGAACCGTCCTACAGTCAACCGCTCGGAACAGCGCGCCGCAAGACTACACAGAGAGTTGGGAGGGAAGGAGGACTAAACTGGATCCTACAGGAACTACAATTACCAGGTTAGTGTAATTTCCATTTCCTGTGCGGATATCCAGTTTAGTCCTCCACAATCGGGATGTAACAGAGCAGTTAAGACCGGGCGGGACCTTGCCAGCCGGCGCGCAGAACCGCCGATCCAAAACAGGAATCCCGAGCCGCTAATACATCCAGGCGATAGTGCCTGCTGAAAGCGTGCAGAGACGACCAAGTGGCCGCCCTACAGATATCCGCTGGCGGAACCAGGCAATGCTCCGCCCAAGAGGTCGCCTGAGCTCGAGTAGAATGAGCTCGAAGCCCCTCCGGAACTGGCCGCTGCTGCAACAGGTACCGACGCAGCGTGCGACCCACATCGAGCCGGTGAAGACCCTTGTCCACCGACTCGACCGAGTTCGCCGAAAGAACCGGCAGAAACACTGCCTGATTCAAGTGAAAGGGAGACACCACCTTTGGAAGAAAGAAGGCACCGGCCGGATCACAATCCGGTCCGCGGAAAACGACAAGGAAGGCTCTCGGCAGGACAAGGCCTGAAGATCCGAAATGCGCCGAGCCGAGCAAATGGCTACAAGAAAGACCGTCTTCAAAGTTAGATCCTTCAGGGACGCCCTCCGCAAGGGCTCAAAAGATTCCCGCACCAGAGCCCGCAGGACTAAATTCAAATCCCACGGGGGAATCGGTGCTCTGCGGGAAGGCCGCAAATGAAAAACAGCGGTCAAGAAACGCCGCACATCCGCATGAGCGCTGAGAATGCGGCCTAAAACATTGCCTCTATAGCAGGAGATCGCTGCCAACTGAACCTTCAGGGAACTGGCCGCGAGGCCTTTCTCGAACCCATCCTGAAGGAAGCTTAACACGACGGGCACAGAGACCGTCGCCGCCCGGACTCCCCGCCGGGAGCACCAGTCCTCAAAAATCCTCCAGATTCGAACATAAGTAAGAGAAGTGGATGACTTTCTTGCCCGCAGTAGGGTGGAAATCACCGCGGGCGAATAACCCTTCTTTTTCAGCCGAGCCCTCTCAATGGCCAAACCGTAAGCGAGAATCGAGCCACCTGGGGCATCCGCAGGAGGCCCTGAAGAAGAAGGTCCGGCAGCGCGGGCAGGCACCAAGGCACGCCGTCCCGAAGTCTGACTAGCTCGGCATACCAGGGCCTCCGGGGCCAATCCGGAGCCACCAGCAGCACTCTGCCCTGATGACCCTCGATGCGCTGGACGACCCAGCCGATCAGCGCCCACGGAGGGAAGACATACCGAAGCCCGGACGTCGGCCACGGCTGAATGAGAGCGTCGAGCCCTTCGGACATTCGCTCCCGCCGTCTGCTGAAGAAGCGACTCGTCTTGGCCGTCTGGAAGGTCGCCATGAGATCCATGATGGGCGGACCCCACCGCCGCACTATTTGCGCATACACCTGTGGATTTAACTCCCACTCTCCGGGGTCCACTCGCACTCTGCTGAGAAAGTCGGCCTGGACATTTTCCACGCCCGCTATGGGCGCCGCTGATATTGCCGGCAGACGAGTCTCCACCCAACTGAACAAGGCTGTCGCCTCTGTTTCCAGGGCCACACTCCCTGTGCCCCCTTGGCGATTGATGTAAGCCACCGTGGCCGCATTGTCCGACCAGACCCGGACAGGTCGACCCCGGACCAGTGGTTCCAGGGCCAATAGTGCTAGTCGCACCACCCAAAGCTCGAGACGGTTGATCGACCAAGACGCTTCCTGGGAGGACCACACACCCTGAGTGAAGCGGGTCTCGCAGTGCGCTCCCCCACCGGCTAAGCTCGCATCCGTTGTGAGGGGAACCCACAGAGGAGGCTCCAAGGGAACCCCCCGCGTCAGATTCTCGGGAGAGAGCCACCAATGGAGCGAAAGACGCACCGCCTTCGGGCAGGGCAGTCTCTTGTTCAAGGAGTCGCACTGGTTGGACCACCGGCGAAGGAGCGCCCTCTGCAGCGGGCGCATGTGGAACCGCGCCCACGGTACCACCTCCAAGGTCGCCGCCATTGTTTCCGAGAAGCCTCAGGTACCACCACGCCGACGGAGCGGGCATGCCCCGAAAGAGTCGGACAAGAGCCCGCAACGCCCGGACGCGGCGCTCGGGGAGGCACACCAGCCCCCGGGCGGTGTCGAAGCGCACCCCCAGATACTCGAGGTCCTGCGTGGGACGCAGACAACTTTTTCGTTCGTTCACCACCCAGCCGAGAGACCGCAGCAGAGCCACTACCCCGCTCGTGACTCGCAAGCACTCCCGACTGGACTTTGCCCGAATCAACCAGTCGTCGAGATATGGATGGACCAAGATGCCCTCCTTGCGCCAGGCCGCCGCAACGACCACCATCACCTTTGTGAAGGTGCACGGAGCCGTGGCTAAGCCGAACGGCATGGCCCGGAACTGGAAGTGGCCCCACGGAAACGCAAAGCGGAGAAACCGCTGATGAGATGGATGTATCGGGATGTGCAAATAGGCCTCTGTAAGATCGAGGGACGTCAAAAACTCCCCCTGCGTACTGCTACAATGACTGACCGCAGAGTTTCCATACGGAAGTGCGGTACCCTGAGCGCGCGATTGACGCCTTTGAGATCCAAGATCGGACGCAGAGAATCGCCCTTTTTGGGGACCACAAAATAGATGGAGTAACGACCGGCGCCTCCTTCCAAGAGAGGAAACCGGGACCACCGCTCCCAGTGCTAACAACCGAGCCAGGGTCACGCGGATGTCCCGCGTCTTTTGTTCGCCCCTGCTGGGTGACCGAACAAAGGCATCCGGAAGCGGGGATGCAAATTCTAGAGCATAACCCTCTTCTATAATCTGTAGCACCCAGCGATCTGACGTACTTTGGGCCCAAGACGGAAGAAAGTCGTGCAAACGACCCCCGATAATCGGGCCTCCCTCCAGAGCCTGCCTCGCGTCATTGCGGCTTGTGCCCAAAGGAAGACGCCGAGGGAGAGGCGGCTCCGGAGAAGCCTCTGCCGGCCCCTCTGAAACCACGAAATCCCTGATTACGGGCTCCAAACCGGCCCCGCTGCGAGGCCCACAGGCGGGAGGACCGAAACCTGCGCTGATCCCGAAAGGACCCCCGCGCCGAGGTGGAGGACCTGTTGGCCCTTGGCCTATCCTCCGGAAGCCGGCCCCCCTTGGATTCACCGAGCTCCTTTACCAGTTTCTCGAGAGCCTCCCCAAATAACAATCTGCCCTTAAAGGGCAGTTTACCGAGGCGGGACTTGGAAGAACCGTCAGCTGCCCAGTTGCGCAACCATAGGGACCGGCGTGCTGCCACCGCGGACGCCATACTATTAGCCAATGCGCGGATTAAACCATAAAACAGATCCGCCAAGTAGGCCGAGCCGGACTCCAGCCGGGTAACCTCCAACAGGCCTTGCTGGTCTAAGCCGGGGCTCGAGCGCAAGCGCTGCGACCACCGCAGACACGCCCGAGCCACCCAAGCCCCGCAAATAGAGGCTTGCAATGACACGGCATCCGTATCGAAGGTTAGCTTCAGCAAATTATCAATCTTCTTATCCTGCCCGTCCTTGAGGGCCGCCGCCCCCTCAACTGGGATGGTGGTTTTCTTGGTCACCGCGGAAACCGCCGCATCCACTCGCGGAGACTTAAACAAGTCCCTATCCTTGTCGGCGAGGGGATAAAGCCGATTCATGGTCCGAATCCCCTTCAAACCGGATTCCGGGTGCTCCCACTCTGCCTGTATCATCTGTTCCACCACGTGGTGGACGGGAAAAACCACCTGGGCATCCCTGACGGCCTGAATGAGAGGATCCTCCAGACCCTCTTCCTCCAGGGACCGCACTGCCGAAAGGTTAAGTGCCTGAAGGGACTCCGTAACCAGAGGAACCAGCTCGTCCTTCCGAAACACCCGAATGATCCGAGCCTGATCCTCCGGCTCGGGGATCTCCCCATCCTCCAATTCCTCCGCTTCAGTCTCAGGATCGCCCTCCGCCTCGGACTCCAGAAGCCCCAGGGCGTCCTGCTCCTGATCCCCCAACCGGAGCCGCTTGACCCCGGGTGGAGAGGAGCGCTGAGCCACCCCAGTGACCCCGAGGGGAGAGAGGGGGGCCCAACCTCCGGCCACTGACCGGACCTGCTCAAGTGGAAAGCCTGATGCATGAGGAGAACAAAATCAGGGGAGAATTCCATAGGTGGGACAACTGTAGCCGCCTGCTGCAGCGCAGCCACCGACCCAGACTGAGGGATGCTCGGAGAAAGAATACTGTCCCCTGAAGTAGAAGCATCCCCAGGGGTAGCCTGCTCCTGAACATTCACAGATTGCTCTATCTCTGCGGGCACTGCAGCACAGCCCCTGCAGATGCCAGAGTCAGTCCCTGCCGCTCTGCGGGACCCACAAATCACACATTGGGGTATGGAAGCCATCCCAAGGCCACCTCCGCCCAACGGGATAGAATGGAACAGTCACAGGGAAACCCACAGCCCAAGGGCAATCCTATGCAAATCAGCCCCGGATTAAAATTAAAACTTTTTTTTTTTTTTTTTTTACAAGAAATAAAATACTCCCCAGACTCCCTGGGGTGCCCTGAGCAAAATCGCCAGCAAAAGGGACCCCAAAAAACGCTAGGGGAACCTGCACAAGTGATCAAAAGTGCCTTAAAAGCACACTTTAAAAATCCAAAATGGCCGCCGCACTGTTTCACCCGCGGTAAAAAACGGCGCGAAAATACAACGGCAACCAAATAATATGGAAAATAAATAAAACGACCCTGTAATGCAGGGCAAACGACCAATTTGAAGAAAAATTGCCAAATGGGCTCAGGAGAGCCTACAGAAACGCTGGCAGCTCTGACAGAGCACTGCTCACAAATAAAGAAGTGAAAACTCCTACCAGCTCAGGAACAGCAAGGACACAGTCAACATCTCCCAGTGCCAGTCACTGCTGTATCAGGTATGGCAATTCCCCGTACTGTCCAGGGGAAGCTCACCCAGGGCTGTTAAAATTTGCCAGGCAGGAAGGCAGGAGCCTGCAGGTCTGACTTCCCCCTAGTCTCCTGTGACAATGATCCAGGGAGCCAGGCTTCTTTTCCTTTTCCTTTTAAAGATACAGCTAGCTATTAAATAAATAGTAAGTAAATGTCCCAAAAACAAACCCTAAAAGACTAACTAACAAGTGTTGCTCCTGCAAGAGTCACTCAGTGTGCCCAGGAGGACACACTTTTACGTCTTCAAGCTGCAAGAGACTGGACACACTGGGGGGCTTCTGGGAGCTCCTGCTGGATATGTACTACAGAAGATTTGATTGGTCCAGTCTCCAGGCTGCAGTAGAAGGTGCACTACCCGATTGTGGAGGACTAAACTGGATATCCGCACAGGAACTGCCGTTTCAGTAGTATCATGCAGTATGTCTATGTCAATGAATATTGGAACTGAAGCACAACTTTTCTGATCACTTGGAAGACGGACAATATACTATATTGGACCAGTGTATGAAAATCGTACACTATGTGAAACTTCTATTTTCTGCAAAGTTGTAATATTTTTTATTATTGCCTGTGTTTCATAGTTGTTTGAGTGTAACAAATCTAAAAAATTATCCAGAACAGAGAAAGAATATGCGAGCTGTCCATTAGTTGAGCTTTGTGAAAATGGCACTTGCAGTTTAGCTCATGTGTTGCTTCAAAAGAATTGTTTTTATAAAAAATATATACTGCTGTCCTTTGTCATCTGCTGCATCAGATGCACTTGTAGAACATTTTCTTAGTTGTGCTGCAAACTAACTGACGCTCATCGTTGAGAATCTGCCCTCCCATCAGGAGTCTACTTCCAGCTTCTAGCAGACAGGTGTCCATATGAATGCAGCCATTATCAATGCAATTCTTTCCCATCTCACCAATCTTCTGAAAGTAACACTTTTAGTACAGTAGCTTCATTAGCTCAGTGTCTGTGGGCAGGAAGGGGGTGGGGAGGGAATCAGGAGAATCAAGGAAGCAGAATGCCAGTGTATAAGGAGAATCCGTGCAATGCAGGCTAATCAGGTTATAACGGGGGAAACAATGAAAGGCAATCTGGATGGGATCCATGAACTTTTTCCATTAGCACAGTGTGGGAACCTTACTCTTTTCCAGGACACCAACTTCACAAGGAGCTTGGATAGCCTACAACCACTCATCTCTAATGCAAGTTCTTGTTTAGGGAAGTAGCCACTGCCTTCCAGGGCCATCACTTCACCATCTCCTACTTCCTTTTAATACCACTGAATTCTAAAAAGCAGGCGCTGTAGAGTTCTTCCTCTTCTGCTTTCAATTGGTGCATTCAAGTGTACAGTGCAAGGAACCCGAGATCTGAACACCTGGGGCAAATTCCATTAAGCTGCCCAGAGGCACGATATGAGAGAGTCCAAGTAATTTCTCTTTGAAAATTCACTAGTGCTTATCTATGTACTCTGCCTTTTCTAAATGATTCAGATGGGGAAACTACATGAATTCTCGACACGTGTGCACTTTACTTCCCTGACCTACCCTCACCCCCACCTACTGAAACATCCACTTTTACAGTCACCTAATGAAACTAGGTGTAGGGCAATTGCAAAGCCCTTTGATGTAGCCAGCAAACGTCTTAGGGCCCAATATTCAACTGGGCAGGGCTAAGCGCCGTAGCTGCTTAGCCCTGCCCCCCCAGCCCCAAACCCCGGATATTCATTTCTGCAGCAATGGAAGTGAATATCTGGGTCTCACCACGCTGCCCGGAAGCCAGCAAGGCTAACTGTGCAGCATCAATATTGGATGATGCACGGTTAGCCTCGGCGGCACCTATAAGATAGGCAAGGGTTTTCCTCGCCTTATAGGCGCTGAGCGCTAACCGTGCAGTTTCCAATATCGATGCTGCACAGTTAGCACCGGTCCACGCCTCCGCTCCACCCCAGAACGCCCCCAGCACATCCTGATGCTAGCCAGCTAGCATCCGGGCACATAGGGGACTTAGTTGGGGATATGTGATGGCACTACCCGTGTATGTGCCATCAAATATCAGGTTAGCCAGCATTTACACGGTTAATTGGCTGTTACCCATGTAAATGCCTTTTGAATATCGGGCCCTTAGTTATCGGGCAAGCTAGATTGTTCTGAAAATTGCTTGGTCAATATGCAGATTCAGAAATAATCCAAGACCGAGGGATTACAGGACAATAAAAAATTTCTTCCAGAGTGGCAGCACCCACAAAATGCCCAACAGAAATGAAGGGGATCCATGTATTCCCTCTACAAGAGAAAGATCTCAAGAGATCCTCAGTCCATACACCAAACAGAGATGATGGGGATCCATGTATTCCCTCTACAAGAGAAAGATCTTAAGAGATCCTCAGTCCATACACCAAACAGAGATGAAGGGAATCCATGTATTCCCACTACAGGGAAAGATCTCAAGAGACCCTCAGTCCATACACCAAACAGAGATGATGGGGATCCATGTATTCCCTCTACAAGAGAAAGATCTCAAGAGATCCTCAGTCCATACACCAAACAGAGATGAAGGGGATCCATGTATTCCCACTACAGGGAAAGATCTCAAGAGATTCTCAGTCCATACACCAAACAGAAATGAAGGGGATATATGTATTCCCACTACAGGGAAAGATCTCAAGAGACCCTCAGTCCATACACCAAACAGAGATGAAGGGGATCCATGTATTCCCGCTACAGGGAAAGATCTCAAGAGATCCTCAGTCCATACACCAAACAGAAATGAAGGGGATCCATGTATTCCCGCTACAGGGAAAGATCTCAAGAGATCCTCAGTCCATACACCAAACAGAGATGAAGGGGATCCATGTATTCCCGCTACAGGGAAAGATCTCAAGAGATCCTCAGTCCATACACCAAACAGAGATGAAGGGGATCCATGTATTCCCGCTACAGGGAAAGATCTCAAGAGATCCTCAGTCCATACACCAAACAGAAATGAAGGGGATCCATGTATTCCCGCTACAGGGAAAGATCTCAAGAGATCCTCAGTCCATACACCAAACAGAGATGAAGGGGATCCATGTATTCCCGCTACAGGGAAAGATCTCAAGAGATCCTCAGTCCATACACCAAACAGAGATGAAGGGGATCCATGTATTCCCGCTACAGGGAAAGATCTCAAGAGATCCTCAGTCCATACACCAAACAGAGATGAAGGGGATCCATGTATTCCCGCTACAGGGAAAGATCTCAAGAGATCCTCAGTCCATACACCAAACAGAAATGAAGGGGATCCATGTATTCCCGCTACAGGGAAAGATCTCAAGAGATCCTCAGTCCATACACCAAACAGAGATGAAGGGGATCCATGTATTCCCGCTACAGGGAAAGATCTCAAGAGATCCTCAGTCCATACACCAAACAGAAATGAAGGGGATCCATGTATTCGCGCTACAGGGAAAGATCTCAAGAGACACTCAGTCCATACACCAAACAGAAATGAAGGGGATCCATGTATTCCCGCTACAGGGAAAGATCTCAAGAGATCCTCAGTCCATACACCAAACAGAAATGAAGGGGATCCATGTATTCCCGCTACAGGGAAAAATCTCAAGAGACCCTCAGTCCATACACCAAACAGAAATGAAGGGGATCCATGTATTCCCGCTACAGGGAAAGATCTCAAGAGATCCTCAGTCCATACACCAAACAGAAATGAATGGGATCCATGTATTCCCGCTACAAGGGAAAGATCTCAAGAGATCCTCAGTCCATACACCAAACAGAGATGAAGGGGATCCATGTATTCCCACTACAGGGTAAGATCTCAAGAGATCCTCAGCCCATACACCAAACAGAGATGAAGGGGATCCATGTATTCCCACTACAGGGAAAGATCTCAAGAGATCCTCAGTCCATACACCAAACAGAAATGAAGGGGATCTATGTATTCCCACTACAGGGAAAGATCTCAAGAGATCCTCAGTCCATACACCAAACAGAGGTGAAGGGGATCAATGTATTCCCGCTACAGGGAAAGATCTCAAGAGACCCTCAGTCCATACACCAAACAGAAATGAAGGGGATCCATGTATTCCCGCTACAGGGAAAGATCTCAAGAGATCCTCAGTCCATACACCAAACAGAAATGAAGGGGATCCATGTATTCCCGCTACAGGGAAAGATCTCAAGAGACCCTCAGTCCATACACCAAACAGAAATGAAGGGGATCCATGTATTCCCGCTACAGGGAAAGATCTCAAGAGACCCTCAGTCCATACACCAAACAGAGATGAAGGGGATCCATGTATTCCCGCTACAAGGGAAAGATCTCAAGAGATCCTCAGTCCATACACCAAACAGAGATGAAGGGGATCCATGTATTCCCGCTACAGGGAAAGATCTCAAGAGACCCTCAGTCCATACACCAAACAGAAATGAAGGGGATCCATGTATTCCCGCTACAAGGGAAAGATCTCAAGAGACCCTCAGTCCATACACCAAACAGAGATGAAGGGGATCCATGTATTCCCGCTACAAGGGAAAGATCTCAAGAGATCCTCAGTCCATACACCAAACAGAGATGAAGGGGATCCATGTCTTCCCACTACAGGGTAAGATCTCAAGAGATCCTCAGCCCATACACCAAACAGAGATGAAGGGGATCCATGTATTCCCACTACAGGGAAAGATCTCAAGAGATTCTCAGTCCATACACCAAACAGAAATGAAGGGGATCTATGTATTCCCACTACAGGGAAAGATCTCAAGAGATCCTCAGTCCATACATCAAACAGAGATGAAGGGGATCCATGTATTCCCGCTACAGGGAAAGATCTCAAGAGATCCTCAGTCCATACACCAAACAGAGATGAAGGGGATCCATGTATTCCCGCTACAGGGAAAGATCTCAAGAGACCCTCAGTCCATACACCAAACAGAAATGAAGGGGATCCATGTATTCCCGCTACAGGGAAAGATCTCAAGAGACCCTCAGTCCATACACCAAACAGAAATGAAGGGGATCCATGTATTCCCGCTACAGGGAAAGATCTCAAGAGATCCTCAGTCCATACACCAAACAGAAATGAAGGGGATCCATGTATTCCCGCTACAGGGAAAGATCTCAAGAGACCCTCAGTCCATACACCAAACAGAAATGAAGGGGATCCATGTATTCCCGCTACAGGGAAAGATCTCAAGAGACCCTCAGTCCATACACCAAACAGAGATGAAGGGGATCCATGTATTCCCGCTACAAGGGAAAGATCTCAAGAGATCCTCAGTCCATACACCAAACAGAGATGAAGGGGATCCATGTATTCCCACTACAGGGAAAGATCTCAAGAGATCCTTTGTCCATACACCAAACAGAAATGAAGGGGATCCATGTATTCCCGCTACTGGGGAAAGATCTCAAGAGACCCTCAGTCCATACACCAAACAGAAATGAAGGGGATCCATGTATTCCCGCTACTGGAAAGATCTCAAGAGATCCTCAGTCCATACACCAAACAGAAATGAAGGGGATCCATGTATTCCTGCTACAGGGAAAGATCTCAAGAGATCCTCAGTCCATACACCAAACAGAAATGAAGGGGATCCATGTATTCCCGCTACAAGGGAAAGATCTGAAGAGATCCTCAGTCCATACACCAAACAGAGATGAAGGGGATCCATGTATTCCCGCTACAAGGGAAAGATCTCAAGAGACCCTCAGTCCATACACCAAACAGAAATGAAGGGGATCCATGTATTCCCGCTACAGGGAAAGATCTCAAGAGACCTTCAGTCCATACACCAAACAGAAATGAAGGGGATCCATGTATTCCCGCTACAGGGAAAGATCTCAAGAGATCCTCAGTCCATACACCAAACAGAAATGAAGGGGATCCATGTATTCCCGCTACAAGGGAAAGATCTCAAGAGACCCTCAGTCCATACACCAAACAGAAATGAAGGGGATCCATGTATTCCAGCTACAGCGAAAGATCTCAAGAGACCCTGAGTCCATACACCAAACAGAAATTAAGGGGATCCATGTATTCCCGCTACAGGGAAAGATCTCAAGAGACCCTCAGTCCATACACCAAACAGAAATGAAGGGGATCCATGTATTCCCGCTACAGGGAAAGATCTCAAGAGACCCTCAGTCCATACACCAAACAGAAATGAAGGGGATCCATGTATTCCTGCTACAGGGAAAGATCTCAAGAGATCCTCAGTCCATACACCAAACAGAAATGAAGGGGATCCATGTATTCCCGCTACAAGGGAAAGATCTCAAGAGACCCTCAGTCCATACACCAAACAGAAATGAAGGGGATCCATGTATTCCCGCTACAAGGGAAAGATCTCAAGAGACCCTCAGTCCATACATCAAACAGAAATGAAGGGGATCCATGTATTCCCGCTACAAGGGAAAGATCTCAAGAGATCCTCAGTCCATACACCAAACAGAAATGAAGGGGATCCATGTATTCCCGCTACAAGGGAAAGATCTCAAGAGACCCTCAGTCCATACAACAAACAGAAATGAAGGGGATCCATGTATTCCCGCTACAAGGGAAAGATCTTAAGAGATCCTCAGTCCATACACCAAACAGAAATGAAGGGGATCCATGTATTCCAGCTACAGGGAAAGATCTCAAGAGATCCTCAGTCCATACACCAAACAGAAATGAAGGGGATCCATGTATTCCCGCTACAAGGGAAAGATCTGAAGAGATCCTCAGTCCATACACCAAACAGAGATGAAGGGGATCCATGTATTCCCGCTACAAGGGAAAGATCTCAAGAGACCCTCAGTCCATACACCAAACAGAAATGAAGGGGATCCATGTATTCCTGCTACAGGGAAAGATCTCAAGAGACCCTCAGTCCATACACCAAACAGAAATGAAGGGGATCCATGTATTCCCGCTACAGGGAAAGATCTCAAGAGATCCTCAGTCCATACACCAAACAGAAATGAAGGGGATCCATGTATTCCCGCTACAAGGGAAAGATCTCAAGAGACCCTCAGTCCATACACCAAACAGAAATGAAGGGGATCCATGTATTCCAGCTACAGGGAAAGATCTCAAGAGACCCTCAGTCCATACACCAAACAGAAATGAAGGGGATCCATGTATTCCCGCTACAGGGAAAGATCTCAAGAGACCCTCAGTCCATACACCAAACAGAAATGAAGGGGATCCATGTATTCCCGCTACAGGGAAAGATCTCAAGAGACCCTCAGTCCATACACCAAACAGAAATGAAGGGGATCCATGTATTCCTGCTACAGGGAAAGATCTCAAGAGATCCTCAGTCCATACACCAAACAGAAATGAAGGGGATCCATGTATTCCCGCTACAAGGGAAAGATCTCAAGAGACCCTCAGTCCATACACCAAACAGAAATGAAGGGGATCCATGTATTGCAGCTATAGGGAAAGATCTCAAGAGATCCTCAGTCCATACATCAAAGAGAAATGAAGGGGATTCATGTATTCCCGCTACAATACATCTCCGACCGCTACTCGACTTCAGCGACTACCGATCGATCTATCAGGCATTAATATTACCTCATTTCGACTATGCCAACGTAATTCTACACGGTCTCCCTCAAGCAACGTTAGCTCCTCTCCAGCTTGCAATGAACACTGCTGCAAGAGTACTAACAGGGGCTTCACGGAGAGAGCACATAACGCCAGTACTGATGAACCTCCATTGGTTACCAGTTCAAGCAAGAACCCTCCACAAAGTTCTAACCTTAACTTTCAAAGCCTCAAACACTCTGACCCCCACAGCCCTCAGCAAGATGATACATAAAGTACCACAGAACAGAAACAGAAGAACCATGATGCAAAACACCCTAGAGGTCCCAAAAGTAATGACAAAATGCACAAGAACAACAACAAACAGGGCCTTTACGATTTACGCTCCCAGAGCATGGAATGCTCTCCCTACCTCTATTCGAAATATCACTTACCTAACCCACTTCAGGAAGGCAATAAAGCAGCACCTGTTCACTACATACTACCCTGAATCTAGCCTTAGTAACCATACATATGGCCCACAGACAATCTCTCATTACAAGTAAACAATCAGACTCAGCATGAAAAAGGATAATCAACTGATCGCTCAGAATGTACCCCAGTGTAAATAAGATGTAGATATGTTCTGCCTGAAATCAGGTACCAGTGTGATACAATGTATAGAGTTAAGAATTGTACATAGTTTCCCCCAGTTACTTCCAAGTTGATCTCCCTGTTTATTGTAAATACAACTCAAAGTTCCTTGTGTTGTATAGTTGATGTTAAATGTAAACCGCTCTGATCTAAAATAGAGCGGTATAGAAGAACTGTTAAATTAAATTAAATTAAATTAAAATTAAATTAAAATTTAAATTTTACAAGGGAAAGATCTCAAGAGACCCTCAGTCCATACACCAAACAGAAATGAAGGGGATCCATGTATTCCCGCTACAAGGGAAAGATTTCAAGTGACCCTCAGTCCATACACCAAACAGAAATGAAAGGGATCCATGTATTCCCGCTACAAGGGAAAGATCTCAAGAGATCCTCAGTCCATACACCAAACAGAAATGAAGGGGATCCATGTATTCCCGCTACAAGGGAAAGATCTCAAGAGACCCTCAGTCCATACAACAAACAGAAATGAAGGGGATCCATGTATTCCCGCTACAAGGGAAAGATCTCAAGAGACCCTCAGTCCATACACCAAACAGAAATGAAGGGGATCCATGTATTCCCGCTACAAGGGAAAGATCTCAAGAGATCCTCAGTCCATACTCCAAAGAGAAATGAAGGGGATCCATGTATTCCTGCTACAGGGAAAGATCTCAAGAGATCCTCAGTCCATACACCAAACAGAAATGAAGGGGATCCATGTATTCCCGCTACAAGGGAAAGATCTCAAGAGACCCTCAGTCCATACACCAAACAGAGATGAAGGGGATCCATGTATTCCAGCTACAGGGAAAGATCTCAAGAGATCCTCAGTCCATACACCAAACAGAAATGAAGGGGATCCATGTATTCCCGCTACAAGGGAAAGATCTCAAGAGACCCTCAGTCCATACACCAAACAGAAATGAAGGGGATCCATGTATTCCCGCTACAGGGAAAGATCTCAAGAGACCCTCAGTCCATACACCAAACAGAAATGAAGGGGATCCATGTATTCCCGCTACAGGGAAAGATCTCAAGAGATCCTCAGTCCATACACCAAACAGAGATGAAGGGGATCCATGTATTCCCGCTACAGGGAAAGATCTCAAGAGATCCTCAGTCCATACACCAAACAGAAATGAAGGGGATCCATGTATTCGCGCTACAGGGAAAGATCTCAAGAGACACTCAGTCCATACACCAAACAGAAATGAAGGGGATCCATGTATTCCAGCTACAGGGAAAGATCTCAAGAGATCCTCAGTCCATACACCAAATAGAAATGAAGGGGATCCATGTATTCCAGCTACAGGGAAAGATCTCAAGAGATCCTCAGTCCATACACCAAATAGAAATGAAGGGGATCCATGTATTCCAGCTACAGGGAAAGATCTCAAGAGACCCTCAGTCCATACACCAAACAGAGAAAATGGTGGCAAATAAAGAGCATACAGCCTATACAGTCTGCCCCCCCCCACTACAATCCCTTCCCCCCTCAATGATGTCTTGTGCTTCCAGTGCTTTCTTGAATTCAGTTATTTATTTATTTAATATTTCCATCCTCATCTCCATCACTTCCACTGGGAGGCTGTTCCATGCATCTACCATAATTTCTGCAAAGAAATATTTCCTTAGATGACTTTAGAGTCACCACAACCCAAGACCCCCTTGTTCCAGAGCCTCTTTTCTATTGAAAGAGGTCCATCTGCATTTGTACCATGGAGGAATTTAAATGTCTTCATCATATCTCCCCTATCCTTCCACATATTGAGATCTTTATGCCTCCCCATATACTTTAGGCCAGGGCCACAGAACGCCTCTCCGATTGGGGGGGGGGGCCAAGTTCTGTTTTGACTCCACTCCAAGCTCTTCCCTAACTCTACCCCTAAGCCCCCATAGCCTTCCCCTTCTGTTCTGCCAGCAGGAATCCCATCTCCTGTGGGCAGAAGAGAAGGAAATGGATATGATCGCAGCAGACTCCTCCTGTCTGCCTGTGGGAGATCAGATCCCCATAGGTAGGAGAGGAAGACCGCTGCAATCGGGGCAAAGACTCCTTTGGTCTACCTGCAGGGATCTCCCACCCTGTCCATGGGGATACAATTGCACAGGCAGACAGAAGGAGTCTGCCACAATCGCGGCTACTCTCTGCAGATGGAGGGCAAAATTTTGGTGGGGCAGGGCCCACATGGCCCACCCTGTTCTGACACCTAGGCTTTAGGCTGAAGACCAATGAGCATTTTAGTAGCCATCCTCTGGACTGACTCCATCCAGTTTATATCTTTTCCATAGCTCTATTTTCCAGAACTGTACACACTACTCCAAGGAGGTCAATTCATAACAGCATGTGCTGATGCTGTTAACATGTGTTATTTATTGCAGGGCAATTATATGCAATGGCCCCTATGGTAAATAACATTAACAGCGTTAGCTCATTGTGTTAGGATATGACTCTACAAAGGAGGTCTCACCAGAGACTTACACAGAGGCACAATCATCTCCTTTTTTCTACTGGCCATTCCTCTCCCTATGCACCCAAGCATACTTCTGGGAACTGAAGGGCACCGGATAGGCACCCCCTGCTTGCCAACAAGTTGCAGGCAAAGTCAATATTTTGACATATGTGTCCCTAGCAGGATGTTGATGAATGAAGGTAAGATTTCAACAAAAAATGAATTTTAGCTGTTTAACAATTCATGAAAAGACTCAGAGTCCCTTTTACTGAACATCGGAAACATCCGTTAAGTGCAAATTTTCCGTGTTTGCTGTAGGAGGTGCTAATGCACATGGCACAATGACTCCATAGAGGTCATTAGGTGAAGTCCCACTATGTGACATGTTATCTATATTCACACGCTACTGTGCTCTTCACACCTCACCCACCCACTCTCCACAGAAGCACACAAGTGCCAATGACATGGCCACATGTTAACGCTCACCACGTCCAGCTATCACAAGCTAAACCACATTTATTTATTTATTCCTTCAATCAAAGTGGTTTACAAATAATTAGGTTGTGTACATTTATGAGGTCGGGACAGGAATGGGTACTGGAGGGGGTTATATGCATCTGTAACCAGGGGCGGTCCAAGGGGGGTGCGGGGCCATTGCAGAGACTCGGTGCGGGGTCTCATTTGCATAAGGGGCCTCATTTGCATAATGTTACCATACTCTAACGTTCAGTAAACATGCCTCTTAATGAGTGTATAGATAAAGAAAGACTAAAAGATTTCTACATTACTATAATCCAGTGCCAACCGCCAGGCACATTGGGAACTACTACAAACACTGTCCACTTAGAACCCATAGCAAACGCTGCGATGACTATCAGGTGTTTTAGAGGCATCGCATCTGCCCAATGGTACTTCTTTTCTTATAGTGTGTCCCGGTGCAGCCTGATTGGCCTCATGGTAAGGAGCCAAGAGATTAACAGGTTAGCGAGGTTTAGTGAAAAGGGTCCTTTGTCTTGTGGACCCCTCTAGGGCAGCTTTCTAATGATAAGAGTTTACTGGCAGCTACAAATTTTCCATCATTCCATCAGTAGTATTAACTTTTTATAAGATATATAGTAGGTGTGCAAATTGGAAAAAACCTTTTCTAAATTATAATTGAAGAATTAGCATGTATATATAAAGAAATCTCCCTTTAAATAAAAGCCCATTGGCTGTATTGGCTGACTGACAGCAGCGTAGTTACACTGATCCCTCCCATTCGTCCTTGTTCTTTGTAGCCTTTTATAATAATGTGTTAGTCCTTGGAAGTGGAATCCAAAAGACAAAAAAATCGTCCAAGGTGTACAGCAGGCAGATATGAAAACTGACCGTGAATGCAGAAAAAACTATTAAAGACAGAGTTTTAAACAAAAAGCGACTGATGTGTTAGACGTGGAGTAGAGTGGAGGAGTTGTCGATGATTAGAGCAGTGGGCTGAGAACCCGGAAAGGCAAAATTCAAATCCCACTTTTGCTCCTTGTGACCTTGGGCAAGTCTCTTAACCCTCCATTACCTGAGCTATAAGCATAAATTGCAAGCTCTCTGGGGCCAGAAAAACACCCAGGGGCACTTTTACTAAATGGTGCTGCAGCAAAAGCGCTGAAATGTATTTAATTAATTAATTTATTTATGATGGCGCGTTAGGTGCAACACTGCCGCATTAACTGTCAGGGGCGTGAAAGCATCTCCCTGCCATTTCACATGAAGCCTTGTCCCATAGTACTCGTGCTGTTAGCATGGGTGCACCTACCACCTCCTGTTGAGGCTGCATAAGGTGATCCCACACTAATGCAGTTAGAGTGCAGTGTGAACCCTGCACATCACGCCCACTCTGTGCCCCAACCCCGCTCACACGCTGCCTGTCATGGCCCGGTATTGACTGGCACACATGTCTCAACATTCATTGTTAGCTACCACCCTTCAGCAAACGTGCTCCTAATGTGCCTGAATATATCTCACTTTCACCTACTATAGGAAAAGGCGTGAGCTAAATGCAGAAGACAGGAACAAGGTGTGGGATACTGCACCCTCTAGGATTAGACTCTGCCTTTGGAACGGTAACAGAGCCATAGGGACAAACAATGTTTCCGTTTTACAATTCACAGAACGCTATTAATAGCTAAATGGGAATACAGTAAACGAAACCGTAACGGGTTCTGAATTACACGCATCCTTCTCCAGAAAACAATTCTGGCTGCAAAACTTTTCTCTACCCTGCCACATATTTTACCTTCTAGTAGCTCCAGAGAACTAGGAGCTGGCCTGAAACAGCTTAGTGAGAAGGTACACAGGGAGAAATCGTGCAATCTGTTGCCAGTTGGCAGCTCCAAAATGAGGCGATACAGAACGGTGGGAGTGGCCCCAAGATGGCCACAGGTATGGTAGCAGGTGGTGGAGGCATGAAAATAAGCCTCACCGACAGGTACACTCTGTCTAACACTACATCCTCAAAGAGATACCTAATTAATGCAACCAATTAAAAAAACAACAGATACTTTTATGAGCTCCTTAGGAGGGGTCCCAGCAAGCCAGATAGTGCCTCTTAAATACATTCTCCCATCCATTAACTTTAATTGGTTCACTAAAAAAAATTAATCGGTCTCTGTCACTGAAAAACCAATATTATGAAGTGCCTGCACTAAACCCCCACAGGCCAAATAAAAAAGCGCAACTCCTGCCGAGTAATTAAAAGTGTATACAATAAATAACTTTGAGTTGAAAATAGACCATAAAATCTTGGATTAGATTTTGCAGCCCAAAAAGAAAATTAATTTTTAACTCTGTGGGTTGGAAACAAGCCGATGTTCTCTGAACACAAACCTAGAAGCTGCTCAGACTGTGCTTATATTTTGAGCACAGACAGGGCGTGAAGTCTACCGCATGGAGGTACAATGGGGACATATTCATGCCACGTGACAGAAGCTGAAAGTCCGGACCCCAAACCACATGATGCTAGGACGATACACGGGATGCCCTCTAAGGACCTATAGACACTGCCATCACTTCAGAAATGTATCATTATAAGAAAAACAGGCAATCATAATGATTTTGTTTTAACTGTCACCAAGTTCCCTATAAAGATGTCATCTGCTTGAAGAAGGGTAGTGCCAGTCAGGGTTGACAGGGAGGAGCAGGTTAATCTAAGACATGTCTTTATACTGAGTACATACAGGCTGATGCACATAGTCGGCTCTGAAGTCATGTGCTATCAATTCCTTTTTCCTATTTGCAGCATACTGATAGCAACTTTAACAGTGGCATGCAGAAAGAGGCTCATATGCAAAGTAGCCATGCGTTAGCCATACATTAAACTATGAGCAATGGCAGTGTCAAACTGGGAGAGCATGTCAAGCCCATGTGCACAAGACGTTGGCGCTAGTTTGGCATGCTATCCTAGAGAAACAGGGGCACCATGAGGCTAATTTGCATATGAGTCCAGACAGTATTTTGATGGCATCGGGGGCATCAAAATACTGTTGGGGGCCATTGCCCCGACAGAAAGCAAATCCCTGGTGGCCCAGCAGCTATGATCTCCCCACCCGACTCCTAACTAAAAATAAACCTGGTGTCCCAGGGGTCTCAAACCCCTCTTCCCCCTCCCAAATAAAAATAAACCTGGTGGCCCAGTGGCCCTCAACCCCTCAACTGCTCAACCACAAGTATCCCTAGTGGCCCAGTGACCCCGAACCTGCCATCCCCCACCCAGTATCTTTACAAACGAGTGGGAGTGCTGCCTGCATGCTCCTGATCCTGGAACAGTTGCAAAGGTTAAAGATTTACATCAAGCACGGGCACTGTTTAAAAATACTATCTTGGAAGCCCAGACCAGCTGTATTCCACGCTTTAAGAAAAGTGGAAGGAAGTCCAAAAAACTGCCAGCATGGTTTAAGGTTGAGGTCAGAGAGGCTGTTGTTGCGAAAAAAGCATCTTTAAGGAAATGGAAAAAAAAGCTGGTTGACAAAAACTGGAAACAACATAACACTAGCAAGTTAGATGCAATCCACTGATAAGGCAGGCAAAGAGAGAATTTGAAAAAAAGCTTGTGGTGGAAGCAAAAACATACAATAAAACCTTTTTCAAGTACATTCATAGCAAAGAACCTGTGAGAGAGTCAATTAGACCATTAGATGATAGAGGGCTAAAAGGGGCATTAAGAGGGGCAAGGCCATAGAGTAGAGACTGAATGAATTTGTTGCTTCAGTCTTTACTGAAGAAGATGTAAGTAAATTACCCATGACTGAAATGGCATTTAAATGTGATGCATTGGAAGAATTGCAAGAAATATTGATAAACTGGGAAGATGTATTACAACTATTTGATAAACTAAAGAGTAGCAAATCACTTGGACCAGATGGTATACATCTGAGGGTGTTGAAAGAACTAAAATATAAGATTGCAGACTTATTATTAGTAATCTGTGTACTATCGTTAAAATCATCTGTAGTACCTGAAGACTGGCGAATGGCCAATGTAACGCCAATTTTTAAAAAGGGCTCCAGAGGTGACCTCAGAAACTATAGTCCGGTGAGCCCGACGTCAGTATTGGGCAATATGGTAGAAACCATTATAAAGAATAAAATTACTAAACATGTAGATAGTCATGGTTTAATTGGAGAAAGCAACATGGCTTTAGCCAAGGAAGGTCTTGTCTTACTAATCTGTTACATTTTTTGAAGGTATGAATAAACAGGTAGACAAAAGTGAGCCGGTCAACATAGTGTATCCGGATTTTCAGGAAGCCTTTGACAAGATCCTTCATGAGAGAGTCTTGGCAAAATTAAAAAGTCATGGGATAAAAGGCAGTGTACTATTGTGGATCAGGAGCTGGTTAAAAGACAGATAGCAAGGGTAGGGCTAAATGGCCAATCTTCCCAATGGAGAAAGTTGAATAGTGGAGCACCCCAGGGATCTGTGCTGGGTCCGCTACTTTATTTATTTATTTATTTATGAGATTTTACTGACAATACAAATTATCAAATAAAAAGATGCAAATACAGAAATACAAAATCATCCACCATAATATTGCAAAGCATAGCATAAAGCAATAAAGGTACATTAGCCCACGTTTCGGGGAACGAAACCGCAAGAAATAGATAAGGAAAACAAAACTGGAGAAAACCCTAAACTACAGGCATCCCCAGTTAACATGAATAATCTAGCCAATTTCTTGCCCACGTACACCTAGGGGAATAGAAAGGTAAATAACAAAATACAAGGAGCCATCAGAGTGCTTTTTCCTTATCAAGAATCCATTTTTCTAAATATGTAACAGATAAAAAGACATATTTATCATAACCCAATGACACCAAACATTTTCAGGGGTATCCATTTCCCAGATGTGTCACGTTCTACGCAAATCCATAGGAAATCGTTTCTGGCTTATAAAGGTAGAGTTCTTGATTTGGGTCCGCTGCTTTTTAACATATTCATAAATGACCTGGAAATGGGAATAACTAGTGAGGTAAACAAATTTGCAGATAACAAAATTATTCAAAGTTGTTAAAACGCAAGAAGATTGTGAAACATTGCAAGAGGACCTTGATAACTTGGAAGACTGGACGTTCAAATGGCAGATGAAATTTAATGTGGGCAAGTTACGGTTATGGTTTATTAAGAATTTGATATACCGCCTTTCAGTAGCATCAAAGCGGCATACAATAAAAAAATATTATTTAAAAGAAGAAAGAAGCATAAAACTGATAGGAAAGCATTAGAGAGAGTTGGAAGAAATAAAAGAGAAGAGAAGCCAAAAGAGATTAAGTAGCAGTAGGAATATTGAAGGCAGTGGAAAATAAGTGTGTCTTCAAAGAAGCCTTACATTTCGTGAATAAGGATGCTAACTGAAGATTGGATGGCAAAGAATTCCACAAAGCTGGGCCTAAAAAGAAAAAATCAGATTGCCATGTCCTTTTTAACTTAGTCTGTGTGGGAGAAGGTAGATGTAACCTATTCTCATGTGTAGACCTTAGGATTAGAAGAGGAGCATATGGTACAAAAGAGGAAAGGAGGTATAAAGGGACTTTATGAATTATCGTAAGCAGCTTGTACTGAGAATGGTAGGAAAGTGGAAACCAGTTCGATAATATGAAGAGTGGGGTAATATGATCGAATCTGGATGCATAATGAAGTAGCCGTATGGCTGTATTCTGAACAGACTGAAGATGTTTAATTTCATAATGAGGAAGACCAAGATACACAATTTTGCAGTAATCAAGCTTGGCAAAATGACAAAAGTAAGCAGAAGTGTTGTGATAGATGATGGAGAGAGAAAAGATTGAATAGCATGGATCTGTCATAGAGTATAGAAACATCGTTTCACTACTGAGCTAATATGGAAATGGAAGGAGAGAGCTGGATCTAGGACAACACCAAGGTACCTAAGTTGTGTGACAATTGGGATGTGAAGCCCATTAAGGGAAGGACCAACAGAAGGTGGAGAGAATGGACCGGAGAGCCACAATGCAAAGGTTTTGGTAGGGTTAAATTTCAAGTGACTGGTATTGAGCCAAGATGCAACAGATGCTAATAAGGTATTGACTGAGGAGAGATGAGGGGAACCAGCATTCATAGGAAACAGCAGCAAGATGTCATCTGTATAAAAATACATTGAAACACGCTGTTGCTGAATCAGTGTAGCAAGAGATGAAAGAAAAACATTCAAAAGGAGAGGGGCAGAATGGATGATTGCCGATAGCACTAAGCGGTGGGTGCAGTTGGAAATGAGCTTGGCGGGGGGAGCGTGGTTAGGGGATTGGTTATGGCTTGGACCGCAGCTTCGTCGTGGCATATCCACCAGTAACCCCTACATTTCTCATACCCTCCGGTGCTGGGATCGTCACTTCCGATCCCGTGATGTGGATCTATCCCCATTAGCCCCTATAGTTGGCAACGCCTCTTTCCCACCAGGTTTGACTGATGTGGCCTTTCGACAATGGGGGCACCTTGGCCTCAGCCGGGTCGGCCAATTTTTTGTTGATGGTCGGCTACAATCCTTCCGTGTATTGCGGGATGAGTTTAACCTCCCGGCTGGGCATCTCTATCATTATATGCAAGTGACGCACTGGGTTACTTCTAGGTCTGTTCGGCCCCAGGTTGCCCGGGACTTGACGGATTTGGAGCGCTATTGTGAGGGGTGTACTACTACCAAGGGTCTTGTGGCGACCTTATACGCCCATTTGCAGGGGATCCAGATGTGCCCAACACGTCATAGGGTGCTTTGGAACTCTGATTTGAGTCTCTCTTATACTGATCAGCAGTGGGAGACAGTGGAAGCTCGCCTGTGGAAGAGCTCAATAGCGACTAATGCCCGTGAAACGAACTATAAACTGCTGTACCGTTGGTACATGACTCCGACGCGGATAACTCATATGTTCCCCGGGGCTGTGGACCTATGTTGGCGTAACTGTGGGCAGAGGGGTACCCTGGGACATATTTGGTGGGCGTGTCCCCGCATTCGTGCCTTTTGGAGAGGGGTTCAATTCCGGATGCAGATGCTACTGGGACTAAGCATCCCTTGGGACCCGGGGATTTTTCTTTTTGGAGCCTCCGTGCCGGGGGCCCGGGCTTTACAACTTGCCTTACTCAGGCATGGCTTGAATGCGGCCCGACTATCCCTGGCGGCGGCCTGGAAGCATGCTCTGGCCCCCTCCTTCCAGGTCTGGCTGGAACGCATGTGGGATTCATATTCCATGGAACGGGGGGTAGCGGTTAATAGGATGCGTCTGGCTCGCTTTGAATTGGTGTGGGAGCCCTTCGTTTCTCGCTATGGCGCGTGATTGTCCTGGCTATTTGGGAGTGGTATGTTGGCCTCTTCGGAGGTTTGTTCCCTACAAGTGTTCCCTAGCTCACCTTTGTTCCGAACCCTAGCTTTAGCAAGCCATAGTTGGGGGGGTGGGGGGGTGGGGAGGTGGGGGTGGGGGGCCCCGGGACCGGGATTGGGGTAACTTTGGGGGGGGGGGAGGCAGGGAGTTTGGGGGGGGTGGGGCTCCTGGTTTCTTTATTATAAACAAGTAAAAATGAAGACATATTGTAGATCCCTATTGAGATCTGATGTAGTGTTGATACTATTGCATCTTGTTTGAAGATCCTTGTGGTTTTTGTATCTTTGTAATTCTTTGGAAGTCTTTCAATAAAAAAAAAAAAAAAAAAAAAAAGGAGAGGGGCAAGGACAGCTCCTTGAGGTACACCGCAATGACGGGTATGACAGGAAGATTCAGAAGCCCGATAGGAAACATGAAAACATCTAGAAGAGAGAAAAGAACGAAACCAGTGAAGTACAGAATCTCCCAAGCCTGCCGAGGAGAGACTAGCAAGTAGAAGAGAGTGGTCTACAAGATCAAATGCGGAGGACAGATCTAAGGAGACAGCTAATGTGACATCACCCTTATCTAGTGCAGTATGAACCTCATTCAAACAGACAGAAGAATAGCGTCAGTGCTGTGACCAACTCTAAAGCCAGATTGGCGGGAATGTAAGAAATTAGTATGGGAGAGAGATGTTGAGAGTTGTTCAAAAACAAATTGTTAAAGAAGTTCTGAAAGAAGGTAAATTGGAGATGAGGTGAAAGTTTGAAGAAAGAGGACGGATAATGGCATGTTTCCAGCATTGTGGAAAGGTTCCTGTATTAAGACTATTGTTAAGTATGACAGGTAAGAGAGTCAGAGAAGATTCATAAATACAGGCAGAAGGTATGGGAAGCAAGGAACACGTAGTCTTGTGTGATGCAGTAACAGCTTTAGAAATGGGAGTAAAATGTGGTGCACCTAGGGAAGAACAACCCAAACTATGGTTACACAATGCAAGGTTCCACATTAGGAACAGCCACCGAGGAAAATGTTTTAGGCATCATCATGGATAACACACTGAAACCCTCGGCCCAGTGTGCAGCAGCAGCCAAGAAGGTAAACAGCATGCTAGGAATCGCAAAGAAATGAATAGAGAATAAAACAAAGGATATTATAATGCTTCTGTATCGTTCCATGGTGTGACTGCACCTTGAATATTGTGTGCAATTCTGGTTGCCGTATTTTAAAAAGGATATAGCAGAATTAGAAAAGATACAGAGAAGAGCCACCAAAATGGTAAAGGGATGGAAGGATACTCCAATGAAGAAAGGCTAAAAAGGTTAGGGATCTTCAACCTGGAAAAGAGACAGCTGAGGGGAGATATGATAGAGGTCTATAAATTAATAAATGGAGTGGAACAGGTAAATGTAGATCGATTGTTTATGCCATCAAAAAGTAGAAAGACTAGGGGACACATAAGGAAGCTGCAGTGTAACCCGTTTAAGATTAATAAGAGAAAATAATTTTTCACTCAACGTGTAATCAAACTCTAGAATTCGCTACCAGAGGATGTAGTAAAAGAGGTTTGGACAAGTTCCTGGAGGAAAGGTCCATAAATCGTTATTAAGGAGGACCTGGGTAATCCACTGCTTGACCCGGGATGAGCACTGTGGAGTTTTTAGGTTAAGTCTCCAGCAGGCCGTTGGCCGGTTGACCTCTGGGCTGCCGTTGCTCCACCTCCAGAACACCCAGACAAGAGGTAATTAGCCTCAAGGCATTTAACTGGTCTACAAAAGCCATGGAGGTAGGTCTGGCCCGCCCCGAGTGCCACCTGGGAGGGAAATGCACACCTACCAGGCCCACACGCAGAGGCAGTGTGGCAAACTTAGACTTGGGCCCAGAAGAGAAGAGCCGCAGGACCTGGGGCAGAGGCAGTGAGGCAAGCCACCTGGGTGCTGTGCTCTCCATGTGTCAGTCCAGTGCAGGGGTGTGCCGGGCTGCACTGCACTGCTCGGGGGCACCAGCCAAGGAGACACTGGCTACAAGGGGGGGGAGCCTGCCTTGAATGATGAGGGGGCTGATTAAGAGGGCTAGTGCTGTTGAATATCTCACTCACCATGGTTTAATTCAAGGCTCGACAAACCCCAGGCACCAGGTAGTACTGTGGATCTGGTGCCTGGGATTTGGAAAACCTGTGCAGCAGCACAAAGATTCCCAAAGGCCACGATTGTGGCCAGGACTGCCCCTGGCTACCTGTGGGAATCCCATCCCTCATGGGCAGAAGTGCTGCAACAGGCCTTGATCACAGCAGGATTAGCTCTGGATGCCTGCGGCCGGGGTTCCCATCTCCCACTGGCAGAAGAGAAGGAGATGGCATGATTGTGGCACAGGTGCAAGCTGGGTTGTGATCACAGCTTTCCCCTTCTCTTCTGTCTGTGGGAGATCAGATCCCTGCGGGCAGGACAGGAGGGGAAGGCTGGAATTGCTGCCCAAAGGGATCCTATCTCCTGTGGGCAGAAGAGGAGAGCCAGTCAGATCTGCAATAAAAAAGTAAAAAAAACTTAGACGGGAGGCAGAGGGGGAATGAACTACTAAAATTTAAGGAGACAGTACCTAAAGAAAAAAGGATAGGGGATGGGGGAATGGAGAGCAGGGAGATGGAAGTGGTAGGGGGTAGGCAGGGTTGGTCTGACTATTAGGCAAACTAGGTGGTAATCTAGGGTGACAGCTTCTGGGGGAGGGGGTTGGCAAAGAGCAGGGCATTCAAGGCTAAACAATAGACTCTGAGTGCCAGGAAGGGCAAGGTTTGCCTAGGGTGCCAACACCTTGAACCAACTATTTAGCCGGCCCTGGGGGAGGGGGGTGGTAGGAGGTAGGGGAAAAGAGTCTGGAAGGGGACCTGAGAGTGCATTCCTCTTCCCCAAGAACACACACATACACAAGCATCTCCCATTACACACAGGCATCTCACCTTCGTAGGACTGACACATACAGTACATGCACACGCACACACACAGGAACCTTACCTCTGTACCTTACACACAGAAGCTCCCCAGCTCTACAGCACACACACACACACACACACACAAACATGCACTGCAGCCCTGCACATCACCCACACAAAGGCAGCCGCCACCACATCCCACGCACAGACTGGCATCCTGCCGTGCAGCACACAGATACTATCTGAAGCTTAGCTGTTGTTATCTATAGATGACGTGTCGTGTAGGAACTCTGGTGCTGGTCTTACAAGACTTGAGAACATGAGAGCAGCGCGAGAGAACCAGGGAGGGCGGGGGAACACGAGGAGATCATGAGCACAGGCTCCTAAGATTTTGTCCTGGCACCTAACTCCACACAAAATTTGTCAAGGCCTGGTTTTAACCAGTTAAACCGCTTTGAATATGCCCCCATTAGAGTCCAGAATACTATGTAAGGAGAAAACCAGGAAGATATTTAGAAGTGGAAACACTTTTTATATTGCCTTTCAATAAAAAATATACCATCTTCTAAAGATGCACTCCACAGCTGCTCTGCCAGTATGGTTTCAGCATTCTTTGCATGTCACATATATTTTAAATGCAGAATGTTTAATCCATTTTATCAACCATAAATTCACTCCACAGGAAATATGTTGCTATCGGCTAAACAGTGCTCTTACATTTCTGATGTAGGTTTTGCCTTTGTTTGATTATACAGTTCAGCACAAAGCTAAATAATGGGGATTTATGTAATTGCTCTTCCAGGGAAATATGGGGCACAGCCAGGACCGTTCTCACAGCAGTAATTGTAAAATGAGATGAATCTCTAACATGCATTTACTTTGAGAAGGCTTCTGCTAATTTATTGACTAATTAAAAATCACTGGTTTAAGTACATGGCACATGCTTTTTTCAGCTGGTGAATTAATGTATTTTCACATCAAACAATCTGAATAATCCCAGAATTTGCTGTCATTCAAATGCTTCTGATGGTTGCACACTGCCATGGCGGACATCTGAGTTAAAGTCCAAGGCTTGGCTTTGGGCTAGACAGATCTGAGGATGATCTTGAAAGAACAGTCACGGCTTCTGAATGGATGGGAAAAGGGAGTGTTCGATGCCATCTATTGTACGATAATGACAGCAAGAAGTTAGACTCGGGGGCCACAGGTCCAGGCTTCCAAAGGCAGCCACAGTTTCTGGCCCAGGGTTAAGGAGTACGGTGAGGGACGGAGATTCATAAGAACATAAGATATGCCATACAAGGTCAGACCAAGGTCCATTAAGCCCAGTATCCTGTTTCCAACAGTGGCCAATCTAGGTCACAAGTACCTAGCAGTTTCCCCAAGAGACACAGGTTCCACAATGCTTGTATTGGGTCAAGCACTGATATCCTGGGTCCCTTCTTAATAAGGGTTTATGGACCTTTCCTCCAGGAACTTGTCCAAACCTTTTTTAAACCCAGCTACACTAACAGCCTTTACTACATCCTCCGGTAACAAATTCCAGAATTTGATTACACGCTGAGTGAAAAAATATTTTCTTTTATTAGTCTTAAATAGTTTACCCTGTAGCTTCATTGCATGTCCCCTAGTCTTTCTATATTCTGATAATGTAAACAATCGATCTATGTTTACCCGTTCCACTCCATTCATTAATTTATAGACTTCTATCATATCTCCCCTCAGCCATCTCTTTTCCAAGTTAAAGAGCCATAACCTTTTTAGCCTTACTTCATAGGGGTATCCTTCCATCTCCTTTACCATTTTGGTGGCTCTTCTCTGAACCTTTTCTAATAACGCTAAATCCTTTTTAAGATACGGCAACCAGAATTGCACACAATATTCAAGGTGTGGTCTCACTATGGAACGATATAGAGGCATTATAATATCCTTTGTTTTATTTTCCATTCCTTTCCTTATGATACCTAGCATTCTATTTGCTCTCTTGGCAACTGCTGCACAATGGGCCAAGGGTTTTAACATGTTATCCACAATGACGCCTAAATCTTTTTCCTGGATGGTGGTCCTAAGTTGGAACCTTGCATCTTGTAACCATAGTTTGGGTTGTTCTTCCCTAGGTGCATAACTTTGCACTTGTCCACATTAAATTTCATCTGCCATTTTGATGCCCAGTCTTCCAATTTATCAAGATCCTCTTGCAATTTTCCACAATCCTCTTGGGTTTTAACAACTTTAAATAGTTTAGTGTCATCTGCAAATTTGATAACCTCACTCATTATTCCCTTTTCCAGGTCATTTATGAATATGTCAAAAAGCAGCGGACCCAGCACAGATCCCTGGGGTACACCACTATTCACCTTTCTCCAATGGGAAAATTGGCCATTTAGCCCAACCCTCTGCTTTCTATCTTTTAACCAGTTCCTGATCCAAAATAGTACACTGCCTCCAATCCCATGACTCTTTAGTTTTGCCAAAAGTCTCTGATGAGGGACCTTGTCAAAGGCTTTCTGAAAGTCCAAATACACTATATTAACCGACTCACCTTTGTCTACATGTTTATTCACACCTTCAAAAAAACATAACAGATTAGTAAGACAAGATCTTCCTTGTCTAAAGCCATGTTGGCTGTCTCCCATTAAGCCATGACTATCTACATGTTCAGCAATTTTGTTCTTTATGACGGTTTCTACCATTTTTCCCGGTACTGACGTCAGGCTCACCGGTCTGTAGTATCCTGGATCAACCCTGGAACCCTTTTTAAAAATTGGTATTACGTTCACCATCCTCCAGTCTTCAGGTATTACAGATCATTTTAATGATAGTTCACAGATTACTAATAGCAAGTCTGCAATCTCATATTTCAGTTCTTTCAACACCCTTGGATGTATATCATCCGGCCCAGGTGATTTGCTACTCTTCAGTTTATCTAATAGTTGTAATACATCTTCCCGATGTATCGATATTTCCTTCAATTCTTCCGCACCTTTAAATACCACTTCAGTCATGGGTAACATCCCTAAATCTTCCTCAGTAAAGACCGAAGCAAAGAATTCATTCAGTCTCTCCGCTATCACCTTGTCGCCTCTTAGTGCCCCTTTAACCCCTCTATCATCTAATGGACCAACTGACTCTCTCACAGGTTTTTTGCTACCAATGTACTTGAAAAAGTCTTTATTATGCGTTTTTGCTTCCGCAGCAAGCTTCTTCTCAAATTCTCCCTTTGCCTGCCTTATTAGTGCCTTGCATTTAACTTGCCAGTGCTTGTGCTGTTTCCAGGTTTCGTCGTTTGGCTCTTTTTCCCATTTCCTAAAAGATGCCTTTTTGGCAACAACAGCCTCTCTGACCTCACCTTTAAACCATGCTGGCAGTTTTTTGGACTTCCTTCCACTTTTCTTAAAGCGTGGAATACAGCTGGTCTGGGCTTCCAAGATAGTATTTTTCAACAACACCCAAGCTTGATGTAAGTCTTTAACCTTTGCAACTGCTCCTTTTAGTTTTTTCTTAACTATTTTCCTCTTTTTATCATAGTCTCGCTTTTGAAAGTTAAAAGGTAGTACTGTGGATTTCCTTACTATCCCTCCTCCACTAATTAAATCAAACACGATCATGCTATGATCACTATTGCCAAGTGGCCTCAACACCCTTATCTCTTCCACTAGATCTGGTGTTCCACTAAGGACTAGGTCCAATATGGCTTCCCCTCTGGTCAGTTCATGAACCAGCTGCTCCAAGAAGCAGTCATTTATTTCATCTAGGAACTTTATCTCCCTAGCATGTCCTGCCGTGACACTGACCCAGTCGATACCGAGGTAATTGAAATCACCCATTATTATTACTGCGCTGTAATGTTTGTTAGCTTCCTTGATTTCTTTGAGGATTTTATCATCCATTTGTTCATTCTGGCCAGGCGGTCGATAGTACACCCCCACTGCCATCGCCTACCCCTTTTTACATGGAATTTCAATCCATAGAGATTCTACAGCAAATTTTGTTTCCTGCAAAACTTTAATCCTTTCTGACTCAATGCCCTCTCTAACATAGAGCACAACCCCTCCACCAATTTGATCAGCTCTATCATTACGATATAGTTTGTACCCAGGTATCACAGTGTCCCACTGGTTGTCCTCCTTCTACCATGTCTCTGAGATTCCAAATCATATATAACCTCTTATTTAGTGCTATATATTCTAACTCTCCCATCTTATTTTTTAGACTTCGAGCATTTGCATACAAGCATTTTAGAGAATGTATTTTATTCATATTAATTTGGCTATTGGTAGGCATGGGTAATTTGGGATCTTTGAGCTCTGTCTGCTCCATACTCGAGGGCATTTGGGCTACTTTACTCTTTTTTGGAACCTCTCTGCTTTTGGTACTATCCTTCAAGGATACATTCTTCTGAACCATGCGCTCTTGGGCGACTGTCGGCTTTCCCCTATTAGCTAGTTTAAAAGCTGCTCTATCTCCTTTTTAAAGGTTAATGCCAGCAGCCTGGTTCCATCCCGGTTAAGGTGAAGCCCATCCCTTCAGAAGAGCCCCTCCTTTCCCAGAATGTTCCCCAGTTCCTAACAAATCCTAAACCCTCATCCTTGCACCATCGTCTCATCCACGCATTGAGACTCCGGAGTTCTGCCTGCCTTTTGGGTCCTGCGTATGGAATGGGAAGCGTTTCGGAGAACGCTACCCTGGAAGTTCTGGATTTCAATTTCCTACCTAAAAGCCTAAATTTAACCTCCAATCGCTGTGGGAAGGGAGGCGTTAGTTAATTAAGAGGAGACATCCACCAAGCCAAAAAAGGGAGGCTGTTGCTGGTCCTTCCACATTTTAAACATTTACAAATGTTGTATCTTAGATAGATAAGGGGTTCAGAACACTGAAAAATCTGTCAGACAGAGATCAGAAGCTGAGACCACGTCACTGGATTGCATTTGGTCTGTGTCTGGAGTTATATCAGTGGGAAATAAATGAACTTTTATTATCCACTGGCTCAAATAAGGTTACTAGGAATGAGAAGAACTGGTTTTACGCATGGACTTTGCACTTTTGAAGCCAGTGATAAAGATTCAAACTGAAGTTTCAGTGCAAAATTTGCTCCAGTTTTTACCTGGCAGTTTTCCCACTGACAGTATCAGTAATTTCAGTGTTAAACCTGGTACAAGACTGTACATACATCTGCAAATTATAATTAGACAATTCTGAGATACTAACAGTGTGAGGTAGGGGAGGGGGTAGAGTTGTGTGGCCACAGGAAATAAAACCAGAGCAGACTCAATAAATGACATGAAAAAATAGTCAAACCTTGAAACACGAGCAAAACAGAGCACAGTGAGAGGACCAATAACTCATAATTGCCAGTGTTCTTTCTGAAGATGGCACGTGATGCCCACGATGATGATGATGAAGGTGGCAGATGGCATTAGGCATCAGTATAAGTGATGATCCTTTGCGAGAATCAGAAGACCTTGTCTGAGCTTTGTCCCCCCTACTTACTAGTTATCATTTTTCAGTTTTTCACATAAGCACAGAATGGGAGGGAACCCTATTGGGAAGAGAAGCAAGCTGTAACCTCTTAATACTTAAATGTAGATGATCCACTGTTCAGACAACTGATGATTCACAGCACAGAACCAGGATAACACTGCAGAAATATTAGTGACTGTGAGCTATGAACATTACAAGAGAAATACATGGGGGCAATTGTATAAACTTATACCCATGCATGAAAGGGCTTTTACAGAATGACCTTAGGGGTTACGTGCATAAGACTGCCTATTGCGAAAGAAGGTTCTCACTTTGATGTGACTCGCAAGCACATTCTGGCGTGGAGTTTGGGTGCAACGCAGCTGGAATCGCAAACTTGCTCGTTTACACACCGACATATGTCCTAAGATTTACTCCTGCTCCCAAGCAGGTGCCAATTGCCACAGCTACAAACTAGCTACCCCTGGTATCTCGTAAAGGCACATAGGCGCCTACTTGCCCTCTCAACCTAGGCAACCTGCTGTAAATTACCCCCATGTAAAGAAACCAGTTCACTTGGACCTTGACATTCTATCAATTCCTATAAACTTGGAGGCAAAATACTTATAGTTTTTTGGAATTCTATAGGAAAACATTTATTTATAAAATGTTTCTACTACTACTACTGATCATTTATATAGCGCTACAAAGCATACGCAGCGCTGTACAGAGACACGTAAAAGACATTCCCTGCTCATAAGACAGACAACGCAACAAGTGGAGATTAGGATACATCTAGGGGCATGGTAAGGAAACACACAGAAGGTGAACAGGAGACGAGTGGGAGCAGAATCCAAAAGCAGTCTCACAGAAGCACTCTCACAGAAGCAGTCTCACAGAAGCACTCTCACAGAAGCACTCTCACAGAAGTGAGTTTTTAGCCTGGATCGAAACAGGGCCACAGATGGAGCCTGACATAATGACTCAGGTAGTTTGTTCACTGTTTAAGAAGCAGCAAGGTAGAAAGATCGAAGTCTGGAGTTGGCAGTGGAAGACAAGGTCACAGATAACAACATAAGAGATGCCATACTGGGTCAGACCAAGATCCATCAAGCCCAGGATCCTGTTTCCTACAGTGGCCAATCCAAGTCACGAGTACCTAGCAGTTTCCCAAAAACACGCACAGGTTCCTCAATGCTTGTTTTGGGGCAAGCAGTGGATTTCCCGGGTCCTCTTTAATAATGGTTTATGGACCTTTCCTCCATGAATTTGTCCAAACCTTTTTTAAACCTGGCTATACTAACAGTTTTTACTACATCCTCCAGTAACGAATTCTAGAGTTTGATTACATGTTGAGTGAAAAAATATTTTCTCTTATTAGTCTTAAATAGGTTACACTGTAGCTTCATTGCATGTCCCCTAGTCTTTCTATATTTTAATGGCGTAAACAATAGATCTATGTTTACTGTTCCACTCCATTCATTAAGTTATAGACCTCTCTCTTACCTCCCCTCAGCCGTCTCTTTTCCAGGTTGAAGAGCCCTAACCTTTTTAGCCTCTCTTCATAGGAGTATCCTTCCATCCCCTTTACCATTTTGGTGGCTCTTCTCTATACCTTTTCTAATAATGCTATATCCTTTTTAAGATACGGCGACCAGAATTGCACACAATATTCAAGGTGCAGTCGCACCATGGAACGATACAGAGGTATTATAATATCTTTTGTTTTATTCTCCATTCCTTTCCTTATGATTCCTAGCATTCTATTTTATATCTTTGCTGCCGCTGCACACTGGGCGGAAGGTTTTAACATGGTATCCACAATGACGCCTAAATCTTTTTTCCTGAGTGGTTGTTCCTAATGTGGAACCTTGCATCGTGTAACCATAGTTTGGGTTGTACATTCCTAGGCGCATAACTTTGCACTTGTCCACATTAAATTTCACCTGCCATTTGGATGCCCAGTCTTCCAATTCATCAAAGTCCTCTTGCAATTTTTCATAATCCTCATGGGTTTTAACAACTCTGAATAATTTTGTGTCATCTGCAGATTTGATCACCTCACTCATTTTGCCCATTTCCAGGTCATTTACTAATATGTTAAAAAGCAGTGGACCCAGCACTAACCACAGTTCCGATATCACATGGAGTCCGCTACCGCCATTTAGTAAACATCCCCCTAAATGTGTGGTGGAAGAGATAGGAAGAAAACCAGAACAGGACACTTTCATGAACAGGTCATTCAAAACCTACATCAAGAGATGCTAAAATAAAGCAATAAAATACTGTCATAAAAACCTCTTTCCCTCCATCATTTCCGAGGATATAAAAGGCTTTTAACTGTGTCCTAAACATTACCAAATTAGTGATCCTACACAGCTCCTCTACACTCAATGCCCTGTATTTTACCAGCTGCAAATCTTTAATATGAGGATTACATGTGAACTGCGTTAAAGAGCACACGTGTTGTGTGAGCATACTTTCACTCTGAAACTTCCCATGAGCACAATGTTCGTGCCTGTTTTTAATGCAAAGATTTGTGGGTATCCCTCTTCCAGCCCAAAGAAGCCCCCAAGAACTTCCTCTCTCAATGCAGCTAAAGTTCTGTGGGCCCAACATTGAAATGCTAAAGTCACCATTTTGTTTAAACGCTGGCTGCAGCATTTACATGTATTATGGCTCTTTCCTCCATAAGGAGAAACAGAATGGTTTAGAATCAGCAAAAGTGTATGACAAGGCTGCATACCTTCCCCCTATTGTTTAATTTATATGTAGAACAAATCATCAGAGAAGCAGGATTATATGAAGACAACAGAGGTGTGAAGATTGGTGGAAGACTCGTCAACAACCTTCGCTAAGCTGATGATACCACATTACTGGCTGAAAGTGAACATGATCTGAAACATTTGCTTCTCAAGATCTAGGAACATAGGGCCCGATATTCAAAGGCAGTTACATAGCTGAACCGCCTCTAAGTAGGATATTCAGCGGCAATAACATGGTTAGTGCTGCAGAATACCCCCGGATACCACTGCTAGATGCCGTGATGCTATAGTACACAGTTAGCACCAGAGCACTCAGGGACAGTGCCCGAAGACAACCAGTCTGGGACAGTGCCCGAGGACAACCAGTCAGTGACAGTGCCCGAGGACAACCAGTCTAGGACAGTGCCCGAGGACAACCAGTCTGGGACAGTGCCCGAGAACAACCAGTCAGGGACAGTGCCCAAAGACAACCAGTCTGGGACAGTGCCCGAGGACAACCAGTCAGGGACAGTGCCCGAAGACAACCAGTCAGGGACAGTGCCCGAGGACAACCAGTCTGGGACAGTGCCCGAAGACAACCAGTCAGGGACAGTGCCCAAGGACAACAAGTCTGGGACAGTGCCCGAAGACAACTAGTCTGGGACAGTACCCGAAAACAACCAGTCTGGGACTGTGCCCAAGGACAACCAGTCAGGGACAGTGCCCGAGGACAACCAGTCTGGGACAGTGCCCGAAGACAACCAGTCTGGGACTGTGCCCGAGGACAACCAGTCAGGGACAGTGCCCGAGGACAACCAGTCTGGGACAGTGCCCGAAAACAACCAGTCTGGGACTGTGCCCAAGGACAACCAGTCTGGGACAGTGCCCGAAGACAACCAGTCTGGGACAGTGCCCGAGGACAACCAGTCTGGGACAGTGCCCGAAGACAACCAGTCTGGGACAGTGCCTGAGAACAACCAGTCTGGGACAGTGCCCGAGGACAACCAGTCTGGGACAGTGCCCGAAAACAACCAGTCTGGGGCTGTGCCCGAGGACAACCAGTCAGGGACAGTGCCCGAGGACAACCAGTCTGGGACAGTGCCCGAAGACAACCAGTCTGGGACAGTGCCCGAGGACAACCAGTCTGGGACAGTGCCTGAGAACAACCAGTCTGGGACAGTGCCCGAGGACAACCAGTCTGGGACAGTGCCCGAGGACAACCAGTCAGTGACTGTGCCCGAGGACAACCAGTCTGAGACAGTGCCCGAGGACAACCAGTCTGGGACAGTGCCTCAGAACAACCAGTCTGGGACAGTGCCCGAGGACAACCAGTCTGGGACAGTGCCCGAGAACAACCAGTCAGGGACAGTGCCCGAGGACAACCAGTCAGGGACAGTGCCCGAAGACAACCAGTCTGGGACAGTGCCCGAGGACAACCAGTCAGGGACAGTGCCCGACGACAACCAGTCAGTGAAAGTGCCTGACGACAACCAGTCTGGGACAGTGCCCGAGGACAACCAGTCAGTGACAGTGCCCGAAGACAACCAGTCAGTGACAGTGCCCGAGGACAACCAGTCTGGGACAGTGCCCGAAGACAACCAGTCAGTGACTGTGCCCGAGGACAAGCAGTCAGTGACTCTGCCCGAGGACAAGCAGTCAGTGACTGTGCCCGAGGACAACCAGTCAGTGACTGTGCCCGAGGACAACCAGTCTGGGACAGTGCCTGTGGACAACCAGTCAGGGACAGTTCCTGTGGACAACCAGTCAGTGACTGTGCCGAAGACAACCAGTCAGTGACAGTGCCCGAGGACAACCAGTCTGGGACAGTGCCCGAGTTCAACCACTCTGGGACAGTGCCCGAAGACAACCAGTCTGGGACTGTGCCCGAGGACAACCAGTCAGTGACAGTGCCCGGGGACAACCAGTCTGCGACAGTGCCCGAGGACAACCAGTCAGTGACTGTGCCCGAAGACAACCAGTCTGGGACAGTGCCCGAGGACAACCAGTCTGAGACAGTGTCCGAGAACAACCAGTCAGTGACTGTGCCTGAGGACAACCAGTCTGGGACAGTGCCCGAGGACAACCAGTCTGGGACTGTGCCCGAAGACAACCAATCAGGGACAGTGCCCGAGTTCAACCAGTCTGGGACTGTGCCCAAAGACAACCAGTCAGGGACAGTGCCCGAGGACAACCAGTCAAGGACAGTGCCCGAAGACAACCAGTCAGTGACAGTGCCCGAGGACAACCAGTCTGGGACAGTGCTTGAGGACAACCAGTAACGGACAGTGCCCGAGGACAACCAGTCAGGGACAGTGCCCGAAGACAACCAGTCTGGGACTGTGCCCGAGGACAACCAGTCTGGGACAGTGCCCGAGGACAACCAGTCTGGGACTGTGCCCGAGGACAACCAGTCAGTGACAGTGCCCAAGGACATCCAGTCTGGGACAGTGCCCGAGGACAACCAGTCAGGGACAGTGCCCGAAGACAACCAGTCTGGGACAGTGCCCGAGGACAACCAGTCTGGGACAGTGCCCGAGGACAACCAGTCAGTGACTGTGCCCGAGGACAACCAGTCTGGGACAGTGCCCGAGGACAACCAGTCTGGGACAGTGCCTCAGAACAACCAGTCTGGGACAGTGCCCGAGGACAACCAGTCTGGGACAGTGCCCGAGAACAACCAGTCAGGGACAGTGCCCGAGGACAACCAGTCAGGGACAGTGCCCGAAGACAACCAGTCTTGGACAGTGCCCGAGGACAACCAGTCAGGGACAGTGCCCGACGACAACCAGTCAGTGACAGTGCCCGACGACAACCAGTCTGGGACAGTGCCCGAGGACAACCAGTCAGTGACAGTGCCCGAAGACAACCAGTCAGTGACAGTGCCCGAGGACAACCAGTCTGGGACAGTGCCCGAAGACAACCAGTCAGTGACTGTGCCCGAGGACAAGCAGTCAGTGACTGTGCCCGAGGACAAGCAGTCAGTGACTGTGCCCGAGGACAAGCAGTCAGTGACTGTGCCTGAGGACAACCAGTCTGGGACAGTGCCTGTGGACAACCAGTCAGGGACAGTTCCTGTGGACAACCAGTCAGTGACTGTGCCGAAGACAACCAGTCAGTGACAGTGCCCGAGGACAACCAGTCTGGGACAGTGCCCGAGTTCAACCACTCTGGGACAGTGCCCGAGGACAACCAGTCAGGGACAGTGCCCGAAGACAACCAGTCTGGGACTGTGCCCGAGGACAACCAGTCAGTGACAGTTCCCGAGGACAACCAGTCTGCGACAGTGCCCGAGGACAACCAGTCAGGGACAGTGCCCGAGGACAACCAGTCAGTGACTGTGCCCGAAGACAACCAGTCTGGGACAGTGCCCGAGGACAACCAGTCTTAGACAGTGTCCGAGAACAACCAGTCAGTGACTGTGCCTGAGGACAACCAGTCTGGGACAGTGCCCGAGGACAACCAGTCTGGGACTGTGCCCGAAGACAACCAATCAGGGACAGTGCCCGAGTTCAACCAGTCTGGGACTGTGCCCGAAGACAACCAGTCAGGGACAGTGCCCGAGGACAACCAGTCAAGGACAGTGCCCGAAGACAACCAGTCAGTGACAGTGCCCGAGGACAACCAGTCTGGGACAGTGCTTGAGGACAACCAGTAACGGACAGTGCCCGAGGACAACCAGTCAGGGACAGTGCCCGAAGACAACCAGTCTGGGACTGTGCCCGAGGACAACCAGTCTGGGACAGTGCCCGAGGACAACCAGTCTGGGACTGTGCCCGAGGACAACCAGTCAGTGACAGTGCCCAAGGACATCCAGTCTGGGACAGTGCCCGAGGACAACCAGTCAGGGACAGTGCCCGAAGACAACCAGTCAGGGACAGTGCCCAAGGACAACAAGTCTGGGACAGTGCCCGAAGACAACTAGTCTGGGACAGTACCCGAAAACAACCAGTCTGGGACTGTGCCCAAGGACAACCAGTCAGGGACAGTGCCCGAGGACAACCAGTCTGGGACAGTGCCCGAAGACAACCAGTCAGGGACAGTGCCCAAGGACAACAAGTCTGGGACAGTGCCCGAAGACAACTAGTCTGGGACAGTACCCGAAAACAACCAGTCTGGGACTGTGCCCAAGGACAACCAGTCAGGGACAGTGCCCGAGGACAACCAGTCTGGGACAGTGCCCGAAGACAACCAGTCTGGGACTGTGCCCGAGGACAACCAGTCAGGGACAGTGCCCGAGGACAACCAGTCTGGGACAGTGCCCGAAAACAACCAGTCTGGGACTGTGCCCAAGGACAACCAGTCTGGGACAGTGCCCGAAGACAACCAGTCTGGGACAGTGCCCGAGGACAACCAGTCTGGGACAGTGCCCGAAGACAACCAGTCTGGGACAGTGCCTGAGAACAACCAGTCTGGGACAGTGCCCGAGGACAACCAGTCTGGGACAGTGCCCGAAAACAACCAGTCTGGGGCTGTGCCCGAGGACAACCAGTCAGGGACAGTGCCCGAGGACAACCAGTCTGGGACAGTGCCCGAAGACAACCAGTCTGGGACAGTGCCCGAGGACAACCAGTCTGGGACAGTGCCTGAGAACAACCAGTCTGGGACAGTGCCCGAGGACAACCAGTCTGGGACAGTGCCCGAGGACAACCAGTCAGTGACTGTGCCCGAGGACAACCAGTCTGAGACAGTGCCCGAGGACAACCAGTCTGGGACAGTGCCTCAGAACAACCAGTCTGGGACAGTGCCCGAGGACAACCAGTCTGGGACAGTGCCCGAGAACAACCAGTCAGGGACAGTGCCCGAGGACAACCAGTCAGGGACAGTGCCCGAAGACAACCAGTCTGGGACAGTGCCCGAGGACAACCAGTCAGGGACAGTGCCCGACGACAACCAGTCAGTGAAAGTGCCTGACGACAACCAGTCTGGGACAGTGCCCGAGGACAACCAGTCAGTGACAGTGCCCGAAGACAACCAGTCAGTGACAGTGCCCGAGGACAACCAGTCTGGGACAGTGCCCGAAGACAACCAGTCAGTGACTGTGCCCGAGGACAAGCAGTCAGTGACTCTGCCCGAGGACAAGCAGTCAGTGACTGTGCCCGAGGACAACCAGTCAGTGACTGTGCCCGAGGACAACCAGTCTGGGACAGTGCCTGTGGACAACCAGTCAGGGACAGTTCCTGTGGACAACCAGTCAGTGACTGTGCCGAAGACAACCAGTCAGTGACAGTGCCCGAGGACAACCAGTCTGGGACAGTGCCCGAGTTCAACCACTCTGGGACAGTGCCCGAGGACAACCAGTCAGGGACAGTGCCCGAAGACAACCAGTCTGGGACTGTGCCCGAGGACAACCAGTCAGTGACAGTGCCCGGGGACAACCAGTCTGCGACAGTGCCCGAGGACAACCAGTCAGTGACTGTGCCCGAAGACAACCAGTCTGGGACAGTGCCCGAGGACAACCAGTCTGAGACAGTGTCCGAGAACAACCAGTCAGTGACTGTGCCTGAGGACAACCAGTCTGGGACAGTGCCCGAGGACAACCAGTCTGGGACTGTGCCCGAAGACAACCAATCAGGGACAGTGCCCGAGTTCAACCAGTCTGGGACTGTGCCCAAAGACAACTAGTCAGGGACAGTGCCCGAGGACAACCAGTCAAGGACAGTGCCCGAAGACAACCAGTCAGTGACAGTGCCCGAGGACAACCAGTCTGGGACAGTGCTTGAGGACAACCAGTAACGGACAGTGCCCGAGGACAACCAGTCAGGGACAGTGCCCGAAGACAACCAGTCTGGGACTGTGCCCGAGGACAACCAGTCTGGGACAGTGCCCGAGGACAACCAGTCTGGGACTGTGCCCGAGGACAACCAGTCAGTGACAGTGCCCAAGGACATCCAGTCTGGGACAGTGCCCGAGGACAACCAGTCAGGGACAGTGCCCGAAGACAACCAGTCTGGGACAGTGCCCGAGGACAACCAGTCTGGGACAGTGCCCGAGGACAACCAGTCTGGGACAGTGCCCGAGGACAACCAGTCAGTGACTGTGCCCGAGGACAACCAGTCTGGGACAGTGCCCGAGGACAACCAGTCTGGGACAGTGCCTCAGAACAACCAGTCTGGGACAGTGCCCGAGGACAACCAGTCTGGGACAGTGCCCGAGAACAACCAGTCAGGGACAGTGCCCGAGGACAACCAGTCAGGGACAGTGCCCGAAGACAACCAGTCTTGGACAGTGCCCGAGGACAACCAGTCAGGGACAGTGCCCGACGACAACCAGTCAGTGACAGTGCCCGACGACAACCAGTCTGGGACAGTGCCCGAGGACAACCAGTCAGTGACAGTGCCCGAAGACAACCAGTCAGTGACAGTGCCCGAGGACAACCAGTCTGGGACAGTGCCCGAAGACAACCAGTCAGTGACTGTGCCCGAGGACAAGCAGTCAGTGACTGTGCCCGAGGACAAGCAGTCAGTGACTGTGCCCGAGGACAAGCAGTCAGTGACTGTGCCTGAGGACAACCAGTCTGGGACAGTGCCTGTGGACAACCAGTCAGGGACAGTTCCTGTGGACAACCAGTCAGTGACTGTGCCGAAGACAACCAGTCAGTGACAGTGCCCGAGGACAACCAGTCTGGGACAGTGCCCGAGTTCAACCACTCTGGGACAGTGCCCGAGGACAACCAGTCAGGGACAGTGCCCGAAGACAACCAGTCTGGGACTGTGCCCGAGGACAACCAGTCAGTGACAGTTCCCGAGGACAACCAGTCTGCGACAGTGCCCGAGGACAACCAGTCAGGGACAGTGCCCGAGGACAACCAGTCAGTGACTGTGCCCGAAGACAACCAGTCTGGGACAGTGCCCGAGGACAACCAGTCTTAGACAGTGTCCGAGAACAACCAGTCAGTGACTGTGCCTGAGGACAACCAGTCTGGGACAGTGCCCGAGGACAACCAGTCTGGGACTGTGCCCGAAGACAACCAATCAGGGACAGTGCCCGAGTTCAACCAGTCTGGGACTGTGCCCGAAGACAACCAGTCAGGGACAGTGCCCGAGGACAACCAGTCAAGGACAGTGCCCGAAGACAACCAGTCAGTGACAGTGCCCGAGGACAACCAGTCTGGGACAGTGCTTGAGGACAACCAGTAACGGACAGTGCCCGAGGACAACCAGTCAGGGACAGTGCCCGAAGACAACCAGTCTGGGACTGTGCCCGAGGACAACCAGTCTGGGACAGTGCCCGAGGACAACCAGTCTGGGACTGTGCCCGAGGACAACCAGTCAGTGACAGTGCCCAAGGACATCCAGTCTGGGACAGTGCCCGAGGACAACCAGTCAGGGACAGTGCCCGAAGACAACCAGTCTGGGACAGTGCCCGAGGACAACCAGTCTGGGACAGTGCCCGAGGACAACCAGTCAGTGACTGTGCCCGAGGACAACCAGTCTGGGACAGTGCCCGAGGACAACCAGTCTGGGACAGTGCCTCAGAACAACCAGTCTGGGACAGTGCCCGAGGACAACCAGTCTGGGACAGTGCCCGAGGACAACCAGTCAGGGACAGTGCCCGAAGACAACCAGTCTGGGACAGTGCCCGACGACAACCAGTCAGTGACAGTGCCCGACGACAACCAGTCTGGGACAGTGCCCGAGGACAACCAGTCAGTGACAGTGCCCGAAGACAACCAGTCAGTGACAGTGCCCGAGGACAACCAGTCTGGGACAGTGCCCGAAGACAACCAGTCAGTGACTGTGCCCGAGGACAAGCAGTCAGTGACTGTGCCCGAGGACAAGCAGTCAGTGACTGTGCCCGAGGACAACCAGTCAGTGACTGTGCCCGAGGACAACCAGTCTGGGACAGTGCCTGTGGACAACCAGTCAGGGACAGTTCCTGTGGACAACCAGTCAGTGACTGTGCCGAAGACAACCAGTCAGTGACAGTGCCCGAGGACAACCAGTCTGGGACAGTGCCCGAGTTCAACCACTCTGGGACAGTGCCCGAGGACAACCAGTCAGGGACAGTGCCCGAAGACAACCAGTCTGGGACTGTGCCCGAGGACAACCAGTCAGTGACAGTTCCCGAGGACAACCAGTCTGCGACAGTGCCCGAGGACAACCAGTCAGGGACAGTGCCCGAGGACAACCAGTCAGAGACTGTGCCCGAAGACAACCAGTCTGGGACAGTGCCCGAGGACAACCAGTCTGAGACAGTGTCCGAGAACAACCAGTCAGTGACTGTGCCTGAGGACAACCAGTCTGGGACAGTGCCCGAGGACAACCAGTCTGGGACTGTGCCCGAAGACAACCAATCAGGGACAGTGCCCGAGTTCAACCAGTCTGGGACTGTGCCCGAAGACAACCAGTCAGGGACAGTGCCCGAGGACAACCAGTCAAGGACAGTGCCCGAAGACAACCAGTCAGTGACAGTGCCCGAGGACAACCAGTCTGGGACAGTGCTTGAGGACAACCAGTAACGGACAGTGCCCGAGGACAACCAGTCAGGGACAGTGCCCGAAGACAACCAGTCAGGGACAGTGCCCGAGGACAACCAGTCAGTGACTGTGCCAGAGGACAACCAGTCAGGGACAGTGCCCGAGGACAACCAGTCAGGGACAGTGCCAGAGGACAACCAGTCAGGGACAGTGCCTGAGGACAACCAGTCTGGGACAGTGCCCGAGGACAACCAGTCAGTGACTGTGCCCGAGGACAACCAGTCTGGGACAGTGCCCGAGGACAACCAGTCAGTGACTGTGCCAGAGGACAACCAGTCAGTGACAGTGCCCGAAGACAACCAGTCTGGGACTGTGCCCGAGGACAACCAGTCTGGGACAGTGCCCGAGGACAACCAGTCAGTGACTGTGCCCGAGGACAATCAGTCAGTGACTGTGCCCGAGGACAACCAGTCAGTGACTGTGCCCGAGGACAACCAGTCAGGGACAGTGCCCGAAGACAACCAGTCTGGGACAGTGCCCGAGGACAATCAGTCAGTGACTGTGCCCGAGGACAACCAGTCTGGGACAGTGCCCGAGGACAACCAGTCAGTGACAGTGCCCGAGGACAACCAGTCTGGGACAGTGCTTGAGGACAACCAGTAACGGACAGTGCCCGAGGACAACCAGTCAGGGACAGTGCCCGAAGACAACCAGTCTGGGACTGTGCCCGAGGACAACCAGTCTGGGACAGTGCCCGAGGACAACCGGTCTGGGACTGTGCCCGAGGACAACCAGTCAGTGACAGTGCCCAAGGACATCCAGTCTGGGACAGTGCCCGAGGACAACCAGTCAGGGACAGTGCCAGAGGACAACCAGTCAGGGACAGTGCCCGAGGACAACCAGTCAGTGGCTGTGCCAGAGGACAACCACTCAGGGACAGTGCCCGAGGACAACCAGTCAGTGACTGTGCCAGAGGACAACCAGTCAGGGACAGTGCCAGAGGACACCCAGTCAGGGACAGTGCCCGAGGACAACCAGTCAGTGACTGTGCCAGAGGACAACCAGTCAGGGACAGTGCCCGAGGACAACCAGTCAGGGACAGTGCCAGAGGACAACCAGTCAGGGACAGTGCCCGAGGACAACCAGTCTGGGACAGTGCCCGAGGACAACCAGTCAGTGACTGTGCCCAAGGACAACCAGTCTGGGACAGTGCCCGAGGACAACCAGTCAGTGACTGTGCCAGAGGACAACCAGTCAGGGACAGTGCCCGAGGACAACCAGTCAGGGACAGTGCCAGAGGACAATCAGTCAGGGACAGTGCCCGAGGACAACCAGTCAGTGACTGCCCAGTTATCTCTCAGTGGTGAAAGTTAGGCACAGCAAAAGCTGTCCTAACCTTTACTGCTAAAGCTAACCGGGCAGCAGCTGAATATAGCCACCGACCGGTTAGCTTCTGGCTTCCGTGGCAAATCCGGATAATGAATACCAGCATTAAATACAGTTATGGTTATAGTTTAGCCGGGTTAATTGTTTGCACTGTAATCGCCGCTGCCACCGCTGAATATTGGGCCCATAGTCTTAAATTGGGTCTACACCTTAACGTGAAAAAGACAAAGATCCTGACAACTGGTAAAACCAATAAGTTCATCGTTCATGAAGAAGAAACAGAAATAGTGGACAACTTTAGCCTGCTTGGATCAATATTCAATAAAGAAGCAACAAGCAGTCAAGAAATCCAGCACATTCATCTTGGCAGAATCACTATGAAGGACCTAGACAAGACTCTCATGAGTAGAGATGTCTCTCTCCATACAAAGATTTCACTTGTCCAAGCCACAGTATTTCCAATAACGTCACGTGGGGTGGAAGGCTTCAGATCATGGCCCATGGGTGTGTGGAATCTTAAGGTATGGGTGGGTCTTTGATTGTGCCTTTAGGTGGGGGTTTGGGGTCAGAGGCATGTCTAGGAAGGCAGGTTATTTGATGGGGTCCAGATTCCTTGTTTGTGCCAAGGCATGGGAGCCCCAGACCATTGATCATCTGTTTACAATGTTGGCCCTTTAAGATAACAACCATGAGCATCAGGCCACGTGTTACAGGCCCCATGCTCCTGGCTGGGAAAAATAACACCATCTTTTAGCTTTTTCCTCGGAATAATGTAGCTTACGGTGATCAGCGCTAGCTGCATTTTTCCTTTACTATGAGTCACTAACCTGCGGTACTGAGTTACTGCAAGTTAATGACTCCTACGACAAACTAAGCCACAGTAAAATATTCAATTTTACTTTAGCTTAGTAAGTTCTCCTCTCAAGCTAGTATGACCCGAATAGTGCAGAGGAGAGATTATATGTACAGTGTTGGATGTAACATCACAAGCCTGTTCACAGAGGTGCTGATCACAGATAAGCATAACAAGTTCGTTTTCAGCCTTGTTTTCAACTTTGATGCTATAGTACACAGTTAGCACCAGAGCACTCAGGGACAGTGCCCGAAGACAACCAGTCTGGGACAGTGCCCGAGGACAACCAGTCAGTGACAGTGCCCGAGGACAACCAGTCTAGGACAGTGCCCGAGGACAACCAGTCTGGGACAGTGCCCGAAGACAACCAGTCTGGGACAGTGCCCGAGGACAACCAGTCTGGGACAGTGCCCGAGGACAACCAGTCAGTGACTGTGCCCGAGGACAACCAGTCTGGGACAGTGCCCGAGGACAACCAGTCTGGGACAGTGCCTCAGAACAACCAGTCTGGGACAGTGCCCGAGGACAACCAGTCTGGGACAGTGCCCGAGAACAACCAGTCAGGGACAGTGCCCGAGGACAACCAGTCAGGGACAGTGCCCGAAGACAACCAGTCTTGGACAGTGCCCGAGGACAACCAGTCAGGGACAGTGCCCGACGACAACCAGTCAGGGACAGTGCCCAAAGACAACCAGTCTGGGACAGTGCCCGAGGACAACCAGTCAGGGACAGTGCCCGAAGACAACCAGTCAGGGACAGTGCCCGAGGACAACCAGTCTGGGACAGTGCCCGAAGACAACCAGTCAGGGACAGTGCCCAAGGACAACAAGTCTGGGACAGTGCCCGAAGACAACTAGTCTGGGACAGTACCCGAAAACAACCAGTCTGGGACTGTGCCCAAGGACAACCAGTCAGGGACAGTGCCCGAGGACAACCAGTCTGGGACAGTGCCCGAAGACAACCAGTCTGGGACAGTGCCCGAAGACAACCAGTCAGGGACAGTGCCTGAGGACAACCAGTCTGGGACAGTGCCCGAGGACAACCAGTCTGGGACAGTGCCTCAGAACAACCAGTCTGGGACAGTGCCCGAGGACAACCAGTCTGGGACAGTGCCCGAGAACAACCAGTCAGGGACAGTGCCCGAGGACAACCAGTCAGGGACAGTGCCCGAAGACAACCAGTCTTGGACAGTGCCCGAGGACAACCAGTCTGGGACAGTGCCCGAGGACAACCAGTCTGGGACAGTGCCCGAAGACAACCAGTCTGGGACAGTGCCCGAGGACAACCAGTCTGGGACAGTGCCTGAGAACAACCAGTCTGGGACAGTGCCCGAGGACAACCAGTCTGGGACAGTGCCCGAGGACAACCAGTCAGTGACTGTGCCCGAGGACAACCAGTCTGAGACAGTGCCCGAGGACAACCAGTCTGGGACAGTGCCTCAGAACAACCAGTCTGGGACAGTGCCCGAGGACAACCAGTCTGGGACAGTGCCCGAGAACAACCAGTCAGGGACAGTGCCCGAGGACAACCAGTCAGGGACAGTGCCCGAAGACAACCAGTCTGGGACAGTGCCCGAGGACAACCAGTCAGGGACAGTGCCCGACGACAACCAGTCAGTGAAAGTGCCTGACGACAACCAGTCTGGGACAGTGCCCGAGGACAACCAGTCAGTGACAGTGCCCGAAGACAACCAGTCAGTGACAGTGCCCGAGGACAACCAGTCTGGGACAGTGCCCGAAGACAACCAGTCAGTGACTGTGCCCGAGGACAAGCAGTCAGTGACTCTGCCCGAGGACAAGCAGTCAGTGACTGTGCCCGAGGACAACCAGTCAGTGACTGTGCCCGAGGACAACCAGTCTGGGACAGTGCCTGTGGACAACCAGTCAGGGACAGTTCCTGTGGACAACCAGTCAGTGACTGTGCCGAAGACAACCAGTCAGTGACAGTGCCCGAGGACAACCAGTCTGGGACAGTGCCCGAGTTCAACCACTCTGGGACAGTGCCCGAAGACAACCAGTCTGGGACTGTGCCCGAGGACAACCAGTCAGTGACAGTGCCCGGGGACAACCAGTCTGCGACAGTGCCCGAGGACAACCAGTCAGTGACTGTGCCCGAAGACAACCAGTCTGGGACAGTGCCCGAGGACAACCAGTCTGAGACAGTGTCCGAGAACAACCAGTCAGTGACTGTGCCTGAGGACAACCAGTCTGGGACAGTGCCCGAGGACAACCAGTCTGGGACTGTGCCCGAAGACAACCAATCAGGGACAGTGCCCGAGTTCAACCAGTCTGGGACTGTGCCCAAAGACAACCAGTCAGGGACAGTGCCCGAGGACAACCAGTCAAGGACAGTGCCCGAAGACAACCAGTCAGTGACAGTGCCCGAGGACAACCAGTCTGGGACAGTGCTTGAGGACAACCAGTAACGGACAGTGCCCGAGGACAACCAGTCAGGGACAGTGCCCGAAGACAACCAGTCTGGGACTGTGCCCGAGGACAACCAGTCTGGGACAGTGCCCGAGGACAACCAGTCTGGGACTGTGCCCGAGGACAACCAGTCAGTGACAGTGCCCAAGGACATCCAGTCTGGGACAGTGCCCGAGGACAACCAGTCAGGGACAGTGCCCGAAGACAACCAGTCTGGGACAGTGCCCGAGGACAACCAGTCTGGGACAGTGCCCGAGGACAACCAGTCTGGGACAGTGCCCGAGGACAACCAGTCAGTGACTGTGCCCGAGGACAACCAGTCTGGGACAGTGCCCGAGGACAACCAGTCTGGGACAGTGCCTCAGAACAACCAGTCTGGGACAGTGCCCGAGGACAACCAGTCTGGGACAGTGCCCGAGAACAACCAGTCAGGGACAGTGCCCGAGGACAACCAGTCAGGGACAGTGCCCGAAGACAACCAGTCTTGGACAGTGCCCGAGGACAACCAGTCAGGGACAGTGCCCGACGACAACCAGTCAGTGACAGTGCCCGACGACAACCAGTCTGGGACAGTGCCCGAGGACAACCAGTCAGTGACAGTGCCCGAAGACAACCAGTCAGTGACAGTGCCCGAGGACAACCAGTCTGGGACAGTGCCCGAAGACAACCAGTCAGTGACTGTGCCCGAGGACAAGCAGTCAGTGACTGTGCCCGAGGACAAGCAGTCAGTGACTGTGCCCGAGGACAAGCAGTCAGTGACTGTGCCTGAGGACAACCAGTCTGGGACAGTGCCTGTGGACAACCAGTCAGGGACAGTTCCTGTGGACAACCAGTCAGTGACTGTGCCGAAGACAACCAGTCAGTGACAGTGCCCGAGGACAACCAGTCTGGGACAGTGCCCGAGTTCAACCACTCTGGGACAGTGCCCGAGGACAACCAGTCAGGGACAGTGCCCGAAGACAACCAGTCTGGGACTGTGCCCGAGGACAACCAGTCAGTGACAGTTCCCGAGGACAACCAGTCTGCGACAGTGCCCGAGGACAACCAGTCAGGGACAGTGCCCGAGGACAACCAGTCAGTGACTGTGCCCGAAGACAACCAGTCTGGGACAGTGCCCGAGGACAACCAGTCTTAGACAGTGTCCGAGAACAACCAGTCAGTGACTGTGCCTGAGGACAACCAGTCTGGGACAGTGCCCGAGGACAACCAGTCTGGGACTGTGCCCGAAGACAACCAATCAGGGACAGTGCCCGAGTTCAACCAGTCTGGGACTGTGCCCGAAGACAACCAGTCAGGGACAGTGCCCGAGGACAACCAGTCAAGGACAGTGCCCGAAGACAACCAGTCAGTGACAGTGCCCGAGGACAACCAGTCTGGGACAGTGCTTGAGGACAACCAGTAACGGACAGTGCCCGAGGACAACCAGTCAGGGACAGTGCCCGAAGACAACCAGTCTGGGACTGTGCCCGAGGACAACCAGTCTGGGACAGTGCCCGAGGACAACCAGTCTGGGACTGTGCCCGAGGACAACCAGTCAGTGACAGTGCCCAAGGACATCCAGTCTGGGACAGTGCCCGAGGACAACCAGTCAGGGACAGTGCCCGAAGACAACCAGTCAGGGACAGTGCCCAAGGACAACAAGTCTGGGACAGTGCCCGAAGACAACTAGTCTGGGACAGTACCCGAAAACAACCAGTCTGGGACTGTGCCCAAGGACAACCAGTCAGGGACAGTGCCCGAGGACAACCAGTCTGGGACAGTGCCCGAAGACAACCAGTCAGGGACAGTGCCCAAGGACAACAAGTCTGGGACAGTGCCCGAAGACAACTAGTCTGGGACAGTACCCGAAAACAACCAGTCTGGGACTGTGCCCAAGGACAACCAGTCAGGGACAGTGCCCGAGGACAACCAGTCTGGGACAGTGCCCGAAGACAACCAGTCTGGGACTGTGCCCGAGGACAACCAGTCAGGGACAGTGCCCGAGGACAACCAGTCTGGGACAGTGCCCGAAAACAACCAGTCTGGGACTGTGCCCAAGGACAACCAGTCTGGGACAGTGCCCGAAGACAACCAGTCTGGGACAGTGCCCGAGGACAACCAGTCTGGGACAGTGCCCGAAGACAACCAGTCTGGGACAGTGCCTGAGAACAACCAGTCTGGGACAGTGCCCGAGGACAACCAGTCTGGGACAGTGCCCGAAAACAACCAGTCTGGGGCTGTGCCCGAGGACAACCAGTCAGGGACAGTGCCCGAGGACAACCAGTCTGGGACAGTGCCCGAAGACAACCAGTCTGGGACAGTGCCCGAGGACAACCAGTCTGGGACAGTGCCTGAGAACAACCAGTCTGGGACAGTGCCCGAGGACAACCAGTCTGGGACAGTGCCCGAGGACAACCAGTCAGTGACTGTGCCCGAGGACAACCAGTCTGAGACAGTGCCCGAGGACAACCAGTCTGGGACAGTGCCTCAGAACAACCAGTCTGGGACAGTGCCCGAGGACAACCAGTCTGGGACAGTGCCCGAGAACAACCAGTCAGGGACAGTGCCCGAGGACAACCAGTCAGGGACAGTGCCCGAAGACAACCAGTCTGGGACAGTGCCCGAGGACAACCAGTCAGGGACAGTGCCCGACGACAACCAGTCAGTGAAAGTGCCTGACGACAACCAGTCTGGGACAGTGCCCGAGGACAACCAGTCAGTGACAGTGCCCGAAGACAACCAGTCAGTGACAGTGCCCGAGGACAACCAGTCTGGGACAGTGCCCGAAGACAACCAGTCAGTGACTGTGCCCGAGGACAAGCAGTCAGTGACTCTGCCCGAGGACAAGCAGTCAGTGACTGTGCCCGAGGACAACCAGTCTGGGACAGTGCCTGTGGACAACCAGTCAGGGACAGTTCCTGTGGACAACCAGTCAGTGACTGTGCCGAAGACAACCAGTCAGTGACAGTGCCCGAGGACAACCAGTCTGGGACAGTGCCCGAGTTCAACCACTCTGGGACAGTGCCCGAGGACAACCAGTCAGGGACAGTGCCCGAAGACAACCAGTCTGGGACTGTGCCCGAGGACAACCAGTCAGTGACAGTGCCCGGGGACAACCAGTCTGCGACAGTGCCCGAGGACAACCAGTCAGTGACTGTGCCCGAAGACAACCAGTCTGGGACAGTGCCCGAGGACAACCAGTCTGAGACAGTGTCCGAGAACAACCAGTCAGTGACTGTGCCTGAGGACAACCAGTCTGGGACAGTGCCCGAGGACAACCAGTCTGGGACTGTGCCCGAAGACAACCAATCAGGGACAGTGCCCGAGTTCAACCAGTCTGGGACTGTGCCCAAAGACAACCAGTCAGGGACAGTGCCCGAGGACAACCAGTCAAGGACAGTGCCCGAAGACAACCAGTCAGTGACAGTGCCCGAGGACAACCAGTCTGGGACAGTGCTTGAGGACAACCAGTAACGGACAGTGCCCGAGGACAACCAGTCAGGGACAGTGCCCGAAGACAACCAGTCTGGGACTGTGCCCGAGGACAACCAGTCTGGGACAGTGCCCGAGGACAACCAGTCTGGGACTGTGCCCGAGGACAACCAGTCAGTGACAGTGCCCAAGGACATCCAGTCTGGGACAGTGCCCGAGGACAACCAGTCAGGGACAGTGCCCGAAGACAACCAGTCTGGGACAGTGCCCGAGGACAACCAGTCTGGGACAGTGCCCGAGGACAACCAGTCTGGGACAGTGCCCGAGGACAACCAGTCAGTGACTGTGCCCGAGGACAACCAGTCTGGGACAGTGCCCGAGGACAACCAGTCTGGGACAGTGCCTCAGAACAACCAGTCTGGGACAGTGCCCGAGGACAACCAGTCTGGGACAGTGCCCGAGAACAACCAGTCAGGGACAGTGCCCGAGGACAACCAGTCAGGGACAGTGCCCGAAGACAACCAGTCTTGGACAGTGCCCGAGGACAACCAGTCAGGGACAGTGCCCGACGACAACCAGTCAGTGACAGTGCCCGACGACAACCAGTCTGGGACAGTGCCCGAGGACAACCAGTCAGTGACAGTGCCCGAAGACAACCAGTCAGTGACAGTGCCCGAGGACAACCAGTCTGGGACAGTGCCCGAAGACAACCAGTCAGTGACTGTGCCCGAGGACAAGCAGTCAGTGACTGTGCCCGAGGACAAGCAGTCAGTGACTGTGCCTGAGGACAACCAGTCTGGGACAGTGCCTGTGGACAACCAGTCAGGGACAGTTCCTGTGGACAACCAGTCAGTGACTGTGCCGAAGACAACCAGTCAGTGACAGTGCCCGAGGACAACCAGTCTGGGACAGTGCCCGAGTTCAACCACTCTGGGACAGTGCCCGAGGACAACCAGTCAGGGACAGTGCCCGAAGACAACCAGTCTGGGACTGTGCCCGAGGACAACCAGTCAGTGACAGTTCCCGAGGACAACCAGTCTGCGACAGTGCCCGAGGACAACCAGTCAGGGACAGTGCCCGAGGACAACCAGTCAGTGACTGTGCCCGAAGACAACCAGTCTGGGACAGTGCCCGAGGACAACCAGTCTTAGACAGTGTCCGAGAACAACCAGTCAGTGACTGTGCCTGAGGACAACCAGTCTGGGACAGTGCCCGAGGACAACCAGTCTGGGACTGTGCCCGAAGACAACCAATCAGGGACAGTGCCCGAGTTCAACCAGTCTGGGACTGTGCCCGAAGACAACCAGTCAGGGACAGTGCCCGAGGACAACCAGTCAAGGACAGTGCCCGAAGACAACCAGTCAGTGACAGTGCCCGAGGACAACCAGTCTGGGACAGTGCTTGAGGACAACCAGTAACGGACAGTGCCCGAGGACAACCAGTCAGGGACAGTGCCCGAAGACAACCAGTCTGGGACTGTGCCCGAGGACAACCAGTCTGGGACAGTGCCCGAGGACAACCAGTCTGGGACTGTGCCCGAGGACAACCAGTCAGTGACAGTGCCCAAGGACATCCAGTCTGGGACAGTGCCCGAGGACAACCAGTCAGGGACAGTGCCCGAAGACAACCAGTCTGGGACAGTGCCCGAGGACAACCAGTCTGGGACAGTGCCCGAGGACAACCAGTCAGTGACTGTGCCCGAGGACAACCAGTCTGGGACAGTGCCCGAGGACAACCAGTCTGGGACAGTGCCTCAGAACAACCAGTCTGGGACAGTGCCCGAGGACAACCAGTCTGGGACAGTGCCCGAGGACAACCAGTCAGGGACAGTGCCCGAAGACAACCAGTCTGGGACAGTGCCCGAGGACAACCAGTCAGGGACAGTGCCCGACGACAACCAGTCAGTGACAGTGCCCGACGACAACCAGTCTGGGACAGTGCCCGAGGACAACCAGTCAGTGACAGTGCCCGAAGACAACCAGTCAGTGACAGTGCCCGAGGACAACCAGTCTGGGACAGTGCCCGAAGACAACCAGTCAGTGACTGTGCCCGAGGACAAGCAGTCAGTGACTGTGCCCGAGGACAAGCAGTCAGTGACTGTGCCCGAGGACAACCAGTCAGTGACTGTGCCCGAGGACAACCAGTCTGGGACAGTGCCTGTGGACAACCAGTCAGGGACAGTTCCTGTGGACAACCAGTCAGTGACTGTGCCGAAGACAACCAGTCAGTGACAGTGCCCGAGGACAACCAGTCTGGGACAGTGCCCGAGTTCAACCACTCTGGGACAGTGCCCGAGGACAACCAGTCAGGGACAGTGCCCGAAGACAACCAGTCTGGGACTGTGCCCGAGGACAACCAGTCAGTGACAGTTCCCGAGGACAACCAGTCTGCGACAGTGCCCGAGGACAACCAGTCAGGGACAGTGCCCGAGGACAACCAGTCAGAGACTGTGCCCGAAGACAACCAGTCTGGGACAGTGCCCGAGGACAACCAGTCTGAGACAGTGTCCGAGAACAACCAGTCAGTGACTGTGCCTGAGGACAACCAGTCTGGGACAGTGCCCGAGGACAACCAGTCTGGGACTGTGCCCGAAGACAACCAATCAGGGACAGTGCCCGAGTTCAACCAGTCTGGGACTGTGCCCGAAGACAACCAGTCAGGGACAGTGCCCGAGGACAACCAGTCAAGGACAGTGCCCGAAGACAACCAGTCAGTGACAGTGCCCGAGGACAACCAGTCTGGGACAGTGCTTGAGGACAACCAGTAACGGACAGTGCCCGAGGACAACCAGTCAGGGACAGTGCCCGAAGACAACCAGTCAGGGACAGTGCCCGAGGACAACCAGTCAGTGACTGTGCCAGAGGACAACCAGTCAGGGACAGTGCCCGAGGACAACCAGTCAGGGACAGTGCCAGAGGACAACCAGTCAGGGACAGTGCCTGAGGACAACCAGTCTGGGACAGTGCCCGAGGACAACCAGTCAGTGACTGTGCCCGAGGACAACCAGTCTGGGACAGTGCCCGAGGACAACCAGTCAGTGACTGTGCCAGAGGACAACCAGTCAGTGACAGTGCCCGAAGACAACCAGTCTGGGACTGTGCCCGAGGACAACCAGTCTGGGACAGTGCCCGAGGACAACCAGTCAGTGACTGTGCCCGAGGACAATCAGTCAGTGACTGTGCCCGAGGACAACCAGTCAGTGACTGTGCCCGAGGACAACCAGTCAGGGACAGTGCCCGAAGACAACCAGTCTGGGACAGTGCCCGAGGACAATCAGTCAGTGACTGTGCCCGAGGACAACCAGTCTGGGACAGTGCCCGAGGACAACCAGTCAGTGACAGTGCCCGAGGACAACCAGTCTGGGACAGTGCTTGAGGACAACCAGTAACGGACAGTGCCCGAGGACAACCAGTCAGGGACAGTGCCCGAAGACAACCAGTCTGGGACTGTGCCCGAGGACAACCAGTCTGGGACAGTGCCCGAGGACAACCGGTCTGGGACTGTGCCCGAGGACAACCAGTCAGTGACAGTGCCCAAGGACATCCAGTCTGGGACAGTGCCCGAGGACAACCAGTCAGTGACTGTGCCAGAGGACAACCAGTCAGGGACAGTGCCAGAGGACAACCAGTCAGTGGCTGTGCCAGAGGACAACCACTCAGGGACAGTGCCCGAGGACAACCAGTCAGTGACTGTGCCAGAGGACAACCAGTCAGGGACAGTGCCAGAGGACACCCAGTCAGGGACAGTGCCCGAGGACAACCAGTCAGTGACTGTGCCAGAGGACAACCAGTCAGGGACAGTGCCCGAGGACAACCAGTCAGGGACAGTGCCAGAGGACAACCAGTCAGGGACAGTGCCCGAGGACAACCAGTCTGGGACAGTGCCCGAGGACAACCAGTCAGTGACTGTGCCCAAGGACAACCAGTCTGGGACAGTGCCCGAGGACAACCAGTCAGTGACTGTGCCAGAGGACAACCAGTCAGGGACAGTGCCCGAGGACAACCAGTCAGGGACAGTGCCAGAGGACAATCAGTCAGGGACAGTGCCCGAGGACAACCAGTCAGTGACTGCCCAGTTATCTCTCAGTGGTGAAAGTTAGGCACAGCAAAAGCTGTCCTAACCTTTACTGCTAAAGCTAACCGGGCAGCAGCTGAATATAGCCACCGACCGGTTAGCTTCTGGCTTCCGTGGCAAATCCGGATAATGAATACCAGCATTAAATACAGTTATGGTTATAGTTTAGCCGGGTTAATTGTTTGCACTGTAATCGCCGCTGCCACCGCTGAATATTGGGCCCATAGTCTTAAATTGGGTCTACACCTTAACGTGAAAAAGACAAAGATCCTGACAACTGGTAAAACCAATAAGTTCATCGTTCATGAAGAAGAAACAGAAATAGTGGACAACTTTAGCCTGCTTGGATCAATATTCAATAAAGAAGCAACAAGCAGTCAAGAAATCCAGCACATTCATCTTGGCAGAATCACTATGAAGGACCTAGACAAGACTCTCATGAGTAGAGATGTCTCTCTCCATACAAAGATTTCACTTGTCCAAGCCACAGTATTTCCAATAACGTCACGTGGGGTGGAAGGCTTCAGATCATGGCCCATGGGTGTGTGGAATCTTAAGGTATGGGTGGGTCTTTGATTGTGCCTTTAGGTGGGGGTTTGGGGTCAGAGGCATGTCTAGGAAGGCAGGTTATTTGATGGGGTCCAGATTCCTTGTTTGTGCCAAGGCATGGGAGCCCCCAGACCATTGATCATCTGTTTACAATGTTGGCCCTTTAAGATAACAACCATGAGCATCAGGCCACGTGTTACAGGCCCCATGCTCCTGGCTGGGAAAAATAACACCATCTTTTAGCTTTTTCCTCGGAATAATGTAGCTTACGGTGATCAGCGCTAGCTGCATTTTTCCTTTACTATGAGTCACTAACCTGCGGTACTGAGTTACTGCAAGTTAATGACTCCTACGACAAACTAAGCCACAGTAAAATATTCAATTTTACTTTAGCTTAGTAAGTTCTCCTCTCAAGCTAGTATGACCCGAATAGTGCAGAGGAGAGATTATATGTACAGTGTTGGATGTAACATCACAAGCCTGTTCACAGAGGTGCTGATCACAGATAAGCATAACAAGTTCGTTTTCAGCCTTGTTTTCAACTTTGGTGGAACTTTCAAGGACTGAAGTATCCGTCAAAAGCAAACCAACCAGAAAACCCAAACAACCTTACGGAACGACCCCCCATTCATTGCTGAAGTGGCATGCCAGCGCAACTCCTCGATTATGAAATCTTTTGTGCACACAAACAAAGTTTTCGGAAACACGTCAGTGCACTGACCTTCAGGCTTCCTGAACCAGTTTGGATTGGCTTTCCCCTGGAAATAAATGCTTCCACAGGAAGATCCAAAACAGACCCAAGTCAAAGTATTCCATGTACTTAAGTATTTTTAACCTTGTGTACTATACCCAGCACACAATGTTTTTAAAATACATTACAGCTTACTCAGCAAAACAAATGCTCCATTTGCAATCAACAGAGGATTTTTAACGTCTCTGAATCTATGATAAAAAGTAAAGATTAATCTGCAGATAAATCTTGCATTACCGATGTCGAGAAAGATTAGTTACTCTCTCTAGTACGCGTCTATACTCTTTGACATCCAGGGTTATCTGAGATTACACTGTTTTTATATTTATTGAGTTCTGAAATAAAATTTATCATAAGGAGATTTTTTTCAGAGCTTGTAAGGGGCAAATGATTACAGGCCTCACACTGTTCCAAAACCAATCTGTTACATACTTTTGCATAAAAAAATGCTTGAAAGTACAATAGATAAAATATAGTTCAGCAGAAATGTATCTGATATCCTTATAAAAATAATAAATAAAGTAGAACTGGGTTTTTTTCTGAGAAACTAATTTTGCAAAAAGAACTGCGTCATCTATGCTGAATAAATTGGTTATTGTGCTGTCTGATATAACTGATCACTTTTACAATTTGTTTCATTTTTATTTATTTAGCTGTGTTTATATACCGCTTTTCACCGGGTCAAAGCAGTTTACAATAAACAATAAACACTGGTTTCATCCCCTGGTTTGGCTACAAAATACATGTATTCCATCAAATGCCTCACTGTCCTTCATCGGTCACTACCCAGAAACAAATTTTTCACTAGGCAAAGTCCACAAGGTCTGGCCTCTGAGGAGAACCACAGTAATTAAAATTTGCAGTGCATGCTATGTTACCAAGAGCTTGGGGAAGCACCTAACTGAATGAGAGCACAACAATGCATCAGTCCCTTGAAAATTACTGACTTAAAACTAAATAAAGCAGTGTTATTGCTGTGTTGGCCCAGTTGAATACTCAGACCACTGCAGCAATGGTCTTATGATGAGGATACTAACAGGGAAATCCGAGGCGCTTGAAGTTGAAATGATCAGGGCCCCTAATACTAACATGTGGACAGGAATTTTTGAGACTGCCCACAGTATCTGTGGGGCTACAAGTTGATTTCTGAAGGGACACACCCCATTGCTGGCACCATGGGGATCTCTTACCCCATAAAGAATGAAGGATAAAGACCACGCCGGGATCTCAAAGCAAATGCCGGCCTATATCCCAGAGAAGTATCCCAGAGAGGGAAACTGAAGTCAACAGAGTGAGATTTTTCCAACTGGTGCATCCAGGTTACAAATCTAAAAAGATGTAAATGTAGTATTGCCTTACCAAAGGAAAAAGCTGCAGAAAATGATATTTGCTTTCCTTTGGTGCTTCTGAAAGGAAATGAAGGCAACAAATTCTCTGGGCTGAAAAATTGCTCAGGGAGATGGGATGAAGCTGGAGGCAGGACACAGGGTGGTGAGGTCAGATTTCTTCCTTGGTTTTTCTCCTCTTATGCTTGTCTCTCATGAAAGCAGTAGCCAGGATCAGTGCACTGGCCCCGAGGCTCTAATGCTTGTGAGACAGGTCTTAAGAAGCATGAGAGTGAGAGCCTTCAAGTGAATGTGACACACTCCTAAGTAGTGAGACTTGCTCTCTCTGTATATCTCAGCTGGCCAGCTCCAGCCTCGCCCCCTTTCCCGCAGTGAGAAGTATGCTCACTGCTGACAGCATGCAGTTTCCCTGCAGAGTCCCTTAGCAATCTTGCCATGGGCCTTCTCTGCAGGTAAACCAGTGTTTACCCATAGAATGCAATGCGTACCTTTGAGTCAATGCTGACTCCTGGCAACCCAGAAGCTCCTGGGTTTTCTTGAGAGTGTGACTGGAAGTAGATTGTCAGGCCTTCCTTCCAAGGCAATGGAAGGTTAAGTGACTTGCCCAAGGTCACAAGGAGAGCTAGTGGGAATTAAACCCTGGTTTCTTGGTTAACAAGCCAGTGCTCTAACCACTAGGCTACTCCTCCACTCCACCCATGGAATAGGCCCCTTGAAAAACTGTACCCAAACAAAGACTTAGGTTATTTAAATTCATTCATCACTTTTTTCTCACTGTAACGTTATCAAACCTCACCCTTTTGCCCCTTCCCACCCCCACTTTAATATAATTTGTGGTTCACCCATATGCGCAGGCAATGGCACCTTTTGCTCTAACCTGCTCATATAGAAGCCCAATGTATCGATTTCCAGATCATTCCGCAGAAATGGCCCAGAAATATTCAATTTTTTAATCATGCTACAGGCTTACTTAAACACTATGTTAAGCACATTCAAATTTTTTGTATTAAAGTTTGTGAAATCATTGACTTTAAAGTAAAAATCTTAATGTCTCCCAAAAATATAATTACGTTTTGAAAGAAAATGACTATTTGCATATTTTTGCATGCAATTAACAATGTGAACATTTGTAATGAGCTGCTCTGCATAATTATTCAGCTCATTCCCTATTTTGCAGAATGAGCAGTGTTACAGTTTGTGCATTAAAATATTGGAAAGCATGCCTGAACATGATCATTCATTTTTAGTATGAAAAATCTTATTGCTGAATTTGCTTTTCTCTGATTCGGACATGGACCTGCATGAAAAAAGATTTTGGTTTGTTTTTGTGATATTTTCAGACTTTTCCCTGATTTTTGGACATTTTTTTCAGTTTTTACCAAAAGTTTTGATTAAAAAACATTTTTCATGTGCCTTAGAACTTTTAATACGTGTATTGATTAACTTTGTTGTTGTTAAGTGCTGTCGAGTCAATCTCGATCATGACAACCCTGTGGATAGTTGTCCCAAACTGTGTTCAGTCTTCAGTTAGGCGGTTCATTGTTGACAGAGTGGCATTCATAGCTGCTGTTATTGTATCGATCCATCTCATTGCTGGCCTTCCTCTTTTGCATCAACCTTCAACCTTGCCAAGCATGATGTCTTTCTCTAATGATCTCTCTCTTCGCATGACGTGTCCAAAGTATGAAAGTCGAAGTCTTGTCGTTTGAGCCTTTAAAGAAAGCTTAAGTTTGATCTCCTCTAGTACCAATTGACTTATTCTTTGGGCAGTCCATGGTAAACTGGACTGCTCCTCTCTATAACCTTTTCTTCCACTGCCAACTCTAGACTTCGATTCTTCCACCTTGCTGCTCCTTATGCCTGGAACAAACTACCCAAATCTCTACATCAGGCTTCATCTCTCCCCCTTTTCAAATCCATGCTAAAGGCTCATCTCTCTGTGGCTGCTTTTGGATCTTGAACCCTTGTTTTCCTTCTGTCTCCTTACTACTGCCATTTGTACCCCTTATTCTTAACTATTGTATTGTCTGTCTTGATTAGAACATAAGCTCTGATGAGCAAGGACTGTCTTGCTGGAACGGGTAAATGTAGATCGATTGTTTACCTTATCAGAATATAGAAAGACTAGGGGACATGCAATGAAGCTACAGGGTAAACTATTTAAGACTAATAAAAGAAAATATTTTTTCACTCAACGTGTAATCAGACTCTGGAATTTGTTACCGGAGGATGTAGTAAAGGCTGTTAGTGTAGCTGGGTTTAAAAAAAGGTTTGGACAAGTTCCTGGAGGAAAGGTCCATAAACCATTATTAAGAAGGGACCCAGGATATCAATACTTGACCCAGTACAAGCATTGTGGAACCTGTGTCTTTTGGGGAAACTGCTAGGTACGTATGACCTAGATTGGCCACTATTGGAAACAGGATACTGGGCTTGATGGACCTTGGTCTGACCCAGTATGGCATATCTTATGTTCTTATATGTATCTGTACAGTGTTGTGTATGCCTTGTAGTGCTATATAAATGATTAATAGTAGTAAACACAGTATTCTTTGCCAGCACCATAATTCAAAGGCATTGATTTTCTTCCTGTCTTTCTTCTTCACTGTTTATATGACATTATTGAAAATACCATGGCCTAGACAAGTCGAATCTTTGCATGTAGAGAGAAATGAATTAATTTGTAGGTTAATGCATATTAAATCAATTTTGCATGTGCTGAATTTTTTAAAAAACATTAATGAACTGAAGGTGTGCTAATGAATGCAAATCCCTAGGACCTGATGGTGCATCAGCTCCTGAAATCTAGACAAAGAAGGCATCTTTCAAATTACATAATGGCATCTCTACCTCCTACCTATCTACCATGATACATGGACAAACCAACGTCAGAAGCAGAAGAAATAGTACCCAGAACCTTCTATCAATACCTCCTTCAATACACAAAACCAAACAAGCTACCAGCAGTAGGGCCTTCAGGTACACTGCCCCCTCCTTTGGAACTCTTGCCCCGATTCTATTAGGTCAATCAAGGATCTTCAGACTTTCCGCCAGGAATTAAAAACTCTACTTTTCACTGAATGTTAAAACACTTCCACTGCCACCAATACATTCCCTCTGTTCTCCCAACTAAGCTAATTCCCCCTCTTCTTATCGCCCTCTGCCAAGACTATTTCACTGTAAACATTACGCACAGCTTGACAGTCTTGTAAATAGTTAAGAGTCCCAGCTACCACTATACTATGGTATATGTGATCAACTGGCATGTAAATAATTCTTTGTATCATAGTTCTATATGTTCTCTGTAACTGAGTTATTGCTCGATATAAACTGCCCCTGGTTGATGGAAGGGGCAGTATAGAAAAACTGTTTAAATAAATCAATAAATCTTAGAAGAGCTAGGTGGCATCTGCATACAAAGTAAGTTCACACATGTACTGTAAGTAGTGATTTTAGAAAATGTGCCATGTACACATGTGTATCTGCGCCATGCATCTTCTAGCCATGATGTACACATGTGTATCTGCGCCATGCATCTTCTAGCCATGATGTACACATGTGTATCTGCGACACGCATCTTCTAGCCATGTACACATGTGTATCTGCACCACGCATCTTCTAGCCATGATGTACACATGTGTATCTGCGCCACGCATCTTCTAGCCATGATGTACACATGTGTATCTGCGCCACGCATCTTCTAGCCATGTACACATGTGTATCTGCGCCACGCATCTTCTAGCCATGTACACATGTGTATCTGCGCCATGCATCTTCTAGCCATGATGTACACATGTGTATCTGCGCCATGCATCTTCTAGCCATGATGTACACATGTGTATCTGCGCCACGCATCTTCTAGCCATGATGTACACATGTGTATCTGCGCCACGCATCTTCTAGCCATGATGTACACATGTGTATCTGCACCATGCATCTTCTAGCCATGATGTACACATGTGTATCTGCGCCACGCATCTTCTAGCCATGATGTACACATGTGTATCTGCGCCACGCATCTTCTAGCCATGATGTACACATGTGTATCTGCGCCATGCATCTTCTAGCCATGATGTACACATGTGTATCTGCGCCACGCATCTTCTAGCCATGATGTACACATGTGTATCTGCGCCATGCATCTTCTAGCCATGATGTACACATGTGTATCTGCGCCACGCATCTTCTAGCCATGATGTACACATGTGTATCTGCGCCACGCATCTTCTAGCCATGATGTACACATGTGTATCTGCGCCACGCATCTTCTAGCCATGATGTACACATGTGTATCTGCGCCATGCATCTTCTAGCCATGATGTACACATGTGTATCTGCGCCACGCATCTTCTAGCCATGATGTACACATGTGTATCTGCGCCACGCATCTTCTAGCCATGTACACATGTGTATCTGCGCCACGCATCTTCTAGCCATGATGTACACATGTGTATCTGCGCCACGCATCTTCTAGCCATGATGTACACATGTGTATCTGCGCCACGCATCTTCTAGCCATGATGTACACATGTGTATCTGCGCCACGCATCTTCTAGCCATGATGTACACATGTGTATCTGCGCCACGCATCTTCTAGCCATGATGTACACATGTGTATCTGCGCCATGCATCTTCTAGCCATGATGTACACATGTGTATCTGGGCCACGCATCTTCTAGCCATGATGTACACATGTGTATCTGCACCACGCATCTTCTAGCCATGATGTACACATGTGTATCTGCGCCACGCATCTTCTAGCCATGATGTACACATGTGTATCTGCGCCACGCATCTTTTAGCCATGTACACATGTGTATCTGTGCCACGCATCTTCTATCCATGATGTACACATGTGTATCTGCGCCACGCATCTTCTAGCCATGATGTACACATGTGTATCTGCGCCACGCATCTTCTAGCCATGATGTACACATGTGTATCTGCGCCACGCATCTTCTAGCCATGATGTACACATGTGTATCTGCGCCACACATCTTCTAGCCATGATGTACACATGTGTATCTGCGCCACGCATCTTCTAGCCATGATGTACACATGTGTATCTGCACCACGCATCTTCTAGCCATGATGTACGCATGTGTATCTGCACCACGCATCTTCTAGCCATGATGTACACATGGTACGAGCACACTTTTAAAATATAGAGCACATGTTCTTCCCATTGCAAAAAATTACCCCACTAGGCTTCACAACTCTTGCAAGTGTGAGCTAACTGCTTACCTGGACCTTGGACTTAGAAGAGTGATATAGAAAACAATTTTGTTAATCTCCCTGGCTTTAAAAGCCGCAAAGTTGAGGTTTATACCTTGGTTCCTTAAATTGCTCCTCTTTTACATGTAGATTTACCGGATCTAGCACTTACATATGCAAGTACCATCACTTGATCTGATTGCCCCCCCCCCAGCAAAAAGATGTTCCAATGCCCCTGCACATATTTGTTCTCCTCCTCTCTCCCCACTGTTCACCTCTTGTCCCTCACACATATACTCCAATCCTTCTCTCACTTTCTTCTCCTCCTTTCCTCCACTGTCTCTATCTTCCACCATCCCTTTTTCAATGTCCCCCTCTTCTCCACCTTTCCCTCCATTGTCTCTATCTTACAGGGCTTCATCTTGTCTCTCGTCCACCCCTCTACTCTTTTCCTCCCTTCCTCATTCTGTCCTCTTCCACCTCCACCTTTTGCTCATCCCCTTCTCCTCCCTCTCATGAACAGTGGCAGCAGTGTGGGTCACACAGCTACTGAACAGGTGCAGCACCGCTTCTCCCTTCATCCCAAAGCCTCCTTCCAAAGAAGGTGGGTAATGGGCTCGGGCAGCACTGCACCTGTTCAGACGGCCGGTGCTGTCGTCACTTGCTTGTGCAGGATTAGTGCAAATTATAACAATGCCGGCAAGCAGATAGAGAGGTCCTTGCACGATGGGAGGTACGAGTGAATGTGGCAGCCTCGGGCCTCACATCACCGTGGTAACTTCCCCCAGGATTTCACTTCATGAGCACTGGGACTCAGTTGTTAGAGACCATGAGGCTAAAGGCTAGTGGTATAAATTCCACCTAAGCAGCCCCTGCAGTGCAGGGATATTGGGTAAGCACGGAGGGGGCCCACTGATAACCTGAGGTGCATCTCCCCTTAATGTGAACTGCTGCCACTGGGCAGGGCAAATGCAGCAGGTGGTGGAAAAGATGCCGGCACTTAGTATTGGTACCACCTGAAACAGAGCCCTGCTACTCACCATATGAAAAAGATTATAGGGTCACCTCAGTACCAGTCACACGAGTTCCCTCTACTGCCTCCAAAAAGTATAATCAGCACCTGTGTAAAACCTGCCAGAGCAGAACAGCACTAACAGGAAGAAAACCATCAAAAGACGGCACTTCAAATATTACAGGAGGAATAAACCCTGAAGCAGCAATACGTCTTTTATCTTTATCTTTATTTAACACTTTATATACCGCCCTTGTCGGAACATGAGAGCGCTTTACAATAAAATATGCTAGCACCATAGGAAGAAAGGAACTCCATTATAAAATGAAAGGAAAGATCGACCAGTAGGGTCACTTAGAAGCAGACAGAGAAGCAATAGCTAAACAGAACTACTGGAGGGGAGGTCAAAAGCCTGTTGGAACAAATATGTTTTCAATAAGGTTTTGAAATTTTGATATGAGGATTCCAACCGGAGGGAAGATGGCAAGGCGTTCCAAAGTGAAGGTCTGAAAAAAAAGAATGCAGCGTGACATGTCTGTTCTAGATGGGCCTGTGAAGGGGAAGGAAGAGATAGACGATTGGCATGTAGTAAACCGAGTTGACGGTAAGGAGTGTGGAGAGAGACAAGGTTTGCTAGATACAAAGGATTTGATGTATGAATGACCCTACGAGTTAGAATGAGGAGCTTGTATTTGAACCTATAGCGGAGTGGTAACCAATGAAGCTGAAAAAGGAGGGGTGTTACATGATCGGATTTCCGGGCATTGGTGACAAGTCGAGCAGCAGTATTCTGCAATAGTTGTAAACGATGAAGCTGGTAAGATGGTAGGTTAGCAAAAGCCACATTACAATAGTCCAATCTGGACATAACCAAGGCCAATAAGAGGGTGACAAGAGAATCGTGAGGCAAGATGGAGTGAACTGATCTAAGTTGCCGCAATATAAAGAAAGAACAGCGAGACAGATTCTATACATGGTCGTGGAAAGATAGCAAAGAATCCAGAGTTACGCCTAAGTAATGAAAAGAGGAAGTGAGAGGAATAGGGACAGAATTTATTTGAGGCATGATTGTTGGGCAGGACGTACCAATAGAAACCCACATGGTTGTGGATTTTGATGGATTCAGATGAAGAAATTTAGAGGAAAGCCAAGTGGCAATATGAGAAAGACAGTTATTGAGCTGAGTAATGTCAACGTTAACCGGGGAGATATGGAAGAGGAGGATAATATCATCGACGTAGATATAAGTTGAAACTGGGAATTGTTGGATCAAGAGGGGTAAAGGGGCAAGGAGAGGGGGAACAGAACAAACTGGATTGCAGCAGAGCCCTACACAGACACCGCACACTAGCAGAACATCTCAAGGGCTCTCAAATAAGGAAAAAGCAACTACAAATTAAAAACTGGAACACGCGGACCAAAACGGGAACGGAAACCAAAGAAGCCAGGATCTGCATGCAGGGCAACACTGGAAAGACAGAAAGAAATTCATTGCCTCCTGTATTATGTAAAATGCAGAGATGGTATTTTCTAATCAACAGCTGTACGCTGCCAGGGCTGGCCCAAGGGTTTCTGCCACCCTAGGCAGAAGCTCCAGCTGCATTGCCCCCTGTGCCACCCCCCCATGCACTGCCCGCCCCATGCTGAGTCATGATCCCCCGCTGCCGCTGATTCCAGCAGCAGGCGGCTCACTGGCAGTGGCAGGCCTTGTGTTTCTGCCCCTGAACCTAGCTGCCTGCCACCAGAATCAGTGGCACCATGGTCAGCATGGGGGAAGGGCAGAGCAGCTGGGCACATGGGGGGAGGGGCAGCAAGCCATGTATGCCAAAGCAAATGACCTGCTGCCCACAGACGTCTACCACCCTAGGCAGCTGCCTAGCAGACGGGCCGGCCCTGGCACACTGTACGTAGTCTGTGCCCCCAGCTATACCTACCCTCAAGATACGTGCACTCAGATCAATGCACATACTTTTACGCCGGTCGGCATTGGATAAGAGGCCATTAACATGCGCATGTGGTTACACAGACACAACAGCAGCTAAAACAGTAAAATATCTTACATCTTGTGACGAGGCCACAAGTGTAATTTGACCAGAACAAATACTGACCTTGGGCAAGTCACTTAACCCCCATTGCCTCAATTACAAAAATGAGACTGTAAACCCTTGGGGCAAGGAAATACCTCCTGTACCTGAATGTAACTTGCCTTGCACTGGCTTGGGATCCCACAGACCAGGGTTCGATTCCCACTAGCACTCCTTGCGGCCTTGGGCAAGTCACTTAACCCTACATTGCCTCAGAAAAATCCACGTTATCATTGTCCCTGTTAAATGTACATTACCAAGTTTAGGTTTCAATGTAAACTGCTTTTATTGAAATGATAAAGCGGTATATAAAACCTGTTAAATAAAATAAAAAAAAAAATACTACTGAAAAGGCCTGCACTAAAAAAATCCATCCATCAATAAATATATAAACTGTCATTTCAATAAAGTTTCCCGACCTTTAGTCTGCTATTAAAATCCAACAAGACCCAAGAACAGAACCTGAGACTACAGTAAATGCATGACCTGGAGAGAGGTGACTCCAGACTCAGAGACGAGTTAGTTAAGAGGTCCAAAGCAGTGGGCAGGATGCTCCTTAAAACTGTGAGGAGTTCCTTTGTCTCGTTTTCATTATGGTGGGGAGGGGGGGGGGGGAAGGCCTTTATCTGCCTAAGTACCTGCTGCCCATCCTTGGAGAAGCACGATGGTTTGAAGCCTGAATCAAGTACAACAATGCAATAAAAAAAATTTCATTAAAAATGGGAGAGACAACAAAACAAAATCACTTCCCAGAAAATTCTGAAAATAAAACAATTAGCAGTTTTTTGCATCCATACATTTTGGTACTGAAGAATCTCCCTAAAATTTCCTCCTCATCAAGGCCAGTGTCCTATGACTTCTCCGTCAGCACCTTAAGAACTAGAAATAGCTGATAAGACACCAAATTGTCTTGCTTGTGTTCTATGAACCCGATTCAGCTTTTTAGACCTTACAGTCGGTAAACAGATAAAAATGTGATCCAGACACGCGGATCCCTGCCCAAAACAGATTCGCCACCCCCCATGGGACAGGGGCACATGCTGGAACAGAAATATTTTATTTGGTATTTTTGTAAGTGAATGGATAAATCAGGTTAGATGAAGGCCATTTCTCCATAGACTTAATTGCTTTACTTTGGAGGACATAAATTGACTTTGCAATATCACAGAGAATAATCTGACAGGGATATGGTAGCAAGTTCCAACAAAGAGTAAAGGACACATCAAGGTCATCTGCATCCAGCCTGTATCTAACTGCTCCATTCAGAGAGGTGGAACAGAAACACAACTCATTCCAGTCAACGTTCTGCTATGAAATGCCTTATCTTGCAGATCTATTTCCCGCTAGTGGACAGCCAAGCAAATATGTGGTTCTGCCTTATGGAAAGCTATGTGAGGAGCATAAGCTGTTGAGACAAGGCTAAGAGGTCTTACATAATGCTTTACAGTACCTGTCTGACTCTTGCTCTGCTGTTTCCTGTTTGATCTCAAGTGTGTTGAAGCTGCTCATGTCCACATACCCATCATTTTCATTAGCAGAGGACAATGCTCTGCTTGGGTCTTCAAAAAACTCTGTAAAGGTTCCAGTTCTGATGTGCCTCCTGCTAGGAATTTGTATATTTTCATAATCTGAGCTCATTGCTGGAATATTTTCATAATCCGACGTGTCAGCATTGGGAAATGAAATAGATCTTGGTTTGGTTAAGGGTAGGGGCAGGAATGGAGGCCTGGCACGATCTTCAAATGATTCCACCCTTGCCACAGTCCTGCTGAAAGTCTTGGCTGTCCCTTTCCTCTTCCCATCTTTATAGAAGAGGACCATGGAGGGAGACTCTGAAGCTCTCACCTTCCCAGAACGTGACTTTAACTGTGGTGAGCTCCCCAGGCTTCTCCTATCCAGTTCCACAACTCTAGCAGGTCCATGATGGCTCGATTCTGAAGAAGACCTGGATGACGAGACGTTAACATCCACATGCACTTTGTTTTCTGTTTTCTTTCTGAATTTTAGAGTGAGGAATCGCTTAAAGGATAATTTCTTCTTCTTGAAATATTTATCAGGGGACTCGCTCTCTATTAAAAGAGAGGGAGAACTTTTAGTGATTGGCTTTTTGGTGATACAGGCCAGTTCAAAAGGGGGCGGAATGTCAACTACTGAAGATGGGGTGGAAACACTACCCTGTGAATAGTGACTTCTCTGAGAAAAACTACCTGAAGAGCTAATAACACAAGGCAGAGAAAGATTGTCGTCTTTCCTCTTTATTCTACGGTCCTCAAATATTGAGCCTTCACTGTCTCTATAGACAGAGACTGGGCTATCCCTGCCCTCCACAGAGTAAGATCGTGGGTATAAAATAAAGCGTCTAGGCTTGGCTGGTAATATCCTATTTCCATCCATCTGTTTTCCTTCCATAACTTGCAAATTAGCTAGAGGAGATACAGAATAACTGACTGGGGATTGAAGGTCAGTTTCTGGTCCAGGCTCTTCCGGTACTGTTTCAGGTACACAGCCAGGTAATTTCCCAGAGTGAGAACGTGATCTAGTGACAATGTTTTTTCGATCAAAAGATAGCAGATTATTTTCTACATCCATACTTTGTTCTCTTATGCTCCAACTGCTTGAAGGACCATCTACTGATATGAAGTATCCAGGTTCTTCTCCATGTATAGTACTGCTGCATTTTAAGGGCAAACTATCTCCTAGCACATAGGGGTTTGAATCATCCTCATCAGTTTCTTCAGGCCTCTCAATTACTTCTGTACTAGATAAATATTTCCTAGATTCATTTTTACATTCATCATCATTTATAATCTCACTCTGATCATTTTCAGCTAATGGTCCTGTTATATTCTTTTCCTCTATAACCTTTTCCAGTTGAATGCCAGCACTATCCTCACTGTCCACTTCTTTATCTTTAGAGGTATCAATGTCGTCATCATCCAAGGGTTCATCAGAGTCCACTTCCAGATCTTCACAATTCTCCTCCAAAATGCATTCAGTGATGCTGCTGTGGATAAGGCCCATCTCTGGACCAGATTCTAGCTCTGGATTGAGGTTGTGTTGAGGAATGCCAGGTTCTTTGCCACTATATGATCTACAGTCTTCTGAGGGCAAAAGGCCATCTAAGTTTCCTTGAGCAGAATTAACTACATCTTCATGAAACTCATTCTCAAAGGGAATAATTTGACAGCTATCATCTATATCATAATTTGTCATATCTTCTTCTTTTAAGTCTTCCATTTCATCATGTGCTGCCTCTGAAGTTTCCTCTTCACTTTTTATCTCAATGGTTTGATAACCATCATCTACATTGTCTTCATGGTCTATGTTTGTGCCATTTTCAGAATCTGTGGCTCCAGCAGTTATCAAAAATGAAGCTTCTCTCTCATTATCAACATCAGCATCACTGCACGAGTCCCCTGAAAACTCAGCATCATGTTGTTCATCTTCAGCCATTTCCAGTCCAGCATCTGTTCCTTCGTCATCACCTGGGTCTTTGGAACTTGTGGTCTCGTCCACTGTGCTAATATTTACTAATTCCAGCTCTGCATTCAGCTCATAATCATCATTCATAGAGCATACATTCATAATGGCATTTACCACCTCCTCCTCCTCCTCTGACAAAGTCTGACAGAGTTCAAATTCTGGGTTGGTTGGTTTTTCACCAACAGAAAATGGATCACCTATAGTTAAGTCTGTGAAAATAACCTTGTCACAAGTACTACTGCTTACATCCTCATCCATATCCAAAGTGGAAGCATTTTCAGGGTTATACTCATTATCCTTTATGAGATTTACATCGTGAAACATCTCATCAACCCCAATTGTAAAGCCATTTTCAATGGCATCTGGATTGTTTTCAAAGTCTATCATGTCATCTACAATTGTAGACACTAAATCATCCATTTCAGCTGCTGGTGAAGGTTGATGATACATTTCTACATGATTGTCATTGTTTTCAATATCTATTGACTCTTCTGAGTCATAATTTACAGTTTCAACAATATTGGATGGTCCGTTATCCCCAATCTCAGCAACTGCAGAGAGCTGACTGTTTTCATCACTAGCAATGCCCCTGTTCTCTTCCTGGTTATCATTCCTTTCTGCGGATTCTAAGGGCTCTCTGTCTGCAGACACAAGAAACTCACAAAGTTCTTCATTTCTTAGGCCGGGTACTACAATATACTCATCATTAATTATTTCCATGAGTTTGGATCCTGTGCAGTCAGTGCTACAATGAGTTCCTTCAGAAATCTCTTCATCTGAGCCTGCCATTTCCCCATTTGTACATTTGTTCACACTACTGTTTGCACAGAGGCTGGGGCTCTGGTCTGTGGCAGGCAATACTACTGGTTTTGGAGCAATGGGCGGTTTGGGTCCTCTTGACACAGAATTCGGATTTTGAAGAACACTTGATTTTGACATCAAAGTAGGATATTTGATGACACAAATAGGATGATCAGGAGTCTTTGGCTTTGGCGCTAGTAGTGGTTTTGCGAGATCTGGAAAGAAAAGACAAAGTTAAACAGGATAACATCAAAGTCTGCTGTAACCAAATTATGCAAGTTTACCTATAGCTGAACCGAAAAACTGACTTGGGCCCTCTTTTTGGGATGGAAGGCGTTATAAGCCTATAATAGAAATGGAAATAAAATATGTCTACCATAATCCATATAACTAACACTAGCTTAGGGCCTGACTTACTGAAGTTCCAGTTCCCAACAACATGGAAAAAAGCCTTTGTAAATCAAACCCATAGTGTTAATAATATAACAAGAAATAGCAAAGCCTGATAAAAATGAAGGTTCATCAGCCCAGACAGCTGACAGCAGCAAATCCTCTTAGGCAAAACACTTTGACTAATGGCAAAAGGAACTCTATCAAATGAGAATAAACATAAACATAAACTACAAAAAAGGAGGATATTTCAATATATTTAAAACTGTACAGACCAGGTTTGGTACAGATTGAATCATATCATTGTATCCTAAAGTAATACAATGCAATCTTAGAGCACAGAAATTCCAACGAGCCTCCTTTATGGTACTATTTCAGCAGGCAGAAACTACTGGAAAAAGGTAAAAGACATTGAAAACCTAGCAACCTTCTTTTATCTGTTTATGCTTTAAAATAGCAAAGAAAAAAAAGGAAGAAGAGAAAATGGAAAAGGCAGCTACCAGACAATTTGTTGTAATGTCTCTGCTGCTTTTACAGAGCCTGGAAGGTCGTTTACCAATAATATGGGACTTTGTTTTCCATAGGCAACACATGTAACCTCGCCTGAAAAAAAACAATGTTTTAGGACTATTTCCATGTTATATATTGTGCTAATCAAGCTTTAAAGTCCCAGAACAATCGGTATTCAAATATGAGAACTTCTAATTGCAGGAAATACCGTAGATCCCCCTCTTGTCGCCCAAAGATATTTTTGTCGGGCATAAACCGCAAGAGGAGGAGAATTGCACTCCCCCTCACACACAGTACATGCCCCTTTTATTCGTCAAAATATTCTCATGATGCTGTTCTTCACAAACCAAATTAAAAACCACACTTATCTGATCAAACGCACGACGTGCACGTTTCGAGGCTGAAGCCCCTGCTTCAAGTGCTCCCAATGAATTTCAGTGTGTCCACCATTTCTCATAACCGCCAAAAAACGCCGAACAATTGGCCAGTCAAATCAGGGATACCTGCTCAGGATAGGCTACTTACAGAACCGTCCATCATCCGAGAACACCAATCATATGAAGGGAATCCCCACACATCACGGGGTTCCCTGCAGTGAAAGGTAATTATGTCAACATCCTGACCAATCAATTTCTCGATTCAAACCTTCAGGAGAAACAGTTCGTAAGGTGAATATCCAACGCTGCTCCAATCTATGCAACTTCACTACTCGATCCCCACTTCTAGGATCCATTGGAACATAGTCAATTACTGTCCATTTCAATTGCTCAAAAATATGGTGCCGAATCCATTTTAAGGATTCAGCGGTTGTGTACATCTATTGTTCAATTTAAACATCATGCAGTTGATTTGAGGAATAGACTTTTAAGTAAGGGGTATCCTCAGTCGGTGATCTCCCGTGCCTATCGCAGGGCTTTATATTCTCATCGAGAATGGTTTATTGATTTCGATCCCGCTCAATTTAAATCTCCTAATGGACTGGTTGATGCACTGACAGGTATATTGCCATATATGAGTCATTCAAAAGCTGTCACGCATATTCTAAAGAAATATTGGTCAGTGCTATCTTTATATCCTTGTTTTAAGAAGCCCTTGCGGATTACATATTCTCGGGGGAGAAACCTCCAGGATGTCTTGGTAAAATCGGCGGTCTTAGGGGATAGACCGGATTGTCCCAGGGCTAGATCGGGGTTCCATTCATCATGTAATCAGTGCAATCATTGCGTCACTACTATTTCTGGTCCTTCGTGATCTGATTTATTGTCTGGCTGGGTTTTTCATCATCGATGGCAGACTTCATGCACTTCTATGTTTGTCATATATTTTTTGGAATGTCCTTGCCCATTGCGATATGTGGGGAGCACCACCAGAGCAATAAAGATTCGATTGGGGGAACACGCTTCACGTCTCCGTCAGTCAGTGCAGACGGCTCCGATTGTACAACATTGTCTGGATCGACACCATATTTTTGAGCAATTGAAATGGACAGTAATTGACTATGTTCCAATGGATCCTAGAAGTGGGGATCGAGTAGTGAAGTTGCATAGATTGGAGCAGCGTTGGATATTCACCTTACGAACTGTTTCTCCTGAAGGTTTGAATCGAGAAATTGATTGGTCAGGATGTTGACGTAATTACCTTTCACTGCAGGGAACCCCGTGATGTGTGGGGATTCCCTTCATGTGATTGCTGTTCTCGGATGATGGACGGTTCTGTAAGTAGCCTATCCTGAGCAGGTATCCCCGATTTGACCGGCCAATTGTTCGGCGTTTTTTGGCGGTTATGAGAAATGGTGGACACACTGAAATTCATTGGGAGCACTTGAAGCAGGGGCTTCAGCCTCGAAACGTGCACGTCGTGCGTTTGATCAGATAAGTGTGGTTTTTAATTTGGTTTGTGAAGAATAGCATCATGAGAATATTTTGACGAATAAAAGGGGCATGTACTGTGTGTGAGGGGGAGTGCAATTCTCCTCCTCTTGCGGTTTATTCCCGACAAAAATATCTTTGGGGGACAAGAGGAGGATCTACGGTATTTCCTGAAATTAGAAGTTCATATATTGTGCTAAAGCTTTTAAAAATATCTGAAACTATCTCTGTGAAAAACATAATTGAAAATGGTCAAAATCTTAGTACTGAAAACTCAAATAACTAACCAGGAATTTTTCTGCAAATATACCAGACAACTGGTATGGTAAACCTTAGAGTTTTTGTTCCAAGCTTAAATCAATACCCATATTTCCCAACTTAAAAAACCAAAACATGTACATGCACACATTTAAAATATTTCTAAACCCACCCTCCATAACTGCTGTGGTTTGAACATTTAGCTGTAGCAGAAACTGACTTCCATATAAATGGGCCATATCCATTAGCAACCACAGTCCTTGAAGACTACAATCTGGTTTTCAGGAGATCCAGTACAAGCTTGAAATATATTTAAATATAATTGGTCCAAGAAGGCTGCATATTTGGGGCATTCTGAAAACCTGTTTGTGGCTCCCAAGGACCAGATATATGCACTCCCTTATCTTTTAAGTGTTCCAAATGGCATTTCTAATATCATGTATCATACCACAATAAAGAAAATTCTGCCCTGACAAACACTCCAGTGTGACATCACAGAAAAGGAGCAAAAGGAGCGTTTCTGTTTACAGAGCAGATCACTTGTCAGTTTCTAATGGGCTAAGGCCAACCAGAAAGTCTGAAATATATCTGACTTCAAGAAAGCATGGGATAGAAGATCTCTAGGGGAGGCGAAGGGATTATAGGGCTCAGTAGTTGATGTGGATGGGCAGAATGGATAGGCCCTATCATCTTCTTTCTGTCGTTATTTTCTATGTTTCTGTGTAATCTAGGATGGTCCTTTTTCAACCTTGGCTGAGATTTAGATCCCGACCCATGTGGTGACATGAAATGTTCCATAAAACAACGCAAATATATCAAATGCTCAAAATCCACAAGAGCTCGCAATAGAGAAGCGAAGAGAGGAAACTACAGGAGCCGAGATCATTTTTTTTTATAAGAAACTGACTGAAGAGCACTTTAAACTCAACTCTTTCAATCGAAGAACATGGAAGGCTTAAAACAGTTGCAAATTTAATCAATCATCTAATTTCACCATGAAAAATAAATATACACACCTGAAAATCCTTTGCATGGCTACAAAATGGAAACAAAAAAAACGGCATACCCATGTTAAAAAAAAAGGAAGTCACAGACTGCATTCCGTCTCCGGCAGCGAACGTCTGAGGTAACCTCAGACATCTTTGGAAATAAAACTCTAGGGAGGTCACTTCACTGAGAAACAGGTTGTTTGTGGGCAATTCACGTGCCCCATCATAAAAACCATTGCTCTGGAGAGCCGTGACGATAAAACGGGGATTCTTCCGGCCATCCGTTTGCTCTGCAAGTTTATCAGCAGCAACCAGCAAAGAGAAGGAAAAGCCAGACGCGATTTAGAGAACTACACAATCCCAACAAAACTAAGGATCCAGAAGAGAGGACCAGCACTATAACAGCGCCTCCTACCGCCCTCTACTGGCCAGGGTATCCCCGAGCAGGAAGATGGAGCATTTTTGGAAAGCAGCAAGGAAATGCCTTATAACTTGGCAGTACACGTTTAAAAAAAAAAAGCCCTGCTTGGCATATTGTGAAGCCTAGAAAAAGGAAACATCAGTCTGCAATGGATCAGATGGCAGAGTACATGCCCTCGTCCTTTGGTTCCCAGCGGATCAGCACGATAAGCGCCTAAAGCCAACAAGGAGGAAACAGGGCACTGGATCAACCAACTGAGACCACAAGTAATTCAGTAGAGCACCACTAAAACCACAAATTAACCACAGCACTAGAGCTCCGACCGCAGGACCAAAGCAAAGGTCATGGAAAACTTGTATCCGGTGCATTTCAGAAGAAGCCACCGGGGTGGGGGGTGCAGGCGGGAAGGAGGAGTGTAAAAGCCCCCCACAGGGTCCCCTTCCCCCCATTTCACAGCTCTTGGTAGGTAGCTGCCTGTTTCAGAGCACAAGAGGCAAGCGGAGGGCGGTGGTGTCCCTCCAGCTAAACAAGAATTCACAATTTGCTTCTACAGTTGCGCATCCGTAACGCAATGAAAGTTTGGCAGCGCGATAGTGGACGCCGATTCTTGTCTAATCGCCCAACGCTGAAATTTCAGCGCAGCAGCTGCACCTCTCGAGCGTCTCGAAGAGCAGAAAAAAGTATTTAGCAAGGAGGCATCACTGTAGGCACCGGGGCATCTGCAGGCTAGTTCCCTCCCTCTCCCCAGTCACCGCTCTCACTTACCTGAGTTCATCTTCCGAAAAGCCAACTGCCCCCGTCTCCCGAATCAGATCATAGTGTGCAAGGAGGCCACACGGCGAAGCGTCTTCTGGCCAAGCCCGGGGGCTCAGGCACCTGCACGTCTCATCTGCTGCGAGGTCCCAGCGCGATGCAAAGCCTGCAAATGACAGCTAGGCATTTCCCTTCCTTTCCTGCAGAGGAAGACCTTTTTTTTGCTCACTCAGGGATTGAGCCGCGAAAACTGAGGGGCTCTTTGCAAGCAAATACACCGAGATTTAAAGAGACAGCCCAGCCCTGTACTCTCGCAGGGGGAGAGGGTCCATTTATTAAAGTTGCGTGGCAGTTTTGCTGCAGTGCAAACATTGCACCAGATTTATCACGAGAGCATCCCGATATGAAGAAAAGAAAAAGTCCCAGAATCAAATCTGAGATTTAAAGTCTCTAACATCAAAAGCTGGGAGAATTGTGGCATTTTTGCATTAGGATTGTTAATAAACAACATGCTTCAAAAATATAATACAACATGCTTCAATATATATTTTTTTATTATATTAATTTTCTGCTTTGTGAACCTTGGATTTCACCAAGGGCAACATCAGATTTCAAGGTTATAAAAATTCTAACACGTGGAAGGAATTTCCATGCCTGAAAATTAACAAGGTGAGGTATATTCTGGGGACATACAGGTCTTTGCTAGCCAAAAATCATTAGCTAATTGGATTGGCAATTAAAATTAGGGGTATGTAAGATTGCCATCTGGCCCCATATTTGCCTCTGGTCCCTTCCTCCCAATAGGCTGCTCTAATCTTGGTTTCACCTTACTGAGACTATAGGTGGAAAGTTCAGCTTCCCTTTCTACAGTGCTGTTTAATTCACCAGGAGTGTGGTGAGCAAGAATCACACATCTCACTGATGGGGAGGTTGCCACCGGTACATTAAATCTGTGGGCTCAGATGGGCAGGTACATGATGTAGGATTGTCACTAGAGATGTGATCTGCTTTCTTGTATTTAGCTGCACTAAACTACTTAGTGCATGCTAAGGGCTCCTTTTACTGAAGCCTGCTAAGGATTTGCAATTAATGCACCAAAGAAATGCATGTTAATTGCAAAGTCTTCATGTTCGCTATCAGGAAGTGAGCACTATGTTCCTGGCAGCTGATATGTGACGGGCCAGTCTAACAGTCAATCCTCCGAAGTGCATTCACTTAATGACTCCCATAGAGGAATCGTTAGATGAACTCACATTAAGAGTCGCGTCGCCACTGAGCACGCAGCAGTTGCCCTGGCACTCTACACACCCGCACTGACCCATTCTCCGCCCCATCACCGTGCATTGCAGCATGCGGTGGTGGACACACTCATGCATTAGTCATCTCAATGTGAAGTGTATGCACCTTCAAGAATGGCTTGCCGATGAAGTGGCTGCATTTCAGAGGAGCATGAAACAGCTGCTTTTGAAGAAACGCTTTTTTGATGTTTTGAAGTAATACTTGATCATGTTACTAACCCCGAAGCAGAACTAAGTCAATGGACTACTAGTTCGAAACACAACATTGTGTCAGTTGACATGGTTGGTTATGGTGTTTTATTAAAGGAATTAAAAAGAACAATCTTTTTTTCATGAGTAAAATGGACCCTTACTGAACTAGCTATATCTGGGCTAGATTTTATTTTTTTGGTCTGACAAAACCTTTTTTTGTTTTCTCAGGAGTGGCATGATTGTGATTTTTTTCAGTGGTTTTTCTCCTGGTGAGGGTGTCATGTGAGTTTTAAAACACAAATTAACCAGCTAATGGGCTTTAGTAAAATGTTTATTAACAGCCCGATTCTCACGTCTAGCCCCGTGGGATCAGAATCACGATCAGGCCTGTACGTGAAGGCCGGGACTGCGATTCAGCCCAGCCTGCACATACAGGCCTTGCCCGGCTAACTCAGTCAGGGCTTTTAAATGGAACCGTGGTGCCATAGCTACTGGCTGCCATGGCACTGTGGCACTATTTAAAAGCTGCAATCCCCAGCCACCAGCTCTTGCAGCTAATTCCTCATAGTCCAACCCCTGATCTGGCCTCCCAGGGCCATGGTCGGGCTGTGGGGAATACCTTCTGCCCCCTGCTGCCCCTTCCCAGCCAATCCTGCAGAATTGGGGAAGTTATTCCACCTCAGTGGTGGAATAACTTCCCCGTTCAAGTTGACGCCCCCAGACGTACAGGGCCGGCATTAGAATCGGCCCTGTATGTCCGGGGATGGCGACCGCCCACTGCCCGCCCTAACGCTACCCCCAATCCTCCCTTTCCCGCCCCCGTCTAACTTCCCTGTACATCCAGTGGGGAAGTCAGATGCTGGTGGGGAGGGCCACGAATAGCAGGGATGGCACAGAATAACCCCCTAAGGGGCCTCCCCATCAGCTGTATGGGGAAGTTCAACGGGGGTAGGGAGGGGAGGATCGGGGGCAGAGTTAGGGTGGGTGGTGGGTGGTCACTGGCCCTGGATTTACAGGGCCATTTCTAATGTTGGCCCTGTACGTCCAGGGCCGGTGACTTGTATGGTGAAGTTATTCCACCTCCGGGGTGGAATAACTTCCCTGGATGCAGTGGATCGGCGGGCCTGGGGCGCGGATGGAGCAGGGGGGGCCGAGGACATTCCCCGCAGCCTGACCCCTTGCCCGATCGGGGGTTGGGCTGTGGGGAATCAGCTGCAGGAGCCGGTGGCCGGGATCATGGCTTTTAAATGCAGCTGGACGCCATGGTGCCTTGGCTCCATTTAAAAGCCCTGAGTTAGTCAGGCATGTCCTGTTTGTGCAGGCTGGGCTGAATCGCAGTCCCGGCCTGCATGTACAGGACTGTTTACGATTCTGATCCCGCGGGGCTAGACGTGCCCCATGGGATCAGAATCGCGATGCCCTCTCTACATCTGGTTCAGACCAAATGTACAGAGGGCTTCGATGTCCGGGACGGAATCGGGCTATAAATGTTTAGCTAATGTATATAACACACTGTGAAACCTTTTAACACATGCCAAATGAAATAAAAAACAAACAAAAAAAATTCCCCCAAAATCTCCAATAAAAAAACTTGAAATGAACATTTTATCCTTGCACGTCCTCAGCTGCCACCTCGCACAGATCAGCTGATATAGACTGGTACATTCTTGCTTTTACTCCAAAGCATTTCTTAGGAAAACTACATCTCCATGCAAGCCATTAGGCCTGGATTTAGGCACAGGCAACATAGGCAACTACCTAGGCCAATGAATTTTGAAGGACCAAATTCCTAGACTAAATGGGAGCCTCATCATATTTGCTTTAGGAGCAAGACCGCCTGTTTAAATTAACCGTTGTTTCGGTGTGAACATCGGCTAATTTACAGTTGGGATACGGTGAGTCCATGGGGTTTAAATAGCCACATCGAGTGGCATTGGTTCTACAGAAGCATGGGAGAGTGAAATGTACTGGGGAGTCCTAAGGCACATGCTCCAGGGGCCTTTGTAACGCCGATGTAGTTGGTGCTAGTGGTACATGAAGTACAGGTCAGTGGAGTGGTCTTATGTGTTAGGCAAATATGTGAGCGGTTTTTCAGGTAATCCCTGAGTTGATGAGTGTATTTTGTTTTTAGATACCCTGATGAAGCCAGTAGCAGCGAAACTATGGGCCCGATTGGTTGCTGATAGTGTGAGAGTTGCTCCAGTTTTGTGTATGGTGGTGATCCCAGTTTTTGGCGACAGTCTCCTGTAGTGTTGGATCACAGGCAGTTCATCAGAGAGGTTCCTAAAATGGTTTAGGATATTCTGCAATTGACATTTGAGGCATCTGAGTTTTGAAGAACCTTTTTGCTGAGGACAGTGGTATATGGCTGGGGAGGAAGTGCCGCAACCATATACCACTTGTTTGATCGCTTTATATCCTCCCTTGTTTGATCACTTTGAACTCTTTTGATATCATCTATATGAGTTATGTAATTTAAAGCCTGTAGCTGGGGTTATATGGTATTTTAAGTGGTTTTGGTATGTTTGATGTGTATGAGTGCATCTTCATGTGCGAGGGGAATACTTTGTATATTGGTTTTATGGTATTAGGATTTATATAAATCAATTTATTGTATATAAGTAGAATAAAATATGAGTACAAAGTGTTATTATATCTTTTGATATTACTTAGAAAATAAACACTTGTAATTGAGAAATGTAATATATGCCATGTTTTGATCATTTGGTATTCACTTGATTTGGTTTAAACATGAGAGGTAGTCTATGGTCTTAGACGGCTAAATGTTGCATTGTATTTGTGGTGATAGTCTATCTAGTCTGCCATTTCATATCAGATAGGCCGTGTAGTCTTTTTCATTATGTGTTTACTATTTAGACGTATGATGTCCAAAGATGCATTTTTATAGGATTTTCTGGGAGGGATGGTGTTGAGATGATTGCGATTCAGTTAATTATGAAAATCTTGGGGCTGGGGCGCTAGGAGTCTAAAAGCTAATTGAGAGGTGGTACGAGGCTGAAGGTTTGCTTTGGACACTAATAACCTTGCACTGGCCCTGTTTAAGAGCCTGATCTGTGAAACCCTTCCATCCCCACCAATCTCTGGTGATGCCTGTGGGTGCCAACCCCTTAAATCCGGCCTGCATGCAATGGGGAAAAGCCTGGTTGAGTTTCAGATGGATAAGGTGGCAACCTTAGCTGTCTGGGCACAGGTCTGCCACAATACAGGTGTACTCCAAATGAGTCATGGGGGGAAGACAGCTACTGTAACTGGGGCTGCCCCTGCTGGTCACGTAGCAGCCATGAGGGTGCACCTCAGAGTACCCATCTCTCCAGCTTGGGGCCAGCGGGATTACCAATGATGCCCAGGCATAACCTCTAAGCGGAGAAAAAGGTGTAAAGGGCAAATTAAATAAAATATTAAATAGTTATTCACTTTCAGGCTGCCTCCTCTTTGACCTTGAAGAGTTGTCGAGATTTTGCACGTTTAGCAGAATTCGTTAACTACTCTCTGAAGGAAGTCAAGTTACAATAGGAGCTGTGAAGCAAAGTAAATGCGGAGGAGACACTGGTAATGGAATTCAAGAGAGTCTGGGATAAGCACAGACAAGCCCTGGGCATGAGGACGCGAGGGACTGGGCTATGGGACACAGCACCAGGGATAAAACTGGGCCTTATCTGCCATCCCAAACTGTGTCTCTCTGTTTCAGTGCCCTAAGGTTTCTCTGCAGTCCCACACCACCCAGTAAGGTATTAATAAATACATAAATAAATCAGATTATACTTTTATTTTCTTGCTGCTTGCCATGAATTATTATTAAGTGAATTAATTTACACAAAGAACATTCCTAACCTTTTCTTTTCTTCTGCTCTCCTTTCATGTGGACGTGACAGGAGTTTATTGGAAGGCAGGAAATCGCTGCTGGGAAGATTTGTTTGGTCACGGTGAATCTAAGGAATTAATTTGGTTGGAAAACATCAGAACATGCAGGAGGCAGGGATAATTAGAGGAACAATGGGGTATTTTGCTCATGTCAGAAATATTTCTAGGTAAGTGTTAGGTAATAAAGTTTGAAATATGGGCGCTAGGAGAGTATCATTTACATTATCAAACCAGAGAGTCTCATGTTCAATGGCATTCTGCCTATTGTACCTCTGTGCTATTATGCCGGCCCAGAATGGGATATCTGCGGCATTATTCACTAGATATAGCTTTTTTTGCAATTCATTCATTTACTTTCCTTGGGATTCATAGATTGAAGTGTTATGATTGGTCTGCAAGGGTCAAAAAAGAATTTGTAGGTGAGACCTTTAAACTCAATACACCATCGAGAGCTAAGTTTCCTTCATCAGGTCAGTAAGACTGTCATTCATTTATCTGATATAAGGAGTTTAGCTCTTGAAAGCTAATCTAAGAATACTGTAATCTAATCTCAGTTTTTATATTCCCCCTCTGCTTCAGCAAAAATACAAAAATACATGATCAAATGAACCCCCCCCACTCAAATAATAAATAGAAGCTAACACAATCTAAATACATAATACTGAATGCCTAAAAATATTAAACAATGGGGTTAATTTTCCAAAACACTTATGTGATCAGTGCTGGGTATCGATCCATAAGAGCTTTTTAAAACAGTTCCAGAATGTATATGGATAAATGTTAACTTCTATAGAGCCAAAGTTACCTATCTGAAATTGGGGCAGAATTTGGAATGTTCTGGCAATGTGGAGAGCAGTAAAGTTCAGCCACTCCCTAGATAACTTATTCACTCAAATCTGTACACAAAACTAGCAGTAATAATGCTAGATGGATGTTATCCATCTCTTTTAAATTATGGGTTAGCTACTTGGCTTAATACTTCCTTAAATATCAACATAGTCAGACTTTGATTCAAGCAACTGGCTGGGGTACCAGATTTTGAAGGTACAAAAGGAGGCGTTGAACCCACTTTTGTGTATGTGCTGCTAGAGAGGGGCGTCACTAGGGCACTATGGCCTTCCTCTGTTCCTCTTCTGGTTCTGCAATCTTTGGACTCTGTTACTTCCTTCCTTTTCCCCCAATCCCCACACCTTCTGCTTTCTGGGATCTGTTGTTTGGTCTTGTCTTTGGGTATCAAATTTTAAATTTGGCCCACTGGCAAAGGTCCAGCCTGCTCTTACTGGGCAAACTCATTGTTGTCGTTACAATCTAAAAGAAATAACATCAGATTACTCTCTCTCAGTACAAGACCACATAGCTAAACCCACTATTTCTACTCCAGAATCCCTTCCACCAATAAATCCTCTCATGGCTTGCACCCAGCCAGTCTTTGTATTGTTATTCCTCCAAGGAAGTCTCTAGCCTACAATTCTCACAGCAAAAATCACCAGCAGAAATGTGATATTTTCAGCTGAAGACCAAGGATCTTGCCATGGGGTCCATCTGCCAGCTGCTCATAGAGGTGTTGAGTTGGGCTAAGAAAACAGGCTCACCTACAGCTTGTTGCTTGAGGCCACTTTTTTCTATAGATTGCAGAAAGACATTTAGAAAAAAAAGAACGCAGAGCAAGGGGACTTCTCTTTGTCTTTTTCTGTAACTTTGTCACAATAAGAAAAGCCTAATTTGACAGTGCAGGCTGATGTACTGTCACTCATCATATCATATTTCAGTAGCAATGTGAGCAGATCTTTACTCTGACTGTAACTGTGGCACAAATATATATATAGAAAGAAACACAGAAACATGACGGCAGAAAAAGACCACATGGCCTTTCCCATATCAACTAGCATAGTCCCTTTTTTTCCTTTAAAGATTGTCTGTGTTTGTCCCATGCTTTCTTGAATTCAGATACTGTCCTCGTCTCTACTACCTCCACTGGGAGACTATTCCACGCATCTACCACTCTCCCTAAAGAAATATTTCCGCATATTACTCCTGAGTCTATCCCCTTTCACCTTCATTCTATGTCCCCTTGTTGCAGAGCTTGCTTTCAGTTGAAAGAGGCTCTCCCCCTGTGCATGTATGCCACAGAGGTATTTAAATGTCTCTATCTTATCTCCTCTATCCTGCCTTTCCTCTGAAGTATACATATTGAAATCATTAAGCCTGGCCCCATATGACTTATTACAAAGAGCACTGACCCACCCTCTGCACCATCTCAATCCTCTGTACATCCTTTTGAAGGTGCGGTCTCCAGAATTGCACACAATACTCCAAATGAGATCTCACCAAAGACTTATACAGAGGCACTAGCACCTCCTTTTTCCTGCTAGCCATTCCTCTCCTTATGCACCCAAGCATCCTTCTGGCTTTTGCCATCTCCTTTCCTACCTGTTTAGCCACTTTAAGATCAATCATGCCCAGGTCCTGCTCTTTATTGTGGACAGAAGAATTTTACTCCCTATACTGTATGCTCCCATGGATTTTTGGGCCCAAATGCATGACCCTTCCTTTTTTAGCATTAAATCTCAGCTGCCAAATTCTTGACTATTCTTCAAGCTTAGCTAGATCCCTCCTCATGTTATCTACTCCTTCCTGGATGTCTACTGTATTGCAGATTTTAGTATCATCTGAGCTCCATTTACCTGTACACTTTGTCACCTCCCACTCAACCAATTTCTAACACAGGCAGTCACTTTAGGATCCATCCCTAGGGTGCTCAGTTTATAAGTCAGCTATGTGTAACGGTTTCAAAGTCTTTACTGAAATCTAAGTACACCACATCTAGGGCTCTTCCTCAGGCCAATTCTCTGGTCACACAGTCAAGGAAATCAATCAGATTTGTCTGGCAACACCTGCCACTAGTAAACCCATGCTGACTCGGATCCTGCAATCCATTGGATTCCAGAAACATCACTATCCTCCATTTTAGCAGCAATTACATTAATTTACTCACCACAAAGGTCAAACTAACCAGCCTGTAGTTCTCAACCTTATCCTTACTTCAGCTTTTGTGTAAAGCGACCACATGTGCCCTTCTCCAGTACTCTGGGACTACTCCCAACTCTAAATTGAAAAGGTCAGACAGTGGAGCGCTAGAACTTCCCCAAGTTTAGTTTGATGCAATGCAATGATCTAGTAAGCCTAATGGTCTAGGAGGAAACTGGTTTCTCTGCAGGTTTAAAAACTACAAAAGATATTGAACATGGGCTTGCAAGACCACATGGGTCCCTTTTTCAGATCTCGTATGCTCCTCAAATCTCATGTGCAAGAACACATTTGTATGGTGTTAATTTTGGTCTGGCAAACAGTTCCATGACTCATTTGTTGCACGAACAGTAGAGGCTCCCTTTACCAGGCAGGCCCTATAGAATGGTAGGTATGTGTAGATTGTCCCCCAGGATGATTCCACTGCATGAACACTGGACAATCTCTGCCAGGAGGGTCCCATAGCATGGACAGTAGGATAGGGCTAGATTTAGATAGAGGAAGCAGACATGTGCCTAAGGTGCCAAATTCTGAAAGCGCCCCAGAACTTGGATACCCCCTCTACAATATCTGGGAGATTCCCTCCCCACTGGTCCTCTGCCTTTGGGCACAGTAATCTTAAATCCAGTCCTGCAGTGGGAACCTCCCACCAGGATGGTCCTAGAATATTGACAATGGGGACTATGCCTTTTGTCTCTGAGAGCCCCACACTGTAGGTAGGCAGGTCTCCATTATATGAACAAGGGGGTCTTTTTGTCTCTGAGAATCTCTACAGAAAGGACAGGAAGGTTCCCCACCACACCCCTCTATCATTCTGAAGGACCTACAGCAGAGGCAAAAGCATCCTCCGTCATCTAGGCCAACATTTGAAAAATGAGAGGAGCGCAAAGAAGCCACAGCGCGGAATTTCCCCCAGTTTCCTGCATCGCAGTCTGAACTGCTTTTGTGGGGGAGACGATGGTGTTCTGTGAGCTCTGGAAAGCTACAGAGTCTGTTGTGGAATTGTTTATTTCTTTGGGTGGCTAAAGGGCTCTGAATGTGAATCAAGGTGTTCGCCAAATTAGTATGTGTGATAGACTCTTTCTACATCTTACTGCCTCAGATTTGATCACAGGAGCAGGGAAAAAGTGGATACAGACTTTTAAAAGTCTTGCATATTTTAACTGAGAAAGAATTTACTTAACTTGGATATATAAAATTAAAAGTCAGAGGCCTGGTTAGGAACTGAGATGCTACTGGACTTACCTCTGGTATGATACTGCTGCAAGACCTGAAAGCATGAGGGGAGCAGTGAGTGGAAAGATTTACCCTTAACTATCAGAGCATTAGATAATCTGAGCTGATAAAATTAGAGACCATATAGAGTGGGGGGAGTAGCCTAGTGGTTAGAGCAACTGCCTAGTATCCAGAAAATCAAAGGTTCAATTCCCACTGGCACTCCTTGTGACCTTAGGCAAGTTACTTTACCCTCCATTGCCCTGGAACAGTGGTTCTGAACCAGTCCTCCTTGAACCCCTAGGCCAGTCAGGTGTTCAGGATAGCCCTAATGAATATGCATGAGATATATATGCATTAGAGATATCCTGCCAACCTGACTGGTTTGTGGCCCTCTAGGGCTGGATTTGGAGACCCCTGCCTTACACCTCTGTCATTTAAGATTGTGAGTGGGCAAGGTGCAGATCTCCAAGACATCTAAAAGATTAGATAGAATTTGCCACATGCCTCTTTGCTTCTCACCACCACCAAAATATTGTCTATTAGACAACCTTTTGGTGGTGGTGAGAATTGAGGAGGCATGTGACACATTCTATCTACCATTTTGATGTCTAGGATATCTGCACCTTGCCCACTCACAATCTTAAATGACAGAGGTGTAAGGCAGGGGTCTCCAAATCCAGCCCTAGAGGGCCACAAACCAGTCAGGTTGGCAGGATATCTCTAATGCATATATATCTCATGCATATTCATTAGGGATATCCTGAACACCCGACTGGCCTAGGGGTTCAAGGAGGACTGGTTCAGAACCACTGCCCTGGAATAAAAGGCTGGCAATCTACTTCCAGTGATACATTGCCAAGAAAACCCAGAGGTAGCTGGGTTGCTATGAGTCAACAATGACTTGATGGCACTAAAATAAAAAATAGATGGGAATCTTTAGAAAAATTAAGATGTTTCTCTTATTTCTTTGCCCTGTAGGCAGGCCTGGATTTAGGAAGAAGTAACAATTTCATTTAATATGAATATTTATATTCTACTTAACTATCAAAATCCAGGCAGATTCCAATTAAAATTAATCCATCTGAAATTAACATCTGTGAAAACATACAGTTTCATCATTATATATTTATTTATACAACTTGATATACCCTCTTCTTGGACAAACCAATCAAGATAGTGCACAAACAGTTAAAAAACCCCCCATAATATCAAATAAAGAGAAGTTAAAAATTAAAATAAAATCCCTCCTAAGCCCACCTCCCCACCAGAATGCTGAATTAATAACATCCACTCCCTCTCCAGGGCATATTTAAGGGAACAGGTGGAACTTCAGTCCCTTCTTAAACATGTTCGTAACCTCTTTGGGAGATAACTCAGGAACTGCAATCCTAAAAGTCCTCCTCCATTTTTCCAACCAACCATCTTTCTGTCGGGGACCACCAACCAATTCTTCCCCTCAGACTAACAACTTCCTAGGATGGTTGGCTTGTGGGATGCTTCCCCGAAAATTGTCGTTTCCCCTCCCTCAGAAACTTGAATGCCATCACCAACAATCAAAAGCAGCAACGTTCTCTAATGGGGAACCAGTGTCATTTCTGCAAGAGGGGTCTAGCTCTCTCCTTCCTTCCACTTTTTGTCACCAATCCAGCTGCCCTATTGTGAGCCACTTGTAACAGTCTGGATGGTAACCCAGCATAACGGACCCCTCCATAGCCAATGAACTTCCTATTAATGCTCAAATTATTCTCATAAGAACATAAGAACATAAGATATGCCATACTGGGTCAGACCAAGGTCCATCAAGCCCAGTATTCTGTTTCCAACAGTGGCCAATCTAGGTCATATGTACCTAGCAGTTTCCCCAAGAGACACAAGTTCCAAAATGCATGTACTGGGTCAAGCATTGATATCTTCGGTCACTTCGTAATAATGGTTTATGGACCTTTCCTCCAGGAACTTGTCCAAACCTTTTTTAAACCCAGCTACACTAACAGCCTTTACTACATCCTCCGGTAACAAATTCCAGAGTTTGATTACTCGTTGAGTGAAAAAATATTTTCTTTTATTAGTCTTAAATAGTTTACCCTGTAGATTCATTGCATGTCCCCTAGTCTTTCTATATTCTGATAAGGTAAACAATCGATCTACGTTTACCCGTTCCACTCCGTTCATTAATTTATAGACTTCTATCATATCTCCCCTCAGCCGTCTCTTTTCCAGGTTAAAGAGCCCTAACCTTTTTAGCCTTTCTTCATAGGAGTATCCTTCCATCCCCTTTACCATTTTGGTGGCTCTTCTCTGTACCTTTTCTAAAATCGCTATATCCTTTTTAAGATACGGCGACCAGAATTACACACAGTATTCAAGGTGCGGTCTCACCATGGAACGATATAGAGGCATTATAATATCTTTTGTTTTATTTTCCATTCCTTTCCTTATCATACCTAGCATTCTATTTGCTCTCTTAGCCGCCGCTGCACACTGGGCCGAGGGTTTTAACATGGTATCCACAATGACGCCTAAATCTTTTTCCTGGGTGGTGGTTCCTAATGTGGAACCTTGCATCGTGTAACCATAGTTTGGGTTGTTCTTCCCTAGGTGCATAACCTTGCACTTGTCCACATTAAATTTCATCTGCCATTTTGATGCCCAGTCTTCCAATTTATCAAGATCCTCTTGCAATTTTTCACAATCCTCTTGGGTTTTAACAACTTTAAGTAGTTTTGTGTCATCTGCAAATTTGATAACCTCACTCGTTATTCCACTTTCCAGGTCATTTATGAATATGTCAAAAAGCAGCGGACCCAGCACAGATCCCTGAGGAACACCACTATTCACCTTTCTCCATTGGGAAAATTGGCCATTTAGCCCTACCCTCTGCTTTCTATCTTTTAACCAGTTCCTGATCCACAATAGTACACTGCCTCCTATCCCATGACTCTTTAGTTTTGCCAAAAGTCTCTGATGAGGGACCTTGTCAAAGGCTTTCTGAAAGTCCAGATACACAATATCAACCGACTCAACTTTGTCCACCTGTTTATTCACTCCTTCAAAAAACATAACAGATTAGTAAGACAAGATCTTCCTTGTCTAAAGCCATGTTGGTTGTCTCCCATTAGGTTGTGACTATCTACATGCTGAGTAATTTTATTCTTTATGATGGTTTCTACCATTTTTCCCGGTACTGACGTCAGGCTCAGCGGTCTGTAGTTTCCCGGATCACCCCTGGAACCCTTTTTAAAAATTGGTGTTACATTGGCGATCCTCCAATCTTCAGGTATTAGAGATGATTTTAATGATAGTTCACAGATTACTGATAGCAGGTCTGCAATCTCATATTTCAGTTCTTTCAATACCCTTGGATGTATACCATCCGGCCCAGGTGATTTGCTACTCTTCAGTTTATCTAATAGTAAGACATCTTCCCGATGTATCGATATTTCCTTCAATTCTTCCGCACCTTTAAATACCACTTCAGTCATGGGTAACATCCCTACATCTTCCTCAGTAAAGACCGAAGCAAATAATTCATTCAGTCTCTCCGCTATCGCCTTGTCGCCTCTTAGTGCTCCTTTAACCCCTTTATCATCTAATGGACCAACTGACTCTCTCACAGGTTTTTTGCTACGAATGTACTTGAAAAGGTCTTTATTTCGCGTTTTTGCTTCCGCAGCAAGCTTCTTCTCAAATTCTCTCTTTGCCTGCCTTATCAATGCCTTGCATTTGACTTGCCAGTGCTTGTGCTGTTTCCAGGTTTCGTCATTTGGCTCTTTTTTCCATTTCCTGAAAGATGCTTTTTTGGCAACAACAGCCTCTCTGACCTCACCTTTAAACCATGCTGGCAGTTTTTTGGACTTCCTTCCACTTTTCTTAAGCGTGGAATACAGCTGGTCTGGGCTTCCAATATAGTATTTTTCAACAACAGCCAAGCTTGATGTACGTCTTTAAGCTTCGCAACTGCTCCTTTTAGTTTTTTCTTAACTGTTTTCCTCATTTTATCATAGTCTCCCTTTCGAAAGTTAAAAGGTAGTACTGTGGATTTCCTTACTATCCCTCCTCCACTAATTAAATCAAAGGCAATCATGCTATGATCACTATTGCCAAGTGGCCCCAACACCCTTATCTCTTGCACTAGATCTGGTGTTCCACTAAGGACTAGGTCTAATATGGCTTCCCCTCTGGTCGGTTCATGAATCAGCTGCTCCAAGAAGCAGTCATTTATTTCATCTAGGAACTTTATCTCCCTAGCATGTCCTGACGTGACACTGACCCAGTCGATACCAGGGTAATTGAAATCACCCATTATTATTACTGCACTGTAACTTTTGTTAGCTTCCTTGATTTCTTTGAGCATTTCATCATCCATTTGGTCATTCTGGCCAGGTGCTCGATAGTACACCCCCACTGCCATTGCCTTCCCCCTTTTATATGGAATTTCAATCCATATAGATTCTACAGCAGATTTTGTTTCCTGCAAAACTTTAATCCTTTCTGAGTCAATGCCCTCTCTAACATAGAGCGCAACCCCTCCACCAATTTGATCAGCTCTATCATTACGATATAGTTTGTACCCAGGTATCACAGTGTCCCACTGGTTGTCCTCCTTCCACCATGTCTCTGATATTCCAATCATATCTAACCTTTCATTTAGTGCTATATATTCTAACTCTCCCATCTTATTCTTTAGACTTCTAGCATTTGCATACAAGCATTTTAGAGAATGTATTTTATTCATGTTAATTTGGCTATTGTTAGACATGGGTAAATTGGGATCTTTAAGCTCTGTCTGCTCCATACTTGAGGGCATTTGGGCTACTTTACTCTTTTGTGGAACCTCTCTGCTTTTGGTAGTATCCTTCAAGGATACATTCTTCCGAACCATCCGCTCTTGGGCGACTGTCGGCTTTCCCCTAATATCTAATTTAAAAGCTGCTCTATCTCCTTTTTAAAGGTTAATGCCAGCAGCCTGGTTCCATCCCAGTTAAGGTGAAGCCCATCCCTTCGGAAGAGCCCCTCCTTTCCCCAGAATGTTCCCCAGTTCCTAACAAATCCAAAACCCTCATCTCTGCACCATTGTCTCATCCACGCATTGAGACTCCGGAGCTCTGCCTGCCTTTTGGGTCCTGCGCGTGGAACAGGAAGCATTTCGGAGAATGCTACCCTGGAAGTTCTGGATTTCAACTTCCTACCTAAAAGCCTAACTTTTGCCTCCAGAACCTCCCTACCACATTTTCCTATGTCATTGGTACCGACATGTACCAAGACAGCAGACTCCTCCCCAGCACTATCTAAGACCTTATCTAGGTGGCGCGTGAGGTCCGCTACCTTCGCACCAGGCAGGCATGTTACCAGGCGATCCTCACGTCCACCAGCCATCCAGCTATCTACATGCCTAATGATTGAATCACCAACTATAACGGCTGTCCTAACCCTTCCCTCATGGGCAGATGGCCCTGGAGAAACATCCTCGGTGCGAGAGGGTTTTACATCACCTGGAGGACAGGTCCTAGTTACAGGATCACTTCCTGCCACACCAGGGTGATGCTCTCCTGTCACGTGACCTCTCTCCTCCATGGCAACAGGGGTGCTGCCAGACTGGAGGTGGGACTTCAGGACTATATCCCTGTAGGTCTCGTCTATGTACCTCTCTGTCTGTATTATGTTTTCCAAGTCTGCTACTTTAGCCTCTAGAGAATGGACTTGTTCCCTGAGAGAAAAGAGCTCTTTGCACCTAGTGCACACGTAAGACCTCTCACCAACTGGGAGAAAATCATACATGTGACACTCAATGCAAAAGACTGGAAAGCCCCCATCCCGCTGCTGGACTGCTGTCTGCATCTTAGTTTTAAGTTTGTGTCTAGATCTTTAAGTTCTTACTTACTAGGGGTTGCTATGGGTATTTATACCAATAAAACTGTACCTAATACGTTTAATATACCTTGTTCACCTGAAGCTTAATTAATCTCAGGTCCTTAGTGTATGACTGATTTGGGTAATGAGCTTCACCTGAAAGCACCTCCTGTCTTTTAAGATGTGTAAGTACCTATAAAGCTACGATTATCCCAGGGGAGGGAGGGAAATAACACTTATTAAAAGAGGGCTGCTACACAGTACCCTGTCTTGTGCTGCTGAGGTAAGCTAAATTCTGATTTGATTTAAATTATAGCTCTTAGCTGCTGCTAGGCTCTAACTTCTTATGAAATTTAAACTACAAGCTCTCTGCTGGGTACTAAATTTAACCAGAAAGCTCTCCTCTGTGTTTTAAATTCAAACTTTAATTGCTGCTACTAGGCCCTAACTGATCCAACAAAAAAACAATGGGTTCACAGATTAAGTAGCTTTAATGCAAAGAATTCTTTTTAGAAAATTACCAGAAGTATATACTCACAGTTGCAGATTTCTCTCCAGAAGTAACAGTCCCCCTTTCTAGTCCTCCAAATATGGCCTTAGCTTCCTAACTAATTTCACCTTTGTATATACCCTGTAATACAAATATACAAATTCATCAGAATGAACAAATGGATGATGAAATGCTCAAAGAAATCAAGGAAGCTAACAAAAGTTACAGCGCAGTAATAATAATGGGTGATTTCAATTACCCCGGTATCGACTGGGTCAGTGTCACGGCAGGACATGCTAGGGAGATAAAGTTCCTAGATGAAATAAATGACTGCTTCTTGGAGCAGCTGGTTCATGAACCGACCAGAGGGGAAGCCATATTAGACCTAGTCCTTAGTGGAACACCAGATCTAGTGCAAGAGATAAGGGTCTTGGGGCCACTTGGCAATAGTGATCATAGCATTGATTTAATTAGTGCAGGAGGGATAGTAAGGAAATCCACAGTACTACCTTTTAACTTTCGAAAGGGAGACTATGATAAAATGAGGAAAATAGTTAAGAAAAAACTAAAAAGAGCAGTTGCAAAGGTTAAAGACTTACATCAAGCTTGGGTGTTGTTGAAAAATACTATCTTGGAAGCCCAGACCAGCTGTATTCCATGCTTTAAGAAAAGTGGAAGGAAGTCCAAAAAACTGCCAGCATGGTTTAAAGGTGAGGTCAGAGAGGCTGTTGTTGCCAAAAAAGCATCTTTCAGGAAATGGAAAAAAGAGACAAACGACGAAACCTGGAAACAGCACAAGCACTGGCAAGTCAAATGCAAGGCGTTGATAAGGCAGGCAAAGGGAGAATTTGAGAAGAAGCTTGCTGCGGAAGCAAAAATGCGAAATAAAGACTTTTTCAAGTACATTCATAGCAAAAAACCTGTGAGAGAGTCAGTTGGTCCATTAGATGATAGAGGGGTTAAAGGGGCACTAAGAGGCGACAAGGTGATAGCGGAGAGACTGAATGAATTCTTTACTTTGGTCTTTACTGAGGAAGATGTAGGGATGTTACACAGGACTGAAGTGGTATTTAAAGGTGCGGAAGAATTGAAGGAAATATCGATACATCGGGAAGATGTATTACAACTATTAGATAAACTAAAGAGTAGCAAATCACCTGGGCTGGATGGTATACATCCAAGGGTGTTGAAAGAACTGAAATATGAGATTTACACCTGCTATTAGTAATCTGTGAACTATCATTAAAATCATCTCTAATACCTGAAGATTGGAGGTTCACCAATGTAGCACCAATTTTTAAAAAGGGTTCCAGGGGTGATCCGGGAAACTACAGACCGGTGAGCCTGACGTTAGTGCCGGAAAAAATGGTAAAAACCATCATAAAGAATAAAATTACTCAGCATGTAGATAGTCATGGCCTAATGGGAGAAAGCCAACATGGCTTTAGACAAGGAAGATCTTGTCTTACTAATCTGTTATGTTTTTTTGAAGGTGTGAATAAACAGGTGGACAAAGGTGAGTTGGTTGATATAGTATATCTGGACTTTCAGAAAGCCTTTGACAAGGTCCCTCATCAGAGACTTTTGGCAAAACTAAAGAGTCATAAGAACATAAGAACATAAGACATGCCATACTAGGTCAGACCGAGGTCCATCAAGCCCAGTATCCTGTTTCCAACAGTGGCCAATCTAGGTCATACGTACCTTGCAATATCCCCAAAAGACACAGGTTCCACAATGCTTGTACTGGGTCAAGCATTGATATCCTGGGTCCCTTTTTAATAGTGGTTTATGGACCTTTCCTCCAGGAACTTGTCCAAACCTTTTTTAAACCCAGCTATACTAACAGCCCTTACTACATCCTCCGGTAACAGATTCCAGAGTTTGATTACACGTTGAGTGAAAAAATATTTTCTCTTATTTGTCTTAAATATTTTACCCTGTAGCTTCATTACATGTCCCCTAATCTTTCTATACTCTGATAGCGTAAACAATTGATCCACGTTTATCCGTTCCACTCCATTCATTAATTTATAGACCTCTATCATATCTCCCCTCAGCCGTCTCTTCTCCAGGCTAAAGAGCCCTAACCTTCTTAGCCTCTCTTCATAGGAGTAGCCTTTCATCCCCTTCACCAATTTGGTGGCTCTTCTCTGTACTTTTTCTAATAATGCTATGTCCTTTTTAAGATATGGTGACCAGAATTGCACACAATATTCAAGGTGCGGTCGTACCATGGAGCAATACAGAGGCATTATAACATGCTTTGTTTTATTCTCCATCCCTTTCCTTATCATACCTAGCATTCTATTTGCTTTCTTGGCCGCCGCTGCACACTGGGCGGAGGGCTTTAACATGTTATCTACGATGACTCCTAAATCTTTTTCCTGGGTGGTGGTTTCTAATGTGGAGCCTTGCATCGTGTAACTATAGTGTGGGTTGTTCTTTCCTAGGTGCATAACTTTGCACTTGTCCACATTAAATTTCATCTGCCATTTGGATGCCCAGTCTTCCAATTTATCCAGATCCTCCTGCAGTTTTCCACAATCCTCTTGGGTTTTAACAACTTTAAACAGTTTTGTGTCATCTGCAAATTTGATAACCTCACTAGTTATTCCCTTTTCCAGGTCATTTATGAATATGTCAAAAAGCAGCGGACCCAGTACAGATCCCTGGGGTACTCCACTATTCACCTTTTTCCATTGGGAATATTGGCCATTTAGTCATGGGCAGTGTACTACTGTGGATCAGGAACTGGCTAAAAGACAGAAAGCAGAGGGTAGGGCTAAATGGCCTATTTTCCCAATGGAGAAAGGTAAATAGTGGTGTACCCCAGGGATCTGTGCTGGATCTGCTGCTTTCTGACATATTCATAAATGACCTGGAAAGTGGAATAACGAGTGAGGTTATCAAATTTGCAGATGACACAAAACTATTTAAAGTTGTTAAAACCCAAGAGGATTGTGGAAAATTGCAAGAGGATCTTGATAAATTGGAAGACTGGGCATCAAAATGGCAGATGAAATTTAATGTGGACAAGTGCAAAGTTTTGCACCTAGAGAAGAACAAGCCAAACTATGGTTACACGATGAAAGGTTCCACATTAGGAACCACCACCCAGGAAAAAGATTAAGGTGTCATTGTGGATAACATGTTAAAACCCTCGGCCCAGTGTGCAGCAGCGGCCAAGAGAGCAAATAGAATGCTAGGTATCATAAAGAAAGGAATGGAAAATAAAACAAAAGATATTATAATGCCTCTATATCATTGCATGGTGAGACCGCACCTTGAATATTGTGTGCAATTCTGATCACTGTATCTTAAAAAGGATATAGCGTTATTAGAAAAGGTTCAGAGTAGAGCCACAAAAATGGTAAGGGGGATGGAAGGATACTCCTATGAAGAAAGGCTAAAAAGGATAGGGCTCTTTAACCTGGAAAATAAACGGCTGAGGGGAGATATGATAGAAGTCTATAAATTAATGAACGGTGTGGAATGGGTAAACGTAGATCGATTGTTTACGTTATCGGAATATAGAAAGACTAGGGGACATGCAATGAAGGTACAGGGTAAACTATTTATGACTAATAAAAGAAAATATTTTTTCACTCAATGTGTAATCAAACTCTGGAATTTGTTACCGGATGATGTAGTAAAGGCTGTTAGTGTAGTTGGGCTTAAAAAAGGTTTGGACAAGTTCCTGGAGGAAAGGTCCATAAATCATTATTAAAAAGGGCCCCAGGATATCAATGCTTGACCCAATACAAGCATTGTGGAACCTGTCTTTTGGGGATACTGCTAGGTACGTATGACCTAGATTGGCCACTGTTGGAAACAGGATACTGGCCTTGATGGACCTTGGTCTGACCCAGTATGGCATGTCTTATGTTCTTATAGACACAAGACATAAAAACAACAAGTTTTCAAAGCACTTTATTTGGCCATAAGGAGATATCCTGCACAGCCCCAATAGTACAAAACACCAAAGTGAACTGCTTATTGCACCAAACAGCCAGGCTGAAGGCGAAGCCTGCCCCCACTTGCTCCAGGGCTCATAAGTACCAAATCTCAAATCCTTCCTAGTCCATAGCACTACTTATTGATTTGTTTATCTCACAGCATTCCAGTAGTGGTGCAAAGCGAGTACATCCTCTGGCCCATTGAATGAGATTGCCAGCTGAGTACAGTTTTTATGTCGATTGTATGTGAGTTCTCTTCGTTTTATTGGTCTTGCTGCCAATTTTGTACTTATGGTTTGGAAACCACCCTGTTGATAGATTGTCTGTCTTTGTGGCAGTATGACAAATACTGATAAATACATACAGTAGGTATTTCCCTGTCCCCTTAGGGTTACAGTGTGAGAGGCCTTTTGTCTACGGCACACTGAGCAGTTAATGATGTTTAGGCCGGCGCGGAGGCATGATGGCTGCTACCTGCTGAGCCACACTTTAACTGCTGCTCGCATGTTTAGGGTACAGAACGGGCAGCGTTAGTGCAGGGGGGACATATCCCATGATCTCAATGTTGCCATTAGTATGGGTGCTCATCTGGTGGAGGTAAGCGAACCTGTAGTAATAGCGCCATACTTTAGGCTAATCATCTGCACGTTAACTATCTATGCTGGTCACGCCCCCGTCAATTACCTCAGACACCTTACACTGAACACATGTTCATTTTTGCACTAAACACATTAGTTGCAAAAACTTAACACATTTTAGTAAAAGGGTCTCTACGTTTGTACCTGAGGCAATGGAAGATTAAGTGATTTGCTCAAGGCTACAAGGAGCATCAGTGGGATTTAAAACCTCATTTCCTTGATTCTAACCCGCTGCTCTAGTCGCTAGATCACTCCTCCACTGCATGGACTGGCAGGTACAACCCTTAAGAAGGGCATAGAGGGGGGTGATCTGCTCTAGCCACCTTACTGGGCAGATGAGATGGACCATACTGGTCTTTATCTGCTGACATATACTATGTTACTGTTATATGGAAGTAGCACTGCGTGCAAACAGCAGAATTAATGAGATTAGTCTTTGTTGAAGTTCCTGACAGAGATGTTTAGGAGTGTTGGTGGATCAGAATAAGGGTCAACACTAATGTACTGGTCACAGCCCATGTCATATGACACCATGGCTAGAAATGGACTGAAGCAAAGGCTAGCATGAAGCATCCTATACATGTCTTCAGATCCCAACAGCACCTAAGTCCTCATGTTTTATTTAATTTACGTGGAGGGTATAGTGACTCCTGCCTTCCCATGGGTCACCCACTCAATAGAACTCAACCCAGGGCTTTTCATTAAAAATTCTCTCTACTACAGTATTTTCCAAAGTAATACAGATGAAGTCGCTGGGTTTGAAACTCTTTTGAACCCATTACACTAAAGTCAGGGCACTATGCTCCTAAGAAGGGAGCCAGAAAGGCCCTTTACTTTTTCTCAGACTGGCAGGTAACTGCACCATGCAGAAAGCTATTTAAAACTCATGGAATGGTTGGTAATTCTTTTTCACGCTGTTGTCTAGCCCATGCGCTGGGTGTGGTGCTACATGTGAGGTTCACAAACAGTGTGTAGGAAATGGAACACCCACTTTGTGTAATATGTAGTCTGCATTTTTTGGTCATGGTCCAATTTTTTTTTAACTTTCTTAAGACTTCAGTCATATGACAAGCTATGTCATCTCTCAACTAAGATAGCAGCAAACATCTCTCAGGGAGTGCACTAAAAGGCACACACCAAGCCTTTATTGGGTACAAGACTCAGAGATAACGTGCTTTGGCAAGGGCTGTCTCAAGCTTCCTGTTCATGCATCTGGGGCCTGATTGGAGGAAAATAGTCCTTAAGCCTTCTTCATAACAGGAAACTGATCCTCCTGCTTCCTGAAGTACAGGAACCGTTTCCCTGGCAACCACTGGACAAAGTGGACTCTGTTAACCCCTGGGGCGCCATCATGTTTATAGAGGCAGAAATTACAAAAGACCTTCTATTCTGTATCTTCAGTGTCCTGCCAATTGGTTTCATCTTTTAGTGACATAGTAATATAGTGAATGACGGCAGATAAAGACCAGCACGGTCCATCTACTGTAGTCTGTCCAGTAAAGTGATTTTAATAAGTTCATTTTGTATGCTTTCTGCAACATTAGGTGTTTTTTTCATGTTAATTAGAGTATAATAACGCTGCAGTCTGCTCTTTCTGGCAGATGATGTTATGATTTATCCAAGCCAGGGAGGGAACAAAAGACACTGAAGTGAATTATTCAGTACTGCCCCATTTTTAGATAAGATCTAACAACATAACATAGCTACAAACTATTTATTCACTTGTAACAGCTGGTTATCGGTGGGACAATCAGACAAGGGGAATGGCGAGCTGCAGGGCATGGATTTGCCACTTGCCCTGCCACTCTTTTGGTGCATGAGGACGCCATGTGCCTCTTTTCTACAGGGGACGTCTACTGGACGTCATTGTGTCCATTATCCTAGGCCTTCTCGAAATGCAGTTCTGTGTTCAGCTAGCACGTAAATATTAGCTTCAGTCATTAGATGGTAGTCCAAGGGTCTTGGGCCTTATTCAAGGAAGGTTTTCCATAAATATAGGCCGGGGAATACACCGTTATGAGTAAAGTCCTCTTACTGCATTTGCTGGAATGCTGGTTTCTTCTATTTTGAGTGTCATAAGTGATACTTTGGTCATAGTAGTTCAACATAAGAGGCGGGCACATACTTAGTTTTAGCCCCATTTGAACGCCGCCCTTCGCTTGTATTTGTGTTTATTTCCAAATGATGTAGAGCCGCATTTAGGTGCACGGACTGGCCCCATCCTTGGTATCTGGACTGCACGAGAGTTTCCGTGGCTTTAGTTGCTCAGCTGCCTGAGACATGTGGTTTATCGACAGCAGGACCAAATCTCTGGTATAGCTCTTCTCTTAGGGGTTCGTAAAAAGGTTAAAGAGAACTTGTTCAGGCAAGCATTCAATCTCACGCTTTTATTCATCCACCTTACAGTATGGAGTCAATCATTTGGGTTATAATTTCACTGTAATGAGTGTTTATTTATTTATGTTCCTCATTTGGTTTGTCATTATGTGTTTTGTGATCTGCCAAGAGCTCGGTCTCTTGGATTAGCAGAATAAAATTTTGTTAAATAAAGGAAGAATGTCATAGTCACCAAATTCCAATTGGCTAAACCAAGATGTGGGAGGCAATGTGAGTTTCTCAAGGTCATACTGTGTCATCAGTAGACTCAGTGTTAAAGGGTCTTTCTCAAGATTTCCGGCTGCGTATTTTGACTTGCACTAGCCTCTGCTGCCTTTTAAACCTCTCCAAGAATAATCAAGAAAATATAGTGTCCTTGTCTCCTCTCACTGGAGACGGCATAACCATGTCTCTCACAGATGCTGCCGTGAATTAAGCATGGGAATACAGGGGGCTGTCTATCCTCAGTCCTTTGTATTCAATTCATGCTGTGCCATGGAGGAAGGTGTTGCAGTAGAAAGGGCTGAACACACCTTTTACAGAAAGGCTTCCAAACGTCCCAATACATTAGGACTCAAGGAATCTAAAAGTATTGGCAGTATATCAGCCATCACAGTATATTGCATTACAAGGGGGATAAGAAGTGAAAATGATTTTTATTTGTGTCTTTTTCTGGTTTCCTCTTTGGCAGTGCAATGAGGTCACTAAGCTTGTAGGTCATTTAGTGACTGATACGCAGGCCTAGCGCAATACTGGGGACAGAGCAAGCTATGGATTGATTACTAAAACTCAAGGGGGCTGATATTCAGAACGCTTAGCTGGTTGGCCAATGTGAGGGTACTAAGTGATAATCAGTGACATTATTTGGACAGTGTTGCTAAATCTCCCCCCCCCCCCGACTGCCTTGTCGCTATCTGGTTAGTGCAGGGGGCGATCTGGGGGCAGAGAGAAGGCACGCTGGCGTTAACTGGAGAAGTGCTAGCAATTATCCAGTTAGCCTGATACTCAGCCATGGCTTCTTTGGGCAACTAGGGCCACCTAAAGGGCTGTTTGCCAAAGCCCTGGCTGATATTGGACTAACTGAATAAGTACAGCTGCTTATCTGTCTAGCGCTGCACAGCTGGTCTATCCAAACCAGATACTGGCGCTGAATATCTTGCAAATATCACAACAGTTAAATATCGGCTTTTTTGAATATCGTCCGCAAAAATCACTGGTAAATTGGGAGATCAGAATGGGAGTGATGTGGTAGCATTTGGAAATGGAGCGGAGGCTTCAAAACTGGGCTCCCTTCAAGTTCTTGAATTAAGAAACAGCTGTCAGTCACCAAAGAAAGCCTCTGAAGTGAGACGGCTAGAGACGTGCAGTGCGAGACTGCTAAGAATGTACAGCATGAGACTGCTAGAGAGATCTGCATGTATGGCACATACAACAAAAGAGAAAAGAGACATAAAGACACAGGGAAAGAAAGGCAGAGTGGGAAACAAAGAGGACTGCAGATCTTATATCTAAAGGCTGTTAGGACAATTCCACCTCTATATGCATGAACATCCCCGCTGACCTCTACATGAGATGTGTGTCGTGTAGGATTCTTCTCATTCTATTTCTCTTGGAAAAATGCTGAACGTGTCTGCCAGTCAGCATGTAAAACAACAGATCATCTCATTATTCTGTTTTATTGTCAACACTAACAGAAAACTAAATAAAAGTGAAACGTATACTTTGTTAACATTTAAACACCTCCACATACCCCTCACTGCCAAGGTGACCTTTCCTATGCGGTGACATGCAAGAGAAACTAGTAAACATGTTTCAGATGCATTTGGAACAAGAAGGAGCAGAGTTTGTTCCAAGCACACACTCTACGGTATTTATTTTTTGTTATTGTCCAGAAATGGGTGAATTAATCTGCACAGAGATGCAGATCTAAGCAAAACATGTTTTGCAGCTCTGGGCTCCATTTCCTCACTTCACAGCAGAGCGTCAGAGGGTTGCTGTTTGTCCTCTACCTTATTTATAGCCCCTTGCAAAAGAAGAACAGAGCAAAACATGTTTGTCTTCACTAAGAAAGGAAATTGGATTTTTATTTTTGAATGGTTAGAACATATAAAAACAGTGTAAGCAGTATGTGGAGTAGCAGGGTGGCCTACTGCAGGACTACTCAGACTGTCCTGGGGGGCTGCACGGCCATTGGGTTTTCAGGACATGAATAGTGAATATGCACGAGAGAAATTTGCATACAATGGAATTCCAGTATAGTCTAACTGATATCATGCAGGCTCACTGGACCCGATTTTCAAAGGATTTATGTCCCTCAGAGAGTTATGTTTCTTAATTGGCCTCTGAAAATTTACTAGGTCCAAGTGTCTACATTTACACTCAAAAGTTTACTAAACTCCTAAATTTAAGAGCATAAAAAGTGGATGGCAACAAGAGCTGATTAGGGTGTGGAAAAAAAGTTAAAAGCTTAGCACTGATTTCAGCACTAGGTTCATAAGTCTAGAAAAATGAATGGCATAATTGACTACATTTATAAGATTTAAGATGACTTTTTACTGAAAATGTATTCTCCTAAGTTTGGTTGAAAATAGGGCTCAAATTTAGGAGCCTAATTTATGTGCCTAAATGTAAGAGCTCATCTTTTTTTTGAATATCGGACCCTACCTGACTGGTTTTGGAGTCCCTGGGACAGACTTGGGAAGTCCGATCGCACTAGTTTGAAATCCCCACTGCCGTGGAGGTAACCTTGGACTCCTGCCCCATGGGCTCGCCAAATCTCAGAGTAGAGGTGTGCAGTCAAAAAGAACTTGGGACCCTTTTGTTAAAGTGCGTTAAGCAGTTAACGTGCATTTTAGCGTGTGGTAACTGTTACTGAGCAGCATGACAGTTACTGAGAGCTAACTCCCACGGTAACCGCAATTCTCTCAATGGGGCTGGGAATGCGAGGGTTAGAGAGCGCATTGCAGTGCGAGAGAACATACTGTGCGCTGTCAATGTTGCAATTCACGGGTTGCGCTTAATGACACCTCAGTGGGTGGCGTTAAATGCACCTGTGCTAACTGCAAATGCAGCTGCTGCACGTTAGGTGACATATCCATGCAATAACTGGCAAGAACATGCTGGTCGCAATTGCACTGACTGTGTGTTAGTTTTAGCACTAAATGAATGACAAATGCAAAATCCCACCACGCTTTAGGAAAAGGCCCCTTTAGTTATTAATTTCTTTACATTTTGTTGTATTTCTTTTATTCTGTTTCTTTTGTTGTTGTTGTTTTTGTGCATGCTAAAATAACCAAAGAAGCATTCTAAAATGCTGTTTTCTTGCCACCTATTTTTGAAAATTACATGAAATGAAACAAGTATCACTGATGCCCCTTCTGAGACCGCATCTTAGCATGGACTAGGAGAGATGTTCTTGCTTTTAGAGTGGCCTCTAGTGGCTAATCAAGGGATAGCATTGGAAGAGGCACTATGGTAGGCTGCATCAGGTTTCCTCATAGCCTTGCAAATTTCTTGTAGAATTTGGAACATCAAGAATTGACTGATGAGATTAAGAAAATAGAAGAGGCCCTGCATCATGGCTCCCTGATGCAAAGCAATAGGCAGAGTAAAGAAAGACGCCTTGCAGGGAAAAGCAAAAGCTCTAATACTGTATTCCAGAGGTGGAATTAATTCCAGCTAACATACGGTGGAAATGTTACATTGCCGTGTCTGGATGGAGAATGTCAGGCTCTCAGTAGCTCAATAAATGAAATAAAATCATAATGTGCAGAGAATTGTAAATTCATTTGGATTCTGTTAGGTGTGAATAATTCTGCAGGTGCTCAGTCTCAGGCAGTGGGAACCTGTGATTCTACCCAGGTAAATCACATGTAGCACTTTCATTTCCCTATAAGGAAACCATGCTCTAATTTTTCAAACAGTTTTTCATTTTATAGCTTGCCAATGGGCTTTATTAGACTACAGCTATTCTAGACGAGTCTTTGGCATTTGTAAACAGCCTCTAAACACTGATAGGCTGCTATAAAAGTAAGAGCAGCCGATGGTTTAAGACTTGATCATTCTTGGGGATGTTGCTTTGCTGTACTTTCAGGCTAATGTCACAGGTTTGCATCTGAAGTCTAGAATCGGTTCAGGATTCACTTTACAGCTGTGTCTAGCAAGTTAGTGAATTAACACTAAACTACGTCACTTCTAACTTTGTTACAATTAAATGCTAATATTTTTGCAAGCTACAGTATTGTTCTTTTCTTCTGATACTCTAACAGTCCATTTGGCATAGGTCTCTATTATTATTTTGTATTTAGCTCACAGCTTTTGAGTAGTTCAAGGTGGGTTACATTCAGATACTGCACGAATTAGAGGGTCCAGCATTCAAAAAGAATCTGACTGCTTAAATGTCAGCTCCTAAATTGTGCTGTAGGTTTACTGTGTGGAAGAAAGGCCGGGCAATCTACTTCCCGTTGCACCTTGCCAAGAAAACTCAGGGGCTGGGTCGCCAGGAGTCGGCATTGACTTGGTGACACACAACAGACACACGCATATTGGGCTCTTGAATTTGTGCCCTATTGCAGCCAAATTTAGAAGCCTTGGGGCCCAATTTGTAAATCAGCTCAAATTTAAATGCCATGGCGGTGAGCTGCAGTGCTGAAATATTGGCCGGATATTCCGCATCAGTTTGCAGATAGTGGCTGCCGCTGAGTATCTGGACTGAGCGGTGCTATCTGGTGAAATGCCAACCTTAGCTGGATAGCAATGATTTTCAGCCAGTGCTTATCCAGAGAACAATTTGGGCCTAAGCTGTCCAGTAAAGTGCCGGCTGGACGTCGCTGCCAGCCAGATAAGCTGTGCCCTTCCCTCTCTGTCCTGAACCGACTGGATACTGCCTGGGTGATCTATGGAGATACACGTCAGCACTGTCTAGATAGTGCTGCTGAATCCCTCTCTGGGTTCTCTTATCCAGGTAGTCCATGGATGGCTATAGGGACAGTGGCCATCTGGATAGGGCTTTGAATATCGGCCCCTAAATTTTCAGCTGAAAATTCATCTTAATTTAGGAGTTTCAAAGTTATGCCTATAAATCTTGGCCTGTCATTTATTTTCCTAGATTTATGAGTTTAGTGCTGAAATCAGTGTTAACCTCCTAACTTTTTTTCTCACCCTAAATGCACTCCTGTTGCTACCACTTTTTATGCTCCTAAATTTAGCAGTTTAGTGACATTTTGAGCATAAATTTAGGCACTTTTCAAAGAGGCCAGTTTAGGAGCATTAAGCCTTTGAATGTTGGGCCCTAAGGGCCCGATATTCATCTGTCTGGATCTTTGAAGGGCTATGTGCTAATGGGCACACAGCCCTCCCCGCCTACCTCTAAACTGGATATTCACTGCCACAGCGATGTCAATGCCATCCCAGTTATGCCCAAGTTTCAGCTCCTGTTTAGTGTAAATACAATGCAGCCCGACTGCATTGTATAAGGTTCTGTTGAATGTACACCGCACTGATATGAATAGCGCGGTATAGAAGAGATGTTAAATAAACAAAAAATAAATAAAATTGAATATCCGCTGATTGCCACCAAAGCCAGAAATCACTGAAGCTAACCAGGTAGCAGCGATACTGGATAATGCAGCCTGGTTAGCTCTGGCGCCTTAAAGATAGATGAGGGTTTTCCTCGCCTATCTTTAAGATGCAGATCGCTAACCAGGCAGCATCGAATATCACTGCTGCCCGGTTAGTGCCATTCTATGCCTCTGCTTCACCCCGGAACGCCCCCAACATGCCCCCATGTTAACTGGTTAGCATTGGAGCGCGTAGGGGACTTAGATGGGGATGTTCAACGGCACTAACCATGTAATTGCTGTTGAATATCCCCATCTAAGGCATTCATACAGTTTACTGCCTTTCAAATATTGGGCTCTAAATTTTTACCTGAGGCAATGGAGGGTTAAGGGACTTGTCCAAGGCCACAAGGAGCATCAGTGGCTTCCCTGGTTCCAGCCTACTGCTCTAGCCACTAGGCTACTTGTCCACAACAGAAAATGGATGTCCAGGTTCAAAATGTCATGATATTTTACAAAAGGCATGTTGAACCTGCAGGAGTGTGCAAGTATTTATCAGCACATGTGGCAGGAACAGCTATTTCACCAAAAGCCCACAGCGAAGAGCAGACTTCAGTGGGGCGCTACACATTTAAGGGGCGATTCTGCAATACTGCACAGAAAGAGCCGAGTTCTAAAACTCAAGTCCTGTTGCCCCCTTACTCACTCCTGAAAATCCAGGTCTAAACACTTACGCATGATTCAGGGGAACTGTAAATACCAACAGGGACTTTCTAAAAGTATGTGTGTTCCCCTTGTAAAATGGGAACTGTAAATGCATTTCAAAGGTCAGCCCACACCATGCCCAGAAGCTTCCTCCTTGAGATCTGTGTGCGCTGTGGATATACATCTGGAAATAGCGTCTTTTCTAAAATCGCCCATTTATGCATGTAAACCAGGGGCCCGATGTTCTGAGCGATTAATACAGTTAGCAGACCTGTTAACCACGTTAATCGCAGTGACCAGGATATCAACAGCACTGACGCAGTTAGTGCCACTGAATATTCCCAGGGGCCACTGCTGAATGCCCCACTACAGAGGTGGCAGCACCAGTGATAACCAGGTAGCTGTGATATTCAACTGCTACCCGCTTATCCTTGAATGGTAAAAGGTTGGCCTAATGTTCACCGCAGAAGCTAACCAGGTAGTGGTTGAATATCACCACTGCCACTATCCAACCAGTCTAGACATTCAATGCTGGTGGCTGGATGTGACCCTGGCATTGAATATTCAGGTTTTAAGTTCATCGACGACAGCTAGCCACCGCCGCGGCACACTGGGTCCTAGCTTTTTACACATGTAACTGCTGCCTAATCCGTCTAAAATGACATCCTAGATGTGAGAGAGCATCCGTTCAGCAATGTCAGGCAATCAATGATTAATTGCAGAATGTTATGCTTTCCTTTACAGTAAACCTTTATTTCTCCTTTCCTCGCTGCATTCTCTTTGTAGCGTTATACAAATGCTAAATAGTAGTACTCTTCGGTTCTATTCCTAATCAGAAGTAACTCATAAGATCTCATTAGCTGAGCTAACTTCATATAACGGAAAACAACATGAACGTCTATACTGTCAGAAAGTGACTCTTCACAGGATAGCAGAATACAATAGGACAATGTCAGAAAATGTCCTTAGTTTCATTAAAAACAATTACTGTCATTTTAAGACATTCATAAGAAGCACTTTATGTGGAGCTTAGATCCTGACAACTGTCAAAATCAATAAGTTCATTGTTGATGGAGAAGAAATTGAAATAGTGGACAACTTTAACCTGCTTGGATCAATAATCAATAAAAAAACGACAAGCAGTCAAGAAATCCAAGGATGCATTGCTCTTGGAAGAATGGCTATGAAAGACCTAGACAAGATTCTCAAGAGCAGAAATGTCTCTCTCCACACAAAGATTTGACTTGTCCTAGCCATGGTATTTTCAATAACATTTTATGGATGAGAAAGTTGGAAAGCAAAAAAAAAAAAAAATAGACAGGAAGAAATCAATGACTTTGAATTATGGTGCTGATGAAGAATACTGTGTATACCATGGACTGCTCGAAGAACAAACCAGTCAGTACTAGAGGAGATCAAACCTAAGCTTTCTTTAGAAGCTCAGATGACAAGACTTAGACTTTCCCACTTTGGACACATCATGCAAAGAGAAAGATCATTAGAGAAAGACAGCATGCTTGGCAAGGTTGAAGGTCAACCCAAAAGGGGAAGGCCAGCAATGAGATGGATCAATATAATAACAGCAGCATGGATTCCACTCTATCAACAATAAGCAGCTTGACAGAAGACCAAATACAGTTTAGGATAGCTATCCAGAGGATCGCCATGAGTCAACACCGACTCGATGGCACTTAACAACAACAACATATCTGTCCATCTCTCTTTAATGCTACTCTTTGTGAAGTGCTCTGATGTCTGGTGCATGGGGGATAATGTAATTAAAGAGACCAACTATAAACTGAGGCAGTTCAAGGGACAGCCACCAAAATGGTGCATGGCCTGCACTGTAAAGCCATAGACAGAACGACTTAGGGCACTAAAGATATCTAAATTAAAGAGGGGAAAGGGAGGACACAAATATGCAAATACTCCATTTATAATACACCAGAGCATCCCACAAGGCCCATCTATATAATTGCTACTCTTCAACTTATACATACAACCCATTTGTAACATCATAATGAAACACAATATCCAGTACCAACTGTATGCCAGATCAACATAGACAAACCTGATTACTCAAACTTAACCAACTGCTTGGCAGCAATGATCGTATGTGTCAACAACAGCAACCTAAAGATAAATTATAAGAAACAGAAGCTCTTCACATCACAAGAAACACAATTGTCCCCTTCCTACAATACAATCCCCACACGGAAATTTAACAGTAAAGAAGGAATTAAGATATGTGGGCGTCACACTAGATCAAAATTTCAACTTACAAGTACATATAAACAAGATCACAAAGAATGCATATTATAAGAAGAAGTTCATACAAAAGCTGAAACCACTACTTAATCAAAACGACTTCCAGACCATCTGCCAAGCCATCATAACTCCAATCCTGGATTAAGAACATAAGAACATAAGATATGCCATACTGGGTCAGACCAAGGTCCATCAAGCCCAGTATTCTGTTTCCAACAGTGGCCAATCTAGGTCATATGTACCTAGCAGTTTCCCCAAGAGACACAAGTTCCACAATGCTTGTACTGGGTCAAGCATTGATATCTTCGGTCACTTCTTAATAATGGTTTATGGACCTTTCCTCCAGGAACTTGTCCAAACCTTTTTTAAACCCAGCTACACTAACAACCTTTACTACATCCTCCGGTAACAAATTCCAGAGTTTGATTATTGCAATTCAATACACCAAGGCGTCTCAAAGCATACCATTCACCCACTGCAAATGGAACACTGTACTTTGTGCAATTGTTAATTCAATTTCTCTGTAAAGCCCTGTTGAACTATGTAGTTTCATATAAACCACTGTGACCCTCAGAAACAGTGGTATAGAAAAATAGCTAAATAAATAAATATATTTAACATGGCAACCCACATCATCACAGGATCAGCAAGACACAACCACATCCCTCCCTAACTATCTACACTGGCTCCCAATACACTCATGCTCCAGGTTCAAGACAGTTCTTTGGTCACATTGTAGAGTGTAAATATCAATATATCACAAAAACTCACTCCAATAAAACGCAACTTGTTTCCTGATTTCAAATACAAAAATGATTGTTTCCAAAAATGTATAAACATGAATAGTGGAACAGTGAAAACAAAACCGTGGTCAGCAAGGTCTCAGATTCTATGGGCAATGGCAAATGTAATCGAGACGTCAGTCCAGATCCTGCCACTTAACTCAAGCCCGATAACATCAAGGACCTGCTGCCACCACCCTCCACATTTACAGAAACTCTTAAACAAAATGGACAAGCAACCGCATCAACACCCAAAAAAACTTAGCTTTGAAATAAGATGATAACGGGAGTTGATGACAGGCTGCTACCCCGACGTCACTGCAGAGCTCTCATACGTTTCGCGAGTAATCTCGCTGCATCAGGGGAAAATGCTATAAAAAACAAGAAACAAACATTCAAAATCAAGCTAACATTTACTAAAATACCGAAACAAAGTGGACGCCCACACCCAACCAACAATAATGACAATAAAGTTATATCTCACATTAGACAGCAGCAAAACTAGCACTTCAACATTGCTTCTCAAAAAACGCCGCGCATGCTCAAACCACAAAGAAACATCGCGCTCCCACAAATACCTCCCTGCTGACGTCAAAGGTTCAAGACAACATTCATCATATTTAAAATATTACAAAACATATCAGCAGACATCCTACAAGTGTTAGTCACAAGAGACCCAGACAATCGACCAAGAAGAATTAATAACAAGAACTTTACCACACCAACTGCTCATACTAAGGTTAAACAAATTACCCAACGAGAGCTTTCTCCTTCGCAGCGCCTACGCTATAGAACTTGCTCCCAGAAGACATCAGAGCCACCAACAACAGCAAAGACTTCAGGAAAAAGTTGAAAATCTTCCTGTATATAGAGCACTTTGGAACCATTACATAGAACAACACTAACTGATCACATCCATCCAACAATCTTCTGCTTTCCCCCTTCCACCACATGTTATGCTAACACTTAAGTTATATTCCCTTTTCACCCACCCCCTCATAATTTACCATGTACATAAGTTACCATGTATGTAAGTTAATATGAATATATGTTACTATTTATACCACATTAATCTGTGGCCCAATACAAATGATGTACCTTAATAGGCAGCATAGTAGAACACTCAAACAACATAGGATTCTCAAAACGTCAGCATGGTACAAATGATATACCATAAAAGACAAAAAGTACAAAGAAGAGCAACTAAAATGATAAAGGGAATGGAAGTGTACCCCTATGAGGAGAGGCTTAAAAGGTCGGGGCTCCTCAACTTGGAAAAAAGACGGCTGAGAGGGAGATGATAGAGTCTATAAATTAATGAATGGAGTGGAATGGGTAAACGTAGATCGGTTGTTTACTCTACCAAAAAGTAGAAAGACTAGGGGACACACAATAAAGCTACAATGTAACCCATTTAAGACTAGTAAGAAAAAATATTTTTTTTTCACTCAACGTGTAATCAAACTCAGGAGTTTGTTACCGGAGGATTTAGTAAAAGCTGTTAGTGTAGCTGGGTTTAAAAAAGGTTTGGACAAGTTCCTGGAGAAAAGGTCCATAAACCATTATTAAAGAGGACCCAGGATATCACTGCTTACCCAGGGACAAGCAGCATGGAACCTGTGTACCTTCTGGGAACCTGCCAGGTTCTTGTGACCTGGATTGGCCACTGTAGGAAACAGGATACTGGGCTTGATGGACCTTGGTCTGACCCAGTATGCCATATCTTATGTTCTTACTCCCCTTTCCCCCCCCCCCCCACAGCAATCCTATATTTCCAACAGGACCCTGAAATGGGAGCTGTAAGTGGGAGTTATCTGAGAGATACCATCTTAGCTGCTTTTATGGGTCAGAGAAATCAGCCCCACAGTTCTGGCGTGATGGCCCTAAGAGAGCACACTTTGGGACCAGTTCACGTGGGCTGGGCACAGCTGGAATCTTTTTGTGTTAAAGAAAGGAGACCAGTGCTCAGTGGTGTCTTATCCAATCGAAGATAACCACATGAGTTGTTCAGGTATCTTTAGCCAGATATTCACAGGTACCACAAAACCCTGGGGATTGAAGTTAATCAGATATCTCATTCAGTTTATGCAGTAGTTAACTTTAACAGAAAAGCATTGTGTTCTATTGTAAATATCTCAACGTTCTGATCCAGCTCAACAATAAATGGAAATCACTGGTAACTCCAGCCAGTGTGTGATGTAACGTCCTGCAGCAACTCAGTACTTCCTACTGCCATGGGTCCATATCAGCATCAACCAGACCCCTTAAACGGGGCTCATGCCACCTGCACCCCTGTAATTAGGACAAGGGTAACACTATCTCTCTCTTGCTCTGTTCTTTTTATATCTGTATACAAACAGACAGACAGGCACGCACAGACATATATATATATGAAGCTGGTTGGTCATGCCAAATTAAAAATGGAGTCAATTTTTAGCCGTGACGTGCATATAAATTTACCACAGGTTCTGCATAAATATGCATCCTTGTTTATGTCTTCGCTTGGAATACAGCTTTTGGAAACTTGCCCATTTAAGCTGACGCCAGCCCAGCAGAGTCTGCTTCAGTACAACAGCCGTTCTTTCTGCAGACACAAGAGGAGGTGGATGTGGTTGAAGTTATGTCTGCTAGGACCACAGGCACGTCCATATTCCAAAGGTCTTTCCGCTTAGTCTGAATTTTACACCAAGGAGGTGTCTTCTAGTAGCTGAGAATGGATGAAAAACAGACACCATAGAAATGCAATCGATAGCAGCATGTTGCATTAAGATTTCTTTATTTATTTATGCGGCTATGCTAGCCATGGAGACATGCTGGTATGTGTAATATTGTTCGCTCAATAAGATCTTGACCCTTCCACTTATCTGCCACCCTACGCTGGGCTTGCTTGCAGTGCAAGTTGCTAGAAACGTCCTTCATTACTGATCTTCTCAAAAAGTGATCAATCTTGAGATGATGACTGCTCACCACTCAGAGATATGATCCTTTGAATATGATTTGTATGTACCGTTGCCTGTTGTATATAATTATGCAGATACTCATTCATGCATAATTGGCAGTACTAAATGGGGCTCACATCTTTAGCCAGGAGCCACGTGCACCCTCTCATCCTATCAAATAGAAGATTGCTCTTTTTTGCTTAGTACTTAGCAAAGATGCCATTTGTCATGGAAACAATGTGATGCTTGGGGTATTGTGCAGTTTCGACAGCATGGTCCTGGCTAGTATATCTTAATGTTACCAGCAGGTAGTAGAGGGTAATTGCCTAGAGATTGGACTGGAATTCAGAACTCACCCGCTTTCTATGCTTTCAGAGCAGAGTACACAACACTAGACAAGAAGTTTGTGACAAAGAGGAGTTTAGGTAGGACTGATAAAACCGTGACCTGCAACTTGTCAGAAAAAGGCAAGTTCAACTTTGGCTGCTTGCAAGAGACTCCTGCAATGTACTTATAGGTAGAGGGAAATCCCACTATTTTTCTAAACGGTTTTGGCTTGCAATATTCGTATTGCATTGTCTCAATGTAATTTCAGGCAAATAATTTGCCATCAAGAGGCAGAGAAGGGTCAGAGAGGTTCAGGTTTTAGACTATGGTATTTTAGTCACTGGCAGCAAACAATGGCTCAATAACTCATTAAAAGTCACTTTTGATGACTTGTCTTCCTGCCTTTGATTGTTTTAGAGCTCCTCGGGTGGATTCCACACTCCATAAAACGTCTTTTTCCTGCTGCTGTATTTAATTGGCTTGGAGCAGAAAGAATCTGTTGTCCTGAGCTTGGCGGCAATAACAACCTAATCTAGAAATTAGAAAAGTGTCAACAAGAAGCCAGATGACATATTTTCACAGTGTTTGCTACCCATTATTATGCCTGCTCAAACAAATACAGGTAGGAAAAGGGATGCAGAAGGCGGAACCTAAGTAACTGTTCACGCGGTTGTGTATGGAGGGAGTTATTAACTAGGATTTTATGAAGAAGAAACAAATCAACCAACAAGTTGCAGGTGAGGCTTTTTTTATTAGACAAACACAAGCCGTGGCGGCCTTTCAAGAGTTAAGCTACTTTCATCAGATCAGTGAAGACACAGTGCAGTAAAGTCAGTTTAAACACAGGAGAACCTTCAAGTTTATAAAACATATTTGTGCATAAAATGCTTTTTTAGGCACATAAATGGGCTTTTATAGAATTTGGTCAAGCGTAAGAATACGTGTGGTGCAAACCAGCATTTGCAGAAGGCAGGCGCAGGGGTAGAATAGTGGGTTGCATGTTTTATAAAAGAGGGGTGTAAAGTATGTGCTGATATTTTATACCTGCTTTCAGGCAGGTGTAATCTCCGCACCTGCAAGCTAAGCACGATTTGTGCAGGGATTCACCCAAGTATTTTATAAAAACAAGTTGACGCCTTGTTGCCTTCATAAAACAGGCTCAAAATAAGCACCTTCTTCATTGCCTTGCCTGGGTACCCTGTTATAAACTTTCCCCCTTGGTGATTATAGTGTGAGCCTGTCACTCACTCTGGGAGTTCATTGTGCAAATGAATACGAAGACTGACAAATAAATGAATAAATAAAATAAAAACCTAGGAACATTACAGTTTTAGACAGTATAGAAAGACAGTAGGGACCGATATTGCATCCATGGTGGTCAGTGTCTCTAGCCTGAGCACAGCGGGCAAATCTGCAGTCAGATTTTCAGCCCCAGAATCTATCTGATGTCTGACACTGAATATTTGGTTTCAACGTAGACAGGGTTGGTTTTTTAAAATTATTTATTCAGTTTTATATCACATACACAAGAATAAACATCTTGTTACGGCAAAGTAGTGTCACGAAAACAAAACACCACAAAACTCCACTGGCCCTCAATTCAATGCAGATTGCACAGGAACAAAATTCTCTATTGGATCTACTGCTCCACAACATTCAAAGGTGGAGCAGAAGCAGGAACTTGTGGTGTAGATTCAGCAACATAATAATCTTATTAAAAATGAGCCCAGAAAGCTGTCGGGGCTCAAGGAAGGCACCCTGAAACTTAATCATACATTTATGTAGGAATTTAAGAAAAAAACAATAGAATGAGCTTAGCTCTCAGTAACAAAAACTTCTTCCTATGCTTTTGAGTAGCCCTTGAAACATCTGGAAACAATTCATCTTTAACCCTGAAAAAACATTTTCATAATTGAATCACGGTCAGACTCTAGAGCAAGAGTAATAAGTACAGTAGTAGTCACCATTTGTTCCACATCCAACTTCTCCAAGAAAGCTGTTAAATCTGAGCAAAGATAGCCGAGGAGAAGCTGACCAATCCTTTATTTTGGAAGGTAAAACACTGGCAGTATGAATTCAGCACACTTCTCGAACATTTCTATAGCTGAAATTGCGGGAACCTGAGGAAAACTCAATAATCAGAGATTCCTTTCCCTCAAGGAATTCTCCAAGGATTCTAACTTGCAGTGAATCCCTTCAGAATTTTATATTAAAACACTAGTTTGAGTGGAAACTTCATTAACTTTAACCTCTATTGCAGACACCTGAGGTCCAAGAAGTCCTAATGTGTCTTCATGCATCTCCACTGACTGTGAAGTATTAGGAAACTTCCCTGGTACTAAGGATAAAGATTGTTCTAAAGCATATAAACTGTCCCACAATGTTTGAGATTAAATTGAGTTGTCTCACCAATGTTGTCTTATCTATTATTGCCTTCAGAACTGATCCAGAGAGCTCTTGATGGCCCTTCAGAATTCCAGAAGCAGTACAGTATGTTAACTTCCACCAGCGTGACCCTTGGGACGTTTTTCACCACACTACACCATAGTGGCATCTGTGAATCCTCCACTACTAGGCACTCCAGTCAGGGTATTCCTCCCAGCAGTCAGCATCCTGGCCTCTGCTCTCAAAGCATTGAATTCAGTGGACCTCACTGGGGGTATCTGGTCTTCCAGAATGAGTGTCACATCCAACTCAAAGAGCTCTATGGGGCCTCCTTCTACCCACACACATCCAGCAAGTGCTCTGGAGGCAAAATTTCAAAGTCAGGCCGAGTAAAATTATCCATTGTCCTCTGCTGTACCGGTGACTTCTTAGCTACCGATTGCAGCCTCCCCTTCCATTTATTCCACATTAAAGGTGAAACGAAGTCATTTCAGGCAAAATGATCAAGGGAGATCAACAGCATTGCTATTCAGTAACAGATTGCGTTTGCCATTTTGGCTCCTAGATAGTTTTGCCATCTGGTCAGTGATGATATTCAGCTGCTAACCGGTCAGCCATTGATCTCAGTTACCTATCTGGTCAGCAAGCTGGAAATCACAGCTATCTAGATAGGTGTCTGGATTGCCCTAGTGCTGCTCCCAGGCTGCCTCAGTATTATTCGGTTAGTCTGTGGGGATATTGAGAAGCACTAGCTGGTAGTGCCACTGAAATTTGGGCATAGAAAGGCTTATGTGGTTTGCATTTTCTGCAATCCACATAAAACTCTTTGACTGTCGGGCTCGTAGTCTATTAGAATCGCTTCATTTTGTGTCCTGTCTTCCTCCAGCTGTCTTGGAGAGCCATTGCTGATTTTCACTGGAGCTTTCATCAGTCAGCATCCAAACTCTTAATAAATTCATGATACCTGTGATACAGGATGAGGCCTAATGCAAAAGTCCATAAAAATGATTAGCCAAGTAAATTTAGGAGAGCGGGAGCCTTTTGCTCATCCTTGGAAACAAGATAGGAGAAAGCGATCTATGCTGGGATCTGCCAGGTACTTATGACCTGGACTAAGCACTGGCAGAGCAGGATGCTGGGCTTGATGGACCTTGGTCTGACCTATGAGTTAAAAGGAAGACTATAGCATTAAACAAAGAGATGCATTTCTGCACACCTTTAATAGGAAAAAAGCTGACAGAAAACCTTGTGCTTTTTGAAGAGCCAACGAATGAATGACAGCTGCCTTAGCGTGATCCGTGGGGCTAGGAGGGGCAAGATGTGGCCCATTAATGGTGGGCTTAATACAGTCCTTGCAAAGTTTCTCTGGATGTGATTCTGGCTTGTTTGAAAGTAGCAAAACGGAAACACAATGGAAGAGGGCTCTGCCTTCCGATGAAGCCGACTTTCAGCTTCGCTGTAAATATTGCTTTGCCAGCCTTACCATTCAGCAGCTGTGTTTTTTGCACACAGCCCCACTTTTTGGCCCTACTGACTTATGCAAATGAAGCCCCACAACAAGTCTCTGCATGTGGCCCCGTATCCCCCTGTACTCCTTTCAGGAGGCCCCTGGTTTGCTTTGCAATGGTACAGTATTTCTCTGTGGCTGAGTATTCATGTGATACAATCTTACCTTGCTGTAATTCATATGTTGAAATGTTTTCTGTACGCCCATCTTTTTTTTAGGAAAACAAAATATTTCTGGGGCCCAGGCTTCATGTGCTTTCTGAAAGGTTTTGTTTTCACCCTTCATGTTTTGATCAGGCTTTTCTGGGCACTGAGTGGACTTCTGCAGAAAACAGTTCACTTCCTAAGCATCCTGGCCAGCCCTGCACATGGTAGTCTTGCCAGCTGTGCTCTCCAGATGTGAAGGTCTGAGCCGTCTGTTTCCCTGCAGTGCTGTTTGGGGCTGGCACCAGTTTCTTGCTTCCAGGCATCTCCTGTTCGCTTCTTGGCTCGTACCTGTGCAGTACATGTAGAATCCGTAGCAGGAATTGACTGAAGTTAGCCTGCAGTATAAAAAGACTTTTAAGAAGAAGAAGAATTAATAAAAGAGAAAAAGGGAAAGGAGGAATGAGGAGATACACTATTTAGCGCTCTTTCCTATGTTAGATAATTAACATTAATCGTGCTTTATTGTTAGGAAACTGCTTTCTCTTGGTCGACCCTGAACAAAGGCATAGAGGGGGGGGGGGGGTGACCTGCACCGAGCGGCAAGTACACCTACTCTAGGCACCTTACTAGGCAGACTAGGTGGACCATACTGGTGGTCTTTATCTTCCGTCATATACTAGATTACTATATAAAGTTTTAATATTTGCATGTGTGTGACCTTCCATGAAGCGTGTGGATAAGGAAAGTGGTTGCCATGTTAGTCCATTTGAAGACGCTTGTGGTGCCAGCCTTTAGGAAGAGGAAGAGGGGCGGGGAAGCGCAGGATGAGCTTCTGCTGACTCAATTCTCTCTTTGGCTGATGGAGCCTGGGGGTCCACACGCGTTATGCTGACTCACCCAGCCAGCTCTACTGATTGTTTTGCTGCCCTTCCCACCCCCAAAATTCTGGTGCCCTAGGCGCCCGCCTGGCTTCACGTAATGGTAGAGTTGGCCTGCAGAAGACAGCTCTGCTGCTTTCGATAATCTGTTGTTGCATATCTGGCCCTTTCTTCTTCTCAGACTGGCTCTATCATTTCTCTCTTTCAGTACACCTGGGCAATTTTGCTTTGGAATTGGCTCTCTATGCCGCCTCTGCTCCACAGCAACACAAGTTCAGCTTATGTTCTGAGCAGCCGTTGATTGATCGCTCTCAGTTGAGATGCTGCATCTGACTTTTGTAGCTGTAATACAGAAAGAGACAAATAAATATACATTTAGAGAAAAAAAGAAATCAAGGAAAATGCAAAGCGCTCCAGCAATCATGATGAGATGTTGTCTTCTTGGAATATGGTGATGGAATACAAAGATGGGTTTAATGCATTCAGTGGTATCTCTGGGAACTGTTTCAGAACTGATGCAGCATTACTTGAAAGCTAAGATAAGGGGAGGTGGAGAAATAGTGCTTCCAGGAGGTAAAAACATGTGGAAAATGATTTTCCTTATGTTTAATTGAAAAATAGAAACATGTCAGCAGAAAAAGGCCACATGGCCTATCCCGTCCGCCCTTCCATATGAACTACTATGGTCCTTTTTTTCCTTTAGAGATCCTCTGTGTTTTTTCCATGCTTTCCTGAATTCAGATACTGTCCTCGTCTCTACCACCTCCACTGGGAGACTATTCCACGGATTTACTACTCTTTCCATAAAGAAATATTTCTGTATATTACCCCTGAGTCTATCCCCTCTCACCCTCATCCCATGTCCCCTCATAGCACAATTTGCTTTCAATCAAAAGAGGCTCTCCTCCTGTGAATTTATGCCGCAGAGATATTTAAAAATCTCTATCATATCTCCTCTATCCCGCCTTTCTTCTAAAGTATTCATATTAAGATCCTTAAGTCTGTCTTCATATGCTTTATAATGAAGACCACTAACCATTTTAGTAGCCACCCTCTGCACCGACTCCATCCTGTTTATATTCTTTTGAAGGTGCGGTCTCCAGAATTGCACACAATACTCCAAATGAGGTCGCACCGAAGCCTTATACAGAGCCACTATCACCTTCTATTTTCTGTTGGCCATTCCTCTCCGTATGCACCCAAGCATCCTTCTGGCTTTCGCCTTTGCCTTTTTTGTCTGTTTAGCCACTTTAAGGTCATCAGAAACAATCACCCCCAGGTCCTGCTCTTCTTTTGTGGACAGAAGTACTTTACCCCCTACACTATACCGCTCCTTTGGATTTTTGCAGCCCAAATGCATGACCCTGTATTTTTTAGCATTAAATCTCAGCTGCTAAATTCTCGGTCATTCTTCAAACTTAGCTAGATCCCTCCTGTTATGTACTTGTTCCTGGGTGTCTATTGCAGATTTTGGTATCATCCATAAAGAGGCAAACTTTACCCAACAACCCTTCTGCTATATCTCTAACAAAGATGTTAAAAAGAATCAGACTAAGGACAGATCCTGCAGGACACTCTGGTAACTTCCTTCTCTTTAGAAAGAGCTCAGTTTACCTGTACACTTTGTCACCTCCCACTCAACCAATTTTGAACCCAGTCAATTTAGGGTCCATCCCTAGAGTGCTCAATTTATTTATAAGTCGTCTGTGTCAAAGGCTTTACTGAAATTCAACTACACTATCTAGGGCTCTCCAGCTCTCTGCTCACCCAGTCGAAGAAATCAAACAGATGTGTCTGACAAGACCTGCCTCTAGTAAAACCATGCTGCCTCGGATCCTGCAAGCCGTTGGGCTCTAGGAACCTCACTAGCCTCCCAATAACTTACTCACCACAGAGGCTACACTAACCAGCCTGTACTTCTCAACCTCAGCCTTACTGACATTTCCAGTACATGTTTCGGGAAGAAACTCTGCCATGTTTCACTTTAGAATGGAGAATTTTTGCCCATTAAATCGTAACAGCACATCTTGAGTCTGTGATTTTTAATTTCCTGCTCTAAACATTCTGGGCCTGAAATTAAATTAAATTAAGCAGGCTACGCGCCACTATGGCACTGAATATCCGGGGTCGCTGCACATGCCTTGGATCCGCCGAAGTTAACCAGGAAGTGGCGACATTGCATCTCTACCCGGTTATCTTCCACGGGTAAAACTAGGCCAGCTTTTGCTATGCCTAGTTTTACCCACCAATTATTAACTGGGTAGTGGTACAATATTGCCGCTAACTGGTTACTTACAGTGTCTGTCTCTGCTTTGCCCCGGAACGCCTTCAACACGCCCCGATGTTAACCGGGGTTAGAAGGGGATATTCAACGGCACTGGCCATGTAAGTACCCTTGAATATCCCGATTTAAGGCATTCTGGGCCCCCTGTTACTTGTAATTCAAGGTCAGGTCAGGGACACGTTCTCCTGGTCTATGAAGTTAGACTGGCATCAGAAGCAGCTGAATGTGCCTTTTGTTGGCATTGGTTGGCAGATGAGAATATGCTGGACAGTGAATTCCTTCACTTAGAAAAGGTACAGTTCAGGAAAGCATACCATCATGGGGGGGGAGGGGGAAAGGGGGAAGGGGGGGGGGGAGGGGCTGCTGGCAAACTGGAAGTGCTACATACTGGGCACAATTTCTCCAAATGGGTTAGTTTTGTGGATACCATGACAGTAATGAACCTTTTCCTAAGCTTTTCTCATTGATTAGCAAGTCTGTTGCAGACCTCGCCCCCTTCTTCGATAGTCGATGCCATCTGTGCTCAGCAGCCCTTGGAAAATCATGCTGTGGGCCAGAAAGCCAAAACGCCCTGGATGATACCATCCATGCAACTAGGATGAGAGCCTCTCGGCCCCAGCCCTGACCCTCAAAAGGGGGAACACCACTTGCGCACCTAACCACTTCACCTTCTCTCCCAGAACCACAAAGTGACATTTCATACACTCAGGTGGGAATCTAGCAGTATCATCTGTGCCAACATGGGTGAGCAGCATTGGATAACAGTCAGGTGGGAATCTAGCAATGCCATCTGTGCCAACATGGGTGAACAGCATTGGATAACAGTCAGTACGTTTGAGGACAGGGTTGGCCTATTCACTAGGCAGGCTACGTGACTGCCTAGGGTGGCATATCTCTGTGGGCGGTAGGCCATGTGCTTTGGCACACATGGCCTGCTGCCTCTCCCTCACATGCTGAGATGCACCATCCTTCCCCCCCCCCCCCCCCACCGTGCTGAGCCATCCCCCGCTGCTGCTGATTCCGATGGCAGGGGAGGGTTGGCTAGGCTCGGTGGCAGGTCATGTGCTTTGGCACACATAACGTCAGGGGTTCAGAAGCGGCAGGTCATGTCAAAGGGGGGTCAGAAGCATCAGGCCATGAGTGCCAAAGCATAAGAACATAAGATATGCCATACTGGGTCAGACCAAGCTCCATCGAGCCCAGTATCCTGTTTCCAACAGTGGCCAATCTAGGTCATACGTACCTAGCAGTTTCCCCAAAAGACACAGGTTCCACAATGCTCATCCCGGGCTAAGCAGTAGATTTTGCAGGTCCTCTTTAATATTGGTTTATGGACCTTTCCTCCAGGAACTTGTCCAAACCTTTTTTAAACCCAGCTACATTAACCGCTTTTATTACAACCTCCAGTAAAGAATTCCAGAGTTTGATTACCCGTTGAGTGAAAAAATATTTTCTCTTATTAGTCCTAAATGGATTACATTGTAGCTTCATGGTGTGTCCTCTAATCTTTTCACTTTTTGATGGCATAAACAACCAATCTACATTTACCCGTTCCTCTTTTCCCCACTCATAGCAGAAAGAAAGCCAATTTTTGCTTGCAGATGGCAGAAGAATGAATGAATATAGCCATTTTCATCTCAGGGCTCCACGGCATCTCAGCTTTCTTCCAGGATTACAGCTATTTGTTCACAATATCACCTGACTGGGGTTTGCAACATTCAGCCTGCTTTACAAGCTCATTAAATCAAGCCCACAGACAGGCAGCTGTAGTTCTGACTGTATTTACTGACGCAACAAGAGATAATATTCACATGTGGGAAAAGGGCTGAAGCTGTCTCTTTTTCTAGTCAATAAAATCAATACTCTATTTTTCACAACAGGAAAAGGGCAGTGGGAATATTTGGAAACAGGGTTATATAAAGGTCAGTATTTAAAGAAGGGGACAATATGACACGGTTCAGAGGAAGACGACCAAATGATACAGAGTCTGTCCCCGAAGCCATATGAGAAGTGACATGAAGACTTAAATATGTATACCCTAGATGAGAGAGGGCAGGCGGGTGGGGGTAGATAGGATACCGACATCTAAATACTTAAAGGCTATTAATGAACAAACAAACCTTTTTCAAAGACAGGGAAGCTGTAGAACTAGAGGGCTTGAAATGAAGCTGAATGAAGGTAAATTTAAAAGCAAGGTCAGGAAATACTTTTTCACTGAAGGGTGGTGGATTCTCGGAATGCCCTCCCAGTGGAGGTGGCGGGGGCAAATACAGTGATGGAATTCAAAATGGCAGAGAAGGGAGATAGAGGTTCCCTTTATAGCAATAAGATGGAATCAAAACAAACTTAAATAAGTTTCACACTTAAAAAAATAAAGGGGGCAAACTGCACAGAGTGGCAGGTACAACCCTAAAAAAAGGCATAGAGAGAGGGGTATCCTTCTGTGGACGTGCAAGGACTCTCTGTCAAGCGTTCTGCATCACCTGTGGGTGTAAACTGCGCAGAATCTTTGTAAGTTTTAGGGTAAGGGAAGGGCAGGGTTGTACTGTGTTCTGCAGGTGTGTTTGTGGCATGACTGTGTTTTGTCTTGTGAGCCTGATGGCATCCGGCCATACCGCTCTTGTATAGGGTGTGGATGACGAGCATGTGGGAGTCGGGCAGTACCTGCAGTCAGAAGAGACCACAGTCCTTTATGATGGTATCTGTGAGAGCATGAAACATAAACTTGACGTTCTCAGTGTCTGTTACGCAGGCCATGTGTGAGTAGATCTCCTTCACATCTCTCCTCACATTCAGCTCCAGGAATTGTACTTTAATGTAGTTTCCGGCATCCTCATACGTGTTGGGGCCTGTGTGAAGCACACAAGCACGTTATTTCTCTAGGGTGCACAATGAAACGCACACACTTTGCTGAGAGGCATATAAGACAGTTTAGTGCACGGTGTTTAGGAAAGTCTGGAAAGGTTCTCTGGGAAAGCCACCTTTAAATGGATCTCCAGAACCTAAGAACAGCTGTGCTGGGTATTGCGGCAGAGTCCTGCACAGGAGACTAGGTGCTGTGTCTTACGGCTGAGACTGTGCTGAATGTGGTGCACTGGAAAATGTGTTCTGTGTACTGTGCTGGATATGGAAACTAGGAATGTGCACAGGGCAAAACATTGTTCATTTGTTTTCAATTCATTTCGACCTTTCTGCTGATTTTCTTGCACATACTTGTTTTAATACAATTTCTAATGTGCATTAAAAGTAATTAGCACATGCTAATCACTTTAATATGTGTTAATTCATAGGTTAATTCATGTTACTTAGTGCACACTAAAGAGTCAATATTCAGAAAGTGCCAGTGGCCATGACTATCCAGTAATGTTCTGCAGCACTATCAGGACGATGCCCGGGTGGACGGTGGGCGGGGTGAGGGTGAAGCTGGCACTTCTTTGGCAGCCTAGGAGCAGAAAGCTGTCCTGAGTTGAAATGCAGAGCACCAAAGAACCCTGGTAGCCCAAGTAGAACACTGGACCCCTTTCCTGGACCCACAAAACAATTACCCTGGTAATGGAAGTGGGCCCATGGACCACGTAACTCCCCCACCCCCCAAACATCTAAAGGTTGGGAGGCAGGATCAATGCACACTCTCTAGGGGAACAGTCTGCCAAGTAAGGCAATGCTGGGGTCAGGTGCTGCCTCTCAACCTTTAGAGGTGGGTGGGAGCTAATGGATTGCACTGCTGACCTGCCAACTGTGTGGGTTACTTGGACATCTAATCAAAATCGAGGCGATAACGGTTCACTAAAATTTCCACTACTAAATTCCCACTTTATGGAGGTCCACAATATAGAGACTATGCGCCATGAGCGAGAGTTGAGAGTTTGCCCTGTATACTGTGCTGGAATTATGCATCTGAGATCATCATGTCTGCTGGGATGGAATTTCGGGTGTTGTGTGGTGTGCTGGAGTTCTTTTCTTGAGACTGTGCTGGAATCCCAGGTGCTCTGCATTGTGCTGGACTTTGTCTTTATACTGTACTGGGGGCCTCTGATGTACGCTGTATCCTGTGCAGGAGATTGTCACGTGTTCCATGCTGGAGTCCTGTGTGTTCTAGAAGACTATACTGGAGCCATACAATGGAGACTGTACTGTGTCCTCTGGTTGAGACTATCAGGTACATATTCAGAAATCCAATGAGTGAGAAAGATGACCCGGTATCCTTAGCTGGAGTTTTAGCAGACTTAACCAGTTATCTTTTGACTGACAATTTCCTTAAATTTAATTGGACAAAATTTACTCAGACTTAACCGGATAACTTAATGGGCTAGTGCCTTTTTATAACCATCTGTTTATTGGTTTATTGTATTTTTATAACCATCTGTTTATTGTAATGACCTGACTCCTGTTTATTGTCGGATACTGTTAGTTTTATGTAAACCGCGCTGATCGCAAATAGTGCGGTATATAAGAAATGTAAATAAATAAATAAAAATCTAAATTTCTATGCTTTGTGCACTTCACTGGTTAAATTTATCTGGGGGGAGGTTTGGTAGGGACACTAGCGATTAGGTTAAGCAGATAACTCCTGAAGTTCTCATGCAGCCCAATGTTCCCAGAAGCATTTGTAAAGGGGCTGGTGATCTTTCAAGGATTGTGCTCACTCCCCTCACCTCGATCCTTCCCCCAATAAATATCCCCCAGTCACCGTTCCTCCAACAAACATAGAAACATCCCTGATAACAGACTCCCTCCACCCCAGAAAGAATGGACATGCCAAGCCAAGCCCCTCACCCTGATTCTGGCCGCTCCCCCCACAAATAGATCAAAAACCCCATCGAAGGCACCCCCTGGACCTACTGATAAAATCCCTGATGTCACATGGTGGGGACAGGAGAGATCCTTGGTTGTTCCTGTTCTCTAAGCTGCTGGGTTCAAAATGGCACCAGTCAGTTTCTAGAGACAGTCTTGAGGTTCTACCACTAGGGGCCACCTGGAGGACTGCAATGGGAAAGGAGCTGGAGAATCTTTCCCTGGAGGAGAGGAGATCCAGAGGGCAGGGCCGGCCCGTCCATTGAGCAAGAATGTTTTTTGCACAGGGCCCCGCGTTTCGGGGGGCCCCGCGCAAAGAACATTCTGCTTTTTTTTTCTTAATTAAATTAAAAAAAAAAAAAAAAGCTGGCCGCTGCCGCCGCATGGAGTGTCCCGCGGGGCTCCCTCTGCCCGGCGGAACTCTCCCAGCGCGGCTGAGCCCCTCTGCGCCAGCTTGCAGATACGCGAAGGGAGAGTGTCTCCCTCGCGTCTCTGTTAAGCCCGCAGGGGCAGATGGGAAGCAGGGGCTGATGGGAAATTTCCCATCTGCCCCTGCGGGCTTAACAGAGATGCGAGGGAGACACTCTCCCTTCGCGTAACTGCAAGCCGGTGCAGAGGGGCTCAGCTGCGCTGGGAGAGTTCCGCCGGGCAGAGGGAGCCCCGCGGGACACTCCATGCCGCAGCGGCGGCAGCGGCCAGCTTTTTTTCTTTTTTTAAATTGCCATGAGCTGAGGGGGGGGGTTAAGACTGGCAATGGGCTGGGGGGGTTATGACTGGCAATGGGCTAGGAGGGGGTTAAAACTGGCAATGGGCTGGGGGGGTTAAGACTGGCAATGGGCTGGGGGGGGTTAAGACTGGCAATGGGCTATGGGCTGATGAGGGCTGTCTGGAAATGGGGTGATGGTGGGCTAAGGAATGGAAATGGGCTATGGGGGGGTAGGTTAAGACTGGCACTGGGCTATGGGGGGGTGGGTTAAGATTGGCTATGGGGGGGTTAAGACTGGCAATGGGATGTGGGCTGATGGAGGCTGTATGGAAATGGGGTGATGGGGTTTAGGACTGGCAATGGGCTATGGGGGGGGGGTTAAGACTGGCGGGCTGTGGGCTGATGGGGGCTGTCTGGAAATGGGTTGATGGGGGGTTAGGACTGGTAATGGGCTATGGGGGGGGGTTAAGAATGTTAGTGGGCTGATGGGGTGGGGTTAGGACTGGTAATGGGCTATGGGGGGGGGGGTTAAGACTGGTAATGGGCTGTGGGCTGTGGGCTGATGGGGCCTGTCTGGAAATGGGATGATGGGGGGTTAGGACTGGTAATGGGCTATGGGGGGGAGGTAGGACTGGTAATGGGCTATGGGGGGGGGGGGGTTAGGACTGGTAATGGGCTATGGGGGGGTTAAAACTGGTAGTGGGCTGATGGGGGGGTTAGGACTGGTAATGGGCTATGGGGGGGTTAGGACTGATAATGGGCTATGGGGGGGGGCTAGGACAGGAAATGGGCTGATGGGGAGGGGTTAGGACTTGAGGTGGGCTGATGTGGTTAGGACTGGTAATGGGTTGTGGGCTGATGGGGGGGTTTAGGACTGGCAATGGGCTATGGGGGGCTGTGGAAATGGGCTGATGGGGGGTTAGGACTGGAAGTGGGCTGATGGGGGGTTAGGACTGGTAATGGGTTATAGGGGGGGCTTAAACTGAAAATGGGGTGATGGGGGTTAGGACTGGAAGTTGACGGGGGGCTAGGACTGGTAATGGGTTGGGGGTTGCTAGGACTGGAAATGGGCTGAGTGGAAGGGGAGGCTTGAACTGCAAATAGCTGATGGGGAGGGGGCTTGGAATGGAAATGGGCTGTGAGGGAAGGGAGATAGGACTGAAAATGGGCTGATGGAACAGCTAGGATAGGACTGGAAATGGGCTGTTGGTGGGAGCTAAGATTGGAAATGGGCTGTGGTGGGGGCTTGAATTGAAATGGACTCATGGAGGGGCTAGAACTGGAAGTAGGCTCATGGGGGGGGGCTTGGACTGGAATTGGGCTGAGTGGAGGGGAGCTATGATTTGACATGGGCTGATGGTGGGGCTAGGAAATGACTAGAAATGGGCTGATGGGGGGCTAGGATTGGAAATGAGCTGATGAAGGGACTTGGACTGGAAATGGATGGGGGAGCTAGGACTGGAAATGGGCTGATGGGGGGCTAGGACTGGAAATGGGCTGATGCAGGGACTAGAAGGGAATGGATGCTTGGTGAGACTGGAACTAGAAGGGAGCTGATGTTGGGGGAGGATTAGAATGGGATGGGGCTTGGAGAGTAAAATGGAGAGGGGAAAAATATTTTATGTAGGAGGGATGAAAAATCTACAATTGGCCGGGTATTGGGAGAGTAAGTGGGGATTGAGGATGGAGGGGTAAAATTTGTGTGGATGAAATAGGAATGAGGAAAGAGCAAAAGGAGAAAGATTAGTATGTTAAAGCAGATGTAGAGAGAGAGAATGGAAAAAAACTAGAAGAGATAAGAAAGGACAAATGGACAGCAGATGATGGAGAGTTAGCAGAAAACATGAAGAAACCAGAAGAAAGTGGCTGGACCAATTGCAACTGAAAAAAATGCACAAAAGGTAGAAAGATATCTCTTTATTTTGAATTTATTAACTGGAATATGAAAGCTCTGGGAAATGTGCATCATTAACGTCTGCGCTTTGTTTGGTACAAGAGGAAATTAATTTATAGTTTTATTTCTACAGTGTTGTTGTACATTCCAAGTTTGGCTTTTGGGGTTCCCAGTTTAATTATTGCCTTCCTGTTTCTAAATTGTGATTCCTTATTTGGTGATGGTCTATGTTCTGCATGTGTAACTGAGCTGAGGTATTCTGTTTATGTAATTCCTATTTGACGTTGCCACTTGTTCTCTTTCCCCAGTATTCTCTGAAATGTATTGGTTTAATATTTGCAGTGTTGCCTTTTGATAGGTAGGGTCTGGTGCTTTGTGAGTCCTGGTAGTGCTGTCAGGATACGGCAGGTTTGCTATGGGTTCTAAATGGGCAGCGTTTGTAGTACCTAATGTGCCTGGCGGTTGGCACTGGATTATAGTAATGTAGAAATCTTTTAGTCTTTCTTTATCCATACACTCATTAAGAGACATGTTTACTAAAAGTTAGTGTATGGTAACATTATGCAAATAAGGCCACTTATGCAAATGAGGCCCCGCACCGAGTCTCCGCACATGGCCCCGCACCCCCCTTGGGCCGCCCCTGCCAGAGGGGTGGGGGAGTGAAAAGTACTGCTGAAAATCATGGCTAAGGCACTTATCTGTATATAGTGCTTACTTATCAGGCCTGCCTCGGACAAGTGTGTGCTGTGGGGATACATGTGTAAGTAGGGGCTTTTCTAAAATTGCTACTTACATGCATAGGGTCATTTACACATGTAAACATGTACAGATACCATGTAACTCTTCTAAAATGACTCCCATGGTCTGTAATAAGAACCTGAAAAGACATTTAGCTGCTTTTATATTCCCTTCTTGATAGGAGGGGACTGGAATATGAATATATCAAGAGACCTCTTATTATAGTACGATAACAATTCTGGACTACTTGATTAATGTCCCAATTTAAATTTCAAGAGGTCTGGAGGGACTAATATCCTTCTTGTAAAACCTTTACTTTGTTCCTCTGCCATGTTTCAGTTACTACAGTAGAATAGGTTATTTTTTGTTTTTCTTGCTATATATTATTTTATAAATCCATCCAATTTCTTGCATATCGATTTTCATTATTAATTCCCACTAGGGTTCTCTTGCAGATTAAGGGATCAACTAAGCACATGAACATTGCCACAAGATTTGCTAAACTGTGGTACCTGAGTTTCGTGGTTTAGTAAATCTCATAATGATTGTTGCTGTGTTCCTGGCCACAGCAATGTGGTATAATGGACCCCCATCCCAGGCCTGCCATCATTGAAAAAGTATGACAGTGTTCACAAAAAGGCACTCCTTCCTTTCTTTGAGAAGTTCCTGGTGGGCCTTCTTCCCTCTTCCCAAATTCTCAGCTGGTGCAGGAGCAATTAAAAATTGTGGTTTCCCCAAACTAGATACAGTATGACAGCTGTGAGCCTGTGAGTGGCCTGAGCCCACTGCACGCATAACTTTGCTCTTGTCCACATTCACTTTTATCTGCCATTTGGATGCCAAGTCTCCCATTTTCACAAGGTTCTCCTGCAATTTTTCACAATCCTCTTGTGATTTAGTAACTTTGAATAGTTTGGTGTTGTCTGCAACTTTGAATAATTTTATTCTCTGTAAGCATAGTGTTTGGAAAGAACTTCATCGCAAAAGATTCTAACATCCAAGCCTCTCTCCCTAGGGACACCAAAGAGTGGGTATTGGAACTTTTGGCTCTTTTGAGAGCAGATTCAGCCACCATGTAATGGTGAGGTATCTGCAGCTTTTGGAATCCGGGAACCTGACCTATCCACCTTTAGAAAGGCAATAAAAGCATACCTTTTCCAGCTCTACTTTGATCATGTCACATAACTATTGCCTTGCCCTGTCCAGTGATGGATTTCTCCCTAATACTGCCTGTAAATAGCTTCTGATTGTAGTCGTTAAAACGATATTCATCATGTTGACGATGCACTAAATTTCAATTTATTTGTTAACTCTGTTATCTACTGTAAACTCTGTTACCTGTTGTTTGTTCAAGTATCTACATTCAATGGAAACGTTATATGTATCAAGTTGTTATACTGTAAACCGCACTGAATCTAAAGAGCGCGGTATATAAAATCAAATAAATAAATAAATAAACCTTCTGGGCTTGATATATCGGGTCTGCCTTCTTGTTTATAGGCTTAAAGAGAGGGAGTTTTTCCCATATTCTCGTCTGCATGTTCTTCAGGATCCTGTGAACAGACACTGTCACAATCTCCTTGGATGAATCAAAGAATTGGCATATTTCTTGTGCTTCTGCTTCTACTTAGCTATCTCCTTGACAAAATCAGTGACCATGAGTTCCTCAGGAGGTGAATTTCTTTGCTTATGAGGTGGAGAGGGATCTAACAGTAGCCTGTATCCCAGGAACACCCTGAATCTGCCTCAGAAAAATACTCCAGTGGACATGTCTGGGTCTCTGCTGGCTTGACCTCTGCTCCCCTCGGGTTGTGGATCTTGATTGAGAGAGGCATCAGGAGTGCAGAAGGAGTGGCCATATCCTCCTGAGTTGTGTCCATGATATCAGAAGGCCAGTCTTGGCTACTTGGAGTCTGTCACGTCTCCTCTGGTACCAAGGAGGAGGAGCAGTTCTGAAGTCGGAGATTTTTTGATGTCTCAATTGTCATGACATTATGCTCTGATGAGCTTTGATTTGGATGCACTCCAGATTATGCCCAGTGCGTGATGTTGCGAGCCTTCAAGTCAATGAAGACTAGGCCAAATCCTTCTTCTTCTGGCAGGAACTGGATGGTGTCTGTTTCCCATGGATTCTACCAATGCTCGATATTGAGGATGACCGATGTCCTCTCAATGTCGATATGTTCCCAACATCTGATGCAGCTCCTGAGGCCATGGAGACCAATGCTTTTGATGCCAAAGGCAATGAATGACTTTTCTTTATGACCTTTGAGCCCCCTCTTTGACATCTGTGAACACAAATTACAATGAGAGAGATCTTAATTGGGGTTCAGATACTGCAGCCACCAGTTATGGTTATCCATGACGGATATGGTCCTGCTGCAGCTGGTGCACCTTTTAAACCCACTGGGGAGTTTAATCTGGGATATATTGTCAAAAAAGATAGCTGCAGCAAAATCAAATGACTCGATTGTGAAATATACTCCCCGTCGAGGCGCATGAGGCCATTGCTTAGGCTTACTTAGGCAGCGCAAAAAAAAGAAGGGACACCCCCCACAAAGAATTATAGTGAAAAACATACAGCAGGAGCAATCAAGAATCCCACAGATCTTCCCAGAAATTCTTTATTAGGTTCAACATGGCCGTATTTTGACACAAACTACCTGCAGCAGGGGAAACTTCAATGAATCACATACATATAATGTGACATAATGATAAAATTACATATAAAACAATCAAAATAATAACAAGACTGACATAAAAATATACGTACATATATGAAAACATCACACAAACCATATTAAGATGGAAGAGGAGCATAAAAGGTGGAAAAAAGAGGAACAAAAGAAAAGTGATTGCTAGTAAATACGCAATAATACACATATAAAATCAATCAAAAAATAAAACATGGCCATAGTAACATAGTAAATGACAGCAGATAAAGACCAGCATGGTCCATCTAGTCTGCCCAGTAAATATACGGCAAGAGTAGGTGCACCTGTCGCTCCGTGCAGGCCACCTCCCCATGTCTTTGTTTAGGGGTGGACCCACCACTCCATGTAGGACACCCCTATTTGTTGAGAAGTTAGATGGTTCCGTTTATTTTGTTTTTATCCTGTTGCTGTAAAGGGATCCGCTGTGCTTGTCCCATGCTGTTTTGAATTCCGTCACCGTGTTTGCCCCTACCACTTCCATCGGGAGAGCATTCCAAGCATCCACCACCCTTTCAGTGAAAAAATATTTCCGGACATTGCCTTTCAATTTTCCACCTTGCAGCTTCATGTTATGCCTTCTAGTTTTGCAGCTTCCCCGTCTTTGGAAGAGGTTTGTTTGTTCATCCTTCCTCTTTAAGTATTTAAAGGTCTGAATCATATCTCCCCTATCCCTCCTCTCCTCCAGAGTGTACATATTTAGGTCTTCAAGTCTCTTCTCATAGGGTTTCTTACGCAGGCTCCAAATCATTTTGGTCGCCTTCCTCTGAACAGTTTCCAGTCTTTTTACATCTTTTGCAAGATATGGTCTCCAAAACTGAACACAGTATTCCAAGTGAGGCCTCACCAGCGACCTGTACAGTGGCATAAGTACCTCTTCCTTTCTGCTGGTAATCCCTCTTTGTATGCAGCCCAACATCCTCCTGGCTTTTGCCACCGCCTTGTCGCACTGTTTTGCCACCTTGAGATCATCAGAGATAATCACACCAAGGTCTTTCTCCTGAACCATGCACATCAACCTCTCGCCCCCTATTGCGTACATTTCCCTTGGATTTCTGCTACCTAAGTTCATGACACTGCACTTTTTCGCATTAAATCGTAATTGCCAAGCATTAGACCATTCTTCCAGCTTTTGTAGATCTTTCCTCATGTTATCCATTCCCTCGTGGGAGTCCACTCTGTTGCAAATTTTTGTGTCATCTGCAAAAAGACAGACTTTTCCATTCTGTTCTTCAGCAATATCCCTCACAAATACATTCAACAGTGCTGGGCCCAGGACCAAACCCTGGGGCACCCTGCTAATCACCTTCCTTTCATCCAAGTGAGCTGAATGTACCTTCACCTTCTGTCATCTGTCAGTCAACCAATTTCTAATCCAGTTCACCATCTTGGGACCCATCCCCAAGCTACTGAGTTTGTTGACAAGCCTCCTATGAGGAACAGTATCAAAGGCTTTGCTGAAATCCAGGTAGATGACATCCATCGCATGCCCCTGATCTAGTTCCTTGGTCACCCAGTCAAAGAACTCAATCAGATTTGTTTGGCAAGACCATCCTTCAGTAAAACCATGTTGCCTCGGATCTTGCAACCTGTTGGTTTTGAGAAAGTTCACTATTCGCTCTTTCAGGAGCGCCTCCATTACTATTCCCGTCACTGAGGTAAGGCTCACAGGTCTGTAGTTTGACACTTCTTCCCTGTCACCACTTTTGTGTAGAGGTATGACATCAGCCATTCTCCAGTCCTGAGGAACCTCTCCTGTTTCCAAGGATCTGTTGAATACATCCTTTAACGGCCCTGCAAGAACCTCTCTGAGCTCTTTCAGTATCCTGGGATGTATCCCATCCGGTCCCATGGCTTTGTCCACTTTCAGTTTAGCAAGTTGTTCCAACACCTCATCTTCTGTGAATGGTGTGGTATCTACTTCATTCCCATTTTTATATTTGGGAGTCACAGCTGGTCCATCTCCAGGATCTTCTTTAGTAAAAACAGAGCAGAAGTATTTGTTTAGCAATTTCGCTTTTTCTATGTCACTTTCCACGAGTCCTTTCCCAGCACTTCTGAGTCCTGCATTTCCAACTCTGATCTTCTTCCTTTCCCGGATATACCTGAAGAAAGTTTTGTCGCCACCCTTAACATCTTTAGCCATCTTTTCCTCTGCCTTTGATTTTGCTATCCTTATTTCTCTTTTTGATTCTTTGAGTTTGATCCTATATTCATTTCTGTGTTCTTCTGTTTGCAAGCTTTTGAATTTTGCGAAAGCTGCATTTTTTGCCTTTATTTGAGCAGCCACTTCTTTGGAAAACCAAATAGCTTTCCTTCTCCTCCTGTTTTTATTTACTCTTTTTACATATTTATCTGTTGCCCCTTTTATTGCCTTCTTTAGTTTAGCCCATTTCAATTCCATTTCCCTTATCTCCTTCCACCCTGTCATCTCCTCCTTTAGGTACTCGGCCTTTTTTTGAAGTCAGTGTTTTTGAAGTATAGGACTTTGAGCTTGCTATGTTTGGCTTGCACCTTGGCTTTTATCTCAAACCACACTGTGTGATGATCGCTGTTGCTCACAGGGGCACTCACGCAGACATTCGACATGCTATCACCATTGGTGAGCAATAAATCCAGCGTTGAGCTTTCCCTGGTTGGTTCCATGACCATTTGTCTAAGTGATGCATCTTGGAGAGCATCGACAATTTTTTTGCTTCTTTCCAGATGTACAGAAGGAGTAATCCAATCCACATCAGGTAGATTAAAGTCACCCAAAATGATCGCTTCCCCCTTTATGGCTATCTTGGCAGTATCTATAATCAATTCGTTATCTAGCTCTTCAATTTGAGTCGGAGGTCTGTAGACTACAGCAGTATGGATGACAGTGCCATCTCCTCTTTCCAACGCAATCCAGAGCGCTTCTTCTTTTCCCCATGCCCCCTGCATTTCAGTAGCTTTAATATTGCTTTTGACATACAAGGCTACTCCTCCTCATTTTCCATTTTCTCTGTCACTTCTGAATAGATTATAGCCAGCTATGGCTATATCCCAATCATGTGATTCATTAAACCATGTTTCTGTAATTGCCACAATGTCCAAATCCATTTCCACCATTAGGGCTTCCAGGTCCGGAACTTTGTTGGCTAAGCTTCGAGCATTTGTGCTCATTGCTTTCCAGCATTTACCTGGCTTGTGTGTATTGTGCATTGATTTTGTTCTGCCCACATCTTCCCACTTGTTTTTGATGTGTGGTTTAAAAGTGTGGCTGTTTCTGATGTTATTCTGCTTTTGCAGGGGGTGGCATGCAGGTCTTGACCTTCCACATCCGTCACCCCCTTTTCCTAGTTTAAATGCATATCCACATACTGCCTGAATTTTTCACTTAAGATTCTTTTCCTTGCGACAGAGAGATGTAGTCCTTCAGCAGAGTCTCTTGTTGGTCCATCTGTTTCCCCAGTCACCAATAAATCTGAATCCTTCTTGTTTGCACCAGCTCTGGAGCCATGTATTAAAGCTGTTAATGCGATGCAGCCTTTTTGTCCCCTTACCAAGAACAGGTAGAACCTCTGAGAATGCAACAGTGTTAACAATGGGCTTGAGTTTCTCTCCCAGAGATTGGAAGTCCTTTTGGACTGTAGAGGCAGTGCTTCTAGCCAGGTCATTTGTGCCCAAGTGGATAACAACATCAAGTTTGGAGTGTTCACTTTTTGCGCTAAGTACTTCAACAACTTGGTTTGTATTCCTGCTGGCTGTCGAGCCTGTTAGGCACATGACTATCTTCTCTCCTTTGAACTGTCTTAAGTTGGTGCCTCTGATGATGGAGTCTCCAAGTAGTAGTAGTTTTCTGTTTGGTGAGGTTTTCTTCATATTTGGTGCTTTAGCAGGAGATTGGGCATTGTCTGACTTATTTAAGGGCCCGTCAGTTTCTTTGGATTGAGCATCCTCATTAGCCAAGGCAGAGAAGGCATTGTGCAGGGATATCTCTTGATGTATAGGATGTCTCTGTGTTACAGGTCGCAATCTTCCAGAACCCACGGTGATCCATTTGTTTCTGGGGTGTTTGATTCTTTGTGCGAGCGGTGGTGGACTTTGTTCGGTTTGTATCCTAGAAGAGGTTTCATTGCAGCCATTTCCTCCCTCAGTAGAGTCACTTCTTTATGCATGGCAGCTAGGTCTTTCCTTAGTAGAGTTAATTTGTCATGCATGGCAGCTGACCTGAGGCACATAGGACAAGCTCTTAGGCTCCAAATGATTCATCTTGGAATGAAAGTACCGCAGTTATTGCACTGAATACACAACATGTTGGTTAAGCAGTCCCAGAAGAGGAAGAAGAAGAAGAAAGGATGAAGAAGATGTGGACTTTAACCCAAGTATGAAAGGATAGATGGCACGTATGTGACCACTATAAAGGGAATGTAGCCCCTGGGGTGGGTGGGGTGAGGGGTAGGGTGGGCAGGAACCTAAGTGTCTCTGGCGAGTAGGCTGTTCCTGAACCGTGGGCACACACCGATATCTGATGTAAGTCTATACAAGGAAAGCAGTCAAAATGCCCCCAAGGTTAGTCTAAAACCACAGTTAAACACTATAATAGTAATGCCCCCAAAAATCAACAGTTAGAATTTATAGTTTTAAGCCAGCAGAGAAGATAGAAAGATTTGCCCTTAGCTGAAATGGGTGCTTCTCAGCTTCTGTAAAACTGGCTCAGACCAGTGTCAGGCCAGGTGTACAATGCGCCAAATCAGCTCCTCCCTGGGAATAGGGTTTCACCAACCAGTGCAGCAGGAGTAAAAAACCTAGTTTGTTAGTTTTAACTGTCTATTTGCCACACACACAGATATCACTTGTTTGTTCTTCCGGACTTGATTCTTGAGATATTCCATCCTCCTAGAAGTTACACTCCGATCTTTAAAGTGGGCACAGTGTAAGTCCTGAAGTTGCTCCAGTTCTCCACTCAGCCGGGCCAGCTTCCCCTCCTGTTCCTTTTGAACTCTGGAAACCTCTTGCAAATCTATATGTAAAGTCTTAATTTCAGTACTCACAGATGCAGCAATTATCACAAGGGAAGAATTCATTGTAGAAATAGTGTCCCACAGCACCTCTAATGTAACTCTAGCCACCAGCCCACCAACCCACCAGCACCTGCAGTGACCAACGGGGAAGATACCTCCTGGGTAGGGCTGACCCTCAATTGAGACCCAGTGTCCGCTTGTAATTCACCTCCAGGAGCCCCACACGGATCAGCAAAGCCGGCACCGGATCCCTCTACACCTCCCTGCTCCGGTGTGCTGGTCATCACGCCGGAGGGAAGCACTCCTCTGTCAGCAGTAACGCTTCTGGGGTATGGCGGGGGGCCCTGCTGTTCTGGGGATAAGAAAACCTCGGATGTGCTCAGGTCCGGTGAGAACACTGTACCCGCCGATGATGCCGCTCCAACTCCCAGGGCAGAAAATCCAAACATCTGCAGCGTTTTCTGGGCGGCGCAGGTAGAAAGAGCCTCACCTGAGGGTAGGTAGGCTTGCTTCCACTTTCTTCTGCCCATAGCAGCTCCCAGCAGCAAAAAAAACGCCAACACAGCACACTGCCGAAGCGAGACTGCTCACCGGCAGTATCTCACCACTGCCATCTTGCCTCCCATGACCCGGAAAGTTGATTTTTGACCTAAAGGACAGATAGGTGAGAGGGGTTTTATAGGAAGACATTGGCAGGGTCTATTTCCCTTGTAGTACTATCTTCCTACCATTTGGAGGCACTGGTATGCTCCTCATACACAGCGCTCTAACATTTCTGAAAAGATGGAGTAGGATCTGTGCATAAATAATGATGGCTGAGGGCATTTACTGTCTTCTGGCAGTTAGTTATTTTATATGCACTTAATAGATGCATTTCATGGGCAATTGTACTTAGAAAGTAAGTAATAAACCCACTTATACAATAATTTAATCATGAACGTTCTCAGCCTGCAGAAGTCATTATTTTAGTAGTTCTCACATTACCTGTCCTTTTTTTTCCTATTAAGCATTTTTTTCTTATGGAAGTTTCATAATATTGACTGGCTCTCAATAACGGAGATGAAGCAGGTTTATATTAAGCCATTTTTCCAATCACAAAGTCTTTGGTTATTACACTATTAAAGCAATGGTGCACAGCAAACCATCTACATCTTATTGAAATAAATTATTTTTTATCCATTCCTCACTATAAAAAGCAGCCAGATGAAGCTGGCCTGAAACAGTGCTGACATTTCCATTGCATGTCTTCTTCAACAGCCCAATTCTTCAGTTTACAGCATTCAGGCATCCTGGAGTTTACAGCCTGTGCAGAACTGGTAGACACTCCCAGCAAACTGCAAATTTCTGAGCTAAAGGAGAAACTGTTTCTGCACAGTTTAGGACCGGGCACCTGTAGCCATCTGGCACGCTATCCTCCATACCCCTACTCTTTGATTTTTAGGGGGCCTTACCTTCACCCTGCTCTCTGATCCCACCTATTGATGCAAAAAAAATGTTTTTTCCAAAATTTTAAATCTGGTACCAAACCCGTGGATAGGCTTTGAAAACAGGGGATCCTACTCGGGAAGTCTCTGGAGCTCTTTTGAGCTATGCAGCTTTCTGAGTTCACATCTGCCGTTTCAATTAGGCACCAGCCAATGGGAAGTTAGCACAGACTGATGATGTCACAGGTCAGCTGTTTGCACTCTGTCACTTAAATTTATGCTTCAAGGGAAAGGCTAGACAGTGGAAATTATGATTAAATAGCATTTTAAATGAATTCTGATTTGTGTTTTCCTGTTGATGTAATTTATTACAAAGCTCTCCTTTTGATAAGTAAACTACCATACTCTCATGTGTGTTGTAAAGAAATACAAATATATTTCAGCTGGACATCAGAAAGGTTAGTGACAGCCTGCTGTGCTGTACACTTCATGGTTAAGCCAGCACCTCTGCCTCTGCTTCTGTGTCTGTCTTTCCCTCGTTGACACAATGTCAGGGAACGTCTTAAAAATCTGTTTCATTTCCTATCAATGGCAGAGGAAAGTCACCTTGGTATGATAAACTTCGATCTTATTCTCTCGGGGGACAATTTCTCCAAATGGGTTAGTTCTGCACATACCATGACAGTCATGAACCTCACTTCTAATCCTTCTTTATCCCTGGGGCTCCCAATATGACGGGAAATATTTCCGTATCTTTCTGCCACATGTTTTTGGCGTCTGACTGCATTTCTTGGTACTTCAGGATCTTCTCCCTCTCCACGCGATTCTCCTATATAGTGACTGCCAATGGGCTAATTTAAAAGACTGCTGTTCACTTTCCTGTCAAATGACCAGTTTCTCATGTCCTGCATTTCTAAACGTTCCTCATTCCTAAGAGATTTCAGCTCAGCGCCATCTCTCTGTAACCCTCCTCATTTCACCTAAGTCATCATAGTTACATAGTAAATGCTGGCAGATAAACACCAACATGGCCTATTCTAGTCAGTCTAGTAGGGAGATTAGAGATGTAACTGTAACTATGCAGTTTACCCCCCATGTTTAGGGTTATAACCATCTGTCCATGCAATTCACTCTGCCTCCACTGCCACTCAGGCAGGTTACTCTCCCTATTAATTCTGTGTACAATTGCCACCACAAGTTAAAAAATATCTTCCATGGGGAAAATGTATTAAATTACAAAGTTATTCTGCTGCCCCAGCTTCTTATACATTTTCTGATCTGTATCTTACACAGTACAAAGCTAATTCTGCAAGCAAAGTCTTTCTCAGCCAAAAGCAAACAATAGTTATCCTCAGTCTACAGCACTTTAACTTCTTAGCATTTATATGCTACCCTGAAGTAGGGCACGGCACAGAAATGTCATGTAGGGATGAATCCCTGCCGTGAAAGGCTTATAGTCTAAGCTGGTGCCTGATTCAATAGGCAGTAAGGAGACTTGTCCAACTTCATCAGTGGGAGACCTGTGATGGTGGAGAGACAGAGATTATGGAATACCGTTACACCTTTACTCAGTGCAGTTGAATGGCACTGCATCTTGGTGAGGTCAGCTCAAGAGCACGGGAACAAACCATTCAGTGAAAGAGAAGTAACTCTGATGGATGAACATGAGAGGAACAGGCTGTGAACCGTAGTCTTTTAGTCCCTAGTCCGTTACTCTGATCCAGGGATTCTCAACCCAGTCCTCGGGACTCACCCATCCAGTCAGGCTTTCAGGATATCCACAGTGAATATGCATGAGACAGATTTGCATGCACTACCTCCCTTGAATGAGAACATAAGGACATAATAACATAAGATATGCCATACTGGGTCAGACCATCAAGCGCAGTATCCTGTTTCCAACAGTGGCCAATCTAGGTCATACGTACCTAGCATTTTCCCCAAAAGACACAGGTTCCACAATGCTTCTATTAGGTCAAGCATTGATATCCTGGGTCCCTTCTTAATAATGGTTTATGGACCGTTCCTCCAGAAACTTGTCCAAACCTTTTTTAAACCCACCTACACTAACAGCCTTTACTACATCCTCCGGTAACAAATTCCAGAGTTTGATTACACGTTGAGTGAAAAAATATTTTCTCTTATTTGTCTTGAATAGTTTACCCTGTAGCTTCATTGCATGTCCCCTAGTCTTTCTATATTCTGATCACATAAACAATCGATCTACATTTACCCGATCCACTCCGTTCATTAATTTATAGACTTCTATCATATCTCCCCTCAGCCGTCTCTTTTCCAGGTTAAAGAGCCCTAACCTTTTTAGCCTTTCTTCATAGGGGTATCCTTCCATCCCCTTTACCATTTTGTTGGCTCTTCTCTGAACCTTTTCTAATAATGCCATATGCTTTTTAAGATACAGCGACCAGAATTGCACACAATATTCAAGGTGTGGTTGCACCATGGAATGATACAGAGGCATTATAATATCTTTTGTTTTATTTTCCATTCCTTTCCTTATGATACCTAGCATTCTATTTGCTCTCTTGGCCGCCGCTGCACACTGGGCCAAGGGTTTTAACATGTTCTCCACAATGACGCCTAAATCTTTTTCCTGGGTGGTGGTTCCTAATGTGGAACCTTGCATCGTGTAACCATAGTTTGGGTTGTTCTTCCCTAGGTGCATAACTTTGCACTTTATTTTATTTATTTATTTATTTAAAGTCTTTTCTATACCGCGCTCTTCAAGATCAGCTCGGTTTACAAATAATGTTATTTTTGTCCAGGCATGGGAGGGCCCGCACTGAATTTACAGAGAACAGGATTGATAAACTTGGATTAACTGGGGAAACTATATACACTTGTCCACATTAAATTTCATCTGCCATTTTGATGCCCAGTCTTCCAATTTATCAAGATCCTCTTGCAATTTTCCACAATCTTCTTGGGTTTTAACAACTTTAAATAGTTTTGTGTCATCTGCAAATTTGATAACCTCACTCATTATTCCCTTTTCCAGGTCATTTATGAATATGTCAAAAAGCAGCGGACCCACCACAGATCCCTGGGGTACACCACTATTCACCTTTCTCCATTGGGAAAATTGGCCATTTAGCCCTACCCTCTGCTTTCTATCTTTTTTTTGTATTATTTAATATTTATAAATTTGTACAAACATATCAAGAATACATCTTGAAACAGAAATTGAGCTGGAAAACAAAACTATTTTTGCTTTCTATCTTTTAAAGAGTTCCTGATCCACAATAGTACACTGCCTCCTATCCCATGACTCTTTAGTTTTGCCAAAAGTCTCTGATGAGGGACCTTGTCAAAGGCTTTCTGAAAGTCCAAATATACTATATCAACTGACTCACCTTTGTCTACCTGTTTATTCACACCTTCAAAAAACATAACAGATTAGTAAGACAAGATCTTCCTTGTCTAAAGTCATGTTGGCTGTCTCCCATTAAGCCATGACTATCTACATGTTCAGCAATTTTGTTCTTTATGATGGTTTCTACCATTTTTCCTGGTACTGACGTCAGGCTCACTGGTCTGTAGTTTCTCGGATAACCCCTGGAACCCTTTTTAAAAATTGGTGTTACGTTGGCCATCCTCCAATCTTCAGGTATTACAGATGATTTTAATGATAGTTCACAGATTACTAATAGCAGGTCTGCAATCTCATATTTCAGTTCTTTCAACACCCTTGGATGTATACCATCCAGTTCAGGTGATTTGCTACTCTTCAGTTTATCAAATAGTTGTAATACATCTTCCCAATGTATCAATTTTTTCTTCGATTCTTCCGCACCTTTAAATACCACTTCAGTCATGGGTAACATCCCTACATCTTCCTCAGTAAAGACTGAAGCAAAGAATTCATTCAGTCTCTCCGCTATCGCCTTGTCGCCTCTTAGTGCCCCTTTAACCCCTCTATCATCTAATAGACCAACTGACTCTCTCACAGATTTTTTTGCTACAAATGTACTTGAAAAAGTCTTTATTAGGAATTTTTGCTTCCATAGCAAGCTTCTTCTCAAATTCTTCCTTTGCCTGCTTTATCAATTCCTTGCAGTTAACTTGCCAGTGCTTGTGCTGTTTCCAGTTTTCATCATTTGGCTCTTTTTTTTTCCATTTCCTGAAATGCATATCTATTGTGGATATCCTGAAAAACTGGCTCACTGAGTGTATCTCAAAGGCTCCATGCTCACCTTTTTTAACTGCTAGACCAGTCCTTTCTATCCACTATTACTACTACTTATCATTTGTGTAGCGCTAGAAAGCATAGTAGCACTGTGCACATATGAGTGAGGGACAGTCCCTTTTTTCTACTGCTACTACTTATCATTTGTATAGCACTACAATGACTAGAAGCACTGTACACATACGAGTGAGAGACAATCCCTTCTATCCATTACTACTACTACTCATTTGTATAGTGCTACAAGGCATAGTAGCACTGTACACATATGAGTGAGGGACAGTCCCTTCTATCCACTACTACTACTACTACTTATAATTTGGATAGCTCTACAAGGCCTAGTAGCACTTTCTACATATAAGTGAGGGACAGTCCCTTCTATTCACTACTACTACTACTATGTATAATTTGTATAGTGCTACAAGGCCTAGTAGCACTGTACACATATGAGTGAGGGACTATCCCTTCTATGCACTACTACTACTACTCATTTGTATAGTGCTACAAGGCATAGTAGCACTGTACACATACAAGTGAGGGACAATCCCTTCTATTCCCTACTACTACTACTCATTTGTATAGCACTACAAGGCCTAGTAGCACTGTACACATGTGAGTGAGGGACAATCCCTTCTATGCACTACTACTACTACTCATTTGTATAGTGCTACAAGGCATAGTAGCACTGTACACATACGAGTGAGGGACAATCCCTTCTATTCCCTACTACTACTACTCATTTGTATAGCACTACAAGGCCTAGTAGCACTGTACACATATGAGTGAGGGACAATCCCTTCTATTCCCTACTACTACTACTCATTTGTATAGCACTACAAGGCCTAGTAGCACTGTACACATACGAGTGAGGGACAATCCCTTCTATTCCCTACTACTACTACTTATCATTTGTATAGCGCTACAAGGCCTAGTAGCACTTTCTACATATAAGTGAGGGACAGTCCCTTCTATTCACTACTACTACTATGTATAATTTGTATAGTGCTACAAGGCATAGTAGACTGCACACATGAGTAAAGCGCAGTCCCTTCTCAAGAAAGCTTACAGTCTATGCAAGACAGACAGATAGACACAACAAACAGAACGATAAAACTAAGGGGAAATGGTTATAACAGACATGGGTGGTAAGCAGGAGAATAATAGGGTCAGGAGACAAAAACTGCCTCAAAGAGGTGAGTTTTTAGCCTGGATTTGAACAGAACCAGAGATGGAACCTAATGTACTGACTCGGCACACAGTACAGCAAGTGGAGTGAATGGTCTGGAGTTGGCAGTGGAAGAGAAGGACACAGATAACAGTGATTTACCCGATGAGTGGAGTTCCCAAGGAGCAGACTTAAGAGAAGAGAGGGTAATGTTCTTGTAGGTCAGTAGGAGAAGTCTGAACTTAAAGAAACCTAGGAAAATAGAGAAGTCATGTAGCAGGAAGGTCTTACCTACTGTATGTACTAGAGCCCAATTCAGCAATTAATATCGGGAACCCCGGAACGCCATGCGGAAGCGGATCAGCCAATCACATTGCCTGATGTGGTGCTTGCCATGAATCTTCTATTACTTTCGCTGCATTAGCTTCAATGATCTTTGCTGGAAACAAGACACAAAACCCAACTAAATTGTTTCTGGCCACACAGAGACGTGAGCAACATAATTTGGATTGGCAGAGTTCAGGAACAAGAACAAGATCCTAATTATCAAATAAAGATAGTTGTGTGCCACTAGAAAGGAAAGGAACGACATCTCTAGAATACGCCAAATCTTTGCATTGCGCTCAGACGGAGAAGACCTAATCCATTTCTATTCTGATGCAGCCATCAGTAGATTTAGCTTTTTCTGAAAGCAGCTGGAGTGGTTTATTCACGGATCGCTCCAGGGCACTGATGCAAGGTACAGGACTTGAGTCATTTCTCGTGCGCACTGGGGAAGATGGCTTTGATGAATGCCAAGTCATAAGCGTTATACATTTTTCATGCGTTCTGTAGCTTTTCATGAACAAATTCATCAGAAAACTGGTGGAGGTCACTCATTTATTGCTCTCACTCATTAAGGTTACAACATACTTACAATCTGAAAATCATCAAGAATGAATATGTGTTCTGGGCATTCCCGGTACTAGCTGCAATAAATGAGCTGGTCAGGGGCTAATCTTTTTTACAGAACTGGCAGGTTGCAAGGGAAAGAGGGAGAGTGAACGACTGGCAGTGAGTAATCGGCACACATGCGAGGAATGTCTGTACGTGGAATACACGGTGTGTTAACCACAGCAACACCAGACCGTGGTATGTGAAATCCAAAATTTCTTCTGACCCGAGGAAGGGAGTGTTAGCTCTTGAAAGCTAGACGAGACATTAAATTAGTTCAATAAAAAGTCTCACCTTCTATATCTTTTCTTAGTATTTGTTAAGCTTCTGTAAATCTCAATTGTTCACCCTGAAAGAGCAGGACAGTACCACAGTAATGTATCAAATTATTTCTTTGTTTACAAAGTTAATACTCAGCTTCTCACTAAAGTTCAAAGCGAGTTACAATGAACAAATAGTTCAAACACATCAATTCACAAAGTAACACAACATCACCTAGACATGTATATAAGACAAAAAAAATCAGCTATCAACTATCAGAACCTATGATAAGCTGTCTAGGGGAACTGAATAGAGCGTCTACTCCAATAGTATGAACATGTCCAGTATCCAGTTCCTTTTTGGGGTCTGTTGCAAAATGTCCGAGGTATGACCAGTGATCCCAGATCTTAAAGACACACCTCTGGTTTTCAGTCACACATTAATAGCTGAAATTCCAACTTTACACACTTTATATGATATCTTCACAAATATATCAGATTTAATTTAAATTTCAACTTATCTAAAATAAATGTCTCTTCAAAAATACCCAAACCTCACTGCCTTCTTCAGGGAAAAATATTATGTCACAGAAGTCTTCCTTTCAGTGTCATCTACAGCCTTCATCAGAAGTTTATGAAAGAAGAATTTTTGTTGCTATTAAAAATGAAAAATTAAAACAAGGAGTTTTTTTTTTTAAAGATCAATGATGATACTCTCCCTGGTAGTAAAACATTGATGAGGAGTTTGAGGTATTTTTCTTCCCGAAGACTGAAAGTGTATAAAGTTGGTCTTGCAGCTATTAATGTGTAACGGAAACCCAGAGGGCTTGTTTGATTGGTTGCCGTGTCCTGGTATGACCAGAATACTGTCCTGTAATAGCAACCAGCACTGTATTTAGTCCAAAGCATGACTGTCTTTAGAGAAGAGGACTACAGTCCCCAGATTACTTTGGAATAGGACTAAATACAACTAGACTGAATCATCCTGTGTAGCTCCTGTGTTACAGGGGCATTGCCCTCACCCCCTCCAACTTATTTATGTTGTCAGATGGGACCTATAATTTAATATGGCTTAAAAGTGCAGTTTTCCAAAATTGCCTTTGTAATATCATGTTGCGGACCATGAATCTGACATAGCAGATAATGGTCTCGTCACTCATCCTCTCCTTTATGATGTAAATGGGCTTTGACCCTTAATAACGAGAGAGAGAGAGAGAGAGTATGGGATAGACTCTTTTGCACCTACATAAATGCAGTTTAAGCAGTCAGGTGCTTTCTGGATTAACCATCACAGACCAGAAATGCAGCTTTGGCTCACCAGGAAGATTCATCAATGGTCTTTTGCTGTTTGTAGGCAGGAAATGAAACCAAAAGATGCCTCCCAACAAAGTGGCGCAGACCAGAGAGATCCATGCAGAAACCAGGACCACCACAGCCCCCCCCCCTCTATCCGAGCCTCTGTGTCTAGTGTCTACTTGCATTAGGAGGCATTTTGAACTGTGTAAAGAGAAATGCTTTGGTGTACGCATCACAGCCTGTGAAGAATGGCTTACCAGCCAAGCAATATGCTCACTCTAAACGGTATAATACTTTTCGTGGTTGGCAATATTAATCTCCATGCCCGCTGACAGAGTCAGATAGCGTCAGGCTGTTATTAATACTGCCTTCCTAGGAAGCATTTGCAATGGTAATACCAATTTTAATAATGCGAAGACAAAAGACAGCAAAGCTGGTGGCCCTCGCGACAAATGGGTATAAGGACAGAGAGGAAGTGATAGGAAGGCAGTGAATAATTCATGGGCAGGTACAGGGAAGGGATTTCCTTACTGGCCGATTACAACAGATACTGCCAGATTTAACCAGCTCCGTCCTCTGATTGCTTTCGCTCACTGGTGGTTTCATCTGTGATTTAAATCCTGATAGAAAAATATGATTCTGTTTTCTTACTGCTGTTGAAAGACTGCTGGTCTGAGAAGGGTTCTAATAAATCCTGTGAATGTTGAGTCCTCATTGAATTTAAGCAAGAGACTACCAAATTTTTTAAGATTCAAAAATATTTTTGTTGGAGTTCATTCCTGGTCTCATTATTGATCATCCATTTTATTTTTTAGCAATTAAATCAGTTAAAGTGTTTCTCATAAGTGCATTTCACTTCACTTCACTTTCCACAATTACAGCTATTTAAGACCACGGCTGCCGCGTTTTGAAGAGATAGGTCTTTCTTCTGCATCAGGGCAGGGAGATCTCACTGCTGAAACTTTGTAGTTGAATCTTGAAGGAAGAAACGTCTGGACTATTCACATCTGATAAGTGTTTGGTTGTCTTTATTCATTATCGAAATAGTGTAGAGAACACTATAACGGATTTTAATTACTAAAAAATAAAATGGACGACCAATAATGAGACCAGCTCTTTGATAGTGGCTTTAAGAGAATGAACTCCAACAAAAATATTTTTGAATCTTACAAGATTTGGAGGTTTCTTGTTTAAATTCAGTGGGGACTCAACATTCACAGGATTTATTTTGTATCACGAGTGTGGACTGGTTAATCTTGTTTAAGATCCAAGTGGGGATATATTATGAGAAGGGCTCTAGATGCAAAATCTGAACTACTTGCTTCCCAATTCTACCTTTCCTTTGAGAGGGAGCTGCTATCACAAGCTATATTGAAGAGATTTTTCAAACAGTTCGTTTACTATAGGGACTTTGTACCTGTTGGCCTTCGATGTAAACCGCCTTGATACCACTGAAAGGTGGTATATAAGAAATGTTAAATAAATCAATAAATACCTAAACTTCAAAGAAGACTAGGCACCTACTCTCCCCCCGAAACTGTGCATCTTGAACCTGCTTTTTCTGCGGGTAGATGTTTGCAGGAAAGTGATGCATGTTTGCCATTCCTATCTTAAACGTGTCTCCAGAAATATTTTCCATCAATCCAGAGGCATGCACCTCATGGGGCCCTGCAGGTATCTTTTCTGACTCTCAATGTAACCAGTTAAATGGATTTGAAAATTTCTCCTCCAAACTGAGAAACGAAAGCAAACGAGATTTTACTGCCCTGGATTTGTGACTGACATAAATCCCAAATATTGCTGCGATGTTTCATAATTATAGTATTGCACCACTTTTAAATACATAAATAACATTTTGCTGTTGTTAAGTTGCCTGTTGTACACTCCCTAGGGTGAATCTCTTCAACAGGCAACTTAACAATAGCAAAATGACCCCATGTCAGCATAACCGGCAATTCAAACAGTGAGATAAACTTAGAGGAAGGACATAATAGATACCAACATGATACAATGCCAATAATGTACAATTTAAACAGCATAATAGAACATTCAAATGATAGAAATATGATAGAATGTCAGCACAATTCAAATGATATAACTTAATAGACAGCATGGTAGAACACTCAAATAATAGAAATATGATACAATGTCAGCACAATGACCTTAATTGACAGCATGGTAGAACACTCAACTTACAGTAGATTCAAAACGCCAGCACAGTACAAATGATGCACCATAAAAACAAAAGGTATAAAGAAGAGCAACAAAAATGGTAAAGGGAATGGAAGGACACCCCTATGAGAAGAATCTTAAAAGGTTTGGGCTCTTGGAAAAGTGATGGCTGAGGGGGGAATATGAATTAATGAATGAAGTGGAACGGGTAAACGTAGATCAGTTGTTTATGCCATCAAAAAGTAGAAAGACTGGAGGACACACAATAAAGCTACAATGCAAACCATTTAAGACTAATAAGAGAAAATAAATATTCTTCTACTCAACGCCACTACTACTACTACTACTGAACATTTGTATAGTGCTACAAGACGTATGCAGTGCTGCACAGACATATATAAAAGATGGTCCCGGCTCATCAGAGCTTACAGTCTAGTCAAGACAGACAACACAGTAGCTCACATGGGAGAATGGTAAGGAAACACAAAGGAGATCAGGTGAGTAAAGATCCAAAAGCGGCAGCAAAGAGGTGAGTTTTCAGCCTGGATTTGAAAAGGGTCAGAGAAGGCACCTGATGTACAGACTCAGGTAGTTTGTTCAAGGCATAAGGAGCAGCAAGGTGAAAGGAGTGAAGTCTGGAGTTAGCAATAGAAGAGAAGGGCACAGATAGAAGCAATTTGCCAGAGGAGTGGAGTTCCCAAGGACTGGTGTAGGGAGAGATAAGAGAAGAAAGGTAGTGAGGAGCTGCAGAGTAAATGCACTTATAGGTCAGCAGGAGAAGTTTGAACTGGATATGGAAATTGATAGGAAGGCAATGAAGTGACTTGAGAAAAGGGGTAATATGAGCACGACGAGGTTGGTGGAAGATTAGCTGCGCAGCAGAGTGTTGAACAAATTGAAGGGCAGACAGATGAGTCAGAGGGAGACCAGCAAGGAGTAAGTTACAATAGTCTAGACGGGAGATGACTAAGGAGTGGATAAGTGCCTTAATAGTGGGTTCAGAAAGGAATGGATGCACTTTATTGATGTCATAAAGAAAGAGACAGCAGGTTTTAGCTATCTGTTGGATGTGTGTGGAAAAGAGAGAGGAGTCAAAGACAACCCCAAGGTTACGAACTGAGGAGATAGGGAGGAGTAGAGAGTTATCCACAGAGACTGAGAAAGGAGGATGAGGAGAGGAGGGTTTTAGGGGGGGGGGGGAAGAAGCTCCATTTTGGCCATGTTCAATTTCAAGCAGCGTGGAGATATCCAAGCAGCAATGTCAGAAAGGCAGGCAGATATCCTGGCCTGGACTGCTGGAGAGATTTCAGTTGCACAGAGGTAGATCTGGGAGTCATCGGCATAAAGAGGCTACTGACAGCCATGGGAAGAGATGAGTGCACCAAGGGACTAGGTATAGCGAGAGAAAAGGAGTGAACCTAAGACAGATCCTTGGGGTACACCAACTGAGAGCAGGAGAGCAATAGAGAAGGATCTACCAGAACAAACACTGAAAGAGCGATGGGAAAGATAAGAAGAGAACCAGGATAGAACAGAGCCCTTAAAAACAAGCGAGGACAAGGTATCAAAGAGAAGTTTGTAGTTAACAGTGTCAAAAGCAGCAGAAAGGTCAAGAAGGATGAGGATCGAGTAAAGGCCCTTGGATTTAACCAGGAACAGGATGCTGGAGACTTTGGCAAGAGCCATTTCACTAGAATGTAAAGGATGAAAGACAGATTGTAAAGGATCCAGGAAGGCTTGAGAGGAGAGAAAGTCAAGGCAATGGCGGTGAAACGCACATTCAAGTAGTTTGGAAATGAAGGGGAGGAGAGAGATGGATCAATAGTTAGAAGGACAGGTATAGTCTAGTGAGGGTTTCTTGAGGAGAGGTGTGACCACAGCATGCTTGAAGGCTGCAGGGACAGTTGCAGTGGAGAAAAATAGGTTGAGAATATGAGAGATGGAAAGGAAAACAGTGGAGGAGATGGAGCTTAGGAGACAGGTAGGAATAGGATCAGAGGAGCAGGTAGTGAGTTTGGAGGAGTAAAGAAGGTATGTGGTTTCCTCCTCAGAGATCATAGAACAGGAAGAGAGGGTAGAAGAGGTAGAAGGTGGGGGGAGTTGGGAGTGAAGAGGTGGAGGAGAGGAAGTAGCAGACATCATGGAGAATTGGAGTGTGATCTTGTGGATTTTGTCATGAAAATAGTCAGCCAGGGTTTGGGTAGAAAGGGAAGGAGGAGTCGGAGGTGGAGGCACTTTGAGGAGACTGTTGAGAGTTGTAAAGAGACGGCGAGGGTCAGAGGCAAAAGAGTCATATGGACATAATAGTCTTATCTGGCAGATGCTATGGTTGACTGGAAAGAGACAAGCATGAATTTGAAGTGTAGAAAGTCTGCAAGGGTGTGGGATTTGAGCCAAGCACACTCAGTTGAACGGGCGCAGGAATGTAGATAGTGGGTATTGGAAGGCAGCCAGAGTTGAGGTATAGTACACCTCACAGGATGTGGCATAGGCAGAGCAAGAGAATCCAGAGCAGAGGAAAGAGCAGCGTTATAGGAAGCTACTGCCTCATCAACAGACTCAGATGACACAGTGGAGGAAAGAGGTGATGAGACAGTGGAGGAGAGAGCCAATGGGTCAATAGCATGAAGATTTCTAAAGAGGTTGGAGAAGACAGGGTGAGGTTGAAACGGTGAATGATGAAGAGTGAAGTTTAGCAGGTGAAGGTCCGATAAGGGAAGAAGTGAGGTACAGAAGTTTGAGGGTACGCAATTAGAGAAGAATACAAGGTATAAAACTCTGGAATTCATTACCGGAGGATGTAGCAAAAGCTGTTAGTATAGCCAGGTTAAAAAATATTTGGACAAGTTCCTGGAGGAAAGGTCCATAAACCATTATTTATTTATTTGGTTTTATATACTGCACCATTTAGAAATCAGTGTGGTTTACAACTACTGAGCATTTGTATAGCGCTACTAGTCGTAAGCAGCGGAACAAGAACAGTAATTACAGAACAGCAACAACATCGGTGGTTAATAAGATAACAATTGGTAGGTTAGGCGGGGGAGTTAACTTAACATTATTAAAGAGGACCCAGGAAATCCACTGCTTGCCTCAATGTAAGCATTGTGGAACCTGTGGCCTCTTTAGGAACCAGCCAGGTACTTGTGGCCTAGATTGGCCACTGTTGGAAACTGGATACTGGGCTTGATGGGCCTTGGTCTGACTCAGTAAGGCATTTCGTATTTTCTTATGTTAGTATGGTAGAGCATTGATTTGCTATAAATAGGATAGAATGAAACATTGCAATAACAGAAGAGGGGACAGGTGCAAACAGGACATACAGACAAATGAGATGGGCAAAGATAAAGGCCGAGGGACAAACAAAAATGTGTAATCAGACTTAGTGAAAACTATATATACAGAATAAGGGATGTGGATCTGGTGTCGTTAGGTGCACCTGCATTAATTGTGCCATACATTCAGGTACGCAATTATGCGCTATCTGCTGGGAACTTGTTAGGCATGCCCCTGACAGTTGCACTTACTGCATTTTAGTTTTTCTGGTAAGCGCATGATAAGTGCGCGCTTTTAGTTAAAGAGCTTCTTAGACTCTTATGTTTGGATAAATAGGGCACAACTTTAGGATTCTTACTTAGGAGGCTAAATTTAGGAGCTCATATCTTTTGAATATCAGACCTTTTATTAATTGCAGTCCTTTTCTTTTCTCAAGATTTATTGGGTTGTAAACCGCTTTGTTGTTTGCTCAAGAAGCAGTATATTTAATATCAATAATCCAATATATTTATGTTGCTGGACACCAAAATCTTCCTCTGAATTTTCAGAGGGAGGTAATTTCTGCAGCTCTTCTGATCTGTTCTGTGATGTAATAGAGGATGGGCCGGAGTGTCTGTCACCATCCTGTGCTTTGGAGGAACTATAATTGGTCTTCTTAAATGGCTCTAGAGGAGAGTGGTTTCCTTGCATTGCTTGGCAATAGGTGCTGTGGAGCCCCGAGGGACTCGGGGCTTCTGAGGAACAGCAGAGATCTGCCTCTGTTCATGGTGGGCTAGACCTTGAATATATAGGATGGGGTCTCTGAGGAGCTGAGAAGAGAACAAATGTCAGAAGGGTCTGGAGTGTGAGTGTCCAGCGCAGGTCTGAGGGACTCAGCCAGAGGTTCTAGAAACACTCAGGTTGCAAGGCTGGATTTTTGCATGTCCTTGGAGGCTGGTAGGACCCAGAGGGTGCATCCCTCTGAACAGTCTGAGAAGTGCAGACTGTGGCTTGAGGGATCAGATCCTGGAGCCCCTCTCCCAGCAAGCAGTGAGAAGAATTTGAGCATTTTCCTATTTTGACTTTGGAGGTGCCTTTGATGTGTCCTTTAAAAATACCTATTTTTGGAGAGGGATTTTTGGGATCATGCCTAGTAGAGAGATTCAGAGCAGATGCTGTGATGTGATATAGAATTGTTTCCTATTGGAATATCATTTGGGAAGCGAGAGAGGAGGAGGTATCTGAGTGCCACCCCGGGGCTCAGGCAGCTGAAATGCTGGCAGGGATACCAGGGGCTGTGCCTGCCAGGCGACACCAGAGTGATGAGGATGTGAGGCATTGGCAGAGGGGTTGCAGACAGCCGCTGCTGCTTCTGATCTTTTACCATGATATCCTTTTGAATTGTGCCAGCTTGACTTTTGCTTATTTTATTTTTCCTGCTCATTCATTTTATAAATATATTTCTGGGGGGGATTACATCTACTACTACTACTTCTACTACTATTCATCACTTACAGAGCGCCACGCACGCAGCGCTGTACAGCTAACCAACAAGAGTTACATCTACTACTACTACTTCTACTACTATTCATCACTTACAGAGCGCCACGCACGCAGCGCTGTACAGCTAACCAACAAGAGTTACATCTACTACTACTACTACTTCTACTACTATTCATCACTTACAGAGTGCCACGCACGCAGCGCTGTACAGCTAACCAACAAGAGTTACATCTACTACTACTACTTCTACTACTATTCATCACTTATAGAGCGCCACGCACGCAGGGCTATAAGCTAACCAACAAGAGTTAGCCAGAATACAAGAGACAGTCCCTGCTCGACAGAGACATGCTCATCAAAGTTTACAATCTAGTGAGAACATTACAGAGCATAGGTCGGAATAGTGCAGGGCACAATATGGTCAATACATTATGGTCATGAGAGTTGACGGGGGTTAAGATAGAATAAGGATAGAAGTCAGGATCTGAAAGCGACGGTGAAGAGGTGAGTCTTCAACCTGGATTTGAAGAGGGCCAGGGAGGGTGCCTGGTGTATAGACACAGGTAGGCTGTTCTAGGCATGAGGTACAGCAAGGTAAAAGGAGCGAAGTCGGGAGTTAGCGGTGCAGGTGAACGGCATAGATAGAAGTAATTTGCTTGCAGAACGCAGGTTCCGAGAGGGGATGTAGGGAGAGATCAGAGATGAGAGGTATGGAGGGGCCGCAGAGTGAATGCATTTATAGGTCAGTAGGAGAAGTTTGAATTGGATGCGAAACTGGACAGGGAGCCAGTGAAGCGACTTGAGAAGAGGAGTAATGTGGGCGTGACGAGACTGGCAGAAGATTAGTCGAGCCGCATGATTTTGTATAGATTGAAGGGGGAGGAGGTGGCTGATGGAGAGACCGGCAAGGAGTAGGTTGCAATAATCGAGGCGAGAGGAGATTAAGGAGTGGATTAGCGTTTTGGTGGTGTGTTCAGAGAGGAAGGGGCGGATTTTGCCAATATTGAAGAGGAAGAAACGGCAGGTCTTAGCTACATGCTGGATATGTGCGGAGAAGGAGAGAGAGGTATTAAAGATAACCCCTAGGTTGCGGGCCGAGGGAACAGGAAGGATAGTAGCTCCGTCCACAAAGACTGAGAAAGGGGGAAGAGGAGGGGAGGAATTGGGGGAAAAGATAAGGAGTTCAGTCTTAGCCATGTTCAGTTTCAATCAGCAAAGAGACATCCAGGCAGCGATGTCAGAGAGGCAGGCAGAGATCTTGGACTGGGTTGCTGGAGAAATAGTAGGTGTAGAGAGATAGATTTGGGAGTCATTGGCATAAAGATGGTACTGAAAACGTGAGAGGAGATAAGCACACCAAGGGCTTGAGTGTAGAGAGAGAAAAGGAGGGGGCCCAAGACTGATCCTTGGGGTACACCTACGTGGAGTGGGGTAGGGGAGGAGGAGGAGCCGCCAGAGCATACACAGAATGAGCGATGGGAGAGGTAGGAGGAGAACCAGGACAGTGCCAGGTCCTTGAAGCCAAGGGAGGAGAGGGTGGTGAGTAGAAGAGTGTGGTCAACGGTGTCAAAAACAGCGGAGAGGTCAAGAAGAATGAGGATAGAGTAGAGGCCCTTAGATTTAGCTAGGAATAGGTCATTGGAGACTCTTGCGAGAGTCATTTCAGTGGAATGTAAGGGACAGAAGCCGGATTGTAGTGGGTCCAGGAGGGCCTGGGAGGTGAGGAAGTTGAGGCAGCGGTGGTGGACTGCACGTTCTAGTAGTTTGGATATGAAGGGAAGGAGGGAGATGGGTTGATAGTTAGAAGGGCATGTGGGATCAAGTGAGGGTATCTTGAGGAGAGGTGTGACAACAGCATGTTTGAAGTCAATAGGGACAGTTGCAGTAGAGAGTGAAAGGTTGAGGATATGAGAGATGGTGGGTACAATGGTGGAGGAGATGGGTGGGGAAAGGGTCAGATGAACATGTGGTGGGTTTGGAGGAGGTAAGAAGCGGTTTCTTCTTCAGAGATCAGAGGGAAGGAGGAGAGGGTGGCAGAGGAAGTACGGCTGGGGGGAGAATTGGGACGGGGGGAGGTAGATGAGGGGGTGGAGAATTGGAGGGTAATCTTGTGGATCTTGTCGTGGAAGTAGTCGGCTAGGGATTGGGCAGAAAGGGAGGGCGGGACCGGGGGCAGAGGGACTTTGAGGAGAGAATTAAGGGTATTAAAGAGACGATGAGGATCAGAAGCCAGGGAGTTGGTCAGGTGGATGTAATAGTCTTGTTTGGCAAGTGCTATGGCTGACTGGAAGGAGCCAAGTATGAATTTGAAATGTAGAAGGTCCTCTGGGGAGTGGGATTTGCGCCAAGCACGCTCGGCAGAACGTGCGCAGGTGCGTAGATAATGGGTTGTGGGTGAAAGCCAGGGCTGGGGAATAGATCGTTTGACTGGACATGGGGTGGGTGGAGCAAGAGTGTCAAGGGCTGAAGAGAGTATAGCATTGTAGGAAGATAGTGCCTCATCGACAGACTTGGAGGATACATCTAATAAATGCACTTTAATCCCTATACTGGAGTTTGCTAAAGTGTGGCACAGTGAGGCAGTTTTGTCCCTGTGTGATCTGGCAGTCTGGACTTTGGGGCTATTGCCGTTCACCACCCACCAGCCACTGACTGACTGGCATTCTCAGGCATTTCTCAGGGGCAGTGGTGGCATCAGTGATCACCTGGCAAACTTTACAGATTACTTCTGCTACAGTGTCATACTGGCATATGAGGCAGTGAAAAGGATAACAAGAAATCATGAGCCACCATACAGCACGGTAGACACGCAGCCTAGGGTCCAACAGGCAGGATCATGGGTGTAGACCACACGTAAGTAATGTGACATGACTTTCAGAGTAGCTGGTAATGACTGAAGCTGCTGCTATCTTCCTCCATGCAACATGTCAAGAACCGCATGAGCCCGAAAGCAGCGCATCTGAGTTATACGAGCTAAGGTGACATTGCAAAGCACAAGACCAATAAAAAACATATTCAGTAAATTCCTATCAATATGAATGAAGTCAAAGGGAGCGAGAAGAGAAGCCTCTGAAATTACACATCTGTCAAGGCCTCCAAGTGCTTCCTCCATGTCTTAGCCGTCCTCTTCCCAGCGCTTCCCTCGTGCTGCTGCAGTCCTTCCGTCTCTCCCCATAGACACTGTTCTTCCTGCGCCACATCCTTCAGACATTTGTTTCTCAGCGAGAGTCTTGATGATTAAAGTTCTATCAGAGTTTATTTATTTTTACATTTATTTCTTTAAACGTTTTTAATATACTGTTCTTGGTACAAATGACATTAGAGCAGTGAACAAAAACCATGGGAAGAACAACATATAAAACTTACATTTTAAAAAAAGAGACCTATAGATAGACAGATAGACAGAACCTGTGTCTCTTGGGGAAACTGCTAGGTACGTATGGCCTAGATTGGCCACTGTTGGAAACAGGATACTGGGCTTGATGGACCTTGGTCTGACCCAGTATGGCATGTCTTATGTTCTTATGTTCTTAGATAGATAGATAGATATTAGGATGAGGCCGATTTTCATAGCCACCAATATTCAAGATGTGCTGAAATACTGGCAGGATAGTCAGCGGCTGGATCTGGAAAGACGCATCTGCCACATATCAGCAGATTTCGCTTAGACCAGTTTTTCATACGTTAGCCAGATAGGAGGTGACTGGAAATCTGTGGATAGTGCTTTCTGTGGGGATATTCAGTGGTACTATCCAGATAGTGTCGCTGAATATTGAGGTCTCCATCCTTAGTCGGCCAGGTAACAGGAAGCCAGCCAGCTAAGGGCTTTGAATATCAGCTACAATATATATAAAACAGGTACATATAAGACAAAGCTAAAAACGGTAGGATTTACAATTTTCATAAAAATAATAGAAAAACACAGCAGGCAAGGGGTCTTAGACATAAGCTTTGTATACCGTCTTGCTGGAACCTAAATTAGGAGCTAAAGTTGTTGTTGTTAAGTACTGTTTAGTCGATGTCAATTCACACTGACCCTCTGGACAGTTGTCCGAAACGGTGTTCAGTCTTCAGTCAGGTGGCTCATTATTGATACAGTGGCCTCCATAGCTGCTGTTACTGTAACCATCCATCGCATTGCTGGCCTTCCTCTTTTGCACTGACCTTCTACTTTGCCAAGCATAATATCTTTCTCTAATGATCTCTCTCTTCGCATGATGTGTCCAAGTATGAAAGTCAGAGTCTTGTCATTGAGCTTCTAAGGAAAGCTTAGGTTTGATATTCTGTAGCACCAATTGATTTATTCTTCAGGGAGTCCATATTCACAGACATCGATTTTCTTCCTGTCTTTCTTCTTCACTGTTCAATTTTCACATCCATATAATGTTATTGAAAATACCATGGATTGGGCAAGTCGCATCTATGTATGCATCTCTGAAGTTGAAAACATTGTCTAGGTCCTTCATAGCTTTTCTGCCAAGAGCAATGCATGTCAGATTTATGGTTTAATATTATTCGATATACCGCCTTTCAGAGCAAAGTAATCAAAGCAGTTTACAAACTTCTAAAAGCAATCAGGTAGAAAGGAACTACAATACACAAGACAGAAAGCAGGAGACCACACAGAAAAGAGAGAAAACATTTATAGGACTCTTGTCCTTCCAGGCATTATGTTCATAGGGGACAGATGGGTCTTGAGGGATGAATGAGATCTATGGGGGCACTGTTCCAAGCGAAAAGGCAAAGAATTCCAAAACAGAGGGGTTTTAATATAAAAAGCGGGTTGCTGGGTTATCTCGTATTTGGCCTGGGATGGAAACGGGATTTGAAGTTGATTTCCATGTAATGATCCCAGTGTGCGTGCAGGGTGAGTAATGAAGCTGATTTCTTGACTTCTTGTCGTTGTATTATTGATCCAAGCAGGTTAAAGTTGTCTACTGTTTTAATTTTTTCTCTATCAAGGATGAAATTCTTGATTTTGCCAGTTGTCAGGATTGTTGTCTTCTTCATGTTAAGGTGCAGGCCCATTTTAAGATTATCTTCCTTGATCTTCATAAGCAGATGTTTCAGATCATCTTCACTTTCAGCCAGTAATGTGTCATCACAACATAGCGAAGATTGGTGGAAAACCTATTAACAATCTTCACCCTCGGTTATCTTCATACAGTCCTGTTTCTCTGATGATTTGCTCTGCATATAAATTAAACAGGTAGCGGCAAATATGAAACTTTGTCGTATAGTACATCTTTGCCGATTTTAAACCATTGTGTTTCTCCTTGTTCCATTTGAATTGTTACTTCTTGATCAATATAAAAGTTGTGCATGAGAACTATCAGGTGTTCTGGTATACCCATGCTTCTTAATGTGGTCCAGAGTTTTCCATGATTTAAGCAATCAAAGGCCTTGCTGTAGTCAGTGAAACACATTTAAATATCCTTTTGTTATTCTTTTATCTTTTCAAGAATACATCTCACATCCACTTTGATGTGCCTTGTTCCTTGCCCTTTCCTGATCCCTGCCTTCACTTCAGGTAGTTCTCATTCCAGGTATGGTTGTGGTCTTCACTAAATGATTCTGAGTAGAATCTTGCTAGCATGCAGAAACAGAGCGATTGTGCAATAATCCCCATAGTTAGTTGGATTGCCTTTTTTCTGTAATAAAATGAACACAGATTTTTTCCATACAGTTGGTCATGATGCTGCCTTCCAAATTTTCTGGCAGAGCCTTGTAGGTATTGTTTTATTTATTTTATTTATTTGAGAACATTTTTATACCGCTCCTTCCAGTGATCATCAGCGGTTTACAATTAACAAATAACTCTGCAAAGATTAGCAGTTACATAAAACAGTAGAAATCTTAACGTTTGAAACAATTAACAAATAATTCTGCAAAGATTAGCAGTTACATAAAACAGTAGAAATCTTAACGTTTGAAACAATTAACAAATAACTCTGCAAAGATTAGAAGTTATATAAAACATTAGAATCATAACGTTTGAACATTAAAAGTTTAAAATTGTTTAGGATAACTCAAAAATAGGGATAGAAATACTGAATGCTAAAAACAAAATAGGGGGAGAAACATGTTAACATACATGAATTTGGTTAACTATATACATACTTTGTGCAGATAATATAAGAAGGTTCATTATTTTGATTTTTCATGGACTTGGGGGAACTAACTGGTAGAATATCTCACTTCAATTTGTTTTCATCACGGAAATTACTCTATGTTATTTCTGACTGATTGAAGTATTCTTGAAATAGATGTGTTTTAAGGCATTTACGGAATGATGTGAGATCTTTGTTAGCTCTTAAGTTGTCGGGGAGTTTGTTCCATTGTGATGGAGCAGTGTATGTAAATGCTCTATTACTAGTGAATGCCTTTGTTTTGCAAATGGAGAGGGGGGTTTGTAGTATGTTTAGGTTGTGAGTACGTCTTTTCCTGTTTGTAGTTTGCGGCATTATGAGTGTAGCCAGATGAGATGGGGCAGAATTGTTTATTAGTTTGAATGTAGTAATTATTATTTTGTAGCGTATGCGTGCATGTATCGGTAACCAGTGAAGTTCTCTTAGGATAGGTGTGATGTGATCAGAGAAGGGTACGTTCATTAGGATTCGGGCTGTTACATTTTGTGCCATCTGAAGTATATTTGTTGTTTTTTTGGGCAGGCCTTGAAGTATGCCATTACAGTAGTCCAGATGTGGCATTACGATTGCTTGTATTATTGATCTAAAGTCTGATAGTTCAATGATGTTACGTAATGGCTGTAGAGTTCTTAGTTTGTAGAAGATGGTTCTATTTAAAAGTCTTAGGTGGGTTTCCATGTTAAGTGTGCTATCTAGTGTGACACCTAGATACTTTAGTTCTTGTTTTGTGTTATAAGTAGTATTATTTAATATGATTGTAGGGGGGTGTTTAAACTCCGGATTTTTAGAGATAAACATAACTTCAGTTTTTTTTGTGATTAATAAGCATATTGTTTTGTTGGAGCCATTCTTGTGCTTCATTAAGGCATTTTCTATGTGGCTGTAGTCAGGATTACATATATCCAATTGAGTATAAAGCATTATATCATCTGCATAGAGATGATAGTCAATTTTATGTTTCTGGAATATTCCACAAATTGGTTTTAGATATAAGTTAAATAATATAGCGGATAGTGCTGAGCCCTGTGGGATACCTTGTGTCTGTGGGAAGGTATTGGATAGGTTTCTATCAAAATATACTTGTTGTATCCTGTTGGATATATAAGACGAGAACCATTTGAGGGGGGTTCCATTTATACCTATAGTTTCTAGTCTTTCAATGAGGATCTTATGATTCACTGAATCAAAGGCTGCAGATATGTCGATGAAAATTAAAACAAACATTTTTTTGCAGTTTTCAATGCCTTTATAGAGTCTGTCGAATAATACTAGAAGCAGTGTTTCTACTCCATGCGATTGACGAAACCCATATTGTTGAGCATCAAGTGCATTTGTATCATCTATGTGTTAACAGCTGCATCTGGAGGTTATCTGGACTTACTCTTCTGTAACTTCCCCTGTTCTTTACCTGCTGTCGCCTCTCTTGCACCTGGATTGGAGATCCTTTACTGCATCTGATTGCTGTAATACTTCAGTGGGAATACCATCAATGCCTGGTGCTTTAATAACGCTTTCAGTGCTGCTTTGAATGCTTCTTTCATCACTAATGGTTCCTGATCATAAGGCACAGGTTGAAATGACTATTGATCCACTTGATCTATATGATGTAATGACTCATTACATTTTCTCCAGCTTTTCTTGATCTTCTCAGCATCATTCAACGTGGATCCTTGAGCATCTTGTAACATTCCATGTCAAGGCTGGAAATTTATATTTAACTCTCGTAGCTTTAGGAAAGCCGATCTTGATCTTCCTCTAATAGGTTCGGATTCTATTTCCTTGCATGCGTCATTGTAGCACTTCGGTTTCTCTCATCTTGCTGTACATCGGAAATTTCTGTTAAGTTCCTTTATTGTCTATCTTTCTCCTCTGGCTTTAGCTTCTCTGCGTTTCTGAGCACCTTTTGTTTCTTTGGTCATCCATTTTGGCTTATTCACCTTTTGGAGAAAGCTTTTGCCTTCTTCAAACACAAGTTTCTTGATGGCATCCCATAACTGTTCTGGTACTCCATCCAAAGTGGTGAATAAATTTATCAGGCAGCCTTTAAACTCCATTGGTATATTTGCAAGATGATGCTTAGCTACATTCATGAGTGGCTTGCTCTCGTTCAGCTTTAGCTTGAGTTTGTCTCATAGTACCAGTACCAGTGTCACCTCTAGGATTTGCCTTTGCTGATGTTAAGGTGATAATGATCCAGACAGTGGTTGGTTCTGCCCTTGGACAGCCCAGATGCTTTCTGGATAGTTCTGCGGCATCTGAGGAGCTATACAGCTAGTGCCGCTGAACTTCCTTCTCACTGCCAGATAACGGCTTTTCAAAATTGATCCCACAGTGCATAATATACATTTGGTGAAATACATTTCATAATTAAAACAATCTATAACAGCTCAAATACAGTTATGACCAGTCATTTTCTGACCCAGCAGCACGCCACCTGCTATTCCCATCTCTTTAGGGGTCTTCCACTGATTACTGGTCTTGCAAATATTCCCTTTTAAGGCCAGTAACATGATTAGATTCTCCTGACAAGAATCTGTCTCAGGTTCATAGAAAGTACTGGAAAAACACCCACATAAACCTCAGTAATAAGCAGAAATCCTAATTTATGTATTATTTTCCCTTTCATCTGCTGGGTTCTCATGTTAGCAGTAGCAGATGACAGGCTGAAAGAGGTGAAACTCATCAGTAATTTCCTGAAGTCCATGAAGATCATCCCTTAAAGTGGCAATAATCAAACTAGGGGCGGACCACACCTTCAGGCAAGACAAGGAGGCTACCTAGGGCACCAGCTTCTGAGGGGGGCAAAACAATAGTTCTGACAGCCACACAAACTCAAAGAGCCACCAGCGCTTCTTTCACTTGCAGGGACACTCACACAAAGCACATTTGCAATGGCCATGATTGTTGAATTTATGAAAATCTTGGGGGCTGGCATTAGGCAAACGTTCACCTATGGCACTGCCCCTGATCAAACTGCCCCCACTGATGCAAACTCCACAGCTACTGTTTACATGTGTGCTTTGCATTAGGCATGATCTCACTTTCAAAATGTCTGCAAGTTGTTAAAACCCAGGAGGATTGTGAAAAATTGCAAGAGGACCTGGATAAATTCCAAAATATATATCTGTCCTACACACCACACACTCCTGACATACGACATAAAAGGAAATAAATTCCAATACCTAACTACACATGCCCTACACACAACACTCAACCACTGTAAATATCCAATGTAAATAATTTAACGGTTGTTTGTATTATTAATATATCATAAAGTTGACGTTTATTGTTCAATGTAAATAGTTGAATCCGATTGTTCAATGTAAATGTATACAACTGTGTACAATTGTTAAGATGTTTCATGTAAACCGCCCTTGATCGCTGGAAGGGGCGGTATAGAAGAAAATAGATAAATAAATAAAAAATAAATAAATAAATTGAAAGGCTGGACATTCAAATGGCAGATGAAATTTAATGTGGACAAGTCTAAAGTTATGCACCTAGGAAAGAACAACCCAAGCTATGGTTACACGATGCAAGGTTCCACATTAGGAACCACCACCCAGGAAAGGGATTTAGGCGTCATCGTGGATAACGTTAAAACCCTCGGCCCAGTGTGCAGCGGCGGCCAAGAGAGCAAATAGAATGCTAGGTATCATAAGGAAAGGAATGGAAAATAAAACAAAGAAATTATAATGCCTCTGTATTGTTCTATGGTGCGACCGCACCTTGAATATTGTATGTAATTCTGGTTGCCGTATCTTTAAAAGGATATAGCGTTATTAGAAAAGGTACAGAGAAGAGCCACCTAAATGGTAAAGGGGATGGAAGGATACTCCTATTAAGAAAGGCTAAAAAGAGTAGGGCTCTTCAACTTGGAAAAGAGATGGCTGAGGGGAGATATGATAGAGGGCTATAAATTAATGAATAGAGTGGAACGGATAAACGTAGATCGATTGTTTACGCCATCACAAAGTAGAAAGACTAGGGGAGATGCAATAAAGCTATATAGTGTAACCTGTTTAAGAATAATAAGAGAAAATATTTTTTCACTCAACGCGTAATCAAACTGGAATTCGTTATCGGAGGATGTCGTAAAAGCTGTCTGAGTAGCTGGGTTTAAAAAAGATTTGGACAAATTCCTGGAGGAAACTTCCATAAACCATTAAAGAGGACCCAGGAAATCCACTGCTTGCCCCAATACAAGAATTGTGGAACCTGTGTGTTCTTTTGGGAAACTGCCAGGTACTTGTGACCTGGATTGGCCACTGTTGGAAACAGAATACTGGACTTAGAAACATAGAAACATGCCTGCAGAAAGAGACCACATGACCTATCTAGTCTACCCTTCCATAATGACTACTACAATAATTCTCCTCTTTTCCTTTAGAGATCCTCTGTGTTGGTCCCATGCTTTTTTGAATTCAGCTACTGTCCTCATCTCTACCACCTCCACTGGGAGACTATTCCACGGATCCACTACTCTTTCCGTAAAGAAATATTTCCGCATATCACTCCTGAATCTATCTCCCTTCACCCTCATCCCATGTCCCCTCGTAGCAGAACTTGCTTTCAATTGAAAGAGGCTCTCTCCCTGAACATTTATGCCACGGAGGTATTTAAACATCTCAATCATATCACCTCTATCCCGCCTTTCCTCTAAGGTGTACATATTAAGATCCTTAAGTCTGTCCTCATATGCTTTATAATGAAGACCACTAAACATTTTAGTAGCAACCCTCTGCACCGACTCCATCCTGTTCACATCCTTTTGAAGGCCTCCAGAATTGCACACTATACTCCAAATGAAGTCGCACCAAAGACTTATACAGAGGCACTATCACCTCCTTTCTTCTGCTGGCCATTCCTCTCCCTATGTACCCAAGCATCCTTCTAGCTTTTGCCGTCACTTTTTCTACCTGTTTAGCTACTTTAAGATAATCAGACACAATCATGCCCAGTTCCCACTCTTCTTTTGTGGACAGAAGTACTTCCTCCCCTACACTGTAGTGCTCCCAAATGCATGACCCTGCATTTCTTATCATTAAATCTCAGCTGCCAAATTCTAGATCATTCTTCAAGCTTAGCTAGATCCCTCCTCATGTTTTCAACCCCTTCCTGAGTGTCTATTCTATCGCAGATTTTGCTATCATCCACAAAGAGGTAAACCTTACCTGACAGCCCTTCTGCAATATCACTAACAAAGATGCTAAAAAGAATCAGCCCAAGGACAGATCCCTGCGGCTTGATGAACCTCGGTCTGACCCAGTGTGGCATATCTTATGTTCTTAAAATATCTGCAGAGATTTGCACCTGCATTTTCCCATGAAAACAAATGTGTGTAGATTTTCTTTCCTGACCTAAACGCACCCTTTGGAATATTACCTCCTCCTTCTCCTGGATGTGCATCGTATTACATAATTACATAGTACAAACTACTTATCCTGACATATAAATGCATTCCCTGCTGCTCCTCCTTACCTTTCCTCTCTCCTCTCTCCCTATACCCCTCCCGTGATCTCCGTTCCTCTTCTGCCTTCCTTCTCTCTATGCTGTTTTCTTCTTCTGCTAACTCCAGGCTTCGTTCTTTTAACCATTTGCCTGGAACAACCTGACCCTATCCCTGCATCAAATCTCTTCCTTCGCCCTTGTCAAGTCCAAGCTCAAGACTCACCTCTTTGAGACCGCCTTTGATTCTTAATCCCTCCCTTGTGTTTCAGCTCCTATTGCCCTTATTCCTATTGTATTATTTTGTCCTGGATGTTTGTCTTTTAGATTGTAAGCTCTTTGAGCAGGGACTGTGCCTGTACAGTGCTGCATACACTTGGTAGCGCTTTAGAAATGCTTAATAATAATAATAATGATAATAATTTTAGCAGCATAAAAGGTGAGCAATTTTCAGTCCTCACTCTCTAGATTTCCATCTCGGCATTGAACCTGAGTCTTCACATTGCTTGAAAGGTGTTTAAACAAATAAACTAACCTAGACTTAACTTTCAATATGTACCTGGACCTAGAGGATGGGATTAGGAGTGTGCTCTCTCTCTAGCAGTGTGCTATGCCTTCCTGGGAGTTTGTTGCTTTCCAATTAATTTCAGCTAAGTACATTTTTTCTTTTGAGGTTGGTAAGAATGCCATTGTTTGCAGAACTGCTAATGAAACAGCCTCTCTCCTTGCTACAGATCCAATTCCCTCTGTGCCCATTATGTTTAACTGGTAGAAAGAAATACATTCTAGGCAGATTTACAAGGGAAATGCTGTCCTTCCTTCTGCCAACGTGTGCTTTCTCTGGGATCCGCTGTCCTGTCTTCCCAGATCTCTGGAAAAGCCCCAGAGTGCGCAGCCTTTGTGGCGCAGGGACTAACCAGTCTGTAGTCCTTTTGGGTTGACTTTTAACTCTCATGTTCCCATTTTGTGCCCTGTTCAGGACTGACCCATCTGATGGTTCTTTTCAAGACCTCTTGGGGGTGATTTTAAAAGGGAGATGCGGAAAGATCTGCCGCCCTTATGTGTACAAGTCCAGATTTTCCCAGACGTGCACGCATGGACACTTCCACATGTGCTTTGGTGAGGTGTTATTCTGGAAGCACACGCAGAAGTATTCTCTGTGCTATTCTTGCGTCGGGACATGCGTGGGGGTGCGGCATGGGCACAGTGTAGGTAAGGCCTTGAGCACTGTTCCCTCTAAGCTGTGCGCGTGCGCACACACACCTCGCCGAGTGAGCGCACATACTTTACAACAGAGCGCACAAAAATTACGGTTCTGATTCTGATAGAAAACAACACAGACATTGTTAAAATTGAAAAGTTGTTGTGTATTTACGGTTTTCACAAGTTCTACAATATTTTCTAGTGCAATCAATGTGGTGTACAGTCAAACCTCGGTTTTCGGTTGCCCCGGTTTTCGTCGGTTTCGGTTTTCGACGTGTTTTCAGACGGCGATCTTGTCTCGGTTTTCGTCCATCGCCTCGGTTTTCGTACTGCAATACAGTACACGCTTGCCTGCCCAGTCCCGGCAGCACTACCCCCCCCCGACTCACCGATCGCGTGTTGAAATGGAGCAACATCCTCGAGCCAGAGATGCAAGGATTGCAGAGAGGAAGGCCCCGATCTCTCCACCGCCTGCCTGTTCTCTGGAGCGCCCCCTCAGGCTCGGAGGTAGCAGGGTAGCAGGAGATATTGAATGGGTAAGCAGGAGATGCTGAATGAATGTGGCAGGCAGTTCTTTCTCTTGCGGGGTACGCTGTTGAGACGGAGTCAGCGATCAGATTAGTGTCCTAGGTTATCTGTGTGTTTGCTGTGCTGAGCGGGAGAGTGGTGTTTCCGGTGGCTGTGGCTGGTGCCTTTTTTTTTTGTGGATCCTTCTTTTTTTTTTTCTGTTTTCTTTAAAAATTTCTGGATGTTTTTTTGCTGAAGATTTGCATCTTGACTGTGCTGTTAATCTTTCTCCCTTCTCAGCAGTTTAAACAATTTTTCTGCCAAAAATACCTCTGGAGCACCATCTTGTGGCCAGAAGTGGGATTGACTCTCTATAAAATGTATTTTTTGTCAATATTTTTGGGTGTCTGGAACGGATTAATTGAATTTACATTATTTCTTATGGGAAATCTTGCTTCGGTTTTAGTCCATTTCGGTTTTAGTCAGACTTTTTTGAACGGATTAATCATGAAAACCGAGGTTTGACTGTACTGTCAACAGGTGCCCCTAGTGGTTGCTTGGAGTAAGGGCATCTGGCACATTTTAATTAATTTTTAAGGAGTGATTGACCTAAAGCAGGGGTCACCAACCTCCAAAGGGCTGCGGGCCGCACAGCCGACTACCGGCAGACTCGCGGGCCGCACCCCCCCCCCGCGCGAAAAAAAAAACCCCCAAAAGAAAACTGCTCGTACCTATACTTCATGCCAGCTCCCTCCCTTCTTCTGCAGCCGCGGTTCCCTGCCTCTTAGGGAACCGCGGCTGTGCTTGTAACATCATCGCGGCTCCGTGCAGCATTGTCCCGCCTCTAAAGGAAGTTGTTTACCACTTCCTTTAGAGGCGGGACAATGCTGCACGGAGCCGCAATGATGTTACAAGCACAGCCGCGGTTCCCTAAGAGGCAGGGAACCGCGGCTGCAGAAGAAGGGAGAGAGCTGACATGAAGGAGTCTGTGAGTTTGCCTTGGCGGGCCGCACCGGGGGAGAGTCTCGCGGGCCGCACGGAAGGCCCTCGCGGGCCGCATGCGGCCCGCGGGCCGCAGGTTGGTGACCCCTGACCTAAAGGGTCTAGAGGATTCTGGTCCTTGTAGTACAGAACTCCTTATGAAGAACGATTCAAGCCAAAGTGTAGAGTAACAAGGCTTCATTTCCTCGGTCAACGCTAAGGTCCAGTAAGACACAAAGAAAGTAAATACAGTCCTTCTCTTTAACAGAAAGGTTCCACCAACATTTCAAACAAACAATCAACTGTTGTAGGTTTCACAATTAAGTGTAAGTCTGGGCTAAGGCTTCTTTTAAATCAAAACAAATATATATATCAGCAGAGAAATGGTTACAAACTTCACCATCAGCAGAGTTCTTCTCTCTCTAGAAATCCTGCAGGGAATTCATGGTAGCTGCCGAACAAAGATTACATTCCATCAGCTCCTCCTGAGGAATGGGAATACTGTTTTCATATTCAAAGTCCATTGACTCAGGGTCACTGCCCTCCTCAGATGAATGATAATTTTCACTCCCTGTTAACTCCTCACAGGGATTCTTTTGCTTCCCGTAAAACTCTTACTAAGCTTTGGGGAAATGCTTTTAAAAGGTCAGTTTTACTTCTTCTCCCCTTATAAAAGTTTAACTCTTTGAACAGGGTTTTCATCAGTAAAACTTTCTCTTAGAATTAAGGATTTTGCATACCTTGGCTTCTCTAAGCTGCCACACCCAGAGCTCTCCTTGTAACGTGCTTTCTCAGGCAGACAAGCTGGTTCTATGCAGTGCTCTGCTTTCAGGGCTATCAGGCAAACCCGGTATGGATTTCCACCCTTTGTGGTTCTTAGCAAAGGTATCTCTGTAGTAGGAACTTCCCCTCCTTGTTCCTTGCTGGTTTGATACAATGAACTTAGTTGGGTTAGGAGAGTTGCTTTTATCCGGCAGACTGCTTCTTCTGTTTGCTTTGCTATGGACTCTGTCCCAATATGTTTGGCCTCTTTGGACTCTATCCCTTTGAGTGAAACTCCTTTGCATTCTGTCTCTTTGAGTTGGCTGCACATGGAAGCTGTCCTGTTCCAGGTTCCTTTTCCCACAGCTATCCAAACTGCTGCTCCAGACTGCGCTCCATACTGAGCCTCTTGCAGTGATACTTGCTGTGCTTCTGGCTATGTTCCTGGTTAGGCTACTTTCGCCGCTCCTGTTGCTTCCACGGCTCTCCTTGCTGCTTTGCCGGCTCTTACTACTGCTCTCCTTGCTGCTGCCCCTCTCTTCTACCATCTGGTTTCCTTTATAAAGGGATTTTTGGTTTGAACATTTTGGGCTTGATCTCAGGTGAAACTGCTTGCTACTAATGCAATCAGTGTCAGAGCACGTTGCTCTTGGCTGTGTGGAACTGCTCATATGCCCTCTGGCTGTGCTGCGCTGGAACTGCGCTCTCTGCATCTTCTCAGTTCCATGTAAAACAGGGTTTTTTTCTAAAACTATTTCCTTCATAGGTTCCGCGTTATGACAGTACATACTGTATTCTGACGTGTAGTCAAATTTTAAAGTATATAACTCCGAGTGTCGTTATGTGGCGCACAAACATTTAACCTTCCTTCAAAAGCTGCACAGCTGATATTTTATGCACACACAGCCTACAGAAAATTAGAGGGAACATTGGCCTTGAGAGACACGCTTATGTTATAGAGGGGAGAGTGCGAAGGCGGGGCACACACTGCAGGGCAGAAAGCAGTTGCTGTGTTCTCTTCCCGCATGCCCTTGCTGAGGTGGGCTGCAGCAGGAAACAGGGGTTCCAGATGTGGCGATTAGATGCAGCCAGAAGCAACTGCTTACTTTGCCTATAAATAAATTTGGACCTGATTGTATTTCATACTGTGCATGACAATGTATGACCATGTGACAACAGGGAAACTTTGTGTGACCTCATGCAGAAATCCCATGCCAGCCATTATTTGGTTGAGGTCTCATTGGCAGCCAGAGATGGACAGTCTTAAGATCTTTTATTTAATATGTTATCTGAAGAATGGGCATCACTTTGCCCAGGTTTGCCCTGCGATGTTAGCAGCACCCTGTAGTAGTAATTGAGTCTGTGCAGGACCTTCTGACCCAGAGGTTAGGGCTCCACAAACTGTGTAATAAGAGAAACCAAGTCATTAAAGTGCAGCTCTTGGAATAATCGGTGTGGTGCCTGTAATGGAAGTCATTTGCTAACTTGTTATGGAGCATTTTCAGGGCTCTTTAGGTCCCCCTAAAGTGGCTCTGACTAATTGACTCCTAGGTTCTTGCCATTTGTATTCAGTCTTCTGCTTTCATTGGCGCCATTCATAATTCATCCAGAGAGATTTACACTTCAGAAGGCAGGAATTTGCTGGAAGATAAATGTTTGTGATCGGGGGCACGTTTAAAAGAGCAACACAACTGTGAAGAAAACATGGGGGAGTTTAAAAATGAGTGACTAAAACTGATGACTCCTCTGAATCTGCATAAAGTGAAGAATTTCTCCGGTGCGCTTCATCCATCAGTGCCCCAGAGCATTCATACATCACTTCGTTTATTACCTGCATCTGACTTGTATCATGGTTGAGAGCGATTGAGGAATCTTAGGATGAAACAGACCATGCACTGGATTCTGCCGATGAAAAGATGCTTGCTAGCCGATAAGCATGCCCTGATGACCAGAATACTCTCTGTACCCTCTGAAAGGACCCAGTGCAGCATGAACAATGGCAGGACAAGCTAGCCCCAAACTTCTTTGTCAAGTTTCACAGCCCAGCTCTGGACAGACCATGCCTACCAAAGAGAGGGAAAGTTGGTTTCCAGGCTCAGCCATCCTTGCATCTAGGGTTTAAATGACCACAAAGGGTATAATTATGATGGTGATTTTCCACTGTGGAGAGCCACGCCCTGGGAACTCAGCTAAGATCAAGAATGGCTTCATCACACATAAACACAGAAATAATGATTACAGTTCTGGTCGTTTTTCTGGTTGATCTGTCTCATTTTGTTTCTTAGCCGCAGGAGGTAGGATTCACTCTGATGGAATGGTAGTGAAAATCAATACCTCCCTGAGTGCTTGGGCCCAGAATTCATGAATTTTGAGCAAAGCCCTGGCTAATAGAGACAGCTATTTGAAATCATTTATAAGAGCAGAGAAACACAGTAAATACAGAGGCAGCCCAGAGACATATGGTAGAGAGATCACGATAGAAAGAATTTAATCTATCCTACCGTACATTGCTGACTCGCGGCTACATTAAAGTAGTGAACCTAAAAAGCCATGGACCACATCAAGAAGAAGTGAAAATAAAACCAGAGTTTTGATGCAGGGGGAAGGTCGCTGGGCAGAGAATAGATGGGATTTATAGTTCTTATCTGCCGTCAGATGTTCTGTTTCTGAATTTATTTGTGTCTCATTTCTTTGCAATGAGAGAGGGGCACATTTGGGAGCTGTAGCATAACAGTCTGCTGCAGTCTTTGGGATTCCTCACTGGCGAGAAGCAACAGCTGCTGGGCACAAAGGACCAGAACGCAGACACCACTGCGTAAAACAATTCATTGTCCAGAATGAGCTGTGTTGCTCCAGAGACTAAAACCATTTACTGATGTGCAAAATATATATACAACTACCAAAACTATCACTTACAAGAAATCTACACGTGCTTAGGGATTTCTTTCCCCAACAACTCCCTAGCCAAGATGCTCTTTGGAGGAGGACCCACCCTGCATTTTTCCCATTTTGATACGCAATGGAAGATACAGACTCCAACTTCAAGCAGACTAAGGATCCTTCTCCGAGCACGAGGTAGTTGAGCTTTTGCCAATGCACCGCACGCAGCAAATCTGGAGCAGCTTCTCTAGCTTCACTGAGCTTCTGCTTGATGGTCCTTTGGTATGATCTTCTGGCCCTTCTCCTATCTCCAGTACTTCTTTGACCTTCAGGTATTCTCAATCTTTGCTGCCCAAATTTGGACAGGGTTGGGGCTTCCCTGTGGGAAACTGCTCTGTTGCCAACCCCCTAACCAATGATATCACTGCAGCAGGAGCAGCCTGTGCTCAGAGCCCCACCCTAGCCAGAGGATTGGGGCAGCAGTGCTAGGTTGTGAAGCACATCCTCATCAGATGAGGTCATGAGGATCTGCTCCCCAATGTATAGCATGTGCCGGAACCCATGGATAGGGCATAGGACTCAGCCAGGGAAGAGAGGCAACACACCCAATCCAGCCAGTTGCAATGGCACAACAAGGACTGACAGGACCCTAGGCAGTGGGGAGCGAGAGGGATGAGAAAATGGTTAGCAGCCCAGCAGCAGTCACTGAGCAGCTGTCAGGTCCTGAGGAGAGTGAAGTAATTGAGAAGAAGGGTTGGGGAGTTGCAGCTGGGAGCCGAGGGAGGGAGGGAGGGTGGAGGCAGTGGAGGAGCAGGAGGGGGAGGGGAAAGGCCAGGGGTAAGGGACAAAAAGAGAAAGGTGCTAGGTGCACAGGATGAAGATCATGAGAAGCTTAGTGGTTAGGGCAGCAGCCTACAACCAGAAAGATTCAGGGTTCACTAGCACTCCTAGTGATCCTGGGCCTCAGGTGCAAACTTAGATTGTAAGTCCTCTGGGGACAGGGAAACGCCTACAGTACCCTGATCTATGACTGGAAAGGTGTGAGTTAAAATACTACTAAATTAATTACAGAATATGGAAAACTTATTTAAAAGAAGAAATATTAAATTGCCAAATTTCCCTCATGTTTGTGGAAGCCCATGTGAGCAGCAGTGATCATTACACAGTGTGGTTTGAGATAAAAGCCAAGGCAGAGTCCAATCAGAGCAAACTCAAAATCCTAGACTTCAAAAACACCAACTTCAGTACAATGGGAAAGAACCTGAAGGAGAAGTTGGCGGGGTGGGAGAAGATAAGGGAAGTGGAATTGCAATGGGCTAAAGTAAAGGAGGCAATAAAAGGGGCAACAGATACATATGTAAGGAAAGTAAATAAAAACAAGAGGAAAAAGAAACCTATATGGTTCACCAAAGAAGTGGCTGCACAAATAAAGGCGAAAAACACAGTTTTCACAAAATTCAGATGATTACAAAAAGAGGAACACATAAAAGAATACAGGATAAAGTTAAAGGAGACAAAGAGAGAAATAAGGACAGCAAAAGCAAAGCGGGAAGAAATGATGCTACAGATGAGAAGTGCGGAGACAAAGCTTTCTTCAGGTATATTAGGGAGAAGAGGAAGATCAGAGGTGGAATTGCAAGACAGATTTGTGGAAGGTGACAATAAAAAAGCAGACTAAACAAATAATACTGTTCTGTATTCACTACAGAAAATCCTGGAGAAGGACCAGCTGTGATTGACAAATATACAAATGGGAATGGAGTAGATACCACACCATTCACAGAAGATGACGTGTTAAAACAACTTGCAAAACTGAAAGTGGACAAGGCCATGGGACCGGATGGGATACATCCCAGGATACTGAAAGAGCTCAGAGAGGTTCTGGCAGGGCCATTAAAGGATGATTTTAATAGATCCTTGGAGACGGGCTGATGTGGTACCTCTTAACAAAAGTGGTAATAGGGAAGAGGTGACAAACTATAGGTCAGTAAGCCTTACCTCGGTGGCGAGAAAAGTAATGGAGGCGCTCCTGAAAGAGAGAATAGTGGACTTTCTCAGAACCAATAGGTTTCATGATCCGAGGCAACATGGTTTTACTAGGGGAAGATCATGTCAAACAAATTTGATTGCGTTCTTTGACTGGGTGACCAGAGAACTAGATCAAAGGCATGCGATGGATGTGATATACTTAGATTTCAGCAAAGCCTTTGATACTGTTCCGCATAGGAGGCTTATCAATAAACTGAGTAGCCTGGGGATAAGTCTCAAAGTGGTGAACTGGATCAGAAATGACTTGACTGACAGATGACAGAAAGTGGTGGTAAATGGCGTTTACTCATAAGAAAGGAAGGTGCCTAGTGGCATGCCTCAGGGATCGGTCCTGAGCTCAATACTGTTCAATGTATTTGTGAGTGATATTGGAGAAGGATGGAATGGAAACGTTTGCCTTTTTGCAGATGATACTAAAATTTGCAACACAGTGGACTCCTCTGAGAGAGTGGACAACATGAGGAAAGATCTACAAACACTGGTAGAATGGTCTAATGCTTGGCAGTTAAGATTTAATTTGAAGAAGTACAGAGTCATGCACTTGGGATACAGAAATCCAAAGGAATTTTATGCGATGGGGCGAGAGGTTGGTGTGCATGGACAAGGAGAGGGGCTTGGCGTGATCGTGTTTGAGGATCTCATCACTCTAGCCACCTTACCGGGCAGACTAGCTGGACCATACTGGTCTTTAATCAGCTATCATATACTATGTTACTATGTGCTGCCTAGCATCCAGCCAGCAGAGGCACATGCCCACTGCAGATAGCGATGTCTTGCTGCTCCTAGTCACCACTGAATGGATGATGCCCATGACTTGAAGGTCTTTCCGGTGTCATTGGCACGTCTAAATTGGGTTTAGCTGTTCTAAAATAAGCCCCATAGTCAGTGGTGCTGAATATACATTGGCATAATGACCACTACTGTCACTAAACTAAGGGGGCCTTTAACTAAAGCGTGCTGTGCGGTTAATGTGCGTTTTAGAGGTCTGCGGTAACTGTTACTGTGCACTAAAATACGCATTAAATTGCCCATCGCATGATGGCATGGAGAATGGGCAGGTGATGGCTGGAGTGTGGGCATGGAGAGCACATTGTAGTTAGTGCCAGGGTACATGTCACATGCTCACTGCCAGTGGGGCAATTAGCATGGCTGCCCTTAATGACACTTCTATGGGTGGCATTAGGTATACCCGTATTAATTATGAATGCCACTTGTTAGGGTACAATTCTGCGCGCTAACGGCCTGAGACATAATGGACGCACACCCAACAATTAGCGCACAACTGTTGCACCTACCTTGCATTATGTTTTTCTGACAAAGTGTGGTAAGTACAGACCTTACTAGTGCTTTAGTGAAAGTCTCCTAAATGTATCGTTTAGCCAGATAGCAGCTGAAAATAGTGCTGTTCTGCCCCCCTTCTGCAGATGGGGTTTCAGGACATCATTAGCCAGATATCAGCTTAATGTCTATAGAGAAGGTAGGCAATCCATACTTAAGCTGAAACTAAGCTCCAGAGCTGCCATTAGCCAGATATCAGCTTAATGTCTATAGAGAAGGTAGGCAATCCATACTTAAGCTGAAACTAAGCTCTAGAGCTGCCATTAGACTTCACAGGTGCATTCAGGAGTAGCTGTGGGAAGGCAGTTGTGTGCTTCAAAGAGTCCCAGATTCCACTTTGCCTTTTTCATGGTTCTTTTGGAGATAACTGGGATCTGTTAGATCCAGAAATTCTGCTGAAAAAGCTGTAGAGGCTCCTCGGCCGGGTCCCACCTAAGAAGAGTATGTGTTGGAGTAAGCTGAGGCTTTCAACCATAGTAATCCAGCCTCCCATTGCCCCTTAGAGCTGCTACCGACGCTAAGTCCAGTGTATTGTAGAACTCTTTACACTGTAGAAATAGGCCACGTTTGAGCCCTGTCTGCTTCTAATGTATTTCCACAGTACCCCAAAGATGTATTTTTCTACCCCTCCCTTGCTTTCCCCCACCCTTACAAAAAGTGTGCTTGCCACAGTCTCTCGAGCGCTGGAAGGGAAGAAGCTCTTTCAGGACTCTACACTAGACCCAGGAAACTAGAACCTTGGTGATATCATTTAGTCCTAGTGACAGAAGCTGCAGAACAGAGACATAATCTTTTTTGAAGTGATGATTGGAAGACAGAGATAACACGTCATAGCCACTGTGCACGATACGAAGCCATTTTACCCAGTACAATAATATATGAATAACAGCCTGACAGCCTTGGTTCCAACTGCTTATCCTTAAGGCCCGTCTTATTTATTATCCTATTATCACCATTTGCAAAGTGACTCTACTCAGCACTTCTGCCCCCCACCTCCCCCAACATACTGCAGTGTTCCTGCAAAGCTGAATTCATGGGCCAGAAACTCAATACTCTGATGCAATTACCCACACGGAATCGCATGTGCCTAATTCATTCAAATACTGACGTGGGACACAATACAAAGATTCTCTCTTTGTGCCACAATATTATATAATATCTAAAAACAGAGAAACACGAACACATTGAAAGGATTATTACACCTTTGACAATTCCCTGACATTAAACATTTCTACTAGGCTCTAGATACCAAATCAATAAAATAGACCTCTTTTGAGATTTTGAAAAAGGATTATCTTTTACATTTTAAAACCTTCATGTCAATATGTTATTTATTTACTGCAGTGCTTGATACACGACCATTTGCAATGAAAAATTACAGATCTGCTTGAGCAAAAGGATCAAACTACACTTCTGCAAAAGTAAAATGGAAAGAAACTGAAAAGGGAATTAATAAATCATCTATTTCCTCCAGTATTTGGAAGAATGCGTACAACATCGCACCAGGCTTCTGACCGTGGCACATCTGAAGAGGCTTTTTCGTGTTTTTCTGAACATTGCTGGGGAAATGTGGAATAGGTAGCAGAAGGGGGTCAAACCTGGAGTCACAACCTATCCAATCTTTAAGGAGCATTTAGGGAGCCTGGGGAGCAGGACTAAGGTTAGTTTGTGTGGGGCTTCCTCTTCAATGAAAAAGGTGAATATAGGGCATGTTTGCTCCCTCCCTTTTTGAAACACTATAAAGAGAACAGTGGGGCTTGACATTCAATGGGATGGGCAAGGCTGAGATCTGAGAAACTTACTAAGGGAAAGTTTGCCTAAACATTCAGGCCCTGATCATTTTCCTAAACAAAGTTATCAGACCCAGACCCAGGGTGTCCCACAAGGCTCCTCTCTCTCTGCCCTCCTTTTTAACCTCTATATACAACCCACCTGCAACATCCTCAGGAAACAAAGTCTATTTCCAGCTTTATGCAGACAATATAATTGATATCTCCAACCTACATTGCCCTCAGATCCTAGATTGTAGGTTGTATGATTTGAACCAATCGGTAATATCCAGGCCAATATAAGGGCCAATTTAGTCTTCAATACCCAATTAGAGACAAGTTGCAAACCTTCATTTTAGCATATAAACTGCAATGTTCTTATCTTTACCAGCCACAATAGCCAATTGCTTATCATTGCATAGAGGAACCCTGCCATGCCAAGGTCCTGGGTGACGCTGCCAGGGATCTCATTAAAATCTTAAACAAAACTGCAGGCAAAGCTGACGTCTTGGGAACTCTCCTTGTAGGTTCCCTTGACTCTGACAAAGAACCTCCAGCATCACTAGAACCGACTGGAAAGAAAGTTAATAAACTTCTACATCTATCTGTGTGTGGTTGGCTATTTTCCTTAAATTTGAAAATATTCTAGAACTTGTTTAAGATTCATCCTCTACTGTGAATATCTTATATAGAATGTGGTATTACGTGGTGTAATAACAGAGACATCAGTGAGCTCCTACTTCAGTCTGCTTTCTAGAGGAAAGAAGTGGCAGGAGCTAGGGTGCAACCGAACACCATCCATCTCCCTGGCTGATCAGAGAGTACTCCTGCAGAGGCTCATGAAGAACAGATCAAATGCCTGTAAAAACTGCTCTGGAATTTACTACATTACTGCTCTGCTTTCGACCCTCCGTTATTCAGAAGTGTTCTACTTCCTGCTTTCTCTGGAAAAGCAACCTGTTTAATTCAATTTCTCCTGCAGTCAAACCAGTTTCCGAAACGCACTGGCCTGAGTATGTCTGATTGTCTGTATTTATTGTGATTCAAGGGTAGGATGTGCAAGGACGACACAAAATCAGCAGAAAGAATTAATCACCACATTCCATTTTAAAATAACCCATAAGTGAGAGTTACTGAACTTGTTGGCATTTCCAAATCTGACTTTTTAGACTGATGCTTAAGAAATATAGGCACATACCCAGAATTATATATATACACTCTTCTGGCTTTTTTTCACTAGAATTCTGCTTATTTATGTTTGTTGTGTTAAGAATGTCGGAGGGAAGTAATTCTTTTGTGCTCTGATTTCCTCTATGAAATCTAACAAGTTGGGCTTGAATTGTGCGTAATTACTTGAGGAGGAAGGGAGGGAAGAAGGGACTAATGGGGTTTTCAAGCGCTATTGTCCTGTTTAAAAAGAAGATGCTAGAAGCAGGTGCATATAAACACCTTGAGAGGAGTCCTGAATGTCACAATTGTCAATAAAACATCTGAAATGGCTGTTCCTGAATCCTACCCCATCCCCCAGTGCTTATTTACTAGCAGAATTGCAAGGGAAAGGAGGCACAGCAGAAGGGGTAAGAAGTCAGAAGAAAGGGAGGAGATAAGAAAGGTTGGATTGGGGAGGAGGAGATCTAGAGAGATGTGTGAGAGAGTAGGAGGGAGAGACGAAGGGTAGAGAGAAGATGGAATAGGCGGTAGAGCAGAGGAGAAAGGGCCGGCCCTAGAATTGCTTCAAGGTGTTGGCACCCTAGGTAAACCTTAAGTCTTATGTCCCTTGGTTGTCAGAATCTATTATTTAGCTTTGAATGCCTTGATATTTGTCGCCTCCAGAAGCAATTGCCCTAGGTGACCGCCTAGTCTGCCTAAAGGTTGGGCCGCCCTGAGAGGCTACTCTCTGGGTTTCTGATGGTGTAACACCTTGCTATGGTGTTATCTTCACCATGTGAAATCTTTGATGAATGATCCGTCAGTAACCCATTGACTTCCCAGCTTTATCTGAATACTCTTACCATTTGCCCCTCCAGTACTGGGAAACACATTTTGTGGTCCCAGCAACGTTTGTCAGCTGGAAGGAAGACCCCCATTTCCTGACTGCTGTTCATTCTTTATGCCATTTGCATCACTTTTCAAAGAAAGAGCAGATGCAATATTTTCAGCCTGAAACTTATATACTCAGGGAGCTTTGTGCCTGTTTTTCATTTTCCTTGGAAAATAACATCCATACAAAGGAACAACGTGTGCACCATTTATCACACTGAGGGAGGGTTATTAGAGGGGTAAGTAACTAGTTATCCATGTAAATGGCTTTGAAAATGGTTCTCCTCAGGACGAGACCATGTGTGGGTGGTAATTATAGACCAGGACTCAGTCACAGCCTCATGAGATGGATTTAGTCTGGTAATACTGACTCCTTGTTGTATGGCAGAAGCAATTAATTCAACTTGTTTGCTAATTAGCTCAACATTGCGCCAATAATGAATATTTATTTAGCAAGCTTGTGCTCAATTTCTGCTGTATAATTACGATGCAAATTTTTACTGTTAACAATGACATTCTGTAGGCAGGGAAGAGGAATAGATAGTGGTTACACCAGCTACTTGCTACAGTTCTGAGCTTCCGACTTTCTCATCAATCTTCACCTCTTGTCGGAGCTGTGACAGGAGGATCTCTACCTGTTTCCATCACACCCCAGGGTTTCAGAAGGTTAGGAAATAGCTTGTCTGTTTCTTGTTGGACTGAATTCCAGCAGGCAGAGCATTAGCATTCATGTGCAATCCGCGGTTATCCTCTACAAATATTCTTTTGCACCTGTGGCTGTGAAAGGTGCTAAAGACGTGGCATTAAAAAAGCTCCTTCTCCAGGTATGTATGAGATGCTGCTGGAACTACAAGGTGAGGCTACTGCTCCCACACACTGCCCTGCCAACAGACTTCTCCCTTAACCTGCAGGGATGGGAGACCGTCTCTGGATTCTCTGGGAAGGCTGCCAGCCAGACTGCTGTTTTCTAGTGCTCTGGTTGCTGCAGGAAGCTCTACAGCTCATATAAGAAAGGCCATTGCAGTCAACTGATTTTAGACCATTTCTGGATAGCTGCCAATATTCTATAGATTACAAAATTTCAAAACTGCAAGAGGTTAATCACCAAAAATAACATAAAGAGAAAGAAACCCCTCCAAAAAAGAGCATCAAGCAGGGTAACACCTATTACCAATTTTTTGTCGGATGTGCCATCAAGAGAGGGAAACTCCACTCTCGCAGGACGAGAACCTCCATTTAATCATTAACCTGGTAAGGCGGACCCGCCTCGATGCCCCCCCCCCTTCCCCATTCTCCAACCAGCTCCCTACCCTTTACAAAGGCACAGCACAACATATTTGGATTTAAACTGGTCGCAGCTTTATTAACCTTTAACACCACCAAACATCATTTAACACAATTCAACTTACCCCCCCCCCCCCCCGCGGAGCGAGCCCTCACCAGCCATGTGAGTAGCAAAGTGACGCCGCTTCCGCTTCCGCCGAGACCGAGTCCGGCTACAGTTTCTTATCCCTCCCTCATTCCGGCTTCGCCATATTATTAGCAAACACCTGAGGGATTGTCCGGGTCGGGGGTACCCCACCCCCGTCCTCCTGCTTGCATCCGGCTCCAGACCCCGGAAACCTCCGGGATCCCATCACCCCCCCCCAGCTGCAACACCCCCAACCCCCCTCCCTGCCCCCCCCATCCGACGGGAGGGTGGGCGGGACGACCTCTCGCCCCGGCTCCGTCCTCGAAAGGGCAGAAGCCTCGCGGTGCTGCGGCTCCCTAGCCTCGACCGAGCCCCCCTACCTCCTCCCATGGCTCCCGCACGCAAAACAACCCGCGGGAGCCAATGAGATTGACGGCCGCCACCGGCCCCGCCCCCCCAACGCCGCGCTGCACGCCTCATGGGAGCATGAGGCCGGCCACCTACCCCAGTTACCATCGGCCGCACGCACATGGTGCCGCGGCCTTACTTTAACCGGGTAAGGCGGACCCACCTCGATGCCCCCCCCTTCCCCATTCTCCAACCAGCTACCTACCCTTTAAAAAGGCACAGCACAGCATATTTGGATTTAAACTGGTCACAGCTTTATTAACCTTTAACAACACCAAACATCATTTAACACAATTCAACTTACCCCCCCCCCCCACGCGGAGCGAGCCCTCACCAGCCATGTGAGTAGCAAAGTGACGCCGCTTCCGCTTCTGCCGAGACCGAGTCCGGCTACAGTTTCTTATCCCTCCCTCATTCCGGCTTCGCCATAGTATTAGCAAAAACCTGAGGGATTGTCTGGGTCGGGGGTACCCCACCCCCACCCTCCTGCTTGCATCCGGCTCCGGACCCCGGAAACCTCCGGGATCCCGCCACCGGCTCGGGCCTTACCGCCCAGAGCCGCCCCCCCAAGGCAAAGCTGCGACCAGCCCTCCTCCTTAACAAGATACTCTCCAAGGCCTCCTGCCAATCGTTCAAGAGCAAATCCATGCCTACGGGCGATAGATGTACTCCATCTGATCTCTACAACCCCCCACATTCCACGTCCACCCAAGGGTGCAGCACTTGGCATCCGCCCTGCTCCCCCACCCATCTGCCGATTTGGCGATTAATCTTTGTCAGACCCCTCGTCCACCGCCTCTGATCTTTGCAGGCTGGCCTTGGAATGATATCCGACCAAACTATAATAGCTCCTGGACACAACATCCCCACCACCCCCAAATCCTTCTGCACAGCTCGAATTAGCTGTCTGCAAGTCCAAGTCCCTAGGTCATTGCCTCCCAGGTGCACGACCAATACATCCGGTGCTTCGCTGAACCGCATGTGGTGCCGAAGCAAAGGCAGCAACTGGAACCATCGAAGTCCACGTTCGCCCTGCCATGAGACAGACACTCCAAAGGCCTGCAGTCCAAGATTGGGCCCCAAAGGTCGAGTTGCCGCTCGCCGACCAGCCCAGAAAACATAGGAGTGGCCAATCACCCAACATCGACACACTCCAGCAACCCCTTCTGCAAAACAAAAGACAGCATGGTTAGCACCCCCCGACCCCTAGAGATGAACGTAGCGGTGAAAAGCCCCCGACTTCCATCTCCCAATTCTCTGTATATCCTGCTCCCGCATACCGACCACCGCTGCGCTATTGGCCGCCCCGATCCGAAAGGAATGCGGCGCATACACAGACGAATCCTCCCCCAATTTTTTTAACGCCAGCCGCAACACCGCCGCCAACTGGAAGCGCGTTAGCGCCCGTCCATCCACATGTACGAACAAACTGCCCTCCCTCATAGGCCGCACTTGCTGGTACTGTCGTAACAACGCCACCGGGCACCACCTGGCCCCCTCCACTTCGTGTAACTCCACCCACATCCCCTTCCCGCGTTGATCCGTCTTAGACCGCGCCAAATACAACCGAACTCCCCCCTCCAACCACCTCACATGGTGTACTTGCAATTCCTTACACCCGGGGACCCGAGTCGACTCCGCCACCAACTCCCCAACCCGAAATGCCCCAAAAAACGCTACCGAAAATACTGCCCGAAACAGCACACCCTCGTACACGGAGGAGACCACCTTCGGCAACACCCCACACAACCGCCCCAATAATTCGTGAGTTATAGGCTGTCGCCTGTCGCCTTGTGACGGAAAAGTCTGCTCCCAACCCAGCATTAACCTGCACGCCAGGAAACCGCCCCCCGGAGCGCCCCATCCCACCGCTTTTGCAAAAAATGAAAACCCCGCCAAGTGACTGCGTACAGTAGCCCGCGACACCCCTGCAGCTTTCGCCGCCAGAATATACTGACCAATCAACTGATCTGGCACAGGGCCCCGCCGCCAACCCTGCCCCGCCAAGAAGGCGGACACGCTGCTGCAGCCACGCTGATAAGCCTCCCAGGTCGACGCTGACACCGACCTCTGCAACAGTTCCGTCAACTCCCGAGGCCAATCCTCCATAAGTGCTCGGGGACCGACGCCCCCTCCTCTTCCACCTCTGGCGCCAAGGTCCGAAACAGCTTCCACTTAAAACAGGAAAGAGCATCAGCAATGTTGTTAGTACACCCTGGAATGTGCCGAGCCCGAACTACCACATTCAAACGCAAACGTTCCAACACCACTAGCCGCATCAGCTCGGCTACTGGCTTACAACGCGGAGCATAATTGTTAATCACGCTGACCACCGCTTCATTATCGCACCACCATACCACCTTACGGTCCCGCAATCTGGCAGGCCAGACCGCTAAGCTACTAAGATTGGGAACAACTCCAAAAATGTTATATTGCTGGTCAGGCCAGCCTCCCTCCAAGCCTGAGGCCACGCCGCCGCACACCAGGATCCCGCAAAGTAGACCCCCAACCCAACTCCCCCGGCTGCATCCGTATACAACTGCAACTCACAACTGGAGACCTCCTCTTCCTGCAGCACTGTGGTCCCATTAAACTGACGCAAGAACTCCTCCCATACCTGCAAATCCGCCCGGATGAACTTCGACACCCTGATACGGTGATGGGGCCTAGTAGCCCCCCTCGTTGCAGCCAAAAGCCGCCGCAGGAATACCCGTCCCATGGGAATCACCCTACATGCGAAATTCAACGACCCAATCAGCGCTTGCATCTCGCGCAAGGTCATCTTTTTGGAGACCAATACATTAGCCAGGAGGACTCTGAATTTCTCCACCTTATCATCAGGCAACCTCGCCACCATTGCCATCAAATCAAGCTCCACCCCCAAAAACGTAACTCTCATCGCCGGGCCCTCCGTCTTACCGGCCGCCAATGGTACCCCCCACTCCTGAGTCAACTGCTCAAACGCCGAGAGTAAAGCACTACACTTCCCCGACCGCGCCTCCCCCACAAAAAAGAAATCATCTAAGTAATGTACTACATTACCACAGCCCGCCTGCTGAACAAATGCCCAAAAGCAGGAAGGAACTAAATTGTTCGAAATACGCACAGGAGATAAAACATCCCATGGGCAAGCACCTATCAAAATAACTGTTACCTTCAAAACGAAAACCTAACAAAGGAAACGCGGACGGATGCACTGGAAGCAGACGAAACGCTGACTCCACGTCAGCCTTAGCCATCAAGCAACCAGGTCCGCATCTCCGCAGCAGACCCACCGCTTCGTCAAACGAGGCATACCGCACCGAGCACAATTCCTTCGGAATGTGGTCATTGACCGAAGAACCCACCGGGTAGGATAGATTATGTATAGATTATGTATGAACCGGTACTTCCCCGGCTCCTTCTTCGGGATTATGCCTAACAGGGAAACCACAAATCTCTCGAAAGGCTGTTCCGCAAAAGGGCCTGCAATCCTTCCCAAACGAATCTCACTCGCTAATTTCTCCCGAACCAATGACGCAAACTTTTTCACTGAAGGCGCATTCCTGGCCTTAGCTATAACCAACTTCCTCACTACCGGAATGGTAAATCCATATTGAAAGCCCTCCTCTAAAACCAAACTCGCCTTCCGTCTAGGGTACCTGTGCAACCACAGTCGCAAAGCTGCCAGTCGGATGGGGGTCGGTGCAACACCCCAGTCTGCACTACTGCTTGGACGTAGGCACGGAGGTCCCTCCTGCTCCTTTTTTGACACATCTGATGGCAGAGTGGGGTCCGTTGCAAATCGAACAGGCATGCCGGAACTTGCAATCCGGGAAGGGACAGGAAGACTTGTTGTATCGCCAACAGACATCTCCCGTACCTCCTGCACTCGCCACCTTCGGCCCCACTTGGGGCCGGCCCATCCAAAAGGGCCACCCCGCCCCTGAGGAACCCACCATGCCCATCTTGAGGGCACTTCCCCCCGCATCACCCGGTCTGACCGCCATCTGCGTCAGCCATAAATTTATATCTTGCGTTCCCCAGGATAACGAATGGTTCTCCTCCATTTTGTCCCTGAATTTCTCATCGTAGTTAAGCCACGCCCAACCACCATGAACCTGCGATGCCTCAAGAATGGAGTCCGCATACGCGAGCAACATCCCATATTGCTCAGGACGCTCCTGACTCCATACACTAGCAAGACGCAAAAAAGCTCGCGTCCAATTCACTACGTTCCGCGCCACTCGCCGAACTCTCCCCGCTTTCTCGTCCTCCTTCCTCTTCCGTCGACTGTCCCCCGTCTGTTTCCGACCCTCTAGTAACCGGAAGATATCAAGATACCGCCTCTTCAGGATTTTCTGTCGCAACTTCCTAGGCACGCCTTCCCATAGTTCCGAGAAGGCCACTACCGTGGGCGGAACCCCAACCGCACCCGACCCCGCAACGAGTCCCCCGCCCGACAACCGGTTGCCCGTCGGCGAGGATGAATGCGATGTGGAAGTCGAAGACGATGAGGACGAGGACCCTGATCGACGCCTCCTGCGACACGAATGCCTCCGCTTCCTCCTCACCTTTCTGCCAACTTTCTCACCCCCCGTCGCTTCACCCCCCACCTCCACCAAATTATCAGCAACCAACTCACCTGCTGCGTCACTCGTCCCAGCTGTAGGTGCGCCGCTGCTGTCTTGAGCTACCACCTCCGACCTGCTCTGCGCGCTGCCATCAGTGGGACTTCCTGAGCCAGTCCCCGCTGCACACTGCCGCTGCGCCATCCCCGCCGACCACGGACTCGCCGAGGAATGCCATCCAGGAGGGGCCTGCAGAGAAAAAAAAGCAAAAGGCGACGCAGTACCTGCCATCGCCCACGGCGGCTGCCACGCCCCCACCCAATTCGCCTGTGAAGTACCCTGACCCCCACCTTGCCAATGCTCCCATGCCGGTGAATACCCACCCCCAAACTCCGGGCCCACTCCCCATGCCCCGTGCCCCCACCCCTTCGCCACCCCCTCCCCCGCACTGCACCTGCCCCTCCCCCTCCCTTGGAACCGGCCCCTCCCCTACATCGTTCCCCCCTCCCCTCACCATCCCCCCCAACGATCGGCGCCCCCTGCCCCTCTGCTTCTTCCCCCCCTACCCCCCCTCACAACCCCTTCACCAGGCCCCGCACTGAACAGAGCACTGCTGGCCACTTCTCGCCCCCCTCCCCGGCTAGTACTGGGTGCCGCCGCATTAATCCTACCAGCAACCCCCCTCCTGCTCCCCCCAGTGCCTTTTGAGCTCCGCGCAGACACCCCGCTCCCCCGATTGCACCTTTGTGCACCACCATGGCCACCCCGACTATCACCACGCCCGGCCGCTGTCTGCCCTCCCAGACCGGTCTCCGGGTCAAGCCCTTTTCCCCGACCAGCTCTTTTTCCAGGGCCCCCCTTCCTTTCACAGCAGGCATACCGCAGGTCTCCCCCAACCCCCCTAAGGCACTCTGAACCGCTTAGTGCTGAGCTGTACTTGCTGGCAACGCTGCTCACTGAAGCCCTGCTCCACACTAATTGAGTTGTTGTTGTTTTTTTTAATCTGTTTGGCAGCGCTAGCAGGGCCCAACGGCCCTGCTCTTCTCACCCTCGTGCCGCGCGCAACTGACTATCCCCCGCTTCTTCGGGGATTTTTTTTTTTTAATTGCCTGCTCCGGTACTCTCCCCACCCGTGCCTTGGCACCACCTCCGCGCACTTCAAGGACGCCTGCCCAGGCCTGTCCTCCCGGTAAGTTGAAGCCACTCACCGCACGACCTCTCGCCCCGGCTCCGTCCTCGAAAGAGCAGAAGCCTCGCGGCGCTGCGGCTCCCTAGCCTCGACCGAGCCCCCCTACCTCCTCCCATTGGCTCCCGCGCGCAAAACAACCCGCGGGAGCCAATGAGATTGACGACTGCCACCGGCCCCGCCCCCCCAACGTCGTGCTGCACGCCTCATGGGAGCACGAGGCCGGCCGCCCCCCCGGTTACCATCGGCCGCGCGCACATGGCGCCACGGCCTTACTTTTATTTCAAGAAACTGATAAAATGTATCTGATTCTGGCAACAAATAGAGAAAGAGGCTTATTTTGCGTTCAAAATGACGTGCACATTTTGAGCTTACCCAGCTCTGCTTCAGGTGTAAAAAGATGCCGACCTCCAAAAACCACCAGTAAGGTATAATTTAAATCCCCCGCTTGTACTTTATATAGCTTGGTGACACAGGTTCAGTTTCCTGTACAGGCCAATCAGAATAATGGAAGAAACCATGAAATTCTGGTTGGCTTGTTTACAGCAGGCTCGACCAATCCTGTTTTAAATTCAAACCAAACAGTTTGACAGTGTTCAACATGAAGATCCAATGTTGTTCCACCCATTGTAACTTAGACGTGCAGTCGCTCCCCCAGAATGAGAAGGAATGTAATTGATGACTCTCCAACTAAAATCCCCAAATTGATGTCCCCTCTGAATACAATGTTCCACAACAGGGGATGTTATTGTAGCAGAAATTATTCACGATGTACTCTCACCCAATCACAATTTGACGTAACGTGTAGTATGGTCAATATAAAGCAAATCACAGGGGCACCTCAACACATAAACCACAAAGTTGGACAAACAAGTGGTCTGCCAACGAGTGGAAAATGCTTTTCCGGAGTCACGGCCCTCCCACATATCCCTCTCTAATGTGTTCAGGCAAAACTTACAAATTTCCACAGGAAAAATGGCCAGGGTCAGCCTGATACTCTAAAGGCTGATCAGGTTTTACGGCAGATCGCACCAACCTGCCCCTAATATTAGACCCTCTAGTATATGCTATAATCAGAGGCTTTTTGAAACAGGAGTACAATCATAAAATTGGCCAGTTTTTTCAAAAGACATACAATTTGAGATGTGTTTTGCATAAACGGCAACATGCCCACAATTGTTTCCTTATCAGGCTCTGAGGTATATGATTCCTCAGAAATTAACCACTCATGAGTGAAGCGAGCTCTTTTGTAGGCAGTTCTTATCACCTTCAAAGGATAACCCATGTTCCATCAAACACTTTTTTAACTCTTCTGCTTGTGTCTGAAATTTCCTTAAAGTGGAGCAGATGCGTCTGAATCTGATAAACTGTCCATATGGAAGACCTCTCCGGAGAGGATCAGGATAAAAATTATGGTACAACAAGTTGTTCAATTGTACAGGTTTTCTAAACAATGTAGTATGTAAACCCTCAGGTGCTTTATATACAGTAATATCCAAAGAAATCAACTGATTGATAATCAAAATGAGCTGTAAAATGAATATTAGACTTGAGGGAATTTAACCGCCTAAGAAAGACCTGTAAATCAGCGATTGACACAGTCCAATCTGCCAGAAACAGAGACGTTTTATCAGTTTCTTGAAATAAAAATGATTAAATGGAGGTTCTCATTCTGTGAGAGTGGCGTTTCCCTTTCCTGACGGCTCATTCGACAAAATATCGGTAGGAGGTGTTACCCTGCTTGATGCTCTTTTTTGGGGGAACATCCTATAGATAACTGGAAATTTCGTTCATTTAGAACATTTTGCACATATTCAAATGAATGGAAGACATATTGTCCATTTGCTGCTTTGCCCATTTTATCCCCTTGATCATGATGGATAATGCTCTTGATGCAAAGGTGCTTCTGGGAGGGACCAGGTGGGAGAGGCAGTGCCATTCTTCATTAAATTACATTGGCTCCCTGTAAAGGCATTCATTTTATTTAAGCTTTTGTTATTTATTTTTAAAATTTTACAGGGTCTGATCCCAGACTATGTGCATTTATTACATTGTATGTACCTAACCGCTCATTATGATTAAGGAAGGAAATTAGGTTGGCTTTACCATCAGTAAGTTCTTTGCATGTACAATGCAAATACAATATGTGCCTTTGAGTCACTGCTGACTCCTGGTGACCCAGCTGCTCCTGGGTTTTCTTGGCAGTGTGACCGGAAGCAGATTGCCAGGCCTTTCTTCCAAGGTAATAGAGGGTTAAGTTACTTGCCCAAGGCCACAAGGAGTGCTAGTGGGAATTGAACCCTGCTCTTTTGGTTACCAAACCAGTGCTCTAACTATTAGGCTATTTACAGAAGAAATGAAATAAATGATCTGTGGGCTTTGGCCCTAACATGCACAATTTACTCCATTTAGAATTTCATGAATTGACTTCTGGAATAAATCTTGGGGAAAAGGGAATTCTTTGGGTTAAAGCTGATAAATCTGTGTATTTTAGAATTCAGTGTTTTTGTTGAGTCAGTCAGGTTTTCGTACCACCAGAGACCTTTTAATTTAAGTCAAACCAGAGTTTAGCTTAGCATAGAAAGTAAAATGGAATAAATAGTCACTGAAATAAATTTGTTTCTAGAGAGCTTTTATATTTAAATTAAATTAGAGTATAGTTTAGCATACAAGTAGAATAAATAGTTTCTGAGTAGAAAGAAATAAACTTGTTTCTAGTGACCTTTACAAAGAGGCCTTCCAGTTAGGAGGCAAAAGATCTGTGAAGTTGTCTTAAATAGGTATTAAAGCCAAGTGACAGATCAAAGGGGCAATTTGAAAGCACCCCCCCTCTATCAAACCAAGGGCTATGTGACTCACCCTGGAAATTGGCAAGACTTTACCTCAGAAGCACAGGTCAGGGCACTGTGTAGCAAGCCAGCTTTTATTAAGTCTTCTTTACCTCCCACCCATACCAAGGATAATCTTAACTTTTTAGGCTATTGAATCTATTAAAGGGAAGGAGGTGCCTACATTCATTTTCAGGTGTGGCTGGTTATCCTCATCAGGAATAGCTTAATTAAGGAACTGAGAATAATCAATCTTGAGGTTAACAAAGTTCATTAAATGTATTAGGTATAGTTGTATTAGTATAAATACCCCCAGCAAACTTAAATACCTAAACAAAACCTTAAACTAAGATGTAGACTGCAGTCCAGCAGTGAGATGGGGGCTTTCCAGTCTTTTGCATTGAGTGTCACATGTATGATTTTCTCCCAATTGGTGAGGGGTCTTGTGTGTGCACTAGGTGCAAGGAGCTCTTTGCTCTCAGGGAATGAGTCCGATCTCTGGAGGCTAATGTAGCAGACTTGGAGGACATAAGGAAGATAGAGAGATATATATAGATGAGACCTACAGTACTGAAATCCCACCTCCAGTCTGGCAGCCTCCCTGTTGTCAGGTTAGGGCAGCCATTATAGCTGGTGATTCAATCATTAGATATGTAGATAGCTGGATGGCTGATGGACGTGAGGATTGCCTGGTAACATGACTACCTGGACCTCATGCATCACCTAGACAAGGATTTAGATAGAGCTGGGGAGGAGTCTGCTGTCTTGGTACATGTTGGTACCAATGACATAGGAAAGTGTGGAGGGAGATTCTGGAGGCCAAGTATAGGTTTTTAATAAGAATGTTGAAATCCAGAACTTCCAGGATAGCATGATCATGCACAGGATCCAAAAGACAGGCAGAGCTTTAGAGTCTTAATGTGTGGCTGAGAGACGATGGTGCAAAGAAGAGGGTTTTAGAATTGTTAGAAACTGGGCAACATTCTGAGGAAAGGAATGGCTTTTCTGAAGGGATGGGCTCCACCTTCAGGGATGGATCCAGGCTGCTGGCATTAACCTTTACAAAGAAGACAGAGCAGCTTTTAAACCAGATAATAGGGGAAAGCCAACAGTCATTCAGGAGTGCATGGTTTGGAAAGATGTATCCTTGAAGGATAGTAGCAAAAGACTGAAGTTAGGGCATATCAACACAGAGGTTCCAATAAAGACAAAAGTAACCCAAATGCTCTTAAGTACAGAGCAGACAGAGCTTAAAAGATTCCAAATTACCCCTGTCTACCGATAGTCAGATTAATATGAAAAAAATACGTCCTCTAAAATGCTTGTATGCAAATGCTAGAAGTCTAAAAAATAAGATGGGGAAGTTAGAATATATAGCACTAAGTGAAAGGCTAGATATGATCAGTGTCTCAGAGACCTGATGAAAGGAGGACAACCAGTGGGACACTGATACCTGGGTGCAAATTATATCGCAATGATAGAGTAGATCTAATTGGTTTAGGGGTTGCGCTTTATGTTAGAGAGGGCATTGAGTCACATAGGAAACAAAATACACTGTAGAATCTCTATGGATCAAAATTCCATGTAAAAAGTGGAAGGCAATGGCAGTGGGGGTGTACTACAGACCGCCTGGCCAAAATGGATGATGAAATGCTAAAAGAAATCAGGGAAGTTAACAAAAGTTACAACACAGTAATAATAATGGGTGATTTCAATTACCACAATATCAACTGGGTCAGTGTCACGGCAGGACATACTAGGGAGATAAAGTTTCTACATGAAATAAATGACTGCTTCTTGGAACAGCTGGTTCATGAACTGACAAGAGGGGGAAGCAATTTTGCACCTGGTCCTTAATGGAACACAAGATCTGGTGCAAGAGATAAGGGTGTTGGGGCCATTTGGCAATAGTGATCATAGTATGACTGCGTTTGATTTAATAAATAAAGGAAGGATGGCAAGGAAATTCATAGTACTACCTTTTAACTTTCAAAAGGGAGACTATGATAAAATGAGGAAAATAGTTAAGAAAAAACTAAAAGGGCCAGATGCAAAGGTTAAAAATTTACATCAAGAGAGGAGTGGCCTAGTGGTTAGGACAAGGTACTTCAGGCCGGAGGGCCAGTGGTTCAAGTCCCACCTGAGGACAGCAATCTCAGGCCGGAGGTACTGTGGCTTCTAGTCCTATAGGCACTCCTTGTGGCCTTGGGCAAGCCATTTAACTCTCCATTGCCCACCGCTTTGATTGAAGGATAAGGCAGTATAGAAAACTGAATAAATAAATAAATTTTGGAAGCACAGACCAGCTGTATTCCATGCTTTAAGAAAAGTGGGAGGAAGTCCAAAAAACTGTCAGCATGGTTTAAAGGTGAGGTCAGAGAGGCTGTTGTAACCAAAAAAGGATCTTTCAGGAAATAGAAAAAGGAGCAAAAAAACCTGTGAGAGAGTCGGTGGGACCATTAGATGATAGAGGGGTAAAAGGGATACTAAAAGCGGTTAAGGCCATAGCGGAAAGACTAAATGAATTCTTTGCTTCTGTCTTTAATAAGATGATGTAGGGAGGTTAGCCATGACTGAAATGGTATTTAAAGGTGATGCATCAGAAGAACTGAAAGAAATATTGATAAACCATGAAGATGTATACATTTCTTTGATAAAGAGTAGCAAATCACCTAGACCAGATGGTAGACATCTGAGGGTTTGAAAGAACTGAAATATGGGATTGCAGACAGTAGTCTGTGAACTATCATTAAAATACCTGAAGACTGGAGAATGGCCAATGTAACGACAATATTTAAAAAGCCCGACATCAGTACCATGCAAAATGATAGAAACCATTATAAAGAACAAAATTACTGTACATGTAGGTAGTCATGATTTTATAGGAGACAGCCAACATGGCTTTAGCCACAGAAGGTCTTGTTTTACTAATCTGTTATATTTTTTTGAAGGTCTGAATAAACAGGTAGATAAAGGTGAGCCGGGCGTTATAGTGTATCTGTATTTTCAAAAAACCTTTGTCAAGGTCCCTCATGAGAGAGGCTTGGCAAAATTAAAAAGTCATGGGATAGGAGGCAGTGTACTATTGTGGATCAGGAAATGGTTATTTAACTGTGTTTATGTACGGTTAATCTACAAGTCTAAGCGGTTTACATATAACAACTTGGCCTAAAAGACAGAAAGCAGAGGGTAGGGCTAAATAGTCAATTTTCCCAATGGAGAAAGGTGAACAATGGAGTACCCCAGGGATCTGTGCTGGATCTGCTGCTTTTTAACATATTTGTAAATGACCTGGAAATGGGAACAACAAGTGAGGTTATCAAATTTGCAGATGACACAAAATTATTCAAAGTTGTTAAAACCCAAAAGGAAGTAAGAAATTGCAAGAGGACCTTGATAAATTGGAAGATTAGACGTTCAAAAGGCAGATGAAATGTAATGTGGACAGGTGCAAAGTTGTGCACCTAGAAAAGAACAACTCAAATTATGCTTACACGATGCAAGATTCCACATTAGGAACCACCATCCAGGAAAAAAGATTTAGGCGTCATTGTGGATAAAACGTTGAAACCCTCCGCTCAGTGTGCAGCGGCAGCCAAGAAGGCAAATAGAATGTTAGGGGAGATATGTTTCAGACCTTTAAATACTTAAAGAGTATTAACAGACAAACAAACTTCTTCCAAAGATAGGGAAGTTGTAAAACTAGAGGGAATAACATGAAGCTGCAAGGGGGTAAACTGAAAAGCAACATCAGGAAATACTTTTTCACTGAAAGGGAGGTGGATGCTTGGAATGCCCTCCCGATGGAAATGGTGGGGGCAAATACAGTGACAGAATTCAAAATGGCATGGGACAGACACAGTGGATCCCTTTATAGTAACAGGATAAAATCAAAATAAGCATAACTATCTCTTATATCTGAACAAATAGGGGTGACCTACAGAGAGCGGTGGGTGCACCCCTAAACAAAGGCATGGGGAGGGGTGACCTGCACGGAGCAGCAAGTGCATCTACTCTTGCCACCTTGCTGGGCAGACTAGATGGACCATACTAGTCTTTATCTGCCGTCATATACTATGTTACTATATATAAGGAAAGGAATGAAGAATAAGATAAAGGATATTATAATACCTCTGTATTGTTCCATGGTGTGATCGAATCTTGAATGCTGTGTGCAATTCTGGTTGCTATATTTTAAAAAAGAATATAGCGGAATTAGAAAAGGTATAGAGAAGAGCCACCAAAATGGTAAAGGGGATGGAAGGATACCCCTGTGAGGAGAGGCTTAAAAGGTTTGGGCTCTTCAGCCTGGAAAAGAGAGAGCTGAGGGGAGATACAATAGAGGTCTATAAATTAATGAATGGAGTGGAGCAGATAAATGTAGATTGATTGTTTATGCCATCAAAAAGTAGAAAGACTAGAGGACATGCAATGAAGCTATAGTGCAACCCGTTTAAGACCAATAAGAGAAAATATTTTTTCACTCAACGTGTAATCAAACTCTGGAATTCGTTAACGGAGGATGTAGTAAAAGCTGTTAGTGTAGCTGGGTTTAAAAAGGTTTGGATAAGTTCCTAAAGGAAAGGCCAATAAGCCATTATTAAAAAGGATCTGGGAAATCCACTGCTTGCCCCAATACAAGCATTGTGGAAGCTGTGTGCCTTTTTGGGGATCAGCTAGCTACTTGTGACCTGGATTGGCCATTGTTGGAAACAGGATACTGGGCTTGATGAACCTTGGTCTGACCCAGTTTGGCATATCTTTTGTTCTTATAACTTCTTATTTATAATTCCTTTGAGCTTTAAAAACTTGGAGGAGGGTGGGGGGAGGTTTCAGCACTGGTAGTTAGCGCTGAGGTTAAACCCCAGATATTTAATGCCAGGAGTCATATCTAGTGCTGGTATGAATATCCGGAATGTCACAAGGTTAACCAGGGGGTGGCGCTATCGAGCTGCTGCCCAGTAGCTAATGCAGTGAAGTTCGGCCAGGGTTTCCTGTGCATGACATTTTTCGCTGCATGGTTGGCGATGGTGCGAGCTGCGCTCTGCCCTGGAACTTCCCAGAATGCCCTGATGCCAATCGCTCAGCATTGGAGCATGTAGCGGCAGCACCTGGCATATTCAGTGGCACTAACCGTGTTAGTAGTGGCGAATATCCTGCAGAGAGGCTTTTACATGTTAACGGGTCTGCAAACCATGTAAATGCCTTTGAAAATGTCTCCTTGGTTGTTTCAAAATTACTTATCTGGTCAGTACTAGTGTATAAGTTTAAATTATATTTTGCAGTCATTTTTTTTCATATTTTTCATTGCCTCTGAAATATATAGACAATGTATTTGGTTTTGTATAATACCGTTAGGTTATCTATTTGTCTAGACAGTGGCTATTTTGATATCTTCTGGAATTTGTCCTGAGCTATAATGCTGAAGTGGAACATAGATGTCCATATTAAATTAAATTAAATTGTATGAACTGTTCTGACCCCCTGGCACATGGTATAATAATATGAAGCTTGATAACACCAGTCCTACACTCAGGACCGTGCTTATGTTTATGTTTATTGAAAACTTTATATTCTGCCTCTCTGTGTAAAGATAAGGCAATTTACAAACTTAAAAACAGGAAAGTTAAGAAAGGAAAGCGAGGGAGAGAAGGAAAGTTCTTAGAAGAAATTAAATCAATAGAAAGAAGGATCCAATGGATCCAGAGCTGACCTAGGCTCCAAAGGATTGGGGGAATAAATGAGTTTTGAGTTTGGCTTTGAAGGCAGAATAAGAAGGTTGAAGATGGAGGGACTGTGGTAAGGAATTCCAAAGAATGGGAAAATGAATGCAGATCGACAGGTAGATTCTAACCTTGCTTTGGAAGTGGAGGTAATATGAAGTCTATTTCTGTGCAAAGAATGCAAAGTGCAGGATGGGGTGGGAAAGTAAGAAGAGAGAACAAATAAGGGGGTGAACCAGTAAAAAAACCCCTTCATATGCAAGGGACAAGAGCTTAAATTGGAGCTTAGATAATGTTGGCTTTGAAAAAATGAGCACTACTTTCTGGCATATATGAGAACAGAGTTTTCTGTCATCTGTTAGTTTCCTTATAGTTTTAGGGGCTTGCAGCATAGATCAAAACAAAGAATATTATAACGCCTCTGTCACTGCATGGTGCAACCGCACTTTGAGTATTATGTGCAATTCTGGTCTCTACATCTCAAAAAAGATACAGCAGCATTAGAGAAGGTAAGAGAAGGGCAACCAAAATGATAAAAGGGGTGGAACAACTCTTCAATGAGGAAGGCTAAAGAGGTTAGGGCTCTTTAACTTGGAGTAGAGACAAGTAAGGGGAGATATGATAGATGCATGGAGTGGAACAGATAAACACAAATCGATCATTTACTCTTTCCAAAAGTATAAAGATTAGGAGTTATGCCATGAAATTACAAAGAAGTACATTAAAAAGACAGGAGAAAATGTTTTACCACTCAATGCACAATTACATTCTGCAATTTTTTACCCTAGGATGTAGTACAAGATGTTAGTGTAGCTGGGTTTAAAAGAGGTTTGGACAAGTTCTTGGAAGAAAAGTCTATAAACCGTTGTTAAGGTGAACCTGGGGAAATCCACTGCTTATCCCTGGGGATAATTAGCATGGAATCTGGTTAGTTGTAGGATTGGCCACTGTTGGAAACAGTGATGGACCTTTGGTCTGATCCAGTATAGCAATTCTTATGTTCTTACAAGATTGCATCTAGACCCAATGGTGCCAATAACATCATCAGACTTCATTTGTAACCTTTCCTCCTCATTTAACCCACTAACAGAAAGTGTGCACCCTGAGTCTGGCCAATAGATGTCACATTCAATAATGGCTGGGGCTCACTTGACTGCCCACAAAGCAGAAGTCAAACCCAACAATTTAGCCTGGATTTCTGGCATGTTGGCGCAGCAGTGCCACCGAGTGATGAGGCCAGGCCCTTGGACTTTGATAATATCAGTTCTGTTCTCTGGCAAAAGGGAAGGTAATACTGTCCTCCTTAGCCTCTTGAACACAAACCCTCAAACTGTCTGTGGCTTCATTGCTCTGGTTATACCACATCTTGCAAAAATCCATCTTTATACAGCTTTGAGTTACTGTCTCTTTGGTTTATTGTCTGTTTTAAACTGTTTGTTTGCATTTTAAGTGCCACATTTGAATGATGAAAGGCTGAAATTTCTGTGATTAGTTTGTCAGAATGAGTCGTTTAGATGAAAAGGGAACAGTTTGACTGGCGCCCTCAGGCAAGCAGTATTTTTGTAAAAAACAAATAAATTAATAAGCATTATCTTGGCAGTGTTTCTAATTGCCAGAGAAGAGCTGAAGCATCTGCCATAGGGAGACGATCCAGCCACGGCACTGGCAGGATGCAGACAGACTTAAGGGCTGGCAAATTAATTCCCTGCAGTGCTGTCCCCAGAAAGCTCAGAATATGGAACTGCTTCCTTCTGAGAGCTAGGGACAGCTGTGTGCCACCTCCTACCCCCTGGAATAAACACACTGACCACATGCCATGCTGGACATGAGCACACAAGATGCCACTACAAAATGTTAATGAACACAGGCCATTGGCTATAAATGCAAATTTGTTAATCCCCTTTACTGGGTTTTCCCTTCTGCTATACACTCATCGATGCTACGCTTAACTTGCTTCTGCAAAACACTGCGTTGGAAAATAGGCAACACAAAGCTTTGTAGTATTTTATCATTCTGGCAGTGGTCTCTTGCTGGTAAAGTACTTACCTAACATTGTCTGTAGTCTGATTAGTTGCTGAGGAAACTTTTGTGACACTACAAGGCCGATATAAAAAAAACATAGAAACAGAAATATACAAAATGATAGCAGATAAAGACCAAGGGCCCAATATTCGAAAGGTATTTACACAGTTTACAGCCCAGTAAACCATGTAAATGCCTTAAATTGGGATATTCAACGGCACTTACACGGTTAGTGGCATTTATTATCCCTTTCTAACTCCCCTACATGGCCCGATGCTATCTGGTTTCTCCAGAAATTGTTGCTCAGCTTTCTGCAATGTGTTATAGTTTATGAAGGTTAACCATTTTTTCCTTATCTTTTCATCTACTTCTTTCAAAAACCATAGTGACCTCCTTTTTCTCTTGCTTTTATTTACTTTCTTAAAAAGGTTTCTTGCCCTCAGGTCCAGTGCTAGGTCTCTGGCACCCTCTTGCAACCTATTGATTTGCACCCCCAGCTTCATTACTATTAATGGTAGATTGCATCCCCCCCCCCCTACTTTCCCAAAACTTCTTTGTGGACTCTGTTCACATGATTTGGATATTTCTCTTTGTAATCAAATGTTGTAATAAGAAAATTGCAATGAAAGGGCAAATGCATAGCTGGAATAAAAAGAAGTACTGAGAAGTAAATATTTAACATTGTATGTACAGGCTGTGTTAGCAAAGGGTTAATGTGATCGAAGCAAACACAGTGGAGGTCATTCTGAACAGTGAATAGCGGGGATGGACATCCCATTTGAATGTCCATCCCCGCTATTCACTCCCCTGCCGGCCCCAGCTAAAGCCTCCTCATATGAACAGCACGTTTGTATGGGGAGGTCTAGATGGGGGTGGGAAGGGGCGTTCTAGAGACAGAGCGAGGGGGTCATGGGCAGGCCGCAACCCCGGATGTACAGGGCTGATTCAAAGGTTGGCTCTGTACGTTCAGGGCTGTGAACTTACATGGGGGACCTACTCCATCATAGAGATGAAATAAGTACCCTTGGACGTTGGGGGATGATGCTGCCGGGCCTGCAAAGAAAGCTAGAGGGGTGCAGTAAGTTCCCTGCAGCTGGACCCTGGCCATGGGAGGCCGGATCGAGTGTCCCACTGTGTGGAAAGGAGATTTTTGTGGTAGCCGGTATTCACAGCCCTTGAATGGAGCTGCGATGTCATGACAACAGGACACCATGGCACTGCGGCTCCAATCAGGAACCTGATTAAGGCAGCTGGGCATGTGACTGGACATACAGGCTGATCAGAATCAGGGCCCGGCTTGCACATTCAGGCCGTAGACCTGATTCTGATCCCACGGGCATGTCTAGCCCCTGTGGAATCAGAATCGGATCTACCTCTGGGCGTCCCGTTTCTGATCGGCTGCATAGGAGGCTGGACAGCCTGAGTGGAATGTGCCTCAGTGTGTTTATTATTTAACCGAAAAAAGATCTACAAAAGTAACAAGCTATGTACATGATGCAAGGTTCCACATTAGGAACCACCACCCAGGAAAAAAAGATTTAGCTGTCATTGTGGATAATATGTTGAAATCCTCCACCCAGTGTGCAGCTGCGGCCAAGAAAGCAAATAGAATTCTAGGAATCATAAGGAAAGGAATGGAGAATAAATCAAAGGATATTATAATGCTGCTGCGACCGCATCTTGAATATTGTGTGCAGTTCTGATTGCCATATCTTAAAAAGCATATAACAGAATTAGAAAAGGTACAGAGAAGAGCCACCAAAATGCTAAAGGGGATGGAAAGATACTCCTATGAGGAAAGACTTAAAAGGTTAGGGCTTTTCAACTTGGAAAAGAGATGGCTGAGGTGAGATATGATAGAGGTCTATAAATTAATGAATGGAATGGAACGGGTAAACGTAGAATGGTTGTTTACACCAACAAAAAGTAGAAAGACTAGGGGACATGCAATGAAGCTACAATATAACCCATTTAAGACTAGTAAGAGCAAATATTTTTCACTCAATGCACAACCAAACTCTAGAATTCATTACTGGAGGATTTAGTGTAGCTGGGTTTAAAAAAGGTTTGGGCAAGTTCCTGGAGAAAAGGTCCATAAACCATTATTAAAGAGGACCCAAGAAATCCACTGCTTGCCCCGGGACGAGCACTGTGGAACCTGTGTACCTTTTGGGAAGCTGTCAAGTACTTGTGACCTTTATTGGCCACTGTTGTAAACAGGATATTGGGCTTGATGGACTTTGGTCTGACCCAGTATGGCATTCTTTATGTTGTTATATTATGTACTAGGTAGTGTTGGCCCTGGTTGCCCTTAAAATATGTTCTACCTATTGAACATAGTAAACCAAACTTTATGCCAAGGAATCATGCGAAATGACCTTAAGCTCACCGCAATTCGCCCCATACTAAAAAACAAGTCCCTTGACAAAGACGACCCTTCTTCATATCGACCCATTGCCAGTATCCCCTTCTTAGCTAAAATCACTGAGAAAGTAGTCCAGCCTCAACTGCAAGATTGTATAGACACAACAGCGCCATTAGATGAACAACAATATGGATTTCGGCCTTTTTACGGGGTTGAAACCCTTTTACTTGCTCTCTTTGACACCCTCATCCAAGGTATGGACAACATTATGCAAGCATTCATATCTATTTTTCTTGACATCTCCTCTGCTTTTGACAATGTGAATCATAATATCCTCCTCTCTAGTCTTAACCAAATAGGCATAAAAGGCTTAATTCACAATTGGTTCAAATCATATATCTCCAACCGATTGCAATACGTGAAAATATACCATGACTCATCAGCAACCTTCCCCCAAGAACAAGGAATCCCTCAAGACTGCTTTCTTCCCTATTGTTCAACTTGTTTCTCCAACCAATTTGCACCATTTTTTAAAAACATAAAATAAGATATCACATATATGCTGATGATATCATGTTGTACTCCCCTATAGATATGGTAAACCCCAACTACGACAGCCTTATAGCATGCCTCAATGAAGCAGAAGACTGGCTCCATTCCAATAACATGACCATCAATTACAACAAAATAGAAGTACTATTTACATCTAGAAACCCTAACTTCAACCCTCCTACATATCACACTCCCAGTTAAACATGAGGTAAAATACTTAGGAGTTATTCTGGACAAAACCCTCAACATGACTGCCCACATAAAGCAAATGGACAAAACTATTTTCTTCAAATTAAGGACCATTCAACAACTCAGACCCCTGATTGACACAGATGACTTCAGATCAATAGTCCAAGCTTTAATCATACCCCACTTTGACTACTGTAATAGCATACTCCAAGGAACAACTAAAAAGAATTTAAACATACTCCAAATGGCTCAAAACATTACCGCCAGAATAATCTTTAAGGCTCGCCTATCTGATCACATCACTCCCATGTTATACTCTCTCCACTACCTTCCAATCACTAGCAGAATAAAATACAAAATGAAAATGACAAAATTCAAACTAATCAACAATATAGCACCCTCTCACCTCTCATCCTTAATACACACACTGCCGGACAATAGGGTTAGAAGAAGGAATAACCTTAATACCCTCCTAGTTCCTACCTCAATCCGAAAAGCTAAGCATATAACAAGTAACAGCGCATACTTCTATATTGCTCCTACCCAATGGAATTCCCTTCCGGAAACAATAAGAAATTTAGCTTTTGCCGTTGCCTTTTCTACCTGTTTAGCTACTTTAAGATCATCAGACACAATTACACACCTAGGTCCCGCTCCTCTTTTGTGGACAGAAATACTTCACCCCCTATACTATATTGCTCCCTTGGATTTCTGCAGCCCAAATTCATGAACTTACATTTTTTAACATTAAATCTCAGCTGCCAAATTCTAGACCATTCTTCAAGCTTAGCTAGATCCCTCCTCATGTTATCTACACCTTCCTGGGTGTCTACTCTATTGCAGATTTTGGTATCATCTGCAAAGAGGCAACCTTACCTGAAAGCCCTTATGCAATATCACTAACATAAATGTTAAAAAGAATCAGACCAATGACAGATCCCTGAGGTACAACACTGGTAACCTCCTTCTCCTCAGAGTGAACTCCATTTACCTGTACACTTTGCCACATCCCACTCAACCAATTTCTAACCCAAGCAATAACTCAGTTTGTTTATAAGTCAAATGTGTGGAACGGTGTCAAAGGTTTTACTGAAATCTAAATAAACCACATCTAGGGCTCTCCCTCAGTCCAACTCCCTGGTCACCCAGTCAAAGAAATCAATCAGATTTGCCTAACAAGATCTGCCTCTGGTGAATCCATGCTTACTCAGATCCAGTAATCCGTTGGACTCCAGAAACCTCATTATTTTCTCTTTCAGCAGCGTTTCCAATAATTTACTCATCACAGAGGTTAGACTAACCAGCCCATAGTTTTCAACCACATCCTTACTTCCACTTTTGTGTAAAGGAACCACATGTGCCTCTCTCCAGTCCTCTGGCACCACTCCCAACTCCAAAGAGGCATTGAAATATTTGGTCAGTGGAGCTGCTAGAACATCCCCAAGTTCCTTCAGTATTCTCGGATGTATCCCATCTGGTCCCATCACTTTGTCTATTTTAAGTTTAGCTAGTTCCTCACGAACACAATCTTCTGAAAATCATTCAAGATGCCCCTCACTTCTGTTTCTGTTCGTAGATGTTTTTTGAGGTCCTGTTCCTGGTTCTTCATCTGTGAACACAGAACAGAAATATTTGTTAAGTAATTCTGCTTTATCTTCATCAGCTTCTACATATTCCTCCCCGTCACCCTTGACAATACCACTTTTGTCCTTCCTGTTCTCACTAACATATCTGAAAAATATCTTATTCCCCCCCCCCCCCCCCATTTTATTGCATTGGCTATTTCCTCCTCTTTTTGAATCTTTGCTTTCCTGACTACTTTGCTAGCTTCTCTAAGTTTTTCCAAATATAGATGCTTGTCTTCCTCTCTCTGTGATCTCTTGTATCTCATGAAGGCCTCCCTCTTATTCTTCAACTTTTCAACTACTTCTTTTGAAAACCATAGTGCTCTCCTTTTCCTTTTACCTTTATTTACCATTTTAATAAAAAGGTTGGTTGCCCTTAAAATATCCCTGTTCAGTTTTGCCCACTGTTTTCTACATCCCCCAGCTGTTCCCATCCTGCTAATGACTCCTTGAGGTATTGGCCCATCTTGGCAAAGTTAGTTTTCCTAAAGTCTAAGACCTTCGCTTTTGAATGGATTTTATCAGCCGTAGTCCTAATACTGAACGACACCATCTGGTGATCACTGGATGCAAGATGATCTCCCACTATAACAAGAAAAAAACTTTCACCATTGGTAAGCACCAAGTCCAGTACGGCCGCTTCACGTATGGGTTCTGTTACCAGTTGCCTGAATAGTTCTCCCTGTAGAGAATCCAGGATCTCCTTACTTCTAGATGATACTGCAGCAGGAATGTGCCAATCAACATCTTGCATATTGAAATCCCCTATCAGTAGCACTTCCTCTTTCTTGGCAATGCTGAGTATGTCTATTAAATCTCCATTCACCTCTTCTCCCTGTGAGGGAGGTCTGTTTATCATGCCAATGCAAATAGATTTCTCTTTCCCTCTTTCTAATTTAACCCACATTGCCTCCTCTCTCCTTTTTAAGCCCTATATTTCCATAGCTTTAATATTATTTTTCACATACAGTGCCACTCCTCCTCCCCTTATTCCTACCCTGTCCTTTCTGAATCAGTAAAGCCTGGTATAGTTACATCCCAGTCATGGTTATCTGTGAACCATGTTTCTGTTACCACCACTAAATCCAAGTCAGCCACTCCCATTAAAGCATCAATAACTGGGATCTTATTTCCCATGCTTTGGGCATTTATACACATTGCTTTCCATATGTTGCCCCTTTTATCCATTTTCATGAAGGTATTTAATGTTTCACTTACCAGGTATGGGGAAAGTATGCATTCTTGTTGTACACCTTTGCTGATTTTAAACCATCCTCTTTCTTCTTGTTCCATTCGAGCTGTTGCTTCTTGATCAGTGTAAGGGTTGTTCATGAGAACTATTAGGTGTTCTGGTATACTCATGTTTCTTAATGTGGCCCAGAGTTTTTCATGATGAACACAATCAAAGGCCTTGCTGTAGTCAATAAAACACAAATAGATATCCTTTTGATATTCTTTCAAGGATCCACTTACATTAGCGATGCTGCGATGATGTCTCTTGCCTTTTCCTGAACCTTGCTTTCACTTCAAGCAGTTCTCGTTACCCACTGAATAATCTTGAGTAGAACCTTGCTGTTGTGTGGGATCATATCAATTGTGCGATAATTTCTACAGTCAGTGCTGGTATGAGCAGAAATCTTTTCCAGTCAATTGGCCATGATGTTGTCTTTCAAATTTTCTGGTAGAGCCTTGTAAGAATTGTAACAGCTACATCCGATTGCTGTAATTCTTCAGTGGGAATTCCATCAATGCTCACTGCTTTGTTATTTGATAATGCTTTCAATGCTGCTTCAACTTCCTCATTCATCACCAACAGTTCCTGATCATAAGATACAGGTTGAAATTGGCTATTGATCCACTTGATAATTATGGTGTAATGACTATGTATTCTTTCAACCTTTTCAGCATCATTCAATATGGATCCTTCAGAATCTTTTAGCATTCCAATCCAAGGCTGGTTTCACAGCAGTAGCAGAGAAACAGTTCTCCCCTCCCCCAAAGTTCCTTCACTCTGGGTTTCACAGCAGTAGCAGAGAAACAGTTCTTCCTTCCCCCAAAGTTCCTTCACTCTGGGCTTCACAGCTTTAGCAAAGAAACCGTTCTCCCCTTCCCCAAAGTTCCTTCATTCTGGGTTTCACAGTCATAGCAAAGAAACAGTTCTCCCCTCCCCCAAAGTTCCTTCACTCTGGGTTTCACAGCAGTAGCAGAGAAACAGTTCCCCCTCCCCCAAAGTTCCTTCACTCTGGGTTTCACAGCAGTAGCAGAGAAACAGTTCCCCCACCCCCAAAGTTCCTTCACTCTGGGTTTCACAGCAGTAGCAGAGGAACAGTTCCCCCACCCCCAAAGTTCCTTCACTCTGGGTTTCACAGCAGTAGCAGAGAAACAGTTCTCCCTTCCCCCAAAGTTCCTTCACTCTTGGCTTCACATAAGTAGCAGAGGAACAGTTCTCCCCTTCCCCAAAGTTCCTTCACTCTGGGTTTCACAGCAGTAGCAGAGAAACAGTTCTTCCCTCCCCCACTCTTGGCTTCACATAAGTAGCAGAGGAACAGTTCTCCCCTTCCCCAAAATTGCTTCACAGCAGTAGCAGAGAAACAGTTCTTCCCTCCCCCAAAGTTCCTTCACTCTTGGCTTCACATAAGTAGCAGAGGAACAGTTCTCCCCTTCCCCAAAGTTCCTTCACTCTGGGTTCCATAGCAGTAGCAGAGAAACAGTTCTCCCCTCTTCCAAACTTCCTTCACTCTGCATTCACAGCATTAGCAGGGAAACAGTTCTTCCACCTTCCAAAGTTCTTTACTCTGGGTTTCACAGCATTACTATCGCAAGCCTGTGACTAACATGGGAACACCCCAGCTCCAACCTATCCGTAGTGTCTCCTTAGAGGTAGGTGGTCACTCCATACTTTGGAATACCTCAGCCTCTTCTCTCCCTTTCTATGTCTCTTCCCTCCCAGTTAAAAGGGTCATCCCCCGGCCACACCTTTCCCAGATATATTCAAGCCAGGTTCCTTAAAGGGACCCGGCTTCTGGTGCTTAAAGGGACATGTCCTAGTCTGGCTGGAGGTATATCAGTATGGGGGATGAGAAGCTTCTCATACACCCCATCACATGCCTTTAATGTTTTTTACCTTTCTCTGGTTCATGTCAATGATTGTGTGGTCTGGTGTGCATTGCCATGCAGCAGACCTGTTCTTGGTTCCTAGGTGGGGTTTTCCACTCTCTAGACCACTTTTGCCTGGAGAGGCAGTGTCTACGACCCATGTGGAGGGAATCCTCATCATGAGACAACAGAGGTACCTAGTAACTGGATTTGGGCCTATTACTGTAGGGTTCTGAAAGGATGCCTGGTATGTGGATACCAGTCAAGAAGTGTCACTGTGATAACTGGGTTAAGCCAGTTGGGAGGGGATCTAAAATAGGGGGGAAATCCTCACGTAGATGTGAATGAATGGTTACAATGTCAGATCCCTGCCCCAGCTTTGACTAAACTAAGACTTAAAGAAGGAAATGGTCACTCCTCCCTTCCCCTCAAAAGGTTCAATAAAAAATCCTAGTGGTGGAGATATTCAGCGGTGGTCTCAGCTGCTAGCCATCACTGCTGAAACCTGAGCCTGGATATTCAATGCCAAAGGTCACATGCGGCCACCAGCACTGAATGTCTGGGCCAGCTGGTGGCACTAACACAAGTGCAGCGGCAGCACCACGGACTATCCTGGTCCGCGCGATTACAGCACTTTGCAGTTCTGGTTAGCGCCAGGGGAAGGGAGATCCTGTTCTGATTAGCGCCGGGGGAAGGGAGATCCTGTTCTGGTTAGCGCCGGGGGAAGGGAGATCCTGTTCTGGTTAGCGCCGGGGGAAGGGAGATCCTGCTCCACAGGATTTATGCATAAATGTCTTTGCATATCAGCCCCAGTGTTTTAGCTGATGAAAAAAGCTGCACTGCGGTGATGCAGAGGATGGAGATGTGAGGGGCTCCACTAATACTGTTCCACCACAAGAACAAGGGACCAGAGGAAATCATCAGCATGTTCGCATTCACCGCTGATGGAGCAGACACACTATAGAGACAGCATGAAAGGTAAGGTCAAGGAGTTCTGCGTGCTGAAGATCACATAACTTAAGTAGTCAGAGAGGAAAGGTAATGGATGAAAATAGAACCTCTATGATCTGAATACCTAGTAAAAGATTAACCTCTGCAACCTCATCCAGCTTTATTTTAAGAGAATTCTCTGTTGTGATTCCCGCTGTCTCAGACCTGGTCGTAGTGCTGTGGGCTGCAGGCTGTCATAGAATGGAGGATGAGACATTGTGTGTACAGTTCCTTGTGCCACTCTGAAAAGATACATTTTGGAAGGTCTCGTTGTTCACCTACAGATCTGGTGGGAGAGAGCAGAGACCGTGCAAGGTTTGGAGGCACTCTAGATGAGCCCTCCATCCTGTCACCCCCACCCCTCTCCAGGGTCTGCAACAGTGGCAATGGCTCAAAAACTGAGACGCAGCACTAACCTAAATCAGAAATCTGCACTGAAGGGGAACGGAAGCAATGGACAGAAGAAGACTGAAACCAGGATGCAATGCCGAAGCATTCATCACAGTTTCTGAGCCACTGCCACCACTACAGGTCCTGAAGATGGGCAGCAGTGGGGTGTCCCTGGAAGGCTGGTGCTCTAGGCAATCACTAGTCCTGGGAGAGAGGAGAGGACAGGTGTGAATTACTGGAAGCCTTCGTCTCTCAGTGCTAAAACAGGGGAAGTGGCAGAAGGACAGTGGTGTAACGGCAGGGAGAGGGTGATGACCAAGAGACCAGGGTTCAGTTCCCGCTGGCACTCCTTGTAGCCTTGGAGAAGTCACTTTACCCTCCATTGCCTCAGAAGAAAGGCCTGGCAATCTGCCAAGAAACCCAGGGGCTGCTGGGTCACTAGGAGCCAGCATTGACTCGATGGTACATTTTGTATTGTTGTGCCTAGAAGTTATGTTCCTACTTTAGAAGCTGACAATAAGAGGACACTAGTGCTCTCCAAATGCACCTAGAGAACCGATTCTGTATTTTTAAATGGGAGCAGCTCTGCCACTATGTTTGAACGTCCAGTTCATAAGCATTATAACAAATGGTGTAACAGCATCAGTCAATACACTGTTGCAACATCATGCTGGGAAGAAAGATTTCCCATAGGACTGGCTGAATATTTCCGACTGCATAAATGATGCAGCCCCACACCTGTGCAGTGAGAATTTCTGGATGATGGCAGAAGAGCTTCTCTCCCTTTTGCTACCCTGTCTTTCAGCTCACAGGGCACCTACTGACTCCAAGGCTAGGGCAAAGCTATCAGTAACAGTAAACATGGTAAATACATGGCGGAATCGATCAATAAGGGATGTTTACACTATCTGTTTTATCCAAATTCTCTGACCTTGTTCTCTGTAAAACCAAACAGTTTGTTGTTCTGGTCTGTTGTTATATTGTGAACCGCGCTGATGCTGAATAGAGCGGTATATAAGAGCCTGTAATAAATAATAATAAATAAATAAATAAATCTGCTTATGAGGTCCTCAAAAGCACAGATAATTACAGCATAGAAAGAATCAACAGAACTGCTGGCCCAGAAATTTATAATAGTCTATTTTTGTTTTTTAAACATGGTTGCAAATCAATGAGAAAAATAATTTTCCCATTCTAAACCTAATATATTCCCTATTGTGAGGAAATTCATCTTAGGATAGTTTTCCTGAACCATTTTCCTGAATTTTTCTAAACCTTGTGAAGTTTGATGTACAATGACCCGCTCTTGGCAGAATACGTTTTTGTTAGCTCTGGGTTTACTGATGTATAACGTTATATTTAATAGGATTGCAATAAACACAGGCTTCTTTAGCTCTGTTCTTCTATGCCTTGTGTGATATGGCATCTTGCAAATACTTTAAATAAAGAAATAAAATTCAAGAAGCGGTTTTCTGAGACTGTTTAGCTCTCATTCCATCTTTGTTGTGCTCTGATGAAAAAGGAAAAAGAAGAGAGAAAGTTGCTGCACCTGGATCCATAAATATCGCTGGGGTAAGATAACAGCCAGTGTTTACTGCACAGCTTATATTTGCAAAGTCTGTCGACTCCATAGACCAGAGGCAGTTTGGCAGGACAGTTATTGTCTCAGAGTGATACTCAAGGATTCAGATACTGGGTTTCCTGTCTTCTCTGTAGCAATCAGTGTTCCTGAGAGGCTTTCGAGCTGCCATTGGAAAACATCTGGAGTACAACAAAGTTTGCAGATTTATCTTTAGGTTCAGGGTGCTAAAAGATTTCTCTTGTGCTGTATCTGTGGCAAAAAAAACTTTTTTCGAAACAGGACACTGGAGTATTACTGACTCTTGTAAAACCTGCATCCTCTGTAAATCTAGGTATAAGACTGTTACAGTAGGCAAAATGAACACAATGTCTATAGGAAATATATGTCATAAAAGCACCCTGAGAGCCCTCGGAGCCCTGAAACTATGATGTTATTAATGCATCAATCTCATGGAAAGCCCTGCATACAACAGGTGATGTGAGAATCAGTGCCTATGATGAGAAGGTCAGATTTTAGCTGTTGATTCAGGGAAATAGCAGATCCTGGAGCTGTGATGACAGTTCTTTCACTGGAAGACAATATGTGCTGTAACAAGGATTCTGCGACCAGTAGCAGGGAGCTTCTAGAGAGAGCTGCAGGAGACTGAACATGATGCTCAAAATGTTGCTATGACAACAGAAACACAGGATAATATAGAGCACCTGAAGATTGGTGAATTTCCCAGCTCTTGGCAGGATGGAATAAGAACATAAGAAATTCCATAATGGGTCAGACCAAGGTTCATCAAGCCCAGTATCTTGTTTCCAACAGTGGCCAATCCAGGTCAGAAGTACCTAGCAGTTTCCCCAAAAGACACAGGTTCCATAATGCTTGTATTGGGGCAAGCAGTGGATTTCCTGGGTCCTCTTTAATAATGGTTTATGGATCTTTCCTCCAGGAACTTGTCGAAACCGTTTTTAAACCAAGTTACACTAACAGCTTTTACTACATCCTCCGGTAACGAATTCCAGAGTTGGGTGAAAAAATATGTTGTTATTACTCTTAAACGGGTTACATTGTAATTTTCTTGCATGTCCCCTGGTCTTTCTACTTTTTGATGGAGTAAATGATCGAGCTACGTTTACCCGTTCCTCTCCATTCATTAATTTATAGACCTCTATCATATCTCCCCTCAGCAGTCTCTTTTCCAAGTTGAAGAGCCCTAACCTGTTAAGCCTCTCCTCATAGGGGTATCCTTCCCTCCCCTTCATCATTTTGATGGCTCTTCTCTGTACCTTTTCTAATACCACTATATCCTTTTTAAGATACGGCGCCCACAATTGCAGACAATATTCAAGGTGCGGTCGCACCATGGAACAATACAGAGGTGTTATAATATCCTTTGTTTTATCCTCCATTCCTTTCCTTATGTTTCCTAGCTTTCTATTTGCCTTCTCAGCCGCTGGTGCACACTGGGCGGAGGGTTTCAACGTGTTATCCACAATGACACCTAAATCTTTTTCCTAGATAGTAGCTCCTAATGTGAAACCTTGCATCGTGTAACCATAATTTGGGTAGTTCTTTCCTAGTAGGTGCATAGCTTTGCACTTGTCCACATTAAATTTCATCTGCCATTTGGATGTCCAGTCTGGGATGAATATGAGAAGGCAAAATAGGATTGAAGTTTCATGAAGACATGGGACCTTATTCAATCAACTTTTCTTTCTGTAGGCATGGAATGGGGAAAGGCCCTTTCAGAGTACAACCTAGAAAGCTGTGAGCTGGGGCAATGACCCATAAAACCTGCAGATTAAATAAACAGACATTTTTCTATAAACGGAGAAGTCACATGTGCTCTCACATTACAATGGTTTCCTCTCCTGGCTTTTACTCTGCCTTCCTACACTTCTGAAAAATCCATAAAAGTAACTTTTTAGGGGGGGGGGGGGGTTGGTGGTGGTGGTAGTGGAGGGAATAAAAGGAAATATGTCTCTTTCTACTTCCTCACGTCTCCGAATGCTCGGTGCCATCAATCTGACTCAAACCACGGAAAGAAATATTCTTCCTTCCTGACCACTTCACCCTCACTCTTCAAGGACAGATTAAGGCTAATGAGCAGGTACCAGAATTATAATGTGGTCTATTAATACCTGATGATTTATTGGGCTGTGTTTTTAATTGTTTACTGCAGTAAAGTCTTTGGAGAATGCAGAATGTCAAATGTAAATGTGTAACCTCTTCTTTAACCTTTTTCTTGCACACAAGAACAGAAAGATTTGTCTTCCAGAAACAGAATATGAAATCAATATTCCTCCAGCCCCTCAGTGCTCCGTTTAACTCTTGGAAAGTATGTAAAAATGAGTAACTTCTAACTTTTTTTAGAATGCACAAGAACTGTCCCATACAGTGTATCAGCTTCAGAAAAGACAGCACTGTAGATTAAGAGGCCACGCCTGAGTGCAGGGAGTATGTTATTTAAGGAAAAATGTGAAAAATGTCCAGGTCCACCACTGGTATTTGGTCGCCTCTGTACTTCTACATTAAAGATCATGGATGCATCAAGGTGCAGCAGTAACAGAAGACAGGTTCGGCTCTTTGTCTTCAGATTGGCTAACAGGAGCCAAAAATCGTATACCATGCTTTTTAGCAAAATATTTATTTTTAAAAGAAATATATTTAAATGTAATTGGTCCATTATTGTATGTGAAATGTAGTACCTTCTCTTACCTGACACAAAAAGAGGCTGAAATTAGTACAAGTTTGAAATTTTGTGAGTAATATTCAGGGCATTCATCAAAGCTTTGTCAGTTCTTTCCTAAGAAAAGCAAAGGATCTCACAGCCACCCTGCAGCAGTCCCTCGGTTTATAATATCTGGTAGAAGCTGAACTCATTTGGCAAAGGTTATTCAGCTAAGTGCCTGAAGTCCATCTCCAGGATTGGACCTGGAGGGATACCAAAGTCCATGTGTGCTTGGAGTCAAAGACGACAATATAAACTGTCAGTATACTGGAATGTTAGTCCAGTAAGTGATTTGATTCTGGATGGGAGAAGGACTCATTGCATCCCTCTGGATCTGCCCTTCAATAAGAACCCAGAGGCAGTGCAGAAAGGAGGCTGCTAGCAAACCCTTGGAGAAATCTGAGTATTATATGAGAGATAGCATGCATATTTATGATAACACAGACTGCCACAGATTTTATCACTAGGAGTGGTAACGTCTGTGCATGTCTGTGACCTCATTTCAGGAAAGGTGCTGTAATCAACTGTGGCCGCGTGAGGTGTCAGTACCACCAGTGTTCATTAAAACATGTCTGGGATCCATCCTGTACTGACTATGGTAGATATAGGAAATAAGAGAACAATGGGAGAAAAAGCTTTGCAACTACTAAGTGCGACTAGAGAACAGCAAGGGGAAGGAGGTCCTGCTGTGGAACAGAGAAGAGGAAAATAAGCAGATGTGCTGCTTGAATGAGGGGAAACAGAAGACTGGTTCTGATAGAGCAGAGCTTCAAGGCTGAGAACGGAGAGCTTGTGCGGCAGAAAGCAGCGTTCGCACACAGGCACCGGAGGAGTAGACAGCATGACAGCCACATTGGGCTAGCAAATAAAGAGAAAGCAGGGGAATGACATCAGGTCAGAACAAAAGCGCTACTGCTAGTTGGGGTGGGGGCTAGTGGAAAATATGGTTCATGGCCAACAACTATGAAGGAGAGATAATTGGGTAAAAACCCAATGGACAATTTAGAACAAGGGAGTAGGTCTGCAACAGAGACAGCGCAGCAGTAGATAAGAACCATCTTCTTTTGGAGCACAGGTAGTGCCATAAGTACATTGCTTTGGTTGGAAAAATATTTGCAGTAAAGGGACGTTCAAATGTTTGTGATGCTTTTCCCTTTGGAAATTTTCAGTCAAAGTACGTGTGTAGTTTAAGTTTTGAAAATGAGCACAAAGTCCATGGCAAAAAGTATCTATCGACTCTGTACCAATGCGGACAACCTGAAAATTACCTTTATATTATATGATCTCGACATTCAAACATATTCACATTTAACACTACTGTTGTATTTGACATGTTAAGAGTCATACTTAAAACAATTGTTGCTCAGTTTGTTGAATATAGCTCTTATTATGAACAATTCAACTGCATAACTGTCATCATGTTTTTCCTATATACATATAATTACAAGAAGAAAATGCAGCTTATATAACAGTAGAGGTTCAGCATAGAATACAACTCCACAATCTGTGCTGTTTCTTGGCTGAAGATGGATGGATATACATATAACTACAAGAAGAAAATGCAGCTTATATAACAGTAGAGGTTCAGCAATGAATAGAACTCCACAATCTGTGCTGTTTCTTGGGATGAAGATAGATGGATATACATATAACTACAAGAAGAAAATGCAGCTTATATAACAGTAGAGGTTCAGCAATGAATAAAACTCCACAATCTGTGCTGTTTCTTGGGATGAAGATGGATGGATATTGTCCTGCCCCCGCCTAGGGCCAGTGACTCTAGAGCAAGGGTGACCTCTACTTTGTCTTCAAGTGACTAAGGTAACAGCAAGGTACGCTGGGAGTTGTAGTCTAGGTTTACAATCAAACAAAGGTGTTGTGGCACGAGGGTCATTTGAACAGATACATTTTTATTTGGGGTTTTCCCTTTCACACATAGATTCTTGGCTCAAAACATGACACGGATTACTTTCCAAAACAATAGGAAACAGGAGCAATTCAAAGTTAGAAAATAAAGCATATGGCCAACTGTTTCTTCACAGCAAACATTCAGGAGAAAACAACTTTGCATTACCTTCATGCAAAGGTGGTCTAACGTAGGTCCAAGTGATCAATCTCACATAAATCCATCTCACAGATATCAGTTGTATCAGGAGTGCTTTCTACGTCAACAATCATCTCCTCGCTGTAATCATAACTCTGCTTAGGGGAAGTTCTAGACTGCAGGTCACTGAGAACTTCTTGCAGCTGTTCAGTAAAGTTGTCCCTCTGATTGGCAGTAACTTTCTCTAGTGCAGGAAACTGATTCTTACGTAAGCTCTTAGCAACAGCCTTTACGTCTGTTTCAAAACACTTACTAAGAATGTTTCTGACTGGAACTGTTTTTGCAGCAGTGCTATCTCTGCTCTTATTAGCACTGTTCTTTTTTTTATTTTTTTTTTATTGAAAGACTTCCAAAGATTACAAAGATACAAAAACCACAAAGATCTCCAAAAAAAACATGCAACAATATCAACATAACATCAGGTCTCAGCAATGATCTACAGTGTGTCTTCATTTTTACTCGTTTATAATAGAGAAAACGGGATCCCCCCCCAGCTCCCTTCCCCCCCCCAAAGTCGCCCCAATCCCGGGGCCCCCCACCACCACCTCCCCACCCCCCCCACCCCACCTCCCTCCCCCCCCCAACTATGGCTTGCTAAGGCTAGGGCTCGTGACAGAGGTGAGCTAAGAGATACACTTAGGGAACAAACCTCCAAGAGGCCAGCACAGCACCCCCAACATCCAGAACAATCACGCGCCATAGCGAGAAACGAAGGGCGCCCACACCAATTCAAAGCGAGCCAGACGCATCCTGCTAACCGCTACCCCCCGTTCCATAGAGTATGTATCCCACATGCATTCCAGCCAGACCTGAAAGGAGGGGGCCAAAGCATGCTTCCAAGCCGCCACCAGGGATAATCGGGCCGCATTCAGGCCGTGCCGGAGTAAGGCAAGTTGCAAAGCCCGGGCCCCCGGCACGGATGTTCTGAAAAGAAAAATCCCCGGATCCCAAGGGATGCTCAGTCCCAGAAGCATCTGCAGCCGGAATTGTACACCTCTCCAAAAAGCACGAATGCGGGGACACGCCCACCAGATGTGTCCCATAGTACCCCGCTGCCCACAGTTACGCCAGCATAGGTCCCCAGCCCCGGGAAACATACGCGCAATCCGCGCCGGAGTCATATACCAACGGTAGAGCAGTTTATAGTTCATTTCTCGGGCATTAGTCGCTATTGAGCTCTTCCACAGGCGGGCTTCCACTGTCTCCCACTGCTGATCAGTATAAGAAAGACTCAAGTCAGAGTTCCAAAGCACCCTATGACATTTAGGGCACGTCTGGGCCCCCTGCAGATAGGCATATAATGTCGCCACAAGACCCTTTGTAGTAGTACACCCCTCACAGTAGCGCTCCAGATCCGTCAGGTCCCGAGCAACTTGGGGCCGAACGGTCCCAGAGTTGACCCAATGCGTCACTTGCATATAACGATAGAGATGCCCAGCCGGGAGGTCGAACTCGTCCCGCAGTGCACGAAAGGATTGTAGCCGGCCATCAACAAAAAATTGGCCGACCCGGCTGAGGCCAAGGTGCCCCCATTGCCGAAAAGCCACGTCACTCAAACCTGGTGGGAAGGAAGCGTTGTCAACTATAGGGGCTAACGGGGATAAGTCCACGTCACGGGATCGGAAGTGTCAGTCCCAGCAACGGAGGGTATGAGAAATGTAAGGATTACTGATGCATTTGCCACGGCGAAGCTTTGGACCAAGCCAGAGCCAATCCCCCAACCCCGCTCCCCCCGCCAGGCTCATTTCCATCTGCACCCATCGCTTAGTGCTATCGGCAATCATCCATTCCACCCCCGCCCGACACTGCGCCGCCGCATAGTACCATTGTAAATTGGGCATGCCCATACCGCCGGAACGCGTGCGGGCAAAAAGAACTTGCCGCGCTAGGCGCGGTCGATGATAATGCCACACAAACTTCATAAGCAACTGTTGCCAGGTCGCCAGAGTAGCTCGCGAGATGGGGAGCGGGAGAACCTGAAAAAAATAAAGGAAGAGGGGGACAATCACCATCTTGACTATGGCTATACGCCCAAACCAGGAGAGGAGCAGGCCGTTCCAAACTTCTAAGTCCCGCCGAACCTGACGAAGCAGGGGATCATAATTAGCTTTGAAAAGATCCACCCGGTCCACGGTTAGGTTCACCCCTAAGTATCGCAGGGCTCCGGACACCCAGCGAAGAGGATAGGCCTCTTGAAGTTCCGTACAGACCTCTCTAGAGACCCCAACATTCAAAATCTCCGATTTAGTATAATTAATTTTGAAGCCGGAGACTCGAGAAAAGTTGGCGAACAGCTGCATTGCAATTGGGAGGGAAGCGGACGGATTCACCAGGGATAGTATAATATCATCCGCAAAGAGCGCGATCCGATATTCCGCAGGACCAATGCGGACCCCTCGCAGACCTGAGTGACCTCGAAAGCTCTGAGCGAGAGGTTCCATTGCTAGGGCAAAGAGCAAGGGCGAGAGAGGGCAACCCTGTCGTGTGCCTCTTTCCAAAAAGAAGTGTCTCGAGAGACCCCCGTTAATCCGAATGCACGCCTGGGGTTGCTGATAAAGGCTGCGAACCCAACCTATATAATTAGGGCCAAAGCCCATTATCTCCAGGACACACCACAGATATTCCCAATCCACCCGATCAAATGCCTTTTCTGCGTCAATTCCCACTAGCAATGCAGGTTGTGGGTCCCGTTGAGCCACATGAATAATCTGCAACATACGCCGAATATTGTCGGCGGCCTGGTGACCCGGCACAAAGCCAACCTGATCTGGTTGAACCAAGCCCAGAAGAACCCGACTCAAACGCGCGGCCAGCACAGAAGCAAAGATTTTAACGTCAACGTTTAACAAGGAGATAGGGCGGTACGAAGCCACGTCATGCAAGGGTTTACCAGGTTTGGGAATCATCACAATCAATGCCTCATGTTGGGACGGGGGAAGGGAGGCTGCCCCCAGGACCTCATTAAACAAACAGGTCAGGGATGGCGCCAATTGTGCTCGGAACTTCTTATAGTATTCTGCCGGAAAGCCATCACTACCCGGCGCGCTGCCAGCTTTCAAATGCCGGATTGCATTTTCCACTTCATCAATCGTAAAGTCCGAGTCCAACTGAGCCCGGTCAGAGTCAGAAAGACGCGGTAGAGCGGTCCTCTGAAGATAATCCTGCACTTGATCCCTACCAGTGGGCTCTGCTTTGTAAAGCCGCTCCAAATAATCAGCAAAAAGATCACGGATCTCCCGGGAGAGGACCCTCATCTGTCCCCCAGCATCGCGTAGTTCGCGGACCACTCTCGAGGACTGCTGTTGACGCAGGCGCAGAGCCAAAAGGCGGCCAGTTTTGTTCCCATGTTCATAGAAAGTTTGCCTTAATTTCCGACGCTTATTATCTAATTCTCTCTGCATACATGCATCTAAATTCGCTCGAACCGTCCGCCACTGGCGTAGAACTTGCCTCGAGCCGGTTCGGGCGTGTTCCAAGCCTAGGCAAGCAGATTCCCTCACCAAAAGATCATGATCACGTGCCCACATTTTGCGCGTGCGGGCTGCCTCAGCTATAAGTTGACCGCGGGCTGTGGCCTTATAAGCATCCCTACCGTGGGGAGGGGAACATCCCCAGTCTCATTAAGCTCAAAGAATTCCTTAATAAAGTGGGCGTGATCCTGCACTGCACCCTGCCGTCGTAGAAACCTTGCATCTAAACGCCAAAGACGGCGGTGCTCGCTACGCGTGCCGTCCGGGAGGATGAGCCAGCATGGGGCGTGGTCTGACCAGGTCAGCGCTCCAAGTCCAGCCTGTACTCTCCCGTCCATCAGGCGTTGATCCAACAAAAAATAATCAATGCGAGTGTGGACCTGATGGACCGGGGAGTAGTAAGTGTAACCCCTCTCACCCGCATGGGTGTCTCTCCATATGTCCTGTAAGCCCAAGTCAAACATCAAGCGCTGAAGGGCTCTTGCCGAACCCCCTCTGCCCCCCCCAGTATGACCCGTAGAATCCAAAAGGGGCACTAAATGCGTGTTACAATCCCCACCCAAAACAATGGGGCCTTTTGCAAAATCCGCCAGTAGGGCTTTCAGTCGTGTAAAAAAGGGCCCCTGACCCGTATTTGGAGCATAGATATTAGCTAAGGTTAGCAAGTGTCCGTCTAGTCGAACATTCAGGAAAAGCTATCTCCCCAGGGCATCTCGCTTTATCTCTTCAATCTGCAAGGAGAGGCTCTGGTGAAATAGTAGAGCCACTCCCCGCTTCTTCCGGCCCTGCGCGTCGGAGGCCACCCATACCTCAGTGTATGGGGATCGCTTTAGCCAACCCTGCTTGGAGTTCTGAAGATGGGTCTCCTGCAAGTAAACAATATCCCCTTGCAAAGTGCGTAGCTCTGAGAACAGCAGGGACCGTTTCCGCGGGGAGTTAAGGCCCTTAACATTCAAAGAGATAAAGCGCACCATTAGGGAACACTACCCAACCCCACACGTCCGCTGGCCACCCAGAAAGTCTTAGTAGGGGCTCCCCCAGCAAACCCAGGAAATTAGTTAATCGGGCCCCCCTAGACCACCCTCCAAGAACAAAAGCCATAGACCCACCTCCCCAGCCCAAACATACCTCCCAGCTCCATGCTGAGGGACCCCCCCTCCCACCCATCACCCCCCCCTTCCCGTCAATACCACCTGCCTGTCTAAGTTAATAGAGGACACGGTAAATTGACCACAAACCCCGTACCCCCCAAAGCCCCACAGAGTGAAAACTCAACCTAAACATAGAAAAACATTCCCCCCCTTACTCCCCCACCCATCCCGGATCATCAATCCCATCATGTCCCCCACCAGAACAGTAACATCAGTAAAACATTTGCAGGTCAACCGCCGCCCCCCATGGAGAATGGAGTGGGGACCCCAGGCTAATCTTTGCCACCAGTTATCCAAAAGTCAGGGGACCCACTGGTCAAGACTCCCTAAAAAAGAGAAAATGAGAGGAGCTCTTCAAACCGCAAGAGTGTCAGGCGGGCTTGCCCACCCGGGTCCACTTGGAATGTTGGGGCTTAGGGGGCGGCGGATGAGCCTGGGCATTATCATCAACTAGACCCGCTTGGCGAAGAGCTCGCCAAGCTTCAGAGTAGTCCTTTGCAGAAATCTTTTTGTTGCCCAAAAGGAAGTTCATCCTAAATGGAAAGGACCAAGAGTAGCGAATCCCCTTGCTGTTCAGGACCGCCGAGACTGGTTTCATCTCTCTCCGGCGCGCCAAGGTGAACATCGAGAGGTCCTGATAAATGGAAACTGTCGCGTCCTGGAAGCGGACCGTCTTCCTCTCCCGGCCTCGACGTATAAGAAGCTCAGCATCAGAATAGCGTAGAAATCTCGCAATGACATCTTGTGGCTGGTTGTTAGGGGGTTTTCCCAAAGTGCGGTGAACCCATTCGATTTCCATTCCAGAGGCATGCGTAGCCAGCTCCTCCGCCGGGAGCAACTCCACTATCAGCAGCTTAAGCACAGTCGGCAAGTCTTCCCCGCCCCCCCCCCCCGCCTCCGGAACTCCACGAAAACACACGTTATTGCGGCGGGAGCGGTTTTCAATGTCATCAATTTTATAAGTCAGCTCCATGGCCTGTGCACGCTGCCTGTCGAGAGCACATTGTAAATCCATCAGAGTCCCATCTTGATCAACCACTTTGGTCTCCACGTCCTCTACTCGGGCTCCCAGTTCCTTAATGTCGGTCCGAAGTTCTGCGACATCTTTCATCAAATCTTCCCGTAGTGAGCGAAACTCATTGGCTAATTCTGCAAAGCCCCTACGGAGCTCTTGTTTGATTTGAGCGGAGGAGAGTTGCTTATGAGGGTCCAAATCCTCCTCACTTACAGTCTCATCGTCGGATCCCGTTGGAGGAGACTGGCCGCGTGGGCTGCTTAAAGCTCCGGACTTACTCTGCAGCCGCTGGGAGGAGCGCATCCCCTCCCGTGTTTCAGAGTTTTTGGTTTTAGTAGCCATCACACAGAGTCACCAAGCTCACACAGTGTTAGGAGAAGTGTAGGCAATGCCAGCAAGAGGGAAGGCACCAGAGAGAGAACGGAGCACGTATTCACACCAGCCCGTAGAATGGCCGCCACTACACAGTGTCAGGAGATGCGGATTAGCAATGTCAGCAAAGCGGCAGGCACTGGTGGGACAGCGGGACAGAAAATCGTAAGCTGCCTCCGGTCCTCCTAGAGAGACAGCCTGGCACAGCTAATAGACAGACAGCAGTGTAAGGGAGTATGGAGCTGTACCGGCAGGAGCCCGTAGTTGCAGGTTGTAGGGCTGCAAGGAGAGACCCGGAGTCAGAAAGGCCGCGTGCACAGGCCTGCAGAGTACTCAGAGTCCAAGCAGGAGGGGGTAGACCTCAGCGGGACACTAGGCTGCCAGAGAGAAACGGCCCCGGTCACCCGGTTCAGGCACTGTTCGAGGGGTGTGCAGGGGAAGAGGCAGCACGTAATCTTACCCCCTTCAAGATGGCTCGTGGTGCTGAAGAAGGGTAGTAAATGCCGGTCGATGCCGCGGCAGCGGCCGCGTGGGGTTCACGTGGTCCCGGCCAATCTCCCCGGCAACTCCTCAGCTCCTCAGTCGGGCGCCACACGCTTGGTATTGCAAGCTCCCCCCCGCCAAACGGGCCGGCGCTCAACCCGCAGGCAGTAGAGAGGACTCCGTTCATAGGCCCCGCGGGGGCCTGCCAGGTGATTTTCGGCTGTGCTGGATGCAGCGGCTGGCGGCAGAATCAGTCGGGTGAGAGTCCGGAGACCGAAGACAGCTTCCAGCAGGCCGCGTTGTAGCGGTGGACTCCTCAGTATCCCAGCCTCCAGAGGACCCGCAAAATTTCGGGATCAAGCCCTGAGGGAGATCGCTGGCTGACGCTGATCTGGGAAAGGTATGGGGGGGAGCAAAATGCAGCTGTAAGCTTATGATAGCATAAATTTAGGGGTTGTGGGGACAGAGCTTCAACAAAGTGCGGCCATCTTGCAGTGGGCTCACGAGCGCCCCCATTAGCACTGTTCTTTAACTGCTGTTCAATCTCCTCAGCAAGTCTCTGGCTAGGAATTATGGCAGACGTACCTTTCTCACTCGCAATGCCTTTTCTGTAATCAGAGCTATCCTCCCTCGTATAGGTAAACTCTTCTAACTTTTCTTCGGGTAGTTTCCACAGAGGTTTTGGCTTTGCTTCTAGTGCTCTCGAGGTAAAGGAAATGGACCTTCCAGAATCCTCCTTTGCTAGTTCTGGGTTCCAAAGTTTCCCTCTTTGCTGCTCTCCTCTTTGCCTTCCTTGCCTGCGTTGCTCTGTCTCCTGTCGTTGCTCGCCTCGTGGCTTCTGTGTGCACTCTCTCTCTCCACCTCTCTTCCTGAACTCTAGCTCTGAAGCAGGTTTAAAACGGCTTCCTTCAGCAGCCACACCCCTCTGGCTACTCAGGTGCAACTCATTAGAGCTCCACTCAGCTCCTACGTCACTGCTATGGCTGGGCTCAGTTCTAGTTAGAAGCTTTTGGTTTCTATGGGAACCTGACTTGTCCTTACTCTTAAAGGTACAATGCTCATTATTTTACCAATCCATCTGCTCAGCATTGCTGTCATTATCACAATATACATATAATTACAAGAAGAAAATGCAGCTTATATAACAGTAGAGGTTCAGCAGTGAATAGAACTCCACAATCTGTGCTGTTTCTTGGGATGAAGATGGATGGATATACATATAACTACAAGAAGAAAATGCAGCTTATATAACAGTAGAGGTTCAGCAGTGAATAGAACTCCACAATCTGTGCTGTTTCTTGGGATGAAGATGGACGGATATACATATAATTACAAGAATAAAATGCAGCTTATATAACAGTAGAGGTTCAGCAGTGAATAGAACTTCACAATCTGTGCTGTTTCTTGGGTGAAGATGGATGGATATACATATAATTACAAGAAGAAAATGCAGCTTATATAACAGTAGAGGTTCAGCAGTGAATAGAACTCCACAATCTGTGCTGTTTCTTGGGTGAAGATGGATGGATATACATATAATTACAAGAAGAAAATGCAGCTTATATAACAATAGAGGTTCAGCAATGAATAGAACTCCACAATCTGTACTGTTTCTTGGGTGAAGATGGATGGATATACATATAACTACAAGAAGAAAATGCAGCTTATGTAACAGTAGAGGTTCAGCAATGAACAGAACTCCACAATCTGTGCTGTTTCTTGGGATGAAGATGGATGGATATACATATAATTACAAGAAGAAAATGCAGTTTATGTAACAGTAGAGGTTCAGCAATGAACAAAACTCCACAATCTGTGCTGTTTCTTGGGTGAAGATGGATGATATACATATAATTACAAGAAGAAAATGCAGCTTATATAACAGTAGAGGTTCAGCAATGAATAGAACTCCACAATCTGTGATGTTTCTTGGGTGAAGATGGATGGATATACATATAACTACAAGAAGAAAATGCAGCTTATATAACAGTAGAGGTTCAGCAATGAATAGAACTCCACAATCTGTGCTGTTTCTTGGGATGAAGATGGATGGATATACATATAATTACAAGAAGAAAATGCAGCTTATGTAACAGTAGAGGTTCAGCAATGAATAGAACTCCACAATCTGTGCTGTTTCTTGGGTGAAGATGGATGGATATACATATAACTACAAGAAGAAAATGCAGCTTATGTAACAGTAGAGGTTCAGCAATGAACAGAACTCCACAATCTGTGCTGTTTCTTGGGATGAAGATGGATGGATATACATATAACTACAAGAAGAAAATGCAGCTTATGTAACAGTAGAGGTTCAGCAATGAATAGTACTCCACAATCTGTGCTGTTTCTTGGGTGAAGATGGATGGATATACATATAACTACAAGAAGAAAATGCAGCTTATGTAACAGTAGAGGTTCAGCAATGAACAGAACTCCACAATCTGTGCTGTTTCTTGGGATGAAGATGGATGGATATACATATATCCCGTAGGAACTGTATTTGCTTTGTTTGGATGCCCTATAGGGCTAGACTTTCTATTGCAATTGCTAGAACTTTCTACCAAGGAACCTGCGGCCATTTTGCTATTATAGCAAACTGTAGTAGAGAGAGCCAGAAGTAGCACGCACAACTGATTTCTGTGCACTTACAATTTTTGGGTATCCAAATGAACTGAATGCACATCGAGGTGCTTGAAATGTAATCTTTACACCCTCAGCAGTTTCAGTTTGGATAGGTTTGATAGTGATTTTTTCCTTCAGCCAGATATGATGCCATGCCCATATCATTATGGGCTACATACTTGGGAAGGAATTTGGAAGGGTGGTGAAAAGTTGACTTGATATTAATTTAATCTGTGGTTTCTCAGCATCCAATGTCCTTGAGGTTGATGTGAGAGTCTCTGTATTCATTGTGTTTGCAAAGGGACACCTATGAATTCCAGGATTACAGAGGAATGTTTATATCCTATAATGTATTCCAGAATATTCTTTGCTAATACCATTTAGGATATTCCTAGGTTTGTGGCTTGTGCAGAGACACTGAAGATTGATTTAAAGCTCATTAAAAAAAGTTAATTAGATGGCAGCACCCTTTTTATGCAGATATATTAAGTTTATTTAATAAACTTTCTAAATGTGGCTTCTGACCTAGAGAGAGGAGGTTTTTTCCTTTTTGGTAGAATTGTAGCTAAACTTTCAGTGGAAAGATGCTTTGAACCTGGTTCGGATGTTATGTCAGCAGCAGCAAAGTCTGTGAGTTCAGCAGCTGTATTAATAATTCCATTAACTGAAGGTTTCTTTTTGTTTCCCTACATGTTAGCACTGTCCACTGGATAATAACAGGCCAACTATATATCCGTTATAGAAGAAGTGAAAACACCTGCAGTTCCTGCGTCTAGTCCAGCAGCTGAAGAACTTGGAGAGAAACAGGATGGAGAAGGCACATGTGTCAAGGCTGGTTCTGCTGTTGGCTGCGTTCTGGATTTCCTTCCACCCAAATGATTTTACTTTGAAACAGCTGACAGTCAGACATCCAGAGCAGGTATCACTGATAGGCTTGCTAATGCGTCTGAGCATTTTAATAATAACAAAAAGCAAAAGCTGAGAACATGTCCCAATTGCAAGTTGCAGTGCATGCATGAAGGAGCCAGTCTAAAACTGGTGTGACTTATGCATAGGGATGGCCTGTTATATCATTACCCTCCCTATTCCACCAGTCGCCATCTGTCATGCCTCACGCACACAGCTGTGCAATAGAAACACCAGGATCACCATCATCATACGGATAACTGAAATATAGCAGGATACTTCCATTGCAGGAGGTTCTGATGGAGACCTGCTCTTCAGATGTACGTGCAGCATTAATGTTTTACATGTATCAATGGGATATCTGCTGTGCCTCTGAAGCTGTCCGTGCTGTATTCATGTTTTACATGTATCCATGTGACATCTGCATGAAGCTCTGATCTTTTCAGTTGTTTCAATAATTTACTGGTATTTATGTAACACCAGTATGGGGTCTGCATAAGCGTCTAGAGAAAGTCTCCTCCTGGTTCCATTCCAACCACCTCAAACTGATTCTAGCAAAGCAACTGTTACCTGGATTATATTGGTTGCATGGATTGCTCGACAGTTGTGCCTACTTTAGCTGGACAAACTATTCCACTCACCCATTCATTTAAACATCTCAGTGTCATCCTTCACTCTGGCTTTTCTTTCCATCATCAGCAAAATCCACATTTTAAACTCCTCACCAATTCCAGGCTTTCTCTACATTCCTTGGTGCCACTGCACAAAATACTTTGATACATGCACTCAGAACATCTGCAAATACTTCAAACTACTGCCGTCTGACTCCTTGCCTGCCACTAAATACGACCATATTACTCCATAACTAATGCAATATTATTGTTTCCCCATTTCCTGTCACATTCAGTTCGAGATTTTGGTTTTGGCTCTTAAAGCACTCTATACCAAATATCCACCATAATTAGCATCTTTCTAATCCCCTATGTCCCACTGCATGCTCTGTATTCCTCCTGTCTCCTATGCTAGACTCGAATCTACAAGATCCCCTATGTCCCACCACATGCTCTGTATTCCTCCTGTCTCCCTTGCTAGACTCAAATTTACAAGATCCCCTATGTCCCACCGCATGCTCTGTATTCCTCCTATCTCCCTTGCTAGACTCAAATTTACAAGATCCTCTGTATTCCTCCTCTCTCCCTTGCTAGACTCAGATCTACAAGATCCCCCATGTTCTACCACGTGCTCTGTATTCGTCCTGTCTCCCTTGCTAGACTCAAATTTACAAGATCCCCTATGTCCCACCGCATGCTCTGTATTCCTCCTGTCTCCCTTGCTAGACTCAAATTTACAAGATCCTCTATGTCCCACCGCATGCTCTGTATTCCTCCTCTCTCCCTTGCTAGACTCAGATCTACAAGATCCCCTATGTCCCACCACATGCTCTGTATTCCTCCTCTCTCCCTTGCTAGACTCGGATCTACAAGATCCCCTATGTCATAAGAACATAAGATATGCCATACTGGGTCAGACCAAGGTCCATCAAGCCCAGTATCCTGTTCCCAACAGTGGCCAATCTAGGCCATACGTACCTAGCAGTTTCCCCAAAAGACACAGGTTCCGCAATGCTTGTACTGGGTCAAAGATTGATATCCTGGGTCCCTTCTTAATAATGGTTTATGGACCTTTCCTCCAGAAACTTGTCCAAACCTTTTTTAAACCCAGCTACACTAACAGCCTTTACTACATCCTCCGGTAACAAATTCCAGAGTTTGATTACACGTTGAGTGAAAAAATATTTCTTTTATTAGTCTTAAATAGTTTACCCTGTAGATTCATTGCATGTTCCCTAGTCTTTCTATATTCTAATAACGTAAACAATCGATCTACGTTTACCCGTTCCACTCCGTTCATTAATTTATAGACTTCTATCGTATCTCCCCTCAGCCGTCTCTTTTCCAGGTTAAAGAGCCCTAACCTTTTTAGCCTTTCTTCATAGGAGTATCCTTCCATCTCCTTTACCATTTTGGTGGCTCTTCTCTGAACCTTTTCTAATAACGCAATATCCTTTTTAAGATACGGCGACCAGAATTTCACACAATATTCAAGGTGCGGTCTCACCATGGAACGGTATAGAGGCATTATAATATCTTTTGTTTTATTTTCCATTCCTTTCCTTATGATACCTAGCATTCTATTTGCTCTATTGGCTGCTGCTGCATACTGGGCTGAGGGTTTTAACATGTTATCCACAATGACGCCTAAATCTTTTTCCTGGGTGGTGGTTCCTAATGTGGAACCTTGCATTGTGTAACCATAGTTTGGGTTGTTCTTCCCTAGGTGCATAACTTTGCACTTGTCCACATTAAATTTCATCTGCCATTTTGATGCCCAGTCTTCCAATTTATCAAGATCCTCTTGCAATTTTCCACAATCCTCTTGGGCTTTAACAACTTTAAATAGTTTTTTGTCATCTGCAAATTTGTCCCGCCACGTGCTCTGTATTCCTCCTGTCTCCCTTGCTAGACTCAGATCTACAAGATCCCCTATGTCCCAATGCGTACTCTGTATTCCTCCTGTCTCCCTTGCTAGACTCGGATCTACAAGATCCTCTATGTCCCTCCGTGTGCTCTGTATTCCTCGTTTCTCCCTTGCTAGACTCGAATCTACAAGATCCCCTATGTCCCACCACGTGCTCTGTATTCCTCCTGTCTCCCTTGCTAGACTCGAATCTACAAGATCCCCTATGTCCCACCGCATACTTTGTATTCTACAAGATCCCCTATGTCCCTCCACATGCTCTGTATTCTTCCTCTCTCCCTTGCTAGACTCAGATCTACAAGATCCTCTATGTCCCATTTCATGCTCTGTATTCCTCCTCTCTCCCTTGCTAGACTTGAATCTACAAGATCCCCTATGTCCCACCACATGCTCAGTATTCCTCCTGTCTCCCTTGCTAGACTCCAATCTACAAGATCCCCTATGTCCCACCACGTGTTCTGTATTCCTCCTGCCTCCCTTGCTAGACTCATATCTACAAGATCCCCTATGTCCCACCGCGTGCTCTGTATTCCTCCTCTCTCCCTTGCTAGACTCAGATCTACAAGATCCTCTATGTCCCATTACATGCTCTGTATTCCTCCTCTCTCCCTTGCTAGACTCGAATCTACAAGATCCCCTATGTCCCACCACATGCTCAGTATTCCTCCTGTCTCCCTTGCTAGACTCCAATCTACAAGATCCCCTATGTCCCACCACGTGTTCTGTATTCCTCCTCTCTCCCTTGCTAGACTTGAATCTACAAGATCCCCTGTCCCACCACGCGTTCTGTATTCCTCCTGTCTCCCTTGCTAGACTCGAATCTACAAGTTCCCCTATGTCCCATCGCGTGATCTGTATTCCTCCTGTCTCCCTTGCTAGACTCGAATCTACAAGTTCATTGGATTTTTTTCTTTACTGCCCCCACTTGATGGAACTTGCTCCCTTCACATCTCTGACCTGAGACTTCCTATAAAATGTTTTGTAGCACCCTCAAGACGTATCATTTCCACTCCGTATGCAGGAGACTGGGCTGATACTCGTTTGGGCTAAGACCCGCCTTCCATCTTTGTCTTTGTTTCTGCTTTCCTATTAAGAATGGTGTTCCTTTCTAATAATTTCCTATTTTATTGTGAACTGCTTTGATACTGCACTGAAAAGCAGTATATTCGGTAAAGATAAAGAATGAGGCTGCCGGTGGTTCCAAGATGGCGGAGGAGTAGACGCCGCCAGTCGGAGCTCAGGATAGCAGTGAGGTGGACGTGGTTCCGATGGGGAGAAAGCGGAAGCAAAAGTCAGCACAGCCCTCGGCTTCTTCTACCCCTATTGGGGGCTTAGTACAAACCTCTATTGCTTCCTTCTGTGCTCGTCCGACGGCTATCATGGCTTCAGCGGATCCCTCTGAAGTGTCGGGGGATCTGAGCAGCGACGGGGTGGATCTCAGCCCTGTCAGTCAGCTGTTGCCGCCGCAGCCCAGTGGTCGGTGAGAGGAAGCAGAGAGAACGGGTTTGCCTCCGGGTCAGGAGGAACCTATCGTGTACGAGGGCGCTTCCTCTCTTCCGCCTAGGAGCCCTGCGGTACATTCAGGAGGAGCAGTGGCAGTGGAGTGTTTTTCTGACGTGGGACCCGGTAGGGCTCCATTATCAATCGAGCCGACAGGACCTCCAGCAATGCGGGTGATATGCGGCTTGAAGAAACCAGCTAAGGTAACTTTAGATAGCTTATGGGAAGCTATCTCTTCACTCCAGAACTCCCTTGCTCCGGTAGTGGGAGCATTGTCTCAAGAATTTTTACTTGTGAAAGGCCGGTGTGTGGCGGTTGAGTCCAAGTGTGTGGAGCAGGCTGATAAGATGGCAGTATTGGAAGCTAAGGTGGAGGAGTTACAGAATGTGGGGGAGGCTTCTACCAAGGAACGTTTGATATCTTTGCGACGATTGGAATATATGGACAATGCTTTGCGTAGGAATACGCTGCGGTTTTTGAACTTTCCGAGATCACCATTATTGGAACCACTGGGACTGGTTCGGAAGTACCTTACGGAAGTCCTCCTGATGCCATCGGACAATTTACCGCCTATTGTTAGAGTGCAGTATGTTTTGCCTTTTGGGTCTGGGGCAAAGGGAGGGGATGTGGGAGCTTCTGAGCCGGCCCAGTTGGAGTTAACGGATTTCCTGGAGAGCTCCCTGGAGGTGGTTACCGGTAAAGCCACCTTGTTAGTCTCCTTTGCCTTTGAGTCTGACCACAATACCGTGCTTAGGTTATATTTCACTAGAATGTCATTCTCTCAGTTTATGGGATCAAAGGTAATGTTATTTCCTGATTTGTCTAGAGACACCCAAAAGCGGCGGAAGGAGTTTCTGGCTTTACGCCAGAGAGCTACTGCTTTGGGTGCCCAATTTAAGTTGAGGTTTCCTTGTAAGTGTGCATTATTGTATCAGTCTAAGCATTTCTTGTTTTTTGAACCCCTACAACTACTTAAATTTCTACAGGCGAGGGAGGCGGGAGGGGGGGAGGTGGGATAATTCCTGTACTGGCTGCCATGTGATATATCTTTGCTCAATTGATTTTGCACTTTTTTCCTTTATATGATTACTCTGTTTGGAACCCTATAGAGGTGTTTCTATTGGGGACTAAGTTAATGGAACTATTCTACTGATTATTGTGAAGTAAGTATATTTTGCTGTATATATTTTTTGTGTGGAATGTTCCTAATTTTTTGTGTTTGTAAAAATGGGAAATTGTTTAAATATTAAATAAAAAAAAAAAAAAAAAAAAAGAATGAGGCTGCCAATGATGTTTTAAAACTCCTACTGCTATTAGTGAATTAAACTAAAATGAAACAGAGACTGTAAGAGAAGGGAAGGGATTTGGGTTTCAGCTCAGGCTCTTCTCAGAGGTAGCTCAAGGTGAGTTACATTCAGGTATAGTCGGTATTTTTCTTATCCATTGAAGGGTTTACAATCTTAGGGGCCCTTCTACTAAAGTATGTTAGGTTTTGGCATGTAATGCACATTTAATGTTGAAACCAATGTGCATTAAGTAACAGTCAGGGGTGTGGCCAGCACGTTCCCAGCAGTTCACGCGGAGACACATACGCATGGCACAGTTACCACAGGTGCACTTAATTCAGGTGGTGCTAGGTGAACCTGCGCTCATTGCAACATTGAGAGTACATGACATGTGCGCTCTCCATACCCGTCCCAGTTAGGGTGAGAATTGGAACATGGTAACTGTAATGCACCCATGCTAACAGTTACCATGCACCAGAATGAGTGTTAGCTGCTTAGCACACTTTAGTAAAAGGGCCCCTAAGTTTGTGCCTGTTGCCCTAAAGAAAAGGAGGAATGGGGGTAGCATCCTGTCTATTACTGTACTCTTGCACTGGATCTAGAGAAAGTTCCTTCAGAATTGAATGTGTCCATCAGGGGAGACATGAAAGCTGTGTTCACCCCCCTCCCCCACCCCACAACGGCTCGTCACATCTTGCTCAGCTCCTATTTCTTTCATCTTCTGGGAGATGGAGCGATTAGCAGAAGATAGAGAAACCTGCTGACACCTCACTTGCTTTAAAGACGCCACATAAAATAAATTAAGGACTAAGCTGTTTTACTTCTGATCATGCCACATCAGCTGGTATATGAGGCAAGCCTCGGCCTATTGTCACATTCGGAGTGTGTCTGTGGTCTAACCTATCACATAGAACAGCAGGTAGGCTTAAAATTCTGTCTTCTGAAGTGGCTTCTTCCAGCAGGAAAATGCATTACTTAGTAGGCCCAGGTGAGCTGTGCAAAGGGTGGAAAAGGTGTGAAGCAGAATTTTAGAAAGGCCATTTAGGTACAGTTTGGAACATCCATGTCAAAATATTCATCCTGTTCCCCCTATCCTAATGTTCATTGTAACCATAGAAGTTAATGTCCTTTGTAAACTGCTTTGATAGCATGAAAAGCAGTATAAAAGAAATGTTAAGTAAATAAAATAAAAAGCATCTGAAATTCTGTGTGAGAGACAGCAGAGAAGGTGCATTCTAAAATCAACCTATTGTCATCCCAAAAGATAAACGCCTCTGCCAACAGACAAATGTGCAGCATTAGATCCCAGACACATGCAAGGAAACACGCACTCATGAAATACAAATGTCTGCAAAACCAGAAGCATAGGCACGTCTGCGACAGTATTTTGGACTATGCACATGTATTGGTTGTCTTAGCAAGCGGAGATGTACAGCAGCCTGGCTACTCACAAAACGGCCTCTCTATTTGCCTGTATGTTTTTTTGGGGGAGTCAGAGGGCGTTCTCCTCTTCTCCATGTTGTTGCTTGCTGGCCGTACTGAACACTTCTCAAATGTCTATTTGTGTCCGGAAGCAGGTACGAGTTATAGACACAGACGTCTCCTTCGTTGGTCATAAATCTGTGGTGCTGTTCTAAAATCAAACTTACACATCAATCTTTTACAGACCGCCCTGGACACACCTCCGCCACATCCCCGTGCAACATAAACGTGATCATGCCAGACGCATGTAAACTCAGGTCTACAAGGCCTCTTGGAACATCGATGTGATTGGAATATCTGAATGGACATTTTCAGACCTGCAGACCAGGAAGAGAGCTTCTAAAATGGCCCTTATGCTCTGTAAGACAACACTTCCATGTTAGGCTCTGCTGGGAAGAGAAGATGGGTCTCTATACTGTAGCGGGGCAGAGCCTAACTAGCAAATCATTGGGTCAGCTATACTAAGGCTTTTTCCATTTTGTGTCTACAGCAAAAATGCTCGGCACGTCTGGCTCATTGTGGAGGGAGGACAAAAGCTATAAGCCTAACCTCCAGCTTCACTGGCATTTTTAACAAAGCTCACCTCCATGGCCTGATCATTTTAGTCTGGTTCTGGTTTTCCCAATGCAGTGCACTGTGGTCTCGTTACTGTTTTCCACAACCTCAGCGTGTTACCTTATTGAAGCAGACCCCTTGAAAGTTATGGCAGGGGGCAGTGGAACCCCCACGGTAAGGCATTACTTTGGTGATGCAGTGTTAGTTGCAATCCCAGATATTCCCTGAAGTTGTAGGGAGTTTGCTGCAGTAGCCTGCACTCAGATCCATTCAAGTCGATGGCGCAATAGAGCGTTTTATCACAGATCGCCAACTGGCACTGTCTTGTGTCATACCATGTCAAAATCTTGCACCGTTTTGGATAGACCAGTATAAAAATAAAAATATTAAAAATACAGTATTAAAAGTAATCTCCCATTTTATGTCAATAAAATAAAAGCATGCAACCCATAGTCTTCAGATGACAGATGATCTACAATGATTAAAAGAATAAATTGTGGGCCCAGAAAAGAAGGGTTCAAGTCATCTTCCCCCTCCCCAACATACTTGTGACCTGAAACAAATCACTTTGTCTTCCATTGCTTCAGATACCTACTGGGACTGTAAAGTAAGGCTGGGACCTCTACCTCTATGAAATTTCTCATGCAGGGTCCTGCTCTAGAATTGTATACGAATGCTAGAATAAAATGGACTGTTTTGCCCACTATTTTTGGGGGGAGGGAGGGGGGAGACAGGGACAAGGGAGTTTGCTCCTTTTTCCTTTGGCCTTCCAGCTCAGGCAGAAACGGACTCCATTGGACTATGACCCCACGAGCCTTGATGCACAGTGACATGGATCTCTCCCCTTTCCCATCTTCTGCCAACTCAAACCAACCATCACAGCAACAGTCCAAGCTCCTTCTGGTGACTGGCTGATTGGATCCTAATTCTGGCTGTTGTGTGATGAGTGGCATCCATCCCAGGGTTTTGAAGGGGCACTCCTGTTCTTTCCATGGAACAGAGAACCTGACCTGGGATTCAAACCTAGATCCTCTATATGACATGCACAGTATTGCCACCTGGCTAGCTCAAATATTTCACCTACTTAGAATGTTTTGTTTATTTCTATTACAGTGAACTAATGGCCCAAACTATCCAATAAAACTGAACAGATGCTTAGCAGTAACTAGCCGAGCATAGCAATCATGTGTCCTGATTACTTGCTGATTATACTGAAAGGTATTAAGTACTTTTTCAGAATTACTGTACTGCGGCTTTCAATTCTGGATCTGTTTCATTTCAGGATCGGAATAATCATTGGAGGCAGGGTTGCCACATGGCTCCAGATTTTGAGGGTAGGTTGATCCAGTTCTGATTTTACCCTACTGCCTGCAGGAACTTGTAGTTTTATTTATCAGAACTACAAACCCCTAAAGGCAGTGGGATAAAATCAGAATGGAATGAGCCTGAAAATCTGGTGCCAACTGGCAACCCTTACTGGAGCTGACTTATACTATCATATGCCAATCTCTTTTTCTAAGGATAGTCCCTGTAATGAGCAACTCAGCAATAACATCCATGCTCTCACCATGCAGTTAACCTTCCAGTACTAGTTATTCAGGACACCTGTCACTGGGTTAAGCTGGGCAAACTGGCCAACTGATTTGAGGGGTAGAGCAATTTTGTTGTATGCACCATACAGCAGGATTAGCCAGCACAAAGTTGAATAGAGCGCTGTTTCAGACCTAGAAATAAAGGCAAACTAAACACAGTTGAAGCGCAGGAACTATGTTGTATTACATCAGAAGGTCAAAGGTGATGACAAGGAAGTAGGAAAACAGTGAAATATAACAATGAGCCCCTCCTAGGTGGAATCAGTATAAATTAACATCTGTAACATCTCCCTTTTTTTTTCTTTGAACTTATGCACAGATTTTTATTGTAAATGTCCTATAGATCAAGTTACTGAGCTGGCTTTGAAAGCGGGCCACTGCGAGTGTAGACAGGACTTTTCTACACATGCAGCAGCTGATCCTTGCCTGCATCAGTGGGCTGGTACCAAACTCCTGACAGGTGTGCTCACTGGCTCGGGATTCTTGTCACTACTGTTCCTTATAGCACGTGTCCTCTCCATGCCTGGAGATGTACTTGAGCTGGAAGGATTGCTTGATTTTTCAGTCGAGCTGTGTGTGTGCTGCCCTTATGAAGCTGACTGCTCAGCCACTTGCAGATCCATGCAATTGTGGTGATAGAGAGTTCCTTCAACATCAACTCGATGTGAGCATGGTGCAACCTTTTGCACATAGGTACCTGACCTCCAATGATTCATATGATCTCCCGGTAGTGCTTTCATGCAGACTAAGAGTATTCAGCTCTTGCAGATATGTCATACCTTAACTTAACACATTGCCTCTTCCTTTTGGAGGTTTCCTGATATGCCTTGTACTACACAGGGTTCAAGTAGCTTGCTAGCTATTGGCAGAGATGTCTTCAGTCTCCTTGACATCAGCTGCTGCGCTAGGCTGCTATCCATGTTGTTATGGTTCTCTGATGCATATAGCTTTCCATGAGTCTTCACCATCTCTTTTTGCTTTCTTGCACAGGTTTTTCACTGTCTTTACAGCATATTCAGCTTTGTCATTAGGCTTTGGTGATGTAGTAACATGTTCAAACCCCTTTTCAGTAGAAATATTTTTAAATTGTGTGCAGGTAAGACTCAATCAGGTGGCCACAGTATGCAGACATGATTGTGGCATCAATAGGCTTGTTTGGAAGCAGTTCAGTTTCCTAGTAGTCTGAATAGCGATTCACTATCAACAGGACTTCTTTCCCAACAAAGTTAAATAGGTCCATGCTGAAAATTTGCCAAGGATATACTAGTATGTCATATGACATCATTGTTTCCTTCTGTCGTTCACGTTCATATTCATTGCAGGTGGAACAATTGCTCAAGAAGTCTTTGATCTTGCCTTGCATTTTAGGCCAGTAAAGGATATCACAGGCCAGTTGGTAACATGCTTCACCAGCAATGTGCCTTGAATGTATATGTGTTAGCATCTCTGATCGCAGTAATTTGTGTATAACAACCCTGGACCCTTTGTATAGGATGACATTTTGTATGCCGATTTCATCCCTCAATGACCAGTATTCCCTAATTTCAGATGATGTTTCCTTCTTTGAATCTGGCCATCCAGTCAGCACTACAGACTTCCGTGCTTGCAAGGTGGTATGCTGTATGATCTTTTGCAGCCTCCGGTCTGTGACATTCAGATAATATGCCTGGTTGATTTGTCCAATGTCAACTTGTTCTTGTTGCATTCAACAAGCCTCGAGGTGTTCAATATCAGTGCTGGTCTGCTCATAGTTATCTGTAGCGGCTCTGCTGAGTATATCACTAATAAACATCCCGAGGCCTGACTTATAAACAACGTTGAGGTTAAAATGTTGAGACATTAGCAACATGCTCTGAAGTTGCTTGTGTGCATATAATAGGGGCCTTTTGGAGAATGTTATCATTGGTTTTTGATCAGTTTCAGCTGTAATTATGTCTTTGGCCATACAGATAATGATGAAAGCACTAACAGGCAATCACAATGCTGAGACATTCCTTATTGTTTATTTGAATTTGATATACCGCTCAGACCAAAAGGTATTAGAGCGGTTTACAATGCTACATCATTTAGGGAAATATGAAAGGAACGCCAATTATAAGATAGGACAGAGTAGAGGACAGAAATAGTCAAACAGATAAGAGGAGAAGGACACGGAACAGCAAGTTACCCTGATACATACATATGCAGGACATCAATATAGGCTCCAGAAACCAACACCACGGACCAACACCTAAGGGCCAAGCCAAAGGGCCCTCAGGCGCGGGCGCACCCCGGCAACGGCAGGTTTTAAGCCGTTGAGCAGGGATGTTGATTGGCGGCTCGGGGAGGAAGGGGGAGCTCCTGCTCTCACCCCGGACTGAAGCGCTGCTCAGCTTTTCAATTTGTGCATAATTTTGCTTAGATGGGGGTAAGCGCCCGGATGCAAAAGCCACTGATTTACACTCTTGCATTAAGCAGCAATCAAACCCATTTTTGAAAGAATTATTCTGTATCACAAAGGGCTTGGTGAAAACAGAGGGATATCCGTGATCAAGCACTTTATTTCATGTAGTATCTGATCATGTTTTGAAAACCAGTACCAAACTGTACCCTTATTCAGAAGTCTTCTCAAGGGCTCACATATAAGAAAATAACATAAGAACATAAGAAATGCCATACTGGATCAAACCAAGGTCCATCAAGCCCAGTATCCTGTTTCTAACAGTGGATAATCCATATCACAAGTACCTGGCAGATACCCGAAGTCCACAGCTTCCACAATGCTCATCCTGGGGTAAGCAGTGGATTTCCCGGGTCCTCTTTAATAATGGTTTATGGACATTTCCTCCAGGAACTTGTCCAAACCTTTGTTAAGCCCAACTACACTAACAGCTTTTGCTAAATCCTCCGGTAACAAATTCCAGAGTTTGATTATGCGTGAGTGAAAAAATACTTTCTCTTATTAGTCTTATATGGATTATATTGTAGCTTCATTGCATATTCCCTAGTCTTTCTACTTTTTTTATAGTATAAACAACTGATCTACATTTACCGGTTCCACTCCATTCATTAATTTATAGACCTCTATCATAGAATCATAGAAATATGATGACAGGAAAAGACCACATGGCCTATCTAGTCTGTCCTTCCATATCAACAACTACAACAGTCCCCTTTTTACCTTTAGAGATCCTCTGTGTTTGTCCCATGCTTTTTTGAATTCAGTTACTGTCCTCATCTCTACCAACTCCACTGGGAGACTATTCCATGGATCCACTACTCTTTCCATAAAGAAATATTTCCGCATATCACTCCTGAATCTATCCCTCTTCACCCTCATCCCATGTCCCCTCATAGCAGAACTTGCTTTCAATTGAAAGAGGCTCTCTCCCTGAACATTTATGCCATGGAGGTATTTAAACATCTCAATCATATCACCTCTATCCCGCCTTTTCTCTAAGGTGTACATATTAAGATCCTTAAGTCTGTCCTCATATGCTTTATAATGAAGACCACTAATCATTTTAGTAGCCACCCTCTGCACCGACTCCATCCTGTTCACATCCTTTTGAAGGTGCGGTCTCCAGAATTGCACACTATACCCCAAATGAGGTCGCACCAAAGACTTATACAGAGGCACTATCACCTCCTTTTTTCTGCTAGCCATTCCTCTTTGTATGCACCCAAGCATCCTTCTAGCTTTTGCCGTCGCCTTTTCTACCTGTTTAGCTACTTTAAGATCATCAGACACAACCATGCCTAGGTCCCGCTCTTCTTTAGTGGACAAACGTACTTCACCCTCTATACTATATCGCTCCCTTGGATTGCTGCAGTCCAAAGGCATGACCTTAAATTTTTCATATCTCCCCTCAGTCGTCTGTTTTCCAAGTCCTAAGCTTTTAAGCCTTTCCTCATAGGGGTATCCTTCCATTCCCTTTACCATTTTGGTGACTCTTCTCTGTACCTTTTCTAATTCTGCTATATCCTTTTTAAGATGTGGTGAGCAGAATTGCACACAGTATTCAAGGTGCGATCACACCATGGAACATATCTCAGACAGATGTGGCATGAATTTTGCTAGGTAAGTTATAAACCGAATAAGTGCTGTGCAGATTTTACATCTGAAGGCAATGGCATATCCTAAATAGCTTTAGTCTTATCTGAAACATAGAAACAAAGAAACATGATGGCAGAAAAAGATATTGTAAAGGCATTTAAACAGTTTACTGACCTGTAAAGCATGTAAATGCTGCTGAACATGGTTAGTGCCACTGAATAACCCCAACTAATGCTGCTATGTACCCTGATGCTAACCGCTTAGCATTGGGATGTGTCATGGGTGCTCTGGGGCATGTCGCTACCCGGTTAGCGACCTGCGGGTAAATGCCTAGTTTTACCCGCGAGAGATAACTGGCGCAATATCGTTACTAACTGGTGAGCTTCTACAGCATTGGAGGTTGTGGGGTGACCCCAAATATTCAATGCTGGAGCCACATATGATCCCAGCATTGAATATCTAGGGTGAAAGGTAGGAGGGGACGGCTATGCACATAGCCGTCCCAATTGAATATCGGGCTCCATATGGCCTATCTAGTCTGCACTTCCATACCAACTACTATAGTCCCTTTTTTCCTTTAGAAATCTTCTGCGTTTGTCCCATGCTTTCTTGAATTCAGATCCTGTCCTGGTCTCTACTACCTCCACTGAGAGACTATTCCATGCATCTATCACTCTTTTTGTAAAGAAATATTTCTGCATATTACTCCTGAGTCTATCCCCTTTATGTCCCCTCTTTAGAGACAGTTTACAGGCTCTCCTCCTATGCATTTATGCCATGGAGGTATTTAAACATCTCTATCATATCTTCTCACTCCCGGCCTTTCCTCCAAAGTATACATATTGAGATCCTTAAGTCTGTCCCCATATGCCTTGTGACGAAGTCCGTTGACCCTTTTGGTAGCCATTCTCTGCACCAATTCCATCCTGTTTATATCCTTTTGAAGGTATGGTCTGCAGAACTGCGCACAATACTCCAAATGCAATCTTACCAAAGACTTAAACAGAGGCACTATCACCTCCTTCTTCCTGCTTGCCATTCCTCTCCCTATGCACTCAGATATCCTTCTGGCTTTTGCCATTGCCTTTTCTACCTGTTTAGCCACGTTAACATCACCAGAAACCATCAAACCCAGGACCTGTTCTTCTTTTGTGGAGAGAAGTACTTCGCTCCCTATACTGTATGGCTCCCTTGGATTTTTGCAGCTCAAATGCATGACCCTGCTGTGGTAGTGTGGCATGTGGTGGGAAGGGAGTTTCTGTTAAAACACCAGACAGCAGTTCAGGGAAAACAAAATGTGTTTTTAATAAGACCCAGTTTGTTAAGCCTTCACAAAGCTGATCTCCCAGCCCTTACTCCAGCTCAGTGAAAATTCTTTCCTTGCCCAGTTAAAAGTTCCTACCTTTCTACGTCTTACCTTGAATGATCTCCTGACTCCATGGGTCTCTCTCCTTCCTATAGCATGCTGGGTTTTTAACCACTTCCTGTGAGCCACGCCCTCCCAGCCCTGAACTCAGGGCTGCAGGATCTTTTAAAGGGGCCTCTTGATAATCCCTCTGGAGAGGGACAGGCAACACTCTATAGACCCTATCACACCTGCATTGTTTTGGCGTTAAATCTCAGCTGCCAAATTCTTGACTATTTTTCAAGCTTAGTTGGATCCCTCCTCATGTTATCTACTCCTTCCTTAATGTCTAATCTATTGCAGATTTTAGTATCATCTGCAAAGAGATAAACCTTACCCAACTGCCCTTCCGCAATGTCACTAACAAAAATGTTAAAAAGAATCGGACCAAGGACAAATCCCTGTGGCACACTACTGGTAACATCCTTCTCCTCAGAGTCAGCTTCATTTACCAGTACCCTTTGTTGCCTCCCACTCAACCAATTTCTAACTCACTCAGTCACTTTAGGGTCCATTCCTAGGGTGCTCATTTTATTTATAAGTTGCCTGTGTGGAATGGTGTCAAAGACTTTACTGATATCTAGGTACACCACATCTAGCGTTCTCCCTCCATCCAACTCTCTGGTCGACCAATCAACAAAATTAATTAGACAAGACCTGCCTCTAGTAAAATCATGCTGCCTTGGATCCTGCAATCCACTGGACTCCAGAAACCTCACTATCCTCTGTTTTAGTAGTGCTTCCATTAATTTACTCACCGCAGAGGTCAGACTAACCAGCCTGTAGTTCTCAATCTCATCCTTACTTCCGCTTTTATGTAAAGGGATCACATGCACCTTTCTCCAGTCCACTGAGACCACTCCCAACAAAAGAAGCACTGAACAGTGGAATCGCTAAACCTTCCTCAAGTTCCTTCAATTCTCTTGGGTATATCCCATCCAGCCCCATTGCTTTGTCTACTTTTATTTTAGCTAGTTCCTCATTTATTTATTTAACAAACTTTTATATACCGCAACCTTCCGATGATCAGGTGCGGTTTACATAAAACAGATAAGGAGACAGAAAGGCATTTCTGTTTTTACATTGAACAATCATGAACTATGTGCATAAACAATTGAACTTTTAACTTTTAACTATTAAACTTTGTAGAACTATGTACAATTAACTATGTATAGTTAGTAGGAGAGAGTTCAACAGTATAAACATCATAGGCAGTGTCAAGGTCAAAATATCTTGAGGCATTGCGGTATTGGTCTCCGTGTGTTATATAGATTATCCTTTTTCGTTTTGGGGTTGAGAATTTGACATTGGTCCGTAGTGGGAGATAAAAAGGTGAGTTTTTAAGTTTTTGCATAGGTCTTTAAGGTCGGTTAAGGCTCTGATTTCATCAGGTAGAGAGTTCCAGAGTATAGGGGCTGCATGGGAGAATGCTTTTTTATTAGTTGTTTTTTTGGTCTTTGTGAATTCTTTTGGAATCCTTATTTTATTGGCGTTGCCTCTTCTATGTGCACATTGGGGTGTGTCTTTAGTGATTAGTTTATTTAGAGTAGTTGGTGCAGTGTTATTTAATGCTTTAAAAGTGGTTATTATTAATTTATAGTTTATTCTACATTGAATGGGGAGCCAGTGTAGTTTGGCTAGATAGGGTGATATGTGCTCAAAAGGGTGTACCTTCATTATGGTTCTGGTTGCAGCATTTTGAGCCAATTGGAGCCTTTTGATGTTTTGGTTAGTTGTGCCTAATAGAGAGAGGTTGGCGAAGTCAAAATGTGGGGTGATAATGGCTTGAATGATACTTAGGAAGTCTTGCAGGTGAACTAGAGGGCGTAATTGTTTTGAAACTTTGAGTTTAAAGTATATTTTCTTTGTTGTATTTCTTATGTGTGTGTTCATACTAAGGTGTGTGTCTAGTATCACCCCTAGGTATTTTATTTCTTTTTTTATGTGGATGTCATGATTCTGAAGTGTAATGTGGGTAGGGGGGGTGAAAGATTTGTTTTTTGTTACAATCAGTATGTCGGTTTTGGAGTGGTTAATAAAGATGTTGTGGTCTTCTAACCAAGTTGCTAGTTCCTTGAAACAATCTGTTAATAGTTGGAGTGGAATCGTAGGGATTGTGAAAGGAATGTACAGCATGATGTCGTCCGCGTATATGTGATAATGGATTTTAAATTTTTTAAAGATATTGCAAATTGGTTGTATATATGTTAAATAGAAAAGCAGAGAGCGCTGAACCTTGGGGGAGGCCTATTTCCTGTTTATATGTGTTAGAGGTTTGAGTGTTGATCCTGACAGTTTGAGATCTGTTGGATAGATACGATGTAAACCATTTAAGAACTATTGAGTTGGCACCTATTTGTATGAGCCTATTGAGCATTAGTGTATGTTGGACACTGTCGAAAGCGGCAGATATGTTTAGGAAAAGTAGTAGGAATGCGTTTTTAGGGCTGTCTATTCCTCTTACTAGTGTGTCTAGGAGGACCGTTAAAAGAGTGTCTACCCCATGACCAGGTCGAAAGCCGTATTGTTGGTCGTCAAGGGGAGCTGATGTGTCAATGTATTCTTGTGTTCATGCATATCCTCATGAACATAGTTTTCTGACTGTTTAACAGCCAAAATGCTTCGGACACAAAGCAGCTGTTCTAAACTAATTTAAGGCTGCTGAACACAGAAATCATAATGAAAATGGCTGATTAGGTCTAGTTGCTAAGATATATGCTATTAATTAGTCATTAGGGGCCATTAACTGTGTATTATGCAACATTTGCGTGAGATTGCATAATCTCTACTTGCAACCAATAGAAATATCTGTCCAAAACTAGATGATGCAATCAGTATTTACATTTGCATCACTTGACAGTATAAATCTTAAGGTGTATTAGTAACAGAAAAATTAAAAATTAATTATTTTGCATTATTTTATGCCGATAGGTCAATCACAGCATATTCGGCGATGCATCGTACTGTACTTGTGTTAATAATGCAGATAATTTCTGCTATATTTGTGGTGAAGTGACTTACATCACAAAAACGGAATATGACTGTGGCGGTTAAGAAAGCCTACAACTTATATTTTGGCTGCAGCCTAGGAGATCAGGATAAGAGCTGGGCGCCACACATATGCTGCAATACATGTGCAAAAAATCTCAGGCAAAGGATGAATGGGAAAAGGCAATCAATGCAGTTCCAATGATCTGGAGAGAGCCCACGGATCACATCAGCAATTGCTACGTCTGCATGGTTCCTCCAATTCAGAAAGGCATATCCAGAAAGAGTAAGTGGACCGTGTAATATCCAAACATTCCATCTGCAATACGCCCAGTGCCTCATGGAGAAGGGTTACCGATTCCGAAAATGTCAGAATCATTATCATTAGAATCAAGTGAGGAAGAGGAAGACGTTTGTAGTCATGAACCATCAACCTCATGTGACCCAGAGTTTCTTCTGGCCACTGCTAATGAGCCACACCTCATACTGCAAGGTGAATTGAACGACCTTGTCAGGGATTTGGATCTCCCAAAGAATAAAGCTGAGCTTTTGGGTTCCAGACTACAGCAGTGGAATCTTCTGGCTGGTGACGTTCAAATTTCTTTTTTCCGGGACCGTCAGAAAGACTTGGTGTCATTCTTTTTCAAAGAAGGTGATCTTGCTGCATGCAACAACGTAAAAGGTTTAATGGCAGCTCTCAATATCAATTACAATGCAGATGATTGGAGGCTCTTCATTGATTCATCCAAAGCAAGTCTTAAAGCTATATTGCTGCATAATGGCAACTTGCTACCATCAATTCCTATTGGCCATGCAGCTTTTATGAAAGAGACTTATGACAATATGAAACAACTTTTGAAATGTATAAACTATGATCAACATCTATGGTCAATCTGTGGTGACTTCAAAGTGGTCGCCCTCTTGCTTGGTCTTCAGGGTGGATACACCAAGTACTGCTGCTTCCTGTGTGAATGGGATAGTCATGCTAGAGATTGTCATTTAATCAAAAGGTGTACTTAACAACTGTTGGTGTGGTTATTTATCACAGAGTCTAGATGCACATAGTAATGGTTCTCTGTAATTCATATATAGAAGCGTTACATATATCAAAATGAACTTTTGGCTAGTAAGGTCTCAGATACCATAGGCTGCCACTGTTTCATGAAATCTCCAGTGGACTAATGCCTAAATATACATCAATGACCTTTTTCTTAAACGTTTAGCCATATGGATATTCTCCTAACTAAAAAGATTTTTTGATGTGAATTGTGTTTCAACGCTTAGTAGACAGACATACTACTTAATAGCAAATAATAAACCAGTGCTTAGCTGTGCGATGGATTCCCGACGCTTATTCATGCGCTGTGAGGTGCGTTTCTCCAACTGGTTTCATCAGGGGAAATTATTCACATCATCGCTATCATAACATCGGCCTGGTTCAGTAGGGCTTTGTCAATGGTATGCGTTACTAATCAAAAGGGACTGGCCACTCCGTCAGTCACTGGATCCTGGAAGCAAAAATGTTCTGTTTCCAGCACTTGTAGACAGCAACAAGATTTTGATGCCTTCCTTGCACATCAAGTTGGGACTAATGAAAAACTTTGTCAAGGCAATGGATAAAACTAAACCTGCTTTCAGGTATCTTAGTGGTAAATTTTCTAGACTGAGTGATGCCAAAGTTAAGGAAGGAGTTTTTGTTGGCTCTCAGATTCGTGCACGTCTTCAAGATGACGAATTTCTTCATTTATTGCGTGGAAAGGAAAAGGCTGCGTGGATAGCATTTGAATCAGTGACACAAAATTTTATTGGAAACAACAAAGCAAATAATTACCAAGAGATTGTTCAAGATCTTCTCAAAGCATACAAAAACCTTGGTTGCAACATGTCCTTAAAGATTCATTTTCTACATTCTCATCTAGATTTTTTCCCATAAAATTGCAGAGCAGTAAATGATGTACATGGAGAACGATTTCATCAAGACATTGCAGCCATGGAAAAGAGGTATCAGGGTAAATGGAGTCTATCAATGCTTGCAGACTACTGCTGGACAGTGACAAGGGATATTCCATTGCTTCAGTACAAAAAACAGATCAGGAAGAGTCGTGAAGCCACTGAATGAGAACAAAACTTGCTAGAATGTACTTACAAATGTTCTTAATGAAAGTTAAATTGCAGTCATAATTACTCCTCTGTTTCTTCTAAGTACATTTATAAACTTTATTTTATAAAAACATGCTTTCTATTGTGCAAAGTTTCATTTGTAATAAGATTTTGATTTACATCTAAGGATTTAGGCTCGATTTTCACCATACATAGTGGTAAAATGTACATTCTTCAACATATCATAGAAACAGGCGCTAATTGACCAATTTCACTATCATATTTGAATTCAGCGTATCAAATTCATTAAGAAATAGCACATTTAATTTCTGAAGCAAACAATTTTTGAAAATTTGTAGAACAGTGTTAAATCATTAAAGATCTCCTTCACTTCTGTTTCTATTTGTGGGTGTTTTCTGAGGCCCTGCTCCTGACCCTTCATCTGTGAGCACAGAGCAAAATTATTTGTTAAGCAATTCCGCTTTATCCTCATCAGCTTCTACCTATTCCTCTCCTTCACTCTTGAGTCTGACAATACCACTTTTGCACTTCCACCTCAAACTAACATATCTGAAAAATGTCTTATACCCCCATTTTACTGCATTGCCTATTTTTTCGTTTATTTGTATCTTTGTTTTCCTAACTATTTTCCTAGCTTCTCTAAGTTTTTCTAAATATTGATGCTTGTCTTCCTCTTTCTGTGATCTTGTGCATTTTATGAAGGCCTCCCTCTTTTTCTTCATCTTTTGAGCTACTTCTTTTGAGAACCATAGTGGCCTCTTTTTACTTTTACATGTAGTTACTTTTCTAACAAAAGATTTGCCCTTAAAATATCTCCTTTCAGTTTTGCCCATTGCTTTTCTACATCCCCCAGCTGTTCCCATCCTGCTAACGACTCCTTGAGGTATTGTCCCATCTTGGCAAAATTAGTTTTCATAAAGTCTAGAAGACCCTCACTTTTGAATGGACTTTATCAACCCTAGTCCTAATACTGAACCACACCATGTGGTGGTTACTGGATGCAGGATGATCTCCCACTATTTTATTTATTTATTTAGCTGTATTTATATACCATCTTTCTCCAGGTCAAGGCGGTTTACATGGAACAAAATGCAAATTATATTGTAACAGTGGTATCAACTATGTACAACATGCAATTAGAGACCTTTGGACTCTTAACTATATACAGTTTTGACTATGTACAACAGTAATGGTAAGCATTGTGCATTGTTCTTCGGGGGGGGGGGGTTATTCACTTGGATTAAAGTGTTTGGTAAACAGGTGGGTCTTTAACTGTTTGCGGAATGTCTTGAGGTCAGGGATGTTCCTAAGCTGGTCTGGTAGTCTGTTCCATATGGAGGGTGCATAGAGTTGGAAGGCTCTTTTACATGCTTGCTGGTTTGATTTGGTTCTGATTTGGGGGATGATGAGGGTGTTCATTGTAGAGATTCATCTAGATCTGTGTGGCTGGGAGGGCTGTAGAGGTTTGTGGAGGTGTGTGTGTGTGTGTGGGGGGGGGGGGGGGTCTGAGTGGATTGCTTTGTGAGTTAGCATGATGGTTTTGTAGGTTATAAGTTCTGTAGTGGGAACCAGTGAAGCTGTTTGAGTATTGGGGTGATGTGTTCTTTTCTTGTTGCGGCTTGTAGGGTTCTGGATGTCAAATGGAGAGCTGTCTGAAGAGGTAGGAGTGTGGCAGCCCTTGGAAGATGGCATTGCAGCAGTCCAGGTAGGGTATTATTGATGCTTGGGTAGGAGTTGAATTAAGTCTGAAAGATTTTGAAGAACAGCTTGGCCAAAGAAGGCATCCCGACGGGAGGCTTTATCTAGGCAGTAGTGGGCTGTAAAGGTGTGTACCGAAGCCCAGGTGGCTGCTTGACAAATGTCATCAATAGACACAGAGTGAAGGTTAGCCATAGAGGCTGCCATGGCTCTCACATTATGAGCTGTGACATGGCCTTGAAGAGGAAGACTCTTACTCTCATAAGCAAAGGATATGCATTGTGCAATCCATTTGGATAGAGTTCTTTTGGAGACTGGAAGTCCCAAATGACTAGAATCAAAAGCAATAAAAAGTTGAGACCTTCTATGTTGCTGTGTTCTTTGTAGGTAAAAAGCCAAGGCTGTTTTACAATCCAAAGTATAAAGGTTCCTTTCTGCATTAGAGGCATGAGGCCTCGGAAAGAATACAGGAAGATAAATCAATTGATTTAAATGAAAAGGCGAAACCACCTTTGACATAAAGTGTGGATGAGTTCTGAGAACAACCTTATCATGGTGAAACCTAGTATAAGGAGGATCAGCCACTAAAGCTTGCAATTCACTAATGCGACATGCAGAGGTGATTGCAATTAGGAAGATGACCTTCCAGGACAAAAGCTTTAGGGTTGTAGTGGCTAAAGGTTCAAAGAGCGGTTTCATGAGCTGCCCGAGAACTAGGTTTAAATCCCATGCCACCAGTGGTGGCCTGATGGGAGGCTTTGTTAATAGAAGACCTCTCATATATCTTGATATGAGTGGATGAGAGGAAATTGGTTGTCCATTTAGAGGTTTATAGGAAGCTGCAATTGCACTAAGATGGACTCTTACTCAATTGGTATTTAGACCAGAATTTGATAAATGAAGTAGATACTCTAGTATCAATTCCAAAGGTATCATAAGGGGGTTTAACCCCTTCTGTGAACACCATATAGTAAAACATTTTCACTTGAAGGCGTAAGAGCGTTTTGTGGAAGGTTTTCTAGAAGCCTGAAGGATATCTTTTACCTGTTGGGAAAGGTTGAGATCCTGAAGGTCTAAGCTTTCAGCAACCAGGCCCTGAGATGCAGGGAGTGGGGATTCGGGTGCCATAGCATCCCGTTCTCTTGGGAGAGAAGATCTGGAGCAGACTCTAACTCCAGAGGTGCAGCTTGAGAGAGATGTAGAAGCAGGGGATACCACGTTTGGTGTGGCCACCGTGGCGCTATGAGGATCATATGACCCCTGGCTCTCTGAAGCTTGAAGAGTGTTTTGGGGATGAGGGGAATGGGTGGGAAGGCATAGAGGAAGTCGTGACCCCAGTGAAGAAGGAAGGCATCCCTTTCCTGGCAATTTTGAGCCGGAATTCTTGAACAGAACCGGGGAAGTTTGGCATTCAGTGGACTTGCAAAGAGGTCTATGTCTGGGGTTCCCCAGATCTGAAATATCTTGGCCACCTGGTCTAGGTGGAGAGACCATTCGTGAGGCGGCAGTACTCGGCTGAATTTCTCTGCTCAAAGGTTTTGAATGCCTGGAAGATATACCACGAGAAGGTGAATTTGATGCTTTCTGGTGAGGGCCCATAGTCGTAAAGCTTTGTTGCATAACGACAGAGAGCCTGTTCCGCCCTGCTTGTTCACGTAGAACATGGCTACTTGATTGTCCGTTTGGACTAGGACTGTCTTGTAGCTGAGCTGGGGATGGAATACTCGAAGATAGATTTGCTCTGAGTTCCAGGAGGTTTATGTGAAGACAAGCCTCCTGTGGAGTCCAGGTACTCTGGGTAGAGAGATGATGCGGGTGTGCTCCCCATCCCACCTGTGATGCATCTGTTGCTAGGGTAGCCTGGAATAGGGGCTGCTGGAAAGGAGACCCCACTAGAAGATTTTCCAGTGATTGCCACCACTGGAGGAACAAAATCAGTTGTTGTGAGTTTGATATCTTGTCCGACAGATGTCCTGTGGCCTGTGTCTACTGTGTAGATAGGGTCCACTGGGCTGCTCGAATATGAAGGCGAGCATAGGGAACCACATGAACCGTGGATGCCATATGTCCCAATAGTTGTAGTAGTTCTCGAGCAGTTAGGGAGGACTTCACTGCTGCTTGAGAAGCTATCTGCACTATGCGAAGACAGCAGGGTTGTGGGAGAAAAGCCCTTGACTGTCTGGTATCTAAATGAGCTCCTATGAACTCCAGGGACTGAGACGGAGCAAGTTTGATTCTGTGAACCACGAGACATTATTACACCGCCTCAAAGATAAAGGTATACAAGGTCTTGCATTAGCATGGTGCAGATCATATCTGAGCGACAGGTCACAACAAGTCAGAGTAGGATCCACTACATCTGACCCATTCATATTCAAACAAGGAGTCCCCCAAGGTTCTTCCCTTTCATCACTTATGTTTAATATATATATGCAACCAATCTGCGACCTGATACGCTCTTTCAACATCCAGTGCTTAGCATATGCAGATGATATCCTCATGTACTCATCCTTCAAGCTTGACCAACCAGACTTCTCAGCAATAACAAAATGTTTCGATGCAGTTTCCGAATGGCTTCTCTCCCAAAACCTACGCATTAATCACAGCAAGACCGATGTCCTTTTTGTCACTCAAAATCAGAAGTTCATACCGCCGCCTTCTCTTCGAGTCAACAACCGCGACCTCACAGTCAAACCTACCATCCGGTTCTTGGGCATCACCCTTGACCAAAAGCTGGACATATCACCGCATATCAAAAACATCACCAAATCTATTTACCACAAGATACGGTCACTACGCCACCTTCGACCACTTCTTGACCCCTCTGATTTCCGCTCCATTTTCCAAGCACTGGTAACCCCCCACCTCGACTTTGCCAACATTATCCTCCTTGGACTCCCACAAGTAACATTGAACCCGCTTAGGCTAGCCATGAACTCTGCGGCTAGAATACTTACCGGAACTTCTAGATCAGATCACATAACTCCAGTACTGATGAGCCTACACTGGCTGCCTTTACAAGCTAGAATCATATACAAAGCCCTCGTACTAACTTTCAAGGCCTCAAAAAATCAGCCCCCCACCCCACTCTCCAAGCTCATTCAACCTATGCCACCCAACAGAAGCAGACGCTCGTCATGTTTGAACAAACTAGAAGTGCCAAAAATAATCACAAAATGTTCAAAAACGACGTCCAATAGAGCCTTCTCACTATTTGTACCAGGAGCATGGAACTCTCTCCCCCCAGAAATTCGTTCCATCACCAATATCATTTCCTTCAGAAGGGCTATCAAACATCATCTCTTCATAAAATACTATTCCAATCTCCTCCCCCCCAGTCAATCCCAACATAATACATAATACACATCTTCACCAAGATTCACGCTTAACACAACCTCAACTAGAAAATTCGTTAGCCTGACACTCCTCCTGTTACCTATCCATTTTTCATATTACAATGCCTAATTTGATGTTCAGTCTATTTACATAACAATGTACATAGTTTTCTCCCTGTTCATCCAAGTTTGTATCCCTTGTTCATTGTAAACTCAATGTAACCGATTACATTGCTGTATATTTTGTTCAAATGTAAACCACACTGATTGAAATAGCGCGGTATATAAGAAATGCAAATAAATAAATAAATAAATAAAATAAAGTTGGGATTTTGGGAGGTTTATGACCAATCCCAAGTATTGAAGGATTCGCATTGTGCGAGACAGTGCAGAGCTTGCCTCTGGAACCATGGGGGCTCGAATGAGCCAGTCGTCTAAGTAAGGGAAGACGAATATCCCTAGGGTTCGCAGAAATGCAGCTACTACTGCCATGCACTTCGTGAATACTCTTGGTGCCAAAGCCAGACCAAAGGGAAGAACGCTGTATTGGAAATGTTGTCCCCTGAAAAGGAATCGTAAGAATTTCCTGTGATCTGGATGGATCAGAATGTGAGTATACGCATCCTTTAGATCTAGAGAACAAAGCCAATCCTGACTTTGAAGGTATGGCAGAAGAGTTCCCAGAGAAATCATTTTGAACTTTTCTCGGAACAGATATTTGTTCAATTCTCTGAGGTCTAGAATGGGTCTGTGTCTTCCTGTTTTCTTTGGAATAAGAAAATAGGGGGAGTAGAACCCTGTACCCTGTTGAAGAATGGGCACCTCCTCTATTGCTCCTTGAGAAAGGAGTGTTGAGACCTCTCGATCCAGTAGATTGTCTGTAGAGGTTTGGGAACTGAACTGTCTTACGATTGTAGGAGGGGGTATACTGTGAAAATGAAGCTTGTACCCCTCTCCCACAATGGACAGAGTCCAATTTTCTGCTGTTATTTGGTGCCATCTGTTGGCAAAATAACACAACCTTCCTGGAATGTTTAGGGGTTCTGGACCTTTCAGAGGCAGGAAGGCTAAGTTCTCTATGAAGGAGTCAAAGCCCTTGAGGGGGCTGGGCCTGTGGAGCTGGTTGAGCTCTAAGGCCTTTTGGCTTCTTTTGTTGTCTGGATTGTTGTTGTTGACCTTTCTGGGCAACTTGACCCTGAGCTTGCCCTTGCTGGGTATAGGATGGATAAAACTTCCTCTTTTTGCTGAAAAGGGGTTTTTTATAGGGTTTCTTTTTGACTGGAGTGGCTGTAGATTTTGACAATCTATCTAAAGTGATATTGTCAGCATCTATCTCATTAGCCTTTTCCTGCCAATTCTTGCCAAAGAGGTTTTCTTCTGTGCAACGGATGTTTCCTAATTTATCCTGTACCCAAATCTCCAAGTCTGATGCCTGAAGCCAGGCAATCCAACGTGCACCAATGGCAATAGCAGAGGTTCTGCTGATGCATTCAAAGCAGTCAAAGGCTGCACAATTTATAAACTTGGAGACGTCTTGCGCATGCTTGACAAGAGTAAGGAAGTCTTGTCGTTTGTCATCAGGGAGAAGGGGGATCATAAGCTCCAAATCTCCTGTGACCTCTTTGAGAAACTTTCCCATATATAAAATATATGAGCTGATCCTAGCTGAAAGCATGGAAGCCTGAAATGTTCGACACCCAAAAGCATCAAGAAACATAGAAACATGATGACAGTAAAAGACCACATGGCCTATCTAGTCTGTCCTTCCATAACAACAACTACAACAGTCCACTTTTTACCTTTAGAGATCCTCTGTGTTGGTCCCATGCTTTTTTGAATTCAGTTACTGTCCTCATCTCTACCACCTCCACTGGGAGACTATTCCATGGATCCACTACTCTTTCTGTAAAGAAATATTTCCGCATATCACTCCTGAATCTATCTCCCTTCACTCTCATCCCATGTCCTCTCGTAGCAGAACTTGCTTTCAATTGAAAGAGGCTCTCTCCCTGAACATTTATGCCACGGAGGTATTTAAACATCTCAATCATATCACCTCTATCCCGCCTTTCCTCTAAGGTGTACATATTAAGATCCTTAAGTCTGTCCTCATATGCTTTATAATGAAGCCCATTAATCATTTTAGTAGCAACCCTCTGCACCGACTCCATCCTGTTCACATCCTTTTGAAGGTGCGGTCTCCAGAATTGCACACCATACTCCAAATGAGGTCGCACCAAAGACTTATACAGAGGCATTATCACCTCCTTTTTTCTGCTAGCCATTCCTCTCCTTATGCACCCAAGCATCCTTCTAGCTTTTGCCGTCGCCTTTTCTACCTGTTTAGCTACTTTAAGATCATCAGACACAACCACGCCTAGGTCCTGCTCTTCTTTAGTGGACAAAAGTACTTCACCTCCTATACTGTATTGCTCCCTTGGATTGCTGCAGCCCAAATGCATGACCTTACATTTTTTAACATTAAATCCCAGCTGCCAAATTCTAGACCATTCTTCAAGCTTAGCTAGATCCCTCCTCATGTTATCTACACCTTCCTGGGTGTCTACTCTATTGCAGATTTTGGTATCATCCGCAAAGAGGCAAACCTTACCCGACAGCCCTTCCGCTATATCACTAACAAAGATGTTAAAAAGAATCGGACCAAGGACAGATCCCTGGGGCACACCACTGGTAACATCCTTCTCCTGCATTCACGACCTGGAGGATTGGATGCATGTCTTTTTGCACTTTTCATCCTATGCATGGCTGACTCCACTACCACTGAATGGTGTGGCAGCTGAGTCTTTTGAAAACCAGGACATGGTGGAACTCGATACATGGCATCGAGTCTCCTAGAATGAGAAGATGCGGTCAAAGGTGTCTCCCACATTCTGAGCATCAAATCATGAAGAATTTCATGAATGGGCAAAGTGTCTGCCTCCTTGGGAGCTGTAGGGTATTGGAGAATTTCCAATTCCTTTCCTCTAGGTTCTTTTTCAGGAACTACCGTGATTGAAAGGCCTCGGGCCACATCACAAATAAAATCCTGAAAAGACATGTCTTCCCGAGGAGACATTCTGCGTTGGGGAGAAGAGGAGTCTTCCGGGAAAAACACTCTGGTACCGGCAGAATTAGAGTCATCAGAATCAGAGGATTTGAAGTATCTCTGATCCTGTTGTTCATGCAAAGCACGGTCTCGGTATCGATCGAAGTCGGTACCAAGTTGGTCCGGTACCGATCTGTCAATGCCAGAAAAGTCGGCATGGGAAGAATTCCCACTGGCGCTGGTACCATCGGTGCTGATACCGGTATCTGTATCTGTGCTGGTACCGGTATCTGTACCTGTGCTGGTACCGGCATCGGTACCGGTGCCCGTTGAACCCCCGGTGTCAACGGTACCGCAGCTGTAAGGAGAGCTGCAAGACTGCGTTCGATAGCGAGGAATCTCTGGTCTATCGACGCTGCTGATGCCTGGGTATCAGTACTGGGAAAAGCGGCCGGAACCCCTGAGCATGGCACCAGTAGTTCTGCCAAGGTCGAGGTCGAGGCCTCGAGAACATCCTGGAACCCCGTTGATGCTTTGGAGGCTGAAGCCTCCTGCCAATGCTGTTTTGCCGGTGTAGTTTCCTCAAGGGCAATGCCAATGGCCTCTCGATGCTTTGAAGGAGAACTACCGTTTGAGGACCAGCTCTTATGTTTAGTTACCTGAGATCCATTGGAGGAAGACGAGGCTCTTGAAGACGTCAATGCAATGGACCTGGCGTCCGAAGAAAAGAGGGTACCGAGCTTTGCAGCCCGGTTCTGTCTTCCTCTTTTAGTCATCCCCATACAAGACAGACACTCAGATGGAGAATGGTCAGGGCCTAAACACTGAGACACCAGTCATGGGTGTCGGTGACGGAAATGGTACCGCCACACTTGGTACATTTTTTGAAACCACTAGCTGGTTTTTCCATATTCTAGGAAAAATGGGGCCTAATGCCCAAAATGGCACCTAGCACCAAAAAGAAAAAGTTTCTGAAGAGAAACAGTTCAGAAAGTATTTTTTGTTTTTAGAAAAAAAGAAAAAAGAACCGGTGGTACCGGTAGGTGTCGTGCGGAGGCATACGCGACCACAAGAAAGCAAGTTTAAAGAAGAAATTTTCTGTGGTGACAGGGTATGTGTCCTGTTGGCTCCGCCAAAAACAAAGAACTGAAGAGGGATAGTTGGAAAGGCAGCGTGCATGTGCTGAGGGATGCTCCCAAAAGCGTTCCTATTGGACACTGGGGAGCATTCCCGCGCAGGCTCCGTCGATACTGGCGATACCCATATGTGAAGACTACATTCCTGCTTGTTCCTGGAGATTACTTATTACCATTGTACAGTAAAGTGTGCATCCAATGATACATATTGTGGAGGGGGGGGGGGGCAGTATTCTTATAGTGCAGCTGCAAAGTTTACGGTTACTTTTAAAGTCTGAACTTTAGAAACTTTTTCAAAGAGATACTGCCTATATTGCTTCTCTTTGATAATGACCAAGTGCAAAGCATGTGTGCTGAGAGTATCTAAGAACATAAGAACATAAGATATGCCATACTGGGTCAGACCAAGGTCCATCAAGCCCAGTATTCTGTTTCCAACAGTGGCCAATCTAGGTCATACGTACCTAGCAGTTTCCCCAAGGGACACAGGTTCCACAATGCTTGTATTGGTTCAAGCATTGATATCCTGGGTCCCTTCTTAATAATGGTTTATGGACCTTTCCTCCAGGAACTTGTCCAAACCTTTTTTAAACCCAGCTACACTAACAGCCTTTACTACATCCTCCGGTAACAAATTCCAGAGTTTGATTACACGTTGAGTGAAAAAATATTTTCTTTTATTAGTCTTAAATAGTTTACCCTGTAGCTTCATTGCATGTCCCCTAGTCTTTCTATATTCTGATAAGGTAAACAATCGATCTATGTTTACCCGTTCCACTCCGTTCATTAATTTATAGACTTCTATCATATCTCCCCTCAGCCGTCTCTTTTCCAGGTTAAAGAGCCCCAACCTTTTTAGCCTTTCTTCATAGGAGTAGCCTTCCATCCCCTTTACCATTTTGGTGGCTCTTCTCTGAACCTTTTCTAAAATTGCTATATCCTTTTTAAGATATGGCGACCAGAATTGCACACAATATTCAAGGTGCGGTCTCACCATGGAACGATATAGAGGCATTATAATATCTTTTGTTTTATTTTCCATTCCTTTCCTTATCATACCTAGCATTCTATTTGCTCTCTTGGCCGCCGCTGCACACTGGGCCGAGGGTTTTAACATGGTATCCACAAGGACGCCTAAATCTTTTTCTTGGGTGGTGGTTCCTAATGTGGAACCTTGCATCGTGTAACCATAGTTTGGGTTGTTCTTCCCTAGGTGCATAACCTTGCACTTCTCCACATTAAATTTCATCTGCCATTTTGATGCCCAGTCTTCCAATTTATCAAGATCCTCTTGCAATTTTCCACAATCCTCCTGGGTTTTAACAACTTTAAATAGTTTTGTGTCATCAGCAAATTTGATAACCTCACTCGTTATTCCACTTTCCAGGTCATTTATGAATATGTCAAAAAGCAGCGGACCCAGCACAGATCCCTGGGGTACACCACTATTCACCTTTCTCCATTGGGAAAATTGGCCATTTAGCCCTACCCTCTGCTTTCTATCTTTTAAACCAGTTCCTGATCCACAGTAGTACACTGCCTCCTATCCCATGACTCTTTAGTTTTGCCAAAAGTCTCTCATGAGGGACCTTGTCAAAGGCTTTCTGAAAGTCCAGATACACAATATCAACCGACTCACCTTTGTCCACCTGTTTATTCACTCCTTCAAAAAAACATAACAGATTAGTAAGACAAGATCTTCCTTGTCTAAAGCCATGTTGGCTGTCTCCCATTAGGTCATGACTATCTATATGCTGAGTAATTTTATTCTTTATGATGGTTTCTACCATTTTTCCCGGTACTGATGTCAGGCTCACCGGTCTGTAGTTTCCCGGATCACCCCTCGAACCCTTTTTAAAAATTGGTGTTACATTGGCGATCCTCCAATCCTCAGGTATTAGAGATGATTTTAATGATAGTTCACAGATTACTGATAGCAGGTCTGCAATCTCAAATTTCAGTTCTTTCAACACCCTTGGATGTATACCATCCGGCCCAGGTGATTTGCTACTCTTCAGTTTATCTAATAGTTGTAAGACATCTTCCCGATGTATCGATATTTCCTTCAATTCTTCCACACCTTTAAATACCACTTCAGTCGTGGGTAACATCCCTACATCTTCCTCAGTAAAGACCGAAGCAAAGAATTCATTCAGTCTCTCCGCTATCGCCTTGTCGCCTCTTAGTGCTCCTTTAACCCCTTTATCATCTAATGGACCAACTGACTCTCTCACGGGTTTTTGCTACGAATGTACTTGAAAAGGTCTTTATTTCGCGTTTTTGCTTCCGCAGCAAGCTTCTTCTCAAATTCTCTCTTTGCCTGCCTTATCAATGCCTTGCATTTGACTTGCCAGTGCTTGTGCTGTTTCCAGGTTTCATCATTTGGCTCTTTTTTCCATTTCTTGAAAGATGCTTTTTTGGCAACAACAGCCTCTCTGACCTCAGCTTTAAACCATGCTGGCAATTTTTTGGACTTCCTTCCACTTTTCTTAAAGCGTGGAATACAGCTGGTCTGGGCTTCCAAGATAGTATTTTTCAACAACACCCAAGCTTGATGTACGTCTTTAACCTTTGCAACTGCTCCTTTTAGTTTTTTCTTAACTGTTTTCCTCATTCTATCATAGTCTCCCTTTCGAAAGTTAAAGGGTAGTACTGTGGATTTCCTTACTATCCCTCCTCCACTAATTAAATCAAAGGCGATCATGCTATGATCACTATTGCCAAGTGGCCCCAACACCCTTATCTCTTGCACTACATCTGGTGTTCCACTAAGGACTAGGTCTAATATTGCTTCCCCTCTGGTCGGTTCATGAACCAGCTGCTCCAAGAAGCAGTCATTTATTTCATCTAGGAACTTTATCTCCCTAGCATGTCCTGTTGTGACACTGACCCAGTCGATGCCGGGGTAATTGAAATCACCCATTATTATTACTGCACTGTAACTTTTGCTAGCTTCCCTGATTTCTTTGAGCATTTCATCATCCATTTGTTCATTCTGGCCAGGCGGACGATAGTACACCCCCACTGCCATCGCCTTCCCCTTTTTACATGGAATTTCAATCCATAGAGATTCTACAGCAAATTTTGTTTCTTGCAAAACTTTAATCCTTTCTGACTCAATGCCCTCTCTAACATAGAGCGCAACCCCTCCACCAATTTGATCAGCTCTATCATTTCGATATAGTTTGTACCCAGGTATCACAGTGTCCCACTGGTTGTCCTCCTTCCACCATGTCTCTGATATTCCAATCATATCTAACCTCTCGTTTAGTGCTATATATTCTAACTCTCCCATCTTGTTTTGTAGACTTCTAGCATTTGCATACAAGCATTTTAGAGACTGTATTTTATTCATATTAATTTGGCTATTGGTAGACATGGGTAATTTGGGATCTTTAAGTTCTGTCTGCTCCATACTCGAGGGCATTTGGGCTACTTTACTCTTTTTTGGAACCTCTCTGCTTTTTGTAGTATCCTTCAAGGATACATTCTTCCGAACCATGCGCTCTTGGGCGACTGTCGGCTTTCCCCTATTATCTAGTTTAAAAGCTGCTCTATCTCCTTTTTAAAGGTTAATGCCAGCAGCCTGGTTCCATCCCGGTTAAGGTGAAGCCCATCCCTTCGGAAGAGCCCCTCCTTTCCCCAGAATGTTCCCCAGTTCCTAACAAATCCGAACCCCTCATCTCTGCACCATTGTCTCATCCACGCATTGAGACTCCGGAGCTCTGCCTGCCTATTGGGTCCTGCGCGTGGAACGGGAAGCATTTCGGAGAACGCTACCCTGGAAGTTCTGGATTTCTAAGTAGTCTGCAGCTGGGAGTGGGGCAGAATGCACAAGGACCTGCTGCTTTCCCTTTCAGGGACAGCCCCCGAGTGGGTTCAAGGTGTGAGCGCCCTAGGCAAACCTTAATCTTTGGCAGTCAAAATGTATTGTTTAGCTTTGAATGTCCGACTCTTTGCCAGCCCTGCCTTCCCTAACCTGACTATGCCCACAGCAATGATTCTCTTTAATGTGACTAAAGTGTGCATCATGGACCCTGCCATAAGGAAGGCAGTTTTCTAGTATGTAAAGGGATTTGAGAATCCCCCCCCACCATTAGTACTTTAGGTTTTCTGTGACCCACAGATGGAGAACCATTTCACCCAAACACCATAACTGTGCCACACATGCCTTTGACCCAAGTCTGAGCTATGCTGAAGTTTCTGTGAACAATGAATGTTCTATTCCTAAGGAATGAAGTGTATTTGTTCCCTGGAGCTGCTCCTTCTTACCTTTCACAGCAACAACAAATGCTTCCATGCTCTGAAAAATGATGAGAGAACATTTTAAAGCTTTATCAAAGCATGAAATGGCTTTGGGTGTGCTTAGATGTAATTCTTCTCCCAGCTACACTGTGCTGCTGCCTTCCATTTCACTCATATGGGCTTCTAAGTAGATACTAAATGACTCTGGAGATCTATTAAACAGAGAATGGATTGATAATTAAAACAAATTTCAAAGAGGTTGGCCTATGATCCTAATGTCAGTAGTATGACTGCAAAAGGCTTCCAAGAAGACAATAGAGTAACCTAGATGGAGCAGCAGTTGTTATGACCCCCAATAACCTTGATGTGGTTGCATTGGGCTTCCAAGAGAACACTGGGGGAAACTGCATGGAATGAACATAGTTAAGATCATGACTTCAGTGGGTATGGGGAGAACAGATGGTTTGGCGTCATTAGTTTAACTAGGTGTGTGGACTTCTAGAAAATGTGGTATTAAGGCACAGAAGTGGGAGTGGAGGAGTAGCCTAGTGGTTAGAACAGCTACATGATACCCAGAAGAAAAAGGCTTTGATTCCCACTGGTGCTCCTTAGGCAAGTTACTTTTCCTTCCATTGCCAGACCTTTTCTTCCAAGGCAATCTACTTACAGTGATACATTGCCAAGAAAACCCAGATGCAGCTGGGTTGCCAGGAGTCAGCACTAAAAAAAAGGGCACAGAAGGAGTTCTGAAGCTTGAACTAAGTATTGACCTTGTAAGAATCGAAGATGAAGATGACAAGCCCTGAAATGGTCTATAAATGGATGGCATTGGAGCAGAATATGGAGAGCATTGGTAGGAAAAGGGTTGAAGGCTCTGGTAAGATGAAATAGAGGAGGAAGGTAGGAGAGCTGATGGGTTGCGCATTGGAATTTATAAGTTCATCTACCCAAAATGGAAGAAGCATAGAACAAGCATAGTAGGCACCCTAGGTGAACCTTTCATCTCCCTCCCCCCACCCTGCAGAGTCTAATACTCCCTCTCCCTCATAGTCCAGCATCCCCCTCGCTGCCTAGTCCAATATTTTCCTGTCCCTCTCTCCCCCCCCACCCAAAGACCAGCAATCTCTCCCTCAGCAGTCTAGCATACTTTGCCCCCTCCCACGTGGTTATTGAGCAGCTCTCCATTCTCCTTCTGCTGCAGCAGGCGCAACAGCCAGACCTGCAGCTAAACTACAAGGAAGCATGGGGCCTCAGGACATGCACATGCCCTGCCCACCGTAACAGACCTGCAGCTGAACTACAAGGAAGCATGGGGCCTCAGGACATGCACATGCCCTGCCCACTAGGTAACAGGGACATGGCAGGGCTTCAGTATACATGTGGTGAGGCCCTGGCTTGTCTTTGAGCAGTTTCTTCAGATGGGTGGGTTTTGCACATACTGTGACAGTCATGAACCTCGCTTGTAAGCCAGGGAATGTGAAGTATGATCTCAGTCTCTCAGATTTACTGCTAATGCTCAGCAGAGAGCCTCTTTTTGGAGTTTGTAACATGTAACACATATGGTTAGTTTGTCAAGATGTGCTTGGAAATTCTTCTTTATCAAGCCTGTGGCTCCCAATACAATGGTGAATATTTCTGTATCTTTCTGCCATATTTTCTTGGTACTTCAGGATCTTCTGCCTCTCCACATGATTCACAGAATAATCACTTGGAACCGACATCTCTATTATCAATGCTGTCCTAATGTTTTTCTCCTTTATCACTATGTAGGGTTTCCTCATATACAGTTTCTTATCCGTTGGAATGGGAATATCCCAAGTGATCATAACTCTTCATCTGTGTAATTCTCTTAAGGTCATGATTCCTGTGCCTGTCATGCACAGTGATCTAGTGCTTACAGAGTTTCCAATGGATGAGGCCTGGCACTTAATTTCTGCCATCAGAACTTTACAGCCAGCTATGAGGTGAGTCACCATTTCTAGGTCTTTCTTACAGAATTGACATATGACATTGAACTTGAAGTTAAAGAAGAGGTTAAATATCTAGGTGTAACACTAGACACTTTTCTTTCCAGACCCACATCAAAAACCTAACGAAAACAATACAATAAGATCCGTCTCCTATGACACTTAAAACCCCTACTACAGCTCTCTGACTTTAGTACTATAATGCAAGCCTTCATCACTCACATATAGACTACTGTAATAGTCTACTGCATGGTCTTCCTAAAGTATCCCTTCACCCGCTCATCATGGCACAGCATTTGGCCGCACAAATTATTCACAACTCTCGCCGTAGAGATCACATAACACCAATTCTATTTGACCTACATTGGCTGCCGATCCAAAGCCGGATCAAATATAAAATTTTGATGATTACATTTAAGATCATTAGGAAAATAGCTCTCACTACTTTCTCCCACCTGATCAAAGTTGTATCTAATGACCGACAAAGAAGAAATCAAATGATCAACTTCCTCACTATTCCTCCAGAATTCCGTAATACTAAACAATGCACTAGCAATAGAGCCTTTGAATACTTATCCCCAACACTCTGGAACTCACTGCCAACTAGCCTTCAGAATATTACAGACCTATCTACGTTCCGATCCCACCTTAAAACCTACCTCTTCATTGAACATTTCGGTCACAACGTAATCTCAACTGATATCGACCCTACTCAATAACTACTTCTCTCACTAATCTAACCATCAGTCCTTTCCCACCCCCCCCTTCCCCCTAAACCTACCCCTAAATTTAATGACGCTTTGTCATTAAAATTGTATATAAGTTATTTTAGTTGAATTATGTAAACTTGTAATTCCCTGTTTCAGCACCAGTTATACTGTTAACTTGTTTTATGTATCTGTTGTTCATTTGTAAACCGCTATGATTACCTGAAATAGTGGTATAAAAACCACACAAATAAATTGCAGTTTTTTCAGTGCTCACTGTAAACCATCTCATCTATAAGCCGTTGTCCTGGGCTGCAACTATCAATCTCTCATCCTTCGGTTTCAGTTCACCTCTCCTTAACCATTCATGGTCTGTTCTTGATCGACAAAGGGGTCCTGGAGTAACACTCTGTACTTCCCACTGTTATTTGTGCATCTGCCACTTGTTTTTCCTCGTTTGCTGATCTAATTCCTTGAAAAACGTTTTCTCTTCTTTTGCAAATTCTGTTGCTTCCTTCCCTGTGCGTGCTTGTGGATTCTCATTCATTCCTTCTAGTCATCAGAACGCTGGTCCAGGTTTCATGATGGAGACAGATTCTGGACGTTTACTTTCATATTTCAGCGCTTTTTGCGTATTTGGATCCGATGATGCTGTTAGGCAGGCCTCTGTAGGTGTAATCAATCTCTATGAGGCCCAGCCCTCCTTCAGCTCTAGGAATGTACAGTCTTGGCATATGCTGATTCTTGTACATTAATACATTGGCATCAAGGAGTTTTCTTGTTCACACATCCAGTTTTTCAAGACATAAGAACATAAGATATGCCATACTGGGTCAGACCAAGGTCCATTAAGGCCCGTATCCTGTTTCCAACAGTGGCCGATCTAGGTCCCAAGTACCAGCAGTTTCCCTAAAAGACACATAGATTCCATAACAATTGTATTGGGGCAAGCAGTGGATATCCCGGGTCTCCTTTAAGAAGCTAGTCCACAATCCCAAAACTGTAGGAGAGTACAGGAATTGCCAGCTGATTGATGGCTTATATCTTATTCCATGATGTTAAAGCTCTTTTCAATAATGATTTTAATCTCCTGTAGTATCCTTTACTGATCTTTTCTCTCAGTAATTTCTGTTTGAGTGTCGTTCCTCCCTCTACTCCGAGATACTTATATACGCCTTGCTCGGTGGAGCTGTAGAGCTTCAGGTCATCTACAATAGTAAAGGGAATGTTACCTCTAGGGTGTTACCTTCTTTAAGATTCAGGCTAAATCTGTATCCCAAAGAGTTGAGAGTATTCATTAGATTAAGCACCATACAAAACAGAAGTGGCAACAGAGAATCTTCCTGCAATATTCCTTGTTGGATTTTGAGGTTAAGAATGATGTACTGACCATCTTGTCATGGTGAACTTAATGTACTTTATCAAACCAGGCTTTATCTTATATAGTACATCTCGAGGCAATTTATTATCCCAGAGTGTGGGACATACATGTGTAGAGGCCCTGCTTCTTTGTAGTTTAGCGGCTGATCTGCTTGCTTGCTATTCCACCCGCCTCAAATTGGAGGTAGAGGGAGAAATTTAAAACACCGGCCTAGTCTGCCTGATAACTTTTGCCAACCCTGGAATCTTGGCGCTGTAGGCAGCTGATGGGTTTGTTTAATGGAAGCACTGGCCCTGATTACTGGGCAGGTTGAATGGGCCAGTTTTGTCTTTTTCTGCCGTCATTTACCATATTTCTATACCTAGAAAGGATAATGATTTGCTTTCTAATACTAGCCCAGGCACAGAATGAAGAAGTCTGCAGAAGATCCATCTCTCTCTTAATGTCCTTGTGGATGGGTTTAGAGTCAACCCATTTGTGCTATGTTCCACTTTACTGTGACTAAAGCAATCACAGCAAACTATACTGCATAACGATAAAACGGAATGTTTCCCAGGATCTCTCCTGTCTGTGACATCTAGCAGAATTCGTCAATTTCCCCCTGAGTCAGAGGTTCAAACCCAGAGTGGGAGACTGGGATGTGTGAATGTTATCGATAATGCTGCCGTTTTTACACTGGTTTTTAATGATGGATCTTCACGCCAGCTTTGGGCAGGTGTGAAGATCTAGCTGGGAGCAAAAGTATCATCTGAGTTGAAGTTTGACACTTTACTTCAGATGATCCAGGCATCAGGGAAAACAGGTATCCATCTTCCTCCCACTCTCCCTGACAGAAACCAAATCCCCAGTGGTCCAACGGCCCCAATCCCTCTGCCTACCAAATAAAAAAAAATTCTCAGTGGCCCAGAGGCCCCCAATCTCCCCCCTCACCCAACCCCCCCAGTGGCCCAAATCCCCCCACCCACCTTTAATCTGGGGCAGGAGAGTAGTCCACATACTCCTACCCCTGCGGCACCATATTGAAAAATGGCAGCACCTGGCTCCATGCAGTGCATCCAGGTAGGGTCAAAATGCCTTATATGGCAGAGCGACCCTGATCCTGGGATGCACAAACTGTCCCAGGATGCAATGGGGGAGGGGTAACTCTGCCATATAAGGCATTTTTTTGCCTTATTTGGCAGTTTGACCCCACTCGGTGCATCTCGTGATGCATCATGCAGGGCAAACTGCTGCCATTTTTCATGTTGGCAGCAAAAGGGCAGGAGCATGTGGGCAATGCCCCCGCCTCAGATTAAAGGTACCAGGAGGGGGGGGGGGGGCTGCCGCTTTTGATCCTGATCTGCTAAGTCTCCAATGTGTTTCTTTACCTTCCCCAGATATATCCTTGTCCTCAACTGTTGTCTGTCTTGATTAGAATGTAAGCTCTAATGAGTAGGGACCCTAAGAACATAAGATATGCCATAGTGGGTCAGACCAAGGTCCATCAAGCCCAGTATCCTGTTTCCAACAGTGGCCAATCTAGGTCACAAGTACCTAGCAGTTTCCCCAATAAGACACAGGTTCCACAATGTTTGTACTGGGGCAAGCAGTGGCTATCCCGGGTCTCCTTTAAAAATGGTTTATGGACCTTTCCTCCAGGAACTTGTCCAAACCTTTTTTAAACTCAACTACACTAACAGCTTTTACTACCTCCTCCAGTAACGAATTCCAGAGTTTGATTACACATTGAGTGAAAAAATATTTTCTTTTATTAGTCTTAAATAGGTTACCCTGTAGCTTCATTGCATGTCCCCTAGTCTTTCTATATTTTGATGGTGTAAATAATTGATCTACGGTTTTAAGATACAGCGACCAGAATTGCACACAATATTTAAGGTGCGGTCACACCATGGAATGATATAGAGACATTATAATATCCTTTGTTTTATTCTCCATTCCTTTCCTTATGATACCTAGAATTCTATTTGCTCTCTTGGCCGCTGCTGCACACTGAGTGGAGGGTTTCAACATGTTATCCATGATGACTCCTAAATCTTTTTCTTGGGTGGTGGTTCCTAATGTGGAACCTTGCATCGTGTAACCATAGTTTGGGTTTTTCTTTCGTAGGTGCATATCTTTGCACTTCTCCACATTAAATTTTATCTGCCATTTGAATGCCCAGTCTTCCAATTTGTCAAGATCCTTTTGCAATTTTTCACAATCCTCATGGGCTTTAACAACTTTGAATAATTTTGTGTCATCTGAAAATATGATCACCTCATTCGTTATTCCCATTTCCTGGTCATTTACAAATATGTTAAAAAGCAGCGGACCCAGCATAGATCCCTGGGGTACTCCACTAGTCACCTTTCTCCACTGGGAAATTGGCCATTTAGCCCTACCCTCTACTTTCTATCTTTTAACCAGTTCCTGATCCACAATAGTACACTGCCTCCTATCCCATGACGTTTTAATTTCACCAAGAGTCACTCATGAGGGACCTTGTCAAAGGCTTTCTGAAAATCCAGATGCACTATATCAGCCGACTCACCTTTGTCTACCTGTTTATTCACACCTTCAAAAAAACATAACGGATTAGTAAGACAAGACCTTCCTTGGTTAAAGTCATGTTGGCTATCTCCCATTAAGCCATGACTATCTACATGTTCAGTCATTTTGTTCTTTATAATGGTTTCTACCATTTTTCCTGGTACTGAAGTCAGGTTCGCTGGTCTGTAGTTTCCCAGATCACTCCTGAAACCCTTTTTAAAAATTGGCGTTACATTGGCCATCCACCAATATTCAGGTATTACAGATGATTTTAATGCTTTTAATCTGGGAGGTTGCTCAACCAGTGTTGTCTTAATGTTGTTTCATACCCTCATGTTAAATGTTGTAAAGTACCCACATGTTGAATGTAACCCAATTGTGATGTGTTGTAACCACTTTGATTTTAGGATAAGGTGGTATACAAGTATGTCTAAATAAATAAATAAAATAAATACTTGGGAGTCAGGAATGATTAGAAGGGAGGTTCATGACTGTCATGGAGTAGTCTAATGGTTAGAGCACTGGCTTTGAACCCAAAAAAACAGGTTTCAGTTCCCAATGAGCTGGCCTTGGGCAAGTCACTTTCCTCTCCATTGCCTCAGAAAAAAAAATCCAAGTTATCAATGTCCCTGTTTAATGTACATTTCTACATGTAAGATACAATGCAAACTGTTTTGACTGAAATGTTAAAGCAGTATATAAAACCTGATAAATAAATGTGCAACACTAATCTATTTGGAGAAATTTCCCCCTGCAGCTCAGTATAGCAGATCCAGCTGTGCACAAAACAGAAATGGTAAAACAGATGTCTATAAAAGTTAGGCATATTTCCATGACTTAGCAACCCTGATCTACAGGCACAGGTGACTGAGCATGAAAAACATGGAGGGAATTGGGCACTAGAAGTCACGGCACAGAGAGATGGCGGGGGATGCAGGTTCTGAAGGGAGATATTTTTCAGCCAGTCCAGGCAGATGGTCTTCCATCCCTGTGCATTATGGTACTTGTAGTTCCTGATTCCTCTCTTTGCAATCAACTAGACAATACCACAGTAATTCAGGATGGCGACATAAGTTGGGCCAGTCTTGAAACCTTTCCAGGCACCGTCTGTGTGAGAGAGGAAAGCAGCCAGAAATAGCAAGGAAGGACTGTAATGAAGGCTTCAACAAATCTGATTCCCGGCTCAGATGAAGTGAGAGGGGAGGAAAGGTCAGGAGAGAGTTTCTTGGACAGGGAGTGGGCCTACAGGGGCTAGCTGCAAAGCAGTGGTATTTGGATAACTTCAAAGCCATCTTAAGTGCTATCTGGAGAGTTGCAAGAGCTGACCACCCTCCAGATACTGCTGTTTGAATATCTGGATTATACTGAAATAGCAGATGTTTTGAATATAGGGCCTGAGCGCCTAAATTTAGGCGTCAAAGTTTAAGAATCTAAGTTTTCCATTGAAAATTCATTTTAATTTAAGAGCTTAAAAGTTAAGGAGGGATATTCAAAGGGGCCAGCACACTTGACAGACATGCCAACCATGTTAATGCCTTTATCTGGGATATTCAGCGGCTCTAACGCTGTTAGCAACGGGACGTTCTGGGGGTGGCAGTGGTGATATTGAGCCGCTGCCCAGTTATGGCAAATCGGCAAAAGTAAGGCACAGCAAAGGTTCGCCCAACTCTTGCCACAGCAGCTAACTGTGCAGTGGCTGAATATCGCTGCCCGGTTAGCTTCCTGGCACCCAGATATTCAATAGCAGGACCCAGATATGACCCTGGCATTGAATATGCGGATTTAGGTTTCAGCGGCTGGCTCGCTGCTGAAACCGTCTTAGCTGCTGCCGCTGAATACCCCCAATGTGCGGATTTAGGTTTCAGCGGCCGGCTCGCTGCTGAAACCGTCTTAGCTGCTGCCGCTGAATACCCCAAATGTGCGGATTTAGGTTTCAGCGGCCGGCTCGTTGCTGAAACCGTCTTAGCTGCTGCCGCTGAATACCCCCAATGTGCGGATTTAGGTTTCAGCGGCCGGCTCGCTGCTGAAACCGTCTTAGCTGCTGCCGCTGAATACCCCCAATGTGCGGATTTAGGTTTCAGCGGCCGGCTTGCTGCTGAAACCGTCTTAGCTGCTGCCGCTGAATACCCCCAATGTGCGGATTTAGGTTTCAGTGGCTGGCTCGCTGCTGAAACTGTCTTAGCTGCTGCCGCTGAATACCCCCAATGTGCGGATATAGGTTTCAGTGGCCGGCTCGCTGCTGAAACCGTCTTAGCTGCTGCCGCAGAATACCCCCAATGTGCGGATTTAGGTTTCAGCGGCCGGCTCGATGCTGAAACCGTCTTAGCTGCTGCCGCTGAATACCCCCCTCTATGCTTAGAAATGTCAGCCTGTCATTCTTTTGCCTTTTTTCTTGCCCTAAATCCACTCCTGTTGCTACCCACTTTTATACTCCTAAATTTTGAGTATAAATTTAGGTACTCAGCCCTGGTAAATTTTCATAGAGGCCAATTTAGGAGCATTAACTGTCAAAGTTAGGAGCAGAAATCCTTTGTATATCAGGCCATCAGTGACAGAAAGTCATATACTCGTATGTACAGAAAACGTTTATAGTTGTGATGGGTTTCTGGAAGTTCATCCTCTAGTGCCCATATGTGATAACAAACTCCTGAGGAAGATATGCCCTGACTCTGGGTTTTGAACAGCTGTATAACATTCCCAAAACATTAGCAGCTGATGATAGAGGAGGCAGAAGAGTTTGGAGCTGATCCCTAAGAATCGTTGACTCTAAATGGAACACTAATCCATCAGTGTTGGAACAAGGCGGAGCCGCCCAGACTCTGTCATAATCAGCTTTTCTGTCGTGATCTTGTAGTTTTACGGGTCATGCTGCACCATGATAATTTGATTTAAGACAGTTACAATAACTTAAAAACCTAAAAGCAACCCCCGCCCCTAATTCTTCTCATTTCCACCCCAAATATCTCATCCAAAACACAATTCACCACTTTCTACAGCATGTAAAGCACTCTCTAAAACACCAAATCTTTACCAGCTTCTGAAACCCTAAGTAAAGTGACTCATCTCACCTCATGTGGAACTGAGTTCCAATATAGCTAAAAGCAGATTGCCTCGTACTTTCCAGAAGAACCATACTCAAAGGCAATAAAGACAGCAAAACCTGAACACTGGAACGCAGAGGACAAGACCATTTTAAATACTCTTTGCATACAAAATATTGCATTTTATCGTAATGATTTTTAGTTAAAGGAATTATATTTGATGTGCTTTACATTGGAATGTGCAGTGTGAGTCACAGGTACGAAATAAGAATATTCTGGTTAATGTTTCATGTATTTTTGTACTTCTCCTTTCATTAGAATGCTTTGCATTTAAGGAGAGCTGCTGAGCTTCCCTACTGTCTCCACAGCATCCCCAACCTTAACCAGTAGAGGGAATTAAATGCTGACAGAAGATGTGGACCCAGATTTTATGCATAGGAGTGCCCAGCTTGCTACAGTCCAAATGCATGACCTTACATTTTTTAACATTAAATCTCAGCTGCCAAATTCTAGACCATTCTTCAAGCTTAGCTAGATCCCTCCTCATGTTATCTACACCTTCCTGGGTGTCTACTCTATTGCAGATTTTGGTATCATCTGCAAAGAGGCAAACCTTACCCGACAGCCCTTCCGCTATATCACTAACAAAAATGTTAAAAAGAATCAGACTAAGGACAGATCCCTGGGGCACACCACTGGTAACATCCTTCTCCTCAGAGTGAACTCCATTTACCTGTACCCTTTGTCGCCTCCCACTCAACCAATTTCTAACCCAAGCAGTAACTTTAGGGTCCATCGCTATGGTGCTCAGTTTGTTTATAAGTTGCCTGTGAGGAACAGTGTCAAAGGCTTTACTGAAATCTAAATACACCACATCTAGGGCTCTCCCTTGGTCCAACTCCCTGGCCACCTAGTCAAAGAAATCAATAAGATTTGTCAGACAAGACCTTCCTCTGGTGAATCCATGCTGCCTCGGATCCTGTAATCCGCTGGACTCCAGAAACCTCACTATTTTCTCTTTCAGCAGCGCTTCCAATAATTTACTCACCACCAAAGTTAAACTAACCGGCCTGTAGTTTTCAACCTCACCCTTACTTCCGCTTTGTATAAAGGGACCACATGTGCCTCTTCCAGTCCTTGACAACAGCCAATCATAGTCTGGTATTTGTAACCATGGGATCAGGGTATACCCTTAAAAACAGAGAAGTGGAAGTAGGAGTATGACGTATTTTGCATGAAGAAGGACCGGGAGTTTCGAGGTTTGAAACATGACGTTATGTACATCATCTTTCTAAGTATACGTCATTGATATTGGAGGTTGAAGAACCGAGAGGAAGTGCTTATTGCAAAGACACTACACCGGATAAATGTTGGAAATGCCTCTGGAAAAGGACGGAGGATGATGAAGATGAATAGCATCGGTTGACGTGAACGCTCGGAGTGAGCGATTAGTAGAGCCAGAATTATCTCCATATGATGGTTGGAGAACGGTGGAGGATATAGCAGCTAAGTATTTATGGATGGTTCATTACGTGATAACCTTTCTAAGGATAATTGGGGTATTGTCCCTTGGTGTAATTGTGAAGGAGGGTTGATTCCCTCTTTTAAAAAGAGAATAAAAGGTCTTTTAAAAAGAGAATAAAAGGAAGATTTTGCCTTGAGAAAGGATTGTTCCTATCACGGCAAATCATCCAACAAAAATTTGAATCAGTAATGTTAAGAGGGCTTGGGGTTTATCTCTTTTGCTATTTCTTGTTCTTCCAGTCCTTTGGCACCACTCCTGACTCCAACGAGGCATTGAAAAGGTCAGTCAGTGGAGCTGCTATAAAATGTCCCTAAGTTCCCACAGTATTCTAGGGTGTATCCCATCTGGTCCCATCACTTTGTCTACTTTAAGTTTAGCTAGTTTCTCATGAACACAATCTTCTGTTCAAGATGCCCCTCGCTTCTATTCCTGTTTGTGGGTGTTTTCTGAGGTCCTGCTCCTGGTTCTTCATCTGTGAGCACAGAACAGAAATATTTGTTAAGCAATTCCGCTTTATCCTCATCAGCTTCTACATATTCCTCCCCTTCACCTTTGAGTCTGACAATACCACTTTTGCCCTTCCTCTTCTCACTAACATATCTGAAAAATGTCTTATCCCCCCATTTTATTGCTTTGGCTATTTCCTCCCCTTTTTTTAAATCTTTGCTTTCTTGACTACTTTGCTAGCTTCTCTAAGTTTTTCCAAATACCGAGGAATTGTCATGCCGCCCTCCTCCCCCAGGTGAGACAATGGATGCTAGGAGGGGGGGGGAGCGGTATTGCAATTCCTGCCACGGCAAGTCTCAAGGCAGCAGTAGCAGCAGTGTGGTGAGCCAGGGGAAGAGGGGATGGCACAGCAGCATGGTGGCCCGGGGGGGGGGGGGGGGTGGTGTCTGACTAGGGTAGCAGAAACTCTTAGGTCAGCCCTGCATCCATCCCATGACAACCACAATATCACTTGCAAGCAGACAAATCAACAGAGAAATAGAATCAGTGATGCATTTCCCTCATACTATGCAAAATATAAAGATAATGGATGTAAATTCTAAAAACTGACATATTCTAATCACTAAATTGAAAATAACATTTTTTTCTACCACCTCAGTCCCCATTGTGGAGTTGGGGACAGAGGCTGCCAAAGAGATGAGGGTCTGAGACACAGCTCTAAAATCGGGGACATCTGGTAATCTTAACAGTCAGCTTCTGCACAGACAAAAGGAAACATTGATCCAAGTGAAAGAAATCATTTGTACTGCACCTTACTTACAGAAAGCCCCATTTCATGGGGAGATTTTCCACCCACACACTCTAAACAACATTCAGCACTGCCTGTCCTCTTCCCCTCCCCTAGGGCGTCAGGTTATCAGGCATTTTTCAATGTGTGCCTAGGCCACAATACCAGATATTATGAGATCCATCTACTGAGATGATGGGTGGGGGAAGAGAAGGGAGGAGGGAATACAACTGTCAATCAGCTTCAGATTTTGTGTGATCTCAATCTTTAGAAAAGCGTAGGTTTTGTATTATTGGAATGTTCTTTAATCTAAAGGGGGAATGTGACACTGACTTCTGGGATTTCAGTCCTGACGGATTCTGCAGCTGTCTTATTCCCGCTTTGCTACAAAGCTTCATTCTCGCCTTGTTTCATGTCATCTGGATCCCATCAGGAGTCATCATGCACTCCACTTCCCGATTTGCTTTCTTCACCCACGGAGAGTTTTTGTGAGAATTTCTCCTCATTCACCTGGTATTGCACTATTGTTAGACCATGAATATAAACCATGTGCTGCCAGTTGGGATTAAGAGAAAACAGCAGCTCTGCATCTCTCTGGGCAGACCGATTTCTATGGCTGAGCCAGCAGATGTATTGTTCTTCAGTGCTGCTGCTTTGGTTACTAACGTCCACTCACCACAGAAGCAGGATTTGAGTCTGTTTCTTCTACCCAGCACACAGATTTCCTAGCCACAACCTTCTAAAAGAAGAGTGGGTTAGGGATGGGTCCCAGCCAGGACTCTCGCAAGGAGTGGTCAAAAAGGGGAACCACCCAGGGTTCTAAGCTGGGTGAAGCATCAAGCTGCCCTCTGGCATTAGTCTGCGATCATACAAGCCCAAAAGGGAAGGAGACACTAAAAGCAAGCCTTGCCCTCAGTGCCTTCTTGTCCAGTGGCTGCCCTAGACCTAGTCTACTGCATGGCACTACAGACTACTAACTACCAGGAGTCTGAGAAACTTCTGTGCAGATAGTATGAATCACAGTTAGTTCAAGGAATAGAAAACTGAGCTACGACTGCTTTCAAAAATGGACTTGGCTGCTAGCAGTCAGAGCACTGGGCAGTCTCAGAGCTTCCATCCACTTTTCATTGTTTGATCCTGGCCTTCAGGAGCCTTGGCTGACCATGTTTGATCAAACTCATGTCTCATTAACCAGCTAAGCCCCAGCTCTTAACCAGATCTTACGTTAACCTAACTTTGCTAGAGCATTCACCTTCTCTCCAGATTATTTGACCCCACATCAAGCTCCTCTCCAGAGCTGTAAAGTGTCACTGTGTTTTAAACATTTGCTTTTCTTTATCACAGCTTGGACAAAGTGCAACTCAGACTAAAAAATAAAGATTTATTGGGCTTTTCATAGAGTCCCCGAGGCTTGAGAAAGGAGTTATTGCAGCCCCCTTACCAGCCAACTTCCAAGAGCCATAAACCTTCCATTAGAAGCAGCAATGTGGGGAAAAGGCATTTATTCCTGCTGGAGCAGCTAGTGCTGGGAAGATAGGCAGTAAAACCCAAAGCTATTGGTTTCTTTCAGTGTGTTTTTGATTCAACCTCTGCGTGAAATAAATAATGCAGAATCAGAGTGTGCTCTGGCAAGTCAATGAAAGAAAATTGTATTGACTGGGCTGTTGAGCAAATAAGAGTTTATTGAACACAGACACTAACTCCTTAATTTCTTTTTGTAAGTGCACAGTCACTGTTTAAAGATGAAACAGAACTGAATGTTATTTGTGAGGCTTAAAGAAGGCCAGAGGTTCATCAAGTCCAACTTCTGGGAATTGCCTAACTGCTCTCTCTAGATGGTGATCCTCAGGAAGATGATAAAACACTGATGTCACCAGTTCTGCAGCACAATGCAAAAAAATGCTCCATCCTCACCTCACATATGAGCGATTGGGGTTTTCCCCTGAGCATCCTCACCAAGCACCAGACCTCAACAGAATCCTCTCAGGAGTAATGTCTCCAAACAGGGTAGTTTTGTGCATATCATGACAGTAATGGACCTCACTCCTAAGCCAGGCACAAAGGGTATTATCTCAGTTTCTAAGATTTACTGTTGGTGTTCACCTTAATAAACAGAGCTTCCTTCTGGAGTTCCTATGATGTAATGTGTATATTGTTGTTGTTAAGTGCCATCGAGTCGGTGTCAATTCATGATGACCCTCTGAATAGTTGATCTAAACTGTGTTCGGTCTTCAGTCAGGCGGCTCATTGTTGACAGAGTGGCACCCATAGCTGCTGTTATTGTATCGATCCATCTCATTGCTTCCTCTCTTGCATTGACCTTCTACCTTGCCAAGCATGATGTCTTTCTCTCTCTCTTTGCATGGTGTGTCCAAAGTATGAAAGCCAAAGTCTTGCCATCTAAGCTTCTAAGGAGAGTTTAGGTTTGATCTCTAGCAGTGACTGGTTTGCTCTTTGGGCAGTCCATGGAATACACAGTATTCGTCGCCAGCACCATAAGCCAAAAGCATTGATTCAGGCAACTTATAAAGGTGTGCTTGGATATTGCTTTTAATCAGGCCTATGGCTCCCTATACATATGATAGAAAATATTTCTGTATATTTCTGCCCCATTTTCTTAGTCTCTGACTGCATTTCTTGGTAATTCAGGATTTTCTCTCTCCATCCGATTCATAAAATGATCTATCAATGCCATTCTTGGGAGTCTCTTCTTTACCACTGTGTCTGGTTTGCTTGCATCAAATTTCTAATGGTTAGAATGGGAAAGTCCCAGGTGAATACGACCTCTTCATTCTCCAAAATTCTCTTAGGGTCAGGATTCTAGTGCTTTTACATAATTTACAGTGGATGAGACATGCCAACCCATTGTGTCTTTCTATACAGATTTTCTTCCATCACTGAGAGGATGAATGGCTATTCCTAGCTGTACCGCACAGAATCTGCATTTGTTTGTTTTACCAGAACGTGAAGGTCCCCATGAGTGAACTCAAGTGTACAGTTGCATCAACTATCTATGAATCCAGACCGTGGCACAATCTCTATGGGAACATTTCTCAGCTTCGACCCCTGTGACTCCCCAAGACTCTGGCATTCATCAGATATATCTATATATTTGATCTTGGAGCAGAATAACTTGTGTGTACTCTGAACGCTTGTCCTGTTTAAGAGTCTTAAGGATTGGATTTTGGAACCATTCCTTTATGGGAATCTTGGTCTCTACATAGAATGACAAGTCTGCCTGCCCATGATTCTTAAATACAACTATAGATATGCATTTTCCCTGATGTTTTATTATTATACTCAACCAAACACAGATGACTAACATTTTTACTTTAATTATGTAAAGGAGCAAAAAATGCTTTTTAAACTCTGTTAAAAAGGTATCATATAAAATAAACTAAGAACTTCAAAAGATCAGGCTATGAGTATGATTATTGGTTGAATATGAATATTTTGTGAGGTACTATTTCACTCTTTGTGTTTATTTTAATTTTGTTTATTATTTTGTATTTTCTCTTTTTCCTTACCATGGCTATTTAAAGTAGCTTACCAGTCGTGGGGAGAAAATGTATTCTTGGAGGGGAAGCTTTCATTTGAAGCTGAGTTCCACGAGCTCTCAACAGCAGAAGGATGGCTAGGAAACAGTGTGTCACCATTGTAACTACTTCCACTTCTGTCCAGACAGACATCCTGATTTGCTGTGAGGAGTTGGTTTAGCATGAAAGATGCCTGCAGATTAACTCCCTCAGGAAACAGGTGATGGAACTGAAGGAGGAATTGGTAACAATGAAGACTACATAGATGAGGCATCTTCAGCAGAGATGAAGCTGAAGCTGAAGGATTAGATGACAGCTGGATACAGGTTACCAAAGCCATTGAAAGTGACACCCTGACTCCGCCTTCCGTGGAATGGAAGAATTGGAGTGCAGTCCTAGAAATATAAGAAAAAAAAGTCCCAGGATCACAAGGAACTAAAAGTTGTATACCCCAAAGCTGCAACCACTGTGCCTAAGAAATAAAGGGTGGTGACTCCCTTCTGAGGGCTCCAGAGGTATGCAGCTGATGATCAGATATGACCCCTGCTGGGTGCCAGGATCTGAGACACTAAATAGGGATTTCTGAGATTCATCACATCTACAGACTACTAGCCGATATGGCTCATCAATTGGAATGAAGAGTGCTACTAGGCATCCCCCTCCCATCCCACATTTCAAAAGTGACATTGTGGCTCTAGATGAAACAAAGACTTGCTCAGGTGGTGTTCTTCTCAATCCTCTCAGTCAAGGACAATGGTCAAGGCAAAGAAAATCATGTTTTGGAGATGAATGCATGCCTGCATGGATGGTGTCAATGAGAGCATTTCTCGGGCGTTTCTCCAAATGGGTTAGTTTTGCACATACCGTGTAGAGCTGAAGTACCATCTCCAATCTGTAGCATCCCTGTTGCCATGGAGGAGAGAGGTCACGTGACAGGAGAGCATCACCCTGGTGTGGCAGGAAGTGATTCTGTAGCTAGGACATGTCCTCCAGGTAATGTAAAACCCTCTCGCATTGAGGAAGCTTCTCCAGGGCCATGTGCCCATGAGGGAAGGGTTAGGACAGTTGTTATAGCTGGTGATTCAGCTATTAGGCATGTAGATAGCTGGGTGGCTGTTGGACATGAGGATCACCTGGTAACATGCCTGTCTGGTGCGAAGGTAGCAAACCTCACGCATCATCTAGACAAAATCTTAGATAGTGCTGGGGAGGAGTCTGCTGTCTTGGTACATGTCGGTACCAATGACATAGGAAAGTGTGGTAGGGAGGTTCTGGAGGCTAAATTTAGGCTTTTAGGTAGGAAGTTGAAATCCAGAACTTCCAGGGTAGCGTTCTCCAAAATGCTTCCCGTTCCACATGTAGAACCCAAAAGGCAGGCAGAGCTCTGGAATCTCAATGCATGGATGACACGATGGTGCAAGGAAGAGGGTTTTGGATTTGTTAGGTACTGGGAAACATTCTGGGGAAAGGAGGGGCTTTTCCAAAGAGATAGGCTCCACCTTAACTGGGATGGAACCAGGCTGCTGGCATTAACCTTTAAAAAGGAGATAGAGCAGCTTTTAAACTAGATATTAGGGGAAAGCTGACAGTCGCCCAAGAGTGCATGGTTCGGAAGAATGTATCCTTGAAGGATACTAGCAAAAGATTGAAGTTAGGGTATATCAGCAGAGAGGTTCCAATAAAGACAAAAGTAGCCCAAAAGCCCTTGAGTACAGAACAGACAGAACTTAACGATTCCAAATTACCCCTGCCTACCGATAGCCAGATTAATATGAATAAAATACAGCCTCTAAAATGCCAGAAGTCTAAAAAATAAAATGGGAGAGTTAGAATATATAGCACTAAATGAGAGGTTATATATGATTGGCATCTCAGAGACATGGAAGGAGGACAACCAGTGGGATACTGTGATACCTGGGTACAAACTATAGCGTAATGATAGAGCAGATCAAATTGGTGGTGGGGTTGCACTCTATGTTAGAGAGGGCATTGAGTCACAAAGGATTAAAGTTTTGACTAATAATTTAGCATCAAGATTAATCAAAGAAATTGGTCTATATGAGGAACACTCTTGTTTGCCTTTCCCTTCTTTATATATTATTGTTATACCTGTCCATCCCATAGTATCCGCTAAATCCCTTCCCTCTCTTGGCAGATTGAACAGTCTCACTAACGATTCTAGCAATATTTCTTCAAAATGATGATAAAAACGCGCTGTCAGCCCATCTAACCCCGGGGCTTTAGTGTTTGATGCATAGATTAAAGGAGATGAGGTAGGGGACAGGTGAGAAAGTTGTGGAACAATGGAAGAGTGTGTGTAAGTGGTTGGAAAAATGGAAGGAATAAAGAGTGGGAGTGCTAGAGAAAATATGAGAGGGATTCTATACAAAATTTAAATAAACTTTTACTGAAAGGATAAATGGTGATTGGGTGAAAGGAGAGAGGATATTAATTCAATAATGGATGAGGTTGGATGAGCGGGGGAGGGTGGGAGAGGGTGGTTAGAAAGGGAATGGGATAAAGAGTATTTAGAGTAATATTACATGAATTAATAAATAGAATATATAACTGTTAATAAATACAAATGTTGTGTGAAGTTTGATATATAAATGTTATGTGTAGTTTGATACATGTTAAGTGAAGTTTGTAATGATACTAAATACTTAATAAAATGATCAAATGGAAAAATTTTGCAGGAAACAAAATTCACTGTAGAATCTCTATGGATTGAAATTCCACATAAAAAGGGGGAAGGGAAGGCGATGGCAGTGGGGTTGTAGTATCGACCACCTGGCCAGAATGAACAAATGAATGATGAAATGCTCAAAAAAATCAGGGAAGCTAACAAAAGTTACAGTACAGTAATAATAATGGGTGATTTCAATTACCTTGGTATCGACTGAGTCAGTATCACAGCAGGACATGCTAGGGAGATAAAGTTTCTAGATGAAATAAATGACTGCTTCATGGAGCAGATGGTTCATGAACCGACCAGAGGGGAAGCCATTTTGGAACTAGTCCTTAGTGGAACACAAGATCTGGTGCAAGAGATAAGGGTGTTGGGGCCACTTGGCAACAGTGATCATAGCTTGATCACATTTGATTTAATAAATGGAGGAAGGATGGTAAGGAAATCCACAGTACTACCTTTTAACTTTGAAAAGGGAGACTATGATAAAATGAGGAAATAGTTAAGAAAAAACTAAAAGGAGCACTTGCAAAGGTTAAAGATTTACATCAAACATGGATGTTGTTTAAAAAATACTATCTTAGAAGCTCAGACCAGCTGTATTCCATGCTTTAAGAAAAATGGAAGGAAGTCCAAATAACTGTCAGCATGGTTTAAACGTGAGGTCAGAGAGGAGGCTGTTGTTGCCAAAAAAGCATCTTTCAGGAAATGGAAAAAGGAGCCAAATGGCGAAAACTGGAAACAACATAAGCAGTAGCAAGTTAGATGTGAGGTATTGATAAGGCAGGCAAAGAGGAATTTGAGACAAATCTTGCTGTGGAAGCAAAAATGCATAATAAAGACTTTTTCAAATACATTCATAGCAAAAAACCTGTGAGAGAGTCAGTTGGACCTTTAGATGATAGAGGGGTAAAAGGGGCACTAAGAGGGGACAAGGCCATAGCGGAGAGACTGAATGAATTCTTTGCTTCAGTCTTTACTAAGGAAGATGTAGGGATGTCAGACAGTGGAATTACTAGAATGTCCCCAAGTTTCTTCAATATTCTGAGATGGATCCCATCTGGTCCCATTGTCTTGTCTACTTTTAGTTTAGCTAGACCCTCACAAACACAGCCTTTTGAAAATTGTTCAAGATCCCTGTCTCTTCTGTTCCTCCTTGTGAGTGTTTTCTGAGGTCCTGCTCCTGTCCCTTCATCTGTGAACCCAGAACAGAAATATTTGTTAAGAAATTCTGCTTTATCCTCTTCAGCTTCTACATATTCCCCCCCTCCCTTCACCCTTGAGTCTGACAATACCACATTTGCCCTTCCTCTTCTCACTAACATATCTGAAAAATGTCTTCTCCCCATTTTTTTATTGCATTGGCTATTTCAGATTTTTTTTGTATTTTTGCTTTCTTGACTACTTTGTTAGATTCCGTAAGTTTTTACAAATATAAACGCTATTATGTAAAAACTACTATTAAAGCTTTGGAATTACAGAGCTTAAAAGGGAGAGAGGAGGCATTGTGGGTTAAACTAGAAAGAGGGAAAGAGAAATCTATTTGCATTGGTGTGATATACAGACCTCCCTCACAAGAGGAAGAGGTGGACAGAGAGTTAATTGAAGACATACGCAGCATTGCTAGGAAAGGGGAAGTGCTACTGATAGGAGATTTCAATATGCCAGATATTGATTGGCACATTCCTGCTGCAGTATCATCTAGAAGTAAGGAGATCCTGGATTCTCTACAGGGAGAACTATTCAGGCAATTGGTAGCAGACCCCACACGTGAAGGGGCCATACTGGACTTGGTGCTTACCAATGGTGAAAGTGTTTCTGATGTTGTAGTGGGAGATCATTTTGCATCCAGTGATCACCAGATGGTGTGGTTCAGTATTAGGACTAGGGCTGTTAGAATCCATTCCAAGGTGAGGATCTTAGACTTTAGGAAGACTAACTTTGCGAAGATGGGCCAATACCTCAGGGAGTCGTTAGTGGGATGGGAACAGCTGGGGGATGTAGAAAAACAGTGGGCAAAACTGAAAGGTGGTATTTTAAGGGCAAGCAACCTTTTTGTTAAAATGGTAAATAAAGGCAAAAGGAACAGGAGACCGCTAGGGTTTTCGAAGGAAGTAGCTGAAAAAGTGAAGAAAAAGAGGGAGGCCTTCATGAAATACAAGAGATCACAGAGAGAGGAAGACAGGCATCTGTATTTGGAAAAACAGAAGCTAGCAAAGTAGTCAAGAAGGAAAAGATTCAAAAGGAGGAGGAAATAGCCAATGCAATAAAATGGGGGGATAAAACATTTTTCAGATATATTAGTGAGAAGAGGAAGGGCAAAAGTGGCATTGTCAGACTCAAGGGTGCAGGGGGGGGGGGGGGATATGTAGAAGCTGATAAGGATAAAGCGGAATTGCTTAACAAATATTTTTGTTCTGTGTTCACAGATGAAGAACCAGGAGCAGGACATCAGAAAACACCCACAAATAAGAACAGAAGTGAGGGACATCTTGAACAATTTTCAGAAGACTGTGTTCATGAGAAACTAGCTCAACTTAAAGTAGAGAAAGCGATGGGACCGGATGGGATACACTCTAGAATACTGAGGGAACTTGGGGACGTTCTTGCAACTCCACTGACTGACCTTTACAATGCCTCGTTGGAGTCGGGAGTGGTGCCAAAGGACTGGAGAGAGGCTCATGTGGTGCCTTTACACAAAAGTGGAAGTAAGGATGTGGTTGAAAACTACAGGCCGGTTAGTTTAACTTCGGTGGTGAGTAAATTATTGGAAATGCTGCTGAAAGAGAAAATAGTGAGGTTTCTGGAGTCCAGCGGATTACAGGATCCGAGGCAGCATGGATTCACCAGAGGCAGGTCTTGTCAGACAAATCTGATTGATTTCTTTGACTGGGTGACCAGGGAGTTGGACCGAGGGAGAGCTCTAGATGTGGTGTATTTAGATTTCAGTAAAGCCTTTGACACTGTTCCTCACAGGCGACTTATAAACAAACTGAGCACCCTAGGGATGGACCCTAAAGTTACTGCTTGGGTTAGAAATTGGTTGAGTGGGAGGCGACAAAGAGTACAAGTAAATGGAGCTCACTCTGAGGAGAAGGATGTTACCAGTGGTGTGCCCCAGGGATCTGTCCTTGGTCCGATTCTTTTTAACATCTTTGTTAGTGATATAGCGGAAGGGCTGTCGGGTAAGGTTTGCCTCTTTGCAGATGATACCAAAATCTGCAATAGAATAGACACCCAGGAAGGTGTAGATAACATGAGGGGGGATCTAGCTAAGCTTGAAGAATGGTCTAGAATTTGGCAGCTGCGATTTAATGTTAAAAAATGTAAGGTCATGCATTTGGGCTGCAGCAATCCAAGGGAGCAATACAGTATAGGAGGTGAAGTACTTCTGTCCACTAAAGAAGAGCGGGACCTAGGCGTGGTTGTGTCTGATGATCTTAAAGTAGCTAAACAGGTAGAAAAGGCGACGGCAAAAGCTAGAAGGATGCTTGGGTGCATACGGAGAGGAATGGCTAGCAGAAAAAAGGAGGTGATAATGCCTCTGTATAAGTCTTTGATGCGACGTCATTTGGAGTATGGTGTGCAATTCTGGAGACCGCACCTTCAAAAGGATGTGAACAGGATGGAGTCGGTGCAGAGGGTTGCTACTAAAATGATTAATGGGCTTCATTATAAAGCATATGAGGACAGACTTAAGGATCTTAATATGTACACCTTAGAGGAAAGGCGGGATAGAGGTGATATGATTGAGATGTTTAAATACCTCCGTGGCATAAATGTTCAGGGAGAGAGCCTCTTTCAATTGAAAGCAAGTTCTGCTACGAGGGGACTTGGGATGAGGATGAAGGGAGATAGATTCAGGAGTGATATGCAGAAATATTTCTTTACAGAAAGAGTAGTGGATCCATGGAATAGTCTCCCAGTGGAGGTGGTAGAGATGAGGACAGTAACTGAATTCAAAAAAGCATGGGACCAACACAGAGGATCTCTAAAGTTAAAAAGTGGACTGTTATAGTTGTTGTTATGGAAGGACAGACTAGATAGGCCATGTGGTCTTTTTCTGTCATCATGTTTCTATGTTTCTATGCTTGTCTTCCTCTCTCTGTGATCTCTTGTATTTAATGTTAGTGTTGTCTAGAGATCCTGGATTCTCTACAAGAAGAATACTTTTCACATCTGGCAACAGAACCCATGTGGGAGAGGGTTATACTGGACCTGGTGCTTATGAATGGGAAGAGTGTTATAGTGGGTGATCATCTAGGATCCCGTGATTACTGGATGGTGTAGTTCAGTATTAGGCACTAGTAAAGATGATTCATTTGAAGACAAAGGTCCTAAACTTCAGGAAAACTAATGGATCAATATTTAGACTCCTCAGTCAGCTATTTTTTTAAAATATGGTTACTTATTTAGTGCCACTAACTTCAGAAGTAGTGGAGTTGAATATATGTATGCAGTGACAACCGCAGCTGCTATATGAATAATCGGCAATATTTAGCAGTTATCAATATACTTATGCGGTTTAATTTAGGCACTCATTTTTCCTGTCCTAAATTAACCTGCAAAGTTATACCGAGAGCGACTGAATATTGCCAGCTATTCGCAGAGTTAGGCATAACATCCATAAGATGCTCTCGCTCCATCTCAACACCATTCAGATAGTGCCACTGAAAATTCATGGACAGGGGAGTTTATATGTCAACAGCTGCCACTAAATGAATAAACTTCTTTGACTACTGGGCTGTAATTTTCTTAAGATGGTAAAGTACCTCAAGTCATCATTACCTGGAAGGGCAAATCTATAGGAAGTAGAAGAGCAGTGGGGAAAAAACTGAAAGGAGATATTGTAAAGGCAACAAACCTTTTCTAGGAAAGTAAATACAGATAAGAAGAAAAGAGAGGCCTCTATGATTTTTGAAAGAAGTAACAAAAAAGGCTGTCATTCAAAAACTACAGGAGATCACTGAAAGAGGCAGACAGATGACAATACTTCTAAAAGATAAGAGATGCTGGGAAAGTAGTCAGGATAGCAAGGCATTGTGGGATACACCATATAAAACATTCTGCCTCTGCCTTCATTGTTTTATTCTGTTCAGGTCCAAGGCCATTTGTCCTTCCTTTATCCTTGAAGCAGAGAGAGCTCCTAGCTATTGAACTTCATTACTGGGAAGAGTAAAGTCAAAGGAGACTCTTCATTTAATAACACCAATTTAGGGAAGGATTCCTCACATCCGACATGTCCCTCCATCCCTTGAAGCCTGTTCTGTGACCCAGGTGTGCCTTCAGTCTTTAATGAGCAACCACTGCTGGCTTATTAAATTGAGAACTGCAACCTCCCACTGCATGACACATCCAGACGTACAGCACACCATGTCAAGCCAAGCCATCTCAAATGTATTGTAGATTAAAAAGTAGATGGTATGCCATGTAATTTATTTTCAAAAGGTACATTGCTGAGCTGTACATCTCCTGGTTTTAATAACTCACACAGAGTTTTTCTAAGACAGATACTGGGCTTTTCTGTAGGGATGCAATCCAGAAATATCATGAAACTGATTCTAGCTGATATTCTGTGGTATAGTGTATAGACTGCTGGCTATATCAAATCACAATGGTGTAGCACACTTATCCAAATGCGAAAACCACTTCTTGCTGTAGATAGAGTAAACTTTTCAAAACAATTGTTGGTGATAAACTCAACAAATTACCCCTCCCTGGATACAATGAAAGAGTTTGCTCACTGCATCCACAGATCTGGTGCCTATTTCTGTAGGCATGAGTGAATGGAGCAGAATGACAAGACAGCTTCACATAAAGTTCACAAGAAGTAAAGTCAAGAAAACAGCAACCCTCAGAGGTTGCCTTCCAGGACTTTCAACAACAGAATAGATAAAGTATGTGAGCCCTTGGCAGGTTTTTAGTTAAGGACAGAACAATTAAGAACTTGAAATGGGCTGAGTCCATTTTTAAGTGGAGAAGCATTGAGTGCCTTAATTCTGTCCCATCTAAGATGATCAAAGGAGGTTTTCCCTTGTGTACCGCCACTGTCTGAGGTTACATTAACAGGGACCATCAGCTCAGGGTTTTTATGGGTGAGGACCTAGTCTTTGGAACCCTGTTCTGAAAGAGGCCCAATTAACCTTCAATTATATGTGCTTTAGATCCTGTATGAAGACATGACTCTTACATCTTAAGCTGATTTTAATTAGGGGATTATTTGCTGATAAATATTTATACGTATATTTTTTAATGCAATGGTCATTTTTGTTTTATTAAATTGTTTGTCCATGGTTTTATTTGATGTATTTGATTTGTTCTTATTATTTAATGCAGTTTTAGATGCTCTTCCTTGCCTCAGAAGGGTTATGAAAAGACAGCTTTTAAACTAGAAAAATACATGATTAACAAGCCGATGGAGAAGAAACAGAAATGGTGAACAACTTTAACCTGCTTGGATCAATGATCAATAAAGAAATGAAAGCCAAGAAATCTGATGACGTGTTGCTCTTGGCAGAATGGCTGTGAAGAACCTAAACAAGATTCTCAAGAGCAGAGATGTCTCTCTCCATACAACGATTTGACTTGTCCAGCCATTGTATTTTCACCAACACCATATGGATGCGAAAGTTGGACAGTGAAAAAGACAGACAGGAAGAAAATCAATGCCTTTGAATTATGGTGCTGGTGAAGAATATTGAATATATCATGGACGGCCCGAAGAACAAACCAGTCAGTACTAGAGGTGGGAAAACCAAAGTTTTCTTTAGAAGCTCAGATGACAAGAATTTGACTTTCATAGTTTGGACACATCATGCAAAGAGAGAGATCATCATTAGAGAAAGACATCATGTTTGGCAAGATTGAAAGTCAACACAAAAGAGGAACTGATGGAATTAACTCTTGCTGCCTTTCACATGTAGCCTGAGAAATAGAATTGATTTTCCTTGGTTGTAATTGAGGCATCTCTGATTTGTGCATGTTTGTAATTGTTCATTGTAAATGTTACTTTTCTCTTACTCTTTTAAAGATACCTGGTTTTCTGCAGGTATTTGAGAAGAGGTGGTTGGTATGGCAGCAGTTGAGAACACCCTCTCAACTGCCGCCATACCAACCACCTCTTCTCAAAGATTGCTTCACAGGGTATTTGAATACTATTCTCTGTCACTATTTATTTATTTAACCAGATTTGTATACCACTTTATCCTTCAATCAAAGTGGTCAACAATACAACTAAAGGTTACAATACAATTGAAGGTTTACATGGAACATAAGGGAAGGGGAGACAAGACATACATATAGCATAAGTTAATCAGTTCATCAATCTTTCTCAAATGTCAAAGGAGCAGGGATTCTTATTTAACTTGACCATAAACCTCTGTGAATAAGAGTGTCTTAAGTGATATGCGGAAATCCTTGATGTCATTCATATCTCTTAAGTCATCCGGCAGGCAGTTCCAGAGGGCTGGCGCTGAGAATGATAATGCTCTGATGGAGGTAGATTGCTTAGTTTTGTGGTGCCCTGTAGGTAAGTGGAGTTTATTAATATTGTTAGATCGTCTAGGCCTATTAGTCGAGTCCTTGGTCAATAATCCATGAAGAACATCTGCTGAGAATAGATTCATAATCTTGAATATTATTATAGTGGTCTTAAATCTAACCCGTGTGGCTATCGGTAGCCAGTGCCATTGCTGGAGTATGGGTGTGATATGTTCACATTTGGCTGTGCCTGTAATAACACGTGCTGTGGTGTTCTGCACTAACTGAAGAGGATGTATAGATTTTATGGGCAGACCCTGATATAAAGAACGCACTATGGAACTCACTCCCACACCCCCTAAGGGCTATTTCAGATATCACCGACTTCAGAAAATATCTAAAAACCTATCTTTTCACTGAACACTATGACAACATATGGAGTATGTAACAGGTCTGTTCCTTGTTGGTCACAAACTCAGCAGAGTACACAATCACAGTAATGAAATCCTTGCTCAACTGTCCCCTCCCAACATGATGTCGCTTCAAGCTAAGTGCTAATCTACTGTAAATAGTTGAAACGTTGTAAACAGTTAAATGTAAATAGTTCATTATACTGTTCCATATAATACTTGTTCTGGTTCACTGTAAAATGCTTTGATAAGACTGAAAAGTAGTATATAAAAAGATGTTAAAATAAATAAATATTTAATAATGCGTGCCAATCTGGATTAGATTCAGAACCAAAGTATCTGTGTCTAGCCTTAAGGCGACCTGAAGTCATGTTCAGAGCACCAAAACTACAGGATTTAGGTAAAAGTGTGCATATTAGGAGCTGTGGATGTATCTCAGCTAATGGGAAGAGAAACATATACCATATCTATCATATTCCCAGGTTTAATCAAGATCATATTTCATGAGTGACCCAGACACTGACTGATATTGTGCCACATTTTGCAGATTTGTGCTGGAAGATGACCGTCTTTTGGGCTGTTTCTGAAGAGGGTAAATGTTTGGAAAGGGACAGATGTTGAATGTTCAGGGATGGAGCAGCAGGAGAAGCCAAGGCACTAAACAATCATGCGATGGATGACATAAAAATGAATCATAAGAACATAAGAAATGCCATACTGGGTCAGACCAAGGTCCATCAAGCCCAGTTTCCTGTTGCCCAATCCAGGTCACAAGTACCTAGCAGTTTCCCCAAAAGAAACAGGTTCCTCAATGCTTGTATTGGGTCAAGCAGTGATATCCCGGGTCCCTTTTAATAATGGTTTATGGACCTTTTTCTCCAGGAACTTGCCCAAACCTTGTAGCTTCATTGAATGTCCCCTAGTCTTTCTATATTCTGATAAGGTAAACAATCAATCTACGTTTACCCGTTCCACTCCATTCATTAATTTATAGACCTCTATCATATCTCCCCTCAGCCATCTCTTTTCCAGGTTGAATCTTATGAAATAAAACAGCATTTCAAGTGAGGAAAGGAAAAACGAACATAATATTGTCTGTATTGAACTTATCTTTCTATTACTAAAGAACAAAGTGAGATGAAGCTATGAAATGACTTCCAAGATGAAAAGAGTTAATCCAATTTCCATGAGACCACCAGGGCACTCACCCTTGCTACTAAGAGACTTGTGTTTAATCCCCCACTATAAAGAGAGCAGTGCATTCTTCTGCTGTAAGAATATCCATGTGCACATTTTCTGGACTGTGTCAACATCGTTCCATTCTCTAGACTATCCAGCAAATCTAAGAACATAAGCAATACCATACTGGGTCAGACCAAGGTCCATTAAGGCCAGAATCCTGTTTCCAACAGTGGCCAATTCAGGTCACAAACACCTAGCAGGTTTCCAAAAAGGCACACAGTGTTCCACAGTGCTTGTCCTGGGGCAAGTAGTGGATTTCCCGGATCCTCTGTAATAATGGTTTAGGAACGTTTTCTCCAGGAACATGTCCAAACCTTTTTTAAACCCAGCTACACAAACAGCTTTTACTACATCCTCTGGTAATGAATTCCAAAGTTTATTAACGCATTGAGTGAAAAACTATTTTCTCTTATTAGTCTTGGAGCTTCATTGCAGTTCCCCTAGTCTTTCTACTTTTTGATGGCATAAACAATCGATCTACGTTTACCTATTCCACTTCATTCATTAATTTATAGACCTCTATCATATCTCCCCTCAGCCATCTCTTTTTCAAGTTGAAGAGCCCTAATCTTTTAAGCCTTTTCTAGTAGGGGTATCCTTCCATCCCCTTTAGCATTTTGGTGGCTCTTCTCTGTACCCTTTTTAATTCTGCTATATCCTTTTTAAGATACAGCGACTAGAATTGCACACAATATTCAAGGAGCGAACACAATATGGAATGATACAGAGGCATTATAATATCCTTGGTTTTACTATCCATTCCTTTACTTTCCTTATGATTCCTAACATTCTATTTGCTTTATTGGCCGCCGCTGCACACTGGGTGGAGGGTTTCAACGTATTATCCATGATGATGCCTAAATCTTTTTCCGGGGTGATGGTTCCAAATGTGGAACCTTGCATCATGTTCCTCCTATCCCATGACTTTTTAATTTACCCAAGAGTCTCTCATGAGGGACTTGTCAAAGGAACATAAGAACATAAGATATGCCATACTGGATCAGACCAAGGTCCATCAAGCCCAGTATCCTGTTTCCAACAGTGACCAATCTAGGTCATACGTACCTAGCAGTTTCCCCAAAAGACACAGGTTCCACAATGCTTGTACTGGGTCAAGCATTGATATCCTGGGTCCCTTCTTAATAATGGTTTATGGACCTTTCCTCCAGGAACTTGTCCAAACCTTTTTTAAACCCAGCTACACTAACAGCCTTTACTACATCCTCTGGTAACAAATCCCAGAGTTTGATTACACGTTGGGTGAAAAAATATTTTCTTTTATTAGTCTTAAATAGTTTACCCTGTAGCTTCATTGCATGTCCCCTAGTCTTTCTATATTCTGATAACGTAAACAATCAATCTACTTTTACCCGTTCCAATCCGTTCATTAATTTATAGACTTCTATCATATCTCCCCTCAGCCGTCTCTTTTCCAGGTTAAAGAGCCCTAACCTTTTTAGTCTTTCTTCATAGGAGTATCCTTCCATCCCCTTTACCATTTTGGTGGCTCTTCTCTGAACCTTTTCTAATAACTCTATATCATTTTTAAGATACGGCGACCAGAATTGCACATGATATTCAAGGTGCGGTCTCACCATGGAACGATATAGAGGCATTATAATATCTTTTGTTTTATTTTCCATTCCTTTCCTTATGATACCTAGCATTCTATTTGCTCTCTTGGCTGCCGCTGCACACAGGGCAGAGGGTTTTAACACGTTATCCACAGTGACGCCTAAATCTTTTTCCTGGGTGGTGGTTCCTAATGTGGAACCTTGCAGCGTGTAACCATAGTTTGGGTTGTTCTTCCCTAGGTGCATAACTTTGCACTTGTCCACATTAAATTTCATCTGCCATTTTGATGCCCAGTCTTCTAATTTATCAAGATCCTCTTGCAATTTTCCACAATCCTCTTGGGTTTAACAACTTTAAATAATTTTGTGTCATCTGCAAATTTGATAACCTCACTCGTTATTCCACTTTCCAGGTCATTTATGAATATGTCAAAAAGCAGCGGACCCAGCACAGATCCCTGGGGTACACCACTATTCACCTTTCTCCATTGGGAAAATTGGCCATTTAGCCCTATCCTCTGCTTTCTATTTTTTAACCAGTTCATAGGTATCATAAGGAAAGGAATGGAAAATAAAACAAAAGATATTATAATGCCTCTATATCGTTCCATGGTGAGACCGCACCTTGAATATTGTGTGCAATTCTGGTCGCCGTATCTTAAAAAGTATATAGCGATTTTAGAAAAGGTTCAGAGAAGAGCCACCAAAATGGTAAAGGGGATGGAAGGATACTCCTATGAAGAAAGGCTTAAAAGGTTAGGGCTCTTTAACCTGGAAAAGAGACGGCTGAGGGGAGATATGATAGAAGTCTATAAATTAATGAACGGAGTGGAACGGGTAAACGTAGATCGATTGTTTACCTTATCAGAATATAGAAAGACTAGGGGACATGCAATGAAGCTACAGGGTAAACTATTGAAGACTAATAAAAGAAAATATTTTTTCACTCAACGTGTAATCAAACTCTGGAATTTGTTACCGGAGGATGTAGTAAGAGCTGATAGTGTAGCTGGGTTTAAAAAAGGTTTGGACAAGTTCCTGGAGGAAAGGTCCATAAACCATTATTAAGAAGGGACCCAGGATATCAATGCTTGAACCAATACAAGCATTGTGGAACCTGTGTCCCTTGGGGAAACTGCTAGGTACATATGACCTAGATTGGCCACTGTTGGAAACAGAATACTGGGCTTGATGGACCTTGGTCTGACCCAGTATGGCATATCTTATGTTCTTATGTTATGTTTTTAAACTATTTTGGCTACAACAGCCTCTCTGTCCTCACCTTTAAACCATGCTGGTAGTTTTTTTGCCTTCCTTCCACTTTTCTTAAAGCATGGAATACATTTGGTTTGGGCTTCCAAGATAGTATTTTTAAATAATGCTTATGCTTGATGCAAATCTTTTTTTCTTAACTATTTTTCTCATTTTATCATAGTCTCCCTTTTCAAAGTTAAAAGGTAGTACTGTGGATTTCCTTGCTGTCCTTCCTCCATCTATTAAATCAAATGTGATCATGCTATGATCACTATTACCAAGTGACTCCAACATCCTTATCTCTTGCACCAGATCCTGTCTTCTATTAAGGACTAGGTCCAAAATAGCTTCTCCTCTTGTCAGTTCACAGTAACATAGTAAATGATGGCAGATAAAGACCAGTATGGTCCATCTAGTCTGCCCAGTAAGATGGCAAGAGTAGGTGCACCTGCCACTCCGTGCAGGCCATCCCTCCCCATGTCTTTGTTTTAGGGATGAACCCTCCCCATGTCTTTGTTTTAGGGGTGAACCCACCGCTCAGTGTAGGACACCCCTGTATGTTGAGAAATTAGTTACGTTTATTTTGATTTTATCCTGTTGCTGTAAAGGGATCCACTGTGTCTGCCCCATGAATTCTGTCACTGTATTTGCCCCCACCACTTCCATCGGGAGGGCATTCCAAGCATCCACCACTCTTTCAGTGAAAGAGCATTTCCTGACATTGCCTTTCAATTTACCCCCTTGCAGCTTCCTGTTATGCCCTCTAGTTTTACAGTTTCCCTGTCTTTGGAAGAGGTTTGTTTGTTCAGACCTTTAAATACTTAAAGAGAAATAATGAATCATATCTCCCCTGTCCCTCCTCTCCTCCAGAATGTACATGAATTAGATGTTCCAAGAAGCAGTCATTTATTTCATCTAGAAACATTATCTCCCTAGCATGTCCTGCCATGACACTGACCCAGTGGATACCAGGGTAATTGATACCACCCATTATTATTACTGTATTGTAACTTTTGCTTTAGCTTCCCTGATTTCTTTGAGCATTTCATCATCCATTGTTCATTCTGGCCAGACGGTTAGTAGTACACCCCCACTGCCATCGCCTTCCCCTTTTTACATGGAATGTCTATCCATATAGATTCTACAGTATATTTTGTTTCCTGCAAAACTTTAATCCTGTGTGACTCAATGCCCTCTCTAACAGACAGCATAACCCCTCCACCAATTTGATCTACTCTATCATTGCAATATAGTTTATACCCTGGTATTGTAGTATCGCATTGGTTGTCCTCCTTCCACCAGGTCTCTGAGATACAATCATATTTAACCTCTCATTTAGTACTACATATTCTAACTCTCCCATCTTATTTCTTAGTCTTCTAGCATTTGCATACAGGCATGTTAGAGGCTGTATTTTATTCATATTAATCTGGTTATCAGTAGACAGGGGTAATTTGAAATCTTTCAGCTCTGTCTGCTCTGTAAAGGGCCTCTGGGTTACTTTTATCTTTATTGGAACCTCTCTGTCAGGATGCCCTAACTTCAGTCTTTTGCTAGTATCCTTCAAGGATACATCCTTCCGAACCATGTGCTCTTGGGCGATTGTTGGCTTTCCCATATTATCTAGTTTAAAAGTTGCTCTATCTCCTTTCTAAAGGTTAATGCCAGCAGCCTGGTTCCATCCCAGTTAAGGTGGAATCTATCCCTTTGGAAAAGCCCATCCTTTCCCCAGAATGTTGCCCAGTTCCTAACAAATCCCAAACTCTCTTCCTTGCACCATCGTCTCATCTATACATTGGGGCTCTGGAGCTCTGCCTGCCTTTTGGGTCCTGCGTTTGGAACTGGAAGCTCTGGATGTCAGCTCCCTACCTAAAAGCCTAAATTTGGCCTCCAGAACTACCCTTCCACACTCTCCTATGTCATTGATATTTTGACTTTGTACTTGATACTGCACAAGCAATGAAAATCCTTTAGTGCTGCTTATGCAGTCTTCCCTTGGATGTCTCAGGATCGGCCCATCCATCATTTGGACACAATTATCCTTGAACCATCTGTATTGGATGTGATGACTGTGCATTTGGTGTCACTAGCTTCGAGGCATGTACAACCCAATACCTGTTGAAAGGTATCTACAGCTTAACGTGCTGATAATCTCATAAAGCTGAAGACAAAATACCCTATAAGAAAGTAATATTACATTATCCCTAAATGTCTCTCATGTCTGATATGATATATTATTCAATTCCTACAGTATATGAAAATCACATTTACCAATGTCAAAAACACACTCAGTGTTATCAGAATACCTTATGAATCTAAAGGAAAAATGTATTGGTTTCTGAATAGAAGAAATGGTCAAAACACAGGACTAGAATTCAGGACATGCCTGAAAAAAAAACAGGGTTCTAACCCTGGCTCTGTCAGTGACTGATTCACCTGTAATTGGGGCATCCAGAAAATAATATATCTTCTGCGTACCTTCTCCCTATCACAGGCTCTCCTATGGTGGGTGTGCACAGCTGTCCACAACCTAGGGGAGGCTGTGCATAGAAACACAGAGAATGACAGCAGATAAAGACCATGTGGCCCATCCATAGTAAGTAATAAGCCAGGCTGCCAGCTAAGCCCTACAAACCGTCCTTTGCCATAAAGATCTTCTTTGTTTGTCCCATGTTTTCTTGAGGCTATTCCATACATCCACCATCCTTGCCATAAAGAAATATTTATTTAACTTACTTCGGTCATAAGAACATAAGATATGCCATACTTGGTCAGACCAAGGTCCATCAAGCCCAGTATCCTGTTTCCAACAGTGGCCAATCTAGGTCATATGTACCTAGCAGTTTCCCCAAGGGACACAGGTTCCACAATGCTTGTACTGGGTCAAGCATTGATATTCTGGGTCCCTTCTTAATAATGGTTTATGGACCTTTCCTCCAGGAACTTGTCCAAACCTTTTTTAAACTCAGCTACACTAACAGCCTTTACTACATCCTCCGGTAACAAATTCCAGAGTTTGATTACACATTGAGTGAAAAAATATTTTCTCTTATTAGTCTTAAATAGTTTACCCTGTAGCTTCATTGCATGTCCCCTAGTCTTTCTATATTGTGATGACGTAAACATTCGATCTACGTTTACCCGTTCCACTCCGTTCATGAATTCATAGGCCTCTATCATATCTCCTCTCAGCCGTCTCTTTTCCGGGTTAAAGAGCCCTAACCTTTTTAGCCTCTCTTCATAGTGGTATCTTTCCATCCCCTTTACCATTTTGGTGGCTCTTCTCTGAACCTTTTCTAATAATGCTATAGCCTTTTTAAGATACGGCCACCAGAATTGAACATAATATTCAAGGTGTGGTCGCACCATGGAACGATACAGAGGCATTATAATATTCTTTGTTTTATTTTCCATTCCTGTCCTTATGATACCTAGCATTCTATTTGCTCTCTTGGCCGCCGCTACACACTGGGCGGAGGGTTTTAACATGTTATTCACGATGATGCCTAAATCTTTTTCCTGGGTGGTGGTTCCTAATATGGAACCTTGCATTGTGTAAATATAGTTTGGATTGTTCTTTCCTAGGTGCATAACTTTGCACTTGTCCACATTAAATTTCATCTGCCATTTGGATGCCCAGTCTTCCAATTTATCAAGATCCCCTTTCACCTTTATCCTATGGCCCCTTGTTCCAGGGCTTTCTTACAATCTTCCTCCTGTACATTTATGCATGGAGGTATTTAAATATCTCTCCCCTCTCCACCCCTCCGCCCCGCTTGCCTTTCTTCCAAAGTATTCATATTCAAATTTTAATTCTGTTTCCATGTGCTTTATGATGAAGACCACAGACCATTTTAGGAGCCACTCTCTGGACCGACTCCATCCTGTTAATATATTTTTGAAGATGTTGTCTCTAGAACTGCAAACCTTCCACAATATCACCTTCAAATATATTAAAAAGGACCAGACCAAGGACAGATCCCTGTGGAACACCACTGGTAGCATCCTTCTCCTCAGATTGAGCTCCATTTCCCTGAATCCTTTGTCACCTCCCACTCATTCAATTTCTAACCCAGTCAGTCACTTTAGGGTCTATTTCTAGGGCACTCAATTTATTTATAAGTTGACTGTGTGGAACAGTGTCCAAGGCTTTACTGAAATCTAGGTACACCACATCTAGAGCTGTCCCTCCATCCAACTCTCTGGTCACCCAGTCAAAAAAATTAATGAGATTTGTCTGACATGACCTGCCACTAGTAAAACCATACTGTTTTAGATCCTGTGATCCATTGTATTCCAGAAACCTCACTATCCTCTCTTCTAGCAGCATTTCCGTTATTTTATTCACCATGGAGCTCAGACTAACTGACCTGTAGTTCTCAGCCTTCCCTCTACTTCTGGTTGTGTGTAGAGGGATCACATGTTTTCTTCTCCAGTCCTCTGAGACCACTCCAGATTTTAAAGAAGCATTGAAAAGGTCAGACAGTGGAGCTGCCAGAACTTCCCTAAGTTCCTTTAATAACTTCTAAATTACTGGGCAGACTAGATGGACCATGCTGTTCTTCATCTGTCATCATTAACTATGTTACTCTCGGATATATTCCATCTGACTCCATTGCTTTGTCTATGTTTAGTTTAGCTGGTTCCTCATGAGCACAGTCTTCAGAAATTCATTCAAAATCTGCCTCACGTTCCTATTCATGTGTGTTTTCTGTGGTCCTACTTCCAGCCCTTCATCTGTAAACACATAACAGAAATATTGCTTTATCCTCATGAACCTCTACATATTTCTTCCCTGCACTCTTGTGTCTGACAATACCACTTTTACATTTCCTCCCATCACTACCATGTCTGAAAAATATGTCTTGTCCCACCATTTTACTGCATTGGCTATTTTTAATTCCATTTGCATCTTTGCTTTCCTCGTTATTTCCAAGTTTTTTCTAGCTTCTCCAGATATTGTTGCTTGTCTTCCTTTTTCTGTGATCTCTTATAGTTTATGAAGGCTAACCTCTTTTTCCTTACATTTTCAGCTACTTCTTTCAGGAACCATAGTAGTCTCTTCTTCCTCTTACTTTTATGTACTATCCTAACAAACAAATTTGTTGTCTTTAAAATATCATTCAGTTTTGCTTTTTGCTTTTCTAGTTCCCCAGATCTTCCCATTCAACAAATGACTTCTTGAGATATTCCCCCATCTCGACAAAATTAGTTTTCTTAAAGTCTGGGACCCTCACTTTTGAACAAACCATCTCACCCATGTCCTAATACTGATCCACATCATCCGGTGATCACTAGATGTCATGATCATTCACCATAACATGAGCAACACCAGGTCCAGTGTGGCTCCCTCCGTCGTGAGTTCCATTACAAATCTAAAGGGTTAATATTTAAGATCAAAATCCTGCTCAGAGACTGGAACTATATAGTAATCAATTTTATCATGAGTTAATCCACAACTGACTTCATGGAATGATGTGCTATATTAATCAGTTAATGCTGACTCCTGGTGACCCAGTAGCCCCTGGCTTTTCTTGGCAAGGTATGACCAGAAGTAGATTGCCAGGTCCTTTCTTCTGAGGCAATGGACTTGCCCAAGGTCACAAAGAGTGCTAATGGATATCAAACCCTGGTCTCTGGGGTATATACATAACTTAACAACTTTAAATAGCTAAAAGAAATCTGTAAATCTAATTTGTAGACAGCAGTCCAGCAGCAAGATGCGGGCTATCCAGTCTTCTGCACTGAGTGCTATAAGTATGATTTTCTACCAGTTGGTGGGAGGTCTTATCTGTGCACTAGGTACAAAGAGTTCTTTGCTCTCAGGGAATGAGTCCTATCTCTGGAGGCTAAAGTAGCTGACATGGGGCAGCAGAGGCAGACAGAGAGGTATATAGACGAGACCTATAGGGATTTAGTAGAAAAGTCCCACCTCCAGTCTGGCAGTCTTTCTGTTGCCATGGAGGAGAGAGGTCACGTGACAGGACAGCATCACCCTGGTGTGGCAGGAAGTGATCCTGTAACTAGAACCTGTCCTCCTGGTGATGTAAAACCCTCTTGCACCGAGGAAGTTTCTCCAGGGCCATGTGCCCATGAGGGAAGGGTTAGGACAGCTGTTATAGCTGGTGATTTGATCATTAGGCAGGTAGGTAGCTGGGTGGCTTGTAGATGTGAGGCTCGCCTGGTAACGAAGGTAGCGGACCTCATGCACCACATAGATAAGGTCTTAGATAGTGCTGGGGAAGAGCCTGCTTTCTTGTTAGTACCAATGACATAGGAAAGTGTGGGAGAGAGGTTCTGGAAGATAAATTCAGGCTTTTAGGTAGAAAGTTGAGATCCAGAATGTCCAGGGTAGTGTTCTCAAAAATGCTTCCCCTTCCATGCATAGAACCCAAGAAGCAGGAGGAGCTCCGGAGTCTCAATGCAAGGATAAGATGATGGCGCCAGGAAGAGGGTTTTGGATTTGTTAGGAACTGGGCAACATTCTGGGGAATGGGGAGGGGGGCTTTTCTGAAAAGATGGGCTCCACCTTAACCATAGTGGAACCAGGCTGTTGGCATTAACCTTTAAAAAGGAGATAGAACAGCTTTTAAACTAGAAAATGGGGGAAGCCGACAGTTGCCCAAAAGCGCATGTTTTGGAATGATGTATCTTTGAAGGATACTAACAAAACAGGGAAGTTAGGACATCCTGATAGAGAGGTTCCAATAAGGGTAAAAGTAACCCAGATGCCTTTAACTAAAAACCAGACCAAGTTGAAAGATTCCAAATTATCCCTGTCATCCAATAGCCATAATGTTAATACGAACAAAAAACAAACTTTGAAATGCCTGTATGAAAATTCCAGAAGTCTAAAAAAATAAGATGGGAGAGCTAGAATACACAGCACTGAATCAAAGGTTAGATATAATTGGTATCTCAGAGACCTGGTAGAAGGAGGATAACCAATGGGACACTGTGATACCAGGCTACAAACTACATTGCAATGATAGGGTAGATCACATAGGTGGAAGGGTGGCACTATATGTTCAAGAGGGCATTGAGCTAAACAGGATAAAGGTTTTGCAGGAAATAAAATACACTGTAGAATCTCTATGGAAAAAAATCCATGTAAAAAGGGGGAAGGGAATGGCAGACAGATGATGAAATGCTAAAAGAAATTAGGAAAGTTTGCAACGTTTACTACACTGTAATAATGTTTCCAACAGTGGCCAATCCAGGTCTGGCAGATATCCAACGTCCACAGCTTCCACAAAGCAGTGGATTTCCTGCATCCTCTTTAATAATGGTTTATGGACCTTTCCTCCAGGAACTTGTCCAAATCTTTTTTAAACCCGGCTACACTAACAGCTTTTACGATAACCTCTGGTAATGAATTCTAGAGTTTGATTATATGTTGCGCTAAAAAATATTTTCTCTTATTAGTCTTAAATAGGTTACCATGTAGTTTCATTGCATGTCCCCTAGTCTTTCTATATTTTGATAGCGTAAACAATCGATCTATGTTTACCTGTTCCACTCCATTCATTAATTTATAAACCTCTATCATATCTTCCCTCAGCCGCTTCTTTTCCAGGTTGAAGAGCCCTAATCTTTTTAGCCTCTCTTCAGAGCGGTATCCTTCCATCCGCTTTACCATTTTGGTAGTTCTTCTCTGTACCTTTTTCTAAAAACACTATATACTTTTTAAGTTATGGCAACCAGAATCCCACAGAATATTCAAGGTGCGGTCGCACCATGGAATGAAACAGAGGCATTATAATATCCTTTGTTTTATTCTCCATTCCTTTCCTTATACCTAGCATTCTATTTGCTCTCTTGGCTGCTGCAGCGCACTGGGCAGAGGGTTTCAACATATTACTATTTGTCAAATGCCACAGTTTCATGTACTTTTCCCTTTTGGGAGTAAAAAAATATATGGAGAAATGCATAAAAACCAGATACGTTTTAAAGTCATAAGAACATAAGACATGCTATACCGGGTCACACCAAGATCCATCAAGCCCGGTATCTTGTTTCCCAACAGAGGCCAATCCAGGTCACAAGTACCTGGCAGTTCCCAAAATGGTACACAGGTTCTACAATGCTCATCAGGGGGTAAGCAGTGGATTTCCCAGGACCTCTTTAATAATGGTTTAGGAACCCTTCCTCCAGGAACTTCTCCACACCTTTTTTAAATCCAGCTACACTAACAGCTTTTATTACATTCTCCAGTAACAAATTCTACAGTTTGATTATGTGTTGAGCTTCACTGCATGTCCCCTAGTCCTAAGCTAGTCCCAGAACCTTGTGTACTACTACTACTGAACATACTACAAGACATATGCAATGCTGCACAGACACATGTAAAAGACAGTCCCTGCTCATGAGAGCTTACAATCCAGTCAAGACAGACAACACAGTAGGTGTAAAGAGGGATACATCTAAAGGGAATGATAAGGAAACACGAGGGAGATCAGGAGAATCAAGATCCGAAAGCAGCAGCGAAGAGGTGAGTTTTCAGCCTGGATTTGAAAAGGGTCAGAGAAGGCGCCTGACACACAGACTCAGGTAGTTTGTTCCAGGCATAAGGAGCAGCAAGATGAGCAAAGTCTGGAGTTAGCAGTAGAAGAGAAGGGCACAGGAGGGATGTAGGGAGAGATAAGAGAAGAAAGATAGCGAGGAGCTGCAGAGTGAATGCACTTATAGGTCAGCAGGAGAAGTTTGAACTGGATGCGGAAACGGATAGGGAGCCAATGAAATGACTTGGGAAGAGGGGTAATAGTAATATGTGCATGATGAGGCTGGCAGAAGATTCTTACCTGTATCTGTGCATCAGGCATCTTCTCTGACCCTTTTCAAATCCAGGCTGAAAACTCACCTCTTCACTGCCGCTTTTGGATCTTGACTCACCTGTCTCCTTACCATTCCCCCTAGATGTATCCCATGTCTACAGCTACTGTGTGTCCGTCTTGACTAGATTGTAAGCTATGATGAGCAGGGACCATCTTTTACATGGGTCTGTGCAGCGCTGCATATGCCTTGTAGCGCTATACAAATGCTCAGTAGTAGTAGAGCTGTGACTGTGCTATAAACCCTTCTAATCTCATTGCATTTCTGCATAAGAGATGTATGAAGCTCAGTGACCATTAGGATTTTTTTAAAAATATACTCCTGAGTTCCAAGGCGAGCACGCAACTCTCAGCATTCCAGATCAATCTGATGTAGACTGTATCAAGAGGGCCTGCTTAATCATTAAGCAAATCAGGCATCTGCCTAGGGTGACAGCTTCCAGGGGCAGCAAAATGATAGGTCCTGATAGCCGTACAAGCTCAACGAACTGTCAATGCATACCTTACATTTTTACAGGATCATGTTAGGAGTGGTAGTATCAAGGCGATCATAATTATTGAGTTTATCAGAATTTCATGGGTGGGGAGGGAAGAGCCTACAGGGCACCTAATGTGCTTGCAACAGGACTATGCATTAATTGCTCCAAGTGCATGATAGTCTGGGTGCACAGTAGGAGGTCAGGTTTATCCAGCTGTCCCTTACTAGGATGAAGCCTTACACTGCAGTCACGCTACTTGGACGTCATTACAGGTGACTCCATTGCTGCCCACCCCCACCTCCCCCCAGGAGGTATAGCTGTAAATCTCCACCCTGTGCTTTCAATTTTCATCCTTCTGACTGTCTTTAGAAGCATCAACAAATAAGTACATTTGTTAATTAATTAATAGTGCACAGGAGGAGAGTTTGATGCAATCAATGTATATCTTTTCTAGCAGAAAAATGCAAAGGTTTCCACCCACAGGAGGGGGAGAGGGGAGGGCTGAAGAAATAAAAAGCCATTAGAACTTCTTTGGCCAAAAATAAGGAGTGAAAGATCGAGGTTTGTAGACATGATTTACGAACAGCCTGTTTCCTCACCCTTTACCTGCTTTAATTCCAAAACATTTTAACTATTAGCAAAGTCACAGTCTCAGTCGACACACTTAATTATTCACAGCAATGGCTAAGGACATTGATGGAATACAGAGGTATTAATACAGTCCAGGCCTAGAGGTTAAGCAGACAAGCTAATAATTTATTACATCTGATTATGCAGCTCAGTAGAAAAGTGGGGACTTTACTTACAATAAATGGGTAATGTGCAATCCACCACCACCCCAAACATCAATTCCTCAATACAGTCCTTCCCTTGCTGTAGGATCTGGGCTCTTTGGCTCCTGTGCAGAAACGCCATTTATTTGCTAACGCAATGTGTTCCTTCAAGTCAATGCTGACTCCTGGTGACCCAGCAGCTCCTGGGTTTTCTTGGCAGTGTGACCGGAGGTAGATTGCCAGGTCTTTCTTACCAGTAATAAAAAAAGGAAGCTAAGAGATCAAAGTGTCTAGCAGATAAAGAGATATACTAATTAGACACCTCACGTCACTTCAAATAAACACAAAACTCTCTCAAGTGCAGCTCTGTCAGTGGAATGAGGTTTATTACAGTGATCCTTTTGGTGTCCAAAGTAAGGGCTGCATGCTCTCAGAAAGCTCTTCTTCTCAGTTCACCCTTCATTGATGTACAATGCTTGAGGCAGGGCAACCCTTCCTAGCTTAGTTATTATATTTTGTGAACGGCTTAGAATGTTGTGTCACATTAGTGGCATATAAATGTTGTTTAAATAAATAAAATAGCTGAGTCTGCTCCAGTTTTTCAGTCCTCTCTCTAACATCCCTCCTGACCTCTGTCTTACCAGTCATTCTTTGAAGGTCTCAGGTCTATTTAACCTCATCATTCATTCATCTGCTCTGGTGTCTCTTTGCCAGCAAGGTCAGGTGTTGCTTTGCAAATCATTGCAACAAATATTCCATTTATTTTCTCTTAATGTAGGGTTTTATATTTGTCTGAGCTTATTTGTAATATAAAACTTTAAACCTAATCGGAATTACCAAACGATCCAAAAACCTAAAAATCCCGATGATATAAAATTCCCCGTGTTAGAAAAATATTTTTTGTCGGAGACAATTTCATCCCAGCGCTATGTATAGTAACAAGGCACCACTGTGATATCTCCTTTTAATAATATACGTAAAAAGTTACTTAGCTTCAGTAACGAATATCATCCATTGCCAGAGAGCCGTTAAGGACTATCGACGTAGCGCTCGTTTCGGGTATATAATAATTTGAAAACCCTGCTTCAGGTACGTCCATGTACCAACAATGGCAACGATGTGTTTATGTGCTAAACACATCGTTGCCATTGTTGGTACATGGACGTACCTGAAGCAGGGTTTTCAAATTATTATATACCCGAAACGAGCGCTACGTCGATAGTCCTTAACGGCTCTCTGGCAATGGATGATATTCGTTACTGAAGCTAAGTAACTTTTTACGTATATTATTAAAAGGAGATATCACAGTGGTGCCTTGTTACTATACATAGCGCTGGGATGAAATTGTCTCCGACAAAAAATATTTTTCTAACACGGGGAATTTTATATCATCGGGATTTTTAGGTTTTTGAGCTTATTTGTAGCCTAAATTCTGTTTGAAATCCATATGACTATCCAGAATACTTTTGACTGCTGAATTTTGAAAAGCATCGCTGAAGGTGGCGGGTGCCGGATCTCCTGGCTCTCTACATTCAGGAGACAAGAGCTCCTTTCCTGCTTATCTCCTCCCCTTATCTGGAGTCCAGTGAGTGGGCAGGACTTCCTGACTCCAGCAACCTTGCAACTTCTCCCTCACTTATCACAATCAACAGGCACTACTGCTCCAAACTTGTGATTTTCTGAGCCTGCATTTCCAGCAGCATGTCAACAGTGTCAGCAAGAAGCTGCAATATTCAGTTGTGGACAGCAGGACAAGTATCATTTTTATTACTGTCAGGAAGACAGCTATCATTTTATTACTATCAAGCACTGACAATGGTACAGAGTGCAGCCTATCTCTTAATTCAGGGATAAAATGGATAGGACAACAAGTCATGTAATCAGAACAGGTGAGAGACTTACAGCTTGCATCCTTAGAAGAATAAGGAAGATGGTGGAAGTTCCAGGAGTGATGTGCTAGTAGCCTGAAAGGTTGTAGAGGAAGTGTTTGGTTTATAGAGGATAAAGCATAGTTACTCACCTGTAACAGGTGTTCTCCAGGGACAGTAGGAAATAGTCTTCACATATAGGGTGACATTGGCGCTGACGGAGCCTGCATGGAGCATTTCCCCAGCTTTCAAAGAAAGCTTTTCGGACATGCTACCACACATGCATGGTCCCCTTCCCACCCAAGGGTGCCATCTTGCTCAGTCAGATGACATAGCTAGGATGGTAGTAAAAAACTAAAAATAGGTAGGGAGGCAACTCCCAGGGGATGAGGGAGGGTTGTGAGGACTGATTCCTTCTGTCCCTGGAGAACACCTGTTACAGGTGAGCAACTACGCTTTCTCCAGGAACAAGCAAGAAGCCAGTCCTCACATATGGGGCTCCCTAACTCTAGGCTGCCAAGGACCGAACCAGGACAGCACCAACAGTGACTAATCGAGTAGCCGTGAGTTGCAGAATGTCAGTCTTCACTGAGACACTCTGCAAGACATTAGCATCCAGTGACACTATCACTCTGGTAGCCTGAACACAGAAGGGTCGGAGGGCAGAAGTTGCCCACACCCCGCAAATATTACAGAGTACCTGGCCAAAGGCACTGTTCCTGGGGGACTCGCTCTCCAGGCAGTAGTGAGCTGTGAACATATGAATTGAAGACCATGTGGTGGCCTTGCAGATTTCAGTCACTGGCACTGAGCGGAGGTTGGCCACCGACACGTCCATCGCCCTCATGCAATGCGCTGTGATCCGGTGCTCAAGGATAGGCCAGCTTGCTCATAGGCGAGGACAATACAGTCCGCTACCCAAGTGGACAGAGTTCACTTAGGCATGGGGAACCCCAGTCTGCTGGGGTCATAATACACAAAAAGCTGAGGAGCTTTTTGATGGCCCTGAGTCCGCTGTAAATAAAAGGACAGGGCCTGTTTGCAATCTAGTGTAAGAAGCACTAGTTCCTCCTTGCCGGTGTGAGCTTGCAGAAAGAAGGTGGGGAGGAACACCACCTTCAGGAAGAATTTGGGGTGCGTGTGGAGCACTACCCTGTTCTTGTAGAATCTTGTGTATGGTGATCTGTCACCAGAGCCTGGAGTTCGTTCACCCTTCCAGTGGATGTGAGAGCCACCAGAAAAAAACACTTTCCATGACAGGTACCACAGATGTCAAGTGGCCAGGGGCTCAAACAGTGGTTTGGTGAACTGATAGAGTACCACTTTGAGGTCCCACTCTGCCACTGGAGGGTGGAAAGGGGGCTTGGATAATAGAAGGTCCCGGAGGAACCTGGAGACCAGGGGCTGACTTGAGAGGGGTTTTCCCTCGACAGAGGGATGGTGAGAGACGATGGCGCTCAGATTTTTATTTTAATTTATTTATAAGCTTTTCGATACCGCCCCTTCCAAAGATCAAGGATGGCTTACATTGAACATCACACAGTAACATTACATTATAACATAGGAAATGATAGTTCTCAACACAAGTACTCCTCAATATCTATCCGATCTCATTTATCACCAACCCGTCCCTCGTCTTCTTCGTTCCTCCCACAGCAATCGCCTTTTTCTTCCATCCCCGTCCCAAGCTCGTCTTGAACTCACCCGTCATTCCGCTTTCTTCTTCTGGGCCCTGCATTGTGGAATTCCCTCCCCCACTCCCTCCGCACAGAGCCTTCGTTCCCGCATTTCAAAGCTCTTCTTAAAACCCACCTTTTCTCTCAGGCTTTTGACCTCCCGGTAAGCCCCTGACAGTCTCGCTGGTTCTCACTCCATTCCCCCCCCTCTGCTCTTGCCCCCACCACCCCAACTCACAGGTCTCGCTATTCTATACTCTTCTCTCTTCTGTCTTTCTCTCTTGTGCTTTCCTGTCACTTGAATGGTGTTCCTTTCTTTCTTTACTTTCTAGCAGCTTGTTTTTATTGTACACCGCCCTGATGCCCTGCCTGGGCGGTATATCAAGCCTTGTGAATAAATAAAATAAATAAATAAAAATAGTTATCATAAGAACATAAGATATGCCATACTGGGTCAGACCAAGGTCCATCAAGCCCAGTATTCTGTTTCCAACATTGGCCAATCTAAGTCATATGTACCTAGCAGTTTCCCCAAGGGACAAAGGTTCCACAATGCTTGTATTGGGTCAAGCATTGATATCCTGGGTCCCTTCTTAATAATGGTTTATGGACCTTTCCTCCAGGAACTTGTCCAAACCTTTTTTAAACCCGGCTACACTAACAGCCTTTACTACATCCTCCGGTAACAAATTCCAGAGTTTGATTACACGTTGAGTGAAAAAATATTTTCTTTTATTAGTCTTAAATAGTTTACCCTGTAGCTTCATTGCATGTCCCCTAGTCTTTCTATATTCTGATAAGGTAAACAATCGATCTACGTTTACCCGTTCCACTCCGTTCATTAATTTATAGACTTCTATCATATCTCCCCTCAGCCATCTCTTTTCCAGGTTAAAGAGCCCTAACCTTTTAAGCCTTTCTTCATAGAAGTATCCTTCCATCCCATTTACCATTTTGGTGGCTCTTCTCTGAACCTTTTCTAAAATCGCTATATACTTTTTAAGATACGGCGACCAGAATTGCACACAATATTCAAGGTGCGGTCTCACCATGGAACGATACAGAGGCATTATAATATCTTTTGTTTTATTTTCCATTCCTTTCCTTATCATACCTAGCATTCTATTTGCTCTCTTGGCCGCCGCTGCACACTGGGCCGAGGGTTTTAACATGGTATCCACAATGACGCCTAAATCTTTTTCCTGGGTGGTGGTTCCTAATGTGGAACCTTGCATCCTGTAATCATAGTTTGGGTTGTTCTTCCCTAGGTGCATAACCTTGCACTTGTCCACATTAAATTTCATCTGCCATGTTGATGCCCAGTCTTCCAATTTATCAAGATCCTCTTGCAGTTTTCCACAATCCTCTTGGGTTTTAACAACTTTAAATAGTTTTGTGTCATCTGCAAATTTGATAACCTCACTCGTTAATCCACTTTCCAGGTCATTTATGAATATGTCAAAAAGCAGCGGACCCAGCACAGATCCCTGGGGTACACCACTATTCACCTTTCTCCATTGGGAAAATTGGCCATTTAGCCCTACCCTCTGCTTTCTATCTTTTAACCAGTTCCTGATCCACAATAGTACACTGCCTCCTATCCCATGACTCTTTAGTTTTGCCAAAAGTCTCTCATGAGGGACCTTGTCAAAGGCTTTCTGAAAGTCCAGATACACAATATCAACCGACTCACCTTTGTCCACCTGATTATTCACTCCTTCAAAAAAACATAACAGATTAGTAAGACAAGATCTTCCTTGTCTAAAGCCATGTTGGCTGTCTCCCATTAGGTCATGACTATCTACATGCTGAGTAATTTTATTCTTTATGATGGTTTCTACCATTTTTCCCGGTACTGATGTCAGGCTCACCGGTCTGTAGTTTCCCGGATCACCCCTGGAACCCTTTTTAAAAATTGGTGTTACATTGGCGATCCTCCAATCTTCAGGTATTAGAGATGATTTTAATGATAGTTCACAGATTACTAATAGCAGGTCTGCAATCTCATATTTCAGTTCTTTCAACACCCTTGGATGTATACCATCCGGCCCAGGTGATTTGCTACTCTTCAGTTTATCTAATAGTTGTAATACATCCTCCCGATGTATCGATATTTCCTTCAATTCTTCCGCACCTTTAAATACCACTTCAGTCATGGGTAACATCCCTACGTCTTCCTCAGTAAAGATTGAAGCAAAGAATTCATTCAGTCTCTCCGCTATCGCCTTGTCGCCTCTTAGTGCTCCTTTAACCCCTTTATCATCTAATGGACCAACTGACTCGCTCACAGGTTTTTTGCTACGAATGTACTTGAAAAGGTCTTTACTTCACGTTTTTGCTTCCGCAGCAAGCTTCTTCTCAAATTCTCCCTTTGCCTGCCTTATCAATGCCTTGCATTTGACTTGCCAGTGCTTGTGTTGTTTCCAGGTTTCGTCGTTTGGCTCTTTTTTCCATTTCCTGAAAGATGCTTTTTTGGCAAGAACAGCCTCTCTGACCTCACCTTTAAACCATGCTGGCAGTTTTTTGGACTTCCTTCCACTTTTCTTAAAGCGTGGAATACAGCTGGTCTGGGCTTCCAAGATGGTATTTTTCAACAGCAGCCAAGCCTGATGTACGTCTTTAACCTTTGCAACTGCTCCTTTTAGTTTTTTCTAAACCGTTTTCCTCATTTTATCAGTCTCCCTTTCGAAAGTTAAAAGATAGTACTGTGGATTTCCTTACTATCCCTCCTCCACTAATTAAATCAAAGGCGATCATGCTATGATCACTATTGCCAAGTGGCCCCAACACCCTTATCTCTTGCACTAGATCTGGTGTTCCAGTAAGGACTAGGTCTAATATGGCTTCCCCTCTGGTCGGTTCATGAACCAGCTGCTCCAAGAAGCAGTCATTTATTTCATCTAGGAACTTTATCTCCCTAGCATGTCCTGACGTGACACTGACCCAGTCGATACCGGGGTAGTTGAAATCACTCATTATTATTACTGTGCTGTGACGTTTATTAGCTTCCTTGATTTCTTTGAGCATTTCATCATCCATTTGGTCATTCTGGCCAGGCGCTCGATAGTACACCCCCACTGCCCTTGCCTTCCCCCTTTTACATGGAATTTCAATCCATATAGATTCTACAGCAGATGTTGCTTCCTGCAAAACTTTAATCCTTTCTGAGTCAATGCCCTCTCTAACACAGAGAGCAACCCCTCCACCAATTTGATCAGCTCTATCATTTCGATATAGTTTGTACCCAGGTATGACAGTGTCCCACTGGTTGTCCTTCCACTATGTCTCTGATATTCCAATCATATCTAACCTTTCATTTAGTGCTATATATTCTAACTCTCCCATCTTATTTTTTAGACTTCTAGCATTTGCATACAAGCATTTTAGAGAATGTATTTTATTCATATTAATTTGGCTATTGTTAGACATGGGTAATTTGGGATCTTTAAGCTCTGTCTGCTCCATACTTGAGGGCATTTGGGCTACTTTAGTCTTTTGTGGAACCTCTCTGCTTTTGGTAGTATCCTTCAAAGATACATTCTTCCGAACCATCCGCTCTTGGGCGACTGTCGGCTTTCCCCTAATATCTAACAGCTGGTTAGCAAATTATAGATAACATATTATAATAAACTTATGTACGAAATAGCAGATAGGAATTTTCTTAATGCTCCATTAGAAGTACTGTACCTGCCACACTCCGGGCTGAAATCTAACTCAGCTTGGTGTATAACAGGTGCAGTAGGTACTTCAGTACTAGTTGCACCTGGCAGAAGGGATTCTCCTCCTTTTCCACACACCAGGCAGAGATCCTTCTCCACTTAAAGGCATAAGCCCGTCTAGTGGAGGGTTTTCGGGAGGTCAGTAGGATTCGCCTCGACTTCTTCTGGAAGATTGAAAAGGGCCACCGCTACCCTTTCAGCAGCCACACTGCTAGCATTAGTGACCCCAGATTGGGGTGCAGGAGAGAGCCCTCCTTCTGGGACAGGAGGTCCGGGGCTTGGCCCAGAAGACTGGGAGTACCACCGACATGGCAAGCAGCAGAGATAAACAAGGTTGCCTGGGCCACCTGAGGACAATCGATATAACTGAGGCCCTTTTGCTCTGAACCTTGAATAGGGTCCTGGCGACCAGGGGGATCAATGGGAACGCATAAAGTTGGCCCTCGGACCACAAGATCAGGAAGGCATCTGCTGCCACTCTCTCCGGGTGCAGCTGATGGGAGCAGAAGTGGGGCAGCTGCATGTTGTCCAGAGAGGCGAATAGGTCCATCATGGGCCTGCCCCAGAGGTGGAAGAGCTGCTTCATCACTCTGAGGTTTAAGCTCCACTCGTGTGGGCAAAGGACTCTGCTCAGCCTGTCCGCTAGGCAGTTGTCCTGGCCCAGGAGATATACCACTTGCAGAAGCATGCTGCTGCATGCTGCAAAGGAGAGGAGGCCACCGCCTCCTGGTATAGAGAGTACAAACCTGTGCCCTCCTGCTTGTTGATATAAAACATGGCGACCTGGTTGTCCATCTGGATCAGCACAGGCCGGTGCCGTAGGTGGTGGCCAGAAAGATTGCCCTGAGCTCCAGGAGATTGATCTGTAGGAGCGACTCCTCCTGAGACCAGCTGCCTTGTGTGCAGCAGTCTCCACAATGTGTTCCCCAACCCAAGAGGGAGGAATTTGTGGTCAGGGTCCTCCTGTGGCGTGAGTGCCTGGAAGGGCATTCCTGCCTCGAGTGGCACAGGTTTTGCCACCAGTTGAGGGACTCTGCCAGTTGGAGGGTAATCCTGACCTGTCCATAGTATGCCCATTGCTTGAGTCCACTGCGAGCGTAGGCATCACTGGGCTGTCCGTATGTATAAGCAGGCTGAAGGCATGACATAGACTGTCAAGGCCATATGGCCCAGTAGGCAGAGGAGGAGACGAGCTGGCACTGACTGGCAGCGTTGTACCTCTCCTGCCAGTTGCCTGAGGCGTTCTTCCCTTTCTCTTGGGAGGATGGCCTTGACCTGTAACGTGTCCAATTGGGCACCTATGAACTCCAGACTTTGGGCTGGAGAGAGATGGAATTTGAGGTAGTTGATGATGACCCCAGGTGCTGCAACAGAAGGGCTGCATGTTCTGCGGTCTGACTGACCTCTGAGGCTGTATCGCCTCTAATGAGCCAGTCATCCAGGCAGGGGAAGATGAAAGCCCCTTGCAGGCGCAGGTAGGCAGCTACCATCACCAGGCATTTGGTAAAGACTCTTGGCAACGAGGCCAGACCAAAAGGTAACACTTTGTACTGGTAGTGCCCTCCCCCACCACGAACCATAGGTACTGTCTGAGGGAGGGGTGGATCAGGATGTTTGTGTACACATCCTGTAGGTCCAAGGAGCACAGCCAGTCTCCCTGGTGGAGGTAAGACAGCAGTATTCCAAGGGAGAGCATATTGAACTTCTTCCTTACCAGAAACGTTTTTAAGTTTCTCAGGTCTAGTATGGGCCTGAGGCTCCCAGTTCTCTTTGGAACAAGGAAGTATCTGGAGTAGAAGCCTTTTCCCCATAGGTGTCTGGGTACAGGCTCTACTGCATTGTCCCTGAACAGACCTGCGAGCTCTGAGAGCAGAAGGGTCTGGTGAAGGAGAGGTTGCACTGGCTCTCCTGGAAAAAACCTGGATGGTACCTGCTGTAGGTGGAGGAGGCATCCCTTCCTTACCACCTGCAGTACCCACTGGTCTGAGGTAACACTGGCCAACCTGTGGGCGAAGAATGCTAAGCGTTCCCCTGTGGACTGCTGAAGGTCTCCCGTGGGAGGGGAGGCCCTGCTCTGGGAGTCAAAAACTCCCCCCAGCTGGGTGGGAGCTGGGGCCTGGGGCTTCTGTGCCTTCAACCTCTGGGCCCCATGGTTCTGACTTTTGGGTGAAAACCCTGCTGCTGGCCTGACAAGGGCGGGTAGTGGTGACTCTGATGAAAGGGCCCTTTTTTTCTCTGGAACAGGGGTCTTTTCCCCGATAGTTTCTTACGGGAGAAGTTACCACGTCGGCCGCCTTGTCGGCCATAGGTTTGCCGAACAGGTTCTCCCCAGTACAGGGGACATCGAGCAGCTTGTCTTGGACCCACTGCTCGAGGTCCGAAGACTGCAGCCAGGCTTGGCATCAAGCGCTAATGCCGGTCACTGCTACCTGAACCGCAGACTCAAAGCCATCGTAGGCTGCCCGGAAAAGGAACTTGGAGCAGCCCTTGATGCCAGAGGTCAGGGATTGGAACCACTGAAGGGGTTCCCTTGCAAGCCCTGCTGAAAACCCGGACAACTCCTGGGTCAGAGTATTGAGGTACATGTCTATATATAACTCATAGGCCTGGATCCAACACCCCAGCATCAAGCCCTGGTAGGACTTAGGCCCAAGGACATTGAGGGATCTAGCATCCCTATCCAGGGGAACAGAAGAATAGGTCTTCTGGCTCTTGAGATTTTGCATGGTTGACTCGACAACCATGGAGTTATGTGGGAGTTGGGTTTTTTGGAACCTGGGTCCCTTCCTGACGTGGTACATGGCATCATGGTGTTGAGGCATCGGCTGATCACTGGTACAGACACCGGGGTCTCCCATATTCTCAATAGGAACCACTCGAGGATCGGCTGCACCAGCACCGTGAGAGTTTTCTTGGAAGGAGACTCGTACTGGAGGATCTCCAGCTATTCAGTGCATGGGTTCTCCTCCGCCTTGGTTTGCACCGAGAGGGCTCTAGCCATATCCTTGACAAAGATGTGGAAGTCCATGTCCTCCGGAGGAGAATGGCGCTGGGGTGCCGGGGGAGACAGGTCCGAGAGAATGTCTCAGTGCCGTCTGCTTTCTGGGGATGCCTCATTGTCAGTCTCCCACTTGGAGTCGAGGAATGACGACGAATCTGAGGCCCTGTGACACCTTGCCTCAAGGCCAGTGCTGAGGGGCCTGGGGCCTCCAGAGGACCTGGGGTCCGAGTCGTGGAAACTTGCTGGGGAGGATCGGATTTCCAAGGAACAGGACCGGGACCTTGACCAGCACCAAGGACTTACCCGAGGCCGGTGGTGCTTGGAGCTCGGGGGGCCGATAGTCAGGGCAGATGATGCGGAAAAGCAGCCATCATTGCCTGCTGCAGGGCCAGGATAGCAGTGATGTTCTGCTCCAGGACCGCCATTCTGATTTCCAAGCCAGAAGGTTCCGCAGCTTTCGGCACAGGCACCGAGGATCTCAGGTCTGGTGCTGGCACCTCGCGAGTGCATCCTCGATGAGGAATACAGTGTCGAAGATCCTCTTTTGAGGACCTTGGCCACTCGAGTCCTTCCGAGGAGTTTTACTGGGTTTCTCCAGTGGAACCTTGACAGACTTCGAGGATTTTTTATTCTTTATCTCGGGGTCCGAGGTCTTCTCGGAGGAGCCGCCACCACAGTACTCCGAGGATGCTCGGGCCTCACGGGACATGCTGGGCTTGGAACTTAGCATTGGGGAGGCCAGTGCCGAGTCGGACCTTGGGAACAGTTTTTCCTGCAACTCCGACCTCTTTTTATTGGTCTTAGGCATTATGGCCTGCACAGGTTTAGGGAGGCGCTGTCATAGTCCAGTCCCAGGCAGCAGTTATGGGTGTCAGTTACGGGTGTCGATTACTGACATGGTTTGATTACAGTAGTCGTATTTCTTGAACCCACTGGGAGACATGGTGGGAAACACCCAGCCTGGGTCAACGACCCCCGGGTGAAAAAAGGCATGAATGTCTGTCGAGACAAAACTCGATCGAAAAAAGGGGAAAAGAGCTGAGAACAGTGCTGAATCTGTTGCCAACATGAGGCAGGAAGAAGAACCGGTACACAAACTGGGAAAATTTAACTTTTAAGGATTTAGCAAGGATTTTTTCCGGGGAAACGGGACAGAAGTCCATTGGGCTCCGCAGAAAAAAAGAGACTGAACAAGATGGCACCCTTGGGCGGGAAGGGGACCACGCATGCATGGTAGCATGTCCCAAAGGCTTTCTTTCACACCACTTCCCCTCTGAGTAGCCGTTATTTATTGCCCACCTGACAAATCCAAATCAACCTTCCTCACCGACTTCGACTCCTGGCTTTCTGCCTTTATGGATCCCTCCTCCCCCACTCTTATTCTTGGTGACTTCAACATTCACTTCGACAACCCCTTCTGACCCCCATGCCTCAAAGTTCCTCGCTCTTACCTCCTCGTTCGACCTCCAACTTTGCTCCACTGCCCCCACACACCTACATGGCCACTGCCTTGACCTAATACTCTTCTCCAATTCCTCTCCCTCAAACTTCCACAAATCAATCATGACCCATCACCTCTTAACATTTATTCTTCAGCTTCTGCCATCCCAACCTCATCCTGTCTCCTCCGACCTATTTAGAAACCTTCATAATATTGATCCCCTGACTCTCTCCGCCACCATTTCTCCATCTCTTTCCTCCATTTTATCCTCCAAGTCAGTCGACGAAGCATTATCTTCATACAATGCTACACTATCCTCAGTCCTTGACACTCTTGCCCCTTCCACCCCACATCCTGTCCAACGATCTACTCCCCAACCCTGGCTCTCACCCACAATCCGTTACCTACGCATCTGCGCCCGTTCTGCCGAACGAGCTTGGTCCAAATCCTGCTCCCCGGAAGATCTTTTACATTTCAAATTCATGCTTAGCTCATTCCAGTATGCCTTAGCACTTGCCAAACAAGATTACTACATCCATCTGACCAACTCCCTTGCCTCTGATCCTCACCGTCTCTTTAATACCCTCAATTCTCTCCTCAAGGTCCCCCCACCCCCGATCCCACTCTCCCTTTCTGCCCAAACCCTAGCCGACTACTTCCACGACAAAATCTACAAGATTACCCTCCAATTCCCTACCTCCTCATCTACCTCCCCTCCTCCCCAATTCTCTTCCACCACCCCTACTCCCCCTGCCACCCTCTCCTCCTTTCCCCCAATTTCATCTACCTCCCCTCCTCCCCAATTCTCCCCCATCCCTACTCCCCCTGCCACCCTCTCCTCCTTACCCCGATTTCTGAAGAAGAAACCACACTCCTCCTTTCCTCCTCCAAACCCACCACATGTTCATCTGACCCTATCCCCACCCATCTCCTACATTCCATCTCCCTCACCATTGTCCCCTCCATCACCCATATCCTCAACCTTTCACTCTCCACTGCAACTGTTCCCATTGACTTCAAAGATGCTGTTGTCACACCTCTCCTCAAGAAACCCTCACTTGATCCCACATACCCTTCTATCGACCCATCTCCCTCCTTCCCTTCATATCCAAACTATCAGAATGAGCAGTCCACCGTCGCTGCCTCGACTTCCTCACATCCCAGGCCCTCCTGGACCCACTACAATCCGGCTTCCGTCCCCTACACTTCACTGAAACGGCACTCACAAAAGTCACCAACGATCTGTTCCTGGCTAAATCTAAGGGTCTCTATTCTATCCTCATCCTTCTTGACCTTTCTGCTGCCTTTGACACTGTTGACCACAACCTTCTCCTCACCACCCTCTCCTCGCTTGGCTTCAAGGACTCCGTACTATCCTGGTTCTCCTCCTTCCTCTCCCATCGCTCATTCAATGTATGCTCTGGTGGCTTCTCCTCCTCCCCTACCCCGCTCCACGTAGGTGTACCCAGGGATCTGTCTTGGGTCCTCTCCTCTTCTCTCTCTACATCCAAGGCCTTGGCGCACTTATCTCCTCCCACGGCTTTCAGTACCATCTCTATGCCGACGACTCCCAAATCTACCTCTCTACAGCTAATATTTCTCCAGAAACCCAGTCCAAAATCTCTGCCTGTCTTTGGGACATTGCTGCCTGGATGTCTCATCGCCAATTGAAACTGAACATGGCCAAGACTGAACTCCTTGTCTTTCCACCCAACTTCCTCCTCCCCACTTCCCCCTCTCTCTCAGTCCATGTGGATGGATGTACTATCCTTCCTGTCCACTCGGCCCGCAACCTAGGGGTTATCTTTGACACCTCCCTCTCCTTCTCCGATCATATCCAGCTTGTAGCTAAGACCTGCCGCTTCTTTCTCTACAACATTGGCAAAATCCGCCCCTTCCTCTCTAAACACACTACTAAAATGCTTATCCACTCCTTAATCTCCTCTCGTCTTGATTACTGAAACCTACTCCTCGCTGGTCTCCCCATGAGCCACCTCCTTCCCCTTCAATTTATACAAAATCACGCTGCTCGACTAATCTTCTGCCAGCCTCGCCATGCCATTACTCCTCTTCTCAGGTCGCTTCACTGGCTTCCTGTCCAATTCTGCATCCAATTCAAGTTTCTTCTACTGACCTATAAATGCATTCACTCTATGGCCCCTCAATACCTCTTATCTCTCCCTATGTCCCCTCTCGAAATTTGCACTCCACTAACAAATTACTACTATCAATGCCGTTCACCCGCACCGCGAACTCCCGACTGCGCTTTCACCTTGCTGCACCATACACCTGGAACAGCCTACCTGCGTCTGTACGTCAGGCATCCTCCTTAGCCCTCTTCAAATCCAGGTTGAAGACCCACCTCTTCACCGTTGCATTCAGATCCTGACTTCCATCCTCATCTTACCCTAACCCCCATCAACGTTTATGACCAAACTATAAACCTAACTGTACCACACCGTACCTTGCACTGAACCGACTAATGCTGTGTACTCTTCTACTTAGATTATAAGCTCCGATGAGCATGACTGTGACGGGCAGGGACTGTCTCTTATATATTGGCTACCTCTTGTAGGTTAGCTGTGCAGCGCTGCATGCGTGGCGCTTTATAAGTGCTGAATAGTAGTAGTAGAAAGCTGTGGAAATGTTCCACGCGGGCTCTGTCAGCGCAGACGCACCCTATATGTGAGGACTGTTTTCCTGCTTGTTCCTGGAGAATAGAGTAGCTTCAGGTGGAGATTTAAAGATAGACAGAACATGGCCTGGCAGACTGCAAGAGGGATGGGGTAGCCCAGATAAGGTAGCTGCAAGGGAAAGGATTAGGTGAGAGGAAGGCCTGTGCCGAGCGCAGGGGACAGGGAGAGGAACATGGTGGCTCTTATGATAAAATAGTGTGAATGCTGTGTTAGTCCACTTGAATGGTAGTTAAAGAAAAAGAGAAACAGAAAATAGAAAAGAAGGGGATGCATTTTTATTGGATTAACTTAATACATTTTTGGACTAGCTTTTGAAGGTTAAAACCTTCTTCTTTAGGTCAGGACACTATGAGCAACAGATCGCAAAGTTGCCAAGTTACCCAATTCTAGGAGTGAGATTTTATGCGGGTCCAGGTTTCTGACAATCTCATTCTGATACATTATGGGAGTTGCAGCAGTGATTACAGGGGATAAAATCAGGGACTACACATACCATACTGCAATACAAATTTAAAACCAGAGCTGGCAAAAGATCTCACCCCTGAAAATGGGTAACTTGGCAACTCTACAGATGATAATGTCATTGTCTCAGCACCACAAGGTGTTACTGCACCTTCTACCTTATGCTTCTCTGTTGGAATGTAAACCGCTTTGACTTAAGGATAAAGCAGTATAAAAATCCTGTTAAATAAATAAATAAAATTGCAGCCCTGGAGAATGAGGAGAGGACATCAGCAGCTTTCTGTCTCCTACCTGGCTTAGGGCTCAGAGATAAAGGAGGAAGTACAACATCTATGAGAACTGTTGGGTGAGAAAGGGGTGATGCATTGTCGAGTGAGAGAGAGGTTTTGGATCGCACCATGGGAATTTATGGTGGTGTATTTTGCAAATTACTTTGGCTGGTACTTTTAACAGAGATGATTCATACATTTTAATAAATAAATAAGTTGTAATCTGGGAAGTTAAAAGATAGGGGAAGGGTGGTCATAAAACCCAAAAAACATTTCCTGATTGTTGAACAGATGCTGGACACTGTTCTAACTGGGAGCAGTAGGAGTGGGGAAAGGGACAGGCACAAAAGGCATCATATCTACTCCCCCACCCCCTCCTCCAAAAGGTTATGCCATAGTTCTCTAAACAATCCCTTTTCTTCTTGCAGTCTGCTTGCTGTAGACTGGGGTGGTTCCTATTTTGCTTTCCTCTCTCTGCCATTGTCTTGTCTCTCTATCATTTCTACCTCTATGTGACATCTTTATGCTGTTACCCAGTTCCAGGAGTGAGATTTTAAGCCAGTCCTGGATTTCTGATAATCTCATGCTGTTGCATTATAGAACCTGCAACACTGAGTCCAATGGTAAAATCAGGAACTACAAATACCATATACTGCATTGCTAGGCAAATTTGAAACCGGAGCTGGCAAGAAATCTTACTCCAGGAACTGGGTAACTTGGCAGCTCTGCTATTGTCTGTCTCTCTGTCCCGATCTCGCTGTTTTTCAGCTGAGCTCATGGAGTGACTGCATGCACTACCCCCCTCCTCGCAGTCTCCATTCTCTTCATCACAAACAAACCTTGCTAGCACAGCCTCCCCTCACTCACTTCCTGTTTGAAAGTGTCAGGCAGGAAGTGACCCATCTCCTGTGCCTCCAGAAATCTGCTGTTGACAAATAGGAAGACCAAAAAGGACTCTTACAGTGATAATAATGAAAAAATAGAAAACCCCTGGAAGGTCTGGATCATACCGCTTTTCCCTTTCCTGTTTTGAACAGAAGGTTTGGGTGTTTTCAGTTGACTCGCTCCTGCCAGCCCAGAAACAATAACAAATCCTGTTGCAGACTAAAACTGCCATGAAAGTCAGCCCTGGATCTGTGCTCTCAAGTGGGTGATGGGGCAGTTTGTCATGGGGAAGGGGGCGGCCTCCTATGCTCTCCTCTCTGTGGGATGTGCTGCATACACTTTGTAGCGCTATACAAATGGTAAATAGCAGCAGTAGGAGGATGAAGCCGTAGAAAAATGTTTGGAGTGGATGAACATGATGAAGCAGTTAGGGTTTGGTGCAGGAAAAAGAATTAGCTACTCAGGCACAGAGACATATTTCTGGATCCATGTGTGAGGTAATACAGGCAGAGATGCCTCCTAAAACATGAGATTTACTGACCCAATGAGTGAAAGTGAAGGCCAAAGAGAGACCTTTCTAATGGTGCCTTCAGGGTATAAATCTCCCTCCTTCAGCATCTTTGCTCTGATTCACGGAAAAGAAAAAGCCGAGTCCATTTTACTTCTCACAGAAGAGGTGATCCGTCCCTTGGACACAGCAGATAACATCAGAGGCCACATTTCAGCAAGTCTGAGCACGTGTTACAGCAGCTGTATCACATTGGACATGTAGCCACACAACCCCAGGCAGCTGTTCTTACTGCAGAAGTTGCATGGGTGGGACAATGCATCGGAGTAAGCACTGGTACATTACATCCACGTCATGATGCATGAAGCAGCACTGCCGAATAGTGGAGTTTCTTGTTATTACCAGGCACTAGATGAGAAGCCAGACTGGGCTGCTTAGTATACACCAGTATAGGTCGCAGACGTCACATACCCTTACATAGCTCTGCTGATCAGCTACTGCTAAAAGCATGCACTAACTTGTGCTCCAGTTTAAGGCTGATTCCTTTTTCATGAATGCATTGGGGGGAGGGGGGGGCTGACCAAACTGAAGAAATAAAACATGTCATCAATGTTCCCTCTAAGCTGTGCAACGATGTGGCTGACTATAGTAAAACGATTGTGCTGTGCATGAATTTTAAAGTGCCAACTTCCGCCTTGCAGTTCACTATGCTTTCTCCCACTTCCATAGATCAAGCCCCATCTGGCAGAAATTCCCCCCCCCCAATTCAAGCTGTTCGCCCCAACCCAGCACTTACCAGGCTATCCTAGTAAGTATCCTGGAAAGGGGACAGGAACAATCCTCAGTCATTCCTGCCCCCTTGGCTGCTGGCATCAAAATGGCATTTGTTAACACTTAACCTCCGCTAGGGGTCAACAAGCACAATATTGATGGCGGCAGCCCAGGGGCCAGGAGTAGCTGGGGACTGCTTCAGCACCCCTCTCCACTAGACAACAAGGATAGCCCCCTCCCTCGGGTTGCAGGAGGGGGCTTCTGAAATTGAATCACTGGGTTTTAAAACTGAAAAAGAATATTTAAAATTGTTATACAGATACAAATTTTTAACTTTTAGGTTACTTTAGTTATCTATGGTAGCAAGGTTACCAGATGTCCCCCAATTTTCGGGAATTGTCCCTGATTTTAGAGTTGTGTCCCCTACTCCCACATGTTTGGCAATCTCCTATTCCCGATTCTAGCAATGGGAGGCAGCGGGGTAGGAAAAGATTATCTTCACTTTATTGATTTGAATGTGTCCGCTTTTAGAATTTTCATCCATTATCTTTATATTTTGCAACATTCTAGTCCGTTCTTCAAGTTTCACTAGATCCCGCTCCATGTTATCCACATCTTCCAGGGTATAGCAACATAGTATATGTCAGCAGATAAAGAGCAGTATGGTCCATCTAGTCTACCCAGCAAGGTCGCTTCGTGCAGGTCACCCCTCCCCATGCCTTTGTTTAGGGTTGTACCCCCTGCTCCATGCAGCTCATCCCTATTTGAAGAGAGTTATGCTTATTTTGATTTTATCCTGTTGCTATAAAGGGATACACTGTGTCTGTCCCATGCCATTTTGAATTCTATTACTGTATTTCCCCCACCACTTCCATTGGGAGGGCATTCCAAGCATCCACCACCCTTTCAGTGAAAAAGTATTTCCTGACATTGCCTCTCAGTTTACCCCCTTGCAGCTTCATGTTATGCCCTCTAATTTTACAGCTTCCCCATCTTTGGAAGAGGTTTGTTTGTTCATTAAAGGTCTGAATCATATCTCCCCTGTCCCTCCTCTCCTCCAGTGTGTACATATTTAGGTTCTTCAAGATTCTTCTCATAAGGCTTCTGGCGCAGCCTCCAAATCATTTTAGTTACCTTCCTCTGTACCGTTTCCAGTCTTTTTATATCCATTGCAAGATACAGTCTCCAAAACTGAACACAATATTCCAAGTGAGGCCTCACCAACGAATTGTACAGTGGCATTAGTACCTCTTCCTTTCTGCTGGTAATTCCTCTTTGTATGCAACCCTGTATCCTTCTGGCTTTTGTTACCGCCTTGTCACACTGTTTCGCCACCTTGAGATCCTCAGAAACAATCACTCTGAGGTCCTTCTCCTTGTCCGTGCACACCAACCTCTCGCCCCCTATTGCATACATTTCCCTTGGATTTCTGTTTCCCAAGTGCATGACACTGCATTTCTTCACATTAAATCTTAACTGCCAAGCATTAGAACATTCTTCTAGCTTTTGTAGATCTTACCTCATGTTATCCACACCCTTAGGGGAGTCCACTCTGTTTCAAATTTTCATGTCATCTGCTAAAAGACAGACTTTTCCATGCAGTCCTTCAGCAATATCACTCACAAATACATTGAACAGTGCCGGGCCCAGGACCAAACCCTGGTGCAAGTGCTAATCACCTTCCTTTCATCCGAGTGAGCTCCATGTACCATCACCTTCTGTCATCTGTCAGTCAACCAATTTCTGATCCAGTTCATCACCTTGGGACCCATCCCCAAGATGTTTCGTTTATTGATAAGCCTCATATGAAGAACAATATCAAAGGCTTTGCTAAAATCTAGGTAGACCACATACATCGCATGCCCTTGATCTAGTTCTTTGGTCACCTAGTATCCTCCACAGAGGCAAACCTTCTCTACTACTACTAGTTAGCATTTATATAGCGCTACACACGCAGCGCTGTACAGAAATATAAGCAAAAAGACAGTCCCTGCTTGTCAGAGCTTACGAACTAGTCAATCTATAATATTGCTTACAAATATTTTAAAAAGATCCCTGCAGCACACATTACCCTCTGTCACCTCCCATTCAACCAGTTTTTAACCCAGTCGGTCACTTTAGAGCCTATATCAAAGGTATTCAATTTATAAGTTGCCTATGTAGAATCGTGCCAAAATCCTTGCTGAAATCTAAGTATACTACATCTAGATATCTCCCTTGATCCAAAGCTTTGGTCATCAGTTAAAGATACTAAACAGATTCCTCTTTTATAAATACCACAAGAAAAAAAGACTTATTTAAGATTTCCGCTGTCTTCTAGTCCTCTTCATAAATCCCACATACTCTCTTTGTCTTACCAATTACTCCTTCAATTTTCACCTCCACTTTTATGATTAGTTTGAGCAATTTTCTTCTCCATGTGGGCCTTTGGTCTTCTAACTGTCCATTGTCGCCTTTTGTTTTTTTCTAATAATTTTTTTTGTACTCCTCATCCTGTTTTTTATTTATTAATTTTTGAAAGTTAATCTCTGTTCTTACCATTTCTCTTGTCTCTTCGATAATCAATTCAGTCTTTTCCTCTTTTTTTTCCAGTGCTAGCTTGTCTTACATGGAGGAGTAGCCTAGTGGTTAGAGCACTGGCTTGGTAACCATGAGACCAGGGTTCAATTCCCTTTAGCACTGCTTGTGGTCTTGGACCAGTTACTTAACCCTCCATTGCCTCAGAGGAAAGGCCTGGCACTCAACTTCCAGTTGCGCTGTCATGAAATGCTGGGTTGCCAGGAGTCAGCATTGATTCAAAGGCACACATTGCATTGCAGCCTGTCTTCCCAAAGATTTGCTGCCTTTTATATCGATCTAAACTCCTCTGTACCCTTCCACTCTTGGAATCCCTGAAGTCTCCTCATCATTACCACATATATTCTTGAAGTCAGCTGTCCTGAGGTCCAATGCCCTTGCCTTAGTACAGTTCACTTCGGGACAAAATTTAATATTTAACTACACAGTGATCTTTAAACCCTAAATTTCCTTTGCTATGAGGTCAGCGATACCCATCTCCCTTGGTCAGTATCAGATCCAGCCTAGCCTCACCTCAAGTGGACTCTTGGGGCAATGTGTCCTATTTGGGCTCTTCCATGAGGAACATAAGAATAAAGATAAGATATGCCATACTGGGTCAGATCAAGGTCCATCAAGCCCAGTATCCTGTTTACAACAGTGGTCAATCTAGGTCATAAGTACCTAGCAGTTTCCCCAAAAAGAAACATGATAGAGCAAACATGCTCCAGGTGTATCATGTGTTCACATATGAGGCAACATAGAAACATGACTGCAGAAAAAAAGACCACATGGCCTATCTAGTCTGTCCTTCCATATCACCCACTACAAGAGTCCCTTTTCTCCTTTAGAGATCCTCTGTGTTTGTCCCATGATCTTTTGAATTCAGATACTGTCCTCATTTCTACCTCCTCCACTGGGAGACTATTCCACACATCTACCACTCTTTCTGTAAAGAAATATTTCCACATTACTCCTGAGTCTTTTCTTCCATTTTAAACCACCAGAGCAACAGATTTAAAGGAAATCAAGTATTCATATTTCAATCAGATTTTGATATTTTGAAGATTTGGGATATTATATAAGCAGCTCTACCTTTGCAATGATGATATCTGATGCTGATCTCACAAGCTAGGAAGCATTTTAATGAGCTACTCAAGAGATGCATGCTGGATACACTCTAAGGTTAGCAACCGTGAAAGTTCATGCTGCCGAATTAATGTTGGAGCCTCAGAAATAGAGCCAAAAGTTTCTACAGCGAGACTCCTGCCTGAGAAATTCTGACTCAGCACCATTTGCATTAATTAGTCTCTGTAGTTCAGTTATCAGATGCTATTTTTTTTTGGACAGGAAGGTAGGTCTGCATAAATTTACAGCTGTTTTCTGCTATACTATGAAAGAAATAAATGCAAGTTTATCTTTTGCCATATTTTTATTTTTGCCAGAAATCAACAGGGGGCTATGGCATTACACCACCTAGGGGGTGCTAGTGAATGAGGATCTCAAGGTAGCAAAACAATATGACAAGGGAGTGGCCAAAGCCAGAAAGATGCTAGGCTGCATAGACAAGACAATGTGGAAACCTTGCGCTAACAACAAGTCTAATGCAGAGGTTTTGCTCTCCAATACTGTGTAAGCAAATAGTTTACAAATAGGTTATATACAAACTGTCTGCGCTGAACAAGGAGAGCAAGCCAGGTGCATGAATCTGCATTAGCTCAAAACAAAAAGTGTTTGGCACCCATGCTCATGTGCTGGAATGTGATCGGACACGTTAGTCTGTGTGGCATAATATTGCTGTTCATGCGTCGGGTAACATTCCAGCACATAACATTGCTCCAGAACACCTCTCCTGCCGCTTTCTTTCACCATTCCCTAGAGAAAAGCTCGAAAATGTTGTGTGTGTTGTTCACTGAAGACGAAGAAACAGGCTTAAATTCCTCACTAGCACTGACGTGTGAGCTAATTCTTTACATCCCCTCAGACCTTGCATTAAAACCCCAGTGTTGAGCTCAAGTCTTCTGCGCACTTCTGCTGAATAACTAATTGCTTCATTACCATGGACTTAAATGTGCTGTGTGCTGCTCTCTCCTTGAGGCTTTGCTTGTGCACAAAACTACTTTCTGCATAGCACAAATTGTGCACAAAAATTGAGCTAACTTGCAGCAAAATATGCTAGGCTTTGTGTACATCAGCTGCAGAGGCATAACCAGCAGAAAGCCTCAGAGCAGGGGTTCTCAACTCAGTCCTCAGATAGCCAGTCAGGTTTTCAGGATAACCACAATGAATATGCATGAGAGAGATTTGCATGCAAATTTCTCTCATGCATATTCATTGTGATTAATCTGAGAGCCTGACCGGCTAGCTGTGTCCAGAGACCTGGGTTGAGAACTCTTGCCCTAGAGGAAAGGAACGACATGGGGAGATATGATACATACATTTAAGTACTTGAAAGGTATTAATGATCAAACAAACCTTTTTGAAAGATGAAGAAGCTTTAGAAGGACATGAAATGAAACTGTAAGGAGATAAACTTTAAAGGAATTAGTTGTTTCACAGAATGGGTAGTGGATGCCTGGAATGCCCTCCAGAAGGTACTGGTGGGGACAAAGCCATTGATAGAATTCAAATGGCAAGGGATAAACCTAGAGGATTTCTACAGAACAAGAGGATGAAATCAAACCAAACTTGAATGACTAAATTACTTTTACACTTCAAAAATGGAGGGGGTAAGAACCCTAAACAAAGGTGCGGAAGGGGAGCATAGAGGAGCAGGCACAACTGCAACTCTAGTCACCTTACTGGGCAGGCTAGATGGACCATGCTGGTCTTCATTTGCCATCATTTACTCTGTTGTTATATGGGCTTAATGGCCTTTATCTACTGTCATAGTTTACGTTTCTCCCCACTCTTTCATTACATGATCCCTAGTTGACCAAGGGTTGGAAAGGAAGCCTTGTCTGACCCTGAACTCTGCTATGTTGACTTTGGGTGAGTTGAAGTTGACCCCGATGCATAGTTTTCATGCTTTTCGGACTCTCCCCCCCCTCTTCCCCCACAAAAGAAAATTATTTTCTCCATGTCACCAACTTGGCACATATTTAGAACTTGTTTTCTTTTCCTCATCGCCATGGAAGGTGGAGGCTACACTTGCCCCAACCTGATATCTGTTTTTAGAAGATGATCAGTATCCACCAATAACCCTTCACGCCACCTTATCCAAGGTCAGACCTTACCTCAAAGCCTGGTGTATAGAGCTCAGATAGACTAGTCTTTCATTGGGAAAGATGAATCCTCCCCCTCCCCAAGCTATTGATCTCAGGTCCAGTTATTGTAAATCGTTTTGTCAGTGCTTGACTTGTTTGTATTTATTTATAACCTGCTTCATCAATGAAGGTCAAGGCGAGATACAAAAAAAAAAAACAGAAATAAGACTGATTTCAAACCACAAGACAAACATATAATACACAAATACATTATAATTAATATAGTGGGGTTAGGATTAAAGTAAGAGTGTGATGTGTAAGACTAACCACGCTTTATGAAATCCTATCAAATTTTCCATTTTCCCTTCTTGTGACGTCGGTATTGCATGCGCCTGGGTCCTTGCTGAAGCTGTATGTTACTAACACGATTTAGCACATTGGCGGAAATCAGGCAAAGGCCTGCTGCTGTTTTGCTGAAGTGAATGAGTAACAGACAAAGGAGCAGTATAGTCCCTAAACCTGTCAGACTGATGAGGCAAAGAACAACATATTAGCAATACGCTGTCATTTACAAGGTTGAAAACCAGCTGGCTCGTACCTTACACCATGTTCATTAAAAGAGCTGGCTTAGTTTGTTTACAGCAATTTTAAAACAAACAAAAAATGCTTTAGCACAGTGGAGACTTACAATATGAATTCCCAATGCATTTTGAGAGCATAGTTACAATTCTCAAGCCCTTCCTCTACAAGCTACGGAATAGTGGGAGAGGTTTCAATGAAAGGAATTCAGCAATGGCCAGTTTTCAAAATGAGACTGTCAACCATCAGACACTTCTGCAGACATCAAGCCCCAAGTGCAGGAAAATCTTGTTTACATCAGAAGATGTAATAGCTTTCCAGCTAAATATATAATATATACCAGGTAAGGTATATCAGTAACCCCCTTTTTGTGTGCGCCAGGCAGATGCTGTAGAACTGCTAGGCAGACAAGGGAGCACAGCAGTCCACAGAGCTATTAGCCAGAGTTTCTCCAAGTGCCTGAAGTGTTAAGTAACAGAGTTTGGACTTGAGAAGAGATTTGGCACTTGATGCACACTCATTCACCGTTCTCAATCCTTAGAATCCAGGCCAGAAGTTTGCGTTACTTGGAACAACTTACAGTCTTATGGGATAACCATGATACAATAGATAATTTCTTCAGGTAATGGAGTATAGTTTATACAATTCCTTCTACAACCTGCACTTCTAGTTAAAATGCATAAGCAATTTTAGTTGGTGAATTAGTCATTTAATCTTCCCTTCCTCTATTTTCAAAGTGCTTAGGGTTGTTACTCAGCTTCCTGTCACTCCCCTTCACTTCGGTACCCTGCCATGTCATCTCAGTTGGTGGTGTTTGGTGCAGGTCCCTGAAGGAACATCAATCTTCAGGCTCAGCACCCTCACCCCCCGCCCTTCTGCAGTGGCTCCAATCCTCTTTTAGTTGCTGCTGTTGGTTAGGATGGTATGTGCAGATCTCTCTCTTAAGTGGATGAAGTGCATAGGGGTATGTGACTTTGGCACCCAGAAAAAAAGAGCAAACACCCACTCAATTGCCCATGGTATGATAGCTTGGGGGCCAAAGACAGGAAACTACCATTGGATGAGGTTTTTATAACCTAGGGGCTCTTTCTTTTTCAGGAGAGTCACACCCTGCCTAAACACGATTGTCAGAGGGGAACCTCCCCTGATCTGCAAGATACTACATATTTCCACAAGCTAATGACTATAATTAATAGAGCCAGTGGATGGTGCTATTGGAGTCTCTACATATTTATAATGCCCGATGTGGTTTATAGAAAAAAAGGGGGAAGAGCAGAAATGAGGGAAAAATGTTGCAATACATTCAGATGGTTTTATATCATTGCTGTAACTTGAACAAACACATTTATATTTGATGTCAGCTTTTGGGCAAAATGATATGAGGAGACACCCTTAAAATGAGGATGGACTACAGATTGTCATCAACACTGAGAACATAGTGCTTTCCATGACTATGAAATCTATTGGAACTGAAGCTTAATGGGCTGCTGTTGTCTTTCAACCTAATTACAGAAGGTAATTACTACAGCATTAAAAGAAATGTGCAGCTCTACAAAGGAAAAGAGTTTTCCTAGGCTTTAATCCATTTTGTATTTTGACCTTGCATCCGATGCAATATGTTCATTTGTTTAGTGCTTAAAATGCTTAAGGGGGTCATTTATGGCATGGACATGTATAAATAGCGATTTTCGAGAGCTGGTACTTTCAGGTGTACATCTGCACCACACACAGTTTTGAAGGGGGCGTGTTGTGGGCATGGCTTGGGCAAGACTGAAAAGCATGCATATATTTTTGAATACATGTACTTAAAAATAAAATCTCAACTTTGTCATTTACACCTACAGTAATGCAGGTTTCAGTGTTGGCTAACTTCTGTTTGGATCTGGGGTTTGTACAAATGATTAAGGGTGTAACTGTGTTCACCTCATTGGTGTTTAACACCACTTCAAAAATCTTTGAAAAAAAATTTTTTTTGGCTTTGCTCCTTGGATGCCCAGTTTTGTAAAATCGGGCATTTATGCATATAAAGTATCTTAAAAAGGATATAGCGTTATTAGAAAAGGTTCAGAGAAGAGCCACCAAAATGGTAAAGGGGATGGAAGGATACTCCTATGAAGAAAGGCTAAAAAGGTTAGGGCTCTTTAACCTGGAAAAGAGACGGCTGAGGGGAGATATGATAGAGGTCTATAAATTAATGAACGGAGTGGAACGGGTAAACGTAGATCGATTGTTTACGTTCTCAGAATATAGAAAGACTAGAGGACATGCAATGAAGCTACAGAGTAAACTATTTAAGACTAATAAAAGAAAATATTTTTTCACTCAACATGTAATCAAACTCTGGAATTTGTTACCGGAGGATGTAGTAAAGGCTGTTGGTGTAGCTGGGTTAAAAAAGGTTTGGACAAGTTCCTGGAGGAAGGGTCCATAAACCATTATTAAGAAGGGACCCAGGATATCAATGCTTGACCCAGTACAAGCATTGTGGAACCTGTGTCCCTTGGGGAAACTGCTAGGTACATATGACCTGGATTGGCCACTGTTGGAAACAGGATACTGGGCTTGATGGGCCTTGGTCTGACCCAGTATGGCATATCTTATGTTCTTAAAGTGCTGTGATCTGCATGCTAAAAAACCCAAAGTAATGCTGCTGTTCTTTTGAAGATGTTCCTTTGTAAAATGGCTTTTCTCGCTGGACATGCTCTAGACTACACATGCATTTCCAGCATCCTTATACATAGTTTCCAAAGTCTCCACGTGCTTCAAGCCTTTAGTAAAACACTCAGGAAATTGTCAATATCCCATTTCCTATCAATTCAGGCTTAAAACATATAAAGGCTTGGGAGCATGTTTACTAAAGTCTATGCCAATAGCATGCGTTTGTGGTGTGAAATTAGCGCAGAGGCCGTGCTAATTTTGGGACATGCGCATCCATCCCCCTGCTGTCAGTGCATTGCTAATGTGCAGCACTAGTTAAGCAACATGCGGAAGTACGTAACACCACTTACTGAGGTGGCATTAAGTACATCTGTACTAACAGCAACAGGCAGATGTGCGTAACACCACTTACTGAGGTGGCATTAAGTACATCTGTACTAACAGCAACAGGCAGATGTACGTAACACCACTTACTGAGGTGGCATTAAGTACATCTGTACTAACAGCAACAGGCGGATGTACGTAACACCACTTACTGAGGTGGCATTAAGTACATCTGTACTAACAGCAACAGGCGGATGTACGTAACACCACTTACTGAGGTGGCATTAAGTACATCTGTACTAACAGCAACAGGCGGATGTACGTAACACCACTTACTGAGGTGGCATTAAGTACATCTGTACTAACAGCAACAGGCGGTTAGCACATTATGTCCCTAACCCGCCTAGTATTCACCTAATTGCACCCTAACCATTTAGCGTGGGGCCTCATGCTGTTATCGTGGTGCGCTTAGGGTATGGCAAACCTCACACTAATGCTTAGCGCATGCTACTAAACATGCCCTTAGATCCTGAACGTATTCTTCAAACATATGTAAATCTTTCATCTCATACTTTCTCAGTTTCCTAGTCATAGGAAGTATGTAGTAGACCTGAAGTCCGGGAATATTGCTAGGCCTTTCCTGGTTGGTGGAAAATCTGAAATATTCATGAGATATTCTGAGTAGATTCTATATTGCAAAAGAACGACATGGCCCCGTGTAATGGTGGTAGAGGAATATGTTGTTGGGGAGAGTTCAAGAATTGTGAAGTTGATTTTTGAACCTGACGCAGAACCTTACAGAGTGTTAAGGGTTCGAAACGCAGTACTGTGTCAATCTTCATACATCTGAACCTGGATGAATGGAATTTGTGCTTGATGACAACTACAGCTTTAGCTAAGTACTAACATCTTCTTTATAAATGCTTAAGTTAAAATGATCAGTATACTGCTTTGACTCTAAGAAAAGCAGTCTATACAAATAGTTAAATAAATAAATAAGTACTATGTAGGGTGTTAATAATAGGGGCTCCTTTGGTTTTCTGGTTGTTTTTGCACAAAAGACTATCCTAAACTCATTAGAGAAAGACATCATGCTTGGCAAGATAGAAGGTCAACGCAAAAGAGGAAGGCCAGCAATGAGATGGATCGCTACAATAACAGCAGCTACGGGTACCAGTCTGTCAACAATGAGCCGCCTGACTGAAGACCGAACACAATTTAGGATAGCTATCCAGAGGGTCGCCATGAGTCGACTCCGACTCGACGGCACTTAACAACAACAACAAACTTTACAAAAGGATTTCTTTAAAAATATATTTGTTTGCAAAGAATTTTTTCACAAATTGTTTTGTCAACCAAGGAGAGTTCCTCGTGACAAGGGGTCCAACAATTTTTTTTTTACGTATTTTTTACTTACAGATTTATTTCTTAGTTTGCTGGTGTTCTGTAGGGGATGATTATTATTTTAGTTGTGTAACTTGATCAATACCCTGTTGTGTTTAGGACAATTTTGATACCATAGGCCTCCGAGTCTGGCATGGCTATGTTTAGCTGATATCTATAGATAGGGGTCAACTGACTCACCCAATCTGACTAGTTGTCTGGGGCTGAAATTTCTCAGCAGGAGTGTTCAGTCAATCAAAGCCACAACTAGGCATCTTAGCACCCAGCGCCTCTACGTTGATTCCCACTCTTCCACCCCCAGTCCTTTTTTGCTCTCTCTTCTACCCTCCCCCTCAACGGCAGGAGGAGAGTTGCATTCTGCCTGGCTAATATTTACAAGTCTGTTATTTTTCAGTCCCCAAGACCTTTGCACCTTGGGCACTTCTCCCTCTTGCCACCTCTAGATATTGCCCTGCACTTAAAATATTTTCATTTTAGGATTTTTTCATGTTTTGTGATTTACTTTATTTAAAATGAAATACTATAAATGAAAAAAAGAAAAGAACAAACATAGCAAGACTCGGTCTCCCCTATTCTTGTTGAAAAACTACAGTGCTGACAAACTAAAAATTCAAGGTACTCTGTGTGCATCTTAACCCATTTGTAGGGTCTCTAAAATGTACAAGGGGAAGGAGGGAACCCCAGCGGCACCTGTTCAGCTGAGTCAGGCTTTCAAAATGGCACAAAATATAGCACTCTCTCTTGTATGGTCCATAGGAAACTGTTTCCCTATCCAAGAATATCTTGACATCTACTCTTTTCTCTTGTGGCAATCCTAAAACCCAACTGGCTGCCTCCAAAAGAGGGCTCAAAAGTACTGGGCGAATAATTACATTCATTTCCAAGCTCAACCAATATCAGCTCACTTGTGTCTTGTGCTCAGTCCCCTTTCTACCATTGCCTTCCCAATGCGACCAACCAAAGTCTTACTAGTAATGATCTGCATTACGATAACCCCTCAAAACCAGTGTTCTTGTCTCTCTTGTATATTGAAGAGTAATGAAGCCAGATCTCAAAAAGATCTGCAGCCCAAGCCTTATTCTGCTCTATAACACACTCAGAAGATGCAGAACATAGAAAAGACCAAAGGGGAAAGTCACACACACATCAAAGCTCAACAAAAGAGCTTGTTCATGTGTGGAAAAAGAGTGAGAACAGTAACACAATGCCACGTGGGACTAGGACTGAGTCTACATGCAAAAAATGACTCAATTAGCACCAAAGCTTTGAGATGATGTCTTTTAGGGATCCTGCAGAGACAGCCTTGGAGCAATAAAGCATTTTAATTGAAAGGTTGTTTTTGTATTAAAGTGCATTTTCAATATAAATATTTTATAAATGGCTGGGGAAATGGGCTCTTTAAAGACCGGGATCTGTAAGCCGCGATGCAGCAAAGGCCAATGAGACTCCAGGGAAGCAATTCAACAGCACTGCTTACTTAGTGTGTGCTTAAACCATGGGGAGCCCCTCTTCGGCCCGCTCCTTTCTGATTTACAGTCTCTTCATGCTGACAAAGGGAAACAAACTCAGGCTTTAAGGCTGCTCTCAGTGAGTCACAGAGGCCACGTGAATATGGCTGGACTGTTTAATAAACTTTTTATATAATGCTGGGTAAGATTATACCCTCAGGAAGACCAAGAGCGATGGAAAAGGACAAGACATGTTTATAGTTAGTTTTCTGGTTTCTTTAGAAGTGGCTGCCAATGACCTGGAACCTTAGCTTTAAATGTTTTCCTTTACTATTTTTTTCTGTCTCTCATGTCCCAGTCATAGGGTCTGTAGCCTGCATTTTCACACTCCCTGGGATCAATGCAGTAAAATGCAGGCTTTGTGCATAGGTTAGCTCAATTTTTGTACACAATTTTGTGTGCTTCCAACGCAGAAAGGAGTTTTGTGCATCAGCTAACTATGTGCAAAGCCTTGAGCAGACAGAAGTGCACAGCACATTTAAATCCATGGTAATGAAGCAATTAGCTATTCAGCACAAATGCAGAGAAATGTGCAAAAGACCAGAAGGCTGAGATTTTAATGAAATGTATAAAAGATTTCTCATATGTCATGAGGAATATAAGCCCATTTCTTCTCTATCCCGTGTATATAACAGCCACAACTTTTTTCTGGCTTTGCCAAAGGGAAGAAGGAAAAGAAGAAAGCCTTCCGCAAATAACCAGGAGCAGAGAATACAGCGGAATGCAATAACCATGGCCTACCAGAGATTATAATCAAACTCTTTATTAAGGACCCAACTTCACAAGTTTCGGCCCAAGGCCTTCATCAGGGGTCTAAAAAACAGACACATGATTAAAAACAAAGTAAGTATCACATAATTTAAAAACAATAAAGAACACAAATACAGAAAAGACAGAAAAGATGAATAATTTAAAACATTACCAAAAAGCCACATAGAAAGTGTGTATAACACGTCTATGGGGTGGAGCAACCACTCTTCCCAATCTAAAACATGATAGAAATATAAAGATATAGGTGTTAGTGCCTTTAAAAATGCAAAGAATTACAACAAAGATGAAGAGGGAAAAAAACAGCAAAATATACATAAAATTGGGTATATGCATAATCATAAATAAAACACCTTGTACATGTGTGTATTATGAACAGAATGCTAATATACGCGAAGCAAAATGCAATGTATTATACGAGGGTCTTTTTTTTTTTTTATAATTTTTTTATTTTCATAATTTTTATTACAAGGCGTAATAACATCAACCAACATAACACAACTCCATCAACCAAAAACAGCAATATCATTACATAAGTCCCCTCCACCCCACTCTTCCCGATACCCCTTGTCCATGTCCTCCTGTCCGTTAGACCAACCCCCCCCACTCCCATCCCCCCCCTCCCTCCCCTCAACCCTCCCTCCATTTCGCATACCGCCCCCAAACTGCCGTAAAGGTCTTCACTGTGTGTCGCTGGTGTGCTGCAATTGTACTCATATTCCACAAATGATCAATGCACTGCAAAACCATACCCAATGTCGGGGCTTGCGCACACCGCCACCGGGCCATAATCGCCCCTCGCCCCGCCCCTATACAACTTCCCACCAAAACCAATGTCTCACGGTCCCCCAACTCTGGCATTTCATTCAATAAGACCATAGACGCCGTAAAGGGCACCTCCAGTCCCAGCAAAGCCTGGAGCCAGTCCCCCAAGGCCCTCCACAGCAGTTGCACCTCAGCACAACCCCAGACTATGTGAAACAAATCTCCCCACTTCCCACACCCCCTCCAGCACTCCCCAGTTTCCTGTGGGTGGAACTCTTAACTTCCCGGGGGTCCAGTACATTTGATGCCGCATCTTTAAACTGTTTTCTAAATATGATGGGCCCGGTGCAAGGCGCCGCGACCATCTATAGATATGATCCCAACGCTCCTCCCCCCATTCCCTCCCCAATTGTCGCTCCCACGCCAACTCCCCTTTACTCCGCCCCTCCTGCCTACTGCTCCTACCCTGCGTCCGTAACTCCCCATATAAAAGAGTAATAAGCCCCTTCCGCCCACCCCCCCCCCCATGGCTATTTCAAAAGGAGTTGCTACCTTCCGCAGTTCAGGCAATACCCCCTTCCTCCGGATATAAGACACTATCTGTAGATAAGCAAAGTAGTGCCGTTCCTTTACCCCATATAAGTCCTGCAGTTCAACAAACGACCGCACCTCCCCACCATCATTCAGCAACTGCCCCAGAGTACGCAGGCCAATATCTCCCCACTCCTTAAACACCCCCCCTTCCCGTCCCGGGCGAAAATCCTGCATCCCTCGAATAAAGGTATCCCTTGTGTAGCGCTTCCCCCGTAGCAAGACCCCCTTCATCCTCCCCCACAACACCTGCGTATAGTCCCGAAAGGGGTTCCCCTCCCCCCCCTTTCCCCCCCGGATCCCAAAGCCACATCTGCAAGTTCACAGCCTCTCCTCTCAGCTGCTCCAACTCCACCCAAATTGGTGTCTCCTCACCCCCCTGCCAGCTCGCCACAGCCTTCAGTTGTGCCGCAAGGTAATACTTTTCCAACCACGGTACTCCCAAACCCCCCTCCCTCTGCTCCCGGTACATAGTACCTTTCGACACCCGGGACCTCCCCCCAGCCCATACAAAGTCATAAATCAGACGTTGGGCTCGGCATAAATAACTGTGAGGGATCCTACTAGGAATAGAGCTAAACAAAAACAGAAACCGAGGAAGGACATTCATTTTGATAACCGCAATACGCCCAAGCCATGTTAGGTAAACATGCCGCCACCGAGCCATGTCCTTCTGAACCGCCTGCATAAGGATACCAAAATTCCGCTCCCATATCCGCCACCATTCCTTACCCATTTGTATTCCTAAATATCGGTACTCTCCCCCCACCCATCGAAACGGGAAACTACTACGAAGGCTCGACTCCAAGCGCTCCCCTAAATTAAACCCTAAAATCTCGGTTTTACTACCATTAATTTTATAGCCGGACACCTGACTGTATTGGTCAATTTCCTGCATTAAGACCGGCATCGAAATTAGGGGGTTTCTAAGGGTGTAAATAACATCATCCGCAAATAACGCTATTTTCGATTCCCTATTGTTCATAATCACACCCTTAACATCCACCGCCCGACGCACCCGAGCTGCCAACGGCTCTATAGCAAGAGCAAATAGTAAGGGCGACAACGGGCATCCCTGCCGTGTTCCCCTACCCAAGCCAAACACCTCCGAATAACTCCCATTCACTCTCACTCGGGCCCGAGGAGCCGTGTAAAACTTTCGAATCCACTTAATAAAATTTTCTCCCATCCCAACTGTTTCCAAAACCATCAGCAAAAAGTCCCATTCCACCCTATCGAACGCCTTCTCAGCGTCAATAGAAATAAACACCGCCTTCTGCCCCGTCCTTTGAACCTCCCAAGTCAAATTACAGAGTCTCCAGATATTATCCCCCCCCTGTCTTCCCGCTACAAAACCAGTCTGATCTACATGCACCAGGGACGGCAGAACCCGCTGTAAACGCGTGGCCAGGATCTTCGCCAAAAGCTTGGCATCCACATTTAAGAGAGAAATTGGCCTATAAGAGCCGCACACCATGGGGTCCTTACCGGGCTTAAGAAGAATAGTAATCCCCGCCTCCTTCATAGTGTCAGGAACCTCTCCCGCCTGAAGTACCCCATTAAACACTTCTACTAACAGCGGTTGTACCACTTCCCTAAAGACTTTATAAAATTTTCCCGTCAAACCATCTAAACCGGGTGCCTTTCCCAATTTTAAAGTTTTTATAGCCGCCGCCACCTCCTCACCATCAATCAAGCGGTCCAACCCCCCCCTCGCCCCCGGTGCCAACCTGGGTAATTCACATCCGGCCAAATATTGCCTACCTTTTTCAAGGCCATCTGTAACTTCCCTGCTATATAACTGTTTGTAATACTCGCTAAATGTCTTACGAATCTCATTATTCCCCGTCAGCAACTGCCCTTTCCCACTCCTTATACTACCAATATTCGACTGGGCCACCCTGGCTCTCAATCGCCTAGCCAAGAGTTTCCCCGCCTTATTCCCTCCCTCAAACGTAGCCTGCTTAAGTATATTCAATTCATGGGCCATCCTGCTCGCTCGTAACTGACTAAGCTGGCCTCGCAGTTTCTGCAGCTCACTGAGGACACCCTCATTCTGATCACACTGATGACTCCCCTCCAAGTCCCTTATTGCCCCCAACAACCATCTCTCCCCCTCCCCCTGCTTCCTACATCGCCTCGAGGCTTCTCCCAACAAATGGCCGCCTTCAAACCATCCCATACCACCCCAAGCCCTACCTCCCCATTCATATTGAAATCCTGATATTCCGTAATCACCCCCCCTGTTCGTTCGACCACTGCTGGATCGTCTAACAGCGAATAGTTCAGCCTCCAAAACTTCACACCCGTATCCTTGTATCCTAAATTAAACCCAATGCTAACTGGTGCATGATCCGACCAAGTAATAGAACCCTGTTCCACCTCCGCCACCTTACTCATCCAACCACTATCAACCCAGATCATATTAATACGACTATAGCTCCCATGGGGCGCTGAGTAGTAAGTATATTGTTTCCTCCCCGGATTCCGGCATCGCCAAGCATCTACCAGCCCCAGACCTGCTTTCATCTCCAACATTTGCATTCGCTTTCGACGTCTCCCCACCCCTATCCCCTTACCATTGTCAAGGCGGGGGTTGAGAGTCAAATTAAAGTCCCCCCCCACAATAATCGGCAGATCCCCCAACTTCTCCAAGTCAGCCCGCATAGATGTGTAAAACTCTCCCTGCCCCTCGTTCGGCCCATATACACTAAAAATCCAAACCAAAGCCTCTCCCAACTTTACCTTTACTCCCACATACCTCCCCTTCTTATCCCGGTGCTCCCCCACCACCTTATCCCACATCTCAGCCCCCACCATAATAGCCACCCCTCCCTTCCGCGATTCTGCCCTCTTTCCCGCCAACACCACACCTTGGGGTATTTTCGTGTCTCTAGCAACCTCTCCTGGCCCACCTTCAAATGCGTTTCCTGAACGCATACAAACTCCGCCCGAGTCCTTACCCCCTCCTTCTCCACCAGTCGACGCTTGCGCCACGTTCTCAAACCCTTGGCATTGATTGTTACTACCCGCAGTTTTTGCTCCCCCATCACCTCCCGCTCCTTCCCCCCCCTCCCCCACTCTTCCCCTCCTCCCCCCCATCCCCCCCACCCTCCCCCCGTCCCCCCCCTCCTACTCCTCCATCGGACTCCCCCTCCCCTCCCCCCAACCCCGTCCTCCCTCCGCTGGAGGCCTCCTTTAGAGTAGTGCCCATCAGTGCAGATCAACCCAAGCCACTTCCGGCCACCCCGCCCACCCTTTCCCTCACCCCCTGCGAACCCCACCCGATGCCTAGTTACCCCACCCTGTCCCTCCCACCCAGCCACCTCACCCCCAACCCTCCCAATACTCCCCCCCTCCACACCCCCAAGCACCCCCTGCCCTAATACATCACTGGGTGGGCTTCCACCCTAGTCCTACCCACGCCCCAACTACCTCCCCACCCCAGATACCCCCCTCCCACCCCTTCCAAAGGCATCCGCATTGATCACAACCTTTCCCCCTTTTCCCCCCCACAGCCACCCACACCACCCACCACCCTCCCATCATCTGCCATACCTCCACTTCCTCCCCCCACACATCCCCACAACCAGAACTGTACCACAACACCCCCCAGACTCCGCTCTCCCACCCTCCTCCCCACAGACCACTCCCAAAACCCGCATGTCCCAGCCATTAGGCACAGCATGAGTCTAAGCAAGGCCAACAAGACCTCACAGAATCTCACAGTCTCTGCATGACAAAGCATCTCATCCCCTACTGGCTTCCTCCTCGTGCAAAAGCTGCAGAGGGCTGGGTAGGTTCACCCCCGCTTCTTCCGAATTGTCCCGTTCCAGTCGCTGATCTTGTGACTCCCTCCGTCGCTGCTGCAGACCCTGCAGTCCCGCCTCTCGCATGGCCTTCTGCGCTTCCGCACAATTCTTCACCCTCCAGCTGCGGGTACCCACCGTAAAACATAGTCCAAATGGGTATAGCCATCGGTAGCGCACATTTTCCTGCCGCAGTATTGTTGTAACAGGCTGCATCTCCCGCCTGCGCTGCAGGGTTCCCGCCGCTAAGTCCGCATATATCGCCACTTTGTATCCTTGCCAAACAAACTCTCTTGCTCTCCGCATCAATGCAGCTATCTTGTCCTTGACAGTGTAATCGTGTAGGCATAGAACAATGTCTCGTGGCCTATTAGGCCTGCTAGGCCCCAGCGCTCTGTGCGCCCTGTCAAGCACCACCTTATCGCCCTCCAAAGGCTCACCTCCCTCCAGTAATATAGCCTTACAGATAGCTTCAGCCACTCTCCGACTATCCTCAAATTCAGGTTCCTCCGGCACTCCTCTAATTCGCAAATTGTTCCGTCTCGTGCGATTTTCAATGTCCTCCAGCTTATACTGGATTTGCTCCTTCCATTGTTCCCACACTTTCACAGAGTGCGCCAGTTCTCCCTGCGTTTTTTGCACCTTGGCCAATTGCTGTTCCTGGGCCTCCGTTCGCCTGCTCAGCTCACTCACTTCTTCCCGCAACTCAGTGCAGACTTCACCCACCTCCATTTTCACTGCAGCCAATTCTGATTTCAACTCCCCGAACCAGGCTTTCAGCTCTTCCCGGGAGACACCGTTCACCACCGTCGTGCCCTTCTCCACCTCCAGCGCACGCGGTACCAAGCTCCCTGCATTGTCCCGGGGCTGTCGTTCGCCCGCCGCCATCTTAACTTCCCGCCCTCCAGCAGCCACGCCACTGTAGGCGAATTCTTTTAAGTCTGCCGCCTTCTTGCGGGTTGTCATCCTGCCTGGTCGGTCCACCGCTTATTCCGCCACCAACGTCTGCGGTCAGTGATGCTGCCACAACCCATGGGGTCTCAGATTTTCACAAATGGCGAGGGGTTACGCCGGAGCTCCGAACTCAGGCTGCCATCTACACTGATGACGTCACTTCCTCACGAGGGTCATTTTTAAAGTAAGAACCGATTGCGCATCGTGTCCGCACGATCTGTCAAGTGACGTCCGTTCAAGGTCAGCCACTCTTGGCCAGTCTCTCACTACGCCGCCATTACGTTTCACGTCTCTGCCAGTGTTGGTTGTATGGTTATACTGCTTCGTTTGTCGCCATGTCAATCAGTAATCCCTCCGATTGTGAAGTGCGCTCGGTTATCCGGTTTTAATGCAAAACAAGTTTGTCCAGCATTTTTGGCACCCATCTCGCACACATTTTTTTGTAGTGGTTTGTCAGTAACAATGTGATAAACTACTGATCTTGAAACTTGTGGAAATGTCTGATGCAGCTCGTCTATAGTGAAGCACCTGTTTTGGCGAACTTCCTCATCAACATCTTGTGTCAGGTCTTCATTCATGACAGTACGCCATCCAGATCGTTTTTCATCATGAACATTTGTCCTTCCTTCCTTAAACATCTTTCATTACACCTTCCCCATACACTTCAACAAGCTGCCGGTGAATTTCAGCTGGCTAAACTTGTTTTGCATTTAAAAACGGATCTAAAAACAACATGTAACATTGGCTAAATGATATATGGCTTTAGCCTTGTGTGTAGATGCTTATGCTATAGACAACTAATGGAGAACAGCAAGAGCAAGCCACAGATACGTCAGATAAAAAGCGATGTGAGGGACAGAAATGTGCAGGCACATAGCGCCTTGGTATAGTATCTTTTTTAACCCCTTTTCAATTGGTCACATTTTGTTTTTGAATTATTTATTATATTTCTGTCCCTCACATCGCTTTTTATCTGACATATCTGTGGCTTGCATACCTTATGCCTGCACACAGAGTTCATGTTTCCAGTAGAACAGTCGTGTGTGTTTCCACCATTTGTTAATCCACCTTTTCACAAGCCGGTCGACTATGGTCCTGTGCGGCGGTTTCTCTGCCCCTCACGGTTTGTGCAGACGTGATTCTTCGGTGTACAACTCTGCTTTCTTTATTTTGGCTATACTGCATTTTTAAAATTGTTTGTTATTTTTTCGAGTTTTATGGTTTAAATGGCATGTTTATGGCCCGCACACATTTTTTATGAATTACACGTCATACATTCTTTTTGTAAATGAATCACACACATCATACATTTTTCTCTCCTTTTTGTTAATGAATCATACATATTATATTTTTTTGTTAGACCATTCCATCTATTATTGTATGAGTACTTGCAATAAGCAATAGTTTGCTCTTGCTGATCTCCATTAGTTGTCTATAGCATAAGCATCTACACACAAGGCTAAAGCCATATGTCATTTAGCCAATGGTACATGTTGTTTTTAGACATGTTGTTCAGCTTGTCTTCGTGTAATCATATGTCTGTTCATTATCATTATTTCTATTGTGTTGCTCTGTCCTGTCAATTGCCAGACGGGCCGTTTTAGGGTGTTGTATGTTACCTGCTCTCCTCATTGCAGATTTTTATGTTGTATAATACATTGCATTTTGCTTCACATATATTAGCATTCTGTTCATAATACACACATGTACAAGGTGTTTTATTTATGATTATGCATATACCCAATTTTATGTATATTTTGCTGTTTTTTCCCTCTTCATCTTTGTTGCAATTCTTTGCATTTTTAAAGGCACTAACACCTATATCTTTATATTTCTATCATGTTTTAGATTGGGAAGAGTGGTTGCTCCACCCCATAGACGTGTTATACACACTTTCTATGTGGCTTTTTGGTAATGTTTTAAATTATTCATCTTTTCTGTCTTTTATGTATTTGTGTTCTTTATTGTTTTTAAATTATGTGATACTTATTTTGTTTTTAATCATGTGTCTGTTTTTTAGACCCCTGATGAAGGCCTTGGGCCAAAACTTGTGAAGTTGGGTCCTTAATAAAGAGTTTGATTATAATCTCTGGTAGGCCATGGTTATTGCATTCCGCTGTACTCTTTGCCAAAGAGAAGGGCAGGGGAAGCATGCTGAAACACTTATGTGCATTGCATCAATAAGATTGGCGTTTATGAACAGTGATATTATTCGGAGCAGAACGTCTGCACAGAGTATGTTTATGTGACAGACTGCATTCCAGCACATGCATATAAGTGCCAGGTTTTTGTGTGCACTAGATTTAGGTGCTGCTAAAACAGACTCATGTGTGCATGTATCTGGCTCGCTCCCTTTGCTTAGCATGGACATCATGTGCACAATTTATTTTCATGGTGTTTGCTTCCAGGATCAAACAGCAAACCTTCTGCAATAGACTTCTGTGAGGAAACCGTGTGCTGAGCATTAACACAGGATTTCTGCATTGGCCTCTCTGTCCGGATTGTCCCTTCCCATGAAAGGAAGCTGCTGGGGGCAAGGAAGCAACAGCTTATAAGCACTTTGCAAATGTTTCTTTCACTTTCTTTAAACTTCTTCTCCTAAAAACAGTGTCACTGAAGGCAGACCCCAGGGTGGCCTGTTCAGGGGCTGACTTCATCAGATTGAACCCAGTTACTACCTGATGTGTGCACTACTTTCATTTATTGAAAATGTAAAACAAAAATGAGCCAAGATCACAAAACTGAGAGAGCCATTTGAAAAGCTAGCAAGACTGACAAGTAATCCTGTACTTTCATGCACAATTCCTGGCATGAGTTTGGTGTAACTCGTTTGACCCCCATGGTGGGATTGCACATTGTATGCAGGTGGATGATATTATAGGCTGTTTATAGTGCTCTTACAAGCCGATAGAGAAATCCTGCACTACAGCCCAGTGCTTAAAGCTCTAGCGCAGGGTTTAACGCTGACTCTCTGTGCTGGAATGCAACATGCAAATTACCCAGTGTTAAGCTAGGAGAGCAAGCCAAACACATTTGCACAGAAGTTGGCGCAAGTTTGGCATGCTGTCCCAGATAAACAGGGTCATCTGAGGGGAAGTTTGACACTTCACCTCAGATGATCCAGGCATTGGTGCCATTGATACACTGTCAGGGGCCGGTGTCCTCGCTGGACACTGACCCCCTGACAGAAACAGAATCCCCAGTGGCTCCGATCCCTCCCCTACCCAATAAAAATAAATCCCCAGCAGCCCCAAACCTCCCAAACAAAAGAAATCCATTGTGGCCCAGTGCCCCGGAATCTTACCCCCTTCCCCAGTATCATTACTCTGGAGGGGAGCGTTGCCCACACTGCTTTTGTCCAGCACAACAGTATGGGGGTAGTTTTATAAGGAGATGCATAAAGCTAAGTGTGATCTACATGTACACTGCAGCCAGTATGCACACAAGCCTGATGGTGGCAGGATGATTTTTCTTTTAAAATCCAGTTTAGGTTACTGGTTAGAAGTAAAATCTAAAGACTACTAATTAATCCCAGTGTAAAATTCAAACTTGGCATTCCTTTTCTCTGCATTTGATTTAGGATGGGATAGTGTTCAGCTGCCTTTTTAAGAAAGAGCAAGGCACTGGGTTTTGACAGGATTTTTCCTATTGTGATTCTTTCAGGAGGCAATGCTGAAACTGTCCACACTGAGACCAAATTCCTAGCTACTTTTCCCAGTGGATTTTGCACCAATTTTCAAAGAGAAAGTATGCTTGCCATGCATAGTCCATATTACTAGTCCTGGGGAATTATTATAAGCCTAATACAAGCAAACAGAGCATGGTGCCATAAAACAGAACTATACAGATTCACTTAATCACAAAATCCTACAATACAAAAGGCTAAAAACATAGGGGTCAATATTCAGTTATTTAAAGCACCTGGCTGTCGCTGATTTAATTACAACTGGGAATTAAGCACTGGAACTCATTTAGTGCATGGTGCTGAATATCCGAGTTCACCAGACAGGGGCATTGCTATCTGGTTAGTGGTGATATTCAGCCACTAGCTGCATAGTGAAAAACGGTTAAACTTAGGACAGCTTTTCAGTTGACCTAACTTTAACTAATTCAGCTATCCAGTTAGTGGCCGAGTATCACCAGATAGTGACTGGCATAGCCGTTGAATTTCAGGCTCAGTGCATTTAGCCAATTAATAAGTCTTCTAACTAGCTAAAATGCTTTGAATATCGACTCCATAATACATTAGATAAATACAACCAAGTCTTAACCTGCCTTTTATGTTTATTCAGCAATTTGATATACCGTCCTTTGCAACATCAGGGCGGTTTACAAAATACACATAATAAGGAAAAGACATACAATGATCAATAGGAAAGTGATAGAGCAAATACACAAAGAGGAGAGGATCAGAGGAGAGAATAGAAGAGAGAAGTCAGATAAGGCTGGGGGCAGCTCAAAGGCACTGCAAAATAGGTGGGTCTTTAAAGGCTTCTTAAATGCAGGAAAAGAGGGCTCATGGCGGAGGGCTGGGGGAAGGGAGTTCCAGAGGGAGGGGCCCAGGTAAAAGAAGGCAAGCACGTGATGGGGAGGGAAGGACCAGACGTTTAGCATGACAGGAGCGAAGACTGCGGGAGGGAATTTGGTATTGCAGAAGGTCAACCAGGTATTGAGGAGTGGTCAGTTCATGAATTCCTGCTAATAGCTGCTTCCTGAGCCTAGGACCTTTACTTAAAAAGGCTTGCTCACATATACAGACCAAGTGTGCCATAAGCACGGAGCGCACATATTTCATGTCATGTACAGAGCAGGCAAAATAGCACCAGCATCTGTGGGCCTGCACGCTCCAGAATCGGGTGATGTCACTATCAACCACAGAAGATGCTGGACGTGAATGGCATCCACGGAGTGTGCAGATAGAAAGTAGGCACCATCAATATTGGTTGCAAGGATGGAAGGCGGCAGGTGGGGCATCATTCATGAAGGAGCTAGGCTGGATTACTGCTGCCTGCATGACTGGGAGGCTGTTGACATCACTGTATGCCTACACAACTTGGAAGAAAGCAATGTTAGCAGGGCAAGAGGTGGGTCATGTTGGCAGAGGTCTGCAAAGAAGCAAATGGTGATGGCATTTGCAATGACGGTGTCAAGCCTTGGTGGGTGGGAGAGAGAATGAGTAGAGGGGTCAAGTCTTGAGAGATGGGGGAGAACATGCAGGCATCAGACAAAGGGCGGGTGGTAAAAACAAAACTGGCCCAGGGGAGAGGAGAATAAACAAAGGGGATGAGGGAAGGGGAGCAGTCAATGAGTGAGAGATGGATTGGATGAGTGAGGTGGATAGCAAGAGCATGGATGAAGTTGGGGGTAAGGGGCTGCAGGAAGCGAAAAGAATATGGGGGAGGTTAAGCTCAGAGGATGTCAGGCCCTAGGGAAGAGAGAGAGTGCAAAGGGAGTCAGGTCTGGGTCAAGTGGTGGACAGGATGAACAGCAGAACAGGTCGGGCATGGATGGAGGCAGAATGCAAGACGTCAGGCCTGGTGGAGAGGGCGTGCAAGGGACAGCCTTACAATTCACACTTTGAGAAACTCTATAGAACAACATTAAAATTTCAGCATCCAAGTAATACATTTTCTCTACTGTGTTTTAAATTAATTGCTCAAAATAAAGCATGTCGCATTTAAAAGAATGTGCGCAGAATTTCTTTAGGGCTAAAAGTTCATATAGACATCTGCACCTGCCGATTTTCTTTTGAAAATAATGTACATAGGCTTGAAACTATGATCTATTCATATTTTTTTCTAGTTTTGCGCACACATCCGGAGGAATGTCTTCCTTAAACATGGCTAAAAATGCATGAGTTGCGCAACAGACATGCTTTTAGAAGGGCAATTTTTAGAAGACATATTAATGTGTACAAATAACCACTTACCCATGGAAATGGCTGTAAATTGCTCCTTCCCACCGTCAGGTACTGTGAAGGCCCTCTTAACTCTAAGCACTGCTTCAGGAGAAGGCTTCTAGGTGCTGTGCTAGAGTCCAAAACTCTGTGCCCAAGCTGCCCATCAGGGAAGGTCAATTCCTCTTCTTGCTTGTTTGCAGTTATAATCTTGTTTCTTTTAAGAAAATAAGCATAAGTCTTTCTGTTCGAAAGGACAAAACTAAAACTGTCTGGGTCTCTCTCCAATGAGCTACAGCCAAACTATACCAGACATCCCCAGGTTGCACAGTATCTTAGTCTTTGCAAACTGCTTGCAAATGTCAGTCTTCAGTATGAAAAACACCTGTGCGTTTCAGAAGAGCAGGGTCACACACCAGATGTGCTTTAAAGAAGCAGAGGATCATGCATCACTGGAAACCTTCTCATTTTACTTTAGTGACACTCTGCATATGAGCAGAGCCGCTAGGAAGCTGTGGACACTTTACATAACTATGGCATGGCTTTATTTGAGCCAATTTCCTTCGTACTTTTCCATCTGGCAGGCTCTGTCCTGTCCTAGTGGAGGTCTAATTAGGACCAGTATTTATTCTGCTTCAGAGAGCATGATCACAAATACTTCTAAACCTGCCAAAGAGAGAATTACTCCAATCACCACCTCCTAAAAAATTCTGCAGATTTTAAACTTTTACTACAGTCCCAATTTCCCTATGGTTGTGGCTCTAAGCTAGGCCGTCAGTGCAGAGAACGAGAAGGTGGCGGTTTGGTTCTGGGCTTCTGCATTCCGCATGATGCCCAAATCTCAGCAGCAAACTTCCTGCTGCTGTTAGAGGACACTAAAGGCTTGAGTAAGATGAAGTGAGAAATTAATAACAACCAATTACAGAAGCCCCTCAAAAACAAGAACACTGATTCTAGCTAATATAGTACTATGAAACAGAGGGCACACAAGAACAAGCATTCAACATGATGAAAAGTGCCGTGTCCAATATCTAAATCTATAAGATGGGAATAATTAGCATCAATCTAATTCCACAAATAAGACACCAGACAGTAACTACGAGACATTTAATTTGAGACAGGGAGCACCATCTAGAGGAGAAGGCACTGCAGTGCTGGGACTGTACGTAACACATGAACCGGACTACTTTAAAAGAACACAAATATATCCTCAGATACCAGGTTGGGCTTCTTTAATGTTAAGCCACTTACAGTAAAATGTTTACTGTTACCAGCCTGTACAGGAAAGATATAGTTTAACACTCTGGTGTCCAAAATCTGGATTTTTGAAATTGGTAACCAAGTATTGCAGCTTGGGGGTTAAAGGACAGATCACTAGTAGGGCTTCTGGAATATGTATCTTCCTAAACTGTCAGGAAATGAATGCCTTGTTTGATGGTCTTGATGTGCTTCAGAAAGGGCCAGAAGAGGCACCGAGGCTGGAGTTGTGCCACAATGGCAGGATAGAAAGCATGGAAGCGGAGTAATATTCTTTCCATCTTCCTCTCGTCAGGCTGGACCCGTTTGCTCCCTTGCCGGCAGTAGTCAGATGGGAAAGGGGTAATGCGCTTTCAGTGCTTTGCTCTAATCGGCATTACATGCCTATTCACACCTGCCAGAACAACCCTCAGAATCTGGCAACTGTAAACTGCAGCTCTGATTAGCCCATTCTTAAGTCTTACAATTTGAAGACAATAAATGTGTGCATTTCCACCACTATATTTTATTTATAGAACAATAAACAAGGCAGCACGATCAAGCATGTCCGGATCACCTGGGAGTATTTATGGTAAAATGCTGCCATCTACTGGGCACTTATCTTGCCAGAACCACCACGTCTATGAGAGATGGGAGATCTCTGTAGGGCTGTTACCCTGTCATGGCCAGAGATGGTCCGACATCTTGACTCACTGCACGAAATGAATGCACTTTCTAGTGCAGCTTGATTTTTACCTGCTTCATAGTTACATAGTATATGACGGCAGATAAAGACCAGTATGATCCATCTAGTCTGCCCAGCAAGGTAGCAAGAGTAGGTGCACTTGCCGCTCCATGCAGGTCACCTCTCCCCATGCCTTTGTTTAGGGATGTACTCACTGCTCCGTGTAGGTCACCCCTAGCTTTGGAAAAGCACAGAAATCCTAACATGAAAATGCTGCTAAACTCTCTTCATCCTGCACAACCTGAAGGAAGGAGTGGAAAGAAGGATCAGTGTGAAAACACAAGGAAAATCTGCAATGTGTACCTAATGGGATCACATACAGAAAAACAACTCCTCTCTCAAATAGGACACAAAAAGCCAAATGCAGTGCCACTAGAAACTGTATTTTAATTTATACAAATTGTCTCGGAGATATTTGAAGGATGGCTCTGCTTCTCCATATTCCTAGCATACCACAGTGCAGGACTGTGCTAAAGAAAGGACCTGGGAACAGACTGTGCTGTGAATGAGGCTAGCAGAGGTCTTGCTTGTTTGCTAGCCACTGAATCCACCCCCATCTTTAAAGAATACCGAAAACTTGCTGACATACCCACTGAATTCAAGTCACTTGTCTGTAATAGGACAGCAGTTCATCCAGGTTTTGGTGAGCTGGTTTATGTTCTTGCTGGGGGCAACCTTGGAGGGTGTCTGTAAGTGGGTTTTGCTGGTACTGGCCTGAGCTTTCAGATGGACCAGACTGGTTCCAGCTCTTCCTTGTCACATTGCTGCTTTTTTTTTTACCCCCAAAGTAACTGGATGGTGGTGCAAATTCAGCTTCTCGTTCGTCCCTGGGGTCTGGGCACAACTTGGACCAACGGCCAAAAGTGAATTCTGTCAAAGAGAGGGGATATGAATTAATACAACTGCACCTTTATGAAACCATTAACTTCCTTTTAAGGGGCAGGGATCAGTGAGGGTAGAAAGGAGCAGCAGCTCTTTTGTGTTTCAAAAGCTGTATATTTTTTCATATTGTCAACTTCTGCTGTTATTTAATTTTGTATTTTATTATTCCTGCTATGATTCCAATGAGAGAGAAACACAAATACAAAACTCAATGCTTTGTCTATCCCAGGTTAGCACAATGTCCATTCCAGCTTCATTAGAGATCATCGGTGTCAGCTTCTTCTCAGGACCTTCAGCTTAGTGCTGGTGAGGAAGAGGTTTGTATACTCTAATGATCTTGAGAGCTGTTTGAGCGTTGGCTCCTGATATGGCTGCTCTTCCTGAACAGGTTTCATTTCATTTTATTTATTAGTTTCTTAACCGCCTATCGGAAATGTCTAAGAGCTACACAAAGCACAGATAGACACAGAAATAATTCATTACATAAGTTTGACTCAATGCAGTAAGACAACAACAAATTAATCCAACGTGTTAGTAAATGAAGCGTTTTACTCACCTATAACAGGTGATCTCTGGGAACAGCAGGAATCAGGCTTCATTTATGGGTGAACGTCACAGACAGAGCTCGCGTGGGAACACTCCCCAGCATCCAATAGGAAAGCCTTTGGGAGCACTCCACTGTGCCTGCCTGTCTGCTTTCCCAACTCCTCTCCTCCATTGAGTTCGTAGCTGAGGAGAAGAAGAACAACAACAAAAGAATCCTACAACTCCTAGGGGAGGAGGGTAGGTTGTGAAGACCAATTACTGCTGTTCCCGGAGATCACTTGTTACAGGTGAGTAACTACACAATCTCCAAGAACAAGAGGCAATGCAGTCTTCACATGGGACTCACTAGCTCTCAGGTACCAGACTGGTATGGGGGGGGGGGGGGGGATAGTAGCGCGATCCCTGAGGTAAAAAACGTGTAGCTGAAGAATCTGGAAGAGTTGTGGGCCATTGGACTCAATTCCAGGAGGCAACACTCATCCCTCTAGTATCTTGTAGAAATCTAGGATGGAGGGAAGGTGTTAAGCCCCAAAGAGATGCTGGAGTATAGCTGGGCCAAAGACAGCATACCAACGGGCGTGTCTGTCCAGACAGTAATGTGCAGCAAAATTGTGAATGGAGGACCAGGCGGCTGCCCGGCAGATGTCCTCAGTGACTACTGAATGAAGACTGGCTACTGAGGTTGCCATAGCACGCACATTATGAGAGTCCTGCTTGTGCATAAGCAAAAGAAATGCAATCTGCTATCCATTTAAATAGATTATGTTTTGTCACCAGTAGAACCAGGTGACTGGGATCAAAGGAAACAAATAATTTGAGAGGATTTTTTGTGATCTTTAATCCTATCCAAGTAGCAGGCCAGCGCTCGTTTGCAGTCTAAAGTGTGTAGAGCTGCTTCAGCCAGAGATGCATACGGCCCAGGGAAGAAAATTGGGAGGAAGGAGACGACCACTTTCGGGAGAAAATGTGGATGGGTATGGAGAACCAACTTGTCATGGTAGAACAGTATATAGGGAGGATCGGCTACTAGGAGCTTGCAACTCACTGATGCGGCAAGCTGAAGTGAGGGCAATAAGGAAGATGATCTTTCAAGATAGAAATTTCAGAGAACTGGTGGCTAAAGGTTCGAAAGGTGGCTTTAGAATTGTGCCAGAACCACATTCAGATCCCAGGCCACTGGAGACTGCTTGGACAGGAGACGACCCCGTATAAAGTGTGCTACTAAGGGGTGTGAGGAGATAGACTGTTTATCCACTGGTCTGTGAGAAGTCACAATGGCACTAAGGTGAACTCTCATTGAGTTAAGTTTTAAGACCTGTCGAGGGTAAATGGAGGAGATATTGTAGAAGCATCTCCACTGGGAAAGAAAAGGGGTTGATGTCCTTTTGGGAACACCAGAGGGCAAACCTACGCCATTTGAAGGCATAAGATTGCCTGTGGAATCCTTACGAGATGTAAGGCCGACACCCTTGACCGCATGTGGTAGGTCGAGGACGGCAAGCACTAGCCCTTCAAGTATCCCTTCAGGCATAGGGAGTGAAGACTGGGATGGAAGAGCATCCGGTGATCCTGACAGAGGAGGTTGGGCACACATCCTAGGTTGAATGGCTGAGTCTGCACAAGGCGAAAAAGCAGAGGAAACCACAGTTGATGGGGCCAAAAGGGGGCTATGAGAATCATTGAGCCCCTGTTGGCCTGTAGCTTGAACAGTGGGTATCAAGAGGATGGGAGGAATGCGTAGAGCAGTCCCTGTCCCCAATGGAGAAGGAAGGCATCCGAGGCCTGTCTGTGCAGAGATGGAGCCTTGGAACAGAAGAATGTGTGTTTTGCGGAATGGCAAAACGTTCCCATGGCCAATCTAGGTCATACGTACCCTAGCAGTTTCCCCAAAAGAGACAGGTTCCGCAATGCTTGTACTGGGTCAAGCATTGATATCCTGGGTCCCTTCTTAATAATGGTTTATGGACCTTTCCTCCAGGAACTTGTCCAAACATTTTTTGAAAGAGAATTTAAAAAGTGTGTGTGTGCAAGGGGGTCTGTGGGGTTGTCCCGCTAGTGGATGGTCCACCGAATCCATCTGTGGCCTATCGCTGGTGGGTGCCCTCCGACTCCTCTTGCACCCACGCTGTTTAGCGTCCGTTCCTTAGAGCATTTACTATTCATCCACAAAAGGGCATATATATTTAACAAAGTTACCTTCAATATGATTTTTAGGTCGGCACGCCCTTTCTTTGATATATTTTTCTAATATTATAAAAGAAATTCTTTTCATCATCCTTTGTGCTCTTCAATACATACACAAGTATAATCTCCTTTTTAGAGTTAAGTGTTTTGCAGTGTCACATATTTGATGTAATATAGCCCAACACCATTTCCAACATATATATAATTATAATTCCCTTTTTGAAGTTAGTGTTTTAGGTAGTTATACATCATTCTTAGTGTGCAATCAATTGATATGCATATGTGTGTACAGTCAAACCTCGGTTTTCGGTTGCCCCGGTTTTCGTCGGTTTCGGTTTTCGATGTGTTTTCAGACGGCGATCTTGTCTCGGTTTTCGTCCATCGCCTCGGTTTTCGTACTGCAATACAGTACACGCTTGCCTGCCCAGTCCCGGCAGCACTACCCCCCCCCGACTCACCGATCGCGTGTTGAAATGGAGCAACATCCTCGAGCCAGAGATGCAAGGATTGCAGAGAGGAAGGCCCCGATCTCTCCACCGCCTGCCTGTTCTCTGGAGCGCCCCCTCAGGCTCGGAGGTAGCAGGGTAGCAGAAGATATTGAATGGGTAAGCAGGAGATGTTGAATGAATGTGGCAGGCAGTTCTTTCTCTTGCGGGGTACGCTGTTGAGACGGAGTCAGCGATCAGATTAGTGTCCTAGGTTATCTGTGTGTTTGCTGTGCTGAGCGGTAGAGTGGTGTTTCCGGTGGCTGTGGCTGGTGCCTTTTTTTTTTGTGGATCCTTCTTTTTTTTTTCTGTTTTCTTTAAAAATTTCTGGATGTTTTTTTGCTGAAGATTTGCATCTTGACTGTGCTGTTAATCTTTCTCCCTTCTCAGCAGTTTAAACAATTTGTCTGCCAAAAATACCTCTGGAGCACCATCTTGTGGCCAGAAGTGGGATTGACTCTCTATAAAATGTATTTTTTGTCAATATTTTTGGGTGTCTGGAACGGATTAATTGAATTTACATTATTTCTTATGGGAAATCTTGCTTCGGTTTTAGTCCGTTTCGGTTTTAGTCAGACTTTTTTGAACGGATTAATCATGAAAACCGAGGTTTGACTGTATATATATATATATATATAATGTTTTTTCTCTTTTTTTAAATTGATGGTGACTTTTTTCTTTTCTTTTTTATTGCTTATTGTCATATATATTTGTTGCATGTTTTGCAAAACTTTATCTCTTCTTCTCTTTTACTATGACCTATTGTTATATCTATCTGGTGTATGTTTTTAATCATGGTCATGCACAATCTATTATGTTCTTATTTACATGTTTAATTTTTACTCTGTTTTAGATTGGGAAAAGTGGTTACCCCACCGCATAGGCATGGTTCATACACTTTCTATGTGGTAATCTGGTAATGTTTTTTCCATGGTTTTTATTTTATTACATATTTGTATCTTTTGGTTTATTTTTATTCAATTATTTATTATAGTTATGTTTAATTTACATGTCTGTTTTTTAGACCCCTGATGAAGGCCTCAGGCCGAAACTTGTTAAGCAGGGTCTTCAATAAAGTTGATTTTACCCACACTCCTTGGTAGGCCGTGGTTTATGCCCTCCGCTGTTCTCTTCGACGTCTGCCACAAAGCCAAGGAGGCTTCCAAGTCCACTCCACCCTTTGTACTCACATATCTTGAGGAGAAGCTGCTTTGGAAGGCCAGAACTTTATTGACACCTTCCCTTATTTTGGAACAAAGCCTCCAACTGCCAGCCTTATCCCACAAGTAGGGGAGGAGGAAGGCATGACACCACAACACACGCATTTGCCTCCTCCCAAAAGAGGAACAACAAAATAGGAGGGCGCCACCTCCATCAAGAGTACCCCAGTCCTGTTCCCCAGGTTTTGAGGCAGGGTGAGTGGTAGTAGGAATGTAGAGGGATCTAGTACCACCAGGTTCTGCACCCTGGAGTTCCACTGCCAGCAATGGCCGACCTACACAAGTTCCAAAACATGCTCCTCTCTAATCCAATTCACATTCTGCACAGGATTAAACAGCCTTCATTGCTGGTGATCGGAGAGTTGCACAGGACCTTTATACCGTGACATCATCAAAACCAGTGGTTCTCCGTCTCCATCTGCTGGTAGGAGTGCATAAACCTACACGTTTGGACTGGAGTGGATAATGAGAAAGATTTGCTAGGCTTGGTGTAATGTGCTCTAATTTTCTTACTCTGGCAATCAAGCGAGCTGTTGCGTTCTGAGCGACCTGTAGTGGATTTTAAGATTCTACTAGGGAGTCCTGCAAAAATTATGTTGCAGTAATCAAAATGAAGAGTAAATAGCTGAACCAACATACCAATTTTTTTTTTTTAACTTGTAAGGTGAAATTAGACCTTACCTGCTAATGTTCTTTCCTCAAGTTCCCCCAGTCCAGTCAAGACTCCGGAATTATGTCCCACTTCCAGAAAATGGAGACTGAGAATTCTAGACTTCTATGTTGTCACAATTTAAGGGAGCTGAACTCCACCCCTTAGCCAGTATTGCCCTAACAAAGCAGACTTATCACAAGATCAGGAACCTCACCTGAGATAAAAATAAACTATATATAGGCTAAACATATATAGACTAAATTTAGTCTAGAGACGATATGGCCAATCAGAACTAGCCTTTCGGGAAAGCAAAGAGTTCATTGTTTTCTGACCCCAAAAGAAAAACTGAACGAGACAAATATATCCAGTCACACCCATCTGACAAAAACAGGCAGGTTCTGAGGACTCAAGGAAAGAAAATTAGCAGGAAAGGTCTAATTTCACGTTCCATATCATCCCTCCAGTCCAGACTCCTAGGATATATCAGAGGAGTATTCAAGAATGGGAGGGACCAGCGAGCCCGGTCTGCAAGACCAGTGTCCCAAACAGTGTGTCCCCCTGCGTCTGCACCTCCGACTGGCAGTGCCGCACAAATTCGTGCAAGGATGACAAGGTGGCTGCCTTCAATGTAACAGGTAGGTGGAGGCAATCGTTTCCTTTAATCAGTGGGCAATGGAAGTCTTCGAGGTTGCTTCTCCTTTACGAGGTCCTTCAAAAAGGACAAACGGACGATCCGACTTACAGAAAGACGCAGTGCGCTGGAGATAACAACGGAGCACTCTGCGCACGTCCAAAAGGCACAGATGCCAGTCTGAAGATTCCAAAAAATGACAGGAGCACCGCCGTCTGATTCATGCAGAAGGCCGAAATCACCTTGAGCAAGAAGGATGGTACCAGACACAACACCACCTTTTCCTCGGAGACCATCAGGAAAGGCTCCCTGCACAACAAAGCCTGCAGCTCCGAAATCCACCACGTGAGGCAAATGGCCATGAGAAATACTACCTTAAGGGTCATATCCTTAAGGGTTGCCTCTGCCAGGGGCTCAAAGGGAGGCTCCGCAAGCACAGACAAGACCAAATTGAGATCCTAAGCCAGGACCACGGAGCGTACCGGCGGCCGAAACTGCTTCAGCACTCAAGAACTAAGCCACATCCAGGTGCACTGCCAAACAGACCCCCTGTACAGGTCCCCGGTAGCAAGCCAATATGGCCACCTAGATGTGCAATGAATTCAGAGCCAAACCTTTCTCAACCCTTTGGCATTCTTTTGCAACCCTTTGGAATTCTTTACCATCTACTCTCCATGCTGAGCAGTCCTTCCCACGATTCAAGGCAATGCTGAAGGACCATTTCTTCGGCATTGCCTTTGATCTTCCCCCTGCCTAGGATCACATAACATATCCCTCCCCTTTTCTTTGTCTGCCCACTTATGTTTTTCTCTCTCTCGCTTGTGTGCCCTGTCCTCTTCACTATCCTGTCATGACTTTGGTGTTCTTTTCTTTCTTTTTAGCAGCGATTATTTGTTTTTATTGTATACCACCCTGATGCTTCGGCCTGGGTGGTTATCAAATGCACGAATAAAGATAAAGATAAACTTTGGCCTGCAAGAAAGCCAGAACCTCCGGAATCGTGGCCAACAGCGCTTACTGTCCCCTATCTGCACACCAGTCCTCAAATACATGCCACACTCTAATATATGACAGAGATGGGAAGCTAACAAGGTGGCTATCACCTGTGACGAGTAGCCCAACTTTCTCAACCAAGCCCTCTCAAGAGCCAAGTTGTAAGCAAGAATTTATCCACTTGAGGCATGAGAATCGAGCCTTGTGATAGGAGGATGGCCTATGCTGGTAGACGCCAGGGAACTCCCACCAACCAATGGATCAAGTCCGCATACCATGGCCTTCGAGTCCAGTCTGGTGCCACCAGCAGTACTAGGGGTGTGCCTTGATCCTCTGGAACAACCTCCTTTATCAGAGGTCACGGCGAAAAGACAGAGGAGACCTTCAGTGGTCAGGGCTGCACTAAGACATTGAGCCCTTCAGACATCCTCTCTCAGCACCGACTGAAGAAGCGACTGGCTTTCGCATTGGAAGCAGATGCCATAAGGTCTATCACCAGTGAATCCCATCAATGAGTTATGCTGTGAAATACTGACTCCTCTAGAGCCCACTCTCCTGGATCCAACCATTGTCAGTTGAGAAAGTCGGCCTGCACATTCTCTTTTCCTGCTACGTGTGCCGTAGACAATGCCAGGAGATTTAGCTCTGCCCAGTGAAGAAGTGAAATTGTCTCCTCTGCCAGGACTGCACTCCACGTGCCTCCCTGGCCATTGATGTATGCCACCATAGTGGAGTTGTCTAAAAACGTTGCCTCCAAGGAGCCTAATATCTGGAAATACGACCACGCAGATGGGGGTCTGCTGTCACAAGGACTGCCAAATCTATTCCTCTATCTTCCGATTGCGATCCCATGGCAGAAACAGTCGGTCGATTCATGGTTGAAACATGCCCCCAGATAAATGAGATTCTGGGTCGGTGCCAGACTGCTCTTGCCTGGGTTGACCATACAATCAAGACTCTGCAGAACTTCAAGCACCCAAAAAATACCTACAGGACTTTCCTCCAAGAACTTCACTCTGATCTGCCAGTCATCCAAATAGGGATGCAACAACACCTCTTCATGATGCAGTGACACTGCAACGACCACTATGATCTTCATAAAGTTCTGCAGGGCCACTGTCAGACCAAATGGAAGAGCTTGAAACTGGAAATGTCCCACAGGCATGCAAAATGCAAGAAATGCTGATGCTCCACCTGCACGGGCTTGAGAAGATACACCTCCATAAGATCCAAGGTGGTTAAGAACTCGCCTTTTCACATGGCGACAATAATGGACCCAGCGTTTTTTTTAAAAGTTCGGCACTCGCAAAGCTCTGTTGACTACTTGAGGTTGACGATGGGACGAAAGGACCTTACCTTTTTGGAAACGACAAAGTAAATGGAGTAGCGGCCATGTCTCAACTGGTCTCCGGGAATAGGCACCACCGCCTCCAGACACAGGAGCCGCTGTAGAGTTTCCTTCATGGCCTGCTATTTTTTTCTTAATGCCTGCTCTGTGCATAATGAAACTCAATTATTATATGATTTGATAAGTGATAATGTCTTTGATTTATTAGTAATAACAGAGAGCTAGTTAACCCAGGCGGATGATTACCTTGCAAGGCGACAATGGAAAGGCATCAGCAAGGCGACAATGGAAAGGCATCGGCAAGGGGTCACGCAAACTCCAGAGCATACCCCCTTGCAGATGACCTCCAGCACCAATTAGTTGGAGGTGATATGGATCCAGGCAGAGTAGAACTGGCAGAGCCTCACACCAACTGGAATTACTCCCACCTGATCCCCCCCTCATCTTATTGTGATTTCTGGGCACATACTCTTGCTCCTGAAAAATAACCTTCTGGCTCCTCTTCCGCCATCTAAGGATTGCCCCTTGGAGGCATAGTGCCCTCGCTGATAGGGAGCAAAACAAACTGCCCAGAACCGACAAAAGTCCCTCGTCGACAGGGATGACTTAGAGCCCTTAGGCTTATCTTCTGGGAGCTTGGCAGACTTGGCCTTCCCTAAGTCCTTGACCAGCTTTTCCAATACCTCCCCAAAGCGCACCTTACCCTTAAAGGGTAGTCTGCTAAGCTGAGTCTTTGACGAGATGTTGGCAGACTAGTTGCATAGCCAGAGGAAGCAGCCAGCCACCACCACTGAAGCCCTGAGGAGATCATAGAAGGCGTCCGCCAAATATGCAGACCTGGACTCCAACTCGGTTGCCTCCGATAGAGGCCAATAACCTTGCACGCCACCCTCTGGCAGCCCCTGCGACCAACACAAACAGGTCCTGGCCATGTAAGCACCGCACACTGAGGCCTGGAGGGCCAAGGCATTCACTTCAAAGGCCTGCTTCAGTAAGGACTCTAATTTCTTGCCTTTCACATCTTTGAACACTGCATCACCTCTACTGGGATGGTGGTCTTTCTGGTAACCGCCGAGACCAGAGCATCTACTTTACACACCCTCGGGAGCTTCTTCTCTACAGCTAGAATGGGATTATAAGTGATCCATGGCTCGCTTGCCCCACAAACCCACTTCAGGTACCTTTCATTCCATCTCCATCATCTGCTTGAGGGCCCGATGGACAGGGAACACGGTCTCCGATGTCCGTATGCCTTGAAACAGGGGGTCCTCCAGAGGAATCTCCTGCTCCTGAGAGCGGAATATTTAGCACTGCCAGGTAATGCACAATTCAGCACCAAAGGTTCCGTAAGAATACCCTGACTTTACTGGGATCCTCCCCCAGAGATCTCGCCTCCTCTTCCAGTTCTGCCCTGGACTCATCCAGTCTAAGCCCCGAGGGTTCCTCCAGAGGGTTGTCCAAGACCCCCGACATCTCAGTAGCCTGATTCTGTGCCCATCTGCTCCTGCATGTGATTTTGCTCCGCCCCCAAAGACTCAGATGCCACATTACTTAGCAATTGTTCCCTTGTCAGGCACGGGGACGCCGATTTAGACATCCCAGGTTTGGACAAGTTCCTGGAGGAAAGGTCCATAAGCCATTATTAAAAAGGACCCGGGAAATCCACTGCTCACCCCAGAATGAGCATTGTGGAAGCTGTGGACTCTGGGTACCTACCAGATACTTGTGACCTGGACTGGCCACTGTTGGAAACAGGATACTGGGCTTGATGGACCTTGGTCTAACCCAATATGGCACTTCTTATGTTCCAGGCCCTTCTTCAAGCAGTAGGCCTGCAAAGGGAGCACAAAATCAGGAGAGAAAGGAAGTGCCCCCAGATTTAGTTGCTGCCCAGAAAGTTGGTCTGAATTTCTGTGGAGAGGAGCAGGAACTGAATCCTGACTCCCTGCAACAGCAGAAGATGGCAGGACAGGAATGCTCAAAATGGCCATGGTTCCTGTCAAAAACGCGGGAACCGTGGTTTGAGAGGGCAAGTCATTAACGCGCTAAGGTGCCTCAACCAAGCTGCTCAGAGGGATCTCTGGCCAAAACTCAAGCCTCCTGAAGCCCAGGACCCACGCAGCAGCAGAACCCAAACACTCGTAAGTGGCCTCTTTTAACCTCACAGGCCACACAAACTGCCTTTGGCATGCCGACAGTGGCTCAAGAAAACCTCAACACCATGAAAAATAACATGAAGAACCACGAACTAAAAAGAAAAAAGGAGCAACAAGTGCTGAGATACTCTCCTCCAACTGAGCACTGCACTCACCAAGGAATCAAGTCGCTTCTATGGGAGCTGATTCTGGCGGTTCTTATACCTCCTGCGCTGGCTGTCAGAGACTGAACTTGTTGGCACAGCCTTTAAAGGAACAAGCATGCCTCAGGCAGCAAGATCACAATACAGAAAGGAGGGCTCCTGCTAAGACAAGGGAGCCGAATGAACGCGTCCTTCCTTCCCCTCCTCTCCCTACCAAGGACTACAGCTGACTCAACGGTTCCCTGAGGGGCAGGTCTAACCAGCACAACTGTCTTTTTTCCAAGAAAATTTCTTTTTATCTGCCTGGATTCTGTCTGCTCTGTTAATTGCTTACAATAATTCTCACTCTTTTTTTTTTAAATCTAACAATCTAACCCTTCAGTGCAGCCCAGACTACACCGAGTTCATCCTATCTGCTGGAGACTGAGAATACTGGCTTAAAGGGTGGAGTTCAGCTCCCTTATACTGTGATATCATAGAAGTCTGGAATTCTTAGTCTTTATTTTCTGGAAGTGGGACATGTCCCTCCAGTCCAGTCCAGACTCCTGGGTTAATACCCAAACAATCCACCCACCCCCTTCAAATAGTCCAAAACACCGCTGCCCGCATCATTGCTGGCGCATCACTAAAAGACCATATAACTCTCATACTACAAGATCTGCACTGGCTACCAAGCTCCTCAAGAGCAAAATATAAATCAGCGCTAACAATCTTCAAGATCAAAAACAACATGTCAGCAGATATATTTCAAGAGCTCATCGGAACTAAAACAAGAGAGAGACCGGACAGAAACAGCACTAAAAACACAAAACCAGCTCCCAGATTATTTACAAATACCAATAAATCCACATCCATGCAAGCTCTCTCCCTAGGGGCCCCTGCTATTTGGAATGCACTCCCAGAGAAGCTACGATCCACAACCGATTTAAAGGACTTCCGCAAGTTACTCAAGACTACCCTATTCATTGACCATTATAACGAAGACCAACAATCACACCAATCTCAATATTAATATGGGAAGTTACAAGACTGTCTACTTTGAAATGCAATGTCACAATTTACAAATGAACACTCCTAGTAAAAGGAGCATGAAGTCACAAGCACACTTAAATTGTTAACATATGATTTTAATGTTTACAATTGAAAGTTCTTTGTAGAAACTATTGAAATCATCACCTCCACTCCATGTTAACACAGCATGCCTACCCCTACAGACACTGATTTTTGATTGTTTGAAGTGTAAACCGCTTTGATTTCAGGACAAAGCGGTATATAAATTCTTTAAATAAATAAATAAAATATGGAAAACAGTTTGTACTATTTTCCACACCTGTGCTTTAAAGGTCAAAGCTCTATCAAGCACAACCCCAAGAAATGTAATTACAAATCAAAAAAGGCTGATCAGCCAGATCAAGCCTATCAGGAAATACAAATGTCTTATCTAAAGTCACTATCTGAGCTTTCCAGTTTTTTTTTTTTTAATAAACATTTGAAAAAAAATGTAACAAGCACACACTCATAATAAGAAACATGAGCACAATTGGTACAAAAATGACAATAGAAACATTACACCAAAGGAAATAGGAGATCTCCTCATGGGAAAAATCATGCAAACAAAAAGCCTACTAATAATCCATTAGCCCACAAATTAGCTAAAGGAGCAGCAACAGAAGTGGTGGAATGACAAGAAGGAAATTATTAAAAGAAAACAGCAACAGGTATCTAAATGTTGAGGTATCTACAAAGGACTCGAAACTTGAGGTACTGGAGAGGCAGGAGCTTCAAATTTCTTAAGATCCAAAAAATCTCTCAACAGATCCGACAAACACATACTTCATATTCAGATAGTTAACTAGGCACTTACAAGGGTATCTAAGCATAAAGGAAGCACCCAAGGATGTCTTGGATCTCAATGCCAAAAATGGCTTTCCGCCTTTCCTGCATAGAACGTACTACATCAGGAAACATTCTTATGGGCTGACCAAAAACTGTTTCACTCATTTACTTAAAGTTTAAACATAAAATTAAATTTAAATCCTGCTCAGACAAAAGAAACACATAATGCTGCCCTCTCTTTACACTCTAAATTTGTTTTCCAATACAGCAGAAACATCAATAGATTGTCATGTATTGTCAATTCCACGAGCTTTGCCCGACAGCAAGAAGTAAACCTTATTTAAAGGCAGAATAGCAGCCTCAGAGAATTTTAAAACTTCCAGAAGATATTTTTCAAACAACTCTTATTAGCAAGATACAGTTAACTCGAGGAAACGTCAAGATTCTTAACTTCAAGTTTCTCATCCAATTCGCATAGATTTCCAATTTTCTATGGATAAAAACTCTGTCCTTAACCAAAGTCTTAATCACTTGATCTGTAGCAGATATTCTTTTATCCAATTCAGACACTTGTATTAATTTCTCAATGAAAAGTCTCTTGCTTCTGGGCAATTAAACGCACTGCTTGAATCAAAGTATTTAGTTCAGCCACAGTTTTAGAGACAGTCTCCTCAAGTTTAAGCAACAAATTCTAAATTAATACCAAAGAAACATCTGAAGAAGACAACGGCACAGATACCTGGGTAGGAGAGGCTGGAACGCCTGGAGTTGCTGACTGCACAGCCACCGACTGTGGTATAAGAGAAACTGAAGAGTCCCCGCCCGTACTCCCTCCTCGAGTTGCCAACACCTCCTCCTGGCCAGAAGGGTGTATATCCAAAACTGCTGCTCCCTTCAAACTCCCCTCACTGGGGGCTAACTTCCCCAGTGCTCCGATTGCAACAGCTGGAGAGCGCTGATCCAGTGGGACTGAGCGCTGCCATGGAATCAATTTGATTGTATTTCCAAGCGGGGACTGAACACCACCATTTAGCCTAGCAGCAGAGAGCTCAAGTGTTTTTTCCCTCAATAGAGATTTTCCGCAGTTGTGCAAGAACAGATGGCTGCTTGGGGATCTCTGGGGTGGCCATAAGAACATACGATATGCCATACTGGGTCAGACCAAGGTCCATCAAGCCCAGTATCCTGTTTCCAACAGTGGCCAATCTAGGTCATACGTACCTAGCAGTACCTAGCCATGCCATTCTTGGCCATCTCCTTCCTCTTCTTTTTAGGAGACATGGGAAAAAAGAGGTAAAGTAGCAGAAAGGAAATAACGCCGCTACTCAGACTCAACTGCTCGCCACCATCTTGGTCACGCCCCAGAGCCTCCATTTCTCAACATTTATCCAAAACCCATTCTCGCTACATCTTACATTTTCGTCAAACTTAGTAATTAGGTTGAATGTCTGTAAGTTGTCTTTGCCTGTAAATGGCCAGGACAAGAAACCATCATCTGCAAACATTCTGAAATGCAGACCAAGGTCACACAGCTTCCTGCATAAAGACATCAGCCGACAGGGCCGGCCCCTGAGGATGCCATTCACAGACATCACTTATCATTTGAACCTGCTGTGATTGTTCTTTCAAGTATAATGAAAATCATCTCAGTACATTTCCCCCATCCCAAGCCCATCCCAACGTGCAGTAAGATATCCGGCCAAACCATATCAAAAGCCGCTATTAAATCCACAAATACAAATATGCTTTACGTTCAGTATACACACCTATTCTTTTAAATTAATTTTTACTTTTTCTCCTTTACATAATTTAGCATTTTTTTACTCTTTCTGGCAATTCAATTATCTTTTATCATTTTTGAGTGTCTCATGTTTTTAAATTTTTCTTTCCTAGGTTCATTCCTTGAGCAGCCTTATACTTGTTAAGCTTTTCACTGTATATCCATCCTGGTAATGTGGTTCCGTTCATACGTTGTCATCTATCTCTATACATATAGAATGCTCATTATTGACAATGTGTTATTTATTATGTATCATTTTTTATTTTTAAACTATCATACATGAAATTAACGTTATATTTTTATTGTATTCACCTCATGACATGTGGTCGCATGCATATAATGATTGTTTATATCATACATGGTGTTTTAATAATTGTCTTAATATATACATTTTTTTTACCTGGAGCATGCATTTATATATGCATTTTTATGTCTGGTTCTGTTATGTTGTGTAACAAAAGTTTTAATGTTTTTATTTATTGTTTTTTATTTTTAAACCCCTGATGCAGGCGGGTTTGCCAAAACTCAACTGAGTCAGATCTTTTAATAAATACAGTATAACCCATTTATATCTCTTCTCAGTTATGGCCTGGTCTACTTCCATTCTCTTTTCTGTCTTGGTTTGCCTTTTGGAAGTCCCTTCTCCCTTGACCTAACCTCAATGTAATCACCCAGCTGACATCTTACTGGCTGTTCAATTAATGTACTGAAAAAGATAAATTTGAGATAGCGTAGTTACTCACCTGTAACAGGTGTTCTCCAGGAGCAGCAGGAATCAGTCCTCACTTATGGGTGACGTCGGCGCCGACGGAGCCCTCGCGGAGCAATTTTCCCCCAGCTTTCAAAGAAAGCCTTTGGGAATTGCAGCGCGCATGCGCGGTCCTCTTCCCGCCCAAGGGTGCCATCTTAGCCAGTCAGATGACATAGCCAAAAAAGACAGCATAAAAAATTTGCAAAAAGAACATAAGCAGACGATTGCAACTCCAAGGGGAGGAGGGAGGGTAGTGAGGACTGATTCCTGCTGCTCCTGGAGAACACCTGTTACAGGTGAGTAACTACGCTTTCTCCAGGACCAAGCAGGAAGTCAGTCCTCACTTATGGGACTCCCAAGCTCAAGGCTACCGGAGACCCTAAGCACAAAAATGAGCTCCCTCTAGCTCAGCAGCACAGAAGGAAAGAATCTTCGCTGAATTATCACCCACCGGTAGCCCACATCCGGGATGGAGGGTAGGAGTTGCTCAGACCTCAAAGAGATTACGGAGGACTGCCTGTCCGAAAGCACTGTCCCTGCGGGACTCCCTCTCGAGACAGTAATGGACCGCAAAAGTCTGGCTCGAAGACCAAGTAGCGGCCCGGCAGATGTCTGCCAGCGGAACAGAGCGGAGGTAAGCCACTGACGTGGCCTTTGCCCGAACGCAATGAGCCGTGACTCGACCTTCCAAGGAGAGTCCGGCTGCCCCATAAGCCCAAGAGATACAGTCCGCAACCCAGATGGACAGAGTACGCTTGGAGACCGGGAGCCCCAATTTATTGGGGTCAAAAGACACAAAAAGCTGAGCAGCTTTACGGTGCTCCCGCGTACGGTCAAGGTAGAAGTTCAAAGCCCTTCTACAGTCCAGGGTATGGAGGACCGTTTCAGCTCGGCTGGAGTGTGGTCTGGGAAAGAAGGTTGGAAGTACCACCTCCTGATTGATGTGAAAAGGGGAGACCACTTTTGGAAGAAAGTTTGGGTGAGTCCGTAGGACTACCCTATTTTTGTAGAACCGAGTGTAAGGGGGATCAGACACGAGGGCCTGCAATTCACTTACGCGTCTAGCGGAAGTGAGGGCTATCAAGAACAGTGTTTTCCAAGAAAGAAAACGGAGAGAACAGGTAGCCATAGGTTCAAAAGGCGGACAGGTGATCCGCTGCAAAACCACATTCAGGTCCCAGTCAGGCGCTGGCGGGCGCAGAGGTGGTTTAAGTAGAAGGAGACCTCGGAGAAACCTCGCTACGAGAGGGTCGCTGGAGAGAGGTCTACCGTCCACCGGCACATGATGTGCCGAAAGAGCACTGAGGTGAACTTTGACGGAGTTGGACTTAAGTCCCAGATTAGAGAGGTGTAGCAAGTACTGCAAGATCACCGACACCGGGCAGGAGAAGGGATCCTGAGACTGTTGGGTACACCAGACGGCAAAGCGACGCCATTTAAGGGCGTAGCATTTGCGGGTAGAAGGCCGTCGCGAAGCCAAGACGACCTCCTCCACCTCTGCCGGCAGGAGAAGGGGAGCAAGGACTACCCTCTCAGCAGCCAGGCCATGAGGTTGAGAGACCTGAGGTTGGGGTGTAGTAGAGACCCCTGATCCTGAGTGAGGAGATCCGGTTGTACCCCCAGGGGGAATGCATCCTCCACCGCTAATTGCAGTAGGAGCGGAAACCACGGCTGTCTGGGCCAGCGAGGGGCCACCAGGATCATGAAGGCTTTGTCTCGGAGAACTTTGAAAAGAGTCCGAGAGACTAGCGGGATGGGAGGGAAAGCGTACAGAATGCTCCCCGACCATGAGAGTAGAAAAGCGTCCGCCGCAACCCGAAGGGGGTGTGGCTGACGAGAGCAGAAGCGAGGAAGCTGCCGGTTGTGAGGACTGGCAAAGAGATCCACCGTGGGGAGGCCCCACTTTAGGAAGAGCTTCTGAACTACCAAGGGATCCAGACGCCACTCGTGCGGCTGGAGGATCCTGCTGAGTTTGTCCGCCAGGCAATTCTCTTGGCCCGGGAGATAAACTGCCTTGAGGAGAATGCCGTGACTGACGGCCCAAGAGCAGAGCTTCTGTGCCTCCCGGCAGAGGAGGAAGGAGCCCGTGCCCCCCTGCTTGTTCACGTAGAACATGGCAACTTGATTGTCCGTATGGACAAGGACGGACTGGTGGGAAGTCAGGTGGGAGAAAGCCTTGAGAGCCAGGCGGATCGCCCTGAGCTCCAGGAAGTTGATCTGCTGAGCAGACTCCCACGTGGTCCAGAGGCCCTGAGTACGTGCCCCTTGGCAATGTGCTCCCCAGCCCAGGAGGGATGCATCCGTGGTCAGCAACCGGGTCGGCTGAGGTGACTGGAAAGGCATTCCGAATATCAGGTTCGGCTGCCGAAGCCACCACCGGAGAGACGAGATCAGCGGCTCGGAGACGCGCACTAGGTCCGCTAGGCCGCCTGTGGCTTGTCGCCACTGCTGGCGGAGACACCATTGAGCAGGCCGCATATTCAGGCGGGCATTGGGGGTCACATGGACGGTGGAAGCCATATGGCCGAGTAGTCTCAGGAAGCGCCTGGCGGAGACCAGGGGCTGGCTGCGAAAACGGTCGGCTAGGTCCATGAGCCGTTGAGCCCTGTCGAGCGGTAGGTACGCTCGTGCCTGAGGAGTGTGGAGCCTTGCGCCGATGAACTCGAGATCCTGTGAGGGGAGCAAAGTGGACTTTGCGAAATTTATAACAAAGCCCAAGTACTGCAGAAGAGTCACCGTGCGGCGTGTGGCGCTGGTGACCTCCGGAGCGGACGCCGCTCTGATGAGCCAGTCGTCGAGGTACGGAAAGACATAGAGGCCGTGAAGCCGGAGATGGGCCGCCACCACCGCGAGACATTTTGTGAAGACTCGCGGTGCGGAGGACAGGCCAAAGGGCAGTACTCTGTACTGGTAATGATTTCCTGCCACCACAAACCTTAGGTATTGGCGGTGGCTTGGGTGGATGAGGATGTGCGTGTAGGCATCCTTTAGATCCAAGGAGCATAGCCAATCTCCCTGCTGGAGGTAGGGCAGAAGGATTCCAAGGGTAAGCATTTTGAACTTTTCCCGCACAAGGAACTTGTTGAGGTTGCGCAAGTCCAGGATGGGTCTGAGGCCTCCTGTTCTCTTTGGTATTAGAAAATACCTGGAATAAAAGCCTTGACCTCTCAGGTGGTGGGGCACCGGTTCCACCGCCTGTTCCTGTAGAAGACCCGCTAACTCCTGAAGGAGCAATTCCCTGTGTAGAGGGGGTCGTGGAGGTTCTCCCGGAAAATAGGAGGGAGGGACCTGGTGGAAGTGGAGAAGATAGCCTTCTCGCACTACTTGAAGCACCCAGGCATCTGAGGTGATGCTGGACCACCTGTGGCCGAAGTGAACCAGCCGGCCTCCGGTGCTGGGAGGAACCAGCGGGGGGGGAGAGGCTATGCTTAAGGAGTCAAAAGCCCCCACCCTGCTGAGCAGGGGCTGGTGGTGCAGGCTTGGGGGCTTGCTGCCTACGGGACCCGTTACCCCGTCCCTTCGCCTGCTGGCCCTGTTGGGGAGCTGCAGGGGCCTGATAATGGGGGTATTGTTTGTAGGCAGCCGCCTTCCTCGGGTAAAAGGACTTCTTACCCGAGCCCTTCTTTTTCTGGGAAGGGGCGGAGGTCTTCCTAGAAAGCCTGGTCCTGGTGAGAGTCTCCGTCTCAATTTGTGCAGCCTTTTCCGCCATGGGCTTGCCAAAGAGGTTTTCACCTCGGCAGGGGACATCGACCAACTTGTCCTGCACCCAGGGCTCAAGGTCAGACGACTGAAGCCAAGCCTGTCGGCGGGCACCGATGCCGGCTGCGGCCACTCGAGCCGACGCTTCAAAGCCATCATAGGCTGCTCGGGACATGAACTTTGAGCATTCCCGAATGCCAGTGGACAAGGCCAGGAACCTCCGCAAGGGTTCCTCGGACAAACCAGCGGAGAATCCGGCTAGCTCTTTAGCCAGATCTCGGAGATACATGCCCATGTATAGCTGGTAGGTCTGGACACGACAAGCGAGCATAGAGCCCTGGAAACACTTCTTACCAAGGCCATCCAGGTTACGGGCCTCCCTGCCAGGAGGCACCGAGGAGTGCATCTTCTGGCTCTTAAGACGATGCATGGCCGATTCCACTACCATGGAATGGTGTGGTAGCTGTGCCTTTTGAAAGCCAGGGCTCTTGCGGACTCGATAGATAGAATCGACCCGCTTGCTCAGGACCGGCAAGGAGGCCGGACTCTCCCACATGCGGAAGAGTAGTCGTTCCAGCATAGGAGGAACCGGTACAGTAAAGTGTTCCCTTGCGGGAGAGTCATACTGGAGGGCGTCGAGCTCTTCGGCTCGAGGCTCCTCCTCGGGATCCGCAGGGAAGGCCAAAGCCTTGGCCATATCCCTGACGAAGTCCGAGAACCGGGCATCCTCCGGGGGGGACTGCTTCCGAGGCTCGGACTCCGGTGAGTCCGAAGGGACACACCGAGTCCGGAAAGAATCAGGCGACTCTTCCTCCTCAGACTCCCAGACCGACTCCGACGAGGACTCGGTGGGGTCGGCCCGGGCAGGGCGCGGCGCCTGCCGCCCCGACGCCGAGGGAGTCGGCGTCGGCGACCTCGGTCCCGAACGGGAGGCCGAGGGTGACCTCGACCGAGGATCGACTCGAGTTCGGATCGACTCGAGGATCGGCTCGGTCTCCGGGGTCGACTTGGACGTCGACGTCCCGGCGGTCGGGGCAGCGGCGCCAGCGAGGCCAGCGAGCAGTGCCCGCTGCTGGTCCATGAAGGCAGACAGTCTGCTCTCCAAGGCCGTCAACCTGAGTCCGAGCTCAGGTGACCCAGCAGCCCCCGACTCGGGCCCCGACAGCGTCGGGCCCGACGTCGGCTGTCGCGGAGGCGAGTCCAGAAGGACCACAGGACTTACCCGAGCAGGCATCTCCGACTCCAGGCGAGGTCGCTTCGTGAGGTGCTCCTTCTCCAAGGACCCGGGGCGGCTGTCGGGGCTATGCGACCTGGCCCTCGCGGAGCCAGGAGCGTCCACCGACGCCGCCCTCGCGGGCTTCACCTTCCGACGATGGTCCCCGGAGGGAGAACCCCTGTCGGAGGAACTCTGGCGACGGTCCGAGCTGGAGCCTTTGGATGCGGAGGCCTCCGACGAGGTCCGGGTACGGCTGGGGTCAGCGAAGATCCTATCACGCTGATGCCGCCGACTTCTCAACGCTTTGGAGGACATTTTGCCGCAGGGCCCACAGATCAGTTCCTCATGATCTGGGCCCAGGCAGCGGAGGCAAAAGTCGTGTGTGTCAGTTAGTGACATATTTCGGTCACACTGACCACACCGCTTAAAACCACTGGCAGCCATCGGGGAAAAGGGCCCCTGCGAGGTCAAAGGACCGGGCTGCCAGGGAAAAATCGAAAACGAAAGCTGACTAAGTCAGAAAAACCGAAAAAAAGAAAGAGGACTCGTGACCGGCGTCGCGAGTCCGGGCGGGAAAAAGACCGGCGTCGAACCGAAGGAAAAAGAATAAAATAATGAAGAAATATCGACTTTTTCGCGGGGACAAGACGGGGACGTCTGTAGGGCTCCGCGGAAAAAAGAAGACTGGCTAAGATGGCACCCTTGGGCGGGAAGAGGACCGCGCATGCGCGCTGCAATTCCCAAAGGCTTTCTTTGAAAGCTGGGGGAAAATTGCTCCGCGAGGGCTCCGTCGGCGCCGACGTCACCCATAAGTGAGGACTGACTTCCTGCTTGGTCCTGGAGAATGGAAATTATCACCCTTATTCATACCACAACCCTACTGGATTTTTCAAAACTGACCAGACACAGGCATGTTTTAATCTACCAGAAAAAAATCCTCCTCTTAACGAAGAATAGACTAATTTAGTCAAAAAGTCACTAAAGACTATCTCAAGAGAGTTTTACTGTATCTTAGGGACTGATATTATATCCAGCGCACTAGAACCACCACAGATTTTCAGCATTATCGTCAATATTTCAGAGGTGAGTAACCATTTGCAGAATTTGCATATGTAAGAAAAAGCTAGAAATGGTTACTCATCTCATAGCTGGTTGTGAAGTTCTGATGGCAGACAGTTTCTAAGCAGGCGGCCACTGAAAAAACTTTGAACATAAGAACATAAGATATGCCATACTGGGTCAGACCAAGGTCCATCAAGCCCAGTAAACACCACAACATTGCTGGGATCAGTTCTGAGAATGAGGAAGTTAACAATAACCTGGGAAGAAGTTATGATAACTTGGTGTATTAAATACAGCAGAAGTATCTAATTACAATAGAAGAGAGCGCAGCTAGTCTTGAGACAACAGATGGTAATTTTGCCATAAGGTATACTTTACTTTCTGCTATGACAGAACACTTATAACTCTCAAGCTTTCTTAACAACCTCCGACTTCGGACTTCAAAGATTACTTGTATAACAAGGACATTTTTTTGTTCTACCTGCATTAATATGTTTGGAAAGAACTGAACTGTATCTAAAGATTTCCTTCTCCCATACACCTAAAATAGCATTTACTTCATATTTTTGAATGACAAGGCAGCCAATGAGCAATCCATCCAAAATGCATCAAAATCAAACATCTTATTATGAATTAATTTTTGCAAAATAGCTTTCTAAGGCATCCCTCCAGTCCAGTCAAGTGGGTAATGCATGCCAACCAGCAGGTGGAGACTGAGGAACACTTTCTCAGTGCAGTATAAATAGCCTGTGCCCACTGGACTGAGTTAGTATTTCTCAGTCTCCAACAGGTGGTGTGCATAGCCTGTGCTGGACTGTGGAGCCTTGTTTGAGGTCTAGTTGGGTCAGGGGTGCAGAACCTGGAGGTTCCGGGTCCCTCCTCTAGCTCACCCAGTAGCGCTCTCTGGCTGGCTCCCTCCTTTCCCCCTCCCCAACCTTTGGGAGGGGGCCGGAGGTAGTAGCCATCTTGCCTGCCTTGCCTTCTACTGCTCTGCAGCTTTTAAAAAACAAAGAAAAAGCACTGAGGCAAGCACACTCTTCATTGGGGATCTGGCAATTCCTACGGAGGGGGCGCCCTGGGTAAGTCTTGCGGGCCCCAGAGGGTTTCTCTTGTTTTTTTTCTTGGTGCCTTGCTGGGGAAAGACAGAGCACACCGCGACCACATGGATCAGGGGGCTGGTGTGCTCTGTGTGGCAGTCACAGGGCACAGCTGTCTAACATCAGGCTGTGCCACGGCTGCCGTAAATCTGTAGAAATGGCAGCGGAGAACCTTGTAGGGGCCTGGAATGGGTCCGAGGAGGCGGCCAGGGATGTTTGACCACAGGGAGGCTGCGGGCGATGACAACAGTCCTGCGGTTTTGGTGGGAACAGCTGCCATCTTAGAAACTGTACTTCTGCCCGCTGAGGATAATCTGGGGCCTCCAATGCTACAGAGATCTTGCGATTTTTACAGGAGGAAGGTCTCTAGCCAGGCTGCCAATGCTGGGGACACCCCCTTTTCCCCTGAGTTTGTACTCCTTCTTCATCGTACTTTTCTGATAAAGCAGGGTACTGTAGAGGTGTTTTCTCTGGCCCTTTTGGGGCATAAGAGGGAATCTGCCTTGCCCAAGTGTCCCCGATGGGAGTACTGGGGTGGAGAGTGCAATTCAGGCTCCTTCACCTCCCTGGAACCACAGGACCCTCTAGAGGGGCCTGCGGACCTTCTGGATCAGTTCCAGGAAGAACTGGAGGAGGAGAGGTCCCTGGGGTAGAGGATCCTTCCGCCATCTAGATAGTTCACCGGGATGAGCTTCCAGCCTTAATTACTGAATCGCTTGTGGCCCTGCGGATCGCAGAGCCTGAGCCAGTCACTCCAGACCTGAATAAGGATCCCCTTATGGAGGAGATTCGCCAGTCCTCTCAGTCCTTCCCAGTGCACAGGGCCCTATGGGCCATGATAGATGAGGAGTGGAGCATTCCATATGGGGGACTGGGTGAGATTGAGTATGGCTTGGCTTTATCCTATCCCACTGGAGGAGGAGAAGATGATGTGCCTTCCCAAGGTGGCTGAAGTCATGCGAAAGACCACCATTCTGGTGGAGGGCTCGCAAGGATCCACTGGACAGGCGCATGGAGATGCTGCTCAAGCAGGCCTTCAAGGTATCAGCCCTGGATCTCCAGGGGGCTATTTGTGGGGCTTATGTGGCCCACACTTGTCTCCACTGGTCGCAAGGACCACAGTAGGCAGATGCCCATCTGGAGTATGGGACTACCTACCGGGCAGACTTCTTGTATGACTTTTTAAGAGTGTCTGCCAAGAATATGGCCACAGTAGTGGCAGCTCGCCATCTGCTGTGGCTAAAGAATTGGTCAGCGGATGTTGTTTCTAAGACGAAGCTTCCCTTTGCGTGCAGACTGCAGAGGATCTGGAAAAGCTGGTAAAGGCCCTGGGAGATTCCAAGGTGCCCTTTCTGCTGGAAGATAAGTCCAAAGTGGGTAGACGTGGCCTGGTGCTGCAATGTCAACTTTCAGGGTTACCGGCTCTATCAGGGAGGGATCTCCCAGAGGACCTGCTTCTTGCAGCGGGGGCTCATCCTTTCGAGGAGGGGCTTGGGGTGACAAAGGGTTTATCCCCACCACCTTGGTCGCTACCAAAATCCTACAATGAGGGTGTGGGGGGCCCCAGTGAAGGTGCAGCCAGTAGATGTTCACCTGGACTATCTACAGGTGCTGGACTCAATGGCGGCTTCCCTGGAGCTGGTCCCATGAGCCCATCCTCACATGTGGGGGGGCTTCAGACACATCTTTTAGCCCATTGGTCCTCGCTGGAGCAGTCGATGGGAGGTGCATCTCCTCTTGCCTAGAGCTGTCCGGGCCAGCTTACATTGGTGGCTGGACCCAACGATGCCCCTGGAGACCCCAGCTTGGGTGATAGTAACAATGGATGCAAGCCTCTCTGGCTGGGGAGGGTACTCTCTGGCACAGGTGGTGCAGGATCAGTGGTCAACCAAGGAGCGGCTATGGCCCATCAACCAGCTGGAGACGTGAGTGGTGCATCTGGAGCTGGAAACCTTCTTTCTGCTAGCACATCGCCAGGTAGTGTGGGTCCTGTCAAACAATGCTACTATGGTAGTGTATATTAATCATCTAGGGGGTACACAGAACTTCCAAGTAATGACGATCCCGCTCCGATTGTAGGCATAAGAACATTTCATGGCTCTGTTAGCGACGCATGTGGCCAGGGTGGCGAATGTGCAGGCGGACTACTTGACTCGTCACACCCTGGATCCGGAGAACTGGTCCCTCTCAGAGAAAGTGTTGCACTCCCTAGTGGAGCACTGAGAGATGCCGGTCATGGACCTGATGACGCGGCTGCAGAACGCCAAGGCGCCACAGTTCTTCAGTCAGTGGTGATCCTCCATGGCCAAGGGTCTAGACACTCTCATACAGCAATGGCCTGAGTGAGGTTGCTGTATGTGTTTCTACTGTGGGCCCTAATTGGGCGGTTGATCCAGCGCATAAAGGCACATCGGGATTGGGTGCTGCTGATAGCACCAGACTGGTCCTGGTGACCTTGATACGTGGATCTCAAGCGGCTTCTGGCGGACAAACTGTTTCAGCTGCAACAGGTGCCAGACCATCTGTCTTAGGGTCCCATGTGCATGCCAGTGGTAGATCAGTTCTCACATACAGCCTGGGTCTTCAAAGGGCATGGCTGAGACACAGCAGTTATTCGGAGCTGGTTATAACGACCTTATTGCAGGTGTGGCAGCATTCCTCTTCCCTGGCTTATGTGAGGGTTTGGAGACTTTTCAAGGCCTGGTGTGCAGAACCTGTCCCTTCAGGGAGCCTGTGTCTGCTATTTTGGGGTTCCAACAGGGCGGTTTGGACAAGGACCTGGCCCTGGGCTCATTGGGGGCCATGTAGCAGTGTTGGCTGTTACCGAGGGCGCGTACAGGGCGTGTCCCTAGCCTCCTACCCTGATATGATTTGGTTCTTGTGGGGCGTTAAGTATCTGCAGCCCCCGAACAGGATGTTGATCCTGGCCTGGGACCTCAATCTAGTCTTGGCTGCTCTTGGTGGTCCACCCTTCAACTGCTTTGGGAGGCCTTGCTCAAGGATTTGACCCCGAAGGTGGTCTTCCTCGTGGCCATTTTTTCTGCCCAGCACATCTCGGAGCTGCAGGCACTGACCTGCAGGGAGCCCTTCCTGGTTTTCTCTAAGAAGGTGGTGGTCCTGTGGAGGGTCCCTTCCTTTTTGCCCAAGGTGGTTTCAGACTTCCACCTCAATCAGATGGTCATTCTGCCCTCATTCGCAGGGCAACGGGACTCTCCGGAATTCTCTCTCCTGCGCAAGCAGAATGATCGCAGAGTTCTGAAGCATTATCTGACAGTGACTCAGGCATTTAGGCGCTTGGAGAGGTTGTTTGTACTTTTCAGCATCTTCCAAGGCCTTTCTCACCTGCTGGATCTGTGAGGCAGCTATTTGTTAAAGAGCAGACAGGTGCCGATGGGCCTATGGGCCCACTTGACTAGAGCTCAGGCTTCGTCCTGGGTGAAGCTGGGGAGGGTGCCTCCCCTCAACATGTGTCAGGCGGCTTCTTGCATTTCTGTGTGTGGCATTACCGCGTGGATCTTCAGGCCCAACAGGATGTGCGCTTTGGGGCGGAGGTGCTGCAGGTGGGGGCTTCGGTTCCCTCCCATCGTTAGTACTGCTCTGCTATATCCCACTTGTCTGGACTGGACTGGAGGGCTGCCCTGGAAGGTGAAATTAGACATTACCTGCGAATTTTCTTTCCCGCCCAGACCAGGACCCTCCCTTATTTCAGTTTTTGTGGGAATCCAGCATGTTATTCTGCTAAGATGACACATTTTTTGAGTGCATGTGTGATGGCTGACTCCTGGTCGAAGAGGTGTGTGTGTATGCGTAGGTGTGATTTCAGAAAAAAAAACCAAACAACTGGAGCAATTGGAACTTCCTTTGGGGGAAGTATTAGTGGACACCTTCTGTTGGTATCTCTTTGTTTTTGTTTGGCCGCCTCTTGGGGTGTGCATGCCTGTCTCTGTAGAAAGTGCAGGGGCAACTGGCACATGGCTCCTGCAAGCTGGGGTGACCCTTGGTTCTTTTTCGTGGGAAACTGTGTGGTGTTGAGGTCGGGGCCCTGGTCTGGAGTTTCTGCTTGGTGAGCATCCAATACTGGCTCAGTCAGTGGGCACAGGTTATTTATACTGCACTGAAAAAGTGTTCCTCAGTCGCCACCTGCTGGTTGATGTGCATAACCCACTTGTCTGGACTGGACTGCAGGGACCACAAGAAAGAAAATTAGCACGTAAGGTCTAATTTCACCTTAGTTTGTACCATGAACATCTCAACGTAAACTCTATCAAAGGGTGTTCAGACCATGGCATACATATATTAGCTAAATCCAAGCCCTCAAGATCTTATATCAGTTTGGATAAAAAAACAGACCATTTATATGGCCCTTACTATGTGTAGCATTCCAAATTTGTGGTTGTAATCCTGAGGGAGCAAATATATCAAAATTCATACTCAGATCATCCATTTCATCAAAATGTAAACTAACATCACCCATCAAAACAGTTATGCTATAATTGCACGATAAAGCTAAGAACCAATCTAAAAGTAAAGATGCATCTTGTGCTGTTCTATGGGATGGAACATAAACCAAACAGATGGCAAGTTTTCCATATTATAATGCAAGTGCTTTGAAGCAATCTGTTAGAATGTGCTCAAAGGCTTCACATTTACAGTTTAGTGACAGATAACTGAGACACTGTCACCCTTACTCTGTCTGCGCATAACATGATGAAGGGGAAATTAGGTCTTACCTGATAATTTGCTTTCCTTGAGTCCCTCCAGTCCAGTCTCATGAGTTATCTCGCCCCACCAGCAGCTTGGAGACTGAGCATGCCAAGTCTTGAAGATGTTACTCTACATAGGCAGCTGGCACCACCAATCAGAATCAGTATCCTGTTGACAAACAGACTCCAAAAGAACAATTAAGAATCCATATGAACAAGGCAACAAACTTAAAGTTCCTTCTCAATAAACCACTTTGGCATTCTCGAAGGATACCATCACATCCAAGGGCTGCAGACGCTGATGCAGGCGTCTCAGACCACCCGAGGCAGTCCCCACTCCTGCTGCACCTCCCCTGTGCCCATTCAGGCCTTCCTCCACCGACTGGGACTCTGCCTCACAACCATGGCAAAAGCCCGCGGTTGAGGGAGCCTCGATGGGAACTACAGGCCAAGCATGTGGGCTTTGCCGGCATTCTCCTACACACTGTTACCACTGTCAGAGACAAAAAACAATAAACCAGGAGGGAGAAAAACCCCGGAGCCCGAAATGCACTTCTCCTGGCTGCTTACCCCCTCCCCCCCATACTATATACCATCTCGCTGAGGCTGTTGGCAAAATGGCACCTGCCCACATGCACCAAGCACCCGGCTGCCTCTGAGCTAAGTTTTCCTTCAATAATGTGCTGTGCCAGCTCTGACCGCTGAGGCCCCATCTGACCACCGTGAAATGAAAAACTCCCTCTAACAGCCCGTTGCCCAGTGGAACGGAGCTGCGTTGAGCAAGTGAAAGGGCCTTTCTCTGTGCCTGGCAACAAACTCACACAAATGCAAGAACCTTCCCCCAGACAACTCCTTCCAGTCCTGGTAGTGGAAAGGAATCTTGTAGGCTGCAGGGGATTGCCGGCCTTACTGCCTTCAGCGAGCTCCTCGCCCATTCAAGGGATCAGGAGCAACTGGTCAACAAGGAAGCTGTCTCAGACAAAGGCTGGTTTTTTTTGGGGGGGGGGGCGGGGAGGGTGCTTGTTGTTTTTTTGTGTGCAGCCCAAAACTTAAAGGGGCATGGCCCTCTCCAAGAACCCCACGCCCCTTATTATTTTTTGGTTTAAGTGCAGCTTTGCCTTCCTCCGTCTTCCTTATTGTAACTCTTCAGTGGAGTCCAGACTACATAGAAATGCTGCCCTAAGCTGCTTGGAGCCTGAGAATATCGAGTCTTGTAGGAGGTGCCAGCTGCCTATATAGAGTGACATCATCCAGACTTGGCATGCTCAGTCTGCAAGCTGCTGGTGGGGCGAGATAACTCACGACACTGGACTGGAGGGACGATAAGGAATTACATTTACTGTAATCATCCGCCTGGGTTAACTAGCTCTCTGTTATTACTAATAAATCAAAGACATTATCACTTATCAAATCATATAATAATTGAGTTTCATTATGCACAGAGCAGGCATTAAGAAAAAAACAAACAATCTCAAAATCATTTTTTACCAAAGATAATTGTGAACAAGAGATAGGTGTTAAAGGCACCATTTGCAATACTGATGGCCTCTGGGAACACTTCACAGCTTTCGGTGCAGACTCACCTTATCTGTCTCAACCCATAATTACAGGAATCAAATTTAACCCCATTTTCAAAAAGTTACCACACGTTTTTAAAAAATAAAAGATTAACAGCCAAAATGTCCTGTCCCACATGGAGCACACAAAGGAGCATGCCCTATTAGTACACCCTTCAGCAGCATGCCACAGATCCTGCAGCATTTCTATACTTTCAGCATCACCTGCTGGGACACAGCCCACTCTCCAATGGTGCTAAAGTGCAGCTGAAGGCAGCAGTGAAATAAGTCACAAATACGGCCTCTAGTTCAAAAAGACAAGTAGAAAAAGGTCCTCCAATGTATTTATATTTTTGGCAAGATGAGTCATGCAAAGACATCCACATAACCCTAAGGCGAGAGACACGCTAGAGGCTGGTAACTTACACAGTCTAAACTGGCACTACTCAAGAGTTTTTCTTCACCCTTCTGCTTTCTAACCCATCCAAGGCTCCTTTAAGGCGGCACTATGCAGGCACCTTTAACTCCACCCACAGACACTGCTTTTGCACACCCTGGGTCCAGAAATCAAACTGCAGTCTCTCACATGGCAATGGCCTTGCTCCACCCCAAATAGCTTTATGGAAGCTGCTATGAGATTATGTGTTGTTGTGACTGATGCCGTATAAATGTTGATTATGAGGTATTTGATATAGTCCTACACAACAATGATGACGAAGAGAAAGGTGTTAGGTTTTGGGAGGCTAGTTTATTTGAAAGATATTCTCTGATATCAGATGGCAAGTATGCAGTATTCTCGCTGCTAACAAAGGCAAAGAAGACTGCAAACTGAGAATGGATGACTGATTTCAGTAAAACATACAGATGAGAATACACACAGGAAATGGTCTGCCCAGTGAAAGAATCTGCACAAATTCACAATAGATCAGGTCAGATTCTAGAGACAATTTACATTTTTAGATCATGAGTGCAAGTCGGCTGAAGCTAAAAGAACTTGTTGTTAAGCAAGTCATAAAATCACTGATCTGTGTTAGTGCATGCATCTCAAGCTGAGGTTTACCTTTGGAAAAGAGAAAAAGTGCTGTGTGAAAAGTATCTGTAAGATACCCTGCTTCATCCTTCAGATTTCTGCATCAAATCTTCCCAAAAAAACCAATTATCCAAGCGCATGTGGAACCAGCCCATAAGTGTACTGTGCTGTTCAACAACAGATCCAGGCTGGGGAATTCTGCTGATAGAAGCTGGAACATAGGGTGTGCAGGGCCTTGGGATAAGCTTGTAATCTTTTTTTTTTTCTCACTTGAAATCTCTCTCATGTAAGCCACCCTCTTCCCCCTTAAAAGAAGGAAGGGGTGTCATGGACAGTTTTACAGGAGTCTGATCTTTCAAAAAACAATACTCCAGCCTGGTGCTCTTGAAGGCAGCTGAAGGCACCTGGGATGTAGATGACTCTACAGCACTACAGAGCAATATGCAATTGAAAATCACTACAGAATTTTACCTCTCTGCAACATATGCAAGCAAATTCTCCCGTGGGTGTACAAAGCAGTGGAAGGATGGCAGAAAATGTTAGTTTTGTTTAAACTGAAACCTTCTAAACCAGTTCCTGAAATACAGAAAGTTGCATGCTAAATGATAATTACACTTACCTGGTAATTGTAGTTCCTTGAGTGATGACAGTTCAGTCCTCTACCTCTGGGTTGTCAATCTCCTCCTGCAGCTAGGAGACTGGTATGTCAGAATGATGACATCACTGGATATAGCCTACTGCACTCCCACTTGCATCCCAGTGTGAACTATAACAAAGCAGACTCAAAGGAGCAACAAATAAGTAGCTAAACATAACATCTTCACTACAAGTAATGCACCCCTTCCGACAAGGCTTTCTTACCGCTTGCCTTGCCATCGAGAAGGGAACAAACAAAGGAATTGAAGAAATGCAGACTCACCTGTAACCATCTGCCGCCTGCCACCCATCGGGAAACCCCTCGACACCTCCGGGCGGGAAGGAGGACTGAACTGTCGTCACTCAAGGAACTACAATTACCAGGTAAGTGTAATTATCATTTCCTTATCATTCCTCCAGTTCAGTCCTCTACCTCTGGGATGTACCAGAGCAGTAATCAATGGGAGGGACCCTTCCAGCCGGCAGATAAGACAGCCGAGCCGAAACGAGCATCTGAAGCCGCAGCAACATCCAGTCGGTAATGTTTGCTGAACGTATGCAGAAACGACCAAGTCGCCGCCCTACAAATGTCCCCCGGGGGGACCAAACTATGCTCCGCCCAGGACGACGCCTGCGCCCTGGTGGAATGCGCTCTCAGCTCCATAGGCACAACACGACCCCGAAGTAAATAAGCGGACGCAATCGCTTCTTTAAGCCAGCAGGCGATGGACGCTTTAGCCGCCGCCTCACCCTTGAGAACACCGCCATATAGAACAAACAACCGCTCAGACCTGCGGAAGGACTCCGTGACTCTCAAATACTGACGCAAGGTTCTCTTCACGTCGAGACGCCAAAGACCGCTATCCGAGTCGCCGCCCCCCAAAGACCCCAGAACGGGCAAACACACTGCCTGGTTCACATGAAAGGGAGATACCACCTTAGGCAGAAAGGACGGGACCGGACGCAAGACCACCTTTTCTCTAGAAAAAGACAGGAAGGGTTCCCGGCACGACAACGCCTGCAGTTCCGAAACTCTTCACGCGGAACAAATCGCCACCAGGAACACCGTCTTGAGCGTCAAATCTTTCACGGACGCATGACACAAGGGCTCAAAGGGGGGCTCGGTTAAGGCCATGAGAACGAGATTCAGGTCCCACGGGGGAACGCACACCCTGCGCGCCGGGCGTACTCGAGCGACCGCCTTCAGAAAACGACCGATGTCAGGATGAGCCCCCAAAGGCACGCCATTGATCTTGCCCCGATAACAGGAAAGGGCTGCCAACTGGACGCGCAAGGAACTAGCAGCAAGACCTTTGTCAAAGCCGTTTTGCAGAAATTCCAAGACCAACGGGATCGAAGCCGAGCCTGCCCTAACCTGACGCCGCGAACACCAATCCTCAAAGACACGCCAGACCCGCACATACGCCAAAGAGGTCGAATGCTTACGCGCCCGAAGTAAAGTTGCCACAACTGCCGACGAGTAGCCTTTCTTCATGAGTTTAGCCCTCTCAAGGGCCATACCGTAAGCGAGAACTGATCCACTTGAGGCATGAGGAGGGGCCCTTGGAGCAATAGATCCGATCTCGTCAGCAGCCGCCAAGGCTCTCCGTCCAAGAGACGTATCAGGTCCGTGTACCAGGGACGCCTCGGCCAATCGGGTGCCACCAACAGCACTTTCCCTGCATGCGCCCCGATCTTCTGAACCACCCAGCCTATCAGCGCCCAGGGTGGAAAGACATAGAGGAGGCCGTCCGACGGCCACCAACGAAGCAAGGCATCGATGCCCTCCGACATCCTTTCCCGCTGTCTGCTGAAGAAACGGCCGACTTTGGCCGACTGAAAGGTCGCCATGAGATCCATGACCGGAGTCCCCCAGCGCCAGACTATCTGGCGGAAAACCGCGGGATGCAGCTCCCACTCCCCTGCATCCACGTGCACTCTGCTGAGGAAGTCCGCGGTGACATTGTCTTTGCCGGCAATGTGCGCTGCCGAGATCGCGGACAAGCGAAGCTCTACCCACGCGAACAACGCGTCGGCCTCTGCCTCCATCGCGGCACTCCCGGTGCCGCCCTGGCGGTTGATGTACACCACTGTCGCCGAGTTGTCAGAGAGAACCCGCACGGGCTGACCGCGCACCAAGCCCTCGAACGCCTGAAGGGCCCAGAACACTGCTCAAAGCTCTAGGCGATTGATCGCCCACGAGGCCTCCAGGGGAGTCCAAAGCCCCTGCGCAAACTGACTCCCGCAGTGGGCTCCCCAGCCCACCAGACTGGCATCAGTCAGCAACGGCAGCCATTCCGGCTGCTCCAGCGGCAAGCCGCCCGCCAGCGACGAGGGGCGAAGCCACCAACGAAGGGACTGCCGAACTTTGCACAGGCAAGGGAGACGCGTGCTCAACGAATCGCTCTGATGCGACCAACGGCGGAGCAGCGCTCTCTGGAGAGGCCACATATGAAACCTGGCCCAAGGCACCGCCTCCAACGTTGCCGCCATGGTGCCCAGCACCCGGAGATAATCCCACGCCGATGGCGCCGACACCGACAGGAACTGCCGCACCAGAGTCCGCAAACTCTCGGCCCGTTTGCGTGGCAGGAACACTTGCCCCTTGTAGGTATCGAACCGGACTCCCAAGTATTCGAGGTCCTGAGTGGGCTGCAAACGGCTCTTGGCCGGGTTGACCACCCAACCCAGGTCTTGCAAAAACTGCACCACCCTGCCCGTCACCCGGAGACTTTCCTCCGCTGACTTGGCTCGAATCAACCAATCGTCTAGGTAAGCGTGTACCAGAATACCTTCTTTGCGCAACGCCGCTGCTACCACCACCATAATTTTGGGACGGTCCGCGGCGCCGTCGCCAGGCCGAACGGCAATGTCTGAAACTGGTAGTGGCCCCAGGGGAGGGCGAACCGCAGGAAGCGCTGGTGAGCTTCTCGAATGGGAATGTGCAAATACGCCTCCGACAGGTCTAGAGACGTCAAAAATTCTCCGCGCCGCACCGCTACTATGACTGACCTCAACGTTTCCATCCGAAAGTGCGGCACCCGCAAGCATCGGTTCACCGCTTTCAGGTCGAGGATGGGTCGCAATTGTCCGCCCTTTTTGGGCACCATGAAATAAATGGAGTAGCGACCCATGCCGTAATCGGCTTTTGGAACTTCCACCACGGCTCCCAAGCGAATGAGCCTTTCCAAGGTTTCGCGAACCGCCGCCATCTTCGCGGGACCCCGGCAAGGAGACATGATAAAGGAGTCCCGCATGGGCCGGGCCAGCTCCAGCGCGTATCCATGTTGAATGATTTCCAACACCCATTGGTCTGAGGTGATGTGGGTCCAGGCGGAAAGAAACCCCCGAAGCCGACCGCCTATGGGAGGCTCCTCCGCCGGGACCCGCCTCGCCTCATTTGGTCTTACGGGAAGTGGACGCCGGGTTGGAAGAGAAGCCTCTACTTGCTCCCCGAAACCCCCGAAAGCCCTGGCCTCTAGAGGGAAACCGCCCTCTCTGGAAGGCACCGGGTCGCGTCGAACGGAATCTTCTGAAATCCCGAAACTGACCCCGAACGCCCTGGCCAGACTTGGCCTGTTTCGGTTTGTCCTCGGGCAGCCAACCCGCCTTAGACTCACACAGGTCCTTCATCAACTTATCCAAATCTTCCCCAAACAGCAAACCTCCCTTAAAAGGAAGCTTGCTGAGACGGGATTTAGAAGGGCCGTCCGCGGCCCAAATGCGCAGCCACAAGGAGCGACGGGCAGCCACCACCGACCCCGTGCTGTTGGCCAGCGCCCTAATTAAGTCGTAATGCACATCTGCAAGGTAGGCCGCTCCGGACTCCAAGCGATCCAGCTCTTTCACCTCCTCGAGATCGACGTGCGAGGATTGGCGCAGCCGCTGGGCCCAGCACAAACACGCCCTGGCTACCCAGGCTCCGCAGATGGAGACCTGCAGCGAAAGAGAATCCGCTTCAAAAGCCTGCTTAAGTAGACCGTCAACTTTACGGTCCTGGGCATCCTTCAAAGCCGCACTCCCTTCAACGGGAATGGTTGTCTTCTTCGTAACAGCGGACACCACCGCGTCTATTGTTTATTATTGTTTATTGTTTACATTGCATTTACTATACCGCCTATCCGTCTATCCGCGTAGCCCGGAATTTGTCTTTAGCTGAATCCACCAAAGGATATAACCTATTCAGAGTTCGAATGCCCTGAAGCCCTGCTTCCGGCTTATCCCATTCGTCTTGAATCATCTTCTCGACCACCCGGTGCACCGGAAACACCACCTGTGTCTGCCGAACCGCTTGGATGACAGGATCCTCCACGTCATCTTCCACCGCCGCTGGCGGAGCAAGGTTCAGCATATGCAATGTCTCTGAAATCAAAGCAGCCAACTCCTCTCTGCGGAACACCCGAATGATCTTCGCTTGATCCTCGGGCTCCGGGATCTCACCTTCCTCCAGGTCCTGCAAGCCCTCCTCAGGATCCCACTCCGGATCTGGGGCTTCCAGCCAGGTGCCCTCCACCTGGCCTGCAAGTTTCGCTCGCTTCGGCACTGGCGAATCCGCGCCCGCCACTCCTTCCGCCACTAACTGCGGAGGCTGGGACGCTGGAGACGCCGAGCGCGGCCCTTTGCCCTGCTGCCTCAGGAAAAAAGCCTGATGCATGAGTAGAACAAACTCAGGACTGAAGCCGCTGAGACCGGACGCCTGAGTTGGCAAGGATTCACCAGAGGGCCCCGCCAGCACCTCCGAATCTGGCTCTTGCGCCGAGATCCGTGGGGAAGCAGCTCTCACCCCCTCTGGCGCACCCTGCGCCTCCGGGGACTCGTGGGCCTCCATTTGAAGTTCCACCGCCGAAGATAGGGCAGCACAGCCCCTGCACACTCCAGTGTCAGCGACCGTGCCCCTCCTAGTGCCACACACGAGGCACTGAGGCCGGGCAGCCATAAGGAGAGAACCAACACGTCCCCCGGGGCTTACGCAAGCGTCTGACCCTGTGACTGGGCAGGCTCTGGCTGGGCCGTATGCTACCTGTTTTATGTTATTTAATTTTTTTTTTTTTTTGGTCAATGAACTAGCTCCCAAAAAATAAAAAGAACTCCTGCAGCCCCCACCCCCTGAACACGAAGGGTTGACTGAAGAGGCTGAAGCCACACAGGAAAGAAATAAGGCACACGAGAAATAAATCAAACCAAAGAAACCAAAAGAAAACTAAAGAAATCAAAGAAAACAAAAGAAAAGGACATGCAGCAGTGCTCAGACCCGAAAACAGGAGATGATTAGCTGCCACGCGGCTGCATTGCGGCTCAGAAAATGTCCGCCGCGAGTGCAAACCGCGAAAGAAAAAGGGCGCCAAAAACACTGCAGCGTCCCTGCTCACCCGTATCAGCGCGGCCTGGACAAAAAGAGCAGCTGGACGCCGGTGAAGCACTTACCGGTCCGGTCTGCCACGCTCCCCAAAAGCGTCGCTGTCAGCGCCTGGAACCCCGGGCCCTTAAAGCACCTCATGTGATGTGCAGCCACCAGATTACCCGCGGAGCACAGGAACTTTAGCTCCGCGATGCACACCGGCAAAGAAGGGCTCACCCCCGTAAATTCAGGGAAGTGAGACTTCTGGGCCAAGCAGGGGGGGGGGGGACTCGAAGGCCTGAGTCAGAACCCCCCCAGGAAGAAAACCCCAGCACCGGCACAGGCAGGGACCAAGAAAGCCTTTCTTCCTGTTTCGTGTTTTTTTTTTTTTTTTTTTAAAGAGGCACTGCCTAGAATTAAATCCAACCCACTTAACTATCCTAAAAACCTCCTGGCTCCTTATCCATTCCTCCAGAGAGCCTCTCCCTAAGGCTCGTCAAGACCTCCTGCTGCAAGGAGACTGGTTACACTGGGATGCAAGTGGGAGTGCAGCAGGCTATATCCAGTGATGTCATCATTCTGACATAATACCAGTCTCCTAGCTGCAGGAGGAGATTGACAACCCAGAGGTAGAGGACTGAACTGGAGGAACGATAAGGAAGTAATGTCTTCACAGGGGTTAGCTTCAAAAACTTATGTAGATTACTTTCTGCTGCCAGGAAGACCAGTTCAAACATATTCTGGGGTGTGAAATGTTCAATCAAGGGGCTGGGAGCCCTTCCTTAATTATTGATGTTTACCAGAATCTCTTCTTCATTCAGATCTCTTACATAGTATATGACGGCAGATAAAGACCAGTATGGTTCATCTAGTCTGCCCAGCAAGGTGGCAGGAGTAGATGTACCTGCCACTCTGTGCAGGTCACCCCTCCCCATGCCTTTGTTTAGGGGTGTACCCACCGCTCTGTGTAGATCACCCCTATTTGTTGAGATATGAGAGATAGTTATGTTTATTTTGATTTTATCCTATTGCTATAAAAGGGATCCACTGTGTCTGTCCCATGCCCTTTTGAATTCTGTCATTGTATTTGCCCCCACCATGTCCATTGGGAGGGTCTTCCAAGCATCCACCATCCTTTCAATGAAAAAGTATTTCCTGACATTGCTCTTCAGTTTACCCCCTTGCAGCTTCATGTTATGCCCTCTAGTTTTACATCTTCCTCGTCTTTGAAGAGGTTTGTTTGTTCATTAATACTCCTCAAGTATTTAAAGGTCTGAATCATATCTCCCCAGTCCCTCCTCTCCTCCAGAGTGTTCATATTTAGGTCTTCAAGTCTCTTCTCATACATCTTCTGACACAGACTCCAAATCATTTTGGTCGTTTTCCTCTGAAACATTTCCAGTCTTTTTATATCCTTTGCAACATATGGTCTCCAAAGCTGAACACAATATTCCAAGTGAGGCTTCACCAGCGACTTGTACAGTGGCAATAGTACTTCTTCCTTTCTGCTGGTAATTCCTCTCTGTATGCAACCCAGCGTCCTTCTGGCTTTTGCCATCGCCTTGTCACACTGTTTCACCACCTTGAGATCCTCTGAAACAGTCACTCCGAGGTCCTTCTCCTGGTTCGTGCATACCAACCTCTCGCCCCCCATCGCATACAATTCCCTTGGATTTCTGCTTCCCAAGTGCATGACACTGCACTTATTCACATCAAAATTTAACAGCCAAGCATTAGACTATTCTTCCAGCTTTTGTAGATCTTTCCTCATTATTATCCACTCCCTCAGGGGAGTCCACTCTTTTTCAAATTTTCGTTTTATCTGCAAAAAAAGACAGACTTTTCCATTCTTCAGCAATATCTCTCACAAACACATTGAACAGTACCGGTCCCAGGACCAAACCCTGGGGCACACCACTAATCACCTTCCTTTCATCCGAGTGAGTTCTGTTTACCATCACCTTCTGTTGTCTGTCAGTTAACCAATTTCTGTTCCAGTTCACCACCTTGGGACCCATCCCCAAGCTGTTGAGTTTACTGATAAGCCTCCTGTGAGAAACAGTATCAAAGGCTTTGCTGAAATCTAGGTACGTCACCATCCATCGCATGCCTTTGATCTAGTTCTCTGGTCACCCAAAGAACTCAATCAGATTTGTTTGGCAAGATTGTCCTTTGTAAAACCATGTTGCCTCAGATCATGCAACCTGTTGGTTTCGAGAAAGTCCACTATTTGCTCTTTCAGGAGCCCCTCCATTACTTTTCCCACCACCAAGGTAAGGCTTACTGGCCTGTAGTTTGTCACTTCTTCCCTATTACCACTTTTGTGAAGAGGTACCACATCAGCCCTTCTCCAGTCCTGTGGAACTTCTCCTGTCTCCAAAGATCTATTAAAAACATCCTTTAATGGCCCCTCCAAGAACCTCTCTGAGCTCTTTCAGTATCCTGGGATGTATCCCATCCGGCCCCATGGCCTTGTCCACTTTTAGTTTTGTAAGCTGTTCTAACACATCTTTTGTGAATGGTGTGGTATCCATTTGTATATCTGTCAATCACAGGTGGTCCTTCTCCAGGATTTTCTTTAGTAAAACATAACAAATATTGTTTAGCATTTTCAATGTCACTTTCCACAAATCCGTTCCCTGTACTTTTGAGTCCTGCAATTCCACCTCTGATTTTCCTCTCTCGAATATACCTGAAAAAAGGTTTGGCGCCACACTTCACATTTTTAGCCATCTTTTCTTCTGCCTTTGATTTTGCTATTCTTATTTCTTTTTGTCTTTTAGTTGTATCCTGCTTTCTTTTTTGTGTTCCTCTGTTTGCAAAATGTCTGAATTGTGTGAAAGCTGTTTTTTGCCTTTATTTGTGCAGTCCTTATTTGAAGAACCAAATAGATTTCCTTTTCCTCTTGTTTTTATATACATTCCTTACATATGTATCTGTTGCCCCTTTTATTGCCTCCTTTAGTTTAGCCCACTGCAATTCACCTTCCCTTATCCCCTTCCACCCTGCCAATTCCTCCTTCAGGCACCTGCCCATTTTACTGAAGTCAGCGTTTTTGAAGTCGAGGACTTTGAGCTTGCTGTGATTGGACTCCACCTTGGCTTTTATCTCAAACCACACTGTGTGATGCTCACATGAGCACCCACCCAGATATTTAACTCGTTAACTCCGTTGGGGAGTACAAAATCCAGCATCGAGCTTTGCATGGTCAGTTCCATCACCATTTGTCTAAGTAACGTATCTTGGAAGGCATCCACAATTTTTTACTTCTTTCCAGATTTGCAGAAGGAACCCTCCAATGCACATCAGGTAGATAGAAGTCACCCACTATGATCACCTCCACCTTCATAGCTACCCTTGCAATATCAATAATCAATTCCCTATCCATTTCTTCGGTTGGAGGCCTATAGACTACACCAGTATGGATGACAGTGCACCCCCTTTTCCAACACAATCCACAGCGCTTCTTCTTTTCCCCATATCCCCTGCATTTCAGCAGCTTTAATATTGCTTTTGACATATAGGGCTACTCCTCCTCCTTTTTACACTCTCTATCTCATCTCTTCTAAATAGATTATAGCCAGCTATGGCTATATCCCATTAATGTGACTCGTTAAACCATGTTTTTGTAACGGCCACAATGTCCAAGTCCATTTCCACCATTAGGCCTTCCAGGTCAGGAACTCTGTTGGGTAGGCTTCGAGCATTTGTGCTCATTGCTTTCCAGCATTTTTTGACTGGCTTGTCTATATTTTGCATGGATTTTGTTTTACACACCTCTTCCCACTTGGCATGGATGTGTGGATTAATACTATGGCTGTTTCTAATTTATTTATTTATTTATTTACAATCTCTTATATACCGCGCTATTCTGCATCAGTGCGGTTTACATTGAACAAACTGAAATTACATTGAACAGGGCATTATAACTTGGAGATAACTATTTTACAGGGAACATGGGCTATGGAGGGTTAAGTGGCTTGCCCAAGACCACAAGGAGCACCTGTGGGACTAGAAACCCCAGTCCTTCCGGCCCAAGGTTGAAGTCCTCTAGTGGGATTTGAACTCCCGACCTTCCGGCCTGAAGTACCTTGCCCCAACCACTAGGCCACTCCTCCACTCATAATGTTATTATGTTTTTGCTGGGAGTGACGCCCTGAACTTGTTCTTTTCCATTCGTCACCCCCTTTCCCTAGTTTAAATGCCGGTCCACATAAAGCCTGAATTTTTCACTTAGGATCTTTTTCCCTGCATCAGAGAAATATAGTCCATCAACACAGTATAGCCTCTTGTTCCATTTCCCCACTCACCTATATATCTAAATCTTGTTTGAACCAGGTTTGGAGCCATGTATTAAAGTTGATTATGCGATGCAGCCTTTCTGCCCCTTACCAAGGACAGGTAGAACTTCTGAGAATGCTACAGTGTTAGCAGCGATGGGTTTGAATGTCTCTCCTGAACTTTAGAGGCACTGTTTCTAGCCAGGTCAATTGCAGCCAAGTGGATGAGAACATCAAATTTTGGAGTGCTCACTTTCTGCATTAATTATGTCAGCAATTTGCTTCGTATTCCTGCTGACTGAGGAGCCTGGTGGGCATTTGAATTGTGTTCCCAAACTGGTGCCTCTGATGATGGAATCTCCAAGTAGCAGTAGTTTCCTCTTTTGTGATACAGTCAAACCTCGGTTTTCATGATTAATCCGTTCAAAAAAGTCTGACTAAAACCGAAACATATGAAAACTGAAGCAATTTTTCCCATAAGAAATAATGTAAATCCAATTAATCCGTTCCAGACACCCAAAAATATTCACAAAAAATACATTTTATAGAGAATAACTATATTTTTCATACAGAAAACAATGAGAAATAAATATAAATGACTAAAGAAATGGATAAATGAGCATGTAACATCACTTTTACCTTTATTGAAGACTTTTGTTGGCATATGGGACGCACTCCAGCCAGCTCCAGCTGCTCTCCCCTCCGGGGTTCGAGCAATCACCACCAGCAGCGGAGGTGGGAACAGCCATCTTGGCCGGCTGCCCAATCGGGGCTCCAGCCTGCCTTTTAAAAGAGAAGCGCCATCGGGCACTGGGAGAGGGACGCACTCCAGCCAGCTCCAGCTGCTCTCCCCTCCGGGGATCGAGCAATCACCACCAGAAGCGGAGGCGGGAACAGCCATCTTGGCCGGCTGCCCAATCGGGGCTCCAGCCTGCCTTTTAAAAGAGAAGCGCCATCGGACACTGGGAGAGGGACGCACTCCAGCCAGCTCCAGCTGCTCTCACCTCCAGGGATCGAGCAATCACCACCAGAAGCAGAGGCGGGAACAGCCATCTTGGCCGGCTGCCCAATCGGGGCTCCAGCCTGCCTTTTAAAAGAGAAGCGCCATTGGGCGCTGGGAGAGGGGCGCACTCCAGCCAGCTCCAGCTGCTCTCACCTCCGGGGATCGAGCAATCACCACCAGAAGCGGAGGCGGGAACAGCCATCTTGGCCGGCTGCCCAATCGGGGCTCCAGCCTGCCTTTTAAAAGAGAAGCGCCAATAAATATGGAAGACAGTCAATCAGCAAGAAAATCAAAATAAAGAAAATCCCACTTCTGGCCACAAGATGGTGCTCCATTTTCAACTGTACGAAAACCGAGACAACGTACGAAAACTGGGACAAAATCTTGATGAAAAAAGTCAACGAAAACCGAATCCTACGAAAAATAGGGCATACGAAAACCGAGGTTTGACTGTAGTTTCTTCATATTTAGGGCATTAACCTTCTCATGTAAGGGCACGTCAGTTTCCACTAATTGGGCACTCTCATTTTCCAAGAGAGAAGGCATTATACAGGAATCTCTCTTGATGGTGAGGGTGACTCCATGTTACAGGTCACACCCTACCCGGGCCTTACTGTGATCCATTTGTTCCTGGGCTGCTTGATTCTTTATGGGGGTGGGGGTGGATCTTTTTCAATTTGTACCCTAGAGAAGATGTGTTTAATTGCAGATAATTCTTCCCTTAATAAAATTAATTCTTTATGCAAGGCCGATAACTTGAGACATATAGGGGAAGCTCTTAGGCTCCAAATGATTCTTAGAATGATGGCACCACAACTATTGCATTGAATACACAACATGCTGATTAAGATTGTTATAAAGCAAATCTAGGACAAGGAGAAAAGTTGGGTGTTACAGCTAATTGGAGGACAGATGTCAATCTATACGATGACTATATATGCAATGCAAACCTGGGGTGGGTGGGGTGAAGGGTAGGGAGGGTGGGAATTTAAGTGTCCCTGGCCTGTAGACCTTCTATGAACTGAGGGCACACTCAGATCTAACAGAATATAAACAGATAATAAATAGGCAAGGAAAATTTATATCAAAACCAGCCAAAATAGCAATTTTAGAAACTTAGCTTTGTAGTCTCTTGGCGTTGTGCTGCATCAGAACTCCTGCTCAGGAAGCAGAAACTAATTGAATTAATTCTTAGGCAGCAGAGGCTAACTGAATTAATCACACCCTCTGAGGTGAGCTTCTAACAGAGTAATGGAACTTTACACTTTCAAATGAAATCCTACTTCTATGCTCATCTACTATGCAAAGGACGTTGGAACTTTAAAATGTACACCTTTACTGCAATATTTAGTAGGAAACCAGGTCTTTGCAAATCTAAAAGCAAATGTGTACTGTAAATCCTAGTAGACAATACCTTTCCCTCTGTCCCATTCTCGGATGTAGGGTACGCCTGGCTTGGAATCTTTTCTTTCTTGAATAATTACTTCCACCTTTTCTGGTTTGACTGGCTCTGGTCCAATATCATCTTCCGTGCTTTCTGTATGCACATAAAAAGAAAAGATTGCTATTACAGACGGCAAGTTTCTCGCTGATTTGTGCTAGCTGCAAACATCTTATTTCCACCTTGCTGGTCTGATTACAAACACCTAACAATGTGCCATACATCTGAAACAGGGGAGAAGATTGTTCTAATGTTAACAGGTGCAAAGCAAATTTGGATTGATAATTAAACATTATATTGTACTATTTTCTGGAATATCAGGAATGCTCGCTTTGATCTCAGCATTCCTGATACTGAAGGGTTACACTCTAGCATCCAGTGCGGCAGAAGGAATGAGCACCAACTCTAGTCTAGATAACTTGCTGCTGAGACAGGAACCATTCTGATCACTGAGAAACTTTTAAGGTTTGTTGAAGTCACCTTCCTTTGAAAAACAAATCCCAAAGTACTGAAACCAGCTTAAGACACAAAACAATTTCCAAAACACACCAAAATTCCAAAAGGTACGAGATGAAATCACACATATTAAAGTGCGTCTCTGGTGACATGTGATAAATATGTGGATACACTCCTACTCCTCCCCCCACCCCTCCACTGCACACGTTCTGTCATATGCTGACGACATGTTCTGCATGCCATTACTGTGCACCGGTCAAGCACATGCATGAGCGCTCACCTTCAGCGTTTCCCATTAGGCATTCTTCTTCTTCTGCTCCATCCCCCTTCAGTCTTTTCAGTTTTCTCTGTCGGACTTTCGAGAGTCTTGCCTTAAGCATGGCTTTCCGCCTTTCCTTTAGAGTTTCCCGTTTGACTCTTTGGTCTAGAGTCTAGAAAAGAGATGATTCATTAATGAAAGAGAAACAACTCACTTGGCTAGTTTGTTACTTTTAAATGTCTGGGCCATCTTGGTCTAGTGGCCATGTGAAGAGAATCGCACATGTGGGGGGACTGTAGGTGCTACTGGATTCCCTTCCAGTCCCTTCAGTTAGGTGCTCTGCCCTGTCACACAAACCAGGGAAGGATGCCAGACATGCCTAGTCGAATTTAGATAATCAGAGCAGCAGTGCAGATACACTAAGATGAATGATTTGAAATATCTGTAACCCAAACTCTCAGTTACAGGGCCATGATCAATAAAGATTCTTTCCATGGGCACAAAATGTAGAAAATTCCTCTCAATAAAGCCCATGCCAAGATGACAAAATGATCAGTAATGCCTAAGGGCTACTTCTGCTGCTTAACACTGCGTATTCTGACCTGCACAAATGACAGGGGGACAAGAACCAGCCCAGCTCACACCAGCAGTGCATCACATTACCTGATCACGCAGCATCTCCAGAGTCTCCAGTTGCTTCCCTCGAAGCCCCTGATCACGTGAGAAGGCAAAATAACCAACACCAAGCTGCCTGGCCTCTGAAAGGAAGCGAGAGATTACTCAATGTTACAGCATAGTCTCTCCTGCCATCTTGAGACAATAGCTTTTTCCTTGCTTTATTATACACACAAGAAAAGGTCACTATGGAGAGGAAATCAAATGGGAAACTCAGTACTAATAAAACAGCACAACATGGCCTTTGTTCATCACTTTTCCCCAGTTCTTGTTTTCATTTTTTACACAAACCACATAACAAAACCAAATCAAAAAATTCAACTGTTTAGCCGTAAACCAATTAATCTCAACAGCTGTATATTCTTCTTGGCACAGCCCCGCAGACAACCAGAGGCCACGGGGAACTGTTAGTGGCTCTCCTTCAGCAACACGGGTAACCACCACCAGCTCATCTTCCCAATGCTTGAAGGTGACTCCTTGCACAATGCAGGATCTGACTGAGGCCAACTCACAAGCACTGAAATGTGCTCACCAGTGGTCTTAGACCACAGGGAACTGTTAGTGGCTCTACTTCAGCAGCATGGATGACCACAACAAGCTGAGTGTCACTCAGCATCAGAAAAATCTAGCTCTAAAGCATGCCACAATCTGTTTATTCTAAGTCTATACATTCTCTGGAACCAACACCAGCACTGTTTATGTCATGACCCCTGTAAACTTTCTTCGATCTGTGAATACTATTGCTCACCCAGCATCATTATGACATGCCCAAGAAATATTAGAATGGTGGAGAGGGCAATGGATCCTAATATAACTGGAATGCATTTGATGGTTCAGTTTGTACTCACTAAAATTCTATCAACAATTAGCTGCCTGACAGAAGACCGAACACAATTTAGGACAACTATCCCGAGGGTCGCCACAGGCTAGCATTTAGCAACAACAAAACCCTTTGACAAATTTGGAAGCCAAGCTAAAGTATGTTTCTTTTCTAATGAGGTTAAGCAGTGTACTAGAGGGGGATGCTGCATGTACCATGTTCACGAATGTCCTCATAATGTATTGGCCCTACAGGCCTTTTCAGAGCCTCCTCCTCCTCCTTTTCCCACTGTTGTCGTCGTTGTTCTCTCTTCATGTCTTCAGATAGCAGGGTCTGTGCTTCTGCAGCCAGACTACAGAAAGAAGAACTAGACAATGAGCCCCATAAAATGGATGTTATACAAAATCCAGTCTAAAAACTCACTTTTTGGAGACTACATTAAATCTTAACCACTTCTCTAAAATAAATATATTTGCACACATTTATAATATGATAGCTTAAAATGAATCTTCTGGCTGATTAAGGGTTTTGATGAAGATGTGTTGTCAAGATAAAGTGTTGTAAACCGCATTGTTTACCCCTATTATCCAAGTTACTTGCCCTGTTATCTGTAAACTCTTACATGTTAACTGTACTGAGCATTTTTTGTTCCATGTAAACCGCGCTGGTGCTGAATAGTGCGGTATATAAGAGACTGTAAATAAATAAATAAATAAATTGTCTAGATTTCATTTTGTAATGTGCAGGTTATAAATCAAATGAGGAGACTCTGTTCTCATATATGTTTGGCTTGACTACATAAAAAGAACCAGGGAATAGGGACTGTCTCTTAAGCGTAGCTATACAGCGGTGCATACATCTAGTAGCGCTGAAGAATGCGAAACAGCAAAACTGTATCTATGGCTGCTACACTGTCACCACCAGGCTGGGGGTCTTCCAGGTTTACAGCTTGATTGCTGATTTCTTTCTCCCATGCCTAGTCCCTGTCACAAAGGTAATGTAAAACAAGCTTTCATGTATGAACTAATACCTTTTGCCTCGCAGTTCTTTATCTAGTTTCAGCAGATCTGGTAAATCTTTCCTCATACATCGCCTGGATCGGCCCAGAGAATCCATGTAATCTACCCTACGGTACAGAGCACAGCGTCTCAGCTAAAGCTGATGAGAAAGATAATGTGTGTAAATAGTGGAAGCATTAGCCTTTAGGGTGCTGCCTACCATTCCTCACTGGGGTCCTGCGGAGGGGGAATTTCTGCATCCAATTCTCTCTCGTCAGCCTCCTCCTTTCCTGGTGCCTGCCTCGCGGCTTCCCTCTGACACACAGCCTGCACTTCCTTCTGCTTCTCCAGTATCTTCTGAGTGAAATCCACAAGGTACAAATCCTCTGTCTCTTCATCTAGGGAATATTATTTAACAATGTTAGCAGGGGACAGTGCATCTGCCAGTAAGTTGTCCCGAGTTACTACTGAGAAAGCGTGCACCAAATCCAAAACCCACATTCAAATCCATTAGATCAAACTGCAAGGTACATTCTGCTTTATTCAATTAAAAATGTTGCCATGGGCACAAACTGAAAAACGTCCTTGGCAAATACCAGCCTTGGAATCTGGTTGCTTATTTTCTATGGATATATATCATTTAATTTCTATTTATTTTACCTGGAAAGTCTCCTTTTGTCATTTTCTCATACAGACATGCTTTCTCTTCCAACTTTTGCCTACAACAGAAAAACAGTGTTATATTCAATCTCTACAACACAAGTTAAAAATATCATTCATTTGCAATGCCTTAGGGGCATGCGTACTAAGTCACTTTAGCTGTTAACACAGCGATAAAGCAGGAAAGTGCACCGTGGTAAGAGCTAAATGTGCGATTCCCTGTGCTATCTGCAGACCCTGTTAGTCATATGAGTGGGTGGGGTGTGGGCATGCTTGAAACGTGTGATAAATGCACATTCTGCAGACATCGCAGGTGCAGCTAATGCCATCTCAATGGAAGGCGTTAGCTGCACCCGCAATGCTGCTGCTCCACGTGTTCTGCTAGGGAAATGCTGAGCACACCCCCAACAAATAACGTGCAGCTGTTGCAGCTAGCCTGGTGCTATCTGCACTAACGTGCAGTCTTAACCTCAAAAGCCTAGCACGGCCTCAAAAATAGGCCCCCTAGATTCTATCCCTCACTGTTATATAGTCAATAAATAAAAATAAACCACAAAAATGAATGTTGGATGAGACCTTTCTAGTGGACTAACAATAAATTTTGGACTAGTTTTTCAGAGCTTAAAGGAGGTTTTAACCTCTAAAGCTAGTCAACAAATGTATTAAATTAATCCAATAAAAAGGGATTACCTGATATTCTTTTTGTTCCTTTACATTTTATGTATTAACCTTTAAGGTGAACACACACTACTTTATCCAGCATACATTTAATTGTGACCAATGCTATTTTAGATGGTTTTTGGCCCTGGTCTTGACTTTTAGTAATAAGACACATTATAAATAATTAAAAAAATAAATCAAACTGCAGTTGGGTATCTGACTTAGCCAGTCCAGATCATGGGATAACCATTCCAAACAATAAAAGCTGGATGCAAGGAAGCCGGCCATAGTGGCAAAGGAGAAGACCACTAGCGACTATTCCCACATGACTATTCTGTGAATCGCGCTGAGAGGGACAAAGATACTCAAATACCAAGAAATACAGTCAGAGATCAAGAAAATGTGGCAGAAAGATACCAAGTTATTTCCCATCGTGTTGGGTGCCACAGACTTGATTAAGAAGAATTTCCAAGCACACCTTGAGAAACTACCCAATACATGTTACATCTTACAAACTCCAGAAGGAAGCTCTCTTTGGCACGATGCAAGAACTATGCTGGAGACTGAGATTGTATTCCACATACATTGGCTTAAGAGCAAGGTTCATGACAGTCATGGTATGTGCAAAACTAACCTAATTGGAGAAACTGCCCCCAGGATAACCAACTAAGTCCTTCCCATGGCCCTGACCCCACCCCTGGGACCACCCAGATTTGAGCAGCTTAAAGGAGAAATTAGACCTTACCTGCTAATTGTCTTTCCTTGCGTTCTCTCCAGGCCAGTCCAGGACATTAGGGTAGTCAACCTCCTCCAGCAGCTGAGGACTGAATACTGAAAATCTTGCTGACAGCTTATCCAGCTCCCCCTGGTGTCAGAGAGTCAGTCTTGTGGTATCAAAGCAGCAGAACTCTAACTACAAACTTGAAAAAAAACAACAAAAGTACTCTAACATCTGGACAACGTATTCCTTCCTACAGGAAGTATTCCCTTAAACATCATTCTTTTTTTCTTATCTTTTCCTTTATTTTTTTTTTAACTTTGAAGATTCCCTATCTTTCTTTAGAGGAACCCCCAGAATCCACTTCAAATATTCCATCCACTGTCCCCAGCTCCGGCTACCAGCATGGTAACCTATTGTATCTCTGAACTACCAGCCAAGGACCCTCTCTTCTCCATCCCTCGCAGACACAATTGGGTGGGTCCTGGACTGGCCCGGAGAGAACTCAAGGAAAGACAATTAGCAGGTAAGGTCTAATTTCTCCTTCCTATTCGTCTCTCCGGGCCAGTCCAGGACATTAGGGCAGTACCAAAGCAGTACCTAAACCCGGGAGGGACCTGCGAGCACCACAACAATGGCTGAGGCCCCCATTCTAGCATCATCCCTTGCCTGAATATCCAACCGATAGTGCTTCGCAAACATATGAAGAGAAGAACACGTCACCGCCGGCGGTACTAACGCATACTCAACCCACGAGGCTGCCTGGCCTCTAGTAGAATGAGCTCTGAGCCCCACCGGGGCCGACTTGCCTTTCGACTCATAAGCCACCCGTATCACATGCTTCACCCAGCGAGTGATAGAAGCCTTGGTGGCCGCCTTTCCTTTAGCCGGCCCTCTAAAAAGGACGAACAACCTGTCCGACTTTTGAAACGTCCGTCTCCTTAAGATATCTACGCAGCACGCGCCCTAAATCCAACCTCCTAAGCGACCGATCCAGCTTACCTCCCTCTTGAGCACCAAAGGTGGGAAGCGAAACGTCCTGATTCACGTGAAAACTGGACACCACCTTAGGCAGAAAGGACGGCACCGGCCGCAACACTACCTTTTCCGCCGAAAATTGGATGTACGGCTCCCTGCACGAGAGCGCCTGAAGATTCGAAACTCTTCTTGCAGAACACAACGCCACCAAGAAGGCGGTCTTCCAGGACAACTCTCAGAGATTCCCTGTCGACCTTGATTCAAACGGAGGCCCCGTCAAAGCCTCTAAAACCAAATTCAAATCCAAAGGAGGTATCACCTGCCTAACCGGAGGCCTAATATTCCTGGCTGCCCTAAGGAAACGCAGAACATCTGGATGTGAGGAGAGCGTGCTCCCCTGCACTCTCCCTCTATAACAAGCCAGTGCCGCCAAATGCACCTTTACAGTGCTGAGGGCCAGTCCCTTTTCTAGTCCTCCTTGAAGGGATGCTAGGATATCTGGTAGTTTCTCCCCCCAAGGCCTAACCCGCCGTTCTTCACACCACGCTTCAAATATGCGCCACACACGAATGTATGCTAACGAAGTAGATCGCCCCCTGGACTTTAACATAGTGGCTATCACTGATCCCGAGTATCCTTTATGTCGCAACTGTTCCCTTTCAAGAGCCAAGCCGTAAGCAAGAATCGATCCACCCGTGGCATTAACACGGGACCTTGGCTGAACAGGTTGACTCGAGCAGGCAGCCTCCATGGAGGAACCATTAGAAGTCGCATCAGATCCGCATACCATTTATTTATTTTATTTAACAGTTTTTCTATACCGCACTCTTCAATATCAGAGCGGTTTACAAATAACAAATTCTGTAAAGTCGTCTGGGCCAATCAGGAGCAATGAGAATCACCGTCCCTCTGTACCTCGCTATCCTCTGAATGACCCGCCCTAATAGCGGCCATGGAGGAAACACGTAAAGCAGATCTCCCGAAGGCCAAGGCTGTACCAAGCCGTCAAAACCTTCCGACATGTGCTCCTTGCGCCTGCTGTAAAAACGAGCTGCCTTGGCATTGGTCAGGGTAGCCATGAGATCCATGACTGGCTGACCCCATCGCACTGTGATTTTGTGAAAGACCACCTAGTTCAGCTCCCATTCTCCGGGATTTACTACATTCCGACTGAGATAGTCGGCTTGGATGTTGTCTTTTCCTGCCACATGTGCCCCAGAAATAGCTAAGAGATGGACTTCTGCCCATTGGAACAACTGTTGACTTTCCTCTAGCAGCACTGCACTGCCGGTGCCTCCTTGCCTGTTGATGTAAGACACCGTTACCAGATTGTCAGAGAACACCCGAACTGCTCTCCCTTCGAGCAGCCCGACAAACTCTATCAGCGCTAAACGAACCGCTCTCATTTCCAACTGATTGATCGACCAAACGCTCTCTTCTGCCGTCCAGGTCCCCTGTGCTATCTGTGACAAACAATGAGCCCCCCACCCGAAGAGGCTGGCATCTGTTGTGAGCAACACCCAGTCCGGCAGGTCCAGCGGAACCCCCGCTTGAAGGTGTGCCAGGCCCAACCACCACTGCAGATTGATGCGCACCTCTTCTGGACATAGCAACCTCTGAGAGAGAGGATGATCCTGCGGAGACCATCTGGACAGTAACGCATGCTGAAGTGGCCGCATATGAGCACTGGCCAACGGAACCAGATCTAAGGCCGCCGCCATCGACCCCAACAACTAAGTACCTCCAGGCCGTTGGAGCCCTTATGCGCAGGAACACCGCTAACTGTGCCAAAATCTTGTTCACCCTTTCCACCGGAAGGAAGACGGAACCTATCTCCGTATCGAAGAAAGCCCCGAGATAAGTCAACTGCTTCGCCGGCTCCAAATGACTCTATGCTCAGTTGATGACCCAACCTAGCTGCTCGAGGAACTCCACAACCCGAGCGGTTGCCGAGACTGAATCCGCTAGAGACACCGCTCGGATTAACCAGTCGTCCAGGTAGGGATGCACCTGAATCCCTTCCTTTCGTAGCGCCGCTGCCGCCACCACCATTACCTTGGTAAAGGTTTGGGGCGCTGTAGCCAGTCCGAATGGCAATGCTCCTAACTGAAAATGACCCATGGGAACTGCAAAGCGTAGAAACCTTTGATGCTCTCTCCTGATCGGAATGTGCAAATACGCCTCTGTCAAATCTATAGAAGAAAGGACTTCTCCCTGCTTTACCGACCGGATAACCGACCTTAATGTTTCCATCCGGAAATAAGGCACCCTCATGCAACGGTTCACGTGTTTTAGATCCAGAATTGGCCAAAAAGAACCTTCCTTTTTGGGGACCACAAAATAAATCAAGTATCGATCTAAGCAGTACTGGTCTGCAGGTACTGGCACTACTGCTTGAAGGCGCAACAAATGCATCATCATGTCACTGACCGCAGTCCTCTTTGCCTGAGGACCGCACGGAGATGATAAAGGTTTCCGCCAGTGGGTGAGCGAACTCTAGCGCATAGCCTTCTCTGATAATTTCCAGAACCCACTGGTCCATAGTTATGTTGGCCCAGGCGAAGAGAAACCCCTGCAAATGACCTCCTCCTACAGGAATCTCCGCCTGGACCAGCCTCACTTCATTGCAGTTTCTTAGCGGAGTTCTGCTGGGCATTAAAATAGCCCCTACTGAACCCCCTGGCTCCTCGAAAGGACTCCTCCTCTGGCCACAAAATGGCCTTGCGAGGGCCACGGAACCTGTGAAAGTCCCGTCCATGACCCCTCTGCATGGAGCCCATCTTTGCCGCTCTCAGTCGGTCCTCGGGAAGGTGACCCCCTTTGGAATTTCCCAAATCTTTTACAATCTTTTCCAAGGCTTCCCCAAAAAGCAGCATGCCCTTGTATGGAAGCTTGAGGCGAGCCTTAGAAAACGCATCTGCCGCCCAATTCCGCAACCAGAGAAACCGCCTAGCGGCAATTACCGAAGCCATCGATTTCGCTGAAATCCACACCAAATCATAGAAGGCATCTGCTAGATAAGCCACTGCCGACTCCAGCTTTGCTCTTTCCGCTGAAGAATCTTCATCCTTATCTGGACCCTGTTCCCCTTGAAGCCATCTGATAGAGGTCCTGGACACATATGCTCCACAAACCGAAGCCTGTAGAGCCAGAGCACTGAAGCAAGCTTTTGATTCCAGAAGCGCCTCTAACCTACAATCCTGAAGATCCTTAAAGGGCTGTACCTCCTTCGACCGGAATTGTGGTCTTCTTGGTGACCGCTGAAACTATCGCATCCACCTTAGGCATTTGCAACAAGGCCTTCTCCTCCTGGGGAACGGGGTACAGACACGCAATAGCGCGACCCCCTTTCAAGGTCGCTTCAGGGCACTCCCGTTCAGATTCTATCATTTGCTTAATAACCCTGTGGATTGGAAAACATCTCTGTTCGGATTTCAATCCCTGTAACAAGGGATCCTCAAGTGACTCCTGCTGCACCGCCGGGAGCACTATATTTAATGCAGCAAGAGACTGTGCAATCAAAGCTCCTAGCTCTTCCTTCCTAAAAACTCTAAAGACATTTGGATCTTCGCCCAGCTCTAACTCTCCTTCCTCCAACTCTCCTGGCCAGGCGTCCAATCCTGCCTCAGAAAGAATCTCTCCTTCTTCTGCCAACTGAGAAACGGAACTATGAGACACGGCCCCCTCTAATTCCGTCTCTAAACCTTTTGCTATAGAAAAGATCCCTTCCCCAGGGTCTGCCACTGTGGAATCTTCCTTCTGTGACACTAACAGGCTGTCAGCAGAAGTACTGTGGGTCGACTGAGACCTCTTTAATAAATAAGCATTATGCAGTGCTAAAATAAAATCCGCTGAAAACAGAGTCCAAAGACCCCAATCGGGGCAGTGGGAGCAGAGAAGCCCGCTCACCCGAGCCGCATAAAAAGCGGCGTCCCTACTCCGAGGGAGCCGCTTCGCTACCGTCCCCACCCGGCTTCTCTCCTACTAAACTCCTGCCCAATCGGGGCAGTGGGAGTGCTCCTGCCCAATCGGGGCAGTGGGAGCAGAGAAGCCCGCTCACCCGAGCCACATAAAAAGCGCCGTCCCTACCCCGAGGGAGCCGCTTCGCTACCGTCCCCACCCGGCTTCTCTCCTACTAAACTCCTGCCCAATCGGGGCAGTGGGAGTGCTCCTGCCCAATCGGGGCAGTGGGAGCAGAGAAGCCCGCTCACCCGAGCTGCATAAAAAGCGGCGTCCCTACCCCGAGGGAGCCACTTCGCTACCGTCCCCACCCGGCTTCTCTCCTACTAAACTCCTGCCCAATCGGGGCAGTGGGAGTGCTCCTGCCCAATCGGGGCAGTGGGAGCAGAGAAGCCCGCTCACCTGAGCCACATAAAAAGCGGCGTCCCTACCCCGAGGGAGCCGCTTCGCTACCGTCCCCACCCGGCTTCTCTCCTACTAAACTCCTGCCCAATCGGGGCAGTGGGAGTGCTCCTGCCCAATCGGGGCAGTGAGAGCAGAGAAGCCCGCTCACCCGAGCCGCATAAAAAGCGGCATCCCTACCCCAAGGGAGCCGCTTCGCTACCGTCCCCACCCGGCTTCTCTCCTACTAAACTCCTGCCCAATCGGGGCAGTGGGAGTGCTCCTGCCCAATCGGGGCAGTGGGAGCAGAGAAGCCCGCTCACCCGAGCCGCATAAAAAGCGGCGTCCCTACCCCGAGGGAGCCGCTTCGCTACCGTCCCCACCCGGCTTCTCTCCTACTAAACTCCTGCCCAATCGGGGCAGTGAGAGCAGAGAAGCCCGCTCACCCGAGCCGCATAAAAAGCGGCATCCCTACCCCGAGGGAGCCGCTTCGCTACCGCCCCCACACGGCTTCTCTCCTACTAAACTCCTGCCCAATCGGGGCAGTGGGAGTGCTCCTGCCCAATCGGGGCAGTAGGAGCAGAGAAGCCCGCTCACCCGAGCCGCATAAAAAGCTGCGTCCCTACTGGGCAGGCCCGCGCCTGAGGGCCTCACCAGAGGGCCCTTTGGCGTGGCCCTTAGGCGGTGGTCATTAGGGCGTAGAGAAACAGGTGCCTCCCCACCAACACGCAAAACCGCAGGGGTACCCTGAGCAGAAAAGCCGCCGCTGTTTCCACCAAACCCGGGAACGAACACCCACCGCGCTGTAACACCCGTGAATCATCAACGACTGAGGCCCACGTGAGTAAATTTACCCAGCGACCCCAGTCACTCATGGCTTGAGCTCCCCAGGACGGGTCTGAGCTCGCCAACACCGAACAACCCCTGGCTGGGTCGAGCTTGACAACACTGAATTCAACACCAACGACATCAACCACCGAAAAAGCCGTACGACCTTCGCCACTTAAGTCACACTTGAGGAGGTAAGACTCATCCATAGTAACTGCCATATATCCCGCTCTGTGAAAATCAAAGACAGGACACCGACCCCAACAGGAAACCACGACCTGACCATTAGGAGACTGCTAGAGACCAGCCATCTCTGTTACTACTGTGTTAATAATGATCTGTTACAAATATCCTGATAGCATTACTGACATTTGCTGATGATTCTGACCTCTGCCACCAATATTACCACTAATACTCGCTATGTTGATGGGTCATGACACCAACTCTGCCAATATTATGGATACGGTTATCTGCTAGTGTTGCCAACTACTGATACTCACGGCAATCACTTACCTCTACCACTATTGTTTGCTAATTAATTGTGAATGTTGTTACCTAATGATACCTATACTTGCTAATGTTACCTATACTTGCTAATGTTACTATATATACATACTACTGTTGTTACTTATACTTGCTAATGTTGCAAATATAGTTACCAGGGTTGCTAATATAGTTAACAGGGAAAAGGCATTCCAGAATTAAACCACACCACCAAGAAATGAAGACGCTAATCTTGTACCTTAGAATATGCCTGCTCACACTAATCCCAGCTTACGCCCTCAACTCAAACTTTTACCAAACTCTCCCACACCTATGCACACCGATATACCTCCTCTACACCATACAAAACGCCACAGCCACCACTACTCGCACCCAACCGCATCACCAGAAATATATTATCACATACACTCCAGCGGAAGACCTCCACTAACAGTCATATGAGAACACAGAGGCACCGCAAGCCTAAAGCAACCCTGACGCATACATACAACCCAACACTGACTCAGTCCACTAATAACCAGGCTCCAAAGACACTGCAAGAGACCTGTAACATCACCCTCATCAATGCTCGATCAATCAGGAATAAGACCCACATAATCCACGACATCACAGATGAGCAACATGACATCCTATGTATAACTGAAACATGGATCACCGACACCGATTCAGCCATATTAAACCAGATAAGCAAACCTGGATACAACCTGTTTAACTGCCCCCGCTCCCACAAAAAAGGTGGAGGAGTCCTCATAATAGCTAAAACCAACCTACAACTCTCAAGCACGTACCTGAACTCGAACACAGACATCGACCTGCTCAAAGTGGAAAATACAGCCTTATCCATCTGCCTGATATACAGATCCCCCTCGCCACATCATGAGATACTTGCCTCAGCACTAGAAAACATATCCTCAACACAACCAAAGAAATTCCAAATCATCCTAGGAGACCTAAATCTAGTATCAACGACAGACACGCATGCAAATACCTTTCTTGAAGCAATGACCCAACTAGGGTATCAGCAACTAGTAAATGAGCCCACCCATCAAAAGGGGCATATACTGGACATGGTTTTCACTCCCACAGGAGGGCAGTGCAACGATGAGAAGCCCCGGTTAGAGATCAACCCCTTACCATGGTCAGACCACCACCAAATCAATATACGCATAAGAATACCTACTTTACCTAAGGACGCAAAAGCACAAAGAGTAATACACCAACGAAGAAAATTTAACAAACTAAACATGGAATGTCTTATAAGTACCATTAAGTCCCACATAGACCTGGGAAGAACAGACCTCGATGAACTAACATGCAGCTGGGACACTGGAATTCAGACTACAGCGAACCCTCAATGGAACAATACAACAACCCCGTCCAAACACCAATCAGAACCCTGGTACACCATAACACTGACCAGAATGAAGAGAGAACTTAGAAAACATGAAAGAAAGTGGAGACAGACCAAATCCATCGAACACAGGACTGAGTACCTCAACCTCCTCTCAATATACAAAGAAGAGGTGAACACTGCAAAGAGGACGCACCACACCAACATTTTAAACAAAGCCATCAACAAACCGCGTGAGCTATTCGCACTAGTAAAATCCTTAACCAAAACAACCCTGCCAGAACATCAGGATAGCTCTATCCATCCTCAAACACTGGCAAACCACTACGCAAGCAAGCTGACTGCCCCGGCACCCACTCTCTGTGTAGATGCATCATACCAGGGAACTGATGTTGAGCAAGAACAGGCATGGAGCATTTTCCGCAATATAGACGAACGACAAACTATCAACATAATAACTAGCATAAACACCACCACCTCCCCGCTGGACTCCTGCCCAACTGCATGGATCAAAGCAGCAAAAAAGGAAATCGTCCAACAAGTATCTCACATTGTGAACCAATCACTAAGTCAAGGAATCATGCCTGCACAACTAAAGAAATCTATAATAAGGCCAATCCTAAAGAACAACTCACTCAACAAAGAGGACCCAATCTCATACCGGCCCATCTCCAGCATATCGTTCCTGGCAAAAATCATTGAGAAAGCAGTGCTCATACAACTTCAAGAACACCTTGATGACCGTGAAACCCTGGACAAACAGCAATACGGTTTCAGACGAAATCATGGGGTCGAAACGCTTTTAATAGCGCTGATGAACAACCTCCTCAAAGGCCTAGAAGACAGAAAGAAAATGTTTATACTTATTTTCATTGACATCTCTGCAGCCTTTGATACCGTCCATCATGGGATCCTCCTTAACAAACTGGAATCAATAGGAATTTTAGGAACCCCCCTCAAATGGTTTTCCTCGTACATAACGAACAGAATGCCACAAGTCCAATTCAATGGTGAAACAGCTGAAGCATTCTCTCAAACTCAAGGCATACCCCAGGGTTCGGCTCTCTCGGCACTTCTTTTCAACATTTACATGCAGCCCCTCTGTGACATTTTCAAAAGGCATAACATCAACTACCATATTTACGCAGATGATATTATGCTTTACACACAATTGGATACCACAGACCCTAAATATACACAGCTCGAAACCTGCCTGGACGAGATGTTAACATGGCTACAGCGAAACAACATAACAATCAACCATAAGAAAACTGAAGTCATGTATATATCCAATAAACTGAATTTTGAGCCTCCTCCTACAATCACCCTGTGTAACAATACGTACAACACAAAAAAAGAGATCAAATATCTGGGAGTCACACTCGACTGCAACCTAAAAATGGAAACGCACCTGCGTAAAACAAACAAGGCCATCTTCCATAAACTTAGAGTGATTCAACCTCTGAGGAATATAATCGAACCCTGTGATTTTCGGTCTGTTGCACAAGCACTCATTATGCCACACCTGGACTACTGTAACGCCATCTTACAAGGTCTCCCTAAAAGATCGCTAAATATCCTTCAAATGGCCCAAAATGTGACGGCCAGGATCATCATGAGAACAGGCATTGCTGAGCACATCACGCCTGTTTTGATCGAGCTACATTGGCTTCCCATTGCAGCCAGGATCCAATACAAAACATTGTTAACCACGTTCAAACTTATAAATAACATAACCCCATCATTTCTCTCCACACTTATCAGCACCCAACCAACAAACAGGGACAGGAGAACTATCAACTCAGGCACACTACAAGTCCCTACCAGCATCAGATCTGTGAAAGCAAGTACTAGTCGCAGGGCGTTCTCATTCTCTGCACCAACTATCTGGAACCAACTACCATTTGAGCTGCGATCAATCAAGGACATTACTGCTTTCCGGAAGGAACTAAAAACTCATCTATTCAAAAGTCACTACAACCAGCTGTGACTCACTGTACAAGATAGATGAAGCAAAGGATCCGAGAAATGTATAAATATGTATAAATGTAAATAATGTAAATATTTGCAGTCCAATCCCCAAGACACTAATCCTGTGTGCTGTGCCTTACCCCCAATTCTATGTGTATATTTGCCCCCCTTTTCTGTCTTGATTTGACTACTCCCAAAGATGTAATCAAACCGCTGCTGATCGCTGGAAGTGGCGGTATATAAGTGTGTACTAAATAAATAAAATAAATAAATTGTTGGCAACAGCTGCTGTGCTGGCCCCTCAGCAGGAGGCGCCTTGTGCGATTTTGATTTCTTCTTACCTGCTTTTGCCTGCAGCGTGGGAGAAACGGACGGCTCAGCTAAAATGGACGCCGTTCCCGCTCTTTCTGAAGAGCTCCGAGGTCTGCCTACAACCACCTCCTCCGAGATTTTGCTCTCCATAACCTCTGTTACCTTCTAAAAACAAAACGACTCCGGAACTCGGCGATCGCCACCGACCGGCTCCGCAAAAGCGCGGCCCTGACAACCACAAGACAATTCATAGCTATAATGTACATAGTTGTAGATATTGTAAATAGTTCCCCCAGTTTGAAATCCAAGTTGTATCTCCCGTTCACTGTAAGTGCATAACAGACAACCTGAGATGCATAGTTGTTACCTGTAAACCACACTGATTTTAAAGAGCGCGGTATATAAAAGCAATAAATAAATAAATAAAAACCCAGACCGCGTGCTGCTCCCGCCGGTAACCGCAACCACAGATCCCCCACTAAAAGAAAAGCAAATCGCTGAAATAACAACCCCGCGACAGCGATTCGTAGGCTGGATAAAGTAATAGTCTACCCACTGCTCTGACCATTACCTGAAGCCACAGACAGGCTGAAGGTTCTGCAACCCACTTCGCCACTGCTAGCGGTCAGCCGGAACTTGCAGAGATCGGAGGCAGGGAAGAGGATTCTGGGGCTCCCAGATCCTTTCCCAATACTCCTGCGCAACGGAGTGTTCAAACAGAGGCAGGCTCTGCCTTTTATGTCGATCGGTTTAGTTGGCAGAGGAGAACTGGTATTTTTTTTTTTTTTTTTAATGAAGAAAGAAAAAGAACTTCCCTTTCTAATCTGCCCTGCTAGGACAAACCAGCCACAACTTTTCTTACTCCTTCTTTCTTCCTTTTTTTTTTTTACCAAACCATTCATTAATTTCTACAACTCTAGTTCCTAGTCGCCTCTTTGGGGAGCCTGTCAGCCACACGTCCTGTTCAGCTGCTGAGGACTGAAAGACTGACTCTCTGACACCAGGGGGAGCTGGATAAGCTGTCAGCAAGTTTTTCAGTATTCAGTCCTCAGTTGCTGGAGGAGGTTGAGTACCCTAATGTCCTGGACTGGCCCAGAGAGACGAATAGGAATATAGATGGCTATATTTTAGCCGGTATGAGCAGAGACTGTCTCTTACTTGTACATGTACCGCGCTGTGTACGCCTTGTAGTGCTATATGATAAATAGTAGTAGCAGTAGTAATTTCCATATGATGCCCCAAAGATCTTACAAAGTAGGTTCTTGAGACAACCAGAGACAAAGTGATTTTCCCAAGGTCACAAATAATGTCAATGGGGAAGTGGAATTTGAAACCTGTTTTTCTTGGTTCTCAGCCCATTGCTCTAACCAGACTTTCCATTATACCAAAGATTTGTTGATCTATAAATTTTAGATTGGATTTCATTAAATCATTATAAGGGGGTGTGTTTGCAGTGTTACAGAAAGACAGCATAATGTCAAACATGATCAACTGGGTATGGTCACAAGTAGTGGAGAGCAAGGCATGAGAATGGAGGAAAATTTAAATGAAACAAACAAAGCCATTATTAATGGAATAATAAAATGGAGATGTCAGCAGGCAAAAGATTGAAATGCAAAAAATGGCTGCAGATAAAGACAATATGGCCATCCTGAGAACTATTAAATTCTACAATTCCTCTCTCTCTCTCTCTCCGAGATCCTCTGTTCTTGTCTCAAACTTTCTTGAATTCAGATACATTTCTCATTTCTGCCACCTCCACTGGGAGGCTGTTCCATGTATCCACCTTCTTATCCATAAAGACATTATTTCCTCAGATTAGTCCTCAGTTTATCCCTTTCATCTCCATTCTACAAACCCTTGTTCCAGAGCTCCCTTTCCACTGGGAGAGGGCCACCTCCTGTGCATTTATACACAGTGCTCCAAATGAGGTCTCACTAAAAGCAATATCACCTCCTTTTTCCTGCTGGTCATTCCTCTCTCTAAGCACCATTCTGGCTTTTGCTGTTGCCTCGTCTACCTAGTTGGCCACCTTAAGGTCATCAGTTATGGTCAACCCCAGGTGCCGCCCTTCTTTCATGCACTGAATTACTTCATCCCCTATATTGTACCACTCCTTTGGGCTTTTGCAACTCAAATGCTTGACCTTGCATTTTTTTGCAGTAAATCTCAGCTGCCAAATTATCAACCATTCTTCAAGCTTCGCTAGATCCTCTCTAGTGTTATCCACGCCTTCCACTGGTGTACCCTATTTCAGATTTTGGTATTATCTGTGACATATCTTTCCCAACAGACCTTCCGCAATACTGATTTCAAAAATGTTAAAAAGAACAGGACATAGTATTGATCCCTGAGGCATGGCGCTGGCAATGCCCCTGTCTTCAGTGAACTCCATGTATTATTACCATCTGTCACATCCCAGTCAACCAGTTTCTCACCCAGTCAGTCACCTTAGGGTCACAGTGAAGTCCAGAGAGAAGTGGAAATGGTCAGGTTTCTGTGGCACAAAGTTTGGGCACCACTGATTTATAAGACACTGATGTGGAATGGTGTTGAAGGCCTTGCTGAAATCTAAGTATACCACATCTAGTGTTCTCCACCCCAATCCATTTCTCTGATCACCCAGCCAAAGAAATCAGTCCGAGTCATCAGACAAAACCTACTTCTAGCAAAACCATGCTGTCTTGGATCCTGAAATCTTTTGGATTCCAAAAACTGCACCATCTCTGCTTTAGCAGCCTTTCCATTAATTTACTCACGACAGAGGTTACTTCCGCTTTTCTGGACAGGAACCACATTCGCCCATTTAGAAACAATTATTGTGCAGCTAAAGAAAATATGGATGCGTCTTTATGTGCAAGTTAGTCGAGGACAGTGTCTGAATTCAAGAAAGCATGGGACAAACACAGAAGATCTCTAAGGGAAAAAAAGGGATTATAGTATTTGATATGGAAGGGCAGACTAGATAGAAACATGCCAGCAGAAAAAGATCATATGGCCTATGTTTCTAAAGAAAAAGAAAGAAAAGAAGGTGATACCTTTTTATTGACTAACAATGCATATTTGGACTAGTTTTCAAAGGTTAAAACCACCTTCTTCAGGTCAGGTCACTTTAACTAACATTAAAGTTGACTACGACAGCAATCACACTTCTTTACGTGCTAGGGAAGAATTGCAAATCTGAGTTTTGATTAACCTAGGGTAGCCTGAGCTGACAGCTAGCCATGGTGGCCTTTTCTCCTTATCTCTCATCAATGCATTTCCTTTCAGCATTTCCTCTGCTCCAAATAAGCAGTGTTGTGCTTTGTTGTATTATTTCTTTGGAAAATCATTTTTCAATTTTCTTTGGCACTCCAGCTTTAGGTAATTGTAATCAATAATGCTACAAAAATAAATGAAAAAAAAAAGATGGATGTGCCATTTTAAGTAGGTTATGACGAGTCAAGAAAGCTGAATCTTGTGCTTTCAGCTGGCCAACTAACATTCTGCAAATAAAGTATCAAATGAGCTAGGATGGGAGTGATATAGTGAGAAGCTCCCAAACAAGGATAAGAGAAAATCACTGGAAAATGCTATTCCATAATGAAACATTCCCCAACAACAGTGTGGACTTTCTGTATCTTAGCAGCATATTGTGTTTTAAATGTTGAGAAATGTGACTGGTTTTCCAAAACAATGAAAATATCACCAGCTAATTTTTCCAGTTTTGGGAATTACCTGGACTTATCCAACGTCTTCTGTTCTTCAATCTTTTGTTCAACATCTTTTTCTGCCCTATCTGTAACCCCTGTGTTCTGCTTGTTCCAGATACTAGATTTCTGTAGGGTTGGTAAAGACACAACTCACATAACGTTTCTATTTATGGACGATACAGGATAATTCAAAGACCAACATGTCTGAGTTTCCTTTTTCTCAGCAGTTTAGAAGACAGATCTCTAGGGCTCTAGATCAGGGGTAGCAAAAATACAGACCACAGGTGCTTTCTGGCCCTTAAGGCTCTTTAATCCGGCCCACAATCTGCAAATAAAAGTCTATGCATGCAGCCCATATGAGTCCAGCATCTTCCTGTCCTTCACTGGTGGCCCAGCTTCTCCCCTTTCTCTTTCTCTACCCCATCCCTTGACTCTGCCTCATCTCAACAGGGTCTGCAGCTTCAGAGGTGCAGCAGATGTGACAGCCAAAGCTTAGTGAACATCAGCAGCAAGCCAGCAACAAAAATAATAAGGAAGCAATGGGGCCTTTCAGCCCGTGCATATAGTGAAGGTCTGCTGCGTCTCTGCCCCTCTGCAGCAGGAAATCTGCATTGGCTTGGGCAGTGATGCAGTGGACCTGTGCTTCCTTTTTGTTTTTTGCTGACAGCTCGCCACTGATGTTTACTGAGCTCCGGCTATCCCACCCACTATAACAATGAAGCCGCAGGTTCAATGCGATGCATCTAGGACAAAGGAGGGAAAGAGAGAGAAAATATGCTGGGATGGATGGAGGATAAAGGTAGAGGCAACAGGGAGATGCTGAACCATAGAGGTGGACAGAAGGGGGGATTTCTTGGCTACAAAGGGTAGGAGAAGAGTGAGAGAGGAGATTCTGGACTATGAGCAAGATGAATGAGAGGAGGATTGAGATAGAACTGGGAAGATGGCAAAAGGAGATAATGCAAAATTGGATGGGGATAAGAGAGAAGAGAAAGATCAGACGGGGAGCTGGGGGAAAACGAGGAGGTGAGAGACACAGGAAAGTAGATGAGGGCGGGGACCGACAAGAGTACACAGAGTGGAAAAGGAGAAATTAGGTCTTACCTGCTAATTGTCTTTCCTTGAGTTCTCTCCGGGCCAGTCCAGGGAACGGTAGGGTTGTCAATCCCCTTCAGCAGCTGAGGACTGAATACTGTAAGATTTTACGATGACAGGCTTAGCCACACCCCCTGCTGTTCCTGCTCCAGTCTCCTCTTGGCCAAGCAGCTCGACACCTAAGACTAGAAAAACAGGAAGGAACAAACAAGAAAGAACAGTGCATACTTCTCTAGCAGAAAGCTCACCCGCCAATAAGCAAGGTGGCTTCCGTATAACTCTCATCTTACCCCAAAGGAAGGAGTGGAGCTGGTTTTTTTTTTTTTTTTTGTTCTTCTACCGATGGTTTTGGAAACGCAAACACCCGCTCCAACGAAACCTGAGGGAGCCCCAAGAACCCCTCTACGTAAATAATCCGAAAGCGTACTTCAACTGTTCGGATCCCCCGGCAGAGGCACTCCCTGGCGTATAGGGAAATCAGAATCCGATGCAAAACTCGAACTGGGTGGGCCCTGGACTGGCCCGGAGAGAACTCAAGGAAAGACAATTAGCAGGTAAGACCTAATTTCTCCTTCCTTATCGTTTCTCCGGGCCAGTCCAGGGAACGGTAGGGCAGTACCAAAGCAGTACCTAAAGACGGGAGGGACCCGCGAGCCCTGCTACAATGGCTGAAGCCCCCACATTCGCATCGCCTCTGGCCAGCACATCCAATCTGTAGTGCTTAGTAAAAGTATGCAGAGAGGACCACGTAGCAGCCCGACATATATCCACCGGAGGAACCAACGCATGCTCCGCCCAGGAAGTTGCTAGACTACGGGTGGAATGAGCCTTAAGCCCCACCGGAGGAGATTTTCCCGCGGATTCGTAAGCCGCCACAATGGCACTTTTCACCCATCTGGCAATGGAAGCCTTCGACGCCGCTCTTCCTTTTCGTGGACCTCCAAAAAGTACGAACAACCTATCTGACCAGCGGAAAGACTGAGTGGCTTTTAAATATCTCCGCAACACTCTGCCGAGATCCAACCTTTTAAGCGCACGATCGATAGGTGACACCGTTAAATTGGAGAAAACGGGCAATGACACTGATTGATTCACATGAAAGGCCGAAACCACCTTAGGGAGAAAAGAAGGAACCGGACGCAACACCACTTTTTCCGGCAAAAATTGAAGGTACGGCTTCCGACAGGAGAGAGCATGGAGATCTGAAATCCTCCGAGCGGAACACAAGGCAACCAAGAAAACTGTTTTCCAAGACAGTTCCCTCAACCAGCTAGCCGAATTGAACGAAGACTGTGATAACGCTTCGAGAACAACATTCAAATCCCACGGAGGGATCACTTTCCTCACCGGAGGTCTGATAAGCTTGGCAGCACGAAAAAACCGCTGCACATCCGCATGTGCCGTTAAATGACGTCCCTGCACCAAACCTCTATAACAGGCCAGCGCCGCCAAGTGAACTTTGAGAGTATTGAGAGCCAAACCTTCCTCCAGCCCATGTTGCAGAAAAGATAAGAGAGCCGGAAGAGACGCCGACATGGGTCGCAAACCCTGCTGCGCACACCAAGATTCAAACACTTTCCAGACTCGAACATATGTGAGAGAAGTGGACGGCCGTTTAGACTGAAGCATCGTGGCGACCACCGACTCCGAGAAACCGCGACGCGTCAGCCGTCGCCCTTCAAGAGCCAAGCCGTAAGCAAGAAGCGATCCACCTGCGGCATGAGTACTGGTCCCTGAGCCAGTAGGTTGAGACGAATCGGCAGACGCCAGGGAGGCTCTATCAGCAGTCGTACCAGATCTGCGTACCAAGGCCGCCGAGGCCAATCCGGCGCTATGAGAATTACTGTCCCTCTGTGCCGCGCTATTCGGTGAAGAACTCTGCCGATCATCAGCCAAGGTGGGAAAACATAGAGCAGGGAGTTCAACGGCCATGGTTGTACCTGGCCATCTAGGCCTTCCGACATGTGTTCCCTGCGCCTGCTGTAAAACCGCGATGCCCCATCACTGGCATCCCCCAGCGGGCGGTAATATCGTGAAACACCACCGCGTTCAATTCCCATTCGCCCGGATCGAGAGTATGGCGACTGAGAAAATCGGCTTGCACATTGTCTTTGCCCGCCACATGGGCCACTGACAGAGCCACAAGATGAGCTTCCGCCCAAAGAAGCAAATCCTGGCTCTCTTCCAGTAGGGGCACACTGCCGGTACCCCCTTGATGACCGATATACGAGACTGCTACCAGATTGTCCGAGAAAACGCGCACCGCCTTCCCTCGAATCAAGTCGGCGAACCGAGGTAAGGCAAGACGAACTGCCCGGAGCTCCAAGCGATTGATCGACCATGCCGCTTCCTCCACTGACCAGAGATCCTGTGTCACACGACCCAGACAATGAGCCCCCCAGCCGGAAAGACTCGCATCCGTGGTGACGAGCACCCACTCTGGATCCTGCAGGGGAACCCCTGCCCGAAGATGAGTCGCATCCAGCCACCAGTCCAGGCTGACGCGTACCTCCGACGGGCAAACCAACCTCTGTGAGAGTGGGTGAAGCTGCGGTGACCAGCGGGACAGCAAAGCTTGTTGAAGAGGGCGCATATGAGCCCTGGCCCACAGCACTAGATCCAACGCCGCTGCCATTGACCCCAAGAGCTGTAAGTACCTCCACGCCGAAGGAGCCGACAGACGCAAGAACGCCCGAACCTGACTGATGATCTTCAACACCCTGCACTCGGGCAGGAAGACGGACCCCACTGCCGTGTCGAAGAAAGCCCTGAGATAAGTAAGCTGTTGAACTGGCTGTAAATGACTCTTTGCCCTGTTGAGAACCCAACCGAGTTCTTCCAGGACCTGAATGACCCGCGAGGTCGCCGCGAGGGCTTCTGGAACAGACCCGGCTCTGACCAGCCAGTCGTCCAGATAAGGATGCACTTGGATGCCTTCCTTCCGTAGAGCCGCCGCTATGACCACCATAACCTTCGTGAAAGTTTGAGGCGCTGTGGCTAGACCGAAGGGCAATGCTTGAAACTGAAAATGACCCATCGGGACCGCAAACCTCAAGAACCGCTGATGATCTGCTCTGATGGGTATGTGCAGATAAGCCTCCGTGAGATCGATGGACGCGAGAAGTTCCCCCGGACGAACCGCCCGAATAACGGACTGCAGGGTTTCCATACGAAAATGGGGCACCCGCAACGAACGATTCACGCTCTTGAGATCGAGAATCGGGCGAAACGACCCCTCTTTCTTTGGAACGATGAAATAGATCGAGTATCGACCGGATCCGTATTGGTCAGGAGGTACTGGCACAACCGCTTGAAGGCGCAGTAATCGCAGAAGGGTGTCGGTAACCGCTTGTCTCTTGGGTCCTTGACCACAGGGAGAAACCATAAAGGCCTCTTTTAACGGCTGAGCAAACTCCAGGGCATAACCCTCTCGAATGATCTCTAGCACCCACTGGTCCGTGGTTATTGCGGTCCAGGCGGAAAGAAAGCTTTGTAAGCGTCCCCCCACAGGCACTTCCTCCTGGACCAGCGGACCTTCATTGCGGCTTTTTAGCGGAACTCTGCTGGGAGTTGAAATAGTTCCTGCCAACGCCGCGCGCTCCGCGAAAGGACTGACCGCGGAATCCGAAGCGCCCTCTGGAATAGGGTGCAAAGCGCGCTCCCCGGAATCTTCGGGAATCTCGATTTTGCCCCCGCTGGAGCAAAGACCCCCTGGGAGCTTTCGGCCGATCCTCCGGCAAGCGACCCCCCTTGAAGCCTCCCAGATCTTTCACAATTTTCTCCAAGGCCTCGCCAAAGAGCAACTTGCCCTTATAAGGAAGCTTACTGAGCCTGGATTTGGAAGAAGCATCTGCCGCCCAATTTCTAAGCCACAAGAAACGTCTTGCCGCAATGAGCGAGGCCATCGATTTAGCCGAAATCCTAACTAAATCATAACAAGCATCCACCAAATATGCCGCTGCCGATTCCAACTTGGCGCCCTCCACGGAAGAGCTTTCTCCTCCATCCGCAGGAACCTCCCCCTGGAGCCAGCGGATGGAAGCCCGAGACACATATGCTCCACAAATGGAGGCCTGTAGAGAAAGAGCACTGGAATCAAAGGCCTGCTTCAACAGCACTTCCAGCTTGCGATCCTGCAAATCTTTAAGTGCCGCACCCCCTTCCACAGGGATAGTGGTCTTCTTAGTCACCGCAGAGACCAAGGCATCCACTTTTAGCATTTTCAAAAAATCCTTCTCCTCCTGAGGAACAGGGTAGAGACGGCCTAAAGTGCGACTACCACGTAGAGTAGCCTCGGGGAATTCCCATTCCGCTTCAATCATCTGCTTGATTACGCGGTGCACTGGAAAACAGCGGCTCTCCGTCTTGAAACCCTGCAACAAAGGATCTTCCAGCGGCTCTTGTGCTATTGAGGGAAGAGGAATATTCAGAGCCGCTAAGGAGTGGGAGATAAGCGCCCCTAGCTCTTCTTTGCGAAAAACTCTAAAGACATTAGGGTCCTCGCCTGGCGCAATCTCACCTTCCTCCAAGTCCCCCGGAGCAAAGTCTAAGCCCTCCTCAGAGAAAAGTTCGCCCTCCTCCAACCCCTGACCGGACAGCTGAGGGTCAAGGACTCCCAAGCCGGAGCCCACCATAAGATCTTTCTGAGAAGAACCCTCTAAAGGATCCCCTCCAGACAATTTAGGAGCAGGGCTATCCAGTAGGGAGGAAGAAGAGGAAGAACTGATCCCCTGAGACGTCTTCAATAAATAGGCTTTGTGCATTGCCAATATGAAATCCGGGGAGAACAAGGAGGAAAAACCCTGTTGAGACTCTGGCAATTGTTTAGAGGGCTTACTATCAGAAGGCCCTGCCTTGTGAGATTTTGCCTTCCTCTTCCCCTGCTTTTGAGGATCCGCGGGAGAAACGGCAGGCTCCATCAAAATGGCCGCCGTTCCCGCTTTTTCTGAGGCACTCAAAGGCCTGTCCGACTCACCCGGAGCCTTGCCGTCCATGACAATATCTGACGGACCGAAGGAAAAGAAGAAAAATAACTATCCTGCGCTATCGCAAAAAACTCCCGTCAAAACAAAAACAAGCAGCTACACACCGCAGACAGCGTGAACGCCGCGCTCTGGGCTCCAGAGCAGAATCCGACGCCGCACAGCTCCCTGGGGGATAAGAAGGCCTCTAACGCACAGACGGGAGGGGGGAGGACTCCCGATGTTAAAGGAAGCTCCTCCGGCTCGCGTTCCGGCAACCCCGCTGCTAGCGGAGAATGGAACCGCGGCAATAGAGAAGAGGTTCGTGGGGCTCCCAGAACCGATTCCCTTACCCGGATGTTTGGAATTCCAGAGAGGCAGGCTCTGCCTTTCAGTGCCGCAGACACTCGCAGCCAGGGAATCCTAAGGGTATCTCTGAGAAATAAATTTAAGTGCCAGGAAGAATGCAGAGAACAGCCCTGCTAGGACCAAACTGCACAGAAACAAAATAGAAAGGAAATAAAAGAAATTCTAACAGAAGCTTAGCAGGAGATGTGACCAATGACGTCCTATTCAGCTGCTGAGGACTGAAAGACTGGAGCAGGAACAGCAGGGGGTGTGGCTAAGCCTGTCATCGTAAAATCTTACAGTATTCAGTCCTCAGCTGCTGAAGGGGATTGACAACCCTACCGTTCCCTGGACTGGCCCGGAGAAACGATAAGGAATGAGGAGGTGAGAGACACAGGAAAGTAGATGAGGGCGGGGACCGACGAGAGTACACAGAGTGGAAAACGAGGAGGTGAGAGACACAGGAAAGTAGATGAGGGCGGGGAATGACGAGAGTACACAGAGTGGAAAACGAGGTGGTGAGAGACACAGGAAAGTAGATGAGGGCGGGGAACGACGAGAGTACACAAGAGTGGAAATGGGGTGTAAGTGACAAACAATGGAATAAGAAGCTGGGGAAATAGGAGGGCTGGGGAGAGGAGATGGGCCAGGAAGGAGGTGAGAGGAGCAGATGCAAAGATGACAGGCACATGAAAAGTACAAAGTGGGATACTGAGGAATGGAAGGTGAGCAGAAGGATGAAATTTGAGCAGATAGAGAGAAAAGAAAGGCACGGAGGAAAAAGCTGGACGGGAAAGATTAATGCCAGAGAAAGATGTGAAGGAGGGATAGAAGAAAACAAGAAGAGAGAGGAAAAATGGCAAATGGACAAAAGACTCTGGAAAGAGAGTGGAAAGATGACAAAGGAAAATAAAAGACTGGGTCCAATGAAACTGGAAAAATAAATAAAATACCCAGATAAAGGCAGAAAAGAGTATTTGATTGGAAATGTGCATCTCTGATATAGATATTTTTTGCTCAGTAGAAGCAGACGTGCCTTTCTGTGTTTTATGTTGCTTCTCTGTTCAGGGTTGCAGTACTGCAAAGCATCCCTCTTCCCCTGCATACTCATAGTGCATTTCTTCCAAGTGGCCCAACATAAAAATGCATTTGTCACCCCTGCTCTAGATCACAGGGTCTTCATATGAGATGCCAGATGCATTGTTTAAACATACAGAACTCAGTGGAGACAAGAGGTTTTCGGGAGGAGGGAGCAACACACACCATAATAAAAACTTCAGTTGCAGCATATACATGCAGAAAGCACCAACAGATCCGCTCTAGACTATCTTTCTAGTCACAGCTTTTGCCTATCAATATTTTTTAAAAACTACATACTGTGATAGGTTAGGTAAGAATTTGAGTTTAAATCATTGAGTCAGCTGTTAAAATGCTAAGGATGTATTTGGTTAAACCATATTGTATTTATAAGCATATGTAACAGCAGGAAAAAAGGCAATGCCAGATTGAAAATGAATTCTAGGAATCTGAAGAAATGCATGGTACATCCTGCAGGAACGAGCTTTTCTGCTGTTATAGTCAATTTTCCTACCTTGTTGGCTGTCTTGATTTTAACTGGAACTCCAGCATCTTTCAGAAGCTTTTCATGTTTAAATTCTTCTTGCTTTCGGTAAAGCTCAGCCTTGAGATCTACCAACTGTAGAATTAAAGATATTATTACACAGACAGAACACACAGGGGTATGTTTACTAAAGGGCGTTAGGCTTTTCCAGCTAATGCCGGGAATTAGTGCAAACTGCGCTGTGTTACGTAGCTGCAAAAGAGATGAGTGTTATCTGTTGGGGGTATGCACAGCATTTCCCCAGCAGATAACACTGCATAAATACAGGAACCATGTGGCCACAACGCCAAAAATTCACTAATGCCAGCCAATGAGATTGCCTTAGCTACACCCCTGATAGCTGCAAAATGTGCGGTTATCAGGCGATGTCAACGCCCGTGGAAATCGCATGTTACTGGCCCTCACACCCAGCCCAGGCATACAGCTACTCCGTGATCTGCAGATAGTGCAGAAAATTGCTGTGCTATCTGCATTTGGCTGGCATTAGCTGCTATTTTGGCTCTCTTTTCCCACATTATCGCTGTGTTAGTGGCTAACATGCCCCATAGAATCAAGTGTTTGCATCCACACATGAGAAATCACCTCTGTATTTTCTGGAATTGTATTTCTAGCTGTGTATGGATGTGTGAATCGGCCTCCCATGGAGGTGATGGAGACGTCGACAGTATTTGAATTTAAGAAAGCATCAGACAAGTACAGAGGATCATTGAGGGAGATGAAGGGGTTTAGATCTTAATATTTGGTGTAGATGGGTGAACTGGATAGGCCATAAGGTTTTTATTTTCCATCATTTTCTATCATTAGCTTGCAATAGCACTAATCTTTTTCTTCAAATTCCTAGCCTAACAATGACAAAAGACTCAGGCTGAATAATTGAGACTTCTTTTCTGCAATAATTATGGGCTTGTAATACATGAAAAACATAAGCCAATCTCCACAGGATGGCAGAGATTCTCCCTTCAGCGAGCCTGACTGTCTTTTCTACAGCATGAGAAAAAAAAATTCACCCACAACTAAAGCAACTACATTCTAGAATGCATTTCCTACCCATCTTGTCTATGTATATGAATGAACTGCACCTTCCCTCTCTCCTGCTTATTAGGATGTTTAATCGACCTGCCTATCCACATCAAACATCAAACTGCACAAGGGAGACACATACCCAGGGATCTCATAAGCCTCGTTTTCCTTACTACTACTGATCATTTCTATAGCCTGATAACCAAAGCCACAAACGACTAACCCAGGCGAACTTGCAGCAACAATAAACTACGAACACCAGCTGGATACCATAAAACAAAAACTACTTCTAGCAGAGCCATATCACTATCAGCGCCGAACCTTTGGAACGCCCTCCTGGATGAATTGCGGGCCATAAAAGACCTAAAGGATTTCCGCAAATCCCTAAAGACATTCTTATTCATGGAAGTGTATGACCAAGTAGCTTATGAGTTCCATTAACTACACATGAATGTATAGATAGCACAATCGGGCATCAATGTAATACTTTATCCCTTTGTAAGTTATGTCATCCCTTATTCAATGTAAACCCATTTTGTGTAACCCACCACTTTGATTGAAGGAGAAAGTGGTATACAAATCTGGATAAATAAATAGCACTACAAGGCATATGCTGTGCTGAACAGACACATAAAAGACAGTCCCTGCTCAGAATGTAGCACTTTTAAATGTTTAGCACAACAAACCTTTCAGATATTAGTAGTATAGAGATGACTTCTTCATAAACTGGACTGAAGAAGTGTTCCTTAAACATTTCTGTAACTCTTTCAATGTATCTCATCCCACAATCAGACTTAAATTGGACAACTTCATGAAAAGTGTTAACTTCTCAGACACTACAGTTTCAATAAGCAATGGTCACTCACAAACATCATTGCTGGGAGGGTATGCGCAAGACTAACCTATTTGGAGATACTGCCCCCCAAAAGAAACCTACATATGGTAAAACAGACATATGTAAATCCTGCATAAGCGAGCTGGAAGTAGTCACTCATCTCATAGCTGGCAGCGAAGTTCTGATGCAGAAAATGTCTCTCCAGAAAGGCACACACAACATCGCCGTGCCAGAAAAGCACAGGGATAAGGAGAATGATGGGAAATGATCAGCGGGGACAATCCCATTCTGACCAATGGAAACCATGCTGGTAAAGGACAAAGACATCAGAATGGTATTGATAATACAGATGTCTGTTTCCAAGTCAGTATTCTGTGAATTAGGTAGAGAGAAAGAAGAGCCTGCAGTACCAAGAAATGCAGACAGAGACCAAGATACATAACTATTTCCCATTGGATTGGAAGCCACGGGCTTTATTAAGAGGAATTTCCAAGCACCCCTTGATAGGCTGCCTATACATGTTACATCCTTTGAACTCTTGAAGGAAGCTCTCTTTGGCACAATGCAAGTACTACCGTGAGCATTAGCAACAAATCTGAGACACTGAGATCATATGCCATAAACTCCAGCTTAGAGCTGAGCTCCTTACTGTCATGGACCGCCTAAAAGAATCAGGCGTAACCTATAATGCCCAGAACTGCTCTTGCTCATATCTCTTTGGAAACACTTTCCAGGCTTGTATTGATGATCAGTTATCCGCATCTTTCCTTAAATCTTTCAGAGTCCCCCAGAGGTCCATTCTCACCCCCACTCTTTTCAATCTATTTATCTTCCCTCTGGCTCTTCTAATCCAAGACCTAAATATTAGTTCATAACATTCAGTTAATTATTGCACATGACTCCTGGCCACTCTCCTTTCAAATAGAATTAAATCATAAACTTCAGACAGTAGCATTCTGGCTTAAGTCTCATAAAATTATATTGTGAAAACAAGGCCCTTTGGATCACCCACGATAATCAAGCCCCCCCTTATCAACCCACAATATCTCGCTCTGATTTTTTTTTTAAGAACTCCATTGCAAAAAACCTGTGAGAGAGTCAGTTGGTCCATTAGATGATAAAGGGGTTAAAGGAGCACTAAGAAGCGACAAGGCGATAGCGGAGAGACTGAATGAATTCTTTGCTTCGGTCTTTACTGAGGAAGATGCAGGGATGTTACCCATGACTGAAGTGGTATTTAAAGGTGTGGAAGAATTGAAGGAAATATTGATACATCAGGAAGATGTATTACAACTATTAGATAAACTGAAGAGTAGCAAATCACCTGAGCCGGATGGTATACATCCAAGGGTGTTGAAAGAACTGAAATATGAGATTGCAGACCTGCTATTAGTAATCTGTGAACTATCATTAAAATCATCTCTAATACCTGAAGATTGGTGTTACATTGGCGATCCTCCAATTTTTAAAAAGGGTTCCAGGGGTGATCCGGGAAACTACAGACCGGTGAGCCTGACGTCAGTACCGGGAAAAATGGTAGAAACCATCATAAAGAATAAAATTACTCAGCATGTAGATAGTCATGACCTAATGGGAGACAGTCAACATGGCTTTAGACAAGGAAGATCTTGTCTTACTAATCTGTTATGTTTTTTTGAAGGAGTGAATAATCAGGTGGACAAAGGTGAGTCGGTTGATATTGTGTATCTGGACTTTCAGAAAGCCTTTGACAAGGTCCCTCATGAGAGACCTTTGGCAAAACTAAAGAGTCATGGGATAGGAGAAAGTGTACTATTGTGGATCAGGAACTGGTTAAAAGATAGAAAGCAGAGGGTAGGGCTAAATGGCCAATTTTCCCAATGGAGAAAGGTGAATAGTGGTGTACCCCAGGGATCTGTGCTGGGTCCGCTGCTTTTTGACATATTCATAAATGACCTGGAAAGTGGAATAACGAGTGAGGTTATCAAATTCGCAGATGACACAAAACTATTTAAATTTGTTAAAACCCAAGAGGATTGTGGAAAATTGCAAGAGGATCTTGATAAATTGGAAGACTGGGCATCAAAATGGCAGATGAAATTTAATGTGGACAAGTGCAAGGTTATGCACCTAGGGAAGAACAACCCAAACTATGGTTACATGATGCAAGGTTCCACATTAGGAACTACCACCCAGGAAAAAGATTTAGACGTCATTGTGGATACCATGTTAAAACCCTCGGCCCAGTGTGCAGCAGCAGCCAAGAGAGCAAATAGAATGCTAGGTATGATAAGGAAAGGAATGGAAAATAAAACAAAAGATATTATAATGCCTCTATATCGTTCCATGGTGAGACTGCACCTTGAATATTGTGTGCAATTCTGGTCGCCGTATCTTAAAAAGGATATAGCAATTTTAGAAAAGGTTCAGAGAAGAACCACCAAAATGGTAAAGGGGATGGAAGGATACTCCTATGAAGAAAGGCTAAAAAGGTTAGGGCTCTTTAACCTGGAAAAGAGACGGCTGAGGGGAGGTATGATAGAAGTCTATAAATTAATGAACGGAGTGGAACGGGTAAACGTAGATCGATTGTTTACCTTATCAGAATATAGAAAGACTTGGGGACATGCAATGAAGCTACAGGGTAAACTATTTAAGACTAATAAAAGAAAATATTTTTTCACTCAACGTGTAATCAAACTCTGGAATTTGTTACCGGAGGATGTAGTAAAGGCTGTTAGTGTAGCTGGTTTAAAAAAGGTTTGGACAAGTTCCTGGAGGAAAGGTCCATAAACCATTATTAAGAAGGGACCCAGGATATCAATGCTTGAACCACTACAAGCATTGTGGAACCTGTGTCCCTTGGGGAAACTGCTAGGTACATATGACCTAGATTGGCCACTGTTGGAAACAGGATACTGGGCTTGATGGACCTCTGTTTGACCCAGTATGGCATATCTTATGTTCTTATGTTCATTCAATCTCTTGGTGTAATAATAGATGAGCAGCTTTCTTTTGCCCCCTCATATTTCTAATATAGTGAGAAGCTGTTTTTTTCTCCACAAGGAGAATAAAAGCTATAGAAATAGTCATTGACAGCCAGGCCCTCAAGACCCTCCTTCACTCATTTATAATGAACAAAATTGATTATTGCAACTCTGTACTAATAGGTTCCTCTCAATTCCAATTAAAACGACTACAAATAATACAGAACACTGCCACTAAACTGATTTACAAGGTTAAACATTCTGACCATACCATGTCTCTCTGTGTGAGCAACATCGGCTCCCCCTTCCTTTCGTATCAAATATAAAATTCTTTTGCTAACTCATGGTGCCTTCTATGTTCAGCAACCTTTTTACAGATGAACATTTTACTGTTGCCACTTTCAGAGATGACAAGCATGAAATCTCAAAGAGTGAGATTTGCCCCCCCAGAGAGTGAAACTGAAGTCGAGAGTGAGATTGTTTTAAATGGTACATCCAGACAATAAATCTAGAAAGATTTCAGTGTTGCATTGCTTTGTAAATGTTAAAAAAGCAGCATAAAATGGTATTTGCTTTCCTTTGGAGCTTCTGAAAGGATGCAGAGTGGGGGCAATATGAGTGAATTGTCTGAACTCTGCACTCAGTGGCTACAAGTGCGTGCAAGAGAAAGTCCCTGCTCAGCAGAGGTTACTACAGCCAGTGTCACCAGGACAGACCGTACAAGCGGGGCTAGAGCACAGCCAGGCGAGAAACAGCAGGATAAGGAGGCACGGGAGGGAGCTCAGACGTCTCCCACTGGCCAGAGGCCTCCTCACGCTACTCTCCGAGGCTCGGGGAAGGTCAGTGCACCGGCCCGGGGGCGAGACGTGGCCCTTCACAGCACCGCCCAGGCCTCTCATGGCTCTGAACGACACCGAATTATTATCGGTTTTGGACATATCGATTTAATTTGCCGACAGTTCGGCGTATAGTCGGTCACCCAACTCTCACCGAGGCCGCCGTCACGTCCAACGGCTTCTTTCTCCGGTTCATCTTCAGGGCCGCCGGAAACCACCACCACTGCAGCCGCCGTAAAGCGAGACGCTCACGCAAGCGAAGGCGCCCGCCATATTGAGAAGGGCAAAGGCCTGGCCTTCCGTAAGGAGACGTGGGACAAGGTGGCGCCATTTTGGAGAGGGCAAGGCCCGGGCTGCAAGACTGCCGCTGTGCACCGAAGCCCCGCCCAGTGGAAACGTTTACGCGTAAATCATCCGCACACGGAGAAATCTTTTGTTTGGACACCTTTAAGAATATGCGTTTGGGTTACCTCACAAAGATTTCTTTATCTCCTAAAGCTATTCTCTGATTTAAAGGAACAAATCTGACCCTTGAATGGCTTATACATTTTATATTTAAATACACAATACTATACAGATTTATGTAATTCAAAACGTACATGTATCCTCGTATTGGTTTATTTCTATATAGGAGCCATAAATCTACACCTTACTGGAGATCAAATGCAAGGATTAACAGGTATAGCAGAAGACTTTATTAATCTTAAAACACTTTTGTAGGAGCAGTATCCGAAACAAAAGCAAAGCTTGAATAGGAAGGTGACAGGCGATGCCCAAAACAAGAGGCTATAGAGAGGTTTTTTAAGTACTATCAAGTCAGTGTTGACTCATGGCGACTCAGCTACCTCTGGGTTTTCTTGGCAATGTATCGCTGGAAGTAGATTGCCAGCCTTTTCTTCCGAGGCAGTGGAGGGTAAAGTGACTTGCCCAAGGTCACAGGGAGTGTCAGTGGGAATTGAACGCTTGATATTCTGGGTATGAGGCACTTGCTCTAACCACTAGGCTACTCCTCCATTCCATAAAGAGCAACGTGTCTCAAAAGCAACATGAGACCAGTAAGAGATTACAATATATAATCTTTGCAGCAATATTTTTTATATACTTAGAATCGAGGTAAAATGACCTCAATACGGTTTTATCCTATAGAAATGTTTGCAAATAAAAATATGATTGGCTTTGCACAGTAAATACATTAGAAACAAACAAAACAAGTTCCTTCATAGATTAATACTTTAAAGCAATCATTAAAAATGCAATTTTGTATTAAAAGACAACGGTAAGGTCTTGGAAGGCCACTAGAGAAAGATGTTTCTATTCACAAAAAATAGTTACTGAAAATAGCTAATATTATATTTGATATGAAAAATACTAGCTACATAACTAGTTATTTTGAATAATTAGTTATATAAATAACTACGAACTGCCTAATGACAAGAAACTAATTTTCTTAGTTACTTGAGGGCAACAGAGTGGAGGGAAACAAGAGGAGAAGAAAAATGTATATAATGGGGAAGAGCAATTAAGGGGAGATAAGAAAGAAAGGTCCAAGGACACCAAAAATTTCCAGAAGACACAAAATGAGGCAAAATTTGGCACCAAAGGAGCTTCGCCCGTTTCAGCACCTAGCTTCATGGACAGCGAATACAGTTCAAGCCGCGACGACTTCATTCATCGAAGCCTTTTCTTCCGTTTTGTAGCTATTATGCGATCTTGATGAATTAAATGGGGGATTTTTTTTAAATCTCAGGTCACTGAAATATGTTGCACTATGGTTAGGGCCGTTAGGACAGTAACTGGAGATATCAAACCTACCCGATGTTACTGGAGGGCTGGGCGGATTTGATCCAGGCCACGGTTTGCAGGCTTCCTGTTTACATGGAAGTAAATTTGGTTGCTGGGGAGCGAAGAGCTGCAAAAACCTGACCTGCTGGCTGCACTGGGATAGATGCTGCTGAGTAGCTGGGCCATAGCAGAGCCCCGCATCAAAAAGCCTGAGGTTCTGAAGGCTGGGGAACTTTTACTTAGTTATTTGGTATGTGCCAAACTTCTGTTGTCTTCACCTTTATTCCAGTTTCATATTTTGAGGAAACCGAGCTGATTCGCCATAGCGGCACTGATCTAAATCATACTTAAAAAGAAAGCCTTAATGCAACCCTCTCTTCTCCTTGCCCACTTGTATGCAGGGCTCTACAAGGCACAATACCAGCCCCTGTTTTATTCAATATCTTCTCTAGACCATTCGCAATCTTGAGTCAGTCTAGGGCCACACCCCATTCTTTTTTTTTATTATTAGAATCCTTCCTGCCTTATGGAAGTTTCTGTAAGGCTTGATTCTCATCAGTTGAACCTGGATAAGACCCCCGTAGTCCATAGCAATATAGTAAATGATGGCAGATAAATACCAGCATGGTCTACCTAATCTGCCCAGTGAGGTGGCTAGAGTTGTACCTGTCACTCCATGCAGGTTATCTCCCCCCTCCCCCATGGCTTTGGTACAATTCTAAACAAAGATATAAAGAGGGGTAACCTGTATGGAGTGGCGGGTACAACTCTAGCCATCTCACTGGGCAGATTAGGTAGACCATGCTGGTATTTATCTGCTGTCATTTACTATGTTACTATGGATACAGACAAGAATGTCTCATCAGACATCACCCTCCATTTTCGGCAGTCTATTCTTTTGTCCACCACCTTGACTATTTTGGGGCTTATATTTGATACTAGAAACATAGAAACATGATGGCTGAAAAAGACCACATGGCCTATCTAGTCTGTCCTTCCATATCAACCACTACAGCAGTCCACTTTTTCCCTTTAGAGATCCTCTGTGTTTGTCCCATGCTTTTTTGAATTCAGATACTGTCCTCATCTCTACCACCTCCATTGGGAGACTATTCCATGCATCTACCAGTCTTCCCGTAAAGAAATATTTCCGCATATTACTCCTGAGTCTATCCCCTTTCACCCTCATCCTATGTCCCCTCGTAGCATTTATGCCACTGAGGTATTTAAATGCCTCAATCATATCACCTCTATCCCACCTTTCCTCTGAAGTATATATATTAAAATCCTTAAGTCTGTCCTCATATGCTTTATAACAAAGACCACTAACCATTTTAGTAGCCCCTCTCTGTACCAACTCCAATCTGTTTATATCCTTTTGAAGGTGCAGTTTCCAGAATTGCACACAAGACTCCAAATGAGATCGCACAAAAGACTTATACAGAGGCACTAACACCTCCTTTCATCTGCTGGCCATTCCACTCCCTATGCACCCAAGCATCCTTCTAGCTTTTGCCGTCACCTTTTCTACCTGTTTAGCTACTTTAAGATCATCAGACACAAGCACACCTAGGTCCCACTCTTCTTTTGTGGACAGAAGTATTTCATCCCCTATACTATATAACTCCCTTGGATTGCTGCAGCCCAAATGCATGACCTTACATTTTTTAACATTAAATCCCAGCTGCCAAATTCTAGACCATTCTTTAAGCTTAGCTAGATCCCTCCTCATGTTATCTTCACCTTCCTGGGTGTCTACACTATTGTAAATTTTGGTATCATCTGCAAAGAGGCAAAACTTAACCGACAGCCGTTCCGCTATATCACTAACAAAAATGTTAAAAAGAATCAGACCAAGGACAAATCCCTGGGGCACACCACTGGTATCCTCCTCCTCCTCAGAGTGAGCTCCATTTACCTGTACCCTTTGTCACCTCCCACTCAACCAATTTCTAACCTAAGCAGTAACTTTAGGTTCCATCCCTTGGGTGCTCATTTTCTGTGTGGAATGGTGTCAAAGGCTTTTCTAAAATCTAAATACACCACATCTAGGGCTAACTTGACCATGGGTCCTCAAATTATTAGAATGCTCTCTGATAGGAAAGCATTGACCAAATTAGTTTATGCTGTAGTTGGATTGACTAGTGTAATTCATTATATTGTGGAATATGCCTAGGGCAGCCCCAGATTTGGTTCAAGGTATTGACGCCTTAGGCAAACCTTTTGCCTTATGTGCCCTCCCCCTCCCCCAACTCCGGCTGTCAGAATCTATTGCTCCTTGTGGTCTTGGGCAAGCCACTTAACCCTCCATAGCCCATGTTCCCTGTAAAATAGTTATCTCCAAGTTATAATGCCCTGTTCAATGTAATTTCAGTTTGTTCAATGTAAACCGCACTGATGCAGAATAGAGCGGTATATAAGAGAATGTAAATAAATAAATAGTTTAGCTTTGAATGTTCTTCTCTTTTCTGCCCCTCAGAAGCTGCCACCCCAGGTGACTGCCTAGTTTGCCTAGAGGTTGGCCTGACCCTAAATATGCCTGTCATTTGTGAAATGCCTAATGTACATATAGAGTACTGCAATTAGACTGATTTGCTTTAACAAAAGGTTTAATCATGTAACTCCACTATTGAGGGAAAACTATTGATTGCCTGTTGTATCTAGATGCAAATTCAAGTTGGTGTTAGTTTACAAGGCTATGCGTCCTGGCCTGCCCTATCCATTTATTGGCGCACTGAGTGTCTATGTTGGTTTTTCTCTCTTGTTATTTTTGTGATATTGTATATTTTCTTTTTCCTTACCTGACTTTTTATTGTAAACAGTTTTGTAACATCCCTCAGGCTAAAAAATAGTTAATCAAATACTGAATAAACTAAACTAAACTTAACAGAGATTTGATTCCCTATTAATCCGCTTGCTCTTTATCTTCCCTGAATGAGAGGTTGCTGGTTATTCCACTTCTGAACCGTTCATAGTGGAAACTACTAGACAGTCGGCATTCTATGCCTTATCAGTAGTGTTGTGAAAAGCCTTTTCTAGATATATATGTGACAAACAGTCCCTTCTCAGGTTTACATCTAGTCTCAATACATATTTTTTCTCAAGTCTCTGGTACTTAGGTTGGTTCCTGGACTGGGTTATATGGGTATCTGGCTTTTTCTCTGTTTGTCGTCTTGAATGTTTTATTTTTATTTTGCAATGCTAGTTTTATTTTTTACATGAGTTTTATTGTTTTGACTATATTGTTATGATGATTTTATCTTATTTTATTATACTGTGTGCAGGGCGAAGGGTCAGTTGGACCTTCTGCCAAAAGGCTCCCAAGCAGACCCTCCCTCCATCCAAAAGGGGAACAAACACACAGGGAAGACTTATCACTTCCTAATAAAACTCTCTCATGCAGGACAATATGCTGGTACTTGGGATAACTATCTCACAGTCTAGTGGAAAAAAGCAGTCTAGTGGAATTACAGATCTTGCCACATCTCAGAGCAAACAGAGTCATTCTGTTGTTATCTTGGTACAGATCTCCTAAACAGCTAAAAGAAAGAATGTCTGCTCTTCCCTGCATGATTTTGTCTTACTTCCTGACTCAGAAATAGCAAACAAAAGTACATCCTCTGTAACAGCCAGTGAGAGAATGTGTGACAGGCATTCCGGACAAAAGAAATCAGTGTTACAAACACATGACACAAGAACAATTTTACACAAGACAAACTGGTCATAAAACACACACAACAATGAGAAACCTCTGTGCAGTTTTTACTGCCCAGGAGACACAGTTCCTCAACAAAAGGGGTACACAGAGAATACTGGGAGCATAGAGTAGCCAGAGAATTCACTCCCTACGCAGCCTTCACTGTGCAGGAGACAAACTCATTACCTATCTGGTCCTGTCACATTATATACCTTTACTCAGGACCATATTTGCTCTTACGGGATTTTTCTAAATTACCTAATTTTTGTTCCAGCTGCCTCCCTTGTGTGATTTGCCATGTTATTCTACTCATGTCTGTACCCCTCTCCATTGATCGTTCTTGGGCCCATGCTTATCTAGGCCTTGTCAGATTTATATTGTTATCTGACCTTTGCCCCACTCACTCAGTTCTTTTTGCTTGGTTCTCCCATCCCTCATTTCCCAAGAAATATAAGAAATATATCTTGTTAGCTCCCCATGTCTTTCTGGAACCAGAAATGGGGCCATTTGTTGATGTTATGGCTAAGCTGGAATAATTCCATCTCATGGTTGCTTGTTTACCCTCTCACCGTCCACCACTTACTGATAAATGTGTTTCACATTTTTTCCATAGGATGTCACATACCTCTGAAAGCTTCACGTACGCACCCCAGTACGATTCCAGCATTTAGACAACATTTAGATGTTTTGTGTTAACCTTTTCTACTCTGGCCCCCAGAACTGTCTTGGGACTTTGTTGTTTTAATGTCTGTACTATTTTAATGTTTATACTATTATGTTTGTTAATAGTGGGACATGTTAGCATGAGTTTTGCCTCATGGTAAAAATCCCACACTAACCAGGTAACATGCAGTTGGGTGGGGACTGGATGGATTAGGGGCAGAACATGGATGTTGATGGAGTATTGTGGTTTTATGGGCATGACTAACCATGAATGATGGCATTAGTGTGGGTGCACATAGCATCATCTCAAGGGGTGGCAGTAAGTGCACCCGCATGTTGGGTATCGTGGTGCGATGAGTTACCAAGGTGCTATCAGCAGGCTGTACACAACCTCAAAGGTTAGCACAGGCCTCTACACTAGTTCTGTGCTGCAACCACGTGCTGCTGGTGCATCCTTTAGTAAACATACCCCAGTGCAAGAAGGAAGCTGCCGCACTCTGTAATGCTCAACCCCCTGAATCATTGTACTATGGATTGTTCAGTGGGCCAGTGTACAGCCAAAGTGCTATATACAGCACATTGAACATCAATACCATATTATTATGCTTTTCTTTCAGGGACAGATAAAGCTTTGTGCTGTATCACAGACTATTTCATCAATATCGTTTAATTTCAGTATGTTTTACTAGAGGTTCTCTTTTGGCCTTCAGAATCAATAGCATACAAAGTAGTAATTTAACAAATCCAAAACCACATTGGGCTGTGATAAACGTCACTGCTGCCCATCTATGGAAAAATAGAAGCAAGTGCTAAGCCATCAGGGAAGGGTCAATATTTTAGAACGAAAGTCTAAAGAAAATGAAGTGGAACTTTAGCACCATGTCGTCTTGTTTTTGGGCTTGTTTACTAAAGTGAGCTCAGGGATCATCCCTAAGCACACAGTAGAAGACAAAATTTAGTGCAGTGTCCAAGTTAGACCCATACTGACTGTTCTGTCCCCATGCAGTTAGTGGGAGTTGGAGGACCCTGCTGTGCTAAACAGGCAGCCACCAATACCGCAGGTGAACTTACTGTCGTCACCCATTGTGGTGACAGTACATGCACCTGTGCTATCGGAACACGCACTAACCACTCTGTGCCCCAAATCCCCTGCCGCTAACGGTGCTAAGTCATTGCTATGAGATTTTTACTGCAGCGACTGTTTTAGCATGTGGTAATGATTACCGTGGTCCCATGCTAACTGCTTAGCGAGATATTCAGTACGTGACCATCACTGCACATTAGTAAACATGCCCCTTAATGCTTAACATGTACAAAGATTCTTACAGAGGCAACTTTAGCACTGGCCCTGGGAAGGTCCAAGAGTGATGGGGGAGGGAGAAACATATGAGCTATGGTCGATTAGTCATAATAAAATGTTTCACAGCAGAGAACTGAAGTGAGGAATCAGAAATTCCTGCTTTCAAACCCCCTTGCACTGATTCTTCATATGACCTTGAGCGATTTGCTTATCCTGTTACAGCAGGATATTATTAATGTCATCTCTTCCCTGCAGCTTTAAACAAAATTCTTGCTTGAATAAAGAACAAAATGAGAGAGTAAAGGAATCCTTTTAATTTATATTCAACATAAAAAAATGAATCTCTTTATAGTAATAAAAAAGGCAACATTGAATTGCACTAATTTAAGAATTTGGTAGAGAGATTTGCTGCTGACAATCACAATTCAGTTGAATTTCTTATCAAAAAATAGCAGGGACTAAATAAATAACCTTTTATTTGCTTGGACTCCTAGTAGGAAGACATTCATCACAAAGAATTGATTCAATAGTCCTGATTAGCTGCTCATTTTAGCAGAAAAAAATTCAATTTGTGGTTATTTCTACATAGACATAAGATGTTTGTTTTATGGGGGTGAAGAGAATAAGCTGAGAACTTCTCGCAGAGATCAGTAGAATTAAAACGAATGATCTCTGTGGCTTTATTTTATAATGTCAGCATGTCACAGCAGAAGCATCCAAGCACACCAATGCACAAAACAGGTAGGGATGAATAGACCCGTGTATCAGTGTTTTATCTTAGGGGTATGTTTACCAAACTGTGGTAGCAGACTCCGTGTGATATCAGAGCCATTTAGTAAACATACCCCTTAGTGTAAATCAGGGATAGGAAAATTATGTCCCATGGGCCAGATGACCCACAGCACCAAAACTTTGGCCTGACATCCAGCATAAATTTTATTGTTTTATGTGCAAACATCTACCACTTGCTTAATCTACCTCCATCACTTGCCATTGCCAGTGAGCCAACATGGCATGTGAATATTAGCTCATCATGAAAGATGGACGTTTAGGCTCAGACTGATGAAGTCGGCTCACTATGGAGGAAGGCAGCTGTAGTGGTAGAAGAGGCAGAGGGAGATCGAGATGGGATTGCTTTTCTGATGCATGTGGAGTTGGGGGACCTCCCCAAACCACAGCAGTTCCCCAACCCAGGCATGAGTTCCAATGCAGCCCCCTTGCTAAAACATTTGCCCACATCTGGTGTAAATGCATCATACCCCAATTTGGGCCACTGGCCTGATAGTTCAGTGACTTTTAGATCAAATTCCTTTTCTCAGGAAGTACAGACCAGACAGTGCTCCATAGTGATAGTTCATGCCACTGGCCACAGAGTGAGCCACCTCTGGGGAGAAATGCAAGGAGGATGTCCAGTGATCCCTGGCTGCTGAAAGCTGAACTGCACCCTACAGGAGATAGTAGAGGAGCTGAAGGAAGCCTATCAGATGCTGAAGGGGATGAAAAAATGCTTCCCCACCACTGCAAAATATTGAAAATGGGTGAAGAAGAGATTCCACAGAATCTTGCAGGGAAAAAGCAGCAGATGTTTGAGTGAGAACAGAAGAAAGTTCTAGAGCCTGCAACATGAATTTCAGAATCTACTCATGGAATCTAGATGAAGACCTAGAGGAAATCAAGAAGGCATTTTGAGAAGAAATTCCAGAAAGTCATCTTCTGGTTCAAAGTGGAGCCTTTGGGTAAGGACAAGAAGTGCAACTCGTTCTTCAAGAAGCTCTGTTTAATGCATATTTCCCTTAAAAAGCTCAAAGATGAGTGGTGGAGAGGAGATGATGTTGTGAAGGTCTTTACTAACTTCTGTGAGCCAGGAGCAGGAGAAGGCATACAGCTATGTGTCCCAAGGCATCCTCATTCAATAACATACAGCTATGTGTCCCAAAGCATCCTCATTCAATAACATACAGCTATGCGTCCCAAGGCATCCTCATTCAATAACATACAGCTATGTGTCCCAAGGCATCCTCATTCAATAACATACAGCTATGTGTCCCAAGACATCATCATTCAGTAACATACAGCTATGCGTCCCAAGGCATCCTCATTCAATAACATACAGCTATGCGTCCCAAGACATCCTCATTCAGTAACATGCAGCTATGCGTCCCAAGGCATCCTCATTCAATAACATACAGCTATGCGTCCCAAGGCATCCTCATTCAATAACATACAGCTATGCGTCCCAAGGCATCCTCATTCAATAACATACAGCTATGTGTCCCAAGGCATCCTCATTCAATAACATACAGCTATGTGTCCCAAGGCATCCTCATTCAATAACATACAGCTATGCATCCCAAGGCATCCTCATTCAATAACATACAGCTATGTGTCCCAAAGCATCCTCATTCAATAACATACAGCTATGTGTCCCAAGGCATCCTCATTCAATAACATACAGCTATGCGTCCCAAGGCATCCTCATTCAGTAACATACAGCTATGTGTCCCAAAGCATCCTCATTCAATAACATACAGCTATGTGTCCCAAGGCATCCTCATTCAATAACATACAGCTATGTGTCCCAAGGCATCCTCATTCAATAACATACAGCTATGTGTCCCAAGACATCCTCATTCAGTAACATACAGCTATGTGTCCCAAGACATCCTCATTCAGTAACATACAGCTATGTGTCCCAAGACATCCTCATTCAGTAACATACAGCTATGTGTCCCAAAGCATCCTCATTCAATAACATACAGCTATGTGTCCCAAGACATCCTCATTCAGTAACATACAGCTATGCGTCCCAAGACATCCTCATTCAATAACATTCAGCTATGTGTCCCAAGACATCATCATTCAATAACATACAGCTATGCGTCCCAAGACATCCTCATTCAGTAACATACAGCTATGTGTCCCAAGGCATCCTCATTCAATAACATACAGCTATGTGTCCCAAGACATCCTCATTCAGTAACATACAGCTATGCATCCCAAGGCATCCTCATTCAATAACATACAGCTATGTGTCCCAAGGCATCCTCATTCAATAACATACAGCTATGCATCCCAAGACATCCTCATTCAATAACATACAGCTATGTGTCCCAAGGCATCCTCATTCAGTAACATACAGCTATGTGTCCCAAGACATCCTCATTCAGTAACATACAGCTATGCGTCCCAAGGCATCCTCATTCAATAACATACAGCTATGCGTCCCAAGGCATCCTCATTCAATAACATACAGCTATGCGTCCCAAGGCATCCTCATTCAATAACATATAGCTATGCGTCCCAAGGCATCCTCATTTAATAACATACAGCTATGTGTCCCAAGGCATCCTCATTCAGTAACATACAGCTATGCGTCCCAAGACATCCTCATTCAGTAACATACAGCTATGTGTCCCAAGGCATCCTCATTCAATAACATACAGCTATGTGTCCCAAGGCATCCTCATTCAATAACATACAGCTATGTGTCCCAAGACATCCTCATTCAGTAACATACAGCTATGCGTCCCAAGGCATCCTCATTCAATAACATGCAGCTATGCGTCCCAAGACATCCTCATTCAGTAACATGCAGCTATGCATCCCAAGGCATCCTCATTCAATAACATACAGCTATGCGTCCCAAGACATCCTCATTCAGTAACATGCAGCTATGCGTCCCAAGGCATCATCATTCAATAACATACAGCTATGTGTCCCAAGGCATCCTCATTCAATAACATGCAGCTATGCGTCCCAAGGCATCCTCATTCAGTAACATACAGCTATGCGTCCCAAGACATCCTCATTCAGTAACATGCAGCTATGCGTCCCAAGGCATCCTCATTCAATAACATACAGCTATGTGTCCCAAAGCATCCTCATTCAATAACATACAGCTATGTGTCCCAAGGCATCCTCATTCAATAACATACAGCTATGCGTCCCAAGACATCCTCATTCAATAACATACAGCTATGTGTCCCAAGGCATCCTCATTCAGTAACATACAGCTATGCGTCCCAAGACATCCTCATTCAATAACATACAGCTATGTGTCCCAAGACATCCTCATTCAATAACATACAGCTATGTGTCCCAAGACATCCTCATTCAGTAACATACAGCTATGCGTCCCAAGGCATCCTCATTCAATAACATACAGCTATGCGTCCCAAGGCATCCTCATTCAATAACATACAGCTATGCGTCCCAAGGCATCCTCATTCAATAACATATAGCTATGCGTCCCAAGGCATCCTCATTTAATAACATACAGCTATGCGTCCCAAGGCATCCTCATTCAGTAACATACAGCTATGCGTCCCAAGACATCCTCATTCAGTAACATACAGCTATGTGTCCCAAGGCATCCTCATTCAGTAACATACAGCTATGTGTCCCAAGGCATCCTCATTCAATAACATACAGCTATGTGTCCCAAGACATCCTCATTCAGTAACATACAGCTATGCGTCCCAAGGCATCCTCATTCAATAACATGCAGCTATGCGTCCCAAGACATCCTCATTCAGTAACATGCAGCTATGCATCCCAAGGCATCCTCATTCAATAACATACAGCTATGCGTCCCAAGACATCCTCATTCAGTAACATGCAGCTATGCGTCCCAAGGCATCATCATTCAATAACATACAGCTATGTGTCCCAAGGCATCCTCATTCAATAACATGCAGCTATGCGTCCCAAGGCATCCTCATTCAGTAACATACAGCTATGCGTCCAAAGACATCCTCATTCAGTAACATGCAGCTATGCGTCCCAAGGCATCCTCATTCAATAACATACAGCTATGCGTCCCAAGACATCCTCATTCAGTAACATGCAGCTTTGCGTCCCAAGGCATCCTCATTCAATAACATACAGCTATGCGTCCCAAGGCATCCTCATTCAATAACATACAGCTATGCGTCCCAAGGCATCCTCATTCAGTAACATACAGCTATGCGTCCCAAGACATCCTCATTCAGTAACATACAGCTATGCGTCCCAAGGCATCCTCATTCAATAACATACAGCTATGCGTCCCAAGACATCCTCATTCAATAACATACAGCTATGTGTCCCAAGGCATCCTCATTCAATAACATACAGCTATGCGTCCCAAGACATCCTCATTCAGTAACATACAGCTATGCGTCCCAAGACATCCTCATTCAATAACATACAGCTATGCGTCCCAAGACATCCTCATTCAGTAACATGCAGCTATGCGTCCCAAGGCATCCTCATTCAATAACATACAGCTATGCGTCCCAAGACATCCTCATTCAGTAACACAGCTATGCGTCCCAAGGCATCCTCATTCAATAACATACAGCTATGCGTCCCAAGACATCCTCATTCAGTAACATGCAGCTATGCGTCCCAAGGCATCCTCATTCAATAACATACAGCTATGCGTCCCAAGGCATCCTCATTCAATAACATACAGCTATGCGTCCCAAGGCATCCTCATTCAATAACATGCAGCTATGCGTCCCAAGGCATCCTCATTCAATAACATACAGCTATGCGTCCCAAGACATCATCATTCAATAACATACAGCTATGCGTCCCAAGGCATCCTCATTCAATAACATACAGCTATGCGTCCCAAGGCATCCTCATTCAATAACATACAGCTATGCGTCCCAAGACATCCTCATTCAGTAACACAGCTTTGCGTCCCAAGGCATCCTCATTCAGTAACACAGCTTTGCGTCCCAAGGCATCCTCATTCAATAACATACAGCTATGCGTCCCAAGGCATCCTCATTCAATAACATACAGCTATGCGTCCCAAGACATCCTCATTCAGTAACATGCAGCTATGCGTCCCAAGGCATCCTCATTCAATAACATACAGCTATGCGTCCCAAGGCATCCTCATTCAATAACATACAGCTATGCGTCCCAAGACATCCTCATTCAGTAACATGCAGCTATGCGTCCCAAGGCATCCTCATTCAATAACATACAGCTATGCGTCCCAAGACATCCTCATTCTCGGGAGGTCCAGGATAGGTCAGTTGAAACTTAGATACATCAAGGTGATATAGGATAGCATTTTTAACACTCCAATGGTTAATAGTTGAAAAACAAGTCCAGGGTCAGATAAGGCTGCCTTCTTTCATCTCCTTGGTTTGTTTGGAAATCAGAGATATCATTATACCAGGCAATCAGGGAAGACAGCAAGCGAGGTTCTGGCTCTCCAAGGAGAACGCTACTGCCTTCTGCACAGACTAGGTCTTGATGAGAACGCCAGCAGACATATGTTGTAACTTCAGAAGGTATCAACAGGCTATACAGACCCAGAAACCATGACCAGTGCTGGCAGATTGAAGGGGTTTGGCACTATGTTTATGTTACTATGCTACCATATTAATCTCCATTATGTAAGCACTTTCTATAGTCCACTATACTAAACAGATAAGTCTATCTGATACTGTGATAGGGAATGCTCACAAGGATTCACCTTTTTTGGATAGGAATATTTATTTAATCTAACAGCAAAAATAGTTCTGAATCAAAACTCATTTTTAACTTCAGTGTATCCAAAGTTTCATTTATGATGGTCAGTATAAAGTGTATGGGAGGCATATTCAAACCAGCTGAAACATACTCAGCCCAATATTCAGTGGCACTAACCAGTTTATGCTGCTGAAGATCACCACAGAGTGCACAAAAAATGCCCGGTTAAAACCAGAGCAGTCTGTGGGCGGATCGGGGGCTGACATTCAGATGCTATGCTGGTTAAAGTTAGGTCCTAACATTAACTGGTTTTTGCTATCCAGTTAGAGGCTGAATATCACCACTGACCAGACAGTGATGCTGCTATGTGCTGAAGCCAGATATTCAGCACCAGAAACCAGATATGTTTGTTTGCTGAATATTCAGGTTTAATTTAAAGCACTGACAGTAGATAGCCATCACCACTGAACATCAACCATTACACCTTTTTATCAATAAAGTTTGTTTTGTTTACAAATATAATTGGATCCGACAAAAACATTGTGAGAATGTGTTTTCCTGTCATTGCCAACACTCACAAGAAAGCACTTACATAGGCAAGAGAGGCTCCAGTCATGGACTAAGATGGTGCTAGTCTGAAATATCCTAAGACATAAGAAGAACATAATAGATAAACATTTCTCTTTACTTCAAACCAGGACCTCAGTATTGAACTGACTCTGCCATCAATCCAAATCTGTCTACCCCCTCTGAGCCCACGAGCAACCTCTGCCAGGGTCAGAAAACAGGTCGTCCCTACTGCCTGACCAAAATGGATATGCATCCTCATTTCATAAAGAACAGTGTATTCTTTGGATGACGGTAATCAAATAAAATGGATGGCGGTCATCCCTCGAGAAACAGAGCTGTCAGCCTTGGAAGGAGTTACGACTTCAGGATTTATCACACTCTGATTTGTTTACTTCTGGGCAAGATGTCAAAGATGGTCAGCTTAAGCTTCTGATTTCCTTTTGAGCTATCTGATTTCATTTATTTCTGACATAACACACGCTCATGGTGAAGCAGAGAAAATCACAGTCATAAGACAAACATTATAAAAGCTAAAAGGGGAAGACAGACATCAGCCAGAAAGAAGAAGGAAGAAAGGGCGGTGAGGATCTGCTGCCATGCGGGGAGGGATTGCATGTCTATTGCCCCTCCTCCCATGTTAACCCTGGGCCTCACCAAAAATTGCATTCTGGCTATGCCCTGAGTAAAACCAAGACCAGATCAGCATGTCTGGTTCACCTGGAGGTGAGCTGGCAACCCTAGGGCCAAAGGGAGCAGTGAGGCCTACATACAGCAGTGGCAACCCAGAATTACAGCTCTTTGTGTGATGGTTAACCAGACAAAACTTGAGAAGGTGCTGGCTGCTGGCTAAGCAGCTGCTCAGACATAAAATACTAAGCAGGATGCTGACCTTTCACAGTCCAAGTGTCAGTTCAGATCATTAGCTGTAACTAAATAATTAAGCAGGGTGACTGAATAGGTCCAAAGTTCTTTAGTGGCCATAACATGGCTTGGCTAGATAGCAGTGGCTGGTATATGTATCAGATGAAAATATGGGGTCCACAAAAAAACAGCGCTAACCACTCGAACGAGCAGAAACAAAGACAGGAAGCGGCAGATTCAACACCCAATGACTTTATTATAACCAAATAAGTGGCTTAAACCCAACACAGGCCGTGTTTCGTATATCACTTCATCAGGGGCTATCAGGACACACTAAAAAATAAATTATAAAACCACATTAATATAATAAAACCTAAAAACAATAAATATGCAGAAAAGTGGGGTTAAAATAAAAAATTGTAACGTGAATATACAATACATGTAAAATAAAGGCAGAATTGGACTATATCAAATAACTTAAGTCTCAAAGAAAACACATTAATAAAATTCAAGAAACAATCAAAAAATAATCAATTAAAAACATAAAAAAACCTTATACAATCACTTAAAAATTAATCCTAATATATTAAATAAGCCAACTGCTCTATAGATAAGATGACATATAAATTTATATACATACATATATATAAATATAAATAATTAAATAAATAAATAATTAAAAGCTAATTGGAATACAAGAGAACAATAAAATCACCAAAACATTTATAATTGTACAAGCATATACAACGAAAGTGAAAAAACAACTATATGCAACCAAGAAATAGAAAGGGATGAGGAGACTGAAGGAGTAGGTCCGATTAAGAACTAATTATGCAGATACTGGATAAAACACATACTATAGAGTTGAATATTACCTGTGGGTGTGATGTGCATAGACTTCACCAGGCTCAAAAGAGACAATGGAAGTCGCTATTATCAGAAAAGCTTCTAAAAAATAAATAAAAGCATGAAACTTACGCCAAAATAGATAACTAAATTCTATAAATTATTTTCGAATATTGCACTCTACTTTAAAAAATTATATAAAAATATAGATGAATATAATTCTTGATTTTGAGATATAAAAGGTATTAGGTACTGACCCCATGAAAATATAAATATATTACTGGTTATAAATACTGCCCCCATTAAAAGTTCATGAACATAAACATGAACCAATGATAGAATATACAACAATTAAATGGATAAAAAATAAATCATTCGGAAAAAATTAAAATTATGCTGTAAATATAAGAAGCTTCTAAAACATAATACATATGAACAAAAGGAGAAGGGGAGAGAGAAGGGGGGAAAAAGGGGAGAAGGGGGAAGGGGAGGGAAGGAGGGGGGGAAGGGGGAGGGGGGAGGAGGGGAAAGGGGGGAGGAGGGGAAGGGGGGAGGGTGGGAAAAGGGATGGTGGAGGAGGGGAGGGGGAACTAATTGAATCCGGGCTGACTCCAATATTTAAAAAACATATTTTTAAGAGGAACACCATAGAATAAAAAGGGGACATCGAGCCGTGCTCAAAAGGAGTGTAAATAAACACATCGAAACATTCTTATCTTTCTTGCCTTTACAAAATCCGATGGACACCTTGTACCACGTTATCCACTCCGAGATTTTGACACAATGTTCATAACACCTTAAGAGTAATACATATTGTGTTATTATAGCATCGAAACCACAGGGTGCAAGGAAGATCTGATTCAGGCACTAAAACAATGAGCGCGTTCATAAGTCTTCAAACTAAAGGGCATTGTAAATTTCTACAAGAAGACTGAACCGGCTGCCAAAAGTCCGTTTGAAGTTGCATATGAGGAGAGCCAGATCAGACGTGTAAAAAATTCCAATGGATAAACTCAAAAAAGCCTTACTCTTAAAAACAATCCACATTAGAAACCAAAAAGGCTGTTAATGAAAGGTTATAAATAAGGAACTACACCCAACCAAAGGGGAAACACAAATCCTAATCCATCGCCTTAAAAAAAGTATTTCAAGCAAAAAACTGCTATAAAATCAAGATTAGAGACAGACATAAATAAAACACTAAAACTGTGATGATGAATACACACAATAATGTCAAGTTTTTAAATACAGAGCCTACTACATTGTATATTTTTTTTAAAAACTTAAGGGCTACCGACCAAGCAAATCACCTGCAAAAAGCCGTTTCGAGTTTCTCAAAGAGATGAAGAACGCCAACGCATGCGCATTAAAAAAGGGGGACCAAACCGGAAGTGTAAAAAAACATGTGAATAAGTCATTGATTGCCTAATAAACCATATTTTAAAACAAAACACGTTAAAAACTCAAGAGGCCATTAATAAAAATCATTCATTCCACCCAATGGAGATCACAAGTCTTTATCCATCATTTAAAAACTTCACAGGATAAAATCCTGCCGATGAAATCCAAAACCGATCAAACATATACAAAAATGTGCTCAGAATATTAAACCCCTAACTACAATTACAACTCAAGAGGCCATTAATAAAAATCATTCATTCCGCCCAAGGGGGATCACAAGTCTTTATCCATCATTTAAAAACTTCACAGGATAAAATCTGCCGATAAAATCCCAAACAGGTCAAACATATACTAAAAATGTGCTCAACGCTAGAGAATACTGAGGATATTAAACCCATAACTACAAATTGCAAACAAACAAATTTTTATAATATTACATAATGGAACCTAATTAACTGACCTTGGGAATCCCGAGCAGGGGAGGGGGGAGGGAAGGGGAGGGGAGGGGAGGGGGGGAAGGGGATGGGAAGGGAGGGGAGGGGAGGGGGAGGGGAAAGGGAAAAAGGGGGGGAGGGGGAGGGGGGGAAGGAGAGGGAAAGGGAAAAAGGATAGGGAATGATTCTTCTCGAGCCAATGTTGGACCAGTGGTTTATCCTCTTACTGAAAGAAAACCCCTCTCAAATTATAAAGGTCAATACCAGTGTGGACACTGCTCTGTATGTACACATTCTCTTCCGATTTGAAAGTTCTTCACACATCCCATTACCCAGAAAAAATATTACATACATGATCACTCCAATTGTGACACTACAAACGTAATATATGTAATTATATGTCCATGTAAGATGCTATATGTTGGAAAAACCAAACGAACAATACGTGTCAGGATAGCTGAACACAAGAGTAGCATTAGAAGGAAGTTGGAGGATAAACCACTGGTCCAACATTGGCTCGAGAAGAATCATTCCCTATCTGATTTACGTTTCTTTGTGATAAAGAAGGTGATACCCAATTGGAGGGGCAGGGACAATGATAAGACATTATTAAGGCTTGAACAGAAATATATCTTTTTGATGGACACGTTCACTCCTCGGGGTTTGAATTTAGAGAAAGACCTATCCGTGTTCCTTTAGGATACTTTTTCACAAGTTATCTAGTGTTTTACATTTTAGCTGCAGTTTCCGCATACTTCCCCCCTTTTTCCCCCCCTTTTTCCCCCCTTCTTCCTCTCTTCTTCCCTACCCTTTTCCCTCCCCCTCTCCCCTCCCCCCCTTTTTCCCTCCCCCTCTCCCCTCTCCCCTCCCCCCCTTTTTCCCTTTCCCTCTTCCCCCCCTCCCCCTCCCCCTCCACCTCCCCCCTCCTTTTTCCCTTTCCTTCTCCTTCCCCCCTCCCCCTCACCCTCCACCCCCTCCCCCCTCCCCCTTCCTCCCCTCCTCTCCCTTCCCTCCCCCCCTCCCCCCTCCTCCCCCCTTCCCCCTCCCCCTCCCCTCCCCCTCCCCCTCTCTCTCCCTCCCCTCCCCCTCCCCCCTCCCCCTCCCCCCCCCTTTTTTCCCTTTTCCCCCCTCCCTTTCCCCTCCCCCTCCCCTCCCCTCCCCTCCCCTTCCCCCCTCCCCTCCCCCCTCCCCCCTTCCCTCCCCTGCTCGGGATTCCCAAGGTCAGTTAATTAGGTTCCATTATGTAATATTATAAAAATTCGTTTGTTTGCAATTTGTAGTTATGGGTTTAATATCCTCAGTATTCTCTAGCGCTGAGCATATTTTTAGTATATGTTTGACCGGTTTTGGATTTTATCGGCAGATTTTATCCTGTGAAGTTTTTAAATGATGGATAAAGACTTGTGATCCCCCTTGGGCGGAATGAATGATTTTTATTAATGGCCTCTTGAGTTGTAATTGTAGTTAGGGGTTTAATATTCTGAGCACATTTTTGTATATGTTTGATCGGTTTTGGATTTCATCGGCAGGATTTTATCCTGTGAAGTTTTTAAATGATGGATAAAGACTTGTGATCTCCATTGGGTGGAATGAATGATTTTTATTAATGGCCTCTTGAGTTTTTAACGTGTTTTGTTTTAAAATATGGTTTATTAGGCAATCAATGACTTATTCACAAGTTTTTTTACACTTCCGGTTTGGTCCCCCTTTTTTAATGCGCATGCGTTGGCGTTCTTCATCTCTTTGAGAAACTCGAAACGGCTTTTTGCAGGTGATTTGCTTGGTCGGTAGCCCTTAAGTTTTTTAAAAAAATATACAATGTAGTAGGCTCTGTATTTAAAATCTTGACATTATTGTGTGTATTCATCATCACAGTTTTAGTGTTTTATTTATGTCTGTCTCTAATCTTGATTTTATAGCAGTTTTTTGCTTGAAATACTTTTTTTAAGGCGATGGATTAGGATTTGTGTTTCCCTTTTGGTTGGGTGTAGTTCCTTATTTATAGCCTTTCATTAACAGCCTTTTTGGTTTCTAATGTGGATTGTTTTTAAGAGTAAGGCTTTTTTGAGTTTATCCATTGGAATTTTTTACACGTCTGATCTGGCTCTCCTCATATGCAACTTCAAACGGACTTTTGGCAGCCGGTTCAGTCTTCTTGTAGAAATTTACAATGCCATTTAGTTTGAAGACTTATGAACGCGCTCATTGTTTTAGTGCCTGAATCAGATCTTCCTTGCACCCTGTGGTTTTCGATGCTATAATAACACAATATGTATTACTCTTAAGGTGTTATGAACATTGTGTCAAAATCTCGGAGTGGATAACGTGGTACAAGGTGTCCATCGGATTTTGTAAAGGCAAGAAAGATAAGAATGTTTCGATGTGTTTATTTACACTCCTTTTGAGCACGGCTCGATGTCCCCTTTTTAATTCTATGGTGTTCCTCTTAAAAATATGTTTTTTAAATATTGGAGTCAGCCCGGATTCAATTAGTTCCCCCTCCCCTCCTCCACCTTCCCTTTTCCCCCCTCCCCCCTCCCCCCCTTCCCCTTCTCCCCCCTCCCCCTTTCCCCCCCTCCTTCCCTCCCCTTCCCCCTTCTCCCCTTTTTCCCCCCTTCTCTCTCCCCTTCTCCTTTTGTTCATATGTATTATGTTTTTGAAGCTTCTTATATTTACAGCATAATTTTAATTTTTTCCGAATGATTTATTTTTTATCCATTTAATTGTTGTATATTCTATCATTGGTTCATGTTTATGTTCATGAACTTTTAATGGGGGCAGTATTTATAACCAGTAATATGTTTATATTTTCATGGGGCCAGTACCTAATACCTTTTATATCTCAAAATCAAGAATTATATTCATCTATATTTTTATATAATTTTTTAAAGTAGAGTGCAATATTCGAAAATAATTTATAGAATTTAGTTATCTATTTTGGCGAAAGTTTCATGCTTTTCTTTATTTTTTAGAAGCTTTTCTGATAATAGCGACTTCCATTGTCTCTCTTGAGCCTGGTGAAGTCTATGCACATCACACCCACAGGTAATGTTCAACTCTATAGTATGTGTTTTATCCAGTATCTGCATAATTAGTTCTTAATCGGACCTACTCCTTCAGTCTCCTCATCCCTTCCTATTTCTTGGTTGCATATAGTTGTTTTTTCACTTTCGTTGTATATGCTTGTACAATTATAAATGTTTTGGTGATTTTATTGTTCTCTTGTATTCCAATTAGCTTTTAATTATTTATTTATTTAATTATTTATATTTATATATATGTATGTATATAAATTTATATGTCATCTTATCTATAGAGCAGTTGGTTTATTTAATATATTAGGATTAATTTTTAAGTGATTGTATAAGGTTTTTTATGTTTTTAATTGATTATTTTTTGACTGTTTCTTGAATTTTATTAATGTGTTTTCTTTGAGACTTAAGTTATTTGATATAGTCCAATTCTGCCTTTATTTTACATGTATTGTATATTCACGTTACAATTTTTTATTTTAACCCCACTTTTCTGCATATTTATTGTTTTTAGGTTTTATTATATTAATGTGGTTTTATAATTTATTTTTTAGTGTGTCCTGATAGCCCCTGATGAAGTGATATACGAAACACGGCCTGTGTTGGGCCACTTATTTGGTTATAATAAAGTCATTGGGTGTTGAATCTGCCGCTTCCTGTCTTTGTTTCAGATGAAAATATGGCCAGGGACATATGGTTAAAATCAGTCCTGTGCTGGAGGGGACCTCTTGGAACTCTTGTCAGCCCTTCATTTAGGAAAATACAAAAATGTGTCACAGCAAGTGAAGCAGAGCTGGTGAGGGTTGCTTGTTAAGAGATTGTCAGTATGTTATTGTTGTTAAGTGCTGTTGAGTCTGTGTTGACTCATGGCAACCCTCTGGATAGTTGTCCATAGCTGCTGTTATTCTTTCAGTCCATCTCATTAGTGGCCTTCCTCTTTTGCGTTGACCTTCTATCTTGCCAAGCATGATGTCTTTCTCTAATGATCTATTTCTTCACATGATGTGTCCAAAGTATGAAAGTCGAAGTCTTGTCATCTGAGCTTCTAAAGAAAGCTTAGGTTTGATCTTCTCTAGTACCGACTGGTTTGTTCTTCGGGCAGTCCATGGTATACACAGTATGCGCCGCCAGCACCATAATTCAAAGGCATCAATTTTCTTCCTGTCTATCGTTTTCACTGTCCAAGTTTCACATCCATATGATGTTATTGAAAATACCATGGCTTGAATGAGTCGAATCTTTGTATGGAGAGAGACATCTCTATTCTTAAGAATTTTGTCTAGGTCCTTCATAGCCATTCTGCCAAGTGCAATGCATCGTCAGATTTCTTGACTGCTTGTTGCTTCTTTATTGATAGTTGATCCAAGTAGGTTAAAGTTGTCCATGATTTCAATTTCTCCATCAATGATGAACTTATTGATTTTGCCAGTTGTCATAATCTTTGTCTTCTTTACATTAAGGTGCAGGCCCATTTTAAGACTATGTTCCTTGATCTTGAGAAGCAAATGTTTCAGATTGTCTTCACTTTCAGCCAGTAATGTGGTATCATCAGCATACCAAAGATTGTTGATGAGTCTTCCACCAATCTTCACACCTCTGTTGTCTTCATACAATCCTGCTTCTCTGATGATTTGTTCTGCATATGAATTGAATGGGTAGGGGGAATGTATGCAGCCTTGTCATACACCTTTGCTGATTTTAAACCATTCTGTTTCTCCTTGTTCTGTTCAAACTGTTGCTTCTTGATCAGTGTAAAGAATGATCAGGTGTTCTGGTATACCCATGCTTCTTAATGTGGCCCAGAGTTTCTCATGGATTACACAGTCAAAAGACTTGCTGTAGTCGATAAAGCATAAATAGATATCCTTTTGGTAATCTTTAGTCTTTTCAAGGATCCATCTCACATCCGCGATGATGTCTCTCGTTCCTCACCCTTTCCTGAACCCTGCTTGCACTTCAGGTAGTTCTTGTTCCAGGTATGGCTGTAGTCTCTGTTGAATAATCTTCAGTAGAATCTTGCTGGCATGTGGCATCAGAGCGATTGTGTGATAATTTCCACTGTCTGTTGAATCACCTTTCTTTAGTATTGGTATAAACACAGATCTTTTCCAGTCAGTTGGCCATGATGTTGTCTTCCAAATTTCCTGGCAGAGCCTTGTAATGTAACAGCTGCATCAGTTTGCTGTAATACTTCTATGGGAATGCCATCAGTGCCCGGTGCTTTGTTCTTTGATAAGGCTTTCAATACTGCTTCGACTTCTTCTTTCATCACTAATGGTTCTGGATCATAAGGTACAGGTTGAAACGGCTGTTGGTCCACTTGATCTTTATGATATAAAAACTCTGTATATTCTTTCCAGTTTTTCTTGATCTTCTCATCATCATTCAACATAGATCCTTGAGCATCTTGTAACATTCCAGTTCGAGACTGGAATTTTTTCTTTAACTCTCATAGCTTTAGGAAAGCTGATTTTGTTCTTCCTCTAATGGTTTCTGCTTCTATTTCCTTGCATGCATCATTGAAGTACTTTTCCTTGTCTTGTCTTGCTGCATGTTGGAAATCTCTGTTGAGTTCTGCGATTGCCTCTCTTTCTCCTCTGGCTTTAGCTTCTCTGCATTTCTGGGCAATTTTCAGAGTTTCTTCCATCATCCATTTTGGCTGTTTTTGCTTTTTCACCTTTTGTAGAGACTTCTCGCTTTCTTCCAACACAACCTTCTTGTTGTCATTCCACAACTCTTCTGGAGTTCTATTATTTTTATCTAAAGCAGCAAATCGATTTTGCAGGCAGTCTTTAAATTCCAGTGGTATATTCTCAAGGTCATATTTCGCTACATTCATAAGTGGCTTGCTCTTTTTCAACTTTAGCTTGAGTTTGCATACTAGTAGTTGGTGATCAGCTCCAGGTTTTGTTTTTGTTGATGTCATAGAGCTTTTCCATTGTTGACTTCCACAGATGTAGTCAATCTGATTTTTGTACAATCCATTGGGTGAAGTCCATGTGTACAGTTGCCACTTGTGTTTCTGGAAGAAAGTGCTTGAGATGAATAGATCGTTTGTCTTGCAGAATTCTATCAGTCTTTCTCCAGCTTCATTTCTGTTGCCAAGTCCATATTTTCCAACCATTTTGCCTTCTTCTTTGTTGCCAACTTTTGCATTCCAATCACCCATGACTATCAGCATATCCTGTTTGCATGTTCTATCAATTTCAGCTTGTACTTTTTCATAGAACTCAAGAATTTCATTCTCTTCTGCAGCTGTTGTTGGGGCATATACTTGAATTATAGTTGTGTTGATGGACTTTCCTCATAGACAAATAGAAATTAAGCATTCACTGACTGCATTGTATTTCATTATAGTTCCTACAAGTTTCTTCTTAATTATAAATGCAATACCATTTATTCTTTGTCTTTCATTTCCAGCATCGTAGACCATGTGATCATCTGATGCAAAGTTCTCAATGCCAGTCCATTTCAGTTCGCTGACATCCAACAGATCAAGTTGTACATGTTCCATTTCATTCTTGACCACCTCCTACTTCCCTTGGTTCATGCTTTGTACGTTCCATGTCCCAATATGTAAGATATGCAGCTTCTTATATTACCTGGGAAATTAAGAATATGCAATAATGGAGAGTAGTTCCAGTGCCTTTTTGAAGCTATATCCCCCACCCAAGTCACTAGAGGGCAGCAGAAGATTATTCATGGGTGTACTTCTGGCTTTTACCAATTTTCCTATGGCTTTATTTTTTGTGAAGGATTCTAGGTTGTTGCTGCTGAACGGTAGCTTGAACAATGGGCATGCAAACTGTCCCCCTTACTGGAAAGTCCTCCATCTCAGCATAAGAACAGCAAAGAACGCAACAGCGCAGCTGCCACCCGACTTCATATCATAAAGTGGTGTGATTGCAGCCTGTGCCAGTCCACTTTAATGTCAATTAAATAAAAAGAAAAACAAAACAGGAAAATAAGGTGATACCTTTTTATTAGACTAACTACATTTTTGGACTACTTTTCAAAGAAGAAGATTTTATCCTTTGAAAGCTAGTCCAAAAATGTATTTAGTAGAATAAAAAGGTATCACCTTATTTTCTTTTATTGTTTTTCCTTGTCATAAGGAATAGGGTAATCTAGCCTAGGATCTACCCTGCTCCATGCCTGCACGTCTATTTTATTTTTCCCCTTGAGAAAGTTAATGGGACAGTACAAACTAGCAGTTCAGGCATAGAACAGGGCAAAAGGGAATGCTTGAGAATTGCTGGGCTTGGTAGTCTCCTCCTTCCTGTTGTGCATCTGGCTGAAATGGAGCCAGTGTCTACAGGGCTAGACCACGACGAGTCTTCATTCACAAACACACAAGGGCTTGTCCCTTCTTTTATTACATACAGTACCTTGTAGTCAGTTTCACAGGCCACATTTCCCTCCCCAAACAAATGCCCACGTACAATGACTCGGCCCACCAGATGTCATCATTGTACAATGACTGAGGCTCCTTCCTTTCAGGGTTGCTGCTTCTTCAGGGAGTAGAAGTCAGACCTGGGAATCGGATCCAGACCCTTTGCAAGGCAGCGCACAGCACTGTCACTGAGTCACTAAGCCAGCCCAGCAGGGAACGGTTTACAACTCGCAGTGCTGTTTGAGATATTTCAGTTTACTTAGTCACACAGTAATAAGTCAGGAAAATGACTGTGATAATTGAAATGAGAAGTGTAACATGTTTTCTGGTGATAAGTTGATTTTAGTGACAGCAGTGTCATTACAAGCCATGCTGGGCTGGTAGGACATGTCTCTGTGTCCTGCATCAGAATTTACTGCAAATACAACCCCAGCAATCAGCTTTCTTTGCCTCCCCTAGTAAATGGGATCAGAGCTGGACACCTGAATACTGACTGAGCTTTTGACTGGTAGGATGTGTCAGCAAAACTTTAGTAGTTTTCAAGTTTCTATAGAAAACTCTGTTCCATGCAAGGTTCTTTTTGAGGAGGTACGTGGGGGTATCAGCACCTTTTTCATTGTCTGCTAAAATTGACCCCTGGTCCTCATGTATTAATGATAGTATGAAAGACAGCACCTTTTTTCTAGGAAGAATGTGCTGGTTACAGATTTCTCCATGGACAAGTAGGATTCGTCAGCCACACTTGGTGACATCCTCCGACGGCGCCTGCTATCCATGGAGAACTCCTTATAGGTAAATAACCTCGCTATCTCCACTTTCTTCTGACTCCCAAAGATGTAAATGATTCTGTCCAAGGGATGCACACAGCCCAGCACTGGAGCAGTGGGATGAGTTTGTTGGACTTTGGCAAAAAATGCCCAGGGCAGATGTGAAGGTAGTGACAATCCTTAGCTTGGATAAAGGTTGCTCACACTGTGCTTTTTCCATGGAAACTGCTGGGTATATTTCTGGAAATCTAGAACAATGGGGGTTGTTTGCTAATGGGCGCTAAGGTGTTGCACCTAGTGCAGCAATAGCACTGAAACCATAGCGTGCTGGGTACAACACCTCTGCATTAACTGTTCAGGGCGTGAAAAGCATTTCCCTGAGTTAATGCACAGTCCTGTCCCCTAGTGCATGATGCCCACTCCCCTACTTCACCCACTTGCACCTCTAATGTAGGTTGCACACTTAGACCCCATTAATAAAAGACCCCCTATGTGTGCAAGTGCCTTGTCCTCCCCAACCCCATTTCCAGAAACTCTTTTCCAATACACGCCTGCATGTGTTCAGCAATCTTTAAAAGCCCAATTTATGTGTTTAAAATCCTATTTAATATTGGAAATATTTTTGAAAATTGCTCTCCCCATCATCAGATCCATCTCCAATATATTTTCAGTCAATTTTCCTCGATTTTGACCCTTGTTGGGAGAATCAGGAAGTGATCAGAGTCATAAAGAGTGGCCAGTTGAAGAAGTCAATGGCCAAACATTGTATCCTATCTGCAGTGGAGGGAGCTCTGACCGCCCAGCTTTGGAGATCCAGAAATGGGTAGAAAGAGGATAGGGAGGTTTCATTTAATGTTTCCTTTTGTTTATGTAGCAACGTCTACATTTTTCCCTATTCTTTCAAAGAGAAAGATTGTGGAGTCTGTGCAACTAATCCGACCTTGCGCTGCAGTGTGAGGTGATGGAGGTTGGGTCTGCCTGTCTTTCAGTGTCGGGGGGGGGGGGGGGTGGTGTGGTCTCCTGCATTACTTTGGAGGGAAGAATAACATGCACTGTCTCTAATGGCCAAGGATCTTCCAGTCTTTCTCCATAGGAGTCCTTGTTAAAGAAGAGGGGCTAAGGAAGCAGCCTTCCTGATGGTCAGCAAGGACATACCACATGGACTGTTGTTGCCATAAGCTATCTAGGCTTGAGAAAGTAATCTGTTGAAGGGGAAGGAAATAAGTGAAAGTGAGTCATGACCCCAGAATGGAGGATTAGCCTAATTTATTTTATTTACATTCTCTTATATACTGCACTATTCTGCATCAGTGTGGTTTACATTGAACAAACTGAAATTACATTGAACAGGGCATTATAACTTGGAAATAACTATTTTACAGGGAACATGGAGGGTTAAGTGGCTTGCCCAAGACCACAAGGAGCACCTGTGGGACTAGAAACCCCAGTCCTTCTGGCCCAAGGTTGCTGTCCTCTAGTGGGATTTGAACCCCCCAACCTTCTGGCCTGAAGTACCTTGCCCCAACCACTAGGCCACTCCTCCACTCTAATGACAGAGTAATGGGCTTGAGCAAGGGGTGCCAGGGTTCAAATCCCTCTGGTGCTCCTTGTGATCTTGGGCAAGTCACTTAATTTTTCATTGCCTAGATTGTAAGCCTCCAAGGGCAGGAAAATCCCTACTGTACTTGAATGCAGCTTGCCTTCAACTTCTGGGAAAAGGTGTGAGCCAAATCCAGTCCCCTAATAAAAGATCTGTGCTAAAAGAGCAGCTGAGAGGAATTCCCTGTCATGGCTGGTTTTAGGTGGATGAAACCAAGCAATTATCCTGGGTCTATGCCAGGAGATGTCAAGCCTGCTCAAAACTGAAGACGTCACAGCCTGTTAGGAAGCAATGGAATCCCTTGCCAAATTTCTACCCTGGGCCACAGTATGTCTAACACCAGCCCTGATCCCAGGCACAGAAGGTGCCAGAGCTAATTTTCTTCAGAAAGGTGAAAAAGCAAAAACGGCCAAAATGGATGACAGAAGAAACTCTGAAAATTGCCCAGAAACCCAGAGAAGCTAAAGCCAGAGGAGAAAGAAAGACAATAACAGGACTCAACAGAGATTTCCAACGTGCAGCAAGACAGGACAAGGAAAAGTACTACAAAGACACATGCAAGGAAATAGAAGCAGAAACTATTAGAGGAAGGACAAGATCGGCTTTCCTAAAGCTACGAGAGTTAAAGAAAAAGTTCCAGCCTCGAATTGGAATGTTACAAGATGCTCAAGGTTCTATGTTGCATGAGGCTGAGAAGATCAAGGAAAGGTGGAAGGAATATACAGTTTTTATATGATAAAGATCAAGTGGACCAACAGCCGTTTCAACCTCTACCTTATGATCGGGAACCATTGGTGATGAAAGAAGAAGTTAAAGCAGCATTGAAAGCCTTATCAAAGAACAAAGTACCAGGCATTGATAGCATTCCCATAGAAGTATTACAGCAATCTGATGCAGCTGTTACCGTACTTACAAGGCTCTGCCAAGAAATATGGAAGACAGCATCATGGCCAACTGACTGGAAAAGATCTGTGTTTATACCAGTACTAAAGAAAGGTGATCCAAATGACTGTGGAAAATATCGCACAATCGCTCTGATCCCACATGCCAGCAAGATTCTACTGAAGATTATTCAAAAGAGACTACAACCATACCTGGAACAAGAACTCCCTGAAGTGCAAGCAGGGTTCAGGAAAGGGCGAGGAACGAGAGACATCATTGCAGATGTAAGATGGATCCTTGAAAAGACTAAAGAATACCAAAAAGATATCTATTTGTGCTTTATCGACTATAGCAAGGCTTTTGACTGTGTAAACCATGAGAAACTCTGGGCCACATTAAGAAGCATGGGTATACCAGAACACCTGTTCGTACTCTTGCACAATCTGTACATTGATCAAGAAGCAACAGTTTGAACGGAACAAGGAGAAACAGAATGGTTTAAAATAAGCAAAGGTGTAAGACAAGGCTGCATACTTTCCCCCTACCTGTTTACTTTATATGCAGAATAAATCATCAGAGAAGCAGGATTGTATGAAGACAACAGAGGTGTGAAGATTGGTGGAAGACTCATCAACAACCTTCGCTATGCTGATGATACCACATTACTGGCTGAAAGTGAAGATGAACTGAAACATTTGTTTTTCACAATCAAAGAACATAGTCTCAAAATGGGCCTGTACCTTAATGTAAAGAAGGCAAAGATCATGACAACTGGCATATTCAACAGGTTCATTGTTGAAGGAGAAGAAATTGAAATTGTGAATAACTTTAACCTACTTGGATCAACTATCAATAAAGAATCAACAAGCAGTCAAGAAATCAGATGACGCATTTCTCTTGCCAGAATGGTTATGAAAGACTTAGATAAGATTCTCAAGAGCAGAGATGTCTCTCTCCATACAAAGATTCGACTTGTTCAAGCCATGGTATTTTCAATCATGCAGTGTTGGATTAGAATATTCAGCCAAAAATCATCAAAAAATAGTATGTCCAACAACAATTTTCAATGACCTCATTGTTGAAAATTGTTGTTGGACATACTATTTTTTGATGATTTTTTGCTGAATATTCTAATCCAACACTGCATGATAGTGAACGAAAATTTTTTTTCTAATCATTGAGAGCTCGTTCAATTAACAGGGGCCAGAGAACATTAATGGTATTTTCAATAACATCATATGGATGTGAAAGCTGGACAGTGAAAAAGGTAGACAGGAAGAAAATTGATGCCTTTGAATTATGGTGCTGGTGGCGAATACTGTGTATACCATGGACTGCCCGAAGAACAAACCAGTTGGTACTAGAGGAGATCAAACCTAAGCTTTCTTTAGAAGCTCAGATGACAAGACTTCGACTTTCATACTTTGGACACATCATGCGAAGCGAGAGATCATTAGAGAAAGATATCATGCTTGGCAAGATAGAAGGTCAGCGCAAAAGAGGAAGGCCAGCAATGAGATGGATGGATATAATAACAGCAGCAACGGGTACCAGTATGTCAACAATGAGCTGCCTGACTGAAGACCGAACAATTTAGGATAGCTATCCAGAGGGTCGCCATGAGTCGACTCCGACTCGACGGCACTTAACAACAACAACAACAACAAGGTGAGTGGAACCCAAAAGGTGCATCCCATCCCTATCACCAAGGAACCCAGGGCTGAGGTTCAAGGAGTGGTCACCCCAGTGCATCCCAAACATCTGATCAGGGGGTTATTTTGATTTTGAGCTGTTTGCTGGAAAACAATTCCAAAGTTTGCTCTCTTGGGGAGAAGAGCAACCTTTTCTCCATTTTTCTACCTTTAGCTAGGAGGTGTTTTTGTAAAAGTTGGTTTCTCCCCCAATCCATCTAGACCTTCTCATTTTTGGAGTTTCCCCCATGATTTTCTAAGTGCTTCTGGGGCCACCCTCATCCCTTTAGCAAGAGGTGCAGCTATGTATACTATTTGCTCTGTGTTTCAGTATGTCAACACAAAATGAATGTTTTTGTTTTTTGTGTTGTTTTGGATGGGAAATGATATGAAACCAGACACAAATACTGGATTTTTCTATGTCATTTTAAGCTACTGCATTTCCCTAAAAGAGGACAGGAAAATAAACCAGCCAAGCATGCCGATTAGCATCACAGCCGCAAGGAATGCTTCTTCCATGCTTTATACAAATCCCCTCACACCTGCCCATAAAGTGAATATGCGCTGATTTAAAAGCAGGGCCAGCATTTGCAGCTGAATGGCATCAAGCCTCATCTCTTGTAATAATGGCTTCGTCTTATCTCTCGTCAAACCAGCTAGAGCCTGCAGAGCATCAGCAAACCAGCATTGACACCCATTATTGTGCACACTCTGACTCAATCAGGTTTTAGTATTTTAAAATCTGTCAGGCGTATGGACGGTTGTACATTTTCTTTCTCACTTTACTGTTGCCTTTCTCTCAAAAGTGATCAGCTTGTATGAATTCCCTGCAAGGGCTCCAAACTACATTTCTCCTAGAAATATGTGGGCATGCACTCCAGGAGAGCAGGTTCCGCTCAGCTGCCCAGACTGATGTTCCAGCTGGTTTAGGTTGTCTGTTGCCGGGCAGGAGTTCTGGCGAGCGGCTGGTACCACGCTGGCCTCTTTCATTCGTCCTGTTTATCCTTTTCAGTGGAGAGGGCACAGCTCAGCTTTCCTGTAAGCTGTCTAATACTAACGTGTAGTGCAATGCATGTCCTAATATCATCGGGCCTCAGCCTGATCAATCACAACTCTTGTAACCTGCCAAATATGTTTTATCTCTGCACCCCACCTGTAGAGATCTATGGCTGGACATACCAAAACCAGTTCTACAGCTGTGTTGGCTGGCACAAGTGGAATAGTCAGGAATTTTAGTCTGATGTTTATTCATAGGAAGCTCTCTACTGCCAGTAATGCACTGAAAGATTTATCAGGACTTGCCAGGCTTGGAATTACTGAATTACTACCTCCAAGCCATTTCACAAAGCTGTATGATAAGAGCAGTATTTTTTGTAAGTGACATAAGGCACAATGTAACCCTCAGCAAAGGATGATGTCCAAAATTCATGCTGGCCCTTCTTTATGCTTCACTTTAAAATAGTAAAAATCCCAGTGCATTCCTGCAAAAAAAAAAATCCCATTCAAGTGCTTTCCAGCTTGGGGGTGAGCCGTGGCAGCGGCCTAGGGGTCATGAGAGCAGAGCACAGCACTGATGGGCAGCTGTTCCACACATATGTTGTCGTGCCTTATTGTCAACCTCTGCACTTTGCACACAGCCATCACAAACTCCCTCCCCTTAGAGTCTTGTAGGTTGCTGAGAATTGAAAATCTCTTTCATGAGGTCTTGTTATGAAGAACTGGTCCCCGCTCTATGTCTCTGGAAGCTCTATTGAATATAGTCCAGGTTTGCTAAACCAAATCAGATGTGTTCCAGCAGGTAAGGCGGGGGTGGGGGGAGGGAGAGAGAAGCTTTGAAGCTCCAATCTACCATTGCCCTTTTCCTTAACACCCTTTGCCTAGCACAACAAATTCATGCCAGCATAGTGGCAGTGGAGTAAAGTGAAACCCATGGGCTGATGTGGTAAAGTGTGCTAAGCTTTGTGCACAGGTTAGCTCAGTTTTAGCAGGGCTGTCCCAACCACTAGGAGAACGAGGTGGTCACCTAGGGTGGCAACTTCTGGAGGGGCGGCAAAGACAGGATATTCAAAAATAAACATGGAAGGGGGGGGGAGTAAGAAACATAGAAATATGTCAGCAGAAAAAGGCCATATGGCCTATCTAGTCCGCCCTTCCATATGAACTACTATGGTCCCTCTTTTCCCTTTAGAGATCCTCTGTGTTTGTCCCATGCTTTCTTGAATTCAGATACTGTCCTCGTCTCTACTACCTCCACTGGGAGACTATTCCATGGATCCACCACTCTTTCCGTAAAGAAATATTTCTGCATATTACTCCTGCGTCTATCCCCTCTCACCCTCATCCCATGTCCCTTCATAGCAGAGCTTGCTTTCAATTGAAAGAGGCTCTCCCCCTGTGCATTTATGCCACAGAGGTATTTAAACATCTCAATCATATCACCTCTATTCCGCCTTTCCTCTAAGGTGTACATATTAAGATCCTTAAGTCTGTCCTCATATGCTTTATAATGAAAACCATTAACCATTTTAGTAGTCACCCTCTGCACGGACTCCAGCCTGTTTATATCTTTTTGGAATAGGTGCAGAGGGTGGTTACTAAAATGGTAAGGCTTAAGGTTTGTTTATGATTTCTTGATATACCACCCAGGCTGAAGGACATCAGGTACTGGATACATTCCCCTGTCCCCAAAGGGCTCATAATCTAGATGTGTGCCTGAGGCAATGGAGGGTTAAGTGGCTTGCCCAAGGCCACAAGGAGTGCCTATAGGACTAGAAACCCCAGTCCCTCTGGCCTGAGATTGCTGTCCCCAGGTGGGAATCAAACCCCTGGCCCTTGGGTACCTTGTCCTAACCACTAGGCCATTCCCTCCTTGAGCCAACACTGGGACCATCCCTGTTTTAGGGCACTGCCAGTGCTCATAAGCTAACTGTACACAAAGATTCCAGCATGGTGAATTTAAATTCACTCCAATAGATTGTGATGATGCAATTAGCTAAGCAGTGGTGATGCGAAGAAGTGCGCAGACCACCAGAAGGCTGAGTGCAAGGCCAGTGTGTTAGCGCAAGGTCTGAAGAGGAGTAAAGAGTAGCTCTTTGCTCTGTGCTCAGCACCAGTGAAAGGTTTATGCTTATTTATGCTGTGTACAGCAAGTTTTGCAGCATTATGAGTTATGTGGGGAATATCATTTTATCATATGTGCAGATGTTAAGGGCATACAACCCCAAAGTACTGAACTGCCCACTCCATCGGCTTTTAAACTGCCATTCCACTGGCGGGCCCGCGCCTGAGGGCCTTGCCAGAGAGCCCTTTGGCATGGCCCTTAGGCGTTGGTCCATGGCGTTTGTCCTGAAATGAGCATTGAATATGTGGTCTGGATTGTCATACGCTTATATTATGGTAACCTGCTGTTCCCTTTCTTTTTTTTGCCTATCCTTTTGACTGTTTCTGTCCTCTACTCTTTCCTATCTTACAAATGGCGTTCCTTTCATATTTCCACAAATGATATATTATTGTAAACCGCTCTAATGCTTCGGCCTGAGCGGTATATCAAATTCAAATAAACATAAACATAAACTGAGTATGGCGCTTTGGAGTTTCATGTGCATTAAATGATATTCTGCACATAAATATTAATATACTGTATAGCTATACAGCTGCTGCTAGTGCAGATTCGTGAGTGCGTGCTCTCTCCCATGTTAGCACATGCTTTTTGCACACAGCTTTTGGGAGCAAACTTTCTGTGTTAGAATGTGTTCACTGAGATTTAGTGCATGGCTCTAATGCAGGATAACTGTATAAACCTGCTAATGTGTGCCTGAGCCAACAAATCACAGCACAACCCTCTCCCTTCTTCCCTCCCACCCCACAGGACAATATCTGACCTTGAGATCTTAGAACCCAGGACCCTGAGGCACACAGGTGGATCTTTCATACCTCTTTACTCTTCAGCACAAGTTCAAAGGGATTCAGAGTCCCGAAGTTCAAAGTCCTGAAGCTATAAGGTCCCAGCTGATGGGGTTGGGGGAGTTCTGACTCCTGAGGGGATCACTGTGTGTGTGTAGGGGGGGAGGGGAATCCACAAGGGAGGGTGCCTTGCTCTGTTCTCTCCCCAAACTGTTCTGGAGATACGAGAGCTGCCTTCTGTTAGGTGTCAGCCTACAGCTCCAGCAGTGCGGGGAGCCCAAGGCATTCTGGTACTTGTAGTGCTGCTGCTTTCTCTCCATCCCCAGCCAGGATCTAGCACATGCCTGGGATTGGCACAGTTCTGCTAGGTGGAGAGTGTCTGCCTGCTATTAGGCTAACAACTTGCTTTCAGCCAAAGATATTTTAGAACATTAGGCACTGCTGTCTGTCACAATAGACAATAGTGCATTTCCATATGTTATAATTGCACAACCCCCCTTCCCCCCCCCCATTCTGCTCCTATCTCCTTCCCTTCCTCCCTTCCCCCTAGAATCTTCTCACTATCTCTTTTCTCACCCCCTTCCCTAGCATCTGCTACCACTTGGGAAGATGGATTCCAAGTCCTGAGGGGATCCATAAGGGGGAAGGGTGCTATAGGGATACCAGTCATAGGGAATTTGTGACTGGTAGAGGATCTCAAAGGTGGGTTTGAAGGCAGGGTAAACTTGTGAAAAATCAGAGCTCTGCCCCATCAACAATCTATATAACAAGTGGGAATTGGGGTGGGTGGGTGGGTGGGTGGGTGAGGGGCAGTAAACGCTTTCTTTTAGCACCATTTAACCTTTTTTTAATCTGTCACTTGCAAATCACTTTCTGCCCTATAACGACCATTTTCTCTCAATAGCTCAAACAATCCACTGCCCTCTAACGCAATCTAGAGCTTATGAGAGACACCTACAAAAGGAAATAATGTTAAGTATAAACTGAATAACAGAGAAATCAGCTCAGTTGTACAGGTTTTCCATCTGTGGGCACATCCCACATAGGGAGGAAACTGTGGACAACCTATGTATGTTTTTAAAATGAATTGTTTAGGAGTCCTTTCTCCCCTAATCTAGTTTCACTCCCCTCCCCTTCCCCATGCCTATATTTACTATGGTGAAAAGCAAGCACCCATGTTATACTTTTTCGCCTTTGAAAATCCACTTCATGCAGATGGAGTCAGTCTGCTTCCTTAAATTCATATTTTATATGGGCAGACAGTGACTAGGCTTTAGAAAATCCAACCCATTGGTTATAATTTATTTGGATTTAACTCACACCTGTTTCCTTGTAGTTCAAGGTGAATTACATTTAAGTACGTTAGTTATTTCCCTTTCCCCAGGAGGTTTACAATCTAAGTTCAAACCGGAGGCAATGGAGGGTGAAGTGCTTGAAGCAAGATAACAAGGAGTGTCAGTAGGATTTGAACACTAGCATCCCTGGCTTGCCACCTGCTGGTCTAACTACTAGGCTAGTCTTTCACAACAAGAAAGACCCTGAGGCCAAAGTGCCCAGAGGGAGGGGTGCACATATGATATTGCTGCCTGACCTAAATCCCTGCAGCATTCTGATCTCTGATAGGGGCCTTGAGGAGAGGTGGGAGAATGTCCTGCTCTCTCCCTCTCTTTGAGTGATCTACATGGGATGGAACCAGAGACTCTTGGAAATAACATTTTTGGGGAGAGGTCTGCAGTAGTAGGAAGACAAGGAGTTGGTCTCAGGCTGGCACTTACAGAACTATACAAGTTTTGGAGGGGCAAGGGGGGGGGGGTGCCCGGGGGACATGAGCAGCTCAGGAGCATAGGGCTGGTGAAAGGACATAGGGCAGCTCTGACAAACCTTCTGCTTTGAGCTCACCCATATTAATTGTCAGCCCTTTGACAGCCACACCTTCCCCAAGATTCTGATCATTAAGCTCAAGAGTTGTGATCACCCCAACCAGAGTGATCCTGAAAAGCATATAATTGGACATCATGGGGGTGGGGGTGGTGGATATTCAGCAGCGGCGGCTAGTACTTCTAAAGTGGTTCGTCGTTGCTGCCAAGCTTTGAACCCAGACATTCAATGGCACTGCCAGTTAGCTAAAGTGACAAAAATTAGGTGCCTAACTTTCACTGCTTTACGAAAACTGGCTAGTGACTGAATATCGCCGCTAGCCGGTTATCCCTGGGTGCCACCCTTGCAAAGCCCCAACACTAGTTGGCTAGCATCAAGGCATTTAGTGGAAGCTCCCAGAGGTATCTGGCTGCTCTATCAGCGTTAGTGCCGTGGAATATCCCATCACAGGTCTGCAAAGCACCTGAAAGGCTTTGAATATCAGCCCCCATACTTTACAGACAAGCCTTTGCTTGGTAAACATAAAAAGAGAATGAGAGCAAATTTCCAAAGGTCATTTACCCATCCTCCCTTGGGGAAAAGTATATGTGCTTATAGTTTGGGTGGCTCTCAGGATCTACTGTGTGTTGCTTTCGCTGAAGCTGCCCCCCAAGAACCTGCCACCCTAAATTACCATCCAGGCTTGGATGTAGCCATAGGCAACATAGGCAATTTGCTTAGACTGACAAATTTTGAAGGCACCAAATGCGCTGACCCAGGGCAGGCCCGTCCATTGAGCAAGAATGTTGTTTGCACAGGGCCCCATGTTTCAGGGGGCCCCGCGCAAACAACATTCTGAATTAAAAGACCGCCGGTAAATTTAAAAATAAAACTGGCTGCTGCTGCTGCTGCTGCCACCGTGGCAGTGGCAGAATCAAGTGTCCCATGCCCCCTCCCCCCCCCCCCCCGCCTGCCCGGCAGAGCTCTCAGTCCCCTCGGCACTGGCTTTCAGAGCCGCGAAGGGAGAGTTTCTCTCTCGCGGCTCTCTTAAGCCCATTGGGGCTGATGGGAAACAGGAAATACCTGTTTCCCATCAGCACTGGCGGACTTAACAGAGCCGCGAGAGAGAAACTCTCCCTTCGCGGCTCTGAAAGCCGGCGCCAAGGGGACTGAGGCTCTGCCAAGCAGGCAGGGGGGGGGAGGGGGCATGGGACACTTGATTCTGCCGGTGGCAGCAGCAGCAACAGTAGCCAGGTTTTTTTTTTAATTTACCTGGGCTGATGGGGAGGGGGGGGGGGGGGTTAGGACTGGTTATGGGCTATGGGCTGATGGGGGGGATTAGGACTGGTAATGGGCTATGGGGGGAGGTTAGGACTGGTAATGGGCTATGGGGGGGCTAAGACTGGAAATGGGCTGATGGGGGTTTTAGGACTGGAAGTGAGCTGATTGGGGGCTTAGGACTGGCAAAGGGCTGGGGGATGCTAGGACTGAAAATGGGCTGAGTGGAAGGGGGGCTTGAACTGCAAATAGCTGATGTGGACGGGGGCTTGGAATGGAAATGGGCTGAGTGGAAGGGGGCTTGAACTGCAAATAGCTGATGTGGACGGGGGCTTGGAATGGAAATGGGCTGAGTGGAAGGGGGCTTGAACTGCAAATAGCTGATGGGGAGGGAGCTAGGACTGGAAATGGGCTGAGTTGGGGGGAGCTAGTACAGGAAATGGGCTGATGGAGGGGCTAGGATAGGACTGGAAATGGGCTGCTGGGGGTGTTATGATTGGAAATGGGCTGTGGTGGGGGCTTGGATTGAAATGGACTCATGGAGGGGCTAGAACTGGAAGTAGGCTCATGGGGGGCTTGGATTGGAAATGGGTTGAGTGGAGGGGAGCTAGGATTTGGCATGAGCTGATGGTGGGTCTACGAAAGGACTAGAAATGGGTTGATGGGGGGCTAGGACTGGAAATGGGCTGATGTGGGGACTAGAAGGGAGTGGATACTGGGTGGGGCTGGGACTAGAAGGGAGTTGATATTGGGGGAGGATTAGAATGGGATGGGGCTGGGAGAGTGAAATGGAAAGGGGAAAAATATTTTGTGTGGGAGGGAAGAAAAATCTACAATTGGCTGGGTATTGGGAGAGTAAGTGGGAATTGAGGATGGAGGGGTAAAATTTGAGTGGATGAAATAGGAATGAGGAAAGAGCAAAAGGAGAAAGATTAGTATGTTAAAGCAGATGTAGAAAGAGAATGGAAAAAAACTAGAAGAGAGAAGAAAGGACAAATGGACAGCAGATGATGGAGAGGTAGCAGAAGACATGAAGAAACCAGAAGAAAGTGTCTGGAACAATTGCAACTGAAAAAGAAATGCTCAAAAAGTAGAAAAATATCTCTTTATTTTGAATTTATTAACTGGAATATGTCAGCTCTGGGTAATGTACATCATTAACGTCTGCGCTTTGTTTAGTACAAGAGGAAATTAATTTAGTTTTATTTCTAAAGTGTTGTTGTACATTCCAAGTTTGGCTTTTGGGGTTCCCAGTTTAATTATTGTCTTCCTGTTTCTAAATTGTGATTCCTTGTTTGGTGATGGTCTATGTTCTGCATGTGTAACTGAGCTGAGGTATTCTGTTTATGTAATTCCTATTTGACATTGCCACTTGTTCTCTTTCCCCAGTAGGTCATGTATTGTTATTCTCTGAAATGTATTGGTTTAATATTTGCAGTGTTGCCTTTTGATAGGTAGGGTATGGTGCTTTGTGAGTCCTGGTAGTGCTGTTATGATACGGCAGGTTTGCTATGGGTTTAAATGGGCAGTGTTTGTAGTAGTTCCTAATGTGCCTGGCGGTACTGTATTATAGTAATGTAGAAATCTTTTAGTCTTTCTTTATCCATACACTCATTAAGAGGCATGTTACTAAAAGTTAGTGTATGGTAACATTATGCAAATGAGTCATTTATGCAAATGAGGCCCCGCACCGAGTCTCCGCACATGGCCCCACACCCCCCTTGGGCTACCCCTGAGCTGACCTAAGAAGAGCTTACTCTTGCTGTCTTTGGGGCCATGTGGATTTGCTGCTTCAGAGAGGTGCTACTGTGACATTATGCTCTCCCTTTGACCCTCTTCTGGCTCTCCAAGGAATCTACTATCTGCTTTTGCCTACTGGTGCCAAAGTTTTAAATCTGGTCGTGTTACCAACTAGTCTCCCCAACGGTTAAACCCAGGGCCGGATTTAGCTAGAGTGAGGCCCTACGCCAAGAAAAATTGTGGGCCCCCCCCCATGTCCCCGTGCAGTCCTGGGCCCCCCCTGTGCAGTCCTGGGCCCCCCCGTGTCCCCCCCGTGCCTCCGTGCAGTCCTGGCCCGCCCCGTGCAGTCCTGGGCCCCCCCATGCAGTCCTGGCCCCCCGGACAGTATCGCGGCTGTCTGAGGGGCTTCAGAGGGAGCCGGGGAAGCCCGCGCGAGGCCCCGGCTCCCTCTGTACAGCCGCCAGCGTGAAGAGCCTTTTCCTTCACGCTGGCGGCTGTTTCTGTGAAGCCGGGAATGCTGGGAAAGGTTAAAGGGCAACCTTTAACCTTTCCCAGCATTCGCGGCTTCACAGAAACAGCCGCCAGCGTGAAGGAAAAGGCTCTTCACGCTGGCGGCTGTACAGAGGGAGCCGGGGCCTCGCGCGGGCTTCCCCGGCTCCCTCTAAAGCCCTCCGGTGGGCCCAGGGGCAGCCCAAGGGGGGTGCGGGGCCATGTGCGGAGACTCGGTGCGGGGCCTCATTTGCATAAGGTGTCTCATTTGCATAAATATTTGCATAATGTTACCATACACCAGAGCTACTCAATTCCAGTCCTGGTGGTCCACAATCCTGCAGGTTTTCGGGATATCCCTAATAAATATGCATGAGATATATATGCATTGGAGGTATCCTGCCAACCTGACTGGTTTGTGGCCCTCCAGGGCTGGATTTGGAGACCCCTGCTTTACATCTCTGTCATTTAAGATTGTGAGTGAACAAGGTACAGATATCCTAGACATCAAAAGGGTAGATAGAATGTGTCACATTCCTCCTCGATTCTCACCACCACCAAAAAGTTGTCTAATAGATAATATTTTGGTGGTGGTGAGAAGCAAGGAGGAATGTGACAAATGCTATCTAACTTTTTTGATGTCTTGGACATCTGCACCTTGCCCACTCACAATCGTAAATGACAGAGATGTAAGGCAGGGGTCTCCAAATCCAGCCCTGGAGGGCCACAAACCAGTCAGGTTGGCAGGATATCTCCAATGCATATATATCTCATGCATATTTATTAGGGATATCCTGAAAACCTGCAGGATTGTGGACCACCAGGACTGGAATTGAGTAGCTCTGCCATACACTAACTTTTAGTAAACATGCCTCTTAATGAGTATATGGATAAAGAAAGACTAAAAGGTTTCTACATTACTATAATCCAGTACCAACCGCCAGGCACATTAGGAACTACTACAAACACTGCCCATTTAGAACCCATAGCAAACCCGCCATATCCTAACAGCACTACCAGGACTCACAAAGCACCATACCCTAACTATCAAAAGGCAACACTGCAAATATTAAACCAATACATTTCAGAGAACAACAATACATGACCTACTGGGGAAAGAACAAGTGGCAATGTCAAATAGGAATTATATAAACAGAATACCTCAGCTCAGTTACACATGCACAACATAGACCATCACCAAACAAGGAATCACAATTTAGAAACAGGAAGACAATAATTAAACTGGGAACCCCAAAAGCCAAACTTGGAATATACAACAACACTGTAGAAATAAAACTATAAATTAATTTCCTCTTGTACTAAACAAAGCGCAAAAAATTAATGATGCACATTTCCCAGAGCTGACATATTCCAGTTAATAAATTCAAAATAAAGAGATATTTTTCTACCTTTTGTGCATTTTTTTTCAGTTGCAATTGTTCCAGCCACTTTCTTCTGGTTTCTTCGTGTCTTCTGCTAACTCTCCATCTGCTGTCCATTTGTCCTTTCTTCTGTCTTCTTGGGGTTTTTTTTTCCATTCTCTCTCTACATCTGCTTTAACATACTAATCTTTCTCCTTTTGCTCTTTCCTCATTCCTATTTCATCTACTCAAAATTTACCCCTCCATCCTCAATCCCCACTTACTCTCCCAATACCCGGCCAATTGTAGATTTTTTATCCCTCCCACACAAAATATTTTTCCCCTCTCCATTTTACTCTCCCAGCACCATCCCATTCTAATCCTCCCCCAACACCAGCTCCCTTCTAGTTCCAGCCTCACCCAGCATCCATTCCCTTCTAGTCCCTGCATCAGCCCATTTCCAGTCCTAGCCCCCCATTAGCCCATTTCCAGTCCTAGCCCCCCCCCATCAACCCACTTCCAGTCCTAACCCCCCATCACCCCATTTTCAGTTTAAGCCCCCCCTATAACCCATTACCAGTCCTAACCCCCCATCAGCCCACTTCCAGTCCTAACCCCCATCAACCCATTTCCAGTCAGCCCCCCATAGCCCATTGCCAGTCCTAACCCCCCCCCCATCAGCCCACAGTCCATTACCAGTCCTAACCCCATCAGCCCACCTGAAGTCCTAACCCCTCCCCATCAGCCCATTTCCTGTCCTAGCCCCCCCCATAGTCCATTATCAGTCCTAACCCCCCATAGCCCATTATCAGACAGCCCCCATCAGCCAACAGCCCATTACCAGTCTTAACCCCCCCATAGCCCATTGCCAGTCCTAACCCCCCCATCAGCCCACAGTCCATTACCAGTCCTAACCCCATCAGCCCACCTCAAGTCCTAACCCCTTCCCATCAGCCCATTTCCTGTCCTAGCCCCCCATAGCCCATTACCAGTCCTAACTCCATCAGCCCACCTTCAGTCTTAATCCCCCAACCCATTACCAGTCCTAGCCCCCCATAGCCCACTCCCAGTCCGAATCCCACCAGCCCATTTCCAGTCCTAATCCCCAGCACCCAATTTTTAGTTTAAGACCCCCCCCATAGCCCATTACCAGTCCTAAGCCCCCATCAACCCACTTCCAGTCCTAATCCCATCAGCCCATATAGACTTAGCTCCCCCATAGCCCATAGCCCCCCCCATAGCCCATCACCACTCCTAACCCCCCATAGCCCATTACCAGTCCTAACCCCCCCAACAGCCCACAGCCATTACCACTCCTAACCCCCCCCCAGCCCATCACCAGTCCTAACCCCCCCAACAGCCCACAGCCATTACCACTCCTAACCCCCCCCAGCCCATCACCAGTCCTAACCCCCCAGCAGCCCACAGTCATTACCACTCCTAACCCCCCCAGCCCATCACCACTCCTAACCCCCCCAACAGCCAACCTCCTTTACGACTGCGACCGGCCCTGACCATTTGGTGTCATAACCCCCCAACAGCCCACAGCCATTACCACTCCTAACCCCCCCAGCCCATCACCAGTCCTAACCCCCCCAGCCCACCCCAGCCCAGCGAATTTTTTTTTACAAAAAGAGCTGTCGCTGCCTCTGCCGGGGCCGGGGCCGGGGCCGCCGCGGCAGAATCGAGTGTGCCGCGGGCCCCCCCTGCCCAGCAGAGCTTGCCCTCCCCGGTATCACCTCTCTCAGCTGCCTCCCTCCAGTCACACGCGCCGGCTTTCAGAGCGCGAGGGAAGAGTTTTTTCCCTCGCTGCTCTGTTTCAGCCCGCGGGGGCTGATGGGACTTCCCATCAGCCCCTGCGGGCTTAACAGAGCAGCGAGGGAGAAACTCACCTCGCGCTCTGAAAGCCGGCGCGTGTGACTGGAGGGAGGCAGCTGAGACTCGAGAGGTGATACCGGGGAGGGCAGGCCAGGCTCTGCTGGGCAGGGGGGCCCCGCGGCACACTCGATTCTGCCGCGGCGGCCCCGGCAGAGGCAGCGACAGCTTTTTTTTTGTTTGTTTTAATTTTAATGATGGATCAGAATGTTTTTTGCGCGGGGCCCCCTGAAACGCGGGGCCCTGTGCAAAAAACATTCCCGGTGGGCCCTTGCCAGCTGTGGGCCCTACGCCACGGCGTACGTGGCGTATAGGCAAATCCAGCCCTGGTTAAACCAGTCCTTCAGAAGCAAGAAAAGCATCTTCCAGGGGGCATATTTACTGATGACAAGAAAACATCTGGATACAAGATAGTAAAGAGTTGGTTGAGTGTTTTTCTAGGCAGGGGTCCCTTTAAAGAAATCATATGAGATTAAAAGAAAACTGAAGCCTAATCCAATCCCGAGTCCAGACTGTTTTGCACTGGCATCAAAAGGCAGGCTGCTGAGATTCTAGCAAATTCTCTAGCAGAACCCCAGGGGGTAGTGTTTGCTAATGAAGCGCTTTCTGGGAGCAGAGAGGCAGACATAAATCTGCATATCAGAATGCCTGGAAGGGAGGGGTTGGAAATGAAAGGCGGAAGACCAAAGGCAGGACCCCAGACTGGGCAGCTGTGGTCTGTGTGGCATTGTTGGGGTTTGTCTGAGCAATGCTTTTTCTGCGCATTGAAAGCAGGCTGTTACTGGAAGCTTCTATGGGGGGATCCTTTTGGGTCCTGCTTATCAGGAGGGGCAAGTGAGTCCACAGAGAAACCACTCTTCAGAAGGATGAGTTTAGTTCTTGTTTAGTTCATGCTTGCCATTTTGGTGGCTTCAAGACTTCCTTTATTCTCTGCAAATAAAAGTTAACAGACTTAAACAGCAAAATATAAAGTGAGAGCTTTGATTGGACTAACTTAAAACGTTTCTTCGCTATCTTTGGGATTCTAAAGAACACAAAGAACAAAAGATGCATTACCAGAAAATAATAAGTGAATCATAAATCGCCTTCCATTGATGGGGTAGGAGGGTTCATGGGCCATGAGAAGGTGGCAGGCAGCAGTTTTATAGCACATAATAAGCTAAGAAACACACGGGTTTTGTTGATTTTTGTCCATTCTGGAAGTGTCCGATCACTTAAACTTGAAAAGTTCCTGAATTGTTTGAAAATGTTCTTTAGCACTCTGAAATTACGGGAGTTGGGTCATGAAGGTATCCTCTCCCCAGGGACGTGTCACCTTTGTCTCTCCCCCTCCCCCCCCCCCCAATGGTGTTCGCTTCTTGTATTTAGCTTGTCTCTAGCAGCCTACCCTCCCTCTTTATATCTTCTCCATTGAACGCTACATACGGTAGTACTTCAGAGGAGTCATGTCAGCATGTGAGCTCAGCTGAGGAAGGGGCTGTCGCTCTATCAGGATAGTGGGGGATGGACAGTCCGGGCTTTGGGCTTTTGATCCCTTATCCTAAAGCATTCCAGTAGGAATCCAAGACAGAGGCCGTGCGAAGGGGCGCAGGGAAAACTGGTCAAACCAGTACCTCAAAGGAGGGACTTGAATGTCACCTGATAAGGGTTATTCCTGAATGTAGCTAAATGCAAAGAAATGGTCTTCTAAAGGTTACGCTGCTGTTTGGCAAGGAGCAGGCCTTTGCTACAAAATCCGGCGGTTTAGACTGAAATATCCTTCTTTCTCAGAGGCCATGTGATGCTTAAAACTAACTCCTCGGACGTGCTAAGCAGTTGCAGGGGAAGATCGGTTTTGTTCTTATACTCCAAGATATATTAATCATTAACCTGTATTTCTAGGGTTTTTGCTAGTGAATGATTCACAGAATAATTTTGCAAACCTGGGCTGCCAGATGGGGGGAGGTGATTGTGCTATGGCCCAGGGCTTGATTTGCCCTGATCTCCCTGCCTCACCCCCAAGATTAGGTCGGGTCACGATGGCTTGTGCATTCTACAGACAGCGATGGTGCGAGGTAGCAAGATGGGAAATGAGGTGTTTCTGGGTGTGTAGTGTACAAGTTCAGAGCCTGATTTGCAGGCAAGAGCTCAGCTCCCCAGGTCCCTGTCCCAGACCAGGGTAGATTCTGCAATAAGCCTTAGACATTTCTGTGGCCACCTTTCTGAAATTCTGTGACACGGGAGCATAAATGTGTGTATATTTGCATACTAAGTAATGCACATTTTATTTTTAATCCATGAAAAATAAAACAGTATCTTTTGATCTCTCTCGGATGTCTGAGTGATCTCAGTAGGAGTTGGACATGGGGATAGAATCTCGAGGATGGAGATGAAAGGAGGGGGAACATCTGAGATGAGGAGGAGAGAGAAATCTGGCATAGAGGAGGGAGGGGAAGAGAATCAGGGATGGAGAGAGGATTTTGGAAGGGACAAAAGGTAGAGAAGAGGATGCTGGGGGAGAGATAAGAAGCAAGGGGGGACGACGCATGTGGTGGGAAGAAGGCGACGGTGAGAGGATTCTGGGGGGAGGGAAGAGAGGCAGGGGTAGATGCTGGGGAGGGGTTGGAGGGGTGTTGCACAGATATAAACGTATGGAAGTGCACGATTGTGCATTGTGGCAGACAGCAGCGTATAATGTTGCTGGGAAACACCTTTGACTGAGAGCAGGCTCTTCGCCCAAGCCCCCCCCCCCCTCCCCTCCCAACCCTAGCAGAGCTGCGCAGATCGCAGGAGGACTACGAGGACCAGAATGCCCCGGGCTCCGTGCGCCGCCGGAGCTGCAGGAAGGCGGCTCTCGCCTCGCCGGCAGAGCCCCGGGAGAGAGCGGAGCGGGTGCAGCATGGACACAGCCTGCGCCCCCCTCTAGAGAGCTCCGTCGCCCCCGTGCCCCCGGGATGCCAGGCTGGAGGAGGAACCTCACGCTCTGCCTGCAGAGGATGCAGGATGAAGGTAAGCGGGGGAGGCAGGCAGAGAGGTGCCCGGGGAAGCCTGGCACTGCGGGCTCTCTGCCCAGGCCTGGCAGTCGCTCGCTTGCACCATCGGTGCCTTCTGCAAAGTGCAGGCAGCCGCTGGGAAACTTTCCTTCCGTGTCTTGCTGCTGCCGTGGGGTGGGATTATTCCCTCTGTGGCTAAACTGCTGAATCACAGGAATGATGCTCTACCGGGCTTCAGCTTTACTTCCGATCACTTGCTGCATGTCGTTCATTGAAACCCGAGGCGGCGGTGCCCGTTCGCTCTTCCTGGCTCTGGGTGGATGCCTGATGTTTCCCTACAGATTTCCATGTCCGTGCAAACTCCCAGTAACAGGCGATCGATAGTGAAAAGCAGGGGTCGTAGCCGTAGCTCACTGAGGAGTGGACAGGGGGTGTTGAGGACACAGAGATTTCAGACTGAGCATCTCCTGCAGCTCTGTAACTTCTGGAGGGAATTTTCACACAGACCTTGGAGTGTGCAGGTTGCGCTTTTCTGTGGGGGAAGGTAGTTTCTCTCGCTTAGATTTCCTTTTTTTTACATGCTTTGGGAACAGATGCAAAGATTTCTGTATTACTGCCAACTATAACCCCCCCCGTCTCTCTTTCACCGAAGGCTCCTATGGCAATGACTTTTGAAAGATAAACTATTGCTCCTTATTCACTTTGGCTCTCATGGAATAGGGGCCAGTCAGTGTAACAAACGCTGATGGTTCTACTTTCGCTGCAGTTCCAATGTAAACGTCACAATCGTGCATTGTACTGTTTGAAACAATTCAAACTACGGTAAAATGCCCGATGGATTGGAGGCATCAGTGTGGCTGCTGGTAAACTCTGCAAAGCTGGCAGTACTCGTTTCTAAAGCTGCTTTCCACAGCATTAGGGTACATAACGCCATACAGAACGGTGCTTGAGAGCTATTTATTTATTTTATTTAACAGGTTTTTTTTATACCATTTTATCATTTCAGTCAAAGTGGTTTACATTGTAACTTAAACTTGGTAATGTATATTAAACAGGGATGTTGATAACTTGTTTTTTTTTCCTGAGGCAATGGAGGGTTAAGTGACTTGCCCAAATCTATGAGTCAAGCTGAGCAATGCACCCAGGTCCTCTGGGCAAGGAGCTAATGAGCGCAGGGTGAGGATTGGGGTGGTAGGATAGTGCTCTCTCTCAGGGCCGAGCCATCCACTAGGCCATCTAGGTGGCTGCCTAGGGTGGCCGGCATGGGTGGTCGGCAGCGGCAGCAGCGGCACACATGGGTGGTTGCACTGCCCCCCTCCCAGCTGCTGCCGATTCCATTTGGGAGGGGGAGGTGAGTAGCAGCAGTATTTTCAAAAGCGGTGGCAAAAGGTTGCCGCTTTTGGAAATATTGCCGCTGCCCATCTCCCCCTCCCGAGATGGAATCAGTGGCAGCTGGGGGGGGGGGGGGGGTGGCGGCAGCAGTGGGCCAGCCCTGCTCTCTCTGCACAGCAACCATCTTCTGCGCTAGAAAACAGTGGAATATTCCGGCCCTCTGATGGCTAATTTACATACCAGTGATTGTTATGTTGAGGTTATGGAAGGGGCGGTATAGAAAAGCGCACAAATAAATAAAATAAAATGTGGTCCAATGTCAGATGCCAGAACTCCTCCAATCCTGATTCTGCCACAAACTCTGCTTGACTTCGGGCAGGTTTCTTTGATGTGTCTGAGTTCTAATCCCCATCCTGCCACTGAATATATAAGACATAGTGAACTTTTGCAGAAGCTCTTCCAAAGTATTTCAGTGGAAGCAAACACCTGTTACAGTACTGAGACATCAGTTGAATCCTTTTCATTTCTTGTATAATCTGTTCATAGTGATTAACTGCCTTGTGAGAAATGGTCTAAAAGATAATTGCAGTGGGTTTCTTTCCTCCAGGTTTCTCTGTTGCTCTCTCCATCCAATCTCTCAAGAACGATTGGAGCCACTGATAAGCCTTAAAATCTGTGTTTATCAGTAGCAGAAGAGCTGCTTTTCTCTTTCACACAGTAGAGGAGTTCATTCTGTGCTAGGACCTGACCAAAAACCAGGCTGTACTGCTTTCAGACCCCCACCGACTTCCACATATGCATCCCATTGCCACAACACAATCTGCTCAATCACCCTTACCTAAAAGGGCAAATTAGACACTGGCTTATACTGTAACTAGTGGACTAAATTCTGGGTCTTGAGCAATGGGGTGATTGATGATTACTTGTTTTACAGTCTTTATGGGAAAACACTTTTATCTTCCCATTTGGGAATGCCTTCCTGGGACAGGGGCTGGGGGTGACTGCAGGGCCATTGCAAGGGTATTGGTGTCCTAGGCAAATCTTTAACCCTATGTCCCCTTCCCAGATCATCACAACACCATCCCTCCTACAACAGTCCTGTACAAATGCATAATTGGAGAACATACTTTTAAAAATGAAACCTTGTGTGTGTCCACTCTCCCTTCAGGTGAAAGAAAGTGCTGATGGCTCTTTGAGTTTCTGTGGCTCTTGGGATCTATTGTTTTCCTTTGACTGTTGCTGTCTCTGAGACGGTGCTCCCCTAGATGACAGCCTGGTTTGCCGAGTGGTCGGAGCCGGTCTTGGGCGGTTGGCTCATGAGGATTGGATTCAGAGTAGCTGACTGGCTCGCTGGGGCAGGGGTAGGGGGGACTCACGGGGCGGTTGACATGCTCTTCAATATGCAGACATGACATGGGTCTAGTAAACAATATGTAAACCTTACCCCATTTAAAGCTTTCTCCAGCTGAGACCCTAAGTCAGAATGCTCCAGTCGCATGAAGGAGGGCTCATTTCTGCCCCCTTATTGTTTAACATCTTCCTCCATCCATTGGGGTAATTAGTAGATCAGCTGGAATGCCAGTAGTTTATGTATGTTAACAGTATCTACATGAGATTTCATAGCAGCATGATAAAAGATGTCAGATAAAGACCAGCACGGCCTATCCAGTCTGCCCAGTAAAGTACTCTTACTTTGGGTTGTAACTGCGGCTCCATGCAGGATACCTCTGCTCTCTGCCTTTATTTTGGGCTGTAACTGCCGCTCTATTTGCAGTTTTGGAGAGGGCTAAAAGCGTTTTTGTTTAAGAAGCTTTTGGGCCGTTTTAGAGAGGTGTTGGATGATGGGTGGGTGGGAGAGTATGCTGAATTTCTTAGTTTGACTGAGGGATGGTTGCTCTTTGGGGTTCATGGTGATTATGGTTTTCTTGTTTTAACATGATGTGATATTGTGCTATATAGTTTTTATTATTGATATAGATTTGTTTGTGAATGTTTTATCTGGAAACTTTTCAATGCATATTTGGTTAGGTGGTTTATAAATCAGTAAACTAAATAAGTATGTGGTCTCAGTTTTGGGTATGATTCAAAAGCCTCTTGTGGGATTTAGGCTCACAGCTTTTGCACCCAGGTGTAAGGGTGCTGGCTGCCGAGTCATATAGTAGTACAGCAGAGTAAGAAATACGGTGAGAGATCAAATTAGATGGCCAATAGCGGCTGAACAAAAATCCGAGAGTCAGGAGTTCAACAGGGTGAAGCGGCAGAAGATGAAAGAAACACTCTTTTAAACAACTCTGTAATTATGCAGCCAATAGCAGATGCTGTATAAAGATCAAAGGAAAATAAATGTCTAGCAGTTCTTGATTGATCCGCTCAGAAACAGAAGTGGCCCAGCGGCTTACTGCATGGTGCCCGAGATCCATTGTGTGACCTCATGTGGGTCACTCTCTCGCTTCATGTCTTTGGACTTTCCCTTTAATTCCTCCTTTTTCTCTATTTCTTTTCTTGAACATGAAAATTATCCAGAGAACATGATGGACCTGAGCTGTCAAGACCACTTGGGTCCTTTCCTTAAATGTGACTGTAAGAGCAGGGCAGTTATCCATACGTCTGGTGATCGTATGTGCTCCGGAGGTGGCTGCATGGTTATAGGTTATAGTTATGTTTATTTAATATACCGCAATATTGAAAAAACAATCTATGTGGTTTATGATATTAAAACATCAAGAAATAAAACAAAAGAACATAAAATAAATTACATGCATCTTTCTGAAAAGATAAAGATCTGGTTAGTTAAGGAATACAGTGTAACCCAAATTGTTTGCCAGATGAGCTCTTTGGGGAGTTTATGGACCCTACAGAATTTAGGTTTAAGTGATGTGGCAATATCATTTATTTATTTTGGTTTTATGATTGTTTTAAATTGCTGTTGGTTTATGTTTTTGCAAAGGTGATATCAAATGTAACATCCCATAAACCCCTCCCCCCAAAAAATTGGGGACAATTATTCTTATTCCAAAAGCTATCTCCCAGAAACTGCTCATGGGGGAGATGGCCACTTATGATAAGAATGTGAAAACAGTAGAGATAAATTAAGTAGTTTACTGTTGAATGTTCAATAACAATACTAGTTGTTGATGAATGTGCTGTGCGGATGTGAACTGGTGAAAAAAGTAAGCAGGGAAAGCGGTCTTCGGATAAATGTAAAAATGTAGTAATAAAAAAAATGTTTAAATACATCGAATAAAAGTAATACTGGAAGTTTTTTTTCTGACTGATGATGGACTGTGCAAAGTGATCTCAATTATGGGGAGAATGGCACTAAGGTCTTTTTCCTTCCATTTATAATAGTTGCGTGTGAAGATTTTGACACCCCCTCCTGAATATTTGTATTTTCTGGGAGGTATTTTTGGAATAAAATGTAGCATAACATACCATTTTGATACCCCAGGTGAGGTGTTTTCATTCTTACCTTCTGGCGATCCCATAGAACTTAATGTCCACATATACGCCACCTCGAGCACTTGGAGTTTCCTAATCTGACTTTTATTATTTCTGTACATTGGAATTCTTTTTTTTTTTTTCATTCCTCATCCCCTTTGTTAGATCAGTAAATTTCACCCACTAGGATCAACATATTTCTGAGCCATCTGCTGGCAGAAAGCCAAAAGTCAAATTTGAAGGAGAGTCTCCAGTAAGCAATATCACCGTTCTTGTGTGCATTGAACCAAAAACGATATACTGATCTCTGTTAGATAGGAAGTAAACACGCATAACATCGAGATGCTGGGTGGCCCCCTTTAGGGGGAGGGGGGAGAATAGGGCACTCCCTTAATTTCTGACATCTCCCATCTCACAGCATCCTGGAACCTTCAGCGCTGATTTCAAATGGCAGAAGCAGAAGTTACAAATATCACACAAGTCACTGGGGTGGGGTCTGGCCAAAAGTCTTCTTCACTTTTGAACTGACTCACTTGGCAGCTCAGCAAACATACCACTAATGCACATGCCATGCATACCTCTCCCCTTGCCATACAGCTGGATCAGATCTTCCAGACCACATGTGAGTTGGACTTTGTGACCCTTTTCAGCTGTGGCTAGATTTGACTCAGTAGGGTGAAAGATCAAAGTTTGTAGTGCAGATTTGTAGTTAATACATAGAGCCCTGTTTACTGAAGGTTAACGCACATTAAGTTCTGCAACTGCCCATTCATTTCTATGGGTCGCTGCAGCACATAACGCACGTTAACTACTTTAGTAAACATGCTCCATAGAGGTATAGGTTCCAATTCCACCACCACCACCATGACCCTAAATAAATCACTTAACCTCTCTGTACTCAGACTTTCATTACAAGTCCTGTGGGGATGGACAGTGTGATAGTGACAGCACTACGGATCAGATGGAATGGGAAAATAGTGAGCAGTCTGCCTTTAAAAGTAAGAGCAAGCCAGGTTCGCATAGTAACAGAATGCTTTCAGCTAGAACGGAGCTCAGCCATAGTGCTGACGTAGAAGCTGAATGCTGCTCTGATGACTTCCACCTGAGTAACCAGAGGGGTGTGGCTGCAGGAGGAAGCCGTTTTAAACCGGCTTCAGATTCAGACTTTAACTCAAGGGACTGGAGGAGTTCGGGAGACTCGAGGAGTTCAAGGACCTGAGGATTAGAAGGAGGAAAGAGAAAGGAAGGCACAGAGAAGCCTCGACAGCAGTCGGAGCAACTCAAGCAGCAAAGGTACACAGGAAAGCAGCAACAAGGGAAACTTGGGAACCCAGGTCAAGTTGAGAAAGATTCTGGAAGGTCCATTTCCTTTAACCCTGAAACACTGGAAGCAAAGCCTCTGTGGAAGCTACCCGAGGGAAAGGTAAAACAGTTTGCCTGCACAAGGGGAGAAAGCTCTGAGTACGGAGAAGCCATTGCCAGTAAAGAAGGTACGTCTGCATTACTTCCTAACCAGAAGCTTGCTGAAGAAATAGCACAGCAGTTAAAAGCTAGTGCCAATAAGAGCAGAGATAGCACGGCTCTGAAAGCTGCTCATATTAGAAACATTCTTACCAAATGCTTTGAACCAGACATAAAGGCTGTAGTGAAAAGTTTAAGTAAGGACCAGTTTCCTGCCTTAGAAAAAGACACTGCTAATGAGAGGGACGACTTCATAGGGCAGCAGCAAGAAGTTATCCACGAGTTGCAGTCTAAAAGTTCCCCAAAGCAGTGCTACAATGATTACAGTGAGGATATGATTATTGACCCAGAAAACAAGTCTGATATATCTGAGAGTTGTGAGATGGACTGTTCTCTGTGTAAGATGGACTTACGTTAAAGTCAACTTTGTATGAGGAAAATACAAAGTTGTTCTGCCTGTTTATTTGCTGTGAAGAAACAGTTTATTACCTGCTTTGTTTTCTGACTTTAATTTGCTCCTGATTTTCCTATTGTTTTGCCGTGCCATGTTTTGAGCCATTGAACCCATGTGCAAGGGAAGAATCCCCAAATAAAAATTTATCTGTTTTAAAAAAAGGACTCTCATGCCACAACACATTTGTTGAATAGCTACTTAAACTACAACTCCCAGCAACCCTTGCTGCTATAGTAGTTAATAAGGACGCTTGAAAACATATAAGAGGTCGCCCTCGCCATAGAGCCATCGGCCCTAGGCGGGGGAACAGGACAACAGCATGTAATAAGTCCCATCCAGTGCTTGTTAGTGTCCTAGCGACAGGAAGAGTCCTTCCCAGAGCAGGTTCTTGTTATTAGAAGATAAAATGGACTTCTTTAACTGACTTTTAAGGAGCTTTTTATGATATCTTTCTTTATAAAGGAAGTCACTGACACACTTCCTGTACAGTCAAGCAAATGAAATTAGACATTATTAATGTATAACCCTCCTGTGCCCGTCCATTAAATATTACTGGAATCAAGCAGAGCTTTATTTTTATTTGCAACACATCTTTCTATATTCCTATTATTAAGGCGAATCCCACTGGTGCATCTTGTGGCCATGTCAGGAATGACCCGGGGGGGGGGGGGGAGGGGTGCTTCTCTGACCTAATTTCTACAGTTTACTGTAATAATAATCAAAATAATACTTGAACCCAAATCACAGGATTAAAGTGAGTCCTAGACTGTGTCTTCCAATGAAGAACCCACTATACATATCATTTTTCTAATCCCACTGGGCATCCGCAGCACTCTGCAGTGGTGGTGCAATATGTCCCTTCCCCAAGGAGCTTACAGTCTGTGTGCGTTCCTGAGGCAATGGACGATAATGTGACCTGTCTGATTCAGAAAGGTGCATCCTGTTAGTGCAGGCGTCTACGTGTCATTTGCATACGATTATCTGTGGCAGTGTGGGTGCCGAATGTAGAAAGGGATTTACCATGAGTGAAATCATTGCGCAGATATCAGTACTAGTGGCAGCGCACAGCGCATTGAAATCCATTCCGAATAGCTGATGATTTGCGGCTCAGATGCAGAGAAGTAAGTAGAAGGCTGAGCCTTTAACGCCAGGTCGGAGGAGACGTAGGGGTTTGCTGAAGAGGTCTGCGGTCAGTGCTGAGGAGGAATTTCCGCCTGTTTCTTGCGTGACAACTCCTGTAGCTTTTTCTGGGCTTTGTTTTGCTGAAGTGAGTCGGGGGGAAACATGCGCCATGTAAGAGCAGTCGCTCTGCTCATAATGATATCGGTGTTCAAAGACGCAGACACTGTATTATTCTGAGCTCTTATGCGCCACATGGCACTTGCTTTTCGGACACAGGACATAGGTACTGCTAACACAGGCTTGCTCTCCTCATTTAGCACAGGCTTTTCTGCACAGCTCATTTGCATGCTATTTGCTTACAGCAATTGTCTGCTAAACCTGCGGCTAGAGCTTTAGCACCGAGGTCTAGCACAGGGTTCTGCTTTGACCCTTATGAGTTTTACACAGACTTGAACATTGGCTTCCCAGGTTCTCAGCTCATGGCTCTAACCACTAGGTCACATCTTCTCCCGACATCGGATTGTAGGGACATCCTGGCTGTGTTGTGAATGGAACTCAGATCTCACAGCTTCAGTTACTTCTCTGCACCTGTTACAGAAGGACTGAGTTTTCCAGGCCCGTTTAGCAGTCCCACGTGCTTATTCATTGTAGATATCCTGAAAACCCAGGTGGCTCTATAGGAGTCACCAGGGCAGGTTGGGAAGTCCTGAATTCAGAATCTCAGCAAATGACAGCACCCAAGCAGTGTTCTTGATCTCTCAGCCAATTCCATGGTCTGGAAGTGGCTGGAGCTGCCCAGCAGGGCGCATATGTGCTACAGTCTATCCTCCCGACCTTAACATGGCCTATCCTTGCGCTGTCATCTGATAAGGACCCTTTAGGGAGGATGATGCTGAAATTAAACATTCCAGGCATTACAGAATGTCTTACTATATTCCACAGGACCATCCGCTCTGCTCAAATACATTGCCATCCAGTTCAGCACAAATGAAACTAATTTCAGATTTCAAAATAAAGTACAAAAATTCTCCTGTGCTCCCAAATAATGTTTCATGATTCTGTTTTAGAGACCAGCTTCAATTTCCATAGGATGCTGGGACTAGTTCTCCATTAACATCAGGCCAGCAAGTTTTAATCACTTTTGGGTGGAGGTTTGCCTGACAATTCAGTACTAATCCAAATAGTTGACTTCAAAAAATCACAAATATTCTTGAAGATGTTTTGAAATTCACCACCAGCTAGGGATGTGCATGGCCATAAAAAGTTTGGTTAGTCTTCATTTTTAACAATGTTTTTGTGACTTTCGTGGTTTTTTTCATGTTTTTGTACACAGTTATCTTAAATGCATACCGTCTATGCACACTAAAACTTTTTTGTGTGTGCAAATCAATCCTGCACGTGTTAATTCATAGGTATACAGATGCACAAATGCTGTGTGTGCACAATTTTTTTTTTAGGTACCCAGATTTATTTATTTTATTTATTTACATTCTCTTATATACCGCGCTATTCTGCATCAGTGCGGTTTACATTGAACAAACTGAAATTACATTGAACAGGGCATTATAACTTGGAGATAACTATTTTACAGGGAACATTTTACAGATGAACCCAATGCATTCTGAGGAATACACTCCCCTACCAATAACGACAGGACTTAGGGGTATGTTTACTAAACCAGGCTAATGGTTAACCCGGGCTATCTGCAACTAGATCCCATTGAATAATATGGGACCTAGTGGCAGATAGCCCAGGTTAACCGTTAGCCTGGTTTAGTAAACATACCCTTTATTGTCACAGTGGGTATCTGTCAAAATTCCCTTAGTCTCTTTACAAAATGTCGGATGAGATAAAGCAAATTGGCAGCCAAGTCTACTTACATCAGTACTTGTCCTAAGGAGGCCACTTCGTGCTAAATGGGCTGTTTGGGCTCAAAGCTACCAATGGCTTTTATGGAGAAATGTCGCATAGCATGTTATAGTCTTACATGCCTTGGGGAATACAACATGCCACAGATATGTTTTCTCTTTCTGGGGCCATCCAGCCCTCAGTTCGGAAAGGGTGGTGGTAGCCTGGTATCTCACACCAGCAAAGGTGACGAAAAAGAAACAAGCCCAAAACAGTTATAGAATTGGAGCAGGGTCAGCATTTGGGGTGTGCCACTTGTGTGGCTGCACAGGGTGCCCTGCAGGAAGGAGTGTGACTTCCTGGTATCCCAGCCTCTTCTGTGTCTTTTCACACCTTGTAGACAGGAGAGTGGAGGAGTAGCCTAGTGGTTAGAGCAGGGTTCAATTCCCACTAGCACTCCTTGTGGCCTTGGGCAAGTCACTTAACCCTCCATTGCCTCAGAAGAAAGGCCTGACAATCTACTTCCAGTGACACTGCCAAGAAAACCCAGGAGCTTCTGGGTCACCAGGAGTCAGAACTGACTCAAAGGAAGAAAGAGAGAAGTTTTTTTGGGAGGGTGAATAATGCCAGGCAAAGGGTGGGGAGAGAAAAAGATGCTGGATAAGAGAAAGACAAGTAGGATGCCGTGTTAAAACTACCACCACGACTGAAGAAGGGAGTGCTGCGTCAAACTACCATTGCCAAAATGAGGAGCTGGGATTTAAATTTTCACAATGGGTGGTGGTTATCCTGAGCTGGCCCTGAATTTGAGTTTGCTTGGGACAGATGCTGGGGGCAAGAGATGACCAGAGAGTGAGACCATAGGCAGGGGGCATTGGATGGGCCAAGAGTTGCTGGTCTGTTGCCAATTATTCCATTATTGTGTAGCTCTCTGCTATCCAGATGGGGCGTCTATGCATTATCACGTGCACAGGGTGTCTGTGGCCATGACGTCCTCTCGTAGTCATTGTAGGGTGCCGGGAAACTACTACTCCAGGAGCTTTCTTTTCTTCTCATTTAGCTCTTTTACAGTATAGGAGTTCTCTTCGGAAGAGAGATGAGGGCCATAGGTTTCATCCTGTGGAAGCAGCAGGCTGATGATTTTCATTCTGAGTGGGCTCACTTCTCCACGCTCACTGGTAATCACTGGAATTAATTGATCTACATTTTTTTCTGTGAAACTCCCCAGCTGTCACACCATGTGGTGCTGGGCAGCTGAGCAGTGAAGCAGACCACCTTATTAAACCACACTGTGAATGAATTTCAGGAGTTTTAATTCTTCTCGCTTGGAGGAAAGAACTTAAGGACGATTGGATGTTTTAGAGTGAATAATTTCAAAGTGCTCTTGTCACTGACCTGCATCACCTCTTGCAGCTGTTCCCTGTTACTTCCTTCTGTCCTCCCTGGCTTAGACAAACTGATAATTATTCACAAGGATCATTTTCACAAAAGCTAGAGCTTTCATAACTTCCTGCGACACTCTTGTGCCCATTTTTATGTGTTCTGCCTTAATAAATGAACACCTGGTGGCCCATTTTGTAACTGTTCTTCCTGCACATATCATGACAGCCATGAACCTCGCTCCTAAGCCAGGGTATGTGGAGTATGATCTCAGTCTCCCAAATCTACTGGTAACGCTTGGCAAAGAGAGCTGCCTTCTGGAGTTCAGAAGACGTAACACATATAGGCAACTTATCAAGGTGTGATTGGAAATTCCTCGTAATCAGAGCCATGGCTCCCAATATGATGAGAAATATTTCTATATCTTTCTGCCACATTTTCCTGGTCTCTGACTGCATTTCTTGGTAGTTAAGGATCTTCTCCCTCTCCACAAGAGGACAGTTTTCATATTTCAACATTTTTTGTTTATTTGGATCCAGTGATGCAGTTAGGTGGGCCTGGAGACCTATGATAGTAGCTCAGTATGTGTAATCAATTTTTATGAAGCCCAGCCCCTCTTCAGCTCTAGGGAGGTACAGTGTCAGCATACGCCAGTTCTTGTACATTATCTCATAGGCATTGAGGAGTTTTCTTGTTCATACATCCAGTTTTTCAAGATCGTTAAGAGGCCACTTTTCAATCCCAAAGCTGTATGAGAGCACAGGAATTGCCAGCTGATTGATGATTTCTATCTGATTCCGTGATGTTAAAGCATTTTTCAGTAACAATTTTAATCTCCTGTAATAGTCTTTACTGATTTTTCTCTCAGTAATTTTAACTTGATTGTCGTTCTTTTTTTCTATTTCTAGGTGTTTATATATGCCTTACTGGCCAAATTTCTTGATGTCACAATCCTCAGTCAAAAAAACTATTTTCAGTTTTGCTCAATTTTTCTCTAAGGAAGGTTGCCTTAGCAAATTTTTCTAGGTCAAAAGTTCATCTTGATGTCATCTGAGAAGCTTTTCACTATACACAATTGTTCTACTAATTGTTGGTCACTGGAACTACTCTTGCTGGGCAGACTAGATGGACTATACTGGTCTTTATCTGACCTCCCCGCCACTGGCCCAAGACCAATCAGGGCCACAAAGAAAGACCTTTAAACAATGGAGCGCCATCAGGTGCCCCCACGCCTGGTGGGCCTGCGCCTGAGGGCCTCGCTAGAGGGCCCTTTGGCGCGGGCCCGCCAGCCGATGTCCAGGCAAAGCCCTAAAATGAAGAGGCCTACACTCCACACCGGTGATTCTACAGACCCTCCAACATATCACAAGGACATGAAGACAGATCACATAACCGCCACTGTGGGGACGCGCCCGAGCCCTGCAGGCCCACACATGAGAGCCAGAGTGGAAATGGTTCTGGCTACTGGTATGCCTACTGTAATTCATATGTAATGATGTTTATGTAATGTATTGTAGTCCCTGTGTTATGTACTCCCATTGGCTACCACTTTGATGTAATGATAAAGTGGTACATGTTTCCCTCAACTTTGTATAACCTTGTATTGTATTGTGACCGCTTTGACTGAAGGAAAAAGTGGGATACAAAACTATTTAAATAAATAAATAAATATACTATGTTACCTTCAACTGTAGAGCTTTAGGTCAGGACTCAACCACCACAGGTGCTTGGTCGCCATGGTGACTAAAAAGTCAGCTCTAGCATCGGGGACTCAGAGCACAAGTGTAGCATTGCTGTGCAGAGATGTTGGAATGGAGGGCTGTTGACTTCCCATTCTCCTACCTGGTCGGTACCTCTGCAGAGCAGCAAGAGCCGTATTTTTACGCTGCTCTGCCTCTCCTCTGGCTGCCTGCCAGAGTTGAAAGCAGGGAACAATTACTTCCTGTATTGCGTGAGAAACAGGACATAGTTGTTTTATACTTTGGCCTGATGCACTTGGCCAGAGCCGATGCAGAAAAGGTAGAGGAGCAGCAGCAGCAGCAGTGAAAATATAGATCCTGCTGCTTTGCAATGAATTTAGAGGTGCCGGGCAGGTAGGAGGATGGAGCTGATGCCGCCCCCGACATTGTTCAAAGTCATCTCCTTCCCCATCTCCCGCATAAGCAACCTTCAGCTCAGTGCTATCCAACACTCACGGCATCAAGGAACCTTCCTCCAACCCTCGTCTCGCCCACATCCCAGCAGAGACTTTTACATTGCAGTCATTGCCGTTTTCATGTGAACATCTTCCTGCAGCTCTGCACTGCTTGATCTGGGGCTGCTCCTGCCTCTATCTCCGTCCCTGGTGGCCCCCACTGAGTGCAGTCTAGCTGCTTGGTGGGCTCTTGCTGAAGAGCTCAGAATTGTTGGCCAGCTTCTCCTTTTGCAAAGGAAGTGGCGTTTTCTAGTTTGGCTTAAACTCGTCTATGCCATCTACTGACCTTTCACATGACTTCCTACATCAACACTTCTAGTAATTCCCAAATGGCAGCGAATACTGTGAACAACTCACACTCACATGTGGATGTTGCCCTCCATTGTGTAATATTCCATGTTTTATGTCATAGAGAAGGGAAGAGAAAGGGATTTTGGATTCAGCTCACACCTTTTTCAGGAATAGCTCAAGGCAAGTTACATTTAGGTGTACAATAGCTATCTTTCCTTGCCTTGGAGGACTTACAATCTATCACAGTGTACCCAGGTCTGTCTAAGACAAATCACAGATACATAATCTTTGCATGCCCATAACCTAAACAGCTTAATGGCTGAAAATGGGGATGATATGAGGAGGCATATACTAAAAAGGTGAGGATGGGAGAAGATCTAATGCTGTGCTCTGGGGATAGCAGATGGTGGAGGTGGCAGAAGAAAGGATCTGATGCTGCAGCTTGGAAAAGAGGGCTCCGAACTAACATAGAAGGGATGGGGGTGGAATAAGGGGTGTAATGCTGTGTCTGGGAGCTGGGGGCAGGAGGCTGAAGCAGAGGCTGGGGGCTGAGAAGGGGGAGGATGAGAGAAAAGGAATGGGACTTGAGAAAGGGTCTGATGCAGGGGCTGAGGGGGGGCTGGGGTATGTGGGTGGATAGATAGATAGACGGGTGAGTGTTTAGGGCTTGGAAATGGGTCTGATGCAGGGGCTGAGGGGGGGGAGCTGGGGTATGCGGGTAGATAGATAGAACTGCGTATGGCGTTTCAGAGTTGCATGTGCATGGCATCTGCACATATGATGTAATACTATTCTGCTTATAAATATTGGAGCAGCTCTTCAAAGGCATTTACACGGTTCACATGTACAGACCATGTAAATGCCGCTTGGAGGGATATTCACCAGCACTAACATGGTTAATGCTACTGAATATCCGTGGGTTCCGCCGCTACACATGTAGTATCATGGCATTACAAGGAGGAGTGGAGATGGCAATATTGAACCGCTGCCCTGTTAGCGACCCGCAGGTAAAGCTGGCACAGGAAAAGCTGGGTGCAGGTAAAGCTAGGCGCAGGAAAAGCTGGCACAGGAAAAGCTGTGTGCAGGTAAAGCTAGGCGCAGGAAAAGCTGGGTGCAGGTAAAGCTAGGCGCAGAAAAAGCTGGCACAGGAAAAGCTGGGTGCAGGTAAAGCTAGGCGCAGGTAAAGCTGGCACAGGAAAAGCTGGGTGCAGGTAAAACTAGGCGCAGGAAAAGCTGGCACAGGAAAAGCTGGGTGCAGGTAAAGCTGGGTGCAGGTAAAGCTGGCACAGGAAAAGCTGGGTGCAGGTAAAGCTGGCACAGGAAAAGCTGGGTGCAGGTAAAGCTAGGTGCAGGTAAAGCTGGCCTATCTTTACCTGTGGGAGTTGATCGGGCAAAGGCTCAATATCGCTGTTGCCCGGTTAGCTTCCACACTGTGTGGCGCCGTGCAGAAGACCCGGATATTCAATTCCAGTGGCTGGATATAGCCCTGGCATTGAATATCGGGGTTAAGGTTCAGCGGTGACAGCTATGTGCTGTAGAAGCATTAGCCACCACTGCTGAATATCAGGTCCATTAATATTGCTATGGGCTGAATAAGATCCCGTGTTATGTGCAGTGGGTGCTAGCGCAGATCCCATGTCATCGTGTGTGTTTTTTGCATACTATTGCTTACAGCATTGGTGAGCAGACTTTCTGCGTTAGGCTTGCATTAGAAAACTGTGTGCTGAGATTTAGTGCAAGGCTCACGCAAAGTAACTGCATCGATCTTGGAGGTGCGGGTTGCTGCTGCCCCTTAGTCTTGTATGGCTTTCCGCTGAGAGATATCCTGAATCTGGGTAGCGTAGGCAGGGATAACTGGGCAGCTGTTCCAAGGCTGCCATCACCCACTATGCTTAATTTCCTTTCCTACAACTTTGTAAGGTATTCCAGGACCAAAGCGTGCAGAGATCTGGGCAGCAAGTGGCATCAGAAAAAGACCAAACTGGCTTATCTAGTCTGCCCCACTTTGGGTAGATGAGCTTATAAATCCCCTTATTCATCTCAACACTAGTTCTGCCCCCCCCCCCCCCCAATATTATTTTATCTGGCACTTGAACCTCTTTCCTCCCTTTCAACCACAAATATGCTCAGCGTCTGTTATCATCTGGCCTGCACCACCTCTGCTGGTAGGTTGTTTCGAGCTTTGAAAGCGAAAGTGTCTGCCGTCGAGTCATTGCTGCCTCCTGGTGGCTCATCCCCTGGTTGTTCTTGGCAGAGTGTGACCGGACTTCGCTGCAGTAGGTCTACAGCACTGGTATTCTGAACTGGTCTTCCAGCCAAGTATTAGCCAGCTTTATTTGTTCATTTAATATTTTTCTATACTGCTGATAAAATAAATCTTCCACTTGGCTTCTAACAGGCTGCTCCAACCCTCTTAGAAGCTCAATGTGATCACACCACTGCTGATAGGGTCATAAGCAGTAACCACCCTTCAGTGCAGGTTACTATATTGGCTACCTCAGGCCTTGACAGATTTTCTTGGAATCTAGGAGCCAGCCTAAAACTTTAGGAGCTGGCCTCTGATACCTATGTCACATTATGCATTTGTGCCTCTCCTCCCTGCCCCCCAAAAAAGATGTATTGCAGTTCTTTTTTTAGGGCCTAATGTACTAAGATTGTTTTCATATTTTCTATGGGAAAGAAAGCTTAATAAATCAGGTCCTTGATGTGCCATTGCATAGTTCCAACAGAAGGCAAGGGCCCCTCTCTTCCTCGCTCTTCCACCACGTTTTTTGCTTTACATATCACCATGGCCTGGTGATATGTGAAACAAAACGAGTCTCTCCTTGCCCCTGCACTTTTGTCTTTATGCAGTCTCTCTCTCTTTGCCATGACTCCCCCAACCTTCATCCAGTCTCTCATTCTTTGCCATGCCTCCCTCACCAGCTTTCCACCATTCTCTCTCTCATATCCCCATCCACTCAAGTTTTCCCGAATCTCTCTCTCTTCTCACAATCCCCCCATGCTACCCCTAGTCTCTCTCTGTCTCTCTCATAACCCCCTCCCCCCCCCCGGCTTGAGCCAAGCTCTTTCTCTCATAACTCCCCCCCCCCACCTTCCCCAGGCTACATCCAGTCTCTCTCAAGCATACTAATTCTTCTGCCTTGCCGCAGCTGCTGAAAAACAGTGTTTCCAACTTTCCCACCACAATTGGCTTTCTGCATGCTTGAGTCGTGTGATGTAGGAAGGTTGGACTGATCTCATGATTTCAAGTCTCTTGTTTTAGTAGGTGCTAAAATAAACAAGGCAAAATAAAAAGTAAAGCCAAAACACAAATAAAACCTTTTCCCCTGTAAGCCCCTAATTCTGGGAGGGCAAGCCAGGCATTCTTCACCCTTTCCTTTAAAAATATTTCCTGAGTCTTCATATCATGACCCTCAATTCTATAACTTTTTTACACTGAAAAAAGCTTACTTGTATATTATTAATACTTTTTATGTCCTTAAGTCTTCCCTCATATGGCTTTTGCTGTAGACGTTACGGTATCCTGGACTTCCTCGTTTCCACCCCTGATAGCCAAAGCTGTCAACTAAAGTTTGCAACTAGGGATTTAAAAAACGATGTTTTCTTTTGCTTGCATGTCCATGAGCTGCAGTTTTGATTCTGATTCATTAGCATGACCCTGGGCTCTGGAAAGTGTGCGTCCTGCCATCCTTTGTACAGCAACACTGGTGTCACTGTGTGTGGATGTTGGAAACACATCAGTGGGCAGCAAGGGAACTAAGCAATTTTTAAAGTGAACAATGATTCCATCAAGTAAACAGCCATATAAATAGAATTAGCCATGGCTGTCGAAATATAACAGATCTGCTGCGACTGCACTAATCAATTTTTTTCCTAGCTAAATTAATGCTGATGCAGGCTAAAAGAGAACATTTGGAGAGAGACGTGTGTTAATATTTCATGGTGAGGTGTGAGCCATTGCTTACCAGTTCCTTACCCACAACATTCCCACCAAACTGTGCAGGGCTTTGTCTGGTAGTACCGCTGCCAATGGCGGAGGTATTGCGATATTGCATTTTCAGACACAACAAGCAGGTACAGCCTGCTCCTCGCAGCTGAAAGCATGATATAGCAGCTCTTTCTCCTACTGGTGCTAATGTGGCTGGTGGATTCCTGCAGAACTTGGACAGAGTTTGGAGCTGTGCAAAGTGTGTGGTGGCTCACCGTAGCACTCAATAGCAATAAATCTATTAGCCAGAATTGAGTTTTAATGAGTCAGCCTGAAGGAGACAACATACTATGGTCATTTATTGGGCCATCATTCAGCTGCCATAGTTGGTATTTTTTTTTAAATGCTGGCCATGGTGGCTACAATTATATATAGTCAGTGCCACTGATAGTGTGCATTTGCGGTCAGTGTCAGAGCTATTTGGATAGTGGTGATATTCAGTCCGATATTCAGTTGCTGTCCTAAGTTCTGGATAGCAGACTGAATATTGCCTCTGTATGAACTCTGGGGACCTCCCATGCTCTGTCCTGGTGCTATGTGAACGGTGCCAAGGCAGTCATATGATTGTCAGCGTTGCTTTTCAGATAGTGCCATTAAAATCGCTGGGTAGTCCTTGATAGAGTAGGATATATAATAGCCCTCTTTTACTATGCGTCTCCCCTCATGTCTGAGTTAATAGTGAGAAGGACAAGAGTGGATAGTAAATCCCTTTAAGTCTTGCAAGAATTTTGATCTAAAAGCGAGTCTGGCTAGAAAATTAAATCTAATGAATGACCATCCTCGTCTGTCAAAACCTCTATCTACACTTTGCACAAACCCCATCACTGTCATAACATCCAAAAATCTTCCTTACAATCCACACAAATATTAAAGTCATACATGATGCCTGAGATATCTTGTCAGAACTCTAGACTTGCAAACACATCTACCCGTTCTTGCAGAGAACACGTGATCTGACCCAAAGCCCTGTACACCACATAGAAAATATCCCTAAAGTAAAGACAAAGTGCTGTACAGGAAAGTAACAACAAAGGCTGCTATGCAAGTTGTATGAATCTTGAAATAGGGCTATTATGCCAGTCGCCTCCTCCCTTTATAGCAGATCTCAGTTGATGCACGATCTTATAACCTGATAGAACCGTCCGATTGACAAGAAAAGTGTTGGTTGCACTCAGCCAAGATTCAGTAATCAGAAGGTCATCCAACTTTAGTTCCCTCATCAAATCATGAAAACTTGACATAGAATTATTCATATGGATAGGAGATAAAGACTATAAAGTCTGCCCATCAATACTGTACATATCAGCTACTAAGCTCTACAATCTATTCCTCTCCTTTAGAGATCCTCTTTGCTTGTCCTGTGCTTTCTTGAATTCACATACAGTCCTCATTTCCACCACTTCTGCTCCATCTTGAATAAAACCACCCTAAATTCTCACTTGTCAATTTAATACAATATCTCAATGGTCTTATAGTTAGTAAACCTCTCTGAACTGTTAGATAAACTAAGACCTACTTCTGTAATCTCTTCTGAACTATACCCTAACTTACCCCACCCTACCTTACCCTACGTCTTTCAAACCTCTCTTATTTCAATCCCACTGACCCCAGATTTCCTGAATTGAACCCACCAACATCCACTACAGTCAACAGACTATCCAACAAATGGAAGGACCAGTTCAGGCACTGAATTTCACTCTTTTTCCTTCACAAGACATCTATTGTTGCAGTAAAGAGCATGCTCCATTATTGCTCTCCTTCATTAGATGGGATTTGGATAAATTATATTTTTTATGGTAGCAGATGAGGAGATTGAGTTGTAATGATTCTGTGTCCAAGACATAGCAGTTTACTTGGCTCTTGGGGCCATTTGACTCAGGCCATCATGATGGAAATAAGTGCCAATCACAGCCTCAGCATGTCAGTGGAACTAATTGATATGTGAACTGATGACTTCCTAACTCTCTCAAGCTCACTGAGTATCTTCTACCCTCCCAGCAATCATGCATGGCAATAGAAGGAGGTTACAGGTCAGGCAATCAGGCTTGTATGCTCTGCATGAGCTTTGGTAGATATCTAATCACAGAGCAGAGCATAAATTTGCCTCTGACATCAATGAGGTTATTACTCCTGGCAGCGAGGTGCACCCTTCCATTAAAACATTACTGCCATGCCATCTCTGGCTCTATACTCATCACTGAAGCAGAGCTGCAGGGGAAAGGAAGGACCCTGCAAATGCTAACATACCGACTTTTTTCCATTGTACTTTAGATTTTACAGAGTCTTTGGTTATAGGCATGTAATGGAATCCTCAGCACTAAATGATTACAGCAAAGACAAAACTCAGGGAAGAGTAAGATAGGTAAGTAAAACATGCACTTCACCATCTGAAGCTGCACTTGGAATGGAAATTCTAGAGGAATTGCAGAAATAAAGACTAGACTTCATACCAAACTCTTGGTTAGAGATCTGTGTCAAGCAGACGTCATCTGCGCAATTAGCGTCCAGACATCCATGCCCCATGAATTTACTTGTCCAAATGTCTAAAATAAACTTCTGCCCCAGATGAGAGCTGTTTAATTGTTCAGGCAGTGTCTTCTTATATGTAACATGTCACTCCATATAGTTTGGTCTTTGGCTAGGATGAAATTCCCCTGTTCAGTTCTATATCTCTGATTCCTAACAGCCATTTGTAACATCATTATCCTGTTGCTGTTGTCCTGGAAATAAACTCATTCTTCTGCTCCCCCTCTTTGCATACCTTTTGGTCAATATCTGTGAGGGTCAGATTAATGCCCATTGCTTCTCCCTCTTCACAACCGTCTGCGAGGGTCTGTGAGACTGGAAATTAAAGTGAGGCTTCTCTACATTCATCACATTTTGTATCAGCTGGGCTGTACTATGCATATTCCAGTTTATTTCAGCAGAGAGGTGCATGAAGGTGAGTTTGGAAGGACTGGTCAGCTGGAAATGCCAAACATTGCAATGGATCATCCCAGTGACTAAGCTCTGAAAGTCTGAAGACAAGGAGCAGTGCTACTAGCCTTGAGGATCGTGGCGGTTTTCCAGGTTGAGGTTTGAGCCAGTTTTCTGACTGTGATCTCAGAACACTACATTGGGAGCTAGTTGCTGGTTCGATACCATTAGCTTTGATGCTTTTCTGCTATTGGCATCCGGTACAGCACTGCGCTGGTAATAAGTGTACATGGGACTGGATAAGGGTGAAACATACCTGAAAGAGCGTCCGTCTGTGAGCTTCATTCTAGCACTAATGAACACATTCTGCTGTCTATGTCCCAAATGAACGAGGGCAATATCTGTATATTAGCAGACTGTGCTAAGAGGGAACGGGAGAATCATTATCTCTTCCCTCCCCCAACCCACCCCACTGCTGTGAAGTATGAATCAGGTGTGATATTCATACCGTCTCTGTTATCACCTACCAACAGTTTGTACCAAACTTCCTGAACGCACAGTTCTTGATTAGCAACAGATTAATAACATGCGATCTCATTAGCAGATTAACTGGGATGGAACCAGGCTGCTGGCATTAACCTTTAACAAGAAGATAGAGCAGCTTTTAAACTAGATAATAGGGGAAAGCTGACAGTCGCCCAAGAGCGCATGGTTCGGAACAATGTATCTATGAAGGATACTAGCAAAATATTGAAGTTAGGGCACATCAACAGAGAGGTTCCAATAAAGACAAAAATAACCCAAATGCCCCTAAGTACAGACCAGACAGAGCTTAAAGATTCCAAATTACCCGTTTACCGATAACCAGATTAATATGAATAAAATAGTCTCTAAAATGCTTGTATGCCAATGGCAGAAGTCTAAACAATAAGATGGGAGAGTTAGAATATATAGCACTAAATGAGAGGTTAGATATGATTGGTATCTCAGAGACAAGGTAGAAGGAGGACAACCAGTGGGACACTGTGATAACTGGGTACAAACTATATTGTAATGATAGAGCTGATCAAATTGGTGGAGGGGTTGCGCTCTATGTCAGAGAGGGCATTGAGTCACAAAGGATTAAAGTGTTGCAGGAAACAAAATACACTGTAGAATCTCTATGGATTGAAATTCCATGTAAAAAGGGGAAGGCGATGGCAGTGGGGGGTCTACTATCGACCGCCTGGCCAGAATGAACAAATGGATGATGAAATGCTCAAAGAAATCAGAGAAGCTAGCAAAAGTTACAACGCAGTAATAATAATGGGTGATTTCGACTACTCCAGTATCGACTGGGTCAGTGTCACGGCAGGACATGCTAGGGAGATAAGTTTCTAGATGAAATAAATGACTGCTTCTTGGAGCAGCTGGTTCATGAACCGACCAGAGGGGAAGCCATATTAGACCTATTCCTTAGTGGAACACCAGATCTAGTGCAAGAGATAAGGGTGTTGGGGCCACTTGGCAATAGTGATCATAGCATGATTGCCTTTGATTTAATTAGTGGAGGAGGGATAGTAAGGAAATCCACAGTACTACCTTTTAACTTTCGAAAGGGAGACTATGATAAAATAAGGAAAACAGTTAAGAAAAAACTAAAAGGAGCAACTGCAAAGGTTAAGGATTTACATCAAGGATGGGGGGTGTTTAAAAATACTATCTTGGAAGCCCAGACCAGCTATATTCCACGCTTTAAAAAAGGTGGCAGGAAGTCCAAAAAACTGTCAGGATGGTTTAAAGGTGAGGTTAGAGATGCTGTTGTTGCCAAAAAAGCATCTTTCAGGAAATGGAAAAAGGAGTCAAATAACAAAAACTGGAAACAGCACAAGCACTGGCAAGTTAGATGCAAAGCATTGATAAGGCAGGCAAAGAGAATTTGAGAAGAAGCTTGCTGTGGAAGCAAAAATGCATAATAAAGACTTTTTCAAGTACATTTGTAGCAAAAAACCTATGAGAGATTCAGTTGGACAATTAGATAACAGAGGGGTAAAAGGGGCACTTAAGAGGGGACAAGGCCATAGCAGAGAGACTGAATGAATTCTTTGCTTCGGTCTTTACTGAAGAAGATGTAGGGAAGTTAGCCATGACTAAAGTGGTATTTAAAGGTGATGCATTGGAAGAATTGAAAGAAATATCAATAAACCGGAAAGATATATATATTACAACTATTTGATAAACGAAACAGTAACAAATCACCTGTACCTAATTTATTTATTTATTTATTTTATTTAAGAGGATTTATATACCACTTTTTCCTGAAATCAAAGTGGTTTTCACAACAATCACTCAAAGTAAAATGTCAAGTTGTGTATGCCTGCAGTGCTAACATGGGGGGGGGGGAGTGTATGAGTGTGTGCTGGCACTGATTTAAAGGTGAGCTATATACAGAGAGCGCTATGTACAGGAGTGTTGAAAGAACTGAAATATGAGATTGCAGACCTACTATTAGTAATCTGTGAGCTATCATTAAAATCATCTGTAGACCATGATAAATTGAAAGACTGGATGTTCAAATGGCTAGGAATCATAAGGAAAGGAATGGAGAATAAAACAAATGATATTATAATGCCTCTGTATCATTCCATGGTGTGGCCGCACCTTGCATAGTGTGTGTAATTCTGGTCGCCGTATCTTAAAAAGGATATAGAGTTATTAGAAAAGGTTCAGAGAAGAGCCACCAAAATGGTAAAGGAGATGGAAGGATACCCCTATGAGGAGAGGCTTAAAAGATTAGGGCTTTTCAACCTGGAAAAGAGACGGCTGAGGGGAGATGTGATAGAAGTCTATAAATTAATGAATGGAGTGGAAAGAATAAAAGTAGATCGATTGTTTACATCATCAGAATATAAAAAGACTAGGGGACATGCAATAAAGCTACAGGGTAACCTATTTAAGACTAATAAGAGAAAATATTTTTTCACTCAACGTGTAATCAAACTCTGGAATTTGTTACCGGAGGATGTAGTAAAAGCTGTCAGTGTAGCTGGGGTTAAAAAAGGTTTGGACAAGTTCCTGGAGGAAAGGTCCATAAACCATTATTAAAAAGGACCCAGGATATCAATGCTTGACCCAATACAAGCTTTGAGGAACCTGTGTCTTTTGGGGAGACTGCTAGGTACTTATGACCTAGATTGGCCACTGTTGGAAACAGAATACTGGGCTTGATGGACCTTGGTCTGACCCAGTATGGCATATCTTATGTTCTTAGATACGATAGAGGTCTATAAATTAATGAATGGACTGGAAGGGTAAACATAAATCGATTCTTTATGGCAGGCATGTCCAACTTCGAACAGGTCATAATCTACTTTTCCGGCCAAAAGTGCCGGTGATCTACCACCATGAAAATTAAGTTTCAAATTAGTTTGAAATTAGTTTGAAATTAAATTTTAACCCAATAAAGTTGAAGGATTTCCCCCCCCCCCCATTTTTAATGAACCATCTGTTATTTACTTGGATATGATCAGCTGTTAAGCAAATTAAGAAAAAACAAAACAGAGAGATGTAGATCCAATAAGAACTGCGAGGGGAAATGGAAAGTACATTTTTTCTTAAAGTTTTATTGAGTAATAACTTTTTTAACTGTCTTAATAACTTTCTTTAACTTTTATAGAGTAATTTGTGTTAAATTTAGGTCGAGTATTGATCCAGGCTGATCTTGCACAATCTTTAATATTTCGCTCTTGCTCATTAGTGAGACGTCTGAGCCTGCATTTCATCCACCAGCTTTTTGAAGTTGGGTGAATATTGCGTGAGGGCCAGTCTCAGGGAATCCTGGAGATGTTCATTTGTCATGTTGGAACATTGTGTACTCTTTGTCATTTTCAGATGGGAAAATGCAGATTCACACAAATAAGTTGAACCAAAACAGGAGTGTACAGCTTCACTGCATCTTCTCAAGTTGGGAAATTTGTCTCTAGGCACTAGCTTCCAAAACTATTCTTGCTCAGCACGGATCTTGAGAAAAATGTCATTTTTAAGCGTTAATATTTCATTTTCAAGAGATGGTTTGTTCAATGAGTCATTTTTACTGATTGCAGCTGCAGTTTCTTTAATGTCCACATCTATTTTGAATGGGTATGACAAGTACTCCACAACTGTTCCAGTTTTTTGGAAGTCACAGAATCTATTTTCAAATTCCTGGATAACAGAACAGATTTCTGTCACATACTTCTCGTTCTGAAAAACAAAATTTGGATATTGTCCCAGATGGTCCTGCGTATTAGGAAAATGATCAAAAGTGTTGTTTGCAAGGTCAGTCATCATTAGCTCAAATTTGCTCTTGTAGGATGAAACCGTACTCATCATCTCGCCAATGCATTTGTTTTTACCTTGTAGTTCAAGGTTCATATCACTTAGTTCACCTGTAAAGTCAGCGAGAAATGCCAGATCACATAACCACTCATCATCTTCCAACTCTGCTTGGTCATCTCCCCTCTCCTTCAAAAAACTTCTTATTTCATTCAGCAAATCACAAAATCTTTGCAGAAATTTGTGCCTACTTAGCCACCTTACATCTGTGTGCAAAATGATTTCCGCTGCCCCTTCATCAAGAGTAAGATTGAAAAGCCGTCTTTGAAGTGATCTTCCACAAACTGAATTTACAATTTTAAAAGTGATGTCCATGACAGTCTTTGTATTGAGTCTCTTGCTTGCCAAAACTTGCTGGTGAATGATGCAGTGGTAAGAAAGGAAATGTGGGAAGTCGTCATACTGTCTACAGAGGGCTATGAAACCGTTAACCTCACCTGTCATTGCTCTTGCTCCATCAGTAGTGATGGAAACAAGTCTATGCAATGGAAGATTACACTTTGTCACAAAAGAATGGAAAGAACTGAATATTTCCTGACTGGTAGTTCTCCCTTTTAAAGAAATCATTCCAAGTAGTTCTTATTTAACACTGAAGTCTTCAAAAACCATCCATATAAAGACTAGTAACTGGGCTATGTCTCTTATGTCTGTAGATTCATCCAGTTGGAGTGAGAAAGCAACACAATTTGAAACATCCTGCAACAATTGTTCAGTTGTATCTCCACACATCTTTTCTATTTGCCGCACAATGGTGTTTCTTGACAATTGTACATTTTGAATAGCAGCTATGATCTCTTTCTTATTTTTAAATCCTTCAAAAAGATTGTCAGCTGCTTCAAGAAAACAATCTTTTACAAATTCCCCTTCAGTGAAAGGTTTGCATTTCTTTGCGATCAGGTTGCTGACCTTGAAGGATGCTATGGTGGCATTGACCGAATGTGACCTTGACTTCGCCATCAACTGTTGCTGAGTAGCCAATTTCGATTTAAGTTCTTTGAGCTTCAGTTTACGAATTTCACTTTTGGATGGAAATCAGCATCAAACTTATTGCTATGCAGAGCCTTATAATGACGTTCCAGATTACCCTTTTTGGGCAAGGATACTGGGGCGTTACAAATTAGACAACAACACTTGTCTTTCACCATGATGAAGAAGTAGTCCATTTCCCATTCATCATGAAAGTGGTAGGTTTTGCTCTTCTTTGGAACACTCATCTTCATTATACTGGGGTGGCTGGATGTAAGAAGGCCAAATCTGGTAAATCAGTATAAACACTGGCTGAATCTGATCCAAAACTGTCACTGTCCCAAAGTATTAAAGATCAACAGGAACTGAAGACCTCTGGATGATGTGCAATACAAGGACTGGAGATGCCAAATCCACACATGCAGTTCTAAAAGTAAAAATAAGAATTCATCATACTGGCACCGATAATCAAATACCACCAAACAGTCATCAAAAAACCTCAAACACCTGTCCAGCAAACCAGATAAAATCAAATACCGCCAAACAAGTTCAAATACCACCATACGCGATTTAATAAATTCTGCACACAGTGTAGAATCAACGCAAAGGCTAGGCAAAATAAAATTGCAGAGGCAAGCAAAAGTTACATTGGAGTGGAGGAGTGGCCTAGTGGTTGGGGCAAGGTACTTCAGGCCGGAAGGTCGGGGGTTCAAATCCCACTAGAGGACAGCAACCTTGGTCCGGAAGGACTGGGGTTTCTAGTCCCACAGGTGCTCCTTGTGGTCTTGGGCAAGCCACTTAACCCTCCATAGCCCATATTCCCTGTAAAATAGTTATCTCCAAGTTATAGTGCCCTGTTCAATGTAATTTTAGTTTGTTCAATGTAAACCACACTGATGCAGAATAGCGCGGTATATAAGAGAATGTAAATAAATAAATAAATAAATAAGGCATAGGCAAGTTAGAACAAAATTGGAAAAGCCCACCAAAATCACCAAATTCTTGACACTTTGTTGTGTCTGCCCGAAATCGTTTAATGAAAGCGAACAATAAAGCGACCAACGACCAGCACACGACACAACTAATATGATAAGTGTATTCAGGTAAAGCCTGGGCGAATAGATATCACCCGGTATATAACACACTTCTAAGGGATGTTAGAATGGGTGATTCTGAGAGGCAGGAGACCAGGTATGATGCCGGGCCTGTGGCATCTCGTCGAGGGGTGCGGGAAGCGGCCCCCTGGGGTACCCACAAACTATTGGCATGAAAACAACAAGTGCCCCCAATACACCCATAGGCAAGATTCCCGCAGGCAGGGAAAAAAGACAGGCAAAGGATCAGCAGCTGTGGCAAGCCCCCGGCAGATGACCTGCCGGAACGAGCTCTCTCCTAGCAATGGGGCCCCGGCAGATGACCTGCCGGAATGAGCTCTCTCCTAGCGATGGGGCGAGCTGCTGGAGAGATGGAGTCAAGTGGGGCTGGCGATCTACCTCTGACCCCTCCGTAATCTACAGGTAGATCGCGATCTACCTGTTAGACATGGCTGTTTTATGGCATCAAAAAGTAGAAAGACTAGGGGACATGCAATGAAGTTACAGAGTAACCTGTTTAAGATTAATAAGAGAAAATATTTTTTCACGCAACGTGTAATTCAAACTCTGGAATCCGTTACTGGAGGATGTAGTAATAACTGTTAGTGTAGCTGGGTTTAAAAAAGGTTTTGACAAGTTCCTGGAGGAAAGGTCCATAAACCATTATTAAAGAGGACTCAGGAAATCCACTGCTTACCCCAATACAAGCATTATGGAACCTGTGTGTCTTTTTGGGAAATTGCCAGGTACTTGTGACCTGGAAACAGGATACTGGGCTTGATGGACCTTGGTCTGACCCAGTAGCATGTTCTTATTAGGACCTGTGAGTGAGGGAGCAGGTCTCTCTTTATTTTTTTTTTTTCTTGTTCCTTCCTTGGCAACACCCCATCAGGATTTCTGAGCGTGGAGCAGCACATTTTGGTGAGAGCTCTCAGTCACTTGTTTTGTATGAGCAGGATATAATTTTCTTTAGCAATCACCGATGTATTTCTGCACCTAGAGGCAGAGCCTTAGGGCCTAGGGTTGATTCTGTGAGTGACTCAGACAGTCCAGTGGTAAGTGTGATTTGGCTGACTGTATCTTGTAGCAGCTGACTCAGGGCTAGCTCTTCAGGTTTTCCTTACACGCACGGCATAGTCAGCGACAGCAGATAGGCTACTTAAAGAGCCTGGCCACCTCCATTTTAATAAAGATGGGATAGTTAGTAGGAAAATATATTAGGTTTCTGCTATTGAATATCAGGCATGCCGGACATCAGCAACACTTTCTGGTTTGCAGCGATATTCAGCCACTAACCATTTAAAGTTAGAACAGCCATTCACATGTCCTAAGTTTAACCAGTTAAGGTATCCAGTTAATAGCTATTTGGATAACTGCTGTCAGCACCCTTGATCTGCTCAAAGACCGCACCTGTTTCAACTGGGCGTTGTTATGCGGTCTGTGGGCATATTCAGCAGCACTAACTGGTTGTGCCATTGAATATCGGACTGACCGTGTTTACACCGCTTTGCAGGTCTACTTTCCGGCTAAAATACTTTGCAAATGCCCTTATGTTTTCAGCTGCTGTTGCTGTGAATATTATCTATTTGTTTATTGATATACTTTTATTTAGCTCATGCTTTGCCAATTTATATTATTATTAAGTGCCATCGAGTCGATATCGACTCCTGGCGACCCTCTGGATAGTTGACCTAAGCTTTGTTTGGTCTTCAGTCAAATGGCTCATTGTTGATAGAGTGGTGTGTACAGCTGCTGTTATTGTATCGATCCATCTCATTGCCGGCCTTCCTCTTTTACGGTGACCTTTTACCTTGCCGAGCTTTATGTCTTTCTCCAATGATCTCTCTCTTCGCACAATGCCAGTTTATGGTGGGTTACATGAAGTCTCTTCGGCTGCAGGTGCACCAGGTTTGACTTTGGTAGTTTCCCTGTTGCAAAATGTGAAGAAACTATGTAGGCAGTAGTGCTGAGAAGATTTCTGTGTGAGAGAGGTACTGAACATGGAGGGTGATTTTATAAGGGGTGCATAATTAAAGTTTATCCTATAAAGAGAAGTAAGCGCCTACTTGTCTTTATAAAATATTAGCTTAAGTGGCCTAAGATGCACCTACATTGCAGGTGTGGACATTGACACTAGCCCAAGAGCTATCATAAATGTCTGTGCCTGTATTTTTCAACTATGTGCGTAAATTATAGAATTTTATAATCTGCATGTGTACTTGTGTGCATCACCCAAACTCCACCAATGTGCCTGCTGACCTGTAAAGCATGCACCTCACTTTTATGCCGGTTGGTATTTTATAGGAGGTCATTCCCACGTCTAGGTGGCCACACACATGTGGAAATGACTTTGTAAAATTATCTCTTTGTTGCCTACAAGCCATTAGACTCTGCAGCTGGGGAGCCTCTCCAGAAAACAGATGCAGTGGGCAGAAAGCATGACGCAAAGCAATGAGCAAACGTAAATCCTGAGTGCACAAGATGACATCCCAGATGTTTGGATCTGTTTGGCAGAAATTTGTCCGTAGGAAGGGAGACCTGGGTAAATCTTGAGCCAGAATTCCCAGAAGCGTTAAACATACCTGGAAAGGAAATAACAATTATGAATATCTAACCCAACAGGCTGAATTATTTTCCCCATAGACATAGAATGAAAGAAAAACCCTTAGTGAGTCCGTGTCCTGACTTTGTAAGTTGTACAATTTGAGCAGCATGCAACAGATGTGTTAGAACTTGCTGGCCTTCTGCTCTGAGTGATGTGACTTTTTCCACTGCATTTGGAGATCTGATGCCCTGAGAGTTATGCTACCGGGCTAGATTTCTCCCACTGCTGCTCTGCTGTGAGAGGTCTCAGGTGCCTTTCTGTCTGCAAACAAGTTGTGTTGCAAGGAGAGCAGCGCTTCACCATGGAGAGGAGTCCCAGCAGAGTAATGCAGCCTGAATGCACCATCCAAAGCTCTAGACAGAGAATACTTGACCTCAGCAAGCAGCTTACAGAAGGGACTCAGCTTACTTCTGACTCAAATAGCATATTTAAGTTGGATTGGTCAGTCAGCAGCATTGTTATTGGCAATGTTTTCCAAGAAGATTCAACTTGTCCAAGCCATAGTATTTTCAATAATGTCATTTGGATGTGAAAGTTGGACAGTGAAAAAGAAAGACAGGAAGAAGATTGATGACTTTGAATTATGGTGCTGGTGAAGAATACTGTGTATACCATGGACTGCTTAAAGACCAAATCAATCAGTATTAGAGGAAATCAAACCTAAGCTTTTTTTAAAAGCTCAAATGACAAGACTTTCACTTTCATACTTTGGACACATTATGCGAAGAGAGAGATCATTAGAGAAGGTCATCATGCTCGGCAAGGATAAAAGTCAATGCAAAAGAGGAAGCCAGTAATACAATAACAGCTGCTATGGATGCTACTCTATCAATCGCCTGACTGAAGATCGAGCACAGTTTAGGACAACTAATGAGAGGGTCACCATGAATTGAAGTTGACACGATAACATTTAACAACAACAACCCTGGTTCATTCTTGACCATAGACAGAACCAGAGGGGGTTTTGTCCATTGTGGGGGGATGAGGGAAACAAACTCTTTTTCTAGCTTCTGTTGATCTCACCAACAAAATGCAACATATTTGGTAAATGTTCCCAAAGACCTTCATTTTTTACTTGGAAATAGATAGTAGATAAGTCTTTACCATAGATTTTACAACTTTTTCTATCTTTTTATTTGAAAGGGTTGGGTTTCCACAGATGTCTGTATAAATGCAGTGCAGATACTATGGGCCCAATGCAGCCCTGCAAGCCATTCTGGCTCGATTCCCCCTCTGGCTCTCCCTGCACGTCCAGAGCAGCAGGCAGAGAGCTGGCAAGGGGGCAGGAGGGGACGGGGTCTGGGCGGAGCGGGTGTTGGCCAGCCCGGCAGGACATACAGGGTGAATCAGGTCACAGCCCTGTGTGTCCTGCTGGGTCAGAGGAGACATGCTGATTATTCCATCTCAAAGGTGGAAGGGGGGGGGGAGTAGGCTGCAGGAGTCGGGGGTGCCTACGGGGAGGCTGTCCCTGCGGGTAGGCAGGGGCACACCGGGTTGTCCTTGGGCCTGATTCTGTGTACCGCAGGAATGTTTTGTTCCTGTGGTCCAGAATCAGGTCCTAACAGGCCTGTCTTGCATGGGCTCTTCCAGATGGCCCAGACATGCCCCTTTTGAAATTGGGCTCCGCGTGAATAAGAGTCTTTTCTCTTTTGCCAACATAACCTTCATGGATTTCCGGTCTGGTTAATTACCAGGCCTTTGGTGGCTCTGAGAGATGAGGAGGGTCTAATGGCTGACTGCGCTTCACAGTTTTTTGTTGTTTTTTTACTTTTGTTTTCATTTTATTTTGTCTTATTTTTTGTATTTTTTGGTTTTGTTTTTCCTATTTTTATTAATTTAAGTCTTTTTATTTATTTTTTTGTATTTTGATGGGAAAATGATTTTTATTTACATTGTACACTGCTTTGTTTTGTTTTTATTTGTATTGTAAACCACTTTGTTTTTTAATAATAAAGTACAGAATAAACTGAACTAAGAGGGTCATTTTAAAAGGTTTAGTCATGATTTGGATGTCTAAAGATGTTGAAATCATAAAGACATTTCCATAGACATTCCACAAATGACATTTGCAGATTTCTCTGGTGCAGGGACGTCCAAGTAAGCAAGGGGGTGTGGCAGAGGCATGTATGGGGAGGAGCAATGGACTTACACGTCCCTGTTTGATTTTAGAAATGTTTCCAGGCAGGTACTTGTTTATACCTGCTCCAGGCATAAATAGGCATCAGGAAAGTGCTTGTTTCACCTTAAAACATCTAGAGAATGTAGAGAAGATTGAGAATTAGGTGACTAGCCTTAGATCGTAAGCATCCACACTGGGATTTAAACCCTGGCCACTCTACTTTTAAGCCGCTACTCTAACCATTCTGCTATTAGATGTGTTGGTTTTGAAACGCTATCCAGGGGACCTCACTTGCCAAATAGACAAGGTTTTAGGTAGCGCTGGGAAGGAGTCTGCTGTCTTGGTACTTATTGGTACCATCGACATAGGAAAATGTGGGAGGGAGGTTCTGGAGGCCAAATTTAAACTTTTAGGTAGAAAATTGAAATCCAGAACTTCCAGGGTAGCGTTCTCTGAAATGCTTCCTGTGCCACACGCAGGGCCCAAAAGGCAGGCGGAGCTCCTGAGTCCCAATGCACGGATGAGACGATGGTGCAAAGAAGAGGAGTTTGGATTTGTTAGGAACTGGGCAACATTCTAGGGAAGGGAGGAGCTCTTCCGAAGGGATGGGCTCCACCTCAACTAGGATGGAGCCAGGCTGCTGGCATTAACCTTTAAAAAGGAGATAGAGTAGCTTTTAAACTAGATAATAGGGGAAAGCCGACAGTCGCCCAAGAGCGCATGGTTCTGAAGGATGTATCCTTGAAGGATACTAACAAAATAGGGAAGTTAAGAAATCTAAACAGAGAGATTCCAATAAAGATAAGTTACCCAGATGCCCTTAAGTACAGAGCTGAAAGATTCCAAATTACCCTATCAACTGATAACCAGATTAATATGAATATAATACAGTCTCTAAAATGCTTGTAGGCAAATGCTAGAAGTCTAAAAAATAAGATGGGAGAGTTGGAATATATAACTCTAAATGAGAGGTTAGATATGATTGGTATCTCAGAGATCTGCTGGAAGGAGGACAACCAATGGGACACTGTGATACCTGGGTACAAACTATTTCACAATGATAGAGTAGATCAAATTGATAGAGGGGTTGCGCTCTATATTAGAAAGGGCATTGAGTCACATAGGATTAAAATTTTGCAGGAAAGAAAATACACTGTAGAATCTCTATGGATAGAAAGTCTATGTAAAAAGGGAAAGGCAATGGCAGTGGGGGTGCACTACCGACTGCCTGGCTAGAATGAACAGATGGATAATGAAATGCTGAAAGAAATCAGGGAAGCTAACAAAAGTTACAACACAGTAATAATGGGTGGTTTCAATTACCCAGGTATTGACTGGGTAAGTTTCACAAGAGGACATGCTAGGGAGATAAAGTTTCTAGATGAAATAAATGACTGCTTCTTGGAGCAGGTGGTCCATGAATCAACAAGAGAGGAAGCTATTATGGACAAAGACCTTAGTAGCATGCAGGATCAGGTACAAGAGATAAAGGGTTTTGGGGCCACTTGGCAATAGAAAGACAGCAAGGAAATCCACAGTAATCTCATTTAACTTTCAAAAGGGAGATGGTGATAAAATGAGGAAAATAGTTAACAAAAGACTAAAAGGAGCAGCTGCAAAGGCTAAAGATTTGCCTGAAGTGTGGGCATTGTTTAAAAATACTATCTTGGAGACAATTACCTGCTGCTGATTTGGATCTCGGTGCGGCGTTTCGGGTGGAGGAGGAGTTTGGAGACCCCACCCCCTTTGGGCCGTTATTTCAGCCTCGGCCCGTCGCTGGCTGGTGAGACAGTTACCTGCTGCTGATTTGGATCCCGGTGCGGCGTTTTGGGTGGAGGAGGAGTTTGGAGACCCCACCCCCTTTGGGCCGGTATTTCACCCTCGGCCCGTCGCGGAGGAGCTTTCTACACGGTCTCATGGGCAGACGGAGGAAGAAGGTTTTTCCAGCTATCCCCGCCAAGGTTGGAAAAACTGTTGGCCCTATGGATCAACATCTTCTGGGTCCTGGAGCTTCTTCCTCGGAGAAAGATCAGTCGAGGGAGTCTGTGAGTACAGTGTCTGATTCTTCCTCTAATACGCTGGGGATTGTCCAACCCGGAAAGAAAGAGGTATTGGAGGATTTTTCTGTCTGGGAGGATGGAGCCGGGGAAAATCCTCGTTGCGATCAGGAAGCCTCATCTTTAATGGCATTGGGAGAACAGAAGATAAAGATGCCCTCTCCGGTGGTTTTTTCCCCTGGGACACTGGAAGTAGCTGCACCTACTGAGGTTTCCTTAAGAGATATTTGGGAGTTGGTAGCGCGTATGGAAGGATCTTTCCGTGCTTCCTTTTCCCAAATAGAGCGGTTCTTTGCAGAAGTGGTACAGAAGCTTTCTGAGCATGAAGCATTGTATTCCAAATGTAACAAGTCTTTGATTAAATTGGAGGGTCGTTTTACAGTATTGGAGGCTGCTGCTTCTTCTTCTATTAAGGATAGTGTTTTAGTCCACCATCAGTTAGAAGTTCTTGAGAATACTAATCGTTCAAAAAATTTGTGTTTTCTAAATTTTCCTCGTACTCACTATCTTGCTCCATTAATTCTGTTACAAAAGTACTTTAAGGAGATTTTGTTAATTGATGACGTGGGTTCTATTAAATTTTCTTCACTTTATTATATTCCTACACTTTCCTTTGTTAAGACTTCTTCTCCAGATATTGTATAGGAATGGAATCCCAATGGCGTTGAGTCCTTAGACGTCTCTCAGTTTTTAGAATCATCTATTGATTCAATTCCCCAGCGTGCTACCTTGATTGTTTCCTTTATCTCATTACAGGATAAGAATTTGATTTTAGGTTTATACTTTAAAAAGAAAAATCAGGCTTTTTGTGGGGATTTTATACAAATATTCCCGGACGTGAGTAGGGTTACCCAGGTTCGGAGGAAAGCGTTTTTGGCCTTGAAAGATCAGACTCTAGCCATTGGGGCTTCCTTTTTTTTGAAATACTCCTGTAAATGTATTTTGGTGTTAGAGGGCATTAAGTATGTTTTCTTTGATGTCGGCCAACTTGAGGCGTTTTTGACCAGTAAGGAATCTTCATGAGATATTACTTTTCTTTTCTTTCCATGTTAATTGGGCTAATATAGTTTGGGATCCTGTTTCCTTGATAATTTTGTTTGTTTTATTAATCAGGTGACTGTCTCCTTGATGTGGACTTGATTTGTATGCTTACTTTATTTTGAATAAAGATAGTTTTGTTTTTTGTTTTTTTTGCATTTTAAACAATCTTGGAAACCCAGAACAGATATATTCCATGCTTTAAGAAAAGGTTTAAGGGTGAGGACCAATGTTCCCTCTAATTTTCTGTAGGCTGTGTGCGCATAAAATATCAGCTGTGCAGCTTCTGAAAGAAGGTTAAATTTTTGTGCACCACATAACGACACTCGGGGTTATATACTTTACAATTTGACTACACATCAAAATACAGTATGTACACCACATTGATTGCACTAGAAAATATTGTACAACTTATGAAAACCATAAATACACAACAACATTTCCATTTTAAGATGTCTGTGTTGTTTTCTATCAGAATCAGAACCGTAATTTTTGTGCGCTCTGTTGTAAGGTATGTGCGCTCGCTCAGCAAGGTGTGTGCGCGCGCACACGTGCACAGCTTAGAGGGAACAGTGGTGAGGACAGAGGCTGTTGTAGCCAAAAAAGCATCTTTCAGGAAATGGAAAAAGGAGCCAAATGACAAAAACTGGAAACAACATAAGCACTGGCAAATTAGATGCAAGGCATTGATAAGGCAGGCAAAGAGAGAATTTGAAGAAAAACTTGCCATGGAAGCAAAAATGCATAATAAAACTTTCACAAGTACATTTGTTACAAAAAGCCTATGAGACAGTCGATTGGACCATTGGATGATAGAGAAGTAAAAGGGGCGCTAAGTGAAGACAGGACCATAGCAGAGAGACTGAATGAATTCTTTGCTTTGGTCTTTATTGAAGAAGATGTAGGAAATTTACCCATGCCTGAAAAGGTATATAAAGGTGAAGTATCGGAAGAACTGAAAGAAATATCGATAAACTGTTTGATAAACTGAAGAGTACCAAATCATCTGGACCAGATGGTATACATCCAAGGATATTGAAAGAACTGAAATATGAGACTGCATACTTACTATTAGTAATCTGTGAACTATCATTAAAATCAACTGTAGTACCTGAAGAGTGGAGAATGGTCAATGTAACGCCAATATTTAAAAAGGGTTCCAGGGGTGATCCGGGAAACTACAGACCTGTGAGTCTGACATCAGTACCGGGCAAAATGGTAGAAACCATTATAAAGAATAAAATTAATGATTATGTATATAGTCATGGTTTAATGGAAGAAAGTCAACATGGATTTAGCCAAGAAAAGTCTTGTCTTACTAATCTGTTATATTTTTAGGAAGGTGTGAATAAACAGGTAGACAAAGGTAAGCCAGTTGATATAGTATATCTGGATTTTCAGAAAGCCATTGACAAGGCCCTCATGAGAGACTCTTGGTGAAATTAAAAAGTCATGGGATTGGAGGCAGTGTCGTATTGTGGATCAGAAACTGGTTAAAAGATAGAAGGCAGAGAGTAGGGCTAAATGGCCTATTTTCTCAATGGAAAAAAATAAATGGAGTACCCCAGGGATCTGTGCTGGGCCGCTGCTTTTTTAACATATTCATAAATGACCTGGAAATGGGAATAACGAGTGAAGTGATCAAATCTGCAGTTGACACAAAATTATTCAAAGTTGTTAAAACCCAAGAGGATTGTGAAAAATTGCAAGAAGACCTTGAAAAATTAGAAGATGGCAGATGAAATTTAATGTTCACAGCTGCAAAGTTATGCACCTAGGAAAGAACAACCCAAACTTTGGTTACACGATGCAAGATACCACCTTAGAAACCCAGATTTAGGTGTCATCATGGATACTTTGAAACCCTCCATCCAGAAAGCTGATAGAATGCTAGGAATAATAAGGAAAGGAATGGGGAATAAAACAAAGGATGACATCATAATGCCTCTGTATCATTCCATAGTGCGGCCACACATTGAATATTGTCTGGAATTCTGGTCGCCGTATCTTAAAAAGGATATAGCGTTATTAGAAAAGGTACAGAGAAGAGCCAACAAAATGGTGAAGGGGATGGAAGGATACTCCTATGAAGAAAGGCTAAAAAGGTTAGGGCTCTTTAACCTGGAAAGGAGCCGGCTGAGGGGAGATATGACAGAGGTCTATAAATTAATGAATGGAGTGGAATGGATTAATGTAGATTGGTTGTTTACGGTATCAAAAAGTAGAAAGACTAGAGGACATGCAATGAAGCTACAATGTAACCCATTTGAGACTAATATGAGAAAATATTTTTTCACTCGACGTGTAATCAAACTCTGGAATTTATTACTGGAGGATGTAGTAAAAGCTGTTAGTGTAGCTGGGTTTAAAAGGGTTTGGAAAAGTTCCTGGAGGAAAAGTCCATAAACCATTATTAAAGAGAACCTGGGAAATCCACTGCTTGCCCCGGGACGAGCAATGTGGAACCTGTGTGTCTTTTTGGGAACCTGCCAGGTACTTGTGACCCGGATTGGCCACTGTTGGAAATGGGATACTGGGCTTGATGGAGCTTGGTCTTATCCAGTATGGCATTTCTTATGTTCTTATGTCTATAGAGACGTTTGATAGATGTCCATATCAGACATGTGCATGTTTCCAAAATCATGCCTGAACTTGACGTGCCTGCTTTTTTTTCAGAGGTCACAGATTGCACTTGGACGTCCCATTGTGAAATGTGCCTCCACACTAGACTAAACAAGTTCCAGTAGGGTGCTCTACTTCACCTACCACTGGAATGCTCTAGTGTGTTTGCACCTTTCTGCTTTAAGTTTCTCTTTGCATTCCCCTTGGAGTCCAATTGACAGATGCCTCCTGTTTTCTGCCCCGCCTTTTCTCTTACCTTTTCACATCCCTTTCTCTTCTTCTCTAGGAATTCCTCTGTCTCTCTCCAACTAACTAATTCTTCACTGTTTCCAGATAATTTGCTGCTGTCACGTGTTGTGAGAAACTGGCTGAAGTTGGAAGCTGCCAGTGCTGTAGGCACAGGGAACCCCTGGGGTACATTGGGGCCAGGCAGCGCTTAGAAATACGTAGATGTGGAAAGAAGAGTAGGACAGCAATAAGCGATCATATGCTCCTTCATACAGACATAAGTCTCATCATCTTAAAGACAGGGCTGGGCTGGTCCAACCATTAGGTAGGCCTAGGCAGTAGCCTATGGCAGTAACTTAAGAGGGGCAGCGAAGAACAGCAGCATTCAAAGCAAAACAAGTGATCCTGACAGTCGCACAAGCTCAAAGAGCCATCGGCACATTCTTTTACCTGCATAGATACATATATATATACAAAGCAAAGTGCAACATTTAAATTATTCATTTTTGCAGGATCGTTGTGGGAAGAGCAGTTTTGCAGTGATTGGCGGGGGGTATGTAAGGCTAAAGGTTTGCCTATTATGCTTGTACCAGGGTAAAAGACATTCTCTAACACAGAGAGTGGTCATACTGGGTGTGCAGTAAGTGGCTGTTGCCAATCAAGGGCATGTCGACTCCTCTGTGCAAGATGCTAGAGGAATGTCTGTCTACCACAGAGGAGGCAGAGAGGGAGTTTTTCCAGGAAAGGAGCACAGGAGCTCTGCCCCACTCGATTGAAAGGAGAGAGAGGATCTGGGAAAGTTGCTCATTTGGACAGCAGCATGTCCACAGATATAACATTCTTTGTGAATGGAAAGCAAGGTTACTTACCATAATGGGGGCTCTCTGTGGACAGCAGGGTGAGTCAGCCACCTATAGTGTGTTCCATCCACTTTTGGCAATGGATGGACCTTCCAGAGCCAGACCAGGTGATGAGCCGCAATGGATGCTCCCGCCATGCAGGAGGCGGTCTCAAAAGTGTCGAAGGCCGTGCAGATGAGGTGCTTCCCACATTCTCCAAGGTCCTGGAGAAGGGGCATCAGGAGTTTTTTTTGCCTCTGGTGGGAGTGAGGTCATGGTTTCTTTGGCTTTGCCCAGTAGCATGTCGTGATACAGGACAATCTGAAACTGGTGAGCAGCGATCTGAGCACTCAACATGGCACCTTGGAAGGCCGTTTGGCCTGTGGCATTGAGTGTTTTCTGGTCCTTACCCAGGGGGGCGTTAGATTGCTGTCATGAACCTTTGTTCCTCTTTATGGCAGATTCGACGATGATAGAGTGGTGCAGCAGCTGCGATCTCTTGAAGCTGGGTGAGACTGGGCTTGGTACTTTACGTTGAGCCTCTTAGTGGTGGTGGTCCTGGAGAAGGATGTTTGCCAGAGTTTCTCCTTGCAGTCAAGAACAACCTTGTGGACAGGGATGGCCACCATTGTCATAGGCGCATCCAAATATTTGAGGAGGCCTAGGACCTCATTCCTGGGATCTGGTGTGTCCTTCAGTGAGAGTCCCAGCTGCTAAGAGAGTCTCTGGAGGGATTTTGGATAGATGAGGTCCTCTGGAGACGAGGCCAGTTTGGATAGGGAGGGTGGGCCATCTGACTGGATGCCTAGGGATGGCAGTGAGGCTGAGGTGCAGGCCCCACTGGAGTTGTCCGTCCCAGGTGAGGTTGTCAGAATCACAGATCTCCCCTTCCTCCTCAGAGTGGAGGGAGAGAATCTGATGAGAAAAGAGGTGACGAGGAGCACAGCGGTGGGGTGGCTTTTCCCCCCGAGAGCGGCTGGGTGGTTGGTGAGGCCAGTGGCCATTACTGTTCCATGTAAAATGTTACTGTTTCCATGCTGTTAATTGTAAACTGCCCCTGATCTCTGGAAGGGGCAGTATAGAAAAACCAAATAAAGTGGGGTTGCTGTGTGGAGATTCTGTGACACAAGTGTTCCCAGAAGATTCAGGAGGAGGTGCTGTAGAGGGGGGCACTGATGCTGAGGCAGGAGTGGTTAGCGGCAGGGTGGAGGGCCCCTGGCCAGGCGCTGACTGAATCTTGGGGCCAGGCAGGTTTCTGGATTGAGCTCTGTGCCTCTTGGAGGAGCAGCAAAAGGCTGGGCTGGGCGGTCGCTTCCTCTGGGGAGGGGAAGGAGGAGGTGGAGAATTTGGGGTTGTTTTTTTGGCAGCTAGCCTGGCCTCCATGGGTGGATCCTGACTGTAACAGCTTGCAGGGGAGCTGTGCGATGATCGACGTTGTTTCTATGCACTGTGGTGCTCACTGCTCTCGGCACGGTGCTGTTTATTGCTTCTGCTTCCATGGTGGTCATCGCAGGAGGGGCTGTCATCATGGTGCTTCTGTCGGCTACCTGGTAGCCTTCACAGGTGTGGCTGTCAGTGCAGCTTCTCTCCCTGTGTTCCCAATGCTTGTCAGAGCAGTGGCAGCTGGGGGGGCAGCTCTTCCCTCTTTGCTCCCGATGCTCACTGGAGCGGCGTTGGCTAGAATGTGTGTCCCCCGTGCCAATGAGCGGGGAGATAGAAGCAGATCCGGAGGGTGTGCTGTAGCTGTGGGTAGGGTTGCCAACTGGCTCCAGATGCGCCCGACACACTTGATCCAGTCCTAGGTTTACTCCACTGCATGCAGGGTCATGTAGTTCTAATTTTTCCATTGCACCCTATAATAAAAGCAAGACTACATGTCCCTGCATGCAATGGGGTAAACCCAGGACTGGATCAAGCCTGTCGGGCGCATCTGGAGCCAGTTGGCAACCCTAGCTGTGGGTAGGGTTACCAACTGGCTCCAGATGCGCCCGACAGGCTTGATCCAGTCCTGGGTTTACCCCATTGCATGCAGGGGCATGTAGTTCTGATTTCTCCATTGGACTCCATAAGAAAAACAAGACTACATGTCCCTGCATGCAATGGGGTAGACCCAGGACTGGATCAAGCTTGTCGGGCGCATCTGGAGCCAGTTGGCAACCCTAGCTGTGGGCCATGTCTGGCAGCATCTCAAGGAGCCGGGGGCAGGTCTCAGGATCAGAGCCACTGGAGACGAAGGAGGCTTCGGCTGGATCTGCTGGTAAGGCTTTGCTGGGGCCGGCGCTTCCTCCAGACATCGGTTTGTCAGCTGCAGTCACGATTGGGGCCTTCTGAGCCATTCTGCTTCTTGAGGGGCGGGGGAGGCTTTTTATTTTTTTTCTGCCCCTTGGAAGTCTGGGAAGCCTCTGTCTCAAGTGGAGAGCTTGGGCCTGAAGAGGAGGAATCGGTAAGGAATTCCCTGAGCGCATACTTCCTGTGCCTTCAGGTCCTTGGAGACATCTTGCCACAGTGGATGAAGGACTTCATGTGGTGAGAGGGTCCAAGGCATCAGAGGCAGCAATCATGAGAGTCCGTAGCATTCGTCCTCCTGGAGCAGCCTGAGCACTTCTTGAAGCCAGGTTTGTCCATCTCCAGCTTTTGGGTTGTCAGGCTTTTTATTTTTTTGTAGTTGGAGGAAAATGTTGCAGGAGAGCTAGAAGGTCTCAGCGGATGGAAATAAGACTCAGCCTGCTTGTCCATGAAGAAGCCAGGTAAATCAATCCCAGAGAAGGAGATTAGCTTATCTCTGTATCGTCATGCCTTTGGACTAGACTCAGTAAGTGGATAAGGGGAACTGGGATTCACCACCTTCTGCACAGACATGGGTGTAGTAGGGTTGCCAACTGGCTCCAGATGCGCCCGACAGGCTTGATCCAGTCCTGCGTTTACTCCATTGCATGCAGGGACATGTAGTTCTGATTTCCCCATTGCACTACATAAGAAAAGCAAGACTACAAGTCCCTGCATGCAATGGGGTAAACACAGGACTGGATCAAGCCTGTCGGGCGCATCTGGAGCCAGTTGGCAACCCTAGGGTGTAGGCATAAGCGAATCTTAAGGCACATGATCAGGCTCATGTGTAAAAGTGATGCAGATCTCCCATTAGACAGGCAAGACTCAATGTTCAGCATCACTCTGTATAGATCAGAAGTGACTGTGCAGTTAAGAGAGGCCTAGAAAGTTGTTCTGAGGTTGGAAACTGGGTAACTGAAATGTTTTCCCCAGTTGCTCTTAAACAAAAAATGTGAATATTAAAAATGAAACCAACACAATGTTTTAATAAGTAAAGACACCTTTTATTAAACAGAGAGTAGATCATTCTAAGTGCTCTGGAGCCAAAACCACGTGGAAATAAAATCCAGGGTCTTGGTGGCTCAGGGAGGTAAACACCTCAAGGACTAAACTGGAGCACCAGGAAAATGAAAGACTCCAAACCTGGAAAAATATCAGCTCTCAACACTGGGGTATCATTAAGTAAAGCACCTTTACTGGTGATCCCCAAAAGCAAGCAGAATAGCAAGGGGAAATGGGTAAAACTTCATTGAATCGAAAAGAGAGTCCTTGGTTCAAGCCCTTTGATGTGGGCCTCCCTTTAGGTCACCTCCTCTCTTTTTCCTTATTTTTCCCCAACTCCCACTCTGCTCCCTCTCTTCAGTTCATGGATTTGTTTATATACTGTCTGTATCAAGTGGCCTGGACTCCACACACAGATTAGTTCAAAACCTACACTTGCTACTTCTACTACTGAGCATTTGTATAGCACTACCAGTCGTAGGCAGCGCTGCACTGACATGTAAGAGACAGTCCCTGCTCATCAGAGCTTACAATCTAGCCAAGACAGACAACACAGAAGGTGCAGACAGGGATAAAGCAAGGGGAAAGGTAAAGAAACAAGGAGATCAGGTGAGTCAAGAACCAAAAGCAGCAGAGAAGAGGCGAGTGTTCAGCCTGGATTTGAAAAGGGCCAGAGAAGGTGTCTGGCGTACAGAGACACAGGTAGTTTGTTCCAGGCGTAAGGTGCAGCAAGGTGAAAGGAGTGAAGTCTGGAGTTAGCAATAGAAGAGAAGGGCACAGATAGAAGTGATTTCCCAGAAGAGCGGAGTTCCCGAGGGGGGGGGGGGGTGTAGGGAGAGATAAGAGAAGAAAGGTAGTGAGGAGCCACAGAGTGAATGCATTTATAAGTCAGCAAGAGAAGATTGAACTGGATACAGAAACGGATAGGGAGCCAATGAAGTGACTTGAGAAGAAGGGTAATATGGGCATGATGAGGTGGCAGAAGATTAGCTGCGCAGCAGAGTGCTGAACAGATTGAAGGGGAGAGAGATGATTCAAAGGGAAACCAGCAAGGAGTAGGTTGCAGTAGTCAAGACGAGAAGTGATTAAAGAGTGGATAAGTGTCTTAATAGTGTGTTCAGGAAGGAATGGGCGGATTTTGTTGATGCTATAGAGAAATAAAAGGCAGGTCTTAGCTATCAGATGGATGTGTGTGGAGAAGGAGAGAGAGGAGTCAAAGACAACCCCAAGGTTGTGAGCCGAGGAAACAGGAAGAAGTAGAGAGTTGTCCACAGAGACTGAGAAGAAAGGGAGAGGAGGTTTTAAGGAGAAAGATAAGAAGCTCAGTCTTGGCCATGTTCAATTTCAAGCGGCAATGAGACATCCAAGCAGCAATATCAGAAAGGCAGGCAGAGATCCGGGTCTGGATTGCCGGGGTGATTTCAGACATAGAGAGGTAGATCTGGGAGTCATCGGCATAAAGAGGCTACTGAAAGCCATGGGAAGAGATGAGTGCACCAAGGGACTGGGTATAGAGAGAGAAAAGGAGCGGACCCAAGACAGATCCTTGGGGTACACCAACTGGGGGTGAGATAGCAGCAGAGGAGGATCCACCAGAACTAACACTGAAAGAGCGATGGAAGAGAGATTTCCTAGATGGAGGCACAAAATGGGGAAATCACTGTCCTCTACAAGAGAGTCAGAAAACAGATTTCATAAGAACATAACAAATGCCATACTTGGTCAGACTAAGGTCCATCAAGCCTAGTATCCTGTTTCCAACAGCAGCCAGTCCAGGTCACAAATACCCAGCAGGTTTCCAAAAAGTTAGACAGGTTTCACAATGCTTGTCCCAGGGTAAGCAATGGATTTCCAGGGTTCTCTTTAATAATGGCTTATGGATCTGTCATCCAGGGACTTGTCCAAACCTTTTTTAAACCCAGCTACACTAACAGCTTTTACTACATCCTCCGGTAACAAACTCCAGAGTTTGATTATGCGTTGAGTAAAAAAATATTTTCTCTTATTAGTCTTAAATGGCTTCATTGCATGTCCCCTAGTCTTTCTACTTTTTGATGGCATAAACAACCAATCTACGTTTACCCGTTCCACTCCATTCATTAATTTATAGACCTCTATCATATCTCCCTTCAGCCATCTTTTTTCCAAGCTGAAGAGCCCTAACCTTTAAGCCTTTTCTCATAGGGGTATCCTTCCATCCCTTTTATCATTTTGGTGGCTCTTCTCTGTACCTTTTCTAATTCTACTATATCCTATTTAAAATATTGCAACCAGAATTGCACACAATATTCAAGAAGCGATCACACCATGGAACAATACTCATGCAGATGCATTATAATATGCCTCTGTTTTATTCTCCATTCCTTTCCTTATGGTTCCTAGCATTCTATTTGCCTTCTTGGCTGCCGATGCACACAGGGCGGAGGTTTCAGCGTGTTATCCACGATGACGCCTAAATCTTTTTCCTTGGTGGTGGTTCCTAATGTGAAACCTTGCATCGTGTAACTGTAGTTTGGGTTGTTCTTTCCTAGGTGCATAACTTTACATGAGTCCACATAAAATTTCATCTGCCATTTGGATGTCCAGCCTTCCAGTTTTTCAAGGTCTTCTTGCAGTTTTTCACAATTCTCTTGTGTTTTAACAACTTTGAATAATTTTGTGTCATCTGCAAATTTGATTACCTCATTCATTATTCCCATTTCCAGGTCATTTATGAATATGTTAAAAAGCAGCAGGCCCAGCACAGATCCCTGGGGTACTCCATTATTCACCTTTCTCCATTGAAAAAAATGGCTGTACTCTGTTTTCTATCTTTTAACCAGTTCCTGATCCACAATAGCACACTGCCTCCTATCCAGTGACATTTTAATTTCACCAAGAGTCTTTCATGAGGGATGTTATCAAAGGCTTTTTGAAAATCTATATGCATTATATCAATGGTTCATCTTTGTCTACCTGTTTATTCACACCTTCAAAAAATATAACATACTAGTAAGACAAGACTTTCCTTGGCTAAATCCATGTTGGCTTTCTCCCATTAAGCCATGACTATCTACATGGTCAGTAAGTTTGTTCCTTATAATGGTTTCTACCATTTTGCTCATCACTGACACCAGGCTCATCAGTCATCTGTATTTTTCCTGATCACCTTTGGAACCCTTTTTTAAAATTTGGCATTACATTGGCCATTCTTCAATCTTCAAGTACTACAGATAATTTTAATGATAGTTCACAGATTACTAATAGTAGGTCTGCAATCTCATATTTCAGTTCTTTCAACACCCTCGGATGTATACCATCCTGTCCAAGTGATTTGCTACTCTTCAGTTTATCAAATTGTGGTAATACAGCTTCCTGGTTTATTGATATTTCTTTCAATTCTTCTGCTATATCACCTTTAAATACCATTTCAGGCATGGGTAACTTCTTACATCTTCTTCAGTAAAGACCAAAGAGAGATATTAAACTTCCCTGCCAGAGTGCTCAGGATGCCCCTTGGAGACCAGACCCTCACACCACTGCACTGGGCCCTCTAGTGGTAGAGCTGGGATGCACCTTCCTGAGGGAATCAAAACTCTGATGCAGCTGGACTCTGCTGGATCCCTTCACTTAGGTCCTTGGTGCCTCAGCTCCTCTTTTCTGCTGTCTTCTGGTCTTCCAGCACAGACCTCCCATGGTCCACTGAGTTATCTCTGCTTGCTGACCTAGCTGACTTTCAGGGGGGCTGTTTCCTGAGCCCCCTAGGCTCCGGCATCTGCTCTCCTTTCACATAGATGTTCTGAAGAGCGGGGCCTTTTATACTTCCCTCCAAAACACAGAAGGACCAGTGAAGGACAGGCAGGCCCAGCCTCTGTTACCTCGCACTTCAACGGTAAGTCCTCTTTGTAGAAAACAGGGGAACAATTGGATGTACTGCTACATAGATTTTAATAGAATAAAATAAAAGTTATATTTGATCACAGTTATTTTGCATAAATGCTGCTGATGCCTTTTGCTTTATAGAAAGTCAGGATAAAACGGATAAATTCTTTGTCTTGGCTTGAAGACATTTCATGAAATGTTAGCAAGGTGCTATGTTTCCTCTCTCAAGCAAACACATGATGTACTGATGGGTTTTGACTAGCAGGAAATGTAAATGTCAGAAAGTATTTCTCCTCCATAAGCCTCTGATTCAATGCTGACTCTTGGTGGCCCAGCAGCTCCTGGGGTTTCTTGGCAGTGTGACTGGGAAGTAGATTGCCAGGCTTTTCCTCTGAAGTAATGGAGGGTTAAGTGACTTGCCTAAGGCAACAAGAGTGCTAGTGGGAATTGAGCCCTGGTTTCTTGGTTACCAAGTCAATCATCTAACCATTAGGCTCCTCCTTTGTTCACCTGTAGGCTACCTTATTTCAAACTATCTTTTCATAAATCACTGCTCAAGACCCCAATTTGCAAAAAGCAGCAATTTCTTATGCTTTCAGGAAGACGGCTTTGGCTGTGTCTGGCAGTGGAAGAGGCCCTTTGCCCATTCCAGACATAGTGGCATTCACACAATTATTTATAATGACACTGCAAACACCATCCCAGCTTCTTTATGACCACATAGACAATGATAGCAAATGTCACCCATCAAAATAGATCATTTGTGGTGTCATGGAAACCCAGGTATTGATTTTATCATTTCTTGTTTCCTAGTCAACATACATACTAAGAATTCATTTCTCGTTCAGTAGACCTAAGGGAGCACTGGGGTAAAGCACACTGTCCCATATACAGCATTTCAGTTACTGTTGTACTGCTGTGCTAAGTGGGGAGTCTTGATCTGAACCCTGAACCTTCTGCTCTCCAGGCTAGCACTCCCATTCCCAAAGTGTTTGAAGGAGAGGGGGAGGAGAAAGGTTTGGAAAGAGAAACCTAACCTTATCTAATTCATTGCATCGTGAACCAAAGGGTCTGGATAGATCTTTGTCGAATCAGTGTTCAGGGAGGAGGCCCAGGGCCATGTTTACCTATGGGCAAAAGGGGCAGTTGTCCTGGGGTCATGTACAATGGGGCCCAACTGCCCATGGGTAGCAGTGGCCCTGCTTCTGCCTCCATGCTCATTACCGCCTCTGCCACCCCTCTCTGTTCAGCAGCAGCAATACATTAAAAAGGCAACTGTGGCCTCAGAGTTACCTTCTTTTCTGGCACCGCAGCGCCATTCGCGCTTCCTGTCCTCTCCCCACCCCCCTCAGAATAAATGTTTTGCAGGGAACAGAATGCGCCGTGGAGTCTTTATGGATGGGAAGGAGAGTAGTGGTGGGGATTTTACTATTGACGGTCTGGCCAGAATGAACAGACAGATGATGAAATGTTGACAGAAAAAACAGAAGCTAATAAATTTGGCAACACAATGATTTCCGTTACCTCAAATATCACGTCCAGGAGATAGTAGAGAAATAAAGTTTCTAGAGGAAATAAATGACTGCTTTGTGGAACAGCTGGTTCAGGAACCAACATGAGGAGAAGCTATTTTAGACCTAGTCCTTCCTGGAAAGCAGGATTTAGTGTGAGAGATATTAGTGTTGGGGCCACTTGGCAATAGTGATCATAACATGGTCAAGTCTGAGTTAATAAATGGAGTGAGGGCACTAAGGAAGTCTACTGCACTGGCATCATATGGACAGTGCCACTGATCCTGAAGGTGGAGCACTGGGTGATCCGACGAGGGGAGTTATTGAATTTGCTATCTGACTAGCTATTCAGATAAATTTAGGACTGCAAAATAGCTGAGCAGTCTATATATGTATTCCTGAACCAGCTGAGATGAAAGAGGCTACTAGAGCCAAAGGAGCATCTTTCAAAGAATGGAAAAAGGATCCCAGTGAGGAAGACAGGAAACAGCATAAGCACCGGCAAGTTAGATGCAACACACTGATAAGGAAGGCAAGGAGAGAAATTGAAAAGAAGCTTTAGGCAGAAGCAAAAACTTATAATAAGCTTTTGCAGTACCATTCGAAGCAAGAAGCATGTGAGGGAACCAGATGGACAATTAGAAGATGGAGGAGAAAAAAGGGGCGCTGAGGAAGGACAAGGCTATAGCTCAAAGGCTAAATGAAGTTTATGCTTTGGTCTCTACTGAGGAAGATGTGAGGGAATTATCTACCCATGGTATTTAATAGTGATGATTCAGAGGAGCTCCGTGAACTTAGAAGGTGTCAAAGAGCAAATTAACAAACCAGAGTGGCAAATTACCTGGACTGGATGGTATACACCCAAGAGTGCTGAAGGAACTCAAAAATGAAATTGCAGATATACTTTTAGAAATATGTATCCTATCTTTAAAATCATCTATGAAGATGGCTAATGTAATGCCAGTTTAAAAAAAAAGGTACCAGAGGTGATCAGGGAAACTACAGACTGGTGAGCCTGATGTCAGTACTGAGCAAAATGGTAGAAACACAAAATTAAGTCTTGCCTCAGCAATCTGCTACATTTCTTTGCAGGTGTAAATAAACATGTTCTTATCTGACTGCCCTGGCTTATGTGAAACATTTCCAGTGGGTAATGATGCTACATGGGGGCATCTGCTTGGATAACAGGTAGGAATTAGGCTCATGAAGGCCCATCTTAGATAGCATGTAGTGATATCCATGTCGGGACATGCTCAGTCCCAGCTGTATTTTACAAAAAGCTCTGCCAAACATGGAGCCATGTGTACAGTTCTTCTAAGGATCTTCAGGAATGAAAGTGCATTTGCCGACAAACGCAGCAGGAGCAACTATTTTGCAAATATCTATGTACCCCAAAAGAGTGTCATCAACTTGTCACTCTCCACCTAGACACGCCAGCACTTATACCTGGAAGCAGAGATTTTGCAACTTCCTTGTAGCAGTGTCGCTAATTTCATGTGCAGAAACGTATTTCTCCTCTACTTCCATTGCAGCCTCGTCACGCACATCGCTTCTTGGGTAGGAGACTTAGAAGGACTTTTCAAAGACTGTCAGTGAAAAACTTTCTCCTTGTTCTATGCAGTTGGCATATTTCTTTCTGCTTAATATTTCTTGCTTCTAAAAGCAGCTAATTAGAGTTACAGATGCATTCAGAGCTGCCAGTTAATTAGAAGCAGATTATTTAATACCCACAAAGCCGCAATGTGCTGTAATCACTTCACAGCCATTCTTACCCATTCATAGTGCAGCTGTGCAGACGGCATTCTCTGAAACCCGGACCTGGGAACCTGCATCTTCTGTGCTGAAAAGAGCTGGGTTTTTCCAGTTAACTCCATTTTACAGCCAGATCCAGTCCTTGTTTTTCCTCACTCCATGAAGGGAATAGTCTGATTTCCCTTGCAAAAGCAGGACAACATGTCCCCTTATACAGTGGGGGTGAAACCAGACCTGGCTCAGACTGTTCTAAACCACTGGAGCCAGCTGGAAGTTGTGGGATGAGCTCCAGATATTGAGGAATGATTGAATGAAAGTGGACGGCTGCTTTCAAATCGTGGTTTAAAAAGCGAATGTATAGTACTTGAATAATGCAGTATGTGATTGCTATGTTAGTTCACTTGAATGTCTGGCAATAAATCTTAACAAAAACAATAATACAAGGTGATACATTTCTTATCCAGCTACCAGGAGTTAATATAAGTGTTTCCTTATCAGAGAAAGTAGGAAGACCAAGACATTTACTTGAGTCTTTAAGGCATAATCTAGTTGCAATTTTTGCAATAAAACACAAGAACATTGATTATCACTTTTTCTTGGGCTAGAAGTTTCCAAACAAGCAGACCATCTTCTACTGAGGAGCAATAAGGCCTTGGTCATACCTATATGTAGTAGATTATTAGATTGTAAGATTATTATTTTTTGCCCATGTTCCCTGTAAAAATAGTTATCTCTGAGTTATAATGCCCTGTTCAATGTAATTTCAGTTTATTCAATGTAAACCGCCTTGATATCATGAAAAGGCGGTATATGAGAAATGTTAAATAAATAAATAACCTCCGATGAGCAGGGACCGTCTTTTACATGTCTCTGGGCAGCGCTGCTTACACCTTGTAGCGCTAGACAAATGTTCAGTAGTTGTAGTAGATTCGATTTCCCTGAAGCAAAAGATGCATTTCAATAAGAAAACCAATCAGCATTGATAAGTTTTACGAGGTAACATCTTAGAAATGTGCTTAAGGAATGTTACTGAGCTTCTCCAGTAAATGAAGACAACCAGTTGCAGTCGCTGTGCCCCTTTTTCCGTTTCATGTTTGCTTCAGACGCTGAGTTAATGACACTTAACAGCATGCAAATTAGCGCACGCTGTCAGTGCATGCCCGCCATAAGTGTCAGCGCTCAGTCGTGCTTTCCTTTGGGTGGGATTTATTTATTTATTTATTTATTTATCTATTTCTTCTATACCGCCCCTTCCAGAGATCAGGGGCGGTTTACATGGAACAATTGCATACATTTGCATAACATTACATAGAACAAGAACTTCTTAACTTTTTACATATAACAGAACAGTAAATTGTCAGAACTATTTACAGGGTGTATACTTTTGTATACTGTTGAATTTACAGGGGAATGTCAGCGAGCTGACATTGCTATTTATAGAAATTATTTAAAGAATACATGATTCGCTATTCAGGTGTGTGTGTGTGTGTATGTATGTGTGAGTGTGTGTGTGTATAAGTGTGCGTGTGTTTGTGTGTGTATGTGAGTGGGTTTGTGTGTGATGGAATTTATTTCCATTTTTTCTTGGGTTGTTTGGGGTGTCTTTGGGGGCTGTTAGAAGAGGAGTTGTGTGTTCAGTTAATTGTGTTTCTGCGGGTTTTTTTGTTTGTGTGTCTGTGGACGCTGTGTGTCTGGACTTGGAGGGTAGGGGATTCCGAAGTGCTCAGAGAATAGGTATGTCTTGAGTTCTTTCCTGAATTGGGAGAGGTCCTTTATGATTCAGATGTCTATTGGGAGGTCATTCCAAAGTGTGGGAGCGGTGAATGAGAAGGCTCTGGCACTGGTGGAGTTTTTGGTCCTCGTGAATGTTTTTGGCAGCTCTAGTGAGAGGGTTGCATTTAGTCTGCGGGCTCTTAATTCATTTGGGACGTGAAGGAGTGTGGATAGATGTGAGGGGGCAATATCGTTTAGTAGTTTGAAGGTTGTTAGTAGTATTTTGTATTTGATTCGATAATTTATGGGGAGCCAGTGTAGATCTAGCAGTATAGGGGTTACATGGTCTGTTAGGTGGGCTTTAGTGACTACTTTTGCACAAATGTTCTGTGCTCTTTGTAATAAGTAAATATTCTTTTGTGGGAGGCCGGTTAGGAGACTATTACAATAGTCAAAGTGAGGGGTTATGAGGGCACTAACGACTGATCTAAAGTCATGCGTGTCAAGGAGGAGCCTTAAGTGTTGAATAGTTTTGAGTTTGTAGAATATAGTTTTTACCGTCTGTTTTATGTGAGGTAGCATGGTGAGTGTGTGATCGATTATAACGCCTAGGTATTTTACCTCTTTTTTAACAGGTATCGTTGTGTTATTGATGGAGATTGTTGTTGGGTAGGTATCTTCAGCCACAGGTGATCTTGATACAAACATTGCCTCAGTTTTTTGAGATTGATGCTGAGGAAATTGGTTCCCATCCAGGATGAGGTTTCCGCCATGCATTCGGATAGAGTGTTATAATTAGGGTTTTTCGTGGTTATGGGGAGGGCGAGCATGATGTCGTCGGCATAGATAAAGTGATTGATTTTGTGTTTTTTAAATATTTTTGTGATGGGTTGCAGGTACAGGTTGAAAAGGAGAGCAGAAAGGGCTGATCCTTGTGGTATTCCTTGACCTTGGGGGAAGGTTTCCGATGCTTCCTGGTTTAATTGTACTCGTATTAGTCTGTGTGTGATATAGGACTTGAACCAATTAAGGACAGTCCCACCTATTCCTAAGTTTTCTAATCTATTAATCAGTGTAAGGTGATTGATGTTGTCAAATGCAGCGGAAATGTCTATGAAAAGGAGTAGGAGGCCTTGGGTGTTATCATCTGTATGTCTTATGAGGAAGTCCATCAGAGTAATTAATAGGGTTTCTACCCCATGGAAGGGGCGGAAACCGAATTGGTGGGAGTCAAGGGAGTTGTGGTCATCTATATGTTCTTGCAATTGAAGTTGAACAGTTTTTTTCTATTATTTTAGCCATAAATGGAATGCTGGCTATTGGTCTATATGAGTTTGGGTCTTTTGGGTCGAGTTTATTGTTTTTTATTATTGGGCGGATTGTTGTGAGTTTTAGGGCATCAGGCATAATGCCCTGGGAGAGGGATTGATTTACTATGTATTGAATGTTTCCAGCTAGTTATTGTTAGTTAGTTAGGATTGGGGCGGAGAGGGGGCATGGTGGCCAGTGACAGTAGCATGCAGGATGTTGCCGTTGTCACAGCAATACTTGATACCACAGCGAAAGTTGGCATTAAGTGCAGCTGTAAAGTCCAGTCACACAGCCACTGCCTCTCCCCCACAGGCTAAATATTAACAATAGCAGCAAGCGCTGCTGACAGCTAACAGGCCTTTCCACCCTCCCATTCCAGCCCCTCCCCACATAGACTTCCCCCCATCCACCAACTAATGCTCCCCCTCCAAGCCCCTTCCCAAAGCCAGAGGTATATACCGGAGTGAGCACCAAATTTCCCCCTTTCAAGCCCCCGTCCCATAACAATGAAAGCACAACCCTGCCCCACCCCTCCAAGAACTTACCCCACTGTAATCCTTGGTGCCTAGTGGATGGGGCAGAAGTGATTCCCCCTTCATTCCTACCATATTGCCACCCAGGTGCAAAATGTCAGATCTGACCCCCTAGTGGTCCTCTTGCAGTACTACTGCTGAGTCAGCAGGCTGCTTTGGGGGGTAGGGGAGGGATTTGCTTTCACTGTTGTGGGGGGGGAGAGCCTTGATGGGGGGGTTCTGGTGCATTCCCCACTATATATATATATATGGCTTTGGAAGGGGGATCATATAGGGGAATATCACTTGGGAATCAGAGGGGGAAGTTCTATAGGGGGGGCGGGAATTAGGAGGGTAGGCTGGCCTGTTGGATGTCTGCAGTGTTTGCCACTTTTGCTGGGGGTAAGAGCATTGGGCCTCACAATCCAAGTAGCAATAGATAGCACAGATGCAGCCACACGATTTGCTACTGTATGTCAAGTGGGGCTCATGCACCAAGCGTCGGCCCTGTGCACTAAATGCAGAGCAGATGCTGGGCACGCCCACTGCACTTATTTATTTGTGTGATGCTTTTCCAGAATCAAAGCAGTTTACATCAAACCAAGAATTCATGGCAGAATGTCGCTGCCAGAATAACCTCAAACGTCAAACTAGCAGAACATTTTACACCTGTATTATACAATCTTCACTGGCTCCCACTCCAAAGCTGCATACAGTATAAAGTACTCCTAACTACTTTCAAACTTATTAAAGGCATCCCACCATCCCACCTTGATACACTCATTTGAAAGACAATAACATTCGAAACCAACGAGAAAGTAACAAAAATAAACTAACTATTCCATCCGACTTCAAGAAAGCCAAAAAAAAGACTAACAATAGAGCATTCTTCCACTTCTGCCCATCTTATGGAATAAGCTCCCAGATAACATAAGATCCATAAATGACCTCTCCACCTTCCGAAAGAAACTCAAGACCCACCAGTTTACTCTACACTTCGGAGACACAAACAACGCAAGCGAAGATACAAATACTGACGACATCCACTCTGAGCTCACCCCTTCTCTCTCCTAAGAAAAGATACATAAGATGGTTTACCCCACGAGAAACAAGAAGAAAAAGCAGATCTACCTATGCATATAGTTACTTTGTTACTTATTGTAGACGAATGTAAATAGTTACCTGTTCGATGTAATTGAATACGTACTGTCACACCCTCACCACTCGCCCCCAGCTTAGAGGGGCATGGTTGTATTAGGAATTTTCCCCTTTCAGCCTTAACTGACTAATTCCCCGCAATGTTGTCTGGGAAATGTAGTTTAATTGCGCTATATATGGGCTTCAGGTAGAAAGCTGTAGTCGGGCTCCTTGGGGTAAGGCAATGACAGAAATTTATTGAGCACAAAAAAGGTTCATAAATACCACATTCAGGCATACTTCTCCAGGCTTCTTCAAAGTACAACAGATTCTAAGCAGAACAAAAACCCAAAACCAAAGTGGCAGCTTAAAGTATTCTTCAGCTCAGAAAAACATAGCCTTTTAACAGCAAGGCTACCAGCTTCCTTTAGCCTTGCTGGTTAAAGCACAAAACAGGCTTTCTTCTGTGGCAGTTTGCCTTTTTTTCCAGTCTCAAACCTTTCCAGGCTGTGTTCCAATTTACAAGCAAAAACAAAAACTCCAAACAGGAACAAACTTTCAACATGCAAGCAAAGTTCTATTCAGGTTTCTCAGGAAAATTCAAGAGTAAAAAGAAAGCTTTTTCCTCACAGTTAATTTGACTTCCTGCTGTCTCACTTCACAGGTAGCAAGTGGTTAACAAGCACAATTCACAACTCCAGCTTGTTCTTACGTCTTAGTAAACTTCCCCTCTTTACCACGTGGGAATTTACAATCCATCTACCTGCTTCTTATGGTTACCTTTCTCTAGAGGGCTTTCTCTCAGGGCAGGCTTTCCTTCAACCCTTCTGTGGCTAAGGCTTGGCACAAAGAGCAATCCATGAGGGTGTCTTCCTCATTCAGCTCAGCATCAGGCTCTCCTAGTTGCATAGACTCTGACTCTCCTTCTGGCTCACCGGGCTCGGTTAACAGCCTCTCGTTAGAGCTGAGAGCATCTCCTGCTCCTCTGCATTGCCCAGCATAAGTCAGGCTTCTCCTGCTCTGCTCAGCATTAATCAGGCTTCTTAGGCTCGTACCTGTGCCTCGGCTTGTATCAGCTTCTCTCTCTTTCTCCTCTTCTTGCCTTTGCCTCTGCCCTTGCTTCTGGCGTTCCTTCCACCCTCTCTCTTTCTCCTTTACTATAATCTAGCATAGGCTTATATCTCCAGGGTTCTAGCCCCACCTCCTCTCTTCCCAGGTGACGGAGATCACTCGGCCTTCTGGCACATGAGTAATCAGGGAGCTTACTGACGTAAGGGTCTTGGACCTTAGGTCTGTATTCACTCTCCTTTATTTCACTAGGGGAAACATGAAACCTGTTCCAGCTGGGGGTTTTCTGGTTCCTAGGTGAGGTTGTGGTTTTGTTACCCTGACCTTGCAAAAGGGGCCCTTTTACTAGGGTGAACTCTTTGCCTTTTTCCCTTTCCCCTAAGTCAGGATAGGCTTCCTTACCACAGTACCATTCTGTACAATTCAGAGCTTTGATTACTGCAAACTGCATTTGATCTCCTGGAAAATGTGGTATAGAAATTTATTATAAATAAATAAAAGAAACGATTACATGTAACAATGGTAATAGAACTTGTGTAGAACAATTAGTTGTACATTTAACACTAATCACATTGTTTTACAGATAATTTTGAATTTATTTACAGGTATTATCGTGCATTAGTAATTGGTCCTTTGCGGCTGAGTTAGCTGTTGGGGACTGTAACTCGGTTCTTTAGCCTGGTAGAGTCTTTATCGGGTTACTGAATCCCCAAAGTGCTCTTTGAATAGGAAGTTTCTAGAAGTTTGCAGAATGCCTGTGGATCAGTAAAAGTTCTTATCTGGAAGCTCGTTCCAGAAACCTGGTGTGAAGAGACTGAAGACTCTTTTGGAAGTAGCCGCCTTACTTCTCGTATATTCCAGTGGTGCCAATAGTGTGGTTTTTGCGCAGCTTCTACGGGCTCTGGTTTCTGGTGTAACTTGGAGGAGAGATCTCAGGTATGTAGTGGAGTCATTCTGCAGGATTTTGAATGTTGTATGTAATATTTTGAATTTTATTCTGCTTTCTATTGGTAAACAATGCAGCTGTTTTAATACTGGGGTGATATGCTCACGTATTGGGGCTTGGGAAATGATTCTTGCAGCTATGTGTTGTGCCATTTGGAGTCGGTATATGGATTGTTCGGGAGACCTTTTAGGATACTGTTACAGAAGTCCAGGGGTGGGTTAATCATTGCTTGCAGGGTGGTTCTAAAGTCGTTTGTGGATAGGGTGGCTGCAAATGTTGCAGTGTTTTAGCTTGGAATATGTTGCTCGGATGGTGTTGTTAATATGGGTGGTCATGCTGAGTTGCTGTGATACCCAAGTATCTCACTTCCTTTTTTACTTCCAATGTTGCGTCTTTTACCTTTAGAGTAGCTGGTGGGTTGAAATTTTTGTCTTTTGAGCTACAAAGGATTTCTATTTTATTGTAGTTCATATGTAGATTATGTTCAGCTAGCCATGAAGCGATATCGTTGAAGCATGTTCCTATTTTTGTATGGTTGGGTTGGTTTGTGTCAGTTGGTGTGTATAACATAATGTCATCTGCATAGATATGGTAATGAACATTGTTCCTCTGGATTATTTTGCAAATGGGTTGTAAGTAAAGGTTGAATAAAAGAGCTGATAGAGCAGATCCCTGAAGTATTCCCTGTCTTTGTGTATATGGTTTAGATGTACTGCTCCCTATTTTAACCTTTTGTCTCCGGTCAGATAGGTATGACTTGAACCATAGTAAAGTTGTATCTTTAATTCCATTCTCTTGGAATCTGTGCAAACTTAACACACATAATGCTAGCTAAATGCAAAAACTAACCACTCCTTAGTAAAAGGGCTTTTTAGACAGCAAGCCCTCCAGGGATAGGAAAACATGCATGTAGCTTGCCTGGGACCCGCTGGTCATACTTTGAAACATTTCATGACATTCCAAGTTCCGTAGCAGTGATAGGAAAGAGTAGTTACTCACCTGTAACAGGTGTTCTCCAGGAGCAGCAGGAATCAATCCTCACATATGGGGGTGACATCGATGTCGATGGAGCCCTTGCGGAGCATTTCCCCAGCTTTCCAAGAAAGCCTTTGGGAATGCAGGCATGCATGCGCAGTTCCCTTCCCGCCTAAAGGTGCCATCTTGCTCAGTCAAATGACATAGCTAAAAAACAGCACTCAAAAATGTAAAAATAAACTATGTACAACTGCAACTCCCAGGGGAGGAGGGAGGGTTGTGAGGACTGATTCCTGCTGCTCCTGGAGAACACCTGTTACAGGTGAGTAACTACTCTTTCTCCAGAACCAAGCAGGAAGTCAGTCCTCACATATGGGTGACTCCCTAGCTCTGGGCTACCAAGGAACCCAGGCTGAACAAGAGAACTCCCTCTAGTCCCAGCATCAAAGAAAGGCTTTGCACTGACAGAACCTCCACCGGTAGCCCAACGGAGGGCTGGAGGGCAGGAGTTGCCTAAACCTCAAAGAGATTCCGGAGTACTGCCTGGCCAAAAGCACTGTCCCTGCGGGACTCCCTCTCCAGACAGTAATGGGCCGCAAAAGTCTGGCTTGAGGACCAAGTTGCAGCCCTGCAGATGTCCACCAATGGTACAGAGCAGAGGTGAGCCACTGAGGCAGCCATTGCCCTGACACGATGGGCCGTGACCCGACCCTGCAAAGGAAGGTCAGCCGCCCTGTAAGCCCAGGTGATACAGTCAGCTACCCAGGTGGACAAGGTACGCTTGGACACAGCTAACCCCAAATTATTAGGGTCAAAAGATATGAAGAGCTGAGTAGCCCTTCTATGCCCCTGCATATGGTCAAGGTAGAAGGATAAGGCCCTCCTACAGTCCAGGATATGCAGAACTGCTTCAGCCTGGCTTGCATGAGGCCTAGGGAAGAATGTTCGAAGAACCACCTCTTGATTAAGGTGGAAGGAGGAGACAACTTTTGGGAGGAACTTTGGATGAGTCCTAAGGACTACCCTGTTCCTATAGAAGCGGGTGTAAGGCCTGTCACAGACCAGGGCCTGAAGCTCACTCACTCGCCTGGCCGAGGTTAGGGCTACCAAGAAGAGTGTCTTCCAGGACAGGAAGCGTAGAGGGCAAGTAGCCATCGGCTCAAAAGGTGGGTGAGTCAGTTGCTGCAAGACCACATTCAACTCCCACTCAGGAGCAGGAGGACGGATTGGAGGCTTGAGCAAAAGCAAGCCTCTGAGAAAGCGGGACACCAAGGGTTGAACCAACAGAGAATGTCCTTCCACCAGTGAGTGGTGAGCTGCTAGAGCTGAGAGGTGGACCTGAACAGAATTGGACTTAAGTCCCTGATTTGATAAGTGCAGTAAATACTGAAGCACTACTGGTACAGTACAGGAGAAAGGATCCTCTGTACGTAGCTGACACCACAGAGAAAACCTTTTCCATTTGAGAGTATAGGTTTTCCTAGTGGACTGTTTCCTAGAGGCTAGGACAACCTCCTCAACTTCCTGAGGTAGGCCCCAGGGAGCCAAAACTACCCTTGCAGCCTCCAGGCCATCAAATTGAGAGCTTTGAGATTGGGATGCAGAAGGGAACCCTGATCCTGAGAGAGAAGGTTGGGTTGCAACCCCAGAGGCTGTGGGGGATCCACCGCCAGTTGAAGCAGAAGAGGAAACCAAGGCTGTCTTGGCCACCTGGGAGCCACCAGCAGGACCGAGGCCTTGTCCTGAAGAATCTTGAACAGAGTTCGGGCCACCAAGGGTGTGGGAGGAAACGCATACAGGATGCCCTGAGATCAGGGAATTAGAAAAGCATCCGCTGCTATCCGCAGAGGATGCGGTTGCCTGGAGCAGAACTTTGGCAGCTGCTTGTTCAGAGGACTGGCAAACAGGTCTATGGATGGAAGTCCCCATTGCATGAAAATCTTTTGAACTACCATGGGATGGAGCTGCCACTCGTGGGGCTGCAGAATCCTGCTCAACCTGTCGGCCAGGTAGTTTTCTTGGCCAGGTAGATATACAGCCTTGAGGAGCATGTTGTGCCTGAGAGCAAACAAGCAAAGGTCCTACGCTTCCTGACAGAGGAGCTTGGACCCAGTTCCGCCCTGCTTGTTCACATAAAACATGGCTACCTGGTTGTCTGTTTGAACTAGGACAGACTGATGAGCTAGGGTTGGAGAGAAAGTCCTGAGGGCTAACCTAATAGCCCTGAGTTCCAGTAGATTGATTTGCTGTGCAGCTTCCCAAGGAGACCACAGGTCCTGGGTGCACTTGCCTAGACAATGAGCTCCCCAGCCCTGCAGGGAGGCATCCGTGGTCAGCACCACTGTGAACCCAGGAATCTGAAAAGGCACCCCCTGCAGAAGATTGGGTGGGTGCAGCCACCAGTGGAGGGAGTTCAGAAATTGTCTGTCCTGTCTCTGAGGCTGCCTGTGGCCTGTGACCACTGAGTCCGAAGGCACCACTGTACAGGCCTCATATGGAGCCTGGCATTGGGGGTCACATGTACTGTTGAGAAACTGGTTTGCTAAGTTTATCAGTTTTTGGGCTCTGTCTTCTGGCAAGAACGCCTTTGCCAGCAGAGAGTCCAGCCTTGCCCCTATGAACTCCAAGTTCTGGGAGGGGAGCAAAGTGGACTTTGCGAAGTTTATTACAAACCCCAGGCTTTGAAGAAAAGCAATAGTTCTGATGGTGGCTTGTCTGGCCTCCTGGCACGTCTGACCCCTGATGAGCCAGTCGTCCAGATAGGGGAAGACAAAAATTCCCTGATTTCTCAGGTAGGCCGCCACCACTGCCAGGCATTTGGTAAAGACCCTGGGAGCGGAGGTAAGGCCAAAAGGCAGTACTCTGTACTGATAATGGTTTCTTCCCACAATGAACCTGAGGTACTTTCTGTGTGTCTGGATGAATGAGGATGTGAGTGTACGCATCCTTTAAATCTAAGGAGCATAGCCAATCTCCCTGCTGGAGGTAGGGCAGAAGTGTTCCAAGAGTAAGCATCTTGAACTTTTCCTTCTCTAGGAATTTGTTGAGATTTCTGAGGTCTAGAATAGGCCGAAGGCCACTGGTTCTTTTGGGTACAAGGAAATACCTGGAGTAGAACCCTTGACCTTGTAGGTGGGGAGGCACAGGCTCCACTGCCCTCTCCACCAACAGACATTGGAGCTCCTGAAGGAGAAGATCTGTGTGCAGGGGAGGCCTTGGAGGCTCCCCTGGAAAGTATGGAGAAGGCAGTTGGTGGAAGTGTAGCTGATAGCCCTTGTGGACTATGCTTAGCACCCAACTGTCTCCAGTGATGAGTGGCCACATGTGGGCAAACAGGGCGAGGCGACCTCCTGTGCAGGGTTGGGAGAGCAGGGATGGAGAGGCTATGCCTAAGGAGTCAAAAACCCCCACCCTGCAGAGTGGGAGCAGGGGCTGGAGGCTTGGGAGTCCTCTGCCTACGGGGTCCATTACCCTGCTCCTTGGCCTGCTGACCCTGAGGAGGCCTGGTACTGTGGGTACTATTTGTAGGCAGTGCCCTTCCTCGGGTAAAAGTGCTTTTTACCCGAGCCCTTCTTTTTGTGAGAAGGGGCAGAAGTCTTTCTAGACAGCCTTGTCCTCGTGAGGTGCTCGGTTTCGAGCTGTGCGGCATTCTCGGTCACGGGCTTGCCAAAAAGGTTCTCACCTCGGCAAGGGACATCGACCAACTTGTCCTGAACCCATGGCTTGAGGTCCGATGACTGCAGCCATGCCTGGCGTCGAGCCGCGATGCCGGCTGCCGCAACATGGGCCGAAGTATCGAAGCCTCGAAGCCATCGTAGGCAGTGCGGGACATAAACTTGGAGCATTCCCGGATCCCCGAGGACAAGGACTTGAACCTCTGCAAGGGTTCCCCGGAGAGACCAGCAGAGAACCCGGCCAGCTCCTTGGCCAGGTCCCGCAAGTACATGCCCATGTACAGCTGGTAAGACTGGACACGGCAAGCAAGCATCGAGCCCTGGAAGCACGTTCTACCAAAACCATCCAGGTTCCAGGCCTCCCTGCCAGGGGGCACCGCGGAGTGCATCTTCTGACTTTTCAGGCAATGCATGGTCGATTCCACCACCATGGAATGGTGTGGCAGCTGCGCCTTCTGAAAGCCAGGGCTCTTCCGGAGTCGATAGATAGAATCGACCCGCTTGCTTAGAACCGGCGCCGAGGCCGGTGCCTCCCACATCCAGAAGAGGAGCTGTTCCAGCATCGGAGGAACCGGAACAGTAAAGGCCTCCTTCGGAGGAGAGTCATACTGTAGGGCCTCGAGCTCCTCGGCTCAAGGCTCCTCCTCGGGGTCCGCAGGGATAGCCAACGCAGTGGCCATATCCCGAACGAACTCCGAGAGCCGGGTATCCTCCGGAGGGGATCTACTCCGGGGCTCGGACTGCAGTGAGTCCGACGGGACGCACCGAGTCCGGAAGGTATCGGGGGACTCCTCGTCCTCCATCTCCCAGGCGGACTCGTCCAATGAGGAATCGGGGTCCGACCGCGCGGGGCCTGTGGGCACCCGCCCTGATGCCGAAGGCACCGGCGTTGACGCCCTCGGTCCCAAACGGGAGGTCGAGGGAGACCGTGACCGGGCTCAACCTCGAGCCTTCATGGTCTCGAGTATCGGCTCGGTCTCCGGGGTCGACTTCGATGTCGATGTCCCGGTAGTCGGGGCAGATGCGCCAGACAGGCTGGCCATCAGTGCCCGCTGCTGTTCCATGAAGGCAGACAATCTGCACTCCAAGGCTGTCAACCTGAGACCCAGCTCAGGAGACTCAGCAGCCGGGCCCGACATCGGCTCTCTGGGAGGAGAGTCCACGAGGACTACAGGACTTAGGTGTCCAGCAGACTCCGGCTCCACATGAGGTACTTTTGGCGGCTTCTCCTGTTCCATGGGCCCGGGGCAACGGTCGGGGGTCTGAGACCTAGCTCTCGAGGAGCCAGGGACCTCTTCCGACGACGCCCTCGCGAGCCGCTTCTTCCTCTTTCGTTCCCGGTCGGGGGACCCTCTGTCCGAGGAGCCCCGATGGTGCTCGGGATCCGATTCCCGAGACGTCGAGGCCTCAGACGAGGTCCGGGCCCGGCCGGAGGCCATCGGAGAAAAGACTTTCCTTTTGGTGCTGACGACTTCGAAGCGCCTTGGAAGACATCTTTCCACATGGTCCACAGATCTTAGGATCGTGGTCAGGACCCAGGCACTGAAGGCAGCAGTCGTGTGTGTCTGTGAGAGACATTAGTTTCTTGCACCGATCACACTTTTTGAAACCACTGGAAGCCATCGGGGAAAAAAGGGTCCCCGCGAGGTCAAAGGACCAGCCTTCCAGGGAAAAAGAAAAAAAGGGTGTGAACGCCAGCCACGAAGGACAAAAACCGAAAAAAGAAAAAGCGGGCTCGATACCAGTGTACCGAACCCGGTGGGAGGGGAACCGGCATCGAACCGGAGAAAAATTAGCGAAGGAATCGCGAAAAAATCCAACTATTTTCCGGGAGGACTAGGACACACGTCCGATGGGCTTCCCGGAAAAAGAGAGACTGAGCAAGATGGCACCTTTAGGCGGGAAGGGAACCGCACATGTGTGCCTGCATTCCCAAAGGCTTTCTTGGAAAGCTGGGGAATTGCTCCGCAAGGGCTCCATCGACGTCGATGTCACCCCCATATGTGAGGACTCACTTCCTGCATTGGCCTGGAGAAAGGGAGAGATGTTTGATATCTAGGAATAGTATTAGATGCTGATCTGACTTTTAAACCACATGTCAAGCAAGTGATTAAGAGTATGGTTTTCAAATTACTTTCACGACATAAGCTGACGTTATCTCTATCGGTAAATGATTTTCAAACAATATCACACCATCTGGTATTGTTCCCGATAGACTATTGCAATTCTTAATCTTAAGCTTTAATAAATCTATATATTGACAGCAAAGTGAAAGTTCAGGGCAGTGTACAAAAATATACAGAATTAAAACTGACATCAAAACAACGAATGCTCTTCCGTAAACAACCCCCCCCCCCCCCCATACCCTTAGCCTATACAAATGTGTTTCTAAACAGAAACATCTTCAAATGCTTGGGAAACACCCTGTAATCATTCGCACATCCTAAGACAGCTGGTTCTGAAGTACAGGCCCAGCTACATGTTTGCTCTCCCCCTGCTGACCTTACAACCTGCTACCTTGGCACTGTGTATATAGGTCTTCCATTATCAGTTCTGCAGAACATGGCTGCCTATCTTTTGACTGATGCTAAATTACAAGCTCACATGTCTTCTGTGCTGTTTGAACTATACTGTCTTGAAGATGCATAGTGGTCCAACTTTATAACCGTTTCCATGCTGTTCAAACCTTATACTGCTTCGCTCCTGTGTAACATGATGATCCTATTGATATATTATTGTGTATCAAGAGCACCGCCAGTCCCAGGGCTGCAGGGACTATTAAATGCACCATCTTTGAAAGCTGACCACAAGTTACTCACAATCAGGCCTTGTCCATTGCTCGGCCCAGGTTAGGGAAGCAGTTGCTCTCTTATACGACTTGATAAAATTTTGTATTGTCTTTCCTGTCTGAATAATCGTTTGGAACTTTGACAGGTGACATGATCTAAGTAGCACTTATTCATTCAGAACTGACATTTTTTAACCATGAATTGCATCAGGCAGTGAATGTTCTGTGCTCTCTGAGTATATTGCATTTATAGGTCTTATTGTAAAATTATGCATTCATTGGATAATTATTTTTAGCTATCAGAGTTTACTTGAATTTTCTTAAAACTTTAGGATTAGTGAAATATGAATGATTTGATAAATAAATGAACCAAAGAGATGGCCTGGGGGGTCATGAAGCAAAATGGTCTGTTTCTGTCTTCTGGGGTGTGGGCAGGACGATCTGCAGAATAAGAGGTGAGGGACTCCTGCCAGCCCAGCGATTTGCTTCAGGAGTGCAGGTTGCCATTTTAGGCCTTGTGAGACCAGAACAAGGTTTTCAGCAATGCTTTTCTCATCCAATTAAGAGATACAATAAGTTTAGGGGTCAATGGGGAGGCAGAGTACAGCGTGATCTTGGCACAACTGAGTCCCCAGTTTCCTGGAGAAGTGTTGCCTAAGACTCTGCCCAGTAAGGCTATTTTGCTGGATCTAATTTTTGTCGGGTACCTGGAGAGGTGAGGAATAGCACATTCCATAGCACTGAAGGTCATTCTGAGTCCTGGGTCTCTTGTTTAATATCAAATGTACCCCTTTGCACACTGCACTACTTCAGCTACTGGAAGGTTTTTCTCGTTGCTGTTTGGATGACTAACGAACAGACAAAAGTTATTAAATTGTCCTCATTGATTCATTTCAGCATCCCGCTAACAAGTGAAACCACATCTGCCGCCATTGGTTAGTGATTATAGGGAAGGAAATTTTCATGCAAATTTGGATTAATGTGACCAGATGGGAGTGTTTGAAAACCGACCCCCAGTGTGGAGAAAAATAATATATCTACTGTTGCCTGTACCAGAAATGGGCAGGCATGGGGGTTGACTTGGAGAAGGGATGAGAAAGCCACATGTGAGGATTTCCCCTTGTGGATTTATACCCGCAGAGTGTGCACAGATTGACGTTTTGAAAATTCATTTCTAAATCTTCCTGAACTCTTTGGAAGTTAACCCCACCATTACGCCACTTTCTGGCTGCTCAGGTCACAGTTAAAAAAGATTATAACGCAGGGGTTGAGCACATCCACCGCAAATGATTCACTTAATAATGTCAGTGCTGGCCATAACCAGCTCAGATTGCGAATTTCGGCACCACAGCATAGAAGTTCAAATGCTAAAACCAGGGTCATAAGATCTCCTGGGGTCAATCCTGTTTGCTCTGCCCAGTTTTCCAGGGTATGGGACATGACTGACAGGCAATCCAGTCCATTACCTCCAAAACAAACAAATGCAAATAATCTCAGACACTCAACTGCATTAACAAAATATTTTTATGTCACATCAGCCAGCACATTACAGGGTGAATGGCAAATTAGTACATCACTGCTTCATCTACGAATTAGGTGGATACTTCTAGACTGGTTGTAACAGCTCTTGAGGCTTTGAGAACAGAGTGTCCTAGCCCAGATATGTAGGTGCTAGCCCACACACGCTGCCACATCTCACCGGCCTTCAGCAGTGTATAATCACTGTGCTTAACCAGTAAGGGTCCGCGCACTGCAAATGTGGTCTCCAGGCTCCAAACTAGGACATACGTTTGTGAGATGGCTTACATCCCACATCCAGGGCTCTCAGCAAAGCACTTAATTTCCTGCATGCTCAGATTTATAATCATGACATTTGCTTTAAACAGCACATTAGAGACCGACAAGATTTTAGGCATAATTATGATATTTATTAATATAAAACAAACCAACAATTAGAGCAATGGAATCCACTGGAGAGTCCCTAGGAGGGCATAAGAGAGCCAGTCCAAAAGCTTGAACCCTGCCCCTCCATTATGGAACCACATTTTAAACAGAGGGGATTCATAATACTTAACGTTTTTTTCTTTTTTGGTATTTCCTTAGGCTAATATGAACACCTTTAGTTCTGCTACCGAAGGAAAAGGCCTGGGATGGTTGTGTACATACATCACAGATTGCATAGTGATACAAAGTGATTTGCTGGTCGGTTGGAGAGACCTAGAGCTGTTTCCTCCAGGGGTCTTTTTAAAGGTAGCCCAGTTGTTACCAATTAATTAATAGCCATTTGGTAGCCTGGATGAAATGAAACTATTATTTTCATTTATCCTGTTCTCAGAGGAGAACTGTACCTGCAAATCCTTGCTGAGATTCTCATTAATCAGGCAAATTATTGCTTCTGAGTGGAAAGATGGAAAATTCTTACTTTGTCCTAACAAATTCCCCTCCTCAAGGGTCAGCAAGATGCTCGTTGGTGGCTTTGTATGGGAAGGTTTATATGGTGCCATTTTGCACAATACACAGAAGGATTTTGCCTTCTGGTAAAACAACAACATCGTTCTCACCACTTCATTTTACATAGAGCTGCATCATGGTTTACAAACATTATGTGCTCACAGAGTTGATTATGTTGAAAGAAGATCAGAAGTCTATCAGATCCAACACACAGCTGCATTCTCATTGATAAATGAAAGGCGAACTAACTAAACAGAAGTGACAGGTTCTGTATCCCTGAGTCCTCCAGTCCTAAATGTAACAGGCTTTGCACCCCTGAGCTCGTATCCTGGAAGTGACAGATTCTGTATCCCTGTGACCATCCCTTGAGCTCTCCAGTGCTAAAAGTGACAGGCTCTGAAGCCCTAAGCCCTTGTTCTAGAGGTGACAGGCTCTGTATCCCTGCAAGCATCCCCTGAGCCCTCCAGTCCTAGAGGTGACATTGCTCTGTATCCCTGCGCCCATCCCCTGAGCCCTCCAGTCCTAGAGGTGACATTGCTCTGTATCCCTGTGCCCATCCCCTGAACCCTCCAGTCCTACAGGTGACATTGCTCTGTATCCCTGCGCCCATCCCCTGAGCCCTCCAGTCCTAGAGGTGACATTGCTCTGTATCCCTGCGGCCATCCTCTGAGCCCTCCAGTCCTAGAGGTGACATTGCTCTGTATCCCTGCGCCCATCCCCTGAGCCCTCCAGTCCTACAGGTGACATTGCTCTGTATCCCTGCGCCCATCCCCTGAGCCCTCCAGTCCTACAGGTGACATTGCTCTGTATCCCTGTGCCCATCCCCTGAACCCTCCAGTCCTACAGGTGACATTGCTCTGTATCCCTGCGCCCATCCCCTGAGCCCTCCAGTCCTACAGATGACATTGCTCTGTATCCCTGTGCCCATCCCGTGAGCCCTCCAGTCCTAGAGGTGACATTGCTCTGTATCCCTGTGCCCATCCCCTGAACCCTCCAGTCCTACAGGTGACATTGCTCTGTATCCCTGCGCCCATCCCCTGAACCCTCCAGTCCTACAGGTGACATTGCTCTGTATCCCTGTGCCCATCCCCTGAACCCTCCAGTCCTAGAGGTGACATTGCTCTGTATCCCTGCGGCCATCCTCTGAACCCTCCAGTCCTAGAGGTGACATTGCTCTGTATCCCTGCGCCCATCCCCTGAGCCCTCCAGTCCTACAGGTGACATTGCTCTGTATCTCTGTGCCCATCCCCTGAACCCTCCAGTCCTACAGGTGACATTGCTCTGTATCCCTGTGCCCATCCTGTGAGCCCTCCAGTCCTAGAGGTGACATTGCTCTGTATCCCTGTGCCCATCCCCTGAACCCTCCAGTCCTACAGGTGACATTGCTCTGTATCCCTGCGCCCATCCCATGAGCCCTCCAGTCCTAGAGGTGACAGTGCTCTGTATCCCTGCGCCCATCCTCTGAACCCTCCAGTCCTAGAGGTGACATTGCTCTGTATCCCTGTGCCCATCACCTGAGCCCTCCAGTCCTAGAGGTGACAGGCTCTGTATCCCTGCGCCCATCCCCTGAACCCTCCAGTCCTAGAGGTGACATTGCTCTGTATCCCTGCGCCCATCCCCTGAACCCTCCAGTCCTACAGGTGACATTGCTCTGTATCCCTGCGCCCATCCCCTGAGCCCTCCAGTCCTAGAGGTGACATTGCTCTGTATCCCTGCGCCCATGCCCTGAGCCCTCCAGTCCTAGAGGTGACATTGCTCTGTATCCCTGCGCCCATCCCCTGAGTCCTCCAGTCCTAGAGGTGACATTGCTCTGTATCCCTGTGCCCATCCCGTGAACCCTCCAGTCCTACAGGTGACATTGCTCTGTATCCCTGTGCCCATCCCATGAGCCCTCCAGTCCTACAGGTGACATTGCTCTGTATCCCTGCGTCCATCCCCTGAGTCCTCCAGTCCTACAGGTGACATTGCTCTGTATCCCTGCGCCCATCCCCTCAACCCTCCAGTCCTACAGGTGACATTGCTCTGTATCCCTGCGCCCATCCCCTGAGTCCTCCAGTCCTAGAAGTGACATTGCTCTGTATCCCTGCACCCATCCCCTGAACCCTCCAGTCCTAGAGGTGACATTGCTCTGTATCCCTGCGCCCATCCCCTGAACCCTCCAGTCCTACAGGTGACATTGCTCTGTATCCCTGTGCCCATCCAGTGAGCCCTCCAGTCCTAGAGGTGACATTGCTCTGTATCCCTGTGCCCATCCCCTGAACCCTCCAGTCCTAGAGGTGACATTGCTCTGTATGCCTGCGCCCATCCCCTGAGCCCTCCAGTCCTAAGGAGACAGGCTTTGTATCCCTGCACCCATCCCCTGAGTCCTCCAGTCCTAGAGGTGACATTGCTCTGTATCCCTGCACCCATCCCCTGAACCCTCCAGTCCTACAGGTGACATTGCTCTGTATCCCTGCGCCCATCCCATGAACCCTCCAGTCCTACAGGTGACATTGCTGTGTATCCCTGTGCCCATCCCCTGAACCCTCCAGTCCTAGTGGTGACATTGCTCTGTATCCCTGCGGCCACCCTCTGAGCCCTCCAGTCCTAGAGGTGACAGGCTCTGTATGCCTGCGCCCATCCCCTGAACCCTCCAGTCCTAAGGATACAGGCTTTGTATCCAAGCGCCCATCCCATGAACCCTCCAGTCCTAGAGGTGACATTGCTCTGTATGCCTGCACCCATCCCCTGAACCCTCCAGTCCTAAGGAGACAGGCTTTGTATCCCTGCGCCCATCCCCTGAACCCTCCAGTCCTAGAGGTGACATTGCTCTGTATCCCTGTGCCCATCCCCTGAACCCTCCAGTCCTAGAGGTGACATTGCTCTATATCCCTGCGCCCATCCCCTGAGCCCTCCAGTCCTAAGGAGACAGGCTTTGTATCCCTGTGCCCATCCCCTGAACCCTCCAGTCCTAGAGGTGACATTGCTCTGTATCTCTGTGCCCATCCCCTGAGCCCTCCAGTCCTAGAGGTGACATTGCTCTGTATCCCTGCACCCATCCCCTGAGCCCTCCAGTCCTACAGGTGACATTGCTCTGTATCCCTGCGCCCATCCCCTGAACCCTCCAGTCCTACAGGTGACATTGCTCTGTATCCCTGTGCCCATCCCCTGAACCCTCCAGTCCTACAGGTGACATTGCTCTGTATCCCTGTGCCCATCCCCTGAGCCCTCCAGTCCTAGGCTCTGTATCCTTGTGCCCATCCCCGAGCCCTGAAGTCCTAGAACTGACAGTGCTCTGTATCCTTGCGCCCATTTCCTGAGCCCTCCAGTCCTAGGCTCTGTATCCCTGTGCCCATCCTCTGAGCCCTCCAGTCCTAGAGGTGACATTGCTCTGTATCCCTGTGCCCATCCCGTGAGCCCTCCAGTCCTAGAGGTGACATTGCTCTGTATCCCTGTGCCCATCCCCTGAACCCTCCAGTCCTACAGGTGACATTGCTCTGTATCCCTGCGCCCATCCCCTGAACCCTCCAGTCCTACAGGTGACATTGCTCTGTATCCCTGTGCCCATCCCCTGAACCCTCCAGTCCTAGAGGTGACATTGCTCTGTATCCCTGCGGCCATCCTCTGAACCCTCCAGTCCTAGAGGTGACATTGCTCTGTATCCCTGCGCCCATCCCCTGAGCCCTCCAGTCCTACAGGTGACATTGCTCTGTATCTCTGTGCCCATCCCCTGAACCCTCCAGTCCTACAGGTGACATTGCTCTGTATCCCTGTGCCCATCCTGTGAGCCCTCCAGTCCTAGAGGTGACATTGCTCTGTATCCCTGTGCCCATCCCCTGAACCCTCCAGTCCTACAGGTGACATTGCTCTGTATCCCTGCGCCCATCCCATGAGCCCTCCAGTCCTAGAGGTGACAGTGCTCTGTATCCCTGCGCCCATCCTCTGAACCCTCCAGTCCTAGAGGTGACATTGCTCTGTATCCCTGTGCCCATCACCTGAGCCCTCCAGTCCTAGAGGTGACAGGCTCTGTATCCCTGCGCCCATCCCCTGAACCCTCCAGTCCTAGAGGTGACATTGCTCTGTATCCCTGCGCCCATCCCCTGAACCCTCCAGTCCTACAGGTGACATTGCTCTGTATCCCTGCGCCCATCCCCTGAGCCCTCCAGTCCTAGAGGTGACATTGCTCTGTATCCCTGCGCCCATGCCCTGAGCCCTCCAGTCCTAGAGGTGACATTGCTCTGTATCCCTGCGCCCATCCCCTGAGTCCTCCAGTCCTAGAGGTGACATTGCTCTGTATCCCTGTGCCCATCCCGTGAACCCTCCAGTCCTACAGGTGACATTGCTCTGTATCCCTGTGCCCATCCCATGAGCCCTCCAGTCCTACAGGTGACATTGCTCTGTATCCCTGCGTCCATCCCCTGAGTCCTCCAGTCCTACAGGTGACATTGCTCTGTATCCCTGCGCCCATCCCCTCAACCCTCCAGTCCTACAGGTGACATTGCTCTGTATCCCTGCGCCCATCCCCTGAGTCCTCCAGTCCTAGAAGTGACATTGCTCTGTATCCCTGCACCCATCCCCTGAACCCTCCAGTCCTAGAGGTGACATTGCTCTGTATCCCTGCGCCCATCCCCTGAACCCTCCAGTCCTACAGGTGACATTGCTCTGTATCCCTGTGCCCATCCCGTGAGCCCTCCAGTCCTAGAGGTGACATTGCTCTGTATCCCTGTGCCCATCCCCTGAACCCTCCAGTCCTAGAGGTGACATTGCTCTGTATGCCTGCGCCCATCCCCTGAGCCCTCCAGTCCTAAGGAGACAGGCTTTGTATCCCTGCACCCATCCCCTGAGTCCTCCAGTCCTAGAGGTGACATTGCTCTGTATCCCTGCACCCATCCCCTGAACCCTCCAGTCCTACAGGTGACATTGCTCTGTATCCCTGCGCCCATCCCATGAACCCTCCAGTCCTACAGGTGACATTGCTGTGTATCCCTGTGCCCATCCCCTGAACCCTCCAGTCCTAGTGGTGACATTGCTCTGTATCCCTGCGGCCACCCTCTGAGCCCTCCAGTCCTAGAGGTGACAGGCTCTGTATGCCTGCGCCCATCCCCTGAACCCTCCAGTCCTAAGGATACAGGCTTTGTATCCAAGCGCCCATCCCATGAACCCTCCAGTCCTAGAGGTGACATTGCTCTGTATGCCTGCACCCATCCCCTGAACCCTCCAGTCCTAAGGAGACAGGCTTTGTATCCCTGCGCCCATCCCCTGAACCCTCCAGTCCTAGAGGTGACATTGCTCTGTATCCCTGTGCCCATCCCCTGAACCCTCCAGTCCTAGAGGTGACATTGCTCTATATCCCTGCGCCCATCCCCTGAGCCCTCCAGTCCTAAGGAGACAGGCTTTGTATCCCTGTGCCCATCCCCTGAACCCTCCAGTCCTAGAGGTGACATTGCTCTGTATCTCTGTGCCCATCCCCTGAGCCCTCCAGTCCTAGAGGTGATATTGCTCTGTATCCCTGCACCCATCCCCTGAGCCCTCCAGTCCTACAGGTGACATTGCTCTGTATCCCTGCGCCCATCCCCTGAACCCTCCAGTCCTACAGGTGACATTGCTCTGTATCCCTGTGCCCATCCCCTGAACCCTCCAGTCCTACAGGTGACATTGCTCTGTATCCCTGTGCCCATCCCCTGAGCCCTCCAGTCCTAGGCTCTGTATCCTTGTGCCCATCCCCGAGCCCTGAAGTCCTAGAACTGACAGTGCTCTGTATCCTTGCGCCCATTTCCTGAGCCCTCCAGTCCTAGGCTCTGTATCCCTGTGCCCATCCTCTGAGCCCTCCCGTCCTAGCGGTGACATTGCTGTGTATCCCAGCGCCCATTCCCTGAGCCCTCCAGTGAGTAACATGAAATGTTAGAAGCTGTAATGCACTGGCAGGTGTACATATAACCTGGCCTAGCATGTAGCTGGTTGTTAATTCTATTTGGCAGGCCAGAAGCACAGTAATGACTAGGAGTCCAAACAAAACCTCACTGAGCAGGGTCTATGGCAGGCTACATAGTAGACCTGGAATCCAGATGTTCAGGCAACAGCCTCTCTGCTATTGGTCGTAATTTTGAGATGATAAAGTGTTGTGATTAGACATGGGAAGGGAGGAGGGTGCTGGGGTTCATCTTTTATACTGATCTACCTAAGAGTGCAGAGTGTAAAGAAAAAAAAATAACAAGATCCATCCTGGATAATGAGAAAGATGTTAGAAGCAGTTCTGTTCTATGACTGGTAGCCAAGATACCCAAGAGTGGACAAGAATAATAACTGGGTAGACTGGAGGGGCTGGTTCAGTGGCAGAGGTTCACATTGAAAGTGCCCAGAGCAGGGGGGGTCCGCTCTGGAAGATATGGGAGCAGCTCTTTTCCTGCACTGGGGGGATGGAGCTGCTTGGGCAGACTGTATTATTTATATCACTGGGATGGCTGAAGTCTTCTGCTATCACCATCTATCTTGCTGAGTTTACAATTGTGGAAACTCTTCCCTGAGATTACAGAAGCGCATAGGTAGGAAAAGTGAGAAACTGGTGTTCTTAGCAACTTTGTAAAGGTTTTGAAAGGGTTAACCCAGAACATCCTGCGTCTTATTCGATTACATTATTTTTTCCATAAGCACAAAATGTGAAGAAACCTCCTTTCAGAGTAAGGCGCACGCTGAGCATTGCTTGGACCCAGGCGCCTGATCAATCAGGCTTCACTGTTAATCTCGCTAGCTTTTGAAATCGCTCTTTTAGTGCAGTGGGCTTCTTGCTGAGGAATAAGCCTCTAGATTCCATTGACATTTCTATTCTGTAAAAGGAAGATATTGATTAAGTATTAAAGCTATGAAAATGGAGCCTGAATACGGACCTAATCAACCTAGTGATATATTTTCCATGGGCAGTCATGAGGTAAAGCAGAAAGGTAGAATAGCTGCTGTCTTCTTAGGTTCTGGGTGTTTTGGGGTATGTGTCCAGTGTTATTGCAAGAGTCTCTTGGGAAGTAGCAGATGAGGTGTCTCATATGTGGAGAGAACCCTCTTTCCTTCTGCCATTCTCCCTGTCTTAGATCTCTTTTGCTGACTTTGAGGGACACTGTTAACATATAGGGGCCTGTTTACTAAACCATATTACTGGGTAGCACATGGTGGAGCGTACCCCATGTGCACCGCATTGACATTTAGCACAGGGCGCTGCTCTAATGAGTCTGCACTGACTGGTTGACACATCAGGTGGTGGGAGCAGGGTGGGTTAGGGGTGTAATAAGGGTGGGTGTTGACGGTGCATTGCGGTTGCACGGGCCTTATGGGCACATGCTAGCCACGACTGTTGCTATTTTGGCACGGGTGCAGTGAATGTGCTTCCGTATGCTGCTTAGAACAGTGCCGCACCACTGAATTGCAGTATCAACATGCCGGATGGAGGCATATGCTGCTATTGCGCCGTAATCACGCACTGCTGCCTCAGCCCTTACTAAACATGCCCCGTAATGTGGCTTGCTTGTGCGATCCTGCTGCTCTGGGTGCCGTTCCTAATTTTACTGATCCACATTCAGGAAATTAACTGGGCGAATGTTTTTCTATTCTTGTCGACCCCGTTAGCCTCTAACATCATGTGGCAAAATGAAGCTGCTGCTTTAATAAAGCTGGTTATTGGCTACAAATTGCTGCATTTTCACCATCTGAGGCTCTTGATTGGCTGTTTGATTATTCCAAAAATGACATAGGGAAACATGGAGCACTGAAGTGACACCGAATTCAGCTGTGAGAAGAGGCGGCACATGGACTCTCATGCCTTAGATCGAAGGCTGCCATCACTGGGGAGGGTTGGGGGAAGGAGAAAAGGCAAACAAAGGACAGCATTCCCTTCCATTTTTTTAATGAAAGTTAAAAAAATGAAATGAAATTGAAATTGCCAGAAGGAAGCCCTTTAACCTGCGAGGTATGGAAAAGGGGCTTTGAATGATGGCTTTCCCCATTGTGGCTGATGCCTCTGGTTTTTTAATTTCACTCCCTGCAGAGGTCACAGAATAGATTTGCTGGGCTTCTCTGTGCTCTCCCCCAGGGATGTAATTTATTGTGGGGAGAGCAATATGAGAGGGTGACAGATGCTGGCAGGGATGAGGGTGGGGGTGGTGATGGCAATGGGGTACAGTGGACTTGGAGACGAAGCTACAGAGAAAAGGGAAACAAAACAAGTGGTCTCTCAGCTGGACAGTGTCCCGGGCAAGCCGCCCTCTGCTTGCTCCTGTTCCAGTAGATTCAGTCCTGAGCAGTTATCCGAGAGGAGTTTTCTTTATGATGTCCAGTGTGCTGAAGAATTCTGAAAACTGCCCAGAACAGAAAAAAATTAAAGAACGAAAAAACAATTGTAATGTACAAAGTTTAAAAGCAAAAAGTCTACTAGTTCTAACTTTTTGTTATCATGCAGCCATGGAATGAGTTTGCAGCTGATTTGGGGGATTCCACATGTGTTTTGTACTCTAAGGGATGGAAGCTATTGCTGGAAAGAGAAGATCCCCATTGGAGCAGCTTTGAAGGCATCTGATATGGAGGATGCAAGCATTTCTGGATTCACGCCTTCGAGCTGGCGTTTCTCTCAGCTTGCATATCGCGAGGAGGCCACTGGTGCACATGTGTGACAGCGGCTTTCTAGTACACGCACTGTACTCACTCCAGGAGTCAGTCTCTCTTCTGCTTCTGCTGAACCCTTCCCTGGCTACCAGCTCCTCTCCTTTAGTTGGCTCTTTCATTCTGTCATGATGGGCAGGACAAGTCCCAGAATTGGTTCAAGGGGTTAGTACCTAGACAATCTTTAAATCATACACTCCCTCCCCCCTCCAGCTGTCAAAATCTATTCTTTGGCTTTGAGTGCCTGCTCTTCGCTGCTCTCCATCCCCCAGAAGTTACCAACTTGTTTGCCTGGTAAACGTCCTGTCACAGGGGGTCAGGCCAGTGCCTTGCTGAATATATTTATTTATTTATTTATTTACATTCTTTTATATACCGCACTATTCTGCATCAGTGCGGTTTACATTGAACAAACTGAAATTACATTGAACAGGGCATTATAACTTGGAGATAACTATTTTACAGGGAACATGGGCTATGGAGGGTTAAGTGGCTTGCCCAAGACCACAAGGAGCACCTGTGCCATACTGGGTCAGACCAAGGTCCATCATGCCCAGTATCCTGTTTCTAACAGTGGCCAATCTAGGTCATACGTACCTAGCAGTTTCCCCAAAAGACACAGGTTCCACAATGCTTGTACCGGGTCAATCATTGATATCCTGGGTCCATTTTTAATAATGGTTTATGGACCTTTCCTCCAGGAACTTGTCCAAACCTTTTTTAAACCCAGCTACACTAACAGCCTTTACTATATCCTCCAGTAACAAATTCCAGAGTTTGATTACACGTTGAGTGAAAAAATATTTTCTCTTATTTGTCTTAAATAGTTTACCCTGTAGCTTCATTACATGCCCCATATTCTTTCTATATTGTGACAACTTAAACAATCGATCTACGTTTACCCGTTCCACTCCATTCATTAATTTATAGACTTCTATCATAACTCCCCTCAGCCGTCTCTTTTCCAGGTTAAAGAGCCCTAACCTTTTTAGCCTTTCTTCATAGGAGTATCCTTCCATCCCCTTTACCATTTTGGTGGCTCTTCTCTGAACCTTTTCTAATAACACTATATCGTTTATAAGATACGGCGACCAGAATTGCACACAATATTCAAGGTGCGGTCGCACCAGATGACAACTGAGGTAGGGAAGCAGTAGTGACAAAGAGAAGGGAAAGGGAGAGAGGAGAGATTCAGTGTCACCCTGACTTCTGCCACACTAGGCAGATGCCTAGTCCACCTAGTGGAGGGGCCGGCCCTTCAAGCACTCTCCCCCCTCCAGGAATGCCTCCCTTTAAGCTGGCTGGTTGACAGTGTGTGCGCTGTGGAAGCTTGCACACGCTTTAAGCAGGATAGACAAAGACAGTTTGCAGGCAGCTTGGTTTATCGGGTAAATGCTTTTCAAAATTACCATCAAAGCAGAAAATGTCCCTTAATATATCTGACACAAATCTATAATTGCTTAAAGGCGATGTATGCGTGTGCGTGCAGTGCGTTCACCAGCAGGCTCAGACAGGTAGTTGCAGAGATGAAATTTGAGCTCCAGTCCCTCGAGGACCCTTGAAAGGGGCTATGATACAGATTTGTAAAATCCTGAGTGGGGTGGAGCAGGCAACTGGTACTGGGAGACACTCCCTGAAATTAACAGGTAACTGATTTTAAACAATTTGGAGAAAGTATTTCTTCATTCGATGCACAATCAAGCTGTTGAATCTGTTGCCAGATAATCTTGTCTAGGCATCTAATAGAGCTGAGCTTCAACAGGGTTTGTACAATTCCTAACGAAAACAACCATAAAGAATTTGTAGCCCTGTAGACTTAGGAGAGCTACTGCTTCTTCCTGGGAGTGAGCAACTGCTTGGGATCTTGTCAGGGTTTGTGACCTGGACTGGCTGCTGTTGGCACGGCTGGGGCAAGGACTGGAGGTGCCTAGGTGGGTCCCCGCTGCTTCCCCTTTCTGTGGCCTGTAGCGGTACCAATGCAGTACTTAGGACTGCAGCATTGTGCTGTGGGTTCAGTCTTTTACTAGTTGCCGCTTCCACCCCCTCTGACGCAGACTTCCAGAAGCAGCAACTAGCAAAAGACTAAACCACAGTGCAGCAACAGAATCCTAAGGTAAGTGCTGCATCGCAGTTTTGTAGCTGTTAGCACCACCACCGGTCCTGGAGAAGGGTGGAAGTGGCTGCAGTTGCTGCCCCTTGAGGCCGGCAATCTAAGCGACCCCCTAGTTCGCCTGATGGTACAAACATAGAAACCTGATGACAGAAAGAGACCACATGGCCTATCTAGTCTGTCCTTCCATATCAAGCACTACAACAGTCCCCTTTTTTCCTTTAGAGATCCTCTGTGTTTGTCCCATGCTTCTTTGAATTCAGATACTTGCCGCTGGGAGACAGGATGCTGTATACAGCTTTGTTACTTCTGGAAGAAAGACGACCTATTAAGTCAGTAAACCTTAAACCTCCGAGGAGCTTTGGTCTGGTTCAGGATGGCACGCCTTGTATGCTTCTGCTTTCTCGCCTGCTCTGATCAGTAAAATCTTTTATCTTCTGCTCACACTGGTAAACTCTGATGTAATTAGTCAATCCGGTAATATTGTCTACTAATTATGCAATCATAATTTCATCCTTAACAGTTACTTGGCAGATGTTTTTCTCTTTTTTACTTGTCAGTTATCACAAAATATTTCAGTTCATTGCCTGGAGTGGACTATTTGGTAGAAATGTGTGTGCAGTAAATCACATTAAAGCCTTCGTGCTGGTCGTGGAACCGATCTGTCAGCCCTGGCTCTAAGGGACCTGGGAAGACGTTATAAATGTGCTTTGAATAAAGTTGTGCAGTTGCCGTATTAGTCCATTTAGGCACGTAAAACTAAAGGGTAACCAACAGGACATAGGTTGTACCCTTTATTAGACTAACTTAATAAATTTGTGCATTGAGCCAATGAAAGGTGCCGAGCTCTGGAAAGCTCGTCAGAAATGTATTAAGTTAGTCCAATAAAAAGGTCTCACCTACAGCTTGTTTGCTGACCTTTGCTTCACATGCTCTGAGATTGTTTCCGAGTGCTCCCTTCACCTCGCTCTTTCTTTTCCGTAGTTCTCTTCATCCTTGTTCCTTTCCATCTCTGCTTTTTCTTGCTTCTCCGTCTCTTCCTCTTTTATTCTTTCTCATGGATTCGCTGCTTCTCTTCCCTGTGTGAACTACCCCATGCAGCCCTTCTGCATCTGAAATCATTTCGGTCTTAAGCAGTTGGATCCATATAGCATCAGGGACTCTGGCTCAGTTTTAACCCCTTGCTGATCAGTGGGATTTTAGAGGGAGCTTTGAAATCTTCTATAGTATCAGTGGTCTTTCAGCTGCTGCCCCATATACAGAAATCATCCTGCCTCTCCTTGCTCCAGCCATGGGCTTTTGCTATTATTGTTGAGTGCTTGTTTTTCACTTTTGCTGTTTTATAACCCAAGTCGAGAGCTTTCTCTTGGAGTAATGATGAACCGTTTTTTTCTGTGCTGTGCTGTATACAAGCTCCTGTCAGTTCAAGATCTCTTGTCAGCCTCTTTCCATACAATTCAGTGGATCTTCCTCCTCGTTCCTCTTCCTTCTTCATCATCTTCCTGCTTGCCACCTGAGAAAATATGCTGCAATAGGAGTAAGTAGAACAAAGTTCTTCATGAGAGTCCCGCCACATGGTCTTTATAGCATTTCACCATTTCCCAGATTTTTTTGAAGGGTTCCTTCTACTAAACTCTTGACATATAAAACGTAATACTTTTTTTTCCCAAAGGCTCAGGGCAGGCACTACCTATTAGGAAACACGCATTGGCTGGTTAGACTGTCAAACCATCTAGGGCAGCAAAAATTTCACCATGGGCTTCCACTAGTGCTGTCCTCCCACGCCCTTCACTTCCTCTCTTACCTTGTTCCCTCCATGAATCCACACTTGCCACCATCCCACCACATCTTTCAGATCAGCTTGACGGTCCTGGGTCCACCGCTATCTATGAGTGGCAAAGGCTGGGCTATGGCATTGATGTGAGAAGCCTGGAGCTGTACTCTGTTCCTGATCTAGTGAGCATTAAGTGTCTGTGAAATGCTTTAAAGATTGTGGGACAGTTGTTTCTCTTCATAGAAGATGAGCTCCACTGCCTGAAGTCACCGCCACCATCATCATGTGACTTACCCAGTGTAAAGTGATTTCTTTCTGTGATGTGCTGTGCAGCCCGAGTAGATTAAGGGGGTTAGTTTAGAAGCACCTCCACATGTAAATAGCAGTCTTTAAATGTGAAATTGCCTACACACGCAAAGAGCAGTGTTAAGAAAGCTGCTATTTACAGCTGGTTGGCCACACTATGCAGAGAGACATGATAAGGATGTGGTTTCTGTAGGCCTAAAATATTTATTTAGCTCATGCCTTTAAAGTGGGAGATCAAGGCGAGTTACATTCAGGTATAGTATGCATGTCTCTGTCCCCAAAGGGCTTAAAATCCAATTTGTACCTGACGCTATGGAGGGTTAAGGGGCTTACCCAAGACCACAAGGAGTGCCAGTGGGATTTGGACCCTGGTCCACTGTGCTAACCACTAGGCTACCCCTCCACTCATAGTGATGTGTGTGCCCCATTGTAGAAGGGGGAATACACATCAATATTAAAACTTCTAGATCTTGAAATTTACACCTGCTCTAAGGCAGACATAGAAGCAGGTGTAAGGTCTGATCACAACTTGACATCTGATCCCTCCAATCATCCCCCTGACATCCAAGTCCCCTGATAACCAATGATGTCCACCCCCCACCCAGCACTCCTGACACTGATCCCCTGAAAATCAGCTCCCCCTTGAGTGGATTCCAAACCCAGTACCCATGGCATCAAATATCTCCGCTAAAACCCCCCAGCATCACGACATCCCACTTATCTGATGGCTTCCCCCAGCAAACCCCACACCCCTCACCTCCTGGTTCAATCCCCATCTTTTAGCAGGATCTTTGGTAGTCTAGTGAGAGTAGCGGCAGTACCAAGTTGATCCTGCTCATGCCAGTCCTGGGTTCCAAAATGGCATCCACGACCACTCATGGTGATCTTATGGTGCTACCACTAGGGTCAAGCTGCCAAATAAGAGAAACTTACATTGTAGTAAAAGCTAAAGAATAGTAGCATAACCCCAGGTCAGCGTAACAGGCAATTAATTAGAACAGTGGGATGAACTTGGGAACAAACAATAATGTGGTACAATTCCAGCAATGTGCACTTTAAAACTGCAGAGTAGAACATTCAAATAACTGAAATATGATGCAATGTCAGCAGAACACAAATGATATACCTTAATAAGAGGTATGGTAGAACATTCAAATAACAATAGCGCTACAAGGCCTACGCAGTGCTGCACAGACACATGTAAAAGAAGGTCCCTGCTCATTGGAGCTCACAATCTAGTCAAGAGAGACACACAGGCAACCTTGTGTTAGAGCTTTAGCGCTGAGCTCTATAGCAGGGCTCCTGCATCCAGCTCTTCACACAGCCTCTAGCAGCAGCCAGGAACAGGTAAGATAAGTTGCCCCATCATCTTCCGAGATCTAAGCCATCATAGGGTGGAGGGGAAGCTTTCACTTGGCTGGGGAAGGAAGTCCTTTTCAAATTTCTGTCCTCTACCCTGCAATGTGATCAATTCCTGACCATCCCAGGGGGAGGGCAGTGCTGAGAAGAAGACTAGTACATTTCAATGGAAGTAATTGTAAGTGAAGGGAAATCTGAAATCAATATAAATTTAACATTGGTATTGAATAAATAATAAGTGGTCTTCTTAAACTTCATTTGAACATGACTTGTTTTAGCAAACTTTATTTTCATCATCTATGTATTAATAATTATAAATGAGACTGCCAAGGAGGCAAAGAGAAAATCAGTAATCTCGCAGCAGTTTGCAGACAAAATGGCTAATAGCCAACCTGAGGCTGATTTTGGTGCAAATTGTTCACAGATAATGAGGGTGATCAGAGGGTCACTTTGACTTAACTAATGAAGAGAACGCGTGGAGAAGAAAAGTCCTTTTTTTTTTTTTAGAAAACTCAAAAGAAAAAAATCTCTTAAACTCATTTTAGAGGTCAACAGACAGGGATGGGGGAGGGAGTGTGGAAGAAGGGGAGGGGTTACAGATCCCAGGTCTCTATCCTAGTTTTAAGCCTCTCCTCCGTGACCCTGCATAGACAGATCATGTCCTGAAAGCTCAGTCCCTCATCAAGACTTCTCCTTCAGATGGAAGGATGTGGATTTCACACACTAACTGCACTAGAGTTTGATTCCCCTTTTCTTAGTTTGATGGCAGAATGACTTCCTTTTGACTCCTGTTATGCTATATTGGAGTTCTGTTAGAGCCAGCTTAACCATAGACACGCTAGGTGGGCACCTAGCGTGGCAGCTTCTGAGGAACAGCAGCGGCCAAAGCAAACAGGACCCTCCGTGCTACATTTACACTTTTATGCCTTTTTTACAGGATCATTTTAGGAAGGGGGGAGGAGCCCACAAACCTAAAAGTTCATTGAGGAAGTGCAAGGCTGAAGGTATCTAATGCACTGGCCCCGGTTTCTTTAACACTTTCCTTAAACACAGTTTAAACAAACAGTCTGTGCTCTGGTGCTTTGTGGGGTGGAAATATAAATGGAGAGAGGAAGCTAAAGGTGAGCGGGAGACGCAGCACAGCACAGCACAGCCTCAGCCCTGATCAGTCAGGCTGTCCCGGCAACGGAGGTGCTGACCAGGATTTCTCCTTGAACACCTCACTCAAGTGCCCTATTTGCTGGAGAGGCATGTGCTCCTCCCTTCATTATTTTGAGGCTTAATGGCCCAGCCCCAGAGCTGTGATCACTCCAAGTACCCATTAAATGAAATAGCTGTGCTGACCAGTATTGCCAGATGCATTAAAAGCAGAGGACTCGGGAATGATGTTCCATCTCACGGTGTTAGCTATGTGTGTGTGTGTGTGTGTGCGCGTGCCAGTGCAGGTGGGAATATGGAGCAGGATGGGCTGCAGAGTTTCTCAGCTCCCATCCTGTACTGAGCAGATAGATGGAAGCTCTTTTCTAATGGCTTTAGTATGTGATAAGCTTTGCACGTGTCAAAGCCATGAGATAAGTATTCTGACCCTGGACCTAGGGCACGTGTGCTGACACAGAAGGAGTTGCAAGAACTGTAGGACAATACAAGCAGGGGTTTACCTGGAGAGACTAAAGCTCTCTAGTAGCCTTGTGGATTCACTGCAGACTGTAATATTATCTTATTGCTCATCCAGAATCACGTTTCTTCAAGACCAGACAGGTCCCTTATTCATCTCTGAAACACAATGCTTTGCTGCAATGAATTCCCAAATAAATCCTACACCAGGTAGATATCTGGATATATTAAAGGTTTTGAGCTGCTTGTATCTCTTCTCTGCTGGTGCTAAAGACTGAATGCAGAGCCTTTTGTAAAATATGTGTAAGGCTCCCAGGAAATAGATGTGAAGAAGCCATGTTTAAAAGGAGAGTGGCATGACTCAGGGCTTTCCGCCTGTAAGCATCAGTAGCTACATGTGAAAGTGCTGGGTCATACAGCAGCCATGTGTACTGCATTTGCCAGCGCCTTCATGTGTAGGTCTTATATTTTACAAAACTATACACAGAAGAGGAACCAATGAAGAAGCAGAGTGAAATAACTCTTCTTCTGTACTTTTATAGGTGGTGTCAGATAGCACTGAGGCAAGCACAGTTGCCCCCCTAAATCACTGGTGGAGACCCAGGTGCAAGCGAGCAGGTAGTTGGCACATATACAAGCCTCACAGCAGGTGTAAACACCAACAGAGAAAATTGTTAAAATATGTCAGGTCAGTGTTCAGAAGTACTTCTCCGGATAGCAGCACCTTTTCCAGCTAAGTGCTGCTGACTGGGATATTTAGCACCGGCCACTAGCCGCATAGTAGCACATGCAACGTCAATGGGCCCGCCATCCCTCCCCCGATATGCGCCTCCGTTTTAAACAGCTTTTCTCTGACTATCGTTCGGCTGTTCAAGCTGCCAAACGTGATTTTCATGCCACTGAGATCGCTACTGCTGCAAATTCTTCTAGACAACTTTTTGCTATTTTGCGTAAACTTTCCGCGACTGGTCCTGTTCATCGGCAAGTGTTCTTGGCCCCCGACCCTCAGTCCTTAGCCACTTTCTTCTCGGATAAGGTTCTCAATCTTCGCTTATCCTTCTCACACCCTTCCCCTCCGCCGCCCTTATCCCCACCCTGTTCTTTCTTGCCACCTGTTTCCTCTGGTTCCCTGGCCGCTGCTCATCAATCGCCATCGCCCCCTTCATTACCCAACCTTGCTCTAGCTCATTCCTGGTCTTCCTTCCATTCAATCACCCCTGCTGAAGTTCTCCAGATCCTAGCAAAATCCAATAAGACTACCTGCCAGCTGGATCCCAATTCCATCCTACTGGTTTGTCTGAACCTTCCTTGCAGCTCATACCTTTTATTACCTCCATCATTAACACTAGTCCTTTCTACCGTCACTTTCCTTCATCCTGGAAGTCAGCTGTTGTTCGTCCCATTCTGAAAACAACCCTCTCTTGATCCCTCTGTTCTGTCTCATTGGCGTCCTGTCTCAAATCTCCCTTTTCTGGCTAAACTTTTGGAACGTTTTGTCTTTGATCAACTTAACTCCCATGTCGAATCTACTAACATTCTCCACCCTCGTCAAGCCGGTTTGGTCATGGGCACAGTACAGAAACGGTTCTTCTTCTTGCACTCCTAAATGATTTGCATGTTTGCTTCACGACCATGGTAATATCACTCTTTTGGTTTCCCTCGATCCTCTCTCTGCGGCTTTTGATTTGGTTGACCACCGTACTCTTCTTTCTTGTCTATCTGATATAGGGCTTCATGGTACGGTTTGGGCAGTGGTTCTGCTCTTTCCTCTACAGCTCGTTTCATTTTCTGTTCACTCTAACGGTCAGTCCTCTGTTTCTTTCCCTCTCACTTGCGGGGTACCACAAGGTTCTGTTCTCTCCCCTCTTCTGTTTAACATTTTTCTGGCTCCCCTGTCACTGGTGATCCAGCAGTTCCCTGTGTCATTCTACATGTATGCTGATGATATTATCTTACTTTTTCATACTTCACCTCTGACTCCGGATATCACTCAGCTAAATCTTTGTCTTTCCCAGATCTCCTCCTGGTTATCCCAAAACTTCTTACACTTAAATCCATCTAAGTCCACAGCTATGTGGGTCTCACTAAGTGGTTCCTGCCCTTCTATAGCCCCCTCGAGTGACTCTATTCCTCTCCCTCTTGTGTCATCCTTCCGTTATCTTGGTGTAATTCTTGATTCCACGCTTTCCTTTCACCAGCACCTTACTTCTCTTATTCGTCGTTCCTTTGCTGCCTTGCGTCAGATCAGGGCAGTTTCGTTCCCTCCTCCCCTTCTCTTCCTTAGTTACCCTTGTCTTAGCCTTAGTTATAAGCTGTTTAGACTATTGTAATGTTTTTCTTGCCAACCTCCCTAAATTTCAGCTACTACGTCTTCAGCGCATCCAAAATGCCGCTGCTCGACTCATCACATTTTCACACCGCTTTGATCATATCACCCCTATTTTACTCCGCCTGCACTGGTTACCCCTCCGTTTTCGTTTTCAGTACAAGTTCCTTATTTTAATTCATCGTGCCCTTCATACCAACACTCCCCTATATCTAGCAGACCGGATCTCGCTTCACACCCCCTACCGTCAGCTTCGTTCTCTCCACGCCAATCGTCTGTCCCTCCCCTCCCCGTCACAAGCACACCTCGAACAAACCCGTCATACAGCTTTTTTCTTAGGCTCAGTACTATGGAATGCACTACCACCGTTTCTCCGATTGGAACCTTCCTATTTTCAATTTAAAATACTACTCAAAACCCACCTGTTTCAGCAAGCCTTTCAACTTTCACCCGATGGTTCTCCCTGATGTTTTTTTTCAGTTGATATGAGTTGTTGTTTGTTTGTATACTTGTCCTTGTCTTGTACTTTGTTTACCCATAGTCTATCTCTGTCTTCCCCAATGTGGGCCTATTATTTTTATCCTTGCTGTAATTTTTTGTTTTTAGTAACTTTATGCTTTTAAATACTGGCCCTTTTGTTTTGTTCTGTTTTGTTATGTTCTGTCCATTTTACCTGTGTATTGCTTTTATAACTTC